>CM076943.1:11270833-14061666 GCA_039566865.1 Aurelia coerulea
TTAGGCCTGTCTGAAACCCAAGCTGTTTTTCTGGGTACTTGAGGATTCCACAGGCAAACTTCTATTTGTTGCTCGTGTTTCTTTCTGATGCAAGATTTTTTTCTGGGGTTTTCAATTTGATGAATTTTACTAATCTTTTTCAAAAGCGCGGGCACTTTAGCAGCAGCTATTACTAGTTTTATGATGCAGCCCCTGAAGGCCTAGACTTGCCCCAAGTCTATCTCTTCCGTCCGTCTACCGTTCCCGTTTTACGGTAGTTCCTGGATCCGCTATTTCATGGATCTACCATTCCAACATTCCGTCTCGAGCTCTCTGGACGGAACATTGGAATGGCGGATCCAGGAAATGGCGGATCCAGGAACTACTGTACAGGGAACTGTAGACGGACGGAAGAGAAAGACTTGGGGCAAGTCTACTCAAGGCCTCGCTGTATGGGTGCTAAAAGAATCGATAGGTCATGATGAATCATAAATTTGTTTTGAAGATTCATGAGCCAATCTTTAGTCAAATCAATCTGTTGTGGAATCCTGTATTATTGATAGTTGCTTAGAATCCAATGCTCTTCGTCAGAGACACTGACTCAGAGGCACTGTTCACCAGTAGCGTAGCCAGGGGGGCAAGGGGGGCGGCCGCCCCCCCCCAATCATCGCCAAAGGTGGTTTTCGTGATTCGTCCAAATCCGTTGAAAAACTGAAGGGGGGGGTAACTTGTATTTACCGCCAACAGTTGTCGCAGCGCTGTTTGTGAATGTCAAACGGGGACAAAAAAGTCAATCCCTTTAACTAATAAATGGCATCTTCGCATCATTTAAGTCAACAAGGATAGTAAAAAGTTTTGCTCGCTTCGCTCGCAATTCCAAACATCTATCATAGTATGTCTCGTATAACTTCATACTACCGCTTGGCTTGTTATCATGTCCAGGCATTGCAGCTTTCTTAGATTCAATGAACCCGACTTAGGCACCCGTTTAACTGTGTATGTGTATTGCATCTATTTGGAAAAAAAATATAAATCAAATTAAGTGCTTCTCAGAAATTTCTGCTCGCTTCACTTGCACTTCTATGTGTATTTACACTTTTCGTCTTTGGCAACATGCTGCCACTTGTTTACGTCGGGTCTACTTCATCGCGATTTCTACACTCCCAGATGCATCTAGCATTTATTTATGCCTTCCTTAAATTTTATCGACAGTGCCCCTCTTTTCGAAAATGCCATGAAAGTCAATGTGCGCTTCTCAAAAATTTCATCTAAAACCGAAGAGAAAATAGCTGGGTATAGGTTGGGAAAGAATTTTCCGATAAATTTCAAATCTTGGCACTGGCAAGTATGATATTGGGAGACGCATTCAAAGCCAAAGTAAAGGATCTTTTTTCAAAAACTTTCCTCGTGCTCTGATTCACACAATAACCGTCACAAAACGATCAAGGCTTCCTTGTCGCAAAAGGCAAGCATGGGCATGATATTGGGAGATGTATTCTAAGCCAAAGTAAAGGGTCTTTCTTCAAAAATTTCCTCGTGCTCTGATTCATAGGATAACTGTTATAAAACGATCAAGGTTTCCTTGTCGCTGAAGGCAAGCATGATAATGGGAGATGAATTCTAAGCCACATTAAAGGGCGTGGCCACAACAATTTTCCTGGGGGCTTCGCCCCCAGGCCCCCTCCTTGTCATACTTGTTGGGGAGATGAGGTACGGTTTGTCCGAGGGAACGTATGTGTCCCCCCGTGCAGTGGGTTAAAGCTCATGCGCAGTAGCGTTTCGGGCTAGAACTCTGCCGGGCGCATGAGCATTAACCTACTGCACGGGGGGACCCATGAGTTTCCTCAGACAAACCGTATCTCGTCTCCCCAACAAATACCCCTACTTTATTCATCCTGGCCACGCCGCTGCAATCTCTTTGTTTCTTATGCTCACTAAACGTCACCATTCAATTGCACGAGCATTTGCTGTTTTTCTAGCGTGTTGATAAGAGTTTCAAGACGACAGACGAATAAAAATTGAAGTTGGCGAACGATGATATAAAACCTGCTTCATGGGCCCAAACCCTTAGCATTCTACGTGGGCCCTCGATGGGTCAATCAACCCTTCTGCTGACAAGTGTTCCAATCAATCTGCCACGCATGACATGGGTATTCTGATGTTAGCAATAACATTAGAGTTTCTAAACTACAATATTTTGATTACATTAAACTTTCGATGCCATTCTAAAAAGCAATCAATGACGGCTTCCCTTCTTCTTTTAGTCTTATTTGAAGTTCAAATAAGACTAAAAGAAGAAGGGAAGCCGTCATTGATTGCTTTTTAGAATGGCATCGAAAGTTTAATGAACCCATTTCATCTGCTTGTTTTGTTCAGGCCTATTCTTATTTTTGTCCTGGGAGTAGGCAACTCCAAGTACCTAAATTTTCATCTGCAACTTTAATGAACTTAGCCCTTTTATTCTTCGATTCTGGGTGACTTTGTCTAAAAGAGGGTGTTTCCGGCATTCTAAAGGGCGTGGCCCCTGAAAATTTTCCGGGGGCAAGCCCCCGGAACCCCGTTTTTGCTCGCTTCGCTCGCATCTTGCCCCCCCAAAGACAGGACCCTGGCTACGCCACTGCTGTTCACTCATTTGGATGTCGTGACAACGCGTCACATCTTTATTCTTTAGAAAGATTTGTCTTTATTTGCAATGATCAGTGGATTATTCACGTAGAAGTCTCATTTCTAGTATGAGGCATGGCATTTCATTAACAAAAGTGAAACTCATTAGTAACGCAACCTATTGAACAACTATTGCAGAAGGATTAATTTTGTTACCTTGTTTATCAAGTTGTGATTGGTTAACTTTGAAAGCACATACAATTTACTGCAGGAGTTAGGTGACTTGGTTTAGATAGACCGACACGCACACTTTAGAGAAATTAATGTAGAATGCAGAAGTGTCGTGAGCATTAAGTATGAGCTGAGGTTTATAGCTATAGAGTCAGCGTTCTGGAGAGTAAGATCTCCAACAATTCCCCCTCATCGCTCGGAATTTGTTGTCGATTTCTTATTTTTGACTGATAGATTAACATTTTAGTGTTGAACTGCTGTCAAGTAGTTTTTATTCCACAGCCTATTGACCGTTTTAACGTTTCATTTTTTTTTTACTCACCCAGTTATATCTAGCACATTGAATTCTACTCTAAGCGAAGCGAAACTAAAGCATTTTTGACTCAATCTTTTCTCCTTGACCTTAGTTTTACACAGAAGTGGAGAAAATGCAAAAGTACAAAGAATTTGACATCCCAGCGAAGACTGCTCTCCAGTTAGTTGGTTGGGACCCTATAACACCACTAGAGAAGACCATCGATTACTATCTTAATGATTTCGAAAATGAAGCTCCACCATGGGTTCTTAGCGCTCAGCAAGTTGGATTCACTGGTGAAGGGAAGGATGAAGTCGTAACCGATCAACGCGGTTATGCATATATCTTACGGCAGGTCGCAAAAAATTTTACGGCAAAAATTCGACTCAGCACTGTCGTAAAGAAGATAAGCTACGATGACAAAAAAGTTACTGTTCAAGTAGAAAATGGCGATATTTATGAAGCTAATTACGCGTATGTTACGTTCAGCACTGGTGTTCTTACACATCCCAGCTCGAAGTCTCTCTTCAACCCTCCATTACCATCGTGGAAAATGAAAGCGGCCTATATGCTGGATTGCAGTTTTTATACCAAAATCTTCGTCAAGTTTCCAACAAAGTTTTGGGATAGCAATAGGTTTGTAGCGTTCCTTTTACATTTTGTACAGATCTGTAATTGTTCAAGAGGAGTATCGCCTATTACAGCCATCTGGAGATATTCATTTCATAAGGGGCGGGGTCACTTAGGGGGGGGGGGGGTTCCTGGCTAAATTTTTGGTAGGTGTCTGCCGTGAGCGTATTCAAATTGGTGCCGTTGGCTGGACAAATTTATGCAAAATCATGCCCTTGACTAGACTAATATTGAAAAAATTATATCCTTGACTGAATTCATTTTCAAGCCTTTCGAGTAGCATATAGCCTATCTCAAAACGTTTGGTTTGAGCTCGGAAAATTCAAAATGTCCATTTGTTTCATTTAGTGGTTCATTATCAACAAAAATGGATTGACAGGATGGAATTTCTAGTTTCAAAGGCTTTCCAACTCTTTGCCAATCTACTTTAGCTGAAAAAATGATCTTTCCCTGGACCAATATTGTCAAATATGATACCCTCCTTGGCTTGGCTAGACCGTGGGAAGACCAAACAAATGCATGAAAGACCCTTTTGGCTAGACCAGAAAGCAAATAAATTATACCCTTGAGCGTGGCGTATCCCCAGGTACCTTTACTGTAGAAGAACTCCCCCCCCATGATTTTAGTAGAGACGCATTTGTATCAGAAAAGTTCAGCAAACGTTGTTTGTACCCAGTATAAAGGCTGATTTCCAGTCAGTTGAATTTTCCGAGCGGGCGGAATTTTAGACAATAAAAGGTCGCTCAGCCGTAACTTTCTATTCAATGCTAGGGCGACATTTTCTCTCGAATACAATAGAAATTCCGCCCGCTCGGAAAAATCCCACTGACTGGAAATCAGCCTTAAGGTCGGGTATATTTTTCAGAAAATTGGTATAAGGTCGGGTATACTTTTCAGAAAATTGGTATAAGGTCGGGTATACTTTTTCGGAAAATTGGTATAAGGAACGGGTATATTTTTGAAGCTTCGATGGCACGTCCCCGACCAAAACCAGGTCAAGTACCCACCCTCCCTCGGGATAAACAGTTTCTAGCATTGGATTGGATGGTTATTGGCTGCAGAAGGAGATATGCGTGGAGATAAGTTATAATGAAGCTTCGAAATGGGACTGCTTAGGCCATCTCCTCATCGATTGATGGGCGGTATGCCGGGTCAGTATTTTGTTAATAGGATTACACCATGAACACTATTTGCTAAATTTTCAGATCTGCGAGATTTGTATGGCAAGCAATTTTTCTACTTTGGAATGACGCAAATATTGCGTGATACGCAAAATTTGTTTGGCAGATGATGCTTGCTTGTTTGGCTAGAGATTTAGCATTTTGATTGGTTGATTAGATAAATGTTGGCAGTAAGGCAACGGTCCAATTTTTTTCCGACACTCGAAGGACTTAAAGAGCCATTGTCACCCGGGGTCTTTGCGGGCAAGCTGAAATTTCAGCAGATTAGAAGAAATGACAGAAAAGTTTCTCTTGTTGAACTTTTCTATATGTTCAACTACTGCGCTGAAGATTTATTGTTATTAGTCTAAAATCGTAGCGTACCCGCAAAGGAATCTGAGCGACAAGGCATAACGGAATAACCAGACCCAGGACCACTAGGACCGGACCCTAACGGACCAGACCCTAGGGGAATGCCCTACCCTTGCTTTGACGTTGGATAGGAAGTCAGTCACCAGTCACCGAAAGGAGGGCAATTTCACTCAAAAATCTCGTACACGAAATCTTTCTGTTCTGAAAAATCTCGTACACTTTTGCGAATGAGTGACCGTCGAATTCACATGTGTTCTGCGACACACTCAGGCCCACTCAACTGAGTTCATCGAAGAGAAGCTTTCAGACTGCCCAGCATTAAGCCCCCCAATAATTTTGAAAACAATGGTGCCACGCTACAAGTATTAATTAGATGTATTGTTCTCTATTGTTCTAAGAAAAATTCCCCCAATCAGAAGCTGCTTCCTACGGCCCTGTTAAACGGTGAGTGCACATGCATGATACGAGAAAACAAATGCACATAAATGCACTTTCTGAGATGCAATATTGTGATCATGGGATTTACCAAAGACAAGTGGGGTCAATGCCCGGGTCAATGCGTGCCTTCACAATAAACATTACGAACAAATATGTTATCAAAAATTTAAAAGGTGCCTGCTAAATGATTTTGCAGTCCCAAACTAACTTGCAAAGAGCACGGAGAAGCCAGAATCAAGTCCAGGAATTGAGATAGTGGAGATGGAGAGGTAAAATATTTAGGCCATGTAATTAAATGCTTAGGCCCAGTGGGCAGTGGCTTGAGGCTGGATCAAAGTTTGTCTGCTGGTTAGACGATTTAATATACCATGCATTTTTGCGTTTATTGTGGCATCCAGAAGGTAGAATTTACATACAGCAGTGACTGCCTTATCTTACTTTGGAGCGAAACTTCTGTGTTGGCCGCCATTGCAAACAAACGCTGGAAGGAAGGTAATGGGTATTCCCCTAGGGTCTGGTCCGTTAGGGTCCGGTCCTACTGGTCCTGGGTCTGGTTATTCCGTTATGCCGAGCGACAATGGTTTTTTAAACACCAAACATCAGGGCTAAATAACTTTTTCGGCCTGATTCGTCATTTATCTTTAGCTTACAGTTACGCAAAGAGTGTGCTCTATTTCTATGGCTGTTTACTGAACGGTCTTGAGTTGGGAATCTATTTCACAAATATTTATCTTGGATACATGCACCGAGATCATTTCAGTATAGGATGATGCACTTTTATTTCCACTCATACATTATTTCTGAAATATCACAGTTTGAAAATTAGATACATTCTCGTTGGTGCATTGCAAATTGTTTGCCCTTTTTGTCCAGTCTCGGCATTTTTATAAAGGTATTAAATGACATTCTCATGATGCTCGTAAACGGATACCAGATTCAAGTGTGCCCCACCTCATACCTCGTTTTAGCGAATAAGTAAGCCCCCACCCTCCAATAGGCCCCAATGGGGGGTACTGATGAAGCGTAAATTGAACTTCAAGCACAAGTAAATCTTCTTCACGAGGGTTTTACCTTATTTTTAGATGTCACACTTAAATTTATGATCATTCTCATCATATGTGTTCAAAATTGGATGTCTTTCACTGTTCTCCATACTTTTTTCAGCTAGAATAGTATAATTGATGATCATTCGCCTACTAGTATACTATATATTAAGTCCCTTCCCACGAACATGCCCCCTGTCAACTAAACCCCATCCGAAAATTCATTTTTTACAAATATACTCCCACGAGCTCAATTGAGGATTCAAAATAGGCCTACACGAAAATGGCACAAATCTGTTGGTAGAGCTTTTTATGTGTCTTTTAAATTCTTCGTAGGTATGTATTGATTGCAAATGAAGATCGAGGCAACTTTGTCCATTACCAAAATTTAGATCGACCTGATTTATTTCCTGGTGAAAGGATGTTGGTAGCAACCGTGACTGGTTTTGAAAGCGAGCGAGTTGAAAAGCTCACTGATGCACAGGTCAAACAAGAAATATTCAACGTCATGAAAAAAGTGTATGTGAATGCAACAGCGCCATCAGGTATGTTTAAAAAATTTAATTCTAGACTTGTTAAATGATCAAACAATGCAAGATATTCGCCAGAAATGGAAATTGATGACCCTAGCATTGGCGGCGGGCGCCAAGAGCTTAGGCCAATGCTACACTGATTGGAAATGTCAACAATTGCGATTCGGCTTGAAAATTGAGTGGGTCTCTAGCGACGTCACTTTCCGCAAACCAGTCAGATTTCTAGAAAAGGCCGATTTCCAGTCAGTGGAATTTTCCAAGCGGACGGAATTTTAGACAATGAAAGGTTGCTCAGCTATGCTCAGCCATAACCTTATTCAATTCCAGAGCGATATTTCTCTCGCAAACAATAGAAATTCCGCCCGCTCGAAAAATTCCCTTGACTGGAAATCAGCCTTCAGGTGTCTAGAACGGTTTCATATTCTGCATTTCATCACACGCTTGAGAGATGTATTGTTAAAATTGTATAAAATTATATGGTCTTATCTTCATTTCCTTTACCAAGATTACAAATTTTACATTTTCTCCTCGGATGTTTTCTTCAGTTGTTGATGCAACATCTTGTAATGCTTTTAGACGGTGCTGCCCAAACTTCACAAACCTAACCAACCAAATGCCAATGTTTTGTTCATTTCTGTTCCAAAATCTTCAAGATTGATACCGTTCTTTGTACCAAAATCGTGATAATCGGCGATCGACAGATCTGAATCTGAAAATACCATTACTTAAAACAAAAACAGGTCAGAAATCTTTCTGCTACAGAGCAACCACCCTTTGGAACAGCCTGGATAAAGCTAGTAAATCAGCTTCCTCTCTTGGTGCTTTCACAAATCTGATCTGATAAGTCGGATTACGTGCTTTCCCTCGTATTTTAATTCATTCACCGTTTATTAACTGTATTAAACTGTAAATGACTGGCTTTTGTAAATATATAAAATTATTGTAACTTGTTTTCCTTTTGCAGCTTAGGTTTTTTTTTAACAGGTCAGTTTGAAAGCCAGATATATTCTGAAACTTTTTAACCTGTATAAATATTCTAAATGATGAATGATGATGATGATGAAATGGTACCGTTTCTTCTACCAAAATCGCAGTACCCTTTTGGTGGCATGCCCCGAGCACTTAAAATGTAGCTAGTGCTCTTTATCTACAAAATTTAAATTTTCTCCTCAGATATTTTCGTGAGTCGCTGGTCATTAGATAATACAACATATGGAGCATATTCAAGTCCGGTGGTTGGAACAGACGCCATCACATACCAGCACCTGAGAGCCCCTGTCAATAAAACACTTTGGTTTGGAGGTGAAGCTGCAACGAGTAGTGACGTTTTTGGTTATGCACATGGGGCATATAAATTTGCTATCGGTGATGCTGACAAACTAGTCCAGTGTATGGGAAACAGTGCAAGCTGTCCAGTCTACAAACCACGCACTATTCCTACAGCAGCCCCTCCGCCGAAATCAGGATCAAGCATGTTCTTCGCATCTTTACTGCTAACACTGTTCACATCATTTATTTCGATCGATATCCAGTAGAACTTTCTTCGCGACTTTTGTTACAAGAAACAAAGAGCAAACGCTTGCTACTGCGTTTTTGAAATAACTGGAACTTATTAGAAATAATTACTTGAGTGGCCCATGCTTTTTATTTCGTAAGCCTGTTCTACCCGGTTCTTTTTTTGAATAATGTGTCTACTCATAGGCAATATGAACGACTATTGCTGCAATTCATTTTTGCATTCAGGTATTATCGTTTTACAAGAAAAAGAAGAGAGGACTTGTTCCTAACAGCTCACTGGTGGATAACCGGATGGATTTTGGTGCGGTAGGTGGCATTCTTGACATCGATCAATAGTTAAATGAATGAAGATTTAGGATTGCAGTTGGGTCTTGCTACAAACATCTGAAGAAGAAAGGCACTAAAGAGCTGTTTGGAACAATGCATCCTTTCTTTCGTTTCGAGATGACTTGGGCACGTTCCTTTGCGAAATAAGACTTTTTGACCACTTTTGTCACTTAACCCTATCCAGACTTGGCTTTTTGAGTTACTAGAAGACTGGGGGGGGCTCATTCAGCACCCCCTCTCTAAAATCGCCATTCCTTCACTTACGAAGACGAAACTCACCACGCAGGTAGCCGTGTTTATGATCTATCATTTTTCACAAAAAGAATTCTAAAAATAGATATGACGTCATAATTATTCAAGACCAACTGGCACCTGTTCACGAAAAAAATGAAAAAAAAACAACTTTTTTTTAAATCTTTATAATTTTCTAAGATTGATTCATGAAACCAAATTATGCCAATCAAAGCATTGTTAGGAGGTGAAAATATACTTATAAAGTGAAAAATTTGATTTTCGCGAATCCAAGATGGCGGACAGAGAGATTAAAAATCTTGTTTTTCTGAAAAATGACAAATGCCGCCATAATAGAGAATTTCTCCATACATTACAATGAAAACTACTTCAATGATAAGTGATCCTTGCATACTTCATTTTTCCTTTTGAAACTTTTGTTTTAATTATTGCAAAAAATGCTGACATCAGCATTTTTTCCCAGTAGTAAGCAAATGAGTTGGAAGGAAGGGGGAAATAAGGGGTTGAGGATAGTAATTTGGTGACATTTTGATAATATCTTGACAAACTAAACACGTTCAAATAAAAAAATTCTCACTGTAAAACAGATTCTCAAGATATGCATGAAAACTGATCGTTAGTAGTACTATATGAGGATACCCCCGGGGAATCTTATACCGTTTGCGACCAATGGTGCACAAAATTCAAACAAAATTACATAGCTTATGTGGAAACAACCCTGTTGATCAGCTTTAATCTATTTATTGCTGATGTAAAACATTTGGGGTCGAAATATCCTCGCAGAGAGACCGCTAACTAATTTTTGCCATTTTCTTAAAGATGACGTCATTGATGAGGTCACGTGACACATAATTGGTCTATTGTTCCTGGAAAAAATTTAAGAGACCTTACAAATTATAAGTATAGAAAGTAAAAAGGATACTATCAAAGGATTATGAGGTGATCTGGAATTACACCCATAAACAGCTTACCTAAAAGTTGGCCCCGACCACTCTGAAAAAAACAGCCACCCCCAGCCCCCTGAAATTTTTTTCAAAATTTCACACAAAATCACACTTCAAAAGGATAGAAACTAAAAGTCAAAAAACCATTCCCTGGTTCGTTGAACCAATTTGGAGCAGTGCTCAGTTAAGTATGTGGGGGGGGCTGAATGAGCCCCCCCCCCAGTCTGGATAGGGTTAAAGGGAATCTAGGCATATATTAGCCTTTGATAAAAATAACCTTACCGAGACAATAGGCCGTAACACGTGCCGCACCATATTTGGGTAACTGATCTATGTGAACAAGAAATACTGGTATCTGATAGGCTAGAATTTGACCGCAAGTGGCTAAAGCCACTTTGGTATGCTTACATTGCCTGTAATTGCGTAGATTTCATAATGTCATCTTTTGCGTAATTCGTAAAAAGTCATTGAAATAGCTTTGCAGCGTGTGGCGACGTAATAATAGCAAAAATAATTGATAAGTTGTAATATTTATTGTTTATGGATGCATCTTCAGTAGTATTGTAGCCAGAGCATTACATTGGGCTGTAGTCACAGTAGAGTTTCCTGCTGTTATAGTGTGAATTGATTCATTTTCTTTAAATTTACGTTTGTCTTCAGGCAACACGGCATTATAACAATGCAAAAACACCCCGGTCATACTGAGCTGAAATTCTCTCATCAAAACTTTCGAGCAAAGGCAAATTTTGTGAAAAAGGAGATCCAAGCTTCTAAGCGATTCGCCGTTCTGAAGAACAGATTTCATACATCTGAGAGCCGTCGAAGAAATGAAAATAAACATAGAGAGCACATCTTTCGGTCGGTTCGCTGCGCAGTAGGTGTGAAATCCATTCTTAAGGCTGCCGAATGGCTTTTTCTCAGATTTTAAAATGATTTTAGACACCAGAATCTTTAAAATCCGCTAAAAATTCACTGAATTACGAGCTTTCAAAAGATCAATGCTGCGCAAAAGATCGAACCCCTAAATGACTTGTTTCGTAAAACATCTTCAGAATCGAGGTAAAAGTCTAGAAGAAGGTTATCTAAAGTTGCAACTTTTCTTGATATCAGAGGGAACCAAATAGGACTTCGAAGGAAATTCAATTCGAGTAGGTTCAAATACTTGTGACTCCGTGAATATTCAGCGAGTTGCAAAATTCTGGTGTCTGAAATTAATTTATGATTTTAGGGATAGGACCATCTTGCCATAGAGTCTGTTCATTGTATGGCTATTTTCTAATATCTAATCAAACAAGGAACGATTCTTTACGGACTAGATAGCTCGCTCATGTCGACTCATGTCGCTCATGTAGTACCTGATTCTTCCGTAATATAAGATTCACCCTTGCTTCAAATGGTGATCTGTAATTTTTGATCGTTTTAAATGCATCTCTCATAAAACGTGTGATTCCTTTTTCTTATCATTTTATAAATGCATTTCTCTTGATTAAAATTTGTGATTCCAATTATTCTTATTGTTGTATAAAATGCGTCTTTTTTAAAAGTGGCGATTCTTCTATGTTGGTTTTTACTGTACCTGACTACCTGACTTAGGAAGATTTTATCTTAAAGACGTAGCCTTTTTTCTGTGAGCTAATTTGAATAAGAGCATTTCTAAAACAGTTTAGATTGTAAGAAAGTATTGAGTACCCAGACACAGAGAATCTGCTGACTCATGATTGTCGATGGCACATCGGATTGGCTAAAGTTCATCTATGAAATAAACTGATCACATGAAAAGCATCGTAAAACATCTTCAGAATCGAGGTAAAAGTCTAGAAGAAGGTTATCTAAAGTTGCAACTTTTCTTGATATCAGAGGGAACCAAATAGGACTTCGAAGGAAATTCAATTCGAGTAGGTTCAAATACTTGTGACTCCGTGAATATTCAGCGAGTTGCAAAATTCTGGTGTCTGAAATTAATTTATGATTTTAGGGATAGGACCATCTTGCCATAGAGTCTGTTCATTGTATGGCTATTTTCTAATATCTAATCAAACAAGGAACGATTCTTTACGGACTAGATAGCTCGCTCATGTCGACTCATGTCGCTCATGTAGTACCTGATTCTTCCGTAATATAAGATTCACCCTTGCTTCAAATGGTGATCTGTAATTTTTGATCGTTTTAAATGCATCTCTCATAAAACGTGTGATTCCTTTTTCTTATCATTTTATAAATGCATTTCTCTTGATTAAAATTTGTGATTCCAATTATTCTTATTGTTGTATAAAATGCGTCTTTTTTAAAAGTGGCGATTCTTCTATGTTGGTTTTTACTGTACCTGACTACCTGACTTAGGAAGATTTTATCTTAAAGACGTAGCCTTTTTTCTGTGAGCTAATTTGAATAAGAGCATTTCTAAAACAGTTTAGATTGTAAGAAAGTATTGAGTACCCAGACACAGAGAATCTGCTGACTCATGATTGTCGATGGCACATCGGATTGGCTAAAGTTCATCTATGAAATAAACTGATCACATGAAAAGCATCGTGTTACAGCGGGTCTTGGAAAATAAGAGAATCAAAGAGCCCTCTGGCATTTTCATATGGTACAGTTTTGTATGACCATACGGAGTCACTAGTTGGCTCTCTCCTTGCTTTACTTCAAAGGAATGCATGGTTTTTTTTCTTGCTCTGTTTCAGATATCATGTCACGTAGTAACAATGAATTTTTTGAAACAAAGGATCCACATCACAAAGCGATTTGCCTTTCTAAAGAATAGATTTCACACCTCAGTGTGCACTCAAGCGAATCAAAATAGGCAGAGAACGCAAAACATCGATACCATCTTCAGTAAAGGCAAATCGACTTATAATGTCGGAGAACCGAATATGTTGTTTCACAAAATTATCCTTGCTATGTCTCGTTGATTTTCTCATTTTACCGGGTGAGTCACCCAACATATAGAGTGATTGCATGTTCGTAGTTATTGCTATTGAAAAACTGATGGACGCCATAACTCACTGAAGTAACATCAACAACATCAATTCACTTCAATTAGATGAGCGTAAGTTGAAGGTCCTTGTGTACCCAACAGATTGACTTGCTACAAGTCTCGGCTTTAATCTCAGAGAGTGCAGTAATGGAATACATGGAATGGTAATGGAGGAGTCAGAAGGCAGCTTATTCATTGTGGAGATTTACAAAACAACATCTAATTTAAATCCCAGCTTCATGAAGCAAAGTTTTGAGCAAAAAGAAATGCCCTACAATGTAAAGTTTTCTGGTATACAACTACCGAGGGCAAAAACAACTTGCCTTGGAATTATGGGGAAAAAGTATAGGAGACACTACCACCAGAACTGAAAAATTTAGACTCCCTTCAGATATTCAAAAGACTTGTAAAAGCCCATAAATGTCAAGCCTGCAACAGCAGATTTTGTAAAATATTTTACCCTGGTTTGGGTTTTTTATTGTAAATTCTATTTTCTTATACCGTTGTATGTACTTTTCATAGATAGTAGACCTTAATTAGCACTTATAGCTATAATTTTTGGCCATCTTTAAATTAAAGAATTAATAATAATAATGTTCAGTCTTGATCCTTGCCAAACGATAAACTCAGACTTGAAACAAGTCAACCCAACGGAACATTTTGTAACAAATTTTACTTTGAACAATGAGTTTTAGAATATTTTTCATAACAAATCGGGGACAACTGTATTTAGCTAGTTGCTAATTTATTTCTAGTGAAAATTTTTGTTGCACAGAAACGAATTTTACAGATCCGTAAAATGATAAAGTTCCAGTAACTTTCAAAAAACCTCTTTTCATCGGCTCATCCAGTATACTTTATTCATGGTTAAACGCCGCAGTAGCGCTTGATTGTTGCAGCTTGAAATACTTTTGGATATGAAAAATTTATAAACAGCTACGAAACCTCCTCGACAGAACGATATAAATTTCACTCCGCAGAAGCATACAAGCTGAAGTATAACTGCGGTGTCCATGAACCCATGGCTTATTAGTTTCAAAGTAAGGCTATACTTGGTAGAAAATTCAATCGTTGTCAATTAAAACAATTCGAACAGAAATTCATTGATAATATTTACAAACATTGTAGTTATACAAATTTGAAATCCTATTCTGACTCTACCAGACCTCACACTTCTTTGATGGATTCATTGGTGCATTCTTCTTGCATTGGAAAGCATCAGAAAATGCGTCAAAATTTGATAATGTTCCAATAACCCTAAGGAAAGGAGAGAGAAGTAACGTATCTTCGTGACAATCTATCAGAAAAAACGGTATTAGACCTGAAGGGTCGAAGATATTACCTCCGTAATGTACCGGACGAGTTAGATTAATGGTTAGAAGTTTGAGAGCCCGTAGCTCCATCATTCTCAAAAATTCAGGGGTGGCGCCATGGGAGGGCTAAGGGGCTACAGCCCCCCGTCGGAAGCATCTATCCCCCGTCGGAGCAAATTTTGGGGCTTTTGTCGGAGGAAATTTGGCAAAATGACATACGAGAACTGCATTTTTTGGACATCTTAGCCCCCCTCCCGTCGGAAGCTGCATCCCCCCCATTGGAAGATTTCTGGCGCCACCCCTGTCTAAAATAACAAGCCATTTTAACCCTCCAAAATAGGTCTAGAATCCTTAAACAAATGCTCCAACGGCCTAGAAACAGACGCAAAAATTCTAAATGACAGTCTCATATGTACATAATTATATGGCAGCATCCTCGTATGCACAGGGAATGTTTGAGCGACGGGATAGACGATATTGCTTGGTTAAAATAATAATAATAATAATAATAATAATGGCAACCAATTCTCCATTCCGGAGCAGTTACAAGCTACAAAACATGGGTATTGCACCAGTAACACAGGTTTTTTTGTTTGTTTTTCTTTTTCCTTATTTATGATAAAAACATCTCAACCATTTTAAAAATCTTTCCGAGTTTTGTTGGGTCACTTTTCAGTAAATCATTTGTGTTCAAAGATCTTTCTTTAAAATTTTGGCACTGAAATAAGTGTTCAATGGTTTCTTCTTGAGCTCCACACCTTCTGCATAAGGCATTTTCATGTTTTCCCTTATAGTTAGCTTTTAAGTCAGTCATGTTTAGTTTCAAAGACAATAGGTTTGCTGCATGTTTATGATTAATGTATTCTTTTTTCCCAAAGCAATTGTTTTTTAGTAATCTTAATTTTGTTTTGTTACATTCCTTCATATCTTTTTGTATTATCGAAGTTATTCTATTTACTATCATATTTTTCCATTCTTTGCTTGTCAGCTTGCCTATTTGTTCCTCTGAGATATCTATGTTTAGCTCTTTTAAATCATTTTTTGTTTCTGAGTCCCAGCATTTATCTAGATTTAGACGTTTTTGCTCCTCGTAAACCTTTTTCGTTAGTCGACTGTCTTTCATTTTTATCAACTTTCTAAGGTATACAAATCTTTTCATTTTTATCCTGTAAGTAATTGGCATAAGACCACATTTATATGTTATACCTTCATATGGTGTTGTACTTGGAATGGAATTAGTTTTTGTTACTGCATCTTTTTGTATTTTCTCTAGTATTTTTAATTGTTGTTTTGACACATTTGTCCATGTTTCACATCCATATAGTATTTTGGGAATTAGTATAGACTCAATAAGTTTTATACTGATCTCCATTTTTTGTTTTTTGAAAGTTGGTTGATCAACCAAAAATTTTATTTCATTAATTATACCCTGTTGCTTAGTTATATTAATTATAGTTAATTAGTTAATTAGTTAATTATAGTTATATATTAATTATAGCTGTTGTGGGGTTAATAATGAATGTCAATAATGGAAGCTGGAAGATCATTCCACTGATTAGTAACTCTTTGCAAAAAGAAATTTTTACGAAGTGTTGTGTTTGGTCTTTTCTTGTACATTTTGAGGCTAATTAAATTAAATTGCTAACAGGTCGGATCAAGAATGCTAGGCATGTTTTGGAGGATTTTGAGATGATGCACTTTTATAAAATCATTCGCGATTCGAGAATGATACGGCCGATTTGGACAAACTAAATTTTCTTACCTAAGTTGACATATTAGCTAAACAAATATTATCAGTATATATGAAAATGATTTGAGAGCTGCAGGCTTTGAACATCTAAGCATTTGTTTGATGCACCCTGTGAAATTATCTTCCTACTTCGACCATCCATAGCATAGTAAAAAGGCTGACTTAAACATGATTTTTTTCTCTGCTAAAAAGGCGATACCTTTCTGCAGTCATTTAAAACGTTGATTTGAAACCGTTTCTTGGAAAAAAGCTTGAAACAGGAAAAATATAACTGAACACATGTCATTCTGTTTTCAGATCAAGCATGATTAAATGCTCATCCTTCATCCAGAAGAAATCGCAATAAGCAATCTTTTTTCACGGATCAAGATTTCACGGATGGGATACAAATTTGACAATTTCGACTCCTTCCAAGATTCCTTGCTCTGATCAATGTTTTTCGACCTAAAACGTCAAGGAATCTATTAGGAATTCTGGTCCGTACTCCAGCAATTTCAGAAACACCTTTTCGCAATATCGGCCATCGGAAATTGTATTTGTAGGCAGTTCGTAATATGTGTTTTAGCATCTTAAATCATGTCTGCAAAATTATGGATGCCTTCCAGGCCACATTAAATTGCTTCAAATAAAAAGCAACAATGAAAACAGCAACCCAGAAAAATAAATCACTCGTGAATCATGAAAGAACAGTGGGGACTCGGAAGAAATGTAACCTAACTTTATTCGAGATTCACCAGAAAATGGTAATATTTGACTCAATTTGATGCATACCATCTGAAAGCACAATGTATCTTCTTTCTAATGATATCTGGTTTGGGCGTAATAATACAATTATTCATCACTTAATTGACGTTTTCGTAACTATGGCCTATTTTTCAGATGGCGGAAAATGATAAGGCATTCACATAGAAGAAAACCATTTTTATGAGAGCTCATCCAATCATTTTAATCAATGCATCTCATGGGAATAAATTTTCTTTTTCCTACCCTAGGGCATCACCTCAAATGCTGCTAGGCCTGAAAGGTTTTGCTAAAACAAAATCTTTTTCATAATTATTGACAGTAAAAAGGTGTTGATTTTGTTCTTACAATATGATGCTGCATTTGAAATCGGCCATACATGCTAAAATATCAATCAAATGATCAATAATTCAAATAATGCATCCAAGCTTGCTACGGCTGCATATTATCGGAAAAAAGATAGATTGTGCTTTCAGACGGCATACATTACATTGTGTAAGATCTTGTTATTTTTTAAGATTTTCAGTTAAAGTTGGGCTGATTTTCTTCTCAAATACCCTGTATAACACAGACAAAAATCCTTTCTTGTTATTTGCGTTTCTCATTCACATGTGATGGAAAATTGATATTTGATAATAATTATAAGAAAGGGAATATAGTAGATTGCCAGTTTTGAAATTTGAAATGTCACTTTCTGTCATTCCTTTAAAACATACCTGAATTTTGATGGTGCATGAATTTCACTTAAAGTAGCAATATATTCAGTCTTTTGCCTTACATTTGCGCAATATTCCTGAAAGAAGAATACGTTTTCTCAAGTTTTGTTATTCAATTCCTTTCGCTCTTTTCTCAACCAATGATACTAAGTATTTGCTCCAAATCAATAAAATCTTTAGAAAAATTTATGGAGTAAAATTCCATTCCCTCCTTGAATTGAATGCCCTTGAATGATTTCAAAGGAATTTGATGCATTCAGCTGTAATTCAAGCATCATGAAATTTTTGATATGTTGGTCATTTTCAAAATAGCGGAGAATGTCTTTTTTCGAAAGAATTTGAGCAAAGTTTTGAAAAAATTAAAATCATCATAGCTCCACAACTAGAAGAGAAAAATGATTTAATTTTCTTAAACTATAACTCGAGAAGGGCTACAACCTGCTGGCAAGCCGAAATCTGTCGCTCCATTGGTTTCCAATTTAGACATTTGGTGATGTCACCAAAAAACTGAGAGAAGAATCAAATTTCTTTTGAAGATCTTTTCAAGCCATTCAGTTTAAAGAAAGACGTCATAGAATATTACTCCAACCTATTTAAAGATTATTCTCATGCTGATGATACTGAAATATTAAATTGCTTTGTCCTATCGGGTGAGTCAGAAACGTCGGGCGTTTGACAAGCCATATTGTTAAGAAAAACAAGTCAGACCGTGTTTGTTGAGGTTTAATAGTGCAAAAGAAAAGCCAGACAAGTTATAGAAAATTTAGTTTGTTATAATCCGTTATTTCTTTTTATATCTATCTGCAGTTTTGTAAAGGTGTATGCAATAAAAGACGGCTTGGAGTTCTTTAATTCTTTATATCGCTTCTACTGTTCTGCAGGTTTGTGATATAAGTATTTTGATGAAAAAGTGTAATTCTCAAGAACTATCTGCTTCCTTGCAATGAATAGTCCCCTAGGGACGCAAAATAGATCACAACAGCTTTTCCTTTCGTCCTCTAATGCAATGCATCTGCTGCTTCACAGCATTGAAAGGAATTACCAAAGAACTGCACTGTAAGATAGAAACCTTTCTGAATTTACTTATACTTTTTTATTTTTTTGTATAGAAATAGTATGTCTGTCATGTTTTCGCAGTTCACATGTACATGAACATGGAGCTAATTGACTATGGCGAGAATCTGGTCTATGACGAGAATCTGGTGAAACATAATTTTACTAAAATCACTTGTAATTGTTGGACTAAAATACCGATTTCAACCAAACGAATTTTAGTACCTAAGTTAACCTTTTCCCTATGGATTTTGAATTTTGATAGAAACGACTTTGTGAAATAGATTGCATCAATGATAATAGGCAAACACCCGAAGTTTTTTCTGACTCTCCCAGTAGATATAATGTTTTAGTCAAATATTCAATTGCCTTTCCACCATCAAATGACGGATAGTTTGGTGAAATCAGTTGCAAATTCAAGCCTGCACATTTCAGAAAAACGTGAAACAATTTCTGATGCAACGTACCGGTTGAGACTATAAATCAATCCCGTTTGTAAGGCTACTGTTCCCTAGATATCAAGACGATCATATAGGCAAATATAATTTGATTGTGAACATGTTCAAATATATTCTAAAATTGACCTGGCTGACAACGGCTACTCCGTTTTGAAATTGTGAGGGATTTCTTCAAGAAATCCCCTTCAAGAAACCTTCCAAAATAATCACAAAATCACGACAAATCTCTGCCTTACAGCTCCTTACAGCAATGGCTTTTACATGCTTTATGCTTTTACACGTGTTATCCCTTTGATACGACGAAAAGTGTTACCATAAAACTCTATCAAGCCCCCTTGGGACTCATTTAATGTCGGACTCTCCAGAGGGGGCTTTATAGGGGGGCTTATTGAAGAGGAGGGCTTATTCACAAAATCAAATGACAAGGAGAAATATGATAGCTTTTTAGTTCTTTTACACCATATTTTGGGGATTCAACATATAATTTTACGAGTCAAATACGACAAAGTTCTATATCAAAACATATCAAAATTAACATAAAAACTTATTTAGCTCAATAAATGGAAATTCTTTGGTAACCACTGGAATTTGATATAAGTGGGGGCTTCAGAGAGGGGGGCTTATTTAAAATTTTGGCTCAGAGGGGAGGGGCTTATTAGAGAGGGGCTTAATAGAGAGGGGGCTTAATAGAGCATATCCCTGGAGGCATAACAACATTTCCAGGCGATTTGATCCTCCCAAGAGGATAACATGTGCTCAAGAATGTTGAAATCATTCCTGCAAGTCAGAAATGTTACGAAAATGCCGCTTTGATTTGAAGCCTGTTTTGAAGGTTCCTTGAAAGGACTTTCTTGAGAAAATTCCTCATAATTTCGAAATGGAATGGCTGATTTCAGTCAGGTAAATTTTAAAATGGATTTGATCATGTCCACCGTTAAATAACAGATTTGCCAATATGATCATCTTGGTATCCAGGGAGCACTGGCATTTCAATCAGGGATTGTTTTCTTTTTTCCTCATCCGCATTGCTCATTTAAAATTCGCAAAAAATCCGTTTTAAAGGGGTTGTACAAGATCTTTGCAAACGATTGGAAAGTACGGGACAACCCGCGCATGTGACTACAGGCGCCAGTTTTAATGGCGGCCAGTTTCATCGCAGCTTCTACGTAAGTTTCAATGCAGTTTTTTCTTGTCTATGTCTATGAAATGTGATGGAGCTTCTGCTATCCATTGATACTTTCAAATATTGGGTGTTAGAAAATAAGACGAATCCTCCACCAAAGACTCTTGCAGATACTTTCGATTACTATTCTCTGTGCCTTCACAATGGTAATGGTAATCACCATTAAAAAGCTATGTTGTGCTTAGACTAAACATATTCGATGATTTGATAGGCAGAGCCACGCAAAGAGGACAGGTTTTACAGCCCCTTTAATCATGAGAATGTTGAAAGTTCTGCTTACCTGTGCATATCCTATGAAGAATAATTGTTTATTTGTAAATTTCAATCCTGGTAAGACTGGCTCTGGTCCACCATTGATTTTTAGCCAATCCATGTATGCCTGGAATTAGAATTAAGGGAATCAATAAAAAATTACCATAAATTTGTGGCACTGCATGAATTGATCGAAGAATTTCTAAAATATATTTTCGACGGATGTCCTTAGGATGATTCTATGTATGTAAAATGTATGTAGAATTTAGCCATATGAAATCAAAAATTAAATGTAACATAAATTAGGAAAAATAATAAGTCTAATTACAGGTGTAAAATATAATATGAATATAAAAGTTAAAAATTTAATCTAGAAATATCCCTGGTTGAAAATGGCAGGGATAGCATTAAAAGGTTAGTGTGATCATGTCTTCCATTATGGTCCCTCCAGAGGTATCATTCAAAGGAGAAATTTCCACGAAAGAAAAGAAAAACAACCGATGCCCCAATTTCATTACTTCCCAGCTCTCCGTTCCTATTATGGGATACCTTTTTGAAACTTACATCATAAGATAACTTTGTTCCACCATTATCAGCGATATTTTCACCAAGAGTCAGCTTTCCTTTCACCTGTAGAAAGATAAAGGAGCATTACGATTACGATGAAATATGGATTTGAATCAACATTAACAATAGACCATTTTGACATTTAGAAAAAGGATCTGGGGAGAGCAATATTTTTCTGGCAAATGGCTGCCACAGGGCTTTTCACCAACGATGAATTGAACTGTGGCAGCCATTTACCAGAAAAATGTTGCTCTCCCCAGATCCTTTTTCTAAATGTCAAAATGGTCAATTTCAGTATCCTACATATTTGGCAATTTTAATTCTTGAAAAGAGAATCCCACCATCTCAATTTCGCTGATCCATGAGAACTTTTCAGAACAAAGATTTTCTAAGCAGGGGGTGTCCCAAAAAAGTAATTCTGTTTGAAAAATCACCAAAATTTGATTACGTGGCCGATCTTCAAATGTTTTGCAACACCTAGTAAGGTTGAATTTTTCTCCAAGCAGGGGATATAAACTCCAACATTCTAACCCAGTTAAGGATTGATTAACCCAGATGTGAAGGCTCTTTTAGCAACGCTGATTCTGCTTACTCTACTTAAACACTTTAACACTTGGGTAATCAAATGAGGTATTAGTTTAATATAAAAATGGATAGGCAATATAAAACTAGGTTGAATTGGTCAATGAGAAAACAGTGGCAAATAAGGAAATTCCTTACCCGGTATTTATCTTGGACTTTGTATCTTGAATATTGATCCCTGATGCATCCTGCCCGCACGTTAAACTCTTTAAGTGCAGTCGAAGACCACCATTCTTTGACTATATCACCATTTTTATCAAATTTTCGGCCTGAAAGTAAGTCAAAGTCAGAAAGATTTAAAAAGAAGAGTTATCAAATGATCCTATGCTAATAATAACAGCTGCTATCTTAATTGAGTAGAGCCAAAAAAGAGTTGCATGTTTGCCAACTCATCTTGGTTGAATTGATACGTATCACTATACACGTATCTTTTATAAGAAACAAAGGTCCGGGGCTGGTAGGCAGTTTCTTTGGGCCATTTTGCTGCCAAAAGTTTCTTATGTGTTTCTTATATTTTAATGCCGGAAGTGTAGGGCTAATTTTTTGTCTGAAGGATTCCAAATTACTTAGTAAGATCTCAGAACAAGTAAATGACATAATTCGCACTCAAAATAATTTTCAAACAGTTGATATAACTGTACAGCGTCACAACATTTTTAAGTGCGATAGGAGAAAATTAAAACTGCAAATTAAAAAAGTTTCTTAGCTGTTTATATTCAGGTAGGGTTGTTTCTTTACTTTCAAAAAATTGAGCCTACCGTTTCTTACAAGCGGTTTCTTATTAAAAAAAATACCGTGTAATATATATAAAAGGCTTTGGACGTATGAGCAAGGCTTACTTAGATGAGATATATCTTTGTTGAAATCGATATTGTCGTTCTATCGTTATGAGCAAAAATACAAAAATTTTTTTTGAATTTTTGTCTAACTTCCAAAATTTTTAATTTTTTTTACTCACCCGGTAGTAGCTGTATAAGCTAGAACAATTAATAATTTACCTGTATTGTCAAATCCATGGGTCAGTTCATGTCCAATTATAGATCCAATAGCTCCATAGCTTAGTGACCTATAAAATAAAGAGTTTCTTCAGTGCAGATCTACGTTAAACAACTAAACCTTTCGGCAGGACAATGCTGCAGACAAAAGAAACAAGGAGAGTACTGTTTATGAAGCTTGAATTCTATGTGCCATATCATAAATCAACAGCCACTAATCATATTGGCTAAAAAACAAGGTCTCAAAACTCTGAGTTGAAGCCTATCCTATGCAACAATATCAATACATGTGTATAGCTCCTGCACAGCAGCCACATGAATCGAGCACAGTTTATCTGGGACATCCTAGTTATTAAAACTGTGCTCAGGAGTGAGAATAAGCAATGCCGTTAGAATTTCCCTCTCCTTGTCACATCTGCAAATACTGTAATTTATCTAATTCAGACTCTTTTCACGTGAAATAAAAAGTGGTCCCCATCATTTACCAAAGTTATTAGCATGCTACCTAACACAAAGTTTTATAGCCAAAAAATTTCGCAATTTTGTCACTATTTTACCTTTGTATTTTTATGATATCTCTCAATAGTACTGAATCAAAGTTGAACATACCTCGGGACATCTCCTTCATAATAGAAAGGTGCTTGTAGAATTCCAGCTGGTATAACTGAAAAGGATATTAATAGATATGGATGAAAATTAAAGTTAAGAAGAGCAAAATTTTTACCACATTCACACAGACACAGTTAAACCAGCTTTACGCAAACAACATAGAATTCCAACCAATTAATTCATCTAAGTTTTTTTTATATTCCTACCTAGCATCCAAAGTTAGTTGTAGGACAGTGAGAAGCTAAACACCCCCCAGTAACGACCCCGCTGAAACATTGCCCCGCCAAGAAAATTTATTTCCCCGCTAAGTTTGAGTTTAAATATTTTCCCCGCCGTGTTTCTGTTGGTTCCCCGTTGAAACTTTTGTTTCCCTGTCAAAATTATACAAGTTTCATCATAGAAAATTTCCTTTTTTTGTCATGATATTTCTAATCCCCATCGAAAATGTTTAATTTCATAATTTCCCTGCTTTATTTTTAATGTCTGGCGGGGTCGTTACTGGGGGATGTAAGCTATGCTTATCGAAGCAATGTTCTGGTCTTTCCTCTCGATATGACCACACCACGCGATTCCCTTAGCCTGGAATTACAGAGAGTTGGCAACTCTCCCCACTCTTCGTAGCAGGTTCGGCAGGCGAGGACTCGAATCATCAACCATCAGATTGGTAAGTCAATTGTGAGTGTGCTACACTGAGCCATCCCCGGTTCAAAACTCTTGCGGATCCGATCTTGTGTAAACGGGGTCTAAACAGCGTTGAACTGCTGCATTTTGATTTTCGAAAGAAGGTATACATTTTTCCCATCCATCCCGTATCAAAGGCAAATGACGGCAACTAAGGCAACAAATAAGGCAACTAATGTTAGGGGCTTGGGCAATCTAGATGTAGCCTATTGTATTCCGTTGCATTTCACGATCTGAATAGATGATCAAAACCATTAGACAAAGAGAGACACGTGACCTTCTTTTGTTCTATTTTAAAACTAGATCACTATATGCCCATGATTTGTCTTTAAGGAAGAACTAGTGGATGCAGATTCAAAAGGAGTGCTCCATAACCAGGGGAAATAAGACATTTTACCACCAATAGGATACGTAACATTCGATTCGATTACCATCCCCCATCAGAAACAAATCAACAGTTTATTCAATGTGAAAAATTTTGGTGTTGCCTAAAATCGAGTATTTTGTTCCTAGGAACTTGCATCTTCTGTTTGAAAGTACTGGAATTCTATTTAAAGTCGTATTAAACCTGCTTTTTACCGCACAGAACTTTTGCAATGACTAAAATAACAAATACTTACCTATTTCATTTTCATAGAATTGATACATGGCATTAATTGTCTGTGGGAACATTGGCCATCTAAAAAGCAAGGAATATCAGTTAACATGGTGAAGAAAATAACCAATTAATCAACTGAATGAGTCCAAAAAAATGTTTGCGTGTATGCCGAAACCAACAACAATTTCAAGGTTTCTTGAAGGGGCTTTCTTGAGAAATTCCTTCATAATTTCAGAGCGAAGTGGCCGATTTCAGTCAAATAAATTTCAAATGGATTTTGAATATGTCTATCGTTGAATAATACATTGCTAATATTGCTGTTTTGATATCCAGGGAGCAATGGCCTTTCATACTCACCCGCTATGTGATGAAAAACTGATTTCTAAGATTTCTTACTTCGTTTTATCCACAGTTTTTCGCAGCTTTCCAAACAATCGAGTTCGTATCCATTTGTCAACATTGAGGTTATTCGTAAAGAAGTTGTTACCAATGTCAAGCTGAAAAGATATTGTTTAAATCTCCATGTAAATATTGAAATGTTTGAAAATTTCAATACATATCTCACTTGGAGTTGTTTTGGTTTGAAGCAGTTGGTAGCTAAGAGACTGAGAGAGACAGAGAGACTGAAGAGAGAGATCAAACTTGGGGAAATGTAAAAGCAGTAGATTTGTGTTGTAGACCATAAGATGCATTTCTCACAAACTAAAGCCTAGTAAAACGAGGAAAGATAATGTTACAATAGGGTCCGCTATTCTTTGCTGACACCTAAGTGCAAAGCGATTAGCGATCGCAGACAAAGGGAATTCTACGCCTGGCTAGTCAAGTCATAAACAAAAACAATGCAAGCAGCAAGAATTTCTCTAAAACCCAGGTAGCTAGCTTGTTCGTTGTTCATTCCAAAAATGGCTTTTAAGAGCAAGCATGAGCATCAATCCAAAGAAGAAAGATATATCTAAACTTCTACTTCGGGTATATTATTTTTTTTCTTTTTTTTTCTATAAATTCAATGTTAAAAATTCACAATTTACGAATTACCTAAGATTACAAACGGCTACCATACAATACTACAGAAACGATACCAAGGGGAGCAAAAGATCATGACTACCCCAGGGCCATCAAGGAGATAAACTAAAATACAACTAAATATATAAGAGGCCCCCTAGCTATTCAGAAAAGAATTAGAATTGAATGATTTTGCAAATGGAATTTTCGAATATTATTTGTTTCGTTCAGACACGGATTGGCAGGCGATTCAATTCTCCTATTTTTTGGGTGCAATCAAAATGCTTACTGTTCAGCTTCTGAACCAAACAAATAAAATGCCTGAGGCAGAAGTTTAGGTATATCTTTCTTCTTTGGATTCATGCTCATGTTTGTTCATCAAAATGCACAACAAAATGTTCTGGAAAGCACAACAAGCGAGGTAGCTACCTGGGCTTCAGAGCAACTTTCGCAGCTTGCTTTGTTTTTGTCTATGCCTGGACCGACCAGGCATAGAATTCCCTTTGTCAGCAATCGGCAATCGCTTTGTACTAAGGTGTCAGCCTAAAGTAGCCGATTTTATTGTAACATTATCTGTCCTTGTTGCCTGGTGCTTAAAATCTAGATACTCAACAAATCTAAATAGTTTAATAATTCATTTACAGGAAATTTTGGAGAATACGTCCAAAGATCATTTTTTTAACTTCCAAAGTTCCAAAGAAGCCCGTGAATATCTTCCAAAGTTCTCCTTTCAGCTTCTTCTAAAATACATCAAATTGATGTTGAGATGAATGTCAATGGAATATTTCTTACCTTTTTGAATCTCTTATTTAGCTCATTAGGTTGAAGAATGTAAGTAGCATAACCAACTTTTGCCACTAAAGCAACAGTCTGAAATGAAATAGACAATTTCAAGAAATTAATTTTAGCAGCTGTTTATCATCCCTGCAGACAAATGTGCTTTTCCACTGGGAAAATAGTAATCTTAATGATAATTGAAATAATATTATTTTAGTAATCATTCAATCGTGTTTAGTTGTCTTGAGACATCAGTTACGTTGTATTCTTGGTCAACCCTGTGTTCTATTTTATTTCAAGAAATTTCATACAAAACCATGTACCGAGTAATCGTACCTTCTCCAAAATTCCTTTCCTCGTTTTTTTGTCAATCCAAGAGTGTTTCTTTATTCTTTCCTGGAACGCTTTGATAATTTCTTTTATCATCTCTTGTGTCTATAATATTTAAACAAAAGATTATAACACTTTTAAAAATTTTTTGGGACATAATCCAACTCGTAAGGAAGTTTGCCGACATACCAGCATAGCTTCCAAACCTTTAATTTCGCGCAAAAAGGTGGGTGTAAAATTCTGTGATCTCTGTTTGAGTGGCTTGAAACAAACTTTAGTTACTTGTCTTTAATTCTACCTTTGGACATTTCAGAAGTTCTGAATATTTTTCGAAATTTCAGCGTATGTTACATTTCAACTCATTTGAGGGTGTGACGTCATCAAATTTCTAAATCATAAACCAGAAAAGTGACAGACTTTTGCTTGATACCATATTGTAGATATCCATAAACTATGGTTTTCTTCGAAATTATTTCATGTTGTTTCAAACAGCTTAGAAATTACGATGGTTTTCGGTTTTTTTGAAAATTTTTCTTGAATTCTTGAAAAAGTAGAAAAACACTCTAATTTTGAAAATATTGAAGATTTCCAAAAAGTCCAACGGTAGAATTATTGAGAAATAGCTGAAGTTTCTTTGAAGTCATTCAGTTCAAAGAAATAAGTAACTGAATTTTACACCAGCATTTTTAAAGATTTGGAATCTATGCTCGACATACCACGACCTAGACCGCGCATGGCTTCCTGAAAGTACATTTTATGAACTCAAATTTATTTTGTTTGTTTGTCCACTTATTTTACATCGATTATAAAATTCTTATCAGCACTTAATTGAAAGGCCTGTCAATCTTCTGATGATGAGGTAGATGTGTAGATATCCTTCTTCTTTCGATATACGCTCATGTTTCCTCTTGAAAGCAATTTCTGGAATGCACAACAAGCGAGCTAGCTACCTGGGTTTTAGAGAAACTTTTTCGGCTCTACTCGTTTTGAATTACTGTTTGAGAGAATTTCTTTTGTCTGCGATCGCTAATCGCTTTGAATCGCGGTGTCAATCATAAGCAGCTCATGCAATTATCTTACAAAATCTGTCCTTGTTTTCCCAAGCTTATTTTCCAATGCACAGTGTGTCCAAAAATGGCGTATTATGGAAAACTTAAAATCTTTCTCATGAATTCACTTGTCAAACTTCCCAAAATGAATCAATAAAGACATAGGAATCACCTTTTCCCGCGTAGTTTCCTTGAAGTAATTCTGCACGTAAAGTGTTCCAATTGGTACACCCATGTTATCATTTGTGACACCAGTGCAAGTTCGCCATCTTGGATCTTTATCTTTTACACCAGTCATTTTTTCGTTAAATGCAGCCCTTGCTTTTCTAAAGCCCTTTGATAAGAAACTGATTTTATCACGGAGCATTTGCCATACTACATATTTGGACAAAACTCTGAAGAAGAAAATGAAAACATTTTTAAGATGGTTTGTGACAGAAGATCCAATCGACAGGCAGGTTGCAAGACAACAGATTATGGGTCATTAATCACTAGATTGCATACATTCCCTAACTAAGATTTTCCCTAATTTCCCCTTAGTCATTGTTAAAGTACAAAGGAATATCAAACTTTACAATTTTTCTGAAAAACAAAAACCGCTTCGGAGCTGTCTTTTGGACAAGTCCATTTGCATGTAGGGAGCAAACGGAAAGCATTGTTGAGCAGTTTACAAAGGCGAGTTGAATATAATGTGAGGACAATCATTATGACATATATATCCTTTTTTCCTTATCCAAACAATTAAAACGCAAAAAAGATTACTCGTTACTGTGCCACCTAAAGCAGGAAAGGACACAAGGTCATCTGGTCCCTACTTTTGGATGACACTTACAATTATATAATACTTTAACAATTATATGTATCCTTTAACATCTGACACAATGCAAAGTGACTTTAATTCAATTCAATTAAATTCTAATCTCGTATCTGATTACAGACTTTGACGAGCAAAGATATCTAATTTTCCCTGTCATCGGCTTTTGAATGAAATCTCCAGCTTTCTTATCATTTGTCAACAGTTTCAAGCTATCAATGTATGTTGTTCTTTGCCTTCCTCTGTCACTTTTACCTTCAATTTTTCCGGTTTAAAGCTGCTGTTCAAAGTGCTTTTAAACTACCTTTTCTAAACGATACACGTCAAAAGTATGTATTTAATGCGAAAAAAGTTAATCAGTTATAGTTTTATCAAAGGAAAATGCTTGAAATGCTATATGACCAGAGTTTTATAGAATCAATGATGTGAACCATTTTTTTTTAATTTGCGAAAGACCCATGAGTAATTGCCAAGTAAAACCCATTGACTCATTACCGTTAATTTCAAGCTGAAAGGTCTTACCTCTTAGGTGTAGCCTTTATTTTGTCTGCAATTTGATACAAGTAAATAGGGGATGTTGCCAAAATGACTTCTGCTGCTTTAATCTTTGCTTCACTTTTGAATATGTGTGTCAAGTGTTTATACCATGGAAACTTAAAAACAGAAAACATATTAACATCGTTATGTCTTCAAGGGTATACTATATCGACATTGTTACATTACAATATACTATCTTGTGGATAACAAAGGTGGTTAAATGGCAAATTTGTTCGATAAAGACCACTTAGAAATATCATTGACAAAAACGTTGAATGGCTGTTTTTGGTTACCAGCATTGATATGTTAGATGAAATTGATATATTGATATATTAGATGAAAAGAAGTGTTTGGTAAGTAATATTTCTGAAATAACTTTTTTTCAGATTCTAACTTCGAAAGAAAAGCAACCAAATTAACTGTAACCAGAGAGAAAACTGTTAAATCATGCAAGAGAAACGACTAGTTAGTCTGAAACCCTGAAAGGAGGTAAATACGTTAATAGCTGCAACAAGGAGCAACGTTACGCGTTTCGTCGCACATTGGTCAGTTCGCTTCGCGCAAAAAAAGACAAATTAATGATACAAACGAGCCGATTTAACACCAGAAGAACAAAGAAAATCCAAAGCCGCGTGACAATAACACCTAAGCCAATGATTCGCTGAACTCAAAGAAGAGCTGCCAAAGTTCAAATGAAAACAACTGTAATGCAAAAACAAACTCCTTTTGTCGAAAAAGAGAAAGATCTTTGTCAAGAACACTGACTCAACTGTATTGGTCTTTGAAACAAAATTTGATAAAAATTGAACCAGAAATGTATTGACAACAATTGAGTATCTGGAACCTAAGAATTGATAAATTCTATGCAATGCGATATGAACTGGACCTTTGACTATGCAAAAAATAAGTTTTTCTTACCTGAGGAACTACTTTAGACAAAATATTGACATTTATCCTCCTAAATGTACCAGCTTGTTTTGCCTCAGCGGGTGTTGTTACCTGGAAAATCAAGGATTCTATAGTTTATGATATAGTGAATGAACCGCAAAACATAAGGACAACATTTTCTTATGGTTTGCGGTGTGAAGCATTTTCTTTTGCAAGGCAGAGTCTGCGAAGTTTTAGGGTGAGCGGCCGAGCGGCCGAGCGGCTTATACAGTTTCCGTCAGGTGACTGACGATGAGCTCGGTCGAGTGAGATCAAACTCCAGATGGGTGACCTCTCGGAGGCCTGATCTCGCAACTCACCTCATCATCCTTCGAAAGGGACGTTAAACTAGGGGTCCCATACCTGGATGCGGCATGCATAGTGGGCTTAAACTAGCCTAAATTGGCTGGAAATACTTCCAGCCCACTCAAAATAGATTACTACACAAAGGGGTTAGATTCGAATGACCGAATCCAAACAACAAAAAGCGGTCGGGCAATATTCAATCGAAGAAACGAGTTAAGACGAAACGAAGAAGAAAACAAAAAATCAAGGCAAGGTAAATGAATATTTAATCAAAACATGCGTGTCCTAGCATCCTTAAAATGATATTACTAACCTTAGCAAGCATGTTCTCGAATTCAATAATTTCTTTTACTTCATCTGTTACGTTAGCACAGTTGTAACCAAGAAGTTTTACTATTTGAACCATGTAGTTTTCGTAATCTTCTACTATCTACGAAAATCATAGTAACGAAGTTTGGTAAGTCATTAAACTTGAAAAGAGAGATAGATCATTGAATCCAGTTGAAATATCTTGCAAAACACGAATTGTCAAATAATTTACTGGGTGATTCAAAAAAAGTTAACACGTTTGATGGAATGTGAAGAACAAATTACGCGGCTGATATTCAAAAATAAAATGCTAAGGTATCAGTCAAAGGCTAACTTAGATGTGAACATTTTTTTGTTGGTAAAATTGCTCAAAGTTTTAGACCCAAAAATTAATGAAATGCTGGTAAAGGGTTTGTATTGGAACGAGAATTCCACATTTGATTCTGGTCTATGATTTGCCTGCCATTGACATGTAAATTGCATACAATTCTCAGTTTTAGAAATAGAATTAAAATTCCAATGGCAAGTAAATCATGGACCAGAATGGAATATGGAATTATCGTTCCGATACAAACCCATTACCAGCATTTTCCTAATTTCTGGGCATAAATAATGAGTTATTTCACCAAACAAAATGTTCACTCCTACGTTAACCTTTTTAACTGATAAAGTAACGTTTCAGTTTTGAATATTAGCAGAGTAATATTTGTTCCACAGCCCACCAAACGTATCAACTTTTTTTAGTAACCCGGTATGCAATATCATGAAGATGGGAACATAATATTATGTCAATAAAACGTGAAACTATTGCGAAGGCAAGAGCTTCAGTATCTTTCCCTATGACAATGAAATAATTTATAACTATCAATAATGATAATGATAATAAATAACTAACAATGAAATGTGAATTCAAAAATTACTAACAACTTAGTTGTAGAATATTTTTAACAGTCATTGATCAAGGAAATTTGTGTTGGCAATTGCCGGATTAGTATAGAGTATGCGATAACCTAATGTACATGATGCTCATCGTAGTATAAAGTACTTTTTAGTTCACCTCTTTCCATTTCACTTGAATCTTATTACAAAGCTAACACAATTTGTAAGATTTGATCATGGGTTGCAGGAAACTCTGAATTAAGAACTAGCTTTACGTTTGATACATCTAGATAGTGTTAATCTATGTTTTCTTTCTGTTTCTATTTCTCCTGCGAAGGAATCAGACAGATAACATAGATTATAACTATCTCCAACTTCGATTTATAAAATTACACTAAATAACGAAGGAAAAGATAATAAACTCAACGAAGTACCTCAGGATGTTTTACGTAGATTTCTCTTTGAAGGCTGAGTCCAGATTGGTCAATCTGAAAAGGAAGTAGTAGGAATCAGAAAAAGAGATTCAAAGCTACAAATCACATTAAGCAATGCCGTAACGAGTCATGACCTAACACGCCTAATCATTGCAGACGCAAACAATGTTTGACCAAAACTGAATGATAGTGAAATGAATGTACGATTTGCTGCGTGAACATGAATTATCAAGGATTTTACTTTCTTCTGTGACGTCGGGGCTCGCTCGTTCCCAGCTTTCCAAGAAACGCGGTCCTGAATCACGATTGGGGGGGGGGGGGTGAGAAAACACCCATAGCTCAGCACCCAACCACCCAATGAGAAATTTGTTTGCAGATTCGTTATCAGCGCATTCTAAAGCACAAAGCAAGGGATTTAAGTATTTTGGTGCAGAGGCATTTTAACAACATCTTCCAAGTATAGTCACCAATATTTCCATCACGGTGGCATGGACTTTAGAGCAGTGAATGTCTGTTTACTTACATCGATCCAGTTATTAACATTTGAAAAAACAAATTCTACTCAAAATGTCATGAATTTATCTCTGTTCTAGCACAATTTGTCCATTTAAGTAACATATTTCGGCAGAATTTATTGACCCATTGTTTTGGGACAGTAGACAGTCGGAAGATCGACTATATGCAAAAAATGACCATGGTTCAAGGCAAAACAAGGCCAAGAGAAAGATATAGTGTGTTGTATTTAACAACTTTGACCTGTGCCATTCTTTTGTGTAGTTAGGAAAGAATGGGTGCCTGGGCGTTTCTTTGGCGTATTTAGAGCAGCTACTTGAAACTTGACATAGCTATGTCGATTCCTTTTAATATCAAAAAGGTAAGAAAAATGTCTACTAATGAGTGGGATCAGACTACTCTCTCTTATAATAGCAAAATGTGTAAACTACCTTAGGTAACGGATAGCTAACGAATAGGTTCTACTAGTGGGCAAGGAAACGGCTCATTTACCAAAATTTTCTTAGCATTTTCAACCCTTACCTTTATCAAATGTCTCGTTGAATTCAAATGATCATTCGTAACTTCCACAGTAAAAAATGGAGGTGCCGGATAATATTTACTCTGTACGTTTTTTAACACATCATAAATATCCCAAGATTTGCTGTTCCACTCTTTGTTCCCACACATACTCCAGCCACCAATGGTTTTTATAAAGTCAAGGGCAGGCTTAGGCCCGTCAGCCTCTATTTTGGTAGTGTTCATGCACGAATAGAAAAACTTTCTAGCCTTCACAAGCGCCTCACTTTCATCAGCCTGCACAGGCGCAGTGAGGAGTGTGTGCGTTGCGTTTTCAATCTTCTTCGTAAGCTTTGTAAATGCTGTAATTTCGTTTTCACTTTCTGGAATATCGTTTCGTTTCTTCCAGCCACCACATGCAAATGTATAAAAATCTTCACAAGGATCTGCGGACTGGTTCATAGCTTCTTTGATATATTTTCCAACGGTCACACATTCCTCGGACGAGCAAACATTCGTGGATCCGTCATCTTCAATACCATCAGCATAATTTTTCTGCTTTTCTTCTTGTGTCTCAGCTTTCATGCCTCGATTATCCTTAGCCGCATTTTTCTTTGCATTTGCGAGAATGCTTTCATAAAATGCAAGGGCTTTTTCTACGCTATTATTCGAGTCAACACGACGCTGAAATCCGGCTCCATTCGGCGTGTTAGTTTTCATGTTATTTAGCGCATTATTCTGCGCATTTTCCACAGCTTTGCCTTGCTCACTGCTGCCTGCTTTGTTGTACATAGCATTAGCGGTACTTCCACTGCTAGCAGCATTATTGTACATAGATTGCGCAGTGGTTCTGGCATCAGCTTTTTGCGTATTGTCTGCGAGAACACCCTGCAAAGGGTTTTGTTTATTCTGACTAGCTGCTACAGTTACAGATGGAGCTGCAATATTCTTTGCATTTACGGCTGAGTTCGCTGTGCTTCCAACTCTATTTGCTACATGATAATTGAAATATTTAAAAGATACTTCATTGTCTTTTTTGCTAGGCCCAGATTTCTTCGCAGGCTGGGCATCGTCTTTTTCATCAATAATTGCTTCGTGTGTGTCCGGTTTTAGCAACGTAGGATCCATCTCTGAGGCCTGCAAGCTCAAATGAAATCCATGAGCAATGCAAAATAAAACGACTAAATAATTACAACAGTTGGCCATTCTTTCTAATTCTACGACCGACTACGGCCTAAGGCAACAGTTTATAAATTTTCAAATCCAGGCATCGCTATCTTGTTATCACAGCATCCTAGCCGGCGAAATTATCAGTTGAGGCCTGGGAAGCACGCTTGTCACGCTCCAGTGATCTTGCGGTCATTGCTAATAACAGATTCAACAAATCTGCATGTTATACAACCAGATTTTTTCAAAACAATAATCATACCGGTGGCCGTTTTCAGCACCGCTTCAAAGACAGATGTCTAGCCTATTTGATCTTTTAGCCCATGCTCAATAGTCCAGCTTTGTTGTATCTGTATCTACCATCATTGAGCACAATACAAGCTTCTGTTGAGCATTATTTATTACACCTTATAGATTGATGCTGTTACTGTAGCGTGCGATATGCATTGCAGTGGACAAGCGGAAAGCTGGGATAATCAACGAGTTAAGCTGGGATAATCAACAGCAGCGCTCTAATATCTTTCATACCGTAAAAGCTCTATTTAGCCCCCTTCTCTAATAATCCCCTCCCTCCTAAGCCAACATTTTAAAAGAGTCCTTCCTCTTTTATTCCTACTTCTATCAAATGCCTGAGGTTGCCAATATTTTTATTCTATATTGCTAAACACATATCTTGATTCTGGTATGGTTTGGGATAAAAACTGTGACAACATTTGTGTATTTGACGCGTAAAAAATTGTATAATGATTCCGCAAAATTATGGGATACAAGACCCAAAAGCAATCATTTATATTCCGGCAATTTGACTTTTGAGTAAGCTCCCTCTCGAACAAGCTCCTCACTCTTTTAAGCCCCCTCTGGAGTCTTCAAATGAAATAAGCCACCCGGGGGCATAATAGAGCTTTTACGGTAGTCTAGTGCAACAGTTTTCTGCAACTTCATGAGCCCTTGTTTTGATTTGGCGCCAAAGGCTTTTGACGTTTGGCGGCTGTTGATTGAGTTTTGCCTATGAGTGGCTTAGGTGTTATTGACATGTGATTTCAATTTTTTTTGTTCGTCTGGTAATAAAAGTGGCCTGGTTGTGTTGTTAATCTGTTCTTCGCATAACTGAACTGAAGAGTGTGTGATGAAAGGCGTTTTTGGTCAATCAACGGTGTTCTTTATTGCAGTTACTGGTGAATTACTAACTGATTTCTTTCCTTTCAGGTTTTAAGATTAACTCGTTTTTCTCTTGCAGGATTCTCTCTATTTACAGGTTTATTTTGGTTGTTGTTCTTTCACAGGAGTTAACAGTCTTCTTTCTACAGATTAAGGTGTTTTGTTGCGCTTACGGACGATGAGTCCGTTATTTAAGGCTATCTTAAAACCCTTGTTTGTGAGTTAGGAATGGCACATCTCAGGAAAGAGTATTCTTTGTGCGGAGAGTGGACAAGCGCTAAGCTGCAACACTGCAACACTGCAACAACTGCAAAGCGCACTAAAATGAATCTCACTTTTTGATAGCCAACTACAATCAAACGGTCTGCCTAAAGATTTTGGAAACGCAGAGATCACCAGTTTCCATACAAATGGCTGACAAAATGTGACGTCCCTTTTGGCGCACCTGGTATGTAACGGTCAACAGCTGAAGCTGAATTCAGCCTCGAGTCATTGCCATTGCCGCTGCTCAAGTAAGGCTCCGGCATAACTCTAGCCTTATCGGGTGGGCAACGCCAAGATAAAAGCGCTTCAATTAACGATTGCACTAAAGATGGCGTAAGAGTATTTCCTTCGCGTTCCATGGCTTATCGACCAATCAAATCAATGGAAATTCTTTCAGACACAAAGGATCAAGGCGAGAGAATTCCCTCGCGCCATCTTTAGAGCAATCGTCTATTATGAATTTAGCCAAACACTTTGAAGCGATTATAGCACAGTTAAGACCGTTAAGACCTGAATTCACAACAATCACAAGGTCCGTCTTGGTCTTCAAAATACATAAACAAAATAGCATTTAATGATATGATCATTCAACAAAAATTCTAACTTTCACTACTTCTCATTTGGGCAATAAATCACTAAAGAAATATGACTGCACTATTGGCGCTAGGCATTTATCTGCAGTGAAATATTTCTATCAAAGCTGTTTCTAACATTCTTTACGTATGCTGCTTTTGGCTACATTGATGGACTCCCCTATCGTTTGTAAAGCGATGAAACCTCTGAGTCAAACTATTCCTTCAACTGCAAATCACGAACGCCTTAGGGGATCTAAAAGAGCCCATTTCCTTTCGAAAACTGGTCGAAGTAGCTCATTTCATAAAAACAGAGACTTAACGTTAAGTTCTCAATGCTCAAATCGACTCTTACAGGCACAAACAGGGCTATCCCATGAAAATCTATCACATCTTCAAAAGCATACATAACCTAAAGCAATATACTTCACATGCTGTCTCATCAGATGTTACGTGAGATTTGCGATAACCTAAAATTAACCATGTGAACAACTACATTCCAGTCATTCTGCAGTAATTCGTGGGCATTTCCTTGTGAGATGTGGTTTGAGACAGACTCTAAAGTTCTCTTACGATCACAACAATCAATGCAAGCAGAATGTAAAATAACATGATTTGCCTGCCTATCTCTTGTCGAGCAATGTGTGCAAGCAACTCTAGTCCAGTTCTTCTTAAGGTTGCGACTACGTACTGTTAGATAATCTTCTAACGACCTATCCTTATTCTCCAATCCTATCCACTTAACTACGTCTGGTCTCTTTGTCGTCACGCCCCGTTTCGAATTATGAGTACATGCACATGAAGTAAAACTGGGCAACAAGATGCTGAATTCGAGACAAATCAGGACCGTAGGAAGCAGCTTCTGATTGGGGGCAATTGTTTTCAAAACAACAGAGAACAATACATCAAATGAACGCTTGTTACGTCGCACCATTGTTTTCAAAATTATTGGGGGGCTTGAGCCCCCCTGCCCCTCCCGCTTCCTACGGGTCTGGAAAAATACTACTTCATGAAGTCTCAAATAGGCAGAGTCCAACTAAGAGCTACATAATTTCATTCTAGATGGCAATGTTTACTTGCAGTCACTATTTCTAGAATGTGTACGTATAAAACGTTTAAAAGTAAATGAAATGCATGTCATTATAATAACTGATAACTTTACTTGTCATACTTTCCACTATCAAGGACCGAAATTCCACGGTTTCCCATGAAGCTAGCAAGTTAAGTAGCTATAGCTATCGCTGTATCCGTATGAAATACCAATCTTCAGACAAATCAAGCAAGAGCTCCCATCTTTTTCAAAAACTGTCGTCTCGTCTTTGGGTCAACTAGTCACTGTTTAGAACGAGATTCGTCTGCTACCTGCATAACTATATTCTTTCGATTATGAAAGGAAAGATAAATTTACGGCTATTTCTACAATCATATCATCTCTTCTTTCTATAGTCCTACCTAGCATCCGAAGGCAGTTTTAGGAGCGCTGAGAGGTTAAGCTTATCGAAGTATTGCCTTGGTCTTTGCTCTTGATATGACCACATGTCGCTATTCCTTTAGCCTGGGATTACAGAGAGTTAATTTGTCTTCACTCTACGTAGTAGTTTGGTAGTGCGGGGACTCGAACCATGAACCGTTATATTGGTAGTACAGCGCAATACCACTGAGCAATCCCCACTGAGCGCATGATCTTTGTAAAGGTATTTCGATGGAAGTTTATGATGCAGACAGTAAATAACAGTTTCTTGGTCATTATCAAAAAGCATTAAAGCATTGTAATTTTAGCGAAAATAAACTCTAAAGTGAGGTTTTAGATCAGTGATAAATCATTGAAAAATTCTGCATAGTTTGTGATTAGTGAGTTACCTGTGGTATTGCACTGAACGCTGAACGGTGCTATCCCACCTATGCCATAGTGCTAGCAATATCTCATAATCTTACTGCCAAAATGTCTATATGTCAAAATGATAGGAGGGGGGGGGGGGGGGGGAGGGGGCTCTCTCCTCGATTAGTTACTTGTTGAGAGAGCTCCACCTTTAAGTAATTCCCAACATACAATTTATCTCGTAAATTATAAATTGCATGTAGTTAATTTAAAATATATGTGAACTGAACTGAACTGAACTCAATTCAGATTTGTTAGTGACAATGTACACATGCAATGGACATATTGGTAATAGAATACTTACAGTAAGACTTCTTAGCATCCCCAATTTTGAAACATAGAACTCTCTGCTATAGCAATTGGCAAAGCTACTCATAATGGAAAGCTCATGAGATTCATATTCCCTTAGAAATCTACACGTGAATACCTAATTCAATAAGTTTCTTATTTCTTTATGGATATGGCATAAGAAGTCAACATAGCTCATTTGTTGTGCGTGGAATCCTTTGTCTTCAACCAAATAATGTTTCAGCCAAGGCTCTAGCTTGTCACGTTGGCGGACGACCGTTAACTGAAATCAAACAGCAAAAAATCAAGCAAAATCAAATCAAGCTGAATTCTGTATCAGAGAACAACGACAGAATTTGTAAGACAATAACATGAGTTGCTTTTGATTGACACTGCAATTCAAAGCGATTATCGATCGCAGACAAAGAAAATTCTCTCAACCAGTAATTCAAAACAAACAAAGCCGCAAAAGTTTCTCTGAAACCCAGGTAGCTAGCGCGCTCGTTGTGCTTTCCAAAAAAGTTTTAAGTTTTAAGAGCAAACACGAGCATAGATCGAAAGAGGAAGGACATATCTATACATCTGTCTCGGGCTTTTCATATGTTTGGTTCAAAAGCCGATTGGGAGGCAATTCAATTCTCTTCTTTTTGGGTATAATTAAAACACTTACTGCTCAGCTTCTGAACCAAACAAATGAAAAGCCTGAGGTAGATGTGAAGATATATCCTTCTTCCTTCGATTTATGCCCATGTTCGCGCTTAAAAACAATTTCTGGACCGCACAACGAGCACGCTAGCTACCTGGGTTTCAGAGCAACTTTTGTGGCTTTGTTTGTTTAGAACTTGTGGTTGAGAGAATTTCCTTTGTCTGCAGTCGCTAATCGCTTTGAATTCAGGTGTCAACAAAAGCAACTCGTGCTATTGTGTTACAAAATCTGTCCTTGTCGGAGTTTAAAAAACGCGAGAAATCGTGTGGGATAAAACTGAGTATCAGAAACGTTAATACCGGGGTTTGGTGGGCTATGGAGTGAAAAGCACGTGGTCGATATTTAAAACTGAACTGTTTATCTATCAGTCAAAGGCTAACTAGATATAAACACTTTTTTGGTAAAAACATTCACCTTTTAGACCCAGAAATGAGAAAAATGCTGGTAAAGAGTCTTTCTGGGAACGAGAATTCCACTTTCGATTCTGGTTCATGATTTTCTTGCCATTGAAATCTAAATTCAATATAATTGTCACTTTCAGAAGTAGACATTCAAATGCCAATGGCAAGTAAATCATGAACCAGACTCGAACATGGAATTCTCGTTCCCATATACAGGCATTTTTCTAATTTCTGAGTCTGAAAGATAAATGATTTTGACAAAACAATGTTCTCCTCTAAGTCAGCCTTTGACTGATAGATTAACAATCTAGTTGACCTTTTAGCTATTCTACAAAAGAGCCTCGATCGAGTGATATTCTTATACATTTTTAGACGTAGTGTTCGATACAGTGACGTTAGAGCTTCTGTTACTTTCGTGCACATTCGAAAATTCTGCAAAATGAATAGAAATATCGTTCGATCCAGATTCTTTTTAGAATAGCTAAAAGTCCTATTTCAAATATCCGCCACGTACTTTACCGCCACGTACGTATCAGCTGAAAACGTAAATAGTTTAAAAAAAATGATTAAACAATGGGATGGTCCAACTTGTAAATGTAATGCGTGTCAATATAACAGTCTGTAAATTATTCTTGTATTATCATCATAATTTTACCTTTTAAAAGCTTTATCTATTTATTTATTTATTTATTTATTTATTTATTTATTTATTTATTTATTTATTTATTTATTTATTTATTTATTTATTTATTTATTTATTTATTTATTTATTTATTTATTTGATATTCATTTATTCATTCATATGCTCGGTATTCGATTTAGATTAGTTGACTTATGTATATATGTATATATCTGTATGTATCTGTATATGTATGTTAGCTAGGTGTTTAGAATCGAATTGAAATAAGATGAACAAACAAACAAACAAACAAACAACAAACTTTCTATTCCACAGCCCATCAAACGTGTTAACTCGTTTCACTCACCCAGTATCTATCGGATATTGTTGCATCTATCAGATTAATTTGTCATTGAGGCATAAAGAAAACAGATTTTACAAAATTAACATATTGAATTCATTACACACCTTGAGATACCTTTGCCTTTCACTTTGAATTTCGCTGATGATAGCCCGTACCCGTTTTGACAACGGTGTATCTAATTCTGGTAATTGTGTCTGCAAAAAAGACGTTGAAATCCATATGAAACAGATTAGTTACAAATATTCGTTGAATTTAAGAACAAAATTTTGCACCACAAAAATGAATTCTTCGCAAGAAAGAAAACAACCATTTGCAACTATGAAAGCAGCAATTGCTTTAAAAGACTTTCATGAAATACAGCTCACTTTTAATTAACATGAAAATTTTGTCTTAATTGCTCTAAATACTCGAAAAAGATATCTTACCATTTCAATATCAACCTGACCAATTGTATTTGCGTGGAAAAGTTGTTGAAGAATATCCGGACTAGTTTGCAGTCCGACCCAAATAAACATTGAAATTCCATTTTCTAAAAGAGAAGGAGTTATAGTTAAGGAGGAAACAGGAAACAGGGCTTTTGCATAGTACATCTCTGGTTCACATCATCACTGAACGTAGTTCAAAGGACGCATAAAGCTTTCGTTATGCCAGGTTTCAATTCCCATAAACAAGTCAAACTCTACAGAGAACATACGTTTTGCAGGGACCAGGTAGGCAAAACTGTGATCGTACATTTTTCGTATTATCTCTTCAAACGCATTTTCCATTCACTTCATGATTTTGCTGACATGTCAAACAGTTGAAGTTACAACGGTAATGTGCAGTTTTAAGAGGTTGTAAATATGAAATCATCGAAGATTCACTGGAAAGATAAAGCAAAATACAAGCATTTAAATTGCCTTTTTCATCTAAAGGATTTGTTTATTACACATAAAAAAGGGACAGACTGATAACATAAGCTCAAAAACCTACCAAGTAAATACACGCCACTGTCCTCCATGCGATCAATTGAACACCGAAGAATATCCGGGACTATTTCAGTATCATGATCGAGGTCTATGTTGTGCTGGAGAAGAAAACATTTGAAGGTCGTAAGTAAAAATCAAATCAAACTGAAAAAGTTGTTGAAATTGTATCATCATCTTCTGTTTTGATTATTGTTATCCTATAAGTTCAACAAGTTTTTCACTGCAGATCAATTTTTCCAAAGCGAATTATAAAGAGAAGATTTTGCTTCACATAACCTACTGAATAAAAAAAACCAAGAAAGCTTTGCCTACAAATGTTGATGTAAAATATATCTACGAGTAAGAAGGGAAAATGAAAATTAAGGAAAAATCAAGGAATTTGGCAAAATAGGTAAATGCAAACAGTTGCAAAAATTCGCTTTGTATCCGTAGGCTAAATCTGCATTGTTGTGAAAAATGCATATCCACAATTGAAAGGTTACTGAAGCAAAATTTTGACAACAAAAATTGATACGCAAAACCAATGATCGAAAAAACGTAGCAGACTCTTACCAGCGGGTATAATCTTGGGTAAAAATAAGGAACTGATCCTTCCAAGTTCATCGAAAGAACTGCCTGCATCAGGAAAGCTCGGTCGTCAGAGCTCATTTCTGAACCTAGAAAGAAAACACTTTACTTTACGATAAATTCCCCTATAAAAAATTCATAAGAGAATATTGAGAGTAACTAGATGTCGCTGTTACAATTCTCGTTCTTCTTTAAATACATATACTGAATCCAAAAATTTACAATCAACCTGTGACCATTACGATTTACAAACTACAAAGATACTAAAGGCTATACCAAAGTTTCTCTTGGTATCTCCTTAGCGAGAACCAGCTCAAATTCAAAAATATACGCGCCACTGCTTGAGTGAAAAAATTCGTAACCGATTTTGGTATAGTCTTTAGGCACATAGATACATTTACTATACATTTATTATGCTAGGGAAGATCAAAAGAAAAGGATGAAAACAATTCTAAGAGATAGATTTCCTATTAGCTGCCTCTTGCTTTATAAATGCTCCATAAAGCTACATACGTACATACATACATTATTTTATTTGATATGCAGGTTTTGCTAATTGGCAGCATGTAGCTGATGTGGACCTGCTTACATACAAACAATGATTAAATAATAAAAGAAAATGCTAAAAATCTTACAGTGACTATTTGTGCTAAAATTTAAACGTTTGAAATCAATGTGGCAAAAAATATTAATATATCAACACGTTGCACTAATATGTTTTTTAAAAATATCTGAAGTCAGATTGAGTAAACGAAACTTAAGATGAAATTCCAAATGAAATCGAGTCTAAAGTATTACTTATTTTTGATAATTCTTTTTTATAAAGCTCATAGTTTTCAATGACGTTAGAGGATCAAGAAATCCAGAAAAAATGTCCTCTTCGGTAGATTTTCCATTGTATAAAGCTTCAATATCCAATAATAATAATACTTCCCAAAATGAGGATTTGAAATAAGAATCAGCCTTGTGTTGATCTATATCGATAGGTCCCCAATGAATACCGGCGAATTTGAAAATAATATCTAATTGTGATGAAAACTGAATCTGAGAACTATAAAATATTTGCCCTTCTTACCTCCAGCAATGACATCTGATTTGACCAAACTGTTCATGTAAAGAGGAAGGAGTTTCATGCACTCTGGCAAAATCAATTGTCCTGAGGTAGATGGAGTTGCGCAATGCTGTCTGTAGCACGAAAGGATTTGAGCACACCTCTGTACAAGTGCATCTTTGATTGTTTGTGGATTTGAGTTCAAGACTTGTCTCAACGCTGAAATCGTAAAGTAAGTCATATTACAACTGGAAATATTCTCCGTGGAAAGATGCAAGGTTTGAACAAAACTAGCAATACGCATTGGAACTGTAACAAGCTATAACATGCAATACCAAATAAGTGACGAATTGTTTAAACAGCAGTGATTAGTGTGCTACAACTGAGAAAGCTCTTTCTACATGGTCACTGCAATCTTTCTACAGAATCGCTTCAAAAATAATTTTCAAGACGCCCCTCTCATTAATGTACTCTAGTCTATTTCCTCACTAGGTTAGCTGTAACTATGTAAACACTTTCAATATGCATTTTCTTTTCCTTAATGCTTTCTTCCCTTCGAGTTTAAAAATACCACGCGACACCATTGTAACAAACTCAGTAAAATTGACAGGGAAACATCTTCCTGTGCACCTCAGGGTTGTTGATGTTGCTCATCAAGCCTTAAAGCGCCTAACACAATGGTGAATTGTTTACTCCCAGGCTGTCTCTCTCTTACTACTGTCATTGGAACAGGTTAAATTTAATCGTAAGGGCCATACATAGTGGGAACTCGCTGACAATAAGTCCTTTCCCATCATGGATGGCACATAGTTAATTAGCCTTGCTGTTTTTGTAAATAGTTTGTTTTTTAAAGAATTTTGTATGTAATTACGAAGGTTGAAATATTTTGCTCTTACATTCGTTTTTACAATGATAGTCGTTGGAACCAAGATTGTACAGAAAAATTACCAACTGATCTCCTCATTTTAGTGCTGCATAATTTCGAATTCATCATTTATTCTGGCAGAATTTTGCGGCCTTTTTGTACAAAATCTTCATAAGGGTTGGTGCGAAATTCTATGATGCCTTCAAAGAAACTTTAGCCCTTTCGCTATAATTCGACCGTTGGACTTTTCTGACATCTTCGTTATTTTCAGCATTGGAATGTTTTTCCTCTTTATTAAGAATCCAAGAAAAATTTGGATAAAACCTTGGAACCATAAAAATTTCTAAATTTTTGAGGAATGACAGAAGAAATTTCAAGGAAGACTTAGTTTATGACGTCTACAGTTTGGTATCAGACAGAATTCCTTCACTATTCTGGTTTACGACTTAAAAATTTGATGACGTCACATCTTCAAATTGTTAAAATATAAAATAAGCTGTAATTTCGAAAAATATTCAAGTGTTTGAAAAGTACAACGGTAGAATTCATAGCAAGGTAGCTGAGATTTCCATCAAGCCATTCATTTCACAGGAATAGTCAGAAATTTACACCCAGCTTTTACATCAATTTATTACCTGACAGATGTTTCAAAAACGAGGCATTACAAGGATCCCACCAATCCCATTGGTTAATTTCCCGCGGTATTCCCGTAGCCTTGTATAATACGATACAAGGACGCGTTTTTGTCACCATGCAGCAGCTGATTTGGACCTGTGAGATTTAAAATAAACTTAAGCGACATAACAGTAACAACATGCGTTTGACTAAATGATATGAGTTCAAATTAGAAGCTATCGGGTAATACAAATGATATTAACCAGTTTTATCGTTGTACAGTAAAATATAAAGCCCTCGGTCTTACTTCACAGACCTCGCAAGTTCGGTCTGTACTTCTAAGACCTCGGGCATTGTATTTTCCCTGTACAACACAAAACTGGTTAGTATGCGCATATTAAAGATTTGGAACATATGCTCTGTACCACGCAGAATCGTGATTGAAAGAACACGATACTTACAATGTTTTGCAAAGAAATTCATTAAAGTATCCAGCTCACAGCATCTGTACAGGTCTGCTAATTGTGAGCAGCAATTGAAAGCAAGATTATGAATTCGAAGTCTCCGCTGTCCACCCACACTTGTATACAGGAGTGCGCATTGCACAAAAGCGACACCATCTTCTGGAATCTTATCATCGTGTTTAATTTCGATGGCTATTGCCTAAAAGAAAATATTTCCAACTCAATCACTTATACTACAAAGAACGTACCGGATGAGTCAAAAAAAGTTTACATGTTTGACGGGCTGTGGAATAAAAATTATGTGGCCGATTTTCAAAATTAAGGTGTTAATATATCAGGGTAAAATCACTCATCTTTAAGACCCAAAGATTAGAAACATGCCTGCAAGGGGTTTGCATGGGAACCAAGAATTCCACGTTCCATTCTGGTCCATGATTTCCGTGCCATTGGGACAAAAATTCTGTTTCTGAAACTGACTATTGAATTGAAATTTCAATATCAATGCCAAATAAATCATGGACCAGAATGAAAAGTGGAATTATCGATTCATATACAAAACCCTTACAAGCATTTTTCTAATTTTTGGGTCTTAAAAATGAGTGATTTTACCAAACAAAATTTCTCATCTAAGTTAGCCATTGTCTGATAAATTAACATCTTAGTTTTGAATATCTGCAACATACTTTTTATTCCACAGCCTGCCAAACGTCAAAACTTTTTTAACTCACCCGGTATATGTCCTATCTGTAGTGGCAACATATAGAGTCTTTAAATTGATATCAGTGATTATCAAACAACTGAGTTTAACTTAGTAAGGAAAAACAATAATAATAATACGGTCTGCATGAATTCAGCTTAGTAATGAATAACCATAAGTTGCGCCGTCATCGATCAAACAATGCAGCAAAAATTCAGTTCTTTCGAACTATACCAATTTCAATTTATATTTCAAAAGCCTCTCATTCTGTAGCAGCATATGCTAAGAGTAATCATCATTTTTACAAAACAAGATGCAAGTTGAGGTTGGAATCATGCAGTTGAAGGTACAAGAAAAATTCTTTGCGCTAGACACTTTCCTTCCCGTTTTTGATGATAGTGTTTCGGCTACAATCTTATTCAAAACAGAATTTCCCCTAACATACAGCTAACAATTTACTGATTTTTTTAGTTCCAAACGTGTTTTCTTATGTCGTTCTTTGTCCAATATCAATTCTATATGAATCTTGCTTTCATAACTTGAGAAATTTTTCAATCTTAGGATTACTTTTTTGACCCATACTGCACTTTCTTTCGTCTATGTGTCATATCCTAACATTCAGTATGAATCTTGAACACGTTTCAGTTTAAATTAACTGGAAAAGATGAAAATACCTTTTCTGAGTCAATTGATCCAAGTTCGACATCAGTGGTATTGTTCATGATAAAACTGCCGTAAAAATCAACTGGTCTGAGACCTGTCAAAAAGAGCGAAAAATCAAGTATTACTGTTAAAGGCACACTGTCGTGGCGCTGATTGGGTCAATAAGACAATCAAACAGAATAGAATTAGACAAGCTTCAATAGTTTCGTTGTACACTGAAATGCATTAAGGTGCTGACAATCTGACTCCCTTTATTCTCAAAACAAAGTATGACCCAACATCATAAAGGCTTGGTCATTATCTAGAGGCTAAATATTTTGTTAGTGGTTTCAACATCACGACTAGCCAATCACAGCCACGATAGTGTGCCTTTAACGATATAAAACAAAAATCAAACGGTTAAGTCAGAAACTTCAGTGCATTTCAAAAATTAGAAAAGTTTAGCTTTGCTATTTTCATTTTATTAACATCTACTAACATATGTCAACGACCATATTTCCTTCCGTACTGATCAAGGTTTCACACCTTCCAACAATGATGATAAAATCACGGTTTGAAGAATTTAACTACACATTCACTTGCAACATCTGCCCATTAGAAATAAAAATACCCTACCTGTACTGCATCGCAACCTCATTATTGCATCAAATCCTAGTTCTCTTGTCAAATTCTTCTTTAAATCTTCAACGAATTGTTTCCCGTGTGTTGCTTCCTGTGAATGTCAACGAAAATTTATTAAAAAATTAGTTGACCATAACTCTAAAGGGACAACGTATTTAAACCACGAAAATTCATTAAATTTTGCAAAAGACGCGATTGAAACACCATGCCTCGAGCAATGATGCGACTAAAATGATAAAAAAAGGGGAATTTGAAAAAAGCACCATTATCTAAACTATTTCGCTAGTTTTAAGTAAAAGATCTGAAAATCAAGGAGTGCGAAAATCCAATTTTCGAAAAAATCGGGGTCAAACTGTAGGCGTATCTTGGCCTCAAAGATCTCAAGCATGAGCTTCAAACCTTTCAACGAAGCAAGAACAGCAGCACAGAGCCTTTCATACCCCGGAAATGGGGCATACAGAATGTCAGACTGGTATTGTATCAAATTTCAGTTCACTGACCTTGAAGAATGAATATCTGTACACTTGTCCCCCAGTCTGAGTTGCTAGCAAGCCAATGGTGGCTACATCCACATATGAATTTGGGAAAAGGAACAGATCTACCGAAACTCCACTGGCCACACATTCCTTGGCAATGTTAGTGTAAAATGGACTCTGTGGTGCTAATATTGTCTGCAAGAAAAGAAATTAGCATCTCAAAGTCAAATGACCAACAGCTACAAACAAATGCAACTATGTACACAAATATATAATACCCTGGTAACCAATGCTGCCACACGAACGAGATGCAAAATGATAAAGATCTTTTGTCCTGATAGGAACGTTTACGAAAACCCTGACAAACGTTGCTTGTAAAGAAACCTTCGTCCAAAGGCTTTTATTGTAAAATGATGTACAGTCTCTGAAATCCCGTAAATCAGCAAATGAACCACCTTACGATGAGCCATTACAAAAATAATTCAGACACTAAAAAGAGATATGGGGCAAATGAAAACACTCCTGAAACTTATCACTTCTCTAGTTCTCATGCAAAGAAACAATGGTACAAATATAACAAAACTTCTGAAACTTTTCTCTGCTATGTCTAAAAGGATGCAATCCATGACCAACGTAATGAACAACAGCATGGCTTGACATATCTTAATCAAAACTACAATACATAAACGTACGTTCTTCTTCCGTGGGTATATTCAGGGACATGAAGCAACAAAAAGGTGCTTTTTCGTATCAGGCTGCTTACTGACCTACGACTAGCACCATACCTTATAACTGGGGACGCAGAGCCAAAAAATAATTTGGTTTAACTCACTTTTTCTTTATCAGTAGCTAGCAGTTTCCTGTCTTCTCTGTTCTTCAGCTTTCCTGGAGCTTCAGCAATCGGTAATGATGAATGAAATATAAATACTTTTCCAGCGACATTTGCAGCCTGTTGGGGAATCAAGGTAATTTGAAATGCTACATGGATTCATCACAAGTGAGATTATGAAATCAAGGCTCCTTTAAAGTTAATTGACGGAGATAAATAGCTAACTCAAGAGCTGCACATGCAGGTCTAAAATTAGCCTATTGTCGTTGAGGATTTTGACACGTGCGTGCATATGTTTTCACTGTGGGAGCAATTGTGTGCGTAGGCGTTTCTTTGTCCTGTTTATAGATTGCCTCTTCTTAGCTCTGTCAACTAACTTTAACCTGACCAACTTTTGAGAGGCATATGCAAGTTTATTGCTACCTTGACCAATTCAGCTGACTGACGGTGTTAAAATTCGCTTTCAGCATTACGTTACTAAAAATGCAAAATATGCATACACAGATGAAAACGGCAAATATTGCTGGTAAACATTATGTCAGCTGTCATTTAACAATATGAATTCTTGCTCAGCAAGGAACGGCAATAAGGTAATGTGCGGATTTTTCCTTGCTAAGAAAAACGTTAGCCCTTATTCCAAGTTTTTACAAAACTGCTACTATTCTCCAACATTTATTTACATACCTACATCATCTATGTTTGGAAAACAATATCTTAGCTAATTTCCCCTCCAAAAGATTATTTTGATGACGGATAAAATTTGCTCAGCTAGCTTCTCCCGAACAATCATCACTACCGTGTAGATTAAGTTTCTCTTTTCCAAACCAAAAATTCTTAAGCGTTGTCTGAGACCTTCCAGGAATCCATTCAAAAGTTATAAGAAATTAGCGTACCTTCAGTGCTTCCATTCCTGCTTGCACAACAGGACCAAGAATTACATCAGTTTCTCGTGAGTCGCTAAACAGCTCCGGTATCATGTCTAATAAGCTACAATGGAAAACAGGAAATGAAAGGAGCACTACCAACAGTTTTTAGTTCGAGGGTCAATGAAAAAAGAACCATGCAAAACATCTCTTATGTCCTGGTGTGCTTTAGTAATGTTGTGAATATTGAAAATCTTGTCAAATTCAAAAAGAAAGATAAAGATATCCAAGTAAAACAAGTGGAGGTAAAAATGTTTCATTTAATTTCATCGTTTTAAAATTCTACAGACTTCTTCATATTTTTATATTTTACTTTACTATATCATACTTTATGCTTCTTTATATTCTTACTTCATAGAAGGACAATCTAAACATTTTATCACACTTGTGAAACTATAGTACGAGAGGACACTCTGTGCAAAACTTTCAAAATTTTAACATTACAAATGAAAAATTTTGCCAAACCAAATACTGAGGGAAACAACAAACACTTTGATCAGAAATTATGATTAAAAATCTATATTCAGTGCAGCTATGACAAAATTAAAATCTAAGACAAAAGTAGAGTTTTGAGACGTACCTATCAACAATAACTTTGGCCTTTTTGATGTTCACTAAGAATCCATCAACAAGTGGCACAAATACATCGTTGATGTCAGAAACTACCATCATTTGTGGTTGTGCCAAGTTATCCTACAAAAGAATTCAAATCAAATAACGACCGCAGAAAATTAACATAAAATGATAGAAAATCAAAGAGGTAAAATACATGTTTGAGAGTACAATTAGGTCCGACAAAGAAAGCATTTTAAAGAACTGTTAAACCTCGGAAGCTTAAAAACTCAGAGAAATGACTTCTTTAGTAACCGAGAGCTGTGAGGGTCAGGAGTTATAGCCCAACTTGGACCATCGAAAGAGAAAAGCTCTTGCAGGATTCAACAGTTTTCCCTCTAGTTACAGGTATGTTTCGGTTCTTCTTCTTTTACAGGAGTTAACAGTCTTCTTTCTACGTATTACGGTGTTTTGTTGCGTTTATGGGCTTAGTACGATGCGATGAGTCCGTTATTTAAGGCTTTTTCAAATTTTGTACCACAAATCATTTGTTCGAAAAAGAAAAGCAGAAAAATTGCTACGAAGCACAAAAACGACAAAAATCGATTTGATACTGCGAGCTACTTGCAAATCAAATTAAATAGAAAGACGTCAAATTTTTCTGTAGGCTTGCAGGAAACTTCTGTCTTGTGTGCACTTTCTGTGCGCTTTCTTTATTTCAATGCCAATAACGAGCGTGACGGACTTTCATTCTTACTGACCTCAAAGTCTCCTATTAGATTACAAAGAGGACTTGTCATAAAAAACTCAACAATCTTTCTATCAAAAGGACAGTAACTGATGCCTTGGGCAAATTCAATAACCAACAGCCTTTAGTAAAAGTTTGTGTACTTAAATTGCCAGGCCTTTATGTATGTCATCATTTAAATGTAAATCATTCAAAATTGTTCAAAATTGTTCAAAATTGTTAAAATCATTGAAAAGTATTAAAAGTCGTGAAAACAGTTACTGATCCAAATCTCTTCAAACATTTTTGAAAACGAAAAGGTCCAAAAGAAACAAGAACTAAATTGTAGTACCTTGACATTGTAAAAATGCAAGTTATTGCTGTATGTGACAAATCCAACTTTGATAAGACTCTCTTCCATGCCAGCCTCTTTTGGAAGATCATCGAGAATGGTGTGCAGTTCTCTGGTCAATTTCTTGACCATACCGCTCTGCATACTTTGATATGATACATCGATCATGAAAATGAACGCAGGTGGTGACGGGAATTTTTCATCCTATTAATGAAAGGATAAAATAAGTCAAGAAGCAATAAGAAAAAGCCTCGTCATAAACATAGGGCTCAAATCTTTAAAAAGGTCGGTGTAATATTCTTTTACAATTTTCCTATAATTAAATGGCTTGGAAGGTACTTAGGCTTTTTTGCTGTTAACCTGCCGCGGAAATTTATTGATATCTTGAATAATTTCAAAATGGTGGCATTTATCAAATTCGAGGCTATGACGTCATTCAATTTCTAAATCCTAAATCAGAAAAGCTACAGATTTCTGCTTGCCATCATATCGTAGACCTTCATGAATTATGGTTTTCTTGAATGTTACATCATTTTTCTTCCATTGGTTTAGGATTTATGACGATTTGAATTTTTTCAAAATTTACTATAATTTTTTTCCAAAAATGGCCAAATTGCTGCCAATATGAAAAAAAATCAAGATATCAATAAGTTTCCACGGCAGATTTACAGCAAACTACCAGAAGTTTCTTTCAAGCCATTCAATTCAAAGAAAAGCGTCATAGAATATTACACCCACCTTTTTAAAGATTTGAAAGAGTTGAGCCCCTATGCTTACAGCATATAAATTCTTGCCGCATAACATGGAAATATCTGCAGGAATCTATACAGGATGAAAAATTGTTCCCGCACACCCTTAGCATAAAAAGAACACATCCATGTGAATAACAAAATCGCAAGGCCGAGATGATGAATAACTGTATAATGGGATAAACGCAGTGGCGGCTGGGGCTGGTACTCAGGGTATTAGTCTAATACCTCTTTTTTTCAAGAAATAGTGACCTCATTTTTCAAAAATAGAAAATTTTTCATGCCGACGAACCTTTAGTGAATTCGTTTCTATTACATCACTTTTGATAAAAAGAGTGTTGACGTAGAACTGTGCCTATATCGTTGAAGGTATGGAAATCTCGTACTTGAATGGCTATTTTTGGTTTCCTTTTATTTCAACATAATGCGTACTAATCCTTATCGACATATTTTCAATAGAGAGAAAGTGACTCTGCCGTTTTCAATGGAGCCGCTGGCCTTCCGATAATTTGGTATTAGAATCTGAATTCTAATACCCTCCCACAAAATTCTTTGGTCTGGAGCAGTCTCAATGACGTAAAATCCTTTTATGTCGCTGAGCTACAAGAATAGGTCAACAGCGAGAAGTTATTAGTTTTTCATTTCTAATCCCTTGGCGGCCACTGCATCCACTATCGTTATCGTTCTCTGCTGTAAAGATGAATCGCGTGTTGTAGAAGCAGGGTACCGTTGGTTGGGGGTGTATCTTTGGGGTGTTGGGGTTGTATATTTTCGTTGTTGTCGTCGCAGAGAAGTTTAACGCACGAACAGCGATTGCGTTTAAAAAAGATGGGAGACCTTGTCTAAGAGTTATTTTGAAAAACAAATCATCTGACTCAGTGTATGAAACATATGCCTGGGCTTGCGGAGGTGGAGAGAAAAATACTTATTTTTGCTGGCCCTGCCTCGTAATGGGTGATATATCATCGGTAAGTTTTGGAGTGATTTTCTTTTATTTCACGATATTTTGGTTTGGCCATACATGAACACACGTACAACGACGAAAAAGTACTTGAGATTCGATTTTTTCAATCGTCATGATTCATCTATGCTGTTATTTCATATAATCTGATCAAATTGAGCAAGAGTAAGTTTTAATGATAGGTTATTTAGTCTAAACAAGCACAGTTACTCAAAAGTAACAGAAACAGCGAGAAAAGCTTTTTAGTGCACTGTTTCTTGCGATCTCCGTTGATGGTACTAGAATCTGAAAGCTAATACCCTGGGGCTCTAAGTTTGAGGCCAGGAGCCTTTAACAAAGAACGCAGGAAGTGGCGTCTAGCTCTTAAATGTATGAGCAAGAGTTGGCCGTAGCCGTTATCCACCAGTGTAGTGGAGACAGAAGGTGACACTGACACAGCTTTCATGGAAACAAACTTAACAAGTTAAACCTTAGAAATTTAACGATGAATTGTTATCATACGTGTTAACTCTATTTTTACATTGCCCTTGTTATTTTTACTAAAGCTGGATGTTTTATCGTTTTCAACAGGCCAGCAATGTGTTCTTCAAAGAAAGTGGCTACTTGTGTGGGTCCAACTTCTGGAAAATTGCAAACGAACATCAACATTCCCGGAAACATGTCAACAACCATACTACTTACAGGCTTCTTGGAAATGTTGATGAAGGGTGTTGATGAAGCACGACGAAGGGAAGTTGAAATCCACAACAACAAAGCCTCTCTATATGGCAAAATGCTTTTGCACCACATAGATGTTGCAGTTTTTCTACTTTGAAGAACAACTAGATCTTGCGCGATCTTGCGGCAATTTAGAGAAAATCTGGGGTTGAATTTCTTGTAGAGAGCAAAATCTTCCAGGGGCTTCGCCCCTGGACCCCAATGGGGGGCTTACAGCGCCCCCCATACCCCCAGCTGGTTTGGTTAACAATTCATTCGCTTCGCGAATAAATTGTTAACGGTTTGCTTTTGAGGGGAATTTGGGAACTAATACCTAAACTTTTCGGCTCCCAGCCGCCCCTGGATAAACGATAAATGATAAATCATTTCAGCTACATCTGCATTACTGTAGTGGAATGATGGGCAATGAGTAAACATAAGAGGGCAAGGATAATTTTGACTCACCCATTATTTACATTTTTTCGATAAATACATCATTCGTCTTAGACTGGTGCGTACCAGTAGGCAACTATTGGAAAATACCGGCTAAGAAAATTTCACCACGATGATACATGAATTTCATAAGAAGTACAACCAAATTCTAATCAAATTCAATCATCATGCAAAAGTTGCCAATTTACAATCCTTCGACATCATCTTCTCGGTAATCATCTTTTCAATGGTACAAAATTGTGAATTTTTTCATCGTAACTACCGTTTAGGGACACAGTGATCATGCAATTCGCCTTGGCACCCAAATTACGGTGACATAAAGAAAACAAAGAACCAGGAAAACAAATACCTACCTTGCAGTAGTCTGTAGTAGCGACGAATTCATATGATCCAAAGCACAGCTCAGGCCTTTCATAAATATCTACTCGCCTCCCTTGATGATCAAGATGACAAAAGTATTCCTGGGGCACTAAAAGTTCAAACAAAATGACCAAGATCAGAGGAGGAATCTAGTTTCTGCTGCATTCTGTAAAACTACACCTTGCCTTAGAAGACCAATCACAAAGTAAAAATTATGTTTTGACTGCTTTGAGATTGTGGACCAGTTCTCGTTGTTAAACTGAGTAATTGTAAAATAAAGTTGGAAAGGAAAACAAAAAAACTTTGTGGGCAAATTCAAGCCACACATGGGAGAATTGCTGATGATTTGCAAAGAGTTGGCCACCCTTAGAATTCATCAACAACCGACGAAATCTTGATCATTTTCTTTTCGCTCAAAGAAGTATTGTACCTTGTAACCAAATCTTGATGAGATATTGCTAAACGCCATTATAATGCAACATCAAGTTTACTGCTTTCACTTTTAAGTACGATAAAGTTCGATCCAATGCAGTTTTAAAATAAAATAAACTTTTTGCTGCAAAGTCAAAAAGCTGTCTTCCCCTTGAACGAAGTTTAATGGAGTTTGGTCTACGATGTACGGTCCTGGAATTATCAACTTTACTATCTACGGTCCTTTACCAGTAAACCAGAGTTTTTGCTGCAAAAGCCCTTAATCTGTATTCACTTTGAAGTCTGATAAAGCACGATCCAATGTCGTTTTCCAATGGAATAAATTTTTTGCTGCAAAGTCAAAAAGCTGTATTCCCTTGAATGAAGTTTTAAAGAGTTTGATCTATGATTTACGTGCCTTGAAACATCCACTTTTTTAATCTACGGTGACATAGCAGAAACTGCGTCAAATGACGTCATCGGGCAATCTGATAGAAGGAAGTTCTTGGCGACATAAGCTTTTTGAAATGATAAATCAAGAGTTTGCCGCCTAACAAAGAAAATATCAAGTGTTGATTTATTTTGGGATCTGTTGCAGAGAGCTAGGGGGCTGAAAATTATGACTTTTCACGCATGCTGCATGCACAGTTTCTGTTCTACCATCTACTGTCTTTTACCAGTAAACCATGGGTAGTTAGACGCCGCAGTTGTGCTTGATTCCCACAGCTTTGTTCTTCTGCAGAGGAAAACATTATTTACTGCTATGGAGGAGCTAGCATTTTGCGTTACCTCCTCCGCAGAACTATAGAAACTATTCCTCCGCAGGTACATATTAGTTGCAGCACTCCTCCATTGAAGCACACCAGCAGTGTCTAGCTACCCATGAGTAAACAAGAGCTTTTCCTGAAAAAGGCAAAAGCCACTTTCACTTTTAAATCTATTGAAGTTTGATTTAAAGGGAATCGACATAGTTAAAAGCTGGCCCGGGCCAGGTCAAAAATATAATCTATTGTACTCGACGACTTTGACGCATCCGGTTTCATTGTGTAGGTAAAAAACAATGGGTTTGTGGGCGTTTCTTTTGCCTATTTATAGCGGCTACGAGATATAGCTATGTCTATTCCCTTTAAGTGCAAATCTCAAACATTGTATGCATACCTTCCGATGAATGACTGCATATATTGCAAACAAATCGTCGACCACCATCAATAAACTGCATAAACGGATTCATGTATGCTTTGCATCGATTGCATCTGACAGGACCACTAGCACCATTATCAACGATGTATAATTTATTCTGAAACAAGATGCACACATTTAAAATTTAACGATGTAGCTTGTATAAATAAAAACCATATGAATAAATAAATAAATAAATAAGGCATATCATGCAAATATTCTCCCTCCTGCTTGGGTCAAGGCAGCCATAAGCAATGCGGCTCTCTAAATCATGTTGTATATTTTGACGATAATGGGCATTTCAGGGCCCTGGAATTTCGCCACTGATTATCTACAGTGTTTTTTCTTTTATATAACATATTCCAAATAAAATTTACAATACACATTACGAACTACATTACTAACAAAATTACTCTACGATACTACCAGGACGATCAACCCTAGGGAGCAAAAGGCTGTGTCTATCCCGAGGCCATTAAATAAAGATAATAAAGGAAAAGAAACTACTTTAACTACTTTAACTACGCGACAAAATCCGATGGCTTATGAAAGGAAGGGTAAGTGGCTACAGAAATTCACTCGAATCGACCAGTTTCATGGATAAAATGTAAAGTAAGCTCAAGAAAATGTCTATTTAGTGAAATCGGAAAATATTTATTGCCATACAATAAAAGTTGTAATAAAGCTTCATTTGCAAATTTTCATCTACAGTGTCACATTATCACTATAATATCAAACAAGCTACATTGTTACTAACCTCATCTGGTGGCATTTTTGCAAATGGCGTCGTTAGTATAGCCATTGGCACATTGCTCTCTTTCAACATATCTTGATTGCAAGGGATGTTGTATAATGTTGATCTCATATATCGTGGACTGCAATTGCCTGGAAAGGGAGAAAAATGTCTGCTACATTCCAGGAGAACATGAAGGCCTATGTTTGTCTAATGATTCAACAATTACTTGATCATTTTGCTTTGGTTTCAACAAATCTTTTACAAAAGACAGCCTTTTGGAATCCCTAGTACATCATGGGTAGGAAAGGTATTTTCCACTGTTCATCGTTGATAAATGAAGAAAAACACAGAAAATTGCATTTCAAAAATATCTTGTGAAGAAATGGTCAAGTCTTCAAAAACTGACCAGAACATTATATAATTCCTAATCTTATAGGTCTTTAAAATTAAGGTCAGTTTTAATTTAGGTCTTTTGGGTCTATTTTAAAATCATTGTCAAGAAAAAAACCTGCTCTTGCCATAGTTATAAGGCAGAAAAGCTACAGAAATTTGATCACGATTTTCAATCATTTTTGGTATGGTGGTGCGACTTCCCAGAAAATCGCTCATTTGGAATGAAGGGTCTGATTTAGATGGACAAATCCCTCAATTCTACACTATGCGTTGATTCGATTTTTCAAAAAGCATTTAACAAGGTATCTGAGCTAATAACTACGACATACAGCCTTAGAAACTGTGAGTATCTTGCTCAACCTGTACGCATGGGTACTGGGAAACGTGGAATTTGTTCTGGGATTATATATCGTTGCAAAGAATCAGAACTGTCAGGCCTACCTTTGTGTACTTTTTCTGTCTCCATATTCTCCGTTGTGCTGTTCACTTTGCATTTTCAGTCCACTGGCAATCACATCAGGCGACTCAACATTAGGCCAGCGAGTTTGAATGTTGTTGTATGTTGCTGTATGCTCCTTCAAAGAGAGGCGCGCAGCGCTGATCAGTGGTCAACTGAAGAAAGTACCACAGTCCTGATTCTTTGCAACGATATATAATGCCAGAACAAATTCCACGTTTCCCAGTACCCATGCTGTACCACGGTAAATGGGATTGCCGTTGAAGGGATTGCCGTTGACTCTTGATTCTATCAAGTTAGATTTTAGATTGTAAGGCTACAATAAAGATGACAAACAATTTCTCTTCAGATATATTCATTTCAGTAAAGATGCATTTTTGTGATTAGGGCCAACAGGCCAAATATTGAAGACTCAAATCATGTTTTAACCAAAATGAAAAATTGACAGTCCAGACGTTTCGAATCTTACACGATTCATTTTCAACCTAATTATATTTAGAGTATAAAAGCTATTTATAGTAAACGGATATTGTCAGGTTTAGACCCAGTAACATCGTTTTTTGTTGTATCGAATTTATAGATGCTGTTAAAAACTTTTAAGTGTCAAGTAAATTTGACATAAATACGATGATTAAATCACCTGCCGTTTTGAATAGATAAAACAGCAGGAGTTCACCAGCTCTGTTGTATCAAACGGCAAAAAAACGACTTGATTTAAGCATCGTATTTCTGGTGCGTTTAATTAATCAATTCTAGGCCATGGTCCGCGGTTTCTACGTGTGATCAGCCAGTGCGCTTGTTCATTTGAAAAATGGCCATTTCAACCATTTTAATTTCAGTCTGACACATTGAAAAAAAATATTTCTAAAACAGATTTTTAGACACGGCAGATTCTGCCGTTTTTAATACAGTTCGATTTGACACGGCATGATGTTTAAACTAGGCCTTAGAAGCAAAAACATTTGTAAATAATGTAATTAATCGTCAGAAAAGGAAAACACCACAGGCAGAAAGTACCTGGGGAAAACTGAAAAAGACAGACCGGAACTGAAGACCGTTGGGAATTAAGTGTTGGCAGATTTTAAATGCTATTAACAGCATGGCCTGTTATGTAATAACATACAGTACATACCATCGTCTTGTATTCTGCATTTGGAAGTGATCAAAGGTGGCAGCTTTCCTCTTGTACTTGTTTGGAAAAGATTAGTAGATCGCCATTGGTCTTGATCATCACTCATTACCTGAATCTAACAAATTGAATGACATTGCTGATCAAAAATTTGATAAAACGAGATTCACAAAACTTAAATACCCAGTGCTAACCAACCATGATCATTTGTAGCGCCAAAGTCAACTTTGGCATCAATCACCTGAAAGTCATTGGGGCCAAGGTTCTTCTTTTCTTGCTTTTCAATCTTTCCACAAAACATCATGGTTGACAAGAGGTCTTTAATCACACTATTCTTCAAGTTTAAAGTGATCCCGAATTAACAGCCTTTGCTAGGCTAAGCTCAAACGGTGATGGTTTCTACATGCGAATGTAACTGCATGATATGATATGATATGATATAATCATTTAAACATGAAACTATCCTTCAGCTTAAATACAATAAATACATTGGTCAAATAACAAATGATCCAAATAAAAAAAACAACCAAGATGCTGTTCTTCCAGGGGGTCGTGTTTTTAAACTAATATTTTCAGTCAGCTCTTCAAATACACCTTTAGTTCTTGTTTAAAGCGACTAATAGTCGGGAGTTCTCTAATATCAACTGGAATATCATTCCAAACTTTTATGGCAGAATAGTGATAAGTCTTTTTCATTTAGTCTAGGAATTTGAAGATCTCTACAGTACCTTGTTACATAGTTTGACTGCGAGGATCTTTGCTGAAATTTATCCCAGAGGCTTTCGGGGCTTTATTTGTTCATAATCTTATATGACACGACCGATCTATCAAATCGAATAATATTTTCCACTCTCAGCCAGTCACATGACCAGTTATCCTTGAATCTGGCGCTTTCGATTATTGATCGGGCCCTGTCCTGCAGACGTTGGAGGGTATCAAGTTTTGTTTTTGGAAGGCTGCCCCATATTTCACTGGCACAACGTAGATGGCTCTCGAAAATTCCGTAATAGACACTACACAGCCTTGTTTGGGAAACTATACAGGGTGTCCCAAAAAAATTGTGCCTCGTTTGTCTGAAGATTGCGAGCAAACGGCAAAAGATTCTCGCCAAACTTTTGCATGATTGTGCTCTTCAGGTCTTCAATTAAAGTTTGCCACCATCCCCATGAAAATCCGTTGAAAAATGATGGAGCTATGACCTTCAGGAGACCAAATTTGCCCGACCACTGAAACCAGCGGTCGGCCATTTTGTCTTACTATTTTGCAGCGATAAATAGCTTCATGAATTGAAAATGAAACAGCAGCCTCCAATGTCATAACTCTCGTGAAAATTCCGATAATCCTCAAAGAGTTCCACTATTTCTGACCTCACAGAAATTATTTCTTACCTCACGTGAAGATACTTCTCACTGCAAAATAGTACGACAAAATGGCCGACCGTTGGTTTCAGTCATCAGGCAAATTTTGTCTTCTGAAGGTCATAGCTCCATCATTTTTCAACGGATTTTACGGGGATGGTGCCAAACTTTAACTGAACATCTGAAAAGCACCATCATGCAAAAGTTTGGCGAGAATCTTTTGCCGTTTTGTCGCAATCTTTAGTCAAACGGGGCACAATTTTTGGGACACCCTGTATATTCATTATAAATTCATTATATTCACATTCATAAAGATGAAAATGAGAGCTTATTTTCAGCTGTGCTTTGAGATAAGCCAATCTCGAGCATTCTAAGCTAGATAAGCATTTGATTTAAATATCAATCAAAGCAACATAAAATCACCATGAATGAGCAGAAAGAAACACCCTAATAAGCCTGGTTTTCTCACTTTTATGAACTCACTGATGTAAAATAAAGTAGTTATGTATAATATCTTTTCAACTCACTTTTATGCAAACAGATATGGAATAGCAATCAAAAAGGCAACTAAATTTTGAAAAATGCAAAGAATAATTTGTTCCTCTTCTATTCTTAGAAGAAAGCAAAATTTGACTAAAAACATCTCAAGTAACCTTAAAAAATGTTAAGAAGATTTCTCAATGATCAATTTCTAACCACCACTTAAAAAAGAAAGGTACCAGTGAGGCATACATACTGGGTTAGGCATTTGGTCTGGATCAATTCTCTTTGGTGGTTGCTGCATGGGAGAACTGATAGGACCACTGCCAGGTACTGCTTGTTGGCCAGGCATACCAGGTCTGCCAGGCATGCCACCAGGTCCGCTGGGAGGCATTGGTCCAGACATACTTCCAGGGGTACTGGTTGCAATACCACTGGGCATTGAACTTCGAATTGTAGGGCCACTCATTGGAGGTCGCATCATGTTGGGCTGTACATTGTGTTGTGGGTTAGCTGCAACTTGACTAGGCATCATGGGACCTGTCAAACAAAGGGAGAGAATTGACATGGAAATGAAATTACACAAGAAATCTTATTTCTTTATACTTGCATCCATTTTGCAAGCCAGTCATCGAAATATCCTTAACATAATTGCAGTCTAGGCCTTAATGTTCACATACAGTAAATCAAAATGCCTTTTCTCATTTATAAAGTTTTCAAATCAACAAGTCTCTTCTCAAGCAGGTTTCAAATTTCCTAACCATATTAGACTATATAATATTTCATAGAAGATTAGCTTCTTAATTCACTATACACATCTAAATTTGTTTGAGAATGCCAATCAGAAACATTTAAAGTCTTCTCGCTAAATATCTGCCATATGTTTGCAGAACCAAAAATGTTTCTTTCCATAAATGTACCATGTTTCTACTCATAGAAATTCAGTAAAAACCATAAATAAGCTGCACTTTAATCTGGACCCCATGCCTCTAGATTTGCTATGCTCATTGATGATGTGAAAGATGGTTCAAAAGTACTGCAATAGCATACCTTGGCCAGGATAATTAGGTCTTGGCTGATACTGCCCTGGTCCTTGTCTACTAAAACCAGCATCAACAGTTGGTGGCTGACTTGCAATTGGTGGCCCTGACAAACTGCTGGCTGATAATCCTCCAGAGGTGCTGAGATTCATCAGTGTTGGCCTGGCAACATTCCCTTGAGGTAATGATGGCCCATTGAATTGGCTTGTCTGTAAGTTAACAAGACCAAAAATATACATCATTGCATTCTCATAAGTTCATTCTCAACATGTAATAAATAAGTAGATATACACCAGACTGATAAGTTTGCAAAGTGCGCACGGAAGATGCGTGCCTGGCTATTGTTTTAAGAAGAATGGTTCTATTGTTGTTCCTTTGTTATACATGAAATTGCGCGCGGAAGATCTTCCGCGCTAACGACATAAATAGCAGTCTGGGATATACGGACCCAGAAAAACACCTTCACTTGAATGTTTGGCATAAAACTTCATCAGTAATGTCTCGTTCAATTCCTACCCTGGCCATCCACCCCCCCCCCCCAGGCAGCCCAGGGGTCAACAGAAATTCCTTGCTCAAATGCTCAGGGGCGCGGGAAAAATTTATGCTCGGTCAAATGCTACTCAAATGCCCGGGGGCCAGCCAGGGAAAAGTTTACGGTCAAATGCCTTGGGGGGCCAGGAATATTTTTTGGGCAAATGCCCAAATGGGGTGTCCCAGGGGGGATGGTCACGGTAGGAATTGAAAGAGACATAATGACTTCCCAAAATCGAACTGAGCATCAAATTTTTAAACACAAAATCAATACAAAAAAATTGCCTCATTGAGATCCTTCTTATCACAATGCATTTTATAAAAGTCTTAAAGTAAAGTAATGATGTTGAAAGAGTTGGCACAAAAAAGATTAAAGAGAGTACAGTACTTCAGCAGTTTTTTACTCTGCACTCTCTTTGATCTTTCTACTACCCACCTCTTTTATCAAATGCATTGTAATAAGAAGCCCAATGTTCATACATAGTCCAATTGTTATCTTACAGTAATTTCTTACTCAGTATCACTGCACTGCATTGCAAAACCAATGGATAATAGATATCTTTATATACCATGATGGGATCTCAAAATCTTCTGTTGTAAAGTTTAGTTAATTCACTGTATTAATGTAATGTAATGTAATGTAATGTAATGTAATGTAATGTAATGTAATGTAATGTAATGTAATGTAATGTAATGTACTGTAAGTTCCAGTTATGACTTTATGACTTAAACTAACTACAACGTTCACATGTTTTTGGACACGGTAAGGTACTTAATAATAAATTGTAAAGAGATTCGGATGCAAAAAACGAGAAGATTTAGCACACTGAGGCCTTTCTGACTTGTGTCGTCATCAGAGTGTGACTTTAAACAGAACTCTGATCAGTTCTGTTTAAAGTCACACTCTGATGACGACACAAGTCAGAAAGGCCTCAGTGTGCTAAATCTTCTCGTTTTTTGCATCCGAATCTCTTTACAATTTATTTTTGGACACTGTACAGTGAACCCTCCAAATATGATATTTTTTTCTGTAACAACAAAAATTAATTCTAAATGACATGAAATACTATATACATGTGCCATTCATGGCGGGGAAAGACACAATGTCATCTGGTCCCAATCATGAATGACACTTACAGCATTGCAACGGTTAATTCCATAAGAAAAACAAACGAAAACAAAACAAAAGCAGAAACCAAAGAAATAACAACACAGCAACAATACAACACAGAGAAACGTAACAGATGAAAGCTGAAAAAGTACGCTACACAAGGTGAATATTAGCATGCAGAGAATATTAATGGAGCCGCTTATTTTTCTCGATGAATGAAATTGTAAATTCCAAAATCATTCTGTTTGAGACAATGTTTAATTTCTCATCGCCAAACAACAAGAGGTTACCGAGTGCCTTGTTGTCCAAAACTGAAAACTGAAACTGACTGAAACTGACACAAAACTGAAAATATGATTATTGGTATATAATCTACCTTTAGAGTACAGGTCTTGGGAACACTAACATACTGTAAGAGTACAGAGATTTTCAATGTTTGGTCTCATTTTAATGCCTGTTCTTTCCATAGAAAGATCTTTTTAGAAATTTTTTTGATAAATTCTTCACATAATCTGATTTTCAAGAATTCTGGTGTCAAATGAAAGACTGTAGATTTTCTGAACAAAAATTAAATATTAACAGGTGTGAGGCATATGCTGTAGTACTAATTTACAGTACATAGCCTAAAAATACAGTAACTCATTAGGAGTAGCTTCCCTACCATTGGTTGAGATCCAGGAAACGATGGGTTTTGTTGTGAAGAGCCAGGAGGCATCCCACCAGGCATTCCTTGTGAAGCAGGAGGTCCAGATGGATGTCTTGGAGGCATACCAGGCATAGTTCCTGTTGGTTGACCAAAGGTCTGGCTAGAAGGGGGGCCTGTTGAAACACCAGGCCTCATTCCTGGCCTTTGGAAGTTTCCTTGTGGGCCAGACATTGGTCCACTCATTGATGAGGTAGGCGCAAAATTTTGTGTTCCTGGTGCTCTTTGCGGATGATACGGTCCTGGCTGACCTCCAGGTGGGCCGCCCTATGAAAAAGTAAACATTATTCAGTGGCTGATTCTGGGGATTTTTCTGAAAATTCTTGAAAAAGGACAACAAAAAGGTCCCAAATTTATCCAGATATTAATTCTCATATGATGGGTATTGCAATTTTTATCTTCTAAGAAACAAACATCAGATAAGCCAAGTTAATACTGTAGACTTAAATTTATCATGACTTACATTTACCCTGAGAATGGTTGTCCCTCTAAAGTTCTTCTAGCACTGGCACTGGCAATTAGACAACATTTTGGCACAATTTCTAGCCTTTGTGTTAAAACAATTCATGATCCTTCTTTGAGCAGTACGTACCGTAACAATCAATGAATATTTACAAAATTTGGGAATTATTAAGAATTCTTTTGGATTATAAAATAAAAAATGTTATATAATCAAAATTAATCCATACTTGACTTCCTTGAAATTGACCTGGATTTATCTGCATACCAGCCATTTGCTTATTCATCTGTAAAGCAAAAAGAACCTTCAAGTGTGATGCAATTTTAACCAAGAAAATCTCTACCGGGTGTCCCAAAATGATGTATTATCTTCTGATTGCTTATATATGTCCATAACCGATGCTTGGATTTTTAAAAACTGGTAAAACCACAACGAACATCTTAAAATACAATTTAATCTTAGGGCAATCAAAAAAAAGGAGTTCTCCATACAAATCTCTTGTTTGTTTGTTTGTTTGTCATCTTATTTTAATTCAATCAAATTTTAGCTTCTAAATAGAAACTAATCTAAATCGAATAAATCTCTTATAGTGTTGGTGCCGTCTTTGGCAAAGACAAATGTCCCAAGTGGAAAGTTTGCTGTGCAGTTGCAATAACAACAATAATTTGCACATGTAAAAACTTTACATTTGTTGATCATGGCTGTGCCATGCTCAGACGGGAAAGTTTGTATTCTGTGCATGCCCAAGTGACATTTTTTGTGCATGCCCAAGTGACATTTTCTGGGCCATCTGTTGAGATGGCCTAAGTAACATTTTCATGACAATTTCACAGTTTCCACATTTGAGAAAAATAGGTTAACACAATAGATTTTTTTGTTTATTGTCAATTGCATGGCTGAGATTGAAAACCATGTATGTTCCTGCATGTGCAAGATTTCCATGTGGCTGCATTAGCTGTTGAACAAAAGATTACATCACATTTCTATCTTTCATTGAATATTTTCACAGAACATTCTGGTTGATGTGGCATAAATGTACATCTTTTATGGATCTTGCTAAAAGAATAGAAAGATGTCAACATACAAGACTAACATCTGGTATTAAAAGAAATGCTTCTCTTCTGCACACATTCTTGGTATCATGCAATTCTACAGACAATGTCCAGTCTGGCCAATTGTCAGTTCTCGTCATGCACTGAACAGTTTTGCTCCCTATCCTAGAATCCAACAGGCCTTTGGTACGGTTCACTTGGGATCAGTAAAGGCACAGCAGAGGCTCAGGTGTACAGTTTCAGTTTCATTAATTCTTCAATTAGAAAGAAACATTCTAATTGGTGGTGCCAATTTTTTGACAAAAATTATTGGCACCACCAATTCATAATAGAATCTTTCTTTCCAAATCATTCTAATTCAAAGAAGAGTTATTTTCCCGATTGAGCCCTTCCAGAAACCTGCATACCCTACCTGATTCATAGGCTGTTGAGTTGGAGGATGCACCTGACCAGGAACATTGCTCATTGGGTTCAAAGATGATGGAGGTGTTACAGAGCCATTTTGCTGGGCACCAAACATTGGGACTTGTTGCACCATAGGAGGTCCATTTGTGCTCTTTGCTGGGCCAGGAGGCATGCCTTGTCGAGGCGGCTGCCCTGGTTGAAAACCATAGCTTGGTTGGCCTTGTCCTGTTGGCATCCACGGCTGCCCTTGATTGGGCCTAATTTGTTGTGGTGGATTCATTACCAGATAAATTTCAATGATTTCTGTCTCAGTCTCCGCTCTTCTGTTCAGGAAGACTCACAGTTTCCTTTCTGAACGACCGAAATATCTAGATTTACTTGATACTTGTTGCTTCTTTCTGTTTCGAGGCTGTAATGTCACCAATGATTTTTTCACAACTAACACGTAGATCTGTCCTCCATGTTGGATTTGCAACGGAAGTATTGAGTCCTTTTTGTCCCTGTGTCTTCTGCCACGTCGGTGAATTTGAAGGTTCCCGGATGTGAAAACACACCAACAACATGGCCGCGTGGTCAGAAGATCAACCACAACTCCAGAAAATTCACTTTCAATCTCGCAAAGTACAAATACAGATTTACGATTTAAAAAGTTACCAAAACTTACTGGAAATTTCACACACCAAGCCAATGCGGCAACAGAAATTATCTGTTGTAATAGGGTTGCAATATTTGCAAGCTATCGAATTTGACAAGTAAATAAAGTAAAATATAAGTACTTTTTGATGCAGGGACCGCGGAGCCGGGGGGGCTGGGGGGGCTTTAGCCCCCCCAATAATTTTCAAGATATAGTTTTTCGATTTCTAGAAATTATGTTAAAATGAGCTCAGCAACTTCTTTTGAAACGTGAAACGGTGTGTGCAAATATGATTCAGAAAGAGTAGGTGGCCACTTTGGCTTCATGAAAAATAAGAACTTTTGAGGCATTGGATGTCATTGTTGAAGCAATCAATGAGAGGTTCAACCAGCCCAGCTTTATGTCTTCCAAGAATCTAGAATCTCTTCTCGTTAACTTCGTTAATGCAAGCGATGTTTCGTCTGAAATGAAATACGTCGAGGAGAATTATGCCGACGACGTAAAACTTTCACTTTTGTTACCACAGCTTGAAATATTCAAACTTTTAGTGAAAGATGTGAAGATAGATTGCTTTCATGATATCTGGATGCTTTTGAAACAAATTCCAGTTGCTCAAAGATTGCTAATAAGTGAAATTGTCCAAATTTTTAAACTGCTGAGTGTCAATCCTGCAACAAGTGCAACTGGTGAGCGATTATTCTCTTTAGCAAGGCGTCTAAAAACTTGGCTTCCCTCAAGAATGTCCCAAAAAAGGTTCAACAACTTAGCAATTCTTCACAATCACAAACAAAGGACAGACAGAATAAACAATATCGTAGTTGCAACTATTTTCATCAATAGAAATGAGAACAGGATACGAAATTTTAGGAAATTTCATTAAAATGTTGATTCATTGATGATACAAACTTACTCAGAATAAACAATGTTCGCGTTTTTAGGTTCTGTTATGTTTAAAATGCTTAACTCTGAAAGTATGACAGCGTTATGTTATATCACCGTATTATCTATTTCTTAACTGAAATAATTCCAAGAGATATTTAACTTCGACATAAGACTAAAGCATAGCGTTCCTTTAGGCCTTTTCCTTTATACCAAAAGATGCTGCGTTTGGTCCCCGAGCCTTCGCTATCAAATGTTAGACGTACTATAGACTGCAAACTATTTTCCACTTTTATGGCGATTTACAGCAGGATTTAGTGATTAAATATGCTGCAAATGAATATCTTTTCCCGGGCGTTTCTTGGCATGTAAAGGGCGTTGGTCGCATTTATAGCCAAAGTAGAGGGCGTGGTCAGGAAAATTTTTCTGGGGGCTTCGCCCCCAGACCCCGTCAGATTTTCTCCCTATTTTTTAGCCCCCCCAATCGAAATTATGCTCCGCGGTCCCTGTTTTGATGCACGACGTTTCGAGCATAGCCCGTTATCAAGTAGACTTGCCCCAAGTCTATTTTGTCAACTGTAATAAGTCTATCTGAAAGTATACTACGTAACTAGATCTGAAAGTATATTTCGCTTTTCACTTTTCCCTTTAATTTTTTTGACGAAATTTTTTTGACGAGATAGACTTGGGGCAAGTCAAGCCGTTATCGAATTTGACGCAAAAATTTGGAGTTCTTATGTACTTTGTTTATTTTCTATTTTTAGTCATTGGGTTTTTCTGGAGAATAATTTTCCTTCTTGCCTAGCGTATTCAAGTATATATATTCACAGTAAGTAGAAATGTGTCTAGTTTGTTCAGATGAAATTGGAACTTAAGGTCATTCAAAGGATTTATAAAAATCAGAGACTTGAAAATTTTGAAAGGAAAACCTGCTAGGAAAATTAGAAAGAGAGACTTTCTCTCCCTTTTTAGTTTTGCTTTTGAATGATCCACTTGGTATCGCGTTACCCCAGTCAAAATCAAGAGATTTTTAGCTCAGAGCTCAAGATTGTGATAAAAATTCACATCTTAGATTTTCATAACTTACGAACCTACTGTAGAGCCTTGTTAATCCTCTTAGCAACTGTTTCCAACAATTCTCGGCAAAAAATACCCTTCTAACTTCTAACTGGATCCAACACCATAATGCGAGACGACATCCTGAAAGGACATACAAGGCCACAAGCATCCAATATCTCACATTGGATTAGGCTGAAATCTTCGCGAATAAACAATTGAAGAACTTTGCATCGCGATTCTCGCCTGACATCTAATCGAAGACAGTCAGACTATACTAAACGAAAACCAAACTCAATCAATTTCATTTCATTTTCATTTCTATTTATCTAAGCAGGGTAAAGTTATCGATTAAATACAAAAAATGTTCATGCGAACTGTTTCTCTGGATTTCAACCTCTCCTGTATGCTCTATGATACATTCTTCCCTGAAATTCTTCCTCGTGATATTGTGTAAATGCTGCAAAGATAGAGACTTCTGTGTTTGCTTCCATGTCGTCCAGCAATTCTCTTGTCAGGTTGCTACAGTGGCTCAAGTGTACCCTTAACAGCGACGGTGTAGAGCTTATTAGGTCATGAATCCCCGCATTCGTCAAAGTTCGACTGAAACTGAAGGAGGTAAAAGCAGTTACAAATTTATGTAAAAGAAGGAAGGCTGACTTCAGTTCAATAGCCTTTTCCAGGGCCGTAGGAAGCATCTGTGGATTGGGGGCAGGGCTTTTGGTCTCTAAACAACAGAGAACAATACATCTAATTTACATTTGTGACGTAGCACCATTGTTTTCAAAATGTTAACGCAGGTTTAAAAAAGTTGCAGCCTCGAGATGGTTGATGAGGACCTGCAAAGACTGCTCTCCGTCAGCAAAGACTGCTCTCCGTAATAACAATTCAGGCATGATAAATATTTACAGGAGTATATCTCCTGTTCTTGGTTTAGAACATTTATGAAGTAGGAGATACTTTGAGAAATTAATACAAATACAGTCAAACTCGCATAAGTCAGCTTGCTTCGGACCAACGAAAAAGGAACTCCAACTTGTGCAAATTATTTTGAAAAAAGTGCGGATGAGAGTTAAAGGTCGTCCAAATCTTTCAGGCTGATAAGAATACTTGATTGATGCACGTCTGAACTATGCGAGTTCGACTATTCGTGTATTCTTGTGAAACACGACCTGAAGTTAAGTTCCTCGAGAAAACGTGGTCGCGAGAGTGCCAGTTTCCTAACAAGTCCATCTGTTATCGCCAGTCCATTACCACACGAGCATATCTGAAGCTTTTCTAAATATTTCAGATTACAGATCATCGATGCGAAGCCGGCTTCTGTCACATTTCTACACCATGAAACATGCAATGTTCGTAGTTTAGAGGCCTCCCAATCAGCAGCGTGAATATGAGTGTCAGAGAGACTGGTAGCTTGCAAATGCAGATCTTCTAAGTGTTGGCATGCTGCTACTACGGCATCTAGGCCCTCTCCTGCAACAAAATAGACAATCGTGTAAAAGTTGTCGCTGAAGGATGTGCACCATTTGTATGGTTGCTGTGGAGGAGTTTAAATTGACTTAGCTGGTGATAAATAACGCCTTTTCCTTTCTGTTGTCTGTCCATGGGCAATAGTGCACCGTTGATGTGGCCTATATTATGATCAAAATTGTATTTTTACTCACTGTGTTGATTCTCTTCCACGGGATTGCGAGTAAAGCTTGATAATGCAGCTAGAAGTTTGAAATGAGACGTATTGCTGCGTAGGAGCTCCAACCGTTTCAACAGTATTTGAATAATGGCGGCATTCGATTCCTTGCTGTGACGAGATGAGAATAACGAAGGAATAGCAACATTATCAAGCTGTACTAGCAATCCCGTGGAAGAGAGACAACACAGTGAGTAAAATTACAATTTTCATTATAATATAGGCCACATCATTGGTGCACTATTGCCCATGGTCTGTCCTAGTATCGTACCTCTCGATTTTATTTTCAATCCAAATGTCCAAGTTGTTAGCAATTGCAGAAATATTGCAATTTTTCATGCTCACTACGCAGGAAATATCACAAGTTTGCTTTTTGAATTCTTGTTCGCTCTATCTACTTCTACAACTGTCTTCTATGAGGTATAAATTCATATAAGGGTGCTTGGTCGTAAAGTTGACAAGGAAAGATGTCTTCGACATTACAGACTTTAGGAAATACTGGCGTTTAAAAAGAGCCAAAACTATCGATAAATCGCTTCAAGAAAGTTTTTGCGTTTGCAAAGCAATACCGTAAAAGCTCAATTTAGCCCCCCCCCCCCCCATACCTATATCAAATCCCACAGGCTACCAAAGATTTTCCGTTTATTTAGCTAAGAAAGTTTGCATGTTAATTTTGATATATGGTTTGGGATAAAATTGTATCAAATTTGGGTATCTGACTCGTAAAACTGAATTTTGACTCTACAAAAATATAGTAAAAGAATTGACTTTTTGAATAAGCTCTCTCTCTCTTTTAACCCGCCCTCTGGCGTCTTCGGAATTAAATAAGCCCCCAGGGGCTTAACAGAGCTCTCAGCCACAATTTACGAAACTTTCTAATTGATTTACCTAACAATTCTTGGGACATCTATTCCAGAAAGACAGCCCAACTTTTAAATCTATTTCATTTTTGTTGTCCGAAGTTTATTACGAAGTTTAAGGGAAAACTGTTTTAGACACTGAAACATCTTATCTTTTAATTCATCTTTTGTTTAAAGTAACTGCAAAATCACTTACCAGTCCATGGAAAACAATGTTTCAGTGTCAAGGATTTCAGATATTTACAAGACTTAGCAATCAAATTCATCTGTAAACTTCCAAAATGAGCAAAACTTTGAACCATCAAAATTTGCACTTCAGTCAAACTTTTTATCAGGTCCGTAATGATGTCTTCCTCGTTTGCGAAACTACCAGCAATGCAAAATTCTTTAACAGAACAAAGTTTGGTACATATCAAGGATAAAACAGCTTTGTCTCCGCCCACGAAACGCAAACTCAAAAATGTGAGACCAGCGGGAAAGGATTTTTCAATGGTAGTGTCACTAAAATTTCCTTCAAATGAACACTTGTCAAGGCTCAATGACTGGAGAGTCTTGCAGCTTGCAAGTTCGTGCAAAATTTTCGGTGTTATCGCATACCCATCAAGAGAAAGTTTACGAATAGAGCCGAAAAAGTAATTCCTGATTATTCTAACGAGTGTCTCTTCATCAAGTCTTTTGCGATAAGGACGCATATCAACGTCTTTCCATAAATCTTTGTCGAAAGCCAATCTCCTCCATTTCTTGCAAGTTCTAGATGCTTTGGTGAGACATGGTATTGTGAAATATCCAAAGATTTTCAGAAAGATAACTTCAGGGAGACAATCTATGGTCTGAGTAGTATGATGGCGATCATTTTCAGTCAAAGCGGTGTCATCCTCGATTTCATTTTTATCAATTAGAGAATCGCTCTCCTCGCTCATATCCTTACGTTCTTTACGAAATCTAAAATTACTCCTAGACCATAATTTTTTCAGTGCGGAATCTTTCTTGGAATATGGGAACATGTTCTCTTCTGTGCCTACAACTCTAGGGCCTTCAGAGACTGGCACAGCCACTATTCTTTTCTTCAACTGATCATTTTTCTGTTTACCTAAGAACAAAATGAATAATCTCTTTATTAAATCTGGATCCTTGAGGTCTTCCTTCCTAATGTCGAGACTATCAAGAGATAACGATTTGGTACAGTTGCAGTAGCGAACGGCTTTTCGTGTCTTAACCCTCAGGCAGACATGGTTCTTCGAGCAGCTAAACCTGTCATCCATAGCTATCCATCATATGAAAATGGTCAATCTTGAATTGATTTTTTGCTACTTGCCTTCAATTTTATTCTCAGTGATAACGGTTAACACAAGTTGTTATCGCTTGCTGTTTACCTGAAGCCATAGATGATTTCTTAAAACTGCATCATTGACTATTACTTCAGATATTTCATTGGCATTCTTTAAGTTTACCATTTAATTATTATATTACAATTCTTTAAGCTTACCAGTAAAGAAACAAGCAGCAAAAGCAGTTACAACGTTTGTTTCGAATTTTCATCAAGATGAAGACGAAAATCATATTCGAACATCTTTAATTCGAACTCGAAAAACTATCATATGATTGAACCCTCGTCTACTGTCTGTCTCAAATAAGATGTCCTAAGACTAAAGCGATTTAAGTATCATGCATGAATTTTGCACTATCGCAAATATCACATGACATATGATTTGAATAGCTGGATATAGGAGGTAGACTCATTAAAATCGTAGTTTCTCCCGTTGCCTGAACTGCAATGCCGCTACCACTAAAGTGACAACAGCAACATCAATTCAATCTTCAATCTCATGAGCATAAGTGAAGGGACTGTTATGGCGAGGTGGGAAAACTAACGTAAAAAGAGACTAAGGTCATGGATATTGTTACGACAAATAAACATTTCTATGAATATGACACCTAAACAAGCGCTACAAAACTAACACTTACCCCTAACCCTATTAAAACCCTAACCCTCATCCTACATACTAACCCTAGCATTGTAACCCAAAACAACTAACCCTAGCTCCCTGCATAAGGGGCATATGACCTTTGATTAACAACTTTGTTGCAACAATACCCATCGCGTGTTTTGAACGTTTTAATGGCATCTTCAAGAGTTACTGCTGGGAACACAGTCGAGACGTTTGAAAAGGCCACAGCATATTCTCGTTTTCTGCATGCTACAGTCACCACTTGTGGGAACATCAATATTTTTTCAAGTGAATCTAGAATCAGTAAAACTTGCTTGTTAAAAAACAACGTCAAGACTAGCATCGGCAGGCATGTTCAAGAGTTCCTGCAATATCCCTGCTGATGTTAACCGGTGCTATTCATATTCAACCGTGAGTAACTACTCCAAAATGGAGACTTAGCTATCATTGTTATCATTCAATTACGATAAAGGATCCTGGAGGGCAAAAAGAATCTCAGGTACCCCCGTCAAACTCTTCTCGAGCACGCTGTGTGCCTGCTAAACATTTCATGAATTCAAAGAAGTTACTCAGTGGTGTTATCGACAGTAAAAATGATCATGGAGAAGGACACAATTTATCAAAAAGATTCCTGGTGCTATGAATATTCAAGATTATAGTAGCCATTTAAGAAGTTGATCTTTTATTACTTGGCTTATGAATACAACGTTGTTCAATATGGGGTTCAGTTGTCTTTTCAATGCAGGGGTAAAAGCCGATCTCCACTAGACGAAACTTCTTGAGAAAACATGCACAAAACAACATTTCTGATCGCCACATCGAAAAAATTCGCTGACTGAAAAGTAGACGTGGTTTCTAATTTTCGTCTGCCGGTTTTGTTCGCTGAGTTTTCAGGCCAATGGAAACGCAGGACTTCTCCAGCCTCACTAAAATTTTGGAAATTTTGCAAAGAGTATTCGTGACAAAAGCAACACAGGTTGAGATCAAAACAGCCTTTTCGTTGCAAATCTTTAGAACGATCGTTGAAAGATCGTCCAGTGGAGATCGGCCTTAAAGTTGTCTTTTCAGCTTATGAATACAATGATGCTCAAATGCAGGGATCAATTGAAAATCAAAAAGTTATTAATAAGCACAAATCAGTCTTTCTTTCCTCTTTTTGTACCCGGTGGATTCTGCAGCTGGAACTGAGGAGTCTTTTCCGCTGTTGATAATGATTTTCCAAATAATGACGGCGTCAGTGACGAACCAAGAGATAAAGATGTGCCTGCACTGCGGCTTGAGAGTCCTGAGAATGACAGGCTACGGCTCATTCCTGACGAAGACGAGCCCATACCAGATTTTGATAATGACGATATTCCTAAGCCACCAAGAGTAAGTTTTCCTGATGTGGAAGCAATCTGGGTACCTGTGAAAGAAGGAAATCAATACAAAATGTTGCCATTGGACATTTTTCACCAATATTGACATTTAATACTAAATTCAAACGAGTCAATCATTGGATAGAGGTACTGCCGGATGTCCCAAAAAAAGTACTCCTGTCTCAAATAGCAATAAAATTTTATTATCAATCTATGATAAAACCTGATAAAATGTTCATTCTTGATGTATTTTGTTAAAATGAATGACCTCAGCTATATAACGTCCGTCTATAAATACCGGGTGTCCCAAAAAAGTACTACTGTTGAAAGAATCACAAAAAATCAATTATCAAGCCATTGCTAAAATTTTCATTTTGACTTGTTTTATCAAGGACCCAAAAATATTTATAGATGATAAAATGTTTGCGTTTGATAAGGTAGAAAAATTACACGTTGAAAAATTCTATTTGAAGCTATAGTTTTTAAGTAAAATACTCAATAGCCCTAAAAAGAGCTGAGCTCGTTAATTCTCAAACAAATTACAAGATCAGCTCTATCTTGGAAAATCGGGATGTCCTTGATCTACTTGCAAAGAAGAAATTTGAGGATCGGTATTGCATTTAAACCTCGTTGCTAAAACAACAATTTCAAAATGTTTGAAACAGCGGCCCTTCCGGAGTAACTATCAACATATTAGATTATTCCACTGCTAATGCGGAATCTTACTGCATGAAATTTCAACATCAACCAACACATTATGACAAATTTTCAGACTTTGAAAGAATACTAAAATATTAATATTGATGATTAGGTAAAACTGAAACAATATGCTATAAACTAACCTGCTGTTGATCGATTGAGTGCCGCTGCCATAGCTACTGCTGATGGGCCTGCTAAACCAGCGAAAGGGGATGGTCCACTTCCTCTTGAAGTTCCTGTGAGTAAATGAAAGAAATGAGTGACAGAAATATCAAAATATCAAAAATATTCTCGGGATTTGCAAACCGAGCTCTAAACAAAGGCTCAGATTCAAGCTAAGTAACGGCTAGGCAATACAGAAGTATGTATGCACCTTATAATACAGCAGTGCCTCGCCAAGCCTTGCTGCAATTTGAGAGTTATGAGAATTTGTCCATGACATCAAAAAGCCTGTTGTTTGATCGTGGAACCTTCATAGTAGACAAAGAAAAACCTGTAGTTCGTTGCATCATTGCACAATGGTGGTTGTCCAAAACGTGTCAGCACTTCCAACTAACCAAGCTTTTACTGGTGAATACATTGTAACATGTTTTAACTCTAAAGTTTAAGAGGGTAAGGAAAAAAGTAAAATGTTTTACCTTCTTTGCTTGTGATTTTTGACCTGTGTCCGAATACATCTGTTGTCTCATTTAGAACGATTCTTCGATATTGCAAATACTTGCTCTTTAAAGACTGTGATAAAAAAGAGCAGTGTACAGTCGCAGACCGACGATCAAGATATGGTCATCAACAAATAAATACACAAATAAAATTTTCAACTTATGAGAAATGGAATCCAATCTAGCCTGCGTCACAGATGATAATTTATGATCTCTCAAGATAGAAAGCAATATTATGGGAACCAATATTATGTAAACACTTTGTTTGTGTCTGTGAAAACATCTTCATGCATATGTCCCCTATACAGGGCGTTTCAGAAAAAACCCAACCCAGCTATAATTGAAAATCCTAACACATTGATAAAATGTAGGCAGATATAATGTACAGTCGTGGCCAAAAACTTAAGACCACATTTTTGTCAACAAAGTTTCTTGGCGTCTTGATATGGAACCCTACCACTCTGCCTATTTTACTCTCTTGGACCTCATTTAGATCAACTTTCCATGTGGATTCCAAATTTTGATGTTGTTTTTCTAATTTCGGCGTCATTTTGCTAAGACGTCACAATGAAATCTATAGAAATTCTCGGAAATTACAATGGTTCTGCCGACAAGGAGTGTGACCCTAAAATTGTGTTACTTAGCTAGATTTTACATCAATCTATGCACAATTCATTTCTATGATTTTTCTGCAAAATATCGAAACTCCACGCAGAATATTACTTCAGGGAAAAGGGTAGTAGAGGACCGTCAGTCCACAGCTATGACCATAAGTTTAAGACCCGGGGGGGGGGGTACTTCATTGTTAAGTTGTACTGGACGTGCCGCTCATATGGATAGGTTTTTTCATCCGAAATTCTCTACATATGGGTCTGTTTTTAACCACAATTCTGATAGATGGGTAGTTCTTTGAGAATTTTCTTATCAATCGGCCCCATAATGATAATCCACGCAAAAAAAACTGAAATTTTCCTTTGTTTCAAATCGACAAATTCATACACATGGGTCAAAAATTTCCTGATATTCATGCAAATCTGGAAATTTTTGAATATTCTGTCATACGAATGGGTCCTTTTCTCAAAGTCCAGATTGTCGAATCATGTTGACAATGAAGTACCCCCCCGGGGTTTAAGACCAGCCCTTGGATATTTTGGTTGAAGTTACAATCACATAGTTATTCGAATTAATGTTAAAGAATTATTCTATTATTTGAATAATCGAACATCACAGGCTCTTACCTCATAGGCACAGAATTTTTTTCACGCTTCTCCAAGGGTAGTCTTAAACTTATGGCCATAGCTGTGGACTGAACACCTTCCACTACCTTTTTCCTTGAAGCAATATTCTTCGCGGAGTTTCGATATTTTGCAAACAAATCATACAAATGAAATGCGCATAGATTGATGTAAAATATAGCTGAGTAACACAATTTTTGGGTCACACCCCTCGTCGGCAGAACCACTGCAATTTCCGAGAATCTCTATAGATTTCAATGTGACGTCATAGCAAAATGGCGCCAAAATTAAAAAAAAAACATCAAAATTTGAAATCTACATGGAAAGTTGATTTAAATCAGGTTTAAGAGAGCAAAATAGGCAGAGTGGTAGGGTTCCATACCGTTACGCCAAGAAACGTTGTTGAATTTCTGTGGTCTTAAATTTCTGGCCACGACTGTATACCGTCTGAAAGTACTATCTTTCTTTTTTCAAATGATATGCAGTTTGGATACAATAATGGAATTAGTAAATATTTAATTGACATTTTAGTAAGTATGACCAATTTCAAATGCAGCCTGCTGCAAGAGCAAGATCTCGGCATACACCTTTTTTATGGAATAAAATCATGAAACAGATTTTGTTAAAATATTGCAGGCCTAGAAGCACTTGAGGTGATCCCTTATGGAAGGGAACTTTTTCTTATAACTAACCCTTTTTCAGATAAAATTTGTGCGTAATAACCATATAGTTTGGTTCATGTACTTTAATTGCATAGATGGACAGAAACATATCAGGTGATCCAAAAGAGGTCAACCATGAAGATGTGTTACACCGAATAGAGCAAGGCCAGGTTTAAACACAGTTTTTGCCGTGTCGAATCGAACTGAATGAAAAACGGCAGAATCTGCCATGTTTAAAACCTGATTTAAACATTATTTTTTTTACCGTGTGGGATTGAAATTAAACTGGCTAAAATGGCCATTTTTCAAAATGCACAAGCGCAGTGGCTGATCACATGTAGAAACGGCCGATCATGGCCTAGAATTGATTAATTAAACGCGGCAGAATTACGATGTCTGAACAAAGTCGTTTTTCTGCTGTTGGATACGACAGAGCTGGTGAAATCTTGCTGTTTTATCAATTCAACAGGGCAAGTGAATTAAGCATCGTTTTTATGTCGAAATTAATTGACACTTAAAAGTTTTTAGAAGTATTTGTAAAATTCGACACGGCAAAAAACGCTGTTTAAACCAGGCCTGATCAACCAAAAGGAGTGATTTGAATGCTGTTATGTAGCTAAATGACTAAATGCCTTGGAAATTATTCTTTTTTATTTTCATCGACAATGCAAATCAGCGAAAATGAGGATTTAATGGAAACACGCAGCTCTAAAACCAGTCGAAAGTCATCCAAATTAGGAGATCGATTTCGATCAGTTGTAGAGCAACGACACAATGAGCATATCACCCTGGGAATATGCAACTCAGATTGGAGGCATCAAAACAATCCCCTCTTGTTGTATAAAGATTTCCTTACCTGAGAAAGAAATCAAGAACTGATTGCATGCATCAGGACTTTCGGTCTGATGTGTCTCGTACTAAGCTAATGCGAAGAGCATTCATTATCATTTTGTGTTGTGAAAGTCAATCCCCTGTTTTTTATTACTTTCAAAAGCTTTCAGAACTGCCTGTTTTTCAGCAAACAACGTTTAAATTACTTTATTATCAGTGTCACGACGACTATTTTCATATTTGTTGAGCAAGATGACAAATGAAAGATTTGGGCTAAACCAATGAAACAATAATCGACAAATCCAAAATAGTAATAGTGACAAGTCCATGTTAGGCAAGATTAGTAATAGTAATTTGTCTAACATGGATGAACATGGTAATTATTATTAATTTGGATTTGTCGATCATAATTCAATTGGTTCAGCTCCAACCCTTTTATTTGTCATCTTGCTCAACAAATACGAAACTAGTCGTCGCGACACTGATAATAGGGAGTTTACGAACCAGGACGGCAACGCCAGCCAGAATGTCATCTTGTATCTTGCAAACAAAATATTCTCTTCTGTACGCTACTTTTTAAAAATTATTTGAAAGGCCAAGACGAAGCCTCCTTCTTCAGTAAGATGCCTGAGAACCATCATTTTTTCCTTGAAATCTAACATTTGAAAGGAGCGTTTGTTAATTCGGAAGCCTAAATCTGAAGCACAGAACGGCAGAAATGGGATTTCCAAGTTGTGCAATTGAAAAGGACGACTTCATGGTCTCTCAAGGGAAACAAATTCGCACGAAAAATAAGCAATCTATTCAAGTTGATGTTTTGAAACAAAAGCAACAATGCGTTGCCGTTGCAGTTGGCGTCGTGGTTTCGTAAACTCCCTAATAAAATTCATCATCAGATTGCAATTTCCGAAGCATTTTCCAGTTTAAATTATTGATTTCGGTCGATTTCATTCGTTACATGCAACAGATTTTCTCGGTTCACTCTTTTTGGGTCACTCGGCACGTGAGTAAAATGAATTAATTATTTGCAAAAAGGAGAAGCAGACAATTCCAGGACTGCAACAGCTTTGGAAAAAGTAGCAACTGCATACCTGAACGGCTTCATGGATTGCATGCAATTGGGCAGCCAAAGCAAGGAAAGTATCATTCAATTGCCGAAGAACATTGAACAGATCTACGGTGAGAAGTAAAATATGTTTTAATGTAGAAACCTGTCTGCTGTGAATAAGGGAATTTTGAATGAAATTCGCAGAAAAGAAGCCAACTTGTATGAAAAAGAAATTTTAAAATCTATTGTAGAGCTTTATTTTCCGTCGACCACCCATCAATATAGAGACCACAAAATACAGTACAGAAACCCGCATAAAAGAACCTAGGTTTTCTTGAGGCAGCCTGAAAGAGGTTCTTGATTAACTGATGCCATAATCAAGTCCAGACTGCAAGGTTTTCAAAACGGTGCTTATTGTTAGTACAGTGCAAACGTGTTTTATACATGCCAGTGCACTCCTTGTATGAATTTGAATAGAATAGTAATATTCAATATCTTTCTTTTTGATAAAGTTTACATCATAAAAGTTTTGCAGTTTTCATGTAAAGTAACATCTACTAGACTATATACAGTAAGAACCTTTAAAAATTTCAGCCCCTTGTGGGTTCTTCTTTTAAAAGTTGTAATCATGGAATTTCAGCCTCAAGGTTCATATAAAACTAGGTTCTTTTATGTGGGTTTCTACTGCACGCTAGAACATGGAAAATTAACCTTTAAAAAGGTATTCACATAAGGCATAGAACAAGCTAGTCCACAGCAACAGTTTTTCATACAACCAAAAAAATAATGAACGATACTTTCTTGTTGTGATCTTTATAATTTCAGCACCAAGACCTGTGCTCCATGCAAACACTTTTTGACCAAAAAAACTTTTCTATGAGTCCCCTAACAACGTTGTTTTTCGTTGCTCTTCGAATCACGCTTGAAAGTATCCTTTGAATGGTAGTTGCATTGTAAATGTTGTACCATTCCACTCAAAGACTTCAAGGGATACGTTTTAGCATTGATAAAAGGATTTCAAGTTTCAAATCTTTGAAAACGTGGTGAAAAATTCTATTACCGTTTTTGTTGAATTGAATAGCTTGAAAGAGATTTAGGGTATTTCGCTATAATTCTACAGTGGAAAATTTTTGATATCGGGATTAGTTTCAAAATGGCAGTGTTTTTCTTTTCATTGCAAGAATTCATGGAGCATTAGGAAGACATTAAAATCGACATAAATCCGAAAAAATGGAGAAAAAACGATCTTCAAGAAAACAATAGTTTATGAAAGTCTACGATATGACGACAAGCAGAAACCTGTCACTCTTCAGGTTTATGATTGAGAATTTTCTTTTTGATGATGTCACATTCTCAAATATCTCTCCATATAGCGAATCATAATGAACTCTCGTTTTTAAGGACCCATTTTCAAGGACATAATCCATTGAATACAAATTCGAGGCCCAACGAACCCTTGTCTAACGAGATCTGACCTGCTCATGGTTTCTTTGAGGGTCCGTTGTGTGGAGAGATCACTGTAGATCGGTTCTTTTATTCGTGTAGTTTTTTGTTAGTTTATTTTCTTGTATTTAAATTATTATCCTTATAGTGTTTGTATTAGTATTTAGGTTAAGTGTAATAGCTGCAGGGTTGCAATATATTTTCATGCTCCTTGCGCTATCGTCTCGTAATGTTAATTTTTATTAGTAGATGGTAAATTTTAGGAGAATTCATATAAAAAATTCTCAAATATCATAAATGGCGCTATTTTGAAAATAATCAAGAAACTAAAAAATTTCCATGAAAGAATTACAGTAAAATGCCCTAAGTTCCTTTCAAGCATTCAATTCAAAAACTTGCTATTTTAAAGGTTTGAGTCCTATGCTGGATTTGCTACAGTTAACTTTACATATAAATCAAAAGTGTTTTACCTTGGGGGCTGAAATCATGCAACGGAGTAGACGTTGATAAATATAACTCCAGTTCATCCAGCTCTTGTCTGTATGCTTTAATTCTTGTTTCAAACGACATAACAAGCATGCAAAAATATTCAAAGGGTGCTGTGTAGTCATGTTGGAGACTAGCAGGAACTTCATGAAGTCTGCGGGCAATGTCAGCGAAGTTAAGCTCCTGAAAATAAGTACGAGATCTTATTTATGTTTCTAACAAAACAGTTGGATGTTGGAATACACTTCCTATATATACTAGGCAACTCAAAAAGGGGCCTGTGTGTTTGACTGGCAATATATCGAAATCCCGCAATCCTGCTATTCTATTTTGCTAACTGAAACGTGAATGTGTAGCTGAATAAATAGATTAAACATAGGCACCCATTTTGATGGTTTTGCTCAAGTCCTGTTCTCACAATAAGAGATTTTCTTTGAAATCTTCTTCTCAAAAATCGCAAATTGCTGAAAAACCCATGATCAAGTAACAGCTTTCGTGCATTAGAGGAATTCAATTATTAATAGATAAAGGAACACATCTGATTCTTACGAATATCAGAGAAACTAAGATGCTCTGGAAGCTTCTCTATTTTCAGTATTGGGAAGCGTGCTAAAATTCTGATTTCGTTCTCTATAGGCAAGACAGCTGCTGTTAGCATGGGCCAAATTTTAGAAGGACATTTTGAGGAAAATCTATAATTGCAACCTTAAAAAACGTAAAATTGGTTGATCATCCACAATTGTCTATTTTCCAAAAATCCTGTTAATTACAGAAATTACAGTAATTTTCTTTTTGAGTCACTCAGTAGTTTGCTAGCATCGTACGTGCTGCTTGATATATCCCAACGACAGACCAAAAACTGCGTGAAAATAACATCATCGAGCAATCTGATATGAGAAAGTGTTTGGATACAGACACTTTTTGAAAATGATAAACCAAGAGTTTAAGGCCAAAAGGAAGGAAATATCCTGTGTAGCCTAATTTCAGGATCTGTTGCAGGGAGCTAAGGAGGGCTCAAAGTTACAAATATTCGTCTGCCCTGTCATTATCTAATTTTTACCTGACGATGATGCCGCATGCGACTGCCCGTTACGCATGCATCATACACATGCAGCATCGTCATTAGGTGCGTATCAAAACATCTTACAAAATTTAAAATCATGTTGTATTTCTCCTTCATATGTATAAAGTCTGCTTTTAATAGCATACAATTTCACTTTGCTTGAAACACAAATATCATACAGCTCTTCAACAGAAAGATCAACGTTGTGTCTAAGTTAACCTTTCTGTTAAAATAATTCATACTTAAAAACATAAAATTGGTTGATCATCCACAATAGACCTTTTTACTTCTTAAAAAAGAGGCTTGGATCGAGCGTCCAAATCTGGTAAATTTTGTCAAAAGAAATGGAAACACGACCCCCGTTTTTGATAGATACCTGCTAGCTGCGGCAAGAAGTTCCTTCAGATCTCAGAACACTTTTCAGAGAGTTAAGCAATGGTAACTTTGCTCGAATTGACTTACGACTGGTTCAGTTTAAATACACTAGTAAGTTTTATTTGCCTTCTGGTCTTGTTTCTCATTATTTTCATTTGTCGTTGGCTGATTTTGTTGTGTAACAGTGCGAGCATTACAAGGGTTTCATTTTGCGACTTTGATAATCGCAGTTTGCGTAACCATCGTTATTCAAATGAAAGAAAAGTCAGCTAAAAATGAATGAAAATAGCAAGAAACAAAGCAAAAGACCAATAACAATTGGCTGTGTGTAAACTAAACCATGGCTAACTCACTTTGCACAAAGTAGTCGATAACAAACTCTTTGAAAAGTTGTGAGATCAGAAGCAACTTGATACCACAGCTAGCAGTGCATCCACTGAGAACGGGGGTTGTTCTTTCATTTTCCTTCCCAAACTTTACCAGATTTGGAAGCTCGATCCAAACCTCTTTTTTAAGAAGTAAAAGGGTCTATTGTCAATTTTCCAAAAATCCTCTTAATTATGGAAATTACGGTAATTTTCTTTGAGTCACCCAGTAGTTTGCTAGCATTGTACGAATTGCCCAATATATCCCAACTAATCACAACAGTTTGTCTTTGATCTCCATATTCAATCTTAGAAAATGGTCTGGGTGTGCATCTTCAAAGCAACGAGGTTTACATACCTGTGAAACTTCTCCTTTCAGGTTTTCCACACCAACTGCATCTCTTTGCATACCATTGGACACTTCAGATAATTGCTAGAAAAGTATTTATCCAAACAACATTGAGTAGGCCAATAAAAATTAACCAAACCAGTTCTGAGAACTGGTAATCTTAATCGCTTTTCAAATTATCTCTCTTCAATTTTTCAGTCATCTGCTTCTCACAAAAATAAATGATTCTTTAAAATTTGTTTGTCTGCGAACAGCCTGAATTGAACAATGAGTATTGAACAATAATTTTCAAATTCAATCACAGACAGAACAAACATGAAAGTCCTCAAAATGACTTGCGAATTTAGAAACGGATCATTTATTGCTATTTCACATGTTGCTTTTTTAGGCTTCCACAAATTTAACACATTTTCATCAACACAAAAACCTTTGTTAATACAATAATTATAATTCAAGGTTACACAGCACATCTATTCAAGGTCGCACAGAAGAATCTTTGAGATCTGAAAATCTCTGGCTTGCTTCACAGCAAAAAGAGCATTTCTTAATAGACCTTTTAGCTATTCTGAAAAGAATCAGAATCGAACGATATTTTGCTACCTTTTGTAGAATTTTTGAATGTGCACAATAGTAATAGAAGCTCTAACGCCACTCGATCAAACCTCAAGTACAAAAATGCATAAAAATAACGTTTGATCCAGGCACTTTTGTAGAATAGCTAAAAGGTCTATTGTGGTGGCTCGTTAATGAGAAAATAATAAACACATTGTCATTAATCATCGTATTTCTTTCAAAACAAATATTCATACTCTGGTAAAACCTACAGTAATATTAACCATATATAATATTTAGCTGAAACCAACCTGCTTTAAAGTGACAATTTCTTCGGTTGCTTTGTGGATAAGCTTGGCAGAGTACCTTGCAATTTCATCTTTCCTTGCTCTTTGCTCTTTGATGTGCTTTCTACAAAGGATTCATGATAGAAATGGCCTTTTGTAAGATTGTTGCAAAAGGAGAGTTGTAATTAAAATGCTTTTTGAACAGGACTGACTGTTGTCCATTCAATCTGGCATATCAGAAAAGATGGGCCATTGTTAGGAGGACACTTAATACTGTATCTATAAATTTTAGAGCAAATGCTCTTGATACAATTAACCCTATCCAGACTGGGGGGGGCTCATTCAGCCCCCCCCCACCTACTTAACTGAGCACTGCTCCAAATTGGTTCAACGAACCAGGAAATGGTTTTTTGACTTTTAGTTTCTATCCTTTTGAAGTGTGAATTTGTGTGAAACTTTGAAAAAAAAATTCAGGGGGCCGGGGGGTGGCTGTTTTTTTCAGAGTGGTCGGGGCCAACTTTTAGGTAAGCTGCTTATGGATGTAATTCCAGATCACCTCATAATCCTTTGATAGTATCCTTTTTCAGTTGTGAACTTATAATTTATAAGGTCTCTTTAATTTTTTCCAGGAACAATAGAACAATTATGTGTCACGTGACCTCATCAATGACGTCATCTTTAAGAAAATGGCAAAAATTAGTTAGCGGTCTTTCTGCAAGGATATTTCGACCCCAAATGTTTTACAGCAGCAATAAATAGACTAAAACTGATCAACAGGGTTGTTTCCACCTAAGCTGTGTAATTTTGTTTGAATTTTGTGCATCATTGGTCGCAAACGGTATAAGATTCCCCGGGGGTATCCTCAGATAGTACTACTCACGATCAGTTTTCATGCATATCTTGAGAATTTGTTTTACAGTGAGAATTTTTGACTTGAAAGTGTTTAGTTTGTCAAGATATTATCAAAATTTCACCAAATAACTATCTTCAACCCCTTATTTCCACCTTCCTTCTTCTTTTCAACTCATCTGCTTACTACTGGGAAAAAATGCTGATGTCAGCATTTTTTGCAATAAATAAAACAAAAGTTTCAAAAGGAAAAATGAAGTATGCAACGATCACTTATCATCGAAGTAGTTTTCATCGTAATATATGGAGAAATTCTCCTTTATAGCTGCATTTTTCTTTTTCAGAAAAACAAGATTTTTAATGTCTGTGTCTGCCATCTTGGATTTGGAAAATCACATTTTTCACTTTATAAGTATATTTTCACCTTCTAACAATGCTTTAATTGGCATAACTTGGTTTCATGAATCAATCTTCGAAAATTATAAAGATTTTTAAAAAAAGTTGTTTTTTTTCATTTTTTTCGTGGACACGTGCCAGTTGGTCTTGAATAATTATGACGTCATATCTATTTTAAAAATTTTTTTGTGAGAAATGATAGATCATAAGCACGGCTACCTGCATGGTGAGTTTCGTCTTCGTAAAAGAAGGAATGGCGATTTTAGAGAGGGGGGCTCAATCAGCCCCCCCCCCCAGTCTTCTAGTAGCTCAAAAAGCTCAGTCTGGATAGGGTTAATTAAGCATTAACTTGAACATTTAGGCAGCATTTTGGAAGTGGTACTATTATCCACAATCACTTAAATCTGCAGACAAAATATTGACAGAGGCTCTAAAAACACCAAAAAGGCAGAGCAAGTTTATTTGGTCAAAGGAGAACATTCCAAACATATTTTGGCTAGACATCGTTTGCCAGTATTTGTATGCTTTGTTCAGCTGAAAGAAGATGTATATAATGTACATATTTGGATCATTCTGATAATCAGCAATTTCAAAAGACAAAAGTGAAATTACTGAACTTCATTTAAGGCCTCTTTTTCATCAAATTTAAAAATGAAAAGCTATATATATCTATCATATATCACACTTATCTATTTTACTATTTGACAGAATTCCTTATGAAAACTCATTGTACTTCAAATGTAAATAGAAAGAAACAAATAAATATCAATCAATGCTGCATGCATACCTTACTTCTTTGTAAATCTCCATCAATGGCGCAACAACCTGGGCATCCTTAGGGTTTTCTGGAGGCTTTTGGCTGCAACAAAAATATTGTAATAAATCAATGTCTCAATTTGATGTATAAAACAAGACCAGTACAGTGTGCCTCAAACTACGGGGGTTCACAAAAAAATTGCTATCTCAATGTTCCATTTAATCAAAATGAAGGTTCATCCTCTATGACATCATATCCATTGTCTTCAATATTTCTCTTACAAAACATTTCAAGGGTTTCTCCAAATATTGGATATTTTGGAGGGGAGTTTGGCAAATATGGTTGGCTTGTGTAAACTGTCTGGCTGTCCTTGAAAATGGAGCACTGAGATTTTGACTTAAGTGTAAAATCGCAGAGCAATGAACCATTCCAAACAATTCAGATGATAATATCACTTTACAATGTCAGTTCTGATGAAGCAAAAGTGAAACGTTAATGCAAGTTCTATATTTTTGAGAAATCTTTATCAATTTTATATAATTATTGAGGAGGCTCATGATTTATCATCTCTAGATGGTATGTATTCCTCATTGGAAAATTTGCCTTGTAGCCGCGGTTCTAGGCACAAAATTTTTGTGAAACAATAGAGACAACAATACGCTTATTGTTTAGCAACACAAATACAGATGTGCAACCGATTTGAATGAAGGGGAGATCTCTGGACTGTAGAGTACGGCAAGTGCACAACCGACATTTTTTCCTGAAATCTCACTGCACACCTTTAAAAGGGTGTAGCACACTGTGCTTTGGGTGTGGCTCTATTGTCTGATGCTTTTATTGTGCCACACAGACAACTGAAGAGCTTCAGATGAAAACTACAACAGAAATTTTTGAATTTCTGATGTATTAGTAGATTTACTACAATGGCAAATGGGGATTCATTGTAATAAGTCTACAAAATTTTCTGTCATGAGGAATCAAATTTTTTGGGATTTTAGTCCCAAACTCATCTGCCTCAATGAGGGACAGAAAAGACTTTGAGTTGGTACATGCTTTTCACATTGATTTTTATCTTTTTTTGTCAGACTTTCTAACAAACAAATAATTCAGAACTCATATGCACACTTGAAGTGCACACTTGAATAAAAGTGCCCACTTGCAACTTGCACACTTTATATTTTGCTCTTGCACCCCAAGATGTTGTTGGGGACAGTCGTATCTGCAGTCTGGGGAGATCTTCCTCGCATTCTGCAAACTTTCCAACCTGGTATGCATTCCAGACTGATAAGTTTGCAAAGTGCAAATGGAAGATGTGCGCTTGACTATCGTTTTAAGAAGAATTGTTCTATTGTTCTTCCTTTGTTATACATGAAATTGCGCACGGAAGATCTTCTGGGTGCACAAAATAAATAGCAGTCTGATATTAATTATGCTAAATCAAAATGCCATAATTATCATTACCCTACAGAAGCTGCTGCAACTGAAGCTGTGGGTTTTTGTGCATTTAAGCTTGCAGTGCCAAAAAGGGAAAGTCCTGTGGCTGTGCCAGCAGTTGATGATGCCAACTGGAAAGGAGTTGCTGTTGCTGCTGTCGTTTTAGCGCCAAATAGACTTTGCCCAAGACCAAGACTTGTTGCATTGCTTGTAGCATTCGTTGTTGAAAACAAATTTAATCCAGTTGCTTGATTTGCTTGAGCAGCAGGCTTAGAAGTGGTGAAGGCACTGACAGTTGCTGAAGGTTTTCCGCCAAAAGCTGATAGGCCGGTTGAGCCTGCCCCAAAACTGAGGCCTGTAGAACTTGTTGTCGCTGGTTTCGCAGCCCCAAATGAAAATCCAGCAGTCTGCTGTTGTGATGCCGTAGTTGCCGCCCCAAATGCGGGCGTTGTGGTCGCCGACGACCCAAATAATCCAGAAGAAGCACCACCAAAAGTAAATCCTGATGCAGCCGCCATTTTTCAATTTTTTTGCGAGGAACAAGGTCAATATGAGGCGGCGCCAAATCGAGGCTAAATGCTGCACGGCAAAAGAGTATCCGGAAGAAGGCATATGAATGAGTATTCCATTTTTATGGAGTCGTCTACCAGTCTTTACTGATTTTTGTAATAATGCAGTCATCGTCGCACAATATTTAGATTTTGGTTCCCTGAATTTCAATTGTTTAAAACTGACGCAGCAGGAATTAATTGAAACCTCACAAGAAAGACAAACACAAACTAATCAAAAGTTGTCTGCAAACTCACTTTGGCACAACAGTCCAGAAGCGGAAATCAATAATAGTCCATTCTTTGTAGCTTGGCACGTCATAAATAATGCTTCTCGTCTTCTTTGCATAACATATATGTATATGTTACACACTTCTCAACCGCTTATCAATTTACCCTCTTTCAATGGTACCTCTGTCGTAAAATCCCCATTGTCTCCTCACAAGGTTCCAAAACGAGTTCGTTTTTTGACTGCTCTTCTAAATTCTCGTACCCTCCAAATAGTCCACATTATTTGATTAGATTGCATTGATGGTTTGAAATGTAGAATCTCTTGGCCTTCAAAGCAATTAGAGGGAGCAAGGAACTTTACTTATGGGTATAAAATCTTCAAAGCAAATTCCCTAATGGCGTATTTAGGGGGCAAGTGAAGGCAATTGCCCCTCTTTCACGACGGAAGCTCAGCTTGGCGCCCCTTTTTGGCAAGAAAAGTGCCTCTCATCCTGACATGAACGCATAATTTTTTAACTGTTTCGATTTAAATATGGGGGGAAACATATAAATCAATGCGTTATTTAGTAGTAAATCAAAGAAGTTTTATAAAAGCGTCCACAGAGCTTTCACGCGCCTTCGGTGCGCTCACTTTCCATTATATTCTTCTTGCCTTCTTTGCAAGTTACCCCCTCCTCCCTTCAACTTCGGGCTGGATGGATCTACCCCTCAAATTCCCCAGACATTCATGTTCTGCTCCCACCAGTACTAGTACTGCTCCAAGCACAAGTACTGCTCCAAGCTCAAGCTCCACATTTTCTCTTCATGCTTCCCTGCTTTCAGCCCTTTTAAAGCCCTGCTCCTTTAATGCTCCTAAAAACCCCTATCAAAGCCTCAAATTTGTTTTGATTTGTCTGTAAAAATATAATGCAGTCAGTCGTTTGCTCCCATTGAGAAATTCTTACGACGTAATTGCCGCTTTGAATCGACTTTTAAGGCAGCACGTATATAAGGGCATGCTCTATACCTAAATATAAGGGCAGTGCTCTTGCATACTAGTCTGATTTTAGGAAAGGACGGAAACAAGGGAAGATGCATTATCTACGCTGATTTTCATTTGTTGCTAATGCTAAATAGCATCGTGCCATTTACAAGCAAGAAAGTAGACGACACTCTTTATCTTTTATATTCCCATTTCTCAATAGGCAAAAACGGGGATAAAATATATGTAAGGGTATGCCTAGCCTGTGTTCTGGAATGCAGGCTAGGGTATGCCTAAATATGCTTAAATGGGAGTTGGTTTAAGAAAAACCTCTTTTCGGTTATAAAAGCATTAATCAGCATAAAAGATTCTTCAGTAAAAGATTCAGTAAATTTTCGTGACATGTATTTGCGTGTCTAAGACTCTTATTCTCATACCGTGACTTTCTTTGTGGTTAATCCCCAGTTATCCTGGCTTATCTACTTGGACTGTTAGCTATTGCGTCTGGCGATCTTTTTTCTCTTCGATGCTCGTTGCGTGTCCTGGTAGCATTGAGACAAGTGCTGTGACTAAACCGCATCACATGAAATCACGAAACAAAGATTAAAAGAAAAGAAAAAAATTTATCATTGAAGATTAACAGCTTCATTGATATGGATGCCTTCTATCAAGGTTTACTTTCTAGACTGCAGCTCTTCTGTCAAAGTATATATATTTACTAGTTACATAAGCTAACGACTACCGACTACCTTAAATGGGCTGACTTTGATTAGACTTATGACTTTTCGTTCCTTATTTCCCTGCGTTCTTTGATTTGCTGATATCACTTGGTAATAGGGACTCATACCATTACTCCAACCTCGTTCCCAAGGGTATCTGTTGTTTTCAATAGGAGGCTAGACCTCAACAGATACCCTTGGGACCGGTTTACAAATTTTGTAAATTTTGATCGGAATAATTAGCATAATTTGGCAGACAGCAGGTCCTTTCGAATCCCATATTCGACATTTTCGAAATGTAGATTCCATGGTTCGAACAGCACTCATTGTATCCAGAGCCATTCGAATGTTCTTTATTTCGACTGAACGCCAGGGCTTCAAAGGTGAGAAACTTCTTTTGTTTCGAAAAGAGCCAATCAAATAGCAGAATAGCCTAACAGGCTCCAGGGTCAATGTAGGCGTTGAAGTTTACGGAAAACCTTCATTGTCACTGGGTACGAGGTTGACCATTACTCTTATAAAGTGGGCCCCCTTTAGGCCCATATGGAGTGGTTCCGTATTTACCAATCAAATTGCTAGAATTTAGTTTTTAACCAATAAGGAGGCGCTATTTAGACAGTTGTTGTTGTTGCATACGAAAAAACCGTTGATGCGGCCTAGAGTTCTCGTAGCTGCGATGGATCTATTTTGTTTCTACAGGGGAAGATTACTGCTTGAAAGGTATGTATTTTGCAATTGGTAGGTCAGGAAAACATTATTTTTTGTACAAAGAGTTTTTTTTCAATGTTGAAGCTCTTTAAACCAGACTTTCAAGCGATTTTGTTATGTGTAAGAGAATTCCCGCTAGTTTAGGCCATTTTGAAACGGGGCTCATTTTATAAGAGTAATGATATGAGTCCCTCTTGAGCAAGTGATATCAGTAGATCAAAGAACGCAGGGAAACAAGGGACGAAAAGTCATCAGTCTAGACTTTTATCAGGAGGATGACATTGAATTGAACACTCCTTTGAAAGTTTTAATCGTGTCTGTCTCAAAGTATGGGACCATTGACTAAAGGAAATCCACACTGGTTTGATAAAAGTTCATATGACTACTTATTTGCATTTCATTCACAAAAGGTTGACTGCAAACTCCTTTAAAAGGGGCTGCTTATCAAATCACAGGAAGGTTAAAACATATTTCCCAATCTTTTCAAAAAGTGCCTTAAATGTTATTGTCCAAATGATTTACGAAAAAGAACAGTATTTTGGTGCTACTTTTCTACTTCTCTGAATACGGTATCAACTAAATTCGTATTCTCTGGATGACATATATTCTCTGAACGACATATAAAATTTTGTATCACATCTAAAATGTTGACTGGAAAAGTAGGCCGTTTCTTTTTCATGCCATCTAAGGCTTGAATTCTAGCAGGTTTATCGGTCTTCTTTTCGACATGAAGACATCGGCGTAAAACTACGACAAACATCCTCGAATACGATTTAAGCAATGTAAAATAAAGAATATCAGCTCATGGTTTGGACATATTGTGGCCTAAAATCTTATATTTTTCTATAGCTGGGTTGCGCTTTTTCTGAAACACGCTGTATACTATTGGGTATCCAAAAATAATATATCGGCGTTTGCCAAAGTGCCCTAGCATAAATTATGAACCGATTTTGAAAGCAGAATCTAGGTGTAGAAATATATTTGAATAGAATCGGTCATAAGATCCAAGAGTTTCTTATCAAAAGCTTGCTTTGAGATATTTTAAAATGGATACACTATGCTCGCATGTATAAAATGTGTTACATATCTTCATTTCTGATCGGAATTATGAAGAAAAAACATCCAAAATTTCACCCACTTGACATAAACTGACCATTTGATCGGGTTGGTGAACTATGATCCTTTGTGCGCTGCGCTTGGATGACAGCCCAAAAACTCCATGAGGGCCTACCCAGAATTGAGTTTCTGTATGCAAGGTGTTTCAGAAAAAGTGCAACCCTCTTTTATTCGAGATCCTAAAATGGTTGGTATTTTCCTTCAGATCCGTGCAAAATCCATGATTGTACGGTACAGCAAACACCAACACATCATTTTGGGACACCCGGTAAATATTCTAAGTCACACTGCCGCAAAGAATCAGTGGTCACCAAGAGTTTATAAGTTGCAAGGAATAATAATGATAATGATAAATAGTTGATACAATGCTGTTCTTTTTTCTGCTCTAAAAGGCAATTTTATAAATGCCCATCCTTTGTTCTGAAACGTGTCCAACAGACAGTCATGCCCATCCAACTAAAAAATGCTTCCTACGTCCTTTGATTTAAGCTAATAATAAAGGAAATCACATTATTACAGTAATTCAAATCAATTCAAAATTGTACTTTGCATCTAAATTCATAAAAGCAATAAAAGTGAAAAAATGAATGTAAAGCATATAGCTATTTACATGAAGGTGTTATCGCGAATAATGGAATTAAAAGGAACCCTATGAGTAGAAAGAGCGCCAGCGCTCCTTGGCGAGAAGGACATAACAAAAGGAATTCTTCAAATTAAACCATGAAACCCTGTTTTTTTAATAGTCAAGATATCAAATATTTCAGAGATTTTCCGCAGTTTGCTTATCATCTTTGTTCTTTACGACTCTTCAAAGAGCCAAAAAAAATAGTGATAGGGAATCGACACTGTTGAATTGGTCTTAGGCCCCATCTATTTTTATCGGTCCAATGCCAATGAGAGGGCCTTTGAAAGCGAGGTCAAATCAGATGGCGTTTAATCTATTCTATTCTTAATTTGCGTGTCTTGTCAGTGGTGATTCCTTTCAAGACACATTTTCTTTTTGCCTTGCGAGGATCAATTTTAGATCTCCGAAGAAAGAGTCAGGAAAGCATTACCGTCACCCGGTCATCATTGACCGCGAGGAAGCTCTCTTAAAACAACAGAATAACTTGAGCCACATTTTGAACACAGCCATTTTCTTTTCAAAAGTGAGGAAGGTTCTACCAAAAACCTATATTTAGCTTGAGGAAGGCTGGGATCTTTTCTGCACTCTGCCGAAGCAATAATTTATAACGCTTTGAAGAATATCTATCCCTGAAAACGGGTGGAGAAATATAAATAACTGACGCCGGGATTTTATGTATCTACTTCATAAATTGAACGCCCCTTCCACTATGACCCAACCCCAGAATATACGTGGGGCTTTGAGACCGAATCCCCCACGAATCCCCCAGAATATGGATGAGGATTCCAACAGGTGTTTTCACTACAAAACAATTGGAAAATATACTACAAACTACACGGAGCGTATGGGATCACCAGAAATTGCATTAATTGCAATACAAACGTACGAGACACATATATAAATATACTAAAAAGAATAATATAATACTGCTGGCAGGCCTAAATATACTTACATTATTTCACAAGTTCCATCAGCAGTCTTGCTGCACCGGGTGAGTCAAAAAAATTTCAAATGCTTGGCGGGCTGTGGAATGAAAGGTACGCACCAATATCCAAAACTGAAGTGTTAATCTATCAGACAAATGCTAAATTAGCTGTCAAATTTTGTTTGGTAAAATTAGTCATCATTTAGACCTAGAAATTAGGAAAATGCTGGTAAGGGGTTTGCACTAGAACGAGAATTCAATGCTCTATTCTGGTCCATGATTTACTTACCATTGAAATTTAAATTCAATGCCATTGTCAGCTTACACAGAAGTTATTGTCAGTTATCGAATTTCAACTGTTTTAATACCGCAGTTCGCAAAGTAAGGGACTTCATGGACGAAAGGCTTTGGCTGCCAGAATCGCTAAGTGCTCTATTTCACCTGAAAACAAATTCTCCCAAGAAACTTTCCATGAACAAACTCTTACCTGCATTCTCCTAATTTTGTTTCAAAATCGGGGTCTGAAAGATAGGGCATCACAGCTTTGTCCTTTCGCGCTCGATTTACCAATGCGCAATAAAATTTTACGCAAAGCATATAAGTTAGCATATAAGTTAGCCTTTGACTGATAGATTAAAGTTTCAATTTTGAATATCAGCCGTGTACTTTCTATTCCACAGCCCATCAAATGTGTGAACCTTTTTTGACTTACCCGAGGAACTATTCGTTGAATTCCTTGTTTCCCTGCACTCTTTTAATAGAATGAGATCACTTTGATCAACTTTGAATCATAGTCATCATGAAGAAACTGGCCCTGTTTAGAAACACGCAAAAGATCTCATCAAAGAACAACAGTGATCTTTTGTTCTTTTCCTTTCTTTAGATCTGATTGCAAAACATGATTTTTGTTGCAATGTTTCAATATCAGTTGATGTTTTGATAAATACCAAAAATAGGGAAGCTCATCTACTGGTTCGTTGTGAGTCCCAGTTGAGCAAGGTCTACGGCACAGAAACAAGGACCTCAGGAAATAAATCTAGCCTCCAGCCTTCTTCCATACTAAACCTCATTCACATCGTCATCGGTACTACATTGTCATTGAACTCAAATTCAGCAGTGAAATGCCTCAAGGAAGATGGCTGCTTCTTTATTCTCATCCCTGTGATCTTAGAGCGCTTTGCAATCACCCGTTTGATGATAGCTACGGAGTAGTTGATGTGTTCCATCGTGTAAACTCGCCTAGGTACCGCTAGACGAACTAGTTCCAATGTCGCAGGCTTTTCTGTGCCATTACAGCCACTGCCAAACATAACAGTACCAATTTCACATCCTCTGATCCCTCCTTCCAAATACAATTCGACTGCTAATGCTTGGGCTATTTTGGAAGACAGAAATGGGCTTAGTTATCCGTGAAATACCAGGTGAGTCAAAATAAAGTTAATTTAGAGTTAACACGTTTAATGGACTGTGGAACAAAATGTATGTGGCGAAATTCAAAACTGAAAGGTCAATCTGTCAGTCAAAGGCTAACTTAGATGTGAAAATTTGGTTTGGTAAAATCACCCATCTTTTAGACCCAGAAACTGGGGAAATGCCCCGGTAATAGATTTGTTTGGGAACGAGAATTCCACGTTCAATTCTGGACTATGATTTGCTTGCCCTTGAACTCAAAACTCGATACAATTATCAATTTTGGAAATAGAATTTGAGTTTAATGGCAAATAAATCATGGACCAGAATCGAATATGGAATCGCTCCCATACAAACACCTTACCAGCCTCATAGTTTCTGGGTATAAAAGATGAATGGTCTTAAAAAGAAATATTCTCACATACAAGTTAGCCTTTGAATGATATATTAACATGTCAATTTTGAATATCGGCCAAGTACATTCTACTTCACAGCCTGCCAAACATGTTTAACTTTTTTATATTCGTCCAGTATGCAAACAAAGTAGGATACAAAAGAAGACCTGGACTAGCCCAAATCGTCTTGAAAGAAAAAGAAAGGACGACTTGTCCGGAATTGCTCCTTGTAAATTATTCACGAGACGTGGCCGGATATCTCAATGAAAGAGGGCCCAACACTAGCAATTCCAAATCTTCATCCCTGTTAATAAAAAATCCAGATAAAGATTCCGCCGGGCTGTCAGACCTAAAGTCCATCCAAATGTGAGCCGTTGGGAACCGGTTATCCTTTCTCTTCTTTCAAGACGACTAGAGCAAGTCCAATCGTGGTATGAAACCTAGATATTTAACTCATTTTTGAGGATAGATCGAAAAGAGAAGTTTTATGATTGGCAACGGTCCATCAATTTTTTGGCAAAGCAGGATGCCTCGTTCATTTTCCACCCTGACAATTCCCCCCGGGTAGCCACGGGTAAGAAATTGCTTGCGCAAAAAATGTCCAGGGACGGGCAAAAATTGTTTGGCAAATGCCCTGGGACCGGCATTGAGAATTCTACGGAACATACCATATTCTTAGTAACTGTATAATGCAAAAGTTATTTGTGCTGTCAAATTTTCTGGTGGGGCCATGTTAAAGCATTTGGCGTCAAGTTCCCAAGGGCAGGGAACAGGTTTTGAGTAAATAAGGTGGAAGGTGGGAACTGAGCGAGACATATCCTTACGTCCTTACATATTCTTATCGAAGATGAAAAGAAATACCTGGATAACACAATGGTGGAATATGAGGCAACAGTTGTTTTGCGTCAATATAAACAGCGTGGCCACCAACAGGTTGCATGATTGGCACTCCAGCTTCAATAAGACACTTCCCAAAATATTGAACCTGTTCTACTCTTTGTGACAAATATTCTTCCGTGATGACTTCTTTCAATCCTTGAGCAATTATTTCCAAGTCTCTGCCAGCAAGTCCCCCATAAGTTGTAAAACCTTCTGTTAGAATTAAGTTTTCGTTGCATTTTTCAGCGAGAATATCATCATTCATTGCGAGCCAACCACCTATGTGACTTAGGCCATCTTTTTTAGCACTCATCGTCATTCCATCGGCAAGACTTGCTATCTCTCTGACTATTTCTATGATACTACACTCTTTGTATTTCGCCTCCCTTTGTTTGATAAACCAGGCATTTTCGGCAAATCTGCAATGAACAACGCGATTACTTCTATGGTCTGTCTCAAGTTAGATATGACGTGAAAATGTCCGCGAATAAAGAACATTGAAGTGTTTTGCATGAATAATTTACGTTATCGCATATCTCACCCAGCCATAGGGTGGTCAGAAACCTCAATTATGCTTCAGCCTGTATGCTTCTGAAGAGGATAATTTATTTCGTTCTGCGGAGGAGATATTTTTCGCTAGCTTCTCTGTAGCATTAAAGAAATTGTTCCTCCGCAAAAGCATAAAGCTGCAGCAATCAAGCACAACTGCAGAGTTTAACCACCCATGACCTGACATCTAATTTGAGACTGGACTTGCCCAAGGGAGTCTCTTTCTTCCTTACAAGACGACTTGGGTAAGTCCAATTTGACACAAAGTTCAGTAGATTCGATTATTTACTTTGGAACACAAGCAAAAAACATTTTGGCTTCAGAACATTGTCCCCTGGCTGCAAACCGAGGACGAAATTAGTACCACAGGCCGAATTTTTCACAATGATCCCTCGATTGAATCTCAAACTGACACTTACAGGAAAGGGTACATACAAGGATACTGAACCTACTTTTAGTGAGCTATTACAGAAGGACTGTGCAGTTACTATTCTTCCCAAAGAACGTGAAAATACTTCACTGAGATGTACGAAAATAGAAATGACATAAACCCTCTATTTATGCAGAAAATCTTCTGTGAAAAAAAGTCACTACAATTTGCGTAACACTAACGAATTTATTCAAGGGCGCCTACCTTGTAGGAAGTGTGTTTATTCCCAGTACTGTAGAGTAATTGGTGTCCTGTGACCCAGTACAGAGAGTGTCCTAGAACCGTACCGTGACCCAGCAGTACACAGAGTCAGTCCTCTCAAGGTCAAGATGACGTATGAATAACTTTGTGGTCTCAAATTCCGGTGTTTATGTAACATGAGATCAACTGTTATTCGATCTGGCCACAGGGAATCAGACAGCATGATTTTTGATTGGTCAACACTAACAGGCATTAGAATTTAAAAATCAAAAATTAACAGGACCGGGTCATAGGACACCAATAAACACACTTCCTACAAGGTAGGCGCCCTTAATTTGTTAAACCAAGAGTGAGATCTGTCAGCAACGGGACAGAAGAAAAAAAAGTTGGTACGGAGAAAGCTGTCCATGCAGATTATGCCGCATTTTTGTTCTGAATTTGGGCTTTTCATAATAAATATTTTTAAATATCTGCTTTTCAACTGTATACTTTGATGATTTGTAAATATTTTATACACTATTTTCTTATGTAAGATATGTATTTTAATGTTTTAATGTTGGAATTAATTAGCTAACGCTTTAGCTATCTTTTACTGTAGTCCAACGATAAAGAAATTGATAATAAAAAAATGCACAATATTATCTTTAGCTGTCAAGTTCTGGGTGAATAGTTAGGGTGTAGCCTCTTGGGAATAAACTCCGTTTGATTCATTCTCAACAGTTTTCACAGGGCCGATACGGGTACGGGTCCAAATGGATTCACTTTTGAAAGGACTTGTAGCGTATAGGCCGGTAACCGATTATAACGGTTTTTGCCCGAAACGTTGCAAACAACAAAACTCTGTTCGAAGCACAATTATTTCTACTTTATTTGTTTGTTTTTTAATAAAATATTGTGCAGCACGGATACAAGGAGATCGTTAGTGTGTCTATAGGATACACCCAGAAAGGAACGGATCATCACCGAAGAAGCACGGATCCCTTCCCGTTTCAACAAGGTAAAATCTCGAAAAAACGCAGCGAGCACGGAGGGAGGGGGGTTCTTGGCCAAATTTTGGGTAGGGGTCTGCCGCGAGCATCTTCAAAATGGTACCGTTGGCTAGACTAATTTTTACGAAAATGATACCCTTGGCTAGACCAATTTGACCATTATCTGGACCAATCTTTACAAAAACGGTACCCTTGGCTAGACCAATCTTGACCATTTCCTCGACCAATATTCTTAAATTTGTACCAAATATGATATCATGACCGTTCGCTAGACCAATATTGTCAAAAATGATACCCTTGGCTAGACCGTTGTTGGCCAAAATTGCAAAAAAGTATACCCTTGGCTAGACTAGAAGTCCGAAAAAGTATACCCTTGCTCGCGGCACACCCCCAGGTACCTTTACTATGGAAGAACCCCCCCCCCCCCCCCCCCCGTGGCAGTGAGCAATCTGCCTGGTTGCAAGGTGGTCGTGCTTTATCCTCGCAATGTAGCAACAACGTCAGATAAGATGTGGAGAGGAAAATCAAATGTTTCTTTCCAAAAAAATCCGTGATAATCAAGTGCGGAAGACTCCAAGGAGGTCTTGTAATATCATACTTGCACAATTCACTTTTCAATTAATTCTCTTTGCAATGTTTTAATTTGCTTTCCATGAGCTGCTTATAAGTTCAAAAAATTGATGATCTTCTTTAGAAAAGTCTCCACTCATGAACATCCGTCTTCCTCCAGCTAAAACAACTTTAGCAGATTCGATCAACAAGTTATCAGCAACTGTATATCACCTATGACCTGCCTTCACGTGTTTGTAATTTTTTGAATTGATAGATTCAGCTAGCGTTGTTTACAGCAACTTCAGATCACGACATTGCCTCCTTCAGGAAACAGGAAACCTTCTTGTCATAGCATTGGCGATAGGACACCAAGTGTGTAAAAGTTTTTGGTAGCGAGCCACCTTAACGTTTTATTGGTAGCCATCTTAGCCAATTGTTTTTTGTGTGTTTTTACCTATTTTCACTTGGTAGTGAGCCACCTTATCGCTGTTTCGTCATTTTGAAATTTCGGTAGTGAGCCACCTTAAGTGTAGATCCACCTTAACCGTAAAACTTCCATAGGAAAGAAGTTCTGCTCTGCTCAAATTCATTGCCGTACAGGATGAAGAGGAGAGGCCCCAAGCACGAGCCCTGAGGAAAACCGCACTGCTTGACAATGATTTCAATGAATTCATGCTTGACGGACTGCAGTACAGCAAAAACCTGCATAAAAGAGACTGCGGATGAAGAACTTCCAGGCTGATTTTTGGCCAAATAAGCACACGTTACATAAATGCACAGTATAGGAACCATTTCAAGGTTTACAAGTCTCTCAATTTAAACAGACACGACAAGTCCCAGTGACCGCTCATCAAAACCAAACATAGACCAAACCGAGATCAATAAAAATGACAACCGCCATACAGGGATGGCGCCAGGGGGGTTAGGGGGCAGGAGCCCCCAAAATTTCATTCAGGCCCCCCATCGGCACTTAAATTTTCGAAATTTCTACGAACTGTCGGCATTCTCATAACCTGCACCTCCAGCTTTCTTTGCTGGGTTGTCATCTCAGTGAACTAGAATTGAACTCGTTCATAAAAAATTTCTCACTGTCGGCACTCTGACAGTATTTGCCCCCCTAGCATTTCTTCCCTGGCGCCATCTCTGCCGCCATAGAATCAGTCTACTCTCAATTGCCAAAATCAAAGTTCTTGGTTGTGGAGGTTTACGGTTAAGATGGACCTGCCCTTAGGCGGCTCACTGCTGAAAAATCTAAATTCAGAGACCAACTACACTTGTGGTGGTTAACTACAAAGTAAAAGTTATTTCAAAACGCAAAAATCAATTGGCTATCAATAAAAATTTCACTCTGATACACATTTGGTGTCCTATCGCTCATGCTTAAACAGGGCTTTGCAATCAATATTTTAAAGAAATAACGAGTCAAAGCACTACCATTTTATCTGAACATATGTTTTAGAAGCAGTGCAAGAGTCTATTATTTGCGATGAAGCAATTTTGATTCGCATTGATGCATTTTCAAAGTTTAAGTTATGATAAATCTGCGAGTTCTTGGGTGATTTGCATGGTGTTCGTATCTATGTCTAAGTTGAAGTCTCGATATCATACGCATTGGCGAAAATTCCCGATAATAGTTTCAAGGTTTATTTTGTAGCAACGAAAATGGGATTACTTTTTCTAGGACACCAGGTAGGAACGGGACACCAGAATTGTCCCAGAAATTTTAGACGCACATAATTAAAGATGATTTCAGACAAATCAAATTTGTTGGAGCGGAAAGAAATCAAATTGTATTCTTAAAATTTGGACAATCAAAAACAAAGAAGTCAGTCACATGTCAGATTTCAAAACATTCGTCTAGTCATTTTGTCATCGGTCCAAAGTCATGAGTAGAAAAACAATATTATGTGTGGCCATACAAGTTGTCTCAAAAATTTTTTCGACGTTTGATCAAATGCTAAGAGATAACGACATGATTAGCTGGTTCCATGGTAAGATAACTCTGTCTCTAAGTCCGTAAATCAATTTAAGACAGCAGAATATTCCAAATCCGCTGAATACTCACAAAGTCGCAAGCATTGCTGAAACCAGAAGAGGCTTCTCAACAGCATTTGTAGTGAAAACAGCGCGGGGCTGCTGTTTGCTTTGTTCCTCGTTTATTTCAGAGCAAACCAACCAGGTGGAACTTGGAAAGGACTTCTTTTATGAATTCTGTTGAGCAAACTTTGAAATGATTCAGTCTCTCATAGATTAAATTTGTGAGTCTGCTAAATTACGTGCCAAGCGTGTCAAGCAGGCCTCCGTGTCAATTTCCTTACGTGCCTACATGCCTACGTGCCTACATGCCTACGTGCCTACGTGCCTACGTGCCTACGTGCCTACGTGCCTACGTGCCTACGTGCCTACGTGCCTACGTGCCTACGTGCCAAGGTGCCAAGGTGCCTACGTGCCTACGTGCCTACGTGCCTACGTGCCAAGTTTTCTTACGTGCCTACGTGTCATCACATGTTACGTGACAACGTGACAACTTGCCTTACGTGCCAAGTTTTCTTACGTGCCTACGTGCTATCAAATGTTACGTGCCAACGGCCTACGTGTCTACGTGCCTACGTGCCGACGTGCCTACGTGCCAAAATTTCTTACGTGCCTGCATGCCATAACATGTTACGTGCCAACATGCCTATTGCCTACGGGTATTGTCAGTTTGGGGCCAATTTGAGCGTAATCTGGGGGTGATTTGAACATAGGCTAATCTGTGGAAAAAAATCGTTGGTAAACCCTTCCAAAATTTCCTTTGATAAACTGACATTTGATGTTTCAAGAGACCCCAAAAATCTCTAGTCTATAAAAATAGATATTGAAATAATTATCTTTTAGGGCTCTGGCTCAATGTACTCCCATTCCACGGCAAAGTAAACTGATTTGCAAATAGTTTAACAAAATGAACAGAATACGTTCCCTATGATACGAGTTTTAAAAATTTACCGTCCGTCGGGAAAACTGCACTGAGCCAAAGAAAGCCCTTTTGTAAGAGAATGTACGAATATGTTTTATTCGAACTAAGAATTTCAGTCAGTACTGAAAGTTTCTTAACTAATACTTTCCGAGTACTCTCATTTCTTTTTCTAAGAAACCGCTTATAAGAAATTTTTATCTCACCTGAATTACAAATGGTAAGAAACGTTTGTATTTGGGAGTTTTTTCCCAGGTCATTCAAAACTGTTTTGAAACGGTGCAATAATTTTGCAATAATGTTTTTGTTTTTGTTTTGAGTGTGAATTCTGTCATAACATGCTTTGAGATCTTACCAAGTAATTTGGAAGCCCTTCTAACAAAAAAATATCAGCTCTACAAAGAAAATTGATAAGGAAAGACCTTAAAAAGAAACTTTTGGTAGCAAAATGGCCCAAACATTTGAGAAACTGCCTACCCTATGATAAATTGGCACTTTGGTACGTTTGCACGTGGTGCGCACGCAGGTAAGCACGTTGGCACGTAAGAAAACTTGGCACGTAGGCACGTAGGCACGTAGGCACGTAGGCACGTAGGCACGTAGGCACGTAGGCACGTAGGCACGTAGGCACGTAGGCACGTAGGCACGTAGGCACGTAGGCACGTAGGCACGTAGGCACGTAGGCACGTAGGCACGTAGGCACGTAGGCGCATTGGCATGTAACATGCCATGGCACGTTGGCACGTGTAAGAACATTTGGCACGGCGGCACGTAGGCAAGTAGGCACGTTGGCACGTTGGCACGTTGGCATTGGCACGTTTGGCACTTAATCTAGCAGACTTTGAATTTTTATTTAATTTTTCTTGGATACTTAAATTTGACAAATGGTTATAAGAATTAAATTACTTCAGATGTCCAGTTTGGTTTGCTCTGATACCAACAAGACGTATGACACTCGATAGCCTTCGGTTTTTGCAAAACAAGCCATTTAGGTGTCTCTGATTTTAGTTTTCGCAAGAAAACAAACCTGCTCTTTAAAAGCTCGTCACTCAGTGAATTGTCAGCGGACTTGCAAGAATCTGGAGTCTAAAATTAATTCAAGGTCTCAGAGACAGGGTTAGCTTACCATGGTGCCTTTTCACTTTATCGTCATTTTCTAACATTAATGAAACATCGAACAATTTTTTGAGACAGCCAGCCCAGTGGTCATGGTGTGGTACATTACATATACATTGTTATTCCATCAGATTGAAGCCAGACCAGTTGCCTAGGAAAGACTTTTAGCTAGGCTATTGAGTCATTTTTTGAGACAGCCAGCCCAGTGGTCATGGTGTGGTACATTACATATACATTGTTATTCCATCAGATTGAAGCCAGACCAGTTGCCTAGGAAAGACTTTTAGCTAGGCTATCGAGTCAAAACAAGAAAATGAAATTAGAAAACCAATTTTCCTGATTAGATCAAGGGCTGTAGGATAAATAGATAGTGATTATGGCTCACTTTGTCTCTTTGTGTTGGTCTAGTCCTATAATTTAACTGTTGATCGAGGCGACCAGCCGAGACACTTTTTAGTGACACCAATCAGAGAGCAGTATTTGCAATTAAGAAAAGTCAAGGGTCAAATATGGGCAAATAGCACTCAAAATAAACGCGCTCTGACTGGGTATGGTGACAGGTAAAATGTACCACAGTATCAAAGGGGCAATACCAGGTACCACAAGGTGCAGTACCCAGTACCCTTAAGATTAGTACCAGGGACCATTGGACCAGGAAAAAAGTACCACTTTAAATGGAAATTGCAAGGGTGCCTATAAGAAAAACATTGGAAAAATGTCGGACTTACAAATTTGATAATATCTGGGTTCTAGTTCTTCAAAAAAGTTTCTATTCCCTACCAGTACCCAGTACCAAAGGTATCAGTACCAGCTACTAGAGGGGCCAGTACCCAGTACCATCCATACCCCCAGTCACCATGCTCCTGACTGGCTGATCAAGTTTTCAAGACAACAATGCCGACAGACGTCGACTCTCGCTGCTTCGAGCAGATTTAGCGTATCTTATTTGCCTATAAACAGAGAAGATCATTGCAGAAAAGTTCCGGTATTTAGACTTTTTGCATCAAGGAAATATTCTTTGGAAGTCATACTGTACTTAAAGTACTATTGTAAGATTTTCCACGTTCAAGTTCAGGAACTGTGAAGAAAAACACCCCTAGCATCAAAAAATCAAGCTGACCTCGTTTCCATAATGTTCCCCTGTAAGTTTAGATTCTTAGTATGGCCAAAGAAATCAATCTGATGATTATGCCATGCCTAGACTCATTCCAAAAAAGTCTCTTGTTTCGCTCCCCCTCCAGACTTGTCGCTACAACAGCCTGTGTTGCCTCAACTGAAGCGATAACAACAACAACAACAACAACAGCGAAAGTTAGAGGGACTTATGTAATGAGTCTAAATCATGCCCATGCATCTTTGCAATAGGCTTCAAAACCAAACAGCTCTAAATTCATCCATATCATGAAATAAAAAATTCTATACAAGTGTACAAACTTGGGAGCATAGTGTGGCGTCTCATCTTTTAACCCGGCGACTTTTCATCGTATCCCCATTTTTCAGGACACATGATACAAGATATCTGTGGTTAGAAACAAATTCATTTGTACTATTGACTATAGATACTATGACAAAAAACGCACCTGCAAGCATCAAGGAACAATGGCTTCCCATAATTTCGGCAAATTGTGCTAACATAATGAAGATTTTCCAAGCTGACAGGTTGTCCTCCACCAGTATTATTCGTCAATGTCATCATTACGAGAGGGACATCATCGGCATGCTCTTGTAGTAGATTCTCTAAGGCTGATATGTCCATATTTCCTGAAATAAAAACTCGTGTCCTCAACTCAAGAAGCTATCTATATTCATACAGACCGATATTACAGCCGTACTGCGTACGAGGTGCCGTTTACGTCAAAAATACCTGTTAGAGAATGGGATTTCTGTGCTCTATGAAATACAATGTGCTTAGTGCTTCACTTGAAATACTTGGTATTTCTTAAAAGATGTTTGGTACTTGATTTGCATTACACCACCAGCTCTCCCTTAGAAATCATTAACATTTTTCTGGAAGCATAATACATTCTTTTGAGTACTAATGAACTGTTTTCTTAAAAGTATCTTAAGTTCATAGTCAGTGCCAAGTATTTTCTTCAACGAAGAAGAGGGTAGCATCATGAGCGATAGGACACCAAGTGTGTGAAATTTTTATCGGTAGCGAGCCACCTTGATCAATTGTTTTTTGTGTGTTTTCCAAATTTTTACTTGGTAGTGAGCCACCTTATCGCTGTTTCGTCATTTTGAAATTTTCGGTAGTGAGCCACATTAAGTGCAGATCCACGTTAATCGTAAACCTCCAGAGGAAAAAACTTTTTTCGTCGATTCGTCTATAAAACAACAACAACGACCGATTAATTCGAACAATCCCTGAGGTAGCTTGAAGGTTTGATAATTTTCCACACCAGGATGGTTCAGCAAACTAAATCTCTTCCAACCTCCCTCGATTTACTAGCCTACGTGTAGACCCATTATTTCAGGATAATGGGTCTACTCGTAGGCCATCGATTTACCGGCAGATATGATACTGGCTTCATGCTGAGAATGGCTATTTATTCATAAAGAAATGTGTGAAATGAAAAATCAAACATAAAATCTTTCAAACATCAGCTACGGAAATGTTACAATTTCACAAGTAAACATATTTCCTTTGCGCTGCTTTTCATATTGACGATATCTTCTAATTATAAATCTACAAAGTTTCGCTGACGAAAGGAAAAGGTGCGATCTGAATACATTTTTAATTGCAGGCCTTCGATAAAAAGAATCTCAAATATTGCAAGTCACTAATAACCGCATCTTTTGCAGGTAAACAAAGTATCTCCCATCAGCTGCTTTTGATCAAATTATGTAACGATTGAGGTATAACTTCTTCTTGCAATCTTTTGACAGCACATTTTTGATAAAAAATCTCAAACATTGCAAGTAAATGATAAAGATGAGATTGTGGGTAAATAAGGAATTTCCCATCAGAAATATTGACGAAATTATGTAACGATTGGGGTATAACTTCTTCTTGCTGTCTTATGGCAGCACATTTTTGATAAAAAATCTCAAACATTGCAAGTAAATGATAAAGATGAGATTGTGGGTAAATAAGGAATTTCCCATCTGAAATATTGACGAAATTATGTAACGATTGGGGTATAACTTCTTCTTGTTGTAGTGTCAAACATTGCAAAAAAATAGAATCGTCGAATCATCGAATCTCCAATTTCACCCATTTTGTATAAAGACCTGCTTGCCCAAAGTTAGCCCGACATGCAAAGTGAAACGAACCTTAGTAATTATCAGTAAAAATCGTTTATGTGTATTTTTCGTAGCCGTATATTTAATTCTAGTTTAGTTACATGTTCTCTATGTTAATGGCTGCGGAGTTGTCACGGTCTCTTGCACTCCGTGGTATCGTCCTCGTAGTTTAGTAAAGTAGCTTGTACGTAGTGTCTTAAGTAGTTCGTTCTTGTAAAATTTTATATTGAATATAAAAAAAAAAAAAAAAAAAACAATAACGTCTGTATGGGTGAATAAGGAATCTAAAATTGAAAAAAATAAGGAATATTGATGAAATTATGTAACGATTAGGGTATAACTTCTTCTTTTATGGCAACATATCTTCGATAAAAAGTCTCAAAACATTGCAATTAAATGATACCGATGACGTAAGGAATAAGTGATAAGAAATAAGGAATTTCCTGTCAGAAATTTTGACAAAATTATGTAATAATTCGGGTATAGATTCTTCTTGTTATTCATATGTTCTAACTGCATATCTTTGATAAAAAAATCCCGAAATCAGATAATAACGATGTTGCCACCTTCCTTTGTAAATAGGCAATTTCAATTTTAGCATCAATTAATTTGTGGTAATAGTACGAATTCTTCTGGCCAAAGTCGTATTCTTATGGCATGGCTTCAATTAAAAGACTTGAAAGAAAGACTTATCAAAAGATAGTTACAAAGTTGCCACCGACGCATACAATTAGACGATGTCCCCATTAGAAGTTCCTGCGTTACGTAACACGTTAACACGTGCTCTGTTTTCATAAGAAAACGGACGTTCACATTGCTCTGCTGAGAAAAAGGAGCTTTTCGAAAACGCTAATGAAAACGGGTCAGTTTGGAAACGATGCGTTCTGAATACGATCATTTTGTGTACGAACGCCAAAAACGAAGAAATATGGAAACGTTTCACATTCCTTTGTACTGGATTGGTAAAGTGCGAGTTGCGAGTTGCGAGCTGATGCTTTCGGCGAGTTGCGAGTTACTGCTGAAAAGAGCGAGCTGTTACATTTAAAATGCGAGCTGCGAGTTCGGTAAGACAACTTAATATGTCCATCTTTTGCAGCTAAAACGCCGTGATTTGTTGGAGAGCCTTCATAAGAAAACCAAGGGAGTTAAATGAGGGTTTCTTAATTCACAGAGGGCCACTGATAAAGGATTTGCTTTGAGCTCAGAGAATTACAGGGAAACAAAATCATTCACTTTGGTATTACTTGAGTTGGTAATGCGCTTCATGTCTAAAACACTTTTCAACTCATTACCAAGGATTGACAAAGTTTCTTTAACTTCGAATTGACCTCTCCTCCCTCCAGTCAACAAAATTTTATAACATTTGAAAGATCCAAGTTCTGCTCTCAAATCGGTTTTAAATGATACAAGCATGCAGTATTTTGCAATGACCAAAACCATTTTACTTTCATACGAATTTTTCCTCCGCAGAAGCGCACAGCTGCGGCAATCAAGCACAACTGTAGACTTGCTCCAAGTCTATTCAGTGGACCATCAGCAATAAAAGAATATAATTTCTTCTGCGGGGGCGTAAGCTACTAAGGTGATGCTGCGAAGAAGAAGTGAGAACGAAATTCAGTTTCGTTCTCACTTCTCCTTCGCAGCGTCACCTTAGTAGCTTACGCCCCCGCAGAAGAAATTATATTCTTTTATTGCTGATGGTCCACTGAATAGACTTGGAGCAAGTCTAGCACAACTGCGGCGAAGAAGCCGTAAGAACCGCAAGCTGAGAAAGAGGGTATGAGCGATGATGCTCCTTAGACCAAGGGTAAAAAAAGACGCCGTTGGAAATTTATGGTTCAGGTAGACTTGCCCAAAACGTCTATTTCGTCAACAAAATGCTTTCAGATAGACTTATTACAGTTGACAAAATAGACTTGGGGCAAATATATGTTTCAGGTGGATCAGCATTTAAGGTGGCCCGCTGACATGAAAATTTCAATTAGCCAACCAGCTATAACGTGGCTCATTATAAAATAAAAAAATGCAAAGCATAAAGAATTGAAAGGTTGAGGTGGCTCGCTATTGCTAACATTTCACATTTGGTGTCCTATTGATGTACTGATGCACACTGGGTGTCCTTTGTTCCTATTGCTCATGTTAAAACTGCCGAAAAGTATTCCGTTATAACTGGACTGAAGTCCGAAGGATTTAAACTCTGAATGTAGCACAGTCTCATATACATTACTATGGGAGACCTTGCGTTCAGCTATAAATCCCGGAAAGTAATCCTTTAATTTCTGAAGGCAACAAAAACCAACAAACATGATCAGTCACGACAACGAATTACAAAAAATCCGGAAACGCCTAGATATCACCATAAATCCTTGATTAAACCCCTTCCCTCAAATTAGCTCCCACCTCATAACTAATTTTGACAAATAAGCCCTCCCCTCCCAAGGGCATTTGAATTCCACAAAGGGTGATTTTACATGCGTAGTTTGTTTCTGTGACGAAGACTCCCCTGCCTTCCGCGATCGGGCGACTGATTTTGGAAGTTGGAGTGACTTCAACTTTTTCGCGACCAGTGCGACCAGAGAGCCAATCAAATACGCACGAGCAGATCAAGCCAAGCCAGCACGAGCAAATACGCATGCTCAGACCATTGGTCGCGCGACCAGATTCACACAAGTGGAAATCATTCGCACGACTGCTCTCGAGCGATCGCACGGGTCGCGCGTCCAAATTCGCACAAGTGGAAACCCGCCTTTAGTCTTATTGGGGAGACAGATACGGTTTGTTCGAGGAAACATTTGTGTCCCCCCATGCAGTAGGTTAATGCTCATGCGCAGTAGCGTTTTGGGTTGGAACTCTGACGGGCGCATGAGCATTAACCAACACATAAAACCGTATCTCATCTCTATGGGCGTAGGGGGAGATAAAATTTGGGGGGGGGGGCTGTCCGATGAAAAATCCATTGTTTGAGAAAAATTTTGCTCGACTTGGGGAAGATTTCTGCCCGATTGTGGCTGATTTTTGCAAATTTTTCTGACGTTGCGCCCCCCCCCCCAGCCCCCTGTCTCCTACGCCTGTGCTCATCTCCAAGACAATTTCGTTCAAAATTGGTATGTTTTTCACTTTTCTCCGCACCTTATCAGCCAGATTTGCAGTATGCCATCCTACATTAGTCTGAGTGTAGCCTCAACCATCCTCCTAGGCTGCATGCATTGTTATATTGATTATATTAATTGATTTATTGTTATTATTATTATTTTGTTTTTGTTTCTCTATTTTAACAGGGCACATTGTAAAACAGTTTTTGATTAATAACTGAATGTTTTCACCCTGTATAAAGAATTTAAAATGAATGAATGAATGAAATGCAGGCTATCATACATTTACCTTACAGTACTATTTGATAAGTCTTCCCTTGAACAAGACCTCCTCGAATAAACTCCCATCTAAAAATTCATCTTTACAAATAAACCTTATTGGAGGGTTTTCGTTAAATACAGGCCAAAATCGCGACAAACAACAAGAAGGCTAACATCGTCCTCATGGTACTCATTCTTCATTTTGTTTTCTCTAAATACCGTAACCGCGTCCGCTAAGGCTGCTTTACCTTTTTGCTTAAACATGCAAATGTAAGTTATGTCAGAGATTTATAGCAGCGAGATAGAAATCCATAAAGTTGAGTAAAATTTGAGATTTTCTTTTGCTAGCCTCCTAAGAAAATTCTAGTTTTACAAAAAAATAATCCATTCTTTTACTTTAACACCACAATGGTGCCACCAGCCTTAAAAAGTGAAGGGAAGGAACACACATGGGGGTCTGGTTGCGTAGCCCCTGAGAAAAAGTTTCAGGACTACGGTTGTTTATATTTAGAAAGCGCCCTCTTTCCCCTCCTCAGGAAGCACCCTTATTTGTCTAACAAGATCCCTCTTAGACATCTTCTCAATGGATTTAGACGAATTGGAAGACTGACCTTGGAGAAGAGTGGAGGTTTTTGCCAGCCCCCTATTTACGCCTGGCTCTGCCACTGTAACACCACCAAAAACGTCCTCCCTTCGCCCTGAAAAGCATTCTTTTCAGCACGAGCGTCAGGAAATATTTGGATTGTAATTTTAAAATGTTGAGTTTGCTCAGGTAAAGGGCCCTTTCTAACATTGAAAATAGCTGTTATGTCTTTAGAAGCTTCCTTTTATTTACTGCCATGACTTTCCTTTCGCTGCCATGTCTTGTAAAATTAGGTAGTGCATTTAAGCATCTATAATGATAATGATGATGATGGTGATGAAGATATTTACTGGCCACTTGACCGCTGACCCGGCAGACGCTAATCTGCGAATCGACTAGATTAGCTCAGCAACCCAAAGGTTTCCTGAAGCTCATGTTTTGAGGTGTTAGAAAGAGAGAAGCAATGAAACGGGAAAACATAACTTTGATGTTATTGCATCTTTAAACATTATTTCAAAATACGTCCTGATTTGAATGAAATTTAATTCCTATTTACCTTTGAAAGGATGAAGGAACTTGGGGTCTTTAGCTTCTGGTATGGGCAAATCAATAGCAACTGCACCACATTTTTCAACGTTAGCTCTTGTTGTGTCAAAATGAGTGTTGTTTGGTACAATCTTTCGATGACTGCAGCACGAGCTGAACAAGATCCTCTCAGCAGCACGACCTTGGTGAGTTGGAATTATGTGCTTGAAATCAAACAAATTAGAGACAGCATCTCTGAACTTGTACCAACTATTGCTGCAAGCGTAACTTTCATCTGCAAGATGCATCACAGCCATTTGCTCTTTCGATAAAGCACCCGTGCCAGAATCCGTTAAAAAATCCACCATCACGTCTTCAGCGCGGACGAGAAACAAGTTGTAGTTGCATCTATCTAGGATCTCTTGCCGTTCATCTTTAGATGTCAATTTAACCCTTTCTACAACCTTCACTTTGAAAGCAGGGAAACTGAGATCAGGTTGATCAGAAGCCGCGATTATATTTTTGTTGAAATCTAGTGCATCCTCCATCTTTTTGCTTTTTCAATCCAAAAAGCGTCCTCTCTGCATTTGTCACACTTTAATCTGCCTCATATGTACAAAGTACGGGGTTCTTATACTAACGTCATAGGTTTCCATTCATATGCTAAATAACTCGAAGCCGCCAATCCGCTGTCATGTTCGACAATTAAACCGTGATTTCCTTTGCAGTCAATATAAATTGCGTAAGAGGCTGGCCATGTGGAAAAGCCGCAAAATGCCGGAGGAGAGGTGGCATATGGCATAGATGCAGCAGCATTTTCTCTAGCCTCGTTATCACGTTTCCTTCATTGAATATATTTGTTTTTTATATAATGCAACTGCACTACCTCCATATGGGGTATGGCAGCAATAGAATATAACATAACACCCCAGGGGGGGGGTACTCAGGTACATTTATGATAGGGGTGCTCAGGCTAAGGTACAACGCATCGACCCAAAAAAATAATTTCCAGCATGAAAACAGACCCAAAAAACGATTTTTGCTGACCTTACATACCCAAAAGTTATGAAATCAGTATCTTAAATTTGTAGAAAAGTGTCCTAACTGATTAGATTTCTCAGAATGTATTTGGATATTTAAATTTTTTGATTTTAATAATCTTACTTAATTTTAATTTTGTTTGTAAATTACATTTTCTCCATTTTTTCGTATTTTTCCCATATTTGAGACCAAAAAAAGTAAGCCAGAATTTCAGGAACCCAACAAAATAACTGTACAAATTATTGACCCAAAAAATAACCCTTGCCCAAATTTTAGACTCAAAAAAGTAACATGAGCATCTCTATCCTAAAGGGCATAACACGAACAACAATTATTACTAAGAACTAGAATTAACAGTAGCTAAATTGACATGAATCAAAGAGAATAAACAGAAACAGTAATGTCTGGGGGCAGCAAGACCTTTAGAAACTGTTTTCATTTCCTATTCTTAATGCTTCTTTTAGAAATTTGGATAAGGCATATGTCACTGGCTCACTCCTATTCCTCTGCTCATAAGTTGGATGAATTACAAATTAGTCAGGCTCTACGTTGGCCAATCTCAGGAGAAGCGTTTTAAGTTCCTCATATGCTGGGCATTCCGTGAGGAAATGGGCCTCATTTTCCATAAAATTATCTGGGCACATGGCACACAATCTTTTCCTCGACTGGCAGACCTTTCTGTCTCCCTTTCTCAATATGTGAGTCGCGGTCACAGCATCGAAATTTGGATGAAACTCCTTTCAGGCTGAAAGGCATTTCACTGGCTGTATAGGGTTCCATCTTAAACACCCCCAAGTAACGACCCGGCTGAAACATTGCCCCACCAAGGTAGAAGGATGACCCGCCAAGAAAATTTGTTTCCCCGCTAAGTTTGAGTTTACACACTTTCCCCGCCGTGTTTCTTTTGGTTCCTCGTTGAAACTTTTGTCTCCCCGTCAAAAATTATACAAGTTTAATCGTAGATAATAGCGGAGAATTTCCTTTCCCCGCCATGATATTTCTATTCCCCATTGATAATGTTTAATTTTATAATTTCCCCGCTGTATTTTTAACGTCCGGCGGGGTCGTTACTGGAGGGTGTACCTTAAACTCATCCTTAAAAACTTATAAGATCGCAGTTTCCCATTATGGATAGTGTCCTTGTCAGCAGTGCGGAGTTCATTTTTTGCAAAATTGTTGGAAAAAGAGATTGAGTTTCTCTTTGCAAAGTGCATGAACTCTATTTGATGGGTGCTACCAAGCTTTTTTAGCAAGGCATTCTTCATCCATTTGGGTCAATCTGTGCCAATACTTTATCAATCTTTTTTATATCATCATAAAATATTGAACTTTACAAAGTAACAACAACATTTAAACTAGAATATGAAAATAATTATGTGCCCCCCCCCCGTGGGACTAGGTGGCAAAACGACGCAACATTTTACGCTGAAAATTTGTCCACTGCATGTTCAGCGCAAATTTCCAGTCGCTTTTGCCACCTTGCCACGTTTCTTCAGCCTTTTCATATCGGCTGCTCAATATAGCTATGTCGTCTCCCACGTACATTCCTTTTGATAAAACGCCTCAAAATGCAAAGTTTGATATGCTTTCTACGTCCCTGTTCTCATTCTAAAGGCCACCCAGCTTCCATAAACCTCGACGCAGCAACGAGAATTTCCAAATGTCGAAAGTTGCCATGACTATGACTTAAATTGTTCCAGAGCGAACAGGTAGAGCTGTGCCTGGCTGTCCCGTTTTATGGGAAAGTTCATAAGTCCCGGTTTGAGCAAAAAATCTAGCTCAATTCAAGAAAGTGTAAAAAAGTGTGTAAAATTGTTGTTTTTGTTGTCCCAATAACTGGGACAATGCCGTGAGTCTAGGAAAACACTAGCCTCACTATACAAGGACCCTCAACTTACGCTCATCTCATTGAAGTGAATTGATGTTAGCGTCCACCAGTCTATCAATAGCGATAACAACGAACATGCAATCAGTCTAGGAAAACACCTCACATGCCATACCTGTGTTTGACAGGAGAGGTAAATTTCAGCCACTATTTATAGGAGATTTTTCACCTTACATGTCAGCCCAATCAACCAATAAGAATCAAGGGTTAAACCAATTTACCTCACCATGGTGGTTTTTTGTCTATATGAACAATTTCACCTCACCAAGGTGAGATTCCACCTTTGCTCTGGCAACGTGGGATCTCACTATACCGGTGGTGCTACATTCGTCATAGCCTATGCGTAGACCCATTATCCCAAAGGAGGAAAGGGAGACTTCTCAGATTACAATTAACATGATGCTCACAGAAAATCTCCCTCATAAAAGGGGGGTTGATGTTCTCCTTAGTTTTAAACATTTCGATCATAAGAATTGGCAGCTTCCTTGCATGAATATTAACCGAGTCATCTTTTCCAAGCAGGGTGTTGAAGCTAGATTCGTAATCCTTGTATGCGATTCTCAAGGCTCTTTCGTGTATTCTATTAATCTGATTATTCATGTGCCTACTGTGAAACATCCAGACTAATGGACAGAATTTAAACTGGCTAATTACAAAAGCTCTCATTAAGATTCTTAGTTTATTAGAGTCCATATATCCACGTATGCGAGCGAGGGCGAAGAGTTTGCTACCAGCCTTCTTACACGACTTATTGATATGCGCCTCAAAATTGAGTTTTTTGTCGATCACAACGCCTAGTAGCTTTTCCTCTTCCGTATTTGCTATGACAGAATCTCCTACACTAACTGTGACCTGCTGGTTAGAATTTCTACCAAGACTTGAATCATTCTCCAACATTGCAATTACATTATCAAGATTCTTACCGCATGCATATATGGTTGTATCATCTGCGTAATTGCAGATATCAGTATCGTCTCCGGAGAGCAACAAATCATTTATGTAGATGTTAAAGAACAGGGGACCAAGAACCGATCCTTGTGGAACTCCAAGGGACAGTTGTTTGTAGTCACTAAAAGACCCATTAATCTTAACTCTTTGGTGCCTATTTTCCAAGAAGCTGTTGACGAGAAACAATGCTTCACGGCTGAAACCGGAAGCATCTAGTTTTGCTAAAAGGAGGAACGCTTTGGATAAGTCCATCAGGATTGCGCCAATATTTTCCCCATTGTCTAAGCTTGTTTTCCACCTTTCAAGCATTCGAACTAACGCGTGCTGTGAATTATATACCCCTTACAAAAACCGCAAAGAAGTGAAGATAAATAAGGTCCCATATACAGTAAAAACCCGCACATAAGAACCTTCATTTATTAAGAACCTACAGCCTGAAATAATATATTTTGCCCCCAATAAATAAGAACCATTTCAGGCTGATATCTTAACTAGGTTCTTAAAATGCGTTTCATTCATTCATTGGGAAATAAATGCAACTTTTTTCCAATCAACCTCCTTCATGGACTCCAAAACATTACTTACAAAACTGTGATAGGCAGGGCCTGCAGAGGTAAACTGGCTAAGCTTGGGTTGAAGTGGATAGGGCCAAGAATGTAAATAAATTTGGCTAAGGTTTAGATTCGCATATTTCCCTGTGTTAAGAACCTACACCCTGATTACTGGATGTGCCTCATTGCATAAGAACCGAAACAGGCTGAGTTCAAAATCTTAGGTTCTTATGTGCGGGTTTTTACTGTAATCAATAATCTGTTGGTCCAGCAGTCTTTCAAAAACCTTAGAAACAGTTGGCAAAACGCTCACGGGTCTGTAATTTTTCTTCCTGGTTTTCTCCTCCATTTTATGAAGAGAAGTGACATCTGCTAGTTTCAGTAAGTCCGGAAACAAACCATTTTCTACGCAATCATTGAATTGCTTTGTTTTGAATTCTTTCGACGATCGAAGGATGGAAAAAGTTCGAGTTTTCTTCAGATTTCTCGTAGGATTTTGGTCTGCGTTTTGAATCTGTTTGGTTGTGAGTCCTTGTATGAGTGATGAGTGAAAATATAACATCAGATTGAAAACGTTGAACGAATACAAGGAATCACGTTGTCAGTCTAAGGTCTTGATACAGGGTGTCCCAAAAACACGTGTGCCATTTGAATTGCTGATGCAGAGCAGCCAATCCAATTTCCCCGTTTCTTAGATTCTTAATATAAGAGACTTCAACTTAAAGGTTGACACCGAGTTTGAGTAAATCTGATTGGTATACATATTTGCTGATTTATGGATGAAGATTCAAGAAAGTCGAAATTATTGGCTGCCTCAAAACCAGAGGATTCATTAGTATCCATTATATTAAAATCAAAGAAATTAATTGGAAAAAGGTACATAGCCTGGCTTTTTGATGTTCAAAAGCGAAACAGATAGTCATAAGTTCTGAGATAACCAAGAATATTTCACATATCTAGGGCTGCTAGAAATGGCGATGTGCAACACACAAGTGCTGCAGGCCATGACATGCGTCCAGCAGTTATTTTACTCCTCGTCTCAAAAGTGACAAAGTCCTTTTAAACCAATAATATTGCGCTTCTTAAGTTGCCTGGTAAATATTCTTGAATTATTTGGTCAACAATTACTCCCAAACGTGTTTCCTGACACAAATAAACAACTGTAAACTTTAAGTCCATTTGATGCTAAAATTCAAGTTATATATTCATCAACATATAATAGTTAAAGCTTTGTTACGTTCTCGTTCTTGTAAGCGCCCTAGACTAGATAAGCATTGCTTTTTCTAGGGCGTACAAATCAGTAAGTACTTAGTTTTAGCTTATTTGTGAATAAATATCATCATTATCATCATCTTCGCCATAAGGTTAAGTACGGAGATACAATCCTCTGGGTTTGAAGCAACGAGTGATTTTGACTTCTTTTCTCAATAACTCAGCAACCATTTATAGATTTACTCAAACTCGGTGCGAAATTCTAAGTTGAAATCTATTCTATTCAAAAATCGGAGAAACAGGAAAGTTGGATTTATGGCTCCTTCACAGTAGCCGTTCAAACTGCGTACATGTTTTTGGGACACCCTGCAGATCTTGTTTGTTGGATTCTCGTGTTAATTTGATAAGGTTATCGTGGAAGCCATTTCAGGATGCAGCCCTAATGAAATTTTACCTTCAACCCAGAAGGCTCACTCAAACAAAACAGATACAGACAAATGATAAACTCTTCTACCGACTACCGACTGCAGATCCAGCTAAAGGAACAAAATACAAAATATCGCAAAAATAAAATTTAATCAAAAAAGTCATTATGATAGATGGTCTCAAATAGGAAATCTTAAGCATCAAAACAAAGTAAAGAGTAGACTTTTGTGACTTCTGAGTCTGGAGATATTCGCTTGTAAAGTTGGATGAAATTGACACTGTTTACTTTTCATGTAATTTTTGGTAACATTTACAGAATGCTCACTACAGGGGCCAATTCAATTGCCGATATTTCTGCCCAGGATTATCCAATTTTCGTTGTATTTTTATATTTGATAGAGCTGCATGTCAGCTTACAAAGGAGTCGGTCTTTGCTTCGTCTGGTACGCAATTTAGTGTTTTCTTGTTTTTTTTTTTTTTTTTTTATACAAATATAAAAATTTACAATGCATTTTACATTTAACTATACCTTTCTAATTACTATACGACACTACAAGTACGATGCCATGGGGAGCGAAAGACAATGACTACCCCATGGCCAATATAAAAGACACGCAACGTTCAGCTAACTACGACTACACTACAAACGATTAATAACTACTGGATACTGTACTAGATTCTATTCCACATCAGATGTCAGGTCAGGGTTGCGATGACTTAAATGATGTCGCAAGCGCAACTCGTTCGTTGTAGTAGATAAAATGCCTGACATCTGATGTGAAAAAGAATTTACAAAGAAAAAGAACATTTACTTTACGGGACTTGGTGGTTGCTTAATAACTAAGGTTGGAAAATTCTCAATCAAACCGACCAGTTTCGTGGATAAAACGTAAAGTCAATTCGAGTATACAATTCCAGCGAGAAGATCTTGTCGTTGAACATCAAATGAAGGGCATTTTTCTTGTTTTTTCTGCTAAATGCACTTATTTTCCGGAAATGGACACCAAAAATGCGTAATTTAAAATCAAAAGTACAAAATAAAAAAATTAAGGCAAAATATATCTACCAAACCTATATTCTATTAAAGCAAAACAAGGACAGATTTTGTAAGACAATAGCATGAGTTGCTTTTGATTGACAGCGCAATTCAAAGCGATTAGCGATCGCAGACAAAGGAAATTCTCTCAACAAGTAATTAAAAACAAGCAAAGCCGCAAAAGTTTCTCTGAAGCCAGGTACCTAGCTCGCCCGTTGTGCATTCCAGAAATTGTTTTTAAGAGCAAAAAACAGCATAGATCAACAGAAGAAGGATATATCTACGCATCTGCCTGGGGTATTTAATTTGTTTCGTTCAAAAGCCGATTGGCAGGCGATTCATTTCTCTCATTTTTTGGGTGTAATCAAAACACTCACTGCTCAGCATCTGAACCAAAGAAATAAAATACCCGTGGTAGACGTGTAGATATATCCTTTTTCTTTCTATATATGCTCATGTTTGTTCTTAAAAACAATTTCTGGAATGCACAACGAGCGCCCTAGCTACCTGGATTTCAGAGAAACTTTTGCATTTTTGTTTGTTTTGAATTACTGGTCGAGGGAATTTCCTTTGTCTACGATCGCTAATCGCTTTGAATTCAGGTATCAACAAAAGCCACTCATGCTATTGCGTTACAAAATCTGTTCTTGTTTATTAAAGCAGCACATTTCAGCAGCTTGTCTGCCAAAGAACTCATTCAGGATCGCGCAGGGAATAAAATTATGTTATTTAGAAGGTGTCCACTACTACTATTTCGTTCCTTTGGGTCCCCTATCATTTTGATGTGCACCTTCAGACAAACGGAGCTCCTGCAACCCAGGCTTAACATATACAATTCTGAATGGTTTTATCCTTTTTATGAAAGTAAAATTGAATTAATTATCTCCACCGCAGAGGCCTTGAGGAATCCCCTGATAAACTCATGATCACATACATAGCAGCAAAGCTGAATCACATGTAACGGGGAAAAAGTAGCTTAAAAGTAACAAGTACCTCTCTTTTTAGTTGATGCTTGCGAAATTCGCCAATTTTGTCTAGATTAGATTAGGTCAATCATGACAATGTTTGTGATACAAACAGTTCCGGTTTCCACATCACAAGCACTGTTGTGGTTGTCCTAAAATAATCTAAACGAAATTGGCAAATTTGGCAAGCATTAAAGTGAAATGAGAGGTACTTGATACTGTTATACTAATTTTCCCCGTTACCTGTGGCTGAATTAACACTTGAAGCGTCATTATTGGAGCACTGCAATGCGACAAAGATGGATTAATTCAACCCTGACGCACTTGCCACATCAAGTTGCAACAAGTGTGAATTCATCTCAAGGAGTTATATGTTTTAAGTAATATGCAAGTCATCCTTGACCCTTGTGAACAAGAAATGAAAGTTTCTACAGTGAAATTTCTCAAATAGCCGCAAGTTTTGGAAAACTGCCGATAAAACCGCTAATGACGATAATGACTTGCACCGTCTGTAGCTGTTTTTAAGAAGAAGCCCTTATCGATAATAAGACCCCCTGTAAGATCTATATTTGGCATTCATGACCCAACAGGTTCATCCTATCTCACTCCACTCAGGGTGTGGTCTCAGCAAACTAAACTTTCACAAATTCAAGCACAATTTTAGGGATACCGAAAACACAATATGCCCTACAAACGATGGTATTGAGGATACGGAACACTTTTTATTGCTTTGCCCTTCACATGCAGTACCACGCAGAGATCTTCTCGCTGGAGTTTTTGCTCTACTACGACCGTATGGATATACCAATGTCCAAAATAATGTTCTAATGTAGATTTTATTGTTTGGTGATAAAAATTTCCCCAATGAACTTAACAAAAATATGCTCCTTCTGACTCTAAAATTTATCCACAAATCTGGTCGATTCGGTTAGACAATTCCAAAGAACTCCGTTACAAGTCACGTAACCACAACCTCCATGTTGCATGTCCCATTTTAGTATATTTAGTTTTATTTTTGTTTTTCTTTGGTTAAGTCGTGAATTTTAAACGTCAATCTCAAATTAGATGCCACGCAATATTTGCGATAATGCCTAATTTACCAATCCAAAAATAAGTCAACCTGATCGCAGATATTTCTCGTGACAAGTTATTTGTGGCATAGTAGTTTTAGCTCCATGTCTAAATGTCCTCGGAGTAGTCACAGCCTTTTGCTCCTCGGGGTATCGTTCCGGTAGTGCTCAGCCTCAGCTCGCATATTTGAGGCTCATTTTTCAGCAGTTGCCTCTTTGCGATGTTCATAACAGAGAATCGCATGACTGATATCTCGTTTTTCAAAAAGCGTGGTGTCTATTCGAAACCATACAAGATTTGAAAAAAATAAGAATACTTAAGAATATATTCAGACTCAAAAACGAAATTTCTTAAGTATATCGAGGCTGGATAAAATTTACAGTATTCTCATAAAAGAGAATTGATGTCCGAATACTAAAATTACGGATACTTTACTTTCGGCAGAAGTCAGCGAGAAACAACCGATCAATTCAGACAATCCCTAAGCATGTCCATAAGAGGGTAATGATGATTTATATACTTATGAAACAAATCTTTTACGAGATAATGCATGGGTTCGAGGGGCCTCGGAAGATGGCTTCTTCCAGAAGCAAGCTTATCTAGTCTGGGGCAGGGGGCACTACTGTAATATGAGTTCATGTCGCCAGCATAGGAATCAAATGTTTCCACCGATATTTGCTCGTGGCCCATGGCCGAAACCTCGAAAGCCTCATTTTCATTGACCAATCCGACGACGAATAGGCGAGGAAGAAAAAAGAAACCCGTCAAGAATTTTCTAAATTTTACCTACCTTAATAAAAGGCAAACAGGACAACAAATTGCTTGATATTTCCCTAATTTTTTGAAGAAATTTACTTTCCAGATGTTTGGTATGCAGAGTTGGATACGGTTAAAATATCTCCAGGTTTGGCGGAGTTATTGCCTCTCCAATAGGCAAAATCGGCGAAGGTTTGTCGAGGCCTGTTTACGCCACTTCAAGTCAGGTGATAAAACCTCTTGATAAACCTCTTTTGAATTTATTATTTATTTCGCACCAAAAAAGCTTGTACCATAAATGCAAAATGTAGTATAATACAGAAACTTCCCGAGAGTATTGCCACATGACTTGAAATGCATAAACAAGCCTTTGTAGATAACTTTTTATTTTTAAGTGTTTACACTGAAATCTTTCATGCCATTTTCAATTGTGCCATTTTCAAAATCGTTTTTATTTATGATGCCATTTTAATATGAAAACGGTGCAATGTAACTAAATGGCGCCTAAATAGTACAAAGAGATAACTTACACATGCCCATACAATTAGTACAGGTGTTGCTCACATTAACATGGTTCTTCTGCCAGAATTCTTAAGAATTCTTGCTAATAATATCAGCTTCTTGAGAGTTCTTGTTTGAAAAATGACCATTCCAATCACTCAAGAATTCTTATCACAATGTGGAGAATCCTTGTCATGTTAACATGTGCAAGACCTGTATTATAAGTAATTTTAAACCTATGAGATGTCATCTTTACAGTATATTTGGTCATTCATTTTAAGGAGGGGTTACTTCTTTTTCTGCATTACTTTCAAATCAGATGATTTAATCTTTATATTGTTACTTGATTTGTCAATGTTTACAGGCTCATTAACCCACCATCCACCATGGGCAGACTTTTTCCTATCTTTCCTTTCCTTCTTCTTTTTATTAAATATGCCCATTGCTTTGTCCATTTCAATGCGTTCTTTCTCCCTTTCTTTCCTTACTTTTACAGCATATTGTAAAATAGGATAGGGTACCTTTTGTCCTTTTGGTTTCCTTGCTCCTAGTTCTTGAGCCTTTTTTTCCTCATATTTCTTCCGATCTTTCTTACTAAATCCAGTTACACCAAATTCTTTAACATCTTGGAAGATTGATTTAAAATCCTCCTTTTCTTTTTCGTCACGATTGCTCTTTCTTTTCTTCCATTTTGACTTTACATTATCTTTGTCTGTTCTTGATTTCTTGCCTGGCTCTTGAAAGACAACAACCTCAACTGCTTTTCTTTTTTTAATGGGTGCTCCCTGCTTTGGAGTTTCCATCACAATTCAGCTCAGCTTGCTAAAGTGGATAGGAGGTATATACTATCAGCAAGTGTCTGCAAGGAAAAAATAGGGGTATTTGCCCATTGTATAAAGTTTTTAAGCAGTCTCCGCCAAAAACCTTGGCATGATAATATCAGAAGATAGCTCTCCCCTGGATTTCTCTGGTGGGAGGGCCTCGGAATGCACCCTGGTACCTATACTGAACCTAACTAAAACCTACCAAAACCTGGTGCTAATGCAGTTTCGCACACTGTGCCTATTATACTGATCTTAAGTAACTAAACCCTACAAAAACCCTATTAAGGCGTGTGATACTGCAATAGCCCTCTTTGGACCAGGCCAGTGGCACTTGGCAGTAGACATATGACCTTTTGTCCCTTGTTTCCCTGCGACTACTTTCTTTGATTTGCTGATGTCACTTTGCTCAATCTAGGAGGGTGCCGAGGCTCCGGCCAATGGCCGGAGCTTGGCCAGAGCCTGACCGGAGCAGGTGAAAACAAATGTAAAAAGGGTATTGGCTGGAATCAATGTTAATGGTGGGAAACAAAGGTCTATGTGGGACTAAAGCCTATTAATGATAAACCACACTTAGATATCAACACCAAATTTTGTTCTAGCAGTTATTAAAAAGATATCTTGAAGTTTCAGAGTTCTCTATTGAATGGCCGGAGCTGGCTGGAACTGGCTAAAAAAATACAAAAAGGGCCAAGGCTCCGGCCTGTGGCTCCGGCCCAGCTCCGGCCATTATTGGCCAGAGCCTCGGCACCCTCCTCTCAATATATATATAAAGATATCATCACCAAAGTGATATCAATCACCAAGCAATATCAGCAAATCAAGGAACGCAGGGAAATAAGGGACGAAAAGTCATAAGTTACTTGCAATATAAGGCGGGTATCACAAACATGTTTGGTTAGTGTAAACCGACCGACCGTACTCAAAAATAGAAAAACCCGAGATTTAGAGTCGGGCGTAAAATATTTTCACAGAGCACCGACTCGTTTCTCACTGCTTCTGAAGTTGAAAGAGCAGGAAAACAGTTATGGGCCTAAATTTTTGAAAAACCCGAAGATTTTAATTGCCGACCGACCGACTTGGATTTTCAGGTCCGGTTTTACACTAACCAAACATATTTGTGATACTCGCCTAAGTCTAACTGTTTTAAACAGCATGAATGAATCTGGTAATCTGAATCTGGTTGACTTGATAACAAGTATATGCTCGAAACGTCGTGTTTTAAACATCTAAGCTATTTTTGGTACTTAAATCATTTATATATTATATTACTGTTCAATTACATAGTACCACACGCAACGTCATTGAACGAACATATTTTTACATATGATGAATCTGGTTGTTGATGTTGTGTATGTAAGCACACATGCACACCCTACAACTAGATCTTTTGGGCTTAACCGCCACGCAAGCGCAAAAATGCTTACCTTTCTGGATCTTTATGAACTGTTTTAGCTTTTTTTGTTGAGATTTTTTTACCTTTGCTTTACTTGCTTTGCTTACATGTCTTGTTCCAAAATCAAAATGGCCACTCTTTCTTACCTCTTTCTGGTGGTGGTGGCCTCATTCACGCCCCAGGGGGGACACTCAGCACATACGCATACGGGGGGGTCAGTCCGAGAAATTTCCAGGAACCCCAAAAATATCAGTTTAGCTTCATTACAACCCAAAAATATCAGCTCATTTTATACCCTGACGTCTGTAAATGAACATAAAAGATCCTGAAACAATGCAAATTGAGGTCAGGATTGCCTCTAAAGAACCCAGAAATATCATTTTGACAATATTTGATGCCCAAAAATATCAAAAACATAATTTCAGTTTTTTTGGACCCAAAAATATCACTTTCGGCAATATTCTGACCCAAAAATATCGGACTTACCTCCCCGTATGTCCATGTGCTGAGTGCCCCCCCTGGGATTCACGCACCGCGCAAAAAGGCCGTTAGATTCATTCCATAAGTCCTTTTCTCACTCCACAAGCTGGCTTCAAGCTACAATAGAGGCGGTAGCAACAACAACAACATGCGAAAGTTAAAGGAACTGATGTAATGAATCTAACTAAAAGGCCATTGCAATGATGGCGGGAAATAAATTGCCACTTTGGAAAACTGATATGGAAAGATCTCAAATGTTGAAAGATGTCAATGTTGTCAATGAATAATATTGGGTGACGAAATGCTGTGCAGCAGTACTGACTGAACTGTCGTTGTTACATGTTAAATGTTGTATGCATAAAACATTAACATTGCAGATTGGACACCTTACCAAACAGTTTGCGAAACATTTTTGTGATGCAGGCCTACTGTACGTCCTAGCTAGTGAGGGTATAAAATGACTGCCAAGAAGCTGTTCGGTGGCACCTATCTACAGTGCCAAGACATCATGAACTTTTATAGACGCTGCCCAATCCACCACAATAATATTGCTAGCAGCAGGAAGCACATCTTGAAGAGACTGTGGTGTGTTACCTTTGTTCACATGATATGATAATATTAATATATCAGCTCGGTACTCTTTCCCAAATGCTAATGGGAAATGTTGCCCAATTGGGCAACACTACACGGATTTTTTTTGTAAGAAATTGCCCATCAGAAACTCAACTCTCAGTCAGTCAGATTGCCAAAAAATTAAGAAACTCCAGTACTGGGAAAATATAACCTGAGAAACTATTTATCATTTATATTGATAAAGGAAATCCTTGTCACTTTTTACTTCATTTTCGCTTGTTTCCTGTATCATATTCCTCCCAAAGTGCTTGAGTATGTCTAAAAATTGGAAAGGCTTCAAAACACTTCGTTTTGGAATGTTAAAGAAGGAACAGGAAGTAAATGTGAAGGATTGCTACTGAACCTTCAAGAAACTCGTAAGAAACTCTGAGTACTCAAAATATGATAATTTTAAGAAACTCTCAGTACTGGCCCAAATTCTTAGTTTCGTATGAAAAGAAATACATATTCAAATTAATTAAAGTTCAAAGAAGAAAAATATGTCAAGGATTTACTTTATACAAATAAATAGTATCTTAACTTATATTTTCCCAGTACTGGAGTTTCTTAATTTTTTGGTGATCTAAGAGTTGAGTTTCTTGTGGGCAGTTTCTTATAAAAAAAGATATGTTGGCACTCTTTCCCAAATGGGAAATGTTGTCCAATCGGGCAGCATTGCCCATTTAGAAAACAATCTGTTGCCTGGTTGGGAAACGGTGTCCCATTTGGGAAACAAAACGTAAAACTGTGTCAGCGCAAAAAAGGGTAAAATAGATATAATTTTTTTTAGATATCTGGATTAAGCATTTGAAAATGCACAAACTGGTTCTTTTTTGTTGCCCAATTGGGCAATGTTGCCCAACAGAGCTACAGTAATATCCTAGGACTTTAAAACAACAAGGTGATATTGACTTTAATTCTCCATGTACTGTATCAGCAACTACTGGTCAAATTTACTCAAAGTGGTACCAAACTCTTAGTTGAAATCTCTTCTATTCATAAATACGAACAGTGAGAAAATTGGATCCTTGGCTCCTTCACAGTAGCCTCTTAAATGACACATTTTGTATTTAGTATTTTGCCAAGGAAATCTTTGAATTTTAGATTTCACATTTCCTTTGCAGGCCAGTGCAAAGTATGTCATCTATTGACATTGGCAAGACACAAGCCCAGAGTGAGCCTGAACAGAAACTGGTAAGGATTTATTTTCATGCCGCTAAAGGCCTGAATGCTAAATGAATTGAGTGGGAAATGATCTTGGATCTTGCTTATTATATTCCTTGTATTGTATCAAAAAGGTAAGCCATGAGAACAGGTTGTTTTCCAGAGTTTGTCCACTCAGCTTTAGATGCAACAGTCACCGGATTGCCCAATTGAGGTAACTCACCAGTAACTGCTGAAAAGATCAACTTGAAATCACCAAATACTAGTTTCGTCGCACTTTCATCAGTTTGGTTTGTCCGAAGAACAAATTACCAATAAAAACATGCCACTTTTATCTGCTATAAAAGTGGCCTGTTTTTATTGGTAATTTGTTCTTCGGACAAACCAAACTGATGAAAGTGCGATGAAACTAGTATTTGGTGATTTCACGTTGATCTTTGCAGCAGTTACTGGTGAGTTACTATCTTACAGTATTTCTTTCCTCTCAGGTTTTAAGATTAATTCGGTTTTGTCTTACAGGATTTAACAGTTTTTCTTGTTACAGGTTTATTTTGGTTATTGTTTCTTTTGCAGGAGTTAACAGTCTTCTTTCTACTGATTTCGGTATTTTTGTTGCGTTTATGGGTTTCATTGTTGCTAAAGAAACAATGGATGCCTGGGCATTTACTGTATTAGTCTATTTACTGAAAACAATTTTCTCAAGACTCGAGATGAATGGACAAATAGAAATTTTTTCATGGTGATTTGGAAATTTTGAAATTGATTAGCTGTACATGGTGCTTCAGAAAAAATGCAAACCCAACAATGATAATAATGATAATAATAATTAGCACTGTAAACACCGGAGTTACAAAGAACTATTGGCTAAATGCTTACAGGATACGCAAAAAAGGAAACTAAACAAAACGCAACAGGCAACATCTAAAGAAATAAGTGCGAACGAACCAACTAACTACATTTTGAGCAGTGAGAGGAGTTGTGAGGGCATTAATTCGTTGCTACACCTGAATTTTCAACCGGAAGGTCTTGACATATGCATAGTACTCTGTGCAGAAACATAATGGTTGCGGTATTTGTTGTGATATGCATGCTGCCTAGTATTTTGATCAAAATTTCATTGTCCACCCTATCCCCTTCACTACCAAAGCAGCCATTCATATTTTCAAAATACTTGTTTCTAGCTTCAACGAGTCTTGGTTCTGAGCATCCGAGTATGAAATGGACCTCATTGCCCAATGGACTATCCCTACAAACTGTACATGTGCGTTGTGATCTTGGTTTTTTCTGCATCCTGCCAAGTTCAATTGGCAGGAAATGCGCGGATATTCTAAACTTTGCGATTGTAATAATTTGCAATAATTGAAAATCTAAACATGACAAAATTTTAGCAAAAATTTTAGCAAAATTATACCATCTAAAAGTTTAACCTTTCTTCTGTCCCATGATATGCAGTTTGGAAACGCTAATGGAATTATTTATCATTTAATTGCTATTTTATTACATATGGGCCAATTTCAAATGCAAATTAACACATTTTTTACTGTAAAATTAAGAAACAGATTTTTTCGAACTATTTCAGGCCCAAAAAGCAATGAGGTGATGCCCTAAGGTAGGAAAAAGACAAATTTGTTCCCATAGTGATATAAGATGCATTTATTAAGAATGATAAGATATAAGCTTGGTCACAAAGATGGCTTTTCATCTAATTAAATGTCCTATCACTTTCCTGCATCTGACATAAACCATACTTAGGAATACATCCATTAAGTGATGAATACTTCAATTACTGTAATAGACCCAACCCGGGGGGGGTACATAACATATTTAGGGTATGGGTATTTGCTGCCCATATGGGTGGGTTTTTGGGCCTAAAATTCTCTAAACCAGGGTCCTTTTTCAGCAAATTTTCCATAAACATGGGTGGTGTTTCGCTGAAATTCGCAAAAAATGGTTAAAATGGGCAGTTTTCTGCAAAAAAATTCATCATAGAAGTGGGTATCAAAAGCAAGTTTCGGTAATTAGAAGAGGGTAGCTTTCTGAAAACCGGGCGGCAGACCCCCGTCCATCCTCAAGTCATGTACCCCCCCCCCCTGGGAGACCCAACCTGAATATCATCAGAAAGAAGACAGATTGCCTGTGCTTTCAGATGGTCTGCATCAAATTAATTCCAATATCATCATTTGCTGGAGAATCTCGAATGGAGCTGGGTTGCGTTCTTTCTGAAACACCCTGTAGTTTGACTGCACATTAATATCAACAGCATACTTACAATATTTCATGTTCTTTTACTCCACTTTTGTGTCAGTTGTTATGATGGCTGTAACTGCAACAGAGTTATACTGATATTTGCTCTGCACTTATTTTGTTTATAGGAACAATTCAGCATGTCCAGTTTCAATCAAGATCATATCAGAAATTTTAGCATCATAGCACATGTTGATCATGGCAAAAGCACACTTGCAGACCGCTTGCTGGAGCACACAGGTAAAGCAGTTACTACACCGTTGCAATTCATGGCCTTTCTTGCAATTTTTCTGAAAATTTTCTCATGAAAAATATTTTGACCACGCATTGGATTCAGCACCCAAAGTTTAGTCTGTGTTCAATTTTCATAATCGTAGTGTTTGTTATCATAATTTTATGATGATGATATATTTGAAACTCTCAAAGGATTTAGCCCTAAAAATGACTCAGTGTGTAACTTTTCACCTTTAGTTATTAGTCATTATTCATTGTCAAATCCCTTATCAATTTTCAAATCTATATCATTAAAAAATCAAAACCACAAGCGCTATCTGACTATACTTTAAGAAAGTGTAACAAGACTAAAATTTGGGTGCTAAATCTGAATCTGGGACAGAAATTCATAGGAAATTTGAAGAAATTTTGAAAAGTTCCAAAACAAGGGCGCTTACTTGAAAAGATGTACAGATATTGAAGATACTTGTCTTTCCAGATGTTGTGTTCAGAAGTTTGTAGGCTGCATTTCCATCAGCCTAGGTGTAAATGACCCTGGATGAAAACTTTTCTGAAATTTGATGTATTTTGTGTAATCAGAGGCTCCTTTCGTAAGTGACAGATCATTTCCACAATTTATCATGTCCTTTGGAATATTTTTGATACATTACTTTATTGTGGTACACCCAAAATGAAGTTCAGTCTTACAGTTAGAATTTCATTCATTATCCAGGCGCCATATCGCAAAATGCCAACAATAAACAAGTTCTGGATAAGTTGCAAGTAGAACGAGAACGAGGCATCACTGTCAAAGCTCAAGTGAGTGACAAGTTTGATGTATTATCCTAGCATCATCAAATTGAAACTTCAGTCAGTGCCAAATTTGAATTCAAGATTGAAATGATTTGAAATCTATTCTTGAAGCATCTTTGATAGATTTCTTACAATGGTATATTATTTCAAAAACCAATCTTTCATTAAAAGGTTGTTGTTAGAAGGCAAATTTGGTAAATCATTCACTTTCTTATTATCAACTGAGAAGAATCATTTAAAGTCACAAAAGATACGAACATAAATCAACCTTGAATTTGTGTATTTCTTTTGATATCAATTGATATTTTAGCAAACTAGATATCTTGACCATTCAAATCGTATTGCAATATCACTGGCTTCTTGTAATCATTGGACCCTTGTAACATTCAGGAATGAATGTTTTGATTTATCTAATTGTGTAAAATTTGAAAGAGGTTCTTCCCTTGCAAGCTATGATGTTGTAAATTTATACGTAGCTCTTGTTATTAATTATAAGAAACTTGAATGGACTCATGGCACTAAAAATGTATTGATTTTTCAGCAAAATTGTATAGTTTTGGTAATAGTTTTACTTGATAATTAGTTTTTTATTTTGGTGGCAATAAATTATCATGGTAGTAACTTTACGAAATGATCAAAGCTGCATTTCTTTCCATTCTGCCACGCCCAAAGATAAATTTGGTATTAAACTTGCTTCCAATGGCCAAGGGTGTAGTCATTTTCTTTTGCTGCCTGTGTACGGGTATCATGCCCGTAGTCTTGTACAGTAGTATTAATAATTAGAAATTATAGTAAGAGCTAAGTAACCTTTAGCCACCTATAAACAGTTTAAAAAATCTTCTTGTTGCGTGTAGTGCAATTGTACGAAGATAATTAAGTAAATAAAAGTAAAATGTGAGCACTTTGATGCGAATTGAAATAAGCACGACGTTTTGGGCATAGCATAGCCTGTTATCAAGCCAACTTGATAACGGGCTATGCTCGAAACGTCTTGCCCATTTCAATTTGCATCAAAGTGCTTATATTTTACTTTATTTACTTGTTATAAACAGTTTCTATCGCATAAATGCTCGAGGGAAAAATTACTCCACAAATTCCGTACATCTCCATAAAAATCTTCGAAAATCCCAAAAAGAAATCCTAAAGAAAGTCCTGAAAATCTTCGAAAATCTAAAATGAATTCTGGGAAATGGTATAAATTCTCAAAAAATCCTTTGACTTCCTTAAGAATCTCCAAAATGGTTTAAATCCTCAAATTTTGCAAAATTATACACAATCTTGCCAGACTTCGAAAATCTTTGAAAATCTCGAAAGAGTTTGAAAATTTCAAAAATACAAAATATCGAAAAGTTTTAGAAATCTTAAAAATCTACAAAATGTTTGAAAATCTTATAAAAGTCTCAACAATTTGAAAGATACTAAAGTTCTCATGTGCTATCTTTGGAATGATTTGCCCCTAGCAAGTTCTTATAAGAACCACAAGATAAAGCCATGGAATATTTTCTTGCTTTCATTAACTTTCAATTTTCATTATAGACTGCGTCAATGGTTCACGAATTTGACGGGCAAAAGTTCCTGCTGAATTTAATCGATACACCGGTTAGTAAATTTAGTAATTCATAACGTTCTCAATTCAAAAGTGATTGGATTTTATTGTTCCATTGATTGAAAACAACGTTGATTGTTAATTTCATGTACGCAAAGACAGCATAGATTCCAAATCTTTAAATCGGTATAAAAATGTGGGTGTAAAATTCTATGATCTATTTCTTTTAATTGAATGGCTTGACTTAAAAGAAACTTTTCAGCTACTTATCTATAATTCTACCATTGGACTTTTCAGAAATCTTGACTTTTTTCGACATTACAGAGTATTTTACCGAGTGTCCCAAAATGATGTATTATCGTTTGATTGCTTATATGTCCATAACCGATGAACCGATTTTCAAAAACTTTTTTTATCCGATTGCCGAAAGGCTAAATTGTATGCGATGATGTTTAGGCCGATGTCTTCATGTTGAAAAGAAGATCGACAAACCTGCTCAAATTCAAGCCTTATATGGCATGAAAAAGAAACGGCCTACTTTCCCAGTCAATATTTTAGATGTGATGCAAAAGACTGAACTTATATGTCGTTCAGAGAATATATGTCGTTCAGAGAATACGAATTCAGTTAATACTGAGTTCAGAGAATACGAATAGGAGTTCAACCTTTTGTATCACATCTCTAATGTTGACTGGAAAAATAGGCCGTTTCTTTCGCATGCCATATAAGGCTTGAATTTGAGCAGGCTTATCGATCTTCTTTTCGACATGAAAACGCCGCGGTAAAACCACAACCAACATCTTAAAATACAATTTAGCCTTTAGGCAATCAAATAAAACAAAGTTTTTGAAAATCGGTTCATTGGTTATGGACATGTAAGCAATCAAACAATAATACATCATTTTGGGACACCCGGTATATTTCAACTCATTTGAGGATGTGACGTCATCAAATTTCTAAATCGTTAACCAGAAGAGTGCCGGCCTTTTTATGATGCCATACTGTAGGCATTTATAAACTAATTTTTCTTGAAGATTATTTCATGTTGCGTCAAAATGTTTAGAAATAACGATGGTTTAAGTTCTTTTTCCAAAATATTTCTTGAAACTCTAATTCTGAAAATATTGAAGATATCAGAAAAGTTCAACGATAGAATTGTTAAATTGTACATTTTTAGATTGTGTATAAAAAGTTCATAAAAGCGCTAACAGCTGGGGAACGATAAAACTGTTTTAAACCAACCAAATTTGGTTGTCCAAGGCTACGTGTCACCTGCACAATTGTAGCTAGTTCTAAGGAAGCAGATGAATAGGTAGCAAGCATTGGGCTCAAATCTTTAAAAAGGTGGGTATAAAATTCTATATAACATTTATCTTTGAATTGAATGGCTAGAAAAGAACTTAGCCTACTTGGCTGTAAGTACGCCATGGAAATTTTTGATATCTTAATTTTTTTCAATGTGGCGGCATTTTAATTTTTTTTGAAAGAATTGAAGGAAAATGTTGGAAAAGTTAAAATTATTGTAAATCCAAAATCATTGGAGGAAAAATGATGAAATTTTCAAGAAAACCATAGCTTTTGATGCTCTACAATATGATGGCAAGCAGAAATTTTGTCGCTTTACTGGTTTAGGATTTAGACATTTGATAACGTCACAGTCTCAGATTTGATAAATGCCGCCATTTTGAAACTAATTAAGATATCGAAATATTTCCACGGCAGGTTTACAGCAAACAAGCCTAAGTTTCTATCAAGCCATTTAATTCAAAGAAAAATGCAATAGAATTTTACGCACACCATTTTGCAGATCTGAGCCCTATTCTTAGGTAGCAAACCATTTGCTTTGAAATTTTTCAACTGTCTTTACTCACCCGGTAGATATGTGTGTGACCGAACGGCTGCAACAGGGACTGTTCTCTGAAAAATATTGTCATTCTTATAATGGGCCTAGATCTGATCTTCTCAATAGTGTAAATGCAATATTGCTACCTCATGGGTTTTCCTCTCTTTCAAATGAAGTTTTACTCAAATTCATTCTGTATGGAGATAAAAGTTTAACCATCGACAACAATTAAAAAGCTACTCGAGGCAACCCTCAAATTCATTCATGCTACAGAACGCTTTTAGATGTTCCATTGCTGCAAAGTCCCATAGATAAGCACCTACTTTGTTTTCAGTTTCATTGTATATTCGTATCCAATATTTATTTTAGCTTAGTTATTTTCCTTTGTATTTTTGTTTAACATTGTGCATCTTTATGTATTGGCCATGGGGTAGTCATTGTCTTTTGCTCCTCATGGTATCGTACCCGTATTGTTGTATAGTAATTAGATAGTATGGTAGAACGTATTGACGTATTGTAATACTTTATATGAATAGAAAAAAAAATATTTTAGCGTAAAAGACACCGAAAGACACAAGCTGTTTATTAAGCATTGATAATGTAGAATTTTACTTCTTTGCAAACAGCTCAGTTAAATTTTATGCGCAAAAACAGGATTAATTTCTCTAGAAGTAATTTATCAAAACTAAGACGTAGGCTTTTTCGTAAATGTTATTCCCAAACCAATGAACCATAACAACTAATAAGTTTACTTTCTCCTGATGTGCGAGGGGTGACTGAAAATCTCAAAGCCCGACTGAGGGTCTGTTTGTTTGGAGACCAGTATATCGGTTATGCAACCCCTCATCCGACTCAGTCGAGGTACAGCATAGGTTCCAAATCTTTAAAAAGGCTGGTGTAAAATTGAGTGACCTATTTCTTTGAACTGAATGACTTCAAAAAAACTTTAGCTATTTCTCTATAATTCTACCGTTGGACTTTTCTGAAATCTTTAATATTTTCAGAGTTAGAATGTTTTTCTTCTTTTTCAAGAATTCAACAAAGATTTTCAAAAAAACTTAAAACCATCGTAATTTCTAAACCGTTTGACGCAACATGAAGTAATTTGGAAGAAAACCATAGTTTATGAATGCCTACAATATGGTATCAAGCAAAAGCCTGTCACTCATCTGGTTTATGATTTGATGATTTGGAAATTTGATGACGTCACATCCTCAAATGAGCTGAAATTTAAAATAAGCTGTAATTTTGACAAATATTCAAAATTTCTGGAAAATCCAACGGTAGAATTATAGATAAGTATCTAAAGTTTCTTTCAAGCCCTTAAGTCAGAAGAAATAGGTCATTGAATTTTACACCCACATTTTTACGCCGAGTTAAAGATTTGGAACCTATGCTTCGAGGTACTGCTGATCATAAGCTTGTCAGGCGTTGCTATTTATTTGGCGGCCGGTGTGTGTTTTCTGTGTTTTCCATCCTCCCGCTAAAACCAGCCTTAGAGTTAAGGGAATTAAACTGAGAGTTGTAAAGCTTCATATTTACAATTTGTAGCCAAAACAGGTGTGGCTACCGCGCCTTGTTATATGATAATGACGTCATAAAGTTGAAAATTGGCAATTTGAGAGATTTGCGATTATGCAAAATAGCTCATGCAGATCTCTTCATGTTCTTGTATTTGCGGGAATTTTTACGTGACATAACTTGAGACGGCTTTACAGGCCAGCATTCTGGGGGTACTCTTGTTGCTTTGTTGCAAACAATTTTCTGTGAACATATTGTAAAGTAAAAATCATGCAACTTTCATTGAAGTTTTGATTTACGAGTTATGAGATGAGTGTAAACGTGTAGCTTTTGAATAATGAGTTATAACTGAGCTCTACAACTGAGATTCCATTCTTAGACTTTCATTAGCCAATAAGCTCTGCCTCTGTTCTTGCATTGGCCATCGAAAAGCAGCAATCATAACCTCATGCAAGGTAATGATTGATGAGTTATGAGTGCAAGATAGTTTCTGTTACCGTAGACGTGCGACTTTTGAATAATGAGTTATAACTGAACTCTACAACTGAGATTCCATTCTTAGACTTTCATTAGCCAATAATCTCTGCCTGTGTTCTTGCATTGGCCATCGAAGAGCAGCAATCATAACCTCGTGCAATGTAATGATTGATGAGTTATGAGTGCAAGATAGTTTCTGTTACCGTAGACGTGCGACTTTTGAATAATGAGTTATAACTGAACTCTACAACTGAGATTCCATTCTTAGACTTTCATTAGCCAACAAGCCCTGCCTCTGTTCTTGCAGGGTCCAGTTGGCCACCGAAGAGCAGCAATCAAGCAGCCTCTATTAAAGTTTTGATGGACGAATCATGAGTGCAAGATAGTTTCCGTTACCGTAGACGTGCGACTTTTGAATGATGAGTTGTAACTGAGCTCTACAACTGAGATTCCATTGTTATTAGAAGTCAAGTAGCCACCAAGCCCTGCCTCTGTTCTTGTAGTGTCCGGTTGGTTACCGACCGTTCTCCATTTTTTTGTGATTAGATTCACGAGAGCGGCTTTGATGTGGCTATTTCGAAGAGTTATGATAACTGGGTTGATAAAAGAACTGCAATGGGCCAGAAAGATCGAATACATGAACACATATGCATTCGTTTTAGTGGCTGAGTCACATGTATAGGTTCCTGCTGTTGTATGCCATGCCTTTGTTGGATGTTTGATATAGAAATCGAGTCCAAGAATAGCAAATGGAAACCAACATGCCACAAAACATATTAGCGAGATTGTGCTCGTTCGAATGGCTTTTTTCCACGAGCCAACATTAGCAGGCATGTCGACGCAAACCATCGGCTGTATTAAGTTGCTTATTATCCGGAGTGTATGCATGTAGATGAAAATCAGCATTATCAGTACAGTTAACATGGCAGCTAAGACAAAACCGTAAAATGCTGCAGAATTAGCACCTTTAATCCATAGTAGCATACAACTGACAACCGATGATACCCACACATAAACCAAGAGGATCCGGATGCGCTTTGGTGTTAGAATCATTTCATATTTAAGTGGATAAGCTATCTGTATATATCTCTGCACACAGACAATGGTTAAACTCGCAGTGGATGAAGAGCAGGCTACTGTTGTTAAGAAGAATGTAAACTGCTGCAGTCTTGCCATTAATAAAGTTGTCCTACTCTCCAATCGTAATACTATTGTGATGAAAAAAGGCTGGCATATGCTACAAATTAAAATGTCTGCTACTGTTAAGCATTTGACGAAGGAGTATTGAGCTTCATTGTCGGTGTCAGACTTAAACATTAGAACGTAGAAGACAGTGATATTCATTGCCAATGAGAGTATCATTGATACAAACTCTATTGCTGCAAGGGCATGCATTGGACTCAGGCATGTGACAGCTGGGTAGGGGGTCCACAGGTGTGGCTCTGATGAATTCATGTTTGCAAGATCAATGTCAGTGTCTTTACGTTTACCAAGCAGTGCCTTCTGTTTTGTTTGCAGTCTTTACGTTGACGAAGTTTTGTCCGTTGCCTGGTTTGGTTCAACCCCACAGTTAGAATGAATTTATATATTTTGAGTTACCGTGGGGTCCTTTTATCTTCCTGCACGTTTACAAAGTACTGGCTCCTGTTTGGTTTCAGTTCGAATTTATTGTTTAGAAATTGACTGATTTTTAGTTACCTAAGCATCCTTTGATCTCTCTTCTCGTTCACGAAGTAACGTCTTGGTTTCAGTTTGACTCAGCTGCTAGAATTTGATTTATTTAGAGTTACCCGATCGTCCTTTCACCTCTCTTGACGTTTACGAAACTATTGCGTAAACTGTTTAGAAGATCTATCTTTAATCATGCAAGGTTCCTTGATCTGTTAAGAATTTTGTGAGGTGCCAACAGTGACTGGATTGATTATGTTCCACTATAACTTGTCTTTGACGTTGATCATTGGTGCTACTCTTGAAGACGTGCCTTGAACCTGAATTCAGAAATATAATGGACTTAATTTTCATCAATAACACTCTGCTTACCAAAGTTTGGGGCCTATCTGTAAATATACTATACAATGGGGGTAACATATTGAGGTACCTAGCAAAGGATGTGTGAATTTAATTAAAATTGGGGAGAGGGCCAAAGGAATGTAGAAAACAATAGCGTTGGAGCAGAGATGAGAACAAATGGGAAAACAGGTTGTGCCGTCCGTCCCACGAGGTGTTCAGAGAAATCTAAAGAAACTGAAAATGAGAAACAAACAAAATCAGGAAAAATTTTGCATTTTGCAGCGATAAATTGCTTCACGTAAAGTAAGAAATAGTTTCTGTGAGGTCAGAAATAGTTGAACTCTCTGATGATTATCGGAATTTCCACGAGAGCTATGGTATTGGAGGCTGCTGTTTCATTTTATCCATGAAGCTATTTATCGCTGCAAAATAGTAAGACAAAATGGCCGACCGCTGGTTTCAGTCATCAGGCAAATTTGGTCTCCTGAAGATCACAGCTCCATCATTTTGCAACGGATTTTATGGGGATGGCAGCAAACTTTAATTGAATATCTGAAGAGCAACATCATTCAAAAGTTTAGCGAGAATATTTTGCCATTTTGTTGCAATTTTCAGGCAAACGGGGCACAATTATTTTGGGACACCCTATTTACCAATAATTTTTGTTTGCAATTTGCTACCTGGTGTCTCACGATGTACTCCTGCTTAAAAGATCACCAAAACTCAATTTTGAAACTTATTATACAATTTTCTATTTTTGAATGATATAAAGGATGTAGGATGCTCGATTTTTTCTGACATTAGTGACCAAACTACAAGCTGAGTATACAAAAAGGAACAGATCTGGTAGCAGATCTGGTAACAGATTCTTAATTAGAACGTAATGCACTAGGTAAAAAGCTCCCTGCCACCATGTTCAGCGTTATCGCCTGTTGCCCATCAATAAATTAGTTCAATTAAGGTTTGCCGGATCTTATTTTAAAAAATCAAAGAAACGTTTACTAATGCTGCGTACAGCTGTTCATGCATGTTGAATTAGAGATTATATGCTTTGTAATATTGTATTTTAAAATATATTTCCTTTGTAATTCCAAGTTATATTTAGAAGTAAGATCTCTTATAGCCACATCCACGTAAATTACTAGTTGGTTTGTTAAATCTGTTCAACAGCCAGGTAACGCCTCGATCAGCGGGACTATACGTTTCTGATCAGTTTTAGAGCCTTCTTTCGAATACCGACAGTTGCAAATTTTTCTAACTTTTAATCGTGTTTGAGTTGCAAGTGTTTGTTTTAGCTACAAGAAATTCATTTGGATTTTCTTGGTGAACTGTAGCTAAATCCATCTGCCGTTGCGAAATATGTTGAACGTTTGCTTTTCATATACCGTGTTGGCTAAAGAAGTTCGATATATTTTTTCAGTAATTCATTTTGAGTGGGCTGAAAGGATTACTAGCTATTCAAAGCTAATTTAGGCCCACTATGCATGCCGCATCCAGGCGTGGAACACCTAGTTTAACGTCCCTTCCGACGAACGACGAATTGAGTTGCGAGGTCAGGCCTCCGAGAGGTCACCCATCCGGAGTTTGACCTCACTCGACCGAGCTTATTTTCAGACTGATGGAAACTGTTTAAGCAGCTCGGCCATTCACACCTCATACGCGGAGCCTACGCGATAGATGAGACTGAATCAAGTATGGTTGATAGCCGAAAGGCTGAATTACATTTTTCCAAACATTGGAAATATATGAATTTGTTACTTGAATTTATGAAAATTCCTTTATTTTGAAATGCGCGAATAAGGGCAAGTTGAGTCTTCAGAAAGTTAGGAGATTTTGGATTTGCAAATTGATTGTAGTTACGCTTTTTAGATGGGGACTAGGCCCACTCGGCGCGACTTCGCCGCGCCTCCGCGTTCCCTTTAGCTTCGCTGTAGCTCGGCTAAGTGGCAGTACTTAAGTGGAAAATGTATCTTCGTGTTAGATCTTCTAATTAAGCAGTACTTAAGTGAAAATGTATGTCTGCACATAGTGGCAACCGGGGTGATTTTGGGTTTTGCTTTTCCGTAGAAGTATGCCTGCTCACGGTGACGTGAAAGAGGTGAATCTGCATAAAAGTTGGTTGCAGTCATTGTTGTGGGTGCCTTGGTTGTTTCAGTTGTTTCAGTTGACTTGATCTAGTGGCGTTTCTTCTCTTAGTGAAATTAGCTGCCTTAGCGCCTTTGGCGTTAGTTGCCTACCTGGCCTAAGTTTCTTTAGTTGTCTTACTTACGTTAGTTGGCTTCTTGTTTTAGTTGTTGAGTAGATCTAGTTGTGTTTCTTGCCTTAGTGTATTTAGTTTCGTTAGTACCTTTAGTGCCCTTATTTGCTATATTGGCCTTAGTTGCTTTAGTGCTTTCTTGCGTTAGTTGCCGTCTTGTCTTAAGTGTTGAGTAGATCTATAGTTGCGTGCCTTACCTTAGTGGAGGTAGCCTTGCTTACGAAAGTAGTGACAACTAAGATACTTAAACGTACTTAGAGAGCAGTGAAAATCTTACTACAGCATGATTTTTCATCTGTTCCAGGGGCATGAAATAACTGATGAACTGTTCTCTTCTATTGTGTCGCTGGGTATCTATTGTATTTGCTGCCAATGGACTTGATGGCGGTCTTGATTTCAATGTTATATGTTATTATGAGCATCCAAAATTGCTCATTTCTAATCTTGTGAGCTTCATTTCTCTTGCTGCTGTTGACCGTAAATTAGCTTGTACTTCGTTCTCGCGATTGCCTTGATTTGAACGTCTTCCCGCTTCTCTTGATCCTCAGTAATGAAGAGAAATGTTAGAATCTCCGTCAAGGCAGCACAATTTCTTCACCTTTTTCTTGAAGCAAGACGAGGGTTGTTGCAAAGATCCTGTGTTCTTTAACAGATATTTTGATAGTTGCTGTTGACTGCAAGATTGTTCTCCGTTCTCGCAATTGCCTTATTTGAACGTCTTCTCGGTTCTCTTGATTCTCAGTAATGAAGAGAAATGTTAGAATCTCCGTTAATGCAGCACAATTTCTTCACCTTTTTCTTGAAGCAAGACGAGGGTCATTCCAAAGATCTTGTGTTCTTTAACAGATATTTTGATAGTTGCTGTTGACTGCAAGATTGTTCTCCGTTCTCGCAATTGCCTTATTTGAACGTCTTCTCGCTTCTCTTGCTCCTCAGTAATGAAGAGAAATGTTAGAATCTCCGTCAAGGCAGCACAATTTCTTCACCTTTTTCTTGAAACAAGATGAGGGTCGTTCCAAAGATCTTGTGTTCTTTAACGGATATTTTGATAGTTGCTGTTGACTGCAAGATTGTTCTCCGTTCTCGCAATTGCCTTATTTGAACGTCTTCCCGCTTCTCTTGCTCCTCAGTAATGAAGAGAAATGTTAGAATCTCCTTCAAGGCAGCACAATTTCTTCACCTTTTTCTTGAAACAAGATGAGGGTCGTTCCAAAGATCTTGTGTTCTTTAACGGATATTTTGATAGTTGCTGTTGACTGCAAGATTGTTCTTCGTTCTTGCAATTGCCTTATTTGAACGTCTTCCCGCTTCTCTTGATCCTCGGTAATGAAGAGAAATGTTAGAATCTCCGTCAAGGCAGCACAATTTCTTCACCTTTTTCTTGAAACAAGATTAGGGTCGTTCCAAAGATCCTGTGTTCTTTAACAGATATTTTGATAGTTGTTGTTGACTGCAAGATTGTTCTTCGTTCTCGCAATTGCCTTATTTGTACGTCTTCCCGCTTCTCTTGATCCTCAGTAACGAAGAGAAATATTAGAATCTCCGTCAAGGCAGCACAATTTCTTCACCTTTTTCTTGAAGCAAGATGAGGGTTATTCCAAAGATCTTGTGTTCTTTAACGGATATTTTGATAGTTGTTGTTGACTGCAAGATTGTTCTTCGTTCTCGCAATGGCCTTATTTGAACGTCTTCTCGCTTCTCTTGATCCTCAGTAATGAAGAGAAATGTTAGAATATCCGTCAAGGCAGCACAATTTCTTCACCTTTTTTTGAAGCAAGACGAGGGTTGTTCCAAAGATCCTGTGTTCTTCAACAGATATTTTGATAGTTGCTGTTGACTGCAAGATTGTTCTCCGTTCTCGCAATTGCCTTATTTGAACGTCTTCTCGGTTCTCTTGATTCTCAGTAATGAAGAGAAATGTTAGAATCTCCGTTAATGCAGCACAATTTCTTCACCTTTTTCTTGAAGCAAGACGAGGGTCATTCCAAAGATCTCGTGTTCTTTAACAGATATTTTGATAGTTGCTGTTGACTGCAAGATTGTTCTCCGTTCTCGCAATTGCCTTATTTGAACGTCTTCTCGCTTCTCTTGCTCCTCAGTAATGAAGAGAAATGTTAGAATCTCCGTCAAGGCAGCACAATTTCTTCACCTTTTTCTTGAAACAAGATGAGGGTCGTTCCAAAGATCTTGTGTTCTTTAACAAATATTTTGATAGTTGCTGTTGACTGCAAGATTGTTCTCCGTTCTCGCAATTGCCTTATTTGAACGTCTTCCCGCTTCTCTTGCTCCTCAGTAATGAAGAGAAATGTTAGAATCTCCTTCAAGGCAGCACAATTTCTTCACCTTTTTCTTGAAACAAGATGAGGGTCGTTCCAAAGATCTTGTGTTCTTTAACGGATATTTTGATAGTTGCTGTTGACTGCAAGATTGTTCTTCGTTCTTGCAATTGCCTTATTTGAACGTCTTCCCGCTTCTCTTGATCCTCGGTAATGAAGAGAAATGTTAGAATCTCCGTCAAGGCAGCACAATTTCTTCACCTTTTTCTTGAAACAAGATTAGGGTCGTTCCAAAGATCCTGTGTTCTTTAACAGATATTTTGATAGTTGTTGTTGACTGCAAGATTGTTCTTCGTTCTTGCAATTGCCTTATTTGTACGTCTTCCCGCTTCTCTTGATCCTCAGTAACGAAGAGAAATATTAGAATCTCCGTCAAGGCAGCACAATTTCTTCACCTTTTTCTTGAAGCAAGATGAGGGTTATTCCAAAGATCTTGTGTTCTTTAACGGGTATTTTGATAGTTATTGTTGACTGCAAGATTGTTCTTCGTTCTCGCAATGGCCTTATTTGAACGTCTTCTCGCTTCTCTTGATCCTCAGTAATGAAGAGAAATGTTAGAATATCCGTCAAGGCAGCACAATTTCTTCACCTTTTTTTGAAGCAAGACGAGGGTTGTTCCAAAGATCCTGTGTTCTTTAACAGATATTTTGATAGTTGCTGTTGACAGCAAGATTGTTCTCCGTTCTTGCAATTGCCTTATTTGAACGTCTTCCCGCTTCTCTTGATCTTCAGTAATGAAGAGAAATGTTAGAATCTCCGTCAAAGCAGCTCAATTTCTTCACCTTTTTCTTGAAACAAGATGAGTGTTGTTCCAAAGATCTTGTGCTCTTTAACAGATATTTTGATAGTTGCTGTTGACTGCAAGATTGTTCTCCGTTCTCGCAATTGCCTTATTTGAACGTCTTCCCGCTTCTCTTGATTCTCAGTAATGAAGAGAAATGTTAGAATCTCCGTCAAGGCAGCACAATTTCTTCACTTTTTTCTTGAAACAAGACGAGGGTCGTTCCAAAGATCTTGTGTTCTTTAACGATATTTGATAGTTGCTGCTGACTGCAAGATTGTTCTCCGTTCTCGCAATTGCTTTATTTCAACGTCATCCCGCCTCTCTTGATCCTCAGTAATGAAGAGAAATGATAGAATCTCCGTCAAGGCAGCACAATTTCTTCACCTTTTTCTTGAAACAAGACAAGGGTCGTTCCAAAGATCTTGTGTTCTTTAGCAGATATTTTGATAGTTGCTGCTGACTCCAAGATTGTTCTCCTTTCTCGCAATGGCCTTATTTGAACGTCTTCCCGCTTCTCTTGCTCCTCATTAATGAAGAGAAATGTTAGAATCTCCGTCAAGGCAGCACAATCTCTTCACCTTTTTCTTGAAACAAGATGAGGGTCGTTCCAAAGATCTTGTGTTCTTTAACGGATATTTTGATAGTTGTTGTTGACTGCAAGATTGTTCTTCGTTCTCGCAATTGCCTTATTTGAACGTCTTTCCGCTTCTCTTGATCCTCAGTAATGAAGAGAAATGTTAGAATCTCCGTCAAGGCAGCACAATTTCTTCACCTTTTTCTTGAAACAAGATGAGGGTCGTTCCAAAGATCTTGTGTTCTTTAACGGATATTTTGATAGTTATTGTTGACTGCAAGATTGTTCTTCGTTCTCGCGATGCCTTATTTGAAAGTCTTCCTGCTTTTCTTGATCCTCAGTAATGAAGAGAAATGTTAGAATCTCCGTCAAGGCAGCACAATTTCTTCACCTTTTTCTTGAAACAAGATGAGGGTTATTCCAAAGATCTTGTGTTCTTTAACAAATATTTTGATAGTTGCTGTTGACAGCAAGATTGTTCTCCGTTCTCGCAATTGCCTTATTTGAACGTCTTCCGGCTTTTCTTGATCCTCAGTAATGAAGAGAAATGTTAGAATCTCCGTCAAGGCAGCACAATTTCTTCACCTTTTTCTTGAAACAAGATGAGGGTCGTTCCAAAGATCTTGTGTTCTTTAACGGATATTTTGATAGTTGCTGTTGACAGCAAGATTGTTCTCCGTTCTTGCAATTGCCTTATTTGAACGTCTTTCCGCTTCTCTTGATCCTCAGTAATGAAGAGAAATGTTAGAATCTCCGTCAAGGCAGCACAATTTCTTCACCTTTTTCTTGAAGCAAGACGAGGGTCGTTCCAAAGATCTTGTGTTCTTCAACGGTTATTTTGATAGTTGTTGTTGACTGCAAGATTGTTCTCCGTTTTCGCAATTGCCTTATTTGAACGTCTTCCGGCTTTTCTTGATCCTCAGTAATGAAGAGAAATGTTAGAATCTCCGTCAAGGCAGCACAATTTCTTCACCTTTTTCTTGAAACAAGATGAGGGTCGTTCCAAAGATCTTGTGTTCTTTAACGGATATTTTGATAGTTGTTGTTGACTGCAAGATTGTTCTTTGTTCTCGTGATGCCTTATTTGAAAATCTTCCCGCTTCTAATGATCTTCAGTAATGAAGAGAAATGTTTCAATCTCTCAAGCACAGCTTATTCACTTTCTTCTTGAAGCGAAGTGACGGTTTTTCTAAAGCGCTTGTGTTCTTCAACAGATATTTTAGAAACTTAATTAGCAAATGAGGAATGCTACTGTCGTTACCATACCATTACAGGTAAATTCATTTTCAAAGTGAGGTAAGCTTTCTCTGATTAGCTTCCAGTCTCTTCGGGACACTGTTGTGAATGGGACTCTACTATGTTGTCGTAAAATTAAACTTTGAACACCTTCCCAATTTTCCTGAACTTCACTCGCAAATACTGACGCTGCTATCGTTACCATACCATTACTGCTAAATTCTTCTGAAAGTGAGGTAAAGCTTCCTCAGATACGCCTCTAGCTTCTTCAGGGCTCTGCAGTGAATGTGACTCTTCTTCGTTCTCACGAATTTTCTACGTGAATGCCTTCCCGCTGTTCTCGAATTTTATGTAACTATTCGCCACCCCTGAAATCTACGTCAAAAATTACAGCTGCAAGTTCTTAACTACTTTCTCGAGGCGATCAAATTTAATAATTTATCCAGCCCTTTTGCAAACATCAATGACGTTTTTGCCGTTACATAACATTACTTGTTCATTACATATTTTAATTATTTAAAAATTAATTTTTGATATTTAGCTTTTTGCTTTAAGTGTTTGATGCTGTCAAAGTATATTGTTTGTACTATGCATTTGTTCAAGCCAAATTGATTTTCGCACTGCATGTGAGACATTATTTTTTTCTATCGCGCATAAAGTTCCTTACGAGTGGAAGTTAACTGTCGTATTATTCCTGGTTGGTTAAAAATTGAGTCACCCCCAAATCAAGACTAATTGTTTTTGAAGTGAATCATTTCCTAGTCTCGTTGTACACACAATGCATTAAAGATGTTGCTTTTTACGGGAACCAGTGAGGTCTTTGTTATCATTCTTAGACGGTCGTTGCTGAACATATAAGACCGATCCAAATCATCGGGTTTTATTGTATCTACATCGGCTTCTTTTTTGGATCTCTTAGATTTTTTAAAGCTTTTGAGTATTCACAAGGGACATTTTCGCGTTTATACCCATCTGTGATCATTCTCCTGAGGAAATTATACAAGATAGATTCAACTTTTCTGAGTTCGCTTGTTATGATCTCCCAGGCTTGAACATTATATAACAGTCGGCTGCGTACACGTGCTTCAAGGATTCTTGTTTACGATCATGTGTCCCAGATATTTAAACTTACGAACATTTTTAACAGGTACACCGCTAATTAAAATGAGTGACGGTTTACTGTTCTTTATTGCTCGTTTTGCATGTTGGTGCTCGTCATCTTTGCTCGTTCTTATTTTGCAGCTAGCTGACTGATTTCCGTCCACGGTTCGAAATCCTCTTTCTTGCTCATTATTGTTCGTTATTGCTCAGTCCATTTAGTACTCATGTTTCTCGTTTTGTTTTTAACGCGTAACGTAGAACCAAAACGAGCAGTCAAGAGCAGAAAAGTTCTAAATAGAAGCTAGTCTTGATAGAAACAGTAAGTTACTCAACCATGTCCTTTTTACTCACTGACCATAGTTCTCGAGTAAGATAGAGTATGATGATTGTAAAATTGGACAGTTTGAAGTCATAATTGAGTGAACGGCACAAAGAATGACCATACTGCAATAAGAAGGTTTTTAGAAAAAGCAGACTTTTTGTGCAAAAGCTAAAATTTCTCACAAGGCATCAGAACTGAATACAATTCATTGTATCAATCACAAGATGAACGATACCTCAGATAATAATTAGGTCTTTCATCTACTTGCCAAAACAAAAGAAATTTGAAGATCAGCCATGTAATAAAATGTTCTCAAATGGGAATAATTTTTTGGGACACCCAGTATATTCTAAGGGTAATTGTAACCTCATCCAGATCTCCTTGCCACTCCCTACTTTACATTCGCGATAGCTGGGGATATTGTGCTGTGCGAAAGATTGCATGAATATTTCCGTTCAAGCCATTAATTCGCCAATATAGTATCTAGTCCCGCCTTCAAGGCAGGATTGACGCATGAAATCTCCTCATCAGAAATGAATGTTTCATGAGCGATTTACACATTGCGTTGCATAATTCTGCCAACGTCTCACGTTAATAGATGCTTTGGTAGTTTCGAGAGTAATTAGAATCGGGCCTTGTTATTGATTGATTCATCATATCGCAAAACATGCACATGCGCAACAAATTCTTGATCGAAACCAGCTGCTGAAGTTTGAGTGATGATGTTACTTACAGAAAACAGCATATGATATACCCTGAAAGTAGACTGATTATATGTTCGTACGTAATAGCTATTGATAGACAGATGGACGCTATAACTACGACTCATGGTCAAACGCTTCCAGAAAGGGACATGACCTAAATCATCTGCTATTTTTTCTCAAAACCACCGACCCTAAATCGCCGCAAAAAGTGGTTTTCCTGAAGTGCTACACTGCAAACAAACAAGCTATCAGTACTTAGAGGAATGTTTCTTCAAGCCATTAAAGCAAAAAACTCCTACCTATAAGTAATATTTTGGTTGTTTGGGGGCGCAAGAGATCTCATAAATTCGTTCACTACTGTGAGATTTTGATCGTTGGAGCAGTTCAGTCGAGCGCGTTGTTCGAAAGCGTTTGTTTGCCTTTGGCGGGAAGTTTGAATTCAAGAAGAATCAGCCAATCCCATCAAGTTATATCAAGTCTCGCATCCTGGTTGGTCCAGGAAAAAATTTCTTCCTGGCGAGAATTTTTTGCCGTTTTGAGAGGAGTTTGGCCATGAGGCCCTCAACTGTAGCGACAACAACAACATCAATTCACTTCAATAAGATGAGCGTAAGTTGAGAGTCCTTGTGTAGTGAGGCTACCCTGAAAGCCTTTGCGGCTAGTGCCACAGAGGACCATCCACCAGGGGGGTCAAACAAGTTTGGACGTGTCGCGGGCTGTGAAATAAAAAGTGTGCGGCCAATATTAAAACATGAAATGATATTCTCAATTCAAATCTGAAAATGTGCATTTGTGTACCTCTTTCTGCTTTTGTGGTATGGTTATTATTCTTTTATCTCGTAACGTGCGTAACGTTTTCGAAACATCTTTCAGCTCGTAACATGCGTAACATCTTCGAAACATCTTTCAGCTCGTAACGTGCGTAACATCTTCGAAACATCTTTCAGTTCGTAGCGTGCGTAACATCATCTAAATTATCGAAGTCCAAGTCCACCTGAGGTGTAAAACTGAACCTATTTGGCGGGAACATCTTACACATTTTCAGCTCAACAAATTTGATTTGTTTGGTAAAATCATTCATCTATTAGACCAAGAAATTAAGCAAATGCTGGTAAATGGTTCTATGGGAACGAGAATAGACGCTTACGCTGGAGATGGCGGTGAGGAACTTTTTGCCAAGATGCTTTGCGCTCGAATTACGAATCTTTAGCGATTCTATGGGAATTCCATTAAAGAACGCAAAGCACTTTGGTAAAAAGCAGGGAGCTTTACACGGGAGAGGAAACGCGCGCTGGCGCTGTCTGCGATGTGATATGCGACCTCGTTTGTGTGTGAACGTAGCAACGGAGCAGCGATAATTTGGCTTGCCTAGCAACAAAATTTTTGCTGTGGAGAACGACCGGGAAGAAAGCGAGAAGGTGGATTGAAATAGGTTTGTCTTAGTAAACAAAGGTTGCACAGCATTTCCACTTGCCTCACTATTTTATAAACCGTCCGACCCTCATTCGATTGATTGAAATAACTAAGAATTGCGTAAGTTTCGAGTCGATTGGAATCTCAGAATGTTGCTGAGGCACGAATAGGACAAAAGCACAATCGGTGCAAGTACCCCGAAAGAAAATTAAAATATCTCGCGAGTCTCATACTATCTCAGAAAGATTTTTCACTAGTTTTATTGCCAATGGCTATCCACAAGTAACTTAAATTTCTCAGAGTTGGGCGGGGTTGGGCAGGGTGAAATTTTCACAAATGCGTGCTTGGAGCGTGATCCAAAAGACGAGCTGGCCTAAGCACCGCTGAAAGAACTTAGCCGCTACAGCCAATTCCTGATATCAAATGGCTAAATTAGTCTCACTATGCAAAGATGAAACATTAAAGAGTCAAAAGAATGTCTAAGATAGCCTAAAATGCCTACCATTGTTGTTCAAATTCAATCCAAAAATGAGATGCACTTTCCGTCCAAACATCAGCTTCCATCTTGTTTTCTCTACAAAGTGCGCGATGCGCTGCGATAGGCGCATATCACATCGCAGAATGCAACTCAATGCGCGTTTCCTCTCCCGTGTATAGCTCCCTGGTGAAAAGTTCCTCGCCGCCATCATTAGCGTAATCGTCTATTCCACGCTCTTGAATTTTCATTTCAATGACAAGTAAATCATCGACCAGAACCGAACGTGGATTATTTGTTCCCATGCAAGCACCTTTTCAGAATTTTCCTAATTTCTGGGTCTTACTGATGAGTGATTTCAACCACAAAAATTTCCAGATCCAAGTTAGCCTTTAGCTGATAGATGAACATTTTAGTTTTGAATATCGCCCGCACACTTTTCATTCTACAGCCTACCAAACGCGTTGAATTTTGTGTTCACCCGGTATTTCCAAAAAGCGAACTAAAGCGGTGATAATCTCCATGTTCCATGACTTAACCTGGAGCAAGCTATAAAGAGCTTCTTTGATTCAGGGATACAAGCTTGACATGAGATCCTGCTGGATCATCGGGATTCCGAATCTCTATCCCAGTCCAAACACAATTTGAAGAGCCACTGTTTTGCTACTCCATAGAAGGAAAGTTCTGTATTTGTTTAATAGGACACAATGTGTTTATCAGTGTTGAATTGTTATCAGTAGTGATCCACCTTAACCCATTGTTCATATGTTTTGAACTTTTTTTTACTTGGTAATGAGCCACCTTATCGCTGATCCATCAATCAAATTTGTTTTGGAATGTTTAAGCGCGAGCGAAGCGAGCGCTGATCTTGCTAGCGTTTGATCTGTATGTCGAAATATCGATTGAAAATCTTCTCGAAGGATCTGAATCTGGTCCTTTTTAATTTTATTTCATTCATTGTTAGTCTTGTCTGGAGTTAGAGTCGCTACAGTTCGTCGTACATTTCGCTTCTTTCACGGCATTGTTTTAATCCACTAGATACCCGGTGAGTCAGAAAAAAGAATCCCCGCTTGGACGGCCACTGTTCCATGAATATCAAAGCGATAATATTGAAAACTGTCTTGTTTTATTGCCAATATGTTCAATTAGGTTCAGTAATTTACCCGGCCTTAATCAACCATTCTTTCCCGTCGATATGGATGATTTTCTGCAGAAAGCCCCTTCCAAAAACCTGCAAAAATGAATGAAAACAATGAGCAAATTTTCCTTCCTAAAATTGATGACATTCACATAAATTCATGTATTTTGTCCTCTTGGGAGTATGGAATCCCCTTGAATAGGTCATCGATACCAGGGGGAGACTTGTTCATCCTCCCAAAAGGATAGCACGTGCTAAAGCGTCCACAAGTCATTGCTGTAAGGCCATCGTAAGGCAGAAATGTAAGGGAAATTTGTTCATGATTTTGGGCACGTTTTAAGATTTTTGAAGAGGCTTTCTCGAGTAAATCCCTTATAATTTCAGAATGGAGTGGCCGATTTCAATCAGGTAAATTTTATAGTAGATTTAAAGTAACTGCTCTCCAACGCCTTCAAGACCGGGCGTATTCAATAATTGTAAACGCAAGAATAAAAGATGGCTGGTCGGCATCCTGGTTAAACGCAGAAAATCTTTTCCGTTACGATCGGAGTGTCATTACTTAGATTCTGATTCTGAACAGACTGTGCCCTGAAAACCTCTGGGATAAATACCAACCAAGATGTTTTCACTCAACCTACAATACGAGGCACTGTAAAGATATCCAGATCCCAAGATATAGGACTGAATTTGCAAAAAAGGATTCCATTATGCAGCTCTCAAAGCATGGAGTGATACACTTGCAGAAATTCGTGAGTTACCGACACTTGATCGTTTTAAAAAGCAACTTGAAACGCATCTAAAAAGCTAGACTCACAAGCCAAACACAACTCCCTGGAAGAACAGCAAGGAATAACTTTTATAGGGGTGTAGGTTTTTATTCATAAGGTTTTTATCATTGTAAGTAGATGTTATATATTTTAATTTGCTGAAGGGTTAATTTATGTATAAATAATATCAAATGAAGATGAAATATATGAAATGAAATGAACATTTCTACCATTAAACTATATATTTGCCGATATGATTGTCTTGATATCCAGGAAGCCGTTACCTTATAAACGGGGATTCTTTTTTCTGACTCACCCGGTAGGTAGGTAAGGAATTGTTCTTAATTATGAGCGAAAATTGGTACGAACTATGATGAGTACACCTGCGATTGGTACTGAAGGTCTCAAAACTCAAATTTTTATACGGGCAAGGGGGCAGCCAAACCATGTAAAGATTACTGTAATTTTGTATTTTATTTTGCTGTGAAAAGATTTTCAAAGGGCAACTGCCCTGCCCCAACCCCCCTCCCCCAACCCGCTGTGTACCATCCCGTAAAAGACTTTTACCTGTTCCTTGAAATGCATATATCAATACGACGCTACCATTCAGTCTTCCCTATGCTAGTTGTTGTTGCTGCGCAAATTAAAGTTAGTTGACGGAGCTAAGTAGAGGCAATCTATAAATAGGACAAAGAAACGCCTACGCACGTAATTGCTCCCATAGTGAAAAGATATGCACGCACGTGTCGAAATAATCAAATACAATAGGCTAATTTTAGACCTGCATATGCAGCCCTTGAGTTAGCTATTTATCTCCGTCAACTAACTTTAAGTATTTTGTAAACATATTTTTATACCGTCACTGGTGACTTTCTAATTTCATATACACGATATATTATTGATTGCAGCAACAGCTTTTATTCAAAGGCTCCCTTTTCCGTCAGAAAGTTTGTTTTGTGTCGCTGCATTTCATTAAAGTTGCATGCCATGTGCATTTGGCACGTCAGATTTATAGCAACGCAAAATTAAATATTACTCAATACTCTTAATTCACGGGCGTTTTCACGTGACATGTTATTTGAAACAGACTTTAATTTCTTCCTAGAAACCTGATGCAAAACGTGGCTGTTTCAACTCTTAACTTCTATCACAATTTGACTCCAACGAACTTCTGTATTTCAATCACATATGTGAATAATTGTGTATGTTATGACGAGTGACATTTTCAATAGAGTCCGCAGCAAAATGCCCAACCTTCCCTTCAGATGAATATAGGTTCTTGCTAGAACCTTCCTCATTTTTTTACAATTCCGTCATTTCAGCAGTCGCATTTCTCTCTTCGCAATTAGGTTGTTTGGGCGACTAAAGGCAAGAACAGAAAAATTCAAATCTAGCTTTCATCCTCACTGTTTGTCTGAATAGAATGATCTTGAACCAGAACTGAGACTTGCAGTATTTGTTGCTGTTTTTGAGAAAAAAACTGCTGTTTTTGAGAAAAATACTCTTGTCAGTTATCCGCCCCCTGCAAAATCTGTCTTCGGGATTCATGACCCATTAGGTTTATCCCACCTTAGCCAACTTAGAGTAGGTCTCAGCAAATTGAACTTTCACAAATTCAGGCATGATTTTAAGGATACTGTAAACCCAATGTGCCATACGAACGATGTTGTCGAGGATACGGAGCACTTTTTATTGCTTTGCCCTTCCTTAGTATTCCAACGACGAAACCTTCTGGCTGGAGTACTTCCTTTATTGCGACCACTTGGTTACGCTATTCTTTCAAATGAGGTTCTAACGCAGCTCTTACTGTATGGTGATACAAACCTCCCTAATGATGTTAATAGGAACATACTCGAGCTAACGTTACAATTTATTCATGAAACTGGTCGGTTAGATTAAGCTCATTTCAAACTTTTTCACAAGCCACGCAACCACTAAGTACCTTTTCTTTGCAACATTTTTCTTCTCCTTTTTGTTCGTAATTATGTCGAGTTTATATGCATGTATTTTTTCAAATGTTTTTAAAGGCCCCGAGGTTGACATAGTATTTTGCTCCTCTTAGTATCGTAATCGTAGTGTTGTAAAGTAGGTTAAGTAGTAGTGTGGGTAGTACTCTGTCATGTCAGTTAAATTTTTAGATGGAATATGAAAAATTGAAGCAAATACATTAAAATCGAAAACTTTCTGATTGAAAAGTTTCGGAAAAAACTTCGGACAAAAACTTTCTGACATCTTTTCGAGGATTCCTTTAAAAGAAATTTGCATGATACCAAAATATATGATAAAACCAGTTGTAATTTTACGTTAATCAATCATGTGTAGCTTAGAACAGCTATATAAATGTATCAAAAGTATTCAACAGAGGAAATAGTGCTGAAAGGGTTTTTCAAGATTGCAAACTGACGTTTTTTGCGAGAGCTGACGTTTTTTGTGGCCAGCGATTTTCCTGATCCTCCCAGCAGATGTAAACCTCACTATTCCAACTCAGATTGACTCCAGAACAGATGCACCGAAATCGGACATCATTCTGTTTTGATGATTTCGGTCTTACCGGCTTAAAAGTTTCGGTACATGCGAAACGGAATCAATGATATAACCCCATGCGATTACTGCTTGGCGGCCACTTCAGATTAAATCTATACAGCTCTGGGTTATCCAAAGATACTTTTTCCGAAGAAGAGATATGCATTCTCTCTTTAAACAAGAAGACCCCTTCAAGAAAAGAACAACCAACGCATGACTATTTACCTTAGTGTAAATAATTTACCCGATGCAAGATGAATTGCTACCTTTTGTCCAGAGTTTCCTGTCCTTACTCCTTGTTGATTTTTGGGAGGGCAATGGTACAGCGCCTGTGTCAAATGGAAACCTGCAAGAACTCAATACACTACGAAGGTGTGAATGCTTGTGGTGTCATTTCAGTAGATCTGGTTTGCAGTTCATCCATAGCTACCTGACCAATAGGAAGCATGGAGTAAGGTTAATGGTTCATCCAACGCGTGGACAAAAAACTGCGAGGTGTACTGCAGGGTTCAGTCTTGGGGCTGTTGTTTGTTCAACGTGTACTTTAAGTTGAGGTGAACGTTTAAGTTGACTTCCCTTTAATAAAGGACCATATCCTGGGCATGAACTAAATGCAAAAACGATGAAAATTTGCATAGAAAGATGAAACCAGTCCTGGGGCTAACTATGATTTTTTTGAGGCAGACTGCTCCCATTTGTTCTGCGTGGTTGTTATGAATAATTGTTTGTATACTTGACAGTGAGTCTTAATTTATATGCATGTGTTCATTACTCGTAGAGCTAATATACCGCTGCTGTTTCTTTAGAATAGTTGTGGATGTGACTTTTTTCAGGAAATTACACGTTGTGTGTGAAAACTACTGAAATTGAAATTAGGGGTGGAAGTTCCTGAAAAAGTCATATCCGAAACTAATCTAAAGAAACAGCAGCGTTATATTAGCTCTATGAGTAATTAACAAATGTAAATAAGTTAAGACTCGCTGTCGAGTTTACAGAAGGATTTTCATCTTAGCAACTGAATTATTGCTGAAATGATCATAACAACCAACATTTTTCTCTTTGCGAAGAAAATACTCTAAGCTGGCTACGCTCTGCCTGTCTGCCTGTTAACAGGTGGAAGAATCTCATGCTGTAAACCAGTTTTGATTAAACCAGGTTACAAGTAAGCTTAACGAGAACTTGCAATGTTAAATAAAAAGGCTTTTCTATGAATAGAAGAAAGGAAACCTTTAGACACGGCATTGTTTCTTTAGTGATCTATTGTAAACGGTGCATGTGCACCTTCCATTTGAATGTGATGAATTACGACCTGATGAAAACCAGGCTTCGCCATCGACTTTCTGCAAATTTGCTCCTTCCATACTCTACTCACGATCCTCGGCTTCCCTTGCCTACTCTCTCGCCTTTGCGATTTTGCAGTATCATTCTCCTTGCAATTCCACTGAGGTCAAATGGAAAATAAACTTTGAAAGCATAGGTTCCAAATTTATAACTCGGCGTAAAAAGGTGGGTTTAAAATTCAATGACCTATTTCTTCTGATTGAATGGCTTAAGAGAAACTTTAGTTATTTATCTGTAATTCTACCGTTGGACTTTCCAGAAATTTTTAATATTTTTCAAAATTAGAGCGTATTTTCTATCTCAGCTCATTTTAGGATGTGACGTCATCAAATTTCTAAATCATAAACCAGAGGAGTGACAGACTTTTGCTTGATATCATATTATAGGCATCCATAAACCATAGTTCTCTTCGAAATTACTTCATGTTGCGTCACACGGTTTAGAAATTACGATGGTTTTAAGTTTTTTTGAAATTTTTTCTTGAATTCTTGAAAAAGAAAAAAAACACTCTAATTCTGAAAATATTAAAGATTTCAGAAAAATCCAACGGCAGAATTATAGAGAAATAGCTAAAGTTTCTTTGAAGTCATTCAGTTCAAAGAAATAGGTCACTCAAACTTACACCAGCCTTTTTAGAGATTTGGAACCTATGCCAGCTTTGAAGCCATTCTATCATTCAATGCATACGAACTTTCCTTGTTCTTATTTTCTATACCTAGTTGTTTTCAATCCATTATTGACAAGTGCTACGGCCGACATCGATGCAAGAAGTTAGGCACATCGTTTTAATTTTGCTGTAAACAACCATTATGAATTGAAATTTGCTAGTGTTACACGTTTTAGCGTTCCTCCCTGACCCCAAATCCTCTCATTATTTTACAATATTATGAAGAATAGAATTCTTCACATATAATCAAAGACCCCCTTGTTCATGTATGAAGAATAGTTATATTAGTTATTTTCTCTTATTCATTTTCCTCATTCGCTTGCCTAACTAACTCCTCTACTACCCATACATAGCCTTTAACTTGAACGAATTTCAGAATGGTTGTTTTCAACGAAATTAAAACGATGTAGGCGAGCGAGGCAAAGGAAGCCGAGGATCGTGAGTAGAGTATGATAAAAGCAAATTTCCAGAAAGTCGTGGCGAAATTGCCCCTTTTAAAAATATCCTTCGTGCATGGCCAAGGGGCTTCTTTGATCTGTATATAGATGCTTACATAAAGGAAGCACGTATACAAGGGCATGGTCTTATGCGTGAATATAACGACAATGCCCTCATTGCGAAAATGAGAGAAGACGCATAATTTGTATCGGTTTATTTAATTCTTGTTAAATTGTCTCGTATCAAAAGCTCACTTTTTTGGTCCGTTGAGGAAAATAGCAAGTCCGGGCAGCAAGTACATGTCACTCCATTGCATCTTTTGTCCTCTTTAATGACTTTGGAGCGTAACTCTCCATCAGCCATCAGCATAATGTTAGTGAATTTATGCCGGACGAGTTGGAAAAAATTTGGGTGGTTTAACAAGCCATATTTGGGTAACAAACACATCCAATCAGGTGTGTTGAAGTTTTAGTTTGCAAACGAAAGATTTAATTAATCATCAAAATCTCTGTTGTTAAAATCAGTCGTTTCTACCCGTATTTATTTGCAATTTTGTGGTATAACTTTTCAATGAAAAATATCGCTAGCATAGGAACCTTTGCTGCCTAACAATGACAATTAAATCAATAGTCGCCAAAAGGGATGAAGAATAAATTACAATTATGTTTTCTTTTGTGCTTTTAGCACAATGAATTCATTTTCTTGGCAGAGAAACAACATGTTTGTTATGGTCTAGGAGTTCACACGCGCATGAACATGAATCTAATTGAAGTCCTATCTTTGGAATCTTGCGCAGAAATACCGATTTCGACCAAACAAAATGTCATGTCCAAGTAAGCCTCTCTTCTTTGCAATGGATTTTTAAAGAAACGAATTTACCAAGTAAACTGCATTAATTAAGTTGGACCGCTTGCAGTTTTTTGACGTGGCTGACTTTCGTAAGACTGAATGTCATTCTTTCAAATAGAATTTTCATGACATAGAGGCCAATGAGCAAGTATTTGTCAATTTCATGTTTCTATTTACACTCCATCTTTTTTCCCCTCGCTCAGCACCTTATGGTTTGAAATTTTTGTAATCTAATTTGCTTTTTAATAAACCCGATCCCTTGAGAGACACTCTACAATGAGGCCAATGCATAGCGATTTCTAGAGACTCTCGGCAATGAAGTCTGAGTGCTAGTGCTACAATTTTCGATTTTTGTTGCCCATATGCCCATCAGTCTACCAGGGCAATTTCCAGGCGCTTCAAAATGCTAAGATGTAATATTTATCCCAAAAAGCATCAAATTCGGTGAAAATCTTTCTTACCGACTTGAAAGGGCAATGAAGCCCAAAAAACGCAGCATTATATTCAAATCATTTGCGGTTTAGAAACGTAAGCCAAAAAGTCATCCGTGCTTGGACTAGGATTCATAACGATTCGAGGCATGCATTTCAATTGCCAAAACTCGAAGTTTATGTTAAGTCTTATTGAATTCTTTTTCTTTCAAAGTACTCAATGATTACAAATTACAGTAGATACAACTTGTTTTCTTGTAAAAACTTTTCACCGCGGTGCAGTGTGACTTGTTTGCCCGTCGGCCATAATGGGCGACTCCTTGTAAATATGCCGTTTTTACCCCCACATTCAAAAACTTCAGTAATCCCTATGTAGAGTTGATTGATCTGTTCACATGTTTTTCTCAATTCAGTTAATGATATTACCAGTTCATTTTGTTTTTTCAGAAAAATCTCCTTGAGGATCTAATTCAAATATTATCGATGACATGGATTTACCTCTTTTCCAGGGTCATGTTGACTTCAATTATGAGGTTTCAAGATCATTAGCTGCTTGTCAAGGAGTTTTGCTGGTTGTTGATGCTGCTCAGGTATGACTGCTTTACATAATTGAATCAAGCCACCAGTCAATCAACCAGCTGGTTTCTCACTTCATCATTCAACCGAGAAAATGAAGACAAAACTTTAATGCGACGAAATCCTTCGCCACCATTTTCGACCAGCGAGAATATTGTTTGCTATTTAACAAACATCCTGCAGTAGATTTTGCGAGCCAAAGCTTTAAAAACCTATATACAGTGACCATACAATATTTACAATAAAATGGATGCCTTCTTAGACTCAGCTGGAAGGCTATTGCCTAAGCATTTTTGCCCATTTATCCGTTTCTTCCATGGCAACCTCAAATCAGTCTTTGTATTTCAGAGGCCATGGGAGGAGCAGAAGTGTTCTCATTACTTTTGTAAGACTAAGAAACAGCATGCAAGAGAGAGATAAATTTTTGATGCCTTTTCAGTTAATCGGAAAACTTGGGTTGCACATGTTGAAAATGCAATCTCTTGATAGCGCAGATCTTGAAATTCCAACAATGTAGTCGCCAAAAACGTATAATTTCGTCGATAGCGCTTCATTGATAGCCGCCCAATCCTAGCCTACGCGTAGACCCATAATGGGTCTACGCGTAGGCTTCCCAATCCTACTTAGTAGCCTCTCTACACAAGGACCCTCAACTTACGCTCGTCTTATTGAAGTGAATTGATGTTGTTGTTGTCGCTCCATTTGTAGTTACAGCGTCCATCAGTCTATCAATAGCAATAACTACGAACGTGTAATCAATCTACCAACTTAACGTACTGTCTGGATTGGAATCGAATAGATTCTGTCTTGTAGCCGAAAGATCGAACTATTTTTGTGATTTTATCGTGTTTTTATTGGTGCTAGAAATATACCGAGTGAGTCGAAAAGAGTTTACACGTTTGGTGGGCTGTAGAATGAGGGGTATATGCGGCCGATGGGAACAGAAATTCCACGTTCCATTCTATGGTCCATGATTTACTTGCCATTAAAGTTTCAATTCAATACAATTGTCAGTTTCAGAAATAGAATTTAAGTTTCATTGACAAGTAAATCATATTCCAGCATGGAATGTAGAATTGTCGTTCCCATACAAACCCCTTGTAAGCATTTTCATAATTCCTGCGTCGCCTTTACGAAAATATTTCGTTTGCGAAAGGCTTGAAGAAGGGCCTAAGACGCTTGATCAAATCGAAAAGAAACTTCTTACACAGAATAACTCTAAAGTACATTTTTCACGGGTATTGGCACCTTTATTGCCATGGGATCGAAAAATTTTAGTATTTATTCAAGAATTCATTTCTTAATTCTTTTGAGAGAATTTGAAGATTGAATCTGAAAAACTAAGATCTACAAAATGCAATTCAACTGTGCCAATCATAGCGGAAAAAACACTAAGTCGTCAAGTTTCCACTATGACTGGCACTTACAATATTGCTTAGAATTAAATGAAATAAGAAATTCCTCACTTCTTCATCGATTTTTACTTGTAAAAAGGATGCCTTTCTGTCTCGAAAAAGTACTTTGCAGTATGGTCTTCGATCAATGCGCTTTAGTAATGCAAAATCAAGGAACACCAATACATCTGTTCGAAATTTTCGCAAAAATTGAACGTCCTTTTTTCGCTTCAAACTATCAAAAGCTTGTAAATAGATTGTCTCCTCTTGAACCTCTACATAACCCTTTGAATTACCTTACAGAACCTCCTTTATGCAATTTACACCTACATTTAATTAATATTGAGAAAAGTAACCAAAATAGGGGGTGCTCTCTCCGCGATTAGTCTACTTACTGAGAGAGCCCCCTCCATTCAAAAATTCCTATCATGCAAATATCTACTTTTGTTTTTATTCTCCCCTTGTACCGGGTGTCCCAAAAAACTATATACAAGTTTGAAAGATTCTGACGCCGACAGTTTAAACCTAATTACCGACAGCATATTTTTTTGTTAACCTTCATTTGCTAAATGAAATTTTGATATTTTTCTGGCCACTGTGGGTAACTTGGTTGCAGAGCCATAAATCCGCAAACGCAAAATTTACTCTTAGGCCCAAACCAGAGCCGCCACTGTTAGCCCTTTCGATGCATCTGCAGCTCCTTTGCTCCAGAGACTTGGTTGGCCATCTGTACAAAAGCTGATAAATAAAGAAACAGGTTCTATGGTTTACAAATCTCTTAACTCTCTTGCACCTCAATATCTTAGCGATCTCTTCGTGAGATTGTCCGAGGTACATCCAAGAGAGTTAAGAAACTCTAAAACAAACCTTGCAATACCCATGTTGAGAACTGGCAATGGCCAAAAATCCTTTGCTTATCGTGGGGCCAGTCTCTGGATCAGTCTTGATTTGGATACAAAGATGGCTCCCTCAATCAATGCCTTCAAGTCCAAAATCAATGAAAAATAAACCTTTTGTATATGGAGGTGTATCGCTGTAAATTTATATATCTTTAATTTTGACGTATTCCGCTCTTTTTATTGTAAATTTTGTAGTATATAAATTTTTAATTTTGTAAGTAATTTTTTGCAGTTGATGTAAAGTAAAGTAAGATAAATCCCTTGATTAAATATAACGTAATACGATTGTCCTTTGAGAATGTTTTCTTGTCGGTTTCTAACAATAAGAATCCAGAAACATATCAGCATCGGATGTCGAGGGCCAACATGCTTCTGTCATCCCTAGAATCGTTGGCCCTTCTCTACTGAGAGGTCTGGTTTGGGCCTAAAGAGGAACTTTTACACTTGCTGATTTATTTCTCTGCAACCAAGTTACCGAAAATGATGAGAAAATACCAAAATATGATTCAGCCATTGAGGGTAAACAGAAAATAGATTCAAGGTGATTTGACCGGAACTCTTTGCATTAGCATTTTTCAAATTTGTATACAGTTTTTTGGGACACCCGTTATATAAACTGTTATTTCATGGTTTATATTCCTCGCTAGTTATTTGTCGTTTTTGTAGTTATTGGTATATTGAGAATTTTAAAATGTATAAAGTGAAACTGAAACTGATCAATCAATATCTTGCAGGGCGTTCAAGCGCAAACTGTGGCGAATTTCTATTTGGCAATGAATGCAAACTTATCTGTTATTCCAGTCTTGAATAAGGTACGATCGCGATCCTTTCTGTAATCAGCCAACTAATTTGCACATCTCAAAATACTTCAATTCAAGATCAAATTGGACTCATGAAACGAATGTAAAAGGAATGAAAAGTTTACATCATGAAAGGGGTTTGGGGTAGACTCAATACAGATTCCCAGTCATCACAACAACAACCATACTATTTAGATTTTTTATTGAATTGGATTAATTATTGCTGTTATTGGGACTAATGACTTATTGACCTTAATCATGGCCCGGATAAGCCGTTCGTATCACGTTTTTGTCGCGGGATGCAGACAGAGAGATTTTGCTTGAAGGTAAGGAATTTTGCCAAACATACCAAAAACTATCATTGATCTATTTTACCAGTAACATGTCTATTGTTATACTCGTCAAAAAACATGATTTCTTTGGAGTTTTATGTTGTGTGGTCGGCAATTTCTATAGACTCCGCCTCATTATTAGTGTCGGGAAATAAAATCTTGAATCCAGAGCAAAATGATGAAAACGATAGATTCTTTTGTTACTTTATGGGAGCCTATCTTGGGAGGAGCTCATTGAATCCCCTCTGGATTAGTTTATTCTTGCTTGTGAGGAATTTTGCCCAGAATTAAGGAATTTAGTCCATATCGAATCTCAGGCCAAAAACTCAGCCATTATATCATGAGTCCCAATGTTTGAACTAAAAGATCTCTCATGCTCCTCCGCAGTTCTGTATTTCGTGCTGCGTATTTCGGAATGGAGTAAAAACATTGAGACGAGTCAAGTAATTAGTCTAGGTATAGCATACCAGTTAGGAAATGCATGGTAGGTGACGATAGTTGACAAATTTATCTGATAAAGAAATCGGTTTGACGTTCGATGATAGATTTTATAGTAGGTAGCAAATCCATTTGATTTTGGTAATCCTTACCCTGGGTACCAGAGCCAAAAAATGATAAAATAAAAAAATGAAAAAAAAGTAAAGGAGGAAAGAAAATTGTCCCCTTTCTTCCTTCTCTCTTCCTTTTCCAAATTTTCAATTTCTTTCTAATTTTGAGGCTCTGGTACCCAGGGTAGGTAATCCTCAACATGGAATTTGAAGATTCATATTACAATAGCATAGTTAATGATTCTTTGATGCAAAGCAATAAAGTGATACTATGCGCATACCAACCGGCTTTGTGTGGCACTGGAAAATATAAAGCCCGAAGTCTTGAAAGTACAAACCGAGTTTGCGAGGTCTGTGCAACAAGACCGAGAACTTTATATTTTCCTGTACAATTACAAAACCGGCTAGTATGAGTTTTATTACCTGATAGCTTCTAATTTGGACTAGTATCATTTAGTCAAATGCATTTTGTAAGTTTTATGTCGCTTGAGTTTATTGCAAATCTCACAGGCCTAAATCAGTTGCTGTGGTGACAAAAACGCGTCCTTGTATCGTATTATACAAGGCAATGGGAAAACCGCGGGAAATGTGCGATTAGCCAATGGGATTGGCAGGATTCTCGTATTGCCTCGCTTTTGAAATGTCAGTCATGTAATAAAAAGCAATGCATGGTGAACATAAGGCTCAAATCTTTAAAAATGTCTGTGTAAAATTCTATTACAGCTTTCTTTTAATTAATGGTTTGGAAGGAACTCAGGGCTTTTTGCTGTAAATCTGCCGTGGAAATTTATTGATATCTTGATTGGTCTCAAAATGGCGGCATTTATTAAATTTGATGCTATGACGTCATCAATTTGTAAATCCTAAGCCAGAAAAACTACAGATTTCTGCTTGCCATCATATTGTAGACCTTCATAAACTATACTTTTCTTGAAGGCTATACCATTTTCCCTCCATTGGTTTAGAATTCACGATGTTTTACATTTGTTCAAAATTTTCCATGATTTTTTTCAAAAATAACTAAATTGCCGCCATTTTGAAAAAAATCAAGATATCAAAAAATTTTCACGGCAGATTTACAGGAAAGTACCATAAGTTCCTTTCAAGTCATTCAACTCAAAGAAAAATGGCATAGAAGTTTACACCCACCTTTTTAAAGATTTGAAGGATTTAAGCCCTGCCCTATGCTTGCGGGGTGTCTCAAAATAGTGTTCAATGTTTGATTAGATCATAGTTAATAGACTATGATTAGATATTGAAAAATAAGGATGACGTGAACAGGCCCATGGGAAAATGACCCTGTCTCTGAGATTTTGAAGTAATTTTAGACACCAGAATCTTGCAAATCCGTTGAAAATTCACTGAGTTACGAGCTTTCAAAGAGCAAATTTATGCGATGGCGGAAGCCACAGACCCCTAGATGACTTTTGATGCAAAAAGACTTCAAAATCGAGGCAAAAAGGTTATGCAATGTTGTATCTCTCGTTGATATCAAATCAAACCAAATAGGACTTGGAAAGTAATGTAATTACCAATCATAAAATCAGCTAGCTATACCTGGAAGAATGATTTGGTCCTTGCCAAAAGAAGAAATTTAAAGATCGGCCATGTGATCAAACTGATGATTTTTCAAAACGGAGTACTTGTTGGGACACACGCACGGTAGCTTGTTGTAATTAATTACATCAACTGGCAGAATTAGAAAACAAAACACTTACCTTCAGACTAATTCAATCTGCAGTATATTTTTGTCTTGCTCACGAGTCACCAGAAATGACAGATTACACGATGTAAGAAAGAACGCACGCACAACGTCTTATCTTAACAATTTTGTTGGGATTTTTTTCCATGAAATTAATTATTTAGATTTATTTAGATGAAGATAAGGCAAGATTTAAGGGACCACGCTTTTTTTACACTTCTGATCGACAATAAACACATGTGAATGTCACTCACTGTTGAGTAAGTCTGTTTGTTAAGGCAATGCATCATCTCACTAAATATTTGATATTATGTACGTGAAATCTTATTGCTGTACCTGTTCAAATATTTGTGAGAGTAAGAAGGAATTGATAATCTTTTCAGCCTTAAGGGGTTTCGTTTCGTCTTCTTTTTCAACTCTTTGCAATTAAATGTTGTAGTCTTAAAGGGTTTGTACAAGGTTTTAAGCTTGCATTTACAAAGAGCAAAGAAATCTCAAAATACCCTGCTCGAGTCGATGTCCCACAGGGGCGGATCCAGACTACTGTGACTACTGCTGAAGCAGTAGTCAGATTGCCAGATCCTTGTATCTAGTCATTTAGGTATACGCCTATTTTCAAAAGGCCACACCCTAGTATTTCGAATAACCTCACCTTGGCAGTAGTCACAATATTTCCTGGATCCGCCTGCGGCACAAGTGCTGTCAACAATTGATGGCCAAAGAAACAATGCTGTATCTGACTGTTTTCTTTGTGCTATTCATAAAGAAGCCTATATAACATTGCACACTCCCTTTAATGTTCACCATATGTCTTATCTGCTTTCGCTGATCTGAAAATCTTGAAAATCACCTGCTGTATATATCAGTTTCACTCGATTTCACTATCAGTAAACTCTAATTCTACATCAAGCATATCGAACAGTTGTTTTTTCGACTGAATAGCTTTCAGAAAGAACTTACTTGTTTTTAGTGGAATTTTTTGTTTTGTTACAACTTGCCCCAGATCGACAACGTGTGAAAATGTACTGTTCTGGAAAAATGCATTTGAATATAGCATTAAAGCTCGATTTTAGAAGAAACAATACATATTTTACTCAAATACTGCATGGGAATTAGGAATTCACACCAACTACGGAATGCTGCAGAACGAAAAGTTCTGAAATCCAAAAATACACTTGTAGGCCAAAAAATGGGGATAGCAGTGGTAAAAAATAGCCACTTGCAAGAACAACAAGAACCACTGTTTAAATTGAAGGTACTAACAAGACATTCATTCACACAAAAGCCTATGAGCACAGCTTTAATAGCGGCAGAGAAATACCCTGTGTTATAAATTGCCCCTGTTACTTCTAGCCCCGGTATCCTCTACTTTTAGATTATTTTGGTCTTTGCAAATGCAAGCTTTTATCCTTGCACATTTTATTGTATGGTGATAAGATTCTTCTTAACGACCTTGATAATAGTGTACTTCTCTTAATTTTAAGTTTTATCCTAAAAACTAGTCGACTTGATTAGAAAGTCTCAAATTCCGTTTCAAGCTACACAACCACCATATCCCCCTTTGGCAAAGCGTTGTTGTTGTAGTATCTTTTGTATTTGTTTATTTATTAATCTATTATTTGTTTTTTGTAGTTACGTAACGTTTATTGATTGGTTGTTTTTCTTTTTGCTTCGTTTTCATTAGTAGTTTAACTCTATTATGTAATGGTCACATGGTAGACAAAGCCTTTTGCTCCCTGTGGTATTGTTTTAGTAGATAACGGTAGTACAGTAGAGTAATTCTGTAGACGTGTAACCAGTAATATATCATTGTAACTTTTTTGTTGGATTACATAAAAATCCCTTTTGTTTGTTTTTTCGTGTTTATTTCACTGAGCGGATTTTGAGGTGAATTTTGCAACTTGAAGTTCTTACAGATGTCATCTTTTTTATATTCAAGATAAAAAGTTTAAAATAACGAAGTACCTAACTTTCGGTACTGGCCCAAATGCTTAGTTTCTTACAGAAAGATACTTGGACACAAAGTATCTGAAGTTCCTTTAAAGCCATTAAATCATTAACCAATAGTGCAATGTTTTTAAAGATTCGATACCTATACTGCAAAGGAATACATTTGCCCCATCGTATTTTAGTCATGATGAATAATGAATGCTTCTTAATCTTAGATTGACCTCAAATCAGCAGATCCTGAAAAGGTCTCAAAGCAAATGGAAAACGTCTTTGGGTTTGATAATAGTGAAATTTTAAAAGTGAGTTCATTCAATTTTTAAGAATTTATAGAACTGGTTATTTATTAAAGCGTCGAGTTTAAAGAATTCATTAAGAAATCATTAATGGATTTTGATTAGACAAATTAGGAAAAGTGCTCAACTAGATGCATTTATATTGTCTTGTAACCGTACTTAATTGATTCCCATCCCAAAGGCGGGCAACTTCATTTTAGATACCTTACCAAGAGACCCGAGTAACAGATTATCGTATTAGTTTTATTTCAATGAATAGCCATAAATCTCTTCTTCACGAGAGTCCAACTGTGGCTACCTATACAGGAGTTTATGAAACCACGACACCAACTGGAACAGTAACGCAAAGTTGCTTTTGTTGCAGAACATTGGCTTCAATAAATTCCTCGTCCCAGTGCGAATTTTTCTCTTGAGAGACTATGAAGTTGTCTCTTTCAATTTCACAACTTGGAAATCCCATTTCTGGTGTTTCTTTCAATGTTCTTGATAGTATGCTCAAAACTTTTCCTCGAAAAGCAGTTTTATGGGTGCTACGTTCTGTCAGAGTATCCAGCCTGCCAAGATGAAATTTCGTGACTCGTGTGATTTTGCGCATGCTAACAAGGAATCTCCTTGACGAAGGGATTCATAAATCCATTTATTGATCAACAAGCTCGTAAATTTCAAAGCAATGATATACAACGTTCAGCGTCTCTTCGCAGCATTTTGTTTGAAGGACCGAGTCATGTTAGGCAGTCTACGTATACCCAAAAATAAGAAATCTGCTGGCTTATGGTTTTCTATGGCCCATCTGAGTGAACAAGGGCAGATTTTGTAATACAATAGCATGAGTTGCTTTTGTTGACACCTCAATTCAAAGCGATTAGCAATCACAGACAAAGGAAATTCTCTCAACCAGTAAGTCAAAACAAGCAAAGCCGCAAAAGTTTCTCTGAAACCCAGGTAGCTATCGCGCTCGTTCTGCATTCCAGAAATCATTTCTAAGTGCAAACATGAGCATAGATCGAAAGAAGAAGGATATATCTACACATCTGCCGCGGGCATTTTATTTCTTTGGTCCAAAAGCTGAGCAGTAAATGTTTTGATAACAGCCAAAAGAATAAGAGAATTGAATTGCCTCCCAAACGGCTTTTGAACCAAACAAATAAAATGCCCGCGGCAGATGTGTAGATGCATCCTTCTTCTTTCGATCTATGCTCATGTTTGCCCTTAAATCCAATTTCTGGAATGCACAACGGGCGAGCTAGCTACCCTAGTTTCAGAGAAACTTTTGCGGCTTTGTTTGTTTTGATTTACTGGTTGAGTGAATTTCCTTTGTCTACAATCGCTAATCGCTTTGAATTGAGGTGTCAACAAAAGCAACTCATGCTATTGTATTACAAAATCTGCCCTTCTTATCTGAGTGCCAAAAATTCATGTGAATTGAAACTGATCACATGAAATCAATTGTGCTACAGTGAGTCCTTTTTGTTTACCAGGAGTGATCCCTGATCTTTATCACATGTGTTACATGTTACACGGCAGAGCAGGTCTATTTATCATGACTCGATGCTTTTGACACCCCCAGTAACGACCCCGCTGAAACATTGCCCCGCCAAGGTAGAAGGATGACCCGCCAAGAAAATTTGTTTCCCCGCTAAGTTTGAGTTTAAACACTTTCCCCGCCGTGTTTCTGTTGGTTCCCCGTTAAAACTTTTATTTCCCCGTCAAACCTTATAGAAGTTTCATCACAGACAATAGCCGAAAATTTCCATGAAAAATGTTTAATTTCGTAATTTCCCCGCTGTATCTTTAATGTCCAGTGGGTTTGTTACTGGGGGGGTGTCTTTTGAATGACAACAAACCCTCGTTGCAATTTGATAGATGCGAGTATTAATCAATTACAGGTTTCCGCAAAAACTGGTCTTGGCATTGAGAGCTTAATGAAACGGATTTGCACTACTATCCCAAGGTTTGTGTAACAATAAAACAATTTGTGATTCCAATAGACCGAATTAAATATTAGTAAAAGAATAATCAAAGGCAGTACGAGAATATTTTTGATTGAAAACAATGATACATATGACTGAGTACAAGCCTTCGATCTTCTTCAAATCTAACACTGTTTGTCATTATTACAAAATAGCATGATAAGGCTTACTGTAACTGCCGAATTTTTAAATGGTTGTCATAGATATAACTAAATTAAATTTGATATTTTTCAAATAGATGCTTTAAACTTCGAAAAATTGCGCACCATCCTTTCCTTAACACCATCCTATTTCATAGTCAAACTAGCTGAAATGCTTCTAAGATCTCTTCTGAGATTAATTGTTATGATTGCTGATAGTTACAAGGCCTTTAGATTAATTTCCTTAGTCCCTTGATTCCTTGTGTTCTTTGATTTGATGATGTCGCTCCGTTGGTCAACTGAGACTCATGATATTACTCTGAAAAACTTGACCCTATTTAGGCCCTCAGTTTTGCATTGAATGGGGATTTTTACTGCAATTGTTTCTGTGAGGTGATAGCTGAGAATGGGCCTAAGCAGGGTAATCTTTTTCACTATTTATGACGATTCCCTGTTTAGCCAGGAATACAAGAGATTTTAGTGTTCAATTTAGCAGGCCTAAACGTTTGATGTTTCAACGATTATGAGAAGAAAAAGCTGGAAAGTTATAGCGGATATTATAAGTTGAATCTATGCCTTATCTATTCGTCCATCTTTTTGAGCCCTGACTAAACAAGTGAACATTGTCTGTGAAATATTTTGAAACCTTTGTCTATCACTATTTTCCCTGTTGGCCACATCTACTTGAAACATTGCTTTGAGAGCACACTGGATAAGGAATATTCAAGAAGCGAGAGCGGCGTGTTTGAAAATAAAAATAAATTTGCTGATCGCAAGCATAAAGTATTGTCAAGCATTATTTTACGATGTGGATAAACCGGACGAAAATTTTGTGGCTAGCTGATGTCAACCGTTTTGGCGAATAATGCTTGCTGCTTTGGCCAGGGTTCACAATACACTGTGACTTATATTTTGTTCCTTGTAGCCCATCTGGTTCACGTAAAAAACCACTCAAGGTGTTGCTGTTTGATTCTTGGTTTGATCAATACAAGGGAGTTATTTGCCTCGTTGCAGTGATTGACGGAGAAATTAACAAAGGTATGGAAACATTTGATCGAGGAGTAAGACGGGTGAAATGATATGCCCAGGAAAAAAACTAGTCCATGGTTTTGAGATGCTATAAACTGCGTGAAAAAGTTTACTGGCTGAATTTTAATCTTAGATCAGTAGCCAATGTGCCAAATTGACAATCAGCTTCAGGCAGCTGGGGGTGACATTTTTCAGTGTGTAAGGAATACCTTTCTGTATGGTCTTAAATCAATAAAATATTATGGTTCTAAACTCTGGAATCGTACCCAGCTTTTATAAAAATGTCAGTCTCTTTTTAACATCTTCAATTCAAAATTGAAGGAATTCCTCATAAATAGTTATGGTCTCTAATTCCTCATTTATTAAGAGGTAAATGTTCTTTGGGGATGATTCTGGTTTTCTGTTATTGTTCTTCTTTTTCGTTTTAGATGGGGAGGGGGAGGGGCTCTCTCTAGATTAGTTCATCTATTAGAGAGCTCCTCCTTAGACAAATATATTTAAATACATAATGCCTTGTAATGTTTTCTTATTAACTTAGATTGTTTAGTGTATGTGCAAGTATCTCGTCTCGTTGTTGTGTAGCATGTTTTTTTGTCTTATTTCTTTTAAGTTAGGTAATGTTGTATTTGTATTGAAATGTATTTAAGTACATTTGTCAATGAAAACTGAAACTGAAACTGAAACTGAAGGTTTCATTGACACTTAGTGGGGTACCAATATTCGATGTTGGTCCTTTGTGTATAAAGTCAAGTGATATGTATTGCCTCGCAATCAATTATAATGAAGCAGACATTTTTTGTTATTGATAGGCCAACTGTTGTGTAAACATTTATCTCCCATAAAATGCAAATGAATAAAAAACTAAATAATTGCAAAGCAATGTTGCCAGAAACCGATTTAGGATTTACAATCACAAAACTTGGTAACGTTTCAAAATTTATGAAATGTAAGTTTATGTATCTTATCGTGGCTATTAGAGAAGCTGGTCTAGATAAGCTTCGCTCTTTTTTTAGGCGCGTATAACAGTATTATTATGATGGAACAATGGTTTCCAGTTTTGATATGCAATTTTGGGCATTAGTTGCAAATGTGCATGTTTAATGCATTGCTTTCTTTTGCCAGGTGATCGCATTTTATCAGCAGCCTCAAAAGAGACATATGAAGTTAATGACATTGGCATTTTGAGTCCCACTGAACATTCTACAAATCATTTGTAAGTTGGCTTGACATTATCAACATCCTTAGTTGCCGTCAAAAAGTCATAAACCATTCCCTCCGTAATCTCTCCTCCCAGAAATGTTCTCCTCTGATCAAGACAGAATGAAAAATTGACTTTGAGAAGAAGTATTTATGTCCTCGTTGCCCTGTGGAACCACTACTGAGCTTATTATGTGATATTTTGATCAACTACCGGGTTGACTGTCCCCAACAGATGAGTAAAATCGTCTGTTTGATAGGTCATTGCTCCCTGTACCGGGTAAGTAAAAAAAGTATACACGTTTGACGGGCTGTGGAATAAAAAGTATGTGGCCAATATTCAAAACTAAGATGTTAATCTGTCAGACAAGGGTAACATTTTGTTTTGTAGAATCACTCATCTTTAAGGTAACTCTGCTTGCTGCTTCAGTGCACAGCGGGATGCCGTTTCGCAAAACCAGTCTCCTCAGAAAACAGTTAATTTCTCCAATATTATTCGGTGTGTCGAAAAGCTGTAAAACCATGTTGCTTAGCATAGTCTGGGCAATCGAAAGATGTATAAATCGCAATGTTTTCGTCAACGCTGACCTCGCAAATCCTAGTTCAAATTTTTGTTTATATCAGAAAAGTGAATTTATCTCCCAAACTGCTCCAAAAATTTCGATTTTTTTCGCTCCATCTTTAGCATCGATTTTTTTCGCTCCATCTTTAGGTAGTTGATCTACAACTTTGCCAAGTCTGATTTAAAAAGCTCGGCTGGATTTTTCTGTAATGGAATCTCATGTTTCTGCTTTATCTCTTATTTTATCTTGGTCTTACAAATGAGTGATTTTACCAAGCACAATTTTCTTATCAAAGTTAAGTTTGTCTTATAAATCAAAATTTCAATTTTGAATATCGAATACATACTTTTTATTCCACAGCCCATCGAACGCGTACACTTTGTTTTCACTCACCCGGTATATGAAGGCAATAAAATTGGCAAGTATATTATTCAGTAGTGGACATGTTCAAATTGATTTTTAGAATTTACCTGACTGAAATCGGCAACTCCGTTCTGAATTTATGAGGGATTAACTCATCTCAATCATCTCCAAATGTTCTACCTTACAGTCGCATCTACTACGGTCTCCTGTTACTATCTATCGTTTACTGTCTATTGTTCCCCAGCCTTAGGGAAATTGTAGTTTCTTGTAAAGTTGCTTCTTGATATGGGAAGTCACCTCAGTAACATTAGCAACACATTTACGACAAAGAACAAGACAAGACGATACCACAAGGGATGTGCACATCCACATCCCTCCTGCAGCCCAACGAGACTCAAAACAAAACAACGAAACACAAAATTGGAAAGCACATGACTAAAATGGGGAAAGGAGGGGTGCAGCTTTTTGGTTTTCATTCAAACTTGGGAGGAAATGATTGGCACTGTAGTTCATGAACCAAGTTTCTCAATATGTACATGAGTTGAGCTATGAGTACAGGTGTTTCTCGAACGTTGTTTCTCTGCTTGACCTTTATATTCCTTGTTGTGCAGGCTTGCTGGACAGGTTGGTTACATAGTTACTGGTATGAGAAAAACACAAGAAGCATTGATCGGTGATACATTTTGCAATCCAGATCAGATTGTTTCACCCTTGCCTGGTTTCAGAAGACCAAAGCCAATGGTACGTACATTATTCATTATCACTTCTTGATGGAACGTATGTTTAAAATCAGCAGAAAATGTGTTAAGGTTTTGATAAAACAATAGGACGGCCCCAACTGCGGAAGTAGAGCCTGCAAGTGCCTGCCAACTTTATTATGTAATTTAAAAAAGATATTCATTTTGTTACTGTAGATTTAATTTTGGTTTGTTAAAGGGAATGTAAGCATATAAAAGTGGCTCAAGCCACTTGCTGTCAAATTCTAGCCTATCAGATATCAGTATTTCCTGATGACGTAGATCAGTTACCCAAATATGGTGCGGCACGTGTTATAGCCTATTGTCTTTGCACGGCTATTTTTATCGAGGGCTTATATATGCACAGATTCCCTTTAACGTGAACATATTTAATGTATATGTTGTTAGCTATTTGCAGATAATCGAACTCAACTAAGATTACACACACACACACACACACAAACACACACACAGACAGTTTAGTTAAGTGCGTCCATGAGTACTGTAGTTTGCTAACAGCTGTGGATTAAAGTGTCGAGTGCGCGTCAGTCCTCTGAAAGCTCGAAAGTACATTTGTGTCTAAAATCTTACAAGCTACGTTTTCGTCACGGTGGTGGTAATAGATGTAGTTCCTGTGCGTTAAGCTGTCATGTAGGTGGATACTTAGATTTCCCAACAGGACGTGTAAATCCTTGATTTAATTTACTAGGAGTTTGCTAAAAATTCGGCACTTGTTCTATCTAAAGTCCGCCCTTGCTAGATAACTCATTACCTATTCGGTTTGTTGTTCATAAAGCGTCAGTTACATGATATCAAACCAAAAAAAAGTCATTGTTCTTATTCCATAAGGGAATCAAAATTATTTCAAACAAGCGTGTAGACTTAGTACTTATCACCTAGTTCCCTACATGCACAAATTACAGTAGAAGCAAGTATAATTTCAAAGGAATAATAAAAAACTGAAAGTCTTTACATTGATAAAATTGATGCTAATTTTTTGCAATCATTTAATGACCGCTCGTGCGACGTAATCCATTTCCAAATTCCCTAGTCAGTTCGAGGAGCATTCCCTTTGTTCTGCTAAGTTCGTTCTGCAGAAAATTTGATCGCAGTTTTTCGATCTTTTTGGGCAGTCTGCAGACGTAAAAGTTCAAGAAATCATAAATATCGATAAGTAGGTATCCGAGAAATCGACAATAATAACCAAGAATAACATTGGATATTGGCGAAAGATTAAATCAAAAATATTTGAATTTGGTCCAATGTATGATTTGTCTTGGCCTGTCGGAAAAGGGAACTTTTTTCTGGTTCATCCGGTATGTAATTTACATTTTGGGCTTTAATTTTCTATTAACTAGTAATGTTGTTAAGCGCCTATGAGCTCTGGGAAAATATGACCCTGTAAAAATGCCTATATTATTAATATTTATTATTTATTATTATTATTATTATTGTTATTATTATTATTATGCTTAGTAGTTATTATTGTTATTAAATATGCAGCCAATGTTCTAGCAAACGTTGGAACCTCTTTTTGAGTCACCTTGTAGGAAATTTTTGTGCTTTAAATGTCGATTCCGAATCTGTCACATGGATATTTCTTTCACAGACTGTTCAGTCCGTTAAAACTTTGTAACTTTAATTATTATATGGCAAGTGATACAGCCCACAGAGTTAGCCAATCACCAGTTTAGTTTCAGAGGACCATAAATTGGATTTATCTCCACAAAAATAGTATTGTCGCTCCAAAGGGAATATTTTGGAGTAAGCGTAACAGATTTTGCGATCTTAATACCATTATGACATCAAAGGCATTGATGCATTCTGGACTGGAAATCAATGCTTCCTGGAATTTTTTTAGCTTGGGAACATCGTTTTTCGTATTCAGCACCTCAAAAATAGTCTTTTCGCTCTAAAATCTACAGTTTAAATAATTTTAAGAGATTTTGCGATTTGACATCAAAGGCATTGATGATTGCCGGAAATCGAATGCTTAGAATAGGAATGCGTTAAAAAATCAATTTTAACATGAATATTGTACGGGATAAAAATGGATACAGACTACACACCATCCCACGATTGCGTTGCACAGTAATTTTTTATTAATCGAGTAATCATTGGCATTGTCCAAGGCAGGACCTGGATTTACAGTACCTATGATCTTTTTGAATTTTACTGAAGACTGCGGGCTTTTGAAATCCTGGTACTGCCCATGCATTCGGTTGATAAAAAGTAATTATTTATGTTTGACTTTTTCAACAGGTTTTTGCTGGAATCTACCCAACGGACCAATCTTTATATACTAGCTTCAGGGTTGCCATTGATAAACTTACCCTAAATGATTCAAGTGTTACAGTTCATCCAGACAATAGGTATATTCTTCATCATTGCTTTTCTGAATTATCGTTATTTCTGAAACACATTATGTCAACATGAATTTTTCTTAAACGTGTGACAGAATCACTCACAATTTGGCTTTCTCTTTTTATTAGTCATGTATCCGTGGCCATGTTGGAAACTTGATTTGAACTGTGGCTGCTACATTTGATTTTTTTTAGGGGAGAGCAAATTCGAGCTGCCTATTGTGTTATTTCTGCAACCCGCATAGCAAATCGATAAACAAAGATCAGTTGCTGTGCACAAAGCGCTTTTCGAACCTCGTTTACTCAAGGAGAATGGTAACCATCTGTGAAAGACAAATTGATTTCCTATGTGTTTTGCAGAAGGCCTTGCCTAGTTGTCCACCCATGAGTTTTTTTTACAGCAAAAGTTACCTTTACCAGCGAGAAACGCCAATCATTCCAGTCATCCATTTCGAACTCAGTGTTGAATAATTCCTTCATATAAGTCTGTGCAAATGGAGGCAAGGAGGCACCCTTGGTTTTTGCGAGACTTTTATCCGATAGGATATTATTCTATAAAGATATGTAGACTAAGTTAGAGACGATCGTGGGGAAACTCTACTGGCTTCTTCATGGAGATGTTGATATTGTCAGAAGAGAGATACCAGCCCGGGGGGGGGGACTTGATTTATACTTATGCGGGGTGTGCCCACGAACAAATTTTTTTACCCTGCTCCAGAATTTTGCGCTCCAAGTGACAACCGATTCTTGAAAAAATCAGTGAAAAGTATACTCCGAAAGATAGGAATTTGACGGAAAAACGACCCGATCTGACAAAATATCCCCTTTTGACATGTTTTGACAACCTGCTCTAGAAAACTTGCCTTCTTCTGATACCCTACTAGAAAAACGGCACATCCCCGTCGGACAAATATACTAAGTACCCCCGGGATACCCCCCCCGGATACCAGTTCAGTCATTTTGTTTTATTTGCTAACAGTAAAGTGATATTTTTAATTTACTCAATTTTCTAATCGATCTTAATTATTGTTGCAGCGTTGCACTTGGTCAGGGCTGGCGAATAGGATTTCTAGGAATTCTTCATATGGACGTTTTTAGACAGAGGCTGGAGCAGGTTTGTAGGAACAATTCATCTTATGCTGGTTTTCGACTTTATACCTGAGTTCGATATTTCCCTTTGTCCCTTGACTTGAATAATATCATCAACCAGTCATCTCACCTTACCTTCCTCTGTTGTGGACTTCTCGTCTCCCTAATTATATCTTTAGCCTTGCTAGAATGTTTAGAATAACTAGATTAGGATGTAATACAGTAAAAACCCGCACATACGAACTTTCATCTATTAAGAACCTACAGCCTGAAATCATATATTTTGTACCCAATGGATAAGAACTATTTCAGCCTGATATCATAACTAGGTTCTTAATAAAAGGTTTCATTCATTTATTGGGAAATAAATGCAATCTGTGTGCCAATCAACCTCTTTCGTGAACTCCAAAACATTACTTACAGAACTGTAATAGGCAGGGCCTGCAGGGGTAAACTGGGTAAGCGGGTTGAAATGGATAGGACCAAGAGTTTAGGTAAGTTTGGCTAACATTTAGATTCAAATATTTCCCTTTGTTAAGAACCTACACCCTGATTACTGGATGTGCCCCATTGCATAAGAACCTAAACAGGCTGAGTTCAAAATCTTAGGTTCCTATGTGCGGGTTTTTACTGTAGTCAATTTTCGTCTTTACTGATATCTTGGAAGGAACTTCGGATACTTTATTGTAACTCTACCGCACACTTTTTAGATTTCTTCACAATTTTCAAACGTACAGCAGATTTTGTATGTCAATTAATGTGGAGGTTGTGACGTCAAATCTTACACCAGAATAGTGTCAGTCTTTGCTTTGTGCTTACCCCCATACACATGAACTATGATTTTCCTGTGAATCTTGCAATTTTCCCTGCATTGATATGGAAGCCATGATGATTTTAATAGTTTTCCGAAACTTCAGGAATTTTTTCCAAAGAGAAGAAAGCTGTAATTTTGAAAATAATCAAATTATTGAAAATGCTTTCGGTATACAAAAAAGTTTCTGAGGTTTTTCAAACTATTTGTTTGGACGACAGTGTGATAGGGATCCATACAACCATACCGCAATAGTTGCGTTGTCATGTCATATTTTGCATACCAACACAAAAGCCTTGCTTAATTCTAACAGAATAGGCAGAACTTCTAATTGACTTTAAGGTTACTGTAACTGTTCAGAAGACAAATTTTCGATGTTTCGTTTTTGTCATAATCTGATGGTACAAGTATTTGAGGACTGTTTAAACCAACTCACTTCCAGAAATAGTCACAATTACTTATAAATTTGAGCATTTTAAAAGGAGCAATCATGTTTCTCAAAAGTTGCGGGAATATACATTAGGGGATTAAAGTAAACTCACTTGACCTTCCAGCTATGTTCGTGACATCCCGTGCTGCTATGTTATTGATATAATGCTTTACCAATACCGCGCTTAAGCCTAATTGCTTGACCTTTCATGCATAATCGTATTTCCCGCAATTTTTGCTTCATTTCGATAAAAGCCTGATTTCTCGAAACAGGATTCCGGGGTACTGGTGGGTAATAAAAAATCTTTGTGTACCCAACAGGCCAATCGAATCGCTTGAAACTTGGCACACAGGGTCACAAAGCATAAAACTACGAAACCGTGTCAGCGATTTGTGATAGATCCAATGGTCCGATTTTTACAAGGGTCTGAAAGTTAAAAAAGACATTTAAGACATTTGCATTTATTTAAAATGATATCATTTCAAGAAAATACCTTTTATCAAAAATTCGTGACACGGTTTTGCAGTTCAGGGCCTTAAGTCTTTGGTAAGTAGATAGTCGTGGTCCAACGATTAACATTGGGGTACACAAAGATTTTTTCGCAAGGGTGGTCGATTTTGCCTTAAATCTAGAATAAATCATTCGTGATTTTATTGAATCAACTGAATATATTTTTATGATATTCTTCGTTTAATTCTGCGTCGAATGATGCATAAGTTTGTTTGGTATATTTTGACGAACGGCCGTGGTAAACGGAGTTTCTTAATCGCCGCCTGAACGGTTACAGTAACCTTAAGTGACACGTGAATGAAAACATCACGAAATGTATTATGCAATGCAAACGTAACTTAGCTAATTACTGACTTAGTGAATAATTTATGAAACTCGAAATTTTTTCAGAAATATTTACATTTATTATGTTTTCATTACGATTTCTCCTTTGCACTTTCATGGGATAAGATTACTAAGACAATGAAATATTATTGAGGTAGAATATGTGTACATCTAATGGCGGAGTTCACAAATTACACAGGGGGAGCAGGGAAACAATTAATCTATTTATTTTTTATAGTCCGATAAATCATAACCTCCTTCGATAACTGTATAAATTTCATAAAACATTTTCAAAATTATAGAGCATTTGTTTGATATCTGTATAAATTTCATAAAACATTTTCAAAATTATAGAGCATTTGTTTGACGTTTCCCTTTCGCTTCATCAGAAATAACAAAAAGTCGGGACCTACCTGTGAACCTTAATTATGAAAGGGCGATACGCAACAACAACCTAACGAAGATGCAATTGGTCCATTGGCTAGGTTACTTTCGCTGTATCACCCTATTGTAATTTAGGTTTACAGGTAGGCCCTAACTTGTAGAATTATTCTGATGAAGTGAAAGCGCAGCGTCAAATAAATGTTCTATATTGCAAATCTTCTTTAGTCCGGTAACGTATTTTCATTTTTCATCAAACAGGAAAATGTTTTAAAGTAGGCTTGAAAGTTCTCATCTCAGAACACACGTAAAAACAGAAAACATTTGTTATCTATTTTTGTTATTCTGAGATTTCTCACCAGGTTTGTTTTGGTTTTCATGTTACGATCTTTATTACAGGAATATGGGATCCCTGTTATCGTAACTACACCAAGCGTTCCTTATCGAGGTAAGTGGCTTTGCCTTGACTCTTGTGTGTTGGTGGAAGCAGATTGACCTTTCAAACTACTGCTAAACCTACCTCCTCAGAGAGCAGTTAATTTCTCAAATGCTACGACAAATCCGCGGAAAATATGCAATCCCGCAATGAATGAGAAAAAGCTCGCCACCAATGAATTAGAGATTTGAGATTGGCGCGATCGGGATTTTTGGTTAGGAGAACGCAAGGAATCTTTATATGATTTTCTTTGCCCCATCTCTAGTGCAATTGACTATGAAAATCTAATGAGTGCATTTCTATTTCATTGCGTGCAATTGTTTGGAGCTAGCTGAGTCCTCTGGCGTTTCAGAGATAGTGAAAGAAAAAAGGTACAAAAAATTAAAATCAATGCTTTATTAAGGGAATTGAGTCCATATAAATAGCTGAGCGTTAACCCTATCCTGAATTTTTGCTGACAAGCCGCTGACGGCCATTTGTTATCGCACAATAATGCTACAGTGATGAGCAGTGGAGATCAAAGGCTTCTTAATCCTTGCATTATCTTCAGAAATTTCTTTGGTTTAATTTCAATAGCGATTAGATCACAACTTTTATTTTGTGATTGAAAAGAAGTTGATATTGGTCATGAGCGCGCTATTTATGCGGACTCAATGTCCTTAACTATCTTTAGTTTGGTCGCTAGCTATTGAGTACTTTTCGTTTGGAGGTATTATCAATTTTTTGAGACAATTTTGCTTTTTACTAATGTCATACTCATACGAAAAGAATGACAGTGTGAGCAAATCGTTTCAGGCTAACGAAAATAATCGTCTGTGTTCTTTTAATTGAGTTATTTTCAGATGCTTTATTTATTTATAGCAATTTTGAATGGCAGAAAACCAACAGAAATTGAAATTCTAACACCATCTGAGGTAAATATAGCCTACGTGTAGACCCCCCTGGCCTCGCCCCTGGCCGTAGCAAGCTTTGTGTCATTAATTCGTAGACCCTTTCTTCTCTCGAAAGGGGGGGGGGGGGGGCTCTACACGTAGGCTAAGGTAAATACTAAAGCATCTGTTTGGCCATGTATTAATAGATTCTTATCACCGCCCGTGTGGAAAATGAATAGTGTGTTGATATTTTTTATTTTTGTTGTTTAATATGAAAGTGCCGCCCACTCGTCATTTGTAACATTTGAGTTATATTGATATTGTATATTAGGTCAAAGCACGTTGGCGTCAATATATTTCATATTTACTGCAAGAAAACTGCCAGAGACTTCCCTTTACGTCGATAGATAGTAAAGCCTGGTTTCCATTAAAAAAGCTTCTACAAACATCGGCAATTGCAAATTGTGTGTCGCTTCTATAAGGTCAACCCTCTCCTTTTCTCCGTACGGCCCACGGATAGTATTGGCATTTCTCTGGGCCAAAGATTGTTCTGACAAAGGAGCCACGAGAATAATGTGCCTCCCTCGCTGGTTTGCCAGATTTACTAAAAAAATTATATATAAATTGCATTGTGTGCCCAAGTTTACGAATTGCCACGCATCCAGTATGGTGATAACTGGGAGGGCACATTAGGTTTCTTGATTGCATAAAATATAAGATATAAACTTCCCGCCTCGTGAAAGTTTTCAAAACTTTACGACGAGAATCTATTAATTCATTTTATATGTCCTTTAAATTGGTTCATAGATATACGTAGATGTCGTTCGCTGTCAGCATGGTACAAAATGGCATTTATACCAGACAGCAACCTGTCCTTGTTTGTTTGTGCCTTGGAAATGACTTTGTTTAGGAAATGCATAGATCTGTTTGTGGTGTTTCCTTGATTTAATGCAATAAAAGGGTTGGCAGCAATTCAACTCAAAACAATAGATGATTTCATGAACGAACGAATGCAGTACGATTTAAAGGAGCTGTATGAGCTAAACTTCCAAAATATTATGACTTTCCCTCCCTAATTCTAACGTATAGCGGCAGATATATAGGGTGTCCCAAAAAATTGTGCCCCTTTGGCCTGAAGATTGTGACAAAACGGCAAAAGATTCTCGCCAAATTTCATGTTCAAATAAAGTTTACTGCCATCCCCGTCAAAATCCGTTGAAAGCTGATGGAGCTATGACCTTCAGAAGACCAAATTTGCCTGATGAATGAAACCATGTTGACCATTTTGTCTTACTATTTTCAGTCTCCGTCCCAATGTGACAAGAGGCCCCTGGGGACGAGATTGGGTTCAACTATTTCATATAAGAAGTAGCTTTTGATTTAATCATGGAATAAACTGGGAAAACTTCGCGTAATTGGCAATGATTCATTTTCCCATCATGTCTGCACGTTCATGTCCAAGCACAATTTCATGTTGAAGTCTTGATTTACTGTTTCCCTCTCATTTGATTTAGTTTCCAGATTTGGTAAAGGTTGAACAATTTTTGGAACCAAAAGTCATTGGTACAATTATCTTCCCTCAAGAATACATGGGAAAAATTATCACGTTATGTCAGGTATATCATGCTTTGATCAATTTTTTCTTTTTCAATCGTATTTTGACGTATTGACAACTTTTGCTTTGGCTGATAGAGTATTAAACGTTGCCAGGTAATAACAAAAACATGAAACTGATTTCATACCAAGGTGATTTTTAGATGATACTCCATTCACACTGAAAGTATTAAATCTAAACCAGGTTAAATTCAACCAATGAAATGCATTCGATTTGCTCGATTGACCAATTAGAATGCACCATTTGTTAAGCCAAGCCAATCAGAAAGATCCTAAGATAGGTCATTATCGCATATTGAATAATAATCAGAATATCCTGAATTCAAAACCACTCTGCCGAATTCATGTTTCTGTCGGCAGCGTGAAATAGGACTAAAGGGCAATCTACTAAATTCCTGTACATTTTGCACTTATTTAGACAGCAGATTATCTGACTATTTCCATATGAATGATTCAAGAATAGTATGGTCAAAACTGCAAATATATTACCTGCAAATACTAATGAATCTTAGCCTTTTTATCTATACTACAGTGTCTGTAAAAATCCTTTCCTTTTAATATTTTGTAGATTATTTCCTTTGAATATCACTTTGTGATAATCGATGTAGATTAGTTTTTTTATGATAAGTTTTCCTTGTACAAATTCTTTTTTAGATAGAAAGCTGGAAATGGTATCGATTTAGAATAAGAACATAAACAAGCTATTTCATGCAGTACTTTAGAGCAAATGATGTTACAGACATACGTCTATCCAAACAATTTTTTCCTCCATTTTTATCCATTCTTTGAATGCAAAAATTTTGCGTATTTTTATTTCCAGAATAAGCGTGGCACTCAACTTCAAATGACATTTTTAGATGAAACGCGTGTCATGCTGAAATACTCGTTACCTCTCAGTGAAGTAGTTATCGATTTTTATGACCAGCTCAAATCATTGTCATCAGGATATGCAAGGTAAGCCACAAGAAGATTTTTTGAGCTTACATATCCTAACGTAACGCTTAGTTGGTATATAATCGATTCAAATAACAGTGAAGCGTGTGGCGATGTATGATAAATAGCAAAAATAACTGATTACTCATCAATAATAATACTTCTATCGCCATAGAAAAACGAAACTAAACGTATCGGGCCGTGCCCTTCGTCAGTAGGGCCGTGCCCTTTCGTCAGTAACGCTTAGTTGTTTGTGCTTGGCTGTTTTCATGAGACAATACCAACTGATCAAAAGAGACAGCGTTTGGCGACATGGACGATATCAATAACGATGCCCCCATTTCAACCTATCATTCTGCATATTTGATTCTTTTATATTTTCATATTTGATTCTTTTAAGGAGGGTAGCCCTTCAATGAAAACTAATTACAATATACAGTTATAATTTGTTTTTCAAGGGGCCCTCCAATGAAAACTAATTACAATATACAGTTAAAATACTAGACAGTAAGAAACCATAATTTTAAAGACCTATTTACAATTATGTGATATTTTTTTTACATTCAATCTAAAAACTTACAATACACATTACTTAATTACACTACTTACAAAATACTATACCCTACTACTATTACAATACCATTTGGAGCAAAAAACTATGACTACCTCATGGCAACATAAAACAGGAAACACGAACATAGCACTACACGTAACGACGTGAAGAAGGGAATGGAAGGAAATGGAAGGAAACAGGACAATTTATTGGGATAATATGAAAAATCTTTAATCAAGACGTTCTGTCTTGAGGATGTACGTAATAGTCAAAGTTAGAATTGATCTGTTTACCTCATAAGACAGACTCTCATAACCGTACAAAAGAAGTTGCAAAAAGCTGTTGCTCCAGACAGAATGCCCACTATTTTGAAGTACAACATTAACATCAGTGAGAAGATTGCATCTATGTTCTTTAAAAGAATCGCAAAGTGTGATATGTGATATGTGATATTTACAATATAAAAGAAATTGTTCAACCCTGTATTGATTTTTTTTAAACCACCAAGGGAGGAAGCCGTCTTAGACTAAACAGGAAGGCTATTCCATAGTTTAGCTCCACGGAAAGAAAAGCATTTTTGCCCATTTTCTGACTTTTTCTTTGGCAATTAAATCAGTCTCAGTGTTACGGAGGCTGCGGGAGGAGCGTGCTGAGTCTTTAGTGAAGAGGTTACACAGGTATTGTGGAGCCAAATCATTGAGCGACTTAAAGACCATCATTGTAGTGGAAAAGCCAACTAATACGAAATATATTTTGCGGAAATCCTTAATACTTCTCCGCAGTTATGGGTGATTTTAGTTGGACGGTTTTCAGATGCTCGAAAAATTGCTAGGAATGGCGAAAAAAAAATTCGGCTACTGCCATTACATTTTATTTTCGCTATCTCGACTGCCTGTTATCTCAAACATTTGCCACTTTTTCGAACGAATTTTGATTTGCCCTCTCGTAAGTATTTTTTTATAAAATCCTTCCCGTCATGTTCAATTTTTCGGACAGGTTTCAATTTTCCGTGGAGTTGGAGATTATGGATCTTGTTTAATTTAATCGTCCTGCAGACAGTATAAGAAGATTAATACGCTTTGAAACTTAAACTTAATGCATGCACCTCCCCTTATACTTAAACACACAGTCAGTTGGTGTCGATTTTTATTTCCGACGGTAAATTGTTGACCATATCTCGAAATTAATTACTGTATAGAGTTTCATGTTGCCAACATTCATTTATTCATGTTGCAGCTTCGACTATGAAGAAGATGGTTATCAAGAAACGAAAATTTCGAAGGCAAGTTTACGCTCCTGTCCTTTTTGCTCATTTGTATTTTCACGTCGTATTGTCATCCAGTCAAGATTTCATAGCTTTTACTGCGCTTAGAGTATGATCCATGGTTTAAAATAGTTTTAATTAGAATATATAGAACGTCTAATACCGAGATAAATTTCCCAGTCAAAACATTTTTTTTATCATTTCAGTCCTTTAGCGCAACAGTTTCATACTGCAGTCATGGCATGCATACAAATGCGTACGTTTCTGTCCGATTTTTATCTTTCTCTCTTGATTCGACTGTTTGGTCTCTCTGTAGCTTGATATCATGCTGAATGGCAAGGCTGTTGATGCACTGAGCTGTATTGTTCATGAAACACAAACAAAGACCATTGGCAAGTCATTGTGCGCTAAGCTTAAAGATGTCATACCAAGGTTCGTAGCCTTTACAAATCTCACGAACTTAGATTGTTTAACATCAGAGGAGAAAACAGCACACCAACAGAAAAGCAGTTTGACTTAATCGTTAAATTCTTCAAGAAATGTTGCATTTACTGTTTACGCACACTTTGTAGTTTGATTTTAGCTTTGCAACTGGGGGCCTGCACTTCATAGAAAGTAATTTGTAACTACTGTTTACCCGCACCGAAGGCTGACATGTGTTGTTGTCATTATAGTCTGATTATCTGACAGTATATTTGAACTGATAGCGGGCCTAAATTTTCGAGAGGAAACATCGATGGTGAACTGCTTCAAAATTCAGTTTAACCGTTTGAACTGTTTCTCGATGATTTTCTCTGTGTGGAGGCAATGTAACTACAGTACATGGCAACAAAAAAGCTGTCACTGCTGGCTCCAACAACAGTTAGATTAATGGTAGTTGTACTGATTTAGCAGTTCAGGCGAGAGAATGAAACTACGATGGATGCAATTAGTCTAGCGCTACTCAATTAATCCTCAACACATGGCTTATGCTTCCAAGGTTCCCTTACATGTTAATTTGTGACTTTTATCTTGTCAGAACAGCAGAAATATTAATCTAGTTTTTGAAAGTACAAATGTAGTTATCTGAAAACTGACGAGAATGCATGTTTAGTTGTCGTCAAAGAAATAATTCGACTCTTATCATTTCAGGCAACTGTACGAAGTTGTAATACAAGCATCATTACGTGGCAAAACGATCGCAAGAGAATCGTAAGTTACTACTATGGGGCATTTTGTAAAAACCGGACCCTAAGACCTTAGGACCCTTGAGACCCCTAGGACCTTTAAGTACTAAAAATGAAAAGGACCCTTAACACCAGAGGGTCATCACCACAGACAAACAATAGATAAATGTCATCAAGCTGTCAAAAAAGAGGCTGCGTGTTGTATGAGCTTCCCCTCTTTCATCCTACGAATTTTCGCCCCTTCAAACCAACGCCAGGATACCTTTATTCATGCAGAAAGTCTCTAAAATAGCACAATAGGAGATACTCAAAATAGTACTTCTTCATGGTACAAACTCTCTGCATGATTCCTGACATTGGTTTGAAAGAGTGGAAGTTCATTGGATGAAAGAAGAGGAGTTAATGATACACAACTTCCTGATCATAACCCTCTGGTGTTAAGGGTCCTTTCATTTCTAGTACTTAAAGGTCCTAGGGGTCCAGGGTCTTAGGGTCCGGTTTTTACAACATGCCCTACTATGGCGTGTTTCAAATGTTACAATTGTCATCATCATCATCATCATCATCATCATCATCATCATCATCATCATCATCATCATCATCATCATCATCATCATCATCATCATCATCATCGTCATCATCATCATCATCATTACTTTATTTTAACAGTGGATGAGAAGTATTTATAGCTTTGAATTACAGCTACTTTAAGCCTACTTTACACCATACAACATACGAAATCAAAGATAAATATCAATACTACTACTTTATTGCATGAGGATAAAAACAAATATCATGTTAGGAACCCAACCTGCGGTACATATATTTTGCAGAGTCTGAATTGAAAGGGTGCTTGAGTTTTTTATCTCGAATTTTGTTTTAAAAATTTCAGTCATGAACAGCTGCAGGTTTCTTATATGGATGGGCACCGAATCTGTTTGCTCGGAGAGAAAACCAAAATCATGTTCGCAAGGAGCCGGTCATTTTTAATCATGGGTAGCACGATGGAGGATAATTTCACACAATTAGACAACATGTCATACCCCATCTTGCATGTAGAAAAAAGTTTGTATATCCTATCACATTTCAATGAAATGGTTTGGTACCCCCATCCAGAACTCTTCGAGGACGTATAAAGTGTATATGCACGCATACCAATTTGTCCCAGGCGATTTTCATACCAGTCCAGTGATTCATCATTTCAAGTTTTCTGTTAATTTTACTTTCAAAAGTTGACTGATGACTCCATATGAATATTTTTCACGCAAAATAGTTTTGCACCCCATAAGAATTTCCCTTGATATTTTTGTACCCCCACAAGGAAATGGGGAAAAATGTTATACCCCTGTCAAAAATCCTTCGCCCCAATACTTAGGATTAAAAATGACCGTTCGCTAATCTTTCTATACGATGTGCGATGCGATCGTTGACAAAATCAAGTCGCTGGTAGATTCCTGTTATTCAAAATATGGGAGGACAAAACAAAAAGTTCCCCGTTGGACAAAACGCTCCCTCTGTTGCTAGAATGATAGCTGGATTTAAAAAGGCTCCAACCAAGCAAAGTCTGGGACAACCATATCATAGATTTGTACACTAAGAGACTTCGATCAAGCTTTTACAGCCATTTTCGCTGCAAATTTTTTTCATATCAATGTTAAGACGAAAAAAACAACAAAATACAATATTTTGTGCCGTTCATAGCAGAAATAGACATGCCGTCATCTGGTTCTGGCTATGAACGGCACTTAACAATTTCTCTAACAACAATCCAAGAACAAATTTAAATTTGAGCACTCTGTGTACCATGGCACCATCCTATTTTGACGGGCGCTAGCGTGCGCCAGTTTCGGGAAGGTAAATTTATGTGAACAAGTATTGAGATCTGAGTTACCAATGAGTGATGCCATGGTTCACAAAGAGCTTACTTAAACCTAATCAAAACACAAATAAGAGGTCGTTAGTTGAGCTGATCTGTTGACTTCGTTAGTTTCCTTTGCAGCATGAAATTGATATTTTGTTCAGAAATTAACCGTTCCATTGCTTATTTCTATCCAGAGTCAAGCCACTGAGAAAAGACGTCACAGCAAAATGTGTAAGTTTAACACTTATCAAAGTGTTTTATCTTGAAACTTTAGATAAAAATGAGTACGCACATACGGGCATTTACTAATAGCAATGATTTTTAAGGGTAAAAATGTAGAATTAAGCGAGACGTGAACCAACTTTTGGTCACATCTATCTCAATCACATTTGGTCTCCTCTATATTTTCTGCCTGAAAGTCGCTCCTCTTTTATTAGTGAGACACTTTCGCTTTCGTAGAATGTTAATTTGATCTGCGTTCAGTCAATTCAATGAAATTTCATCTAGTTTCATGAACCTTGTTTTCTTTCTAGTATGGTGGAGATGTAACGCGAAAAAGAAAACTATTGGACAGACAAAAAGAAGGAAAAAAGAAACTAAAGAAAATTGGCAACATAGAACTACCTCACGAGGCATTTTTGTCGTTGTTAAAAAGGTAGCAAAGAATTTAGATATAGGTAAACGCTCTAAAAATAAGGTGCAAACGTACGCGTATGGTAAGCCTATTCCATCTATCTGGAAATTTGAAATATCGAAGCTATATCCCCTTGTCGTGTGACAATGTCAGGCAATTTTGGAAAGCGGGGATAACATGTGAAGCCTTAACACATGATGTCGCGCATGTTAGAAAAAATATTGTGTCTGCTTCGAAAATGTTCACCATAAGACTCTCCTTACTTCCTGCCTTAGAGTGACTTGGAATATTTCAATTTTATTATAAATTGTATGTGTATTGTCAGTGACTTAAAATTTGAGAGTATATTAAATTTCAATGAAGCAAAAAGTGCGTTGATTTACTTCTGGCGATTTCAGTAAATCGACGGTGATTTGGAATTTGGTTATGCATACGTCGGCAAAGTACAATCGCTTGCAAAAATGAAAGTATTCCGCGAAATGGTCTATTTGACGACTGGTCTTAAAATAAAAGGTAACAATTGTACCGAGTATATAAGGGAATGCAGTTACTAAACTAAAAATAGTGATTCGAAAGAATGGTAAAGAAGGTCTAGTTTTTATCAACTCTCATCATTTTGCATGAGTCTATTACTGCACTAACCCTTACACAGTTAAACCAGTTTTATCTAAACCAGGTTAAATTTCAACCAGTCAAATGCATTCGATTTGTTGGAGCGACCAATAACAAGACCCCATACGATAACCTGGTTCAGTTTAAGCTGGTTTAACTTGCAAGTGTAAATGGGTACAAGTGGCTGATTTTTGAAAGCCTACAATGATGACGTAGCACATCAAAATTTCAAAATTCCGATATAGCTTTGTGCAACAACTTACTGTGATCCAGATGGATATACTACAAGTAACCTCGCAAGCAAAGATCTTTGTGTTCCTGTGAAACAGGTACTAACAATATATGACTCCCTTTGCGTTATATCAAGCCCTTCGGTATAATTTTATTAAAGTTCTTCTTGAACTGCAGTGTCAAGAAGGCAATGGTGCTTTAGTTCTCCCACAGATATCTCGCAAAACATTTGATTGCAGTGCTATCTTTAAGCTCGCTTTCTGGTCATCAAGATGTAAACGATAATCAGTAGAAAAATCACGACCAAGGTCCTTCAACAAGGCAAACAATATTTAAACAGAAACATCGCAAATCGCTGAAACTGACACAAAGTTCCGATTCTCAGCAGTGATCGAAGTGAAATTATACGTTAAAATTATATCGAGCAGTGCGACGGACTTTGTCAGGGTAAGAGCTATCGTTACTGAAAGAAAGCCAGGTTTTTATTCTTGCAACTGTATATTTTGATTCTTCTTCATTCTTCTCTCCTTTTGAGAACTAAAATACAAGGAGATATATTTCTACAGTGCTCTTTTTTTAACTGAATCATTGATAAATCAGAGGTAAGTTCCAATGTTTTCAATATAATTTCATAAATTTCTGAATTTAGGACCTGTTCATATGGAGGCGAGCCAGCCCGCCTTCTGGGCTGGTTCGGTGGGCGAGACACTTTTAAGGCAGAAAATGGACACGTGTCAAAATGGGATACGCGCCAATTGTCTAAATAAGCCGTGCAGAACAATATAGGTGCGTTTATACGATACCGGATTACTTTTTGTTTCGAATTGGTCCCAGAAATTTGGCTCGCCTCCATGTGAACATGCCCTTACACAGTTGTATCGATTTTGATTTCACTGGAAATGACAGATACTCGCCCATTTTTATCGGACAGAGTAATCCATTTTCTGATATCATAAATGTCTTCCGCTGGCTAGCTTTGTTATAATGGACATAATAAGTATCATCTGCTGGTATAGGTAAACGAAGCAGTAGGTACTATGGGGCGACGGTGCGCTGTAACCCCCACGTGAAGACCTTTCTGAAGCAAAACAAAAGTTTTACCTCTAATACTTGGCAAAGTTTTATAACAAGTGTAACGATGAACAGTTTCATTTTTGATGACCCTCCTCAGGATGACATAATAAAAGACTGAGCCAGTGAAAATTTGGCAAATTGTCCGCCGTTGAAAACCAATTTAAGGGCAGTTCGAGACGAAGAAGCGTGATTACCGTTGAGCATGGGGAACTTATGGAATGACTTATTTTTGGTTGGATCTGTTTTCAAAAATTGGGCCGCAAGAAAATATTCAGTTGCAAAGATTATTCCACAGACTTTCAAAAGAAATTTTATTTGGTGAGGGTAGTAAATTTCATACCTTCTTTCCACCAATTTTACAGCATCAGAAAAATTGCCACCAACTGATTTCAATACTCTCAGTGCTTCAATGTGGTTTAACTTGGAGCTGATCATGAATTCCTGCAATACAACAAGACAGCATTAAATTTCGACAAAATAGGTGAAAGATCCCAATTTAACAATAGCGGTATTTGCTACAGAGCAGCCCTGAAGAAGTCCTGCATGGCAGGACGAAATATTGGTAATACTCGTATATATATTCTTTAAATTCACACAAATTTGCTGTTGTTTCTTCGTCGTGCTGTGGTGTTTCTCTTCAGATCCGACGATTAACGCTGGTATCGTGGCCTTTTCTTTTTCGAATCAGTTTCTGCAATTTTTTTCAGCAGTTTTATGAAAGCTAAATCATCTTCCAAATGTTAAAGGTCCTAAAACTGCATTCACTTTTACATTTCATTTCATTTCATTTTCTTCATTTCAAATATTTAAGGAGGGTAGCCCTTCAGCAATGCTGATTTTCAAGGGGCCCTCCACTACAAAACTTACAACAAAAATTAAATACTATTATAACTTAAATTAACCTAACACAATTTATAGCTATCAATAAAAACCTTAAAATCTGAAACAAATATTCACAATAAAAGAAAATCCATAAGGCAAACACGTTATTTACAATTAGCTTTCCCTATATACATTGCTTAAATCTATTCAGGGAGGGTGCCAGCTTACTCTCAACTGAGAGGCCATTCCAAGAATTGGCACCTCTAAACGAAAAACAAGTGTGCCCTTTCGCCTCGGTTTCCAACTTAAGTTGTCTTGCTCCAGGGTTTCGTTGGAATCGTCTTTTTAAGCTATTTTAGAGACAGTGAACAGTCTCTCCTATGATGTGAATACGTTCATGAAGAATATTTCGAAAAAGGAAAGGCCATGATACCAGCGTCGATCGTAGGATCCGAAGATGCTTGCGGTGACGAATAAGTAAATAAATTTATAGGCAGAAACACCGCAACACGACGAAAAAACAACAGCAAATGTGTGAACATTTATATTTTACCAATATTTGGTCCTGCCATGCAAGATTTCTTCAGGGCAGTTATGTGACTATTATATTCAGAATTTAAAAAATATGAAGAATAATGAAGAATATGTTGCAGCAAGGAGATTGCAAATACACAAAAATGGAGTTAAAAAGTTAAAGATGAATCTTGTCGATTCTATGAAGGAATTCAGGACCTTCTTGAACAGTATTCAGCAATGAAGACAACTGTGCCAAAAAAAAAGAAACTTGTACCGGGTGTCCCAAAATGATGTATTATTGTTTGATTGCTTATATGTCCATAACCGATGAACCGACTTTCAAAAACTGGCAAAACCACAACCAACATCTTAAAATACAATTTAACCTTTAGGCAATCAAATAAAACAAAGTTTTTGAAAATCGGTTCATTGGTGACATGTAAGCAATCAAACAATAATACATCATTTTGGGCACCCGGTACATCTTAAAAGGTACTCAATATAATAATAATAATAATGATGATAATAATCCCTTTATTTTAAGATAATGATCCCTTTGTTTTAGGTTGGTATAAAGTTATAGCTCTACATCACAATGTTGGGAACTTATTTTATACCAACTATTTAGAAGAAAAAGAAACCTATGATGCAATATACATGTTGCATATGATATAATCATAACCTACAAATTTTTGCAGCTGCATTTTGCTCCACTTCATGCAACAAAAAGCAATCCACATTCCAACGCGTATTTTTTTATAAGAAACTGCCCGTAAGAAACTCAACTCTCAGATCGCCAAAAAATTAAGAAACTCCAGTACTGCGAGAATATAAGTTAAGAAACTATTTACTTTGATAAAGGAAATCCTTGACATATTTCTACTTTACATTCGCTTGTTTCTTGTCTCATATTACTCGTAAGGTACTTGAGTAATGTCTAAACATTGGAAAGGCTAAAAAACGTTGTTTTGAAATGTTCACGAGGGCACAAGTCGTGAACATGAAGATTGTTATGGAACTTCTAAGAAACTCGAAAGAAACTCTGAGTACACAAAATCTGATAGTTTTAAGAAACTTTCAGTACTGGCTCAAATTCTTAGTTTCTTATAAAAAAATACGCGTAGCTCTCATATCAAATTCTAAAACTTACCTTAAAACGTCGAGACAATTTGATTCTCCTGATTTCCTTGATACCTGCCGAGCTCTTCAAGTATTTTATAAGAGTTTCATTGACTGTTGCAACATTCCTTTCTGAACAAAAAGGAAATCATCACTATATTAAGTGCTGCTTTTAAAAATAATGCCATTTCAGGCAACTCACATGTGCTGGTTTCTGTATAAACAAGTATCTCTTGTGAAACATGACATTTTTACCATCGTAATTTCTGAACTGTTTCAAGAAAAATTGGATAATTTTCAAGAAAACCATAGTTTATAAAAATAATGTCTGCGGAGTGAGTGGGATTTCGAGCCAATAACGGAAAATAGGCAACTCTTTTTAGGTCAAGGGAAAATGTGCCTCTCATGTAGCAACGGGAACGATGTATACTCATTTTTTGTACATCGTTCCCGTTGGTTTGAGTAAGATTTCGAGCCAATACCGGAAAATATGCAATCTATTTTTGGTAAGGGAAAATCTTTAGTCAGGGTTGGGTGAACATTAAACATGAGACGAAATGTGGAAATTAGCCTCCTGACTAGCAGTGTAAATTCAAAAATACTTAAGATCTCCGAAAAATGGAATGGTAGAATTATTGCAAAGTAGCTAGCGTCACTTTCAAGCCATTCAATTCAACAGATATGGCATAGAATTTACACCAAGCTTCTTAAAGATTTACAGCCAATGCTATCCCAATATGAACGACTTAGCAGTATGGGGATGTCAAAACCATTGTTCAAATTTGCCATAATGCAAATAAATCCTAATAACAGGGCCCACGAAGGGCTGATTAAGTAGGAAAGTTTTCCTTCAATGTGTCTTTGTGATTGCTCTTTTGTAAGAATTTGCAAGACTGTAATGAGAATGCTAATTATGCACTTTCCTAAAATTAGCAGAGTGAGATAACTACCTTGTTTGCCTTTAATCAAGATCATTTTCCCCTAACACAGGCAAAAACAAATCGCAAGGAATGAGCACGTCTATTCTGTATGACCTTCTTTGCCTATATCATTGATTCAGACAGATAACAGGCTTTCACTGTTTAATAGAAAATTTAAAAAATTTGATTTCCAAGACACTAGATAACTTCAAAGAACAAATTCGATACAAACAAGCCGATTTAACACCATAAGAACAAAAGAAAATCCAAAGCCATGTGACAATAACACCCAAGCCAATGATTTGATCATAGTCGTTTATTGCAATGATTCCATTATTCAAGGCTATTTTCCTAGAAAAAACTGAAAACATTGAGACTTCTCTCATTTACTTACCTCTCGTAAAAGGTTGTTGCCTTTTGTTTTCTACTTGTCCTTGTTGTTGATGCTGCAACATGGGAAGCTCTTTCCCTAAAAAACAGGTACTGTATTTCAGGAACAACCTCGTTCCCAACGCCAATATTGTCTTCCTAGGTCATCGATGCATTCAGTATTAGTATTGACAAAAGAAACTGGCCCTCAGAACCAGGTTGTGTTAGAATTGTAAACTCATGCTGCGAGATAGTTGCAATCTTCGTTTCATATATTTGCCTCCTACATGAAACTCCCAAATATAAGGAAAGCCGCTTGCAAGTGTTAGTATTCATTTAGTAGCTGAGCTAAAGTCCGTTAGTTTTAGATTCTTAGAATTTGTTTTACCAGCTACCTGCAAGATATATGGCTGGGATCCTGTTGTTAAGCAGTATCATATATGTTAGCACGACATCAAAATGTGAAAATGACTCCAATATTTATCAGTAAAATTGTTTTTGTATAGCTATTCTTAATTGTATATCTAGGTGTAGTTTAGTTGCATGTTCTTCATGTTAACGCCATCGGGTAGTCATGGTCTCATGCACCCCATGGTATCATTCTTGTAGTGTAGTAAAGCATTGGAAACATTTGTCATACATAGCCAAATGCTTGTGGCCCATGGCTGAAACCGCCAAGACCTCATTTTCACGGACCAATCAGACGGCAAATAAGCGAAGAAGACAAAAGAAACCTGTGAAGATTTTTCTAAATTTTACCTTCATAAAATGCAACCAGGACAAAAAACTGCTTGAGATTTTCCGACTTCGTTTTAAGAAATCTACTCTCCAGATGTTTGGGTGTACAAGTTTGGATTGGCAATAACTCCGCCAAACCTGGAGATAATTTAACCGGCATCCAAATTTGTATATCTAGTCAACTGGGGAGTAGGTTTCTTTGAAAAAATTTGGGAAATTTCAAGCAGTTTTTTGTTGGCGGTTTCGGCCATGAGCCACGAGCATTCGGCTATGTACGACAAATTATTTTTATGCTGTGTAGTAAAGTAGTTTGTAGGTGCTGTCTTAAGTAATTCGTTTTTGTAAACTCTTATAATATTGAGTATAAAAAGAAATGCAAGATATAGTACTCTTGCAGTGCAGTGGCACTTTCCTTAAAACCAATATTTGATTGAAAACAATTGAAAAATCGAACCATAGGATCTAACCAGAGATATTCATTAAAAGATAAATAAAGAGCTCATCCTGTGTACTGCCATACAATAAAGGCATAACTTACCTCGTGTCGTTGTGGTTATTAAAGAGGTATGGGCAAACTTTGGTCCAGTGTTATGAAGGTGTTTTAGGAACCTATCTTTCATACTTTGCCATGAGTGTTGAGTAACCTATGGAAAAGGCATATCTTTGTTAGCAGTCTGAGCTTGTCACAAGCTGACACACCATATAGGTGGTTTTGGGGTTTGTTATTGATAAAGGAATGATCAAGGAACGTCAACAGCTATTGGGCCATAATTTTCACACAAATGACCTAATTTTTCGAATATGGACAAATAGAGTCATACAATTAATTGTCATGCAAATAAATATACACCAGGGGGAATTTGATATATTAAAAAAATCAGGCTATTTGTAACACTTTGTACAATCCCAGGGGGTGGGGTACTTGACCTAAGTTCGTATGGAGGAGTGCCCACGAAAAAATTTTGTTTACTCTGCTCCAGAATTTTTCGCTCCAAATCATAACCTGTGCTAGAAAAAATTGGTGAAAACGATACCCTTAAAAACAGCACATCCCCGTCGGACAAATATACTAAGTACCCCGCTGGGTGTACAATCTTCTATTTAAAAAAGCTTGTTGTGAATAAGAAAGTCTTCAAGGAGACTGAGAGTGCATTTTGAGCTTATTTTTGGTGAGTAAGTAATTTTTACAAAAAACTGTCAGAAATTGCATGTTTCTCAATTGATGTGAATGAATGGGAAAAAATTGATCAATTCTACAGTGAGAATGCCACTAAAGAAGGTCATGTGTCACTTATGTTCCTGTTGCTTTCATCTATCAAGACTAAATACAATATCCTATGCTTAGATTGCCCTTCCCCCCGCCCCAGTGCTTTATATCTTACTTTTCGTATGTTTATTTCCTTAAAGGGTCTGTTTCATCCAGCATTCCTTGCATGTGCCGTCTCTTGGATTTCCTTTCTTGTCACCATTTTCATAGACCATAAAGATGGCGGCAACAGCCAACCAAGAGATGGCACGTGCAAGGCATGCTGGATGAAACAGACCCTTTAAAGTAACGATATTCTTGTACCTACATTATTGCAAAAAGGTTGAAAAGTTAGTTGTAATTTGGAAATTTTGTTTTAGTGACCACTGTTTTGAAAATTTAACTTCTGTACTAAAGTTGAGAGAGGTGATAGGCTTGGTAAAGAGAGGGGTGCAGTACTGTAGGAATCTGTATTATCAAATTGGGCATGGCTAGCCTGTGTACCATACGCAAGAAAAAAATAATTCAGTTCTTACTGTTTTGTAATGGGGTCTGGTACAGGGGCTAAACATAACTTGGTGAGATGAGAGAAAGCAAGGAGAATAAAAACTGTTTATGGGTGAAAACCTTCTGTTCCTCCATTTGCTTGTATAACTTATTGCCTCCAATGGTGCCAGCACCCTTGTCCGTGGCATGTTTTTTGACAAAGTCTATTATAGCTCCATCTTCCCAACTGGAATATTCAGTGCGCCTGAAAGTTAGAAAGCATTTTTAGTTTTTGAATTATCAATACCTGAGCACACATCAGGAAAACAAGTTGAATTATTTTATATTCTATTTGCTATCATGATGGGTTCAGTCAAATACTTTGAGATCATCATTTGAGATCAAATAATGGAAAAACGCGATTACGTCTACCATAGCATAGGTTTGAATTCTCAGATTTATACAGGGTGTCCCAAAAAGCATGTGCGCTGTTTGAGTGGCTTCTGCGGAGCAGCCATAAATCCAATTTTTCTGTTTTTAAGATTCTTGACAGAAGAGACTTCAAATTAAAGATTGATACCGAGTTTGGGTAAATCTGATTATTAGTTGTTGATTTATTGAGCAAGAAAGCCAAAATTATTGGCTGCCTCAAAACCAGAGGATTAATTGTTCTCCTTTGCGTTAAAATCAACGAAATTGATTGAAAACATCATACCTAGCCCTGTTTTCATATGTTCATAAGTGAAACAGATAGTCACACATTGAATTTTGTGACAAGCAAGAATATTGGACATATCTAGGGTTGCTAGGAATGGAAATGTGCAGCACTAGTGCTTCAAGCCATGGCATGCGTCCATCAAATATTTTGCTTCTCAAAAATGATAAAGTCGTTTTAAACCAACAACATTGCGTTCAGCATGCTGCTTGGTCGATATTCTTGAAGAATATGGTCATTAATTACTCCCAAATACGTTTCCTGGCATAACTGTAAAGTTTAAGTTGATTTAATGTTAAAATTCAAGTTATAAGGTTAAGCACGGAGATAAAATCCTCTGGTTTTGAAGCAACTAGTGATTGTGACTTTCTTTCTCAATAAATCAGCAACCACTTGTCAGATTTAAACAGACTTGGTGCCAAACTCTAAGTTGAAATTTCTTCTATTCACAAATCTGAAAAACAGGAAAGCTAGATTTATGGCTCCTCCACAGTAGCTATTTAAAGGGCGCACATATTTTTGGGACACCCTGTAGAGTTAGCATTTCTTATTTGGTTCTCCTTCTAGTGTTACATCTTATGTAATAAGTACTATCATATGATTTAAAATCAAACAATTCACATGCCCTATTTTAGTGTAGTCACAATGATTTTAGAAATTGTTTATTCTCAAAGTGTTTTCAACTTCTCTCAATGCATGCTGAACTTTACTTCATGGATACCAATGTTGTTGTTGTGAAGATATGACTTCTCGTTGGCATAAGAGATGTTTGCAGAGAAGCAAAGGCACTCACCCACCATAATTGATGTCCATTCTTGAGGATTGAATGAACACTGTATGAGATTAAAAATAGGTTTGTAAAGACAAAAACATCATAATGCTTTGCCGCCAGAACAGTCAGGCAGATAGGGTTTGATCTCGAGTATAGCCTCACTACTGGAGCATCATGACCATGGGTCACAGACTTACTCAAGTCCTGATCCATGCGACTGGCACTGAAAACTGCAACTTCACCTTCATACCCAACTGCCACAATCAAGCATTCAGTAGAATAAAAATAGACACCATGTTTGTTAACCTGTGCTGTGGGGCATATAAATGCCAAAGAATTATCTGTTTTTTTTTTAATTTCCAAGTTCATGTCATAAAATATTTGACAGAATCGAATGAATTGCACAAGCTGTAGATAGCTGATAGGCCACAATACCTTTTGCAATTTTTCTGACCAGATACACACTCCTATAAATTTATATTAAGTTCCATGATTTAATACATTTGTGCACCTTTGTTATCTGGCAATTCCTTTCTGTAGTTTCCCCTTTATTTGTATAGTGTAGTGGTAATTGAAATTGTATTTAGACCTAGTCACGGGGAATTTCAAATCATGAAACTGACAACTGAACCGCCGACACCACCATATTTAGATTTAGGCCCATCAGTAATATTCATGCATGGCGAGATAGGCTAAATATTCATTGTTGCAGGGATGATAGAGCTTTGGTAGACCGCTCTATTTAATGTCTTGCGCAGTGTGAAGTAAATGATAACTCGACCATTTCTATGAAAAAATCATCACATGCAGAATAATGTTCATACCTCCCGTGTCAACTAATCTCGGGCTGCAGCATCTTCGGTTCGTTTCCCTCTTCCCTTCATTTTCGATTTGTTTCCTGGTTTCCCTGGGGTTTATGGATTTTCGCGCCAAAACTATACAGTCGCCCCAGGCTTCCTATTTTTCAGTCAAGTTTTCAAAAAGACTACCTTCACCTTCTTGTCCATTACAGGTCAATATAATACTAACTGCCCTCCGTGCAGGAAAGTAGTCGGTTAATTTCAAATGTTATTTTTCTTCCTTGAATCATAATAGATTATATGTTTCTCATGGAGCACCGCTTAAAAATATGTCTTTTTTAGCCGAACATGAAATTATGAAATACACAGTCTAAGTCCATCACACCAAATCTACGTATTTTGACATGCATCAAAACCAAACACAACATTTTTTCCAAGGCGTTTTAGGTATTTTTTATTATGTTTATGTATGTCATGAAACACTGAAACCAGTAAATCTAGTTTATGTTAAGTTATCAATAAACCTCCAGAGCATCTACAGGGACACAAGGTAGTCTTTTTCGAATTATATAGCGACGAAACCAAATGAACAGTTCACTTCTGTTAAAGAAATTTGCACTCGCAAAAAATTACGTTGGCTTCGTCACAGGCCGAACGTTATCGTCCTTTCTACTTACAATCACAATGTATAGACAAAGAAAAAACACCGTGAAGCATCTAATCTGCTCGATTACAAATTATGTCATTGCTACATGAATTAATAAACAAAATACTTTCTCTACCTTTAATAAAATTAACGCGATGATCGACAATCTATTCATGAACTGCTACTTTCAACACAGCTGAGGCAACTAGCTACAATCTATGTATTCTTTCCGTCTTGTTAAATGCTTGAATCGGTCTCTACGAAATCTCTCTCGCCACAAGCAGTTATTCAGTACAGGAAATATACAGGAAGAAGACAAGCTGAGAGACTCTTTAGAGAGGTTTGTGAATGCAAGCAAGTTAACATCAGACCATTATTACACACAAACTAACACCGTTGCATATAAACTGCATCATAAACTTTATCGAACTAAGGTGACGACAAATCGCCCATTCGCTTTTTAAGTTCCCACTTCTTATCCGTTCAGCTTACCGAAAACGCTCTTTACCAATTCAAAGAATATCGTTTAGAACTATTATGCCACTTTGTAACTTATCTATATTGGCAGAGGCAGCTTGAGGTCTAGACTCCACTAGAGAAGCCGCATTGCAAATCCACATCTTAAATCGATCATACCCTAAACGTATTTTTTATTCATAAGAAATTGCCCATAAGAAACTCAACTCTCAGATCACCAAAAAATTAAGAAATTTCAGTGATGGGAAAATATAACTCAAGAAACTATTTATTTTGATGAAAGAAATCCTTGGCATATTTTTTCTTCGTTTTCGCTTGTTTCCTTTCTGGTATTGTCGGAAGGTACTAGAGTAATGTGTAAACTTGAAAAAAACTTGTCTCAAAATTTTCACAAGGGCACAAGTAGCGATCATGAAGATCGTTATGGAACCTTCAAGAAACTCGTAAAAAACTCTGAGTACCAAAAATCTGATAATTTTAAGAAACTTTCAGTAGTGGCCCAAATTCTTAGTTTCTTATAAAAAACACGTGTACTGCGACCAAATTCCCAACTGCAAGCTCTTCCAACACTTGCAATACACAAATCAATAATTCCCAAATTGCATACAGGAAAAACCTGAACATAAGAACAACCATCTATCGATTCTAGCTTCGTCATGGTTCTTAATGTTGGGTCGTTCACTTCCAAGAACATTGCAGTCAAGGGTGTCTGAGCAGTGCAGAAACAACAAAAAATAGCATCCATCGTGCATCTAGCACTTTGTGACATCTTTCTTTCCAGTTTCAATTCAATTTTCACAAATTTCAGAAAATCCTCCACATCTCTTTATCCTGAAGGCTCTTGCTGAAACGTGGGTTTTACTGTACAGCACAAATCCATTTAGGCTTTGAGACAAAGGAAACATCGTAATTCTTAAATAATTCTCCTCCACAACTACTCATTTAGAAATCCTGATGATATTGTACGAAGAGACCACCTCTCATACAGTATTTTATTTGTAATATGCAGCTAGAAAACCGTAAGAAGAGCGAAGACACCATAAACTAAGGCACAAGGGTATGCCACTAGTAACTGTTGCGAGTCCATTGCAAGCACTGTCACAAATAACTTTGATGCCGACCAACTGCACCAGAGTATAACTGCTGTTGTGAATATCGTACCAAGACTGCCCCTGAAAGTAGAGAACAAAACATTGAGTGATCGCTCGAATCGAAATGCATTTTCATACCACTTAGGGGCGTTAGACCTTCTATCTATCACTATTGTGCTCATTCGAAAATCTTTCAAAATGTTCAAAATATCGCTCGATTCAGATTCTCTTTAGAACTGCTAAAATGTCTATTTAAGTATTGGGATATTGCAATTTTGGAGATCAGTTATTTATCAAGGGAATCTGGCTGTTCAGTGTGGACCAGCCGAATAACCGCTAAAAAGGTCCAATTATTTGGATATTTAATCGAAACATTCGGGACCTTATATTTTTGGCACAAAGTCGGCATAATATTTTATCATCCAAATACTTTTATCTATGAGTTTCCACAACTTGCTGCTGTTTAAGTGATTACACTGCACCCAAAGTTAACGATCAATTCTGACGGTCAACACAGTAATCGAGGACTGAATGAGCATTAATTTCAAGTTTTCCGCATTAGAACGTATCTACCGGGTGTCCCAAAATGTACTCCTGTTTAAAAAATCACCAAAAATTGGTTATTAAACCTTTGATAAGATTTTCTTTTTGAGTTGCTTTGTCAAAGACCCAAAAATATTCATAGATGATAAAATTTTTTCCTTTGATACAGCAAGTTAGAAAAATTACACGTTGAAAAACCTTACTTTGAGCTATAGTTTTTAAGCAAAATATTAAATCTTGCCTTAGAGCCAAAATTTTTAAGTCTACAATGATAGTGCGCATTTATTTCTGTTATTTATGACTAAACTAGAAGTTTTACATTGCAAAAGGAAATTAATCTCGCAATCATCATATCAGTGCTTTTTTGCAGTATGATTCAAACCAGGTAGCCCTAAAAAGATCTAAATTTGCTAATTTTCAAACTAATTACAAGATCAGCTATGTCTTGGAAAATAATTTGGTCCTTGATCTACTTGACTTTACAAAAAATTGAAGATCGGCTGTGTAGTCAAATTTTGGTGATTTTTCAAACAGGAATACTTTTTTGGGACACCCAGAATCTTTTCCTCAAAAAAGCAATTGCTGAAAGTCTATGACAGAGGTTCGCTTAATTTGTATGACACTTCCGATAGGATCCCATAAATAAAACATTAAAAGTGGCAAATTTAGTTAAAACTATAAAAAAGTAATGTGTTGCATGTTTTGGTAACAAAAAAATGATTACATTCTGGAAGGAAGTTTTGATAGTTTTCCCTGTTATAAGATAATAATAATAATAATAATAATAATAATAACGAATTATTTAACAGGATAAAAACTTCAACAATTACGAAATTGCTGTTATCAATGTTTGTCCTGTAAAAAGAAAGGTGCTTAAAAAAGAAAATATATGAATATGTTACAACTGCAGGTCTCAAAATATCAATTTTGTAGTATAACAAATTAAAATCTTATGTATAAATTGTGTTCATAATTTTCATAAAATCAGATGCATTGTCAGACGTCCTTGCACTCAGTGGTAGCTCATTAAAAGTCTTTGCACCCATGTAGTAGAAACCTTTCCTCGCGTATTCTGTTCTTATCCGTGGAAGACATACACTACAATGATTGTTCCTTGTGTTCTTGCAATGTTCTTGATACATAAAGTATTGGTTTAAAGCATGACAGACATTGTTCTGCAGGACATTGTATACTAGCACGCAGGCTCTCTTTTTAACTGCATTTATTGGTGATATAACTTCACATCTTTGATTTTTTGCGACTATTTGCATTGCACGATTGTGAAACGAGTTGAGCTTGTTTTCTTGTGTCCTATTCAATTTCAGATTCAATATGCCGCAATAAGTGAGCACTGGTAATACCATTGCACGGTAGATGGCTTTCGCTGATTCTATGTCCAAATGGCTTCTGATCTTTGCTAAGAGTCGTAAACGACCTGTGGCTTTCTTGTATTTGGCATCAAAATCACTGTTAAGATTCAATGAAGAGTCTAGGTGCACACCTAGATACTTGTATGTCGAAGTGATGTTGATTTGACCATCCTCGTGTAATATGCATAAAGGCCCCGTGCATTTCCGGATTCTCTGAGCTGTTCCAAATAATAGGGCTTCAGTTTTTCCTTTCTTCAGGTTGAGGATTAATTCGTTTTCACTGAACCAGACTGAAAGTTCTGCCATGGCATTTGATAATTTTGCATTTATTTCTTTGATAAGATAAACTGATAAGATGAAGAAATCAGTTTTACCATGTGTACTATCATCATATATTCCTATGCTTCAATTACCCAGGGGGGAGGGTACTTGATTTAAATTTGTATGGGGGTGTGCCCACAAAAAAATTCTTTTTCACCCGGCTTCAGAATTTTTCCCTCCAAACGATAGCCAAGTCAAGTAAAAAGCAGTTATAATGTATACTCCAAAAGATAAAAATTGGATTGAGGAACAACTCAATCTAATAAAATATCCCATTGATAGCCAGCTCTAAAAATGACCTTTAATTGATAAAATAATTTGAAAAAGTAAAGGCCACGATACCAACGTCGATTGCCGGATCCGAAGATGCTTGCGATGACGAAAAAATGAATAAATTTAAAGGCAGAAACACCGCAACACGACAAAAAACAACAGCAAATACGATTAAATTAATTTTTGCCAATATTTCGTCCTGCCATGCAGGACTTCTTCAGGGCTGTAATGTGACAGTTATAATAAAAATTTGAATATGTACAGCGATTTGAAAAGGAGAAGTAACACGTGATTGGTTAGATATGATGGCTACGCAGAGGTTATATGGGTTAGGTTTATAACGGCTATGTAATGTATGTAGTAAAATGATGATGATGCTAATCAAAATAATAATGTTAATAATAATGCTGATGGTGATAATAATAATAATATGATGATGATAATAATAATAATAATAATAATAATAATAATAATAATAATAATAATAATAATGATAATAACAATAATAATAATAATGATAATGATTATGTAAATGCAATGTTAGAAACTAACTGCGATATAATGATAATAATAATGATGGGGATAGTGAGGAGAATAGGTAAGGTAAGAGAGTGAGTGATTAGGTTACTTACAACTGTGTTTGTTAGCGGTCTGTGGTTCTGTTCAGTCCGTTGGGTGAGAGAGTGTTCGCTAAGTCAATGAAGTAATTTTCCTTGGCTCGTCTAACACTCTCTCTGGTGTCATGTATCTTAAGTAGCGGTAGTAATTGCAAGTCTTGTACGGAGTGATTGGGTTTACAAAAGTGTTCTGCAACCCCGGATGTGTCGGAACGTTTGTTTATAATGTCTCGTCGGTGTTCGTTGAGTCTGTCTCTTATGCGTCGTCCTGTTTGTCCTATGTATTGGCAGTCAGTCTTTTTGTCGCGTAAGCATCGTTTGCATTGTAGTAAGTATATGACGTTAGTGGAGTTGCAGTCGAGGCTTTGTCTTATGTTGAAGGTTTCGTTGGTGTTTGTGAAAGTAACTGTGTGTGTTCCGTCTTGTATGTGTTGGCATGTGTAGCAGTCGCGTCGTGATGGACATTTAGATATTCCTCTGGGAGTGGTGGTAGCGTCATTTTTCATTTTGGCGCGCACCAGGTATTCCCTGAGGTTTTTTGGTCTGCGGTTACTAAGTATCGGTGGGTCTGGGAAGACTTCCTTACAGTTTGTCGAGTTTTGTAATATGTGGAAGTTGCTGTTAAGTATGGACGTAAATTGTGGTACACTAGGGTGGTAGGTAACCACAAATGGTGTTCTGTTGTTAGGTTTTTTCTGTTTCGTTTGTAAGTTGGATTGTCGCGTTATTTTGGAAGCCTTCCGTATTTCGTTACGTACGTGTTTGCGTTTGTATCCTCTGTTTGTAAGGTATGTAAGCAGTTGATTTGTGCGTTTCTTAAGAGTGTCATTGTTGGAGCAAATGCGTCGTAATCGTAGTGCAAGGCTGTATGGTATGGACTTTTTCGTATGTTTGGGGTCGGCGGATGTGCTGAGGAGGTATTGGTGTGTGTCTGTGGGTTTGACGTAGAGGTCTGTCGAGATGCTGTTGTCTTCGTTAAGTATTACTGTGACGTCTAGGAAATGTGTGCTGGTGGAAGATATGTCACTGGTAAATTTGATGTTGGGATGGATGTTGTTGAGTGTGCGTATAAATTCTGTGAGTTTTTCCTCTCCGTCAGTCCAAATTAAAAAAATGTCGTCGATGTAACGCCACCAAACAAGGGGCTTGTGAGGTGCGTTTTTTAGGGCATTTTCTTCAAAGACCCCCATAAAAAGATTTGCATATGGGGGTGCCATGCGAGTGCCCATAGCTGTGCCGTGTTTCTGTAAGTAGAACTGTCCGTTAAACTCAAAATTGTTGTTGCGTAAAATGATGTCTATAAGGTCACAGATGGTTTGGGTGGGAGGATTTTGTGTGGTGCGTTTGTCAAGGTACTCCCTGGCAGCCTGAACGCCTTCGAAGTGGGGTATGTTAGTATAGAGTGAAGATACATCTAAAGTAACGAGAAGCGAATTAGAGGGAAGGGTGCCGATATTAGAGAGCTTATTAAGAAAGTGAGTTGTGTCTTTGAGGAAGGATGGAAGTTTAAAGACGAGAGGGTTAAGGGTGTCACTGACGAATTCGGAGATGCGTTCTGTAGGGTGGCCATTGGCAGAGACGATAGGTCTGCCAGGGGGTTTGTCTCTGTTTTTGTGTAGCTTGGGTAGTATGTAGAACCTAGAGCATTTTGGGTCACGGGGGATCAAGTAACTGTATGTATCGCTGTCTATGTGTTCGTCCTGTTTCATTTTTTGTAAGTATTGTTTTACTGTAATTGTAACTTTGTTTGTGATGTCTTTGTTGTGTTTTTCGTAAAAGTTAGTGTCGTCCAGTTGTCTGTTGCATTCGTCTATGTACATTTGTCTGTCCATCACAACTGTACCTGAACCTTTGTCTGCCGGCTTTATGATTATGTCCGTGCGTTTGGATAAGGTTTTCAGTGCGGTGCGTTCGTCTTTGGTGAGGTTGTCTGATATGCGTGTGGGTTGTATGTTGTTTATGTTGTCTTCGACGTTATCTATGTAGGAGTCTAGTGACGGGTCTAAGTTTCTTGGTGGTGTCCAGTTGCTAGTCTTTTTGTATCTTTTTGTCATTTTGTCTGTGTCTCTGTCTGTGTCTCTGTCAGTGCTGTCATCTTCAGTTTCTGTATTGTCGTGGAAGTAATGCTTGAGTCGCAGTCTCCGTTTGAATTCTGCTAGGTCAGCGTTTATTTCGTTCCAGTCGATTTTCTGTGGGGTAGGGCAAAAGTTAAGTCCATGTGAGAGAAGTGATAGTTCAGCGTTTGTAAGGTCGACTGTAGAAAGGTTGATGACTGTATCTGTTTCTAAGTGTTGATACCCGTTTCTAAGTGTTGATATTCTTTAATTGATACCCGCTGCTAAAAACCGGGGCAAAGAGAATACTCTGGAAAATGGCACATCCCCATCGGACAAATATACTACAGTAAGTACCCCCTCCCCCCAGGATCTGTTATCAAGAATTTTTGTGGTTGTCAAAGTTAATACAGTGTTTAAAGATCAAACTTACTGCAAAGTGAGTAGAACTGACACTCCAGACAGCATGACCATTGGCAACAGGCAATATCCAAGGACACTAACTACACAGCTCAATGTTACACCAGTCATACTCATCAAGTTTAAAACGGCATACATTGATAGACAACCAAGCACTCCTACTCCGTAAATGTACCCAAATCCATGCACTTTTCCAGACTATGAAATAAAAGATCATAATGTTTTATAATTTTCAAGAATTCTCAATGACTTGTACTGTAGAACTCTTTAGAATTTTCAAGAATTGTTTTTTTCTTCTGCAAATTCAATGTTAAAAATTTACAATTTACGAATTACTGTACCTAAGATTACAAACGAGCTAACATACAATACTACAGAAACAATACCAAGGGGAGCAAAAGATCATGACTACCCCAGGGCCATCACATGAAGGAGATAAACTAAAATACAACTAAATATATAAGAGGCCCCCTGGCTATTCAGAAAAGAATTAGAATTGAACGATATTTTGCAAATGCCCCAGCAAGAACTTTGAGTGGCCTGAAAGAATAAGCATTTTTTTAACAAGTATTCTCAAGAAATTAATAATTTTCCCAAGTAAGAATCCTTAGGAATATACTTAAGTATGAAAATAGTGCTTACCGTGCGCAAGGCCTGTTATATAGTTTAAGGATGAGACTTGAAGGATAGAAGTGGATTTTCAACTTACCAACAACAAGAATGCCCCAAATGCAATGCAAAAAACAAAAGGTCCTGCAAGATCAGTGTCATCCATAATATTTGGATCTGTCTGTTGCAAGGGATGTAGGACTGACATTGTCTGCAAAGAAAAACTTTGTTATGGTTTGGCATAAGTGAAGTATCATTAGACACAAAAAGATCTAGACATACAATGCATACAGCACTGAAGTATAAGATGAACATTTACATTGGTTGAATTCTAACTATTTGAAATCTCAAACAATTTAACACTTCAACCAGTGAAATCTACAGTATGTTGAACTACTGTAATCAATGCTAACAAAATATCCAAAGGAATTGCAAAATTTATGACTAGTTTGAAATGAATGCAGCACACAACTTGTTTACATGAACTACGGCACTTTCCCTGAGGTCACAGGGCTGATGAAACAGAATGATATTCATGTAAATTACACTTTCACACTTATTTTTTCAACTCTGCTATTTATTGTAGTTAATTGTTATACAGTACCTCTAACCTCATAATTAAAAACTTAGAGAGATATTTGCTAACATACCTTTTGAATAATATGTTCAAAATTTATTCCAAGCTCTATAAAAGCGAAAAAGAGAAAATTGTTAATAATGATATTGCATTTCTGACGATACTAACTGTATAAAAATTCACTTAAAGTATATCCCCTTTAAGAGCTTTGACATCACTCACTATTTGTTAGTAAGACCACAATTTTTCAATTCTTAGTTTCAAACATTTTCTGCACACACACCTTTTAGCTAATAGATAATCAAATGCATAGCATTTTGGGGAGAAAAATACAGTAGCACCCTGTCGTTAAGACCATATTTTTGACCTTCAGTCTATTGTTCTTCCGTTATCAGCCTTCTGTTCTCTTATTGTTCTGATAAAAATTCAGGGTCTGAGTTTTTTATGAAATAGTTTCTTAGAGGCAGGATTTTACTGCATTGCAATAATTGCTATCATTTTTCTTAAACGTGTCTGGGCATGCATAAGGTTGAATGTGGGCACATCCTTTTCCCAGAATTGTGAACTGGTGTATTCCATGCAAAACTTTGGTGTTGATTATAAGGAAACTTTCCACTCCTATTGTCATCTTGGATGCTTCAATGAAACCAAAGTCATCCAGGGGCGGCTGGGAGCGAAATTTTTTTGGTATTAGTTTTGTGCAATTTTGAAATGCTCAAAAACGAAAGTTAACAATTTCTTCGCAAAGCGAAGGAATTGTTAACCAGTCCAGCTGGGGGTATGGGGGGCGCCGTAAGCCCCCCATTGGGGTCCAGGGGCGAAGCCCCAGGAAAAATTAGCAATTTTTGATGAATAAAAGTCTTAGATTTTCTCTACATTTCAAGATAAATGCACGCAAGTTTCTCCTTCTGCAAAGAGGAAATAATAGCGGCCTTAGGCCACGGCCAATTTGAATTTGGAAAGATCATGTTACTGAAAAGATATACGCCTTTTAGCCCTCTGTTTTTAGCCACATCACCCTCAAGGCAAGGTATTAGGATCATGGCCCTCATACCATGGCCAATGAACGTGGCTAAAGGGCTTTCAGCCATGAGAAAAAATTTAGCTACAGGCACATAGCCCTTCCTGTATTGCCACCTCAAGGGCACAGTATGAGGATTGTGATTCTCATACCATGGCCAGTGAACGCGGTAAAGAGCTCGGAGCCACGGCTATAATTATGGCTGATGGTCACAATCGCCAACACATCGAAAAAGCAGACCCTGGAAAAATATCGGTGATTGCACTATCAACAACCCGCTCTGAAAAAAGTTTGTTTTGTTTTGTTTTGAAAAATCTTGTACGCTTTTTCGAATGAGTGAAATTCCGCACAGCATATTCCAATAGGATAAATATACTAAGTACCCCCCTCCGGGCATATTTGGTGTTTGGGAAACTCAATCTGGTGAAAAAACTCACCTTTGATAAATCACCCATAACGAGATATGGCCAACAAAAGTAGGTATTATTTTCTACGTCTCCACAAATCCACGGAAATTTCTCGTATGCAGTGCTACTCGCTACGTATTTTTTATGGTAACTTTTGGGCATGGTCTTCCATCTCTTTTTAGCCGAAGTCGTTGTTCGTGAGTGTTTGAGTTGACAAAATAGAGAAAATATTTGAAACACCCCAATGGTACTCGCTTCCTAAAACCCGATCCATGTTATAAAATATAGACAAGGCACGGCTCGAAGACGAAAGTAAGCGAGGTCAGCGTAGTGTTGAGATGAATGGTTAGATTGGCCACGGTATGAGAAATCGAAAACTCATACCATGGAAGACAGGTCGCTTTGTTTCACGTTAGGTTTACAATACGCCATGACGTACAGAGGGCCACCAAGACAAAAGTTTAGTGACATCATGGTATGAGAAATGAGAAACTCATACCGTGGCCATAGCTGCCCTCGTGATTCAATAGCTATCAATATTACCTTAGATTATGATTCATAACGGATTAGCAGGTAATTACATATCTTTTGTCGGAACAAGCCAGACACAAAGTTACGTTGGCGTTGACATTTGAATCGCCATTTGATCACGTAATGCGCCTCCGCTACTGAGTCAAGCAGAACGGAAGGCTGACACAAAATTCGCCCTATGAATTCTAAGGTTTTGTGTAGGGAAGTTTTGAAAAAAAAGTGGTATGAGGCTCATACAGTTTATACCATTGAGCGCCGCCCCTGAAGTCATCCTTCTACTTGATAAGACCTTGCATGTACAGATCCTGTTTGCAGGCAGAGTCTGTGATTCTTTTTTCAAAATTCAAAATCAAAGTCTGTGATTTCTTTTTTCGAAATCTTGGCATGCAGTTGCCACCCTCTCTGCAGACTCACAGGTAAAACTGGAGTGCAATCCGTACCTATCACATTTAATGCAATCGCATGATTATTGTTGAGGTAATTGTACTGACAAATTGTGTATAATTGTTCAGTGCAATCCTTACTGACTGCAAGACTTTACCAACGCTCCCAGCGCAATCTTTATGATTCCAAGATATACTGTGCAACTGCAATCATGATGTGAGGATAGCACCGCTGTTTTACCTGTGACTGGCAACATTGTATATAGCATTCAAAAGTCCAATAATACCTTCCAGAAGTGGTGGCTCATCTTCAAAGCTTGCATAATCCACTGAGCCTTGTTTCATTTGATTATCGTACCCATAATTGTTTTGCTGCGCATTCATAATTGAGGGTCCTTGCCCACCATAACCAGGTGCTGCATTGTAACTTTGGTCAAAGCCTCCTCCATAATATTCACCGTAGTTTCCACTTTGATCAGCTGGGTAGACTCCGTACCCTCCTTGTGCTGCAGTACCATCCTGGCCACTCGCATAATTATATCCAGAGTCAAAAAAGTCTATTTGCTGACCTTCAGGGTTAGCCATGTCAGCAGTTAAATACAATATTCTACAGTCTTGCAGCTACCATAAACGTCCAGTCAAATTTAGCGCAATGTAGCTGACGTTTGGATAATGATTTTAAGTCGACCGTCAAAATGAGCAAGACAAAATGACAAAATGGCCTAAAAGCTCTTTGGTAATTCTTCCTAGCTTCACAACTGAATGAAGGGTCTTTCGCGTTAAAAAGGACTATGATTCTTTGCTTCTTTCCTTTGTAAAACTATTTCTACAGCTGCATATAAGCAATTTCTTCGTAATGTGTCTGTTTTTCTCTTCAGGAACTGAGCAACACTCCCTCAAGGCAACGGCGGGCCAGCCACGTACACGTACAAATTTATCTTTTGCTACCACAGGGATACAAGCCTTTGATCTTTGTTGGAAAGCACTGAAAAACAGCAACAACAACATGACACTTCTGAAGCGAAGTAAGTGATGGAATTTGCTTTAGATTTTTCGAGGCCTTTTTCTGGAATTTGTTCCCTTCTTTTCATGCGTAAAATTCTGTGGACAAGATCTAGGAGCAAAACAATGAAATGTTGCCCTATTACTTCTCTGTGCGGTAGTTTACCACAGGGATACGAGCAATCAAGATTTTTCCATGGTAACAACAGCAACAACAACACTAATTAGAAGCAGCTTGATTAGAAACAAAATGGCGTTCGACGGCCTACCAATTCAGAAACTGGCAAATCTTCTCAAGACTGAGGATGAACAGGATGATTCAGAGGATGAGCATGTAATTTTTTTTATTTTCATCATATACAGTAGGCCTACAGAAATTTAAGATAGCTTCTCGTTGTTTCAAGAAGTAAGTAAAACATAAAAAACAAGTACTTTTTAGAAATGAAAAGAGCTAATCTAGTAGGAATACTTTCTCATCCATGATGACCAGACTCTACGTAGTCAGTCAGTAAAAAACGTCGTACTGTAAAATTCAATCAGAAATCAAAGAAAGAAGATGTACTTAATGGCGATTTACAGCATCCGCCCACCACAGGAGGCCCAGCATAGTTGGCACCAGATCATAATAATAGTTAAAAATTTCAACATAGTTCATTGTAATCAGTCCGGTAAAAGCTCTCGATTCATTAGCGACTAACCGATCTATTAGTGACTAACAGATAGATTAGCAACTAACTGATTCATTAGTAAATTTACTAACAGATTCCTTAGTCACTAACCGATCGGTTAGTTCCTAATGAATCTATTGGTTGTAATATTAAACCGGTTTCTAATCGATTCCACAATGTTCTGAAAGGATTAAGCACTTGAGTGCGTGTTACGAAGATTTGTCAGAAGAAAAACATAGGCCTATAATAGTTATTTTAGTTGGTGCATCTGGTTCTAACGTGTTACGTGAGTAAAAGATGCAAATTGATCCTAATTTGAGTGTAGCTCTCCTTTGCACCGGTAGAGTTTTTTTTCACCCGGTGAAATAGCGTTTTTTAACGTGCTGAATCCGATGGGAGTATTTTCGAGCCGCGGTTTTGTACTGTTTTCAGCGGCTGTGCAACCTATCAAATTTCACTAACCAATCGGTTAGTGACTAAGGAATCTGTTAGTAAATTTACTAAATGAATCAGTTAGTTGCTAATCTATCTGTTAGTCACTAATAGATCGGTTAGTCGCTAATGAATCGAGAGATTTTACCGGACTGGTAATACCTTTTACAGTTATGTCTTCTCACTTGTTGCACATCTCTACATACAGCTGTGTTGTGCCTTCCATTATTAACTCGTGTGTGGACTGCATAATTGTTGGACTCGCTACAAGTCTCGCCCCATAATTAAAGGGCTTTGAATTACAGAGAGAGTCTTGTAGCAAGTCCACATAATTGTTTAAACAAACGTTTGAATTCAAGAATTCTAAGGGAAGTTACTAATGCAGTTACTATATTCAACAGTACAAAATTCAATAAACTGTTTTGTCTTTGCTCACAATTTGGCATCCCAGCTCCAGATTTGTGCTAATGTATGTAAAAATGTTCCTTGATCATCAAACTATACTTTGTAATACTTTGTTTCTTAATCTGAAATGCTCAAAATGCAAAAAATTTAAAACTTTTTCTATGCAAGTCTTGTCAAATTTACTTTCTTCACAGGGTTGGACAAACGGTAACAGATCAATCAATCTTTTTAATGTTTTTTGTCAGCCTCATTTCACTTTGTGCAGAATGTACACAGGGATCCCCTGTCTATTAGTTGATCAACCAAAACCGAAAACTGCACCATTTGGCCTGCTGATAGAGGATCCCTGTGTACATTCTGTGCAAAATAAAGTGAGGCTGGCTGACAAAAACATTCAAGAATCAATCACTCTGTCACCGTTTGATGGCTTGATCCTGTGGAGAAAGTAAATTTGATGAGACTTGCAAAGAAAAAGTTGCAATTTTTTGCATTTTGAGCATTTCAGATAGAGAAACAAAGTATTAGAAAGTGCTGTATAGTTTGATGATTAAGAAACATTTTGACATACTTTTGGCAACAATTTGGAGCTGGGATGCTGGATTGCGAGCAAAGACAGAGCAGTTTATTGAATTTGGCTTACTTTTATTCCTTGTAATATTTATATAGAGGTGCAACAAACGAGACACAAAGGTACAGTATTACAATTAACTTTGTTGAAATTTCTAAATTATTATTGTCCAGCCAACCACCTGGGCTTCCTGTGCACCATCCTCTTTTAAGATTTGAGCCCTATGCTGACAAAGTGTACTACGTCACATACACACAATCATAGCAGCACAAACATCCATAATATTTTCCAGCTTTGATGCAATGCAATACCCATTTTTTCATCAGAATCCCACCAGAGCTATATATCATACACCAGGAACAATCGGGGCACAATCCAAGAAATCTTCTGCAGGCTCTACAGGTACATTTGAACCACCTATTGTTGAAGTCTATTTTTATACCAGTTTAGACTGCTCAGGTCTGCATGCAACGTTATCAAATGTTCTCTTGCCTAGAATCCTTAATTCTTGACGAATGGTTAATCTTTAAAAGAACTCTGTTACACAGTCAAGAAATGCAAACAGCACTAAGAGCTGGTGCATGATTAATGGATAAAAAGGATGAAGTAAATTCTGAACTCAACAACAAGAAGCCCAAAATTCAATTCTTTGCCAACATAACAATGATAATTTATTCATTCTATGCCCTGCTTTGAAGTAAAATTAAAAATTATATAGGTAGGACCTTGATTTTTCAGGGGGTTGGGTGATTTAGATTTTCATTACATTATTGGTTTGGGGAATGGTGACACTGTTGAACGTAGTGTACCAATGTTTTTTACGTCAATTTTGTAATGAGGTAATATCAGTTAACACCCTGCTTTGTTGATTCATATTAGTTTCAGCTGTGCTGATTTATATGAAATAGCTGCAATCATCAGCATTGTTAGAATCTTTTCAAATATATTTTGCAATTCAATGTTTTGCTGTCTTCATTATTAGTTCATCAAAACAAAGAGGACAATATCAAAAGCAAGGATATTTGGGAAGAAAATGAAGTCACGGAAAATCCGATTGATGACAGGGATTTAGATTCGAGACCAAGTCCAGAGTAAGATATTTTCAGTTGCTTTCATCATAATATTAAAGTTTTTTTTTCAAGATTAAAGGTAAATGATATTCTATTGGCGAAGAGCATGCTCCAAAATGTAAAAAATTAATTAATGAACACAAAATAACACATTTGACGACCTTTAGAAAAATTGCCTCGTTTGGATACCCGGTTTGGAAAAAGAGGCAGAAACGACACCCGGGAAGGAGTAGTGCACATCCCGTCAGGAAAATTTACCAAGTTCCCCCCCCCCCGGGCTCGTACCATATTCGCTGTCGTTTTTTGTCACTTTGCGGTGTTCCTGATTTTTACTTCATTATACATTTACATCATTGGAAGCATCCTATTCTTATTAGGTCCGACAAAGCGCCGTCAATCTAATGGCCTGTCCTTTTCACATTCGTTATAAACTTTAGCTACTCTGCTATAACTCGACCATTGCACTTTTCAGAAACCTTGAATAGTTTTCAAAATTTCAGCATATTTCATACGGTGTTTCAAGTCAATTGAGGATGGGACCTCATTAAATTTCTAATACGTAAAACAGAAGAATGAACGACTTGTGCTTGATAACATATCGTAGAAAGTCATAAACTATGGTTTTCTTGGAAGTTATTCAATATTTCTCACTATGTGTAGAAGTTACGATGGTTAAAATTGTTTTCAAAATTTTTCTTGTATTCTTAAAAAAGAACAAAAATTTCTAATTTAAAGATATTAAAGATTTCAGAATAGTCCAACGGTATAATTATAAGCAAGGCAGCTAGAGTCTCTCTCAATATAAGTTCACACAAACCTTTTCAAAGAGTTAGAACCTATGCTCTGATAACTGTAATTTTGTTCAAAACTTCTCTACGACGTTGTGCAATTTATGTTTCTTTTATTTCGTTGTTCATTTTACAGATATGAGTTGATGTTCAAACAAAAAGTCACAACAGATGACGTATTCCTAGGCATGTCTGGTAAAAATTCTTCAACTGCATGTTGCGAAGATATCGTGGTGAGTTAGCAATTTTATGTTCTTTGATCTAAATATATCCTGTAACAGTGTAGAATGATTTGCAATGAGTTGCAGGGAATTACACGGGAAATTTCAAGTAGGTATTCAGCTACGAAACGTACAAAAGAAAAAGATGTGCAAAAAAGCGGGAATTAATGCTCCTTGCAGGAAATATGTAGTTATTATCAGGGAGATTAAGTATTTATCCCTATTTACTATTTATCCCTGGTTATTACCTCCTTTCTTTCAAATGACTGGCCGACGAAAGTTCAGGTAATCTTTCTGTAATTCTACCGCGAACATGGACTAATTACAATTCGTTCCAGTTTTCGCTGGTGAAGGTGAAGGTGAAGTTGCGTTTTCAGTGCCAAGCGCTGGGATCGCAGAAATAAAGCAGACCTAATCGAGTCCGCGACCCCTTGTCATGATGCTCAAGTGGTGGGGTCCTACCGGGTATCGAACCCACTCCGCCTGACTGTTCTGGCTGCAAAATAAGAGGATTACACCACTGCGCCACAACACCTTCACGCTAGCAATATACGATTGCGGAAAAGATGGCTTCGAGGGGCATTTGACCATGGTGATGATCGAATTTCTTTAGAAACCCTGTTGATTCTATTATAGAACGCAATGCATTTGGTAAATGCCGCCCTCCCCCCAACGCCATCGTTTCCGTAATCTTCTATTACGAAAGCGTTTTTACCTACTTATCAATTGAAATGGATTGTTTTATGTATTTATCTATAGAATTGAATTGCTCGCTTAAACCATAGTGGTAAAACAGAAAACTAATAAAATTTGGAACGGAACTTTTGTTTGTTTAGGGGTTTACAATATGTCAGAAAGCGTAGGTCTGTCGATAGCAACATCTTTTTATATGATATCACAACCTCAGCCCAGCAGAAATGCAAAAGTAGTGTAATTTTGAAAATAAGAATGATGTAAGAAATTATCGTGGTATTTACCAAAGAGTGCAGGCATTTGAAAAGATTGCATTATTTGACGAGATTCCACTGGACTGCCAATCATAAAATTGTTGTTTTGGATTGTTTTCCATGCAGATTATAGTTTAAATTGTATGGCAATTAGATGCATTGTCTAGCCGATCTACCTGAATTTTGTGCTTCCAGTTGAATCGCAATTATTTTTAAATGCAATTCCCGTTTAGCCTCGTTGCATATTCAAGTTGTAATTTTATTAAATTCTTCTCCAAAACATGAGACAGTTGTCACTTTTACCGGGTGAGTAAATACACCCTCAGCTTTTGAAAGGCTACTAATCCCTAAATATATAAGCAATGATATTTTGCAATATTTGATTGAATAACCAACATTGCCAATTATTTTTAGAATTTTTCCTGGCTGAAATCGATCTCTCCGTTTAGATTTTACGAGGGATTTCTCTAGAAAGTCCCTTCGAAAACCCTTAAAAGCCTGCTAAAATCACGAGCAAATTTCCCAAGTATTTCTACTTTACAGCAATGACTTGCACACATTTTAGCACGTGCTGTCCTCTTTGGAGGATGTACAAGTATTCCCCCTAGTATGAATAACTTATTCAAGGGGATTCCTTTCTTCCAAGAGGACAAAATACATGAAAACATTTAAGTGGCATTTAGGCCTCATCAATGTGGGCGAGCACGCGAGTGCCATTAACTCATTAGGCGAGCACAAAATGCCATTAACCCCTAAGTTGCTGGCACCTTTATTGTTCTCACAATGATTTGATTACAGGCACAATTTCCCGAACCAGTTGCTCCCTAGCATAGAATAATTTTAATGAGGCTCGGTGTCATTATTGTCAGGAAGGAAAACCAAAGCAATTTTGCGCTTTGTTTTCGCTCGTTTCTGCAGATTTTCAAAAGGGGATTTCTGCAGGAAATTTCCCATATCCATGGGAAGGAATGGCCTATTAAAGCCGGATGAATTACTGTAAATTACGGGTAAAAAACAACTTTTGCTGCAATGATTTTTCAAACAGGGTAAACTTTTTGAATAACCCGGTAGTATTTTCTGAATCTAACAATTGTGACATTTCATTTCCAGATAAAAATACAATTACCAGAAACAAACAAAACAGATATTGACCTTGATGTTCAAAATACCTTCTTGGATTGCAAGACGCCTAAACAGTAAGTTTTTTTCTATTATCTGTAATGCTTCGAAAATTGCGTTGAAAGATTGAAATTTGAAATGGACACATTTGAAACCTTTATTAGGAAATGCAAGCCTGGGGATTATAGCTGGTTAGTAGTATTAATGAAAATTAGACTGCGCTTCACACGATACCGGCAAAATTCGAAAAACGTACAAAATGTCACAGATAGGCCTCCCGTTCACATGAAAACGGTACCTTTTGCCGGCAGATGTTCAAAAGGTAGATTTTGACAACGGAACTCTAACCGGCACATTTTGAGAACGGCATCGTGTGAACACTCAAAAACGATGAAAACAGAACATTTTTCAATGCTTTCAAAACGAGACTGATCAATTCTTTCTGTGGTTTTTTAATTATTACCGTGTCTCTTATTATGAAATGGTTATCTCTCTTTCTTACAGCCGATTAGCACTTCATCTACCTCACACAGTTGACAGCAAACGGGGAAAAGCAGACTGGGACTCAAACAAAAAGGTTCTTATAGTAACATTACCTTTGAAAAGAGACCTAGATTTTATGAATTTTTAGTGCATATTTTAATGAAGTCAAACTCGCTAAAGTCGGATTTTGTCCGATTTAGGGATGTGTCAGATTCTTTTCTCACTCAAGCAAAGATGGTTCTCGAGATTCCTTTAAAACCGAAGAGAAAATAGCTGGGTATGGTAATAATAATAATGATAATTTATTTATTTACAGTTGGTGTAAGCAATAGTTTTAAACGTAAATTTATAATTCTATTTTTGAATTGCTTTTTGTTTTGAGCAATTTTTATCTTGTCTAATACCGTGTTCCACAAAATGCTTCCTCTAAATGATAAAGAATTTTTTCCATAGACTAACGTATTAGTTTTAGGGAGCTGCAGGAGGTTATTGTTCGTAGGTCATATTGAACAGCGGCAAGCGGCATTTATACATTTCAAGCATCAGTTTTTGCAAATTTTTGCAGGTTTTACCATCTGAATCTTCTGTTCTCTTTGAGACCAAGAAACATCATTTGAAATTTATCCGGATTTGCTACCATGTTGTTGTCCTTAAACTAGGAAATTGCATTTTTAATATCAAACTCCAAGACATGCAATTACTTCCTCAATATCTTTGCCACATGCAAATACCGTATTATCATCAGCAAAACTGCATGCCTGGGAGCTCTGTATAGCGAACACAAATCATTGATGAATATATTAAACAATAAGGGCCCAAGGACTGAGCCTTGAAGAACACCAGATATTGTGCACTGAAAACAGGTAGCTATACAGGAGTTCTAAACTCTCGTTACTAAAGCCATAGGCAGCCATTTTTGCTATTAGTAAATGATGACTAAGGCAGTCATAAGCCTTGGAAAGATCCATCAGCACTACTCCCACGATGTCCGACTGATCGATTGTTCTACGGAATATCTCTACCACACGAAACAGTGCATGTTGAGGTTGGGTTGAGGTTGGGTAAGAATTTTCCGAGAAATGTCAAGTCAAATCTTCCATTTTAGCACTGGCAAGCATGATATTGGGAGATGCATTCTAAGCCAAAGTAAAGGATCTTTCTTTTAAAAATTTTCCTCCTGCTCTGATTTATAGGCTAACTGTCACAAAACTATCAAGGTTTCCTTGTCGCTAAAAGCAAGCATGATATTGGGAGATGCATTCTAAGCTAAAGTGAAGGGCGTGGCCCCCAAAATTTGTCCTGGTGGCTTCACCCCCAGACCCCCTCGTTTCAATACCCCCCCCCACTTAAGTTACCCTGGCCACGCCGCTGGACTCGGGTGACGTTTTATGGCTTTGGCATGGGTGCTCTAATGCAAAGAGAGGTCATGAAAATACACAACCTCGTCCTGGTCCGAAAGTTTAATTGTCTGAAAGTCTTTTGAAATAGGAGAAAACACACATTTCTCCCATGCCACTGTTAATAAATGATATACTGTCATCGGCGATCCGGTTCCCAAGTGAGTTCCCACATTGTAGTTGTCAGTAACAATGTTAAAGTGGATGGAGATGCCTCTTCTTTTCGTTTGCAATCTTGAAAACTGCTTTCAGAACTATTTACTTTGTGGAATAAATACTCTTGATAAATCTACTGTATATAGTTAGTTGATGTTGCACATGCTTAATTAATGTAAAAATTACAACTAGTTTTTGATATTAGTCTTTGATATTATGCAAAAAATTGTTTGTCCGAAAGTTTTTTGACCGAAATTCTCGAAAAAGCGTCCGAAAGTCTTTTGTCCGAATTTGTTTTTCCAAGACTTTACCCTTCGAAAGTTTTCAATTTTAATGTAGATTGCGCTTCATTCTAAGCTTTTCCATCTTGAATATCCGAGCGAGCGAGTATTAAATAATATAAAGGGCGCCCCGGACTAAACAAAGAGCCTCTTCGTTTGCGAATGGTACTAAATCACAGTTGGCACTTTTCTGTTGTGACGGCTAACTTTATTTATTCACAGTACCCCCCAAAGATCCAACTTACACGAATATCAGACAAACAGAATCCAAGTAAGGTGAAGAAATTTCGAAAGGATTTATGCCAATGGCGCTGGGATTGATACTTTTTGTTTGACTTTTGAAATTCTGCGAGCTTGACTGCATAAGTTTGAACAAGCATGCTAACACATCCAGGCAGGGACGTAGGAAGCATCTCAAACTTGGAGGGGCACGACACTTCAAGGGCACTTTTTACATTAAGCTAAAGGGGCATTTCCTGAAAATAAAAAGGGCACTTCTTTGTTTATTTCAAAATCTTGGGGGGCACGTGCCCCCAGTGCCCCCCCGGTTCCTACGTCTCTGCATCCAGGTCTTAGGCCATCATTTATGGCTGCAATGAAATAAGAATTGTCTGTTTCTTTCTCGTTGGTTGTCATGCTTTCTTTACATTTCCAGCTTAACTAACCAGCCATATAAGTCCACCTGTTAGCAATTTCCTTTTGCTTGATTTTCTCATTGCGAGAGTACCGGGTCGGCCAGAAAGACGCATGCCGTTTGAAAGGCTATTGCTCCCTAAATATCAAAGCAATAATATTTGCAATATCTGATTGAATAGCCAACATGTTAAACTACTTTCAGAATTATTCCTCGCTGAAATCCGTCACTCTGTTCATATTTTACAACAATGATAAAAACACATTTTTAGATTGCATTACATGTGATGCAAATGGTAGCACGTCACCAAATTTAATATTTTCAGGACTGGTAACAATAATAAGCAAATTTACTGTGTACTTAATTATCATCAGCATTTTAAGCATCTCCTAAGCATTATGGTTTTGATCAAAAGTGCAATCATGCATGTCAATCACTGTTAAAATGAGCTAAGCGTCTATACAATGCATAGTCATATTTGTACATTTTGCATAGATTTTCAAAATGTAGCTTTCTACTCCCTTTGCCAAATCAATACGTAGCTGAAATCAATATTTTTTCTAAACAGTTACATCACTGTTACTCTTGTCAGAAGGTTTTGTTTAGTGTAATAACCCCCTGGAGCCAATAACTGCATCCAGTTGCTGAACAAAATGTGGATGGTAATTTTCCACCCTTCCCCTTAGAATATTCTGCCCTAACAATGAGCTAAATTTGACGAGGCATCCCTCTGCAGCAGCACTTGTTAGCTGATTATCACTTCCAAGAGCATCAAAGATGGCATCAAAAAAGCTCTCTAAATGCATCTTGAAAACTCTCTTGCCAATACCTTCAGCAATCATTGGCAACTTATTACAAAGTGTCTCCATAAGATGAAAATGCTGTGAATAATGGCGATAACTGGCTGCTTTGGACAGCAAAGGAAGGCAGTCAGTCACCGGCTTAACAGCAGATTTATTTGATGCTAACTCTGCCATAGCATAAATACAACCATCTGTCATCTCCCACGGCTGTGAATCTCGTTTGAATGAGTGATTTGAGCAGCCACCACCACCTCGTCCCATCTTTGGTGCGAGTGAACCACAAGAGTACATCATTTGATTTGTATGGAGCTCTTGATCACTTGCTTTTAACTGCATGACAACACCATATGTTGCCGGCCCTTTCTCCAGACTTGCAAACTTGTCAGCATTGTCTGTTTGCTTTTCAACTTGACACAAACCTCTCTTGATAGTCTCAAATATTTTGTCAATTGCATCATTTCCATATGCCTCTGCAATGTTTGCCAGTGCAATTGCAGCCCCTTGCCTTACAGAGGGGATAGGATCAGAAAGGTTTGTGAAGAACAGTGGATACAGCTCAGACATTGCATCTCTGCATTCATTTGGGAAAGACTTGACAAAACTCCCACATGCCACACATGCAGTATCTCTTACTGGCCAACTGTCATCTTTGAAGCAGACGAGAAGTGCAATGAGCAGCTTTGAAACATGAGGCATTACAACATTTGAATCAATTTTAGATGCAAGTTCTGCCATGCAATGACATGCTGCTTCCCTTACTGCATGATTATCAGACAATGTTTGTGATATATAAAATGCAACAATCTCTGCTAAGTATTTGCTGACAATCTCCTTCCCTTTTTCACCTACAACTTGTTTCCATGTTTGCTGGTTGAAAAGCCTGACCCCTTCAGCCAGGTAATACCTATTGAGACACATTTGTGGAACGAGTAAAGCATAATATTGGTCCCTATCATTCTCAGCTATATCTTCAAAAAACTCTCTGGTTGCAACTGATGCTGCCATTCTTACTTGACTCCAGTTATCTGAAAGGCCTTCTCCCAAATGTTCTGCAAGTTGCTTGCCAAAATCTTTCACTTGGTCTGCATATTGAGCTGACGATCGTACTCCATACCTCACTAAGGCTGAGCAAACATAATAGCCAGTCTCTCTTACAAAGCGGTTTGTGTGTTTTAGGGTCTCAAAAATAAGATCAAGCAACTCTTGATCCAAGTACTGAAGAAATGCTTCTTTACATCCTTCAATTACACATTTCAGGCCTTTCATGCTGGTTTCTAAACATTTCCAACCAGCAGTGTCATGAAATATTTTGTATGCATCTTTCACAGATTCTATGCTATCCTGTCCTACATCTGGAGGAATCTGGCGCTCTAAATTTTCTCTGATGCTACTCACAAGGTCTTCCCTACAGTCACCATACACACTTGGACTAATAAATTGGCAGAAAGCACCAAGTAACTCGCCAGCAGCTATTCTGACCCTAAATTCTTTATCTCTTATCATCTTCAATGCAAGAAACTTCAGCTTATCTTTGGACTGATCTGAAAGCCGTTGGTTTTCCACCATTATCTTGACTGCCTGTAGACTTCCAAATCTAATTTCCCACTTGGCTTCTGCCTCATTTTCCAGCGATGCTTTGACTTGTTGTTCAAGTCCATGCAGGGTGTCTCCATCGTTGGTTGAAATCTTGGATTGAAGCAAAGCATACCCTTTATCTCTGTTCAGCTTTTCATGACTGCAAAGCAGGGTTAATTCCTCTTGAAATGCCACAGGATTGTTTTCTCCATCCATTGCAAGAAATACGCAGCAAGAAAAGAGAAGAAATGCAAAGGAGCAAAGGGCAAAATAAATGCTTTTTGTCTCTAGGCCTCTCTCTCATTCGGTTTAAATTACACAAACGAGGCAACTGCATAATGCCTTGTATTTTTGGCCTAAACAAAAACGATAACAATGCTGCGTCGTCGTACAACGAAATGCAAACCAAGCCTGTAATAAATACTATATGCAGGCAAATGGCAATACTTTCATTATACAAGGGGTCAAAATGGAAGAATGAAGACAGAGAAGAAATCACAATTAGTGAAGGCAAGAGCCGATAAAGGATCGGGGAGAAGAAGGGTAAAATATGACCACACAGAAAAGCGCGCGAAAATTACGAAATGATTAGTAGGGTCCAGTCCAGTGTTCGGACACCGTCGTTCAACTGGTAGGTCTACAGTTATTATTGCATGGAAACTGCATGCTGACATACCGCTCAATAATAATGCAGAGTGTGACCTAATAATGCACAGTCTGAAAAGAGAACAGGCTCAAAACACCATTTATAGTGCAGTAGTGGGATGGTGTCAATAATAGGTGGTATAATTTAAGATCCGAGATATTAAGAAAAGATCCGAGATATTAAGACCCAGGATATTAAGATCTGAGAAATTAAGATTTGAGCTATTAAGATCCGGGATATTAAGATCCGAGCGATCAGTGGAGTTAGCTAAGTGCTGTTAAGTTGTTTGTTATTGCAATTGCATAGTCATTATGGTTATTATTAGCTTGATCTTGAGGCTAGAATTTTGCTCCCTTGGGTCGGCTCTACTGAGTGGAGGGTCACGTGTAAGGTCTGTTTCTTTCATTTTGAGTGAAATGACTATGCTCGTAAAGATACATTGAAATATGATGTCCGCTATTCCGGACGTAAACAAATAGGGTACAGAAGAAGGTTTCTTGTAGCCCAGTCATGAAGAATTGTACCTAAGAGGCAGTTTTTCCAGAAAAGACTAGCAGATATCATATTTCAATGTATCTTTGCAAGCATAGCCATTTCATTCAAGGGGGATTATTCAATCATCTTTATTCTACAACCAAAACAATAGTATTTCAAGTTTTTCAGACTCAGACGTGAGGACTTGAGCAAATCGTCAATGGACAATACTTAATTCATTACTGCATTTTTGATTCATCATTGGTCATATATTAGTCATCACTGCACCTTGAATTAATTCTTGTCAGTCAGGCCACCTGCCTTCCGCCTTTGGACCTATCTTCAGATATAGCATTTCCTTCATTTTATTAGTTTCTAGGTTGTCCTACTACTGCAGCATCAAAATCAAATATTTGATACATCTAGCGGCGACAAGAAAGGTCCCAATGGATACTATCAAAAGTAAACACAAAACTTTGAGTGACATAGTAACACAAGTATTAAACACCCTAGCTAGTGGAACGGCCATTATTTATGATGGCATGGTTTCAAGGCAAATATTTTCCTACAGACAGCTTGCAGAAATCATTCTAGGAATCACCAATGAACTTGATAAGCATTGCAAAGAAGGAGAAGTTGTTGGTATATCATCTGAAAGCTCTCTTGCAGCTTTATATGTGTTTCTATCAGTTATCAAGATTAAAGCAGTTGCCTGCACTCTCGTTGTGCATGATGATCCTGAGCAGTTCATAGAAACATGCATCAGATTTCATATCAAACATATGATTATTGAAGAGAAGTCCATCAAAAATATACCAGATTTGAGGCATCAGCTGAAAAGGCACAATGCATCTGTAAACCCACTTCGAATTTTGACTAGTAATCTTGCAATTATCACCTTTGAAATGACTGAGAGCAGGAATCCTACTTTGAGAAAACATGGAATTGAATTCATAGTGGCAAGTTCTGGTAGCACGGGAGTACCAAAGATGATCAAAGTGCCTGGAAAATGCATTGTGCCAAATATCTTGGATTTGTGGTGAGTGACAATGCTGGTTGTATAATGACAATGAGATGGGCTAGATTGGGACAAGGTCTTTCATGAATGTGGGAAACTACTGGTTCAATAACTCTGAAGTATATATTTCATATGGCAGATTTTCAAAAAGCTAATGTTAGTTCTGATGAAGCAAAAGCGAAACAATGAACCTTTTTATCAATTTTATATGATTATCGAAGCACCTCATGATTTATATCCTTTTCGCATGACTATATTTCCAATGGACAAACAAAAGTTGTTGCAGCTTTTAAAATCAAAGTTGCAAATGATAAAGCTACTGTAAATGTTCTGAAGTTCTCAATGTTGCTCGAATCTTGGAATATTAACTGTTTTTATGCTTCTCCCATAATAGGATTATTAGTAGCAGTTACCACGGACTGCATATAGACATGCTTTAGTAGCATCTTAGAAGGTTCTTTCAGAATTAATCTCATCGTTTTAAAATTTTACGAGAAATTACGTTGCTAACGTTTGGTTCACAAACAGAGTAAAAAGCCATCAGAATTTAGACAGTGCATTTTCTAAACTCAATTTAACAGCATTTTTAGTGAGTTTCCATTCAAATGATGGGAACATCTTCAAAGGCATCAACACAATCTCAATTGAAACAAAAGTAATTTGATGCTTTTTTGACTGCATTTCTAATGCATTTCAGACTCGTTTTTACTCCAAACTAAGCCAAGTTTAAAACCATTGAGCCCATATAAATACATGCACGTTGATGCTATCCTGAATTTTGCTGACAAGCTGCTGATGGCCCATTGTTATCGCACAATAGTGCCAAAGTCATTAGCAGTGGAGACCAAAGACTTCTTAATCCGTACATTATCCTTGAGGAATTTCTTTGGTCACTTTTCGGTGAGTCAAAAAAAGTTTACATGTTTGACGGGCTGTGGAATAAAAAGTATGTGGCCGATGTTCAAAACTAAAATTTTAAACTATCAGTCAAAGGTTAACTCTGCAATAATATTGGTCATGAGCGATGCAGACTCAATGGTCATTTCATTCAGCAATGTACCACTACAGCATGTCTTAGTTACAAACTACGCTTTTCCATGCTCTTAGTATTGGTTCACGCTAGAGTAAATAGCACACGAGAATTGGGATAACGTATTTTCTAAACTCGTTTTAAACGCATTTCTTGTGAGTTATCTCTTTCAAATGGAACTAAAGTTTTTGATTCCATCCAAATGATGTCAAAGGCCCCAAGAAACTAATTTTGACACGTTTTTCCATCTCATGCGTTCCCAATGCAACTTTGCTTTGGCATGTACCAAGCTTTAGCAACGTTACTGATTGGCATTTTTTTATTTTTTCAACAGCAACATCTTTAAAGTATCAAAAAGTGATGTGATATTCCTGTCATCTCCCTTGACATTTGATGCAAGCATTGTCCAAATCTTTGTCTCTTTCCTGGCAAGCTCAGCATTGCTAGTAGTCCCAGACAGCATAAAAAAGCAGCCTTCAAAGCTATCAAACATATTGTTCGCAAGGAATCGTACAACTATTCTGCAGGTTAGTTACTGTTCAGTGTTTTAGGGCCCAAAGCCAATAGAGTGCGCCCCCCCCACTTCAGATTTGAGGGTAAACTGTTGGGCTGAGTAGAAATTATTGGTGTAAACGATGAATTCTTGCAGTGACTCTAACGGAAGAGGTGCGGCACCAGTGATGTCATGGTCCATGGTGGGAATTCATGATCAGGTGTCTTGATATCCCAAAAAGGCATCCATAGCTGGGACCAAGTTTACTACCCATTGCAACTCCGGATGTTTGTAGAATGAAGCCACCATTAAAGGAAAATGTGTTTGTTGTAAGAACGAGTTTGATGGATACTGTTTAGGGCATTGTTTCAGGAAGAATTTTAATGCTTTAGAAGTTCAAACTTGGCCCAACCTCCAAACGAGTACTAAACTATTTGATCGATTTGATTAACCCTAAGGCTTCGTGTTTTGTTGGAGCAATCTTTAGGGTTAGGGTTAGTGTTAGGGTTAGGGTTAAAAATATGAAATATAGCAGAGAATTGAACATTTCGATAATACAAGCTTAATAGAATCAAAATGGAAGTCTTTGAGTCTAAATCAACGTTTTGAAGTTGCTCAAGAGAGGTTTAATGCTTATCCGAGACTGTTTGATATGCTTTTATATGTCATTTTTTCGCTGTTATACCCTGGGTACCAGACTCTCCATTTTATGTTAGAGAGTCTGATACCCAGGGTATCGCTGTTAGTAAAATTATACCATTCTCTTTTTAGGCAACTCCATCACTCGTGCACCTCCTCGGAGAATCACTTCTAAGTAACGGAAAGAGATTCTGTGATACGTCCTTGAGAATCCTTTGTCTCGGAGCTGAACCATTTCTGCCAAGACCTATAATCAAAAGATTGATTGGAAACATAAACACGATTCAGCTTTACAATATATATGGTATATCAGAGGTATCCTCTTGGTCGTCTATAGAGCAAGTATCTCTAATAGAACCAGTGCAGTTGTGTGAAGCCTCCACCGATACATTCGTTGAAGATTCGAGTTCTCTGATAGATAAAGCGAGATTGAAAGAGATTCTTGGTAATGGATTTCCGATTGGCAAACCCCTCACAGGCACAGTTATTGAAGTGCGTTCAGACAGTGACCAGGCTATCAGCAATGGAGTTGGAGAGATCTGGGTTGGTAAGTCCTTTTTCTTTTTTCTAGAAACGAGCTGACTTCTTGTCACTAATATGATATGACAATTTGCAGTGTTGCACAATGCATAATATAGATCTGTTTTTGACCAAAAGGATTCTTGCCGCTTTTTGCTGTTCATTTTTCAAAGTAGCAACGTGTGAGCCCTTATCACAGGCACAAAACCCAAAAATTATACATCATTCGAAAGGTCTCATCAAGCTTAATTCAGCTGCACCATTCTGAAGTCGATTCAACATGGTTGGGAGGAGATAAAGCCATATTTGTCTCAAAAGTGACATTTAATGACATCATCAGTCACGTGATACTGACATAGAATTTGAAGGCTCATATCTTGGAATATGAATCTCCGTAGTCCAATTGCACAGGAAACCATCGATACAGTCTCAGTGAGGTGAGAAATCAGGTTTTTGCAGCCATTTCCCTGTTTTTTCGACGCTGTTACATGCAGCCTTGTTCGTATTAATTGAATCACTGGCAATCTGGTGACGTTTTTTGGCATGAAAATATTACCTATAACTGCTCTGGCTATTTTGTCACTTGCAGTCGCTGTAAATCCATTTTACATGTAAATTCCAAATTTTGATGTTATTTTCTCGAAAATCTTAGTCATTGTGTTGTAACGCCACAATTAAATGTATGGGAATCCTTTGAAACGATAGTAGTCTCATCAGCAAGCAGTGGTGGACACTTGAGCGGGCGAGGGGGTGCGATCACCCCCCCCCCCAATGTTGGCTCGCCCCCATGTTGGCTAGAACAAATATCTTTTGTTTGAAAACAATAGAAACAAACAATGCCTTTTGATTTTAACAATAGCTTCGCACCCCCAATATTTGGCAAAGTGTCCGCCACTGTCAGCAAGTATTACATTGTGCCAGATAAAATGGTACGAAGCGGAAATTTTCATCAGTCGATGCAGAATCTCTTTCTCTACGGCTTTTAAAAAATCTGCTTGAATCTGCTTCAAAGAAAAAGTTCTCAGGGAGGTTATGTAAGCCTCATTGTTTTATTTCCAAGTGGTCATAATAACTTTAACCTGTCATAGCTCATCAATAACTTTACGAAATATGCCAAACAAGCACATTTTTGGAATCTACTCATCAAGATCTTTCTCATCATTTGATCCCATTTTGTCGAAAAATGGCTTTAATTTTAGCACGTTTCGGTGCCTGAAGTAAAACTCGAACAGTGTGAATCCTCCCTTATAACTTCGTTTTCCTGGCAGATTCAATCAGAGTTTGGATATGTTGTAGAGAAAGAAATTCTGCATCGATTTACAGCGTTGTGCCATAATTTTTCTGGGATAATTCACTTGTTGTTTAGACCACTATTGTTCAGAAAGATTCTCATTAAAAGGGCCGTACAAGCTAAACTCCCAAAAATCCAAACTTTCTGTCCCTAATGCAGGCAAGTAACAGCAGACATACTGCAAATGAAGATGTTTTCTACATGTTTGAACCCCGTAGAATTCGCCAATGCAATCAGGTTTTTTATGCCATCAACGATTATAAAGATACAGCTAGATTCTGAGCAACGAGTTTCAGATGTGTTTCACCTAAACACACGAAAGGCAATTGGCAAGCTAAAGCAATTGTACACCACGCGCCAATTAGAGAGGATTTCTCATTGAATTTGATGATATTGGCCAGCTGATCTTTATCTTTGTTTACAAAAATCTTGTACAGCCCTTTAACTTCTTTGTGACGTTACAACACAATGACGCAGACAATCAAAAATAGTATCAATATTTGGAATCTACAAGAAAAGTAGATCTAACGCAACTACAAATGAGAAAATAGCCATTGCATAGCAGTTGCACGAAGTACCGGGTGAGTAAAAAAAAAAACAATCGCCGTTTGAAAGGCCACTGCTCCCTGAATATCAATGCAATTGTATTGAAAACTTCCTCCGCAGAAGCATACAAGCCGAAGCATAACTGCCGCGTTTAACTGCCCATACCTTAACCTCTACACTATGTATGTATCAATTTGCCACAAATGATTTAAAGATTTACAATAGTTTAAGAGCTAAAAATGATTACATGATTACAATTGTTATGCAAATTAAATAAATACCTATAAAACACCCCTAATGGTAGTGGCAGGGGATAGCATTTAAAGTCGAATTGACCTTATTTCCTAAGCAGAAAATGTAAGGTTGTCCGAAAAAAAAATTAAAGTGCATTTTGATGAAATATAACTTGGTAGGACCGAATCATGAGTGTAAAAGAGCATATGAGGTGTCAGTAGTACCCATCTACGTCATCTTCCTCTTTCAATGTTAACATATTGATGTCTTGTTTGATTTAGGTGGCCCAGAGCGAGTATGCATGGTTGGAGATGAAACGGAGGTGATTCCGAATACAATGCGATCAACTGGCGACATTGGATGCATAAGCAACGGCAAAATCTATTACTTACAAAGAAAGGATCATAGGTTGAAGATTTTTGGACATTTTATCGACTTAGAGATGATTGAAACTGCAGTGGAAGAAATCCCTGAGGTTAAATCAAGCATTTGCATTGCGGTAGAAGGTAATGGTACAACTGTTGATACTTTGGTGTTATTCTTGTCACTTAATGAAGAAAAAGCGACAACGAACCTTGAATCAATAGTTGCAAAGAAATTGTCAAGGGACTTTCCAACGCATGGGCTGCAATTCAAAATGGAGATATTAGAGCAAATCCCTTTAAATGCTCATGGGAAGAAGGACAGAATCGTTTTAAAGAAATTTGTGACTGAGCGTAAAGATACAACAAGCGAGGTGTGTGTTTGGGAGACATCATCAGTGGAGAGTGTTCTCTTCGATTTCCTACAAGCTGCTGTTTGCAAAGATACTAAAGGAATTGTCTCATATGAGAAAGAGAGTACTTTTATTGAAAATGGCGGAGACTCATTTGCTGCTTTATTTGTTGTAAACAAAATAGGTCAATACTTAAGCAGAAAAGCCAGTGAGCAAAATGAGCTCAATATGCTTTATGATTATGTTGTATCCAAGAGATTTAGCGAGTTGTGTGAATACGTTGAAGATAGATTGGAGAATACGCCGAAAAGTAATGGTAAAGAAACTTTAAGCAATACATTCGACGTTTTGGGTAATGTGAACGAGTATACCAATGCTTCGAGTGATAGCTTCACAGCAGACATTAATGAAGAAATATCTGATGAAATGCATGACAAATATTCTGAAGTACTTCTTACAGAGAAAGCTGAAAACTTTGTATTCCATGGTAAACGAGCAAGCTCTGGGACTGAAGACATAATGAATTTAGGTCATGTGCAATCAGATCTATGCGAAGATGGGATTACTAATACTTCCTTAGTTTTGAATGATAGAAATTTTGCTAAAAGGAGGAGAGACGTTGTCGTACGAAATGATGACGAAAAGATAAATGAAACGGAACGACTCAGATTGCGACGGGTTGCTTTCGGTGCTTTGCCAGATCCCACTAGAAGGAGCGAAGAGCCAGAAGAATTAAACGAGAAAGGGATATCTCATACGCATATGCCAGAAAAAGACGTTAATTCCCCGAAGAGGTTTTGTGAATGTTACTGCTCAGTTTCAAGAGGGAACAGGTATACTGTATGCCATTATTGTTCAGATCTTGGTAATCTAACTGTGTGTCTTTCAAGCCATAATTCGAATACGAGTAAAAACACGACAGCATCATTCAGTCTTAATATCAAATGGCACTATGATACGTCGAAATGTGTCGATGCTTCTCCTCTTGTTGTTTGCAGCCGAGATCATTCTGCGAGTATTGTTTACATTGGATCACATTCTCATTCATTCGTTGCGATTGATACTAGCAATGGAAATGCTCTTTGGAATGCGAGGCTTGGCGATAGAGTTGAATCGTCAGCTGCGATTTCAAAATGTGGTAAAAAGATTATTGTTGGTAAGTGACGTTATTTATTAGTCTACCGGGCGAGTAATAAAACGCACGGCGTTTGAAAAATGCTGCTCCCTGAATATCAAAGCAAATATTGAAAACTGTCTTGTGTCACAACCGATATGTTCAATAGACGATTACGCTAAAGATGGCGGCGAGGAACTTTTTACCAAGATGCATTGCGGTCGAATAACGAATCTTTCACGATTCTATAGGAATTCGATTAAAGAACGCAGTGCATCTTGGTAAAAAGTTCCTCGCCGCCATCTTTAGCGTAATCGTCTATTAGATTCTGTAATAGACCATTTCGCAATTTGGAGAAAGAGACTGAGGAGAGCGCGGCCCATTCTGACAGCCTTGGCAACAGGGAAATCTAGGGAATCCCTAGACTTATGGCATTTCGTCCCTTGTTTCCCTGCGTTCTTTGATTTGCAGATATCACTTGCTCAATAAGGGACTCATTTCATTACTCTTATAAAGTGTAGCCACTTTAGGCCAATATGGTGTGGATCCATATTGACCAATCAAATTGCTAGAATGCGACCAAAAACAATGCCTATTGTCTTTTAAACCAATCAAGAGGCACCATACTAGAAACGAGACTATTGGCGTTTATTTTCGCGCTTTCGCGATACTGCCTGGCGGTGAATAAACATGGAGGAACCGCAGCTTTGCATAAATATCAAATGCCCGATCGACTTTGGCCGACTCTGAAGCGAATAAATGTCGAAACTCAACAAAACTTTTGGAGGACGTTATTTCAACCCTTTTTAAGGTATTTAATCATTAACCTCGAGTTAGCAAGTGCATTTAGTAGGAAAACGAGCCCAATCCATTTGAGAGCAAAGAGGGCCTAAGTGGAAAATTTTTGGATTTTCCCCACAGCTTTGAAAAAAAGAAAGGCTCGTTATTCTGCGAGTTTTCGAAATAAATTCGAGATTAAAAGTGTTTTAGTGAAAGAATACGGTTTCCCGTCGATTTTTGGCATGCCGAAGCAATTTACCCCTCCCAAAACAGAGTTACGGCCGAAAATGGGGTCGGCCAAAATCTTTTCCCATTTTCACGGCCCCCGCGTTCTGCCCCTGGGGGCAATATTGAGCCCCAAATTGCGGCATTCGACTCCCAGACGACTGGTCTCTTGAAAACTTTTTACCTGTTTGAAATCCGACTCGTAACCATGGAGCATCGACTCCAAACGTAGTGACTGGTCGGAAAATCGACACACCAAAAAGTTTGACCCCCTGTTATGACATCATAATGACCCCCGATTCTCCTGAAACCCCAAAATTCGGATGCGCCGTGGCAAGTTACCCCTTGTCAACCTCTAAAATGCCCTCCAACGCCCCTTCATGATTTTTGTCTGGCACTTGATAGTGACCATTTTTTGAATGGGAATCAATAGAAAACTGCAAATTTGGGAGCAAAAAGGGGTAATTCCTGGCGCATGCGAATAGGGTTTTCTTCCCTTTTACAGATATCTACGTACTATAAGTACTTTGTAGTGTTCTTTCAGATAGACCTATTACAGTTGACAAAATAGACTTGGGGCAAGTCTAGGGAGCAAAGGGCAAAGGTATGTACTAGAAGCTAAGGAATGTACAGGAAATTTGAGACATGCTTTGCTAGAAGATTGATATGTTGAGAATGCAAAAATGTCCTTGAGATTTACATGAAACTAATCTGGGGCAGGGAGATTCTAGAAAGGGGGTCCAAGTTTCATGTTTTCAGATGTATAACGCACAATTTTTAGATATTTGTATTCTTTTTGGCTTAAAAATACAACCCATTTAATGACAAATAGAATTATGTATAAACAAGTTATGTCACAGGCTTGATAACAGACAAGTCCACCCCCGTCCACCTTGCAACTATGAACACCAATACTGTGTGGTTTAGGATCTGAAGTGGATCTGATAATTCGAGTCTGAAGTGATATCCTGAAATTTCTGCAAACCAGAAATCCACAATGCTGAAATTTCATATTCTGGACATAAAATTTTGAAAATCCAAAAAGTGAATGCTCATATATGACAATAAGAGAAATGATGACAAGGAGCTTCTTACGAAGATGGATTCAAATTCTGAATGTTTAACAATCCTGGGGGGGATTTGATCAAGGAATGTCATGCTGCATCCTGATTGAGGTGAAAAGCTATTTGCAATCCATTCCCAGAAAATCAACAATTTGCACAAAAATGAGAAACAAATTCATGAAAATTAAGCCCGGCCGGGGGGGGGGGGGGGTACTTGACTCAAATTTTTACAGGGGTGTGCCCATGAAACTTCTTTTGACCCTGCTCCAGAACTTTTTGCTCAAAATGATAACCTGTTCTAGAAAAAATTTGTGAAAAGTAAAGTTAACTCAAAAACATGAAAATTGACAGAAAAATGACCCAATCTAGCAGAATGTTCCCCTTTGACATGTTTTGACAACCTGCTCTAGAAAAATTGCCTCATTTTGATACCCTGTGCTAGAAAAAATTGGTGGAACGATACCCTTAAAAATGGCACATTCTCGTCGGACAAATATACTAAGTACCCCCCCCCCCCCCCCCGGAAATTAAGCATTCAAACATTGATGATAAAAATTTGCTGTGATTCCAAAGGCATCTTAAAAAATGTAACTCATTACTCAGATTGGAATCCATGAAGCCTACTGCCTATGCCACAGATCTTTCTTCTATTGTTTTGGAACAAAAATCTCGCCCATGAAATTTTTCCAACAGGGAAAAAGCTAAAAATCAAGCTAAGATTTTTTAAAAAAACTTACGATATAGTTTTTATATATTAACCAAATCTGTTGGAGCTTAATTGTTTGATGTTGTGAAAGATTATTGAACAGTTCACAGCCTACAATTTCCCGCAATTAACACAACTCACTCAACCCCAACCCATGTTACTCCTGCAGACCATGCAATCATTTTCTTTCTGAAGAAACCAATTATATGAGAATGTTTTATAACACTCTAGTCTTTAGTATTATTAGCAAATGTCACCCTTTTTCACTTAATATTATGTCTAAATATTCAATGTCTAAAAATGGGAAAGGACCAGGTATATGTCTGAATATTTGATGGCTTCAAAAGCATTGCTGTCAAATGTTCAGGAGGGCACATGTAATGAACATGGAGATTGCTAAATGGAACCTTTGAGAATATCACACACTAACTCCGAGTTGTCAAAATCTGATAATTTTACAGAAGAAACTTTCAGTTTTGGCCAAAATTCTTAGTTTCTTATTGAAAGTATGTGCAGCATGATCTAACTCAATACCAAGAGCATTTAGAAATATAGGAAACTCATAAGAAATCTCTAGCACAAAAATTAACTAAAAATTACCTACCAGCACTGCACCTAAAACTCCTTATCAAAGATCGTGGAAAGATTTAATAGATTTTGTTCTTCTGAGTTTCTTAGAGGCTCCAATCTTCATGTTATCACTACCTGTGCCCTTGTGATTATTTCAAGATGCACTTTTGAATTTTTCCATATAAGATATACACTTTGTTTTAAAATGGGAGTATGATAACACCTTTCTTATACCTTTAAGTAAAGAGAATTCAAAACTTTTGTTCAATAAAATATAAACGTTTTGACATCAATAGTCCCTGCACCTCTTAATCTGAAGAGGCAGAGGAGCGTGTAAGGTGTTCATGTACCTCTGATGTGATGCACTTGTTGCTAAAAAGATAAATATCTACAGTAGCTCCCATATCATTAATAATCTTAAACACAAGCAAGCAAGCATACAATTCTATTCCCTGCAGGATTGGTAATCAGTTAAGTTGTATCAAGAGAGGTTCTTCTGTTAAAATAAAACATGACTTGAGGTTTTTGAAGTTTCAAAAGGGTATCCAATTGCTTAGCGCTGAGGTATGCAAAACAGGAGAACAAATGTGATTCAGCAATTGCAAATTTCCATCACGGGGGTACTCCTTTACTATCATGATAATCGAGTGTCCATAGTTCAACTTCCTGCATGAATCTTTCTTATGATCAGAATAATCAAAAGGTGCTTGTCCAGTGTAAATCCCAGACATCTATATGATCTTACATGGTCTATCTTTACACCATTCAGCTTTAGTAAGGCAGGGTCATCTGTAGAGCTTGATTGACTGTGTTTGCTGAATAACAAGGCTTTACTTTTCCCTGGATGTGACACTGACTGGTTTTTGGATGTGAAACTGCATATTTCATTAAGATTACTTTGAACATCTGACATGAAACTAACAAATGGGACATTCCATGTGATAATACTGTAGTGTCATCTGCAAACATAGCAACTTCAGCAGGGAAGTTTGCAGGCAAATCATTTACATTAAAACAGTAACCAGGCCCGTAGGAAGCGGGGGGTAGGGGGGGCTCAAGCCCCCCCAATAATTTTTTAAAACAATGGTGCTACGTCACATGACTTAATCAGATGTATTGTTCTCTATTGTTTTAAGAACAATTGCCCCCCCCCCAATCCAAAGCTTCTTCCTACGGCCCTGACAGTAACTCCAGCAGTCCCAGAATTGATCCTTGGGGAACACCAATAGATATAGATTTAGTAGATTTTATTGTCTTGTAACTCCCAGTCTAGTTCATGCAAACTTCAAACAAAAAACACCCCATTTGCAATAAACTGTTCATCAATAAATACTGCACCATTTATTGTAAATAAACTCTCCAGCCTAAAGTTGTCACCAAGAGTCACCAAGGGAGGCCTGTAACAAGAAAAAAGACTTAATTCAACAAAATCAGTTAATTTCATAATTATACCTTCACTGGTTTTGAAGCAGTTGACCTTGCTCTCTTATTCTTCTTTCCTCATTCCCTGAATAACTCCTTCCTTGCTTTTTTCAAGACATTTAAGTCTATGTCAGATAGATTCTCGCTTGACAATGTATGTTTTCTACTTTGCTTGGGCTTGGGCAATGGGTCACAATTTTCCTTTTCCCATTCCAGAGAATTTTCAAATAAATTTTTCATTGCAGCCCTGTTATCAGTGGCAGTCAAACCACCTTCTGTTTTTCTAGTTTTGCTCTCAAACTTATCAATTTTTGTATCTTCCATTTGAGTAACAAACAGGAAAACAAGCGTATGCTATTTTTCAGGGCAATTTTTAAGGATTTTTGAGTGATGGGGCATTTTTCAAAAGGGCCAACCCTCACCACCAGAAATTGTACAGGGTTTATAGCCCATAAGTTTAGTGCCCAGAGTTTATAGACAGGTGCTTCAGATGTTGATATTCGCATAAAGGGCATTAGCTCAGCGGCATGGCCAGGGTATATAGGAAAATTCCTGGGGCCACGCCCTTTACTTTGGCTTAGAATGCATCTCCCAATACCATGCTTGCCACAAGCGACAAGAAATTGTTGTTATTTTTGTGAAAGTTGTCCTATGAATCAGAGCAGCAGGAAAATTTTTGAAGAAAGATCCTTTACTTTGGCTTAGAATGCATCTCCTGATATCATGCTTACCCAACCTAAACCCAGCTATTTTCCCTTCGGATTTAAAGGAATCTCGAGGACCATCTTTCAACAAAAGTTGGGGTGCAATTGCCCCCCATACCCCCCCCCCTCCCACCATAGCCACGCCACTGCATTAGCTAAGAGAAATTAGCAATTTAACTTCAGGATGAGGAATTGAAATCTTTGCGATGTTTGCAATCCATTACATTTTGCAAAATGTTTATGACATTATGATCACGCTGTTGTGATACCGAATTATTGTTTAGGATTGAGTCTTTAGGGTTCCAGGCTTAGTAGTGGAGCCATTTCACCAAAACATCATATGAATGATGATAGAAAAGGGAATATTCTGGGATATTCTGTTTCTATTTGCCAGCACATTTAACCCCTTTTGCATGTTATGTTCATTCTTTGGAAAAGGCCCTACAGTGGCCTAGGCATTTGGGGTAAAAGTAGCATTTTACTCGTCAGTGGGGGGGGGGGGGAGTCATATGGCCTGGTGGGGCAATTCCCCCACCACTGCGTATGTTAAAAAATGCCCTGCTTTTTGGTTCTCACCCACTGAGAAAATTTGCTTTCGTCAATGTGATACAACTTTATTATACATTGTGAGAACGAGTTCTCTAACTTAAACAGTGTTCTCGCACATACTTTAACATTTGAACAACAGCTTACGCAGCAAGTCGACGAGTAGGCCTATACGACATCACATTGGCATGGCAGATAAGAAACAGATAACTGTGTAGCTCCACCCAAAGTTTCTTGAATGCAATCAAAGGTTCGACGAAAAACTTCAAGTGCACTTACCGAACATCTCTTTCGAAATCACGCCACCATATCTGCTGAAATAAAATAACGGGCGTCGGTGCTGCCACAGCCACGTCCTACTTCACCACACAGCAAGACAGATCAGACGAGGGCAGGTAGAAATTTCGCAAAAACAAACGCAAATCCTAGAATCATGATGAGACCGAGGCTGCAAAACAGGGGGCCCACCAACCTCGTTCCCAGGGTGTTCTGACGTCATAAGCTGATCGCGAAGCCGAATGAACACCCTGGTACACTTGGCATCAATCTTGCCAATATATGGCAAGATGCGCCCCATTATGGATTTGCAGTTTGCTAGGCAACGATAATCGACGAAAAATGGTCGTTGCTCTAGCGCTAATTCTGAAGTATATAAATTGAGAAATTAAAAACAAGCACCTTGAGGACCCTATTTTAGCCCTTTTTAAGGTATTTAATCATTAATCCGGGGTTAGCAAGTGCATTTAGTAGGAAAACGAGCACGATCCATTTGGGTGGAAAAAGGGCCTAAGTTGAAATTTTCGAGAATTTCCCCCACAGCTTTGAAAATAGAATGGCTCGTTATTCGGCGAATTTTAGAGATAAATTGGAGATTAAAAGTGTTTTAGTGAAAGAATACAGTTTTCCGTTGATTTTTGACATGCCGCGGCCGTTTACTCCTCGCAAAACGGAGTTACGGCGTAAAATGGGGTAGGCCGAAATTATTCCCCATTTTTGGGGGGCGCGCGCTCCGCTTCTGGGGGCAATATTGAACCCCAAATTGCGTTATTAGACTCGCAAATGAATGGTCTCTTGAAAACATTTTTCCGTTTTGAAATCAGGCTCGTAACCTCGGGTCGGAAAATCGTAACATTTATTTTTCAACCCCTGTTATGACGTCATAATGACCCCAAAATTTCCTGAAACTCCGAAATTCGGATGCGCCGTGGTCCATTACCTCTTTTAAACTCCTCACTTGCCCCATACACTCCATTGATTTTGTGAAATTACCGATTCAATAAAGGCCATTTTTGAATGGGAGCCAGTTATAATCTGATTTTGCTATTGTTTCCGAATAGCCAATCAAATTGTCGAACGGCCTCCTGTATCCCAGAGTAGAGGTAGAGCAACGAACTCACTCTGGGGACGAGATTGGGGGCCCACTTTATAAGAGTAATGAAATGAGTCCCTTATTGAGCAAGTGATATCTGCAAATCAAAGAACGCAGGGAAACAAGGGACGAAATGCCATAAGTCTAGGGAATCACCTCTTCTGCAGTGCAAATTGTACGGTTGGCGGCTCGCTCGCATCTCTCTCCAAACTCGAGTTATTTTCGATTTATTTGCAACTTCCAAGAGTTTTGTGATGCCTGTTTAGTATGGTAAGTGTTGTCTTTGGACTATTTAGCCGTTTCGCAATCTTTTCGCTCATTTGTGAATTTGTTTTGAGCCATTTTATTTCAGTTGTTTCCCTCGACTTTGAAACGGCTCAGTTTAGGCCCAGCTGCAGAAGAGGGGATTTCCTAGATTTCCTACTTGTTGCCAAGGCCGTCAGAATCGGCCGCGCTATCCTCAGTCCCTTTTCCAAATTGCGAAATGGTTTATTGATCCCTTCCCGTGGGTATGAGAGATTTTCTACAGAAAGTCCCTTTCAGAAACCTGCAAAAACGAATGAAAACGACAAGCAAAGTTTCACTGCTGTTCCTTCCTAACAACAATGACACTATATGTATTAGCATAAATTTGCCTCTCGGAAGGATGAAATCCCCCTGAATAAGTTTCTCATACCTCAGAGGGAAGTCTTGTTCATCGACCGAAAAGGATAGCACGTGCGAAAGCTTGTTCAAGTTATTGCTTCAAGGTAGAGATATCAGGAAAATCTGTTCGATAGTTAGGACGTTTTTGAAGGTTTCTCAAAAAAAACTTTCTCGAGAAAATCCCTTGTAAGATCTGAACGGAGGGACCGATTTCAGCCAGAAAAATTCTAAATATAAGTTAAGATGTTGGCTGTTCAATAAGATATTGTAAATATTGTTTCTTTGGTATTTAGGGAGCAGTAGCCTTTGGCGTGCACTTTTTATGAACCACCTGGTAGGTTCCTCTTGATGATTATTGTCATTAACTCCGCTGATTGAAGCAATACATCACAGCTTGTGCTTATCGCATTGTAAAGTTGGTGTCGGATGGAAAATTGATGCAAAATGAGGCATATTTCTCTTTTATGGATGTGTAGAATCATTAATCTTTAAAGGGAATCGAAGCCTTTGGTCAAAATAGCCGTGCAAATACAATAAACCTTGTCACGCACCGAACCACGTCAGCAATAAATACTGATATCTGATAGGCTAGAATCTGACTGCAAGTGGCTTGAGCCACTTCTATATGCTTAGACTCCCTTCAATGCTTTCTAATTATTACTTGGAAAAACATATTATATTTCTTAAATACATATCAAAACCTGGTGTTTCGGACGCAAATCGGTGGAATTGAATGTTATTTACCATGTTTTGTTTATAGTATTGCTCAAAGTAATGTTTTTATGCCACAATTTTATTTTATTTTATTTCATTTTATTTCTCTCAGAAGAACAAATTAACGACCAACTACTAAATTCACCGAGTCTTTGACAAATACGCAAACAGGACATTCAAAGACTTGTAACATTTGATTTTCCAAAATTGCAAGTTTCTTTGAGACCCTGCGACGCGATCAGTTAGCTACCTCGTTCAACCAAATCACCCAAAGCAGGCATTTTCTACAGCCTGTCGAGATATTTATTTCTTCCTGATTCTGATTGAACTTGATTCTTCACTCTTCAAGATTCATTCTTTGATAAAATTCATTCTCTTATTAGTTTTAAGACACGTGCAATTATCTAACTTTAAAATTAAACACTGTTACCTCAAACATTTCGCTGCCCATTGGAGCATATGTTCCAATCTTTAGAAAGGTTGGTGTAAAATTCTATGACTTCAAAAAGAACTTTAGCTATTTCTCTATATAATTCTACCGTTGGAATTTTCTAAAATCTTGAATGTTTTCAGAATTAGAGCGTTTTTCTTCTTTTTAAAGAATTCAAAAAAATTTCCAAACAAACTTAAAACCATCGTAAAGTGTTGGACGCAACATGAATAATTTCGATGAGAACCATAGTTTATGGATGTCTACAATATGGTATCAAGCAAAAGTCTGTCACTCTTCTGGTTTGTGATTAAGAAATTTGATCACGTCACATTGAGTTCAAATGTGAGATACGCTTTAATTTAGAAAAATATTCAAAACTTCTGAAAGTCCAGCGGTAGGGTTATAGGTAAATATCTAAAGTTTCTTCCAATCCATTCAATCAGATGAAATAGATCGTATAATTTTACACCCACCTCTTTATGCCAATTAAAGATTTAAAACCTATGGTGCCCATCGGCAGTCTCGTCAGTAAATTAATCAATTGAGTTACTTTCGGTGGAATCCGGCTACAAAATAACCGATCAATTTGGAAGATCCCTAGACTAACTACTTCAGTCCCAGTTTCCAATTCGGATGACGGCACTATGTTTCAACTGGAAGTTATAGCAATTATCAGTTTATCAAGGAGCGCAACTGCGACATGTAATCGATGGAATCAATCTAGACGATCCCTTACTCACCCAATGGGGTTTTGACTTACGAGGATGTGAAGTTTCTTAACGTTTATAGTTCACCTTCATTTCAGGTTGCTACGATCATTATGTTTACATCCTGTCCCGTGAAAGTGGTGAAATATTATGGAAATTCAAGACTGGAGACTGCGTCAAATGTTCTCCCATTGTCAATCAATCAAATGGCATTGTTTATGTTGGATCACATGACCAATTCTTATATGCACTCAACATTGAAGATCATTTACAGATTTGGCGTGTTTTCTGCGGAGGGGGATCTTGTTTTTCTTCGCCATCACTATCCGAAGACTTGCAAAAGATATTTATTGGGACATTAGGCAGTAACTTTCTTGCAGTGGATACAGCAACTGGAGAGGTTTTATGGACTTTCAAAGTAGCAAAGCCGATTTTTTCCTCACCCGTTGTTTATGGCGAATTCGTTTGTTTCAGTAGTGTCGACGGTATCATCTACATGCTTCAACAAGATGGTACACTGCTTTGGAAAGTCCAAACAAATGGGCCTATTTTCTCGTCAGCTTGTTTGTTAAGACCCTCACTGAAAGGCAACCTTGAATACCTAGAAAGTCCCTCATTGGCAAACGAAAGAGACTGCCTGGATAAATTTTTATTGAAAAGTTTAAGCGAATGTCAACAAAGTCCATCATTGGCAAGACAAAATAAATACCTGGAAAATACCTCATTAAAAAGTGGATCCCTAAAAAGTCCCTCTTTAACAAGCAATAGTAAATGCCTGGAAAAATCCTCATTGATATCAAGCAACAGTGTTTGCATTTTGATTGGTAGTCATGATAAGCATTTGTATTGTTTGACGAACAATGGTCACCTTATTTGGAAATTCGAAGCAGATTCGCCAGTTTACTCGACACCTGCAATATTACATTGCAGAACCGATGAAAGTAGTGAAAATGTTGGTAATACCTTGCAAAGAAATTTTGCTGTGGTGTGTTCTTCAAAGGGGATGATGTATGTTATTGATATTACAACTGGAGAACTAGTCACTGTTCATAATTTTGCAGGTGAAATTTTCTCATCTCCAGTTGTTGTTGGAAATTCAATTGTGGTTGGTTGCAGAGATAACAATGTCTATTGTCTTCAGCTACAATAATATTTTGCAGATGGATAACGTTACTTGATATTACTTTGTAATTACCGACAAAACATTGTCAAAATTGTAGCAAGAGAATCCATTTTGATTGCCATACCAATATAGAGCCATTATCGTTTGCAAATAAGAGGATTTTTACTACCGGGTGTCCCAAAAGAAGTACTCCCGTTTGAAAAATCACCAAAATTTGATTACACGGCCGATTCTCAATTTTCTTTTTTTGTCAAGTAGATCAAGGACCAAATTATTTTCCAAACAAAGCTGTTCTTGTAATTGGTATAAAAATGAGCAAATTTAGCTCTTTTTCGGGTCTACCTGCTTTTGAATCATACTGCAAAAAAGCACTGATTATTGCCAGAATTTCTTTGTGCATGTAAAACTTCTAGGATGGTCATAAATGACAGAAAGAAATGGGCACTATCATTGGAGACTCCAATGATGATAAAAAATCTGAAAATTTGGACTCTTGGGCAAGATTGAGTATTTTGCTTAAAAACTATAGCTCAAAATATGGGTTTTAACGTGTAATTTTTCTACCTTGCTGTATCAAAAGCAAACATGTGATCATGTATGAATATATTTGGGTCTTTGACAAAGCAACCCAAAAAGAAGATTTTATAAAAGGTTTGATAATCAATTTTTGGTGATATTTTAAACAGGAGTACTTTTTTTGGACACCCGGTATCAAATCTAAAAACTAACAAACTACGTCAAATATGTTTCAGTGTGCCAGTCATAGCGGAAAAAGACACAAGGTCATCAAGTTTCTATAATGAAAACAACCACGAGAATGAATGCGATTACTAAAGACAAAACCTAAGAGACACAAGTTGATAAATTCCAAGACATGTACCCCTGTATTTGCTGTGTCAAGTTTTACACCACGTTAAAACAATTTTGTAGCTAAGAGATGCCTTGTCTGAATCGTAATTCTGCACCCATTGCTCTGTTAGACAAATTTGTCTCAAAAATGTATCGAAAAAGGTTCCCCTGGCACAAATAAGTGATACAATCAAAACCGGTTGCCAGATAATTCCCGTCAAGGGAATGGTCGACAACTCCACGGCAGTGTACCGGGTGTCCCAAAAGAATGTATACAGATTTGGTTGACTCCAGCGAAGTGAATTTAGCTTTAATCAATGGCTAATCACTCTCAAAATGTTTCTCGATAGTTAACTTGAACATAGATACCTCTGTTGCTGGTATTGGTGCTTTGAGGGCAGAAACATCAATCTTAAAAGCTAAAATTTGCGTCCTCTTGTTTTGGCCTTTTGGCCTAAGCAAATTCCTGAAGCACATCGAAATTTAGAACTGAAATTAATGAAAAATTAAAAAAGTTCCCAATGGAAGACGACTAGGGGTGACTTCTGGAAAACAGAATAACACAAGATCTAATATTGCTCAAATTTTGTCAAGGCTATTGTTGATTTATACGCTGTGTCTTAAGAAATTGCTTAGGCCAAAAGGCTAAAGCTCTGGTTTGCAGGAAGAGGCAAATTTGAGCTTTCAAGATTGATATTTCTGCTCGCAATTCACCAATACTATCAAATAATGAGGTATCTGTGTTCAAGTTAACAATCGAGGAGCCTTTTGAGACTGAGTAACCATTGATTAAAACTAAATTCACAGCGCTAGAGTCAACCAAATCCGTATACTTTTTTGGGACACCCAGTATTCAGTTTCGAAGTTCGAAAGTTATTTTGTTACTTCATTTGAAGACGTAATCCACCTACATTTAAGATTTTCCCTTCCATTTTTAACGGGGTGTCTTCTCTCGATCCAGGAAATTTTTGTCCCGTTCTTATGTACAAGGAAGTGAAGGAATGGAGGGAATCTTAGGAGATACAGAAGACTGTGCACACAATGGTTACGGTTGATTTTAGACGAAATGCATTCGGTATTCTGGTCCAGCTGTTATTATTTTTGAAGACAACTTTATTGGAAGAATCTGACCTTTTTTCAAATCAAGAGGATTGGGCTTTGTCATTGGACATTAGACAGACCACGGCAAGTTAGCTCAATTTTTGGTATCTCGGCAAACTGAGTATATTTGAATTGGGGGGGGGGGGGGATGAAAAAGTTCAAGAGGATACCTGCACACTTACGAGATAGCTAATGAGTTGTCTGAGTTATAGTAATTTTTGCCCAAAGAATCTCCAAACCAAAGACCAAAGAGTCTTGCTTGAATATCTCTATTCTTTTGTAAAATAACTTTTGTAGCAAGTACATTGCTGTTCTATAGCGAGCACTTCTCGGTGCATCCAATTTGGAGTATGGAATAATAGGTTCTATGTTTCAGTATTGCAGAAATTGAAGTGTTGGCAGGGAATCGTAGTTTCACAAAAAATCGAAAAACCAAGATTGCGACGATTCACGGGGGGGGGGGGGGGGGGTTCTTCCATAGTAAAGGTACCTGGGGATGTGCCGCGAGCAAGGGTATACTTTTTCGGACTTCTAGTCTAGCCAAGATCCTTTTTTGCAATTTTGGCCAGCAACAGTCTAACCAACGGTATCATTTTGACAATATTGGTCTAGCGAACGGTCGGGACATCATATTTGGCTAAAATTTGACAATACTGGTCGAGAAAATGGTCAAAATTGGTCTAGCCAAGGGTATCATTTTCGTAAAAATTAGCCTAGCCAACGGTACCCTTTTGAAGATGCCGCGGCAGACCCCTACCCAAAATTTGGCCAAGAGCCCCCCCCCCCCTCCCCGTGCGACTATTATCATTTTGAATTTCATCTTCAGTCCTTCTAAATCAAAGTAAGGTTGACAAAGTTCAAAAAGAAGAGACAAATTCAGATTGACATTTCCATAAGATAGTAGCAGTTGACAAATCCAGTTGTTAGTGACTGCTACTATTCTATGGAATGTCAATCTGAATTTGTCTCTTCTTTTTTAACTTTGTCAACTTTATGATGATAGGGAAGGACTGAAAATGAAATTTAAAATGATAATCGTCGCAATCTTGGTTCTATGTTCCGTTCCATGTTCTACGTTTTCCACCTTCGGCGCGGCGTTAATCCTTGCAAAGCCAGATAGAGGCTACAAGAAAATGGTAGCCTCGACGAAAACAACAACAAATCTGTGCAACAAGGAGCAGGATTGAGCTCTTGTCTTATAAAGTCTGGATGGAAGGTATTTCTGGACAGAAAACGGTCCTTCTACTGAGATCAAGCAAAACTGACGATAAGGGACCAGATGCGTATCATGAATGCATTACAACGGACTGTGATGTGAAGTGCATTTCAATACCGGCTCTTCAATTCAACTTTTGTAATACTGATCAGCTGATTTCTGCTCTGGAAAATTTAGAAATGCACGCAGGCATCATATTCACAAGTCAAAGGGCAGTTGAAGCTGTTTCAAATGCTGTTTCATTATCTCGTGTAGATATCGACTTAATGAAAACTGCACTTCAGAAGACTAAATTATTTGCTGTTGGAAAATCGACAGCAAAAGCCATAGAAGAATTTGGCAACGATATGGGAACGAAGTTGGAGACAGATGGTGGGGATTCAGGATCTGCAGAGAATCTTGCGAAATATATCATTGAACAGAAATTGTATAATCATAATACAAAACCATTACTATTTTTCTGTGGACAACTGGCAAGACCTGAAGTTGTAGATATGCTTAAAAACTCAGGCATAACTTCAAAATCTGTTTGTGTTTATGAGACAATACCCAATGTACATTTCAAAGATGAGTTCAAAGAGTTCTTAATTTCGAATGATGATCCAAATCTCATAGCGTTTTTCAGCCCTTCTGGAGCTGATTTTACACTTCTTACCATTGCAGAAAATGCCAGAAACTTTAATGATATCAAAATCATTGCCATTGGACAGACCACAGCAAGTTGGCTGCAACAAAGGGGATATAAATTGCAGGGAGTGGCTAAAAAGCCAACTGCACAAAGCTTAAGTGAATGCATACAAATGGTATTGAATGAAAGATGAAATGAAATGCAATGGATTTTGTATAAATAAATATATCCCCCTGTCTCTCATGTTTTGATGTGGTGCATATTATCATTGGTCAAAGTGATTGTGCACACATTCATCCCATCTACTGTGCAAGAAAATTTTAGGGAAGGGAAGTTACTGACAATTGGAACCTTGTTATTTTAGAATAAAAGAGGGAATAATCATAGGAAATGTTAAAGAATTTTTAAGACTTCAAAGAAACAGGACAGTATTGATTTTTTATTCAAGGCCTGTTACAGTTCATGCAATGCAGTATGGTTTGTGGTGGAGTATTTTCCATTGAGAGAAATGTAAATGAATGTACTAGCACTTGAAAAGCAAATGAGACTTGTCTCAAATAACAAACAGCTATGCCTGCATGCAAGTGCAGACAAAATCAGGGACTTTTCATATACATACATTAATTTTGTTACAAGAAACTAAGGTCCAGGATTAGGGCTGTGGTAGGTAGTTTCTAAAATTTTAGGGCCATTTTGCTGCCAAAGTTGATGCGTTTTTTAAATTTTTTAAAAAGAATTCTTTAAAGGGCGTCCAATGTGCCTGTTTAGATTTTAAAACAAGTATTCACAGAATTCACACTCAGAAATAAACTTACAGTATTTGAACTTTGTCAATAAAAATCCAGTAATGATTCTTGCTTCCAAAGTTGAAGTCAAAACGAATTTGTAAATGGAAACTTTTTTGAGTGTGCGGTTTATTGAATATGAATGCAATCTGCATGTCCAGTGTAAATTGGCAGAGAATCCATTGGTTTCAATGTCAAAACTGCTTTGAGTGACTGGGGAAATGAAATGAAACTGCAAGTTACAGAAGTTTCTTTAGATTTTTCAATTCAGGTAGGGTAGTTAAAAAATTGTTAATGAATGTATATCTACAGTACAGTACAAGCAGTACAAACAAGCATTTGGCCTCTACTGTAAATGCACACACGTTTTGCAGAGTTGGAAAAGGGCTCAGGGTTGCTGCAGCTGGGCAAATATGAGGGGACTGGGAATCATAAGCATGCTGGAAGATAAAATCAACGGGGGGCTGCCAGATAACAGTCCCTTGTTTACCAACATTTTTTTCTTTAGGGTGGATTTTTTTAAAGCAGATTGTTGGAAATGTGAAAATGTTTCCAAACCAACGTTTAGAGGAATAGTTTTCCTTTTGGAATTCGGTCTACGACGCAGGCTAACGTTTAGAAGGGGGCTGCCGCCCTCCCAGCCCCCTGGCTCGTTCGCTTAGAGAGGTACTAGTTTCGTTGAACTGATGCTAGCAAAGCTATTTGAACCATTTCGAAGCCAATGACTTGGTCAAAAACAATCTCCTGTGTGTGACCTTGTATTGTGTTTTCCTGGTTTTCATTTCATGTGATTTCTGTTTTCATGTTTGTTTTCATCGTCGTTCATTTCTGAAAAGTTCTTGCGCACGCGCATTCAGAAAGATGGATGAAGGCAGCGAAGGACGTAAACAAAAATGATGGCTCCTTGAATTTGCTTCATCAGAATATTTGGAGCACAGATCCACTTTGTTGTAACCACTCATTAGAAACATCACACATTATGTACATTGATGTCTAAAGAAAGCTGGATAGCCTTTGCTTGCCTGTAAAGAGACGTTCACGGGTCGCAGACACCATGGTAAGGTTGATGGAAAGTCGTAAGATTCTGGGCCTAAAAAGTTGGAAGGCCTAATATCGTAAAGTTTGTTATCTTGAAGAAACAGGTGCCCTGCGTATCTAATGTAGGAAGGAGAGAAATAGGAAATAACTGAGGGATATCACTAAAATCTTAAATTTTTAGACCAACCTTGAAAATAGTTCAGACGACCGTGGGAAGCCGTGAGAAGATGTCGTTTCGTGTCAAAACGGTGCAGGAAAGCCAAAATGATTTTTGCACAGTCACGGGTAACATTATGAAATCCATATGATTTGCACAGTGCGGCTTGGATCCGTTGGGATCATTAACAACTGCACTGAGCAATCATTGCAAAGAAACTTTTAAAAACAAACTAAGAATCTCACCCCTTGCAACATACTTCAAGTTTCTTGAAGGCTTTTTTCCTTATTATTATCTATTATTATTATTTGACGACCTACTCAATGATTTTCTGGAGGCTCATAACATTTTTGACTTGTACATCATGAGCCTCGTGAACGTTTTAAAACAAAGTTTTATGAAGCTATGTCACTGGCTATACATTATTCAAGGGACAAGTTCAGTTTAGCGGGCAGGAGCGGGCAGCGCTAAATGTCATATTCCAACCCTGCCTGAACCTAACCCTAACTTCCCCTAACCCTAACAAACCTTAAATAACGCTAAATTACGCTGAGGAAGCTTTTCTGAAACAACCCTGACCCAGGGTGGAACGTTCGTTTTTGCTACGCCAAAGGTTTACGCCACACCAATTGTCTGAAGACGATAGGCCTATTGTTTTGTCATTGTTCTTGGTGTCGCGTTATGCCAAAGATATTTGGCGTAACATACATGTTTTCCAGCGTGGACCCTGACCCTTACCGTTTCACATACAATAACACAACATTCGAATGCCGCCTGCTAAACTGCACTCTAGCCTTATTCAAGAATCAAGTATCAGTGCAAGAAACAAATCAAAACAAAGTGAAAATATGCTGCAGTGCACTCATTTTCTTTTAGAAGAAACAGCTTGTAAGAAACGGCAGGCTAATTTTCGAAATTGAAAGTAAATGTGAAACGGAGATTCCCGGGGGGGGGGGTACTTGACCAGGTTTTGGTCGGGGGCGTGCCATGGAAGCTTCAAAACATACAAATATACCCACCCATATACCAATTTTCCATAAAAGTACACCCAACCTTGTACCAATTTTCCGAAAATGTATGTCCAACCTTATACTTTATACCAAAATCGTGAAAATTGATTCCGTTCCTTATATCAAAATCGTGAAAATTGATACCCTTCCCGATGGCACGTCCCCGTACCCAAAATATGTGAAGTACCCCTCCCCCGCGGCGGAGATATAGTGACATGATCTAAATATAGCACAAAAGAATGGCATGAGCCACCTATTGTTTTTATCAATCGAGAACATCAAATACAATAGGTTATACTGTATTTAGACTGACCCAGTCCCCCATCTAAGTTGCTTTTACAGTAACTCCGTTGAATATGGAAGGCTCAATTTTTTTAACTCAAGAAGCTATCCCACATACTTGAAATGTAGCACCTAAGAAACTTTTGTAATTTACAAACAAATGTTTTGACACTGTACAGTAATACATTTAAATCGAAAGCTTTCGGACAGAAAAGTTTTGGAAAAACAAACTTCGGACAAAGACTGTTAGACACTTTTTTGGGAATTCCAGACCTGAAAACTTACGGACAACACCATACCAAAATATTGGCGTGATAAAAACGAACAGATAACGTTTCCTTCAAATAGTGCATTTTGTTGAGGTTTATCAGCTGAGCCAATCAGATCTACCAGTTTACAGTACAGACCTTACCCACATTAACATGACCAGAGTTCTCTCAAGAATTCTCAAGAATTTCTAAGAATTCTTTACATCAATATATGAATTCGAAAGCGTTATTTTGAAGAACAATCCTTGTACATATTTCAAAGAGGAACAAACCAAACGTTCATACAGTATCTTTTATGATTGTTCCAATACACATATTTCTTTTGTAAGAAACTTAAGAATTTTGGCCAGTACTGAAAGTTTCTTAAAATCATCAGATTTTTAGTACTTGGAAGTTTCTTATGAGTTTCTTAAAAGTCCCATAACAGCCTTCATGTTCACCACCTGTGCCCCCCTGAACGTTTCAAAACAGAGTCGTTGAACCCATTCCAATGTTTAGACTTTTACTGAAGTACCTTCCGAGTAATATGAAACAGGAAACGAGTGAAAATAAAGTAAAAGATGTCAAGGATTCCCTTCGTCAAAATAAATAGTTTCTTAAGTTATATTTGCCCAGTACTGGAGTTTCTTAATTTTTTGGCCATCTGAGAGTTGACTTTCTTATGGGCAGTTTCTTATAAAAAAATATGTGTATGTGGATTTTACACAGTCACTTTTTATGGCTTGGGTGACGCCATTAAACAAACTACAGTATAGAAACAGGCCCGTAGGAGCGTTTTTCAGATTGGGGGGGCCCTGATTCACACCGAAGGGATAAAGCTTCCGGGGGTCCGGGAGCGAACCCCCCAGAAGAATTGCTCGGTCAATACCCTCTTTTCATTTGGCAACGCCCTTCTGTGCATTGCTGAAAGGGCATTTTATGATCGAAGGTCCTGAAGAAAAATAGGAAATTTACGAATCCAAATATATTTCATCAAACTGCGATAGGATAAAAATACTTTGTCGAGAGCATTGTGTAAGATTTACTTGATATTTGATTTACGAGTCATCACACAATTTTCATGGCGTCCTACAAGCCATGGCATGGCCAGAGTAAATTAAATGGATGGAATTGAAATGAGGGGGTCTGGGGGAAGCCCCCAGGAAACTTTTTGGGGCAACGCCCTTTACTTTGGCTTAGAATGCATCTCCCAATATCATGCTTGCCATTAGCGACAAGGAATCTTTGATAGCGAGTTCTCTTATGAGTTGAAGCATGAGGAAAATTTTTGAAGAAACATCCTTTACTTTGGCTTAGAATGCATCCCCTGATTCCATATTTGCCAATGCTAAAATGGAAGATTTGACATTTCTTGGAAAATTCTTTCCCAGCTATACCCAGCTTTTTTCTTTTCGGTTTTCGAGGATCTCGAGGACCACGCCACTGCTCGTTAGTTTAGATATGATTATTGATTCTTGCTTCTGATGTCAAAAGGGTTGAGCTTTCCAAAATTAAATTTCCTCGCATTGGAATCTATGACAAATTCGTTTACGATGCTGACAAGGTTGAATTTATCAACTCTGTCGTTGTGCACATGTTTCACCATCAGGTGGTTGAGGCGGTAGTTTGCTGTTGTTGAACTTAGATAGGTCTTGACTCGCTTCAGTGCCAAGGGCCTGTCACTGATGATCAGTTTTCTATGTTATTATGAAGAATAAAAAATTCAACTTCTGGAAATTATTGGGGGGGCCCGGGCCCGACCGGCCCCAATAGGTGCTATGGGCCTGTAGAAAAGAATTCTTAAGAATTTTTAGGTAAGAAGACCATGTCAATGTTTTCAAGGCCTGTACTGTAAGTGATAGTCTTAAACTTATGGCCATAACTGTAACTTTTCATTGTTATTAAAACGTTTTGTAATATTCAGCTTATCAGCTCTTTTTGCTTTTCTGCTAGGGTAACAGCCCATCGTCATTGGAAAAAGAAATTGGCCAGGAGTTTCCACAAAATGAACATTTTTTTGGACTTGTTAATGTAAGTACAGTCTGTGTAATTATCCTTCTCTGGATTAAATTCTCCTAAAAGTGTGGGTAATACATTGAGAATCACCTGTGTTGTGGTTCTTCTGTCCAATGCAAGGAATGCATTTGAAGTTACAGGTTTCCAGCTTTCAGAAAGGGCTTTCCTGGCACATTTTGTTGATCAACAGGAAACCAAAAATGCAAGCATTCAAGGGTTACATTTTGCGAGTTAGCAGATTGAAGTTTGCTGTTTTCAACCATTCTCATTAGAAACACTGAAAATCAGCTAACGATGATTGAAAATAGTGTGAAACAAGGCCAAAGGGCAAATAAAACTTTGAAGGCAGAAACACCACAATACAACAAAAAAACAACATCAAATGTGTATGTGTATAAATTTAAAGAGTATGTATATTTTCCAATATTACTTGTATACTTGTTGAATACTGCATTGATATTATGCCAAATGTTACTTAAAATTTCAATAAAACTTGCCGGTGTATCTATTGAAACATTTATAATTCAATTCGAAGAGAATTGTCATGATTGCTTAACAGGCAACTTCGCGCCACACCTAGCAGTGTTTCCACTGAGAATGGGAGTCATAATTTACAGTAGTTTACCAGATTTGGATGCTTGATCCAAACCTCTTTTCCAGCAAGTAAAAAGGTGTATTTTGCCTATCCCAAATGGGTACTTTTCATAGCCAGCCCACTATATTGATGTTCAATATGGCTGCTATTGCCGTACAGATAGCTGCCAAATATTTTTGACTTTTACTGGGATTTGCATATATTTTTTTTGTATCAATTAAAAAAGAAAACATGCAACAATACAACTACTGTGCCACTCATTGCAGGAAAGGACACGTAGTCAGCGAGTTCCCACAATGAGTGACACTTACAAATAACTAAAGAATTCAACACAAAAGAAAAATTACCATTGAAAGAAACAAAAAACGAAAAGCCTGATCGCTGAGCAGAACTGAGGCTGTCTGAGAAAACGGCTGACCGGAAGCCGGTCCGACATGGATCCCTTGAACTGAAGAGAAGGTCCTATATATTCTTTGCATATGAGTGATTTACATTTGAGTGATTTACAATGATAACATTATTATCAAATTTTGCATTGTGATTTTGGTTGATTTAGAAACACACTTCCATATCATTTTCATTGATTGACATTCACAGCGTAAGATATTCTTTTTCATTTTAGTTTGGAAATACATGCTATTGCAACTCAGTACTACAGGCACTTTACTTCTGTCGACCATTCAGAGAAAAGGTGATATCATACAAACCCTTATCAAAGAGAAAAGAAAACCTTTTGACATGCTTGTCAGATTTGTTCAACAATATCTCATCACAGAAGAAGAAAACCGGGGTTTTGGCACCAAAGAAGTTTGTGGCAAGGCTCAGAAAAGAAAATGGTAGGTTATAACAAATATGTGTGATCATGTTACAGGGTTTTTTCAATTGTTTGCATTTGCAATTAATTGGCCAGCCATTTCCTACAGGATGTTCCAAAAAATTGTTCAACTTTAGGTTGAATGTTTAAAAAAATGATATCATAAAGTGGCTCCTGATGAAATAACCATGTTGCTGAGATATTTAACTATTCTCAGACACCAGAATCTTGCAAATCTAACAAATAGTAAGTGAGTTACAAGCTTCTGAAGTTCAAATTTGTGTGACAGCTGAAATCAGAGGCCTCTTAATGGTATTTTTGGTAAAATCAGCATGGGTTTTCCTTAAATTGTTTATCTCTCTTTTATCTCAGAGCAAAATGAATGAAATTTGACAAGATTTTTGATAACCTAATTTTCAAACGTATGGAAGCTTGGAGGCAAATGATTCAGTCTCTCATTTATTATATTTGTTATTGTTTTGGACACATAAAATCTTAATCAAATGAGAATCAAATTACTTTTGAAGTCGTATTTGGTTCGCTCTAATACTAATGAGGTGTATGACATTGGATAATCTTTTTACTGTGGTTTTTAAGACCCTTTTGCATTAAAAGTCATCTAGAGGTCTCTGGTTTCAGGTGTCACAGAAGTTTGATCTTTGAAAGCTCGTAGCTCAGTGAATTTTCAAGGGATTTGCAAGATTCTAATGACTATGATTAAAGATCTTAGGGACAGGCACAGGGATATCCTCTACTGAGCCCATTTGTGTTATCATTATTTTTTAGTATTAATCAAACATTGGGAATTTTTTGGGACACACTGTACATGTTTTTATTGATAGTCAGGCTTGTGAGTGAGCATTCAATGGAATACTTGCATGCAATTTGTTTCTAAGAAACAGGAGTTAGCAAAATGTTCTGAGGCATATTGATAAGATTATGGTATTCAGTTTTATGCTGAAACGAACAAACACAGACTCCCTTGCAAGTATGAATGGCAGTATAACAATGCCCTTTCTTTACTATCGCCATTATAATTTAGACTTTCTAAGTTTTATGAAGTTGTAAATTTGAAACTTGAACAACTGTAACCAATACTGTATTTGGCATGTTTAATAATTGGGGGTTTTAGTAATCTTATCGTGCACAAATGATGTCACATACAGTAACATTGCTATCATATTTCAGAGGTATTCGATAACTACATGCAGCAGGATGCTCATGAATTCCTTAATTTTCTTCTGAATACAATTGCTGACCTATTACAGAGTAAGTACAGCGTGTACGGTATTTATTCACATTTGCCATAAATAGTCAAGATAACTATTTAGTTATCCTCGCTGTTTAGAAGCAGAATTGTGACATATTTCGACAGTATGATGTCCAAAATCCAAGATAGAAATATCAACAAACAGAGTATCATGTGTAGCCATACATTTGTAGCAATAAAGTAGTGTTACAGGAATGATAAATTTAACCGATGTTCACTTTCGTCACAATAGAAATATCATTCTGATGAATCAAAAGCGAAAAATAAGTTAAATCGAATATACTGGATGTCAGGAGAATCGTCAGACGTCTATCAAGCTATACCGTGGCAAGAAAAACAACTCAGATTGTCTCTGTTAAGTTTCATAATGCAGAATAAACGGTTAAATTAGTTATAGAAATTTAGTCTGTTAAAAGTGTTCATAGTGTTATATTATAAGGCTGCATTCTATTGATGGAATTGCCATTTCTGCTGTTTAAATTTTTAGAACCGTCTTAGTAACTCATCAACGGTAAGACTTCCAACAGAGTCATTGACAGCAGCCATTGTTCATTGAAGTGAATCAATTGAATAAAGTTAAGATATTTTCTTGTTCTTCCTTTCAAAGGTGAAAAACAAAAGGAAAAGGAAAAGGAGAGAGATAGACTGGGAAGTGCAAGTAGCGTAAGCAGTAAAAATAGCACCAGTTCTGAATATTCTTCAGCAAGCACTGCACAAATTAACCCAAAGGTACCTCCTGAACCGACTTGGATACATGATATTTTTGAAGGAACACTGACCAATGAAACCAGGTGTCTTTGCTGTGAAACGGTAAGTTGAATTTATGACAAATACATAAGGGAACAGACAAAAAAATTACTTGGGAACAAGGAAACTTTAACAAGGTTTTTAGCCAGGAACAGCACAACGCGACGAAGAAACAACAGCAAATGTGTGTAAACTTGAGAATATATACCGGGTGAGTCAATAAAAAGGTCCGGCGTTTGAAAAATTCTGCTCCTTTCAATATCAAAGCAATAACATTGAAAACTGTCTTGTTTTATTCCCGATATGTCCAATCAGGTTCAGTAATTTACCCGGTTTTAATCGGCCATTCCTTCCCGTCGATATAAGAAATTTTCTACAGAAAGCCCCTTCGAAAACCTGCAAAAACGAAGGAAAACGACAAACAAAATCTCCCTTTGTTTTCCTTCCTAGCAATAATGACACCCACATGCATTCATGCATTTTGTCCTCTTGGGAGAATGGAATCCCCCTGAATAAGTTATTCATATTAGGGGGAAGACTTTTTCATTCCCCCAAGAGGATAGCACATGCTGAAGCGTTCTCAGGTCATTGTAAGGTAAACACATTAGGGAAGGTTGCCAATGATTTTAGCACGTTTTTCAAGGTTTCTCGAAGGGACATCTTTTAGAAAATCCCTTGTAAAATCTTAAGGGAGCGACCGATTTCAGCCTGTAAAAATTCTAAAGTTATTGAACATGCTAGCTATTTAACTAGATGTTGCACAATATCATTGCTTATATATTCAGTGAGTAGTAGCCTTTCAAACGCCGGGCCTTTTTTTGACTCACCCCGTATATATTGCCAATATTTCGTCCTTCCATGCAGGATATCTTCAGGGCTGTATGCGACAGTTATATCAAATGCCAGAGGTTACCACAGATTTCCCATTTATTTATCTAAACAACTTTGCATGTTGATTTTGATATGGGCTGGGATAAAAACTGTGCCGAATTTGTTGATTTGATTCGTAAATTCGCACGTTTATTCCGCAAATAAAATGTGCAGTAAAAGAACTAAACAGCTATCATTTATATCCTTGTCATTCGATTTTGTGAATAAGCCCCCCTTTCTAATAGGCCCCCTCACTTTAAGCCCCCTCTCTAAAGTCTCAAAAATTGAAGATGGCCCCCGGGGGCTTAATAGAGCTTTTACAGTAGTCACGCTGGTAAAAATGTTGCTCGTTTGACCAGTAGACAAAATAGTTTTGAAAATGTTCAGAAACATCACCCAATAAAATCTGCTTGATTGTTTGTGACATGGCGAAATGGGAAAGCATTGCTTAGCCAGCTAATCCCAAATGTTTGGTAAAAAATTTTGCTTGTTTTGAAGGAGCTTAACTGTGCTTTCCTAAATGTTCAAGGTTGTATTGTATATTTCTTATTCACAGGTCAGCAGCAAAGACGAATCATTTCTTGACCTATCCGTTGATATTGAACAAAATACATCAATCATTTATTGTTTAAAGTGAGTTCCCCTTTAAGATGTTACTATTTTCGTTTCACTGTAGTTTTCGGGCCGGGTTAGCTGTATCAAGGTATTTTAGAATGCACGCTTTGTTAGTTCTTCTATTATTGGTCGACAAAGAGAAAGGAGATTTGGTGGGAAATTTGACGCAAAACCGCCGTATTTTTCAGCAAAATATTTTATCTGATAATTTTATCTTGCAGGAATTTTTCATGTACAGAAACTCTATGTATGGAGCATAAATACTTTTGTGAAGTATGTGGCAGTAAACAAGAAGCACAGAAAAGGTGATGATGAATTTAAAACTTAGTTACAGGCCACTAAGATTAATCTTCTGCGATCCCTTAAATCATCTTAATCACAGGATAATCTGGTCGCCAAGAGGCCTAAATTGTCTCATTTTTCTCTATTTCTACCTAGCTTCCGAATGTAATTTTAGGACACTGAAAACGATAGGATAGGACATTTATCGAAGCACTGTCGTGGTCCTTCCCCTCGATGCGACTACATCTCGTGATTCCTTTAGCCTGGAGGTACAGCAAGTTGGCGGCTTTCCTCACTTTGAATCGCAGGTTTGACATGGCAGGACTTAAACCACAAAAATCGGCAGTCAAGCGCGCTGCGCTGCTCGTGTAATCTGAATCTGTCTTTAGTATAATTTTTACTGCATCGGATATTGTGTTTACTAGACTCAGTTTATGTCAGCAAAGGATCGTCGTTTTGCTGCGTCTTTAACAACTTTGTTGGTTCATTAATTAATTGATTAAATCTCTTGAAAGAATGTTCCTCGCAGTATTTTTCACAACGAATTTAATCTGTTGGTCCTCTAAATTCGGTCGAAAGTTAGCTAATTTTACCAGCCAATTGGCACCATTGCTCCGTGGACATAGGACAAGTACGATCTACAGCCCTGCCATTTCAAATGGTCCTTATTTTTTCAGTGAAAAATGCTTTAACGTTTTCCTCTTGCTTTCCGCTTGAGTGTTAGAGCACGAACTAGTAATGAGCTGTAACTTGACCGAATAAGCTTCATTATATATACGGTAGCAAGTAGTGCAATGTGAAGGACTGCACCAGTTTCTTTGATGTTTGGATTTCTGTTGCTATTGATTGATTGATTGATTGATTGATTGATTGAGTGATTGATTGATTGATTGATTGATTGAGTGATTGATATCTTATATGTTTCAGAATGCGAGTGAAAAAGCTGCCACAGATATTAGCATTGCATTTGAAGAGATTCAAATACGTCGAGCAGCAACAACGTTATACAAAATTGTCATACAGAGTGGCTTTTCCATTGCAACTGAGGCTGCTTAATACGGTGAGTTACTACTGTACCGGGTGAATAAAAAAAGTTTACACGTTTGGTGGGCTGTGGACTAAAATGTATGTGGCCGATATTCAAAACTAACATTTCAATCTTTTAGTCAAAGGTTAAAGACTCTGCGCTAACCGGCAGCCTCTGCACAATGAAGCTATACCACAATGCAGTTTGTTCAATCCCATATTGCAATTCTAGAACGTCCACTTTTTTACAAATATATTTTGAGTCTTCACCTCATGAGCTAATTTTAGAATGCCAGTACGACGTATTATATTTTTTCTATGCCAAGCTTCCTTTCAGCCATTATGCCTGAGAACAGGGTTTTTCTTTCTGATAACAAAACAAATCACTGCATCAAGCTCTAACTGAATAGAGCTTTCAACATAGACAAAGTCATAGGGTCCAAAAATTGATATTTCCCTTTCTCCAATTTTCAAAGGGGCCTTTGCAACCTGCATACCTTGCACGTGTCCTCAAGTTTGGTTGGAGAATGTTGTTTATTTTGTTTCACAAAGAATGCATGCAAAGGCTGCCGGTTAGCGCAGAGTCTTTAACTTAGATAAGAAAATTGCCCTTGGTAAACCAAAAAATTCCAAAAAATTAGAAAAATGCCTGTAATGGGCTTATATGGGAATCGAGAATTCCACATTCCATTCTGGCCCATGATTTATTTGGCATTGGAATTTAGATTCAATGGACCAGAATGGAAGGTGGAATTATCGATTCCCATAGAAACTCCTTGCAGACTTTTTTCTAATTTTTGGATCTTAAAGATGAATGATTTTACCAAACAAAATTTTCTCATCTAAGTTGACCTTTGTCTGATGATTAACATCTTAGTTTTGATTATCGGCCCATACTTTTTATTCCACAGCCCGCCAAACGTGTAAACTTTTTTTGCCTCACCCGGTACAGGACATTGTTGCAGCCAGAACAATCAGGCGACAGGGTTTCGATCAGAGTAGAGCCCCACCGCTTGAGCTTCATGACAAGAGGTTGCCGAGGCTCTATTCATTTTGTGCAAATTAAGAAATTCTATAAAACGTATCAAAATATCGATCAATTCTGATTGTTTTTTTTTAGAATAGCTAAGAGGTCTCTTGTAAAAGTCCATCTTAGCGACTGATTTCGCGGATTATTGCTTTCACCTAACCTGTTAGACCGATTTTAGAAAATTTTTTGATGGGGTAGTTCTGTTCAGCTCAGTTCAGCTCCGTTCAGTTCAATCTTTGACCAAAGCTATTGACAGGTGCTGACCGTTTTATGTCTACAGGAATGAAAGAGAAGAAGCACCGTTCTGTACTAACTAAGATGAAACCTTGACCTCAAACCTAGCAGACTTTAAAAGGTATTTAGCCTAGGGGGGGGGGGATTTAGTATAGTTTTCTGACAGAGATGTGACATTGTGTTTTTTCAATGTATTTAGCGCTGGTTGTCAAGGAATGCAGTGTATCTAGAGCCGGTTATCAAAAGGGGGCATTTTTAACAGCTAGCAATTCGACTAGCGTTTGGAGGGAAAAATTTTGGAGGCGGAATTAACTTTTGATGAGCTCTATCGGGTGCTAATGAAAGTCAAGCAGCCCCCCCCCCCCGGTTCCTAGCAGATAAAGGACCTGCTGTATTGCGGCTGTTTTCCTAGGCATTATTACCCTGCTGGATATACTACATTTATGAATTTATTCTAGTCAAAAGAAGCCCAAGATCATGACCAACTGTATGACCTAATGGCTGTTGTTGTTCACTGTGGAAGGTACGAAATTGTCTCAAATTTGATGTGACGTGATATCTGTGAAAACGCATCATTAATCATGGAAAACCACAGGTGGTGGAGAATGGTTCAGTTTTAAAATGGAATTATTCAGTTTTAAAATTAATAGAAACTAATTTTTCTTGCCAGTTAACTGTGTCTGATTTCTCTTTCTTCTCCCTTCGAGCAACACTGCCATTTGCTCTTCGTTAGGCTAACACAACGACTGTAGTGTTGTTGCTTTTCTGACACAACAGCAAAATCTCTAAACAGCCGTTAGCCTAACGAAGAGCAAATGCCAGTGCTGCTTGGGGGGAGAAGACATAAAGAGAAATCAGACAGCAGTTAACTGGCAAGAAAGGCTAGTTTTCATTAACTCTAAAACTGAACAATTCCATTTTAAAACTGAACCATTCGCCACCACCTGTGGGAAAACACTTTGCTTATTTCTATTCGCTGATATTTTCACGTAATGTCTAATTTGAGACGGACTGTAATCAAACCAAAATAGATTTAAGTTTCGAAAAGGTTACCGGGTGCACCAAAAAGATCTTCTTATGTTTGAAAATTCTTTATGCAAAGAATACTTAATAAATTGAAACGAATGAATGTTGTGATGATAGCCCAAAAGCCAATTGAAACGATTCAATGTTTTGATGATAGCCTAAAAGCCAAAGTCTTTTGCAAGTTTTCTTCTGGTTTTCTGAGCATTGAAACGAGGTTAAATGTTGTATTTAATGAAAATTCCTTTTATTTCCAATGTATAAAAACGGCCCTTTATCAAATCATAAAGAATCTCATCACTAAAAGCAATATGCAAATACATTTCTTTTCTCTTAAATGTTAGAAGATTCGTTTCTGCTTTTACAAATACTCGATTCTTAACTCTTGAGAATCAAATTTGTTTGAGTGATGAATTTCTTTCTTTTGTGATTGGTACCCCCTTTGATGAATTGTGAGGTAATGGACTTGTTTGTAAATTCAATCTTATCTATCAGAAAAGTAGGAAGGATGACAAAAAATAAAGCTTTGTTCTTGAGGTAGCATTTGCTGCGAGGGACGGAGCAGAAACTGCGTAAATGACGTCATCGTCCTGACTTAAGGAAGCGTTTGGCTACATAAGCTTTTTGAAATGATAGTCAAGAGTTTGAAGTCTAAGGAACAAAATATCAAGTGTCACCTTATTTCCGGATCTGTTTCATGGAGCCAGGGGGGGCTCAAAGTTACAAATTTTAGCGCATGCCTGTGCAATTTCTGCTCTGTCGCTGCGGGGTCTTCTTTACTTGAATTAACGTTATTGTCATGGTTCTGTTGTAGTGGACCAAACAGAGGACATTATATAACTTTGGTGAGGAGTAGTGGATTTTGGCTACTATTCGATGATGACATTGTAGATGTAAGTGTGCTTCTATCTTCTTGTGTTTTTATGTCACTGTTAAAACTAAAACGACAACAAAATACAATATTCTATGCCGTCCATAGCAAGAATAGACTTGGCATCATCTGGTTCTAGGCTAGGCTATGAACGGCACTTAACAAATTCTTTAACAACAATCTTAGAAAAATGAGTGCGATAGGAAAGAATTATTAGGCACAATTGTTTGGGGACATAAAAATCATGGCCATGGAAGAAGCTAAACCAACCCAAGCGAGATTGAGATTCATGATCACGTCTTTCAGGGTGAGTCCTTCACTAACAGATGGGGTCCTTTTTGATGAGTTGGGTCTGCACGCAGGCTGGGTCCTTTGTGCAGGGCGCTATAATGATCCACGCTGTAGCAAGCAGTTCGTTTACTTTAAGTGAAGAAACTTTTGCTGCAAGAAATTGACCTGAGTTTGAGTAAAAACGCAAAATTTTAGAAATTAACTTCCGCGAATCCTCAGCCAAAATGGGAAATTTTGCCGAAATAGATTTGGCGCATTATTTTTCTTGTCAAATGTTGTGATGTCTCCAACGAACATCAACTGTTCAATGATTCTTCATAATAATCCATACATATGCTTGTTGGTAGCTTTATTCGAGAGGATTGTTTCTCAAACAAGATCGTATTGAATTTCCTTGAATCTTGTTAAGATATACCACAAAATAACGAGAAGAGGAATATCAATATCAATATTTGATTATATGAACTTTTCATTCTGCATTTTAGGAAATTTCGCGGAATAAACTTTCGCGAATTTCGGCCAAAGCCACGAAAAACCCGATGGCTTTTTCCCGCGATAGTTGCTTCCCTTAAAATATTGTGTTAGATTAGATGTTTCTGATTGGCTTGTTTCAAAGGGTGGGTGGATGTCAAATTGTCATTCCCTTTAGAATATTATCTGCCACTTCATATTCTGATGATCTTCAGACAAGAAAAGCTTTCAGTATATTTCATAATAGTTGCTCTTCAAAGCCGTTTTCAAATTTTGTACGACAAGATGACTATTCTATTTCAATGTCCAATTTTATTTCAGAAAATTGAAGCTCGATCGTTAGAAGAGTTCTTTGGTTTAGCAACGGAATTACAGAAAAATCAAGCAGAGTGTGGTTACATATTGTTTTATGAGACAAGAAAATGAGCCTGGTGGTTCTCTTGCGTTGAAATCGTGACATCGTCGATGGTAAGCCAAAATGGCTCCAATTGTTGGACTGTACATCAATTGCGATCACAGAAGGACGAAGAAGGTTTTTGTAATTTGTTTCAGGAAACTCTTTTCTCATTGACAACAAGGGTAGCAGGAAATTAACTTACTCTAAATCGATATATGGGATAAACAGTCTGGGACTGGGATAAACAGTCGATATAGTTTCAATATGCTTTGTCCAGTTCAGATCTTCTCAGATACGAACATGTTTGACTACCGTACGATTAATTCTATCTCCCTTCTCACAAATCTTCTGAAATTTTTTCAAAAAAGTTTTTATTGAACTCTTAATTATGTGCTTGTACGATTGCATTAAAAGTATGATGTGAGCCAAGAAATGAGTTGCCAACCTTTCAGATTCGACTTTTGAGTGACTGCCATCGTCCTTGATCATAGCCTACGCGTAGACCCATTATCCCAAAGGAGGAAAGGGTCTACGAAACAAAGAGCAAAAGCTTGCTACTGAGGTTTCTAGATTTCTGGAAACTTAATTTATGCAGCCTTTGTTTCAACCATAGAAATATTTCTATTTCTATCGTTTCAACGCGTTTCACAACTAATTTGAAAAGGGGATTAGAATGAGTAATTGGGCGGCCGTAGCAAGCCGTTGCTCTTTGTTTCGTAGACCCTTTCCTCCTTTGGGATAATGGGTCTACGCGTAGGCTACCTTGATCACGGCTGCAGTTATAATTGCCAGGTAATATGTAGCCTGCGTGAGCATAGGTTTAAAATCTTTTAATTGGCGTAAAAATGTGGATATAAAATTATATGACCTATTTCTTCTAACTGAATGGCTTTGCAGAAATTTTAGCTACTTATCTACAATTCTACAGTTGGACCTTTCAGAAATCTTCAATATTTTTCGAAATTAGAGTGTATTTTATATTTCAACTCATTTGAAGTTGTGACATCATCAAATTTCTAAATTGTAAACCAGAAGAGTGACAGACTTTTGCTTGATACGATATTGTAGATATCCATAAACTATGGTTGTTGCGTTAAACAGTGTAGAAATAACGATGGTTTAAGTTTTTTCAAACTTTTTCTTGAATTCTCAGAACAAAAACGCTCCAATTCTGAAAAATTGAGCATTTCAGAATTATCCAACGGTAGAATTATAGCGAAATAGCTAAATTTTCTTTGGAAGTCAATCCGTCATCATTAGATCATCCAACATCTTAACATCCTAAGATCTGAAAAAAGCCGACTTCTACTAGGTCACTCTCAAGTACCGAATAAACGGGGGGGGGGGGGGTGAGAATAATCGGGGGGGGGGGGGGGGGTTGGAAATGGTTCAATATAACAATAATCGGGGGGGTTGGAACAGTCGGGGGGGGGGGTGGAAAATTGAGAATAGTCGTTTTCGTTTTCTTAGTTAAACACGTATCTTTTTATATAGACAAACAAAAGAGAATAAAGTTAATAAATACAGTAAGTACATTTGCTTAGCAGGAATTATTAAAAAGTTATGTTCACTATCATTTCAATTTTTCAAGAAGTAACAAAGGAGGGTGTTGGAATAAAATGGGGGAAGGGGGGTTGGAAAATGTTTCAAAAATTAATCAGTGAGTGGGGACTATTATTCGGTACTCGAGAGTAGCTGTATAAGAGATCTTACTACTATGAAAGGAAACAATTTTGCCTCGGCCAGGTGTGTGAAGGTATTTGGTATTTGTTGCTTGGGCTAATTTTTTCTCTTTTTGTAACTTATTCTTCTGCAGAGATGCAATTTTATTAGAAGATTTTTGTTGTTATCTTTGTAGTGGTGTATTGCCTGTCCTACATATAGACTGAAATGTATTTTTTCTGGATGATCTGCGAAATAGCTTTCTAACTCTCTTAAGATTTATTAGATAAGCTAATTAACAAAGTGATGTCGAAAATATTACACCATAGGCTACAGAAAGGGTAGATGCGTTTATTAAAATCTGTTGATTAAATCAGAATGTTACTTTGTATTTATACTCGCTCACTCATTTTATAAATGGTTCTAATTTCACAATCTGATACCCAAGTAAGCAGATTCTGGAAGAGTCAAAACACAAAAGTTTGGTGTCTGAAAATTCACTACAATTCGAAACTATTCTGGTGTTAGCATTTCCTTTTTGATTTCTTACATCAAGGATAAAAAGGATGTCAGCAATATTGATTATTTTTGCCTGGGCTTTAAAGGGGCTCCATCGCCAAAGTGTAAAAAATTCTGTAAACACCGCACGTTTCCATTCTTCTTCGTCATTTTCTGCAGTTTGTTTGGTGGCTTCACCCAAAAGTGAACGGTAAGGTAAGAATCCACTCAAAAGTGCACGGTAAGGTAAGGATCCACTTATATCAAAGCCATCGTAACAAATATGAATGTTTGATTTTTTCCTCTGCAAAGTACAAATATTTGTCTTCAAAATGACGATTTCATTTTCGTAAAAAAAAAACGGGTAAACGTCCCGTGTGATATTGCTCATAAAAAAGCTTCAAAAATCACTCTTTCGACCGAGATTTGGAGACGGAGGAACCCCTTTAAAGAGAATCGACACTGGTAAGGCACGTGATTAAGAATAAAGGAAATGATGCGCCATCTGATTGGACCTCGCTTTCAAAACGCTATCTGATTGGACCGATAAAAATAAATGTGACACAAGAAAAATATAACCGTGTTGATTCCCTCTAACCCTATTAATACCGGGATTCTTGGACCCTTGTAGTACCAGGGGGCACGTTTCGTTAATATTGCATATATGAAGATGAAACTTAGAAAAATGTTGTAAAAGAACAAAAATCTACGCAACAGGGTACTTTTTTAATTCTTCAATACATCCATGACGTCACTATGACGTCATAATTGAGGAAATGCAATTAAAATGTATCACAAAGCATCGATGAGTAAAGATCGGCAATAAAATATCCATTTAAGCCCATTGTTTATATCATATATTCATCATTTATTTACATCAGTTTGTCATTGTTTTATTCAAACCCCAAATTACTGATACAAATACTCTAACTTTAGGCCCTTTTTCAGTCGTTTTGAAAACATGACATTTTTGTGAAGTTGAATTTACCGATATTTGCAGTGACAACGAGAAAAATCACAAAAATGCTTTGATCTTTTGGCTTTTAGCTACAATTTGAATCATTCAAACCCATGTAGTACTTGTGGTGCTACGAATTGTCGAAAGTGAGAACTCTTTTCTGGATATCTTAAACATATTTCAAATTTCCTTGATGATTGGAATCGTTATTTTCATCCTTACCTGCAGATGATGAAATCAAATGAAGAACTATTCTTTATGAGATTCCAAAGATCGAAGCGAAAAAATAGCATAATCAATATCCTCGGTGTACACAAACTAGCACATAAAGTACTTTCTCAATTCAGCAGGGTCGCACTTTTCTGCATCTTCAAAAACTTCGAGGGCACCGCTGATCTTCTCAGCATCCTTTTTGACATTTCTGTTTCCTATAAGATTGATGCGATCATCTAACCAGTGCGATATATGTCCTTCGCAGTTCTTGAGTTTCTTTAATGCATTCAGAAAATTCTTCTCAAGCTCATCAGAATACCATTCTCCATTCGCTACCATCAGGAACACTGTATAACGAAAAACATAACTGTAAAAATCAGGCAGCTGAAGATACGCAGAGAGCCTTTGTAACAGCCAAATGACTTCCATTGTCTCTCTGCCTCCAGTCTTCAAAATGCCAGCTTCCTTGAAGGGATGAAAGCAACCCCAACATCTTCGATCGCGTGCAACTGAATATGGCGATGTGCAAAATATGATATCGTCAGAAAGTGGAACTCCATACTCAAAAACTGGTTTGAATCTTATCTTCATTTTGATGCCATTTGAAGTTGCTACATAAGTGGCAGTATTCACTTCATGCGTTATCATACGAACTGCAATACGCGAGAGTCCACCGTACTGTCGAATGCGATGAAAAGCTCGGGCGAGAACATCGTTGAGCCAATCATTCACCCTTCCAGATGACAAATAGGGGGAACATATCGAAAATTTCCTGAAGTCGAAGTCCGAAGGGATCTGAGAAGTAAAAAATGAATACATTTCTTTGTCGGAAGAGAGAAAGGTATCTAATGGCTTTCTTGGTGTTATAATCAAGTGGCCACGTTCTGTTGTCTCATCAAATTTCAGATTCTCAGCAAATGGCAATTGGAGAATGACGTGTACAGTAATCATCGGTTGCATTGGACTCAAACCTATCAGATCGATGTCACCATACCATACATCTCGATATATTGCATTGAAGATGAGATCGTCTTCTCTCATCGCTCGGATAACTCGCCGCTCGATAATTTCTTTTGCAATGCTTAAACACTTTTCGTTCAGCAACTCATCACCTTTGGCGATTTCTTTGATAACGTTGATCGGACTCATCTTTGAGGTGAGATTAAAGACCTAAGAAAAATAATGTTCTTTCTTGAAAGATACCCACAAGTATATCCCAATCCCATAGCATGGTCTCATTAAGTGATTCCTACATTTACAAGTCTAACGCTGAGTATCTAGCTACCCTTATATCCTTATATAGCATCCTTATTTCACGTGGTTTTTATGACTTTTATGTCTAACAAACTACAGCTGTGCATCAAACCAGGGCTACATTTCTACAATGTATTTATCGTGAGTGGGCTGAGCACTACGTCTGATGGAAGAATTGAATTTCGAAAGGAACAGGCTTTCCAAAAATGGTCCTTATTTTTGAAAAATATTTTGAACTTACGCGTAGAATTTCTCATTTTTTAAGAATTTGAGCCTTGACGTTCTTACAAAGTTGTTCAAATGACATTCATTTAATACCTAAAACCATCCCTTTTTCCTGCAAGGAGATTTCTATTTGTAAATAACTAAATATTAGACAAAATTAGTTGTATACTGCAATAAGGCTGTGCAACTCTGTGTGCGACCCTGGCCCTGCGTTGCAAACAAATGACTTTCTGAAGTTAAAAAGAACGTTACGGCTGAGCAACCTTACATTGTGTAAAATTCGGGCCGCTCGTAAAATTCCACTGAATGGAAATTAGGCCTAGCCTTAATGCATGATCGAACGATTTCTATCTACCTGTAAAACATGGTTTAGAAAGATAAGCTAAGAATCAACAGCCACCGTATCAAGTTCTTCACTGGTAGGGATAGGCATTAGAAGCCCTACAAAATAACAAGAACATCGACAGAGCAAAGAGAAGCAAGTAAACCTTACCAGTTTTGTTTATTGACAGGCTGCAGCACCAAACTCTTTGACGAATCTGATTACGTCATCAGAATTTTGTTACTTCTTGGAAGTATTGCGCAAACGAGGTTAACCCATGGAGCATTGCAATATTGCAACTGCCAACACTTTCATTTTGTACGAATATTTCAATTGATACTACTACCTTAAATGCGAGCTTTTTTTTTCATTCATTCATTTTTATTTATTTAGGCACGGTAGCCCCGTCAGTCCATAAGAACTGCCTTTTCAGGGGGCCGTGGCAAAACATTTACTAATTAAAAGATCACTACATATAATTAACAAAATAAGAATTCTCGTCATGGCTAGTTTTTTATTCTTCTCTTAAAGGTGGCAAGGGAGGGTGCCTGTTTAGCATCAGGTTCGAGTTGATTCCAAAGCTTAGGTCCACGAAAAGATATAGCCCTCTGCACATTGTTAGTTTTTCGTAATGGTAATGAGAGATCAGTTTCGGTGTTTCTCAGTTTTCTGACATTTCGAGAAGAATTTTTTTCTTCGAACAAATCTGAAAGGTACTCCGGAACCAGACCATTTAGTGACTTGTACATTGTGGTAGCTGTTTCGCTTCTAATAATATCATTTACAGTAGGCCAATTTAAACTGCGAATTAATGCCATAGCAGGCGTATCAAATCGACTTTTAGTTACAATCCTAGCTGCTCGATTTTGCAGCTTCTGCAGGGTTTGCAGTTTAGTCACCCCACAGCACCCCCACACTGAACAACAGAACCGAAAATGGGGCTCGACGATACCCCTATACATTGCACTCAGCTCAGGGGAGCAAATGAAGGGGGTGTGGGGGGGGGGGGTGTGACACCCCTCAATAATTTCATAACTCGGCCCCAGTCGCTATTTATAGTGGTAAAGTGGGTCCCGATCCGGCTCTGAACTGGAACCTGAATCTTTCATGAGGTCGATTCGATATTCGAAATGCAAAGATTGCTGTGTTGCTGTCTTTTTTGTTTTTATCATAGAAACGAAGTTTACAGGATAGAAATCCTCGAGATTCTTATAAAACCGAAGAGAAAATGGCTGGGTATAAGTTGGGTAAGGGATGCCTTCTGAGCCAAAATTAAAGTATATTTCTTCAAAAATTGTCTTCGTGCTCCGATTTATGGGATACAGTGGCGGATTTAGGGGGGCAAGTGGGGGCAATTGCCCCCCCTTCACGATGAAAACTTTGCTTGGTGCCCCTTTTTTAGTGAGAAAAGCGCCCCTCATCCTGACTCTAACCCAAATTTTTTTTAACTATTTTGATTTAAATATGTGGGAAATATATAATTCAAGGCGTTATTTGGTAATAAATTAAAGAATTTTCTTTAAAAAGGGTCCAAAATATTTTTGCGCGCCTTCGGCAATAATGTCTCTGGCGCCCTATTGCAAGTCCCCTCCCCCCCTTCAACTTCCTGCTGGATCCGCCCCTGATGGGATAACTGTCACAAAACAATCGAGGTTTCCTTGCTGCTAATGGCAAGCATGATATTCTACGCCAAAGTAAAGGGTGTGGCCCCAAAAAATTTTCCAGCGGGCAGGGCTTCGCCCCCATACCCCTACGTTTCCATCTCTTCCCTTTAATTTACCCTGGAAACGCCACTGATGGAGTCCACATGAGCAAGCTTGCATGCCTAAAAACGTGGCTATACTGTGAAGCTTTGACTGGATCATTCAGGCCAGATAGCTATAAGATGCTAGCCAGAGACAACTTGATGTCAAAAACTGTTTGTTTAATTCCGTCAATGTCTGTATTTTTCATACATTTGCAACAACATTTATTTCGCAAAAATCGGTCCCGCGTGGAAGAAACTCGGTCCTTTGAACACACACCCCCCTCAAAAAATTTGCATTTGCGCCCCTGAGCGAGCCAAACACAAGTTAATAGAACATTAAACATACAGACATTTTGGTATCGAATACAAACATTGTACAAAATTTCGTACAATATAACGATGTCCGCAATTGTAAAGCAGGCTTTGAGAAGTTCGTATGCACAATATATGGAAACGAGAGGATTCAATTGCGCAACGAAGTGGAGTAAGAAAATGTTTTTTGCAGAAATTCAAAAATGGAAAGAGAATAACCGATTTAAGTTTTCTGCCACCCAAAACAAGTTATTCGTTAATGTATCCGCTGGTTATTATTACGGAAGAGAGTGACTTAAGCCGATTACTGGGATTCTGCTCCGGGTGAAGGTAGGCCCATCAGCTTTCTTGGCAGCAAATAGCTTTCGTTAAGGATTTTCAAAAATCAAACAGACAAATATTTTCATGTTATTCCTGGACACAATTAACGCAACATGTGAAATTTTGAAAGCTATATCTTATTTGTAGCGTTCCAGAAGAATTCTTGAACATAGGCCAATTTTTGAAGGAATGATATTCGATGTAACGCCGATCCCTGATGAGATTTTAACCAAATACATAAAAAAAAGTGTGGAGTGGGGACTATAGCCTACGTAATACGGGGACCGATTTGAGATTACCGATGAAAAGGTCAGCAAATGGTCAGAGATGTTTCTCGTATAGAGGTGCAAAACTGTGGGTGGAATAGCCTCTCAGCCGAGTCAAAGCAGGCATCCTCTCTATATAGTTTTAAGAAAATTGTTTAAAACAGGGGTTTCTTTTTTAATTAGAATTTTTTTTAATATCAATGTACATTCGGTTTTGAATATTGTAAATAGGGCTTTATAGTTTAATTTGATTAATAACTTTTTAACTTATAGTTTGTAGATTGTAATTATTGTTTTATCGGAGGGCCCCTTGAAAACCAGCTTCTGCCGAAGGGCAACCCTCCTTCAAAGAAATGAAATGACTCTCGAATCGATTCGTGGTAAAACCAGCTCTGTATCTTTATTAGTCGAATATCCATTTTTATTTTCGTGAAGGTACTCGAAAAGTTATCTCGAAAGCCTTATTTACAGTCATGTGATTGGAATACGGCTATATCATTGGCTTAAGCGTGAAATTGGAAGATTTGTGGGTTTCCCTGTGCCCTATTGAAAGATTTGACTCGTATGCTACCGGAGATATAAGTTCACAAGGTCAAAAATTGGAGTGCACCTGAAACCAGAGGTTTTGAGAAAGGGCCTAGCCATGATTTGACATCACATAACATTTCGCAAAAGAATTCTCAACTTTGAACTTTAGTTCTTATTTTTGAAAAAAAGTATACGTTGAATCGCTTCAATTGTGCTCGAAATGACTTTTACTTTTAGGAATCGGTCCGTGCATTGCGCTCCATCCCAAGTGTTTTGTATCAAAGACAAGGAAAAGGGGCACAGGCACGCTTATTTTGAAGGTGTGGCACTATTCTATGATTCTTACCACATTTTTATTTAATCAGGGCCATATGCTCATATGTCTTTTATTCTTTTCAAAAGTAAAAAACTGAAAACTAGAGTTTACGGGTGCTTTGGAAAATGTCCATGATACAAATCATGGCTAAGCCCTTTTTCAAAACCTCTGGTTTTGGGTGCACTGTAAATTTTGACTTTGCAAACTTGTATCTCAGGTGTTTGGGGTATGATTTCTAAATGCAAGGTATGTGCATCTAAGTTGAAGATTGATACATTTAGCTGTGAACTCGGAGAGTAATGATATCTTATCATTTTGTTCCTATTTCCAGTCAAAAGGGGGTACTTTTTTCTGAGACACCCGGTAGTTTGAATCGACCTTAAACAAACCGGCCAGTTTTGTGGGTGAACTGCAGAGTCAAATTGAGAATATTTCCATTGACATTGTAACAAACCTTTTCATCGCCATATAGCAAAAGCTGAGTTAGGACCTTATTTGAAAAATTACTATGTCCAAGTGGTCGTAATATATCAAAGACTCCAGCGAGAAGATCTAGTCGTTGAGCATCAAAAGGGTAAGTGTTCTGCATCCTCAATGCCATCATTCGAAGGGCACATTGGATTTACAGTGTCCCCAAGATTGTTTTTGAATTTGTGGAAGTTTAATTTGCTTAGGCCGACTCTAAGCTGACTCTAAGCTGAGTAAGAAAAGATAAACCTATCGGGTCATGAATTCCCAAGACAGAGTTTGCAGGGGGGTGAATGATTGACAACATTTTCTTCTTAAAAACAGCGACAGATGTTGCAAGTCTAAGTTAGCAGTGATGATTAAAACTAGATTTGAACTTTTCTGTCCTTGCCATTATTTGCCTACGATGAAGCCGAGGGATTGGATCCATCTTATAAGCAGGGGCTAGATTATTTACAATCTTGTAAAAGAAGGTAGGCGTCTGCTCCAACTACGGGAACTTATGTTATTTTGCCGATCAAATGCCCAAAAAATCTTAATTTGTGCCCGTAAGGCAATGAAAACAAGTTATGTCACCTTCAACTGTACTTGATTCATTTACCAAAGGGATCAACGGTAAAATTTTATGATAGGTATGATAATTGACTTTTGGTGATATTTGAAGCTGGAGTTTTATAAAACAGGCTTTAGTTCAGTCCAATTTCAAGATTTAGAAGTTAAAGAATCCTCGAAATTTATTTGCAATCAAGCATCTTGATTATCAAATTATCAAATGATTAATTAACATCGTGTAGTTGCATTCTACAAGATACGTCTCATAATGAAATACAGCATATTCAAACCCTTACCCAAATTTGGATGTTACAATTACAGCTCAGCAATGCGTCTTTGTATCGTAATGATACCACTTGTTGGGGAGACGAGATACGGTTTGTCCAAGGAAGCGTGTGTGTAGGATAATGAGTAGGATAATGCTCATGCGCCCAGCAGAATTCCAACCCAAAACGCTACAGCGCATGATTTTTAACCTATTGCAAGGGGGAACACATACACTTCCTCGGACAAACCTTATCTCGTCTCCCCAAAAACTACAGCAATTATTAAATACTACAAATTCAACTAACATCTTCTGACATCTCAAGGTCTGTGCCTTGTTTCAAAAAATGTACTTGTTTCATCGTAATTTGTAACCGATGTTTTAATTCGAAATTCCAGACACAGCATACGAAGAATCGATGTATTGAATATAAACTCATGTTTCATAAGAACCCTAGCCTGCATTCAGACTATACCCAAGGAAAAGGTATATCTACAAGTAACCTGCATGCATGGTATAAGAAACCTTGCCATGGGATTTGTAGTGGGGTTTCGTAATTTTGGGCCAAATTCTTCTTGTGAAATTTTCTTGTCGAGTTTCTTAATCTTTCAAAAAAATAATTTTACAGTTGATCAAAGTTAATCGAGGACAACTTTTTGACTCAAGAATTACAAGAAAGGTCAAAGTCATAAACAAAACATTGTTTGGGTTGGTAGGGCAGTGTTTGTTCAAATACTTTGCGACTCATAGCCAAAGTTGAAATTTCTCATCTTCAGATTAACCTCTTGATCACTCCCAGTGGATTTTTTTAATTTTCCGGAAAAGTCATCTACCGTACAGTTTCTTGCAGGCGGCTTCTTATAAAAAATAATGAGTGTGGTGCAATAATTTCTTTGCTTGCAATATTGAAAAAATTGCTTGAAAAGGGACAAATGATGGTAACACAATGTGATTCAGGGAAATAATCCAGAGGAGATGTGCAGAAGAACATATCGGTCCCGTAATTCTGAAGGAGCTAAACTCCCGCTTCACCTAACTTCCCTACGTTCAAATGCCCCTACACTTGCTTTACATAGACGCCATAATGTGGTAAACATAACGTATTTAAAAAAGCCTACGAGTGATTTAATTTAGGATCCTACAAATAATATCAGTACTAATAATACTCTGTAAGTCAAAGCAAACTATCCGCTAACATTCTACCGTACTTGTTAAGTCAGATGTCGATCTCGTTGAACAACAATTGCAATATACCTTTAACTTAGCTATTCTACAAAAGAGCCTGGATCGATCGTTATCTTCACACATTTTTATACGCGACATTCGACTGAGTGGCGTTAGAGCTTCTATCACTATTGTGCACATTCGAAAATTCTACAAAATGTAGCAAAATGTTGTTCGATTCTGATTCCTTTTAGAATAGCTAAAAGGTTTATTGTAGAAAAATAGACATCATTGCTTGCAAGAAGTCAACAATTTACCCTCATTCTTGCATGCCCAGCGTTGGTGTATGTAATAATGGTTGAGAAAAGAACACTTGGGAACTTGACAAATGGTTATAAGCCTGTCTGTTGGCTACTTCATGCCGGTCCCAAAAAAATGAACAGGTTTAATGTGCCACGTAAACGTTAGTCAAGATGTCATACAGTTGGTTAGAGTATTACGGTCGGCTTTAATGTGAACGCCAAAACTGAGAATCAAGACAACGTTATCTGTCTCGTTTCTTGAACAGCACAACGAGCAAGTGTCTGGAGTATTTACAAGTCATTGGCCAATCATCAGCTTGACACTGAAAAGGCTATGAAATCTATGTGGGGGTACACCATCCTACTATATCCTTGAAATAGAGGTGAAAAGGCCAACACAAATTGAGATATAATCCATTGTTGCTGCTATCTTAAGTGACCAGTAAACTGTCTTGTGATAAGATAATGCTTTTCTCTAAATCTATGTTTGTTTCAAAGTCTGTTAATGATATTCAAATGCATATTCGAGTTATCTACATTCACTACGCTCGTAAGTATTTGCCCCTTGCGTCAGGAGATGATCCGAGATGATCTATCAATTCATTTGCAATCCAGTGTCTACAATTAGAAAAATAAAGCAGAATCTTTGGTCCTTATTGTCTTGGCCACATACTGAAATCCATTGCAATGGCTATAATTGCTCCATTTGATATCCCAGCAACCAGGCATCTGAAACAGATTAATGCGGTCAGAGTAAGTATTTATAGCTACTTCGAATGTAAGCAACACCATCAACCCTGTTTCAAACGTTGCAAAGATACAACGGTACAAACTTGCCTTGCAATACCTATACTCTGTCTCAAATGATATCCCACGTGAAAGTACCCGCGAATAAAAACAATTCAAATGTTTTGCATGAGCAGTTCGCGTTAGCGCAAATCTCACATGACATTTAATTTGAAAAAGACAACAACTGATTTTGGTATCATTGGTAAACACAGGACAATCAGTTTTCGAAGCAATCATTTATTGACTTTCTTGTGCCATAAACGAGGAACCACTTGATAGATCGACTCAAACAAGGTCTCACACTCTAAGTTGAAGCCTATCCTTTGCAAATGCAACAATATAAAAGATGAATCGATTATTTTACAGCTCCTCCACAGCAGCCGCACAAACGGAGCTTTTCAATGACAGTTTTCATTGACAAATACACTCTTTTTTATAAGAATATTTTCAATTTTGTCCAGCCTCGATATTCTTAAGAAAGTTTCGTTTTGAGCCTGAACATATTCTTAAAGTATTTATGTCAGTCATGCGATTCTCTGTTATGAACATCACAAAACAGGCAACTGCTGAAAAATGAGACACAAATATGCCAGCTGAGACTGGCAATATTCTTATAATATTCTTAAAAATTGGATGATTCTGAGCCTGAAATTCTTATAAACATTATTCTTATAAAAAGAAAAGAGTGTACACTTAAATACATTTCAATACCTAATTTTTCCCAGTACTGGAATTTCTTAATTTTTGGCGATCTGAGAGTTGAGTTTCTTATGGGCAGTTTCTTATAAAAAAATACGTGTACTATGCATTTACATATATTTGTCAAAGGAGGAGCTCTCTAATAGATGAACTAATCGAAAGAGAGCCCCTCACATCTGAAACTAAAATGAAAAACAAACATTTTGCTAAAAACAAAAAAGAAACCAGAAAGCCTCCAAAGAACGATTTACTTTTGAATGAGTGAGGAATTAGCGACCACAACCATTAATAAATAATAACAGTGCTAATGGAAAGTGATACCATCATGAAGAAATCTATGAGCGGAATTATCCAGCAATCATGACTCTATGACTCAGTAGATATGACTCTTGAGTATTAGACTAGCAAACATTAGTAGTCTACAACATCAGTAGGCTGTATTGATGCAGTTATACCGTTTTATAATAATAATAATTCTAAAGAAAATTGGTGTTAACATCAGAACAGACGCATTGCAAAAAAGTACGCTGCTAGGAACTGCAAGAATATTACGAAGAACATTGGAAATGTAGACTTTCCCTTGGATTTTTAAGAAAGGTAACGATCAATGAGAAGAACCCTTGGACCTAAGGTTACTAGTTGTAACCAGATCGAAAGGACAAACTACCAGTGTAATACTGAGCGTAATAGTATGAACCATAATAATAATAATAATAATATAATGGGTGAATTATACATCGTGCATCGTACATCGTGTGCCCAAGTTCACGAGTTGTCATGCAGCCAGCATGGTGATAACCGGGAGGGCACATTGGGTTTCTTGACTACATGTAATAATAATATAAAAACAAAACTGTTAAAAACCGAACGCTTCCATCATAAAATCTTCATCAGTCAATAATAATATTAAAAATAATAAAGAATATTTAACAGATCCACCACAAATGGCTTTTCACTGCTAAAGAATTTGAATCGAATTTGAATCGAATGAAATCCATAAAATTCAAGCACAGCAAAACAAAATATCGCAATGCATGCCGGATAAGCAAGAGCCATTAAACACGATCTCCTTCAATGGAAAGCCAAAATCTGCATGCAAATGATGTAAGTGTCGAATGTAAAAATAGACAGAACTTACTTTTGGTCTGGCGTTAGAACCAGTGATCTGATGCTTCCTTCACAGGGTGGGTAGACACTCATCAATGCAAGATCAAATGTCCTCCAAACCTGGAAACAGCGATTGGTTCCACCACTGACAAAGTAACAACCGTCTTGTGTCATTGTTATGTCCTGTTGATGTGAAGACACAAGGAGCTGAAAATATGACTAGAATGATCCAACTGAAAATTGAGTGTAATCTAAAAGGTCTATTCGCTGAAAGAGTCTAGCAATGATCAATTGTAAATCATTTGTTTCAGAGCGAATTTTTAAAAGAAAGACATCGTGTTCCTGGAGTCACTCAGTTTAAAAATTTGGAATTTTAGATCAGGAGGCTATTTAGGATGGAAATTCCACAGTCCATCTCTGCTAATTTACTCTTGCTGCAGAAGCTTTCACTCTATATGCCCGAACGCAAATTTCAGATTAGAATTTTACAGGGATTTTACCGCGTCACCTGTGAAAACATTTTCCCACTTGATTGACAGAACAAAATTTTGATCATACTCATTGAAGATTTTTTCGCCAGACAAGGCTACAAATCGAATGTTGAAAGTTTCAGTTTCACTATCGCTGGAATGAATTCTCTCTCGTTAAACTGCAGACACTATCTGAAGGAAAATTGCTTATTTTACTGCTTTCATTCAAATGCTGACCATTTTTGTAATCCGCTATTGAAAGCATCATTTCTACTAAAACGTGCTTGGACCTTCCTTGGTAATTGCTGCTCATTTCGGAAACGGCGTGAATATCATCTTCTGAATAACTTAACGTAGAATCTTCTGCTACTCATATTGCATTGAGGACTATCCCGGGAAACTTATCGGTTGCAAATCATTGCAGCCATCAACGTAAATGCAAGGAAAGATGAAATCTAGGGAGCTGCCCGATAAAAAATGTCATTATTTAACAAAAAATTTTCCCGACTTAGGGCAGACGTTCGCCCGAAAAGGCTGATATTCCTAAACCTTTCCAAAGTTCTGGGACTGCCACCCTCTCATCCCCGTGGCTCGTAAGCTTATGGCCATCAATACAAAATACTAAACACCTAGAAGTACGTACAATGTCGATGAACGGAGAGATTCCTATTGTGAAAATTCTCCTTCACATCAAGTAAACATTTTCAAAACAATTTGCTAGAAATGTTACATACCCCGACATCATCATCAATACCAACTTCTTTCAGGAACCTTCCATTGATAGTAAACGTAGCAAGCTGGCTTCTGTCACTTGATGAATAATTGATGGTTATGTACCGGTCGTTGCTGATCTTAATCAACAAAGGATGCAGACTTCCCGCAGGAGTGCGCAGAGATCTGAGTAGCTCACCATTTGTAGAATGAAGCAAGCAAGGACCCTCTACGATGAAATATTTGAGAATCGTTAAAGAGATATAACGAATCAAACGGAGATAAAAGCCCCGCGCGGAAGGAGTCTGGGTATTCTATTATTAGCCTATTGTATTTGATGATTTCGAGACGATCATGGATATTGTTTAGCAAGAGGAACAATAACATGCGTAGGAGTTTTCAATGCCCTATTTATAGATGACCTCCTCTTAGCTCCGTTCATTCACTTTAACTGATTATCAAAACAGTATACGCTGTAAACATTGCATTACTTCAATAGGACTAAAACTGTTGCCATTTCAAAAACATTTTGCATCGAAAACAAAATTAACTTGAGAGTTAAAAATGATTGTATCTATGCAGAGGATTGATAATGTAACAATAGATTCAAGTAATTAGAGAATATTTAATTTTTAGCTAGAACTGATGAAGGAGGAAATCGAATCATTTTCTATGCAAAGGAATATCAACTCTAGATACATCGTTACTGTTAACCCAGATGCTTTATCATGCTTTTTTAAAAGCAACGCTCTGTTTTTGCAGAATAATCAATGTTCTCCTGTGAGATATGCTCCTGCCGGGATTTGACCAAAGGGTTATCAGATCTCCCAAAATTCTCGCGACAAACTGCAATAGGATCGTCGGTGATATCTGAAATCTAGCATATCTCTGGCCCTTCATCGCCACGCACAAAGCCATTTTATGTCCTTTAAGATCTCATAGACTTCAGATTTCTCCAGTGATTCTATGGTGCCTGTATGGCACAGTTGATTTGTCGTGAGAATTATTGGAGAAATGAAGATCCCTGGTTCAGTCCCCGGCAGGAGCACATTCTATGTTTCCAAAATTGTGGTAGCTCACTAATGTTCAAGATTATTTCACCGTGTCAGCTTGTACCGATAGATTATTACCCTCTGTGAGATATATAACAATATTTCCGGGTAAATTCAACTAACAGCAATTCTAAAATCAGATGCATTCATGCACATATTTGTTCAAACGGAGAATTCCTACTCTGTTACTAATGTTAAATTCTAAACATACCCAAGGATCCACTACCAACGATTCCGAGACTCGCATTGACATCCACACAAACGATGGGAAATTCATGGCCGGTGCAAATGGATAATGGAGCTGTCCCGTTTGCTGCAAGAAAGTAGTTCATTAACAACGCATAATCTGACGCAGCATAGGGCTCAAATCTTTCAAATATTTAAAAAGCTCGGTGTAAAATTCTATTATATCTTTCTTTGAATTGGATTGCTTGAAAGGAACTTATGGCACTTTGCTGTAAATCTGCCGTGGAAATTTTATGATATCTTTATTTTGTTCAAAATGGCGGCAATTTGATAATTTTTGAAAAAATTCATGGAAAATTTTGAAAATCTTTAAATCATTGTAAATTCTAAACTAATAGAGAAAACATTACATAACCTTCAAGAAAACCATAGTTTATGGAGGTCTACAAGATGGTGGCAAGCAGAAATCTGTAGCTTTTGTAGTTTAGGATTTAGAAATTTGATGACGTCATAGCCTCAAATTTAATAAATGCCGCCATATTGAAACTAATCAAGATATCAATAAATTGCCACAGCAGATTTACAGCAAAAAACCCTAAGTTCCTTCCAAGCTATCTATTTCAAAGAAAACGGCAATAAAATTTTACACCGACCTTTTTAAAGATTTGAGCCCTATGTTATCTGATGCATAAAGAATGCATGTCAACAGTGGACAGGCAGTGAGTTTGCATCAATATCACCTTGACACAGCAGAAACTGTGCATGCATGCGACAAATGCGGGGATTTGAGCCACACTAGCTCCCTGCAACAGATCACGAAATTAGGCAACTTTTGATATTTTCTTTCTTGGGTCTTAAAATCTTGATTCATCATTTCAAAAAGGTTATACATCCAAACACTTCCTTACATCGGACTGCTCGATGCCCTCGATGACGTCATTTTACGCAGTTTCTGCTCTGTTTATCACCTTTCATTTGAATAAGAATTAAAGTTGTTGGAAAACAATCCTTTAGTGTTCATTCTAGTTCTCTGCGATTCTTCAAAATATCAACAGGCAAAGCCTTGCCGCTTTAAATTACGAAATTATTCATGCAGTCATAATAGGACACGCCGAATACATGCCTTGGGACAAATCCCTCTCGCTGTATGGAAGACCTGGTTGTGGTACACAATATCAGTAATTTTTCTTTCCATGCATGGCATTTTCCTTCAGTTTAATTAGGTCTTTGCATGGTAGTTGTAGAACAACTGACAGACAAATGGAATACGCTAACCATAGCTACTTGTGTGTTGCATGCCAGGCCCGTAGGAAACAGGGGGGGCAGGGGAGGCTCAAGCCCCCCCAATAATTTTGAAAACAATAGTTCTACGTCACACGAATTAATTAGATGTATTGTTCTCTATTGTTTTAAGAACAATTGCCCCCCCCCCAATCCGAAGCTTCTTCCTACGGCCCTGCATGCCAAACATAGCTCAGCCACACACAACATGATACCCCATTCACATATACAAGTTAAACCAGCTGAAGCAAACCAGGTTATTGAATAGGGCCTTTTGATTGGTTAATCCAACAAACTGAATGCTTTTAATTGGTTGAAATTTAACCTGGTTTAGATAAAGCTGTGTCAGAGTGAATGCGGTATCAAAGGTAATGTGTCCATGTAAGTAAAGCTGCGTATACACTCTTGTCAAAAAACTCCTGACGAAGAGCCTCGAAGAGCGCACTGTGATTGGTAGAATTTAACTGATCATATGCAAAACCAGAATTTAAATTTCACAATGAGGCTGCCTGCTGTGAGACTTCGGGTTCAGCTCTGGAATCGCAACCCCAAGTAAGTCATCAGTCTGCTTACATTAGAGCTGGCAATCTTTTTATGTCTATGGGTATATGATCACATGAAATATCACGTGAAAATAGCAAAATTGTCGATGAATGTCACCATAAATGTAACAAAAATAATTGAGAATCACAACTCACATGAAGGAACATTTGGAACAACGACTCTATGTTTCTTTTGATCCCAAAGCCATACAAGCACTGTTGCATCTCGGGAACCAGACACAATAACCGCTGTTGATCCTGTCATATTATCATCAGAATAAGCTAAGCACGTGACAACGTCAAGGTGTCCGAATATACATTGTGATAGTTTGCCTGTGAAAAGAATCATCAATGAAACAATCATTAGAAGCATTTTGAAACATCACCTTGAGAGTTAGCGTTAGAATAAGATTTTCTCAACGAAAATTAAGAGCAAAGCGGAGCTGCTGTTAAGCCAATTGGAAATTTTAGGAGAATTATTCCTTTCCTACGAATTCTCATGTTCAACAAACATGTAGTGAAACAAACACTCAGTTTTTCCAAAGATGCCCTGAGTTCTAGGAGCTACTAATCTTGGGCCTAAAATTACCAAAATATCATTTTCACTGGTTCAATGTTTTCAACGTGGTAAATTATATGATTATCTGGTGCTTATCGAAATTCACAAATCCACTTGCTGAGTCCTGTGCCTTTTTGGTTCTGGGCACACTTAGCAGTTTGAATGTGGACAGAAAAGGTATCAACTTTTGAATTTTTACCTTGAGAATCGTCTGCTCCAAGGACTCTCACCAATCCGAGCAGACCATCCCTATCAGCGCCTCGCCCAAAGGACTTCCAGTGTTCTCTGCATAGAGAAGCCTACAAAAGCCTTTTTAGGAACAGTGGCAGTACTTCCCCAGGCCACAGCCTAAAGAGCTCACTCAATCCTACAACATTCTGCAGAGAAGGCAAGCGCGCTAATCACTAGGCTAAGCAACTATCTTGAACTATGGAGCCAAGGACTATCCTATGGAATTCTGGAATTATGGAGCTATGAAACCAAGGGCTAGCCTTTCTACATCCTCTGTGACTCTGTTTAAAAGTAAGGAAGTCTTCATTGAAGATTAAGCCATACCTGAGTCGGTAGAAAACGTCTTGAAGCTTTTATCCCAATAACCACATGCCAGTATGAATCGATTATCAAAAGTAACACAGAAACACTGAGATGAGACAGTTACGCTCTCGTCAAGGGGTTCACCAAGAAATCTCTTCAGTCGTGCTTGTGTCGTTTCTATAACATAAGAAGAGTTTATCTTTATATTGTTGCCTCAAGCTTTACCACCGTTCAAACAAGGTTCGAATGTTGAAACAAATAACTTTAGGCTTTTAATAGTATTTTGCTATTAGAAAAACATTTTATGAGCGTATCTATAAAATCGTGCATTAGGGATAGTATGATTGTTGTATCATATTGGCAAATTGACTCTGTTGGCAACCAATCGAATAAAAGGTAACCTTGCACAGTGATCCAGAGCATGGAATAAATAGAAAAACATAAAGTTTCGAAAACATGCCGATTTTTACATCCCAATCAAGAGGGTATTCTTGATCTTAGCAGAATGCGAAAATTTTCAAAATAGGACTATCCTTGGTCAAACATTCGATAATACTGTCCTAAGCAGCAACCGGCTGTCTCTTTTCTAACCATCACATCTTCTCAAACAGCCGCTAGAAGCTCACTACGAAGCCGAGCAAACAATCTCTTAACGGCCCTCATCCCACAGGCTTAAACTTTCCTCTGATGAAGGAAGCTTGCTACGCGTGGTACGCTCAACTTACTAGTTTCACGGCAGAAAAACGCATCAAAGTTAAGAGAAAACCCAACGAGAATTGAGGGGGGGGGGGTGAGTGATATCAACAATTAGGATTTTCACTACAAGGTATAGTACGAATGTGCCATGTACTTTTCAGAATGGGGAATACAGTTTTTTTATTCAACGTACAAAGGCGTAGTCTATTGCTAATAGTTTAGGAAACAAACACCAACATACCAATGATCGGATCTTGTTCAATCTGTACATTGCGCAAGGCATGGAAGGATGTGATTGCCCCACCTGAGATTGAGAAGGTACAATGAATTAAAATAGAGCAAAGGAATGGGGGCGTAAAAATATCTAAAGTAAAGTAAATTTATTGCTTTTATACAGCGCTTTTACTGTAACTCAAAATTAAAAGGCGTTTTATAATGCTTCTCTTAGAGTGTAATTAAAAAATGATGGCTTCCTTATGATGATACAGCACAAAATCAGCCATAGTCTCCATTTAGTTTAGCAGTTATACCATACAGTATTTGGAAAGCTACAGGAGAAACTCAGTAAACATTTCGAAAGCTGACAGAACTATTGAGAATTTATTCCGCATGGCTATTAGTATATAGCTTCCTTGGTGCCGGTACTTCAAATAGATTTCGAAGAGTTTTCTCTTCTTTCCCAAACAGAACTTAGGTCTTTGCTTACAGCAAACCGGCATAAACCTATTTTTGCTACACTTGCATACAATCCAGCATATCTGAATGGCTCGAGATCTGAGCTACTTAATCGTTCTGACCGATAAACTGCCGAGTGGCAACAAAAAGGGGGAACATTTTATGAAAAAAATAACAACAAGATGATTATGTTAACAGTCTTTAAATTTCTGTTTTGTGTGATTGGATCAAGAGCCAAATAAAATTGATGGATGATCGTTATCATATTTCGCCAAGGCAAGAATGATGAAACTGAGATGTGACGTCTTATTTTGAGCATTTACAGAATATCGTATTTTGGCAAAAGAGTTGTATCTTGCAACTGCAAGTCCTAGATGATATTAAAGCTTACTCAAGGAAAACAATTTAGGTTGTGATACGGGACAGATATTCAATTTCTTGTGATTTCAGTGTATGTTTCAAAACCAGGTAGCTGGCAACAGCGCAAATTCCAACAAATTCAAAGCTATTTTAAGACTTTGCAATAAGGTCAAAACTAATTGGTCCTTGGCACAAACGAACATACAAGGAACTTTTCATGATCTGTAATATAATCAAATTCAATAATTTTTCAAAAAGTTTCACTCTTTTGGGTGACCCTGTACATAAGAAGCGAATCATTAAGGTGCAAAAATTGTCAATACCGTTATTAATCCATCTGTTAACAGAAAACATTTGATCTGTGCTTATAGTAACGATAGCAGGATTTCCATTTCTTTGCACGACATTGGCAGCAATATGTGCGACAGGAACATCTGGCGTAGCGACGAATGTCAAAAATATGCCTAAAATAAACAAAGCAACGTCAAAATGAAAGGAAGTTACTTTACTAAAAAGACACCTTAAGTAAGGATATGGATAGCGTAACCAGGATAAGTTGGCTGCATCGAAAACCTTTTTATGTTCTTTATGCACATACTAACCGGTTTTGTGTTGTTCAGGAAAATATAAACCCCGAGGTCTTAAAAGTACAGACCGAGCTTGCGAGGTTTGTGCAAAAAGACCGAGGGCTTGATATTTTCCTGTACAACTACAAAACCGGTTTGTATGAGTTTTATTACCTGATAGCTGCTAATTTTGACTTATATCATTTATTCATTTATTCAAATGCATTTTGTTCCTGTTATGTCGCTTGAGTTTTTTGTAAATCTCACAGGCAAAAAATAAGTTTCTGTGGTGACAAAAACGCGTCCTTGTATCGTATTATAAAAGACTATCGGAAAACCGCGGTGAATATAAACCTGCTGCTTCCTGAAAATTATCATACTCATTTGAAAAAATTACTTACTCCTATGTGGTTCTTTTTCTTCGGTTGACTGTGAAGGAAATAAAATTACTATGAAAATCAAAATCACTTTGGTTCATGGCACAAACATATTGCTTAACACTCGTCTGAAATGTTGTCCCTATTTGTTCGTTGTCTTTCAAAATGTTTACAAGGATAAATGCAACAATGAATGTACACATCGCAACATCGAGATCAGGATTCAACTTACAAACAATATACCTTATAGCTGTTCTGAAATTGAATCTGAATTGAATGATATCTTGATACATTTGTAGAATTTTCGAATGTGCACAATAGTGATAATGCCACTCAATCAAATCTCTCGTATAAAAATGTATGAAAATATCGCTCGATTCAGGCCCTGTTGAAGAATAGCAAAGAGGTGTACTCTCTCTTCAATAAAACTGTGTCAACGATTTCCCTTCTTTCTGCAGAGGCATTCGTGATGGTAATGACATTTTATGGTGATGCCAGTCAAAGTGATATCTTGCAGTGAAAGATTAAAGAAAAAGATCTTTAGAAAGGCAATTCTATAAGGGGAGACTACGTATAGTGTCGTTAACTAGTGGTTTCTTGACAGTGATTTAGCAACAGTCGTTTTCAAAAATGTTTCTCTGTTGATACAGTTGATGTTGTGTTTAGTATGAGTACGACTCAAAAGGATGCTGTTTGGGGAATAAATCACGTATCATGACTTTCATTGAAAGTTGCAAGTCAGGAAAGTTCCAAAAATTTGACAATCAATGGCGCTAGGTTTTTCTTCTTGGGACAAAGCTGTATCTTTAAATAAAATTTCTTCAAATTTTTTAAAATGTTTTTAAGCCTTCAAACTAAGGTAGTAAAAATTTCTTCCAGTCACAAGCACCTAGCTTAAGTGAGCACATGCGAAGCAAATGGACGCTTGACAAGTCCAGGGTTAGTATCACTGATGATAAAAAAGACTGTATGTTATGAATGGTGTATCATACTTTTTCCACCATTTTTCGTCTTTCCTTGAGAAGTTACGTAGTCAAATAGGCGACTTGTGCGTTAACAACGACACAAATAAGCGACTTTGCGCATTAACAACGAGTCGCAGATTGTAACAAGTGATTTCACGAGGAAAGACAAAAAATGGTTGAAAAAGTGCGATATACCATTCATTGCAGTATAATATTTCATTTCATCATCAATCATACCAACCCCGGACTTGTCTTATAAACTAATAATGAAGTCAGGTAAAAATAAAGATGTCAATGAAAACACCGGACAAAAAGCTCAACGGATGAAAGTATCAAAATTGTATCCTTCAACTAAATTTGAATATACTTGTGTTTCACTGCCTACCTGTTTCTCAAGAAGATCTTTCGGTGGATGTGGATTGATCAACAGCTGAGATGGAGTCTGGCCAAAACTTCTAATTTGTTGCTCAATTGCCTGCAAAAAGGGATAACAAGCAGAATTCTTTATAAGTTTCCAATAAATGCTGCAAACAAGAATAAATCTATCAAAATTTGATCAAGGTATAAAGCAACCTTCATTAATTGATACATACAATTTTGAACAAACTAACATTTTGGAAATGAGTCGTAAATATTGTTGGAAATGGTGCATCAGTGTGTTCCAACAAACAGAATATTTTTTTACGTTACAGGACGATTTCTAAGGTGAAGGTGAAGGTGAAGGTGAAGTTGCTTTTTTCAGCGCCAAGCGCTGGGATCGCAGAAATAGAGCAGACCTAATCGAGTCCGCGACCCCTGTCATGACGCTCAAGTGATGGGGTCCTATTGGGTATCGAACCCACTCCGCCAGACTGTTTTGGCTGTAAAGTCAGATGATTACACCACTGCGCCACAACACCTTCTAAGATCTTAAATATTGCATACCGAGTGAGTCAGAAAAAATGATATAGCTATTTTGGAGGATAGTGTCGCTTGCATGAAAGCTTTCTGCCTCCTAACAATGATAATTAAATGAATAGTTCCCTAAGGTACAAAACAAATAACAATGAGTTTTCCTTTTATATTCTAGCCCACTGTATGTCTTGTTTCAATCTATCGGTAGAGAAACAGTATATTTGCCATGACTTAGGAGTTCACATGTGTATGAATATGAGGCTAATTGAAGGCCTATTGTAGGAATCTTGCGAAACACGATTTTACTACGCTTGCATGTAGTTATGAAACGGAGAAAATGATTTCGACCAAACAAATTTTGATATCCAATTCTAATTGCATTTTTCTATGCAGTAGAGTTAAAATTTGCAAAGAAAGCTGCATCAACCAAATTTGGTAAACATGTTGGCAAACAAATTGGCAAACCTTTCTGATTCACCGGTATAATTAATTGATCGATATATTCCTGAACAGCTCCACTCCCCCCCCCCCCTCCCCTGAACAATTCACGAAAAAGGCAAACTTGTAGCGATTTACTTGCGCCCAGTAGCTCAAGTTTTGATAACGTCAATTGGAAAGGGCTTAAATGTTACCTATTAATTAGGTGGCAAAATCGTCGTTTCTCCTTGCCGGGAAACGAACTTGAACTGGAGACACATCAAGTTAAAAAATAACACAGGGTTATTTAAACAATAACACTGATGATATGCTATCCAGTTCATCGTTGTTGTTAAAAAGAGGACAAAGTTGTTTATCTTACCTCCTTGGTGACAGTATCTGTTATTGAATCCAAATCGACGCTACCTTCGTAGGTGAGGTAGTAAAAGACATTAGCTGCATGCTCTGCTTCAACTCCTGCAAGATATTTTGACATATTTGAAGAAAAATCACATAGACAATTCACTGCAAAGATTTCTTCAGATATTGGGATGATTGATAGTAAACTATAGGTTGTCCCAAAAAGTACTCCTGTTTGAAAAATCATCAAAGTTTGATTACATGGCCGATCTTTCAAATTTGTTTTTTGGTGTGAAGATCAAAACCAATTTTTTCCCTGCTATAGTTTGATCTTGTGATTGGTTTTAAAATCTGCAAATTGAATTCTTTTTAGGGCTTCCTGGTTTTGAAGCATACTGCAAAAAGTAGTGATGACTAGCGGATTAATTTCTTTTTGCATATCAAGCTTTAGTGTCATCATAAATGTCAGAAAGAAACACAAACTATGATCGTAGACTTGAAAGATAACGAAAACTCTCAAAATAATGGCTGCTAGACAAAATTTACAATGATGCTTGAAACGTATAGCTCAGAATAAGGTTTCCAACCTGTCACAGTACATCCTTTAAGTAGTGAAAAAAGCATATCCTCTTTAAATATATTTGGGTCGTTGACAAAGAGATTGAAAAGATAACTTTATGATAGCACTTGGCACTTTTGAACAGGAGTACTTTTTCGGACGCCCGGTATTTTCTGAACAGGTTTACTGCAAATACGTCATCGGAAATCGGATTCATTAATTAAGTGATCTATCTACCAAAGATCACTGCGAGGCACATGAAGATACCTCTGATGCCAGAAAGCAGCATATCAAGAACGGTTCAATCATTGTTTTCGTTTCTCTCCATTCTAGAAGTATTCAGCTATACCAGAAATGACTTATAAGATTTATGATTTCACACGAAATGGAGTCACCTACGTCAAGCTGGGCAGCTTATACAGTTTCCATCAGGTGACTGAAGTTAAGCTAGTCGAGTGAGGTCAAACTCCGGATGGGTGACCTCAGAGGCCTGCCCTCGCAACTCACCTCGCCGTCCTTTGGAAAGTACGTTAAACTAGGGGTCCCGTGCCTGGATGTGGCATGCGTAGTGGGCTTAAATTGGCTTTAAGTAGCTAGAAATACTTCCAGCCCACTAAAAAATGAATTACTGAAAAAAGAGCTGTAGTAAACTGTGAGACTATCCACATCGCTAATCATAGTAAGGATGTTGAAACTCCAATCAAACAATCAATACTAATCAGTCTACGATGATACGATGAACATGCTTGAATTGTACAAAAAAAGATGCTCGTTTCCCTTACTCATTTGATTTCACCTTATAATATTTACACACAGAAACCCCATCAGCAACTAAAAACAACAACGAAACCATAATACGCAAAATGCTATAACACAAATGATTAAACACATAGTCACAAATAGCATGCGGTTCTTCCTAGGGATGAAGCTTTGGGAATCATTGCCGACTTGGCAAGAAACTTGCAATCTCTTTCTGAAAGTGTAAATCGTTGGGCTACCTAGTTGTTGTTCAAAGAAATTTCATTCCAAACATTGGCACCAGAGTAATGGAAACTCCTTTTTGAAAACTCCAAATTTTGTCTTGGCACGTCGATATCGAACGAGTTTCTTAACGCATAGCTAGATAGCTGCGACCTTGAAAGAAGTCGTCCTAACAAGCTGTTAGGTCACAAATCATTAGTTATGTTGTCAATCAGGATAGCCCTGTCATATTCAATGAAGCTTAAAACAGACAGCCAACAACATCTCCAGCCATCAGTCAATCTCCAGTCAATCTGGAACTATCTATAAGAAAATTGGGCTTGCCAAGCTAAATAACAAGAGCATCTGGTAAATTCGCTCGCTAAAAATCCTGTAAACAGGAGTTTTTCAGAACTGCAAAGATTTCAAGAAGTGGAAAAGTCAACAACAAACATCAACAATTAAGTTTGAGGTATAGAATCAGTCTGAAATCATATTCAAATGATACAGGGGATTAGGGAACTTACGTGTATTTTGTCAGGTAGTAAACAATAAAATGAATCGAATTGTTACCTCTTTGTTTGAACCCGAAGATAAGATCGATCCATCGATGTAAATTGTTTGAAACATACTCTGACTCAAGGGCCTGCAAGAAAAAGGAAGGCTTTACATCTCTTAAATTTGTCAAAGACATTTGTACATTCCCAAGCTTTGCTTTGCTTTCGTTTTATTTTCAGACGATGCTTTCAAAGTGACTTCCCTTGCACAATTAAAGAGTTATGAAACAACTATGAGAATTCACCTTCGTTATTATTTTTGATAGACGATACAGTATTACCCCGCCACTAAGGAACTCATTTTGTAAAAAAAGGCCGTTTGGTTTCTTATAAATATCATATAGATGTGATGTAAAACCAAATGTTGGACAATGAACATGGTACCATCTGGCAGGCTGCAGCTTCTTATAAGTCAGTCTCTTAGTGGCGGGGTAATACTGTAGAACAAGAGATCTCCAAAATCAATAGAAAATATCAACTTGTACCACAACCAGTTAACCCTATCAAGCCTAGGGAGCCCCCTAGCGGTTTTTCTTCTGTGGATTTTTACCATGTGCACTTACAACGTGGAGACTTTCTGACTTGTAGTTTTTATCCTTTGAAAATGCTACATTGTGACGTCATTAGCAGGTCACGTGACATAACTAAAAATAGATTTTGCTTTTGGGTTCACCTCATGATGTTCTATACACATGCGAAGTTTCAAGTCTCTGGTTGTCCAGAACAGAAAAAAATAGGGGGGCTCCTAGTCTTCCTAGAGCATCAAATATCCTAGCCCTGATAGGGTTATCAATCTGAAATTTTAGATTGTGGGAATCAGCCCACCACTGTGCATCCAATAATTTTCCAGCACAAGAGCATATTTTCATTCACCAAGATTGCGTTCACGCGATTCCGGCACAACCTGAAAACGGCATAAAATTATTACGGATAGGCCGTCCATTTTTGCCAGCGCAGAACTCTAACTGGCACGGTCTGAAAACAGCGTCATGTGAACACTTGAAAACGATAAAAACGAAACACTCCTCGTCGCATTCGAAATGAGGCTGATTGATTCTTTAGGCCAAGATACATTTCCCAGCTTCTTTGCCGCAGAGATCGTGAAACGTTTAATACCGTTAAATGCTCTATCGATTCCAAATCGTGCTGGAGTCGTGCGAACACTAGCTAAAATCTTAGGACCGTCACACTTTTTGCCGTTATCAAAATCTGCCAGTGTCAGGTGAACAAAGACTAAGTTTACTTACATTCTCAGATGTGAAAAACAATCAACGAAAAGAATCTCTACATACATACCTCTCGATGAATCCGAATAAAGTCTTCCGGAGTCTTTGCCCATGCTGGCAACTTTACGTTACTGATGGCATTCCCTTCTTCATCATCGCCAAAGATGTACTAAATCAAAAGAGATGGTCAAGCAGGCTACAAATGATTCTACTCATACCGTGTGTCCAAAAAAAGTCTATGGACTTGGTTTAGCTCCAGTGATGCGAATTTAGCTGTAATTAATAATCAATCACCCTCAAAATGTTCCTCGATAGTTACCTTGAACATAGGTACCTCGTTTGTTGGCATGGGTGGTTTGAGAGCAGAAATATTAATCTTGAAAGCTCAAATTTGCATCCAATTCCAAACCAGAGCTTTGGCATTTTGGTTTATAAAAATTCTTGAAGCACATAGAACAAATCAGTGATAATCTATACAAAATCACGATAGCCTTGCCAAATTTCAAAACATTAGATCCTATTGTATTCTACTTGCTAGAAGTCACCCATTGTGCAATTGTTTTAATTTTTCTTCAATCTTCTATTTTTGATTTGGATATACTTCAAGAATTTGCCTAGCCCCAAACACCAAAGCTCTGGTTTGGAGGTGGAAGCAAGTTTGAGCTTTCGATATTAATATTTCTGCTCTCAAAGCACCAATACCAACGAACGAAATACCAATGTTCAAGTTAACTATCAAGGAAATTTTGAGAGTGGTTAGCCACCGATCAAAGCTAAATTTACATTGCTGTACCCAACCAAATCTGTATACTTTTTTGGGACACCCGCCAATACCTCATTCGATACTAGGTGCAATAAAACAATTTTTGGCATTTAATAGTAATAACAATAAAACCACATTTGTACAGGTAAACTTGTTTAGCAAAATGAATTTGCTGCTATCAACCAAGGACCTGTCAGCCTAGTGTACCTAAAACATGTAATTTACAACAAATATAGTTTTTACAATGATAAAATTTAAAGAAAATTTTAAAAATTAAAGACAACATTGGAAATTCGTAGTCCCTAGAGTGCTGGATGGATTGATAAAAATCAATTTCTGTTCGATAGCTGAAAGACTTTAGTGTTTTTGGCTTTACAAAAATCTGTTGGTCGTAAAATACGCGAAAAGGACCTAAAACCACGGTCACAAGGTCATTTCGTCTCTCTCACGAATTCATAAATACGATTTCTAAAAATTACAGAAAACTTCAATGCATCATGTTTTATGAAAGTTTTGATTAGTTACCTCATTGTCGTTGGTCAAGATCTCCGGCAAATAAAACAGCTCTGGAATCAGCTCCTGTAAAAATAAAAGGTCATAAAGGAGACGCCAGAACCGGGGAACTATCAATAAAAGAGATAACAATATATCAGCTGAAGGATAAGTCTTGGGCGAAAACATTGAAATATGGTTGTACATTTCAAAGAAACTACATATTTCATTTTGGAGAGAGGCAGTATTGAATATGTAAGAAAACTATGAAATACAATACCTGAAATAATATTGATAAAAGATACTTGCTTTATCTAATAGGTCAATCTACTTTTTCTACAGCCCGAAGATACTTTTTCATACCCAACACCAGCATTACAATTTCCAGATACAAGGGCTGCGGTCCGTAACCGTAAATAAACCTGTTATATCTATAATCTATATTGTTTCCCGCACGTGTTTTGCACAAAATTTGGTGGATGGGGTGAATCCACAATAAAGTTACTTTTAAAAAACCACCGAAATCTCTGTAATTTGACAACATATGAATGTTTCGTTTGCTACAACATACATCCACTAGTATAAAACAAAATTCAAAAGTCCATATCTTCAAAAAAACAATTTTATTTTGAGAAAAATAGTGGAAAATCTGTGTGATATGGCCTGATAAGAAAAACTTTTAAAATCGTTACTTCGAAAGAACTTTGTTTACTTTACGTGACCCATCCCCCTTAAAGATATCCAAACCCCTGATTTAAAACTTTGCACATGCTCACCTTTACATCCGACGTATCTCGTTGGCAATTTTCCCATGCTCTCTTTATTCCCGAAAATGTTCTATTTGGATGGTCAAATTTACCGTTCTGGAGATTCAGGAATAGCGTTGTAAAGGGTTCCTAAAAAGAAAGCATATATTGTACCATAATTTAAAATGGTTTCATAATGAAAAAACTCATTAATAAGGAGAAATACAATCAATGGCTTACAGCAAGGTTTACGAACAAGAATCAATCTTTCATTAAGCCCAGTAAATACTCTTATTAAACATTAAAACAAACCTACAAAATAATAGCATAGGTCTAAATCTTTATATCGGTGTAAAAAGGTGGCTGTAAAGTTCTATGACCTATTTCTTCTGATTGTGTGGCTTCGAAGAAACTTTACACACCTATCAATAATTCTACCATTGGACATTTTTCAAAAATTTTGAATGTTTGAAGAGTGGCATACTTTTGCTTGATACAATATTGCAGATATCTATAAACTAACGGGTGTCCCAAAATGATGTATTATCGTTTGATGGCTTATGTGTCCATAACAGGTGAACCGATTTTCAAATACTGACAAAACCATAACCAACACCTTAACATCCAATTTAGCCTTTAGGCAATCAAATAAAACAAAGTTTTTGAAAATCCGTTCATTGATTATGGACATACAAGCAATCAAACAATAATACATCAATTTGGGACACCCGGTATGTTTTTCTTTAAAATCATTTCATGTTTCGTGAAACAGTTTAAAAATTGCGATAGTTTTAAGTTTTTTCTTTGAAAAGTTTTCTTCTCAGAATATTGAAGATTTGAGAACACACCAATAGCAAAATTATAGCGAAAAAGGTAAAATCTCTTCAAAGAGATCCTATGCTCAAAATAATAAGGGGTTCCTAATTACTCCTACACCATATAGGAGTAATTGGTGTGCTACGACTTAAATCGATCTTGCACTCCTTTGCTCCATATCAGAATAATGATAATGACTACATGGTTCAACTTGAGTTCAACTCTACTCAAAGAACAATTTTAGCATCTTAAATGGAGTGATGGTACGGCATGCTTCCGCTTTACTTCAAGCGGTCCTTTAAAAAGCTACTAAAAAGACGGGGAATATACAGAGTGTCTCATCAAAAGCTTCCCAGTTTTTTACTCAAGTAAAGTAAAAGAGGAAAACAATGATTCGGGATAGATTTTATATGTCAAAATTGTTCCTTGAGGATTAAAAAGTGCAACCTGAGATCGACTCGCTCATTATTTTTGCTACACTAACCCCCGTCCTGCTTACAGAAATGGAGCTTTACACATTTAAGATATATTCTATTTGCAGGGGTGTCATTTATGTTGAGATGAATTTAAAAATATTAGCGGATCATCACTGTGTGGCCAAGTACACATGTTGATATAGCAAAACGCTGCTAACAAATAAATGCTGAAAAATTGATTCAGATTCGACGATCCCTTGTTTCTATTTCCGTTGCTCCATTTCATCAAACTGGTAAAAATTTAGTAACTGGATGAATATGCTTTTAGGAAATGTGCTATTTGTTTTTCTAGGATAAGAAAGTCGAGAGAAATTAGAGTTCAAAACTGGGAAGCTTTCTATGAAACAACCTGTATTTGAGTCGGTCAGCGGTTAATATTATGCGGTTATTAAACGATTACGAGGTCCATGCTGGAAAATATTTGGATCGCAGTTTGACGTACGGACCGAACGCAGTGAGGTCCGTACAATGAACTAAGGTCCAAATATTTTCCAGCATGGATCGAGTAATCGTTTAATAAAGGCTTTATTATATGGCAGAACCTTTTGAGAACGTTGTTTATTGTATCGTATTTTTCTGTTGTGTCTTTGACCCTGTGCATCACTGTAGTTGCTCGTTGCGACGTTAACTACATTGTCATTTTCTTCGTGTATAATTGCAAGTTCGTCTTCAAAGTTTACAGAAAAAAAATCTTCGATGAATAAGCTAAACTTGGGCTGACACTTCTTGCGGCCTAAGCCTACACAAAAAGCTCCTGCCTTGTTATTGATTTTTAAGGCAACGCCCGGTCCAATATGGCTTCGAACGAAAAATACGGCTTTTACGGACCGATCAAGAACCAATCGAATTGCTGCGTTGCCGGTCCGAGGAGCCGTATTTTCGAACGCCATATAATAAAGCTCCATAGAGAACCATGTTAGAGTGATTATATGTTCGTACGTTATAGCTATTGAAAGACTGATGGACGCTATAACTACGACTCGTGGCCAAACGCTTCCAGAAACGGGCATGGCCTAAATCATCTGCTATTTTTTCTCAAAACCACTGACCCTAAATCGCCGCAAAAAGTGGTTTTCCTGAAGTGCTACACTGCAAAACAAGCTATCAGTACTTAGATGAATGTTTCTTTAAGCTATTAAAGCAAAAAACTCCTACCTATAAGTGATATTTTGGTTGTTTGGGGGCGCAAAAGATCTCATAAATTCGTTCGCTACTTTGAGATTTTGATCGTTGGAGCAGTTCAGTTGAACGCGTTGTTCGAAAGCGTTTGTTTGCCTTTGGCGGGAAGTTTGAATTGAAGGAGAATCAGCCAATCCCATCAAGTTATTTCAAGTCTCGCATCCGGATTGGTCCAGGAACAAATTTGTTCCTGGCGAGAATTTTTTTGCCGTTTTGAGAAAAATTTGGCTATAAGGCCCTCAACTGTAGCGACAAGAACAACATCAATTCAATTCAATTAGATGAGGGTCCTTGTGTAGTGAGGCTAGATCCATGTCATCATCTGAGGAATCTGATTTTAAAATGCGCACATTGAATTGAATATAAGCAGTGCAAGGAAAGCTTTTAAGATCAAATATCAAATGTAGAAGCGATACTAGATCCAAGTAATCGCTATGTAGTAAAATTCAGCTTGAAATCACTCAAATAAGATGATCTTCAAAATTGGAAGTGTTCGCTAATGTTACTCGACCAGGCTTGATCTGACTTACCACTCTAACCATCCAGTTCAAAACAAAGCCAGCAGTAGAATAATGAGTGCCATAATGAAAAGGTGGTATATCATCGTTTTTGTCCCATGTATTGAAACGCTCCACAAACTGTCCAAGACGATACGGGTTTATTGCACCGATGGGCTACGATGGAAAACAAATAACTGAAGTACTGCAAATGGTGAGGCAAAAATTCATAATGCTGAATTTTAAAAATAAAATGTTTAGGGTTTGAATTTCAGGAAAAGAATCCAGTGCACGCGAACAAGAATGGCAAAGCAATCTTTTAATCAATGAAATAACCAATGGTGGAAAAATTAAGGAAATATTCTACAGTAAAAGCAAAAACGACCCTAATAGCTCAAAAGACCCATATTGCTAACCACTATATTTTGCATGTCAATTGAAAAGCATAACAGACTGAACGGAGGCCAGAAATGACAGTGACATCATTCAGAAATTCACTATATTCGTTGGCTAATGGTCTTAAAGGCAACAGGCAGATACATCCGTCTATAAAGAGAGCAAAGATCTGTTTCCTTTAGCTCGAGCAAGTGCCACTTTCAATAATTTCAATACACATTTGCGGATGCCCTTCTTCGTAAAAACTTTTCAACCCTGCCGAATACCTTTCATGGTTACACAGTAAAGCGGTCATTCTTACACATGTATCTCTTAAAATAGTTCCTCTTCATTTCGAACAAACAAATACAGAAGAGACAACTTCGAAACTCGCAGCTGAAGCTGAAGATTTAAGGGTCTGAGCAAGAAGATCACGTATTCAGGTACAAGGTAACTGAGGAACCATGTATCCCAATTCCCATCCATCCGAAATGCTTGATTCATTAGTGCGTGAGCAATTCAAGTTGCATCATCTTTAATGCAGTCGTTAATCGTAACGTATCGACTATAGAGTACTTTCTTTCCACGAAGAGTTGAGTTAGATGTTTGTGATGCAATTGAATTGTTTTATACATAAAATAAATCACCTTTGAGAGATCTCTGAATGATGTATCCCTTTTCAGGTCAATGATTTCACTGTCATAGTCAGCAAGAATCCACGGGAATACAATGTATTGGTTCAGATCGTTCATTGTTCGACCTGAAATAAAAGTACTTCATAGTCATGCTCAAATAAAACCATCTTGAGGTTTGATCAAACGTGTTGATACGAGCGACAAACATAAATGTCCCTGAAATCATTCAATGGGGTTTCAAATCTTGCTTAATAACTTCTTATGAGAATGATATTTCAAGAAAAACCTTTAAAAATCAATATTGTCTGCAAGACATACAACAAGAACGCCTGAGTTGACATTACTATTTTCACCGTTATGAAGCTGCAACATCAGATGGGAAAAGAGAATGTATAACTACTCTTAGTAATATGAAACTATTTTGAATCTCCAGGCATTAATGAGCAAGCGAACTTAGAAGCGCGAAGGATTTCTTAAACTAAAGCAGTTTCATAGTCTACTCTATGTATTTCCTGATCAAAATAATAAGATCTGCTGGGTGAATGTCAACTAAACACATGAAGGTCTTCAAGGAACTAGAGTAGTGTCGCCCATTATGCCTGGCCGCCCATTATGGCTGATGAGCAAGAGAAATGAAATTTCAGGGGACGGCAGACTACATTCATTTTTTTTTATAAGAAACTAAGGTCTGGGGCTGGTAGGCAGTTTCTTAAATTTTTGGGCCATTTTGCTACCAAAAGTTTCTCACATGTTTCTTATATTTTTAATGCCAGAAGTGTAGAATCAATTTTGTTTTGTCTAAAGGGCTCCCAAATTGCTTAGTAAGATCTCAAAACGAGTCAATAACATAATTCGCACTCAAAATAATGTCTAAAGAGTTGCTATAACTGTGTCAAAATATTTTGAGTGCGATAGGAAAATTAAAACTGTAAATTATAAAGTTTCTTAGCTTTTTCAATTTCGAAAAATTGAGCCTACCGTTTCTCATAAGCGGTTTCTTATAAAAAAAATGAGTGTAGTAATCACATTACAATTGCCTGGAAAATCTTCGTTGACATTAGTTTTATCATGATTTGACCTTCACTACAGTTTCAGTTGCTTTGCAATAGAAAACTGCCTTGCAATAGAAAAAGGAAGACATTTCAAGCCTCCCTTAGAAAGAGAAAGACGATTTTGCAGATCCTACCAAAACAAAATTGAAAACGAGACCCACTTCATTCTCTCGTGCCAAACATTTATCTCTGAACGGACAGTGTTCCTAGATAAAACACAAAATCTCTTCCCTAATTTCAAATATATACCAACAGATGAACAGAAACTTATATACTTAATGTCCAACGAAGATGAACTCCTCCTACAGACATTTTCTGAATTTCTTCATGATATACACTCCAAACGCCTCAATTCAGAAAACGGAGATAAATAAAAAGTAAAATCAAACCCAACCTAGAAATTCTTAGGTATTTAGTTGTAACCTCTATTTCGTACTGTTTATTTTGTATTTAAATAATCTTTTGTTATCTGTAGCCGTAGTTGACCATGTATCAAATGATATAGCGTCTTGATAAAAAAAAAAAAAAAAAGTATTTCCTGTTTTATGTTGCCATGAGGTAGACGTAGTTTTCGCTCCAATTGGTATTGTATTAGTAGTAGGGTATGGTATTTTGTAAGTAATGTTAAAAGTAATATGTATTGCAAGTTAGCATTGAAAACCAGCACGAAATTTTGTGCACATCTCCAATCGAATCTGTAAGTATTTGTCAATTTCATGTTTCTATTACCTGCAATCGTATTCAAAAACATCAAATATTCGAAATTCGAAACTTCCTTCATTTGCCATCTTTGTGTCATGTTTGCTTTTGCAAAAAGTTGCTTAGGTGATGCTAGTGAGATGTACCTTGAAAAAAATAAAGAATATACAATTGAAAGGCTGCAGGAAAATAAAACTTTGCTGGAATTGTTGAATTATTACGACCATCTGCACCAATCATCAATCTTTCAAATGATGCTTTGCTGCAGCTTTTATTATATGGTGATCAAGACCTTTCTTATGACTTGAACAGAAATATACTCGAATTAACTTTACATTACATCAACGAAACTGGTCGGTTTAGCTAAGATCTTTCAAACTTCAGTTATGCACAAAGCAGCCACCAAGTCCCTTAACGTAAATGTTTCTTTTTCTTTGTAAATTCTGTTTCACATCAGATGACAGGCATTTGATTTACTTTAAATAACTAGAATGAGTTGCGCTCGCATTGATCGCAACCCTGACCTGACATCTGATGTGGGACGGAACGTAGTATCGTATCCATTAGTTTTAAATCGTTCGTAGTGTAGTTGTATTTAGTTTAACGTTGCGTGTCTTTTCATATTGGCCATGGGGTAGTCATTGTCTTTTGCTCCCCATGGTATCACCCCAGGTGCTTGCGGCCAATATGACGGTTTGCATGCGTGGAAAGGATCATGGAGAGGACAGGGTCGTTAACGCAGCTTCTGTGTTTTTCTCCGATATTGTTTGACGAGGTTTTTTCCAGTCAACACGAATTTGAGGCTAAACTGTCAACAAAGACCACGGTCACCCCTGTAGTGTTTTATAGTAATTAGAAAAGTATAGTAGAATGTAAGATTCATTGTAATATTATTATATGAATATAAAAGAAAAAAAACTTTCAATCAAAACGGTTTAATATTCTACACAATCAAAACGGTTTAATATTCTACATGATGACTCAAAGCTCATCATCAGACTGTACCAATAATTAATCTTTTTAACAAAAAACTTCGCATGATCATAGAAGTCATCATGCAAGGGTGGTTAGACACCTTTGTTGTGCTTGATTCCCACAGCTTTGTTTTTTTGCGGAGGAAAACATTATTTACTACTACAGAGGAGCTAGCGTCAGAGATTGAGAGAAAGGTTGTTACCAACCTGGTTCCGAGGGCCAGTTTCCTACGTCAGTACTGACCCTGGTACCGGCCAGGTCAAATTCGCAATTTGATTGGCTATTCGAAAACAAAGGCCTTGCTAATTATTCCAAATTCCAAAGACTTATTGCTTGGCAGAAAATCAGTCAACATTGGGTGGCTGTCACGGGAAAACGGGACAAAAAATTGAAAAACCGATTTTTGGTATACCGTAAAAGTCATAATGTGCCCCAGTTGATGGGGGTTTGAACCCCATCCGTCTGCGCTTGCGGGAGAAATTCACCATATTTAGTCATTTTTGGGCCCATCCCTATTGATTCCCATTCAAAAATGGCCTCCATTTGATCACTATTTTCAAAAATTCAGTAGCAATCATGGGGGATATGAAGGTTTGACTGGGGGTTAAAGACCATGGCGCATCCGAATTTTGGGGTTTCATGAAGTGTTGGAGTCATTATGACGTCATAAAAGGGGGCTGAGAAAAAATGTTGCAATTTTCCGATCCGAAGCTACGTTTGGACTTGATTCTCGATGGTTACTAGCCCGACTTCAAAACCGTAAAAATTTTACAAGAAACCACTTGTTTGTTTGTCTAATAACGCAATTCTGGGTTCAATATCGCCCCCAGGGGCTGCACGCGGGCGCCGCGAAAATGGGGTAAAATTTTGGCCTACCCCATTTTGCGTCGTAACCCCGTTTTGCGAGAGGTAAATGGCCGCGGCATGTCAAAAATCGACGGGAAACCATATTCTTTCACTAAAAAACTTTTAATCTCCAATTTATCTAAAAAATTCGCAGAATAACGAGCCTTTCTTGTTTCAAAGCTGTGGGGGAAATCCCGAAAATTTCCACTTAGGCCCTTTTTCCGCCCAAACGGATCGTGCTCGTTTTCCTACTAAATGCACTTGCTAACCCTGGATTAATGATGAAATACCTTTGAAAGGGTTGAAATAACGTCCTCCAAAAGTTTGTTTTCAGTATTTCGAATCATCCACTGCATTATTAGCGTTAGAGGAACGGCCATTTTTCGTTGCATTTTCATACTTTTTCCTCGCTGTTTCGGACTTATTACATGGTATGTTATGGATCAAAATCAGCTGACATTGTGTCAAATCTTGTCAAATCTTTCAAACACAGTTTCCATATGGACACACGCGAGTTGTGTAATAAACTGCAGCTGATAATTTATGCAAAACAAAATGGCGTCAAATATACCACGATTTTGGCAACCGGTACCATGGCCCAAATAGGTTGGCGGTAGATTCCTTTTGGGGCATGGAGACGAGGTTGGGTTGTTACGAGCATCATAAGAAAAATCGCAATAGGAAGATATAGGGGGTTGCCTTTCCATTCGTTTACTTTTCTTTCGGTCTTTCGTTACCTCCTCCGCAGAACTATAGAACTGTTTCCTCCGCAGGTGCATATTAGTTGCAGCGCTCCTCCATAGAAGCACACCAGCAGTGTCTAGCTACCCATGATCAAACTTGGAAAAATAAGCTTCAAATTTGAAATTAAGCGTTTCTGGATAACACACATGCACTTTGAACATTTTAAATGTTGTTCCAGAATTCCAAAGAGGACAAGTGTTCAATGACGAATACCAAAATGAAGTTTTGAAGTTGTTTTAACAGAGAGACAAATCACTGGCAATAAAAAATCTCGTTCAGTAATAAAAGTCATGTTAAAATATAGAAAATTCAGAAAATCCGAGAGAATCCTTTGCTTGAACCAATTCCTGACATTGAAATTGGATATTTTATAATCAAAGAATTTCTTACCTTGCTCTTGGTAAGCCATAGTTTGGCCCAATACCAACGGGAGGAAGATATTGCACAACTTTCTTCACTGTTTCATGATTTTCGAATGCAAACATAATGCTCCCTATGATCGGAAAAATTTAGATGAATGTCTAATCGCAAAAAAGCCCTTCACTTCAGCCTCCAGTAATTCGCGAATACAGATTACATCCATCATCTTGACTGCCGGCTATTTAGAAGATACTGTAAGAGCTCTATCTACCCCCCCCCCCCCCACTCATATAAAATGCCTAATGTATTAATTTTGATATGGTTTGGGATAAAAACAGTGTCGAATTTGTGTCTTCGACTCGTAAGATTGCATGTTAGTTCCGCAAAACATGGGGTAAAAAGAACTAGAAAGCTATCATTTACATCATTGTCATTTGACTTTGTGAATAAGCCCCCTTTCTAATAAGCCCCCTCTCTTTTAAGCCCCCCTCTGGAGCTTCCGAAATTGAATAAGCCCCCGGGGGCTTAATAGAGCATTTATGGTACTCTATTTCGAAGAAATTTTCATTCCCCCACGTTGTATTTGAATCAAAACATTTCCACCCTATCTCGAACACATTTCGATTTCCCCAAAATGCCAGATACTAGATGTCAAGTGGAGTTTGTTTCCTAGTTTACTGCAAAATAATGTAGATTTGAAACTGATGAAAGCGTTGTCATTTCCAAGGAACATGAAAAAATACAGAATTTAAACCTACGATAAAGCTATTTATTTTCTCTTTACCTCTAGTGTCAAAATTTTCCCGAGGTGGATGAAAGGATCGTCATTAATGAGAGGTTTCATCGAGAAAAGTTTGACACTAAAGGTAAAAAGAAAAGAAACACATTTTATCGGAGGTTCAAATTCTGTATTTTTTTTTATTTCCTGGAAATAACAACGGCAGAAAATGGCTAATGGCGAATTTTGAAAGATCGGATGCATGGTGTCTCGCATATTTTTTCCCATTCTTCTCAAGGGTATGCCCCTGGAACCCTTTTAACCTAGCCATGCTCGCATTCTGCTTCAGCTCTCCAAAATGCTTTTCATTGCAACAAGCCCAGCAAGCTCTTAGTTTTCGTACGTCTTTTGCTTGCTATAAACCAATTCCATTAAATTACGGGCATTTCACTCAACTCTGCGGAAAAAGAAACTACTCTACAATCATTACTATAGACGACTGTACCAAAGATGACGCAACTGGAATACCTTATCGGCCTTTTTTACGCCGGCCCTAAATGGCATTAATTTTCGTTACACGGCGTTATAAGGGCCGGCGGAAAAGGGGCCGGCGTTAAAAGGGCTAAACATTTGGAACTTTTTCGAAAAGCGGCGTTAATTTTCTAAAAAAATACTTATTTTTGCTAGCGCTCACCATATTTTTTGCATTTTTCATAAATTACAGGTAATTTTAGGTCTCCGAGCTTAAATTACCTGTCCTTTATGAAAATAGGACATTAATAGGGCAACTATTTGTGTTTTATCTTATTCATGAGGGAGGATCAGTGGAGCAGTCGCAAATCTTACCCCGAGGCCGTAATTCCAGAAGGAGGAATCGAGATTCCAATTTTAATGCGCTTTGCACATGAAAATAAAGCCATCCATATTGGCAAATATGGAACTTTCGTCAATAAGCAAGTTCAAAAGATGACGGAGAAATTTGATTTTGAACCACAGCTGCTGATAGGAGAGGAAACTAGGGAGGAGGAAGATGAAATAGACGAATATGCCATAGAAGTGCATCCCGATGATGAAGAAAATGTAGAAAGCAACGAGAAAATTGTAATTGACTACCATAACAGTTTCTTTTCAAGACAAAATAAAGCAAATGACGCAGAAGTGGCTAAAAATATTCATTATCGATTTTTTCTTTCCTTGCTCTTTGAGTGGCATGAAACACGGCCCAAAATGGCGTAAGAGCAAATTTTGGGATTGGCGGAATTAGGGCCGACGTAAAAAGGGCCGATAAGCTACTGCCCTTCGCGAGGCTTCCTTGAATTCTTTATTAGTTCCGCAGTTCCGTTGTCAATGGGTGCGTGGTCCGGGAGAAGTCGGGTGCGGTGGTATGGTTCTGTAGCAAATGCTAGAAGGTGGGAGGGGTATCTTTCTAGCGCGAGGTTCATTCATAACTTATTTTTTACATTGCATTAAAAGCTTACAAAACGAATAACTAACTACACTACTTACAAAATACTATACCCTACTACTAAAACAATACCATTAGGAGCGAAAAGCAACGACTGCCTTATGGCAAAATAAAACAGAAAAATACGAACAGAGCACTATTCGTTACAACTAGAGAAACATTCATAACTCTTTAAAAGCTTAAAAGCTGAAACTAAACGGCGGAAGACATTAGTTACTAGATAAATGAGATATGGTACGGTGCATTAGCAGTGAAAACATTATAGTTGACAGAACTTACTTCTATTGGAAAGAAAAATCTCGAGGGCCTTGTTTTGTAGCAGATATCTTCGGCTGCAGATGGCTGTGATTTCATTGAAAGCACACTTTACATTAAGACAGTCAGTGTAAGACATGACCTGAAACATAACAAAAGAAACACAATAAATCAACAGATAGAAAAGTGAGCTACTCTTGACTCAGCAGCCCTTCGGGAGATCTTTCGTTTCTTATCAATGTTTAGATCACTGAAAAAGAGGTTATGCAGGTTGTAAAAGGGGTTACACTTTTAGCCATTTCCTGCAGCAACTAGCATCATTACTGAGCGACCATGGGTAAAATCTCCAGGTGCTCATTTCAATTTGAAACGATTTTTTCCATGAAACAAACATTTTTTAATGAAAAGTTGGCTCTATTTCAGCCCAATTTTAAATGTTAGCTTCTGAAGTAATATCTTCTAACGAACGGAACAGTGATCAATAAAACACAGTTAAAACATCTGACTGCTTTTTTAGCTTAGTACGATCGATAAGCGTGAGGATGATTTTGAGACTTCTCGGTCCATCTGGGAATATGATTCTTCGATCCACTCTTCCACACCAGTGGTATGCTCCCAAATATTGAATGCCTAACCCACCTTTAAAATGACGTCACTTCCCTATACAATCTTAATATCAAGGAGCCTCACGGGTTAGAGCCATATATTCGTTTGGGGATTTTGATCCGATTTTGAGAATTTACTCGAGCTAGTACACGCCAGTGTCTAAAAAGTGCTTTCAAATGCTGTAATTCTTCCAATAAATGCCGAGGGCGTTTATTGAAAATCTCACAAGTTTGATGTAGCATTAGCTTAAGGGAGGCTTTGAAAGAGAGAGGCGCCTATTCCAAACTTCCAAATATTAACAAGTTTACGGTGAAACAGTTCTCAGTAAAGCTTTTCGAGTAGAAAATCTGTTTAAGTGTAGGAAAAAGTTTCCTTTCGCAAGTTAAATATGATGTTAAGAAGGGATTCTTTGGAAATTCGCGTTTGTTAGAGAAAGTACAGTGAATGAATCAAACGAATAAACAGCGCGGCCATGAATCTCATAAAGTCGTGGTTGGTTTCCCTGTGATCAACACGAGAAATCACAGCGTTATTCTTCCTGCTGCACATAATTAATTACTGTACATTGATTGGCGTTACATTAACGGAAATTTGAAGGAATTCCTGGAACTCTTTCAATTTTCGCGGCACTGTTTGATAACAATGCACAATAACGTTGGATACCTAGCATTAGTGATTTATTGCATTTAACTGTCGTTCAAAAGTAATTAAAGTTGCTGTTTGCCAAGGATGTGATTTCAGACTGTCATATGAAGTTACCATGAACAATTTATTGTTTTCGTAAAACTGCCGTCACTTTGAAATTTGGAGGATTTTTTTTAACTGTTTTCTAAAATGCGAGAATGCCATTCTTGGCTTCTGTCTACCTTTTAATTCAAAAAGGAAAAAACGGCATACCTAAATGATGTAACACAAAAATATTGCCGAAGGGGATGCATTCCTAAGGAGCAGAAAAACAACTCTTCAACAAATAGTGTTAACGAAATTTCTTTTGAAATCGGAAAAGATTCTGACAAAATCCCAGTCTCTCTGCTCTCTACCTGGTTAGCCCGTAGTTTCGTAACAACATTATTTTTCTTTAAGAAGCATCTTTTAAAAAACTGTGTTAGCCTCTCTCAGAAAATTAATAAACTCTGGAAGAAGCGATCAGCAGTCAATTCGTAGTTAAAAAAAACTATTTCAATGATTGGTAATGAGTTGCCATAGCCATAAACAGCTCAAAATTTGTAGGCGAGCGATGAAGTTGACTTTTTCTCAAAAGTGATTAAAATCTTTATAATTTCCACAATTCCTATCATAGTTTTGGTAGTTTTAGGGGGAGCAAGTGCCCCTGTTGCCCCAGTGCTGTACGTGCAGCCTTGTAAGTTGCCAAGAGTTATTTTCAGCAGGGAGTGCATCACAGGGCCGTAGGAAGCAGCTCAAACTGGGGGGGGTTTCATTTAGCAAAAGTGATTTATTGCATTTAACTGTCATTCAAAAGTAATCAAAGTTGCCTGAAAATAAAAGGGTACTTTTTTCTTTATTGCAAAATCTTAGGGGGCACATGGTGCATGGCGCATCACCGTGCAATCTACTGTGCAATCCAAATAATTCTGAAAAGCATGATTTTGTTAATAATTTGGTTCTGTCTCCTGGTTCCCTAGGCTAAAGAAGGTACATTAGCGATCCTCGATGACTTACGATAAATGATGACATTCAATTAATTAAGATACTCTAGTACAAGGAACTTTTACTGGAAGATTTGGGGCCAAAGTTAAGTGACCCATGCTACAAAGCTCAGAGCTAAGTTGGTCAAAAAATTACTGCATTCAAAAGATTTTCTTGGACCAAACTTCAGTGTGCAGTTAGATTTTGGCAAAATCAGTCCATCACTCTCCAGTTACTATCAACTTTCAGAAGAAAATATTTTCATCTCGAAATCCTTCAAAATAAGCTTAAAGCCTGACCATAACAAATCTTAGATGAACACGGCTGCCAAGAAGTGCATGAAGTTGCTTGGGCAAAAGCCAACAAGAAAGATAGCAAGAGCTTAGTTTTTTCTATATGAAGGGCGAAACTTTTCAACAAATTTTTGATAAAGGATTTTGGACATGTTTTTAGCTGTCCAAATCTTGCAACAAATTTGTATGGTTAGAATTTTAAGACAGACTACAATAAGCACAAGTTTTATTTCATCAAGAATCCAACAAATTTCTTTCAAGTCCAGAAAATCACCAGGCTGAACAAAGTATTCAAAACTGAAAGAAAGCTAGGGTGCTGAACTTAGCCAAGCCACTAGTGCTATATACTCACTTTAAACACCATGGCCTCAAAGTTTTGGCTACAGTCAATGAAGATTTGCACCAAGTTTACTTGTGTCCAATGAAATATTTCACTACCCCCTTCCACGTTATTTTTCCAGGACTATGCTTCCACTCATTTCTCTCTCGCAGATGCACCGAAACAATTCGTTCACAAAAAAAGGCAAATTAGCCAAGGAATAGACCTGCAGTATGTCTAAGCTCAATAGGACCCCTTAAAATGACAGTGGCTGGTAAAAAGTCAAAAGCTAGAAGGCCACTGCCTTTGCAAGCAATAGACCTGAATGAGACGAAAAAGCACATCAAAATCCAAGACCGTAGGGAGCATCTTAAACTTGAGGGGGGGGGGGGGGGGGCGCGACATTTCGAGGGCATTTTTTCATTAAGCTAAAGGAGCGCTTCCAAAAACAAAAAAGGCACTTTTCGCTATAATTGCAAAATCTTGGGGGGCACTTGCCCTCAATGTCCCTCCCCCCGGTTCTGTCAAACTCGTCAACAAAACGCCCTCGGCGTTCAAACTACCAATGGTTAAATTCAAGTGGGAGAGCTGTTCAGCAACATCAATAAACTGTGCAGCAGGTTCTTTCAAATACTAAATTCTGAGAATTTCCGAACCGGCATTCGTAGCCGATGACCGGTGATGGCAATATATTAAACGTTTGCTAATGATAATGCCGAAAAGCACACGCGGAAACATCGGCACATCAGAGGGAAAGATGCCTTTATAATTCGGTGCGAAAAAATGTTTCAATGAAGAGAGATCATCTTTGCAACAGAGAAGACCAAATCTGTTGCAAAATGGCGTTCACAACTGACGAATCACAACACGATCTCGAAACTTTCATCAAAACAAAAGTTCGAACAGAGAAGCAAAGAACATCGAGTAACATCGAGATTGCATTGCAAATTCTCAAAGATGTGTTTGCAAGAATTAATGTCCATGAACCAAGATTTAGTTGCAAGTTTCAACATGAGAATGGGAAAGTGAAAGGTCTATTTGTGAAGAATCCTGATCACCTTGAAATACGAGTGTATCTCGATCAAGTGGAGATGTTTGATATTATTGAGAATTGCGCACCCAAAGGAGCGACGTTTTTGGATATCAAAGATGAAAGAAGCAAAGCAGTTTGTGTCTGGGGTGAATTTTTAACTGCAGCTGGTCATCTGTCTTCAAGAAAAATCAGAGAACGATTTCAGGTAAGGAAGAAGCTTCAAGTTACAGTTAAGCCGTTAAGTCCTGGATATATATTATGCCAACTCGGGAGTATTTGAATTGTTCTATTTGCGGATGTAATGTCTTCCTTGAAATATCACCCGCAGTGCATTCTTCAGCCTTGTGTGATATTCTTACTTCAATTCAATCACAGTAAAAATGTTTCACATATGAATCGAATCAAAATACTCCGAATTCGGCGTGGCATGGGTATATCCGACTTAACTGTATATCTCAGTTGTATGCTTTGCAACGCTGGAAATATTATCAAATTAGGTAGAAATTCTCAAAATGAAATGATCTTATTTGGAAGATTACTTTAAAATGATGATGATAGCATAGGTTCCAAATGACCTATTTCTTTGAACTGAATGACTTCAAAGAAACTTAAAGGGTCTGTTTCATCCAGCATTCCTTGCACGTTCCGTCTGTTGATGTTCCTTTGTTGTCCGCCATTTTCATGGGCCATGAAAATGGCGGCAACAAAGGAACATCAACAGACGGCACGTGCAAGGCATGCTGGATGAAACAGACCCTTTAAGCTATTTCTATATAATCATACCGTTGGATTTTTCTGAAATCTCCAATATTTTCAGAATTAGAGTGTTTTTCTTCTTTCTCAAGAATCCATGAAAAATTTTCAAAAAAACTTAAAACCATCGTAATATCTAAACTGTATGACGCAACATGAAATAATTTCGAAGAAACCCATAGTTTATGAATGCCTACAATATGGTATAAAGCAAAAGTCTGTCACTTGTCTGGTTTATGATTTAGAAAATATGATGACGTCACATCCTCAAATGAGTTGAAATGTAAGATACGCTGTAATTTCGAAAAATATTCAAATTTCTGTAAAGTCCAACGGTAGAATTATAGGTAGATAGGTATCTAAAGTTTCTGTCAAGCCATTCAATCAGAAGAAATAGGTCACTGAATTTTACACCCACCTATTTACGCCGAGTTAAAGATTTGGAACCTATGCTGATGACGATATTTTCCAACAAATCAGCAAGGAATAATCTACCTCCTGATCCGTAAAAGATACAGTGCTTATCTGGTCTTATATGATTATGGCATCTTCAGTACACTATTTCATGTTCAGTACATTCATAGCACTCCGACTGTGGCAAGATGAGAATCTACTACCATATTCCTTGATATTGTTTTTAAGATTACAAGTGTTTTAGGTAGAGTCTATCAGCAAGAATGATTTCAAACTTCTCCAACGATCATTTCTAGACAGAAATCAACTTCTAGGGTTGTGTCTTACTCACTGCTCACTGCTATAAGACATAGCCAAATGTAATGTTTTGTTTGACGGTAAATCCTACGAGCTTAGAAGCAAGTAGGTAGTTAAAAGGAGCATGAGTAAATATTTCACGTGAGAAAGAGTAAAACGAAGATCCATCTAAGGTAGGCACCTGGTGTTTATCGAAGGTAAAGCAAAAATATAACCACAGCATCCAGTATTCTATGATCCAGTGCGTCCTAGCGTTTTTACACCATTCAATGATAATTTTAGTAGCTTCTTGGTCTACTCTCAGTCTCTTCAAGTTGATGTGTTTCTTGGAGAATGCAAAGCTAATTGATTAATGTAGACTTTAGAGATTTGATAGTATAAGTATTCCTTATTCCATAATTCCCGTTTTGGAATTATATTGTTACAACAATCTCCATTTTTTGGACCTTTTGCTATGTCTCCATTCGTATGCACAAACTACTTTAGGTCTCAGTTTCCACTGACCCCCCCCCCCCCCCCCCCCCCCCCTATAATGAAGCCTATGTTGCTCTTTTAAATCATTAATAGAATCCACTACTCATAGGTGATCCTGTCTCAGACTATCAACAGAACATCATGGACAAACACAGCACTGCATATCATATCTGACAAGACACAGCCTCGTTTGAGAATCAACAACAGTCTCATCATTGACATCTATCCCAGCTTTCATTGCGTTGGGTCGTGGCCAAAATTTGGCAGAAAAGAAGCAGTTTCTACGGACATAAACCAGAACGGGCCTAGTTCTGAATTTGAGTTAATTTCAAAAGAAACAGGCAGCTCCCAACCGTATTCCACAGACCGTGATGCTTGGTTTATTGACTTTACAGGCATGGAAGACAGACTCCTTAGACAAAAAGGGAGAGATGTTTGTCTCAGCGTTGTCAAAACAATTACAAACAGACACTTAATGCGAATGAGCCCAATTTTCAATCCACTTAACATCAGAACAGTGTTCATGTATGTGTGCGAACAGCATCCCGATGATGAGTCTTGGACAGGTGAAATGTTTCAAGATAGAGTTAATTCATTCCTACTGCAATTCGTTGCTTGCTTGCAAAGTAAATGTTTGCCTCATTTCCATCTCACAAACGTCAATCTTTTGGAGGAGAAGCGCTCTAAATCTCTGCGAATTGCACTTGAAGAAGCCTGGAAACTGGCGAGAGGACTTTGTACAAACCCAAAATTCTTTAAAACAGTATAAAGCAAAGTTTAACTTCCAATGAAAATACATAGTCAGCAGAGTTTGTAGGTTCTTTAAACCTACATCTAAAGCCTGGTTTCCATATGGTCGTAACAGTCGGCGGCGCGTTAACAAACAGATTTAATGTCTCCGACGTCGCCGATCAGACGGGGACAGTACGGGGACGCATCGGAAGAGTTGAAATATGTTCAACTTTTTCAACCGTCGCAGACCAGTCGCCGTACATTAACCTGATTTTTAAAAAATGATAGCTCTATGTAATGATACATTGCGCGCGAGACTTTAACTATCACATCATTCAACAACATGGCCGCAATTAATTTGGCAAACTTGCGCTGGGACACGTCGCCGACTGATCGGGGACGTAGGTCGCCGACTGTTACGATCATATGGAAACCAGGCTTAACAAACAGATTTAATGTTATTCTCAGATTTATTAACCTGAAAAATATAGCTCTTGTAATGATACAAGATACTCCAACCAAGTAATTTTTCGACCATAAATGTAGAGCAAGGACCAAAATATAGGTAAAAGAAACTTTTTCGTCTCTACATTTGACATTATTAATTCTGTCAAAATTGTGCGAGAACCGGCAATTGGAGATTAGGCATCAAAGCCATCAACTAGCCATTTACCTCCGATCAATAAAAAAGCCGGAATTTTAAGAAATAAAACTAACATCTGGCTCTTCTTTAAAGGGAGTACAAAGGCCAGCAGCCTTTGCCGTCGTTTGTTTTTGTTGTCGTGAATTTCGTACATGCAGTTATTCGGGAAGCTGTGCAGAGCAAGTCGCTGACTTCGTGCAAAGCATGCTGGTCTTTGTACTCCCTTTAATTATATGGTTTTCCCCGAAACGTTCATTTTGCTACTTTGATTCTTGCTTTAAACAATGAACACTTCATAAAAATACCGTACACCTTTTGTCAAAGATCCCTTGGTTTCCATGAAAATCCCTAAAAATCCTATTAAAAATTTCGTAGGCATTTTGGAAAAGATGATACATCCTTTAATTTTACCATTTATTCTTGTTTACTTTGTGCGTGCCTTGGAATATTTGTATCAAGTAAGAACATTTGTTACTGTATGTGGTATAAATTTTAAAATTTTGCTATAATAATTATGTTCCTGTTATGATTCTAACAGCCTTTTATGGAATGTTTTCGATCTTTACTGATACCACATATATCATAGTACTCCTGGAATCGATGGAGACCATCTCAATTTTCAGGAATAGTGTTCATTCTACACATCAAAATATTCTCACACAGACATTAACAGAAAGATCTCAAAAAGCGAAGTTTGAATTTGATGAGAGTGTTGGCATTTAGACTAGCACAGCAAGAAATTGGAAATTAGTAGTTTACCAGAAAGTCCATTTCCTCCTGACTCCACAAGTGAAATCGATTTCATATCGACTTTGTACATTTTGAAATATATTCAAATGATTTTACCCCTAGTATATGACTGCCCTAGTGTTTCTTACCTGTTTCAAACGCTAAAATGCTTATAAACTTGAAAGTACACAAGCTGAGGGTTCAGTGTTCATATTTGTAATCAGGAGTAAATGATCTTTCAGATGACATAAACTAGAAATGTTTTGTGAAACATTTTTGCAGGAAAGAAAAATTGGGATTTTCAAGCCATCATTTCAAAATCACTTTCCCAGAGCAATGAAATGATATTTGTCTCTCAAATCATTTCCGCTCTCTATAGAATCGCACAAAAATGTTCAAAATGAGTAAATCTTGGTCATCATCTAATTTGCAGTTGTCTGAATCACTATAGGCATTGGAAATCTATCAATGATAAAAAAGACACTTTCTACTTACCTCTGGATCGATTTTTTTCAATGCAATTTCTTCTTCATCTGCAGTAAAATACAAAAATGACGTTGCAATGGCTAACGTGCCACCAACAACAACACCAGGTGCGATTACTTGGCATTTCGTTGTATGCAGGATTTCAATTTGTCTTTCCTCTTTATTTTCAATGTCATCCTTAGTCAGATCTCCTACATCTACTTCTCCTTCCTCTGTTTCTTCTTCAGATGTGCTCTCATTTGATGTTTGGTCCAATGTCTTTTGTCTGTACAAATGGTACTTCAGATTTGGATTGCTCTTTATCTTTGGCAGATCTGAAAGAGTAACATGAAAAGAATATACCTTTTTAATTCTTAAAAGAGAGGTTTGAATCGAGCGTCCAAATCTGGTAAATTTTGTGAAAAGAAATGGAAACACGACCCCCGTTCTTGATAGATACCTGCTAGCTGTGGCCACCTTCGAATTTCAGAACACTTTTCAGAGAGTTAAGCAACGATAAACTTGCTCCAATTGACTTAGGATTGGTTCAGTTGATACACTGGCAAGTTTTATTTGCCTTCTGGCCTTGTCTATCGTTATTTCTATTTATCGTTAGCTGATTTGGTTGTATGACAGTTTCAAAACAAAGTGCAAGCACACAAGGGCTTCATTCTGCTACTTTGCAAATCGAAGTTTGTGTTTTCAACCGTTGATATTCAAATGAAAGACAAGTCAGCTGAAAATGATTGAAAATAACGAAAAACAAAGTAAAATACCAAACCATTGCATTGCTAAATTCACTAAGCGCAAAGTAGTTGATAACAAACTCTCTAAAAGTGTTGAGATCCAAAGCAACTTCATGTCACAGCTAGCAATGCATACACTGAGAACGGGGGTCGTGCTTTCGTTTTCCTTCTTAAATTACACCAGATTTTGACGCTAGATCCAAACCTCTTTTCTAGCAAAAGGTCTATTAAGAGGACAGATACTTTAGACCTTCTTCAAGAAATTAGGGATTGGTGAAGGTGACGTTGCGGTTTTTAGCGCCAAGCGCTGGGATCGCAGAAGTAGAGTAGGCCTAATCGAGTCCGCGACCCCTTGTCATTACGCTGAAGTGATAGGGCTCTACCTGGGATCGAGCCCGGTCCACCTGACTGTTCTGACTGCAATGTCAGAGGATTACACCACTGCGCCACAAAATCTTCGATTGAGCAACTTTTTTTTCTAGATTTTTGCAAATGTGGCGAACTTCAGCTTCAAAAAGGTGACAACAAGAATGACAATATTCCAAGGAGGAAATAGAAGTTATGAATATTTGTTGTTTTTCATGTGAAAATTAATGAATCAATTACCTAAGTTTCTAGAAAGCAATCGATGAAATTGCATCATTTTCAAGTTAAAAACTAGACAAATCAGTTGCGGACTGTTTGCAAAATATTAGGGGGGGGGACCAAGCTATTGTTTCGGTTAAAGAAGCATTGCTTATTTCTATTGTTGTTAAACAAAAATTTTTGTCCTGACCAATATAGGGGGGCAATCGTATCCACTCTCTCCCTAAGTATCCACCACTGGGACAAAATGAGGTGGTTATTCTTAGTTCTTTTCAAATATCTTCAAAAATAACTTAACACGAAATCACCTATAACCCTGGAATGGCATGCCGATTCTAATGATATAAACTTTCACAAACAAATCTCCATAATGCATGAAGACAGCCTCATTAAAAATCTACTCGCACTAATACTAATTAAGTTTTGCTCAATAAAATTCACTTCAAACATGTTGAACCATGTTGTAACTTGGCTTATTCTAGACTATTCCCAGGGGGTACTCTCGCATATATAGTTAGGGGTGCTCAGGTTACTTTTGTGGGTCTAAAATTTGGGCAAAGCTTATCTGTTGGGTAAATAATTTGGACAGTTATTTTTTTGGGTTCCTGAAATTCTGGATTACTTTTTTGGGTCTCAAATTTGGGAAACAGTAAACAATTGGGAAAACATGATTTACCATCAAAATTAAAATCAAGTAACAGTACTAAAATCAAAATGAATAAATATCCAAATGGATTACGAGAAATCAAATCAGTTAGGGCACTTTTCCAAAGATTTAAGATACTGACTTCATAATCTTTGGGTATGTTGGGTTAGAGAAACTATTTTTTGGGGTCTATTTTGATGCTAAGAAATATTTTTTTTGGTATGATGCTTTGTACCCCAGCCCGAGCATCCCTATCCTAAATATACCTGAGCCCCTCCCCCCTTGGGAGACTATTAAACCATTTGTGAATCGCTCAATATGAATAACGTATCGATTACCTTCTTCCGCAATCGGTTCCAAAATAGCTTCTGGATGGGTAGTTCCGATAGGATTCTTGACCAATCGCATTCGCCTTCTTAGATTGTCCTCCCAATAATCAAGTTTGTGAAAAACATGGAAATCAGCTCTTTCGGGCAAAGGCCACGCACCAAATTCACTTGTTAAAATGTCAAACGTCTAGAATATGGAGATTACAATTATTAGAGCGAAACTTTCAAAATCGTGCTGCTAAGATGCAGATTTGATTTGTGGTAAAATTAGCACAGAGCTCATGTTGTAACACAGCAACTTGTGTCTTCAATTCAAAAGGAGTTCCCCAAGTATCGAGGCTTGATTGAGACTACCAATTTCCCCTCAAATATACGCGTAAATTCAAATGCTGCACCAGTAAAGGCATGCTCCTATTCTTTAAGAAAATACTATTTGTAAAAACCCTCGACCAATTGGCAAATCCCAAAGCTGTTTGCTCATTACAAAGAGTTTTTTATCAACAAAACGCAAAACACGAATGGCTCCCTGGCAAAAACTCTCCTCCTGGATTTTTATTGGAACATACCTAGTCAAGTCATGATTTGAAGGATTATAGTCTGTCAAAGTTGGAGCAGTACTACATCCTTTGCTACAACAATTTCCATGGTCTTTGAGCACTGACAAAATGACGCACATTCTTTCGGTGGATTATTTATTCGACATACTGACGAAAAAACAACTTTTGGTTGGAAACTCTACAAATATGTAAAGGTGAGCTTTAAAATTTGCCCCCTACTCTACCACAAAACTTGTCCCCTACCTCTGTCTACTTTACCACAAATGAAACTTTTTAAGAAAGCTCCCTTATGCAGCTAAGAAAGCTCCCTCCCTTATTCTGGACTATAAGGAAAAAAAGCATATGATCCTGACCTTTTCAAGCAATTTTTCAGCCAATGATGAATTTCGTCTTCGCTTGGCTCTGAAGAATTCATCATATGTCTTGTTCTCATCGTGGTACAGATCCTCCGTCTTGGCGCAAATTTCTTGGAATAGCCCATGCCTCCTATTATCGAACTCATTCTTTTCTTTCATGATATCACGTGCTTCACTGGCTGTAATCACGATTCGTTCACGTGTTGCATGCGATATCAAACGACCTTCATTTATCAGATCAACAAACGCAGCTCCCGCGTGCTTCTGCAGAGAGTTTTGCCATTCTTGCGAACACAATAACATGACAAGTTCAACTGTGCTGTCTTCAGATTTCAATGAGCCTAATCCGTCAGAAATCAAGTCTTGCCCACGACTCCCTACCAATATTCGCGATAAATGGTGAGCAAAATCGAAAAGTATTTCCTTCAGCAGTGTGCATGAACCTTTAAAAGCCATATCAATTCTCTGTTCTAAAGTAAGCTTCGGTGGTTCCTTTACTTGGGTATTTGCCTGTGCCGTAGCCCCCTCAGTTGTTGATTCGTTTGGTTCTTCTTCTACGCGCTCTCCAGCAGGTTTGAATGCCGATGATAGTGGTTGGTTTCTGGTGCCTGACCATGTAGCTGCTCTGCGGCGATGGTCCCCATTACTGCCCCCTTCACCTGAAAAAGATTAGATCTTTTTCAAAAGGAAGCAAGCATTTTCGATACATTTACCACTACGTTCTGAAACGCTCTTAACTGTCGTAGCTAAAATCGTTCAGATAAAAAACAAGAATCTAAGAGAGATTCATTAGTGCTCGTCACGTAAACAGAGGGCTATTAATGCACTAGCTAGATCCATCTATTTGCTTATGAGTAGCTTGACTGTTGGAAAATTTTATGATTCTCCGAAATTCAATCTACATAAACTTTTTCTACACATACTAATTTACAAGTACTCAACAGCTAGCGAGCAACCAGGATTTCTTGTTTTTCGATGCAAACATGCTGCTTGAAAAAGGCGAAAGCAGAAACCCACCTATAAGGTACTAAAATCGAGAGGATTGAAACGTGCCACTGTGGTCTAGTGGTTAAAGACCCAATGTCAACCATGATCCTTTGTGCGCAGAATGAAAAGCAAGACACAGAGAAATTAGGCCAGAAACAACTTTTAGACAACACGAAAGTCAACTTTGGCGCCAGGAAGGATCAAGGTTAGCAATGGGTCTTTAAGATGCTTGCCCGGAAAGCAGGAGACCCGTGTCTCAATATCCGGCGGCGATAAATTTTAATTTTCTCGATTTTTCTGATAATTCATACAATGTACACATACTACATATAGTTTCTTATAGATAAAGCAAGTAAGTGTCTATATTTTCTAGCAAATTTGAAATCCTCAATTTGGTAAGTATAGTAGCCATGTTAGCAAATATCGGAAACTCTTCAGCGGCTTCTAAAAGAAACTTTCTTGTAACAAGTACCCACTGAGATGTTCTAACTAAGAATCGGCTCTCCTTAAACAGCCTGGGGGAAAAGTGGTAATTTACGTACTGATTAAATGCCTGCATCTCTGGATAGCATTATACGATGGTCCAAATACAGAGAGAATAATGGTCTGATCACGGTCACTTTGAAGGTCCTTAGCGTCAGTGATGTTTTCTATTTCATCTATCAATCATGTCTAACACAATACTAATTGTAATCATGCCAAAATCAAACGGCATCAACGTCGAAACAGTGCAACTATACAACAACAACTCTATCAGGTGTCCGAAAAAAAATTAAACAAATTTGGTTGAGCCAAGCGCTGAAAATACAGTTTTAATCAATGTCCAGTGATTTAAACTATTTCTCTATAGTTAACTTGGAAATAGATACCTTGTTTTTTTATATGGGTTCTTTGAGTCTAGAAATATTAATCTTGAAAGTTCAAATTTACATTCACCTCCAAACCAAAGCTTTGGCTTTGGCTGAAGCACATCAAAATTAAAAATTAAAGAACCATTACAACTGCACAATAGGTGACTTCTAGAAAATAGAATATAATAAGACATAATTTTTGTTCAAATTTTATCGCGGTTGTTGTTGATTTATTTGGTGTGTGCTTCGAGAATTTGCTTTGGCCAAAGCGCCAAAGCTCTGGTTTATAGGTGACAGCAAATTTGAAATTGAAAATTAATATTTCCATACTCGATTCACCAACATAGTATCTATGCTCAAGTTAACTATCGAGAAACAGTTTAAAGATAATTAGCCATTGATGAAAGCTAAATTTTCATCGGTTGGCCTGCTCAAATCTGTATACTCTTTTTTTTAGGAAACCCAGTACTTACTTGTTGAATGTGATCTTCTGGTAACCAAATCATCAGTTTCATTCTCAAGTATATCCCTGTATCTTGCAACCATCAGTACAGCAACGTAATACACCACAACCAATGAAATGTATTGCGATTGGCGCGAATCTTCAACCTCTCTGTACACAATAGCACGCAGTCTATTTAGGTCAGTGTCTTGCAGTAGCCGCTCGGGATGAGTAATGGTGGTAACGTGGCCTGGAATATTCTGCACAACATCCTACAAAGAAAATACTGTTTGAGAGAGTCTCGATAGATACACAATGTTATTTGTTGCCTGGGTTAACAAACAGTTAAGCCAAAAATTGTTAACACCCTTTCTTGATTCGGACTATTTTTAATCCTTTTGCAGATACATTTTTTTGTTCCTGAAATTAGATAAGATTAAACAAAAGTTGAATGAAGCACCTTGCAAGAGACATTTCAGGGAATAGAATAGTTTTGGGTGATTGGTCCGCAAATAAAACGATTCAAAACACGGAAAATCTTGCATGGGTATGTATGCTTTGGATTTAACGCGAAGAGACAAGCTGATGACATCTCAGACTCCGATAACTCTGAAGACACCGGAGAATCCTAAAACTTAGGTAAAACCCCTAATGTTCACCGAAAACTACAAAACATGTCTCGGTGAGACCATTTCATAGTTGTCTGGGTTTTATACCTGGATAAGCAAAAATCCGGGCAATCTGGCAAAGAAAATTTATGAGACTGCAATTCAAGAAATAAAACGATTTCAAGTCCATCATAAACACGAACCAAATCAAGGGTGAATCCTAATATCAGCAGTAAATTACAGAACAGAAAGCAATGAAAGGTATTTTATCAAGATGCAAGATGTACATTGTTCTATAATGGAATTGACGGCTGATTTTACGTTGCGGTTGTTAAAATCCCTTCATTAAATTCAATAAATCTTGGCTAAGGCTCTTCGATGAATCATCTATTAAGGTGGTCTCTTTCTTTGTTTGAATTGTTATTGCAAAGTACCAGATCCTCCTTGGTATCATTTTTCTCATTCCAGTACGGCCCTTGAAAAATCACTAGAGTGGTGTCACCCATTATGGCCATGTCGTCGTGAACTTTTGAATTAGATCCTCAAAGAGGAATTGATGCAAAAACCAAGACGGCAGGCAATATCACCAATTAATGGAGAAAACATATGAGACTGTTGAGTTTTTCCGTTAACTCTTCATACTGATTTTATACGATTTTGAAGATGGGGGTAAAAATAACATTTTCTTCGAGTGTCCTCCATCATGGCCGATTGGCAAACAAATTACACTACTTCGCGGTGAAAAGTTCTAACAAGAAAAACTCTTTTAATTACCTTTATTTGTCTATTATTGAGAACTTTTAACGCAAAATTTTCCGTGAAACTTAACCTAAACTTCGAGTTTTGCCTATCTAAATGTATGCTTCGACCTGGCTGTAAATTCTGCCTTATCCCGTGTGCATGCACGGATGAGTTTTTGGCGCGTCATTCTAAAAAGCAAATACGTTAAATCTTTTGGAGTAAATTTTGCATTTCAACATATTCAGGCAACTGGAAACTTCCGTTGCAAACTGAAAGCCATAATGGGCGACGAAAATCGAAAATAGTAGCAATGAGAGTTTGTTGCCTTCCGTCTAAATAAAAATCACTTTGCTATGGTTTCACTGTAGATTTTCTCTCAAGAGATAGGGTTTCTTAGAAATCAAGTTACATAAAAAATTTCCAACCGTAAAGTGCTGAGCGAAAGAAAAGAAAAAAAGGAATGCAAAGATTTCCCGCGCAAAGTAGCAATTTGATTACTAGTTCCCAGTTTCCTGAAATTTCATTTCTCTGACTGACAGGCCATAATGGGTGACACTACTCTGTAAGCCATGTGTGTAAAATAAAATCTTTCAAGTAGTTTTCATGTTTATCGTTGGGCAGAAAAATGTGCATACCTCATTTGTCGCAGGTTTGGTCGAAGCAATCAGCGTTTTGATGGCATCTTCGGTCTCTTTGATATTCTTTGGTGCAAGTTGGCGTGGTCCAGTTGATGACCAATGAAGTGGCTCTCTTTGTCGACATACAACACGGTTGCGAGCAGCACTACAAAACACTACAAAGAGAAAAAGCGGAAGTCAGCACAGGAGACAGACCTTGCCAGAAATAAATTACCGATCTGCAAAGAAATGGCCTGTAAAATATTCACAACTCCATTTGTTTCCATGCTGTTAAAAAAAGTCTCACTGAAGTAAACTGCTAAATGTGCATTTGCTTTGATTTGCTCTTTTGCGATCTTAATAAAGATTTTAACACCAAAGTCTTCTGTGTTTTCATGACAAAATCGACACAAGAGATATAATTTTTCGCTTCTTTTCATGCATAAAAGATGCCACACACTGTAACAAGGCAAACCTTTCAAAACTTCTGAGAAGTTTGACCACTACTCTGAAAAGTGCGACCAGTTCCTGCCAATTAATGTTTCTATTTCAGTTAGGTTTTCATCGGCGCTGCAGGCCATTAGCCAACGATGATGCAAAGGCTTTCCCAAAATCGTTACCTGGCAAACGTCCTAAGTTTTCTTTGATTTATCAACTAGGTCTATAGGTCTGTGTTAAATTAGATGTGACGTGAATAGGCCCGCGAATAAAAACAATTGAAGAGCTTTGCGTCAGCAATTTTGCATTATCGCAAATCTCACGTGACATCTGGTTTGAGAGACTTAAGTTAGCCTAAAGATGAAACCTCACTTAACTAAAAAATCTCTTACCTAGTCTAACACACTGTCGCAATACACCACCAGCAGACATATTTCTGTGTGATTCCACTGATGAGAAGCTAACTGTGCTTGCAAATGCAATGATATCCACAAGGTCCATGATACGATTCAAAAATGAAAAACTGGCGTCCAGTGTCATCCCTCCGCATGCTTCCAACACATCGCTTGCAAAGTTACGAGATGTAGCAGATGATAGTAGTGGCAGAAGTCCTCCGCAGCAGAATATCAAACTGTCTGATAATATCGATACCATATGACATAAGTTGCCAATGTAAACCTGGCTCTCACGTGATCCGATGAAATCGTTTATTGTCTTTCGAGTGTGCCTAAAAAGTGACAAAAATTACATAGCTGTAACTATATGAAAAGGAAGTCAGAGAATGGAAATTAGGGGTCGTTGGCCACAGGCAATGTGCTGTTCATTGAATCCTGGGGGGTGGATACTTGGTCTACGAAAATACGGGGATGTGCCGCTGGAAAAACTGAAAAGGCACCCTGTCCCGGAGCAAAAATTCCCAAAAATGATACCCTGTCCAGGAGTAAAATTTTAAAAACGATAACCTGTTCTTGAGTTTCTTCATACAAAATTATACGCTGCCCTGGAAATTTGATAGAAATTTGATAGAAATCTATCAAAAAAGCGGAAATTTTGCCATCCAAACGATTTAAATCACACTCGCGGAGTGCAAATGGCTTACAACGACGTTACGTAGTCAGTTATACAAAATATGGACCCTGTCATGGAGCCGACTATACAAAAATGATACCCTGTCCCAGAGTAGGAATCCTGAAAATGATACCCTGTTCGGCGGCACGTCCTCGTACGGGAAAATATATGAGTACCCCCCCCCCCTCCCGGGATTGAATCAAAGCAATCCTTTACATGTTATCCCAAGTCTCGTAAGCAAACAATATACTAATGGCATAGTATTTGTCCCCTGTATTTCTTTCAAAGTCAAATAAGCGATCTGAGTTAGTTTGAAGAAAATTTTGTAGCAATAGTGATGGAGCTATTGCGTTGTGTAGAAATGGACCTTCGTATGAAATCGCAAGTTACATATTTCTAGCTAAAAATACCATGTTTGTTAAAGAGACGCAGTCACCGAAAATTTGATTGACCGAGATTTGAGAAAAGAAACTTGCAACGCGAGAATTAGTCCATAAACCTTTTAGCTATTCTATAAAATCAAAATCGAAAGACATCTTTAAGAAGTTTGAAGAATTTTCCAATGTGCACACTAGTGATCGAAGGTCTAACGCCACTCGATTGAACCTCGCGTATGAAAATGTATGAAAATATCGCTCGATCCAGGCTCTTTTGTAGAATAGCTAAAAGGTCTATTGTCTCTCTGTTGTCTATGCGCACGTAACGCAGAAAAGTGTAGGTACAAATACGTTATTTTTCCTTTCCTTTTAATGTTTTCCCATACTGTTAGAAGTCTTATGAAAGCACTAACCGGGTGAGCCAGAAAAAAGTTCCCATTTTTGAAAATTCATAGCATCAAGAGTACTGGATGGATTTGAATGAATCAATATTTGCTTCACAGCCAAAACATAGAAGTATTTTGTGATTTTTCTCGCCTTGTTACAAGCATTGGAAAATTGGTAAATTCAAATTTAGAAAACTTTGTGGTTGCAAAATGACTGAAAAAGGCCTAAAATACATGATCAAATCATAAAAGACTCCTCCCTCAGAACAACAGAGAAAAAGAAATTTCGCATACGTGAGAGATATCGTCTGCAGATTTATTGCCATGGGATTGAAAATCTTTAGTATCTGTTTGAGAATCTATGTCTTATTACTCTTGAGAGAGGTGAAACGCCCGTGTGCATTGTTCTGTGTGAGCAGCGTCCTAACGATTTGATCAAGTGTTTTTGGCCCCTTTCCAGTCATTTTGAAAACAAGAAATTCTTGTAAAATTGAATTTACCTATATTTGCAGTGCTCGTAAGAAAACGAGAAAAATCACAAAAATACTTTGATCTTTGGCTTTTAACGAGAATTTGAATCATTCAAATCCATGAAGTACTTGTGGTGCTACGAATTTTCGAAAGTGGGAACTTTTTCTGGCTCATCCGGTATATTTTCAGAAAGTACAAGGTCTCTATTTTATGCATGAGGAATCCCGTTTAGATGTTCGGACATGAAAAATTTGCGATTGAGGCTCTTTAAATACCTTTGCTCAAAATAAGGTTATTTTTGACGTAATTCCACTGTCTCTCCCCTAGACAAGAAAAATGACAGCCTTCTATTGTTTCTATTTGGTCTTTGGCACAAGAATGTAATATCTAAACATCATTGACGAAGTCAAGTTTTATGGTTAGATAAAACGGAAATGTTTTATTCACACGTGTAAACAGAAAATCAGCCAACTTGGAAAGGAATGGGCCCTACCAAATATAATCCTATAGTCAGACACAGTAGATGAGTTAAAATACAGGTAGCGGGCTGCTGCGTCAGCCAACATCAAACGACATGGAACACGAAAACGACAAAAATAGACAGACTCACGTTTTCCAGACTTGTATGTCGGATTCAACAGCAAATAACAGCTCTGTAAGTAGCCTCTGATGTAAAGGAGACCACGAGAATTCGGGCACATCAATATACGGTCTGCATTTGCCACTCGGCGTATTTGGGCCTTCTTCTGTAGCCTCGGCACCAGTAACATCACCACTGGATTCTTGTTTCTCCTCGTAATCTGGAGGTTGTGCCCCGATAAAAGTTGTTTTCATCAACGAATCTTGCCCAATGTCAAAATCAAGAGATTTACTTTTTTGAGGAGGTGGAATCTTTCTGGACGATTTTTCATCTGCGCTGTGATCTTCGGAATGATGTCTTTCAAGAATCTTACCAGAGCTAACAGAAGGCTTACTAGCAATGTCATCAGCGAAATCATTTTCTTGTTTCTCCTTACCACTTTGACTGTCATCTACCGAACTAACAACTTGTTGATTCTTTGTCGATGAATTGTCCTCTCCCTTAGTTCCAACTGTCGGACTAGCCGACCTAGGCCTTACTTGCAAGCTCGAATCTCCCTCGCTGCGTTCCTGTTCTTTGGCATCGGTAGTTTCACTAGTTACGTCAGTAGATTGATCAAGATTATTTTCACTTTGGCTGCGCTTCAAAGAATCTGGGCTACCTTGATTCCCCCTGAGCACAGCAGCTGATTCTGTTTGTCCTCCAGATTGCAAAATCGAATAAAAGAATTTCATTCGGACATCCATTGCTGTATTTGTTTTGCCTTCTTTCCTTCCATCACCTTAAAAAGAAAAAGGAACCTTATACCATGGGTATTGTGGGCACGATTTGTGTCGATGGTGTCCATAATAGCCGGCCTAAATGTTAGTAAATGAATGAATGTATTTCGTTACTTTGCTTGTTTTCATTTTATTAGTATATTTCCTCTGTTGGCTCACTGTCTGGCCTTGTTTGCTTTCAGTTCGTTATGGCCTAAGATTTGAACGGTTAACGTGATTTGAAAGTTATGGCCTGTGAACTACTTCCTAGGACGATGCAGCCTTCTAGGATGCGCCGTTAGAAGGCTGCGAGTTAATAGGCCATGACTTTCACAGCGCATTAACCGCTCAAAACTTAGGCCACAACAAACTGAAAGAAAGCACGGCCAGACCGTGAGCCAACAGAGGAAAGATACTAATGACATGAAACCAAGCAAGGTAATGAAATACATTTATTCATCAAGTAACATTTAGGCCAGATATTGTGGACACCATCGACAAAATGGTATCCACAAGACCCAAGCTTATACTTGGCGGGAACATCGCGTGTTTACTACAAAGAGGAAATAATGAGCAGCATCTTTTCCCTGAAAATCAACTGCATTCGCAAACAATGTCACAGTTTGTTAAGATAGCTCGCTATTTCTTGGACTTACCATCGACAGCCTGATCACCTCTATCATCTTGTACCTCGTTTGAAATTACAGAATTAGCAAGCAGAGTCGTGCTGCTTGGCTTGACTTTTTCCCCATTCGAATCCACCTTTGCCTCAACATCAGTTGATTGATGCTCTCCTTCTCTCGGCATCACTTTCGAAACCTGGGGCTCCCTTTTCGCCTCTCCAGTTTCCAGATCAACTGCTTTATCTTTATACAATGTTGAGATCTCAAATGTGTCCAATGGTACCTTTTCCGGTTCTTGATCTCTGGCCAGCCTTTCTTGTTTCGTATTGTATTCAGAAATCTGCATAAAAATTTACTATGAATGAAAAAGATGAAAAGGAAATAGAAATCAAGAGGTTACCGTTTTTCAAGGGTACTCCCAGAAGTAGACTTCTTGTGAGACGATACAAATTACATTCATTACAAAAGGTACCAGAATGTCCACATTACAAAGATTCTTCAAACTCAAACTGTTATTGGATGCTCTACTGATGGAACACTGATCATTCAAATTGGATAGCGCTACGATTTCGTCGATTATAATGATACAACTGATGCAACAAGGGCAGATTTTGTAATACAATAGCACAGTTGCGTTTGATTGGAACCTCAATTCAAAGCGATTTGCGACTGCAGACAAAGGAAATTCTCTCAACCAGTAATTCAAAACAAACAAAGTCACAAAAGTTCACCTAAAAGTAGTAGGGCAAACTCTCGCCTTGTGCAAGCGAAAGGTGGTTTTTAAGAGAAGTTACGTGCTTATAACGAAAGAAGAAGGGTAAATCTAAAGTTCTGTCTGGCGGATTTTGTTTATTTGATTCAGCAGCCGAGCAGAAGGCATTGTAATTCTCGCGTATTTACGGCTTAAATGAAACGAGTACAAAACAGCTCCTGAATCAAACAAAAAAGGCCGACAGAACTTTAGATTTGCCCTCCTTCTTTCGTTATAAGCATATAACTTCTCTTAAAAACCACCTTTCGCTTGCACAATACTAGTTTCAGGGAAACTTTTGCGGCTTTGTTTGTTTTGAATCACTGGTTGAGAGAATTTCCTTTGTCTGCAGTCACTAATCGCTTTGAATTGAGGTGTCAATCAAACGCAACTGTTGCTATTGTATTACAAAATCTGCCCTTGGAGCATCTAAATTGATGAGTATTTTAGTGGGGCAAAACTTCAAAATATTCTACAAATAGTTTTGCATCATTGATGATCAGAGACGAGATCAGACTGCTATAAATTGTGTATCGTACTTTTTCAAATATCTTTCGTCTTCAATCTTTCAAATTACGCATTCAAATAATCAATTTGTACATAGTTACGGCATCACGCGCAAAGATATATGAGAAACAATTACGCGTGATGAGGTCGCTACGCACAAGTCGATTATTTGAATACGTAATTTTGCAAGGAAAAGGTGACAAATGCTGGAAAAAAGGTACGATACACCATTCAAAACAGTATGACCTTGTATTTTATCATCAATCATACAAACCCCGGACTTGTCCTTTAAGGATATCTTTGTAATTTTTAGTTAGATTTTGAAATTCATTTTCTAACGGGTGTCCAAAAAATTACTCCTGTTTCAAAAAATCGCCAAAAGTAGACCCGAAAATATTCACAGATGATAAAATGTTTGCTTTTGATAAAGCAAGGTCGAAAAATTACACGTTGAAAAAAACTTAAGCTACAGCTTTTAAGCAAAATACTCAATTTTGGCTAAGAGTCAAAATTGTCAAACTTTTTATCATCACTGAAGTCTCTAATGATAGTGCGCATTTCTTACTGTCATTTATGACAAAGCTAGAAGCTTCACACGCACAAAGAAATTAATCTGGCAATCACCACTGCTTTTTTGCAATATTATTCAAACCAGGTAGCCCCAAAAGAGCTAAATTTGCTAATTTAAAACCAATTGCAAGATCAGCATATCTTGGTAAATAATTTGGTCCTTGATCTACTTCCCTAAAAAAATAAAATTGAAGATCGGCCGTGTAATCAAATTTTGATGAGTTTTCAAACGGGAGTACTTTTTTGGGACACCCAGTATTAGATCATCGAACAGAGTTATACGACAATATATGTGTATAATTGTACTTGCCTTGCCATGTAAGATAGCAAGAGTATCGACCCAAACCCTCCATCCTTCCTTTTCATATTGAATTGCATAATGCAAAAGCATTCTCACAATTGTGAACACTGTGTCTGTGATCTTTTCTTCATCTAAAAAACAGAAAAGAACAGAAGCTTAGCTAGAAGATATTTATCCAATCGGTTTGGTATCTTGACAAAAACCATAACATAAAGTCTTGACAATATTGAGGCCCCGTTGACATTATACCGGACAGCTATCGTCACGCCGCAATTTTCGTATCGGATAGGGGTTCGGTTTACATCATGCCACAGCTATCTGGTACGAGAAGCTCAGCAAATCTGCAGATAGCTATCTGGTATAGAATAAACGGGGCCTGAGATAGCATTGGTACGATCCACATTGCAGTCAATTTTGAAACAAATAATGCATGCTTACATTAATCAAAGATAGCAGATAACTGTTTCCCATGAAAAATTTTAGCAGTGAAAGTTTATTCGGCCATGACAATAATTGTTTCATGCCGCGATGTAATAGCTGTTCAAAGGAATAGCCTCGCTTTCGTTTCTAAGTCATTTCTGGTATGTTATCAGATTTTGAGGAAACCATATCTGGGAAGACGCATTTTCTGAATGGGGCAACAATGGCTTTGACGTCACATATTGCTTGAAGGAGCGTGTGACGGAAATGATGATGATGATGAATCATGAAAACAATTGTTGTTAAAACTAATTACATACGTTTTCATTCGCCCTAGAGAAGTATAGCAAATTCTGTTGAAAAGGTGATTTTTCAATTTCTGATGAGCCATATCACAGATTTTCATCTTGCTTTTCTAAGAAGAGCATTATTTTGAAGATGAATTCTCATATTTCACAGAGGAACAAACATGAAATTCAATCTATGTAGCATAGCTCAAAAATAAGTCGATTCCTAGCAATCACTTTATAGTGGATTCACCCCATCCACTAATAAATGCTGACAATAATGGAAACGCTCCTAAACAATAGATATGACAGGTTTGCTTGCAGTTTGGTGACGAAGACCCGTTAAGAATAATGCTCACCTTTAGTTTGTGGGTCAAAGTAGGCGAGTGCAAACAACCAATGTTGCCAACACATCAGCTGTAGCATCAGCCTGAAAAGAAGCAAGAATCACATTCGATTAACATGCTTGGCAAAGTAATATGTAATAAGGTTCCAAGCGTCTTTATTCACGAGAGCAGTACTCTTAGTTGTAAGAACTAGATTGTTTCCTTAATCTGATAATCAAAATCTTTTCAATGAGCAAGACAACTGTAACTTGATATGGGTTTTTGGGCAATGTTGAATTTCTTTGAGACGCAGATTTTAACTACATATTTCACTGCAAGCACAAGAATTATGCAAAAGTATTGATCAAGATATCTATGCGTGATCTATCCTCTGGCTGCGCATATAGATCTTAATCAACGCTATTGAATAATAGATGTTTAATTTATCGCAGATCGAACATATGGCATTCTTTTTGACACAACCCTGAAACCGCAAGTCCACATTTCCGGCACTTACACACCCAAGATAATGGGAAGAAGTCTTCGGTGCCTATGTTTCAAAGTCTAAGGTGATTAAGAGCGATTACCTTCGATTGTCTTTACTGTGGTTGAGTAACAAAACCAAGTCAGAGAGAAATATCCTCGTGATATCATGTTTATCTTCCGTTACTTGTGTGCCATTTGTTGTCGCTGTGGATAACGCTAGATCTGGCATATCAAGTCTTGATTTCTGTCTGGTATGCCGCAATATTAGTTTAACAATGACTGGCAATATTGCTGAAAAAAGAGCAAGATACGTAGTTTAAAGTTAATTCACGGGGATAAATAACTAACTCAAGATCTGCACAGGGATCGAGGAAATATTTTATTTTCTGGGACAAAAAATATATTGGATAAAATTCCTGCAAGGAGCAGGTGCTCTCCTTCTCTGACTGACTACTTTCTGAGTCACAAACAATGTCTTGAAAATTCTCAAACCACTTGAGGTATCTAAAACTATGTAAATGCGACTAATTACGAAAATGAGAACTCTATTGAGGTTGCGAGCACACCTGCGACTAATTACCTAAGCTCAGCTTGAGCACACTTTCTTCCAAAAGAAATGAAGTCATCGGATTCTTGCTTTTTCCTAGCATCCGAAGGAAGTATTGGACACTGCAAACCTATACTTATCGAAGTAGTGCCCGGGTGCTTCCTCTCGATGTGAATGTACCTCGTGATTCTTTTAGCAAGGGACAACAGACCGTCATAACCTGCAGTGACTCTCTTCAATCTACGTAACATGGTTGATGGGGCTGGGACTGGAACCAACGACCCTTAGATTGGTAGTCAAGCGCCGCACTAGCACTGCGCCATCCACACTATCAAACTAAGTGCTTATTTTCAGCAGTGGGATTGTTGACGTTTGGCAGAATGTAACAGAGAGTTTTCAAAGATGGTAACTGTTCCCTCAATATTAAAACTTGAAAATATCCCCTGGCTTCTTGCTGAATGTCTTTCCTTCAAACTACTTAACGTGAGCTCAAATTCATCCTGAAAACAAAGTTACCTCCATAAATATTCGTGCCTATTTGAAGCATTATTACCTGCTAAGGATTACTGATGTTCTGCCAGAATAAACGTCTGCCAGAATATAGGGCAGAAATGTTTAGAAACTGGTGTCTGCTTTCCACAGTATCAAAGCCTACAACATGTTCCCTGGCAGTTTGCTCAGTGTCTTTCTTTTCAAAATCACAAAAAATAAAACAATGATATGCTAAACTTACTTGGATGATACACTGTGATTGTTGAGTCTGGTTCTGCGTGTCTTCCAGTAATGATGTGCTTTGTTACACGTGCTGACAGAATCTAGAAACAATGATCGTCTGTAATCAAAAACTTGCGATGGTAAAATATTAAATGTAACTTGGTACCTAACATCTCGTGACAATAACAAGTTGGTCTCATACATAAAGCTGCAGTCTAGTCCGAATTATTCATACCCATGCCAAATTCGGAGTATCTTGAATCGTTCTATTTGTGGACCAATTTCAGTGTGGTTGAAGTTACACATGGATGTGACAAAATGTCGCAAGAAGCACTACAAGAGACACTTCAAGGAACAGAATATTTAGGGCAATTGATTCCCAAATAAAGCGATTTAAGGTACTCCAAATGTGGCATGAATATGCATTATTTTGAGCTCAACTGTATATTTAACAAAGATATATAATTGATTCTTTTTCCGCTTTAAAGTCATGGTTAGGCAAACTGCTAAGGTCTGTCAAACATTAGATGCCAGGTAAAATTTGCAGTAACGCAAACTTACTCATGGAAACCTTTCATCAGTTTTCATTCGCAGATATCTTTGCCTGCAACATCTAATGTGAGACAGGCTTTTGTGACATCAAATGTGACATCTAATGTGACATCTTATGTTTTCTAATGTGTTCCCTGACATCTAATGTGAGACATGTCAAAGGTGACATGAAGCGAAAATTTTTATTGATGCAAATGAACATCACTGTCGAATGATAAGAAATCCTATCTAAATTTCTTTGATATCTCATTTCGTTGCCAATTTATCCACTGATTCTAAGTGCCAGCTGATGACGTCATTTTACTTGCAAATTACTAGGACAACATATGGAAATATAGCTGTATCTTATTTTTGAAAGGTTACAGTTGTAAGAAACATTTCAGCTGAGCTGTAGTCAACCTTGTATACTTTCTGTACTTTTTTGCAAACAAATGACAAATTAGCCAATCATACAAAATCGTGGATAACTCGAAAACGAAACAAGATATGAACAAATTTTAAACAGAAGTTTTTACCATCCAATACTGCTATTCATTTGCAGTGATGAAAATTTTCGCTTCAGATCACCTTTTAACTATCATTGACTTTTCACTAATCGATTAGCACTGATATTACCTCAAAAAGGGCATTGTATGTTAATGACGTCAGTTCAAAAGGTAAGAGTTTCTCTCCAATCATTGTAATGAATCCATATTTCTCTACGAGCTCCATCTTTCGTCTGAAATAGAATGAAATAGGCCATTTGAAGACACGAGCGGTTTGACCAATTGAAGACACGAGTTTAGGCGAAACAAAGAAGACAACAAAGATAAAAGCAAGGCAAATAAATATTCTATCGAAAAATGTTAGGGTTTAGAAAAATTTTACTCGAGGGTGTCCTGACACTGTTGTTTTTATATGCTAGATAATAAGCTTCCTACGTAACGTTATTTTGTGACAGCTTCCCTAAAAACCCAAAAGAACTCAAGCATTCTGTAGTTAGCAATCAAACGAGAAGAAATCACATGACTTCCTCTACTCACTGCAGTGTTAGGTATTTGATGTAGGCAGCGATGATTTTCAAGCAATAAACTCGCACAGTTTCATTCTCTGATATGAGCAGTTTCAGGAACAGGATTCTATGGAGAAAGATAAAACCATTGAGTTAAACAAATTAAAACGGTATACCACTCCGTTTGGCTAAGATCACAGAACATCTGGAACATGGAATAGATATTTCCATCATGGAGTCCATTTCCGTTGTTTCACTAACTAATTTTCATAGCAAGAATGCTATGTTCCGTTGTCCTTAAAAATGTTCTGAAACTGACACTCGGGATATCATTACATCATCTTGTTTCTCTAAATTATGATAATGCCTAGCCTGCGCACAGACTTTGCTAAGTCTGCACGTAGGCCAGATGATATCTCGATCACTAGATACTGAATAAGTATCACAAGTAAAAGAAGCCTTACAAAACTAGTTTCTTTTATTGCAATCTTGTTCTCCCAACTTATTGCAATGCCAACCCATCGTTCAAGTTGAGCAACGTATTTTAAAAGATATATTAAGGCTCTCACCTGAAGGCTTCGAGGTTGTCAAAGCAGACAATAATCTTTTCTGACATCTCACATAATGTTCCCAGCAGCAGTTGAAGGACATCGATCAAGTTGTCTTCCTGTTTTAGAAGATTGACCTCAATGGTAAGAATTTAACGAAACCCTAAATTTACACATGAAATAATAACATGAAATCCGTAGCGAGGTACCGAGTTCTGTTGGATGGGGAAGTAAAGCATTAGAGTGTTTTGAAAACATGTATCGTGCTAGGAAGCTGTTTCATCGTGCCAAAAAGACCCAACCCTGTGTCCCCCAATTTCATAAAATAATTTTAAAACTTTTGCACGACATAATACGAGATAATAATATGGCATTCAATGCCAGGTGAAAGGCCTCATACGAACCGGTCAGTAGCATGACGTATGAGGTGCTTTGATGATTTCTCTCTTCAATAATGCGAGATGCTGGCACTTAGCAGCACCACTGCTTGACAAGTATGACAACAGTATTCTGACGCTCTTTCACACCTATTCATAATGATCCAAAAACTTACAGATCTATATTCAGTACAATTCTAAGCGATCAAGGAGGAAACTTTAGATATTAACGTAGGAACACAGCAAATCTAAAAATCAAAGGGATGGGCAAATAGAAGAACAAAACCTTGAAAGTTTACCTTCTCTTCGATTGTCAGGTAGACCAATATGCTTCTGAGTTCATCATCTTGAATACCATCGCCCTAAAACGGAATTCTTTGCATTAGATAGCAATTCAAAAACTGCACATTCAACAAAAATCACCTATTCATCGATTAGACAGAATTTTGAAAATAAAGGCGACTCAAATTACGTTTTGCTTTCGCTTCATCAGAAATCAGATTTCTAATGAAGCGAAACGTAATTCTTTATTGACTACATTTATATCATTTATAGAAAGGAGCTTATGATCTATCATCGATTCTACATATGTTAAATTTCTATAGTTAAGTTTTTGAGGAAGACGAAAGTCTTACTTTTCTTCTTTCAATATTGCCTTCTTTCAACACAGTAGTAGTAATATCACTCAAGAGTAAAGGTTCAACGATATATTTGTCATGATACCCTTGCATTTAACTAATAAAAATTTAATAATACTTCTCAAACATAGTGCTACAGTTTCTCAAACTTTTTTTATCTTAGTACTAGTTTCTTACAAACCAGTTTCGTACATAAAAACACGGGTATCAAAACGGAGGGCTCTATTACCCAGGGCATGTTTAATGTATGTGCTTGAACAGGGAATCAAACCCGGAATCTAAATATTGAATTTGAAACGGATTCCTATTGTTCCGGGATTCTGTAATCACGCGAAACGCAGTTGTTTTGGCAGTAATAGCTGCTGCAACCAGAGAGAGGTCAATTATTACAATAGGAACAAATATTGGGCCTTTTGCTATTTATTTCAAATTTCAAATTTCACAAACACAAATACCAAGAGACTTGCAATTAGTAGGAGAGACTATCAGAGCATATGTATGTAGCACCTTCAACGATTGTCGTTGTTTAGCTTCAAATATTAAAGAGACACAATCGCCAATTGTTTGTGTCTGCAAATCTAAACAAGATTCCTCATGCATAAAGTAGAGACCTTGTACATTCTGAAAATATATCTAAGACACAAACCTGAAAATTTAATTGACCGAGATATGTAAAAAGAAACTTGCAAGGCGAGACTTTGTCTATTGTCATTCCATTGTTTATAAGCACGTGCCGTAGAAAAGTGTGGGTACAAATACGTTGTTTTTCCTTTCGTTTTTATGTTTTATGATACTTCTAGAAGTCGTACGAAACTACTAAATACATTTTCAGAATGTACAAGGTTTCTTCTGTATGTATAAAGAATCTCGTTGAGATTTTCCGACATCAAAAATTTGCGATTGTGTCACTTTAATGATATGGAACCTGCGTCGACGGATTTTTGTAAAGTTAAAGAAAAGAAAATGATAATACCTTTATAATCATCTGTTTGATCAAGAGCAACATGAATGCCCTGAGTGATATAATTTCTTCTTTGGTTGATCCAACCGCTGGTATAAAATGAACAAAATACTCATTAAATGGAATAAGAGATAAGCTGACAGCTGGGACATATTGAGAAGTTGTGTTGTCTTCGTTTTCCTCCGTTATAGATATCGTTCTAAATATTCCAGTGCGTAGAACATTGCAAGTAATCTATAAAACAGATCAAAATTGGATTCCCTCGAAATGCTAGGCGGATAATAAGGTTCCAAACAGGTTAGGGCAAGGTTAGGGTACCCTATTTTTGAGCTATTTCAAAGATCACAAGACAAAAGCTATGTCTATCCGGCAAAACAAAAATTTGTAAGCACAGCAAAATAGCTACAACTTAAACGCGGGCATAAACTAAATCCTTGCTAATTAACTCCTCGTTTTTAAACAGGAACATAATCAATAAATGTACACTTACCTCACATAAGTATTGCACCACCTTACCCAAAATGGCGCCTAAAAGTGTCTTTCAGCCCAACCAACAAAATTTGCATAACAAAAACATCAGCATTGAAGGGTTTCTCTACCGGGTGTTATGGTGGGAAAAGAATTGTTAATTCGTTTGCTTTTCATTCATAAGTAAAATGAAACGTTATTTTGTTGGTTTCTTTGATAAATTAGCAAAAACCTCCGGACAACACTGCACAAGATTTTGGCAGTATAGCTGGAGGAGTAGGCCAAAACAAAATGAGAAACGGATAGATATCTGGGGGCAAAGAAAACAAAATTTAGTATTTTCAAATTAGGATTCTGCAAACTTTATCCTCACGATAAAATTTTTCCACTTTGACTTTGATAAAAGAAGAAATTTCAAATAAATAACAAAGCCTTCATTCAATGTAGCTGAACTTGAATTTCTCTAAGAAGGAGTCACGTTAAAAAAACATGCTCCAGTCACTTGTTAAATTCAAAATTATCTTCAAACTAAATTAAACCGTAGCAATTTCGTTGAGCACATCAAAATCCATATATTTAAGTGTCAACCACCTGCCTAAAGTCTTCCAGGAAGCAAAATTAATGTTAATGTGATAAAAGTGATATCAAAGATATTCTTACCTTGGAATGGTTTCTTTCCGTTTTCCCTTTGTGTTTATCCTTCTTGCATTCCTCACGGAAAACTTTTGTCACAGCGATAAAGTTTGTAGAATCATAATTTGAAAACTATAAAATGTTGTTGTCTTTGCCCCCAGATATCTACCCGTTTCTCATTTTGTTTTGGCCTACTCCTCCAGCTACGCTCCCAAAATCTTGTGCAGTGTTGTCCGGAGGTTTTTGCTAATTTATCAAAGAAACCAACAAAATAACGTTTCATTTTACTTATGAATGAAAAGCAAACGAATTAACAATTATTTTCCGGCCAAAACACCCGGTAGAGAAACCCTTAAATGCTGATGCTTTTGTTATGCAAATTTTGTTGGTTGGGCTGAAAGACACTTTTAGGCGCCATTTTGGGTAAGGTGGTGCAATACTTATGTGAGGTAAGTGTATATGAAAATACAAATGGAAAACCCTGAAATCTGAGGATATTTCTCAGAATACCTTAGCTGCACGAAAAAGGAGCTTTATATCTTTTATACAAAACAGCAAAAAATAAATCATTTGTTTCCACTAATACAATAAAACTTAGAAGCTTAAAGGCTGTATGATTTACGAAAAAGGTAGACAGAGAAATCTATTTCAGAAAAATCACCAATAACAATAGCACAAGAGTACAGCTACTTACTTGCGGGATTTGCAGATGATGGATCCAATGAGTAATATTTCCTAAGCATTAACATCAATCTTGGAACACCAACTTCCCTTCGTATGTATCCTGCATAATCCAATCCTCCAACATAGCCCGTTGCAAATAAACTGAGAAGGTTTGCCTGAAGTGTTAATGGAGTCTTGATCCACAAAGCTGGGTTCAGTAAGATATGGTCCAATAAACTACCAAGAAGGCCACTTGCACTTGGGGTTGACATCAGATATCTAATAATACATGGGAAGAAAATACAAAATAAATTCAAAATTATTGAAAATAACAAGTGCAGGCCTCTTTATCGAAAGGGAGTATTCTTCGGAAAAATGGGGAAAAATGAATGGGAAAAAACGAATGGGACAAATGAATGGGAAAAAGGATGTTTAGCATCCAAATATAAACCTCGTCAATCGCTGTTAATACAAGTTCTTTCTTGGTTTAGGATGATTAAAAGGTACAATCGTTGCCAGAACTCCTTACATAGGCCACTTGAAATGTTACAAACAATTTTTGCCAAGATCCCTCCTTCTAAACAAATAATATTTTGTAAAGATGGTCTTTAACTGTAGCATATGGCACAGTCACGCTAATCTTATCATCAGAGAACAGCATTGTTCTTATTAGGGTTGAGGAGCAAGTGTTCTATGCCTGTTGGCAGGTCTTTGTACGTTTACTATCATGAAAGAATTGTTAGATAATTTCTTAATTAAATCACATCAACTACCAGACATGACCAAAGTAGTTCGGGGGAAGAGGAATTATCTGTCTGTGCCTGCATTTCCTGTTGTTTTGATCTTGTCCAGGGTTGTCCTGCTAGGCGGCGAATTGCTCCTGAAACCTATGTTCATTCTATGTCTTGTACTGTACTGTACTGTACTGTACTGTACTGTACTGTACTGTACTGTACTGTACTGTACTGTACTGTACTGTACTGTACTGTACTGTACTGTACTGTACTGTACTGTACTGTACTGTACTGTACTGTACTGTACTGTACTGTACTGTACTGTACTGTGTTTTGTACTGTATTGTTCTCACTTCTTTTTGTCTGGTGTAGGTGTATTCTTGTATACCGGGTGCGCCAAAATAAACTATGCACGTTTGACAGGCCACAATAAATCGTACACTGGACCGATTTTGAAGATTTATGACTTAATCTTTAGCAGAAAACCTGAATTAGATTCTAGGACTTTTTGCAAATTTTTCCGTTTTCAGTTCTTAGAGCTATAAGCAAGTTTCTTAAAATGTTCGTTTTTGAAAACATTGAAAACGATTAAAAAACGTTGATCAAATTTTGAAAGACTCAACATGACTGAACAAAGAGAAAATGTTTTCAGGAGGATTTGGGGGTTTAGTACGAACTCTCGTAAAGCAGATTACAATTGGTCGATTTCTAAATCGCAAATCACCACGAACAAGTTCTCTCTTTGTCCATTCATTTTGATTCTTTAGAAAACTTGATCGATGTTTTTTGATCATTTTCAGTGTTTTCGAAAACTAAAATTTTAGGAAACTAGCTTCTAGCTCTAAAAACTGAAAAAGAAAAAAATTGCAAAAAATCTCAGTATCTACAGTAGAAACCCGCATAAAAGAACCTGTTTTTATAAGAACCTTGAGGCTGAAATTCAATCTTTAAAACCCCCTAAATAAGAACCCCTAAGAGGCTGAAACTGGGAAAGGTTCTTATACAATAGCTTTAATGTAAATTATTAAAATGACAAGAATTTTTAGAATTCTTCACATCCTGATCAGACTTCTTCACTGGTACAAAAGATTTGTTCTCAAGAATTCTTAACAAATCTCAAGAATTCTTGGGCTGGAAAACAGTGTTAATGTGTGCAAGGCCTGCTCGTATATAAGAACCCTTTTAAGAACCTTACAGGCTGGAATTTAGAATAGCAGCCATTTAATTAAGAACCAATTCAGGCTGCCCAGAAAAAACCTAGGTTCTTTTATGCGGGTTTCTACTGTAATTCAGGCTTTCTGCTAACGATTAATTCATAAATCTTCAAAATCGGTAAAGTGTACGAATTATTTTCGCCTGCCAAACGTGCATAGTTAATTTTGGCGCACCAGGTAGCAGTCTGTATTAATATATTGCCATGTGCTTATTGATTGTCTTATTCAATTTAGGTAAATTGTGATTGTATTTGTATTTTTCGATGTTAGGAAAGAAACGAAGATGCTCGCGAATTCAGTTCATTTTCAAATTATTCAAGGAGGGTTGCTCTTCACCATAAAAGCTGACGGCTGAGGGGATTCCGAAAAAAGAAAAAGAAATAAAAAATAGGCAGTGACAAAAAGGGAGTTAAAATTCAGTACACGAACCTTGCTAATCCCAGCAAGATATCTACAACCTCCTCTGTTAGATGACATTCTGATGACTGAAAAATAAATACAAATCAATGTTGAGAAAGAAGAATCCATCAATAAGTTCGTCAAATTAAGCGTTGCAGTGAAGTTAATATTGAGATATCAAAATCGATCAAAATCATAAAATCCCTGATGCCAATTGATCTTGAAGCTTTTATCCTTAGAGACCGGAAACATAATTGAACAAATTGAAAGTTTTCAGTAAAACACTGCACACCAAGGCGAAATGTCTTACAATAACTGAAAGCAAAAGTAAAATACCGACTGAGTCACAAGCAAGCTTCAACTTCATCACGAGCCTGCATTTTTGCAACTAGTCACCAGATTCCTCCAAAATCTGGTGCCACCAGTCACCAGATTCCTCGAAAAAATCTGGTGCCACCATACTGTAAGAATATGTATTGAAATTCAGTTGTTCCAGATCGGTACTATCATTTTCAAATTACAAATTACCACAAAATTCTTGATCAAATTTGCAAATAAACGTAACTAAATCAGGAAGCCCTGCGCTACATTTCCCCATTCATCATCCAGCGACCTTAATCAGCTATGCAAAATGTCTTCCATATCATGTCAAACATATAACCATACATAGTTGCTCATGAGATCATGGCCATACCAATAACCTATACTTCAAATATAACACATGAAAGAGTGGACAAAATGAGAAAGATCTTGAACTTCTACCTTTTGCAGAAAAATCATTTATTACTCGCAGATACTATTGCTTGACATCAAAGTTGTGCCTGTCATAGTGGGGACTTTTCATTTCTTTTATTCAAATATAAAATTTGACAAAGTATCTTACATTCTACTATACCTTTCTAATTACTATACAACACAACAGGTACGATACCATGGGGAGCAAAAGACAAAGACCAATTCCATGGCCAATATATAAAGACACGAAATGTTAAACTGTATACAGTCACACTGCGAACGATTAGAAATTAATGGATACTATACTAGATTCCGTCTCACATCAGATGTCAGGTCAGGGTTGCAATGAATTTAAGGATGTCACGAGCGTTACTTATTCTTGTGGGAACAACGATGACCTAGTGTCTATTCTCGCCATGATAGGCACAGTAGATGTACTGTTTGAGTCCTTCTTTTACTTAGTTAAAAAAAAGATAATCCTACCTTTTCGAGAACGTGTCCTATGATCATGAATCCCTGACTCTGTAGAAACTGTTGTTGACACATTGCAGAACCACGAAGGAGATCATAGACCAAGCTCAGAAGCAACTTGCTAGTAAGAGATCAAAATGTAAAAGATGTAAGATGTGAAAATGGCAGCTGTAAAAGTCTTACCAAACTGCGTAAGGCATTATATTACAGAACGTTAAAATAGACACAAGCTGACATGCTCAAACTATAATCAAAGGAAATAAACATTTGCACGAAATCTTACTTCAGAAAAAATCGAGAAGACTTACCACACTTTTTCTTCTGGTTGGTCTTGATCATAGAAAGGGCAATCCAGTTGTGTGAACAACGGATACAGCATCTGTAAGAGATCAAATCCATTCATACCACAAATAAGAAAATTATCGACGCTAACATGAGTATTTTAGACTTCAATAAAATCTTTTTCTTCTGAGGAAAACTTCACAGACTTACGGTTACTGGTGAAGATTTGACACATAACACCATCTGCTCAAAAGAAAAACAACACTATCTGCACATGGCTTTTAGCTGGCCTACTCAAAACGAAAAGAATTGAAGAATGTTGGACGACAACAATGAGTTACACTACCGGGTGAGTAAAAAAAGTGAACACGTTTGGTGGGCTGCAGAAAAAAAACTGACGCCGCTGATAATCAAAACTGAACTGCTAACCTCAGGTGGAAATCGCAGTTTCACGATAAATCAGAGGGCAAGCACGACAACAAATAGAATCATATTTGGTAATTATTATTTCAGGATAATTTTTCCAATTAATTCATTTTTAAAAGATGACAAGTCCAAGAGTACATTTTCAAAAATGACAAATCCAATTGACACAAAACTAGCGGCTAAGCCATAATCATATTAGGGCGTTTCGGATCTATTCCAAAATCCATCATCAGTATGCTAACCTAGCAAGTAAAGGCAAACTTAGATGTGAACATTTTGTTTGGTAAAATCACTCATCTTTTGGACCCAGAAATTATGAAAATACTGGTAAGAGGGTTTGCATGGGAACGAAAATTCCACATTCCATTTTGGTCCATGATTTACTTGCCATTGGCATTTTCATTCTATTTCTGAAAGTGACATTTGTATTGAATTTGAATATAAACTACCTGCATTTTCCTCATTTCTTAGTCTAAATGATGAGTAACTTTACCAACGAAAATTTTCACATAAGTTAGCCGTTGACTGCTACATTGACATGTCAGTTTTGAAACTCGGCCGCATACTTTTTGTTCCACAGCCCTCCAAACGTGTCAACTTTTTTCATTCGACCGGTATGCAACGTCTGAGTGATGAGTATATCAAAATTCATATTTCAAATCCTTACCTGGATGCCTCCAAGTGACTGCAAGGCTGCTTGTAGAGATTGAGTGACGACTGATTGTACTCCCTGTAATTAATGAAAATAGAATATGAAACTATTACGTGCCGCTGAATTCTTGGTTTCCCCATGAGATTACAAGAACAGAGGAATTCATTGTGCGGTACCGTTTCATAGCTGAAAAAACGTATAGAAAACAAAGTTGTTGTGCGTGTTGTACGTCGATTGTATCAATAAAAACATAAATTCATTTAAAAATTTGACTTTGTACGAGATTAAGATATTAACAACATTTCGAGCATAAATGTTCATCGGGTTTGAAGATAAAAGGAGAAGACGTAAAAAATGTAGCTGAAAAAAGTGGGTAGTTCACATGCAAGAGTAGCAGCAGCAAATCTCTAATACCACTGGTCCTTAACGCTGGCACTAGTCAACATGATATTTTTTGCAGATTTGACCTTCAACTAAACTCTACCAAGGAAACTCGATGTACAATTATGATAAAAACTAAAGATGTAATAATATGATGAATGCCACTTGTGTGTGTTACCATATTTCTAGGCAATTGATGAGTAAAGCGCCATGCCAATCACAATGGCGAATTGTGTGCTCTTGGGCTGTCCCTCTCTTACGACTATTATTGGAACAATTTAAATTTAATTTTAAGTGCCATACATATTGGGAACTCGCTGACTATAAGTCCTTTCCCACCATGGATGGCACGTAGTTAATTAGCCTTGTTGTTTTTGGAAATAGTTTTTTTTAATGAATAAAGAAAAAAAAGTAAATTGTACAAGACACGCTTTAGTAAAGTTGCAAACCTCTCGATTTTCGAGAGCCTCAATCCAAATGATATGACAAATATCAGCTGAAATATTTTGCAAATAGTTTTACTACTCAATGCGATTGCATGCCCGGTACAACTCCGAGTACAATAAAGTTCGCAAGATGCAAAAAACCCAAGAACATTCATATAAGTAAATATCAATAAGGGTTGATTAACTTACAAATGGGGAGGAAATATAAGACGTACCTCAAGCATAATGGCACGTGAAGTATGCATGAAGAAGATTTTATTGTCATTGGGAGATGATTCCAAGCACATTTGCCCTTCAACTGCTTTTGGGTTGTATGTGAACACTATACTTGCTGCAAGCTTTCCATCGAAGAGAGTCTAACATTTGAAAAGAAATCAACAGTTTCTCAAAAAAGTTGTTTCAACTACATACTCATCAGCACAGCTGAAAAATTTTTTTTAGTAATTTAGCCGGATTTCCACAAGTAGGAAAATTTTGCGTACGCAACATATTCCTACTCATCGACAACAAAATAAGTCCCATTTTTATCGGTGCTGCTTTCGAACCAATAAACCAAGTCAGTTGGAAAGGTACCATGCATGATATTTGTTAACATGTGGACATAACTTTAGTTTGAAAGAAATAGAATTGCGATGGGTAAAAGTGCCCCCACCAGGCATTCCAACATTCTTCCAAATTATTCGGTACAACTCATTGATGCGATTTTCTATGGACCCTGATGTCATCCTGTATATTTTCAACTATTTGGTCTGATTGAAGGATCACAAAGGCGTTTTTCAGAGGATCACAAAATTGTACAAAAAATCTACCGGGTGCGCCAAAATAAACTATGCACGTTTTGCAGGCCACAATGAATGGCACACTGGACCGATTTCAAAGATTTATGACTTAATCTTTTTTTGTCCATTTTCAGTTTTTTGAGCTAGAAGCGAGTTTCTTAGAATTTTGGTTTTCGAAAACACTGAAAACGATTAAAAAACATCGATCAAGTTTTCTAAAGAATCGATATGCATGGACAAAGAGAGAACTTGTTCGTGGTGATTAGGGATTTAGAAATCGACTGATTGTAATCTGTTGTACGAGAGTTCATACTAAACCCCCAAATCCCCCTGAAAACGTTTTTCTTTGTTCATTCATGTCGAGTCTTTTAAAATTGATCGTTTTTAGTGTTTTCGAAAACGAACATTTTAAGGAACTCGCTTCTAGTTCTAAAACTGAAAATGGAAAAATTTTCAAAAAGTCCTAGAATCTAATTCAGGCTTTCTGCTAAAGATTAAGACATAAATCTTAAGAATCGGTCCAGTGTACGATTTATTGTGGCCTACCAAACGTGCATAGTTTATTTTGGCGCACCCGGTATCCTAAATTATATTTTCAGGTTGTCACTTTCACAAAGTCTGAAGTTCCAAGCGATCCAACCCTTCTAAAAGCTAAATTCTCAAGAACTCATCTTCTAACCAAGTTTAGTAACCGTCTATGCGTCTTCACTAAACAGTTCAATAATAAAAGTGATATGGCCATGTTAAAAGAATCGAAAATACCTTTCTGTCCATTTCATAAAGTGGAATATCCAACTCAGATTCAAATTTGAATTTACCCTGCAAAAAGAAAAATAAGTATCTAAGAATTAAATACAAACAAAATGATATCCTGGTATTCTCATATATTAAAGACTTTTCTCGCTTAAAAATGCAGTATGTTTTTATGCAAGTTTACAAAAAACTTCCAATTCAGTCGCATTCATTTCATTCATTATTCTTCTCGAACATGTTCTCATAAATGTCTACATGTGAACTGACAAATATCTTTAACGGAAGCTACAACGCAATGCACACGGCCCCATGTAATCAATATAATGTTTTGAAAGGTAGTTGTAGAAAATTAATGCTTTGAATTCAGGAAGGGTCGAGCTCAAAGTTAATAAATCTCTTTTTTGATTTCTGAATTATTTATCCATGGTAGCCCCGTCAGTCAGCTAGATTGATTTTCAGGGGGCCGTGCCAAAATACTTTACAAAATAAAAATCTACTGATATCAATTACAGTCAAGACATAAATTGCAGTCATGCTTTATTTGCAGTTCTCTAAAATTTTCTGAAAAGAAGGTAAATAGGGAGCTTGCTTGGTCAGTCTCACGGCTAAGTTCATTCCAGATTTTTGCTCCATTGAATGCAAAACGCTTCTGAAGGTTCTGTGACATCTGGGAATCTAAAGGCACTGGAACCAGGGTAAACTATTCTGCCAAGCAGATGTGTCTACAGATGGGAAGCCTAATGAATGATCAGTGACCGTTCAATTTTGCTGAGCAGCATCAGATCGCAAGATCATGCAAACAAGGTTTTGGTTTAAGATTTCTCTTACAGGGTCCTTATTGAATAATTTCACCCAATAGAAAGTCAAGAATGACTGCTCATAGACTTAGCTAAAACAACAAATTACCTTGTAGCCTGGTCCAAGTCTATAAATAGCAGCAATAGCAGACTGGTTGAGGGGTTCTCCAAACAGATACACTGCAGACATTTGACCTTTGAATGAACACTTGTGATCAGCTACTTTTCCTGTTGATTGTCCAAGACCAATGAAACATTTATCCATTACCTACAAGGGAATCAGAGTAAGACCTAGTTTAAACATCGTAATTTTTCCAATTTCGAATTTAATAGGTGCTGCAAAAAATGTCCAAGCGTGGATCAAATTCAACATGAAAACGATGCTTAAATCACCAGTCCGTTTTGAATTGTTGAAACGGCAGGAGTTCACCAGCTCTGTCGGGTAAAATGGCAGAAACACGACATGATTGAAACATTGCATTTCTGCCGCAGGTTATTGATCAATTCTAGGCCCTAGTCCGCGATTTCTGTGTGATCAGCCACTGCGCTTGCGTATTTTGAAAAAGTTGATATTTTAACCATTCTATTTTCGAATCCGACACGGCGAAAGACAATGTTCAAATCAGATTTTTAAACACGGCATGGCAGATTCTGCCGTTTAATGCAGTTCGATCAGACACGTTAAAAATATGATGTTTAAACTAGATCTAAAATGTCGGATATGCACCAGGTGATCCAGTGGACATAAAAACAAACATGCTCTCGGATGAAACAATATCATAGACGTTTACATCTTGAAACGAAAATGATAAAAGTGACTTTAAATGATTGACGAAATCTTCAAAATTTGACAATTGAATATGTAATATTTTCAATGAGGTTTTATTTCCGGCAGCTATAAACAAGGACAGATTTTTAAGACAATAGCTTGAGTTGCTTTTGTTGACACCTGAATTCAAAGCGATTTGCGATCGCAGACAAAGGAAATTCCCTCAACCAGTAATTCAAAACAAACAAAGCCGCACAACTTTCTCTGAAACCCAGGTAGCTAGCACGACCGTTGGGCATTCTAGAAATAGCTTTTAAGAGCAAACATGAGCATATATCGAAAGAAGAAGAATATATCTACAAATCTACCTCGAGCATTTTATTTATTTGGCTCAGAAGTTGAGCAGTAAGTATTTTTATAACACCAAAAATATGAGACAATTTAATCGTCTACCAATCGGCTTTTGAATCCAATATATTAAATGCCCGAGGTAGATGTGTAGAAAAAGCCTTCTTCTTTTGATCTATGCTCATATTTGCTCTTGAAAACAACTTCTGGAATGCACAACAAATGAGCTAGCTACCTGGGCTTCAGAGAAACTTTTGCAGCTTTGTTTGTTTTGAATTACTGGTTGAGGGAATTTCCTTTGTCTGCGATCCTAAATCGCTTTGAATTCAGGTGTCAACGAAAGCAGCTAATGCTATTACAATATGTCTTACAATATCTGTCCTTGTTGCAGCCAGACAGGATCTAGCACATCAAAAATCATCTCAAAGTTTAACTATGGAAGACAGAGGTGCATCTAATGGAAACGTTGAATAACGGAAAATACTTGCTTAAATGACGGCGTTGGACGGCAGGTTTAGAGAAGGGACCAATGGAAAAGTTTTGAACCTTTGATAAAATTTTCTTTTTGAACTCTTTCATCAAAGACCCAAAAATATTCATAGATGATTAGATGTTTGCTTTTGATACAGCAAGGAAGAAAAATCACACGTAGAAAAAACCATATTTTGAGCTTTAGTTTTTAACGAATATACTCAATCTTGCCTAACAGTCAAAATTTTCAGATTTTTTATGGTGATTGAAGGCTCCAATGATAGTGCACATTTCTTTCTGTCATTGATGACCAAACCAGAAGATTTAAACCCACAAAGAAATTGATCTGGCAATCATCAGTGCTCTTTTGCAGTATGATTCAAAACCAAGTAGCTCTAAAAAGAGCTAAATTTGATAATTTTAAAACCATTGAAAAGATCAGCTATATCTTGGAAAACAATTTGGTCCTTGATGTAGAGTAGCGTCGCCCATTATGGCCAGTCGCCCATTATGGCCGACTAGCCAGAGAAATTAAATTTCAGGGGATTGACGACTAGTAATGAAATTGTAATTGCGCGGAAAATCTTCGTTGACATCTCTTTTATTATGATTTGACCTTCATTGAAGTTTCAGTTCTTTTGCATTGAAACCCGACGAGATGGTTTGAGCATATCTCTAATTGATTTTTTCAAGTATTGCAAATTTCATGATTCTATTTACATTCCTTCCTTCTTTTTTGTTCGCTCGTACCTTGCAGTTTGAAATTTTTGAAATATGTTTTGATTTTTCAGAAGTCCTGTCTCTTGAGAGGAAATCTACAATGAAACCAAAGCAAAGTGGCTTCTGATTCAGATTTAAGGTTATGAAGTCTCAGTGCTGCTAATTGCTATTTTCGTCGCCCATTATGCCCATCAGTCTACCAGAGAAGTTTCCAATCGCTTCAAAATATAAAAATGCAACATTTATTTAAAAAAATACCAATCTGGGTTAAAACCTTACTTACTGACTTGGAAAATCATCGAAACCCAGAAAAACGCAGCAATATATCAAGTCTATTTTCATTTTAGAAACTATGCCAAAACTCATCCATCCATGCACAAGAGATAAGGCAGGATTTAGAACAACTCGAAGCATGTATTTCAATTGCCAAAACTCGAAGTTTAGGTTAATTCTTATAGATATTTTTGGGTTTACAGTACCAAATGATAAACAAAGAACAGTAATTAAAGCTGTTTTTCTTATTAAAACTTTTTACCGGAGAGTAGTGTTCATTGTTTCTCCTGCGGCCATAATGGGCGACGCTAGAAGAAAACGACGTTTTTACTCCATTCTTCAAAATCTTCTAAAATCAGTATAAAGAGTTTACGTAAGAAATCAATACTCTGTGATCTTTTTCTCCATTAGTTGGTGATATAATCTGGCTATTTGGTTTTTTCATTAATTGCTCTTTTTGGATCCAACTCAGAACTTCGTGATGACATGGGCATAATGGGCGACACCACTCTACTTGACAAAAAAAGAAAATTGAGATCGACCTTGCAATCAAGTTTTAGTGATTTTTCAAACAGGAGTATTTTTTCTGGGACACCAGGTACTTCTTACATGTTATCGTTGTGGCAGGGTTGTCGCCGTTGTCGCTTATTACAAAAATGCGATGCATAATAACGATCGTTACCTATGTATCACACATCGGCAATACGACACGATAGGATAAAAAAACAAATGATATAAAAAGAAAGTGATGATTTCAAACCTCTTTTGAAGTGGGGATATTGATTTCGCCTGCAGTAACCATCACTCCACTGACGAAACAGCGAATTTCACTTGACTTGAAACGATTGTATGTGTGAGAGACACAAACATGGTACCACTGTAAGATAATCGATAAACTGATCAAAATCTTGTAATATGAAGAAATCTGTCATATGAGAGTAAAAAAGCAGCTTCACATTAGATAACTAATCAAACATTTCTTTTCCCACTTACTGTAAACTCTTCTTGTTTATATTTTAAGAACAGAGCAAAACTATGCGAGGTAGTATATGAATATGTATCTATAACTATAAGCTTTTGAGACAATGAATCAAGGGTTAAGTTCTTGAGAAGCTCAATGATAAATTCGCAAGAAAAACCTCAAATTCGCAAGTTTTTACACATGCGCTCGCAAACGTCGATGGCCAAATTATGAGTTGAAATAACAACAAACGTTTTCCTGAACGGAGACTTTTCAGGAATAATTGCTAGAAATTCTAGCATCTTGAAGCTATTACTGGAAGTTCCCCGTTTAGAAAGCAATATCTTGGGCATAAGTTTCAAGAACACCAAGTAATATTGGTAAAAAGCTCTAATTTTCCCACCAATCCATGAACGTTCTATCCGGGAAACGATGTATTGAAAGCACTCGTCCCAAATAATTCCCAAAATTTTGGTCACAACTTGAAATGGTAAAACAAGCCTTGGCAGATTCTCGTCTGTTGAGTGTAATTACGCCAAAAAATTAACAATTCCAACATCTTTTGAAACTATTCATTTTCAGAGCCTGTTATTCTTTGACTCGTTGTTCAAAATAGACGAAAGATATTCAACAAACACTTCAAAATTATAATTTCCTCATGTCTGGAACCTGTAGCAGGTAGAAACATTCTTCTATATTATATTGTCTGGAGACTTTAAAATGGTTAAATTGAAGATGTGTATCCTTTGCTAATTCGTATGGCTTCAAATCTAAATTATTTAGATTGAGAAGTTCTTGTTCAATAATTTCCTATTTCACTTTCAGACAGACTTTTTGGAGGTTTTGCGATAAATTTTGTTTGACATTCTTACAATTTCTTACAGACAAGGTTTTAGAAAAAGAAAAAGCGGATTGTTGACATGGCATACGTACTGATTGAATCAAATTCAGAGGCTTTAATTCGTGGTTTTAACGGCAATGTGGGAACATCTACGCGCGGATCTCCAATTGTCTTGGATTAAAAACATGTCTGAACGAAACTAGCGACCAATCTAAAGGCAAATAACCAGCATAATTTCATTACACATGCGCAAAAAGGTGGCGATTCATTGAAGCCATAATTCCTTTGGAATAGGGATTTAAAGGGTTCATTTAGTAACAGGTACATCCATTTGATGTGCCTGCTTCGGCAGCACATATATTAAAATTGGAACGATACAGAGAAGATTAGCATGGCCCCTGGCGCAAGGATGACACGCAAATTCGTGAAGCGTTCCAAATTTTTTTGCTCTACATTTGGATGCAAACACATCCTAGCACCTTCCCTCCTCATATTAAAGCAGTAACTGCACATGTGGCGGAGAATGGTTCAGTTTTAAAACAGAGTGGTCCAATTTGAAAATCAATAAAATCTAATCTTACTTGCCAGTTATCGGTGTCTGATTTCTCTGGTATCTTCTGCCCTCCATCAGCGCAGCCATCAGTGAAGCCATTAACGTTTTTAAACGTTTGGCCAACGATTGTGTTGTTGCAGTTGCTATATGAGAATCTCATACAACAACTGCAACAACAAAACTCAGTCGTTGGCCTAAACGGCGTAAAACAAATGGCAGCACCGATCGATGGAGGGCAGAAGACACAAGCGAAATTAGACACAGTTAACTGGCAAGTAAGATGAGATTTTATTGAATATAAGTGCTTGAAGGAAAATTTCAACAGAAATATGCATCGGAGAAGAGTCACAAAATTTTAAAAGAACGCAATTTTTGAAAAATTGTACAAATTAATTGATCAAAAAAAGACAGTAATGAACAAGTAATACTATAGTAATACTGCGAGCTAGAGACCAAGATTGGATATCTTATTTCAACATTTAGCCCAGTTGTCGAAGTTGTGATCAGAGTAGTATTAGTTGTGTCGCTTATTTCGGCCTAATAAACATAAGGCTAGTTTGCACTTTAGCGGACACACTTTTAACATTTCTCCGTGTGTGAATTTTGTACCGATTTTGGATGGAAAATGTATCATTACTAAGACTAAAGTATACCTATTGAACCAGCGGGGGCTTGGGGGCGGCAGCCCCCAAAAATTTGCAGCGAAACAAATTCATTGATTGCCGGTTCCTGCTGCAGTTTTAGGCCATATTTAAGTCATGTTGACGTTCTCCAGTAATTGCGAATTAGTCGAATTACGTTCGAATCTTGCATTATCCAATCAGATGATAGGATTTACATCACTATTGTTTAGAAAGCCAATCAGCAGTTAGTTCTAACAATACAATTCAACCTCTGTTTTCCTTAGAAACTGTGTAAAGTGCATTTGTCCCAAACATAACAAGGGCTCAAATCTTTAAACAGGTCGTTGTAAAATTCTATTACAGTTTTCTTTGTATTAAATGGCTTGGAAGCAGGGGGGGGAGCCCTTGGCCAAATTTTGGGTAGGGGTCTGCCACGAGCATCTTCAAAAGAGTACCGTTGGCTAGACTAATTTTTACGAAAATGGTACCCTTGGCTAGACCAATTTGACCATTGTCTGAACTAATTTTTACGAAAATGGTACCCTTGGCTAGACCAATTTTGACCATTTCCTGGACCAATATTGTCAAATATGTACCAAATATGATATCATGACCGTTCGCTAGACCAATATTGTCAAAAATGATACCCTTGGCTAGACCGTTGCTGGCCAAAATTGCCAAAAAGTATACCCTTGGCTAGACTAGAAGTCTGAAAAAGTATACCCTTGCTCGCGGCACATCCCTGGAAGGAACTTAGGTTTTTTTGCTGTAAATCTGCCGTGAAAATTCATTAATATCTTGATTAGTTTCAAAATGGCAGCATTTATTAAATTTGAGGCAATGACGTCATCAAATTTCTAAATCCTAAACCAGAAAAGCTACAGATTTCTGCTTGCCACCATATGGTAGACCTTTATGAACTAATGGTTTCCTTGAAGTTTCTATCATTTTTCCTCTATTGGTTTAGGATTTACTATGATTTACAAATTTTCAAAATTGTCCATGACTTTTTTAAAAATATTTAAATTGCTGCCATGTTCAAAAAAATCAAGAAATCTCCACAGCAGATTTACAGCAAAGAACCATTAAGTTCCTTTCTAGCCATTCAATTCAAAGAAAAAAGTCATAGAATTTTACACCCACCTTCTTAATTTTAAAGATTTGAGCCCTATGCTTGCCTAATGTTAGCAAGGAAGATGCTCATGCCGGGCAATGTTTTACCTTCAGAAGAGCCTTAAAGTGAATTCTTTGTCACTCATGGGAGATGAATGATGAATTGCTTGCTTTGAGTTCAAGGCCTCATTATATTCAATCTTCAAATTTTGCATTACTGAAAGACAAGAACATGATCGCAGGCCAGCCATCCCATTCCCTTGTAAGGAATTACACAGAACAGCCTTTAGTGTGGGCCCAACGAACGCTTCAAAACTGATAACTATCTGGATATATTCATTCATTTGATTACTTCTTTTCAATCAACGACACTATACCAGAGGTACATTGTCTCTACAAGCTAAATTCTTTACAAAATCAAGAAAACTATGTATATTACTAAAATTCCAAAAACTACAAAGATTTGACAAAAAAACTAAAATTTTTCTTTCAATGACACCTCTGGAGGGACCATTATGGAAACAAGGCCGCACTGACCTTTTAATGCTATCCCTGCCATTTTAACCTGGGGCCGTTTTTTAAATTAGATTTTAACCCTTATATCCGTATATCGTACACATGTCATTAGATATCTCTTTTTTTCTTCTAAATATTTTATAATAGACTTAATTTTTAATTTTGATGGCAAATTCTACATACATACATATACGTAGGGGATATATACACTCTTGCAATACCGGGTGCGCCAAAATAAACTATGCACGCTTGGCAGGCCACGATAAATCGTACACTGGATCGATTTTGAAGATTCTTGACTTAATCTTTGGTAAAAAGCCTGACTTAGATTCTATGATTTTTGCAAATTTTTTGTTTTCAGTATTTAGAGCTACAAGCAAGTTTCTTAAATAGGATTTTCATTCTTGAAAACACTGAAAATGATCAAAAAACATTGATCAAATTTTCTGAAGAATCAACATGGATAGGCAAAGAGAAAATTTGTTTGTGGTGATTTGGAATTTAGAAATTGATCAATTGTATCAATTAATTGTATAGATTAATTAATCGATTTCTAGATTCCAAATCACCAAGCACATCTCGATCTACACATACACACCTAATACAAAAATACGGTACTCAGAATTGAGCTTGAATTTGCTTTGTTCAAACTTTATATATTCAAGTAAATTCGTGAATGGCAATACAATATGGAACATTCCAAAAATCCTCTCAAGAATGCTACAACTATAAAAAACCCTCTTCTGAGCAAAAGTCTGATGAGCAATAGCATTGACGATGGTTGCAACTTCAATGGGCATGAAAAGAGCATGTGGGTCCACATTCTGCAATTTATAATTTTCCCCCCTTAAATATTGTCAGTATAAAGTTGTAAATTAGAGATAGATATGTAAAAATGGAAAATTTTCTTAGCACACTGAGGCCTTTCTATCTTATGTTATCATCAGAGTGTGATAAGGTGAGTAAATTTGTTTTGAAATTTAGAAAGGGGATAGATGTGATAAATAGCGATTTACCACAATCATTTACTCTGCTTTTATTGCTGGTTTAACATATTGCATCAATGTGAATGGGGTTGATCTAAATGTTATAGACAATTACGCTAGGGTAGTGAGGAACTCTTTACCAAGATGCATTGCATTTGGATTATGAACCTTTGATGCTTCTATAAGAATTTGATTAAAGAACACTATACATCTTGGCAAAAAGTTCCTTGCTGCCATCTTCAGCGTAATTGTCTATTGTGGGCGGCTTAACGCATAAATATAAATAATAAGAGTATCACCAAAAATAACAAAATTCAACAACTGGTAAAAAATATTGTAAGCCTGAGACAAACCAGCATCTAATTTACCTACAGTAATCCTGTAAAACTATTCTCTAGTGCCAAATAGAGGGGACATCTTAATAACTGAGGGCGGAATGGAAAGATATGAATCGTAATCTGCTGGAGGGCCTTGATCAATGCGGGGGGCAGGGTAAAATTTTCAAAATGAAATCAATTAACTTTGAAAACTAGGCTTTGAGTAATTTCTTCTCACATTTCCTATCAAATCAAGTGATGGGTGGTCTGGAGACTCACAGGGTGGAAAATTTCCAAAATTCAATCAACAAGGGGATATCCATTTAGCATTTGAGCATAGTGATCCACAATCAAACCTGGGCCAATAGGAGTTCCAAACCAAACCCAAATCAAACTTAAATCACATCAAAATCAAACCTAAATTAAACGCAAATCAAAGCTAAATTAGCCCTAAATGCTAGAGTGTCAAAACACCAGTGAACATGTCATATGCATGGAATGGAAGCAGATGGTATCTGTTTCAATCCTACAACATCCAGCAGATCATCTGCTTTGTACTTCTTCCCAAGCATTGGTTTTGGTACAGAAGCGCTAGCTGTTGAACAGGAAACTGCTTGATGTCTGCGTCTTGTGAATTTGATAGGTCCACTCTTGTTATTAGTGTCTCCTCTGTTTCAGAACCACATATTTCATCTGAGATCATAATGACTTCTGTGTGATACTGGGTATCTAAGTGATTTAATATCTGCATGAGCTTCTGACGTACAGCAATGACCCAGATGACAAACGCAATAAAAGGAATCAAGAAATTCCATTACATCACAATTCAGATTGCCACTGCAAATGATTCACGGGTCGGTCAACAAGGATTTTGCAAGAGGTGAAAACTGTAAAAAAAATGACATAAACATTAGATAAGTTTCAGAACCTAAATATTCATATACTGATTCATAACAAAACAAAACATACAGGCCTTGCACACGCAAACACTGTAAAAATTATCAAAGAATCTTACACATTTTTCAATACTCTTGCAATACTGATCAGAATTTAGGAATGTTAAAAATTCAAACATGGATTCATAATAGATCAAATTTTTTCTCAAGAATTGTTTGGCAAGAAAGGCCAGAACCCCACCAGAACACCAGCCTTTCCTGCTGATAGGTAATGATTTGTATATGATCCTTTGCTTTTGCTCTTCTAGGCCTTTGACTCATTGAGTCATTGATAATTGTTCAATGATCTGCGACTGAAGGAAACAAATTGCTATATAATTTTCTAATCATGTTATTTATGCACGTTCCTGAAAATGTCTCCTTCCTTTTGGAATAAATTTGATGTGGTCTGATGTGGTTGGGTGGGCTACTTGCGTTGCAAATTGCGATTCACGACAACATAGCTTCCTGTCCTTAAAACATTTGGTATATCACACAAATTTCCAAGTGCATTTGCTCAACAATTACCCTTGAATCAAAAATTTCGAACCAAGTAGGCCTATCATACTGTATAGATGGATAGATGGCCCTCTTCTTGCTTATTAGGCCTATTGAACAAACTTTCGTTTCACGAAAACACATCACATTTATGCATATACATAGAAAGACTAAAAGTCAAAAGCAGACCTTTTAATTCCAATCATGTTCACAGTTCTTTAATACATAACAGTTTCTGGTTTGAATGGAACGTTGGTGTATCTAATCATAATAGTTGTTATGATGTAAAGTCTGTGTTGAAAATGGACACATATGGAAAAACCAGGGGACATGAAGTAAAGATCTTTACAGAAAGATATAACACAAACGTTAGAAAGCATGTCTATAGTGTCAGAGTTGCACATGGATGGAACCATCTTCCAAGAGATGTAGTAAATGCGAAATCATTGAACTCATTTAAAAAAAAAACTGGATGATCACATGGAGACATTAAATACTCATGTGACCCAACTTTGTTTAGGCAGTAAAAAACATTATTTAAATTAGGTAAAACTCGTGTTTTTAGATAACATACTCAACATCAAATCATCAGTTACAACATGCCCCCTTTTGGGATGGACCCTCTAAAATCTAGATGAAGGCTCATGTTTTTAGCATATTTTTCTTTTTACCCTTTGGCTTTAAGCCAATCCCTAGATCTATGTTCTAGTGAGACTATACATCATGAAAACTTATAAGTATGAAAAAATTGAACTGTAATAGGCTTTTAGCCTCACACGGAATATATTTATGTTGTTAATCACCAATGCAATGTAAATCTTGGGCCTAAAAATGTTGATGCCTTCGTGTTTTATACGGCGGCTTCTTTTATGGAGCCGTGAAAACAAGTGACGTGAGACAAATTACATACCTTTATTCTTCGATTTTTTCTTTTATCAGCTACCTTTTGAACACCCGGCAAGACTTGACACAACATGAATCTTCTTGATCATTTTTTCCAAGCTCTTCTGCAGCGAGCTAATGGCGGCCATTGCTCTCTCTCAACGTCGACCAAACGAAAGCTCCTCCGCGAAAGGCTGCGCAAACGGGCAACACTACGCTAACAATATGGACCGTAGTGTTCCCGTACCGTTTGTGCTGTGGACCAATCAGGTTGCATTATAGAGGAACTGTCGAAGAATGCTCTGTACTGTTGCCCAAATAAAGGCAACACTACGTCAACGATACGGTCCCTATTGTTAGCGTAGTGTTGCCCAATTATGGGCAACACTACGTTAACGATACGGTCCCTATTATTAGCGTAGTGTTGCCCAATTATGGGCAACACTACGTTAACGATACGGACCCTATTATTAGCGTAGTGTTGCCCAATTATGGGCAACACTACGTTAACAATACGGTCCCTATTATTAGCGTAGTGTTGCCCAATTATGGGCAACACTACGTTAACGATACGGTCCCTATTATTAGCGTAGTGTTGCCCAATTATGGGCAACACTACGCTTAACAATAAGGACCGTATTGTTAGCGTAGTGTTGCCCATATTTGGGCAACAGTACACAGCGTACCACGGTAGACTCATAACATTTCATTCATTTTCATTTCACATATTCATCAACCAATAAACACGTATTTTTTAACCGAAACTAAGAATTTGGCCTTGTACTGAAAGTTTCTTAAAATTATCAGATTTTGAGTACTCAGAGTTTCTTACAAGGCTCTTAGAGGTTCCATAACAACCTTTGTCCTCACTACCTGTGCCTTGGTGAACTTTTCAAAACAAGGTTTTTTTGCCTTTCTCATGTTTAGACATTACTCAAGGACCTTACGAGTAACATGTTACAGGATACAAGTGAAAATAAAGTAAAACTATGTCAAGGATTTCCTTTATCAAAATAAATAGTTTCTTAACTTATATTTTCCCAGTATTGGAGTTTCTTAATTTTTTGGCGATCTGAGAGTTGAGCTTCTCGTGGGCAGTATTTTATGAAAAAAGATACGTGTAGGCTCTAGGACAACCTCGTACCCAGTGACAATGAAGGTTTTCCGTAAACTTCAACGCCTACATTACTTATTTGATCGCCTACATTATTCCGATCAAAAATTGACAAAATTTGTCAACCGGTCCCAAGGGTATCTGTTGAGGTCTAGCCTCCTATTGAAAACAACAGATACCCTTGGGAACGAGGTTGGGCTTTAGGAATCTAAAACACAAATAGCTATCTACTCTAAATTAGCTTGCGTGCAGCCTAGGATTGTTGAACTCTAGATTAAATTGGATAAAACGAAAGAATTTTAGAACGTAACATAAAACGAAAGAATTTTAGAACGTACGTAACATAAAATATTAACGAAACTCTTCAAGATAATATTTTCTAGTTTTATCAAACCTTTTTCTCTCTGATTCATATATATATATATATATGAATATTCTTTGATTGATGATTCTTTATATATATATATATATATATCTTTATATATATATATATATATATATATAGAGCGAAACACGAAGTGATCCAGGTACTGTAAGATATAGGTCGAAACACAGAAATGACAACAAACTCGTTGAGACGTAACGCTAATATGATATGCTATATGCATATCATATTAGCGTTACGTCTCAACGAGTTTGTTGTCATTTCTGTGTTTCGACCTATATATATATATATATATATATATATATATATAAAGATGAACACAAAAATAAGACGACTTGGAGTTCTTCTACAATTTTCTTCTTCAATTCTCTACGCGTTTCGACTCTATGGTCATCGTCAGGAGAATGAATATTTATGTGATGGTATGCCCTTTTTATAGCCTGTTAGCGGTCACGTGATTAAAAGGGGGTCACGTGATGCTTAGTTGGGGTCACGTGATGCAAAATATGGCGTCACATGAATCCTTGATTGGATTTTAAAGTTACGTTTTATGTGTAGAAAATGATAGGCCACAGGGAAACAAAGTATTGAATAAATGGGCGAACGGAAACAAAATGGCCTATCCATTGGTTTTTTGAGGAATTTTTTGCTAATATTTGTCTGGGTGGTTAAGTTTGTTATTTAGACCTTTTGGTGTAAGAGTCTGCAGTCGCATAATCCAGTTATCTTCGTGAGTTTCCAATAATTTTGTTATATTGTCGGCGTCTTCTTTCTCAATTCGTTCGATTATTGTAAACCTTGCGTCCCTTGCGAAGATATGGTGTTGTTGTTTAAAGTGTTTCTCTACGGGAAGGAGCTTGTCGTATTGAGTTGATTTTATTCTAGAACGATAGTTGTTCAATCTGTAGTTAAAAGGCCATTCAGATTTACCGACATATTGTATGTTACAGCGAACGCATTCAAGGAGGTAAATGACATTCATGCTCCTACAGTTTGATTTATGAAAGATCTTGTATGTTTTTTTGGTGGTTGCACTTATAAAAGAATTAGTTTTGATGACATGATTGCAGCAAAGGCTTCTACTGGTGTTACAAGGTGAGCAATATTTAGCTATTTGGTTTCTCGCTTTCTTTCTGAAAACTTTGTTATTAGTTATGGTGTTGCTACCAATAATCTCTCGGAGGTTTTTGCATCGACGGAATGCGATAATTGGGGGTTCTGGGAAGAGTGCCTTTAATTTTGGTTTTATATTTAAGATATCCCATCTTTCTCTTAGGATCTTACCAATTTGGGGAAGTGTAGAGTTGAAAGTAGTTACTAGGGGGATTCTTTTTGTTCTTTCTTTCAAGGTTTTTTGTAGCGTAGTTTCTCTTGGGGTTGTGATGGCTTTGTGGATCTGCTCGTGGAGTATTTCTTTGTGATATCCACGGCGTATAAAATTTGCTTCCATTTGTTTGCAGTGACTCTTTAATTCACTATCTTTAGTGCATATTCTTCGGAGTCTAAGTGCTTGAGAATATGGTAGACTGTTCTTTAAGTGCCTGGGATGAGCTGATTTGTAGTGGAGGTAGTTGTGTGTATCGGTTGGTTTGGTGAAAAGGGCTGTTTGTAGTTGTCTATATATATATATATATGAATTTAGCAAAGTGTTTTATTCATTATCGTGTTTATCATTTTATAAGACATTACAAAGTATTTCTATTTTTTCTTCAATGGCTAATCTGGTTGTATCATACCGGGTGCGCCAAAATAAACTATGCACGTTTGGCAAGCCACAATAAATCATACACTGGACCGATTTTGAAGATTCATGACTCAATCTTTTACAGAAAACCTGATTTAGATACTGGGATTTTTTGAAAATTTTTTCGTTGTCAGTGTTTAGAGTTCGAAGCAAGTTTCTTAAAATTGTCGTTCTCGCAAACACTGAAAACGATCAAAAAACGTCGATCAAATTTTCTAAAGAATTGACATGAATGGACAAAGAGAAAACTTGTTCGTGGTGATTTGGGATTTAGAAATCGATTAATTGTATCGATTAATTGTATCGATTAATTAATCGATTTCTAGATCCCAAATCACCACAAAAAGTTTTCTCTTTGTCCTCTCATGTCGATTCTTTAGAAAATTTGATCGAGGTTTTTTGATCGTTTTCAGTGTTTTCGAGAACGAAAATTTTCTGAAAATCGCGTCTACAGTAAGAACCCGCAAAATAGAAACCCCTTTATAAGAAACCGAAACCCCAGGCTGATTTTTTCGAGAAATGGTCCCTTCATATAAGAAACTTCTCAGCCTGATTTTAGGAAGGTTTCTTATAGGAGGAACCCAAATATGCTGCAAACTATTACATTCAAGAATTATGAATAAATTTCCAAAATTAAGTTAAACACTCAGTCAGGCAGCCGAGTTAGAATTTTTCAAATCAATTGGATGGTTTCTGTATTACGATTCTCTAAACGTGGATACACTTTCGTGACTCAACTAGTAGTTGCAAAAAAATTAGATCAAAGTTAAATTTACAATTCGTGACCTGTACCACAGCCTTCACAATATTGCACTCTCTTTACTGAATTTGGATAAAAGGAATGTTGAATAACAAGAGGTACTTACGATTTGCGGCCTGAACTCGAACTTGACGAGAATCGTGAAAACTTTATTTCCTTTTCCATGAACTTCAAGAACAAGCATCGGCCCAGAAAAATGTGCGGAATACCCAATACCTTTGTTTGTCATTAGGCTGAAAGAAATAAACCAAAGAACATTTAAATTTCGATAACTCACTGGCTCAGTCAATAAATCAACCTCTCGAAACCTTGCTAGTTGACAGATTGTGACTAAAACTTTGCCCAAAATTAATGTTAGGGTGTTTCTATTCACTTTTAATCACATCAACATTTGCTTTTCACTTGGTAAGACTTTCTCATTCTGCAAATTTTACAGTTGTTGGAGACATTTAAGGTAATCTGAAGCGAAATTTTTTATTGATGCAAATGAATAGCACTGTTGACCGACAAAGAATGTCGTTTAAAACTTTGATACCTTGTTTCATTTTCTTGTTTCATCCAGTGTTTTGTATGGTTGGCTGCTGACGCAATTTTGTTTGCAAAAACTAAAGAACGTATACAAGGTTGACTAAGTTTCTAAAGGGAAATCTACTCCGATCTACCCAAAAAACTTTTCTTCAGTTGAAATGCCTTTCTAAATATCATATCAATTCATGAGACAATTTCTATGATATTTATTTAGTTTACCTTAAATGTCTCCTACAACTGTAACCTTTCAAAGATCAGATATAGCTATATTTCCATATAATCATCCTAGCAATTTGCAAACAAACTGACGTCATCAGCAGGTACTTAAAGTCAGTGGATAATCTGGCAACGAAATGAGATTTCAAAGAAATCTGAACAGGATTCTTTATCATTCCATAGTGCCGTTCATTTGCATCAATGAAACTTTTCGCTTCAGGTCACCTTTGAGGGGCTATTTAAAGTTTAAACTAGCATATAAAAGTGGCTCAAGGCATCGAAGGTCAAATTCTGGCAATCAGATATCAGTATTTACTGTTCACATAGATAAGTTACTCAATTATAGCCACAGGGAGCCCAGGAATAATTAGTAAATTCTTTCTTAAAATAAATCTGAAAAAGCGCTGCGTAGGAAACTGCGAATGAAATGCGAAGGCTTAGAGCTGCGAAGGAACTTTGAAAAACGTAATGTCTCGTTCAATTCTTACCCTGACCATCCCCCCCCCCGGGACACCCCCGGGCATTTGCACAACAAATTTTCCCGGCCCCCGGGCATTTGACCGTACATTTTTCCCCGGCCCCCGGGCATTTGAGTAGCATTTGGCAAGAACGAGAGCTTTTGCTTATACAGTGACTGGGAATATAGCATTTTTTCAGTGCCCGGCCCCCGGGCATTTGACCATCAATTTTCCCCCGGCCCCCGGGCATTTGAGCAAGGAATTTTTGTTGACCCCCGGGCTGCCCGGGGGGGGGGATGGTCAGGGTAGGAATTGAACGCGACATAACTGCAGGAATAATTAGCAAATTCTTTCTTAAAATAAAGTTTCCTACGCAGCGCTTTTTCAGATTTATTTAGATGTCATGATCATTTAGCTATGTTTCGCGATTGTTAACTTGAACATAGATAGCTCGTTTGTTGATATCGGTGCTTTGGGAGTTGAAATATCTATTTTGAAAGTTCAAGTTTGGTGTCACCTCCAAACCAGAACTACGGCATTTTGGCCTAAGCAAATTCTTGAAGCACAGCAAATAAATCAACAATATCCTTGATAAAATTTGATATTAACAAAATTTGGATCATATTCTATCTCGTTCGCTGGAAGTCACCCATTGTTCTCTTTATCTTCAGTTTTAAATTTGGAAATTCTGTACAAATTTGCTCACACCAAAAGGCCCAAGCTCTGGTTTAGATGTGGAGGCAAATTTCAACTTCTAAGATTAATAATTCAGCTCTCAAACACCAATATCACCAAATGAGGTATCGATGTTCAAGTTAATCATCGAGGAGCATTTTGAAATTAATTAGCCAATGATTAACGCTAACTTCTTATCACTAGACTCAACCAATTCCGTATACTTTTTCTGGGACGCTCGGTACAAAAAAGATGGGTTAGACTTAGTATCTATGATGTAAATAGGCAATACGAAGAATAAGCATCTTCTCTAAATGATTAGATTTTGGAAGCATGAAAAACCTAAAAATAATGTGAACAAAAAAAATACTTGATCAAACATTTCAACACTGAGTTCAATAAATATCCAATAACCACAAAATAAATTTTTTATTTATTCAAATCTATAGTTTCTTTCAAAAATGTAATCAAATCATAAAAAAAATTCCAACTATCGCATCGGCATTTTCATGAATTTTTGAAATCATAAGGAATTCTTAATTTAGTAAGCACAGTTGTCAAAAAGCGCTAAAAATTAGCCTGTGTTGAAATATAAACAGACTCAAATTTTATAGAATTGTTTACGATCGCGGCAAGAAATTTTAAATAATTTCCAATTTCTCTCGTCTTGTGTAATTTGATCTTTCCGACCGTGCAAAAACCATTATCTCTCGCATATGAATTTATAGTTTTCGGTAGAGATCAATTGATAATATGGATGCAGCTTAATCATCAAACTAAATATATGTTGACCAGCTCAACAAAATGTCAGCAAAAAAGCAAGTTTAAGAATAGCAAGTTTAACAAGAAAGAAACTAGAACAAACAACAGCGTGTTTATTGATTTAATCGCTATGTTTAGTTGATATCAACCGGGAATATGGAGGCAAAATCTACCGTCAAAAATAATTGAATGTTGAAGCAAAAAAATGTCGAGAAGAGCTAGCTTAACAACAAGGAACATGGACTAAAAAACAAAATGTTTGTTCATCTAATCGTGCTTTTAGGTAGAGATCAAGTGAAAAAAGGCAGATCCGCCATCAGCAGTTACTGCACGTTAACTAGTTCAAAAAATGAAGGCAAAAAATTCTTGGCATGGGCGGCTTCACGATATAAAATTTAAATAAACATTAAACCATTGGTTTAATCGATCTGGGAAGCCTAAAAACGTCATGAAAGCTTAGCTTGTTCTTGCGAGCTGTATGTCAGCTCATTTGGCAGAAAGAACTGAAAAAAATCCTCAAGAAAGGGGACAGAAGGAGGAAGAATAACGATATTTGGGGGTGCGGTTAGTTGCCGACATTTGGGGGGGAAGGGGTGCAATCACCCCGAATGTTGGTTAAAACAAACAAAGATATTTTGTTTGAAACAATAGACATAAACAATGCTTTTCAACTGAAACAATAGCTTCGCCCCAAATATTCGGCAAAATATCCTCCACTGGGGTGCGGTTTGGGGTTGGCATGGATGAATGGAAGCGCAACAGATTCAGGGGAATAGCAAAGAAGAAATAAGAGATTACGACACAGAGTCTTGACAAGTTTTACAGGAAGCTCGTAATCAAATACCTATAAATATGTGGCTTCATGTTTTGTTCTACACTTGATAAATGAGCAGCATCAAGTTGCAACCACGTTGAAAATGAGAAACCAGGCTGATGAGGCCATCGAATAATTGGTGGCAAGACAATTCCCTGAAAGCAATCTAAGCATAAGTTCCAGATCTTTAAAAAGGTTGGTGTAAAGTGAAATGACATATTTCTTTGATCTGAAGGGCTTGAAAGAAACTTAAGCTACTTTGCTATAATTCAACAGCTGGAATTTGTAAACATTTTCGAAATTACAGCGTATTTAATATTTCAACTACTAATTTGAGGATGAGACGTTAAGCAAATTTCTAAATTGTAAACCAGAAGAATAAAAGACTTGGATTTGATACCTTATTGTAGACATTCACAAACTATGGTTTTCTTGAAAATAATTCTCTCTTTTCTCGAAGAATCCAAAAAATAACGATCATTTTAAGGTTTTTTCAAAAATTTTTCTTGACTTCTTACAAACGAAGAAAAAGCCCTCTGATCCTGAAAATAGTATGAAAAGTTCAACCGTAGAATTACAGGTAAGAATTTAAAGTTTCTTTCAAGCCATTCAATTTACCTCAAAGAGATATTTCATAGAATTTTACGACAAATTTTCAAAGACTAGCAAAACTAGATGATGTCACAAAGATGATAATAGATCATCTTTACACAAGTACAGTACATCTTGACACAAAAGTGAACAGGACACAGATTATGTAATTCCTGTATACCTGCTGTGTACTTCTAACAACGTTCTGTCTCGTAAAAAATGCAATAATCTGCTGCTAAGACTACGTTCACAAGATGCCAGTACAATTTGACAACAGAAAAAATTGTTGTGAATAGGTCTATGTTCAAGTGAAAAAGGCACAAATTGTACCAGCACCATTTGAACATAGCATAAATTGAAAATGGCAGAATTTGAAAAGGAACACTGACCTGCACAATTTTGGCGTAGCGTGAAGACTTGGAAAACGATGAAAATGGAAATATTTTCATTGCTTTTAAAGTGAGATTAATTGATTCTATTGGCATAGATAAATCTCTTTGTCGTCAAAATTCAGCCTCCTTGTCATGGAAATTGCAAAAAGTTTCGTACCCTCAAAAATTGTGCAGTTTTTTTCAAATTGTGCCAATATCTGGTGAATGTAGTCTAAAATTAAGTCAAACATCTACGAGCAACAACATTTCAATTTCTTGGCCGACTAATGAATGGATCTTTATTTCTATCGAAAGTTATGGTAAATTTCATGACAAAACAAACATACAACATCTCTAAAGTTATAAGAATCACAGAAAGCTCTAGCAATAACGTGTCTTACATTCCCTGGTGGGCTAACATAAATGATGAGGAAAACATAAATAACAAAGGTCACTTACTGATCCTGATCTCCCAGAGAAATCAAAGTAGACATCGGGACCATGTTTTTCTGGCATTCTTTTGAGGATTCCAAGCAACTTGAAAGCATGTTGTGGCTAAAACATAGATCAAAGTTTTAAGTCATACCAAACGCCGTTACAAACAAAACAGAGCAAGGATGATGCCATACATGATTTCAAATTGTTCCAATGAGTTTCCTCCTAACTGATTTTGACAATTTTCTGTCAAGTTTAGGCAAAACGTAGGCCTGAGCTATAGGCTCGTGGCTGAGTTACTTGTACCCCCTGCAGTAAGCCTTGCTCAAATGAACTCATGATATGGCAAAACAATGAAAAAAGCTGAAAATCCTATTTTGCACAGGGTGTCCCAAAAAACATGTGCGCTGTTTGAGTGGCTTCTGCGGAGCAGCCATAAATCCAATTGTTCTGTTTTTAAGATTCTTGACAGAAGAGACTTAAACAATTAAAGATTGACACCAAGTTTGAGTAAATCTGATCACTTTTTGCTGATTTATGGAGCAAGAAAGCCAAAATTATTGGCTGCCTCAAAACTAGAGGATTCATTATTCTCCATTGCGTTAAAATCAACAAAATTGATTGAAAAAAGCATACCTAGCCCTGTTTTCTGATGTTCAAAAGTGAGACATATCGTCATACATTGAACTTTGTGACAACCAAGAATATTGGACATATCTAGGGTTGCTAGGAATAGAAATGTGCAACACAAGTGCTTCAGGCAATGGCATGCGTCTATCAGATATTTTGCTTCTCAAAAGTGATAAAGTCATTTTAAACCAACAATAATGCGTTCAGCATGCTGTTTGGTCGATATTCTTGAAAAATATGGTCATTAATTACTCCCAAATGCGTTTCCTGGCATAACTGCAAAGTTTAGTTCATTTAATGTTAAAATTATAAGTACGGAGATAAATCCTCTGGTTTTGAAGCAACCAGTAATTGTGACTTTCTTTCTCAATAAATCAGCAACCATTTGTCAGATTTACACAAACTCGGTGCCAAACTCTAAGTTGAAATTTCTTCTATTCACACATCTAAAAAACAGGAAATTTAGATTTATGGTTCCTGCACAGTAGCCATTCAAACGGCGCACATTTTTTGGGGCACCCTGTATATGCATCAATCGGATCAGCAAAGAAGAGCCATGTAACTACAGGGTGTCCCAAAAAGTTCGATGATTGATTGAGCGTAGAGAGAAAAGTTTGAATATGGCAATTACTATTCATTCGAGTTACTTGCTAGACAGTTCAACTTATGGTTTAGCATATCGTGTGAAGAAATTAGTAATCTGAAAGTTGAGCTATGAACTCTAACATTGCTTCATGATTGTGACAGGAGACTCCCTGGGTGAGGGTGAGCAACAACAAAATTTGATTGACAATTCATTCATTACCTTGACGACGAGCAAGATTTTTAGTCATTGGGCATATTCAAAGTGAATGCCAGCGTGTGGAAATTCTTTTACTTACAAGACGTGAAAACATCATTTTGTAATTGAATAGAATTTAGGTTTGAATGATTTTTGATTATGTAAAATTTCACCTGCTCGGAAAATTCCGCAGACTGAAAATTAGCCCAAAGGTGTGAAGAATTGTTGCATTATACCAAGTGGGAATTTCAAATGAAATATTTCTGTTTCAAGGTTTCACAGAGTGGAACAACCTGTATTTTCTTTGTCTAAAAAATATTTTTCAATTCTTTGCTTGACCTGCCATGCATGTGGCACATTGTGCAAGTGCATTTTTCCGGTTTCGTGCATTGCTCGATTTTCAGACATTACTACAAATATGCTCAATGAGCAAAACTCTTGCTCGTTGTCAAAACAAAAATGTCAACCCAGTTTATGGGTTGCTCATCCGAAGCTTCTCCTTTCACCATGATGATGCGGGAAGGCATACAAATCTCTCTGGTTTTGCCTTCAACATGAACATGAAATGTAAGAGCTCGTAACTCCATTTTGAGAATACTAATTTCATGCCAAATTGTAAGCTGAAAAATCAAGCACGTAACAAGGATGAATAGAAACTTCCAAATTCAATGGCTTTTCCTCTGAGTTCAATCAAACGCCGGAATTTGTTTTGGAACACCCGGTATAATGTAAAGTTAACTGTCAGTCATTCAAAAACGATTATCATTATAATTTTTGGCTGAATGGGCACTGCAAGATCTGATAGCAATAGCATGGGCCTAAATGGGGTCAAGACTATCAATGTTATATATGTTCACAATGAAACTTGTCATCGTTGGTCATTAGTCACAGTCTTAAACTCTAATGTAGATTTTCAAACTTTTTATCATCCTGAAATCCACACTGTTAACGCTAGAAATGGGGAAATTTGCATTACAGTAAACTTTGGGTCAGTGGCAGACACTATATTTGGGGACAACAATATTGTTTCGGTTGAAACATTTTTTAATCTTATCATTGTCAGACTAAAGGTCATCTTTTCCCAAACAATTGGGGTGACTGCATCCGTCACCCTGCAGATATTTTGAAATCTCTCCAAAATGAGGTTGTTAGTTGAAAGGGTACACATGTTAAATGGTTGAAAAAATAAATCTATCCATGAAAATCTAACAAAAATATTTACCCATTTGCTGTCATCAGTCATTTGAAGAGAGGCAAGAAAATATTTCAGCTCTTTGATAGTTATGCTGTAGGTAGCTAAAACACCAACCAGTTCAATCATTTTATCTGCAATAGAAAATTTTCAAAAAAATACCCACAAAAGTGTAAGGAAATTCATTGCGACCTACTGTTATTTGAAAACTAAACTGCTAGTTTAAGAAAATTTCAAGCAATGTCTCCTTGTGTCAAATATTACTAACACTGCTTGAACTAAATGAGACAAGGTATCACTGTGCTAATATTGTTATAGTTTCCATTTTTGCATTGGCAAATCTTGGATTGAGCAAGGCATTCTGAGCCAAATTTATGAGTGTCTATTTGAAATGTTCCTGAAGACAGTAGTAATTCATAGACTGATTACGATGAGTCCCGGAATTCAAAACGAGACTACTGCACCAAATCGACACCGCTCATACTGGGACTCATAATATTATGACATTTTTTGGACTGATTTCTTCAATCTTGAAGGCCCTTTGGAACGAGGCTGCTATACACAGTCATGTACAAAGTATGCAACAAAATACAATCCCATAAGAATTTGTGCAACTTCGATTGATTGATGTTGACCAATAATGGAAACTTGAAGCTCAAAAAAGAGATTCAAGGAACTTGCACAGACAGAACAAAATCTTACGAACAAGAATACCACGAAAACAGTTGATGACGATGTCAAACCTTGTACGTAGGTACTATTTTGTTACTTTCATTAAGCATTAACTGATTTTACTGTGAAGTTTTCAACTCAAAGTGTTTCATTAGAAAAATATAAGTGCTGCCTACGCCCTTATCAAAACAAAGCAGAAATACTGTAGTCATTTCAACATAATGATGTTGGATCATGAGTTGCAGTAGGAGCATCCGGCAGCCTTCAATAGCGATAACTACAGTACAACCATGTAACCAGTCTAAGTAAGTCATAAAACTATTACAGTTTACTGTCTAAGTTTCCATTCTAGCACTGCCCTCAAAACTTTTCCCAGGGGCTTCTCTCTCAGATCCCTTATTGTGATGCTTGTAGCCAATTTACCCTGGTTACCCCCACTTCACGATTCACTGACATTGTTGAAAATATCATCCAAAAACCATCAGGGTTAAAGCTTTAACTGGGTATGCAAACAATTTCTTTAATTTATTTCCAGACTTTGGGCAATAATGTTAAAAGAAATGTACTGTAACAGTCCTGATGTATCAGGGGAAGATCAATCAAATACCTTTTTACATATATAACAAATGCTCTTTCTTTCCTTATTTTCACAAAACTTTGAAATGAGAAAGGTGGGACCTTGAAATCCAGGTCTGGAGGAAGGTGAAGGACTTCTCGCAACTCTGATATTTTAAAGATTTAAACTATGCGTAGCTTTTTGTAGATGTTTTACTTAATCTCATTTATTTGCATGTCTTTATGTTAATGGCCACGGGCGTAGTCATTGTCTTTTGCTGCCTGTGGTATCGTACCTGTAGTGTTGTATTGTAGTATAGTAATTAGAAAGTATAGTAGGTAACATGTAATGTAACATTTTATGAATATAAAAAAAAAAAAAAAAAAAAAAAAGATTTAAACTATCTACCTGCAATCATTTCATCTTGTGCTGAAGATATTCTGTCAAGTAACTTTGATATCAGGCCAGCCTTTGTGCATGTCAAAAGATTTTCAACACTTTTCTTCAGAACAGCATGCAGGACAACCAGGATTTGAAACTATGAAAAGAAATAAGAACACTTATAGATATATACAGCACAGGTCTGTGTAGAATAAAAATCAACACATTCTTGATGAATAAGAATACTTGAGAGATACAGGTAGAGGTATTTTTGTATGAAGAAAATAAGAATTTCCTAACAAGAATTCATAAAAGCATCCAAAGGATTCAAGGAAAAATTGTGTTGGCAGATTCATAGTGTTTCACTTGTTTGTGATGTGATCATACAGCATTAACTTGAAAATTCCTATGGCATTCACTATTCATAATAGAAATTCAACATATTCTCAATCTAAGTGGGCTGCTTATCAAAAATGCGATCTGTTCCTTAGTGTCTGTTATTTTTGCTGAAATTTTTTGGCTACTAAAATATTCCCTGGAATAAACAAAAAAGAGTTATTGAGACTTATATACTGTAACACACAATACAGTAACTTCAAGAGTATTTTTCTCATTTGATATGAATAGTTAAAAATGGTTTACAAACCTTTGTATTTGTGGAGACTCTGTCAAACAAATCAAACATTGCTAAAATATCAACAGGATCCCGGATATCATAATTGAGCTCAAGGTCAAAGTTTCCACCAACAATCTGCAAAGAAATAGTAATACATCATCAAAGTCAGTTGGCAGAGATAAATGGCTAACTCAAGAGCTGTATAATTATGCCTTTTCAAAAATAGCCTAAATTGTATTTTATGGTTTTGACAAGTGCATACCGTAGATACTGTTTAACTAGAGGAACAATAGTGTGCGTTTTGTCCTATTTATAGATCGCCTCCATTTAAGTCAATTTATTCACTTCAAGGGTAAGTGGGTTTTTCATTCATATCAACATGTGAAGCCTGTCAAAAAGATCAATTAACGCGTCCAAGCTGGATATCATTGGAAAAATATACTACTCTCGAGTACTGAATAATCGTACTTAATAATTCAAAAAAATTTTCAAACACTCCCATTTCTATTCCAACCCCCCTCCCCCTTTATTAATTCTTGAAAAATTGAAATGATAGAGAACATAATCTGTGAATAGATATAAAAAAGATAAGTGTTTAACTAAGAAACTAAGAAAATCACTATTTTCAATGTTGCCAACCTCCCCCATTGTTCCAACCCCTTGATTATTGTTATATTGAACGATTTCCAACTGCCCGATTATTCATAGCCCCCCTCTCCCATTTATTCAGCACTCGAGAGTACACATTTTGTTTACAGCTGCTGTGCTTCAAATTAATTGAAATATAATCATCTTCCTATCTTAAAGGGGCTCCGTTGTCAAACAGTAAACAAATCCGTAAACTCGCACGTGTCACAGATTATCCATTGTTCATCCATTGCTCTCTGCAGTTTGTTTGGTGGCTTCGCTCAAGCCACCAAAAAGCGACCGTTAAAAATACACTTATATCCGAGCAATCGTAGAAGATATGAATGTTTGGTTTGTTCCTTAATAATAATAATAATAAAACCATATTTATACAGGTAAACTTGTTCAGCAAAATGGATTTGCTGCTATCAACCAAGGACCTGTCAACCTAAAATACCTAAATATATAATTTACACCAATATAGTTTTAAAAGTTATTTACAATAATAGAGTTTAAAGAAAATTTTAAAAGTCAAAGTTAAAATCCTTGCAGTAAGTCTTGAACTTCAAAACTGATGTTTCGCTGTGAAGTACAATGATTAATGCCCAAACAGCAACTTTCATTTTGAAAGAAATACAAAAATCCTGTGTGATATCACCTTTGAAAAAACTGCAAAAATCAATGTTTTGTTTACATTTTGATGACGAAGCCCCTTTGAAGACTCTGCGCTAACCAGCAGCCTTTGCACACATTCTTTGCAAACAAAATAAACAATATTACTTTTCCGACCAAAATTGATGGCACATGCAATGTATGCAGATTGAAATGGCCCCTTTGAAAGATTGGAGAAAGGGAAATTTCAAATTTCAAGCACTTATGATTTTGTCTGTTAAAAGCACTATTCAGATAGTGATTTATTTTCTTATCAGAAAGAAAAGCATGTTCTCATGCAAAGAGCTGACAGGAAACTCGGCATTGAAAAAATTCAATAAGATTAGCTCACAAGGCAAAGATGTTCCAGAAGTGCAAAAAGCCAAAGTTTCACCCCCTTTTGGTAAGACAAACATTTCAGCATAGACCTTTGTCCTTATTGCAATCCAGTCTGCAGGTAGCAAGATTTTAAGGCATTGAGTCTACATAAATAGTTGCATTTTCCTCAAGAATTTCTTTGGTTTAATTTCAATAGCGATTAAATCACAACATTTGTTTTATGATTGAAAAGGAGTTGATATTGGCCATGGGCGTGCTATTTATGCAACTCAATGCCTTTAATGACCTCTGTGAAGTGAACATTGTCATGCATGTGTGAAATATCTTTATTTCTTTGTGTTTGCATTTAGGAAAAAAGAACTTGTTGAAAATTGGCTTGAGGAATTTCTGGTAAAATACAATGAATATACCGCTAAACTATGCAGACAGGGGTGTGATTGGGGGATGTTCGCAAGGGGGGGATAAGAAGCAGATTAGGATGCTCACCGAATCACAAAGGGCATCAACAAACATGGATTCAAGTGCAATGATCTCCTTCTCATTTTTGACACTGTCTTGTTTATCTCCTGGCTTGAAACTTTGCTGTAAATGAGCAATGATTGTGTCAACTTTTGTCCTTGCAGCATTTCTCATACTCTCTGTTGTGCTGATAAATGTATTAAAATTTGTACTCCTTGAGGAAACTTTTGCACCTTCAATGTTTTTTATTGCTTTTGGTGTTGCATCAGAATCTTCAAGGTTTTTACTAGGTTCAGAATTCTTTGTCAATTCAGCAGCGTTATTTGCACAATTTTGCTGCACTTGTGAAGTTTCAGCAACAGAAGATTCAATTGATTGTTCACATTTTTCTTGTACAGGCAAATTCTCAACATCATCAACTTTTTGAATTTCAGTTTCTTCATTTTCTTCTTCAACTGGTGTTTGTTTTTCAACAGCCTCTGCACTTTCCTCCTTTTCCACAACAGGTAAGCTTGCTTTCTCAGACAGATTATCCTCATTGTTTACCTGACTTTTTGATTCTGAGACTTGGATTTCATCGTTTAATTCTTCTGCAGGGACATCATCAGGTTCATTTGCAACATCATCTCCTGACGTTTCTTCATCTTTCCTTTCTTCAATCACCCCTTCTTGCGACTCAACGATATCTTCTGTGTCCTGTCTACGAGTTTCAAGGAGCTCATCTGCAAAATCATTTTGCGGGCCTATTACAGTCACAGCAACTGGTTTTCCTGGCTTCGGCAACTCTTCAAATGACCCTTCTGCTTGGGGCAATACTTTTTCGTGTTTGTTTTCCTGATTTTGAAGCTCTTGATGGGTACCTTCGAGCTCCTGAGTCTTCAATATTCCCTCTGTTGACTCCACATTGTCTTCGTCCAGGTCGGCCATATTGTGTCCTTGTTCATGCAGCAGAACGAGGCTTGCATTTCTTGATGTCTATTTTCAAATCACGTGGCTGATTTTAGAAATTTACAAAACAAACTTATTTTTCAGAAGAAAATACAAAACAAATAAGGGCTGCAAATTAAATCGCATTTTGCACTTTATGCTTGATTCCTTTCCAATCGAAATAGAGATAGCTCTCAAGGACACCAAAAAGAATGCTTATAATTTTTCAATCCAACCATGGAATTATGAATTTTCATGTGTATATCTTTTGGAGTTTATCTATAGTTTTCTCATCAAGAACAAGTTAGAAATTTACAAAAAAAATCATAGAAGAAATAGCAATAGGTATCCTCAAATGTTTCAATACAATCATGTGTTATTGAAAGAACAATTTGGAGTATAGCTATAGCTTTCTCTTTATCGAGAATAAATTAGCAATCTATTAAAAATTATCATTTAAGAAATAGCTATAGAGATATCTTCAAATGTTTCGACGCAATAATGTGTAAATGAAAGAAACATTTGAAGTATCGCTATAGCTTTCTCTTTACCTATAAAAAGTTAGCATACTTACTACAAATTATCATCAAAGAAATAGCTATAGATACTTCCTCAAATGTTTCAATGCAATAAAGTGGCAAAGAAAGAAACATTGGAGTGTAGCTATAGCTTTCTCTTTATCGAAAATAAGTTAGCAAATTTACTACAAATTATCATGAAAGAAATAGCTATAGATACTTCCTCAAATGTTTCAATGCAACCATGTGGTAATGAAAGAAACATTGGAGTGTAGCTATAGCTTTCTCTTTATCGAAAATAAGTTAGAAATTTACTGCAAATTATCATGAAAGAAATAGCTATAGATACTTCCTTAAATGTTTCAATGCAACCATGTGGTAATGAAAGAAACATTGGAGTGTAGCTATAGCTTTCCCTTTATCGAAAATAAGTTAGAAATTTACTGCAAATTATCATGAAAGAAATAGCTATAGATACTTCCTTAAATGTTTCAATGCAACCATGTGGTAATGAAAGAAACATTGGAGTGTAGCTATAGCTTTCTTTATCGAAAATAAGTTAGAAATTTACTGCAAATAATCATGAAAGAAATAGCTATAGATACTTCCTTAAATGTTTCAATGCAACCATGTGGTAATGAAAGAAACATTGGAGTGTAGCTATAGCTTTCCCTTTATCGAATATAAGTTAGCAAATTTACTACAAATTATCATGAAAGAAATAGCTATAGATACTTCCTTAAATGTTTCAATGCAACAATGTGGTAATGAAAGAAACATTGGAGTGTAGCTATAGCTTTCCCTTTATCGAATATAAGTTAGCAAATTTACTACAAATTATCATGAAAGAAATAGCTATAGATACTTCCTCAAATGTTTCAATGGAATCATGTGGTATTGAAAGAAACATTGGAGTGTAGCTATAGCTTTCCCTTTATCGAAAATAAGTTAGAAAATTTACTACAAATTATCACGAAAGAAATAGCTATCGATACTTCCTCAAATTTTTCAATGCAATCATGTGCTATATTGAAAGAAACATTGGAGTGTAGCTATAGCTTTCCCTTTATCGAATATATGTTAGCAAATTTACTACAAATTATCATGAAAGAAATAGCTATAGATACTTCCTCAAATGTTTCAATGCAACCATGTGGTAATGAAAGAAACATTGGAGTGTAGCTATAGCTTTCTCTTTATCGAAAATAAGTTAGAAATTTACTGCAAATTATCATGAAAGAAATAGCTATAGATACTTCCTTGAATGTTTCAATGCAACCATGTGGTAATGAAAGAAACATTGGAGTGTAGCCATAGCTTTCTCTTTATCGAAAACAAGTTAGCAAATTTACTGCAAATTATCATGAAAGAAATAGCTATAGATACTTCCTCAAATGTTTCAATGCAACCATGTGGTAATGAAAGAAACATTGGAGTGTAGCTATAGCTTTCTCTTTATCGAAAATAAGTTAGCAAATTTACTGCAAATTATCATGAAAGAAATAGCTATAGATACTTCCTCAAATGTTTCAATGCAATCATGTGTTATTGAAAGAAACATTTGGAGTGTAGCTATAGCTTTCTCTTTATCGCAAATAAGTTAGCAAATTTACTACAAATTATCATGAAAGAAATAGCTATAGATACTTCCTCAGATGTTTCAATGCAATCATGTGCTATTGAGAGAAACATTGGAGTGTAGCTATAGCTTTCTCTTTATCGAAAATAAGTTAGCAAATTTACTACAAATTATCATGAAAGAAATAGCTATAGATACTTCCTCAAATGTTTCAATGCAATCATGTGTTATTGAAAGAAACATTTGGAGTGTAGCTATAGCTTTCTCTTTATCGAAAATAAGTTAGCAAATTTACTACAAATTATCATGAAAGGGATAGCTATAGATACTTCCTCAAATGTTTCAATGCAATCATGTGCTATTGAAAGAAACATTGGAGTGTAGCTATAGCTTTCCCTTTATCGAATATATGTTAGCAAATTTACTACAAATCATCATGAAAGAAATAGCTATAGATACTTCCTCAAATGTTTCAATGCAATCATGTGCTATTGAAAGAAACATTGGAGTGTAGCTATAGCTTTCTCTTTATCGAAAATAAGTTAGAAATTTACTGCAAATAATCATGAAAGAAATAGCTATAGATACTTCCTTAAATGTTTCAATGCAACCATGTGGTAATGAAAGAAACATTGGAGTGTAGCTATAGCTTTCTCTTTATCGAAAATAAGTTAGCAAATTTACTGCAAATTATCATGAAAGAAATAGCTATAGATACTTCCTCAAATGTTTCAATGCAATCATGTGGTAATGAAAGAAACATTTGAGTGTAGCTATAGCTTTCTCTTTATCGAAAATAAGTTAGCAAATTTACTACAAATTATCATAAAAGAAATAGCTATAGATACTTCCTCAAATGTTTCAATGCAATCATGTGCTATTGAAAGAAACATTGGAGTGTAGCTATAGCTTTCTCTTTATCGTAAATAAGTTAGCAAATTTACTACAAATTATCATGAAAGAGAAAGCTATAGATACTTCCTCAAATGTTTCAATGCAATCATGTGTTATTGAAAGAAACATTTGGAGTGTAGCTATAGCTTTCTCTTTATCGAAAATAAGTTAGCAAATTTACTACAAATTATCATGAAAGAAATAGCTATAGATACTTCCTCAAATGTTTCAATGGAATCATGTGCTATTGAAAGAAACATTGGAGTGTAGCTATAGCTTTCCCTTTATCGAAGATATGTTAGCAAATTTACTACAAATTATCATGAAAGAAATAGCTATAGATACTTCCTCAAATGTTTCAATGCAATCATGTGTTATTGAAAGAAACATTTGGAGTGTAGCTATAGCTTTCTCTTTATCGCAAATAAGTTAGCAAATTTACTAACAATTATCACAAAAGAGAAAGCTATAGATACTTCCTCAGATGATTTTCAATGCAATCATGTGTTATTGAAAGAAACATTGGTGTGTAGCTATAGCTTTCCCTTTATCGAATATATGTTAGCAAATTTACTACAAATCATCATGAAAGAAACAGCTATAGATACTTCCTCAAATGTTTCAATGCAATCATGTGTTATTGAAAGAAACATTTGGAGAGTAGCTATAGCTTTCTCTTTATCGTAAATAAGTTAGCAAATTTACTAACAATTATCACAAAAGAGATAGCTATAGATAGTTCCTCAAATGTTTCAATGCAATCATGTGCTATTGAAAGAAACATTGGAGTGTAGCTATAGCTTTCCCTTTATCGAAAATAAGTTAGCAAATCTACTACAAATTATCATGAAAGGGATAGCTATAGATACTTCCTCAAATGTTTCAATGCAATAATGTGTTATTGAAAGAAACATTTGAAGAGTAGCTATAGCTCTCTCTTTATCGAAAATAAGTTAGCAAATCTACTACAAATTATCATGAAAGGGATAGCTATAGATACTTCCTCAAATGTTTCAATGCAATCATGTGCTATTGAAAGAAACATTGGAGTGTAGCTATAGCTTTCCCTTTATCGAATATATGTTAGCAAATTTACTACAAATCATCATGAAAGAAATAGCTATAGATACTTCCTCAAATGTTTCACTGTGATCATGTGGTAATGAAAGAAACATTGGAGTGTAGCTATAGCTTTCTCTTTATCGAAAATAAGTTAGCAAATTTACTACAAATTATCATGAAAGAAATAGCTATAGATACTTCCTCAAATGTTTCAATGCAATCATGTGCTATTGAAAGAAACATTGGAGTGTAGCTATAGCTTTCCCTTTATCGAATATATGTTAGCAAATTTACTACAAATTATCATGAAAGAAATAGCTATGGATACTTCCTCAAATGTTTCAATGCAATCATGTGCTATTGAAAGAAACATTGGAGTGTAGCTATAGCTTTCCCTTTATCGAATATATGTTAGCAAATTTACTACAAATTATCATGAAAGAAATAGCTATGGATACTTCCTCAAATGTTTCAATGCAATCATGTGCTATTGAAAGAAACATTGGAGTGTAGCTATAGCTTTCTCTTTATCGAAAATAAGTTAGCAAATCTACTACAAATTATCATGAAAGGGATAGCTATAGATACTTCCTCAAATGTTTCAATGCAATCATGTGCTATTGAAAGAAACATTGGAGTGTAGCTATAGCTTTCCCTTTATCGAATATATGTTAGCAAATTTACTACAAATTATCATGAAAGAAATAGCTATAGATACTTCCTCAAATGTTTCACTGTGATCATGTGGTAATGAAAGAAACATTGGAGTGTAGCTATAGCTTTCTCTTTATCGAAAATAAGTTAGCAAATTTACTACAAATTATCATGAAAGAAATAGCTATAGATACTTCCTCAAATGTTTCAATGCAATCATGTGCTATTGAAAGAAACATTGGAATGTAGCTATAGCTTTCCCTTTATCGAATATATGTTAGCAAATTTACTACAAATTATCATGAAAGAAATAGCTATGGATACTTCCTCAAATGTTTCAATGCAATCATGTGCTATTGAAAGAAACATTGGAGTGTAGCTATAGCTTTCCCTTTATCGAATACATGTTAGCAAATTTACTACAAATTATCATGAAAGAAATAGCTATGGATACTTCCTCAAATGTTTCAATGCAATCATGTGCTATTGAAAGAAACATTGGAGTGTAGCTATAGCTTTCTCTTTATCGAAAATAAGTTAGCAAATCTACTACAAATTATCATGAAAGGGATAGCTATAGATACTTCCTCAAATGTTTCAATGCAATCATGTGCTATTGAAAGAAACATTGGAGTGTAGCTATAGCTTTCCCTTTATCGAAAATATGTTAGCAAATTTACTACAAATTATCATGAAAGAAATAGCTATAGATACTTCCTCAAATGTTTCAATGCAATCATGTGCTATTGAAAGAAACATTGGAGTGTAGCTATAGCTTTCCCTTTATCGAATATATGTTAGCAAATTTACTACAAATTATCATGAAAGAAATAGCTATAGATACTTCCTCAAATGTTTCAATGCAATCATGTGCTATTGAAAGAAACATTGGAGTGTAGCTATAGCTTTCTCTTTATCGAAAATAAGTTAGCAAATCTACTACAAATTATCATGAAAGGGATAGCTATAGATACTTCCTCAAATGTTTCAATGCAATCATGTGCTATTGAAAGAAACATTGGAGTGTAGCTATAGCTTTCCCTTTATCGAATATATGTTAGCAAATTTACTACAAATCATCATGAAAGAAATAGCTATGGATACTTCCTCAAATGTTTCAATGCAATCATGTGCTATTGAAAGAAACATTGGAGTGTAGCTATAGCTTTCTCTTTATCGAAAATATGTTAGCAAATTTACTACAAATTATCATGAAAGAAATAGCTATAGATACTTTCTCAAATGTTTCAATGCAATCATGTGCTATTGAAAGAAACATTGGAGTGTAGCTATAGCTTTCCCTTTATCGAATATATGTTAGCAAATTTACTACAAATTATCATGAAAGAAATAGCTATAGATACTTCCTCAAATGTTTCAATGCAATCATGTGTTATTGAAAGAAACATTTGGAGTGTAGCTATAGCTTTCTCTTTATCGAAAATAAGTTAGCAAATCTACTACAAATTATCATGAAAGGGATAGCTATAGATACTTCCTCAAATGTTTCAATGCAATCATGTGCTATTGAAAGAAACATTGGAGTGTAGCTATAGCTTTCCCTTTATCGAAAATATGTTAGCAAATTTACTACAAATTATCATGAAAGAAATAGCTATAGATACTTCCTCAAATGTTTCAATGCAATCATGTGCTATTGAAAGAAACATTGGAGTGTAGCTATAGCTTTCCCTTTATCGAATATATGTTAGCAAATTTACTACAAATTATCATGAAAGAAAAAGCTATAGATACTTCCTCAAATGTTTCAATGCAATCATGTGCTATTGAAAGAAACATTTGGAGTGTAGCTATAGCTTTCTCTTTATCGAAAATAAGTTAGCAAATCTACTACAAATTATCATGAAAGGGATAGCTATAGATACTTCCTCAAATGTTTCAATGCAATCATGTGCTATTGAAAGAAACATTGGAGTGTAGCTATAGCTTTCCCTTTATCGAATATATGTTAGCAAATTTACTACAAATCATCATGAAAGAAATAGCTATGGATACTTCCTCAAATGTTTCAATGCAATCATGTGCTATTGAAAGAAACATTGGAGTGTAGCTATAGCTTTCTCTTTATCGAAAATATGTTAGCAAATTTACTACAAATTATCATGAAAGAAATAGCTATAGATACTTCCTCAAATGTTTCAATGCAATCATGTGCTATTGAAAGAAACATTGGAGTGTAGCTATAGCTTTCCCTTTATCGAATATATGTTAGCAAATTTACTACAAATTATCATGAAAGAAATAGCTATGGATACTTCCTCAAATGTTTCAATGCAATCATGTGCTATTGAAAGAAACATTGGAGTGTAGCTATAGCTTTCCCTTTATCGAATACATGTTAGCAAATTTACTACAAATTATCATGAAAGAAATAGCTATGGATACTTCCTCAAATGTTTCAATGCAATCATGTGCTATTGAAAGAAACATTGGAGTGTAGCTATAGCTTTCTCTTTATCGAAAATAAGTTAGCAAATCTACTACAAATTATCATGAAAGGGATAGCTATAGATACTTCCTCAAATGTTTCAATGCAATCATGTGCTATTGAAAGAAACATTGGAGTGTAGCTATAGCTTTCTCTTTATCGAAAATAAGTTAGCAAATCTACTACAAATTATCATGAAAGGGATAGCTATAGATACTTCCTCAAATGTTTCAATGCAATCATGTGCTATTGAAAGAAACATTGGAGTGTAGCTATAGCTTTCCCTTTATCGAATATATGTTAGCAAATTTACTACAAATCATCATGAAAGAAATAGCTATAGATACTTCCTCAAATGTTTCAATGCAATCATGTGCTATTGAAAGAAACATTGGAGTGTACCCTTTATCGAATATATGTTAGCAAATTTACTACAAATCATCATGAAAGAAATAGCTATAGATACTTCCTCAAATGTTTCAATGCAATCATGTGTTATTGAAAGAAACATTTGGAGTGTAGCTATAGCTTTCTCTTTATCGTAAATAAGTTAGCAAATTTACTAAAAATTATCATGAAAGAGAAAGCTATAAATACTTCCTCAGATGTTTCAATGCAATCATGTGCTATTGAAAGAAACATTGGAGTGTAGCTATAGCTTTCCCTTCATCGAATATATGTTAGCAAATTTACTACAAATCATCATGAAAGAAATAGCTATAGATACTTCCTCAAATGTTTCAATGCAATCATGTGTTATTGAAAGAAACATTTGGAGTGTAGCTATAGCTTTCTCTTTATCGCAAATAAGTTAGCAAATTTACTAACAATTATCACAAAAGAGAAAGCTATAGATACTTCCTCAAATGATTTTCAATGCAATCATGTGTTATTGAAAGAAACATTGGAGTGTAGATATAGCTTTCCCTTCATCAAAAATAAGTTAGAAAATTTACTACAAATTATCATGAAAGAAATAGCTATGGATACTTCCTTAAATGTTTCAATGGAATCATGTGGTAATGAAAGAAACATTGGAGTGTAGCTATAGCTTTCCCTTTATCGAATATATGTTAGCAAATTTACTACAAATTATCATGAAAGAAATAGCTATAGATACTTCCTCAAATGTTTCAATGGAATCATGTGCTATTGAAAGAAACATTGGAGTGTACCCTTTATCGAATATATGTTAGCAAATTTACTACAAATCATCATGAAAGAAACAGCTATAGATACTTCCTCAAATGTTTCAATGCAATCATGTGTTATTGAAAGAAACATTTGGAGTGTAGCTATAGCTTTCTCTTTATCGTAAATAAGTTAGCAAATTTACTAACAATTATCATGAAAGGGATAGCTATAGATACTTCCTCAGATGTTTCAATGCAATCATGTGCTATTGAAAGAAACATTGGAGTGTAGCTATAGCTTTCCCTTCATCGAATATATGTTAGCAAATTTACTACAAATCATCATGAAAGAAACAGCTATAGATACTTCCTCAAATGTTTCAATGCAATCATGTGTTATTGAAAGAAACATTTGGAGTGTAGCTATAGCTTTCTCTTTATCGCAAATAAGTTAGCAAATTTACTAACAATTATCACAAAAGAGAAAGCTATAGATACTTCCTCAAATGTTTCAATGCAATCATGTGTTATTGAAAGAAACATTTGGAGTGTAGCTATAGCTTTCTCTTTATCGAATATATGTTAGCAAATTTACTACAAATCATCATGAAAGAAATAGCTATAGATACTTCCTCAAATGTTTCAATGCAATCATGTGCTATTGAAAGAAACATTGGAGTGTACCCTTTATCGAATATATGTTAGCAAATTTACTACAAATTATCATGAAAGAAACAGCTATAGATACTTCCTCAAATGTTTCAATGCAATCATGTGTTATTGAAAGAAACATTTGGAGTGTAGCTATAGCTTTCTCTTTATCGTAAATAAGTTAGCAAATTTACTACAAATTATCATGAAAGAGACAGCTATAGATACTTCCTCAGATGTTTCAATGCAATCATGTGCTATTGAAAGAAACATTGGAGTGTAGCTATAGCTTTCCCTTCATCGAATATATGTTAGCAAATTTACTACAAATCATCATGAAAGAAATAGCTATAGATACTTCCTCAAATGTTTCAATGCAATCATGTGTTATTGAAAGAAACATTTGGAGTGTAGCTATAGCTTTCTCTTTATCGCAAATAAGTTAGCAAATTTACTAACAATTATCACAAAAGAGAAAGCTATAGATACTTCCTCAAATGTTTCAATGCAATCATGTGTTATTGAAAGAAACATTGGAGTGTAGATATAGCTTTCCCTTCATCAAAAATAAGTTAGAAAATTTACTACAAATTATCATGAAAGAAATAGCTATGGATACTTCCTTAAATGTTTCAATGGAATCATGTGGTAATGAAAGAAACATTGGAGTGTAGCTATAGCTTTCCCTTTATCGAATATATGTTAGCAAATTTACTACAAATTATCATGAAAGAAATAGCTATAGATACTTCCTCAAATGTTTCAATGGAATCATGTGCTATTGAAAGAAACATTGGAGTGTAGCTATAGCTTCCCTTTATCAAAAATAAGTTAGAAATTTACTGTAAATTATCATGAAAGAAATAGCTATAGATACTTCCTTAAATGTTTCAATGCAATCACGTGTTAATGAAAGAAGCATTTTTGGAGTACCTATAACTATTTGATTCATGGCAATGAAATATGAAACCTATGAATATTTCTCTACAAGAAAGAGCTGTAAATAGCTCTTTAAATGTTACAAGTAAACGTGTTCATTTATAAACACACTTGGAAGCACTGTTACTACTTGCCAAGATTTACCAGCCACCCTTCGTAAACCCTAGAAGTGCTTTTTTCTGTAATCCAGTGTGACAGATATGGTTATTTCGTCACTCTGCATTGTATTAGGTCAAATTGATGTTTATTGCAGAAAGTTATTCATCATTTACTTGTGACATCACAATAAGGTTGATAGGAATCTTGGAAATATTAGCAGTCAAATCAGCAAAGATTTGGAACCGATGCTGTCTGTGCTCCTTAATGTTTTCATACAATCACATGTCAATGGGAAAAACAATTAGGAGTTCTTATACCTTTCCTCTTGCATGAAATCAAATTGGAAATCTACTAAGAAGTCCTGGAAGTCTTAAATCTAACTTGTAACTTGTTGGGGATACGAATCATCAAAGTTCAAAGGAACGACAGTCCCCCAAAAAGGAAACCTGTCTGTGATCATGCACAGAAAGCATGTTTGGTTTGGAAAGGAATGTGGGCGGAGACTCAAACCATAATACAAACAAGGATTAGCAAAGAAACAAAGAGATTCCCGCGCATGGTGATAGGTTTCCCAGCTGTTGATCTGCTTTGAACTTTACCAGCATAACAAACGGCTTAGATAAAAGGGGTAGTCATCGGTATCCTCAACAAAATATTGAAAATATTTCTAAATACAAATATTGATGCTCCGTTAAATAGCATATTCCTCTACTACTTACACTATCGTCATACATTGATATATATCTGGCATCAGTGGCGTGGTGGCCGGGGGGGCACGGGTGCCCCCCCCCCCAGCGGCCTGAGAATGCAGGGGCGCCGAAGGCGCCCAACGTTTAGGGGGCGCCAAATGCATGAAAGCTTGCTCCACACTAAATCGAGTTAGAATGTATAAGATGCGACAGAAAAGTGTTAGAGATATTTTTGCCTCAACTTTTTATTCTATAGGCACCTTTGAAGATGTTTAGATGGAATCAGAAATGTTTTTATTCGATGTGGAATCGATAACTCTCTACACACACGGACATAAAGTGTCTAGAGATTGTGCTATCCCAATTCCAAGGCGTTTTACTCGAGTGGGACCCAATCCTATCTAGAAAAGTCAGTGGTATGGCTACGGGGGGTATAGGGGGCAATTGCTTCACTTTTGTCGAAAGATGGTCCTCTAGCTGGGTATAGGTTGGGTAAGGATTTTCTGAGAAATGTCAAATCTTCCATTTTAGCACTGGCAAATATGGAATTAAGAGATGCATTTTAAGCCAAATTAAAGGATGTTTCCTCAAAAAAGTTCCTCCCACAAGGAGCATTTCCCAACGATAAGAAGGGCATGATCTCAAAAATATTTCCTCGCTCCGCTCGCACAGAGATTTGGTACCATCACTAAGTGGTACGATTTTTTTCTGAGGTTCCGACAAGAGTGCAGAAGAATCATCATCCTTTATTTTCAAAGCATTCTAAAGGAGGAACCAGTCCTAACCCTTGGCGCGTTGTGTAAGAGACAACAGACAACAGTAACAATTTTCTAGGGGGCGCCAAAACAGGTTGTGCCCCCCCAGCCAATTTGGAGCCACCACGCCACTGTCTGGCATACAGTTTGTCCTATTTCGATCCACTGTGCATATCGAATCTACCATGGATGTTTGGTGATGATGACATGACAGGGATGTCTGATTCCTTGAATCTTCCTGTTAAAACATCAGGATTCTTTCAATTTCTTCGCATAAATTGCATTCAGAGCATGGTTGTTTCTTTTATTCTGCCAGACTTTCATGAATCCAATTACTCATTTTTACCGAGAAGCAGTTGAAGTTGGCCCTCTGGTTGGCCCCCATGCAAGATGCATCATCATGCGCATGGCCTAGTTAGTTTTGGAGGGACTTGTTTCCGAACGTCTGATTCATTCAAATCTTCCCGTTAAAAATATCAGCATACCGAAAGTTTCTTCCAAATTTCCCGGCATCAGGATAAGCGCAGGAGGCCTCCTGGCTTGCTTGCAGCACTCTCGTATTTTGTTCATGTGCATGTGTGCATGTCCATAACATAACGCGTCCTGCATGTCTCCCGCCATCTGTGAAACTGAAAAAGTTTCGCGCCTAAAAGTACTGAAGATGACCGCGCTCGCCCCAGTACAGAGCTCAAAGTAGACTCATTACAAAAGTCCCTCTAACTTTGGCTGTTGTATTTGTTGTACTCCTTCCTCCCTCACGGTCCCCTCCGCAAGGCAACCAATATTTTAGATGTTTGAAATAAAATCTAAATTAAAAGTTTAAGTATTTTCCGAAATTGAGTAGCTAAAGTTTCTTCACGGTTTCTTAGAAAAATGCATTTAATCAAAATAATTCTGTAATAAAATAAAATAATTTTGGGGGTGTGCAAAAATAAACTATGCACTTTTGGCAGGCCACGATAAATTGCAGACTGGACACTAGTTAAGGTACTCAATTAGATGCCAGTAATTTTTGTACATTTTTTATTATTTTATTTATGGAGCTATAAGCAAGTTTCTTAAAATTTTAGATTTCGAAAACTTAATTTTCTAAAGATTCAACATGAATGGACAAGGAGAGAGCGTGTTCGTGATGATTTGGGGATTTGTCTCAGTTATAATCCAATGCACGAGTGTTAGTTCTATGTTGGAAGGAATGTAAAAATACTTTTAATGATCGATAGAAAGAAATGTACTCCTTTTGAAGTTACATTAAATTTATGCTTTGGTACAGGTTGTGTTCCTGTGTCCATTGAGTCAAGGGGGTTAAAAAGACAAACTAGGAAGCGTCGTGAGGCCAGCAAGCAAGGAGTCTTGTTGAATTTTTGATTTTGCGACGGCTTTTGAGACGGCACTTTATTACAACTGCTACAGAATTTCGCAACAGACCAATCTTTGAAATCATGCTCGTGCAGCAGTTTACATTGATCAATTTCTAAATACCCAAATCACCAAGGATACGTTTTCTGTTTGTCCATTCATGTTCAGTCTTTAGAAAATCTGATCGACATTTTTTGATTGTTTTCAGCGTTTTCGAAAACCAAGATTTTAAAAAACTAATTCAGGCTTTCTGCTAAAGATCAAGTGCAGTCATTAGTTCCAAAGCGAGAGAAATTAGTTTTGGTGCTGATTTGGTGCACACTTTTTTATATAATGCTTGTAGCAGAAACTCCAGATCTCTAAACACAGCTTGACATACTGAAAGATTGTAAGTTTTTTCTGAAGGGATTTTCACGTGTATGAATAATAGATAAATAAGAGGCGATGAATACATAAATATTTCTATTTGTTTGGCCTTAAGCCGCCACCCCGCTATATCACATCGATTATGGACAATGTCAAATTTGAACTCTGAGGATTTGTCGAACGGTATGATGAGCGATCGCAAGCAAGGTATTTCAGAATCTTGAAACATAGGTGAATAACTTATTCGAGCTGCCTGCAAATAACGACTGTCAATAAAGGACACGAGCAAATATCGAAAACAGAAAGCTCTTTCAAAAGATCTTCTGGTTCCACATTTCGAATTCAAACTCACAAAATTTCGAATGCAACTGAATTTTATTTATTCTATTCAGAAGCTAAATATTACGATTCCCTTACACTCTATTCTCAGCTTTTGAAGTAGAGAACCGAAATTCCTGCAGCAAAATTTAGATTTATCGTTCTACTTTCGATATTCACTCTCACTCATGTCTTCCCTTTTAACATATCGCATGCACAACACGTTTGCAAGCCATTAATATTCATGCATACAATACAGTTCATTCAAATTTGAGAATGTCAATTTAATTGTTATACAAGTAAAAAATAAAACATGCATTTATGCATTTCCAAGACAACCATGCGTGTTGGGAATCAAAGACAGCAAGGAAAGAGGTCAAGGTTTTGCCCTTTGCTTTTTCTGAATTTGAAGGGATGAACTCTATGCAGCGGCGGCTCTAGCCGCCGCGAAGTGGGGGTGGGGTAGCCGGCGAGGGGGTCCGGGGGTGAAGCCCTCGGAAATTTTTTTGGAACCACGCCCTTTAGATCTTAGGGAAACTTCCTTTTTGAATATGGAAATACGCCCTTTCTAGATAGAAAACGACAGATGAAATCATTAATATGCATGTGAGAAACTTCAATGCAAGGCTTTTTAATTGTATTGCAACAAGTATTACAACTAACAGTAAAACTTAAAATGAGTTATATGAGAATGTATTTGAAATATATATTTGATCTTAAACACAAGTGCCACAGTATGTAGTCTAAAGAAGTCAGCCAACAACGTTGATGATGCTCAAAGGGGAACTTTTCTCACTGCGTTCTTCTCCCATTTTTGCACGCAAGTATGTGTTGTTCAACTTCACTTTGCTGTGCGATCACAAACGACACACAAATATTTTAGAATGATGAGATTATATTTAGCATTAGATGACCAAGAAAGCGAGATTAAAGCCTGAACACATACCTACTCCAACATTTTTATGTCATTTTTGGACGAATCTAAATTACCGCATTTTCAAAAAAGTGGGGGGGGGGTAAATACCCTCCCCCCATACCCTCCCGTGGCTCTGCCACTGACTCTATCAATTCTGAAACGAATCTTGTCGAATTTAGGGATGCTAAGTTATGAATGAACTGTATACTGTATCGTATGCTGCTACTCTCTTTGCTTATAATGACAGAGAAGACCTCATGTTCGTTATTGGTAATTGCTTTGTACTGGAATTTCAATAAAAACAGAGACGTAGGAACCAGAGGCACCGGGGGCACCGAGGGCACGTGCCCCCCATGACTTTGCAATAAACAAAGAATTGCCCTTCTAGGAAGTGCCCCTTTAGCTTAATGGAAAAAGTGCCCTTGAAGTGTCATACCCGTTTGAGATGCTTCCTACGTCCCTGAATAAAAAGCAACTGATGCTATTCTTACAAATTGGTCTCTGTCCCGTGTCTCATTACCCTGGGTACCAGACTCTCTAACATAAATTTATGTTAGAGAGTCTGGTACCCAGGGTAGTGTCTCATTAGAAAATTCTAGCATAGCGTACAGCGACCAGTTGTCAGATGTCATATCAAAACGTCAGGAACAAATGCTAGCATCAAATTGGTCACTCAACAACATGTCGAGCTTTTCGTCAATGAATGGTATAGAAAGATATGCAGCTGCGCTATTTACAACAGAATCGTACTTCAGGAGATAAATCAGGATGATTAGTGTAATTTGGAAACTTGATAAAAATTTTACCCTGTCAAATAACAGTCCTATTTGTGTGAGAAACAAGGCTATGTCAGAGATAAGAAAATTCTTAACACTAACCCGACCAAAGAAGCCTCCAAAAATTGAACAAAAATATGTCATACAGACTCAAAACACGCCTTTCAGTCGATAAAGACATGTTCACTGCTTTTCAACAGTTTTTGGCTTTTTTCACAAGAAGATACAAATCAAGAAGACGCCAATGGGTTTCTTTCGTTTCTCGAAGATGGACCACAAGGCCAATTTAGTTCAATCCCTTTGGCCTTTTCATTTGCAAACATGACCTTTTAAAATCGTAAACTAATTGAATTGTCTACCAGGTGAGAAGAAATACTTACACCTTTTAGAAAACTGTACAAATTACATAAATAAAATAATCCAAATCGAGGACATCAAAGCATTTTTAAAATTGTTCAAATGGTTTTTGCATCCTCCGTTTGATTTAATTTGATGATGACTTGAAAAGAACTTCAGGTAGGCCTACCTTAGTATTACTACTCATTTTGGCACGTTTTGATATCTTGACTATTTTTGGAATCACAGCGCTTTCCTTTTGATTGAAAAACTTAATGGAAAGCTTCGAAGAAAATTAAATCATCGTAAATCCTGAACTGAAAGAGAGAAAACGATACATTCTTTAAGAAAACAATGCTTTGGAATAAAGTTCACAGCAACTATGCAAGACTTGTATTGGAAGTTGGAACATAGTTCGAGATGCCACACAGGAAAATGTATTGTATCGGGCGAGCCAGGAAAATGTTGCAATTCACTTTGCAAATTCATTTCTTTGAAAGCCAATTGCATAGGAAAATAGGTAACTTAGACCTCCGATCCGACTTTGGGTCCGTATTAAAAGTTTAACGGATCTATCAGCTTTAGAAACTGTCCCATGTTCTTCCAGTCTGCAGAATAGATTTTTCTGGAGCAGTATCAACGGACCAAAACTGCACTGGAACAGTGAAAAAAGGTCTTTAGCTGTACCAATATAACTTATATAACCGTAACAAGAGTTTGACGGATCATCTTCTTTTTTGAACTGTACCTGCTAATCTGTATCCCCTTTGTTCTTCCAGTCTACAGAAAAGATTTTTCTGGAGCAGTATTAACGGACCAAAACTGCACTGGAACAGTGAAAAAAAGGTCTTAGACCTCATTTACGCTGCACCGGGACATATTTGAATCCGTGACAAAAGCTTAACAGATCAGCCTCCCTTTTACACTGTTCTTGCTAATCTGTAGCACTTTTATTCCTTCCACCTGTAGAGTTAGAGGCCCTTTACATGATAAATTTCAACCCGTGTTGAGTTTCAACACGGGTTGAGTTTTAACAGCATTGCTTATTTTGCCTTGCGTTTATAAACGCGATGAAGGCTTACACCGTTAACCGAGTTGAAACTCAACCCGTGTTCAACTCAACCCGGGTTGAAATTTCTCATGTAAAGGGCCTCTAACTTTGTTGTGAAACAGTGTAGACTCTCTTGAACCGTTGAAACTTTGTAACGGGTCAAAATTTAACAGGTAAAGTGTAATCGTGGTCTTAGTTATTTAACGAAGAACATTTTTTGCACGTTGATTTCCTTCTTTAAAAAGAAGCCAAAAACATGCACGACACGTGCTCTTTGGTTATCATATTCTTTTGGGGATTAACTTATCTCTTATCGAATGAACATGCCTGTACCTTTGAACAAATGTCTAGCCAAAAACAAAAAGGACACCATGAGTTTGGAAAGACTTACTAGATCTTTGATACAATGTTGCATTTAAATATTTTGATAGATCTGTTAATTTGATTAGGCATTGGTCTGGCTGATCCAAGACTTATAAGAATTATAACCAATCAACACGCTCTGTTCTATAAGATTATCGATTTTTCTTCGTTCGTCCTCAAATGGCTTCTAATCAGAGCCCGTTCACAAAATACTGGTACATTTAACTATTCTGGTACATAGTCATACTTTTTAAAGACTTACTTTGGTGCAACATTGGATCCGTAACAAAAGTGTAACGGGTTGTAGGGGCTCCGTCGCCAAACAATAAACAAATCCGTAAACTCGCACGTGTCACCAATTATCCATTGCTCATCCATTATTTCCTGCAGTTTGTTTGGTGGCTTCAACCAAGCCACCAAAAAATGACCGTTAAAAATCCACTTATATCCGAGCAATCGTAGAAGATATGAATGTTTGTTTTGTTCCTTAGTGAAGTACAAGGATTATGTCCAAACAGCATCTTTCATTTTGAAAAAAAGTAGGAAAATCCTTTGACTTTGACTCGCTACGGTCGCTCACTACTCATTCGGACGGGACTGATTCGCTCTCGGAACTGACTCGATAGGACGGGACTGAGACTTTAACAAGTCAACAAACTCCTGTGTGATATCACCTTTTAAAAAACTGCAAAAATCACCGCTTTGTTTACATTAAGGCGACGGAGCCCCTTTAACTTTCCGTCTACGCTATTCCTGCTAGTCTGTAACAGTTTTGTCCTTCTGTTGACAGAAAATTCTGTTGTTGAAAAATTTTTAGCAGTGCATACTCTCTTCAAGCGTAACAACTTTGTAGCAGATCAAAACTGTACCGGTTCAGTGTAAACGTGGTCTCAAAGTTTGGAGGATTTTCTTTCTGTCCATATACCGGGTGTCCCCAAAAAGTATACAGATTTAGTTGACTCCAGCGATGTGAATTTAGCTTTAATCAATGGCTTTTGACTCTAAAAATGTTCCTCGATAGTTAACTTGAACATAGATACCTCATTTGATGGTATTCGTGTTTTGAGAGCAGAAATATCAACCTTGAAAGCTCAAATTTGCGCCCACCTGCAAACCAGAGTATTTAATTAAGAAGAAATTAGGATTTTGATTGCCGCACTGATCTAAGAGCTACAGTTTCTCAAATAGGTACGGCCACCCGCTAGATTAGGTAATGCGATAACCAGCAAAGAATTGTAATTGATAGCCGAAGATAGCGCTAATTGTTTGATGAACGATAAACAATGGCAAATCCTAACAATAGAAAATAAAACTAATTACCGTTTGCTATAACTTATCAAATAATTTTCATTGACAGGTTCTATTTAATTCGCATCTAATCCCTTACAGCCAAATGACGTTGTTTATACCCACTTCAGGTCAAGTGACCATACACTTGGCAAATCATCTCTTTATAATATTGATGCAATTACCAGCATCATACTTTTCATGGTACGAAGCTCTTAACTTGTCTGAAAAGGAAGTTTCCTTAAAGGGGCATTCCGCAGAAAAAAACTGGTTTGCTTTTAAAACGTGCATGCTTATCGTTATAAACATTTTCCAATGTTTCTCCAACTTGAATAAAGTTCAAACCGGCCAAAAACGAAACAGATATTTTTTCAAAATAGAGACCGAGAACTCAGCCATATCCTGGAATTTGAATCCGAGACAGAAAACGAGAATTCTCGGTAAAGCCAATCAATTCTCTTGCGCATAGTCGACCGTGGACACACAAATGAACGAATACAACAGGACATTCAAACTCAATTTAACGAGCGACGCGCAACGGGCCTATCAAGACTCGCCGATGACAGACCGACGGACAATAACGAAAATATGCTACCTTTGTTCGCCAAGAACGATGCATACAAATGGTAGGGTATTGAAATTAAAATTAGTCTATATGTTTTCTGAGTTCATATGAGAAATTGGGTCCATATGAGCAATCATGCTACTGAATTTGTCTATTATAGGGTAGGTCGCGGTAAAATGGATCAGTGAAGCAGTGATGCATTCATGGTTTCACTGCCGCAATGCTGTAGTTGGAGAAAATCAGTTTCCAACATGAACAAATGTAATTCTAGTAATTAGAAATTATGCAATTTTCCGCCAAGGAAACAGTGGTTTAAGTTTAAAAGTCAAGTGACTCATTTTGTTCCGTCTTTCTGACCCATTTTGCCTCGCTCCACAAACGCCCACAATAGCAAAAGTGAGAAACATTTATCTAGTAGTTAAAAATGATGCAATTTTCAGCCAAGGAAAGAGTGGTCTACGTTTAAAAGTCAAGTGACTCATTTTGTTCCGTCTTTCTGACCCATTTTGCCTCGCTCCACAAACGTCCACAATAGCAAAAGTGAGAGACATTTATCTTTCGGCCATCTCTGTCAAATTCATTGCTTTATATCCACTTTTATACTTAGCCTCAATGATGGACCGTTCATCATTTAGCCTGTGATTGGTACTGAAGAGAAGTGAATGGGGTAAAAAGATTTCCCACAGTAGAAGGGTTGGGTAAACGAATATTTCATCACAGAAACATTTTGGGCAAAGTATAGCTGCTTACTTTTGTAATTTCTTAACCATTTCTAGTACAACAAAGATGCAAAATATTCTACTCAATCTCAAGACATGCTCATGATGATTGTCTGTGTTCACTTGAATAGAACGTTTTAACCGAATTTGAAAAGACATGATCTTTCAGGCAAAAATTGCGACAGCCGCAGTTGGGTCAAGTTCTTTTCCATCATACAATTCGTTGTGGTTGGGTAAAACTAATTGTGCGAATGCTTGCAGTTGGGCGAAGATATTGTCATTGTCTAATAAATTTCTTTTGGATCCCAACGGTCCTAATTGAGGATTTTGAATACAATTTTTTACTCGGAAAGCCACACCTACATACAACCCATAGGGAACGTTACACATCTTTCTTTCTAGGTGACCGAGACCAAGGGTTAGAATTTTGCCCTTTCTGAGTTGCCGCATTATAATGAACGTTAATTCCAAAAGCTCCCAATCAGGCAAATGAGACAGAAACGAGCCACTTTCGTGATATACTATATATTGAATGCAGCAAACAATTTCTACAATTATCAAGTTAACAAAAATAATGTTTAGAACACCACTGACAAAATAAAATAAACGGTAAAAATGAATCAGATTCAAATGAAATGATGAAATTGATAGAATAGAATAGAAGTTAAACAGATCAGGCTTCTCATTCAATCTAATCAACATTGCGTACTTTCTTGAAAGTTTTATTCCCTTAGAACTTTGTAGCTGTATGGACGGTTTTGTGTATACTACTTTCGAGCAGACTTTTCGAACTACTGTATTCAATGACCCAAATAAACGAAAACACATTTTCTTGAAAATAAAGTACATCACTATGATGCAGTGATTCAATTTTGTTTAGTTGGTATGTAGTCGTTATATTCTGCATTTTATTAACTTAAAGCTTCAATATATACAGGACGCTGCCATTTGATGCCTGTTTATCATCATCAAACCTCGGTCAGAACGGTCAGATCTACCTGGTTTTATTAAGACTATATTTACATTGTCCCGGCACAGTTTCGATCAGTTACAAAGTGTTTACGGTTCAAGAATGTTTGCACTGCTCCATAACAAAATGTTCTTGTTAGAAAAACATTTCAACGTTTGAAAAATCCGTAAAATTGGTTTTCCAACTGAACCTCAGAACTTCTTCTGGTTCAGTCATACCAATAGTCATAGCAATGGCAACAAACATGATAAATTGCTCGAAAGGTCTTACAATGATTGGCTTGAAGAACACTCATATTTTGAGCCACAAGTTTAAGAAGAAATGCTGGATTCGATCCAGGATTCTTAAAGAGAATATGCAATGGAAAATGGGAGTGTCTCAGAAAAATGAGGTGTTTCAGAAAAAACGTAACCCAACAATAATTATTAAAATTTTAAAAAGATGATAAGTTTTGAGCAGATTTAATGTATACCATCTAAAATTACAGCTTTTCTTTTCCTAAAAATATGCTGTTTGGATACATCACTGGAATTATTTATCAGTTAATTTATATTTTAGTAAGTATGGTCGATGTCAAATGCAGCTTACTGTAAAACACCTTTTTACCCAAAAAATACCAAACAGATTTTGTGAAAACATTTCAGGCCTAAAAGCACTTGAGGTGATGCCCTGAGGTAGGGAAAAAGACAAATTTCTTTCTGTGAGATGCTTTTATCAAAACTGATAAAATAAGCTTTAACAAAGATGAGTTCTTGCCTATGCAAATGTCCCACCACTTTCCTGCATTTAAAATAGGCCGTATTTAAATGTATCCAAACTGCATATTCTTAGAAAGAAGAAAGATTGCCATTTCAGATGGTATACAATACATTAACCGAAATCTTATCATCTTTTTAAGATTTTCAAATATAGTTAGGTTGCGTTTTTTCTGAAACACCCTGTAGGCTTAGATCAAAGAAACACTCAACTTTGGCTATCGAATATTCACGGCTCGAATCACGGCGCTTTTGCACCTTCGATTTGAATGGGATATTTCTTATATATTTTGCTCTTTGCAAATGCAAGCTTTTAACGTTGGACAACCCTTTAAAAGAGCTGGGTCACGTAAAGTAAACAAACTTCTTTAAGAATGACGATTTTACAGTTTTTTATAGGATATATCATGCAGATTTTCCATTACTTTTCTCAAAATGAAAGTGTTATTTTGAAAATGGATTCTTGAATTTCGTAGAGAAACAAACGAAACATTCAAATGTTTTAAGATTACAGAGATATCGATGGATTTCCAAGAATACCTTCATCGTGGATTCACCCAATTCACGAAAATGTGTGCACAACACAATGAACATGTGCGGAAACAATATAGATTATAAAGATAACAGGTTTGTTTACAGTTACGTGGCCCAGCCCTTTTAATTTTACTTAATCCTCAATTTGTATATTATCGTGAAGGCAATTTCTTGAATGATAATCAATCATAGTAAAGAATTTTAGTGGAAAAAAGAGAGATCTGCTTAAAAGCTTGTGCTATTTTATAGTATCCTTCAAAAGCAGGTAGCTAATGGATCTTCAGAATATTGCCAATTGAAAACGATTATCAATCTCCGCGAATTTAATGTGAACTTTGAATCAACAACACCTCCGAAAGAAGCATTTCAATATCAACTGCATTTTCAAATTTTGTTGATTGCTCAAACACTGGAACTACGCATTCTGTTGATGAACAACATAAAAAGCATCTTTCTCGCTTTAGATGAGAATTAATATTCGGGACCTTAAAGCTAGTCTGTCATGCTTTTGATTGGGTGATAATGACAATACAAAGAACAGGAAATTTGAATGGCTGATGATCCTACTGAATTTCTACGACAGTAGAAAGTGAGAATGATTAGCCCCTCCTTTGTTTTAGGTGCACAGGTTCACAAAGCAATCCGCTGTGTTGAGATCTATCTTTGTTGCGCCCAATCAGATACTTGACAAACTGCCTTTAAGTACATTAAAATGGGTCAAAGGCAAGCTCAGTGAGTGAACGAAAGCTTTTTTCTTTAAAGGCATTGAGTCCGTATAAATAGCGCGCCCATGACTGACATCAACTTTATTTCAACCATAAAACATAAGGTGTCATTTAATCGCTAAGGAAATTAAACCAAAGAAATTCTTGAGGATAATATAAGTATTAAGAAGCATTTGGTCTCCACTGCTGACTTTAGCACTATTGTGTGATAACAAAGAGCTGTCAGCATTTTTGTCAGCAAAAATTCAGGATAGGGTTTACACTCATGTATTTATATGGACTCAATGCCTTTAAAGTGGCATTTATGACCACAAGAGATATCATGAAAATTTTTGATGTGTGCGAAGTTTTAATCTAAACTTGCCATTAACATTTGCATACAAAAAGGAAGCGATACAAAGTATTTGAATCATTTAAGCGTGACTTTATGTCACAGCTAGAACTGCCATGACAATTTTCCTCGTTGAGGATTGAAAGTAAGACACTCTAGCTAAATCTTGACATTCAACTTGCCTGTCTCATGATTGAAATTAAATTGCTACAACCCCTACAGCTTTCGTTGTTGTCACTTTGATAATGCTAATTCATCTAATGATCTCAACTATCAACCCATGTTGATACCATTTGATGGTTGAGTGTTACCAAAGGTGGCTGAGAATCCTAGCCAATTTTCTTGTCGACTCTTCTTCCTTGTACGAACTGCCAATAGTGCACTTATAAATGTACAAATAAGCATATAGAGTTTAATGCCACATTCCTACAGAGCAATTAAAGTCACCTTTACGTCAACCCAAACCAGTTTACAACCGAGCTTTATTTCAGTTAGGTTGGACCTGATTTTCAAGAAGAAAACCTAGATTAACTTAGTATGGTCACAGCTTTTGACTTTATTTACATAACTTGGAAGGTATTGAGTCACGATAAATAACTCTGCTCTGCTGTGCATCATGTGACCCATGTGATACAGAGCAAGTATCACTCCTAACAAGCAAAAAGAAACCCGCTGTAACACAATGCGTTTCATGTGATCAATTTCGTTTCACATGAACCTCTTCCAATCAGATGCACCATCTAAGGCCATGAGTCAGCAGATTCATCATGTTTGGAGATATGCGCAGACAATTTAACATGACTCGATGCCTTTAAAAAGTTGTTTAAAAATTTCAGTATGAAGAATTCGGAAAAAATCTTTTGGTACATATGGGGATTCTCTTTTCACGGTTCTAGTTTCTGGCAAAGCATGAATCGATTTATACATATAATTACACAAATATTTACACTAGTCCTTTACCCACAACTTCAAACGTTGTTTAATTCTCAATATGAAAGGGGGACAAACTACGGAGTATAATTCTTTGCAGGGATTTTCCCTCTGCGGGGCCTTATTATTTTCTAACAGAGAATCTATCAATTTACAAATATACACAGAGATTATATCATCTTCAACATCTTTAGTCAATCATATTGTTGGTGACATTGTATTAGCATCTTGATTACTGCGTTTCCTCTTCTGCTTTGAGTTTTGAGTATAACTGTAGGCATAATTTAGTTTCCTACTGCACTTTCTATGCAAGATACCTTTAGCTGCGTCTATGACAAGTTTGCTGAAAGTCATTCCGATGGAGATGAAGACCCCTTGAAAGCTAACAGCAATTACTGCACAAACTTGAGCAGCTAATGAGCTACTTGCAAACATTTCTAAAATTCTGCTGAGTAGAATCTCAAGCGATAATAACATAGTGATCATTGCCATCGTCCACTTCTGTCGAGTGATAGCATCTGTCTGTACCAGTGGAGCAGGCTTCTTGAAATGCTCTCTGTAGTTGTATAAAGTACAAGCAATATTCGCAAGGAATGTTATTGAAATTGGTAATAGATATGAGTAAAAATTGCTCCATATTTCAGCCACAAAACAACTCTGTAACTGTCCATACCCGATCGAACTGCCGGCTGAAAAATGTATTATTGTGCAAATAATCGTGATGACTGCAGACATGCCAAATGCAATTGAACTGTAAATGATAAATCGTTCTTCTCTTGCAGATGAAAATTTCTCACTGAGTTTCAAGTTGATGTCATATGACACACAACTCAGCCAAATGAATGCACTCAGTGCTGTCCAGTGAGATAGAATTGAAATTGCCGTGCATAATTCTATACCTTTGTTTGTTGTTAATGCCATTGTTTGGAATATATGTAACAATAATTGAACAGCAAGAAGACAGAGTATGCAATTTCTTGGAAAAGTCAGCTGCAAATTTTCAGATTGAAAATAAACTATGAAGAGCAAAATAAGACACAGAATGCTTAGAATATTTCCGAACATCCCAACATAAATTACTGCTGCATGTTTATTCAATGTTCCTGAGTAGGTTCCATTTGGTTTAATCTTAACATCCTTTGGCACGAAGCATTCAAACTTTGTCTCAACAAATGTTCCACCTTTCAATTGGCAATCAGAACTTCTCGACTGCAGAACCTTCTTGATAAATCTTCCTGTTGCCAAAAGATACAACTTCTGCATTGAAGGCACAGATTTTGTACCATGTTTAATAGCACTAATATTCGAAAATGTATTTTCGATATCTTTAGAAATAATGGACACACCGTACCAAATATTGAACCAATGACTCAATTTTGTCTGAAGATAATGGCAAAGTTCCTTGGCAGAAAATATCCCTCGTACATATTTCATAACGTGGTTAACTCCTTTAGAAAGTCTCACATCTAGGTCATTTGATATCGTTCCTGTTTCAGTACTGTTTGGTAATAACTGTATGAACCTTAAACAAGGATATCTAGGCCTTGTTTCTCGTGGTCTTACACAGCTAACTGCAATCAGCAACCAAAGCAAAAGACTTATTTTTCTTCGTAAATACATTATTTGATAATCTTTCATAAAGATAACTTCTAAATTTACTCTCTTGAGGATGCGCTGCTTGTATTTTCAGCAGCTCTGCTAGTCCCCTGTGAGCTGCAGGTTTACTTCTGCTCTCGCTGCAAATATTCAGTTTAAAAGGATGCAAATCATCAACGGTAATTCATCAATAAGGTCGTAATATTTCACTCTCTTGGGAACTGATGGCTGTCTTTGTGGAATAATGGCAAAATCTAACTATCTCTGACAACTGAAGCAGCTTAGCTAATCCATATGAGCAGCACTTTTATTCTTCTTCTTGCAAATGTGTATTAGCAAATTGGTGCAAACTGTAACCACCACGTAAATCCGTCAAGAACGCCAAACAAGTTTAGACAAATGACTCATTTCGGCCCCCGACAGACAAGCGTCCTTTATATATAGAACTACATGCTGGTTGCATTCGATATCTAGCAACCATTTCCCACAAAATGTATTCAAATGGGTTTTATTGAATATGGAATTCAACAGTCTTCAATTGTATTCATTTGTGGGGGTTGGCTCTTATAAACAATGTGCTCACCGGCCATCTTATATTAATTCCGTTGCTATCTAATCTGCAAATTGATATTCTTGAATTGAACCACCAACAAAACTATCTAGCCACGTATTCAGCTGCAAAGCAAAAACACACAGCATGTTAAAACAGGTCGGATTCAACGGCATAGAGATCATATCAATTTCAATTTGAAAAATGTTCTTTAATTATTGCATAAGCGGTTTCTGATCTCCTTGTCTATAACACATGTTTATCTTGCTGGATTAAAATAAATAATCATTGACAATCATCAAAACATTGAAGTTAGAAAAACAATCACATGAGTTAGCCAGTTTTCGTATTCATGTTGTGTCTTGTGTGGTTGACAATTATCAAATGCTTTCTTCAAGTTTAGAACCACAATGAAGTTGCTGAGATTGGGAAAGACTTTGAAGACAAACTTAAAGTTAGTCAGACCAATAACAGAGAAAACATTTCAATGCAGAGACATTTTCAGTGCTTAAAATGAGATGTCAGCGGGAGAAAGCGATTCTTTTCAGTATATAACTGAAGGTCTTAGAAGAAAAATGTCGTGCGAGATTCCTCAGGGGTCCTATCTAGGGCCACTCCTTTTCATTGTTGAACTGTTTGATTGTTTTCATTGCCTTAGGTGAATCCCAGTATTCCAGGATGTGAATGGATGATACGCCCACGAGGATTGCAGCAAAGGCATGCTGTAAACAGCAAGAATTGTTTTGCTGGCAAACCACAGACACGACCAGGTAACAAATCTGATATTTCAGCGACAGTTTGGGAGTAAATAAACTAAGCACGAACAACTCGAGCCCCAAAAGACTGAGTCTATGTTATATGGCATCCATACGGAATAAATAAAATGGATGACCTACTTTCACTCAAACGAATAGAATGGAATAAAAGATGTAAGGAAAATACAGGCTGTAGGTGTAATTATCATAATACAAGGCCTTTAAGAAATAAATGGGAGATCTAGCAGGTAGTCCATTGTCTTTGAAAAAACTTAAGAAATATTATTCCCAGCTAAAGTTAGGTGCTATATTATCATTCTACAAAGTAAAAGCGCTCGCTTCGCTCTCGCTTCAACATTGCTGGCTACTGCGGAAAGCTTCTACAGTAGCTCGTTTTGATAATCTTTATATATATTGTAGAAAATCTATATGTATTGTTATCAATTAGCAGATTTTATGCATGATTGTGGAAGCAGAAAGATGGTTGTTGATTTAATCTATCTCTAACAGTTTAATTTAGCGTTGGAGGTTTTATCAGCATTTAAGTGTTGATAGAATTGCAGGCGCTTCTATTTGTTCCTCTGGTCTCGTCAGTTCCCGGGGGGTCTACTTAATACAATAACCACCCGGGGATGTGCCTGCCAATAGGGTGTCATTTTCGGCTGAAAATTCCGGGACAGGATTATACCTTTTGCACATTTATTCCGGGACCGGTGTGTCCTTTAGAGCTACTTTTTCCAGGACAGATCAGATTATTATCTATAAAGATACTCCAATTCATGAACTTATTAAATTAAAATGTTAGTCGCGGTAGCAATTAACGAACAGTACTCTTAGTAATATCATTTTCACGAGAACCATCAGTTTCCCCGATCTTATTCCAGGACAGGTATCATGTTTTCAGAATTTTATTCCAGGACAGGGTCATAGAATTTTGTTCTGGCAGGCACATCCCCGTTGTTTTTCTCCAAGGTAGACCCCTCGGGCGTCAGTTATTCTACTTGCTATTAGTTACCCTTGCTTCTCTGGCTTCTCTCATGCACTCGTGTGTGCTCTAATTGCCCTCGTTTCCCTTGTTGCCATATCGTTGCTCTCGTTGTCCTCGTTTAGCAAGACTTTAATCTGACATTTAATACTTTCACACCAAACTGTTTTAATTATTGGTGATAAACCCAGCTTACTAGATATTTATCATTAAACAATTTTATTATGGAATGATTTCCAAAATGTAATTTTATAACACTCTCGCATCAAGCATTACCACTTGTCTCAGCTTAAACTAGGTCACATTTCAGTTGAGTTAGATGTTGATTTTGGTTCGTAAACATGGAAAAAGTAGGGAGCAGGCGTAATTCTAGGTAGAGCGATATATCAACGCAACTTTTAAAGCAGGCTTGCGGCCAAATATTTTAGGCTTGGTTATTTTCTCGTTTCAAGTCAATCAGCAACTAGGCGATGCATGTAATAAAAGCTTGTCCTTGAGTCCTTGCGATCACAAAGTTGTTATGCTTGAGTGATTACACACCTGCTATAAACAACAAGCTGGTGCGAAAAACCTGAACAATTCATTTAACTGGGAAACAGAAATTGCTTGGAATACACAACATTAGATGAAAACAACACAAATTTGGCGAAATCGAAGGACGCGCGAGGGCGGGGGAGGAATGTGAGGTTTTCAAGAGTGGAACAACCAAGATAAATGAAAATTAAAAAAAACTTTAAGCAGGTCGTTACATTACGGCTTTATCAAAACGGCACATTTCAGAACAATTCATCTTCTGTAAACGGGCTCTAAGAGAGGAACTGGAATCATTCAGAATCAGGAATCGCCGAAGGAGCAGGAGGCGAAGCGCACCATCAATTGAATTCCGATGTGTGATGCAGAATTTGAAAACGAGGCGAGTCAACTGCGACTGCAACTTGAAAGGGTGGAAGAAATAATTAAAGTCCATCTCAAATTAAATGTCACCTGAGATTCACAATAACGCAAAATTTCCTTGCAAAACATTTATATTGCTGTTATTCGCGGGCATCTAATTTGAGAAAGACTATAATTTGCAAGGTAAATTTTTGGCTCTGGCACCCAAGGTATAAGTTTCCCTCAAAATGAGGACACCTCGATTCGTTTCGAATTGGCATCAAACACAGAGAGACCATTTGGAAACAAGGTCGCACTGACCTTTTAATGCTATCCCCGCCATTTTAACCTGGAGGCGTTTTTTAGTTAGATTTTAACTTACATATGTATATTGTACACATGTAATTAGACATCTCTTTCTTGCCTTCCTAACATTTTATAATAGATCTCATTTTAATTTTGATGGCAAATTCTACATACATACATTACATACAGGAGCAAGTTGCAGTACTGTGCCTTGGGGAGCATTGCATAGCGATCGTGACCTGCATCTGTACTTTGAATAAAGGGCCCATCTGTATGACAGAATATTCAAGAATTCCGAACCCTTTTGCATGAATATCAGGAAGTTTCTAACCCATGTGTATGAATTTTGTCGACTAGAAGACGTAAGGTCCATTCAAATTTCTTCAGTTTTGACTGGCTACACGCTGTTATTGTCGTTGTTGCTACACAAAACATCGTTTCTCTAGCGAAAAAGGAGGAGATTTTCAGTTGTTTGGTGCGGATAATCATTATGGGACCAAATATTAACTAGTAATTTCTGAAAAAATTACCCATCTATCAGAATAAAGGTAAATAGCAGACCCATATTTTGGGGATTTCAGATGAAAAAACCCACTCATATGGGAGGTGGAGGCAAGTCCAGTATCACTTTTTAAGGCCTCGGGGTTGACATAGTATTTTTTTATTTATTTATTTACTTTTTTTATTATTCAATTTATTTAACGTTGGCTATTTACAATATACAATAGCACAAAGGTGCTAATTTAGGCCAACTACAATTAAAAACAAAAAATACAAAAAGAAACTAAATATACCCTAAGTTTTCTACATAACGCTTGCATAGTCTGCAGTTTCCTGATTTTGTTTTATATCTTTCAGTTAGAAGTAACCGCAGATTTCTCTGATGGACAGATGCCGAGTTTTGATTCACGAGTAGAGTTTCAACATCTGAGTGATTATCTTTATATACAATGCGTAAAGCCCTTTCTTGTATCTTATTGATTTTTTTATTTAGGTTTCTATCATGAAACATCCATACCAATGGGCAATAACTAAAATGTGACATGATGAACGCATTCATCAGTGACGCAAGTTGTTCAGTCTCTATGTAATTCGCAATTCTAGCCAGAGCATGTAGTTTTTGGGCAGCCTTCTTACAGAGCGTTCCAACGTGGGACTTAAACGTTAGTTTATTGTCTATGTTGATTCCTAAGAGCATTTGCTCCTTGGTCTCTTTGATCATAGAAGTACCAATTTTCACATGTATATCGTCATGTATTCCACCAAAAATCATTACATGGCATTTTTCTTCGTTAAGTTTCATATAGTTATTAGGAAACCAGTTTAAGATGGCTGCAACGCCATCTTCCAATCTTCGCACAACATCATCTATCTTATCATTCACAACGTAAATAGTGGTATCATCAGCGTAATTACAAATTTCGGCATCATCCATCAGATAGAGCATGTCATTTATATATATGTTAAATAAAAGTGGTCCCAAAACGGAACCTTGTGGAACACCGAGATTTGTTTCGCGCCAATTGCTGAAAGAGCCATTTACCTTTACACGCTGTTTCCTCGCTGAAAGATAACTATAAATAAATTCAAGTGCAGATCTGTCTAAGCCATATGCATTGAGTTTGGCTATCAGCAGTATTTTGCTCCTCTAGGTATCGTAGCCGTAGTGTTGTAAAGTAGATTACGTAGTGTAGGTAGTAATCTGTCATGTAAATTTTTTAGATTGAATATATAAAAAAAAAATTTAACAAGAAAGTATCCCCCGGGCACTAAGCGTTTCGTCTTCCGTGCTTTCAGTGCATTCGGTCATAGTCTTATGACTATGATTCGGTGCTTTCGGTACTTTCTGTCCAGAGTCACACTTGTACTAAGGCTATACAAAATCCATTAAAGAGGCAACCAGAGTACACACTCATTAGGACTAGGACAATAGCTGCAAGACCACTCCTAGTTACTTATCAAGCAAAGATTATTCGTGAAAACGTTACAGCATCACAGTAAAACTTTTAAGTTATGTAAGATGTTTCTAGCAGAATTTTGCAACGGTAAAAATATTTTGTTTTCAGCTTTATTGGATTTGACTCATTAAATCGAACCACAATTGAATTAGGCTGAAAACGAATAACTAGCTGGAAACGAGTTATCAGAGTCATGGGCTGGCCAACCTCTGATAACACCAACCTATAATAATCTTATCTTAGACAAGAAAGAATTTTTGGCAAAACCAAATTTACAGCTTTTTCAGATAAAACACAAGTTTTCAGACACTAGACTAGAACTGATAGTTATGTTGCAAAAGAGCGTATTTGAAATAATTGTCATAATGGGTGCCTTGAAAAGCTCCATATTGTGTGCTGTAAAGGTACCCAAAGGCAGTCACTGGCTATATCGCTGCTAGTTCCCTGAAGGCAAATGATATGAACAGAATTTTGGTATCACCATATGGTTGTAGCACTCTTTTGAAATGTTGAATAGAGTAGGCCTACCCTGCCTCGACCACTATTGTTACCAGTCGCGCAGCCATTTGGCGTAAAACATTGAAACCAAACGGAGTAAATAATAGTAGCAAAGTATCGTTGGTTTGATTTTATCAATTATCCCATCTTCATACCAACTTAGCATCACTTCTGTCCGACAGTAGAATACGCCCAACGGGGCTAGAGCAAGCACGTTTTTCACGCAAATGTTGGATTTTGATTGAAAACATTGAAACAGATTTTGTCAATCAGTCTTTCGAGCCATCATCGTCAGAGTCAAATGCCTGTTTCGAAATGGCTCAATGGTATATTGAATCAAGCGCAAAAATTGCTTTCTTTTGCTGGCAACGACGCTTCTGAATGGTCTGTCCGGTAATTCTGGATTCAAATTGTAGTCACGCCATTGTGCGAGGAGTTTTTCATGGGTAAAAGGAGACTTGAAACCAAACTCTAAAGTATTTGGCAAACAGTGTTTGCTCGTTTGTCAAGAGTTTGAAATACATCTAGAAGGCTACGGAAAGATGACAATGGACAGATTTTATGAGATCATGATAATCACTCAATCACTGATTATCTATCGAGATTTCGGGCTTTTATCATTTTCCAATTCAAATTAGATATCACGTGAAAATATCCGCGAATAGTAGCAACTCAGGTGTCTTGCATGGGAAATTTTGCGTTATCGCAAATTTAACTTGTCGGCTAATTTGAGGCAGTCTTTAAATGCTTATGGCTATTCTAAACAGCTAAAGGAAATTGTCCATTGATTGCAGTGCTAAATGTTGCTATGCCTTTTGCTGGTGACGACGCAGCTGAATGATGAATGGCAATTAGTACTGTCAGTCACACCATCGATGGAAAAGAAACTGCGATGTATCATGGGCTGTAGGAAACTCTGAATCAAAAAAGGTTTATGTATGATACATCGAGCTATCACTGTCCTAATTTACAATTTCGCACGTAACACCGGGTGTCCCAAAAAACTGTATACAGATTTGGTTGACTCCAGCGATGTGAATTTAGCTTTAATCAATGGCTAATCACTCTCAAAATGTTCCTCCGTAGTTAACTTGAACATAGATACCTCGTTTGCTGCTATTGGTGCTTTGAGAGCAGAAATATCAATCTTGAAAGCTCAAATTTGCATCCACTTGCAAACCAGAGCTTTGGCCTAAGCAAATTCCTGAACCACTCGACATTAAGAACTGAAATTAATGAAAAATTAAAAAGAACTTCCCAATGGATGACTGGGGGTGACTTCTGGAAAACAGAATAACACAAGATCTAATATTGTTCAAATTTTATCAAGACTCTCGTTGATTTATACGCTGTGCCTAAGAAATTGCTTAGGCCAAAAGGCTAAAGCTCTTGTTTGCAGGAAGAGGCAAGTTTGAGCTTTCAAGATTGATATTTCTGCTCTCAAAGCATCAATACCAACAAACGAGGTATCTGTGTTCAAGTTAACTATCGAGGAACATTTTGAAAGGGATTTGACCTTGATTAAAGCTAAATTCACATCGCTAGAGTCAACCAAATCCGCATACATTTTTTTGGGACACCTGGTATAACGAGTTTGTTTTTCTGTGTCTGCTTCACCTGCGAAAGCGCCATTTTAATCCTCACGCAGTAACCTGGAGCCACACCGTTTGAGTGGTATAATGGGTCTATGTCACTTCATTCTGCCACGAGCGGGGATCAAAATAGCACCTTCGAAGAAGAAGCAGACACAGAAACTAGCAAACTCGATCTATAACAAACGAAATAACAAATAATTGATGGGATAACTCGATGTATCATACATAAAACCTTTTTCAATTCAGAGTTTCCTAGAGCCCGAGGCATGAAGAACAGATGCTTATTTTCTTCAGACGAGTGAAACATGGCTCAAGAAATGGCTGTGATCGAAAATAAATGTTTCTTTGCTTGTGAAGATGCAACATGTGGTGCTCTTCCACCTCAAATGCTAATAATTTAAAAATTCTGTACAAATTGAAGGGTCATATCTGCTTTGTGACCTCTCACGATATCACGCTACATCGTTTCATAGGATAGAAATCAAGAGTTCGCCATCTTGTTTTCGAGAGAACAGCAAGAATGTTATTTGTTTCATAAATAATAGAAAGTAATTTCCTCTTCGCAACTCACGATGAATGAAAACAAATGGAAAGAAAAAACAATCTGAAGGAAGACTTTGAAAGAAAGAAAGTTTGAACTTCTACGGATGTGTCTTTTGGCTCTTTTGGGTTTGAGTAACGTTTTTCAGCGTATCTTGAAGGAAGGCAAGACCACGGTAGATAGTGCTATGTAGCTTATTGTACCATTGTAAAACTTTATATGACTTCAAGTTTCATGCTCCAGTGTTATAGTAATAGACAGACCTTTTAGCTATTCTACAAAAGAGCCTGGGTCGAACATTTTTATACGTGAGGTTCGATCGAGTGACGTTGGAGCTTCTATAACCATTGTGCACATTCGAAAATTCATCAAAATTTATCAAAATATCGTTCTATTCGAATGCTGTTTTAGAATAGCTAAAATGGTCTATTGCATGATTTCGATCATTAAAGAAGGTAAAACTTATTCAGCAATAATTGCTTCTACTTCTCTTGTGACTCTTATTTCTATCACAATCTACCCATCATACTCAGTCCATTTATGAATGATTTCATCAAAAATTTCAACTGATTAACAAATTCAAGTTATTCTTTCAAAACCTGTAATAGCTTGCTTGTCTGACTGAACGATGCAACATTCTACGAACTACGACATGAGGATCTTAAAAAAAATCAATCCATTCTATATTCTACTCCTGTGACGAAAAACTTTACTAAGGTTGATTAGAAGGTAGAAAATAGACAAAAAGATGTGATATCCTGACCACCCTTTCTACAACTAAATATAGAAAGGGCCTTTGCAACTAGTATGCCTTGCACGAGCCATCTCTTTGTTGGCGGCCACCATGAAATGTGCCCTGGTGCACCATGAAATGTACCATGGGTACCAGAGCCTTAATAAAAAGTTATCAAGGTTCTAGTACCCAGGGTGCATGAAATGATGACAGCAAAGAGACTAAAAAAGGACGTATTCACAAAACATGCCGGTTGCTAATGTCTCATTCAATTCCTACCCTGACGACCCCCCCCCCCAGTGCAGACAGGGGGTCAACAAAAATTACTTGCTCAAATTCCCGGGGGCCAGGAAATGAGAAAATGCCATATTCCCAGTTACTGTCTTGTATTTTGATCAATACTAAGTCCTAGTCTGACGGTCTGGGGAGTATTCCACTCCATGCAGGGCTGATAAGAAATTGCTACAAAGATGTCTTCTATTTAACAGATTTTTACCTAAATTTCAATTGATGTTCTTATAATGTTCAATTGATGTTCTTTCAATTGATTGATGTTGATGCACATATGGCTAATCTATCTATAAAACCCTTTTCCACTGTAACCTATTTTTCCAGGACTTTCCAGAAAAGAAATTGAAAACTTAAGAAGCTTTCAGCCTATAAAAATGGAAAGTACCATAGATATAAGAAACCTTTTAGGCTGAGGTGTGAAAAAGTGGTTTCTTAAATGTGGGGCCTTACTGTATGTCAAACATTTTTCATATCAATTTACAAGGTAAGTTTTACAATGTTTCAAAAAGCGTCAATTAAAAAAGCGTGATCCACTGAAAGAAGAAGGTGTCAAAGAAAAATACGAAAGCAGGTGTAACAGTGCATTGCAATTCCTAAGTTGCGAAACGATCTTTGGGTAATGTATGAGAACTTTCAGACCAAATAAAACTGATTCGATCTGTCATGTCGCAAACATGAACAAATAGATAGCTACTTACAAATACTCCAAGTTTCAACCTGATAAAAGTGCTAAGAGGGTTGCCGATCTCAAGTTGCAAGATGTTATTATATCATCAAGTAACGTTTAGGACTTCGTAGACCTACCAAAATTGATTCGATCCAGTGTGTCACAAAACATAATCAATAGTTTATCGCTTAAAAATTGTTACAGTTGAGCCAACAAGGACAGATTTTGTAAGACAATAGCATGAGTTGCTTTTGATTGACGCCGCAATTCAAAGCGATGAGCGATCGCAGGCAAAGGAAATTATCTCAACCAGTGATTAAAAAAAAATAAAGCCGCAAAAGTCTCTCTGGAACCCAGGTAGTTAGCTCGCTCGTTGTTCATGCCAAAAAATTGTTTTGAAGAGCAAACATGAGCATATATCAAAAGAAGAAGGTTGTATCTACACATCTGCCTCGGGCATTTAATTTGTTTCGTTCAAAAGCCAATTGGGAGGTGATTCAATTCTCTTATTTTGTGGGTGTAATTTGAAACATTTACTGCTCAGCTTCTGAACCAAAGAAATAAAATGCCCGCGGTAGATGTGTAGATACATCCTTCTTCTTTCGATCTATGCTCATGTTTCCTCTTTAAAACAATTTCTGGAATGCACAACGAGCGTACTAGCTACCTGGGTTTCGGAGAAACTTTTGCAGCTTAGCTTCTTTTGAATTACTGGCAGAGGGAATTTCCTTTGTCTGCAATCGCTGATCGCTCTGAACTCAGGTGTCAACAAAAGCAACTCATGCTATTGCATAACAAAATCTGTCTTCGTTATTTGAACTTATATCTTAAGTTACAAAATGTATTTAAAAGAGCTTCAACTAATTCTTAAGGATTTTAAACTGATTTGATCCAATATGTCAGAAAACATAATCAAATGTTCCTACAAATTGTTAATTGCCTGATAAAAGTGTTAGAGGGCTGCAGATCATATGTTTAAAAACTTTAAAATAAGATTCAAGTTATATTTACAGACCCATCAAAACCGATTCGATTATATGTGACAAAGGTAAAAAAGTATCAATATTTAGCATCAACAGTGACTTATAAATCCTCCCAGTTCAGATTTTTTTAAGATAATGCATAAGAATTTACAGACCTACCAAAACTGGTTCGATCCAATTTGTCACAATATCATCAATAGTTAGCATCAATGGTTACGTTCAGTATAAATTCCGCGATAAATTCAGCAAGTTTTTAGATCTGCAATGAAAGACAAGACTGTTCACAAATAGCGGCTATTCATGCCCGAAAGAGGCCGTGGTGACTGTTTTGAGAAGACGAGCTTTTAATGTCATTAGCACGTCTGAAGAGCAGCTGCGGCTAGCATAGGAATCCAATATTGCCGCCGATTTTTGCTCGTGGCCCATGGCCGAAACCTCCAAAGCTTTATTTTCACGGACCAATCAGAGGATGAATAAGCGAAAAAGACAGAAGAAACTCGTGAAGATTCTTAAAAAATTTACATCCCTTTATAAAATACAACCAGGACAAAAAACTGTTTGAAATTCCCCGAATTGTTTTGAGGAAGCCTACTCTCCAGATATTCGGGTATACGAGTTTGGATGCTGGTTATACTCCAGGTTTGGCGGAGTTATGGCCTCTCCAATAGACAATATCGGCTGAGGCTTGTCGAATCTTCTTTACGCCACTTAAAATCAGATGATAAAAGCTCTTGATAAAACCTCTTTTTAATTCTATAACTTATTTTGCCACCATGAACTCGTGCCATGAATCCAAAAAGTAGTATACAGTAATACAGGAACTTCCCTTGAGTATTGCTACATGACTAGGAAATACGTAAACAAACCTTCGTAGATAATTTCAGTTCACATAGAAAACAAAGGGGTATTGAATCCTTGAACGAAAGAAACTGTGGCAGATGGCAAAAAAGACAATAGCAAGAACAATTAAAAATCGCAGATTTTGGCATTTTCGGGTCGTTCTTACAACAATCACCATTGGCCATTACTATTATCTCTCGGCCAAACTTTCTATTGTTTTCAAGATTCAGCGCCTTATCGGTTTGTGTGTGAATTGGGTGGAGAGGCCATAACTCCGCCAAACCTGGAGATATTCCAACCGACATCCAAATTTGTATACCCGAACATCTGGAGAGCAGCTTTTTCAAGAAAATTCAGGAAAATTCAAGCAGTTTTTTGTCCTGGTTGCATTTTATGAAGGAAGGTAGAATTTAGAAAAATGTTCACGGATTTCTTTTGTCCTCGTCGCGTACTAGCCGTCTGATTGGTTCCTGAAATGAGGCTTTTGGAGGTTTCGGCTATGGGCCACGAGCCATTCGGCCATGGACGACATTTGATTCCTATGCTGCTGCGGCTTAAAGTCTGAGACCTGTCAATCAATTTGAACAACATTTCAATTTATGTTAAAATGACGCTCAAAAACAAGGACAGATTTTGTAAGACAATAGATTGAGTTGGTTTGATTGACACCACGATTCAAAACGATTGCCGATCGCAGACAAAGGAAATTCTCTCAACCAGTAATTCAAAACAAGCAAAGCCGCAAAAGTTTTTCTGAAACTCAGGTAGCTAGCTCATGTCGTTACAAACAGTCCCTTCGATCAATCATCGCTGCCATTAATATCACAACTAGGGTGGTTAACAGTCAAAGAAATGATCGACTTCGAGACAGCTTGTATAGTATATAAAGCCTTGAATGGGCTTGCACCCCCTTACATGCAGTCAATGTTTCACAAATTGTCCGATTCTTGCAATCGGACCTTACGTAATACCAGTACTGACCTCAGGATTCCACTCTGTAAGACCTCAAATGGGCAGCGGAGCTTTTCGTATCGAGGAGTTACTGTTTGGAACCAGCTGAGCAATGAAATAAAAACTGCTCCTTCGCTAGCCACTTTCAAAACGAGGCTAAAAGCATTTTTGAAAGATCAAAGAGGCTGATAATCTAATTCAACATTCAGCACATACGTTTGACTTCCGAGTCCCTTTATTTTTACATATATTTCTTTCTTTTATGTAGGATCTTCAAGTTTATTTGTAATATCATGTATTTAGGTTAGTTATGTTTTTAAGCAGGGCACATTGTAAATCAGTTAATTTATATTTACTGAATGTATTTAACCCTGTTAAAATAAATCAAAATGAAATGAAATCAAAATAAGTTGTGCATTCGAGAAATTGTTTCTAAGAGCAAACATGAGCATAGATCGAAAGAAGAAGGATATATCTACACATCTGCCTCGGGCATTTAATTTGTTTGATCCAGAAGCCGATTGGGCGGCGATTCAATTCTCTTAATTTTTTGGGTGTAATGAAAACACATACTGCTCGTCTTCTGAACCAAAGAAATAGACTGCCCGAGGCAGATGTGGAGTATATCCTTCTTCTTTCGATCTATGCTCATGTTTGCTCTTAAAAATAATTTATGGAATGAACAATGAGGGCTCTAGCTACTTGGGTTTCAGAGAAACTTTTGCGGCTTTGTTTGTTTGAATTTCTAGTTGAGAGAATTTTCTTTGTCTGCCGCCGCCACTAATCGCTTTGAATTCAGGTGTCAACAAAAGCATCTCATGCTATTGTGTTACAAAATCTGTCCTTGTTATGCTCAAATACATCACACACTGATGATAACATAGGTTTTTTAGGTAACTCTGCTTTCCGCTCCAGTGAGCAGTGAGTGAGTTTGCAAAACCACTCTCCTCAGAAAACAGCTAACTTCTCCAAAACCATTTGGTATATCGGAAAACGGTAAAAAGACGTCATAATTGCAAAATCTTGAGTGCACATGCCCCCAATGGCCCCAGTTCCTGCGTCTTCTGTTTAGAGGCCTCATGCGCGATCAGTTTGCGAGAACGAGAAAAATCTTGAATTATTTTTCTGGTCATTAGCAAAGATCTAAAGGTATGCGTGAGCTGCACTTACTTAACTGCATTAACAGCTAGTTTATTGGTGATTTCACTGTATGAGCTATCTGAACAACGTGGAGCTCGTTAGAATTTGCACACACGGATGGGTCACATGCCAAATTCGAATTTACACATTCCCTGGAAAATCAATTCAGTTAGGTACAGAAAACTAACGCAGAGCTGAAGTGGAAGCGATAATCGAGAACGCATCGAACAAGACGCAACAGAGACAAACCATCATAGAACAGCTATATAGAACCTTCACTCAAATCTTTCAGCATTCAACTGAGCTTATGAGCTATTTACCAAATGCCTTTCAGGCAGATAGGGCATGCCCTCGGTAGCTTTCTACATTGCGCATCACTTTGGCTATGTGCCTTAGATTAGGCCATTAACGAACGTTAGCTAAAAGAACTGGAAAACACGTCAATAAATTCTCTTTGGATGCAATGTTGAAAAGACCCTAAACTGGTTTTATTGCTGATCTTGAGCCAATACTGGTTTAAGCAGGTTTCAATGGTCATGTTTAAGCCGGTGTAACTGAATAATCATGCCTGTAATTTATAGAAGAAAAATATCAACATTTAGTAACTTTGATAGTCATGATGTTATATGATGCCACTTGCTTGCCGAAGTTGCTCATTAATCTTTGAAACGAAAGCATTCATTTGAAAACCTCATCTTGAACCCTGCACAGTTGTTCAGGTTAAATGCTTCCTTGTAAAAACAGCTCAACGATAGAACGTGATCGTACTTGCTAAGAGCTTGTTTATGTAGGTGAGTTGGCCCAGTGATCTTCCTGTTATGTTTTTCCAAAATTACTTCAAAGTTGAAAATATTTATGAACATACAAGTGTGCCTAAGTACCAGTGTGTGAAGTACTCACAATCAGTGGTACTCACTTATAAAAAAATGAGTGTATTGGGTGCGCCAAAATAAACTATGCATGTTTGGCAGGCCACAATAAATGGCACACTTGACCGATTTTGAATATGTATGACTTAATCGTTAGCAGAAAGGTTGAATTAAATAATGCAATTTTTGGCTATTTTTTCCATTTTCAGATTTTAGCGCTAGAAGCGAGTTTCCTAAACTTTTAGTTTTCGAAAAACACTGAAAACGATAAAAAACATCGATCAAGTTTTCCAAAGAATCGACATGAATGGACAGAGAGAACTTGTTCGTGGTGATTTGCGATTGAGAAATCGACCAATTGTAATCTGCTGTAGGAGAGTTCGTACTAAAACCCCAAATCCCCCTGAAAACGTTTTCTCCTTGTTCATTTATGTTGAATCTTTTAAAATTTGATCGACGTTTTTTGATCGTTTTCAATGTTTTCGAAAACGAACATTTTAAGAAACTCGCTCCTAGCTCTAAAAACTGGAAACAAAAACATTTGCAAAATATCCCAGTATCTAATTCAGGATTTCTGCTAATGATTTAAATGATTAAGTCATAAATCTTTAAAATCGGTCCAGCGTACGATTTATTGTGGCCAGCCAAACGTGCATAGTTTATTTTGGCGCACCCGGTATAACGGGTGAATGTGGCTCAAGATATACACAAAGTGCGAGTGCTCAAGTTGCCACAAGAACAACGAGCGGAATACATGTAATCAAGAAACCCAATGTGCCCTCCCAGTTATCACCATGCTGGTTGCATGGCAACTCGCGAACTTGGGCACACGATGCACATGCAAAATTAGCGGTAAAATTTTAGGAGAAATCCATCCATAATCAATGTTCTCAGCAAATGTGAAGCAAAATATTTCATAAGTATGCCTATAGAATCAATTCAAAATTAATCAAATTTTTATTGAATAACTTTTGTGAGATCTTTTCATTTCGCTTTATGAAATTTCAACAATTACATGTTAACTTAACAGTATAGAATTTACCTGGTCACCTGCCACCTGGCTTTTTCTGCAAAAGAACTGTTTAATTAAATAAAACTTACCGGTCTGTCTCAGAATAGATGTCAGGTTAGATTGGCGATAACGCAAAATTAATCATTGAAATACTTTCATCATTGTTATTCGCGGACATTTTCAACTGACATCTAATTTGAGACAGTCAAACCACTGACCATAGCATAGTCTAGACGTCGTGAAAATTTAAGCTACATTTTAGTGTCTAGAACGCATGTTGTTTACAAGGATAGCAAACCATAGCTTTTACAGGACGGGCTGAAGCTGGATTTATACTTGACTCGTTTTATCTTAGTCCAATGCGGCAGGCACTTGCGGAAAGTTGCTGGAATACGCCTAGAAGGACGCGTCAAGTGTGAATTGCCTTTCATCGCACACAAGCCTGTCATGAGCGGACGCCCTCCCAATCTGGGTGAATACAACATAGGCCTACAACAAAGTGCTCCACCAAGTGTGTCTTTAGCTTGAGGGAGGGAGGGAGTGGGGCCGATTATATGACAGTTTGGAAATTCAGCCGGGCTGGAAATTCAGCCTTGTTAACCGAAGTGAAATCGACGAGAATTGTCTAACAGATATAAGGGAGAGGGCAGAGGGGCAGAGAGCTGTCAGGGGGCTGTCAGTTTGAGTCAGATTACATTGCATTGTTGCATCTTGTTATCCTTGAAGAAATCTTTCCAAATAAAGTGTATGTTCACCCTTGGGTCGGTGTGACCAAAGTATAGTTTTCAAGGGCGGGCATGTCACACTGGGAAGGATGGTCCTACCTTTGTCCGAAAACCGGTAGTTCATGAAAATGTTTTGCACCACCTTTGTCCCAAAAACTGGTCGTTTTGATGGCAAATTTCCGTTGCTATTTTCTTCAATTTGAAGGAAAATGTTTAACATTATGTATAACTGACGATGTTTGTCCCCAAAACCGGTAGTTTCAACCTATTACTGTTTTCCAAAGTAAGTATTAATTATAGATATGAAAGTACAAGTGTCCCAAAACCGGTTGCCGGACAATGGTAGGACCGCTTCGGTGAAAAATTTGAAATTCTGGCCTTTTTTCGGACATTTGCCGGACAAAGGTAGAACCGCTTTGATGAAAAATTGTAATTTCTGGTCTTTTTTCTGTGAATTTGGCGGACAAAGGTAGAACCGCTGATGTGAAAAATTTGAAATACTAGTCTTTTCTGCCCAAATTTGGCGGACAAAGGGAGAACCAGCTTGCAGGTAAACTTCAGAATTTTGATTAGATAGGAGGTTGGGAAACTTGATTTTTGTGACAAAGTGGTGGAATAGGAAGAATGATATTCAAATTTCACCTTTGTCCCAAAAACTGGTTGTTTTGGGCACGAAAGTCGTACTATTTGATAAAAGCACCGGTTATTTTTTCTAATTCCCCTGGACAAACATGGGGTCAAATATTTTACAGTACTTGCCCGCCCCTGAGTTTTAGACGTCACTATAGGCTTGGCCTCTTCTTGTACTATATGGTTTTTACTCAATGAGGCCAGCAGCAAATAGGCTTTACAGGATACTTGCCCCAAGAGTCCCAAGTCTAATTCGTCGCTTGTAAGAAGTCTGTAGTGGGATAGACTTGGGGGCAAGTCTAGCTTTATAGAGTTTGCACCACATTTTCGTAAAAGCGGTTTATAAATAACGAACGTAATGAAAATAATGAACGTAGATAAGTCAATCAGTCATTGAAAAAGGTTCAGATAGTTGAAGCTAAAACCAAGAACAAAATCCGAGTAACTAGTGAACAAACCAAGCAACAAATGGCAAGCTAGAAACACTTTAAAAATTTACAAATGACAATATAGGATACAACACTCGTGATCAAGAATTTCCCAGTCTTTATGTAGTAATCTACATATTCAAGATATATTCGTTTGCATTAAATACTATTAACTCCAAGTATTAAAAAGGTTTTGGCTTAAAAAAAGGCTTAAAAGTAAATAAAGAGATCTATTCTATTTTCAATGCAAGATAGCTTTATCAAAGATTTGCTCAAAAATGCAGGAAATAGCTATGTTAAATTTTTGGTTATTTTGCAAAAAGAAAATGAGATGGACTTCAATTTTAGTTACAACGAAGGAGCAAGGTATGATGATACTTTGTGTTTGAGAAGTTGCAAAATCCGAAAGGCGAACCATATGAGAGTTAAAAAAAATCTAATTCAGCATTTTCGACCGTTCTCATTTTCTGGGAGACGTTGTATGTGTAATCAGTTTAACTGACAATGGTGTAATGGTCATAGATAAGTGCGACAATTGGAGGTTCATCAGCCCAGGAGGGGGGGGGTACATAACATGCTCAGGGTAGTGCCACCCATATGGGGGGGGGGAGTCCTTTTATTCGACAGACTTTCCACAAAAGTGGGTGGGGTTTCGCTGAAATTTGCAGAAATCGTTAATAAGTAGGCATTTTTCCGCCAAAATTCGTCATAAAAGTGGGTACCAGGGCAAATTTCGGTAATTAAAAGAGGGTACCTTTCTGAAAACCGGGCGGCAGACCCCCGTTCATCAGCCAAATGGGATAATTTTTCAGGCTGTTACCTGAATTCAGGTTTTCGGAATCGAGAGACAGCTCTGCGTGGGGGTCGTAGGGGACTGAACTGAATTGAAGATTTGCACTCTTCAGCCTCTATAGACCGTTTTTTTATGATTTTGACCATAAAAAAGGCGGTTTTGCGGTGACTTTCTCCTTGAACGGTTTGCACATTTCTTTATGAATTGAGAAGGCCAATTGCCGTAAACTCTTACAAGAGGTACGAAAAAATATCCAATTTTATTTAATTTTATTTCAGCTGTTTTTTCCATAGCTTGTGATACCCCCTACGTCCCCCACCTCTACCGTAAAAAGAAACGTCTGAGTCATATATGACTTAGCATACTTTTGGCTTGAAATACGATCTGCAGAATTATTTCCTTAAAGGCCCTCAAAGCCGCAAAGCAAAACATTCCTGGTAATTCCCCTAACCAAAGAAACATGATGAGGATAGGCAGACTCTTGAGCTAAAGTTGTGAAACCTTGAATTCTGAGGATTAGCAACCGCCAAGTTCATTTTCAAATTAACAATGTCTTATCAGAATCAGAAAAATGTCGCATCTCTTTAGAAAAATTCACAACAACTTCTCAAAGCAGACAAGCTTTGAAAATAAGTTCAGAGGATCCATAGAAATAATGACAAATTGAAAATCCTAGTAACTTAACTGAACCATTTGCAAATGGAACATTTACAAAATATTTTGCCTGACACAAACCATCACAAAATATCCCAAGAGAAGCGACGAAAAGCTTAAATGCGATTTTCAGGTTCTGTGCAGCAAGCAATAATGTACCGTTCTTTTTAAATATTAGAATTAGATCATTTTCTCATTGGATAATGTGGCTTTTCCTTCGCTCTTCGCACTTCGCATGAGAGGCATCACTGCGTAGGAGCAGATCATGAAAGGTAGTTGCAATTTGATTTGAGTATCATGGTGGAATTTAGAAATTTAGGCCTAGGCCAAGTTAAGAACAGGCAAGAAAGGAAAGGCAACATTGTCAAGATTAGAAAGCAATACACTATAATTCTAACGTACAAAAACGGTGTATTATTTCCCGTTGTGCCAAACTGAGGCCGTATCAAAATGGAACTTATCTTAATGCAAAGACGCACATGAGCAGGATTTTGCATTTCAGTTGAAGCGAGATCGGGAAAATTCCTGTTTCAATTCAATTTAATGACCGTACGTTAGTGAATAATAAATGATTCTGAAAAAGTGTTTCCCCTGTTGTTTTTAGCACAAAGATTTTCCAGTAGGGCAGGGCGGGGTAATGTGGGCGGGGTAAAGTGGGACTACTGCGCTTTTTGCTAGAAATATCCTTCCTCGTTAATTGGCTATTTTTCTTGTAATGTCTACACAATAAGCTGCCTTTTTATACAAAACATTCGACTGAGATATATCTCCACTCGCTTTATAAAAGAACTTTACTGAACGGCGAACTGTGTAAGAATCTCAAATCCCAGAAAAATTTCTCCTGCCACTGTTGTTTTGCTTTTCTGGTCAATTTAATGAACAACGCAATGCAATACATAGATACCAAAGAATCAAAGGAAAATACTTTTTAGCAGCAAAGACATGCAATTGAAACACAAGTACTGAAATTTCACTTTCTATCTAGTCCGACCGACAGACGACGAAAACCTGGATTGCTGCAGGATAGCGAGGATATGGACTGGGAGGATATAGCCTAACTCAGATCCATAAAGATTTGTAGATCACCATGCGTTTTAAACAGGTTTGTAATACGGCAGCCATGTGCATAAAGGTTTGGTCTGTCAGCGGCTCCAAAGTATCAACTGTCCATCCGGCAAATTTTTGAATTAAAAATACGCTCTTTTCCCGGGGGGTGTACTTAAATTTCAATTGTACGGGGATGTGCACTCCAAGAAAAAGAATTTTCACCCGGCTTTAGAAATTTTCCCTTGAAATGATAGCCGGCTTTAGAGAAAATCGGCGAAAAGCATACCCCAAAACGTAAAATTTCGTTGAAAAACAATGAAATAACACTTTTGACGTCCGGCTTTAGAAAGATTGCCTTCTTTTGATACCCGACGTTAGAAAAAAGAGGCGAAAACGATACCCCGGAAAGGAGTGCACATCCCGTCAGCAAAATATACTAAGTAGCCCCCCCGGGGCTCTTTTTGTAGCTTTGCAAAAGACCCATGCAAAAAGCACCTTCATCTCCGTCCTCGATTGGCTCGAGTTATTTACATGTATCTGCGAGTACTGGGATACCAAAATTTAGATTATGTGATAGCCAAACTAACAGGGAACACTCTTTTATCCAGGAGATAGCCAATGGGTCTTCTTTACACCTTACTGGTTACTGTTTGCTTATAACTAGCAACCTGCGAGAATTTTTTGTAAGAAACTGCCCATAAGAAACTCAACTCTCAGATTTCCAAAAAATTAAGAAAGAAACTCCAGTGCTGGGAAAATATAAGGTAAGAAACTATTTATTTTGATAAAGGAAATCCTTGACATATTTTTACTTTACTTTCAGCTATTCACTGTATCAGCTTACTCGTAAGGTACGGGCGTAATGTCTAAACATTGGGAAGAACAAGGGCAAGGGTAGCGAGTATGGGGCTTCTTATGGAACCTCTAAACTCGCAAGAAACTCTGAGTACTGAAAATCTGATAATTTTAAGAAACTCCCAGTACTGGCCCAAATCCTTAGTTTCTTATAAAAAATATTTGTGTGTACAGCTGCATAAAGTAACAAACGCCGAACGAGCTCCCCCCCCCCCCCTCCATTCTATTGGAGTCAATAAAAAATATATTTACGTATTTTCTTGTTCTTTGTAATTATCAAACCAGTAACTTATGCAACTGCAACATGTTCTTGAAATAGACTTGCCTCAAAACTATTTAGTTAGTAACCAGGCAGGAAAGGGAAAACAAAATGACTATTGGTTTCATTCCATGTTTAGGCCTGCACAGTATTTACCTGGTTAAGCCGCCTGTTAAAATCAACAGGCCGTCGCAGCTGTTTAAAGCGTCCGGTTAAATGATTAAGCCCTTTTGCTTTTGCATTGCTTGGTTAATGAATTTTCAGCTTGCTCAACTATGTTGAAGCCTGCAACATATTCAGGTTAATTTTCCGTTGCATTGAGTCTGTTTAGGCTCGGCTGTGAACACGATTTGCAATCGCTTGTGACTTATACCATAAAATCCCACAACTATCTCTCATTTCAAATATGGACCTCAAACAGTGTTACAGTCTTAGAGTGTGGTCTCAAAATTCGATTAAATATTCAATATCATAAAATATCAGAAATGAAGAAAGTATAAACCCCTTTCACACTCACCTAACGTACAAAGAGATGAACTCTGGTTAAATGACGCTTATGCAAAACATCAGACGCCAGTACCTTGTTGTTGCCACTGAGTCAGCACAGCTCATGAAACAGCCTGTAACCTTACTCCTCAGCAACGGTTACAGATTCTTTGTTTTATGAATACATCCCACAATTGTCAATATTTAAAAGGTACTAGATACCACTCCAAGCGGCAGGCTGGCAAGGGCCGAAACAATGGAGTGATTCTTTGAAAGTCAGTGTTGTGTCACGAGGACAATTTAAATAAAACCACAAGCATATTATTGTGGATCTGAGTAAACGCAGAGGTTCATCTCTTTGTCATGAGTACTTTGTACCAGCTGTTTCAAATAGCGAGGTGGAAGGAGGGGGAACCAGGCCATGGCCATGAGCGGCGCCAGGGCATGGATGGACGGTTAAGTATCGAAGTACCCCTACAGAAGTAACATTCAATTTTTTCAGGGCTGTAGGAAGCATACAAACTTGGGGGGGGGGCACAACACTTCAGGGGCATTTTTTCCTTCACTTCCTTCCTTTCTGCACTTCCTGAAAATAAAAAGGGCATCTCTTTTTTTGCAAAATCTTGGAGGGGCATGTGCTCCCAGTGCCCCAGGTTCATATGGCTATGGTTTTTTATTTCATTTGTCATTCTTAAATGTCAAACTTTTGGAGAGGTTAGCACTCAATTCAGCCCTGGCATAAAAATTATACGAAGATAACATAATCATGATGCTAAACATCACCACGATCATCGAAAATTCGCCATCAAAGAAATCCCTGAATAGTTAAAAATACTTTTGGGTTAAGGTTAAGGTTAGGGTCAGGGCCAGAGTAAGGATTAGCATAGGCGTAGGAGATAGGGGGCTAGGGGGGGCTGCAGCCCCCCCCCAACGTCAGAAAATTTTGCAAAAATCAGCCATAATCGGGCAGAAATCCGCCTCAAGTCGGGCAAAATTTTCTCAAACAATGGATTTTTTGTCGGGCAGCCCCCCCAAATTTTATCTTCCCCTACGCCGATGAGGATTAGGGTTAGGGATGGAGGTCTGCTTTTGATTTAGTTGAGAGGCTTTGTTGGGGAGATGAGATACGGTATGTCCGAGGAAACTTGTGTGTCCCCCGTGCAGTAGGTTAATGCTCATGCACCCGTCAGAGTGTCGACCCAAACCCTACTGCGCATGAGCATTAACCTACTGCACGGGGGGGCACCTACGTTTCCTCGGACAAACCATATCTCCTCTCCCCAACAAGGCTGTCACAGAACATCGATAGCTGAGCAAGACTGAATTATGTTTTTGCCGCTGACCGACAGGACCTTGCGCCCCCGCATTTAGTTGGAATCTGTGAATCTGGAAAGTTGCCAGGAAAAACAAACAATAGACTTTCGAAGATTCCTGACCCCTGGGAATTGGCCTATTGTCTTCGGTACTTGGCTAAATGCACAGGTTGGAAGTTAAAGATTACTTGGACGAGAGCTGAAGTTAATCAAACATTTTAAAGGGCTCCAAACACGTGGAATAGATATCATGGTGATTGTCACTTCAGACGAAGAATTGAAGGATTTAATGTTTTGTAAAATACTCCAAAACTGGTCGCAGCCTTTTCACCATCATCTCTGAAATCCTTCTCCAAGATCTGAGCAACATTTTGAGCCAGGTGAACTATTCGGGAAAATAGGGGATCATACTTCAATTTTTTATCGAAGTACCGGTGATCTTCACATGGTTATCGGCCTAAGTATTTTGGTCTGCCAAAGTAAACCCTCCAAGTGTTCAAAATCCTTGAAATAAACAAGCAGTAAAATTATTTTTGAAGAGGTAGATACTTTGTTGTTTATTTCATTGAATTGCAAGCCTATTTGACTCTTCTGAGCCTCACAAGCCAAGAAATTTCAAGGTTACTAGATTTTGGTTCAAAAATAGTGAGGAAAAATTGATCGAATTTCTATGTAATTTGCAAAAAATCTGGCTGCAGCCTTTTCAGGAAACTTTTTGTATTGATCGAAATTTTATTTGGCTGTCAGAAAATCGTATCGGTACCGCCGGGAAAATAGGGGATGACATTGTAAAAATTAGATATCTACGTGTTGGTTTTATGCTGATTTCCCAGCCAGCCATCTTTGTTTGTTTACAATCTAGCAGCCGCAAACAATGGAGAGCAACGACAACAGCTCAAGGTCAAGTCAAAATTATACCCCCGTCCTTAGCCTATGATAGTATTGATTACTTGATGTTTGGTTTGATGTACCAGGGGGTCAGTTTATGATAGATTAGGCCAAAATCTCGTTGTTTTGAAGTGTATCGCAAATTTCTTGTGACATTGATTTCATGTTTGTATTCCCTTTATGGCAAATTGGTCGTTGAGCAAAGCTAGTTTTTTACATTTTACAGAACAATTTTTACTTCAAGGTAAGCATGACTGCGTTCAGAAAATATTACTCGCTCATCGATGTTACTCGCAGTGACGCACGTCGGGCGGGAAGTTTTAGTCCATCGAAGGGTTAGTTGAGAGAGCAGAAACTCCAGGCTTTGCAAGAGATTTTTATTGCCCAGAATCAAATAGTTTGATTTCTTTACAACACTGGCTTGCGATTGATAAACTGGGTAAAACTCCGCGGGTTACTTGTGTAACTGTCTTGTTTTTGTTTTGGGATGTTCTCCGTATTTCAGGTATTTCAGTTTAAGCTCTTTCCATGTGACCTTCACCTATGCTCGTTGTTGTTGCTGTTATGGTTTCAGCTGTGGTCAGTTCTAGAATTGAGGAATGGAGCGTTTGTAATAATTCTGATTTCCCCATTGCCTCGGTTTCGAGGGATATCTGCGCGCGCATAAAAAACATAATTCAGTCTTGCTCGATAGCTGGAAAATAGACGAGATCCTACCACGTGATACAACTAGTATTGAATGGCGCCATTGAAAGGTTGTGGTGGTATTGTGGTGGCATATGCCTTCCCCACCATTCTTAGGTTGGTTTTAATCAGACCCAAGAACCGTGCAAAATAGTTTGGTATGCCTTCGGTTATAAATCATCTGCTGAGTCCATCACATATACCCAGGGATGATACGCGTTTGACCACAGTCAGGTGTGAAGTTATGGGCGGAACCATTATATATCAAATTAGGGTTCTTACAATGATAAAACGATGAACTGAAAAGTGAAAGATAGGTGTGAGTTACCAGTTCCAAGGCTGCTTAGTAGAATTACATTTCGCACAAAATTTTCAATTTGTAAGCGAATTTGGATGTTTGCAGGAAACTTCAACCAAATAGCCTTGAGGCTGCACGTAGGCTACAAACAAACTGTTGCAAACTGGTTTGATACAAACTTCAAAATTTTTACGATAAAGTTTACAAGATCACACATACTAAAAGCAAACTTTCCACAAAATTCACTTAAATTTCCTACGAACTAAATGCAAACCCTACTTTTTACTGCGGAACTCTCACCGTAATACAAGTTTTTTTTATATAAGAAACTGGTACTAGGATAGCGGGAAATTCAATTATCGCTAAGAAACTTTTGAAAGCTAAATTCAAGAATATCATGGAAAAATGGCCTTGAAGCTTTACTTCTGAGTTATATTCGCTACAATTTTATATTCTGAGATAAATAAAAGCCATTTTCTACCTATCATTATGCTGTATGTCAAATAACAAATACATGGCAGTGGTGAAAACTTCCGGGTGAGTGAAAGAATTTACACGTTTGAACGGCTGTGGACTAACAAGTATGTGGCCGATATTCAGAACTATGATGTTAATCTGTCAGAAAAATATTTTTGGGTAAAATCACTCATCTTTGTTTTTGTTTTTGTTTGTTGCCTTATTTTTGTTCGATTTTTTTACACCTAGCTATACATATATACATACAACTAATCTAAATCGAATCTACTAACAAATGGAAAAATAACTAAGGAAATTAATACGTAAATACAGAAGATAAATATCAAAACTAGATGGACATAAATGGACAAAATTTACATGATATCATTATATTTACAAGCGTTGCATTTACATGTTGGGCCATTCCATTGTTTTATCATACCCTTGAAACTGTGTAGATTTTCAGCTGATTTTAGCTCATTTGGCAAACAGTTCCAAATCTGAGGTCCCATGGCTTGAAGGCTCTTGGAACCAAAAGTTACCTGATTTGGTCGAAAGTGCTTTAAATTGTTGGGATTCCGAGATGGATGCTTTGAAGTTCTTGAACTAAAAATGTTATGCATAAAGATGGATTCAAGTTTCTTATTGTCTTAAATATTTCAACACAGAGGGTTCTGTGAAGAGCAATCACTTTAAGAATCAAAAATTAGAAAAATGCCTGTAAGGGGTTGTATGGGAATCGAGGATTCCACTTTCCATTCTGGTCCATGATTTACGTGTTATTGAAATCGAAATTGTATATCTGAAATTGACCATTGAATTGAATTCAAATTTCAATGCCAAATAAATCATCGGCCAGAATGAAATGTGGAATTCTCAATTCTCATACAAACTCATTACAGGGCTTTTTCTAATTTTTGGGTCCTAAAGACGAGTGATTTTACCAAGCAAACTTTTCTTAACTAAGTTAACCTTTGATTGATATATCAAAATCTTAGTTTTAAATATCGGCCACAAATGTTTTATTCCACAGCCCGTCAAACGTGTAAACTTTTTTTGACTCACCCGGTACATAATAATTCGTTCATCCAAATATTAAGAGGTAAATAAAGAAACTTTTGTCCTAGGAAGCGGACATTTTTATGTGAAATGAAGAAACAAATCATCCAAATTTTCAGCCTCAGCTCAAGTTCTCTGACTGAAGATGAAATGACAGACACTGTGAGTTGAAACTGTGAGTTTTCTGGGGCAGAATCTCTGGCGAGATTTGCCATTGCATATAAAAGAGTCCCGATCTATAGAGTATTTTAAAAGAGAAATTAAGTTTTGGAATTTTTCACGCAACTGTAGATTGTGTAAGGATCTTATTGTAAATTTAGGTTACATTTAGGTTACCTTTTTGTATTAATAATGGTTGGCAATTAATTAGCTTAGTGCTATACACTACGTTAACCTTAAAGGGAGTAATTATTATTTATTGTTATTAATAATGAATAATAATTACTCCCTTTAAGGTTAACGTAGTGTATAGCATATTCTTACACAGAATGACTAATATCTTCTAGCTAATACAAAATTATGGATGACATCAGTTGAGGTTTAAAGGAATAATTTCTCGAGGAGTGGTCCATTGACACGACCGTTCTCAATGAAATTTCTTGCAGTGAATGGGCGATTGTATGACGCGAGTCATTCTGTAGTAGATAGGGAATCAAGTGATGAGCGTTACAAGGGATAAAGTATCTGTATGAATCATACGATATGTCACTGTGAAGAAACTATTTAAAATTCCTTAGAATCAGAAGAGAAACCGAATCTGGAATTTGGAATAGTTTTTAATCTACTGTTATTCCTCATCAAAAGACAAAAAATCCTAAAAAATGATTCTTACAGAGTAAGCATGTACAAGTTTTTTTATAAGAAACTTGGATCAGCACTTAGTACTAAAAGTTTCTTAATTTCGCATGAAAATTTCGGTGTTTTAGTAGTAAAAGTTTCTTAATTAGTTTCTTATTTTTTGGGCCTAAAATTGCGGCATTGTTCGAGTTGAGGCTTCTTATTGAGAAAGGGCTTCCATTTTGCAGTCACATTGTCGTCAAGAAGAAGCCATGCACACCAAGGCAAAAATTTACCAATTTTGCAGTTAAAAGTCAAGAAAAGACAAATGTACCTTTGTTAGAGAGACATAGAATAAGAGAGACATGCAGAAATAAAGTTCTAGAGTTTCTTAACTGTTCTTGAGCGTAGTACTAGAGTTTCTTAAATTTTTGGTCATCGTAGTACTAGTTTCTTATAAACCAGTTTCTTATAAGAAAAAAACGTGTACACCTAATACGTGCAGACTACACAAAATGGAAACAACTTTTCTGAAAAATTATTTGAGCTGAGAATCAAATTCCCTACTGTAGAAAATTTTATTTATTTATTGATAGACACTGTACAAATGGGCCTGAAGCCTGAAAGACGTTGGGCATTGCGCTTGTCGTTGGAATGGACTGTTCATAGCATGCCTAAATAAATCATCTGTAATATATCTAGATATCTTTTCAGCCTACTTAAAATTAAGCAATGCTGATGATGAGGATGATATGATTTATGAAAATAATCGTTGTTAAAACTAACTACATACGTTTTCATACGCCCTAGAGAAGCATAGCTTATCGTATCCCAAGGTTCCAGTATCCTGGGTGCCACAGCCAAAATTTAGATTTATGGCTCTGGGACCCAGGGTAGTGTTCCAGATCCCCTAAAAAGTCTGGTACCCAGTGCAAGCTTAATGAGTCAAAGGCGATCAAATGATGATGATGATGATGATGATGATGATGATGATGATGATGATGATGATGATGATGATGATGATGATGATGATGATGATGATGATGATGATGATGATGATGATGATGATGATGATGATGATGATGATGATGATGATGATGATGATGATGATGATGATGATGATGCTGATGATGATGATGATGATGATGATGATGATGGTATGGTTTTAGGGTTGGTCTAACTGGTGGAAATATCTAATTTTTCAGCTAATAAAGATTTATTGTATGTGCTAGATTGCTACCAACCTCGTCCCCAGGGTCTTTTGTCATATTGGGACGGAGATGAAAAAGAAAACGAGAAACCTATTCGTCTCCGTCCCTATATAACAAAAGGCCCTTGGGGCGAGGTTGGATTGCAACCCTACAACATCAGCAACCAAAAACAAATGTTCCCTACATGTTTTTCCTAAATTTTCCTTACATTTTCCTTCAATGTCCCTCCTTTGGTTTAGAAAGAACAAGGACCTTGTTCTCAAAACTTTCCGTGATTTTCTTTCATGAACAGAAGATGCTATGATTCTAAATTCTAAAAGGCTGCATAAAGGGCACTTTTGTGGTTGAAATAAGGAACTTTGAAAAATTAGACGAGCATGGTGTCCTGTCACCCCATCCCAGCTCTTTCATTATCAAGCTTTATTAATTTTTGCAAGTTATGTAACAAATCCAAAACAATAAGGAATGCATAGCGGATCTAAGTTTCAAAGAAACAAAGGAATTGGATCATCATATCTTAGAAAAGATTTGTGGCCTAAAAAGAGGCTTAATGTGAAAGATGAAAAACTCCAGTAGATATGTTCAAGTGAATTGACGGGTAAAATGGATTACATTAGAACTGCAAGTTGGAAAAAACCATAAGTGATTCACTTCAAAATTTGCTGAGCCTCACAGGAATTTCCAGCTTGTTACAACATCAGCAGATTTATCTGTTCGAGCGTTCGAGCTATCGCGCTAAAGAAATGTGTTACCAAAGGTAGCGGGAAAAGCGTCGAAAATATGTTTGGCTCAGTCTGAGATTTGGTCGATGCTTTTCAAGGCACGCTAAAGCACATAGATGAAATCAAAACTCTTGATGCGCTTTTGGAAGCGATAACTTCTCAAAATGCGTTTAGAATGATTCTAGAGAGTGCGTTACCCCAATGTTAAAGCGTTTTTTTACTTTATGAAAAAGTGAAAATGATACCGGGTGCGCCAAAATAAACTATGCACGTTTGGCAGGCCATAACAAGTCGTACACTGGACTGATTTTGAAGATTTATGGCTTAATCGTTAGTAGAAAGCCTGAATTAGATTCTAGGACTTTTTGCAAATTTTTCCGTTTTCAATTTTTAGAGCTAGAAGCGAGTTTCTTAAAATGCTCGTTTTCCAAATCATTGAAAACGATCAAAAAACGTTGATCAAATTTTAAAAGATTCAGCATGAATGAACAAAGAGAAAACGTTTTCAGGGGGATTTGGGGGCTTAGTACGAACTTTCGTACAGCAGATTACAATTGGTCGATTTCTAAATCTCAAATTACCACGAACAAGTTCTCTCTTTGTCCATTCATGTCGATTCTTTGGAAAAAATTGATCGATGTTTTTTGATCGTTTTTAGTGTTTTTCAAAAACTAAAATTTTAAGGAACTCGCTTCTAGCTCTAAAACTGAAAATGAAAAAATTTGCAAAAAATCCCAGTATCTAATTCAGGCTTTCTGCTAACAATTAAGTCATAAATCTTCAAAATCGGTCAAGTGTATGATTCATTGTGGCCTGCCAAACGTGCATAGTTTATTTTGGCGCACCCGGTAGATTTCTGAATAAGATTCCTTTTAGGAGCCCTTTGCATACTAGAAATACACAGATTCTGCAACAATGACATCCCATTCCTTTTCAGGGACAAGTTAGTAACTACTTATTCAAGCAATGATGAATGTAAACAAAGTTACTTTAAATTGTACGTGGCTAGCACACTTGAGTTTCCAGCAGAAAGGGGTTGTTAAAAGAAAGTATGTATCATTAGAAGAAGGGTAAATCTAACTTTCTACCACAGGAATTTTGCTGATCTTATATAAATAAAGCCTTCAGAGATTGCAAACAAGACAATCTCAAAGGCCGAATAGACAACCATGAACGTAACAACAAAATGTGCCAGAAAAAGAGATAGCTAACTGATGCATTGTGCAAGTGAAAGGTGACGTCAAGAAGAGACAAGGACGTATATCGAAGGAAGAAGGTATCTCTAAAGGCTGATTTCCAGTCAGTGGAATTTTCCGAGCGGGCGGAATTTCTATTGTATTCGAGAGAAAATGTCGCTCTGGCATTGAATAGAAAGTTGCGACCTTTTATTGTCTAAAATTCCGCCCGCTCGGAAAATTCCACTGACTGGAAATTAGCCTTAAGAATCGTATTTATCAAATTCAGAAGCTAGACAGCAGGCAATGTAGTTCTCATATATTTTTGTGCGCAAACAACAAGGACAGATTTTGTAAGACAATAGCATCAGTTGCTTTCGTTGACACCTAAATTCAAAGCGATTAGCGACTGCAGACAAAAGAAATTCTCTCAACCAGAAATTCAAAACAAACAAAGCCGCAAAACTTATCTGAAACCCAGGTAGAAAAACGCGCTCGTTGTGCAATCCAGAAATGGTCTCTAAAAGCTGACGTGAGCATATATCGAAAGACGAAGGGTATATCTACACATCTGCCGCGGGCATTCTATTTGGTATAGAAGCCTATTGGGAGGCCATTCAATTCTCTTTTTTTGGGGGGGGGGATTAAAACACTTGCTGCTCATCTCCTGAACCAAAGAAATGAAATGCCCGCGGTAGATGCTTAGACATATCCTTCTTCTTTTGATATATGCTCGTGTTTACTCTTAAAAATATTTCTGGAATGCACAACGAGCGAGCTAGCTACCTGGATTTCAGAGAAACTTTTGCGGCTTTGCTTGTTTTGAATTAATGATTGAGAAACTTTCTACTGTCTGCAATCCCTAATCGCTTTGAATTCAGGTGTCTGATGCTGTTGTGTTACGAAATCTGTCCTTGTTTGTGCAAACACTATTTGCTCAGCTTCTGAATTATTGTAGGCCTATAATGTAAGCTGCAGATGGTTAGATAAATCCTGCGTGGTGACAAATAAACCGCTTGGAAGCTTTGCAAAGTTGGCAACGTAACAGTTCCTCAGCTTCAATTTCTAAAGAAATGGATCAACCAATCGCGTTTTTATCTGATTTGATATCTGATAGGCTTGAGTTCAGCCAAATTTAATTCAACAACATTCGATCATAAAGGCATTCATAACGCAATATGCTTGCAATTTAGATCGATCATCGATCAGATTTTCAGATTGCTTACTTTTAAAGGCAGTCTGTTACGCATCTGACTGGATGATGAATAGGAGAATTGAATTGCTGCTGATCCTATTGACTTTCTACGGCCGTAGAAAATGATAACGATCAGCTCTCTATTATTATAAATACACAGATCCACAAAGAGACCCATCGTGTTGAGCCCATTGCAGCCAATCAGCTACGTGACAGACTGCCTTTAGCTTGCATATATAATTTGCTCTTTGATGCAGCACCTCGCCTCAAAATCCAATATTCATGATTAGTCAAAAGCTCAAATTTTTACGATTTTCAAAAAGCCGAAACTTTATAAACCTAGCTTTCATCGTTCTTCGTTCAAGCTTTGTTCTGTAAACCAATCATCTACTAGACAAAGCTTCTTTGACCAATCAAGTCAGTTGAAAAATGTAGCATGTGTGACATATTACACATAGCAGAAATCCAGTATTTGAAACGCATGTTATATTTGCTAATTCCCAAGCGAGTTGAATTATTTTCATTTTTTATCAAGAACTTTAAAGAAAGCTCCACAGGGAAGCTGTATAGTAGCCTATGTGCAGCCTCTACTGTCACTGCGAAGGAAGATGAAGGGAGGAGGAAGGAGCGAAGCTCGAAGAGCATTGTGAACAATCATCCACCTAACAATCATGATATCAATTAACTTTAATTGAAGTAAAGCTAATAATTAGTATTAACCTTTTCATCAACCTGTTCACAGTTCATCTGACTATTTCATATCCTGGAAAACTTCTAAATCTAATAAGATGTTATTCGAAGTTTTGATCATTTCTTGGTCAATATTGTAGTCATTTAGTTAATTCCAATTTTAACATGGTCTTGTTATTACAATGAATTTGCAGCTGCGCAGAGCAACACCAGGAGGTAACGCAACTCAATGCGTTCTTAAATTGTCATATTAAAATTTTCATCAGGAAATACGCATTTGTTTTGTTTGTTGCTTTAATATTTGGCATATAATGTAAGTATGTAAAATTTTGCCATTATGAAATTATATGTGACATAAATTTAGAAAAAAGGAATCTGATTACAAATGTACACTATAATGCGCATATAATAAAGTGAAAATGTAATTTGAAAATACCCCCAATTTTAAATGGCAGGTATAGAATTAACAGGTCAACCTTGTTTCCATAGTGGTCCCTCCCGGGGGGAGGGGGGTACTTGGTCTACGAAAATACGGGGAGGTGCAGCTGGAAAATCTGAAAAGGTACCCTGTCCCGGAGTAAATTTCCCGAAAATGATACCCTGTCCCGGAGTAAAATTTAAAAAAAAACAATATCCTCTTCTTCAGTTTCTTCATACAAAGTTGTATGCTGCCCCGGAAATTTGATAGAAATCTATCAGAAAAAGCGAAAATTTTACCACCCAAACGATTTAAATCACACTCGCGGGGTGCAAATAGCTTTCAACGACGTTACGGAGTCAATTATTGAAAATATGGACCCTGTCATGGAGCAGACTATACAAAAATGATACCCTGTCCTGGAGTGAGAATCCTGAAAATGATACAGTAAGAACCCGCAAAATGAAACCATTTTATAAGAAACCTCAGGCTGATTTTTTTGGGAAATGGTGCCTTCATATAAGAAATCAGCCTGATTTTGTTTCTTTAGGAGGAACCCAAATGAATTCGTATCTAATGATCTTTGTTAAAATCAGGTGCCAAACATTTTTTAGAGATTTTATCCAAAAGCATCTCTATCTTTATACTTAGTATTTATGATATTGCTGAGTAATTTTAGAGGTAACAAGAACATACCGTTTGATAGTGTTTGCTCTGGGTTTGTTTAAATATTGACCTTGAAATCACTGAAGGTTTCTTAAATACTTAACCATGTGATAAGAAACCTTTCAGCCTGTTTCCAAATTAATGACTTTTTAAAAAGAAACTAAACAGGCTGTTTTGAAAAAGAGGTTTCTATTTTGCGGGTTCTTACTGTATCCTGTTCAGCGGCACGTCCCCGTACCGAAGAATATATGAGTACCCCTCACCCCGGGGGTCCCTCCAGAGGTGTCGTTGAAAGGAAAATTCGATCAAAGCAAAGCTTCATAAAAGATAAGCTGCAAACTATCTGTAATTATGCAACAACCATCCTCATTTCGGAAGGATCTTTACAAGAAGAAATATTTGCTGAAATGAGATTCAAAAGAAGACAATGATGATACTAAAAGATACCAATTTTGATTTTGGACATGTTGAAGTAGATTTTAAAATTTACCTGACTGAAATCAAACACTCCGTTCTGTGGTTAAGACGGATTTTCTCGAGAAAGCAATTTTCAAGTAAAGTTGAAAAAGATCAAAATTACATCAAAGGTTTAACCTGTGGCCCCATTCCTTTATAGTATATAATTCACATTATGTCATTGAGCGAAGAGTCAAATGTCTTTCGAAATAGAAAGAAAGCTGTGCCTAAAAAGTTAATAAAACTCTATTATTAACCCATCGTAGCTGACAAGATTGAGCGAAAAGTAATCCACCCTCAAATTGCGATCACAAGAACTGAGAAAAGTGAGGATTACGTGTAAAGCTGCTGCATTACTTGACTTTGAATTTAGAAAGCCGCTCATGATTTTTGCCATAGCGAAGATGAGATTTCAAGATAATCCTGATTCCGCATATCCATGTTCCCAGCCCTTCAAATTTTGAAACTTCCGAAATACAGAGCATATGTCCTGACTCCTAAATAGCTATAGGTTGAGACGACAGTATGGGTATGTTTTGCAGCAACATGATTGGTTTTAACTTCCTTACGCTCAGTGGTTTTAGGTGTTTTAAAGCCGTTATTTTTTGTCAGTTGTTATTCTTTATAGAAGGTGGTTTTTGTTTCGTGCACAGTGAAAATGGAAAGCTATTTTACTTTACTTGAATCGATATTCGTCATCGTCCATGGTGATATTTCTCGTGAATCGTTCTCGAACATCCCCTCAACGACCCTCGATGATTTGTGGATTATTGCAGATTGCATCAAATGCTATCCATTCTGTATACTTTGAAATCTATTCAGTTATCATTTAAAGATAAATAAAAGGAGTTCTTTTATGTAAGTAGATTTTGAACATAGTTCATGTTTCGTTCGGTCGAATTTTACCGCGGTTTGCATTCGTTTCATTTTATTTTACCGCGTTTTACTTTCAGCATTGATCACAGGGGCGTAACGCAGTTTAGGCTACCTTAGTTCAAGCACTAAGGGCCCCCGATCAAAAGGGGCCCCCAACAAAAGTTTCGTATTGTGTGCTTTGTGCTTTTTGCTTTTGGCTTTTTGGGTTGTGCTAAAAGTCTGCTGACATAACACTGGATTTTCATTCCGTTTTCGTTCATTCCCTATAATTTGTCTCAAGACTTTAATCTTGTGAGCAAGAGCACCTAATAAGATATTGTGGCTTTGCATTATGTTTACTAAAATTCTTTTTAAAACAATTGTTTTGAAACGCAATTCCTATAAACGTGCTAAATTTACTGTTGATTTTTCTTATGTAAAAAGTTTCTTTTCAAAATAACGTGGATTGTTCGAGGTTTTAAAGGGCATGCTTTCAAAGATTTACCCACCACCTCAAACCCCTTTCCAATACAAGGGCCCAATCTTACCAAACTCTACCCTGGGTACCAGCCTCTCTAACATAAAAACAGAGATCTCTGTTTTTATGTTAGAGAGGCTGGTACCCAGGGTAACCAAACTCCTACGGGCCCCGAGTGTCTCCGTTACGCCACTGATTGATCAGCGCAATTTTTTAGTCTCTCATTCGTTTCAGAAGTTAGAACGCTTGATTTTCTCTGACCAGATCATGCTTCACTGAGCATCTATCTCCGCGCGATTTTAATAAATCTACATGATCAGTGTTGCCGTACTAACTTTCGCTCACAAGAAATATATAAAAAAAATCATATTATCCAATGTTGCGCTTCTTAGCTGGAGAACAGACAAATCCTAGATATCCCGTTGCAGAAAATCTTCCGGTAGCTCTTACTTATCAATAAGCATACTGTTTCTAAATTAATTTATGAGACATATTTCAGAAATGAAAGCTGTAGCTGTTAAACAGCACCAAGCTCCATAGCTGGAAACTGGAAACCAAAGAAATTGATAAGCTACAACTACCGAAGGTGAAAACAACTTGGAGTAGATATGGCTAGATTTATGGGGGGAAAGTATGAGCGACACTACCACCAGAAGTGAAAAATTCAGACTCCCTTCAGATATTCAAGATTTATTAAACCCATAAATGCCAAACCTGCAACTGCAGATGATGTAAAATATCTTATCCTAGTTTAGATTTTTTATTGTACCGGGTGAGCCAGAAAAAAGTTCCCACTTTTGAAAATTCATAGCATTAAAAGTACTGGATGGATTGGAATGAATCAATATTTGCTGGACAGCCAAAAGGTCGAAGTATTTTTGTGATTTTTCTTGCCTTCTTACGAGCACTGGACAAATTGGTCTATTCAAGTTTACAAAAACTTTGTGGTTGCAAAATGACTCAAAATGGCCTAAAATACTTGATCAAATCATAAAGGACTCATCGCTCAGAACAGCAGAGAAAATGCAATTTCTCATGGGTGAGAGATATCCTCTGCATATTTATTGCCATGGGATTGAACATCTTTAGTATCTGTTTGACTTATAACTCTTGAGAGAAGTGAAACGCCCCTAAGTATATTGTTCTGTGTGAGGAGAGTCCTAACGGACTAACGATTTGATCAAGTGTTTTAGGCCCTTTTTCAGTAATTTTGCAACCATGAAATTTTTGTAAAGTTGAATTTACCTATATTTACAGTGCTCCTATGAATAGCAGAAAAATCACAAAAATACTTTGATCTTTTGGCTTTTAACTTGAACTTGAATCATTCAAATCCATGAAGTACTTGTGGTGCTACGAATTTTCGAAAGTGGAAACTTTTTCTGGCTCACACGGTAGTTGGCCTCAATTAACAATTATAGCTATAATTCTTTAGCCAACTTTAAATGAAAGAATTAATAATAATGATGCCGGATACCCTTCCCAACAATCTGTGTGGTATATTATTTGTTGTGCGGTATATCATTGGATTCTTTTACAGGTATACATTTCAAAAAATACCATTTGTAATTCTCATTACTTGAGCATTTGAAGTATCTTTAAAATTTCTTGAAAGGTTCCCAAAATTCTCGTTGCTTACATTTTTTGGAAAATTTCCCGGCGAATATTATGAAACTTTAATAGCTCAAGTGCTAACAACGAGTGACGAGCAAGAAACTTATTTGACTTCCTACATTCAATGATTAAACATCTTCAATAAAATTTTGAAGTTTCTTAATTCTTTCTTGATGGTCCCAGTGGTCCGAGAGTTTAGTTTCTTACGCATGTGCCGCATCGCACAAAGAAAGCGGAAACAAGTGTGAATTCTACTTTACAGCAAACAATATGTCCTAAATCGAACGAAGCAAAAAATATTGACTGCATACCTGAGATACGACTGCTTGCCAATCTCTCTGTTTATTTGATAAAATGCCAACACTCTGAACCTTTATCATTTCGAAGTCATTCCTAGACTTACAACGTACTTCCTTGTATTCATTTAATGTAATGAGTATAAGTCATTCCTACAAAATGAAGAATTCAGCTTTCTGTAAACTTGCAGTTTTGTTAAATAATTCAGCTTTCAGTAAACTTGCAGTTTTTCTAACTATTCAGCTCATCACATATACACATACTTTGAGACTGAGTACTAACGTAAAGTTAGATCATCGGGAAAAATGTCTGGAGAAATATAAAACTACTTGCTGTATTGAGGAAGCTTGTCTGCGTGTTACCACTTGCCTGTTCTCCGAATATCTGTTCGACTGCATGTTTTATATGTCCATGTTGATAAGTGATTCATTCTAATTTTGATTACCATATATTTTCCGAAGAATAGGCTGATTAACTATTTATGAACTATCAAATCTGCATGCTGGCTATCACATTCAGAACGCTATGGTTGGTCTGTATGGAGTAGATTTGATCCACCTAGGCCAAGTGTTATTTTTCACGTAAAGCTGCTATGCTGGAAAACAAGCTTACTGGGTGTGATAGGATTGGCTGTTTTACATGTGTAGTACATATTGACAAAACGGCTTGATTAACGTAACAAGAACTGCATTTTATTGAATTTCAAAGATGATAAATAACGAAGCCGCACAAAAGTCTCAGGAGTTAATCATACTCCAGGAGTGAAAAATAGAAACTGCTAATTCCATCGACTAACGTTTTTATTGTAATGTGGTAGGATTGAAGTCTAATTTTAGCGAGGATTTCTCAAAGGCAAAGGTGGTTTGATTATCAAGGGCAAGAACGTTGCTAAAGTGTGGCGATCATCTGCAGTAGCTGTGAATCTTTTATAGTGTCGAGGGTATAAAGTAAATAGGAAAGCGGTTGGATGCAAATCACATCAGAATAGTTAGAAAGTGGAAGGACTCATGGCGAACATTATAATTCCAAATACATAACGGGTGTTCCAATCCTAAGTACTCCCGTTTGAAAAATCGCCCAAATTTCAAATATGAAGCGTATCATAAAGTTTTCTTTTAGATTTCTATTGTCGATGGTCCAAATATATCTAAGGATGACGAAAGGTTTGTTTTCATTACTTCAAGGGTATGAAATAGCGCATCGAAACCTAATTCTGAGCTATGTGCCAATGAGCCATTATACCGTGTGAGTCAGAAAAACGCCCGGTGTTTGAAAAATTATTGCTCCCTGAATCTCAAAGCAATAATATTGAAAACTGTCTTGTTTCATTCCCAATATTTTCAATTAGGTTTAATAATTTTCCCAGCTTTAATCGGCCGTTCTTTACAGTGGTTATGGGAGGTTTTCTTCAAAAAGCCCCTTTAGAATACCTGCAAGAACGAACCAAAACGACGAGTAAAAGTTCCTTTGTTTTCCATCCTAACAGCAATGACAGTTATATGTATTGATGTATTTTGTCCTGTTGGGAGAATGGAATCCCCCTGAATAGGTTATTCAAACTAGAGGGAAGACTTGTTGATCCTCTGCAGAGACTACACGTGCTAAAGCGTGTCGAAGTCCCAAGTTACCTTGTTGCTGTTCTGCAAAAGAGCCTGAATCGATTTTGTAGAATTTTCCAATTAGAAGCTCTCTTGCCAATTAGACTTATGATCCTTGTTTCCCTGCGTTCTTTGATTTGCTGATATCACTTGCTCAATAGGGACTCACACCATTACCCTTATAAAGTGGGCCCCCTGTATTGAGCGACCATTATGGAAACAAGGTCGCATTGACCTTTTAATGCTATCCCTGCCATCTTTAACCATAGGGTGTTTTTAAATTAGATTATGAAATTAGATATGTATTTTCTGCCTGTAATTATTTTAAATTTATAGATTGTAATTAGATTTCCTTTTTTTATGACTTTTTATGACTATTTAGTTTGATGGCAAAATTATACATACATATACATATACATACATTTCAGAATGGCCTAAACTAGCGGGAGTAGTACACTCAACAAAATCGCTTCAAAGTTTGGTTTAAAGAGCTTTGAAAAACAACATTGAAAAACAAACTTTTAGTACAAAGAATAACCTTTCAAGCACGAATCTTCTTCTGTAGAAACAAAATAGATCCATCGCGGCTACAAGAACTCTAGGCCGTATCAACCGTTTTTTGTATGCAGCAACAACAACTGTCGAAATAACGCCTTCCTTATTGGTTAAAAACTAAATTCTAGCAATTTGATTGGTAAATACGGAACCGCTCCATATAGGCCTAAAGGGGGCCCACTTTATAAGAGTAATGGTATGAGTCCCTATTGACCAAGTGAGATCAGCAACTCAAAGAACGCAGGGAAATAAGGGACGAAAAGTCATAAGTCTACTTGCCAATCACTGCAACTTTTGAATTAAGATGCAGAAAAAATGTCGCTCAATGAAGAATCTTTCACAAAATAGCTCAAAAGGTCCATATATTATCATCGTCATCACCACGACCATTTATGTATAGTTGGCAACATACATGGCTATGAACAAGAATACAAAGCCAATTCAAATTAGAAAATGATGAATTACAGGCAAAATTTATACCGCTGAAACAAAATCTCTTAAGCCGATAATGTATTATCTGCAAAGCCTGCCGTTACAGCTGTCATATTTCCAGATTTCCTAATTTCTAATTTCTAAATAGATATTATGCTGTCGGCTGAATCTCAGCTAAAGCCTTAATTTTAATATTTCAAACTCAGAGCATTTGTTCTTCAAAACATTTGCAGACAGTTGCGTTGGAAAAAGCCTGAGCTGCACTCACTTAACTTTATTAACAGCTATTTTCTAATCTCAAGATAGATATTACGCTTTTGGCTGAGTCTTAAATACAAACCTTACAATCAGCTTTTCATACGTAAACTTGCTTTTTGATACACAAAGTCCACTTTGTAATCTAAGAAGGGGCTTCGATGTCAGTCAGAAAGAAAGAAAGAAAGTAAGTAAGTAACCCACTTCCGTCACGCTCGTTAAAGCGATTGATTAACGATTTATCTCTGCTAATTGGCACTGAAATAGAGAAAGTGCACATAAAGCGCATACAAGACAGAAGTTTCCCGCGATCCTATAGCAACATTTGACGTCGGCTTATTTCATGTTAGACAGATTTGACACAATAAGATGGATAAATTACCATGATGTTTACCCTGGCACAACAACAAATTTACCCAGAATTGGCACCTTCTTGTTATCAGTTCTTAGCAGTAAATCGTTTGGCAGTTGTCATATAATGTTAGCAAGATAAAATTGATTTTAAATTATAAGTCAGCTAAGAGCTAAGATTTATCAAAGGCGACAAAAATCTTCGTAAACAGGATATTTCATTTATCAATCAATATGCTTTGAAGCCTGTCTTACATTAGATGTGAGACGAAATGGTCGCTGAATACAAACAATACGCGATTACGCCAAAGATGGCGGCGACGAACATTTTGATAAGATGCATTGCGTTCTTTTGTTAACTATAGAACTGCTAATTATTCTATTCTTGATTTGAACACAAATCATCTAGCAAAAGGTTACTTGGAGGAATTTGCATGAATAATTGTACATTTTTGCAATGCTCACCTGACATCAAAAGTGAAACAACAAGGGCAGCTAATGTTAGAATAGGATCCGCTACTTTTATTGACACCCAAGTACACAGAGATTGGCGATCGCAGACAAAGGGAATTCAATGCCTGGTTGGGTCAAGTCATAAACAAAGACAATGCAGGCCGCAAGGATTGCTGTGAAACCCAAGTAGCTGGCTGACTCATTGTGCATTCCAAAAATGGTTTTTGATTACAAAGTCCTTTGTAATCTAAGAAGGGGCTTCGATGTCAGTCAGTCAGAAAGAAAGTAACCCACTTCCGTCACGCTCGTTAAAGCAATTGATTAACGCTTTATATCTGCTAATTGGGACTGAAATAAAGAAAGCGCACAGAAAGCGCATACAAGACAGAAGTTTCTCGCGATCCGATAGAAAAATTTGACGTCGGCTTATTTCATCTTAGACAGATTCGACACCATAAGATGGATAAATCACCAAAATGTTTACCCTGACGCAACAACAAATTTAACCAGAATTGGATTGGCACGTTCTTGACTTCATTAGCAGCTTAATTATGAGGCTACAAATCATCTAAAACAATCGTTTTCTAGAACGAACACATCATCAGCCACTTATTGATAGTATTCATTATGCAAATAAGTCGACTTTAGAGGATGATGTAACCGGCGGCCTGCACAGAGGTTAGCGCTCGCAGCATCACCGAAGGTAGAGGGACCCCCCTCTAATACAGCCACAGATGCAAACGTTGCAGGTGAAGTTGAGAGGAAAGGTGCAGAATCCCAGCAAACAATGGTGCCATTGACTAGGGGAAGGCACGTGATCACACTGAACCAAAACATTTTCATGCATATGATTCTGCACAGAGGTTATCTTCGTGACTGCTTGCCTCAAATTAGAAGCCCGTGAATAGAAACATTCTGCAGGGTTCCGCATAAGCAATTTTGCGTTATCGTAAATCTCACATGACATCTAATTTGAGACAGATGCACCAATAGTTACATGCGCGAACTAAACAAACTAGGGGTAATGACTTTTGATTTTTTGCGTATCATCCTCGCTTGACATAAAGATCAAAATCTTGCTTTTCGGGCGATTCTTGTCCTTATACAAGGGGCTTGACTTTCCATTGAAGACGACTTTAGCAGCAACACTCATCTCTCTGACTGTAGCTAAAAACAGCATCAACGATCAGTTGGGGTTATGAAGAAATCAACATTCAGATATTCTTATGCTTGCTTAGCTCAGGACAGACTTTGTAATCATCCAAAAGGATCTTATGTTTAAGAGCAGTCATGAGCATAGATTAAATAATAACATAATCAATAGGACCAATAGCTAATCAATTTCAAAATGTGCCCAAATAGTCCTCGTTTGCTTATATTGGTTGTTTGAGAGGAAATATATCAATCTTGAAAGGTTAAATTGAAGCTTAGTCCAAATCAGAGCTATAGCGCATTGGGTGACTTCTAGCAAATAGAATATAATTAGATCTAAAAGTTTTTTCTATTTTATCAAGGATATTGTTCTATTTATTTGCTGTGTTTCAAGAATTTGCTACGGCCAAACCTCCAAAGCTCTTACTTGGAGGTGACAACGAATTTGAGCTTTCAAAAATGAGGTACCTATGTCCAAGTTAACTATAAAGGAACATTTTGAAATTGATTAGCCATTGATTTAAGTTACATTTTCATCGCTGGACCCAATCAAATCTGTATCTTCATCTGGTACAATTTCAAACCTTACCTTTGATTATGTGAAGAAAGCAGTTAGCTGTAGCTCCTCTTGCTGAATTAGAACTGGAAACCAGTTTTTCTCGTTACCAAGACGATCTTGAAACTTTAGGCCTAAACTGAATTTGGGATGTCTGTACGAGGCTCGGCGAGATCTCATGGGGCAATCTCGAATCTGCAGTCGAAAAGAAGCATTTCAGATTTTGTTTGATGATAGGCCTATACAGGGCTCATTCTAAATTGAAATCTAAGTTATTGAAAATAAAAGATTTCTCATGTTTTAAAAAGGATTATCCCATCGCAATACATCGGTGAACGATTAATTTCAAAATTAAATCCACAAATACCAGCGCTGTTGAAAAGCTAATAAAGACTGTGGTAAATAGTCCAATTTCTTTTGAAATATGGTCGCTCTTTTGCATACCACCTGATGTTTTTTGTAAATAAGCGAATTTTGGGTTTAGAGTATAATTCATCGCATCAAGAAGATATTTATCCGCAATGCATTTAAATTTACAAAAATACTAAGCTGCAATTTATTGAAAAAATCTGATATTGGCAATCCGGCTTAGGTAAGGAATTTACAAATTTTGCAGGCTACGCAGCCCTTCCTGTAAAGCCTGAAAATCGCAGATCGATTCGATGGTGACATCTTTCCATCTTTCATCTGCGAAAGAAACTTTTAGTCCCAAGGAAGGCACTAGAATAACTACTTCAGTCCTAATTTCCGCTTTGTTCATTGAATTGGATGACAGCACTTCACTTCTCTGTCCATCAATCTATCAATAGCGAAACTACGAACATGTGATCAGTCTAGGAAGGCACTTCAAAAAGAACGCTCAATTCTATAATGCCACGAGAATCTAAGAAACTGTCAAGAAACATTTTCTATGCATGTGACATATTACAATACATCTTACACATCTTACATTACAACACTACAGGACGAATACCATGGGGAGCGAAAGACCGACTACGCCATGGCCAATATATAAAGACATGCAATGTTAAACCATCTACAACTACACCACGAACGAAAATAAGCCGACGTCAAATGTTGCAATAGGATCGCGGGAAACTTCTGTCTTGTGTGCGCATTCTGTGCGCTTTCTTTATTTCAGTGCCAATTAGCAAATGTAAAACGTTAATCAAGTGCTTCAACGGGCGTGACTACCTTACTTACTTTCTGACTGACCTGAAGCCCCTTCAATCAATCCACTCTGCTCTGCTAGCAAAAAATTCTTATGTGTTTCTTATACTTTTAATGCCGGACGTGTAGAGTTAATTTGTTTTTGTCTAAAGGGCTCCCAAATGACTTAGTAAGATCTCAAGACAAGTGAAGAAAACATAATTCGCAATTAAAATAATGTCCAAACAGTTGATATAACTGTACAGTGTCAAACAATTTTTGAGTGCGATAGGAAAATTAAAATCGTAAATTACAAAAGTTTCTTAGCTTTTTCAATTCAGGTAGGGTTGTTTCTTAACTTTCGAAAAATTGAGCCTACCGTTTCTTATAAGCGGTTTCTTATAAAAAAAATAAGTGTATACACGTATTTTTTTTAATAAGAAACTAAGGTCCGGGGCTTATAAGAAACTTCTTAAGTTTCTGGGCCATTTTGCTACCAAAAATTTCTTAAGAAACTCTTAGTACTGGGAAAATATAAGCTAAAAACCTTGTTCTGAAATGTTCAAAGGGCTCCCAAATTACTTAGTAAGATCTCAAAACAAGTAAATTACATAATTCGCACTCAAAATAATGTCAAAAACTCTGAGTACTCAAAATCTGATGATTTTAAAACTCTTAGTTTCTTATAATAAAAGAATACGTGTAGTCTAGACTAGTCAATGGAAAAATCAACTATGCTACAGCGTGCCACTTTCCTTTCAATCACTTGTTTTCATTTTCACCCAGCTGCCAAAATCTCATGAAATAATCTCATTGCTGTGTGTTGCAAGTAGTTTTTCTTTTGGAGAACCAGAAAAAAACAGTTCTATTGTGAGGAACTTGCAAAATACACCCACTGCATCCCTGTCCCATTCAAACATGATTTGAAAAGTAAGTCTCATTGAACCTATGTTTGGTTGAAATTTTGAAAATATCATTATCTTTCACAGTTGAAAGTTATTTTAATTGAGCACATGTTCGCAATGTGTTCAATATACCAATTTTTAATGATATGCGATTCACTTCGCAAATTCGTTTTTTTTTTAGAAATTCATTCCATAAGAAATAGGATACTTTATAAATGAAAAAAGTCAGTTGATCGAAGCGAAGTCGGTCTCCATCATACGAGCGATGTTAGTAAAATCGTGTTTCGCAAAAGATTCCTATAGATAAAATAGGCCTTTAATTCAATTCTTATTCAGGTGTGAACTTCCAAACCATGACAAAATTATTGTTTCCCAACCAAACAATTGTAGCAAGGCAAATCGATAGTGTTAGAACACAAAAGGAAAGTCTATTGTTATATCAACTTTTTATCCCTAAGGGGCCCTTGTTTTAATTGCCATTCGAAGGCAGCAGCAATATCTTGCAAAAAATATAATACATTTCCGCTAAAAAGCTAGATATACATTCATTTTTTATAAGAAACTAAGGTCCGGTGTACCCTGGGTACCAGCCTCATGTTAGAGAGTCTGGTACCCAGGGTAGGTCCGGTGCTGGTAGGCAGTTTCTTAAATTTTTGGGCCATTTTGCTGACAAAAGAATCTTATGTGTTTCTTACATTTTTGATACCAGAAGTGTAGAGTTAATTTGGTTTTGTCTAAAGGGCTCCCAAATGACTTATTAAGATCTCAAGACAAGAAACAAAAATATAATTCGCAATGAAAATTATGTCCAAACAGTTGATATAACTGTACAGTGTCAAACAATTTTTGAGTGCGATAGGAAATTTAAAATTGTAAATTACAAAAGTTTCTTAGCTTTTTCAACTCAGCCAGGCCGTAGGGTGGTTTCTTAACTTTCGAAAAATTGAGCCTATACCGTTTCTTATAAGCGGTTTCTTATAAAAATAAATTAGTATATAGACTAGTCTAGTCAATGGAAAAATCAACTATGCTACAGCTTGCCACTATTCTTTCAATCACTTGTTTTCATTTTCACCCTCCTGCCGAAATCTCATGCAATAATCTCATTGCTTTGCTTGTGTTGCAAGTAGTTTTTCTTTTGGAGAACCAGAAGAAAAACAGTTCTATTGTGAGAAACTTACAAAATACACCCACTGCATCCCCTGTCCCATTCAAACATGATTTGAAAAGTAAGTCTCATTGAACCTATGTTTGGTCGAAATTTTGAAAATATCATTATCCTTCACAGTTGAAAGTTATTTTAACTGAGCACATGTTCGCAATGTGTTCAATATACAAATTTTTGATGATATGCGATTCACTTCGCAAATTTGTTTTTTTTTTAGAAATTCATTCCATAAGAAATAGGATACTTCGTTAAATGAAAAAAGTCAGTTGATCGCAGCGAAGTTGGTCTTTCCTTTCAATCATTACGAGCGATTTTAGTAAAATCGTGTTTCACAAAAAATTCCTACAGATAAAATAGGCCTTTAATTCAATTATTATTCCGGTGTGAACATCCAAACCATGACAAAATTACTGTTTCCCTCCAAAAAATTGTAGCAAGGCATATGGACAGATACATTCCGCTAAAAAAGCTCAAACATAAGCAGTGTATCCATTAAGAACGGGGGTCGTACTTTCGTTTTCCTTCCCAAACTTTACCAGATTTGATTTGGACGCTCGATCCAAGCCTCTTTCATAAGAAGTAAAAAGGTCTATTGCAGGTTCGTTGTAAGGGGCACAACCGAGGTATGTGATAAAAGGTCCGATCTAGGAGTGCTCTAGGCGGGAGAACTATACAAGACAAAATCAACTCTAAACTTCTGGCAATAAAAATATAAGAAACACGTAAGAAAGTTTTGGTAGCAAAATGGCCTAAAAATTTAAGAAACTGCCTACCAGCCCCGGACCTTAGTTTCTTATATAAACATAAGATCCTTTTGGATGATTACAAAGTCCGTCCTGAGCTAAGCAGGCATAAGAAAATCTGAATATCAGGCCCGTAGCACCTATTGGGGCCGGTCGGGCCCGGGCCCCCCCAATAATTTCCAGAAGTTGAATTTTTTATTCTTCATAATAACATAGAAAACTGATCATCAGTGACAGGCCCTTGGCACTGAAGAGAGTCAATACCTATTTAAGTTCAACAACAGCAAACTACCGCCTCAACCACCTGATGGTGAAACATGTGTACAACGACAGAGTGGATAAATTCAACCTTGTCAGCATCGTAAACGAATTTGTCATAGGTTCCAATTCAAGGAAATTTAACTTTGGAAAGCTCAACCCTTCTGACATCAGAAGCACTTCGTCAAGAGAGACGAAAAGTACCCAGACTTCAAGAATCAATAATCATAGCTAAACTAATGAGCAGTGGCGTGGTCCTCGAGATCCTCGAAAACCGAAGAGAAAAAAGCTGGGTATAGCTGGGAAAGAATTTTCCAAGAAATGTCAAATCTTCCATTTTAGCATTGGCTAATATGGAATCAGGGGATGCATTCTAAGCCAAAGTAAAGGATGTTGCTTCAAAAATTTTCCTCATGCTTCAACTCATAAGAGAACTGTCACAACGCTATCAAAGATTCCTTGTCGCTAATGGCAAGCATGATATCGGGAGATGCATTCTAAGCCAAAGTAAAGGGCGTGGCCCCAAAAATTTTCCTGGGGACTTCCCCCAGACCCCCTCATTTCAATTCCGCCCATTTGATTTACTCTTACTCGTAGGACGCCATGAAAATTGTGTGATGACATTTGTAAATCAAATATCAAGTAAATCTTACGCAATGCTCTCGACAAAGTATTCTTATCCTATCGACTATCGTAGTTTGATTTTAGCTAACCTGTTTGAAATATATTTGGATTCGTAAATTTCCTATTTTTCTTCAGGACCTCCGATCATAAAATGCCCTTTCAGCAATGCACAGAAGGGCGTTGCCAAAAGAAAAGAGGGCATTGACCGAGTAATACTTGCGGGGGCTTAGCCCCCGGACCCCCGGAAGCTTTACCTCTTCGGTGTAAATTAGTGCCCCTCCAATCTGAAAAACGCTCCTACGGGCCTGGAATATTGATTTCTTCATAACCCCAAATGATCGTTGATGCTGTTTTAGCTACAGTCAGAGAGATGAGTGTTGCTGCTAAAGTCACCTTCGTCAACAGAAAATCAAGCGCCTTGTATAAGGACAAGAATCGCCTGAAAAGCAATATTTTGATCTTTATGTCAAACGAGGATATGATACGCAAAAAATCAAAAGTCATTACCCCTAGTTTGCTTAGTCTCTGCATGAAACCATTGGTGCATCTGTATCAAATTAGATGCCATGTCAGATTTACGATAACGCAAAATTACTTATGTTTATGCAGAACCCTGCAGAACGTTTCTATTCGTGGGCATCTAGTTTGAGACAAGCATTGACGAAAATAACCTATGTGCAGAATCATATGCATGAAGATGTTTTGGTTTAGTGTGATCGCGTCCCTTCCCCCAGTTAATGGCGCCATTGTTTGCTTAGATCCTGCATCTTTCCTCACAACTTCACCTGCGATGATTGCATCCGTTGCTGTGTAGGAGGGGGGTCCTTCTACCTTTGGTGATGCTGCGAATGCTAGCCTCTGTGCAGGCTGCCGGTTACATCATCCCCTAAAGTTGACTTATTTGCATAATGAATACTATCAATAAGTGGCTAATGATGCGTTCGTTCTAGAAAACGATTGTTTTAACATAATTAAGCTGCTAATGAAGTCAAGAACGTGCCAATTCTGCGTAAATTTGTTGTTGTGCCAGGGTAAACATCAAGGTGATTTATCCATCTTATGGTGTCAAATCTGTTTAACATGAAATAAGCCGACGTCAAATGTTACTATCGGATCGCGGGAAACTTCTGTCTTGTATGCGCTTTCTGCGCGCTTTCTTTATTCCAGTGCCAATTAGCAGAGATAAAACGTTAATTAATTGTTTTAACGAGCGTGACGGACTTTCTTTCTTTCTTTCTTTCTGACATCGGAGCCCCTTCTTAGATTACAAAGGACTTTGTAATCAAACATAAGATCCTTTTGGATGATTACAAAGTCCGTCCTGAGCTAAGCAAGCATAAGAAAATCTGAATATCGAGTTCTTCATAACCCCAAATGATCGTTGTGATGCTGTTTTTAGCTACAGTCAGAGGGATGAATGTTGCTGCTAAAGTCGCCTTCAATAGCAAATCAAGCGCCTTGTAAAACAACAAGAATCGCCCGAAAAGCAATATTTTGATCTTTATGTCAAACGAAGATGATACGCAACAAATCAAAAATCATTACCCCTAGTTGGCTTGGTTCGTGCATGAAACTATTGGTGCATCGTCTAAAATTAGATGTCATGTGAGATTAACGATAACCCAAAATTACTTATGCAGAACTCTGCAGAACGTTTCTATTCGCGGGCATTTAATTTGAGACAAGCAGTCACGAAAATAACATCTGTGCAGAATCGTATGCATGAAGATGTTTTGGTTCAGTGTGATCATGTGCCTTCCCTCAGTGAATGGTACAGTCATTGACATCTAACCCTTTGAGTTACTGTTTGAAATAATTTCCTTTGTCACACTCGCTAACTGCTTTGAATTGTGTTGTCAATCAAAAGCAGCTGGTGCTATTGTCTTACAAAATCTGTCCTTGTGCATCATGTAGTAAAGTAAGGGGCTAGCAAAAAAATGTGCACGTTTGGCGGGCTGTGGAATAAAGAATATGCAGCCGATTTTCAAAACTGAAATGTTAAACTATCAGTCAAGGGCTAAATTAGACGCGAACATTTTGTTTGGTAAAATCACTCATCTTTTAGATAAAGAAATTAGGAAAATGCAGGTAAGGAGTTTGCATGGGAACGAGAATTCCACGTTCCATTCTGGTTTATGATTTACTTGTGATGCAATTGTCAGAATTCAAATTTCAATAGTAAGTAAATCATGAACCAGACGGGAACGTGGTTCCCATGCAAACTCCTTACCAGTATTTCCCTAATTTATGGATCTAAAAGATGAATCATTTTACCAATACCAAACAAAGTAAAGGTACCTGGGGATGTGCCGCGAGCAAGGGTATACTTTTTCAGACTTCTAGTCTAGCCAAGGGTATACTTTTTTGCAATTTTGGCCTGCAACGGTCTAGCCAAGGGTATCATTTTTGATAATATTGGTCTAACGAACGGTCATGATATCATATTTGGCACAAATTTGACAATATTGGTCGAGGAAATGGTCAAAATTGGTCTAGCCAAGGGTACCATTTGGCCAAGAACCCCCTCCCCCTCCGTGCCGTTGACTCATGTACTACCAATTCAATTTTGAATATCGGCCGCGTACTTTATTCCACAGTACGCTAAACGTGTTCATTTTTCATACTAATTCGCTATAACTTTGGATCACAACTTCCGTCGATTTCAGTTAACTTTGCATCTTGGACAGATGGTACACCGTGTGTTCGTGACTGTTTTTGCCCTTTAGTGGAAGTCTTCATGAAATAATTCGTGTTCTTGCACAGTTAACTGTTTGGGATACAGCTAAAAATATTTTGATGGAGGATTCTTCACAGTCAAATAGAAAAGTTTTCTATTCAAATGCAATTCCATGTTAGGCTTGCATTAGAAAATGGCAAATGATCTACCAAAGGCCATAATAACGCAGCTGTACAATTCAATTAACAATTTCCTTTATCCTGTATCCTGTATCTGATATATCAATTAACTTCCTTTATCTTCTTCTATAGTCTCACAATTGATGAAACTTTCTACCGGGTGAGTCAGAAAAAGTGAGGTGTTTGCCAAATTTTATTGATGGAATTTTCTTCGCAAATTCAATTCTCTTAGGATTGCATTGCATAAGGAGACGGCCAAGTTAGATACAAAAACACACGTTTCCTTTCATAAGAAACTTAGAATTTGACCAATGTTAACGTTTCTCAAGAAATCTTGTATTTGAGTACTCGAAGTCGAAGTTTCTTATCTAGGGTTTCTTACGAGCACGGGGGGGGGGCTTCTTGGCCAAATTTTGGGAAGGGGTCTGCCGCGAGCATCTTCAAAAGGGTACCGTTGGCTAGACTAATTTTTACGAAAATGGTACCCTTGGCTAGACCAATTCGACCATTCTCTCGACCAATTTTTACGAAAATGATACCCTTGGCTAGACCAATTTTGACCATTTCCTCGACCAATAATGTCAAATTTTGTACCAAATATTATAGCATGACCGTTCGCTAGACCAATATTGTCCAAAATTATACCCTTTTGGCTAGACCGTTGCTGGCCAAAATTGCAAAAAGTATACCCTTGGCTAGACTAGAAGTCCGAAAAAGTATACCCTTTGTCGCGGCACACCCCCAGATGCCTTTACTATGGAAGAATCCCCCCCCCCCCGTTATGAGTTTTTTCATTGACACTCTTAAAATCGGCTGAGGATCATCTGTGCCTCGTGAAAATATCACAGCGACTTTTCTAAAGCAGTACTGTCTGGCAAGTTCTCAAATAAAACTTAACATCAAAGTGTGAAAAACAAATGAAAGTATGATTAACGTGATTAAAGAACGTGATAAACAAATGAAAGTATGATTAAATTTATAATTAAAGTATGGATAACGTTCACCCAGTACTAGTGTTTCTGCATGTTTGGGGATCAAAATTGAAGTTGAGTTCTCTATAAAAACTTCGTTGTAAAAAATATGTTTCATAAAATTTGCTGCCGAAAAGTTCCAGCAAAACTTTTCTAACGTATTTTTAATAGAAAATTTAGAAGTGCATAAACGTTCTAACTATGAGGGTAGCATTTTATGGCCAGAATACTTCACGTCTCTGAGGGATCCGGGGACATGCTTCCTGTGAACAATTGACATTTTTCAATTTGATTCTAAACAATTCGACAGTTCAAAACGGTAAAATTGAAATTTGGAAAACTGATAACTTTTCAAGATGAAAGCAACTTCCAATTGAATAAACTGCACGACTCTTCCTTTGAAGCGAACGCCAATAAATTTTCAAACCGCGCATTTTAGGTAAAACTGCACTCTAAAGCCCTGAATTTTAGTCCTAAAGTTTTGGCTGTTAATGTAAGCAAGTCACATTATTTGCAGTTCGTAAAACATGCTATTGCACACAGTTGTTATTCAGAATTTGCTTGCCTTTTGCATGTCTACAATCTGCTGTCAACGCCAAGCTCACAGTAACACAGTACTTTTTGTAAATCATTAATGAACTGTCAGTTACTGCAAACATTTTTCTCTTTGCTTCTATTTCCGACAATTGCCTGTTCTTTCGCAGAAAATCAAAAGGAATGGCCACGTGAGTAACATTTCTGTGAAAAGTTTATTCCGTGTATCCGTTCTAGGGACGGTCACAGCTGTCATTTATATCAAAATAAGAAGATGCAAAAGATACCCTATAAACATACAGTTATGCCCAAAATTATTCATACCCGCCCAAATGCCAAATTCGGAGTATTTTGGATCGTTTTATATTAGGCCTACCCAAGATATTTCATTCCTTGAAATGTCTCTTGTAGTGCTTTCTTAGCCCTGTGTCACATTCTTATGTTATGTAACTCCAGCTGCAACAAAAAAAGGTTCACAATTAAAACGATTCAAAAAAGTCAGAATTTGGCATGGGTATGAATAATTTTCGGCCTCCCTGCATGTGGCTAACTGTCGTGTTGTGCACGTGAAAAGTGGTGTCGAGAGAAGTGACGAGTATGCATCGAAAGAAGGAGATATCAAATAGTATCAGCCTCGCAAATTTATTAATCTTCAGTTGAACCTCGACGATTCGAACTCAGTTATCTCGAACTTAGGAGCTATCCGTAAGAAATAGAATTTTTATATACACACTCAAGATTCTAAATTCTATTGCAATAGATGTGCAGACAATATCTCTGATCCATGAAAAATTGTACTTTCTCTATCGTTATGTGCGATGAGTTTCTTTATGACTTGTCTGTCTATAGGCTGTTTTCAGGCATTTTGCAACTACGAAATTTTCATGAAGTTGAATTTACTTATAATTCTACCGGGTGCGCCAAAACAAACGATGCACTTTTGGCAGGCCACGATAAATTGTACACTGGACCGATTTTTGAAGATTTATGACTTAATCTGTAGCAGAAAGGCTGAATTAGATACTGGGATTTTTTGCAAATTTTTTCGTTTTCAGTTTTAGAACTAGAAGCGAATTTCTTAAAATTTTAGTTTTCGAAAACACTGAAAACGATCAAAAAACATCGATCAAGTTTTCTAAAGAATCGACATAAATGGACAAAGAGAGAGCTTGTTCGTGGTGATTTAGGATTTAGAAATCGATTAGTTGTAATCTGCTGCACGAGAGTTCGTACTAAATCCCTAAATCACCCTGAAAACGTTTTCTCTTTGTTCATTCATGTTGTGTTTTTAAGATTAAGGCTCGTGTAACTAAGGCAGAAATGTTAGGGAAATTTGTTCATGATTTTGGGCACGTTTTGAAGGTTTCTTGAAGAGGCTTTCTGGAGAAAATCCCTCATAATTTCAGAACGGAGTGACCGATTTCAGTCAAGTAAATTTTACAATGGATTTGAAAATGCCTACCATTAAGCTATATATTTGCCAATTTCATCGTCTTTATATCCAGGGAGCCGTGACCTTTCAAACAGGGATTCTTTTTATTGACTCACCCGGTATTATTCTGCTAAAAATCAAGATGTTAGCTTCTCGTGTTACGCGTGCTTTCAAGCATGGCTGATTCTTTAACTTTCATAATATCCTTGAGAATTTCGAGAAGAAGAAAGGCCCATATACTTTCTCTGAAATTTGAAAGACATGTGTCGTTAGGTTTGGTGTCGAGCCGTGGTCTACTGATATGCTATCGCTATGTGCTGGATTATGCTATCTGACTGAAGTGGTTGCATTCATCTATTCACTTAATTCCAGCTTGTTCAATTAATTAGTTTCTTTGAGAATAAAAGCCGATCTTTTCTCGTACATAATCTATCAAAACCATTCCTATTTTGGTTGAGCGTTCGAAGTAGTAGTGATGCTTGCGAGGTGTTTTTTAGATCACTGTTTGTGATAACATGCTTAAAAGAGTAAAAAATGGAGTTATCAAGATTAGAATGTTTAGAATCTGCCACGTTTTCTGCATATAAAATTCGATTTTTTCTATCAAGCGTTTTAAAATCTCACATCAATCTGTCAATAAGATCATATCCTTACTAGACATTCGTGAAATTAGTCATTTGAAGTAAGAAGTGATATTGGTTGAAATATATCAATGAAGTTGATCAAGAATCCGTCAAAAGAACGTTTTATCTCTTGAAAACATAGATACTACATATTAGCAATAGCTGTGTGAGACAGAAATAAAAAAGTTGCATTTTCAAGCGTTGAAAAGCCAGACACGCTAAGAAAGCCCCATCTTTGGAGCCAGATGCACCTTGTACCTTTGGTTATAGGTGTGGACTATGGTACCCAGGGTATCAATCGTGCAAAGTACTAGTTTTTCTAGATCAACTGTCACTTTATTGCTGTCTATAACATCAACATGAAAGATTCAACTGAAACATTTGAAATATCTTTATTTCTAAATTGTCTATCAGCAGCACATGCAAAAAGCTGGAACAGCCTTTCAACTGAGGTTAAACAGGCATCTTCGGTCAAGCCTTCAAGAGCCATATTTAGCGTAGACTGCTGTGTAGATAATATATTTTAGATACCTTGTAAATTGATTTTAACACTGATCATTATTTTTAACATTGTTTTTAATAGATTAATTAGACTTTGACATATTGTAAATAGGTTTTCTCTTTCCTTTGTATTATATTATCATTGTATTGTATCGTAGATGGAGGGCCCCTTGAAAATCAGCACTTGCTGAAGGGCTACCCTCCCTAAATATATGAAATCAAATCAAATCAAATCAAATCAAATCAAATCAAATCAAATCAAATCAAATCAAATCAAATCAAATCAAATCAAATCAAATGATTTTGGATATCTCGAGCACTGTTGATTGAAAAAGATTTCAGCGATTGTTACTTACTCATCTGCGCATGCATCGCAACAATTCTCCAATATCTGATCAAATCTAGCCTGCGTGCAGCCTCAACAATCCTTCCCGGAGGAGGATTGTTGAGGTCGCATGCAGGCTAATCAAATCCCAATTTTACTCCAATATGAAGCTCCTCTACACAGGCGCACACATGCGTCGCCGTCGAAGCAAATGTACACCCTTCAAAGAAGTGCAGAAGGGGAGTTTTGTGCATGGCAGCGTTAGCCTATGCCTGCAAGCCCTTTCCATCAATTTTGAAATCCGCAAACAGGCTAGGTGGCGCGTTGTTACGCTTTTTTTTAGAAAATCGAGAAGAAAATTTTTGCCGATTAATGTTTTCTGGGAGAATAAATGATGTAAAATTAAGAATAAAGAGTAAAATGAAAAATTTCGTTGAATCTTCAGCGGAAAGATCTTCTTCAATTAAAAAAAAAAATGGTTTTGTGAAATTAACATATTGAAAGTTAACTTGCAGCATGATTAATTTGATCACAGTTTGTGATCATTTTTAGATTAAATCCGTTTTCAGCAGGCAAGAGGCTTTGAATAGCTACTAATTTAAACTTGTCGATAACCACCTGCCATGTAAGGGGCTATGTAAGAGAATCCTGAAGGGGTCCTCCGGGGTCCTCAAGCCCATTTCCCAGATTTCCCAGTCACTTTTTGCGCAGTTCTTAAAATCTCAATCGCAACAACAAATAGCATGTGCAGCTTTTGAATGACACCTCATTTCAAAGCGATTAGCAATCGCAGACAAAGGAAATTCTCTCAACCAGTAATTCAAAACGAACAAAGCCGCAAAAGTTTCTCTGAAACCCAGGTAGCTAGCTCTCACGTTGTGCATTCCAGAAATTGTTTTTAAGAGCAAACTTGAAAAAAGATCGAAAGAAGAAGGATATGTTTACACATCTGCCTCTGGCATTTAATTGTTTGGCTCAGAAGCCGATTGGGAGGCGATTCAATTTTCTGACTTTTTTGGGTGTGATTAAAATACCTGCTGCTCAGCTTCTGAACCAAGGAAATAAAATGCCCGTGGTAGATGTGTAGATATATCCTTCTTCTTTCGGTTTATGCTCGTGTTTGCTCTTAAAAACAATTTCTGGAATGCACAACGAGCGAGCTAGCTACCTGGGTTTCTGAGAAAATTTGCGGCTTTACTTGTTTTGAATTACTGGTTGAGAGAATTTCCTTTGTCTGCGATCGCTAATCGCTTTGAATTGAGGTGTCATTCAAAAGCTGCTCATGCTATTGTCTTACAAAATCTGTCCTTGTTAGTCGCAACAAAAAATCTAATTTCCAGTTGTTTTGAGGCAAATCCCTGATCCCATTTTACCCTTTCGGGACTTCAAGTAAATACTAAGTTTCAATTTTTGCTTTCAGCCAACTCCAAATCATTTCCAATATTTAACCTCGTATTTAACAACATCCAAACATTCCTTTAAAACATTGATCATGTTGCATTTCAAGGTTATCTCTGATTTTAAGACTCTTTCATTAATTTCAGGGGAACACTCAAGATTCAACATGCCAAGATTTAGCAATGACATCACCAAATCTGCAAAAGAAATAACTTTTGCAATCTGCCATCAAGATCTTTTCCATATTATATCCTCTTCTTGCAAAAAGCTTTTCGAATTGTTACTGTCTTCAAAAAGTATAGAGTAGTTCTTTTTATGAAATAAATATTTTTGCAGTTTCTGAACATTTTTCAATCGGACGTAACTATTGAACAATTAATCAATTTGTATGGAGCAATGATGAAATTGGGATAATCGTTTTCATTTACGATGGAACATGGGTAATTAGACACTGCTGGTGTGCTTCTATGGAGGAGTGCTGGGACTAATATATATCTGCGGGGGAATATTTTTTATAGTTCTGCCGAGGAGATTGGTGTGCTTCTATGGAGGAGTGCTGGGACTAATATGTATCTGCGGGGCAATATTTTTTATAGTTCTGCCGAGGAGATTGGTGTGCTTCTATGGAGGAGTGCTGGGACTAATATGTATCTGCGGGGGAATATTTTTTATAGTTCTGCCGAGGAGATTGGTGTGCTTCTATGGAGGAGTGCTGGGTCTAATACGTATCTGCGGGGGAATATTGTTTATAGTTCTGCCGAGGAGATTGGTGTGCTTCTATGGAGGAGTGCTGGAACTAATATGTATCTGCGGGGGAATATTTTTCATAGTTCTGCGGAGGAGATATCGAAAGAACAAGGAAACATAAAAAGACGCTGTTAAAGAAGGAAATCACTCTCATAATGAAGTCAATGTAAGTAAGCACACATGCGGCGTCTAACTACCCATGGATGGAATTGCAATTTTACAAATTTTTGCATGGTCAGCGCGGGGAAAATATTTCGAATTGGCTACATGTCGCACCACTAACGTATGCCATAGAAAAATTGCAAAATTTTTTAATATTCTGAAGGTTTCTGCACTTTTCTAGGTGTTGCATTGCTGGCGACAAATTGCAGGGATGCTACACGTGCAGAAGTTGGCTCGCACGGCCAACTCAATAACCTCTGAAAATTGCATTGAAATCGCTATTAGAAACTTATTTGTGCAAACGCAGCTTAAGATACGATATAGGGGCTGCAGGGGTAACATTAATGGGTAGGCTGGGGGTTAAAAGGGGTTATGTTGATTGCCAAGAAATGGTAGCTCATGAACATTCAGTGCTTCAGTGAGTGTAATTGATTTGATTTGATTCAGAAAGTCTGTATCTGGAGATTGTCACAAAATTCCTTCATATTTTTGCCCTACTATATGTATGTATGTATCATTTGCCGCTTTCAAAAATATTTTACAAGTTTCATAATACAAAAATAGATACGCTGCAATATATCAGGTTTAAAATGTCAAAAATGTAAAGAAAAGCACCCTTAAGGTAGAGGGATAGCATGAAAAGGTCAAGCTGACCTTATTTCCATAATGGCACGCTGTAGTGGTATCCATTTTACCCCAGCAGTAAAATTTGATGTTTAAGAAATAAGTATAAATTCAAGAAGCTTACAATTTCACGACTCAGTTCCTTGTAGAAAAGCAGATCATAACCTCATAATTTGCAATAGATCTTGAGCAACATCCGACCAACATCTTTCAGAATCAGGCGTCAGAAGTAACTCGAGGTAGGACAGAAAAATCTGTTACAGGTGATTTTGTTTTCGTTGATCCATGTGCAACAATTTATGAAAACCAAACGCCAGAAACAAATAGTCGGTTAGAACAGCTGCGATTTACTTGTACGATAACCTGCTTCTTTGCATACAGGGAATAATGTCATCATGGGACAATTAATTCGAGACTTAAAACCAATCCAGGAGATTCTGACTTTTATAAATGCTAGAAAAATCAATCCACAGGGGATTCGTGGATTTGGTGTGCTTTGTGCAGCACCCTGCCGCACACAGCTAAATTTCTTACAAAGTAGGCATCGATCGTCAGTTTCTTGCGGCTACATGTATACGCCTATCTTTTTTGTAAGGAACTTAGAATTTCACCTAGCATTGAATGCTTCACAAAATTCTCATAGGGTTTCCTTGAAGCTGCCTGAAATAGTCGTTGTTTACATTGGTGGGGGATCTCTTCGTGAACATTTCATAGCAAATTTTATGAAACCGTGCCTTTGTGTATACAGCACTCGAGAAAACCTGAGAAATCACGAGTACTGTTATGGACATGATTTATGCGCGTGTCCGTAATGTCTTCACTAAATATGCCTAAATGAATAAATATATTTCATTACCTTGCTTGTCTTAATAAATTGCATCTGTATCTTTCCTCTCCCGCTTCGCTGTCTGGCTTGGCCTTTGCTTGCGGTCGTTTTAGATATGGCATAAATTTCAAACGGTTACCGCGCTTTGAAGTTATGGCCTGAAAACCCTGAGAACCCTGCGAATTAGTTTCCAGGCGACGCAGCCTTCTAATCAAAACAGGGAAAGTTCGTTTACCACAAGGCGCAAAGTGTCGCGCGCAAGAAATTATAGCTGATTTGATTGGCTAACTCCGAAGCGACGTCAATAAAATAGCGAAATTCTTTGTTGCTAAACAGTGGGAACGTGGAGCGCACGATATTCTGCACTCTGCACCTAGTGGAAATCCAAGGTAACGAATATGAAAACAAGCAAGGATACTCTGAAATGAAAACAAGTAAGGCAACGAATTGCACTTTTTCATTTCTACACATTTTGGCAAGGCATCGTGGACACGATAAACAAGAACCGTGTCCACAATACTTATGAAGAACTACAGTACATGAAGAGAAAATAGAACTTCAATAGACCTTTTAGCTATTCTACAAAAGAGCCAGGATCTAGCGTTATTTTTATACATTTTCATACGCGAGGGTCGATCGAGTGGCGTTAGAGCTTCTATCACTATTGTGTACATTCGAAAATTCTACAAAATGCAGCAAAATGTCATTCGATTCTGACTCTTTTCAGAATAGCTAAAAGGTTTAAAGATTAGTTTTCCAGTCCTTCTGTTTCTTGATGAACGCCACCTACCATAAATGAGGCTTAATAATGTGCCAACGCAATCGCCTGATTATGTACTGTGTTCCTTTCAGCTCAAAGAAGAACCATTTCTCATTCGTGCGAACTAATACAGCTTCTGCACAAGATCCAACTGAGATCATAAAAGTATTACCAAATACATACAGCAGCAATAACAACAAATAGAAACAATACAGAGAGGGAATCACTGACATTAAAAGCAGTTTAAATTCTCATCTGATCGAAGGAAATAAATATAATGGTGGTCTACAGAGAAGCATCAACCATGGTTTTTTAGTCCCTAAATCGACTTGCACCCGACAACCTTTGTCAGATTTCCTCCCGATTATCTGATGTTCACAATCGGGTCTTGTGAAATACCAAATGCGATCTAGCAATACCTCGAATGAGAACAGCTAATGGTCAAAAGTAATTTGATTTATGTGAAACTGATATCATTATCATTATATTATTATTATTATTATTATTATAAATTTCTTTCTCGTTGGCTTACAAAAAATGATATATAAAAATAGTTACTTAATCAATTCCAACGTTAAAATGTACAATACAAATGTTTCATACAATAAAACCCTGCAGATAAGAACCTACACAAATAAGATCCTGGAGGCTGTTTTTCGTAAATTATGCATCTTGTAATTAAGAACCTCTTTCAGTTTGATGAATAATATGTTCCTATTCCAGAGGTAGCAACGTTAATTTTGGATTGTTGTTGTTGAGTCCATTTTTGTCCCAGTTGGCTGTTAAAGTTTGAATCTCCTCCCTTGCTGTTTGTAGTTTAAAATCGGTTATTAAGTGCATAATAACTTTGCCAAAACAGATAACAGGGCTGAACAACTTTGGTGAATGAAGATTCTAAAATGGCCTATGCAAGGCACTCTTCAAATAAGGACCTTTATACCTTGAAATCAATGCTAGTTCCTTTAAAATGAGTACCTATTTCAGCCTGGCTGTCAAAAAAGTAGGTTCTTATATGCGGGGATTTACTGTAAGAAAGATAGATAAAAATATTTACCAAGTTTCAAAACTTATAAACTTTGATGCATGATAAGTAATAAAAAGAGGGACGTACACTCAATTTTTTTATAAGAAACCGCTTTTATAAGGAACGGCAGGCTCAATTTTTCAAAAGCTAAGGAACAACCCTACCTGAATTGAAAAAGCTAAGAAACTTTTGTAATGTACAGTTATAGCAACTATTTGAACATTATTTTGAGTGCGAATTATGTAATTTACTTGTTTTGAGATCTTACTAAGTAATTTGGGAGCCCTTTAAACAAAACAAAATTAACTCTACACTTCCAGCATTGAAAATATAAGAAACACGTAAGAAACTTTTGGTAGCAAAATGGCCCAAAAATTTAAGAAACTGCCTACCAGCCCCGGACCTTAGTTTCTTATAAAAAAATGAGTGTATTTGTAAAAATTACTCAATTTGTTTTGATGCATTGGATGCCTTAACCATTTGTGCAAATATTGAGTCTGTTCTTGCCATTAGATTGGAAGGAATATCAAACTCTGCAACCTGAAGCAAGATAAAGAATGACAAATTTAGCACACGAAAGTAAAAATTCGGTATAACGAAAATAATCCCAAGCTCGAGATTGCTAAGAAAATGTTAAAGTTGCTGGCGAGGGTTTCACTTTTCAAGGAACCTTGAAAAAATCTAACGAGCTCGATCCGGTACATTTTCCTCAAGCAAAGTTTCACATAAAAATATATTGCATTGAAGGTAAATCAAAGCCCCATCTATCTTCTGATGCGTTATTCCAATTAGTTGAGCCATGATAATCCTCCAAAAAAGAGACTTCCAAATAATATCAAATCCTCCGTTCTCCAACGGAGTTTACAAGTCACCAAAGTTTTTTAGGTTCATTTCATGTTGCAAATATCTAATTAGACTGACAATAGGTTGACCTTTTTTAGAACAACCGACTGTGAAATTCGGTGCGCAATCAAGCTTTCTGTGCTTTGCTGGCATTAATTGAAGTGCCTTATGAAACAGTTTACTCCAATGTCAGATCATTTCTTTGACAGGACTGATACCATTTGAAAGCGTAGAGACGGGCACAAATGGTGCCTTAGGTAAGCAAGGGTGAGTTTTGTGACACACAAGATTCAGCTCTCTGAAACAAGGGCAGAGATTTGTAATACAATAGCAACAGTTGCGTGTGATTGACACCTCAATTCAAAGCGATTAGCGACTAAGGAAATTCTCTCAATCAGTAATTCAAAACAAACAAAGTCCCCGAAACTAGCGGGACAAACTCTCACTTTGTGCAAGCGAAAGGTGGTTTTTAAGAGAAGTTACGTGATTATAATCAAAGAAGAAGGGTAAATCTAAAGTTCTGTCTGGCGGATTTTGATTATTTGATTCAGAAGTCGAGCAGTAAGGTTTCAGGGCAACTTTTGCGTCTTTGTTTGTTTTGAATTACTGGTTGAGAGAATTTCCTTTGTCTGCAGTCGTTAATCGCTTTGAATTGAGGTGTAAATCAAACGCAACTGTTGCTATTGTGTTACAAAATCTGCCCTTGTTGCTCTCTGACATAACAAAACGATTCGCCTTTTAAAGAATGAATTTTTGACAATGAATTTCTTTGAAAACGATCTCCAAGTAAGTCTACAACCTTTTATACGGAAAAGTATGACTCTTTCCAGCTATTTCTGGTTGTCATCTCTCTGCTAAAGAAAAAAAACTACAATAAGGCTTTACCATAAATCATACCTTTCCATCATCCATGACAAGTATTCGATCACATTCCATAATTGTATTCAAACGATGAGCTATTGTTAACACAGTACAATCTTGAAATGATTCTCGTATTGTGATTTGAATCTTTGCATCTAAAATGAAAAAGAAACAATTCCCATATCATCATACTTCAGAGCATCCATATGGCTCAACAGTTGAGTTGAGTTGAGTTGAGTTGAGTTGAGTTGAGTTGAAGTTGAGTTGAGTTGAGTTGAGTTGAGTTCACTTCAGTTGAGTTCAGTTGAGTTGAGTTCAGTTCATTTAAAATTCCACTGCATACAAAGACTCTAAAATTAAACATACTTTACTACAATTTGAATAACTACATAAGACAATACATATAAAATTAAAGAAAGATACATGACACTAGAGGATTTGTATGAAGGGGAATTCAAACCGATAACCCTGTAGCTTTCCGAGCACTGTTCTACCAACTGATCTATCAAACCATTAATTCTCACAGTATCCTAAATTTATGTGCTTTCGCATAATGTATTCGGTACCGGGTGGCTGGCTGAGTCATGAAAACTTGCAACTTTAGGAAAATTATGAAAATTTGATTGTGTCATCGAGTCATGGATTGTAAATGTTCAAAAACTTATTTCCTGCGACCAATGCAGTGTTTCTAACAAAATGGATTGTCTTTTGCACAAAAACTGTGATAAAAGTAAACTGAACCAACAATCGTTTTTATCTCATTACAAAGATAACCATAAATTTACAAAGCAATCTCTGGAAATCATTGGGAGAGCACCACACCAGACCCTCTGTCCCCTGCCCCCGCTTCCTATTGGACGACTTAGAAAATATAAATCTGATCAAGTAACCGATCTTTAAATTTTCTTTCTGTGGATGTCTGTAACTTTTAATCAAATAACTTTTAAAAGCAGTCACTATATGATTCTTCTGAGAGAAAGACAATTTTCAGGATTGTAACTGGGTGAGAAAACAACTATCAATTTGATTGAGCTTACCAGTTTGTGAGTCTATGGCAGCAGTTGCTTCATCTAGCAAAAGGATCTGAAATAAAATGGCAGATATACACACATAAGTAACAAATGAGACAGCTCTTTACTTGCATGTGTGACGATGAACAATATAATCCGCGTTGCAACGTTGCATTGCTAAGTATTAATAAAACCCCATAGTTTGAAGACAGCGAAAATATAGGGCTCACGTCGAAAGCTAAGTTATAGAAAGCACCTTTCCCGATCCAATACAAATCTTTCCTGAAGCAAAATGAAATATCTATCAAATAAAACAATGTTTTTGGTGGGTGAAATGTTAGAACAAAAAAAAAAATTGAAAGAACCGCTAATTTTCGGTTTGAGATACGTACTCAAATGCGTTGTCCTGACTTAAACAAAATCTCAAAAAGTGAGCCCTCAATCAAAAGGTTTTCCAATCGCATTCTTGGGGCATTTTATCGAATGGCATTTTGATATGCTTACCTTACTTTGTTGTAGCAAAGCCCTAGCCATACAAATTAATTGCCGTTCTCCAACTGAAAAGTTTTCACCATTTTCAATGACAAGTGTCTCTAATCGCAACGGCAAATTTGCTACCTAAAATATAAGAAAAATAGAAGCAAAATATTCTTCTACAAAAGACGAATTGTCTTCATTTCTTAAAGGACAAGTCCGAGGTTGGTATGATTGATGATAAAATACAAGATTATCTGTTATGAACGGTGTGTCGTACTTTTCCCCACCATTTTTCGTCTTTTCTCTGCGAAATTGCGCATTCGAATAAGCGACCTAAGCATATGGCGTCATAAAAGCGCAAATAATCTGTGCCTTCTGACGTCACTTTCACCGAAAACGAGGCTGCCCTACTGTTTTCTCGCCTCCTAATCCTTTCCAGCCTCTTTATCGTGTGCTCGTGCAAGAAAAGGGCGACACATCGATGAGATTTGGCCTAAACTATCAGAATGTTTAATGAATTTACAGCTTTTACGAACACAAAAAATTTCAAAAAGTTGACATTTCGCTGGAGCAGTTGGAAAGTTTGTTTTTAGCATTAATCGTACAAACCTCAAGACTTGTCCTTTAAGTTCTTTAAGACTTGAAAACAAGGGAAAAAATTACAACAATTTTGCAATAGCACCTCCATGTCAAATAAAAATGAATCTATATACAGCCTACGAAAGGGACCATAATCCAAAAGAAGGAGTCTACGAAACGAAGGCAAAGGGCTCGGCCGCCCGATTAACTATTTGAATCTTGCGTTGAGTTGAAATGATGTGTGAAACGCGTGTCAACAAAGGAGTATGAATTAAGTTCCAGAAATCTGGAAACCACAGTAGGAACCTTTTGCTCTTTGTTTCGTAAACCCTGTTTTGATTCTTTCTTAACAGGAGAATTTTTTCTGGGACACCCGATATCTACACAGAAAACATAAACAGAGCATACTGAAAAAGCGTTACCGTATCTTTTACATGAGCTTTTTCAATTGCTAACCATAGCTCTTCATCACTGTATTTACCAAATGGATCGAGATTGTATCTCAATGTACCAATGAACAAAACTGGGTCTTGTGGAATGACAGACATCTTGGATCTCAATTCAGTTAAACCTGGAAGCGGATTGTAATGTTTTTGACTCACGGAGTACTTGGTAACAAGTGAGGGTTATGTGATAGGTAGCTATTTCTAAGTTACAGATCATACAGATTTGATTACTCAAGCAGATCAAAACAAAACTAGATTAGTCAAACAAATTGATGCGTTGAAAATTCCTATTGTATAGTATGCATGGTGGAAAATGTCATTTAATATAAAAGTTTGGTTGATTTATTCTTTACCGAAGTACTCGTTTCTCAAATTTTTCTTGGCTCATAAAATAAAGATAAATGTATGATGTATTGCATCAGCCATAACGTTAGAATGATGTGACCACTTTTAGGGGAATAAATGCTCATATCTGAGGTAGCCTTTCCAATGCGAAAAAATTGTAATTAGACAGTATTCTTTGCTCTATTGTTCGGCGTCTCTCGCCTGTGTCAATTTCTCTGATGTTTTCACTGATTGGAAAGGTCCTCTTTCATATTCTCAGCATGTGTTAAAGGGCATATGTCATGAAGCTGATTGGTTCATGCAATACAATTCTCTCTATTGTTCATTACAAAGCACAGGATCGAGGCTGAATTTTCATTGCAATGAAAATTCATGAAACAGAAATGAAAAGTCACGAAACAATGGAATTCCACTCCAAACTTGTTTGTTGTATTGACCAATTGCTAACGCGACACCAATGCTTTAAACGCTGAAATTGTTATCTTAGACTAGCCGGCTCTATGTGGACACTGATGACCCATACAGCGTACTCACATCTTACAGCAAGGTATCAGTAACATACAACTGAAAATGAGAAATAGCTCACCAATCTTTGAAACATCTTCACCATCAATTAAAATCTGGCCACCATCCAATTCAGCAAGTCTAAATAATGAAACAGCTAAACTTGATTTTCCTGCACCAGTTCTTCCAGCAATACCAATTTTCTCTTTTCCTTTTACTGAGAATGATACATCTTTAAGTACCAATGGCAAACCAGGGCGATATCGTAGCTGCAAAGGGAAGGTGTATAGTTTACGATCTATAACCACCAAGTTGATCCCAAAAATCTTACCAACAACGAGAAAGCTGAACTTATCGTAGAGCCCTCGGGCAGGCCTAAAAAACGAAGTAGCGTGGTAGCGGCGCTACCAGGAAGGGAGCTGAAGTGCTCCAATTTCCCAGGAAGGCAGGAGGGAAAAAAGAAAAATAAACTGAAGGGAAGGGAAGGCAAAAGAAGAGAATGAAGGGAAGAAAAGAGACAAGGAAAGAAAGGAGAGAAAAGAAGTGGAATAGAGTCAGGCAGTATATTGGGAAAGAAGAAAAAAGTACACGAGAAGAAACAAAGGTACTTAGCTTGATACCAGGAAGGACAAAAATTTGTTGACCCCTGCAGTCTCAGGTATCCAAAACGACCATAAGAATTCGATCAAATCTAACACTGCAAACCTTGCTTGCTTAAACCTTGCTTTAACCGTGCTTAAACCTTGCTTTGTTATTTATAACATTCTCAGTACATTGTCATTTTTAAAGAATTACTTGATTACACTTGGTTAAATCAGTTTGAAAGAATGTAGATTAAATTCTTCGATGGTTATATCTAACTCTATAAATAAATTCTTCAATATCAATCCTTTGAGGCTGAAAAAATCGAGTTTAAGAAAGAAAACGCAAGGCCAAGTGGATTAGAGCATTTAACAGCCTTATTTTCAAGAGCCGACGTTTCTATTTTCGATGAAACAATCAAATGTTAGTTGCGCTTGATTGCAGGAATTTTATTATTGTTCTACGGAGGAGTTAGCACGAAACCTCCTCCGCAGAACGACATGAATTTTCCTCCGCAACCGAATACAAGCTGAAGTGTAACTGCAGTGTCTAACTACCCATGTTTGAACCTGTTTTGATAGATAGCCAGATATCAGTTCTGTGCTAGAATGCTAGACTTGCCCCAAGTGTATTTCGCCAACTATAAGCAAGTACTTTCAGACAGACTTAATACAAATGACGAAATAGACTTAGGACAAATCAAGTTCTATGCAGATTAAAACATTATTGCTAAAATTCTACAAACCTGAACGTTAACAAACTCTACTTTGCCACAGCTAGGCCATCCCTTTGATTGTGGTGTTTCACTTTCAAATGGTCCTTCATGTTCAATTCCTGTAGCATAATGGCTCATACGCTCCACGCTTGTAAATCTTGCTTCAGCCTCCGCCGCACAACGACAACTGAACTGAAACAGTCCAGTCACCTGAGGGAAAATTTGGAAAAATCAAACAGAGAAAGTTGGGTGCATACAGATACAGTGCTTTTGGGGTTAAAGTTTTCGCCAATGAGTTACCTTGCATAGCTTTGGCCCGTAGAGCCCTCGTTTTTCAGAGAGCAGTCATAACGTAAACTGACCAAGCAACATTTCAAAAGATAGCTAAGCCCTTCAACTACATGATGATACCTTGTCTGCGTTCATAACATTTGCTTTCATGATATTATGTGTGACCTAGCTCCTGAAGTTATTTTGGGTCATGCGGTATATAGTCCCCGCACTTACAGGGTGTCCCAGAAAAATTGTTCGACGTTTGATTAAAGATTAAAGATTAATGATAAAAAGTACAGACAGGTCTCTGGTTAAACAACCCTTTTCCTAAGATTTTGAATTGATTTTTGATGCCAGAATCTTGCGGATCCGCTAAGAATTCACGGAGCTACAAGCTTTTGAAGTTCAAGTTTGTGCAAAGGCTGAAACCAGACGCCCCTAACTGAATTGTTTTTCAAAAAGACGTCCCAAAATCGAGGTAAAGGAAGACTGTCCAATGTTTAACTTCTTTCTGATGTCAGAGCAAACCAAATAGGACTTCAAAAGTAATTTAATTCTTGTAACCGTTGCCAAAATTTATTTAAGAATGCAAGGATCCAAAAACATGGAATGAAAATCTGGTTTCAGCTTTCTCACAAACTTGAAATTCAAAAGCTCGAAGCTCCATGAATTTTAGCCGTTTTGCTAGCTTCTAGTGTCTAAAATGAATTCAAAATCTCAGCAATATGATTATCTTACCATGGAATCTGTTCATTATTTCGTTATTTTTTAATATTTAATAAAACATCGAACAATTTTTTGGGATACTCTGTAACCAATCACGTTATCTTATGATTTCCTGCTTAGTTTGGTTTAAAGCAAACACATTTCAAATGTAAATTTGAAGTAACTGGCCTAGCTTCTAAGCGTGATATTTTCACAAAATACTCACCCTAAGACTGTACATAATTGCCAACCCCGCAATGGCTGCTGGGACAATGCCCTTGGTAACCACAGCAACTAATGCAGTTGTGATTGAGATTACAATACATAGCACGTCCAATCTGACAGAAAACCATCGACCGGCAGTGAAAAACATGAACATAGGAGACGAATTCTTGTCTACAAACGCATCAAATCGCTTCGCAAAGCTCTCTGTCTTGTTAAATGCCTGAAGCGTCGCTAATCCTTGCACAGTAGCAGTCAGATGTGAGAATACGGGAGAACGTGTTGTATTATCAATTCTCTTCAGTTCTCTGCTGGTTCTTCTGAATAACATGTTCAAATATACAAATACGAAAGCCAATGGAACAATAGCAATTAGTAACCATGGGAAAATAACTGCAATAAAAGTCAAGGCGTATAGAATTCTGGAGGCACTTCTGATAAATCTTTCTGTTACATAAGGTAAGCGACCATCAAGTTCATCCAGGTCTCTAGAGAACCGGTTCAAAATACGACCCGTCGGAGTGGTATCGAAGAATTTCATCGGACATTGAAGGATTGATTTTAGGACGCTGTTATGCAATGATGTTGATGCTTTGATGAACAGGATGACGTAGATGGTAGATGCAATTGTTTGAATAAGAAACATGGAACAACCAGAAGCAAGATAAATCGTTATGTAATAGGATGTGTCTGGATGATCGGCTAAGCTCACAACTTTTGTTGAATTCTGCAATGTGAAAAACATGACGTCAACCGCTTTTATAGACTCACGAAATAATCCCAGTTATCCAACAACAACAACAATGACAACAACAACAATCAGCGAAAGAAAATAATGAGAAACAAGGCCAGAAGGCAAATAAAACTTGTGAATGTATAAACTGAACGAATTTGGGCAAAGTTATCGTTGATTAACTCTCTGAAAAGTGTTGAGATCCGAAGCAACTTCTTGCCACAGCTAGCAGTGTTTTTACTGAGAACGGTGGTCATCCTTTAGTTTTCCGTCACAAATTTACCAGATGTGAACGCTCGATCCAAATCTCTTTTCTAACAAGTAAAGTGGTCTATTGGTGAATGAAGATAATTTGATATATAAATAAAACAATAACATAAATAATAGAACTCACCCCTATGGCGATCGGTTGTTTTGCAGTCTTAAGCCAATTACTAAGCCACCATTCAACGAAAGATAGGGTAGCTAATACTGCAACTTGCATTAGGACAGCAAAGGTAGAGACGATGTATCCTACAATTGAAAGAGTGCACAATGTTTACCTATCTGTCAACTACAATCCAGGACAAATATATTGGAACAACGTAAGGTTGTACAATTTCAAATGAACAACCCTCCTAATCCCCGATATAACGTTGATTTTATCTGTTTCAGCTTCAGGATGTCATATTGAAAGAGGCTTGTAAAAAGTGAAAATAAGAAGAATTAAAAATAGCAAACGGAAACACAGCTTTTTGACCGAAAATAAAAAAAATGATGTTTTACATTTTTACGAAACGATTAGCATAGAAAATATGCCGTTCTAAAAATGTTATACCTGTTTTTGCTTCTTGGGAAAAGGAAAACAAAAGAGGAAATAGAATTGAACTGCCATGTACTCAATTTGTTGAGGGACCCATGCGAAAATGAGAACTATTGATAAGAGATAACTTACCAAAAACTGATAAAAAAGGCAGATAATTTCGTGATTTTCTCAAAACAGATTCGTATAGACCTTATTCACAATTAACTGTTTAGAAGTGTCACCGTCCTTGGGTGTGGTCTTGGCCCCAGTCCTCTCGCTTTGGGTTCCCACGTGCTGGTCACGTTTCCCGTGGTGATGTTCTGTGCACATCCGCTCGTTTTGCGATGTGGGCGTAACAATAGACAGTTAGACCAAGTTCGTTAGTTAGTTCAGTCAGAGTCAACACGCAGATCAGACATGGAAGGCATTACGTAAAAGTTTGTAAATAGTTTGCTTGTTTTTATTGCTGAAAATATAATCGTAAAATATTACTCTAAGCTTTATTTCTTGGTCAAGCTCGGCCCTTCTTCACAACATATGGCGCCCAACGTGGGGCGAGCTATTCGCAATAAAGTTTAGAGTATTCGTTCGAGTAATTTCAACCAGGAAATTGTCGAAAATGTCACAAGAAAATACCGACGACGACCAAGTCAAGCGACTGATACACACACGTGGTGGAAATCGTTCCGCCATTACAAGAATCGAGAAGGAAATCTCACAGTTAAAAGATAAAGAATTAACTGCAGAACTGTCTGTTCGCATCAACTCTATTTCGCTTTCTGTTTCCCAGAAACAAAAGTTCCTGACAGGGTTGGATGAGAAGATACTCGAAAAGATACCATTAGAACAGATGGACAAAGAAATCGACGAATCTATGGAGTGGGATATTAGAATCACCACACTTTTGCAGCTCATCGAGGAGCTAAAAAGGCCTATCCGTACACATGCACAAGCTACACTTACCCAGTCCCAGTCAAGTCCTGCCACAGGAGCTTCGACTGTTTCAGTTTCACAAGAGGAATCACCTGAATCACACAATCGCAGTTTTAATTCAGTTTCCACCACAAACGGTGTGCGATTACCTAAGATAGAACTTCCTAAGTTTAATGGAGACATTACCAAGTTCAACTCGTTTTGGCAAGCTTTCGATTGTGCCGTTCATACCAACGAAACAATATCCGACGTGCACAAGCTGAACTATTTGATGAATTTGCTCGAGGGTCCTGCTCATCGCGTCGTTGCGGGACTCGAGCTAACCGAAGAAAACTACCAAAGTACTATCGATACGTTGAAATCGCGATTTGGTAATAAGCAGAGAATCGTAAGTGCTCACATGCAAGCACTTCTCAAGTTAAAAGATTGCCCCAACGATAAGGTTTCTCAGTTGCGTTTCATTTATGATAAAATAAACGTCCATGTCCGAGGGCTCGAGTCCCTCGGCATGTCTCAAGAAAGTTATGGTGGTTTGCTGATTCCAATCATTATGGAACGTATGCCCAGCGACATCACCATTCAAGTAGCAAGAAAGGTTACAGAAGACATCTGGCCTATCAAAGAAATTCTCGAAATAATTCGGTGCGAAATTGAAGCACGAGAATTAGGAGAAAGCGTTCTTGCTTCAAAGCAAGCAAATCGACAACCACAACCAACACAAGTTATTCGGAGACAGAACATTCCAACTACAAATTCATTCGTTGCCAACGAACAGCAAGGAAGATGTTACTTTTGCGGTAAAGATCATCTCACTATAAACTGCAAGGACATCACGGATTTGGAACAGAGGAAAACACTTTTATTGAAGGCAAAACGTTGCTTTAAGTGTTTGAAATTGGGACATTTCGCGAAAGATTGTAATCGCAAATGCAAGAAATGTGGATATGGACACCATCAGGTGATTTGTAACAAACCAGAAGAAGGTGCAGAAACATTCGATCGTTTGGTTACTGCAACTGTGAAAGGGAAGAAGGAGGTATTGCTACAAACGGCAAGGGCCTATGCATTTGGTGAAGATCAAGCGAAAAGGATTGCAATTGATGTTTTATTCGACAGTGGAAGTCAACGAAGCTATGTATCTGAAGAAATAAAGAAGAAACTCTCACTGAACGTTGAGAACGTTGAAACCATAAACATCAACACATTTGGGTCGGATAAGTATAACAAGAAAAAATGCGAGTTAGTTTTGATTAACATAGAAGTAGAAAATCAGGCGATACCAGTTCGTGCGCTTAGTTACCCCACCATTTGCTCACCATTTTCGTCTCGCGGCATTCAAATAAGCGATTACCCGCATTTGCGTACACTAAAGTTAGCGGACAGTGTAGATTCCCATGCAAAACGTGTACAGCTATTAATTGGCGCTGATCATTATCATGATTTTGTTACAGGTGATGTCATCAAGGGTAATTCAGGTCCTGTTGCGGTTAGCAGCAAGTTGGGGTGGTTGTTATCAGGACCTTTTAGTTCACCTCCCAATGTTGAGACTAACGTTAATTCTCATCTTGTCGTAGATTACCCACAGCAATTTTCTATTCCTGACAGTGAAACAAACGAGCATGAAAATGCAGAAAGCGAAAAGCTTGAGATTACTGAATCGTTGCAAAGGTTCTGGAAACAAGAATCAATGGGATTGCCAGAACTTGTCGAAAATGAAGAAACAGAATCGACAGAATCAGTTGAGCGAAACGAAGAGACAAGTTTCGACATCAAATTCAATGGCGACAGGTACGAGGTAAGCCTCCCTTGGAGGTCTGATATTTCCCATGAGTCACTTTCAGATAATTATGGTATGTGTTTGACTCGTTTGAAAGCTTTACATGTTCGATTGAAAAGGGATCCAAAGCTCCTTTCAGAATATAACTCAATTTTTCAAGACCAGTTGCACAAGGGCATAATTGAATATGTTCCAAACAATCAGGTAAGTGGTGAAAAAACAATCATTATCTCTGTCACCATGGCGTTGTGAGAAAGGACCATGATACAACGAAATTACGTATTGTGTTTGATGGCAGTGCTAAATCTGAGTCAAATCAACTGTCATTAAATGATTGTCTTCAATTAGGCGAGAATTATATGCCCTCTTTGTTTGATACCTTGTTAAGATTTCGAGTTCATTCTGTCGCAATGACAGCAGATATTGAGAAGGCGTTCTTACAAATAGAGATCAAACCAGCCGATCGTGATTCATTACGCTTTTTATGGTTTGACGATATTCACAAGGAGAATCCGTCTATTGTCCAGCTGCGTTGGGGGCGTTTAGCCTTTGGCCTCAAGCCCTCGCCCTCTATCCTTGGGGCCACTATTAGACAACACATTTCTTCATTCCAGGAGGAAAGCCCCGAAGTCGTCAAGGTTTTGAGCCGCCTTTACGCTGACGACATGTCTTGTAGTGTCAAGTCTCCCGAGGAAGCCTTAGAAATCTATCGGAAAGCCAAAGACATTTTGTTGAAAGGTGGATTTAATTTGCGCAAGTGGAAGACGAACAACAGAGAGCTTTCACAAAAGGTGAATTCTTTGGAAGGCGTTCCCAAACTTCCAACTGAAATTGCTTCTAAGGTCACAGAGGACGACCAATCCTTCACTCAGTTTTCCGTTGGTCCGCAAAATTCCGAAAGCAACACCAATGTGTCCAAAATACTCGGTGTTCAATGGAATCACGATTCAGACAAGTTGCTTCTTGACTTAAATCACATTTTTGAGTTTGCACAATCTTTGCCTCCAACCAAACGGTCCTTGTTGAAAATTGCCGCTAAAATTTTTGACCCGCTGGGCTGTGTCAGTTTGTTTACCATCAATTTGAAGGTTTTCTTCCAGGAATTGTGCGTCTCAAAGGTAACCTGGGACGAGCCACTGAAAGGTGACTATCTCAAGCAGTATGACACCTTGATATCTCAGTTGAGTACCGTGAAAGATATCAACATTGACCGTAGTTTTTTCCAACAGGAAGCCGGGGTTAGCAAAGTTGAAATACACGCTTTTTCCGACGCTAGTGAGCGTGCCTATGCCACTGTGGTATATTTAAGAGTTGTTTACAACACTGGCAAGGTAAGTGTGCATTTTGTTGCCTCAAAAGCGAAAGTCTCGCCAATTAAACAGCAGAGCATACCACGTCTCGAACTGCTAGGTGCAAATTTGATGGCGAAATTTGTCGAAACCATTCGTTCTGTGTTACAAGAAGAGTTAGGCCAACCTATAGAAACGTATTATTGGGTTGATTCTATGGCCACCCTGTGCTGGATCAAAAACGAAAAACCCTGGAAACAGTTTGTGCGCCACCGTGTATCGGACATTTTGAAGTTTTCGGACAGGGAAAACTGGTTTTATTGTCCAGGACCGCAAAACCCTGCCGATTTGCCATCTCGAGGTAAGTTTGGCTCCTCGTTGTCTGCCAATCTTTTTTGGTGGGAGGGTCCTGACTTCCTACAGTCACACCCAGAAAATTGGCCCAGTGTGCTGCCACAAAATGAATTTCAAAGCAAAGAAGCATTGCAAGAAAAAGTGAAATTTGAACCAAAAATTACCCATGCCATGGTAAGTACAAGTGCAGACCCGGATGTACAACTCAGCAATGTTTTCGATATTTCACGTTACAGTTCGAAAGGCAAATTATTGCGTACATTTTCTTGGGTTCTGAGGTTCATTCAGAATCTAAAATCAGCTGTTCAAAAAACACAACTGAACAAGGCAAGTATAGTGAGTGTCTCAGAAACAAACGATGCCGAAATGATTCTTATCAGGTCCATTCAATCTCATGCATATAGAAAGGAAATTGAGTTTCTATTGTCCTCGAACAATTCCGACACAAAGCCCCCATTGTATGTAACACAATTCAATTTGTTTGTAGACAAAGAACAGGTATTGAGGTGTAGAACACGTCTAAACAAATCTTCTGTTTTAGATTCAGGTAAACAACCAATTTTGCTTCCTACAGGAGATCATTATGCATCGTTGCTTGTGCTGGAATGTCATCACAAGGTTTTCCACAATGGGGTACGGGAAACTTTGAATTTACTACGTCAACAATGTTGGGTACCTTGGGGGAGGGAGATGGCCAAAAAGATTATTCGTAGTTGTGTACTTTGCAAAAGGTTGGAAGCTTTCCCTTTCAAGACTAAGTTTTCCACAGATTTACCACAGGTAAGAGTAGACGATGCTCCACCATTTACCAACACAGGCATGGATTTTGCTGGTCCTTTGTTGTTGTCCGATAAACATGGTTCTCAAAAACATTACGTATGTTTGTTTACATGTTTGTCTACCCGAGCCATTCATTTGGAATTAGTCGAATCTCTACAGGTTGAAGCATTTTTACGTGCATTTCGCAGATTTTGTGCACGTCAAGGTTTACCATCTATATTGTATAGTGATAATGCTAAAACTTTTAAATCCGCAGCAAAGGAAGTGAAGAAGTTACTTAGATCTCCCAGATTACACGAGGCCTTTGTTGCACAGGGAGTCAAGTGGAAGTATATTACAGAATTGAGTCCCTGGCAAGGAGGGGCGTGGGAGCGGCTTGTCAGGAGTGTTAAAAGATGCATAATCAAAGTAGTCGGCCGAGCAAAGCTCGATTTTCATGAAATGGTCACTATTCTAACGGAGGTTGAAGGTGTCATTAACTCACGGCCTATTACATATGTTTATGATGACACTGAAGGTATATCTTACCCCCTAACACCTTCTCATCTCATTAACGGTAGAAATCTATCACATTTACCCAGTGACAGGTACCTGGAAGTGGTAAGTACCTATGAATCTCTGTCAAAAAGGGCACAACTTAACAGATTACTTTTAGGACATTTCTCGAAGAGATGGAAGAATGAATACCTGCTGGGATTAATGGAAGCTTACAAGCCTAAACTTCATGTGAAAGAACCAGTTGTGTCTGTGGGAGATGTGGTACTACTCAAAGATAGTCAGAACAAGAGAATGTTTTGGAAACTCTGCAGAATACAGGAACTGATTCCAGGCACAGATGGAAGTGTAAGATCTGCAAGAGTGCAAGTGTGCACGAAAGAGGGTAAGATCGGTAATCAGGTATTGTGTCGACCGTTGAAATTGCTAATACCTTTAGAATTACCTTGTCATTCTGATTCATTGCATTCTGCGCAAGCGCAAGCGCCCTCGCAGCCTGCGCAATTGCAGTCAGACAGTTTAGCTGTTACTAGGTCGAAACGCAGTGCAGGAGTTATTGGAGAATTTAATCGAAGACAAAATTCGAGTTAGAGTTAAAATCGAAAAAAAAAGGAACAGTACAACGTTATTTCGCTACTGTATGAACATTCGTATATTCATTAGACATTTTTTAATATTTGCTTATCGTATTTTATCGCTATTGGTAGTTTAATTTGATCACTGGTGTGAATCAAATCGGGGGAGTGTGTTTAGAAGTGTCACCGTCCTTGGGTGTGGTCTTGGCCCCAGTCCTCTCGCTTTGGGTTCCCACGTGCTGGTCACGTTTCCCGTGGTGATGTTCTGTGCACATCCGCTCGTTTTGCGATGTGGGCGTAACAATAGACAGTTAGACCAAGTTCGTTAGTTAGTTCAGTCAGAGTCAACACGCAGATCAGACATGGAAGGCATTACGTAAAAGTTTGTAAATAGTTGCTTGTTTTTATTGCTGAATATAATCGTAAAATATTACTCTAAGCTTTATTTCTTGGTCAAGCTCGGCCCTTCTTCACAACATTAACAACAGTACACGTACAACAGAGGCCGACAAAATGTGGGAACAGGGGAACACCGTTCCCAGGAAATGCGTGCAAGGTTATGGGCTGCAGGAAATTCATCGTTATCTAGAAGACAACATTGATGCCTGCAGTAACTTTAATTAAGCAGAATCTTGACCATGAGCCGTGTTTCAAGAATTTGGAAAAAAGAATGGTTATTGCTAGTAGTAGATATCGTTCAGGTCAGCCCTATTATTGAGCTGTTCAGTTACTTGTTGTGCCTAGTTACTGCTTTTCGTTTCAAGGAAGGAAAAAGTGGCAACCAGATTGCATTTTGGTTGCTCATTTTCATGACAAAAGTCATGTACATTTTGTTCGCTTACCTACAGTTACCGTTGTGCCTATTTTGAGCTACCTACCCAGCAATCAGTCTTAAACTTGTATGCAATGCAAGTATCTGTGTTATTTTATGTTGAGTTTAAACCTTACGTTGCTCGCATATACAAAACCATTTCATGCGTTGCTCAGAGCAATTGACACTTTTGGGGTTTAGCTCTAAATCATATCAAGGCGAATGAGGCATTTCAAAAGAACTGCCGTTATTGTGAATAGGGTGTACATGGGGGCACTACCCTAATCAATATTCGGGTATATGGGCATGCCCTTATATACGTAGTAGTGCCCTAAAATTCACGTCCACGCGCAAGTCTATACGATAGATTTTAAAATGATTGGTAATTCAATTCACTTCGTCCATAATTTGACACTACACTACATTTTGACAAACGGCAATACACCATTTAGAGACATCTGGCTACTTGTAAGCAATGATTTCCAATTTCTGAATTTCAAAACAAAATTCGACAACTATCGTAGTTCCTTGTATATTTCAAGAATGCTACCATGATCGTTACGAGAAAGTGGTAATCATGCTGGTTGGTGGAGTTTTTAAATCGAAGAAATGTTTAGGAACCTAAATAAACTGCAAGTAATTCTCTATTGCAAGTAATCAACTCACCCCCAGCAGCTTTCATGAACGTTCCATAAACTTTCCATGTGACTGACCCTTCAGCGGATTCTTCTTTTGTAATTATTTTTCCTACGATAAAAGAAATGTGTTGAGTACCAAAAACTATTTACAGCTTGAATGTTTCCGTAGCCGTAACATAAAGTTCTTCTACACAGAAGAACGCAATGCTTTCATTTTCTTCACACCTTTCTTAAAATGTGCCTTTTTTGAGGATACCGAGGACTGCCCCTTTTCTCTAAGCCTTTCGTTATGCTGGTAAAGTTCAAAGCAGATGAACAGCCGGGAAACCTATTGCCATGCGCAAGAATCTGATTGTTTCTTTGCTAATTCTTGTTTGGATTGTGGCCGGATTATCCGCCCACATTCTTTCCAAAAACCAAACACAATAGGTGCTTTACTGAAGGTGAAGCTGCGTTTTATAGCGCCAAGCCTGGGATCGCAGATGTAGAGAAGACCTAATCGAGTCCGCCACCCCTTATCATGATGCTCAAGTGGTAGGCAGCTCTACCGGGTATCGAACCCTGTTCGCCTGACTGTTCTGGCTGCAAAGTCAGAGGATTACACCACTGCGCCACAACACCTTTACTAAAATTCTACCTCGAGCTGTTTTAGTATCTTTATCAATTGCGTTTTCCATGGTTCATTTCGCTTCACGTTGGGACTCCAGCCGATTTCTAAATCGTAAATAAGAGCAAAGACTCGTGGATACCATCACATCATTGACCTTCATAAACTACAGTTTTCTTGAAGATTCCACAAGTTTTCCTCCATTGATTATAACAGGATAGTTTTGCTTCTTTCAAAAATTAACTTGAACTCTTTTCCAAATAAAACACTGTACATATGGCCCCTAAACAGTAGACTTATACAACGGGAAACGTACAATTGCTGCATGCCAAAGAACAGTATTTCGTATTGAGAGAACTGAACAACGGAGACCATTGACAACTGCTAAGCCATTCGAGTATCACTAAGGAATTGCCCTCTATTCAAAAGGAGCACCCCTGAATATCCACACGCTGCATTAGTGTGGTCAAAAACCGCACTGCATTGCGGTCGAACCATCAATAAATGGAAAATCTTCATCTGACCAATAATAGAGAGGGGGGGGGGGCCTATCTAAAATTTTGGTTCAGAGAGGAGAGGCTTATTAGAGAGGGGGCTTAATAGAGAGAGGGGGGGGGGCATTGGTTCTTATTCTGGAACTGTTCAAATAAGGAAACTGTTTTTAGGACACCTGCGGTACATGAATTTCCTCCGCAGAAGCATACAAGAGGATGGATGTATATTACTGCATGGTGTCTAACTACCCATGTTCAAACATGAATAGCGAAAAATGTGACCGTGCGTAGTCCGTGAGTCAATGAAATTACCCTTTTCCATCTTCTTCTCAGCCTCTTCTTCTTCTTCTAATATTTGACCCTCGTCATTATCATCACCAGCTTCAGCACAAAATGAAATGTCTGTTTGACTTGCAATTGAAGATGCATACGAGTCACGGCGTCTTCTTAGGACATTTGGAGAAGAATCGCTTCTACTTGATGAGTTTGAAAGACCTCGCTTTATTTTGCTAATAAGTGTTTCATCACCATGCATCTCTTCTTCCTTGCTTTTCTCTCTTCCTTGGTTATATTTACGTATCAGCTCAGCGAATTCCTGAAATAAAATGTGAAATTTCTATATTCTTGCTAATTCTCAATCCTTAGTGCAACCTCATTGCAATTAAACGGAAAAGCAGAAATTCTGTATTGTTCTGAAAGAATGGAGAAAAGAATGTACGAATGAATCAAATAGTCAATAAGTCAATCAATGAATCAGTTAATCAATCAATCAATCAATCAATCAATCAATCAAGATTTCAATCAATCAATCAGTCAATCAATCAATCAATCAATCAATCAATCAATCAATCAATCAATCAATCAATCAAAAAACTAATCATTAGCTTGCAAGAGTCGATCAACTCTAGAATTACCCTATGTTCTAAAAATATGTCCGTTTGAGACGAATACAGCTTTATCACTAATTGTTTGTCATTGATCATTAATCAAGAAATCACCCAATCAATGTACAAATCGTTAGCTTACCAGCGTTGATCAACCTTAGAAATACCCCATGCTCCAACATGTGTCCGTTTAAGATGAGTACAACTTTATCACAAAATCATTGATCATTAATCAAGCAAATACTCAATCAAAGTTCTAGTCATTACCTTATCAGCATCAATCAGCTTTGAAAAAGTTCCATGTTCCTGAATGTTTCCATTTGACATGAGTATAACTTCATCACAGTCTTTAAGATACTGTAAATCAAATCAAAATTGTGGTAAATTTGCACTTGATCTAAGTTCCATCTTCTTAGAGAAGATACACACGAGGGCTAAGAGACCAATTAGTAGCGCATCAAAGTAATCTATCGATTCTTTGCACCTCCTCCATTGACCATAGAAAATGTGTGTAGGTTCTCTGATCTGCTAATCAAAAGTTTCGATGCAACAGAGAATAAAACCTAATGGTAATGAGATACGGAATTTTGGTTATCAAAGGAAATTGATTTTCAAGCAAATCCATAAGGTTGACTGTGGAAAAGTTTTGTCCATTGTCACCTAATTGTGTGACTGTTTTGTGATTTAGCATAACTTGAGCTTACAATTTTTGAACAAAAATTTGCAGCAAGAGCAGATTATTTCTTTGTTTCCTCGGTTTGCAACACAAGTAGCTTTTCATTTTGAAGGAGGGCAACCAAATGACATTAAGCTAAGGTCATTAAAATAGCTTTTGAAATGCGCACAAAAAGCCACTATGAGTATAATGATATTTTTCACATCCTCAAAGTTTTGCAAATTTGGAGATGAAACATTTTTGTCATGGCTCTCCTGTGAGGTACCGGGTAACCGGATGCTGCAAAATTAACTTACGGTTCCCTTGAAATGGTTCAGGGCACAAAATGCCAACAGAGTAAGGGACAGCCTTCCTTGGCAATTACAGGCGTGTAACCGTATACTCAACCATGTCTATTTACTTCTTTGTGTAGTCTACGTTGAATTGTGAAGATTTACCTGCAGTTGATGTGTGACAAAAATACATGTTTTGCCATCAAGCTGCTTCTTTATGTAATTATCGAATATATGCTTGCCAACATGAGCATCCACTGCGCTCAGAGGATCGTCAAGTAGATACAGTTCCTGCAAAAGTCAAAACCTTATTCAGTTTAGATTAGAGAAGAAACTTCATGGACCGTCTAACGCATATAGTCTACACAGTAATAATCGAGAATAATTTGGTATGGCATTATGGCTTCTCACACCTGACATCTCATAGCAGATAGACTGGTAGTGCAATTGTTTGTTATTAACGGCCATGGGCTTTCTGTACCTCCCCATTATTTTCCATGGCATCGCCTTTGTTTGTTGTTGTAAATTTTTAGAAGTTGGATATAAAGAAAGTATTCGAGAATAGCGATAGATAGCTGATGCTACCGAAAGTAAGCAATAAACGTTGTTTGCCAACTGTTACAAAAAATCAGGACACTTAAAGGCAATGTGGCCATGTAAATACATTCTGACAAAATATGCTGACATGACGCTGACGAAGAGCCTCAATGAGTGCGCTGTGATTGGCAGAATTTAACTGATCACATGCAAACTAAAATTTCAGCTCCGAAAGCGTAACCGCAAGTAAGTCATCAGTCTGCTTAAATTACTCCTTGCGAACAAGTGAGTTCCTTTATCAAAGTGATCACATGAAATATCACGTGAAATTGGCATGCCCCCCCCCAAAAAGCCGCTGTACTTACATAAACACATTACCTTTAAAAGTATTAAAACAATAGGTCGGGAATTCGATTCGGCAGAGTTTCAGTACAGCCTGCGATACGACAACGGAAGAAATTGGAAACGGGAATTTGAAAATTCAACTCACTGCATCAGCATAAAGTGCTCTTGCCAAGCTAATTCTTTGTTTCTGTCCACCACTCAAATTTATTCCTCTTTCACCAATCTGAAACAAAATGGAACACTAATTCAACATTTTTTTTCTATACATTCTGCTAAAAATTTACAATACATATTTACTTAATTACTATACTTACCAGCTACTCTTCTCTACTACAAGGACAAGACCACGGGGAGCAAAAACTATGTCTACCCACATATTCAACATTCTAACAAATCAAAATAAGAGGTTAAATCAATCATCGCACGGTACCGGGTGACCAAATAAGAAGTGAACGTTTCTATAAAATCACCAAAATTGATTATGTTACGGATCATAGAAATTTCTTTTTGCGCTTTTGATCAAAGATCGAATTAGTTTATTCCTAAAGAAAAAGACCATAAAATGGTTGCTTGAAACCCCGTCTTTTGAGATTTCAAGTATTGTTCCGCCCTACATATGTAAAATAATTCAGATATATAAAATGTATAAAATCATATATAAAATCATATGTAAATCATCATCACTGGGTGTCTCAGAAAAAGGACCCCCTTTTGACTGGAGGAAGAAACAACACGATAAGATATTGTATGTATGTATGTATGTATGTATGTATGTATGTATGTATGTATGTATGTATGTATGTATGTATGTATGTATGTATGTATGTATGTATGTATGTATGTATGTATGTATGTATGTATGTATGTATGTATGTATGTATGTATGTATGTATGTATGTATGTATGTATGTATTTTGTATTATGAATATTTTAAAAGGATATGTACATTTCAGCTCAATAAAACATAAGATCCTTTTGGATGATTACAAAGTCCGTCCTGAGCTAAGCAAGCATAAGAAAATCTGAATATTGATTTCTTCATAACCCCAAATGATCGTTGATGCTGTTTTAGCTACAGTCAGAGAGATGAATGTTGCTGTTAAAGTCGCCTTCAACAGAAAATCAAGCGCCTTGTATAAGGACAAGAATCGCCTGAAAAGCGATATTTTGATCTTTTTGTCAAACGAGGATGATACAAGAAAAATCAAAAGTCATTACCCCTAGTTTGCTTAGTCTCTGCATGAAACTATTGGTGCATCTGTGTCATGTCAGATTTACGATAACGCAAAATTACTTATGTTTATGCAGAACCCTGCAGAACGTTTCTATTCGTGGGCATCTAGTTTGAGACAAGCATTGACGAAAATAACCTATGTGCAGAATCATATGCATGAAGATGTTTTGGTTTCGTGTGATCGCGTCCCTTCCCCCAGTCAATGGCGCCATTGTTTGCTGGGATTCTGCACCTTTCCTCTCAACTTCACCTGCGATGATTGCATCCGTTGCTGTGTAGGAGGGGGGTCCTTCTACCTTTGGTGATGCTGCGAATGCTAGCCTCTGTGCAGGCTGCCGGTTACATCATCCCCTAAAGTTGACTTATTTGCATAATGAATACTATCAATAAGTGGCTAATGATGCGTTCGTTCTAGAAAACGATTGTTTTAACATAATTAAGATGCTAATGAATTCAAGAACGTGCCAATTCTGCGAAAATTTGTTGTTGTGCCAGGGTAAACATCAAGGTGATTTATCCATCTTATGGTGTCAAATCTGTCTAACATGAAATAAGCCGACGTCAAATGTTGCTATAGGATCGCGGGAAACTTGTGTCTTGTATGCGCTTTCTGTGCGCTTTCTTTATTTCAGGGCCAATTAGCAGAGATAAAACGTTAATCAATTGCTTTAACGAGCGTGACGGACTTTCTTTCTTTCTTTCTTTCTTTCTGACTTTCTGACTTTCTGACTGACCTGGAGCCCCCTCTTAGATTACAAAGTTGGACTTTGTAATCAAAAACTGCTATCAACATGTGTCCTTTTAGACCTAAATAAAGAGAACGCACATACTTGGGACTCTGTGGTGGACGATTATCAAATGCAAGGTATAATAATAATGATAAATAATAATAATAATAATAAATGTTGGTTAAGGGGCTGGAAGGCCAAGGCCTATAAAACCCTGATTGTCTATGATTAGTAATCTAGTTATGTGCATTCAAGTTAAAGATTGACAAATGTAGCTTTGTAATCAAGAAGTCCTGATATCTTATCTTTACGTTCCTTTGTTTAGTCAAAAGTGGGCATTTTTTCGGAGACACCCGGAATATAAAATCAATCAGATAATACATTAAAAATTACATCACACACCTCTGTCAAATCACCACTTTCAAATGAGTCAATGTCGATATCCAGTGAACACGCACTGCAGCAATCTTTGTATCTATTTAGAAAATGTGGTATTAGAAAAAACGAGCATCATGAGAGCTTTATTTATCTAGATTTTGACGAAAACTTTTGGGTGGTCAAATAAAATTTTGATTTTCAAACAATATTACATAAATACAGATAACATACAATGACGTAACTTACATTTTCTCTTTGTATTCTGCACCAAATGTGATGTTATTTCTGATGGTTTCATTGACAATCCACGCCTTAGGAAAAAATTTTGATTGCAAACAAAACTAAACCTACACAAGAAACAAAATATGATAAAACTTGATACCACGCATTGCTGAAAACAAAACAGCTGCATCTGCATCACCAAGATGGAAAATTCATCATTGGTGATCTTGTAAAAATATATGAACCAAAATGCACCACAAAATGTTATAACAGTGAAAACTAAGATAAAAAATCTTGCATTGCAATACCTGCTGAGATACATAAGCTGTTGACTTGATTACTTCCACTTTTCCAGAAGAACGGTGCATCTAAAACCAATGAAAGATGATCACACGAGCATTTGTGAATTTCATGATAAATCTTCCACATTAATTAGCCAATTAGTAGCAAGCATCTACAATATCCCTAATGGCAAAATCTGGAAATAATCATCACAATTCTGCAGGAAGTGACAAGGGAAGAATTCATATTTTGAACCTTATGGGAAGAAAATCAACATTACAATACATTGAAATTTATTATCCGTAAAAGGACTTGGGAAGTTTGAAAAGACAGAAAAGAAAAACAAGGGTAAACAGGGGCGGATCCAGGAAATATTCTGACTACTGCCAAGGTGAGGTTATTCCAGATACTAGGGTGTGGCCTTTTGAAAATAGGCGTGGACCTTGATAACTAGATACACTTACACAGAATATTATTCTTGCTATCATTTAATATTGAAAGAAGGTGATATGGAAATTAGAGCAATAGCTTTCCCTGCCATTGTAAAATTGCCAAAGGCAAAGCAACAGCGAGTGTCAACAAAGATGTCGGTAACCTGCTGCATATCTTTAAATTTCTGGAATTTTCAGCTTTATTTAGTATTTAAAGGATTAGTTTGTGCAATTGAAATAGAAGAAAAAAGTGGAAAACATTGGAAACCCAAAGAAATGAATTGAATTTGATTGCAAAAAAAGAGTGGAAAATGTGTGTTCTATGTTCATTTTTCTTCAAGAAAACAATTCCTATTATTTCTAATTAAAATTTATATTCGAAAAAATTTGGATTCAGATGAATACACACTTCTATATCTGCGTGTTCGTGTGCTATTTACAGCAGGTTTATCCCGAATCCAAACCCTCTCCCAACCCCTACCACATTCCTGAAGGTATGATCTATTTCTTATATCAATGGAAAGAGATGAACAAGATATTGTTCTTGACAAATAAAGTTGCTGATATCCGCTATAAAGTAAGTGCATACGCCAACAATAGTCAGGAATAGTCAAAGCCCAGACCCCCCCCCCCTTGTGTCAAAATGTATACAGAAACGAAGCAAATTAAACCTGCCTTGCAGGCCAATTGCTATTCACAAGAATTTATTATGATCAATCGTAGGGTAAAACATCGGCTTAACGAACCTCTTAACTATGTCGCTTTATCCTCGCCACGTACGGCTGCCTCACGATTCTGTCTTTGCATTCCTTGACATTGGAGTGTACGGCCTAAATTTTCTGTTCCAAAGGTCACAAATGCCCGCCACAATTCACTGGCAGCGCAGTGGTGTAGAAACAATTTTCAAATCTCACTACTGCTCCCGCCTAAATGAACTTGAAATAACCTTTTCTGATTGGTGAACTCTTTAATTTTTCAAATCCCACTACTGCTCCCGCGGATTTTGAGCAGTAGTCGTCTCGAGCCCTGATTGGACGAGAAGAGCAATTTTGAAACTCACTACTGCTCCCGCCTAAAAGTTGCTGCTATGAATCGACCATCACAGACGCACTCCTTCGCATTTGAAACAACAGGCACTACGTGTGGCTAACGTTGGCATGACAGCGTAATGAATTCAACATTGCACTAAAGATAAGAGTGCGACACAAAACAAAAGCAGCATGAACATGGTTGAAAGCATGTAATTAAAAGATTGAGGAAGATACTGGTCATAGGGATGAAATGGGTGGGCATTTATTTAGGCCAGCTACAGATTGGTTGACTTCCTCTATTCAAAAACAAGGATCTGACAATCTGACTACTGCTTCAGCAGTAGTCGCAGTAGTCTGGATCCGCCCCTGTTAAAATAAAAAAAAGGGAATAGCTTGAATAGAGAGTATCCCAGTGCCGACAATCCCTTGACAAAGCATAGGCACATGTTGATTTCGATCTGGGGGGGGGGGATTCAAAGGCCCTAATATGTGAATCGCAGATTATTCACAATATTAGAATGCTGACTCCGGATTTTGATACACGGTGTGCTCAACGTCAAAACTTTTATACCAAATGAATCTGATATTTGTTTTTACCTGGGCAAGAATTGATTGTATCAATGAACTTTTGCCACTTCCAACACCACCACAGATTCCAATGAGCGAACCCTATAAAAGTCAGATGGATCAATGGACCTTTGTTCAAGTTACGAAAGAGACTGTAAAAAGCAAATTTTTGAAACATTTCTCAAAAGGAATGATTGAGCGGCGTTAGGGATCATTGTTATGCAAACATGAAAATTCGTTAGACTGCTACAAAAAATGTCTAAGAATCTATTGAAGTGAATTAGTAGATCATTCCTAAAACGAGATGTAGTAATAACACAAAGCATATAACCATTGGTCAATTACTCGGAGGCATGATAACCTAAATAACTCCAATAGTGCATGTCACAATAGCCTATAATGAATCTACAAATGCTGGATTTTCTTGCCTTCTGCTCTTAAACAGGTATTTGCTGACAATTTGTCGTTAAGTTAGCAGTAATCTTTCTGCAAACTATCTAATAACTATAGAGAAAATCAACTACCACCACATAACTTATGCTAAAGACCAGTTTCGGTCAATTTCAGAGCTCATCAGTGCAGCTAGACAGTATGAGACACTCATCATCCAGCATCGGATGCCAGGGTTGAGTTGCTCGAGTGATAACAAAAATGTCTATCTTATCTAGGGCCCAAAACATGGAATAGTCTTCTATCAGAGATTAATTCAACAAACAATATCAACACATTCAAACATAAGATCAAAGAGAACTTTTTCCAAACATACAAAAAGAGGAAGATGACATATATGTCTTCTATTAAGGCTTGTCATCATCTCTCCCGATCATGGTATGGTCTTATAACCCATGTTTTATACCGAAAACAAACTACAGTTTTGTATATATTTTTTTTCTTACGTTTTTCGTTGTACCAGCACCTCTAAGGGGACCATTATGGAATTAAGGTCATCTTGACCTTTTAATGCTATCCCTGCCACTGTAATTAGGGGTGTTTTTCCTTTATGTTTTTAACATTATATATTTTATTGTATCTATTTTTATATTATATAACTTGTAAATACTTGTAATTGTGGCAAATGATACATACATACATAGATACATATATGAAAGGCCCGTGGAGATGTGGAATTTGAAGATTAACGCATGCGCCTTTGTAAGACAAGTCACAGTCTTATGCTAGCCCGCAGTCAACCATACCACCAGAGCCGCAACGGCATACAGTGATATTAGGGGCCCAAAGGGGACTGTCTCCTCCCACAGGGAGCAAGCTTAAGCATTGTAGGGAGAAATAAACAAGAATCTCATAAGTCCTACTTATATTCTAACAAAATTAGGTAGGACTAATCAACGAAAAAGCAGATTTACTCACTTTCTTGATTTTCAAATTTATGTTGAAAAGTGTTGGAGAGAGACTAAGTTCGATAGGGGCAACCCCCTTTTTTCCTTTAGCTAGTGGCTCCTTCTTTGATCCAGTATTTTTGAATTCCACGGTTGGTTCTTTCTCCTCTGCAGAACCTAGAAGATGTCAAGAAGATTACAAGCGCTGGGATCGCAGAAGTAGAGAAGACCTAAATAAGGCCACGACCGTTTATTTCATATTATATTTATTTATATTTTAAACATATTTATACAGGGTACAAAATTCAATAAACATTGCTTTACAATTTGGCCCTGTCAAAAGTAAAGTTCCTAATATAATACATATAAGCAAATTAGATAAAAATTTACACCTGAATACAAAAAATATCTGTACAAAATTAAAGATTTTCGTACCCCAACTGTCTCAACCTTGATTTAAAAGAGTAGACCGAGGGAGCCTCTTTGATATTGTCGTTAAGCATGTTCCACACTTTTGTACCACGGTAAGAGAATGCCTTTTGGCCACTTACTGTTCTCATTAACGGTACTGCAAGATCATTTTTAGTGTTTCTTAGCTCACGAGTGTGGAAATCTGATAGTCTTACGAAAAGATCACTGATGTACTGTGGTGCTAGATCGTTTAAAGATTTGTACATCATAGTAGATGTTTCTATCAAAATCATTTCTTTGATGGACAACCAGCCTAGTTCTTTGCGTAACGGCACAGATGGTGCATCATAAGGACTACCAGTAACGATTCGGGCAGCCCTGTTTTGCAGCTTTTGTAGAGACTCTATTCTAGTAATACCACTACAGCCCCAAACGGAGCAGCAATAGTTTAGATGTGGTTCTACAATACTACGATAAATGTCCTTCAATGTCTCCATAGATACGAAGTTTTTACAGTATTTCAAAAGGCCAATTGCTCGAGAAACTTTCCCTTTTATACTCTCAATTTGGAACCTCCACGTTAGACTGTTGTCTATTTGGAGACCAAGGTATTTTACTTTGCTCACTAAATCAATGTCAGTGCCACCAACGTTAAACACAGGTAAAAAAGCAGGCTGCACTGACGTTTGTCATGACGTTCAAGTTGTGGGGTTCGTACAGGGCTTGAACCCTTTCCACCAGACTATTCTGACTGCATGGTCAAAGGACTACACCACTGCGCACAACACCTTTATTGGTGCACAGCAGTTCTCCTAAAGAACAGACACAGACCGTTAACATAAAAGAGCAATCTGTTCAATCTTGCATCCCGGTGATCTGGCAATATCATTCGGCTCTCATATTTTAGAAAGCTTATGAGCGACAACTGGAATTTCGTCTCAAAGACATTCTCTTCTTTCGAACCTAAATTTCACTTGGTGCACCTGACTGATTATACTTGCCTTTCATAAATTAATTGATTTATCATTCTTTTTATATTCAATATAAAAAGTTAACACTAACGAATTAACTGAGACACTACCTACGAAATACCTCACAACACTACAAGGATGATAGATTCAATACGATGAGTTCCAGTAATCGCTATTCAGAACGAGGCTGCTACACCAAACTAAGACCGCTCATACTAGCTGAGACTCGGAGAAGCGTCCGGCAGTATTTCAATAGCGATAAGTACGACGATATCATCAGTCTACAAGGATGATACCAAGGGGAGCAAACGAATATGACTACCCCCAGGCCTTAACATGAAGAACATAACTAAAATACAACTAAATATACAATAGACCTTTTAGCTATTCTACGAAAGAGCCAGGATCGAGCGTTATATTTATACATTTTTATACGCAAGGTTCGATCGAGTGGCGTCAGAACTTTTATCACCATTGTGCACATTCAAAAATTCTATAAAATGTAGCAAAACGTCGTTCGATTCTGATTCTTTTTAGAATAGCTAAAAGGTCTATCACAAAATGCTGCATCAGACGATCTTTACGGATAAATACTTGACCCAGCTTGGCATTGGATGTTAAGCTAATATAGGCGATACTGATGAACAATCAGAACCCCAGCCGAGAGAACAACAACGAAAACAACCGTTCCAGTCACTGCTCACCAACCTAAGTCCCATCGCTCGAGACACCGCAAAAGGGTAAGGGATTCTTTCTATCATATTGTCATATCTCTCTGCAACGTACTAAAGTACAATTTTGATATTCCCGTGGCAAGGACACACCCTTTCATACTGTTTCGAATTGCTTCATTTATGCATTTATCATACAAACGAAGGTGCATCTAGTCTGATTAAATGTTCGTAGGTTATCGCTATTGATAGACTGATGGACGCTATAATTAATGGAGCTCACTGGAGCGACATCACTTCAATTAGCTGAGCGTAATTTGAGGGTCCTTGTGTAGTGAGGTTAGGTCACATCACATCGACAAAATAACCCAATTCAAATGGCTATTGTATCTCGGAAAGAGATGTATCAAATGAAGCAACAAACTAAAAGCGCCACACACAATGGCGGGTTTATCATTTCCTGGCTATCCCTCGCTTACGACCGTGGTTAAAATAGTTAATCGACCATGGCAGGAATAGTTTATATTGAATTGCAAATATGTAAACAAATGATTTGTGGTACAAAATTTAAAAAAAACCTTAAATAACGGACTCATAACGGACTTTAGTACGATGAGTCCGTTATTTAAGGCTATTTGAATTGCAAATGTCATACATATCGGGAACTCGCTGACAATAATTCCTTTCCCACTATGGAAGTCACGTAGTCCATTAATCTTATTGTTTGTTAAATATTGTTTGTTTTTGATGAACAAAGAAAAAACAAAACAACATACCGTTTCTATTCGACATGACATTAATTCGAGCTGTGGGTTCTCCGTTATCAGCTTTCTTCGATTTATTCTTCTTTGGTTCGGTCTCATCTTGTGGCACAACCTGGAATATAGCAGGAATTATCATAAATGCCCGCATGAAAGACCCTGTGATTGTCTGTAACAGGCTGAAATGGCTCCTATACATTTATATAGTGGTTCTGATGTACCGGGTGAGTCAAAAAAACTTTTACACGTTTGAGGGGCTGTGGACTAAAAAGTATATGGTCGATATTCAAAACTGAAATTTCAATCTAACAGACAAGGGTTAACTTAGATGAGAAAATTTTAGTTTGTAGAATCACTCATCTTTAAGACCCAAAAATTAGAAAAATTCCTGTAAGGGGTTCGTATGGGAATCGAGAATACCAACTTCCATCCTTGTCCATGATTTACGTGCTATTGAAATCAAAATTCTATTTCTGAAACTGACTATTGAATTGAATTTAAATTTCGATGCCAAATAAATCATGGGCCAGAATGGAATGTGGAATTCTCGATTTCCATACAAACCCCTTACAGGCCTTTTCTAACCTTTGGGTATTGAAGATGAGTGATTAAACCAAGCACAATTTTCTTATCTAAGTTAACTTTTGACTGATAAATTGAAATTTTAGTTTTGAATATCGGCAACATACTTTTTATTCAACAGCCCGTCAAAAATCAGCCGGGAGATTCTCAATCCGCAGTTTCTTTCATGCGGGTTCCTACTGTAGCAAAGACTAAACGAGTGAAATCATTGCAACTGTTACATCACTGTCGATCTTACCGTCTTCCTGATTCTGTTATGTATTACAACATGACAATCTTTATTTGAAGTTCTTAGCTGTCATATTTTTGAAGATGTCTTCTTCACACCCTTCATTATTTCAAAAATCTTCTGCCATGTCAATGGAAAGAATTAAAGGCGCACGAGGACGAATCATGACAAATGACAGGTGACAATTTCTATGCTATGTGGCAATCAAAATAATCATACCATACACCATTTCGTTAACTGCCCATTCATAAAGTTACCTGTACATTCAGAATTTCAAGATGAAGAATGAGTACAGTAGTGTCCCGTATATACAGTAATAAACGTAAAGTTAAGAAACACAGACCCTGATTTTCAAAATAATGCCCCATTTTATAAGATGCTGGTACAGGTCTGAAAAAGCTTGTTTCTTACTTAAAAATTATCTATTATAACCTTTGAAAAACATAGCAAAACATTTTGATAATATGGTGAGAATACTGTATACAGATAAAACGATAAGTGAGGGTTTCATTGACCATAAGCCTGCCTGCTCAGCTTTTTCTGCTTTGCAGTTGAACTGCACTGTACCTATTCACATAAAGCAAGAATTTTGTATGCAAACTAAGCAAAAGCACCTTCCTGGAATAATTGTGGCACTTCCATAAAGTGAGAATTTACAAATAAAAATCAAAATAGCATGTTTTGTATCGCAATAATAGAGCGCGTGTCTTGATTGATCAATGGTACATGATTTTTCTAATAAGAAACTTTACCAAAATTTGAAGTTCATCTCTCATCATAAGAAATTTCATTGAACTAAAAATGCAAGCCATGAATGAAATGCATTGAACTAATCAACAGAAGTTTATCTCGTTTTATAAGAAATGCGTCAGATCTGAAATTGACAAAGTTGTTTCTTTTATGCGGGACACTACCGGGTGTCCCAAAATGATGTATTATTGTTTGGCTGCTTACATGTCCATAAAAAATGAACCGATTTTCACTAGCTTTGTTTTATTTGATTGCCCAAAGGCAAAATTGTATTTCAAGATGTTGGTTGTGGTTTTAACATGGCGTTTTCATGTCAAAAAGAAGATTGATAAACCTGCTCAAATTCAAGCCTTAGATGGCATGAGAAAGAAACGGCCTATTTTTCCAGTCAACACTTTAGATGTGATACAAAAGGCTAAACTCCTATTCCTATTCTCTAAACTCAGTCTTATCTGAATTCGTATTCTCTGAATGACATATGTTCTCTGAACGACATATAAGTTCAGCCTTTTGCATCACATCTAAACTTTTTGACTGGGCAAGTAGGCCGTTTCTTTTTCATGCCATCTAAGGCTTCAATTTGAGCAGGTTTACTGATCTTCCTTTCGACATGAAGACATTGGCCTAAACCACAACCAACATCCTCGAATACAATTTAGCCATTCGCCAATCGGATAAAATAAAGTTTTTGAAAATCGGTTCATCGGTTATGGACATATAAGCAATCAAACGATAATACATCATTTTGGGACACCCATTACAGTATCTAATGACGAATAAAGTAATCGTGAACTCTTTCGTGAACTTACCCAAGCAAAATCTGCATTTTGGATGAATAAAGCAACATCAACATCATCCGGTTCTTCTCCATGTGGTACATATTCTTCGAGTTTTAAGAGATTCTGTTATGAAAATAGAACATTAAAGTTTATACCAAAATAATATCGCGTAGATTAGATTTTACAACAAGGCAGAAGGAATATAAACCGTCGAGGGGAGGGGCACAGTTTTATCTCGAAATAACCATTCCTTCAACAATGAAAGCTTTTTCGATTTTAATGACCTAACAAACACACGTAAAATTAATCTTCATGTCTTTAACAGTGCAGTTTCAGAGTCCTGTCCATCTTCAAGGCAATCTGTCACGTATCTGATTGGCTGCAACAAAGTCAGAGCTCAACACAACGGACATATTTGTGAATCTGTGTATTTGAAACAAAGGAGGGCTGATCAATCTCACTTCCTACGGTCGTAGAAAGTCAGTAGGATCAGCATCCATTCAAATTTCCCATTCTTTGTATTGTCATTATCACCCAATCAAATGCGTGAAAGACTGCCTTGAACTGGTGTTGATGCATTTAAATTGCACCGTTTCGCTTGAACCAGATCAAAACTGACCTAATTTCCGAATCGATTTATATCGGAGAGCGCCCAGTGGCAGCGAACTTGACTGCCAGTCTGAAGGTTAGTGGCTCGATTCCCCACCCTGTCAAACCGGCTACGTGTGTCAAGGAGAGATGCCGACTCTCTGTAATTCCATGCTAAAGGAATCATGAGAGGAAGGACCAGGACACGGTCTCGACAAGCTTAGCTTCTCATTGTCCTAAAATCTACCTTCCGATGCTATGAAGAAATAAAGAAAGAGAATTGATTTTACGGTTGAAGAAAAATGACAACGGACAGAAGAACATCAACCTATTCATAACAACTACTGTTCTATAGCAACTTAAATTGTTAGTCAGATGTAAAATAAGGGCCTGTTTACTTGGGAGTTTTCAGCCCTCCTACCCGAGGTGAAAATATGTCGCCATTACATAGGCACGCGTCACGTAAAACAATGGAGATTAACATGCAAAATTAAGGGATTAAGATTTCATCTCGGCCCGGAGCGAAACATTTTCCATGTAATGGCAAACTGATATTTACAAGGTTTTGACCGTAGAGGAGGGATGAAGTTTCACCTCGGGTAAACGGGATGAAATTTCAGCCCGGGCTGAAAACTCCCATGTAAACAGTCCCTTAATCTATGAATAGACAAAATCGGCTATGGTTTGTTTTACCCATTACCATACTCTTGGTAAGACATAGCCTTCTACTACGCTTTTCATTCCTGTCACAAGTTTTCAAAGCACAAAATGCGCTTACAAATCCAAGAGATGTTTTATGAAGAGATTGGTCACTTAACTTGAAATGGGTGTGAACAAACTTTAGCCGATTTTGTCAGTAATTTCTATTTCTAGAAAGTGCAGAAAAAAATGCTAACCTTCAAACGTTTCATAGCATTTAGTGACTCTGATAAACCACGTACAGCAACTGGTAATAGAGAAATGTTTGGTGGAAATATATTGAACATCACGATGATTGTGAACGCCTGAAAAAGAAGGTTGAATTTCAGAGTACGATAATATCGTAAGAGTAAAAAATATTGCTCTTTTGTTCCAGATTCCATTCCTTTCTGCGTGGAACTGCGAGGCAAATCATTGATTGTGTTTAGTCTAAAACAACACAGCCAATGACGATTTCACACAGAGAATAGTAATCCAAAGTATCTGCGACAATCTCTGTAATTGAAGCTTTGATGGAGGATTTGTTTCATTGGTTCAACGCTGAATATTTGAAAGTTTAATGGATATCAAAAGTTCCATCATATTTCATTAGAAATAGACAAGAAAACACTGCGACTAAACTTACGTAGAAGCTGCGATGAAACTGGCCGCCATTAAATCTGAAGGCTTTAGTCACATTCGCGGGTTGTCCCGTAATTTCTGATTGTTTACAAAAATCTTGTACAGCCCCTTCAACAGGGTCCACAAAAATATGACGCTGCAACTTAGACCCCATTTACACTGTACCGGTACAACTCTGGATCCGTAACAAAGCATAGGTTCCAAATCTTTAACTCGTCATAAAAATGTGGGTGTAAAATTCTATGACCTATTTCTTCTGATTGAATGGCTTGAAAGAAACTGTAGATACTTATCAATAATTCTGTCGTTGGATTTTTTAAAAGCTTTGAATATTTTTCGACATTACTGCATATCTTACATTTCAACTCATTTGAGGATGTGACGTCATCAAATTTCTAAATCATAAACCAGAAGAGTGACAGAATTTTGCTTGATACCATATTGTAGACATTTGTAAACTATGGGTTTCATCAAAATTGATTCATGTTGCATCAAATAGTTTAATAATTAAGATGGTTTTAAGTTTTTTTGAAAATTATTCTGCAATTCTTCAAAAAGAAGAAAAACACTCTAATTCTGAAAATATTGAAGATTTCAGAAAAGTCCAACAGTAGAATTATAGAGAAATAGCTAAAGTTTCTTTGAAATGATTTAGTTCAAAGAAATAGGTTACTAAATTTTACAAAAGCCTTTTTAAAGATTTGGAACCTATGCTCCATAGCCAAAGTGTATCGGATCAGCCACAAGTTTACATAGCCTGCGTGCAGCCTCAACACTCAAGCTACGTTTACACTTTTCCTGCCAATCCTGGTCTGGCCACAAATAAGATATTCGTCACACTCATTTATCACGTAGATGTTGTTTGAATCTCCTTAAGTAGCACAGTTATTACGTTATCCTAGCCAACATCTTGGAGCACAGTGAACATGAAGGTGGAGAAGGGGTGAAGAAGAAGCTCAGAGTACCGGGTGTCCTAAAAAAATGTATGAAGATTTGGTTAACTCCAGCGATGTGAATTTAGCGTCAATGAATGTCTAATCACTGTCAAAATGTTCCTCAATAGTTAACTTGAACTTAGATACCTCGTTTGTTGGTATTTGTGCTTTGAGAGCAAACATATTAATCTTGAAAGCGCAAATTTGCCTCTTCCTGCAAACTAAAGCTTTAGACTTATGGCCTAAGCAAATTTTTAAGGCACAGCGTATCAATCAACGATAACCTCGATAAGATTTGAACAATATTAGATCTGGTGTTATTCTGTCACCCCCAGTCACTCATTGGACAGTTTCTTAATTTTTCATTAATTTCATATCTTAATTTCGATGTGTTTCAGGAACTTACTAAGGCCAAAAGGCCACAGCTCTGGTTTGCAGGCGGACCCAAATTTGAGCTTTCAAGATTGATATTTCTGCTCTCAGAGCACCAACACCAACAAACAAGGTACCTATCTTCAAGTTAACTATCGAGGAACATTTTGAGAGTGACTAGCCATTAATTGAAGCTAAAGTCACATCGCTGGAATCAACCAAATCTGTATAATTTTTTTGGGACACCCGGTAGAATGCCTAATGGGATATGGATTTGTGCAAAGAGGGTTTGTACTGACATCATGGTCTATGTTGCAGTTGAATACATATCGAAATCAACTTGGCAATGGGGAATGAGATTATAAATTTCAATCAATAACAGATTTGCACTGTAATGCGGACCAATATTGAGCATGCGGGGATGGCTGAAGGCAGACGTGCATAATGTTCAAACCTGCCTGGGAGCGGCAGAAATTCTGTGAAAACCTGCCTGCATATCAATTTGTATCGCTAGGGTAGAGAAGCTTATTACCAGAACCAGTAAGAATGCAGGTATCAAATAGTAATACATTTTTACTCATGGAGCAATGAAACAATCAAGTCAAGGGCCGCTTTAGAATCTCAGCTTTGAAGGGTTCACTAAAAAACTGCATGCCATGTGAGAAGGTAAGAAGAAAATTGGTTGGGGCATGTGCAGTAAGGATTGAAAAAGCAATGTGTCACCATTTGTTTGCTATTATTCATCATCTTACTGCAATTACATTTCATAAAGAACTATTTAAGAAAAGCTGCCTGCAAAATATTGCTTTGGAAAAAGCTGCCTGGGAACTTTGTTCCCATATTCCCATGTTTATGAACGCCAGGCTGAAGGGTGGCGGGCTCGACTATTCTTTCTGCAGGATGGTGGTTCAAGTCCACGCTCTGGCAAATTTGCACGCTAGAGTTTGGAGAGCCGCATTCTCTGTAATTGCAGCCGAAAGGAATGACGAGGTGTGGTAACATCAAGAGGAAGAATCAGAACATTGCTTCGATAAGCTTAACTTCTCAATGGTCCAAAAACCGTCTTCTGATGATGTGTAGAAAGCAAAACTACCTGATTCAATGAATAAAACAGCTTTTTTGGTCAATTTGGATGACCACAGCTAATCAAACAAACCTAAATCCCCTTCAACAAGAAAGAAGCTGCATTAATTATGAACATTAACAATGCTTGTAATAAATTTTCAAATAGTCGGCAACATGGTCAATCGAAAGATCTGTACCCGATTAGTCAGGGGACAGACAAGCACCAACTGAACGTGAGGGATTTGTTGAAAACGGCGGAATTCTGGATCATATTTACCCTCACCCAGCCTAACTTCTTTCATTGGGTTTCGAGCGGTTTGAGACTTTCCTAATTATTGCATGGATGTTCTAACAAACTTTCGACCAACTTTTAATTCGAAGATCACAAGTACTTAAAGTGAATAACCTGAGTCAAGATGTGAGACCTCATAGGTTCATAATGTAAGCCTCCTTTTCAAATCGTTCTACAGGGTGACCCAAAAACAGCTTCACATGCTAAATCATAATAAGCTGTATGAACTCAAAACGTATTGACAAATGATTCGTGTCATCGTTTAGTTGAAAGGCTTAGATATCTTTTGAGATGCTGCATGGTCACTTTAAGTTATGATGACCATCCGAAACCAGATTCAATTAAAATTTGAATCATGAACTTCTCACTCTGCGTGAAATAATCGACATCCTTTCCCAGTCAACAGATAGTGAAAACTGTAACGTAGAGATTGACTTGAAGTCGGTGGAGACGAGGGGTGTATCACTCTCCGGAAATGGCGTACGAGATTCTTTTAAACAATAGGATTTGTAGGGATTTTTCTTGAAAACAAAGGGATTTTTGCCAAAGGTGTACAAGATTTTTACAGAGTGATACTCCCTTCGGGTGGAGATCTGTTGCCGCCAAAATGATTACCTTTGTTCTTTGTTCAAATTTTGTGCTCTCGTGCAAATTTGGAATAAGGAAAAATTGGGCTGGAAAAGAGGGGAAAGGCCGAGAAATGAATGAATTACAAAAATTTTGAAACTGGTTTTTCGGAGGGCAGTCATGACTTAGACTGGGCAAGCAATGTCGCAAAAGATAGCTAATACGCAGCGACGTTTTCAACAGCGGAAGGTTCAAATCCAGTTTGGAACGGCGTAAATTCCTGACGCATACCATGTTTCTATTATCTCAAAGAACACAAAAGTACAAGCAGAAAAAAGCAAATCATACCTCAGCAACTGTTAAATCATTGCCAAACGCAATATGTGCTGCAAATGTGGCAACAGGTGCAATCGCAGATAACAGTAATCCCATTGACATATTGACTGCCTGCATTAAAAGCATACCAGCAAGTAGCTTCTTCTCTTTAGACCTCAATTCTAAAAATGAATACAAGTGGTTATAATACCAGACGTTTCAAAAACGAGGCAATACAAGAATCCCCCAATCCCATTGGTTGATCGCACATTTCCTGCGGTTTTTTTCCCGTAGCCTTGTATAATACGATACAAGGATGCGGTTTTGTCACCACAGCAACTGATTTAGGCCTGTGAAATTTACAATAAACTTAAGCGACTTAACAGTAACAAAATGCGTTTGACTAAATGATATAAGTCAAAATTAGAAGCAATCAGGTAATAAAACTCATACTAACCGGTTTTGTAATTGTATTGGAAAATATAAAGCCATCGGTCTTATTGCACAGACCTCGCAAGCTCGGTCTGTACTTTTAAGACTTCGGGCTTTATATTTTCCTGTACGACACAAAACCGGTTAGTATGCACAAAAGGAAAACATGTAAAATGAAGTAAAAAATCAGGAAGAACGCAACACGCCAAAAACGAAAGCGAATATGGTGCGATAAATAATGATAAATGTATGAATTGCCAATATTTCGTCCTACATGCAGGACTTCTTCGAGACTGTTATACGATCTTTATGATGTAACATAAACCTATTTTGAAATCAACTTTGTGTGCCTTGAACTACGCATAGAAGAAACAAAGAGCATCTGCTCAAATCCTGGATGGCAGGAAGACATATTGGTAAAAAATAAATTCACAAACATTTGCTGTTGTTTTTTCGTCGTGTTGCGGTGCTTCTGCCTAAAAATTTATTCATTCACTCGTCACCGCAAGCATCTTCGGATCCGACGATCGACACTGGTATCGTGGCCTTTCCTTTTTCGAATTACTTTATCAGTTCAAAACTTGGCCTAAGGACAAGGAAATCAATGAACAGCCCTTGATGTGCTGTATCAATGAGAATAAGTTCACAACAAACAGATATACCTGAAATAACTCTTGAAAAGGACATTTCCCAAGCATACATTTTGATGAGTTTAATGCAAGTTATAACTTCAGCTATCATTTTCACCTGCGAAAAAACCAAAGTAAAATATAAAGCAACATTTAATAACTTTGATCATATTGATAATAATATGAATTCAATAACGGTACTGATAACTGAATAATTTTGTGGCAAAAAAATGGTAAAAAGGAGCAAGTAAGGTCCGAGATATAAATGAAATCTAATGCAACTACTTCGAAAGAAAAAGAGATCAATAGCTTGGAATAAAACAAATTAATAACTATCAATAAATCAATAATATGAACTCAATAGCGGTATTGATAACTGAATAATTTTGTGGCAAAAAATGGTAAAAAGGAGCAAGTAAGGTCCAAGATATAAATGAAATCTAATGCAACTACTACGAAAGAAAAAGAGATCATTAGCTTGGAATAAAACAAATTAATAACTATCAATAAATTAATAATATGAACTCAATAGCGGTATTGATAACTGAATAATTTTGTGGCAAAAAATGGTAAAAAGGAGCAAGTAAGGTCCGAGATATAAATGAAATCTAATGCAACTACTTCGAAAGAAAGAGATATCATTAGCTTGGAATAAAACAAATTAATAACTATCAATAAATTAATAACTATCAATAAATCAATAATATGAACTCAATAGCGGTATTGACAACTAAATAATTTTGTAGCAAAAAATGGTAACAAGGAGCAAGTAAGGTCCAAGATATAAATGAAATCTAATGCAACTACTACGAAAGAAAAAGAGATCATTAGCTTGGAATAAAACAAATTAATAACTAACAATAAATTAATAATATGAACTCAATAGCGGTACTGATAACTGAATAATTTTGTGGCAAAAAATGGTAAAAAGGAGCAAGTAAGGTCCGAGATATAAATGAAATCTAATGCAACTACTACGAAAGAAAAAGAGATCATTAGCTTGGAATAAAACAAATTAATAACTACCAATAAATTAATAACTATCAATAAATCAATAATATGAACTCAATAGCGGTATTGACAACTAAATAATTTTGTAGCAAAAAATGGTAACAAGGAGCAAGTAAGGTCCAAGATATAAATGAAATCTAATGCAACTACTACGAAAGAAAAAGAGATCATTAGCTTGGAATAAAACAAATTAATAACTAACAATAAATTAATAATATGAACTCAATAGCGGTATTGATAACTGAATAATTTTGTGGCAAAAAATGGTAAAAAGGAGCAAGTAAGGTCCGAGATATAAATGAAATCTAATGCAACTACTTCGAAAGAAAAAGAGATCATTAGCTTGGAATAAAACAAATTAATAACTATCAATAAATTAATAATATGAACTCAATAGCGGTATTGATAACTGAATAATTTTGTGGCAAAAAATGGTAAAAAGGAGCAAGTAAGGTCCGAGATATAAATGAAATCTAATGCAACTACTTCGAAAGAAAAAGAGATCATTAGCTTGGAATAAAACAAATTAATAACTAACAATAAATTAATAATATGAACTCAATAGCGGTATTGATAACTGAATAATTTTGTGGCAAAAAATGGTAAAAAGGAGCAAGTAAGGTCCGAGATATAAATGAAATCTAATGCAACTACTTCGAAAGAAAAAGAGATCATTAGCTTGGAATAAAACAAATTAATAACTATCAATAAATTAATAATATGAACTCAATAGCGGTATTGACAACTAAATAATTTTGTAGCAAAAAATGGTAACAAGGAGCAAGTAAGGTCCAAGATATAAATGAAATCTAATGCAACTACTTCGAAAGAAAAAGAGATCATTAGCTTGGAATAAAACAAATTAATAACTATCAATAAATTAATAATATGAACTCAATAACGGTATTGATAACTGAATAATTTTGCAGTAAAAAGTGGCAAAAAGAAGAAAAAAGGTCAGAAAGAAATCAAATGTGACTACTAAGAAAGAAAAGGAAATATCTTTGCTTGAAATGATAAAAAACTGCATAGTACTCCTTCCATAAAAGCGGCAGCGTGGGGGGAGGGGTATCCTCGCATGTCATATGATAGAGACGTACCATTTCGCCCGAAAAATTGGTACCATAGTTTTGCAAATATTCAGGACATAGATCCGTAAATTTAGTGAAAGCCTCTGCCATAATTCCGCAAAATATAAAACCTTTCCCGTAATCCCAATACTTATCCAAACGTTTCTCCAGAACAGGATGCATAATTTCGGAAAATTTCTGAAAATGATACCCATAATTCTACAACTTTACAAAAAATTACCCCTAAAAATGGCACGTCCTCATACCATCAAGGTACCAAGATACCAAGAGAACCCTCTCCCCCCCCCCCCCCCCCCCTCCCGAGATAAAAGCATTTGAAATTTCCCTCTAATTTGGCCATTTTCATTGTTACGAAAAGAGACTTTTTCAACTGGTAGTACCTGGACACTATTAACAGGACATTCAGAACTTTCCAGGAATAACACAGATTTGCAGCCAGTCCTTTGCAGATGCTGCAATGCAAATTAGGTTGCAGCAGACGAATAACACAAACTCATTGAATCTTGTGAGTTGAAGGAGCTCGGCTGGGCAAAGTAATGATAAAAAGCAGACCTTCTTTCCCCGGTAATCTATTTTAAGTGGGATGGAAAATTCCTAGCTATTTAAGCTAATTTAAGCCCACTGTGCATGCCGCATCCAGGTATGGGACCCCTAGTTTAACATCCCCTCCGAAGGACGGCGAAGTGAGTTGCGAGATCAGGCCTCCGAAGTCATCCATTCCGGAGTTTAACCTCACTCGACCGAGCCTAACTTCAGTCACCTGACGGAAACTGTATAAGCCACTCGGCCACTCACCCTGCAGACCTGCATAGATATAGCAAAGTAATTCTAAGATTCTGTGTAAATCCGAGCTAAAGTGCTTCAAATAAAGATAAATCAATTAAGCAGAAGCTACCTTGAAGAAAAACAAAGGAAGCTCTTTTGAGAGAATTTAATTTCAAAAAAGCCACTATTTCAAACTTACTCTTTTATCCGCTATTTTAATGACTTTAGCTCTGGTACTTCCAATAAGTTTTCCAAGGAAAGCCTACGAAAAAATATTCCTCAATGTTCAAACAATAATAACGAGAGACTTTTACGTTGCTAAAATGTTTGTCTCGCAATAGTTGTCAGGTGAACTGTGCGATAACCCCAAAATTTCTCATGCAAAATGCTCCTTTTTTTTATTCGCGGATATTTTCTCATGACATCCAATGTGAGACAGACTTCAAAATGGCTCGATTTTATAACATAATTTGTCACCGTACAAATTGAATGGAATGGTGAAGACATGCCTAATATAAAAGTGGAGCCAAATAAAACATCATAAACTTTCAAACAATGGACGTGTCCCTCTTGAAAAAAGTAGTACTGTAAACAGAAATGGTTTAAGACTTGAAACGGGAATAGACAGTTATGTAAAGATGGCAGCGAGGAACTTTTTACCGAGATGCATTGAGTTATTTAATTGAATCCTTGCAGAATCGTTGAATGATCCGTAATCCGAGCGCAATACATCTTGGCAAAAAGTTCATCGCAGCCATCTTAGCGTAATCGCCTATGGACACACCTTCATTATCTTCCAAAATGACCTTAGTTGTCACGAGCGAAATAAATAGAGAACGTGCCAGCTTTACGCAATGTTGTTAAAATAATATTTACGAGGATTTTAATCAACAAAGTATCACATGAATTGGCTCAGTCGATGTGATTTAGGTCTGACGACAAAATTTTTCATCAAAGAAAATACAGTTGATGGTATTAGCGGAAAGATCGGCTCGCTTTGAAGATGCACATAGGAAGGCTTTTAATATAATTATACTGTTTCCTAATGCCATTGTTTGGCAGCTAATAAGAGGCTCGCATCAAAAAGCACTGATATAACTGAGAAATGAATAATTAATGGCCAAATGTAGCCAACGACTTATTGGCTTAAGTGTTTGAAAGGTTAGATACAATACAGGGCGTGGTGAATATCTGGCAAAATACTGAAATACAGAACTGCATCAAAAAGAAATGGTTAGGAATTCTGATTCCTAAGCTGCAAAACAATGACAGATTTTGTAACACAATAGGGTCAATTGCTTTTGTCGACAACTAAATTCAATTCACCTCAATTCCAATGCAGACAAACGAAATTCTCTCAACCAGTAATTCAAAACAAACAAAGCCGCAAAAGTTTCTCTGAAACCCAGGTAGCTAGCGCACTCGTTGTGCATTCCAGAAATTGTTTTTTAAGAGCACACAGTAGCATTTATCGAAAGAAGGATATTTCTACACATCTGCCTCGGGCATTTAATTTGTTTGGTTCAGAAGCTGAGCAGTAAAATTTTGAAAAACTTCAGAGAATTCATCATCATTATTTTATGAAAGTACGTGAAGGGGTGAAAGTAACTAATTCTATTTTGCGGACAAAACCCAGCGAGTTACGAGGATCTCCTTTAATGACTTTTTGCCCCCTTAGTCTCCCCAGAGTTTCAGAAAGCCTGGTCTGGATAGGGTTCAGGGGGCTTCTACAGGAAATCTACCACAACTGGAGAAAAGTGGCCAATTTAGGCCAAGTAGATTTTTTAATGTAATTGAGCAGGTCCACTGTTAGAGGAAATTCGCCAGTATTATTGAAACATCAAGCTTCTTGTTATTCTTTTCTTATTAAACTCGACGCCCGTTGTATCATTTTCAACCAGTATTATTGCTTTGAAATCAAGGGAACAGCAACCATTCGAACAGCCATTGTTATTTTACTCAGTCCGCATACGGTCCCGATACAGCTTTTATTCCTGAGAGTTTAAAGAATTCCAATTAAAAGTTTCCGTGATGCAGAACAGCTTACCTGTATTGGCAGGAACAAAATCATAACAGCTATACCAATAAGTGACGACGGGCCAAACTTCAGGTACAGATAAATTGACATCAAAATTATCAAATAAGGTGCACCTAGATGGAAAATAAAATGGAAAATGAACACAAATGTCATCCTATTCTAGCAATGACTACCATATATTTTCAATATGAAAATGGTTAAAATCAATAATAATAATAATAATAATAATAAAGATTGAAAGTTACGAGCGTATGATATCTTTCTGGATATTATCACACAATACAACATTTTAAAGGCAATCTGTCCCATTCAATGAATGAAAATAAAATCGATAAAAGATCTCTATTGTATATCCCAGAAGTTGGTGTTAATTCGCTTTACCCAAAGAAATCAGGGTCATAGAGACTCAGTGATGCATGAATTTAGCTGCAGCGTAAATAAGGTAAATAAAGCAGTAACCAAGGCCAGAACAATAGGGGACAGATTGCTTTTAACTAAAACTGCAATTTGCATTTCATATCAGGAAAACACAAAAGGGTATTTAAAATATACAGAATGAGCTGAAACCCAATCTTCATTTTAAGAGCTATAAAGTTACGTCAATTCATGAAATTTTATTTCAAATATCAAAGATCTTAACCCAGATCCATTATGTCTCATCATCCAAAGATCACCCTGTTCTTGAGTTTCTTCATACAAAATTGTAGGATGCCCCGGAAATTTGATGAAATCTATCAGAAAATGGCTTACAACGACGTTACTGAGTCAATTATAGAAAATGTGGACCCTGTCATGGAGCCGACTACATAAAACTGATACCCTGTCCCGGAGTAGGAATCCTGAAAATGATACCCTGTCCAGCGGCACGTCCCCGTACGGAAAATATATGAGTCCCCCCCCCCCGGCGGTTCGGATCGACTGGATGGAGTTATATTTTATAACATATTGTAGAAATTTGACGAAGTTTCGAGTTGCACAACAATGTAGAAGCCGTAACGCCACTCAATCCAACTTTTGAACCAAAATGTATTAAAACTGTCACGCAATCCAAACTCTTTCTTATCAATTGATAGACAATGAAATCTTCGAGCATTCTGAATTCAAAATGTTTTCCTATGTTTGTATATGATATTAGATTGACTCACCAAATAGAAAAACCCCAAACTGACAGCATTCAAATACCCTCTGAGCATCATTAGCACATAAATTGACAAGCTGGAAAGAGAAACATTCAAGTGATCAACTAACAAACAAATCATAAAACAGAAGAGACATCGATATTGAAAAATTGCAAAAAAATATCTGAATTCCAAAAAATCATGATGAATATGCCTCCAAGCAGAATATACAGCTCGAGGACAGTCTACAAAATCACTTGGCAAATTGTCCCAAAAAAAATGTCGTTGAAATTGATTGATTTGTGATCTTCTACTGTCTAAGACTGAAACCAGTGGCTACTATTATTTCTTGCAATTCATCATTTTGAAGCAATACACAGTTCATATATTTCCTGTTGTTTTGCGTTGTGTTGCGGTGGTCCTGTCTACAAATTATTGTACTCTTGCTTCATCGCACGCATCTCTTTGACCAGCTCTGTGATGTCCCACGACCAGATATCACCAGTATCAATAATATAGATGATGATACTCTTTGTCATCGACTTTCGTTTGGAAATCCATCTTTAGGTACCATTGAAAATAGAGTAATACAGGAAGCGACGAACTCATTTCTCAAGAATTCTGGTTGATTTGATTGATACAGCAATGCCATATTAGCAGCAGCAGTTCCCTTATAGTTTTGTGTTGTATTTTTGTTTCACATTGTTGAGGTAAATTACTGGGAAAAAACCAAAGTATTGTAACTTTTTTCTCGTTTTACACCTACGAATTTGAAAAGCTCAAATTTTTGACCAGTAATCTGCCTTAGTTTTGTTGTTTTGTTGTCTGTTTTGTGTAATATGACTAAATTTCGTTGTTTTGTTGGCAGTTTTGTATATTGAAAATTAATCTGACTTTGTAAGTGCCATCCATAGCGAAGACCCGACCCGGTGACTTTGTGTCTTTTTCACCATGGATGCTACAGTGTAATGTGAGTAAATATATTGTAGTTGTTTCAATCTTCGTAGAATAAAATCTTCGGATCCTTCCAAACACCTCTGGACCCAACGAGCGACGCTGCTGTGGTGGCCTTGCCTTTTCAAATTTACTTTCACACAAACTTTTACGCAAGAAACAGACGCCTCCAATATGATAAAGGACAGGCTCTACATGAAAAGAATTCTTTACGTTATTGATAAGAATTCTTGAGCGATATGAAAAACTGTAACTTTTTCTAAACAATAATTCTTAGGCAGGAAAAACATGTTAATGTGCGCAAGGCCTGTACTGTAGTTCTCATCATAACTATGATTGAAAACTTCACTTTACAGGGACGTAGGAAGCATCTTAAATGCTTTAGTCTACGCTAAAAACCCATTGTGAAACATGATCATTTGTGTGCCGAATAAAAAGCAAGGCAAAGAGAATTTAGGCCAGAAACGACTTTCAGATAATACGAAAGTCTACTTTGGCGCCACAAAGGATCATGGTTAGCAGTGGCTCTTTAAAGACCCTGTGCTAACCAGCAGTCTTTGGAGGCATTCTTTGTAAGATGACACGTGCAAGGTATGCAAGTTGGAATGGCTCCTTTGAAATTGGAGAAAGGGAAATATCAAATTTTGGACTCTACAGCATTGTTTATGCAACAGCGGCATTCAGTTGGAAACTTTATCAGAGATTTGTTTTGTTATCAGGAAGAACAGTATTTAATTGTGCATGCAACTGACAGGAAACTCGGCATTGAAAATATTCAATATGTGGAATTGGCATTCTTAAATTAGCTCACAAGCTGACGAGACTTTCTTTTGTTCTTTTGGGGACTAGGAATTTTCGCAATGATCTGTGGGATTTTAAACTTGGGGGCACGACACTTCAAGGGCACTTTCTTTATTAAGCTAAAGGGTCACTGTCTGCAAACAAAAAGGGCACTTCTTTGTTTAATGCAAAATTTTGGGGAAGGGGGCACTACCCCCAGTGCCCCCGGTTCCAACGTCTCTGTCAATTAATCAAATCCACAAGATCTGACGGAATTTCAACATTGACAAAATGTTTCTGCGTTGCAGACCATCAACGCAGACCACCTTCTCATCTTTCCACAAACGCTCCTTGCAAGCCTTATAATTTCTTACCTCCCCAACAGACTTGCTTCCAACTGATTTTAGCCTTGACAATTTGTTGTAAATAAGACTAAGCGTTGCAGCTCTTGCTTCAATTCCTGTCCGTAACATTGTATGAAACACAAAACTGAAGAGCAGTGTGCGGGATACCGCAAAAAATGCAAGTAAAATTACCTGAAAGAGAAAAATAACAAACAGATTGACAAAGTTGCATCACAAACTACGTATAGAACCTCTAAAAACCTGATACTAAAGTGGTTACTAAAAATTATATACTGTAAGAACCTTCTTTAGTATAACTGGAAGAATCACTTTTCAAAGTATGTGTTTTTATGAAATTGAGTAACTCAAATTTACCATCAGATTACAAAAAAAGTATTCAAACACGGACAGGGACACACTTTTATGAACTGAATCAAATCAACTAAGTGAACCCCCATTAGCAGACGAGAATGTAAATCAATCGGACGCCTTTTATATACCGGGTGTCTCAGAAAAAAGTACCCCCTTTTGACTGGAAATAGGAACCAAGCAATAAGATATCATTGCTCCCCGACTTCACACCTAAATTTATCAATGTTAAACTTAGATGCACGTACCTTGCATTAAGAAATCGTCCACCAAACACCGGAGATACAGGTTCGCAAAGTCAAAATTTACAGTGCACCCAAAACCAGAGGTTTTGAAAAGGGCCTAGTCATGATTTGTATCGTGGACATTTTCCAAAGGACTTTAAGTGTCTGTGTTTTGCTTTTGAAAAGAATAAAAGATGCATGGACATGGCGCTGATTAAACAAATATAGTAAAAATGTGGTAAGAATGATAAAGTCGTGCCACATCTCCAAAATAAGCGTGCAAGGGTGCCAACAGCGCAATGAAAGTAGCATATGAGTCAAATCTTTCAATAGGGCACAGGGAAACCCACAAATCTTCCAATTTCAGCTTGATTTTTTACTAAGCCAATGATATCCCCGTATTCCGATCACAGTTAAAAATGAGTGTGATAGGGTCAGGATGATCGGTGATTTTCTCGCCAGAAGAGGCACCAAGCTGAGTTTTCATCATTAAGGAGGGGGCAGTTGCCCCCACTTGCCCCTCCCCCTGCTTCCACCACTGCATTCCAATACAATCGCCAATGCTGTAAGACAATCATTGGGGATGAATTACGATTTGATGAAAACCAGGCTTTAAGTAGTCTCTGTCATATAAGTCTTAATAATAATAATAATATAAGTAATTAAGGGAGTGGAAGGTCGTGAGACCGATAAAGCCCTGCTACGTTCTATCACACACGACTAAATCGTGTACGAGAATCTGTCTTACGTGTTTCAGTCGATCATATGCTCGTTCAAATTGTTGCACTGTCGAACAGTTGATAACTTCGCTTGATAAATTATTCCAGTCATTAATGACTCGTTGCGTGAAAAATTTTTTACGAACGTTTAAGTTACACCTCTTCTTGAATAACTTTAGTTTATGTCCTCTTGTATTGCTTTGTTTAAATTCTTCAAATAGTTGAAATTCCTTTTGGTCCACCCACTCAGTATAAGTTCAGTTGACAAATCTGGATATCAGTTTCCAGATTCCATTACTACAGCCAATAAATTTTGAAGCAATTCTCAAGGAGGTTGAAGGCATTCGTTGCCACAGCCCAGACTTTGAACAACAAAAATGAAAGCAAGGCATTAAGAATCTGACAAAGATTGAACTGGATAAATTTCTGAAAAATATATTGTATCAAGAAGTGAGGAAGTCACTTTAAAGTTATGCTCTTGTCTTTGAAGAATGACAACTATCTTCTATAAAGGTCAAACTAAAATAGCTTTTGACTCTGCGTTTAATAAAATCTAAAATAGATGGTACAGGGTCCTAAAAGATGACAAAGCTTACCCATTGCAAGCCATCCCAAATAGAACCACCAGGCCTTTCGACAAATTCCAGTAAACTTCGAAGAACCAAAGCCTGCAAAATGTAATGTCTTCAAAGAAGGTTTGCAAATAAGGCTCAGAGACTCACAAGATATAACACTTGAGGAATAAAACTTTGAAACATGGTAGAAAAGTCTGTAAAAATTTACAAAAATAAAAAACATTGAATTCTGAATTAGATTTGGCTGACATATTATCTAAGAAAAGGCCAATCATTCATGTCTGAATCCCAACCAGACAGTCAATAAAAACAGTGGTATGGTGGACACTTGGTAGGGGGGGGGGCTATGGGGTGCAATCAACTCTAATGTTGGTAAGAACAAAGATCCTTAGCTTGAAAACAATAGAAAAAAACCATACTTTTTAACTAAAACAATAGCCTCATACCCCCAATATTTGGTAATGTGTCCGCCACTGTCAATCATCATGAAATTGAGTCAGAGATTTGACGAGATAGAACATTCCTGACCATAGTGTCCGGTGCAAGTACTTACAGCAGATGTAAATTCCAGTGATATATTGACTAACAGACATATGATGCAGGAAATGTACTTTGTTCTGACCATTTTCCAGAAAACTTTGCCAAGAGAAACATTTTCTTCCCCCTTTAAAGCCTTCTCTTCATTGTAAATTCTCATAAATCTCTTGTAGCTTACTGCTGCTGTTGTACTTGAAGGCAGTCGCTCCAGGTCACTGCTTTGCAAAGTCCTTTTGAATCCATTTTTGATAACATCACTAGACCATGAAGCTGTTGCAATTTCCAGGAAGCCTGAATTCTCAAATGAAGTCAGATCTGGGCTAGAATAAAAGTAAAGAGCTTTATTTACAAATTTCACAGTTTTAAAATATGAGCATCTCATTGTAGAATTCTGCTTATGGTGCATTGGTTTCTCCTTCTTTCCTCCTGTTTCTTTTCTTCTGCCTCCTTTGTTTCATTCCTTGATACATTTCTCCAAAGCACAGAACCACCACTGCCACGTAACGTATATCTCCAATCTTAGTGCAAATCAGGGGTTGGTATGATCGATGATAAATGAATGATTACAATGTTATGAATGGTGCATCATACTTTAATCCAACATTGTTTGTCTTTTCTCTGTAGAATCACATGTGATGTTACAATCTGCGAAAAGTATGCTGTGACATCATGAACTGGAAGGTCAGAGCATTCTGACCTAAGGGAATTGCTGCATACAAGTGGCTCAAGCAACTTCAGTCAAACTCTAGCAAATCAGATGTTAGTATTTCCCATTTGATGCAGGTCAGTTACGCAAACATGGTGTGGGTTGTGTCACAGCCTATTGTCTTGGCATCGCTATTGCTATCAAAGGCTAATATATGCTTAGATTTTTAATGACACTTCTATGCGTTTTTCACAGATTGTAATACATAATTTTGAAGAGAAAGGAAAAAATTGGAATAACATGGTACACCATTCATAACAGCATATTCTTTCATTCCATCATTGATCATATCAACCCTGGTCTCGTCTTTTAAAAAGGGTTTTGTGTGACCACCTTCCTTTTGTTGGATTTCTAAACATTCTTTGTAAACTTCTTTTCTGTGATGTCAAATTGACATTCGTCATTCTTTATTTTCTGGCAAGCGATCAAGGCAGGGTGGACCTATTTTTAAAAGGGGCCGTCCAAAAATCCATTTTGTCACAGATAGCGGAATTTGGCCGTTACGGGGGGAGGGGTTTATTGAAAATCCGTTAAGCGTATGTATGTATGTATAATTTTGCCATCAAAAATAAATATACCTAGTTATAAAACAAAAGAAATCTAATTACAATATATATAAATTCAAAATAATTACAGGCAAAAACTACATATCTAATTTAATAATCTAATTTAAAAACACCCCATGGTTAAAGATGGCAGGGATAGCATTAAAAGGTCAATGCAACCTTGCTTCCATAATGGTTCCTCAAGGAGTGCTATTCAAAAAGAAAAAGAAAGAAAATTTTTCGAGAAAAGAAAGCGTGACGGAATAGAACCTAAAAAAAATTTTCACCATATTTTGCAAGGTTTCAATGCAGGATAATGGCAAACAGAAAGAGAAAGGGCCTCTCGTGTTCACCTACCTCACTAACAGTCTTACCGAGATGGATATAAACCTTTACCTGTGAGCATGGAAGACTTCTTCTTGGCTACGAAGAAGTCTTCCATGCCCACAGGTAAAGGTTTATATCCATCTCGGTAAGACTGTTAGTGAGGTAGGTGAACACAAGAATTTCCGTTAAGGAAGGGGTAGGGGGTACCAGAATTTAGTGGCCAAATTCTGCTCTCCATGACAAAATGGATTTTTGGATGGCCCCTAAAATACCTTTCAAGTATGAAAAATGTCATTAGTTGTTCACAGATTATTTTCTCAAGAATTTATTTTGAGTGAGTTGGAAGTATTTCTATCTACTTAACGCTAATTGAAGCCCATTGTGCATGCCGCATCCATGCATCGGACCCCTAGTTTTAAAGGCCATTAGTTTGTGTTGTGTAGACCTAGGCCTATTGGGCAGGTGAGGATGGGTGATGTGGGAGGGTGATGTTTACACTCAGAGCTCAGAGATAAAACCTACATTTTAGAACCGCAAACAAAACAACGTAAGTTATTTGATGTAACAAAAAGGTTCTGATAAAAATCTCACAACGGCTTTAGAAAAAATATCCGGTTTCAGCCATCCAGATCTGGCAGGATCTGGCAAACAACTCAGTCAGACTTTCCCGCGCTTTTGGCTCACGAGAACTGAAGTATCCCATCCCATACCTCTTGCAGCAACAATTCACGGGTAAAAATGTTCTCCAGTTATATTTGCAGTTCCAACATTTTTCTTGTGCCTTTGTTCCAACTTCTACTTCGTTGATTTTTGTTGGTCTTTCAGCCATCAAAGGTTCAATCTCGCCGTGATCTGGTGGGCCTAAAAAACCGTCTGCTTGTTTCGATGCAGCAACTCCCTCTGAAGTGGTTCTGGTTAGATCAGCACAATTTGCTTCCTTGTCAGAGATGATTTCACCTTTTTTGTCCATTGAGGATTTCATCTTGACCTCTTCTCTTTTCAGACACTTAGTCTACGCTTCACTCATGTTTTCATTGGTCCAGAAGAAAGAGAAGAGCACTTTTTAGGCCACTCTTCACTTTGGAACTTTGACCTCGTGACTTTCATGAGTTTAAAATTACATCCTTGCAAAAATGTAATGCCATCAGTGATGAGTGAATGCCATCCATTCCAAAAACACTAGACTTATTCCAAAAAGTCTCTTGTTTCACTCCATGTTGACTGTTATTGTCTGCATTGTCTGACTGTCACTGCGTTATTGTTGACTGTGTAATGTGTATTGAATTTCAATCTACAAAGACACTGCACGTCCAGAGGCCTGAGTTTACATTCGCGCCCTTTTGACTTGTGCCTAGATCCCTGAACGCGCACCGCGGTGTTTGCACAGAGGCTAATCATGCAAATGGCGATACCAGCATATGGGCAGTTAGATACGCTGCAAAAGTAGACTGATTACAATTCGTCGTAAATTTCGCTCGTTTTTTATATTTTGATTTTAACCCTTTCGCTCAATCTACGACTCATAAAAAAGCTATGTGAAAACGAGGACAAAACTAATGTACGAGAATTTGACCGAGACTTGGTCGGTCGATTGATTGATTGATGGATTCGATTGATTGTTCGTGCCGCAGGGAGACTTCCTAGCTGTGATGGAGGTCATGTGACTTTTCCACGCCTTCAAACTTTTTCGGAATGAGTGAACCAGACAAACTTGCGTTCCTTTGACAATCAAAACAATAAAGATTTCGTCAAATTCAGCCAGCCAGTGGGATCTAATTTCTTTCAAATGAAACAATGATAAATCTAAAACAATACAATCATGATTGTTTCGATTGCCAAAGGAACCCAAGGTATATTTCAGAAACTTTTTGCTGAAGCCTTCTGCAACCTATTGTGAGACTGTTTTACGCAAAAAACCTGCACTAGCTATTTTGTAATAATTTCAATCACTAATATTTCTGCTGTCAATACTATGGTTAACAAAGCATAAACGTTTCATCAAGTTTCGGTTATTCTTTATCTTAAAATGCGCGAGTTTTCTGGCGTTATCTTCAGGGGAACTTTGCAATGTTTTCTAGAATGTTCTTCGGTCGGGGAAGCTCAAGAAACGAACACAAATTATTCTCGCAAAGAAAAACACCCAAAAAGGCTTCTCAAAACTATAAATAATTCTCCTAAAAAATGTATAGTTATCCACAAAACTCTTATGACACATTTGTTTCGTAAGATTGAAAATAGTTTCTGTTTAAGCAGCTTTGTACTGTAGTCTGTGATTTTAAACTTCAGGAGGAAAGATAAATTGATCGGCACTTTGCAAGAACGAAGAAACGTTTTCAAGGTTCAAGCCTCTTTGACAAATTTACTATAATTTGCACAGAATTTCAAATACGAATACTTCTGCTGTTTATAGAGGAATGTTTCAAGAAATTTCGGGTATCTTTTCCACATCGAATGTGAGTTTTCTCTTAACTTTTTGCCGGGTCGAAGTGCTTACCTCAAGCTCCTTTTTTGTTTTGCTCAGGCCAAAAAGGAATCCTGTGTTTCACGATTTAAATTCGCCAAACAGTAAGTCTTCCGGGGTCTTCCTACAGCAAGTTGGCAAACAAACGAATGCATCCTTTCCCTTCAAAACTCTTTCGTACAGTGCCTTTTGAGATCACCTTTATTCTGTCCGTAGCTGCGATGATAACAACCTCCATTTTGGCAAAAAGCAACGCGAAGCGCTGTCTTATTGACAGGGCGACCAAGGGCACCGACAATTCCAAAAACTACCGAAAATTTTACCGAAAACTCAAAAATTTACGCGGGAAATTTAAATGAGCCAATCACAGCCGAGCAGCCCCGAATGCTGCAATCTGATTGTAACGTCAGGAACTTGACGTGAAAACGAGTTTTTGTCCTGATTTTGAGTTAGTTTGATTATGAGTCCCTGTTTGAGAGAGCGATTCCATTCAATTCAATTAGTAATTCAACTCAATAGCGAGCGAAAACTAGGGACGAACTGTAATAAGTCTATTGTCTGACTGTCACTGCGTTATTGTTGACTGTGTAATGTGTATTGAATTTCAATCTACAAAGACACTGCACGTCCAGAGGCCTGAGTTTACATTCGCGCCCTTTTGACTTGTGCCTAGATCCCTGCCTGAACGCGCACCGCGGTGTTTGCACAGAGGCTAATCATGCAAATGGCGATAGGCGATACCAGCATATGGGCAGTTAGATACGCTGCAAAAGGACAAAAGTTGAAAACTGCCACATTGTGTAGCATTATTATTATTTTATTATTAAATAATTGATGAATGAAATGAAATATCTATTTAAAGGATTTAAAGTAGGCTAAAAAAAATGAACAGCTAAGACTACAGCTAACTAAGGCCTTCTATTTACAATATACATAATTTACAATACGAATCAGAGTTAAAATCTAGCATAGTAGCATATAGACTTGCCCCAAGTCTATCTCTTCCGTCCATCTACCGTTCCCTGTACATTAGTTCTTGGATCCGCCATTTCCTGGATCTGCCATTCCAATGGCTCTCTAGACGGAATGTTGGAATGGTAGATCCATGAAATAGCGGATCCAGGAACTACCGTAAAAAGGGAACGGTAGACGGACGGAAGAGATAGACTTGGGGCAAGTCTAAGTAGCATAGGGCTCAAATCTTTCAAATCTTTAAGAAGGTGGTTGTAAAATTCTATTAAATTTTTTTGAATTGAATGGCTTGAAAGGAACTTTGAATATGGTACTTTGCTGTAAATCTGCCGTGAACATTTTTTGTTATCTTGATTTTTTCAAAATGGTAGCCTGTATTGCAGACCACTTGGAAAGGTGAATGGTCTGGCATTCTTTCACACATCTGATTGGCTTCAATGAAATCAAGTGACAAACACAATGGATTTCTTTATGAATATGTGTGCTTGGAACAAATGAGGGCTCGGCTGATCGTTATCACTTTGTACGGTCGTAAAAAGTCAATAGGATTAGCAGGCATTCAAATCTCCTATTCTTTGTATTGTAATATGAGTTCTGTATTGTAATATGAGTTCTTCGCATGAGGCCAGGTATGCCAGGTTTCCTGTCGGTTGTCAAAACGAGTCAAAAGGGAATATTTTGTTAGATTTGGGTCTTTATTCAATCAAATTTTTATGTTTTGGAGTATACTTGTCATCGATTTTTTATAGAGTCGGCTTTGGTTTAGAGGCAAAAATTCTGGAGTAGTAGGGCAAACAAAAGTGTTCGTAGGCACACCCCTGGCCTAAATCTCCCACTTTCTGCAGGAACTGGAGAATTCATTATTTATTGCTCTTTACTCATTTTGAAAATATTTTTCTGAAAGGAGTTAATGCTGTACTCTATTACAACCAGCGAGAGCAAAAAAAAGAGCTCGCAATTGAGGAATAGCATGGGGGCTGCAGATGAAGAGATAAGAGTTAGACACGAGGCAATTAGACTGTCGCTTCTTATTGCAAGCAGCATTTTAGAATTTGATCTCATGTTCCCAATTCATCTATAGGCAGATCGAAATCGAAGGGCATCTGATGGAAAATCGAAAAATATGAGAGAAAATGGAAATTGGATATATATAGTACATCCGTAAAAATCGTCATCAAAATGAAACTGATGTGCTATTGCTAACACATATTTTAGAGGCTTACATCTCAGTGGGGACTAAACACCAAAGAATCTCTTATTCTTAACAAGAACCAATAAATCTTTATATGATATATCGGGATATACTGCTAGACTGCTTGAAAGTTACGAAATATTGGTAAAAGTATAAGAGGTGGTTATTTCAGTTTATTGCGACAGCTCTGAAGGACAGTGGACTCACAACTTTTCAGCCTTTTGGTCACTAGATGCAGCTGAAAAAGATCAGTGAAGACCCGAAGGTTCCTTTTCTTTAATTACGCAATCACTGTTGTTGTTGTGCTGTTATACGTGCACATGCTGTTTCTTCTTACGTAACTTTATTGACAGAGAAAACGATCAATGAAGCAGGCCTAATATGAAGGCATAAAGAAGGGCTTGCTTGGACCTGATCTAGCCGAGAGCTTTTGTGCATATTTAATAAACGAATAAACCACAATTGTGCGAAAAAGAAATAAGGTCAAGATGGAGTGCTCGTTCAACAAAGAAGGTGAAATCACCTCTGAACTGGAACAAAACTTTTGTGATGTAACAACTAGAACCGTCCCAGACGGAGTTGCTGTTTCCTCGGAACCAGAGTCTGGCCTATCCGAGGAAATTGAGCCACTGATGGTTGAAGGACCAAGGAAAATGGATGCAAATAAAGGAGAAGATGATGCAAGGACAAAACAAGCATGCTGGAGCTGTAAATACAATTGGAGAACGTTTTTACCGGTGGCATGTTGCTGCAAGAGGTATGCGATGGTCCTGCATGCAGTAGTTAGCGGCTAGGCCTAGAAACTTCACAATGACGATGCAAAACGGCCCGGCCTTGTCATTTAAAAGGAAGTAAATTAGTGATATTACAGTTTTTAGCAAAAAGATTCGGCAAATTTTTTGTTAACTGTAACTGGGCCATAGGGGATGATGAAACAAGAAATAATTCTGAAATAATCAAAGAGAAGCAACATTGAGAAATTTGAAGAATACTAACTAGGCTATCCATATAATAATATAGACTAGAGAGTAGTTTCGGGTATTATGGAACACTTTTAATTAATTGTCAGCATAATTCATGACACATTTGGCCACGACTTGGTATTAGCAATTAGGCCTAAGCACCCTCTAATGTTTCATTAGTACGCTCTGATTCTGAAATGAACAAGGGTTGAGTTTGGCATTATGGAACACTGTCAGGTATCTCGGAACAAGCTATTTCTATTGTTTGTATACTGGTTGGTGTTTGAGATATCTTAAGAAAATGGCTGCCAGAAATCACTTTCTTCTGATGTCCTTCATTGTCAGCGATACGGAGAGTACACAAAATGCTAAAGCAGCCTAACATCGATAAAAATATGACAGAAGAGGTATGAAGACTTGCATCAAGAAGTGAAATTAGCAAGTTTCTTTCTCATCCCCAGGCCACTAATTTTCATTTCTGGAATAATGTCCCAAAATACCTGATGTCCCATAATACCCGAAACCATTCTAAGTTATACACCATTCATTGTATATCATATGTACCATACCGTAATAATAGTGAAGAACAGGTAGTGTAATTTAGTGTAACTGTCATTTATTATAAGAAAATGCTTATAAGAAACTGGACGCTCAATTTCTCAAAAGAACAAACAGCTTCTTGTAAAGTTACGTAAGATTTTGCAGATATTCCTGTGCGCATTGTACAAAAGGGGACACTTTTTCATGGTGATTTTTTTACCAAGAAGCTTTTTCACAGGGTGATTATTGCAAAGAATCATGAAAAATTCAACTGTAAATTTTGTATGCAATGCATTCAGAACCCTGCAAAAACAGTGTCGCAATTAGGGTATTGTTGTAAACAGGAGTGTTTTTCTCTTTGTAGCCCTGAGCTGACATCATTTGAGAATGCAGGTTTCCTGGAGATTGCTAGCACATCATGGGCAAGTGATGTTATCAAAAAGGGATTTAAAAGGACTCTGCAAAGCAGTGACCTTGAACGACTGCCTTCAAGTACAACAGCCGCAGTAAGCTACAAGAGATTTATGAGAATTTACAATGAAGAAAAAACTGCAAAAGGAGAAGAAGGTGTTTCAGTTGGAAATGTGTTTTGGAAAATGGTCAGAACAAAGTATATTGTCTGCATCATTTGCCTGTTAATCACGTTATCACTGGAATTTACTTCTGCTGTAAGTATGACGAAGGAACAATTGATGCAAACAACCAATGATGCAAACAATGTTTTCAGAATGATAAAAACTTTCACAGAAGTTTTCATGGCTTGGAGAAATTTTTAGAAACTGCAAAAATTTGTATTTTGCTTGTGTTTTTTATATAGAAGGTCATACAGTAGGGGAAACGGGGGTCAATTGTAACACTTTTTGGAAAATCAGCCATATCGTCTAAATAATGATTAATTGTGCTCTTGAAGGTAAATGATATTGTAGTTGCATCCCTTGGAATAAGATAGACATTAGTTTCCATCACATAGAACCAATTTTTGTGACGCTGTGATAGTTTCAAAATCAGTGTTCAAGTGTTACAATTGCCCCGGTAACACAGGGCCGTAACAGATAGTTGGAGCAATTGTTGCATATTCTTGTTGCATATCCTTAAACATCACAGATGATTATTGCACAACTCTGATTTTTCCTTTAACAAAATGTAGCACCAGGTGGCAGATTATTCATGACTTTCAAAAGAACGAATTAAAAATAAGATGTAGTTTTTATTTCTTTGTAAATTTGCGTGCATCAGTTGAAAGAACTGAATCGATTGAGAAAAAAATTTTTTTTTTACAAATTTCAACTCCAAACTCTTTAATACTGCATAGATGCACATTGTTTGACCAGATTAGAAAATGAATCAAAATCAAACCATCGGACAGCTTACACCGGGGCAATTGTAACAGCTTGTTACAATTGCCCCTGACCTAGCTATCGTTGTTTTCTATTTTCTCATCTCCTAAGCTGTGGAGCTTAGAAGTTTTAACATAGTTTTGATCCTAAGTAGTGTGATGTGAAAATGAAAATTTTTTACTCAAGAGCAAAATCTTTCAGACTTAAATTTACAGTGAAAGCACGTATTTTCGTACTCAAAAACATGTTTTTCCCCCGAATATCTTTCAAACTTGGCTGAATATTCCTGTATCTCAAGCCGTATGCATAGAGGGTTAGAATGAGCATGTTCTGTGCAAAAATCAGATTTTTTGCACTTTTCTGCAAGGCCTGAGAGTCAGTGTTACAATTGCCCCATGTTACAAATTGTCCCTGGTCTCCCCTGTATGAATTTTTACAGATTGTATTGCAAGGTTTTCAAAATGTTCCTATCAATAAATATTCATTGAAAAGTTATATGAAGAGAAGGATTGCAAAATGAAATGACTCATGGAATAAGACATTTTTTTCTTTTTTATATAATCAATTAAGATAAAAACTGAAAAACTACTTACTGTGCCTATCATGGCGGAATGACACTAGGTCATCAGAGTTTGCAACATGAAAGGTACTTTATGTATTTACTATATGTATACATGTATCATGCATAATTTTGCCATAAGAATTAAAGAATTTAAATGTAACATAAATTTAGGAAAAAAGTCTTATACAAGTGTAGAATATGATATGAATATAAACGTTAAAAATTTAATCTAAAAACATCCCTGTTTAAAATGGCAGGGATAGCATTAAAAGGTCAGTATGACCTTGTTTCCATAATGGTCCCTCCAGAGGTGTCTTGAAAGAAGAGTTTTCATGAAAGGAAAGAAACAACATATTTTTGTGTCAAAAAACTTGTTGAAGAATTGAAAATAATGCTGCATTCTTTTTTTATATATAGGGGCTGTTTTCTTGATTTTGGAGGTCTTGAAGATTTTTTCCTTGCACTTATGTTTGAAACTGTTGGGCTGACGTTCTTAGCAGATTTTAGGTCAGGGTGTAGACTGTTCCAGATTTTGGTCCTAGATAGGAGAGACCATTTTGCCATGTGTTACTCTTTCGAAAAGCATTGTAAATGCATTTTCTTTACAAAGGAGGCACTTTTCCATTGCCTTCAATTGTTAGTTATTAGATATGTGTGTCTCCATTGCCCCCCAGGTTCGTTATGAAATTTTGCAAAACTAAACAAAACAAGTTTTTTATTTTGAAAAGTCACATCCTGGTGACAACATTAATCAGAAAGTCCTCAATTTGCTGAACGTTCTGGTTTATTGCATCCAAATATTGTTACAATTACTTAAAAATATACCTTTACCCCTAATTGTGATCAACTTCTACAGTATGTTACCTGCAGTCATTTTGAAATTTATTTCTATGTGCTTACTTTGCAGGCAGTGGTTCTTAGAAGTTTACTGGACTTCGTAGAGGGGCCCTCTAGCTCTCTTTGGGATGGCATGAAATGGGTAAGCTTTGTAATCTGAGATTTGTAAGATTCTAGAATATGTTCATTCTTCCTTCGACTACTGTATCTACGACACCTAAGAAATCAATCCCTTATTTTTCAGCCTAAAATGATATTGCTTGACAGTTGTGTCATGTGGAGAACGAAATAAGTCCCAATAAACCATACAAAACAATATTTAAATCATTGCTATCTGGCTTCACTCTTTTCTGGTGACAATGGACTTCGGACGCTTGAGGAAAACCAATTTTTTTCACAAGAATAGTAATTTGCCCTTCTTGACAGTGCGTTCACGATGCAGAATTTGCAGATGAATTTATTTTTTATGTATACTTGGCAAGTATTCGGCCTATAAACTCTTCTGCTTGATTTGCCTTGTCTTTTTTTCCTATTCTTGAATGCGAAAATAATTGTTCGGCCAAGAGTTCTTGTGACGACATTCTGGAGAGCTATCGGAGCTCTCGGTACACACAAACTAATTTATGAACTAGAAGATGCTCGAGAAATATATTATTTTGATCTCATTACTACTTTCAATTGATGTGCATATAGATATTTGCTGTATGAAAAAAATATGGCAATCCAAATCGCATTTCATATCTTAACTGTATTCATTCTCCCAAACAACTGATTTATTTGTTGTCTGAAAACTACCGCCAAGGACTTTAGAGACCATTCGATATGGAACCCTTTGTCCTCCCTTCATCAAAACTGTTTAAGTCTTTGGCACAATCCTAGTATGTATTATTCATATGCTAGACATCCAATTTCTTTGATTGTTTAAAAGTTTTGCTTTGTTCGGCAACGGATTCAGAGTTTAAAATTTAGGTGTGATGTTCAGAAAAACAACTTCTTCGTGGCCAAGCACAATGAAAGCAGCTGGTTTTAACTTGTTTTCCATTTAAGAAGGCTTTCCGTGAAGACGTTTAGTATCGATCATGTTAGCTTTCAGTGCCTAAAAATACCTTCTTTGATTGGACTACAGTAAAAACCCGCGTATAAGAACCTACAATTTTGCAAGCCAGTCTGACTAGGTTCTTATGTTTTGGGTATTTAGTTGGAAATGAGGCTGTTAAGGTTCTTAAATTGGTTCTTATTTCATTCAGGGCTTTCAGGAATTCATTTTCTTCTGATTCAAACTCCAGGCCTATTGTTTACTGTCAGCTCACATCACTTGAGTTTATGGGGTCTTATCCACAACAGAAATTAGTGGAAGAATCATTAATTTTTACAAAATCCAAAGTAAAACTGTCACAAGCTTCGCACCAGATAATGTAAAATTTCTGATTCTTCCACAAACTTCTCTTGTAAACAAGACCCAATGTTCTCTAAAAATAAGAACATATTCTAAATTTCAGGCAGAATGGGTTCTTATACAATGGGGGTCTAATTGCAAAATTTCAGCCTGCAGGTTCTTAATTCACTAGGTTCTTATACGCGGGTTTTTACTGTATGCTTTGATGGATTTTGTTTGTAATATACTTTCTATTGGTTTTCGAGATCTTTTCACAAGTGTCCGATTACCACCGCCATCTAATTACTAAAGCCAACATGCCATAGGGACATAAGTTTAGCAGTTTGAAACATTCCAATTATGTCACTTAATTTTTTCAGTTTTTTAGTTGTGATAATTTACTCTCATATTTCTGTATTGAAGTATATCAAAGAGCAGACCTAACTTAGCCTGCGTGCAGACTCAACTATCCTAAAGTGTCACTTAAGGATAGTTGAGTCTGCACGCAGGCTAACCTAACTCGAATCAATGAGACTATATTTTGTAGTCTTGTCATTCATCAAAATCTTGATGCTTCGCTAAATCGGTTTATTATTTCATTCCCTTCAGGTGATTCTACTGACAATGTTTCTGCTAGTCCGCTCACTTCTGGTCAATGGTTTGTTTTTGATGATGCTGCGGGTAGGAATCGAAGCAAGAGCTGCAACACTTGGTCTTATTTACAACAAATTGTCAAGGTTGAAATCAGTTGGAAGCAAATCTGTTGGAGAGGTAAGTAAAATGTTTCTAATAACAGGCCTCTTGATGGTACCAACAGGGGTGTAGCGAAATTTACTAAGTTTTGAGCAGACTGTGCTATCATGGTTTAAAAATTTTTGAATTCTTTCTATTTTTTCTTCAAAAAATTTAATTGTTTCACTTAACAGTAGCCATATTGTTCTGTACGATTTTAACTGAAATTTTGCATGAATATGTCAAATTTGGCCAATTGTCTTGTTTTTTAATGTTATTACCTACTAGCTACGCCCCTGGACACGAATATCTTCTTATTGTACGAAATTTCAAAACGTATCAAGCAATAAATGGGTGGTTAGTAAGAGGATGGCCGAAGTTTGTAAACCCTCAACTTCAGATACTTTATTACTAGATCATTCGTATAGATCGACCTAGACTTATAAAATTAGTCGTTTACCGTGACAGATGTGTAAAAAAATGCTTGACATCACGGTATAAATGGCCACAGTATCCCACAGTTGAAAAGGAAACTAAACATCCAACTCTTTTTTCAATTGATCAAGCCCAGTCTACGTTTAAATCAAATTAAATTCAGACTTTTAAGTTGCAAATCTTGGCGCTCCTAGATCAAGCACAGTGCTATAAGTAACCAAAGTCTTGATCTAAAAAACATTGATAAGAAATTAGTAAGTAACCGATTTAGGAATTATTGAAATTTGCTACAGAAGCTTGGACTCTGAAATCGTTGTAGTAACTACTGCTATGATTTTCTGAAATGTTGAAGCCTTTGCCATATTTCCTCGATTTGGCCGGGAATACTCATTCATATTCGCTATTTTTTGGAGAGATATTGATATGTTTAATCTGAAACTCTCCACAAGAAAATCACAAGATTCCGAAGGGGATTCCGAACTTCTGAAATTTGTTTGATACCAAAGTGTTGTATTTTTGAAATCGGTGACCCCTAAAAGCTGACTTCCCATCAATTGAATTTCCGAGCGAACGAGCATTCTATTGAGAAAAAATGTCGCTATAAATACGAACAGAAAGTTCTATTAGCGTCACCTTTTATTGTTTGAAATTCCAACCGCACTGAAACTTCCACTGACTAGAAACTAACCTTGAGGTAATGAGATGGAGGCCGGTATTTCAAGAAAAGAAAGGGGCTCATCGTCGGGCTATCCGACAAAAAAAATGCGATATGTAAACTGCTAAATATTGTTTGTATGAAATGTGTCTTATTCTAGCTTGTCAATTTGTGTGCAAATGATGCTCAGAGGGTATTTGAATGCTGTCAGTTTGGAGTCTTCCTACTTGGTGAGTTTCTAACATATGCACCACTCTCAATGCAAATTGAGGATCACAGGGAATCAGAGAGTGCAATAAATGCTCCTTCGCATGTTTTAGAACAGTTTGTTCCAAATGATTATCATAAATCGTTTTTGATACTGGATGGGTGTCCCAATAAAAAGTACTCTTGTTTGAAAAATCCTCAAAATTCGATTACTAGTCCGATCTTCAATTTTCTTTCTTTGGCAAGTAGATAAAGGACCAAATTATTTTCCCAGACATAGCTGATCTTGTAATTGATTTTCATATTAGCAAGTTTAGCTCTTTTATTAAGCTTTTAACTTGGTCATAAATGATAGAAAGAAACGCGTGCAATCGTAGGAGACTACCAGGATAATCAACATATGAGAATTTTGACTCTTAGGCAAGATTTGCGTCTTCTCTTGAAAAGAAAGGCTCAAAATAATATTTTCAATGTGTAATATGTTTACCTTCAAGTACAGGAAATGACAAAACAAATAAATAAGAAAATTTTATCATACATTTGGTAATCGATTTTTGGTAATTTTGTAAAAAGGAGTGATTTTTGGGGCATCCGGTATCATAAAAACGTTCCCCATTTGAGCGGCCACTGTTCCCCAGATATCAAGGTAATGATATTGGCCCTTGGATAGTTCAGATCCCCAGATGGGGTTCGAATAAATTCTAAACTTATGGTCAATACTTTTGTTCACGTCTTTATGAACTGTGTAGATTGATTTTAATTTTCATGACGATAAACAGATTACTGTAGCTTTTTGATGTCATTGAAATTTGATATATATTTGTTATGTTCCAATAAAATGTTACAATGCACAGAGTGTCCCAGAAAAATTATTCGACGTTTGATTAAATGTTGGAAAATAACGATAAGATTTGCAAGCTCCTGGCTAGATAGCCCTGTTGCTAAGATTTGCAGCTTTCGCACAAACGTGATCTTCGAAAGCTCGTAACTCCGTGAATATTTAGCCGATTGGCTAGCTTCTAGTGTCTAAAATTGATTTAAAAATCTCAGCAATATGGTTATCTTACCATGGAGCCCGTTAAGTATTTCGTCATTTTTTAATATTTAATCCAGCGTCGAATAATTTTTTGGGACACCCTGTATTTTACAAGCTACACTACTTACAAAATTACTCTACAACACTATTAGAGCCTGTTTATATGAGGAAAAACACTTCACCTGCTAGACCCGGGGCTGACAGTCGAGGTAAATTTCAGCCATTGTTTATATGAGGTATTTTACCTTACCTGTAAGCCCCGGGGCTGAGAAGCGAGTTTAGCTATTCTAAAAAAGAATTTGAATCGAACGATATTTGATACACTTTGTAGAATTTTCGAATGTGCACAAAAGGAATAGAAGCCCTAAAGCGCCTAAATCGAACCTTTCGTATAAAATGTTTACAAATATCACCTCAACGGTGGTGTTTCGTTTATATGGAAAAATTTCACCTCACCCAGGTGAGATTCCACCTCTGATGAGGCGATATCTCACCATACCGGTGGTGCTGCGCTTGTCATATAAACGCGAAATGGAAAAGCAATGGGATTCTATAGGAAGGAAGAATCTCGCCTGTCAGCCCCGGGGCTGGCAGGTGAGGTGTTTTTCCCCATATAAACAGGTCCTTAGAATGATATACCACATGCTGCCTACCCTGAAGCCATTGCATCCAAAGACAAAGACAACTACTTCAACTTCACAACAAAACAACACATGACATGAACAGGACGTTTACCTGAAATTAAATAGAACGATTTTTAATTCTTTAAGTCTGTTTCACATGAGATTTCAGATCAACGTCATAATAGTGAAAAGTAAACGGTGGAAAGAGTTCTGTTATAGTTTCTTTTTATTTGTCATTTTTGTATCATTTTTATATAAATCTAATACCATTTCATAGGTGCACCATTCTTGGTAATTTTGATGTCAGTTTATATGTACCTGAAATTTGGCCCTTCGTCACTGATTGGTATTGGTGTTATGATCTTGTTCCTGCCAATTCAGGTAAGCTTCACTGCATCTTGCCACATCGTGAAATTTTTATCAGAATCCACCGGGTGAGTCAATAAAAAGGCCTGGCGTTTGAAAAAATGCTGCTCCCTCAATATCAAAGCAATAATATTAAAAACCGCCTTGTTTTATTCCCGATATGTCCAATTAGGTTCAGTAATTTACCCGGCTTTAATCGGCCATTCCTTCCCGTCGATATGAGAGATTTTCTGCAGAAAGCTTCTTCCAAAAACCTGCGAAAACGAACGAAAACGACAAACAAGATTTCCCTTTGTTTTCCTTCCTGGCAATAATGACACTCACATGCATTAATGCATTTGTCCTCCTGGGAGAATGGAATCCCCCTGAAAAAGTTTTTCCTACCGGGTGTCCCAAAAAAAAGTACTCCTGTTTCAAAAATCAACAAAAATTGATTATCAAACCTTTGATAAAATTTTCTTTTTGAGTTGTTTTGTCAAAGACCCAAAAATATTCATAGATAATAAAATGTTTGCTTTTGATGCAACAAGGTAGAACAATTACACGTTGAAAAACCTTATTTTGAGCTATAGTTTTTAAGCAAAATAGTCAATCTTGCCTATGAGTCAAAATTTTCAGATTTTTTATCATCATTGAGGCCTGCCATGATTTTGCGCATTTCTTTCTGTCATTTATGTCCAAACTAGATGGTTTACATGCACAAAGAAATTGATCTGGCAATCATCAGTGCTTTTTTGCAGTATGGTTCAAAACCAGGTAGCCCTAAAAAGAGCTAAATTTGCTACTTTTTAAGCCAATTACAAGATCAGCTATATATTGAAAAATAATTTGGTCCTTGATATACTTGAAAAAAGAAAGAAATTTGAAGATCGGCCGTGAAGTCAATTTTTGGTGATTTTTCAAACGGGAGTACTTTCTTTTTTGGGACACCCGGTAGTAGAGGGAAGACTTTTTTATCCCCCCCCCCAATTAGATAGCACGTGCTAAAGCGTTCTCAAGTCATTTCTGTAAGGTAACCACATAATGGAAACTTGCTCATGTTGTAGTGCATTTTTCAAGGTTTCTCGAAGGGACATTTTTTAGAAAATCTCTTGTAAAATCTTAACGGAGCGACTGATTTCTGCCAGGAAAAATTCTAATAATAATTGAACACGTTAGCTATTCAACTAGATACTGGAAAAGGTCATTGCCTATGTATCGAGTGAGCAATAGCCTTTCAAACGCTGGGCCTCTTTTGACCCACTCGGTATCAACGGAATGTAGCGAGTGACCAAAAAGTTCCAACATGTATGCAATCGCTTATTCGCTGCTTAGCCGGTCTAGCCAGTCGTCGTCATTCAATGATAGCAAAAAGATCCGTATCGTTAGCTTCCGTAATGATGCATACTGAATGCTATTGTGTTCCGTAGAACAAGTCATTGAAATCCGAACGATAGCTTCTGTTCATTACAAATACATTAGACCAGTAGGCACTTATCTTCAGGGAAAGATCTTTTATATGCTCATACAAGTACAACGTAGGCAAATTACAATACGATGCCACAGCGAGAATGGAGTGCATTAGAACTCTGCCCGAGGCCATTACATGGGAACATAAGTGACATGAAGCCAGGCAAAAGACTTTAGAACAACGAGAAAGGCAGCTTAGATATTACAAGAAGATAAGATCTTAATGCAGGGAAGGCTGCAGCAGAAGATTAAAGCATTGAATTATTCTGTAGCGTGCTTGAAGCATTCTGTGGCGTGAATGAACTTCATAGTTGCCTCAATATTCAAATCAACTGGTAACTTTCCGTGGCCATAGAGGATGATTTGGAGTAAATGTTTATTCGAAAGGTTTATTCATCCATGGGGTCACAATATCTGATGCTGTTATGGATACAGTCAGTTTAGCTGTTGTCCTTAACAACGCCTGCGTATAGGCCGCACTTCTTCACTGTTCCTCAACCATGGTACCTAAATTCGTTTAGAAAGGATAAAAATATTTTAAAGAAAATTCGATACGGTTCCCTTTAAGGTTGATATTATTTGAACCTGAGACTCAAAGATTCAACTTTGCATTTATTGACAATACTAAACGTTTTATTTTCACTGTATTGTCGTCCTTTGAATACCAGTAGAACATGTAGCAGACGCTACTGCCCAAATGTGAATTCGACCAATCTCTGCTTAAATTTATGGCATTTCAATCCACCATAATTCGGCTTAGTTCCTCTGAGTTTCTTTTTTCTTTTGTAAACGTGCACAATTTACCCAGCAATCACAACTTTATCATATTTTTAGCCGAGACAAATGCATAATTTCTACTACTTTCATCACAGGCTTTCCTTGGAAAACTCATCGGAAGTACAAGGGCAAAAGTCATTAAGATAACAGATAAGAGAGTAAGTTTGATATTTATTTGAGATCCTATTTGTTGTCAACCATTTGGAGGCAATTTCATTCGAACATTTCAGTTATTCGCCAAGCAATGTTGATATCGTTGATTCAGAAACGGCCTAAATCGACCAATTTGAATTATCGCAATGGCTTTTTGAAATGAAATGAAAGCGAAGATTTTGAATTGGTAAGCAATCAATATATTTTTGTCGACCAGCATTTGATCGTTGTTTTTCGATTAATGAAGGCTGTTTCCAGATCTGATTCCAGGTTACTAACGTTGTGGGACAATTTTTACATGATCCTTTCTATATTTTAGGTGAAAATGATAAATGAAGTTATAACATGCATTAAACTGATCAAAATGTATGCTTGGGAAATGTCATTTTCAAAAGTTATTTCCGGTACGTATGTTTGAAGGTGTTTATGAAGTATCATTCCAATTTTCCTTGTAAATTCACGCAGCTATCTTTATGTCGATGCACTTGAAGTTGCTTTTGCATATGTTTGCTTTCGAAATCGTCTCAGAAAATCTGCAACATGGTATTGCAGAGAAAATAGACAAGAATGATGCAGCCATTTAAAACCGTATCACGCAATGACTTTTTATCTGTTCGTTTGAGATAATTGATTATACACCGGGTACGAGTCAGAAAAGCATGGGGCGTTTCCAAATTTTTTTTGATGCCATAACTTCTCAAATTTGTTTCTATACAAATTTTTTTTCATAGGAGCAAGGCTAAGTTAGATCGGAAATTTTATTCGGTCGAAATCTGACTTTCTGTTCCATGATTACGAATGATTTTAATAAAGTCATATGTCGCTATAATCCTAAAATAGGCCTTCAGTTCAATTCACATTCATGCACGCTTGCACTTCTAACTAGCCTCACTACACCAGGACCCTCAACTTACCCTCATCTAATTGAAGTGAATTAATGTTGTTGTTGTCGCTCCAGTTGAGGGCCTTATGGCCAAACTCTTCTCGAAACGGCAAAAAAATTCCCGCCAGGAAGAAGTTTGTTCCTGCGCCAATCAGGATGCAATCCTTGAAATAACTTGATGGGATTGGCTGATTCTTTTTCAATTCAAACTTCCCACCAAAGGCAAACAAACGAATTCGAACAACGCGTTTGACTGAACTGCTGCAACGATCAAAATCTTAAAGTAGCTAGCGAATTTAAGAGATCTGTTGCGTCCCCAAACAACTAAAAAAAACTTATAGGTAGGAGTTTCCTGCTTTCATAGCTCGAAGAAACATTCATCTAAGTACTGAGAGCTTGTTTTGCAGTGTAGCACTTCAGGAAAGCCACTTTTTGCAGCATTTTAGGGTCGATGGTTTTGAGAAAAAATAGCAGGTGGTTTAGGCCATGTCCGTTTCTGGAAGCGTAAGTCCATAAGTCGTAGTTATAGCGTCCATCAGTCTATCAATAGCGATAACCGACGGACATATTATCAGTCTACTTCTAAACCATACTGCTTCTCTACCAAACTATGAAGCAAGGCATGCATTGTGTTACAGCATAAAATGAAAAATTATTGCTGTTTATCTTGTAGCCCTAGGGAACTATTGATTTAAATGTCATTACTAGGAAGAGAAAATTTATTTTAAAAACGACACCTTTTCACGAAAATAGCGATGTCACACAATCACAGATAATTACGGAAAGAAATGACCGATTTCAACTAGCTAAATTTCTATATATCCTTTCTTCTGCAATATGAAACTTCAAAAACCCGATCTGACTTGTTTTTCACAAAGCCAAGGCTTGTTATGGCCACGTGGGTAGACATAGTTACTGCTCCCCGTGGTCTTGTCCTAGTAGTAGAGTAGAGTAGCTTATGAATATAGTAATTAAGTAAATATGTATTGTAAATTTTGAGCAGAATGTATATAAAAAGGGGCTTGTTAAACAGCCCACATTTTCTGACGCACCTGATACCTTATTTACACTGGGCAGTGTCGAATTCTGGTATTTATATTGTTGCTAGGAATCTGGTACGAAAGTTGCAATTACGACAATTTGCAATTAAATCTATAATTTGCTTTATTCGTATCGTCTATTTATAATGTTGTTAGATATATTTTCTCTTTAGAATTGAGATCAAAAGAGAAGAAGCTACTTGCTAGTTTGCTTTTAATGCAGGCAGTCAACATGTCAATGGCATTACTTCTGACATCGATTGCTCCAGTTATTACGTTTGCAGCACACATCGCACTTGGCAATGATTTGACAGTTGCTGAGGTATCTTTGCGTATATTTCCCTTGGATTATTGATTTGTTTTTGTTTGGGTTGAGTGATCGAGCGGCTTATACAATTTTCGTTAGGTGGCTTAAGTTATGCTTGGTCGTATAAGGTCAAAAGCTTGATGGATGACCTTCCATATGCCTGACAAGGCAACTCATTTCGCCGTCCTTCGGAAAGGTCGCTAATTTAGGGGTCCCATGCCTGGGTGTGGCATGCATGTAGGCCTCAATCATATCAAATCATCTGCATTTTCTACATTTGGTGTCATATGGTTATAAGAAACTAATTAATACCAACAATTTACAATATGATTAACAAAGATATAGAAATGATAAACAAGTAAATAAAGTAAAATATAAGCAGTTTAATGTGAATTGAAATAAGCACGACGTTTCGAGCATAGCCCGTTGGAAAACTGATATTTACAAGCTACATAATATATGGACAGGCTGCTTGCAAACCATGTTTTAATGTTTCTTTTAAAGATTACAACTGTTGGTAGCTCCTTTATTTCGTCGTTTAGAGTGTCCAACAATAGGCCTCCTCTGAATGAGAGCGACTCCATTTTAACTTAGTTTCAGATATCTAGAAATCTTTCTAGCCTACTTTGAATGAATCAACGTAATGAATCAAAGGAAATGAATTTTTATATTCTTTAAGCCTGGACAGACTAGCCTTGCAAGTATACATGTTTCCAAAGAATTACAACGCTCAGTTCGACCGAAAAAGGTTGAAACCATCAAATTTTATTTTATCTTTGTAGAGTACCATCGCCCTGAACCGCCACCTTTCAGATAAATATCTAGTATGTGCAGTATGATAAGGACTTTACAACTGCTACTTGCCATCAGAAGATTCTACAGTTAATTGTGTTTACTGTGTCACTGCATCACTTCGTCAACTTAATCTTCCCCTTGTTTGAAGTACATCCCGCACATCCACAACTGAAAAGTAGCGCCGTTAAAATCGGCCTAAATAATCATATCGCCCTGAACCGCCACCCTCACTTACCGCAATCCGCTACACCAGTGGCGGCTGGCAGCGGTACTAGCGGTACCAGTCTAGTACCACTTTATTTTGAAAGCTTGAAATATATTTTAATGGTCTCATTTTCTAACATTTCAAAAATAGAAGCAAATTGAATTGACCGTGAAAACAAACAGAAGGAAGAGTGGCAGAGCACTCTAGAGCCAATATCTCACCAATGACCCTCCCTCGTCTTAATCCTTGTTGAATGCGCAGTATTGAATAAGTCCTTTATGTACTCCACGGTACCAGACATCGTTCATCCAGTACTGCAGAAAGCAGTGCTATTGTGGTTTGTGACTCGTCATGACGTAAAACTCTTTGTGTATCCATAAGTCCAACAATGGTAAATTCGTTCGCAGTACCAGATTCCTAATTCTGGTAATGCTGCATGGCCGCCAAAATAACACATCCACACAAGATTATGAAATCGACCCCCATCGACCCCGCATTTTTTTCAGCAGTATCAAATCACAATGGTCAAACTTTGCTGTTTTATTGAATGATACTGAGGTATTCGAAAGTACGTCAAAAGCTTTTAGGCCTGTTTTCAATTTAGCTGTCTAGGATTCTGCAGAAAAGTGTCGCAGGAATTGGCTACCATTTTTCCTGGATACGTGGCGAAGACTAAGACTTAGATTCTTCTTCATTAGCTGAAGAGAAAAGCAACAATTGGCAGCTGTTTACCTACTCCCATACATTCCTGGTGCAAGTGGAACCATTCAAATCGTTCTACATGTAAACATGCAATTTTGTGCACACCACAAATGGAACAAGAAAGAAGAAACCCCCGAAGAAACCCACGTTACTAGAATTTCATTTCTGGTACTTCCGTGAACAGCGGCTAACCAGTGGTGGACTGGGTGCCGCAAGTGATTAACTTTCTAAATGTATTGCTCACGTGCCTCTTAAGTGGCCGCAGCCAATGATCGACATGACTCACTTGCATTTCGGTGGAACGGTCTTTGCCTAGCAATGCAACAGCCAGCACCGTTTGAAAAGATTTTCAGAAAATGAATTCATTAAAAGTAAGTAGCATGGTTTGCAAAAAAGAAGTATTCTATAATGTCCAGATAAATAGCGTTTTGTAGTTTCATCATAAAATTTTATGCTTTCTCTACTATGTTTGACTTAAAAAATCTCCCTACACCACTTTCTCAAACATCTATTGGGGAAAGCATTTAGCTTGCAGTTTAGAGACAATCCATGACGATATTTGCTTTAAAATACAAATCTCCCCAGGGGCGTCGCCCCAGGACCCCAATGGGGGGCTCACAGCGCCCCCCATGCCCCCAGCTGGTCATGAGACAAAAATTTGTTCGCTTCGCTCACAAATTTTTGTTTAACTAGTACCATCTTATTTTTCGTGCCAGCCGCCACTGCGCTACACGTATTATTTGTAAGAAACTGCCCATAAGAAACTCAACTCTCAGATCACCAAAAAACGGAAACGAAAACAGAAATGAACAACTCGATGGACTTTTTGAATATTTCACTCAAAGAGGCTGAAAATATGCTGGAGACAAGTTATTTGACCTTCGCCAGCATTTTCAGCGTAAATTATCCAAATAGAAAGTTCTTTTTCGCATAAGAAGAAATTACGGGAAGCAAGCTAATATCAATGTGAGGCAAGAATAATGAGTCAGCAATCCATTTTCGCCCAAAAACTTGACTATTTCGATAAGCTTAAAAACAGGCCTAAAACTTGCATAATGTGTTAGGTGGGCGCTTCAGGGCGATGGTACTCTAATTCGGCTTGAAATGAGGATGAAGGATAAACGATTAAGCATCTTATTTTCTCTAGGCATTCACAGTCATCGTGATGTTCAACTTATTTCCACCAAATATTGCCCTGCTTCCAATCGCTGTTCGTGGTTTATCGGAGTCGTTAAATGCTATGAAACGTCTCAAGGTTAGTATCTCTTTTGTATGCTCCTATATTTTCAAAATCTGTTGTTTTTCCTCGTATGTAACCATTTTAATGAGAATGCAACATCATAAAATGCTCATATCACTCATGACATTCCTTCATTTTTCAGATTGCTTGTTTTTTGATGAATTCCTCCAAAATTAAACTAATGAAATTATAACTTCATGGGAAAAACTGACTTAAACCTACTGGCAGTTGTTTTTGTTGAAAGAAACAATCAGAGAAAGGCAGTTTTTATATGCAGAACTGCTTGTTATGGAAAAAACTCCTAAATTCCTTCCTCTCCACCGAGACATTCTTTGACGTTCTCGAAGAGCTGATATAGCTACTTCGCTCCGTTTGTATATGGTACTTTAGGGCATAAAAATATTTTGCTGTACTCTCCTACAGTTATAAAATTCATTCATATGGATTCGTACCTGCAATCACAGGACTTTATAAGAGCGTAGACCGTCTTCAAAGCGACAGTCCAGGTAGGCACGAGCACCAGGAGAAACTTTAAATGATTTTGTGTTCGGTGTCATTGCAAACTTCTCTGAACAGATAGTGAGTCCAGTTAGCAATAATTTTTGGACCGGCTGTGCGGAATAATCCTTTTAACTCATGAAAGACCACAGAAAAGAAAGCAGTGCACGAATGTTCTCAGTTCCGTCGAATTTTGACAACACAACCGATTGATGAGGAATTTATCATCATAATTTGTTTTTGCGTTGGTCTTCTTGGGAGCAGGAAAAGAAGTTTCGTTTAAAAGAGCGTTCGATGTTGCAAACGGTTCCTAGGCACACCTAGACTTATTACTTTGAAGGTGTTGTGGCGCAGTGGTGTAATCCTCTGACTTTGCAGCCAGAACAGTTAGGCGGAGTGGGTTCGATACCCGGTAGGACCCCACCACTTGAGCGTCATGACAAGGGGTCGCGGACTCGATTAGGTCTGCTCTATTTCTGCGATCCCAGCGCTTGGCGCTGAAAAACGCAACTTCACCTTCACCTTCACCTTCACTTTAAGTCTTAGTAATCGCTACCACCCACCCACCCTACTCGCCTTTGACACACCCAGTATAAGTTTGATGTCATCTCGTTTCAACAGAATCTTTTGAAGATGGAAGAATATGTTCCCTATAAAGAACAACCTGATGATCCAGATGTTGCTCTGTCAATCGAGAATTCAGATTTCGCATGGGTAAGTTTGAATAGCATAGGTTCCAATTCTTTAAAATGGTTGGTGTAGAATTCAATGACCTACTTCTTTTAACTGAATGACTTCAAAGAAACTTTAGCTATTTCTCTATAATTCTACCGTTGGACTTTCCTGAAATCTTCAATATTGTCAGAATTAGAGTGTTTTTCTTCTTTTTCAAGAATTCAAAAAATGTTAAAAAAAACTTAAAATGATCGCGATTTCTAAACTGTTTGACGCAGCATGGAATATTTTTGAAGAAGACAATAGTTTTTGGATGTCTACAATATGGTATCAAGCAAAAGTCTGTCATTTTCCTGGTTTATGATTTTAGACATTAGATGACGTCACATCGTCAAATATTTTGAAATGTCAAATACGCTGTAATTTCGAATAAAATTCAAAACTTCTGAAAAGTCCAACGGTAGAGTTATAGATAAGTATCTAAAGTTTCTTTCAACCCCTTAAATCAGAAGAAATAGGTGCTAGAATTTTACATCCACCTTTTCATGTCCAGTTAAAGATTTGGAAGCTATACTAGTTTGAATAGGTTGCATTTCCAGCGGGTGACTTTTTCATGCGGATCTAGGCCTTAAACATTTCTGCATTAGCAGTATGATTCTTCAAAATGGCGTGATAAATGAATTTAATTCAAGCGAAAATTTCGCTGCGAAGAAGCAGAGCTGTATTTTACTTTCCTGCAGCGAATTTTTTTTCTCGAAAATGTCTGCTTCGCACGGAAAAGCTCGCAGAAGGGAAACTGCGTCAGGGGGAGCTGTTAATAAATAAATAATGGTTATGCAGTTGATTTTGTGAATATTTTATAGAACCATTATTTTCTAAGTTGATTTTCAATAGACGATTGCGCTAATGATAGCATCGGGAATTTCATTCCCATGGTCCTTTGCGTTCATGGTGAATCATCCAATCAAATCATTTGAAGCTCTTTTAGGCACAAAGGATCATGGTAAAAGATTCCCTGACTTCATATTTAACACAGTCGTATATTTTGTATATCAAAACATACAGCTTGCTTATAAAAGCTAAAAGGCCCTGTTTTGTTTGTTATATTTGACAACTCTGAGAGCTTTGGTGGCGCTGCAAATTGCAATGATTTTCATTTGCGCGCTCCTTTAAACAGAAAAATATGGCTGTTGTTTTTTATTTAGGTTGTGCCAGAAGCTGAGAACGAATCCAAGAAAAAGAAAGCAAAGAAAAAGAGTAAAGCTGAAAATGGGACTCCGTCAGTTCGTATCAATGGTGCGTCAGTTGAAAACGGTATGTTGTTCTCATAGATCCAACGCCCAATAGATCGACACGTGGTAGCGCTGTAGACTTATGACGATGAGTCTCTTGTTTCCCTGTGCTCTTTTACTTCCAGATGGCGCTTCAGTCAAAAGCTCCTGTTGAGCAAGGTACCGCAGGGATACAAGGGACTCATCGTCATAAGTCTAGTAGCGCTGTTAATTGCATGTGTTTAGGTGTAGGCCATTTTTATATGTTCTAGGTAGAGATTGACAACCGAATGATGCCATGTTTTAGTTGTGCCAGTTTCGTGCAAATAAGCTTTTTTTTACCGTTTAAAAACTGTGCCAATATCGTTTAAATACGATATTTTGACGTTCAAAAATTATGCCTGTATATTTGAGGAACCCATCTCTCCATAGATATTTTGGAAATGTCCTTTATTCCAGGAAAAGTACCCGAAAGTGCTTAAAAATCCTGTTATTTTCATAAATCTTGTACGTTTTTTCGACAGAGTGATACACCCCTCGGGTATCTTGTGACAGTAGTCAAAGTGAAACAGATATTTTTTCAAAATGAAGCAAACGTAACTGTTTTCGTTGTTACACTCTCTAGCAAAGAGACGCAGATATTGCACATGATCAACAAGAGCAGATTTTGTAATACAATAGCAGCAGTTGTGTTTGATTGACACCTCAATTCAAAGCGATTAGCGGCTGCAGACAAAGGAAATTCTCTCAACCAATAATTCAAAACAAACAAAGCTGCAAAAGTTTCCTCAAAACTGGTAGGGCAAACTCTCGCCTTGTGCAAGCGAAAGATGGGTTTTAAGGGAAGTTATGTGCTTATAGCGAAAGAAGAAGGGTAAATCTAAAGTTCTGTCGCTTAGATTATGTTTATTTGATTTAGGAGCTGTTTTGTAATCGTTTCATTTTAAGCCCTAAAGACGCGAGAATTACAATGCCTTCTGCTCCGCTCCTGAATCAAATAAATATAATCTAAGCGACAGAACTTTAGATTTACCCTTCTTCTTTCGCTATAAGCACATAACTTCCCTTAAAAACCATCTTTCGCTTGCACAAGGCGAGAGTTTGCCCTACCAGTTTTGGGGAAACTTTTGCGGCTTTGTTTGTTTTGAATTATTGGTTGAGAGAATTTCCTTTGTCTGCAGCCGCTAATCGCTTTGAATTGAGGTGTCAATCAAACGCAACTTTTGCTATTGTATTACAAAATCTGCTCTTGTTCACATGATCAAAATTCATAAAAGCGATGTGGCAGATATGTTCCTATTTATCTTTTGTTTATTGTATTTTATGTCAGATGCATTATCAAGGAGATATTTACCTTGTAGGTTCTATGGAAGAAAAGGAACCGACAGTGGAGTTTAAAAATACCCGATCAAAGGAGAAGGGGCCACCCGCCCCAACAGCAAAAGGAGTTATCCCAATGGAACTAAGTCTCTCTCCAACACTCTTCAACATAAATTTGAATGTCAAGAAAGTAAGTATATCTAATTTTGCAATCATTTCGCAGAAAAGCAGTTTTGCAAACAATCAACAAATGGAATATGTCAACAGTTATTAACAGCTTCAAATTTGTTTAACTTTAACCTGTTCAGACACCGCCTTTGCTAAGAAATACTTTACAGGCCTTGCGCACATCAACCGAGTTTTCCTGCCTAAGAATTATCAAGAATTCTTGAAAATATTGTTCGTCTTTCAAGAATATTTACAGTTTTTCACATGACTCAAGAATTCTTGTCAGAATATGATGAACTGTTAAAGATTATTTAGAATTCGTGAGGTTTCTTGTCACTGTTAATTTACGCAAGGCCTGTACTGCTGAGGATTTTCAATAAACATGACAGACAAACCAGGGCAGACTCTGTAACACAACAGCATTAGATGCTGTTGTTGACACCTGAGTTAAAAGCGATTAGTGGCTGCAGACAAAGGAAATTCTCTCGATCATAAATTCAAAACAAACAAAGCTGCAAAAGTTGATCTGAAACCCAAGTAGCTAGCGCGCTCGATGTGCATTCTAGAAATTGTCTTTACGAGCAAAAATGAGCATAGATCGAAAGAAGAAGGATATATCTACACATCTACCTCTGGCATTTTATTTCTTTGGTTCAGAAGCGGAGCAGTAAATGTTTTAATTACACCCAAAAAAATGAGAGAACTGAATCGCCTCCCAATCGGCTTTTGAATCAAAAAATCAATTGCCCGTGGCAGATGTGTAGATATATCCTTCTTCTTTCGATATATGCTCATGTTTGCTCTTAAAAGCAATCTCTGGAATGCACATCGAATGAGCTAGCTACCTGGGTTTCAGAGAAACTTTTGCGGCTTTGTTTGTTTTGAATTACTGGTTGAGAGAATGTCCTTTGTCTGCGATCGCTAATCGCTTTGAATTACGGTGTCAATCAAAACCAATTCGTGCTATTGTCTTACCAAATCTGTCCTTGTTTAACAGACATTTTATGATTGTGATATAGTATTATAAAGAATATACTAAGATAAGATGCCTTATCTCTATATTGTATTCGTATAAAATCGGTCATTCCTAAGTTTAAATTTTACGTTTCTGGACACAGTGTATCTTGGAGGTATTTTAAACTTAGATAAGGCACAGGGGGTCCAGGAATGTCAATAAATATGGTAATTTTGGTTTCTTTGGTCCCCTGTGATCCGGATTATGAAAACAGCAATTGTGTATTTTGATACAGATTACATCATCGTTGCGGTCGGCCTGCTATTGTTACAGTAGAAAAACATTTTGTTACGTGAGAGCTCTTATCTCATTGGCTGCTGTGCTGTTTGAACTTGCGGTTTTCTCAAATCCTGCGCATCGTACTATATTCTACTGTAACAATAGCAGGCTGACCGCAACAATAACGTAATTTGTATCAAATTACAGAGCTGTTGTTCTCATAATCCGGATCACAGGGAACTAAAGAAACCAAAACTACAGTCTTTATTGACACTCCTGGATCCCCTGTGGATTATGTAGTAAGATTAGATATTGAAAATTGTGAATTGTTGCTCGCAAGATATTGAACTATAATCGTTACATTATGCCTGTTTTAGTTTCTGTAACCTGTTCTTGAAATGATATGCAAGTGTTTGCAATTCGTAAATCTGATTTTGGCAGGGATCACTTATTGGGATCTGTGGTGGTGTGGGAAGTGGCAAAAGCTCAATTATACAAGCGATTCTCGCCCAGGTAAGTTAAATATTGGCTAGATCGATTAAATTTGATAGAAATGTAAGCTATTTTGCAAAAGAACCTGGATCAAGCGATATTTTTATACATTTTCATACGAGGGGTTCGATTGAGTGGCGCTAGAGCTTCTATCGCTTTTGTTTACACTCAATCATTCTGCAAAATGTATGAAATATTGTTCGATTTAGATTCTTTTTTAGCACCATTGGTGGAAAAAATGTTTCCCTTCTTGCGAAGGAAATTCAAACCAGAATTCTTCCTTCCGTTGTTTTATCAATTTTCTATAGTCCCGGATTTCAGTTGAATTGCAATACTGTGTACGGTGTAGTTGATAAGCCACTAGCGCCTGGAATTACTCTTAAAAACTTCCTTGGATCACAAAACTGTAAATGAAAAAATCCAAACTTTGATTTTCCTTAATTCTTTCCTTCCTTTATTCCTTTTTGTTTTCTTCATGTTTTTAACCTTTGTTTTCTTTGTCGTCCGATCTCCTTCTTTCTCCTCTCCTTTTTCTTTCTTTCTTTCCTTTGTTCCTTTTTGTTTTCTTCATGTTTTTAACCTTTGTTTTCTTTGTCGTCCGATCTCCTTCTTTCTCCTCTCCTTTTTCTTTCTTTCTTTCCTTTCGTTTCTTCTTTCCTCCCTTCATCATTTTTCTCTTTTCCTTCCTTCTATTCCATTTTCTCTCTTTCCTCCCCTTTTCTTCCTTCCTGACAAACAAGCTTCCTGCGAAGGTGCTTCGCGGCTTCGCGCACTTTTTCCACCTCTGTTTAGCACAACTGAAAGGTCTATTGATTAATTGATTCTCGTCAACCTCTTTGAGAAGTTAAATTAATAGCCAAACATTTTGGCGGGAGGACTGCTCATCTGAAAATAATTCTGAGGGAAATTTTCAGTTTTTCTGGAAGTTTGTCCTGCCGAGGTTTCTTAATAGGCCCGTTTCTCTCTATTTATCTTCAAAAGCATAACCATCAACCCACTCCATGCTCGATAGTTGATTGGACTATGCGACCATTTTCTTGACAACGATTCATCAAGATGCTGACTTGGGTTAAAAAAAAAACATTTTAAGGTACATCATGACTACTTCATGTATTAAAAATATTTTTTGTAAGTTTCTATTGTCTTTCGTTCTAGATGCACTGCTCTTCTGGAAAAGTTAAAGTAATCAAGCCAACAGCTTACGTATCTCAGCAGGTATATATACTTTAAGATTCCTTTACGAGTATATTGCAATCTTTGGCGCTCGGGTTTGCTTACATTTAAAAGAGCCGTTTTAACTCAGCTTGAACTTCGAAGTCAGGTGACACAGATATTTCATTTATCAACTGCATTTGGAAACATTTTGCGTTATGTTTAATGTCGTTTTACTTTCCAGGCCTGGATCGTCAATGATACTATCAGAAACAATATCACATTTGGCAAAGATTTCGATCAGAAAGTGTAAGTGATTTATTAGCATACTTTTGTAGTTAAACCAGTCTAAATGTTATGAGTAGGCTTTTTTTTATATTCAATATAAAAATTTACAACAAAATTACCTAAACACTACCAACAATCTACTATACCACACTACAAGAACGGGGACCAGGAGGAGCAAAATGTCATGTCTACCCCCTGGAATTAATATAAACTAAACTGCAACTACTACAACTACTGTGTAGGCTTGTTTTTAATTTACTTGACTTTTAATAGGCAAGTTACAAAATGAGACTTTGACAGCCTTCATGTCCTCGTATCTTCTTTAGATCTAATCAAGGTTGTTAGGACACGGATATTACGTATTTATTTACCTTGTTTTGATCTTCGTCTTGTTTTCTTGTCTTGTTTTCTTCTCTGTTCTGTTTCCTCTTGCTGATGTAAATGCCTCGTGTTATTTGAATATATCTTCCTTGTATTCCTGTGTCTTAGCGCGCCTTCGTATAAGAAAGGTTTTTACACCGCAGGGCGCGCTAAGACACAGGAATACAAGGAAGATATATTCAAATAACACGAGGCATTTACATCAGCAAGAGGAAACAGAACAGAGAAGAAAACAAGACAAGAAAACAGGACGAAGATCAAAACAAGGTAAATAAATACGTAATTAAAATATCCGTGTCCTAACACCCTTGATCTAATCAGTATCCTTGCGGCCATCCAAAACCCTAATTTATATCTTTCATTTCGCTCCACACTGGTTTGGAGGATAACAAGCAAAAGTTTTGTAACAATAGTGCCAGTTGCTTTGCACGGGCATGGCCAATTGTAAAGCAAGCTTTTAACAGTGAATTGTAAGCCTGTTTGAATAAGTTTGAAATGAAAATGAAACGAAAATGACACGCCAAGTCAAAGCGATGAGCGAAAACAACGGGAATTCTCTGAAGCAAAAATCACGACAAAATGGAGCCGCAAAATATGCCATGAAATCAGATGGCCAACTGTCTCGTTGTATACGCGAACAGACATTGCTAAGACGAGTCTTATCTATGGACAGGAGAGGGACAGATCTAAACACCTCTTTTGCAGCGTGTATTAATTTCATTCAGAATCTGAGCAGCAGACATTCTCGTATTTTTGGGTGCAAAATTTATCATTGAAAGCTAGTTTTTATATTCTACGAAGCATTCTGCGAGGCATTCTGCGGAATTCTGCGAGGATTAAATTCTGTTTAGATCTGTCCTTCATATTTTTTGTGTTCGTTATTTTTCGGCTATGTGTAATGAATCTTTTCATTCTATCTGTACAGGTACAAAGACGTTTGCAATGCTTGTTCCCTCGATTCAGACATTGAGTCATTTGAAAGTGGTGACTTGACCGAGGTGTGCTAAACTTTGTTAGAAATCTAATTTTGCTTATGTTGTTCTGAAAAAAGGAATTGAGACTTACAACTGAGGCCCAATCAGACAACCGAACATCTACCGTGTGTCCCAAAATGATGTATTATCGTTTGATTGCTCATATGTCCATAACCAATGAACTGATTTGCAAAAACTTTATTTTATTCGATTGCCGAAAGGCTAAATTGTATTTGAGGATGTTGTTTGTGCTTTAAGCCGATGTCTTCATGTCGAAAAGAAGATCAATAAATCTGCTCAAATTCAAGCCTTAGATGGCATGAAAAAGAAATGGCCTTTTTTCCCAGTCAGCATTTTAGATGTGATGCAAAAGGCTGAACTTATATGTCGTTCAGAGAATATATGTCGTTCAGAGAATACGAATTCAGTTAATACTGAGTTTAGACAATACAAATACGATTTCAGCCTTTTGTATCACAACTAAAATGTTGACTGGAAAAATAGGCCGTTTCTTTCTCATGCCAGTTAAGGCTTGAATTTGAGCAGGTTTATCGATCTCCTTTTCGACATGAAAACGCCATGGTAAGACTACAACCAACATCTTCAAATACAATTCAGCCTTTAGGCAATCAAATAAAGCAAAGTTTTTGAAAATCGGTTCATTGGTTATGGACATGTAAGCAATCAAACAGTAATACATCATTTTGGGACACCCGGTATTACCAACTGTTTCTGATTTGCTTTGACCAAACATTGTTTATAGTATGACAATGTGGTCTCCGTACCAATTTCATATCCGATACAATCCAAAATCAAAGTTTACAACCCAATGTTTAATGCCAAGTTTAGTGTATGGAAGTGAAACATGGACTTAATACAAGCATCAAGTCAGAAAACTCTGTACCATTCAGCAGCATTATCTACATCTTATCTTGAAGATCAAGTGGTACCATTTTGTCAGTAATGAGGAGGTCCTAAGGCGTGCAGGTGTTGAAGATATTGAATTGAAGCTAGTTGGAAATCGTTTGCGCTGGCTTGGCCATATCTGTAGTACAGATGACGACAGACCAGTCCAGGCACTCTTACACAGTCAATTATTTCATGGATCTCGACCCGTTGGCTGACCCAATCTGAGATTTAAGGATACCTGTAAAAATGCCTTGAAATGTGGTCATGTATTAGATCTATGGAAGACTGTAGTAGATAACAGACGAGAGTGGAGAAGGCTGATTCTTACTGTTTGTGAAAGTCATGAAGTAAAAAGGGTGAAGGAGGACGATACATGCAGAGAGAGGAGACAAAAAAAGTCAAGACCATAAAACTTTACCGTGTGATATCCGTTGTGTTTTTTGGGTTTAGAGGCGTATTATTATTATTATTCATATTCAGAAAAAATACCATGAATTCAGAATTTCAGCTATACGAATTTGGTTGAATCTGTTTTTGGAGAGTCCTCAGCCTAATTGCAATGCAATTGCAAGAAACACCAGCTATGTACACTTGAGTAGGCCCCACTTTAGGCCCCCCTTTAACACATAATTAGACCACAGTTAAATCCAATACGAGTTAACACAGTTGTTACTATTCATCTCTTGATATTGATTTTTCTGTGTATGTTTATTTTGTTAGATTGGCGAGAGAGGAATAAATCTTAGTGGTGGACAAAAGCAAAGAGTCAGCTTAGCAAGAGCACTATATGCAGATGCAGTGAGTAGATTTTTGGTAAAATTCCTGCTGTCCTCTTCTTGCATTGGCAAATCCAAAGCTGTGCTGCCTTTCTATTGCAATCGATTCGAGAGGCGTAGCGGACACGTTCCTAGATACTGCAGGAGTGTGAAGCTAAAAGTCATTGTTCTCCAATATATTTTGGCCACATTATGTATGGATTTAGATTGACAATTATTAAAAGCTAAAAATAGATACATTACAATTTTAATACAATTTAAATAAATTCCTATAGAAAATCCCCCTAATTGTAGTGGTAGGGATAGCATTAAAAAGCCAAAGTGACCTTATTTCCCTATTGGTCCCCTTCCTGCACATCAACCTCTTTCCTGCAGTGTCTGCTACAGTATCATGTTACCCATTACTTTCAATTGTTTGTAGTGTTCAATTTTGTTTTGGATAGCAATGCTGCAAACAAGGTTTACTGGCAAACGTAGATAGAGCTCTTTTGGGTTATATAAGAGGATAGTCGATGTTTGTTCCTGGGTAAAGTTCTGACTTTGCAGTCCGTTTCTCTCTTCACTAAAGATATGCTTCATTATGTTTGAAGAATGAAAACATTATGGAGGGGCTTTTGCTCCAACTGGAAGAAATCCACCTACCTTCCTACCTAACTACCTACCTACCTTCCTACCTACCTACCTACTTACCTACCTACCTACCTACCTACCTACCTACCTACCTACCTACCTACCTACCTACCTACCTACCTACCTACCTACCTACCTACCTACCTACCTACCTACCTACCTACCTACCTACCTACCTATATATATTTTAGTATCAAAATTATATATAGACATATGGGTAGATAGGAATCAAGTTTGTTTAACAATAGGCATTATTCATGCGCACAATCGAAAGAATCAGCAAAGCATCTGAGATATTTAAAAACACTATTAATGTATACAACAAAAAACAATTCCGATATATTTGGGCAAACAATCAAATTTGGCGTAGTTGCCAATTGACATTTCCTCGTTAAGGCCAATTACTACTTGCTCCTAGCATTAATGGAGCTGCCAGCTCATTACAAGGCAATCTTCAAAATTTGACCTCTTCGACCTGGCACCTGTTACTGTTTGAAATTTTCAAAATCAATAACTGTTGCCAAGGGAGCCTACCACCCCATATAATACTATCAAGACCTTTAATCTTACTTTCTGCAGGAGCTATATCTGTTGGATGATCCCCTAAGTGCAGTGGATGCTCATGTTGGCAAGCATATATTCGATAATTACGTAAAGAAGCAACTTCATGGTAAAACATGCATCTTTATAACGCATCAGCTGCAGGTATGCTCTTAAACTTACTATCAAAGTAAAAATCTCTTTCAAATGTCCAGGCACTTAACTTATTGATTGTCTTCATCTCTTGTTAGGAAACGAACCAATCAGAAAGTATGAATCAATCAAAAGACCAGTTGTGTTATGTTCCTTGTCAAATGCTACAGAACTATTAAATAACAAGTTGTATTAATTCCGATAGGTGCGTGCAGGATACAGGGCATGTTTTATGACTCGTGAGTTGTGTTTGTATTTAAATTGAGACGGTTGTTTATCGAGTTAGTTAGTAAACAAGAGAGTGGAATAAAAGTCTCGTCTCTGGCTCATCTAACTCAACAAGACCTTAAAGATTTCTTGGAGAGGGCTTTGTCCATAAGAATTTTCCATCCAATAGATTGCTTTGCTCACCGATTCATTTCGTTCAAAATTAAAAAATCGATGAATCAATTGCGTTTTGAAACAATTTTTTATTGTTGCAGTATCTTAAAGACTGTGACGAAGTTATACTCATGTCAAATGGACGAATTGAGGAACATGGCACATTTTCAGAGCTGATCGAAGCTGAGAAGGTAATGGGCAGAATTTTGATTGATTGATTAATTGAATGAATGAGTGAGTGAGTGAGTGAGTGAATGAGTGACAATGAAATTCGACTAATTTTAGTCCTGTTGCTCCGTACTAGTTATCGTCTTCTTTGATATCACCGATATCTACATGTTCTGGTTGTGAGTGAAAGAAAACAGCTGCACTTGCCGAGATATACAATTATTTATTATCCGCAAAGTTGAATAGATCATAGATTGATATATTATGAAATGGTTATTTCAGATTAGAAAAAGTATTTCTTTAAAATCTGCCATACTTGTCTTTCTGAAGTTATGAGTGATCGTGTTTGGAAGATGGTTCCATACATTTGTAGCTGCAGGGAACAGACATTACGAGGTTTGCCACGCTAAATCTATTGCAATCTCGAAGGCTAAATCTCAGATGGATTACACGATTGTGGGGCCTCGAACTTGACAGCGGGGGGCATTTCCCCATATTGCTGTGCTTTCTGTTGTAAAATATGGATAGCTTAGACCAACCGATCGCATTTGAGGACTTAGGTTTTGTTGAACGGAACCACAAGAACGATGGGGGTGTAGGGTAAAAAATTAATTCAGCAAACGCAGCTGTACGTACAAATGCAGATATCCAAATTTATTTCAGGAATTCGCCGAATTGATTCGCAAATTCAACGAAGAAAGAGAGGACAGCAAGAAAGCCGAGAAGCATGGAGATGAAGCAGTTATTAGCAAAATAAAGCGAGGTCTTTCAAACTTATCAAGCAAAAGTGATTCTTCTCCAAATGTCCTAAGAAGACGGCTTGACTCGAATGCATCTTCAGTTGCAAGTCAAACAAATATTGCATTTTGCACAGAAGCTGATGATGATGACGATGAACAAAGAGAAGAAGAAGAGAAAAAGATTGAACAAGGTACGTTTATCCTTGATTTATTTCTTCGTTCTTGTAAAATTTCAGAAAATACATCGTGCCATTAAACTTAATGTGAGTCATCCTTTTGTCAATACTTGTAAATGAATGCAGGACAGCTTAAAAAACAATTTATCTTGCTGTGCTACGTCACCATTGTGAATAAACTAAAGCCTTGTTCTTAAAAAGTTGGCCTTGTGCATGGTCACCAAATTAAAGGATAAACGTCCAGACCAACTATTGGGAAATCACGGATCCTCGATGCCCTTAGTTAGTTCTGCGAAGCACAGGCTCCAAATCTTTAAAAAGGCTGGTGTAAAATTTAGTGACCTATTTCTTTGAACTGAATGGCTTCAAAGAAACTTTGGCTATTTCGCTATAATTTTTCCGTTGCGCTTTTCTGAAATCTTCAATATTTTCAGAATTAGAGTGTTTTTCTTCTTTTTCAAGAATTCAAGAAAAAGTTTTCCAAACACTTAAAACCACCGTAGTTTCTAAACTATTTGACGCAACATGAAATAATTTCGAAGAAAACCTTAGTTTATGGATGTCTACAATGTGGTATCAAGCAAAAGTCTGTCACTCTTCTGGTTTATGATTTAGAAATGTGATGACGTCACAGCCTCAAATGAGTTGAAATGTAAGATACGCTGTAATTTCGAGAAATATTCGAAACTTCTGAAAAGTCCGACGGTAGAATTATAGATAAGAACCTAAAGTTTCTTACGCCGAGTTAAAGATTGGGAACATATGCTGTTCTACGATCTCACCACCACTTGGCACGAAAAGCCGCTGTTTGACCTTGATCTTCACTTTGAGAAACTGAATGTAATAGCAATAAGACCTTCAAATGAATATAATATAATTGAATATAACGACAGTACGACCTTGAAATGAATATAGATCTTTAGATACTTTATGAGCCAATTTCCTTGGTATGTAAAACATAGAAAGATTAAAAGATACACTGTAACTTGGTTTAGACGTGTCAATGCAATTTTCTTCCATAAGTGTTATTACATTGATTCGGGGACCTACCTAAACATTTAGATTGCAATAGGGTAACAATATACAAGCAACTTAACAAACGGACCTGCTATAAATGTGAACGATTTGAAAAAAACTTCTTTTATCGTAGGGAAAATAATCGCAAAAGAAGAATCAGCCGAAGGATCAGTCTCATGGCAAGTTTATGGAGCATTTATGAAAGCTGCTGGAGGTGTGCCTAATCTTAGACTGCGTTCACACGATGCCGGCACATTTTGAAAACGGTGAAAAATATCACGGATACGCCTCTCGTTCACACGAAAACGGCACATCTTTACCGGCAGATTTTGAAAACGGTAGATTTTGAAAACGCAACTCTTTCAAACCGGTATCTTGTGAACGCTAGCTCAAATTTTGCTACCGTCATATTTTTCACCGTTTTCAAAATGTGCCAGCGTTGTGTGAACGCAGTCTTACTGTAGTGATCTTGATGACCTTGCAGATCTTTATTCTTTTGAGGCAAAACTTACATTGCTTTGACGAAAACCTTTGCTCGAGAACAGGGTTTACGTATTTTATACTTGTTTATGAATTTTACGAAGCATGCTACTAACTACGCTACCGGTTTACGTTACTACTTTACGAACGCTACAAGGACGAGCAAAAGGCTATGTCTTCCCCGTAGTGGTCATTAGATAGTAAAAATGAAGTTGGGGTAGTCATTGTCTTTCGCTCCCCATGGTATCATACCTGTATAGTAATTAGAAAGGTACATTAGAATGTTAGAGTTATTGTAAAATTTCATATTCGAACAAAAAGAAAAGGAAAGAGAAAAACAAAACTTACTGGTTGAACCAGAAGAATTATGCACCACCGGCCTGCAAGATCAAACACCCCAGAAATCACGCAACCGATTTGTAAGATTGTGGAGCCTTTGTGACGATGTATCGAAGAGGCTTCAATAAAAATGAAGTTGAAGCCCAGTCATTGGCCAGAGTCTGTAAGAATAGGATTTTGAAGACCAGGAGCTACAAACTAATTCTCTTGCACTCAACGGGACAATGGAATGTGCTGATATTTTAGACACTTTGTCAACAAGGACAGATAATGTTACAATAGGACTCGCTACTTTTATTTACACCTAGATACAAAGCAATTTGTGATTGCAGACAAAAGGAATTCCATGCTCGGTTGGTCAAGACATGAAAAAACAAAGCAAGCCACAAAAATTGCCCTGAAACCTGGGTCGCTAGCTCGGTCGTTGTGCATTCCAGAAATGGCTTTTAAGAGCAAATATTAGCACATATCGAAACAAGAAGGATATATCTAAACTTCTGCCTCGGGCATTTTATTCATTTTGTGCAGAAGCCAATTGGGAGGGGATTCAATTCTCGTACTTTTTAGGTGTAATTAAAACATTTACTGCTCAGCTTCTGTACAAAAAAAATAAAATGCCCGAGGCAGAAGTTTAGATATTTCCTCCTTCTTTCGATATGTGCTAATATTTGCTCTTAAAAGCCATTTCTGGAATGCACAACGAGCGGGCTAGTGACCATAGTTTCAGGGCAATTTTTGCGGCTTGCTTTGTTTTTGCTCATGTCTTGACCAACCGATCATGGAATGCCCTTTGTCTGCAATCACAAATTGCTTTTTATCTAGGTGTCAATGAAAAGTAGTGAGTTCTATTGTAACATTATCTGTCCTTGTTCACTTGGTCACAAAAGTATATCAGCGTTTTCAAAAATTCTGTGTTGTCTGCATTCTATGGGTAGCATAAGACTATCAATAGACATTGAGCTGGTGATACAACGATCAAAGCAACTGCTCTGAATTTTGCAGAAAATAGCACAAAGAAACAAACAGCCTTGTAAAATTGAAACTTTTCCAGGAAAAATTGATTCTTCAGAATACAACACATCGAATGATGTGTACGGTTGTTGTGTTCATAAGTTTACGTAATCCAAAGCGAGGGAAAACACACAAATAGCCATCAAGATCCAGAGTTATGTGCTGGTTGTCCCAGAAAAATGTATGCAGATTTGGTTGGGTCCAGTGATCTGCATTTAGCTTTAATCAATGCCTAATCAGTCTCAAAATGTTCCTCGATAGTTAACTTGAACATAGATACCTTGCTTGTTGATATTGGTGCCTGGAGAGTAGAAATATCAATCTTGAAAGCTCAAATTTGCGTCCAACTCTAATCCAGAGCTTTGGGCTTTTGGCCTAGGCAAATTCTCAAAGCACATCGAAGTAAAAAACTGAAATTAAAGACAAAGTAAGATACTGCACACAATGGTTGGCTTATAGCGATCAGAATATAATATGATCTAATATTGTTCAAATGTTACCAAGGATATTGATGATTTATTCGCTGTGCTTCGAGAATTTGCTTAAAGGGCATGTATTGTGAACCTGATTGGCTAATGTAATACAATTATCTCTTTTGTTTAGTACAAAGTAATGGACCGAGGCTGCATTTTCACGGCAGTAAAAATTCATGAAGCAGAAATTAAAAGTCACGAAACAATGGAATTCCACTCCAAACTTCTTCGTTGTATCAACCAACTGCTATCGCGATACATGCCCTTTAAGCCACAAAACGCTAAAATTTCTGTTTGAGGTGGGTGCAAATTTGAGGTTTCAAGATTAATATCTCTGCACTCAAAGCAAATACCAACAAACGAGGTATCTATGTTAAATGTAACTATCGAGGAACATTTTGAAAGAGATTAGCCATTGATTAAAGCTAATACACATCGCTGGATCAAACCAAATTTGTCCCATATTTTAATGGGACACCCGGTACTTTACGGTATGATATACTTTCCATTGGGAGTGCTTGGATGCTTTTATCACTTTATTGACTTAAACTTTTAAATAATTTACTTTGCAGGTTATTCGGTCTCGTTGTTTGCCATTCTAATGCAAGTTGCAGTGTTGGGCATTGTCTCGTTCGTCGAATGGTGGCTGGGTAACTGGTTAAAGATTGCAAAACAACCAATCAAAATAGGGGTATGTTATCACTTCACGTTTTCATTTTTCATATTGTTGTGATTTCTCTCGTATCCTGCCCTGGCAGTTGAGTACATCTGTTGAGTACATCTGTTAATTTTTACTTGATACGAATACCGTTGGCCATACACCACTACGAAACATTTAACTTCATGGGCTGACTATCAAAAGTTTTTCACATGAAAGGCCTAGAAATAGCCAATTCTTTTATTCCTTTTCTCACATGTACTCTCTAAAATGTTGTCCACACAGCATAGTTGCAATTTCAAGTTTGTCAGATTCAAAGTGAGTTCGCTGAATGTACATATTATTTGAATGTCGAAAGCCGTTCGTTCCAGTTTTCCTTTTAAATAGACAAATGATGGGGTAGAGAAACACGATTCCCTGGTTAGCCCCTTGCTGTGCTAACATTCTTGCCCTCTGCTCAACACTAACCATTATACAAGTTCTTTGTTTCTGTCTCTTCTGCAATGAGAAGTCCTTTTTATACGTATCTTCCAAAAGAGCTTATTCATATCCTGTGAAACTTAGTCAACGATTAAGACTTATTGAGGACATTTACGCTTAGAATGTAGTTTTTTGCTAAATCATTTGCAACTAAAGTAATATGTTAGATGTAATTAAATATATGATGTCATATTTCTCTCCCTCCCCGTAGAATTCAACAAAAGTCGTGAGCTTAGCCGATCATCCAGACACATCCTATTACATAACAATTTATCTTGCTTCTGGTTGTTCCATGTTTCTTATTCAGACAATTGCATCTACCATCTACGTCATCCTGTTCATCAAAGCATCAACATCATTGCACAACAATGTGCTAAAATCAGTCCTTCAATGTCCGATGAAATTCTTCGATACCACTCCGACGGGTCGTATTTTGAACCGGTTCTCTAGGGACCTCGACGAACTTGATGGTCGCTTGCCATGGGTAACAGAAACATTAATCAGAAATGGTTCAAGGATTCTCATCGCTCTAGCATTCGTAGCAGCAATTTTCCCATGGTTATTAATCGCTCTCGTTCCCTTGTCATTCATATTTGTATACTTGAACATGTTGTTTAGAAGGACGAATAGAGAACTGAAGAGAATTGATAATACAACACGTTCTCCCGTATTCTCACATCTGACTGCTACTGTGCAAGGATTAGCGACGCTTCATGCATTTAACAAGACTGAGAGCTTTGCGAAGCGATTTGATGAGTTTGTAGACAAGAATTCTTCGCCTATGTTTATGTTTTTCATCGCCGCTAGATGGTTCTCTATCAGGCTGGACTTGCTGTGTGTCATAATCTCTGTTGGAACTGCTTTAGTTGCTGTGGTTACCAAAGGAGTGGTCCCAGCTGCTATTGCAGGGTTGGCAATTATGTACAGTCTTCGGGTGAGTACTTACGTTTTAACTGCATGGTTGTACGGTTGTATGGTTGCATGGTTGTATGGTTGCAGGAGAGACCATCATTGAAGAAAGAAGGAAAACAGATCGCATAGACGCAAAAGCCAGTGTTAGAAAGATGCGATGCTTGGATGGTCCATTTAAAAGCTATGAATCCAAACAAGATCCAACATCAAACCCAACAACTCTTTGTCATTGTACAATCGTTGAAATTCCCAGGTTTTGATAGTATGCGGGGTTGAGTCAAGTTTACACCTACACGTATGGTGGTTTGTGGAATAAAAAATATGCAGCTGATATCCCAAACTGAAATGTTAATCTATCATTCAAAGGCCAATTTAGATTTAAATTTTTTTCATAAAATCACTTATCATTGAGACCGAGAAATGAGGAAAATGCTGATGAGGAGCATGGACGGGATCGAGAATTCCATGTTTGATGTGGTCCATAATTACTGCCATTTAAATTTAAATTCAATATAATTGCTAGTTCTAGAAATGTAATTTAAATTTGTATGACAAGTAAATTGTGGACCAGAATGGAACGTGGACTTATCGTTCCCATATAAACTCATTACCAGCTTTCCCCTAATTTCTGGTTCCAGGTCCAACATGGGTTCGAGGTTTTCTCGAACAAAATGTGTTAATAAATCATACCTGTGTCTTTATTCTTGTTGTTTTCGCCTGCAATTATGCTCAAATCCTCAAATCAACTACCAAATTCATGTCTGTAACTGTAACGGCCTAAAGATTTTCTGTGTTCTGTAAAAGCGAGGCTGTCCTCGTTTGCGGTTTCGTATATTTCCCGCCGTCAAAACGGCGTTCCTCGAACCCATGGTTCCAAAAGATGAGTGAAGTCACCAAACGAAGTGTTCACGTCTGAGTTAGCTTTTGACTGATAGGTCGACCTTTCAGTTTTAAATATCAGCCGCGTGCTTTTTATTCCACAGTCCATCAAACGTTTTTACTTTTTTTTTCTCTCCCAGTATTGTTATTCATTTTTCATTTTTTAGACTATTTAAACTATGCTTGTAAGCTTTTTATTTATAATCCATAATGATATTTACTAATTCATGCCCTACTTTCACACTCTGGTTCTCTAGAAGAAGTGAAATCACCATTCATTAAGTCTTTCACTCGTGCAAACATAAGTGTCGTAGAAGTCCAAAGCCATTCGCTGCTAATACGATAACTAAAACGTTTTGATATATCCCTAATTTTTCGTAGTTAACTGGCTTGTTCCAATTTACTTGTCGATGTGCTGCAGAAACTGAAGCAAGATTTACAAGTGTGGAACGAATGGCCCATTATACTACGGGAATTGAACATGAAGGACCATTTGAAAGCGAGACACCACCTTCAAAGGGATGGCCTAGCAGTGGAGAAGTTGAATTTGCTAACGTTCAGGTATTGGAATTTAGAAACGTAATTCATTTTTGTGAATCAGTTACGCAGTCATGCACGCGTTTGTTTTAGCAAAGTGGACTTGTTACCTTACTTGTGATGGATGAGCTTAACAAATATTGGGCGATTAATCTCCCACGTTTTTATTGAAAGACTGTCTGCATGGGAGAAAGTCACTTAGCTATGGTGATCGACCCCTTCATTTCATAGGTATGAGAGATTTACAAAGATGTGTTTTTGAAATTTTCTGGATTTGCTAAAAGATTGAAGTATAACCTGCATTGTGTTTCATAAAAAATATACAAAAATTCGATATATTTCTCATCCCTAGGGCTAGGCATGTTTGCTTTTCATTGTTCTGAAGCAGAACGTTCTCAAAGGATGGTATAAATCGTTAGTAATAGACAGTAAACTCTCTTCCCTTTGCAGCTACGATATCGCCCTGGTTTGTCATTGGTACTTAAAGATGTATCATTCTCAGTAAAAGGAAAAGAGAAAATTGGTATTGCTGGCAGAACTGGTGCAGGAAAATCAAGTTTAGCTGTTTCGTTATTTAGGCTTGCTGAAGTTGATGGTGGCAAGATTTTAATTGATGGTGAAGATATTTCAAAGATTGGTGAGTTTGTCTCTGTTGTTTATTGAACTGGATGATTAATCTTAATCTGTTGTGCCATGTTATAAAATTTGAGTTTTGAAAGCTGCACTTAATTATGTCCTCAAGATTTTCACTGGCTAGGATAGAATTTGAGGTTTTACGCAAACTAATGAGACTGTCAAGGTGTCTGAAGGTGACTTGAGGTTTCCTTGTCTTTATAGCTTCCAATTTTATTGGAAGAAGTTGTCATAGTTGCAGTCATGGTTTTCAGTTAGACTTGAAAATACGTTTAGCAAAATATGGAGAAGGCACTTTCTAACAAATAGATATTTTATGCAATCGAGCATACTGTGTTTACCAAAAAGTAGGCGTTTTTCAACTATTGGGGGAGACAAAATTTAGTGTGTATTGTTCCGTATGAGGAAGTCCTTAAACCCCCCCGTTTACATGATACCGTTTTCATTTCACATCGGATTGTGGATTACCATTCGAAATGAAAATCTTTCTGTTTACACGATACCGTTTTCTTTTCATATATGATTGGGGATGGTAATCCGATTTAAAAATCTTTCTGTTTACACGATACCATCTTCATTTCAGATCTCATTAGGGTTCTGTTGATACACAGAAACGCTTCGCTTTGCACTGCAGTGGTTCCACCTTTAGTTTGTAGCCTGCGATCCACTGCGCAGTGCACCAGATGAATGGGAGGCTCGTAGAATTGATAACGAGGCTCCTTATTGAGTTGATACCGAATTCGGGATTCGACCGTTTACCCACTATTGGATTGGTTTTATGCAACTCGCAGAGTGTTTTCATTTGAAAACGCAAAAACCGTATGAAGCGTATCGGATTGGTGCATTCTCGTGTAAACACAAGCCCAATCCGATATGAAATCAGTCCGATATGAAATGAAAACAGCATCGTGTAAACGGGGCCAAGGATATGATCGTGCGGTTAGGCCATTTTGCACATTTTCGAAGTCAAGGATTTATCGATTCGCAAAAATTACTTCTGCCGTTTGGGTATCAACCAGTACTCGATTCATTCAAGTTATCGAGAAATCTATTGCGTAGGAATTTTCAATCTTTCCTTGCCATTTATATCCATGAATCCTCTCTTATACACATTTCAATTCATTTTCAGGGCTGACCGACTTGAGATCAAAGCTGTCTGTTATTCCACAAGACCCAGTTTTGTTTATTGGCACATTGAGATATAATCTTGATCCATTTGGCAAATTTAGCGATGAAGAGCTATGGCAAGCAGTTGAAATGGCCCACATGAAGGACACAGTATGTTCCCTACGCCTTTTACCTATTTAGAAAAATTGGCTTGGAGCAAGGAAAGTTTCTTGTTAATGACTGATCTTTGAATGTAAACATTTGGACTTAAAGCTTGTTCATTTTTCCAGTTGGCATACCCGAGAGGGAGGAGGCACTTGATCAGATTTTGGTTGGGAGTGTGCCACCCAAGCTTCAAAAACATACCCGTTGTTCGTACTAATTTCTCGAAAAAGTATACCCGACTAATTTTGAAAAAATGACCTACTTATTTTGTTCTTTTTTACCAAAATAACGACCATGGAAACTGTTCTTTGTACCAAACTTTTAAAAATCAACACCATCTTATGCCAAAATCGTGCAAATCAATACCATTCCTTACCCCAAAATCGTAAAAATTGATACCCTTCCCGATCGCACGCCCCAGTACCAAAAACATACAGTGTGCCCCCCTAGGTTGGTCTGACATCACAAAAGCTTCAAAGTTATCTGGTTTTGGAGTAAATGATGTGGAAAATTTTAAGAGATTTCTGCAGGAAATTTGCAAGGATTTGCAGAATTTCTCTTCTATATTTTTCCTTGCGTTACGATATTAAAAAGAGAAAAGATACGATGGGTAATAATTGTGGATCAAGTAAGATGTAAGTCTGAAGTTGTGTGTCTGGAAATTAAGCAAAATTTAGTCCAGTAAAGATGTAAGCAGGAAGTTACTTATTTGATAAGCAAAGCAAACCTTTTTTGTCCCAGAAAGCTGTAAGGCTTGCCCATGCATCGATACTGAGGAATGTAGAAACGCAGGAACCCATTGATGGTTGTAAAATTGTTTATTGAAAACAACTATAGTTTTCAAGTTGTTCAATGATGTTTCTTCTATCTATCTTTCAGGTATCAAATTTGCCGCTGCAGTTAGAGACCCTTGTCATTGAAAATGGAGAAAACTTTTCAGTTGGAGAGCGGCAATTAATCTGCATGGCTAGGGCTTTGCTTCAAAAAAGTCATGTACGTATAATAATCAAACCTTTGGAATATTAAGTGGAATGATCAAAATGATGTGTCCATTTTTGATAATAACGAGCTTTTGCTTTAAAAAGATATTGTACACGGCTATTGCATCTTACTTTCAATTGAATTGCGCGAAAACAACTTTAGGTGCTGTAATGTAAGTTTGATCATTTTCAAAATTACAGCGTCTTTCTTTTTACGAAATGAATCCAAGCCAAATTTTGTAAACTTAGAGAAATTATATAATAATAATAAAAATGATAATAGAGTGATGAAGATTTTTAATCGAAACGTATTTTTATGAAAACAGTTTAATTTCTTTTAAAAATGATAATACTAATAGTGACCATGGAGATAGATGGTACAATCATAATGTAGAAAGTGTGATTGTGACAGAAGATTTTAGGTTATCATGGGATTTTCCCACACAGACAGATCATCCACTAGAGCATAAGGGACCAGATATCGTCTTTGAAAATAAAAAGGATCAATCGTGCTTTCTGATTGACATATCCTGCCCCTTCGACACAAGAGTTGAAAGAAAAGAACAGGAAAAATTGAGGTGTATCAAGACTTAAAGAGAGACATCAAGAGGCTATGGGATGTAAGGGAAATCAAGATTGTACTAATAATCATTAGAGCTCTGGGGACGATTGGAAAGAACTTTGAAAACTGGCTGAATACAATTGAAATAGAATGCAGCACAGAACTTTTACAGAAAGCTTGCCTGTTAGGAACTGCAACGATCCTTAGAAGAGTACTGGATACCTAAAGCCAAGCCAAGGGCCTGATACCCAGTAGTTAACCGGCAGTTAACATCAACTCCGAGTAAACATTGAACAGTAATAATGATAATGATAATAGTACGAATCTTTATAGAGGATTAACACTTCAGCATAACTTCGAAATTGATTGAAGAAAATTCGTAGAAAGGTTTATAATACTGTAGTAAGCAGAAGTCTTGTCTCTCTTCTATTCTAGCTTTTATCATGTGTGTCTATTCTGCCGTTGCCCATATTCATCACTAAGGGCAGGCAGGAATCAGGAACTTACCGTCCACTCTGTGGTTCCACTCGCAGCGAATAGTTGTTCTGGATAGCTTAATAATCTCATTATTCAAGTATTTTTAAATATTTTCCCTTTGATTTCGTAGATCATTTTGCTCGATGAAGCGACTGCTGCCATAGACTCACAAACAGGTAAAAACAATCAAGTCAAAATCTTTCATTTCAGAAATTCTTATTTGAGAACACAAACTTGTGAAATAAAGTAAATGTAATAAGCAATTTTCTAGAAAAAAGTTTCCAGTACCCTACAATCTTGATTGAAATAACTGCCACTGTGCCCTTTTTCATAGAGGTTTTTTTATTTATGAAAGGTACGATACAGAGCCTTTAATAAAAATGTAAAATGCAACAGGATTTGTTACAGCGTTTGTTATGAATCATAGAGTTTCTCCTTTCCGGGTTGCTCCTGCTATCCTTATGCAGCCTATTTTTCAAAATTTATTTTGTTTTATAAGAAACTGTACAGCCTTATCCGAAAAAAGGAGTTTCTTATATGTGGGTTTTTGCTGTATTCCCACGTCTTTATTTTTCGTCTCTTTATCTTCGACTCAAAGTAATATATCATATGCTAGCCGGTTCAATAACCAGATCCTCATCAGTGTGATGCCCCGCAGGGACTTTACTGATTATTTGTGTAGAGGTAGATATAGATCATGTAGATGTAGGCGCAGGATAAAAATTATCCACCCCCATCGCGTCGGGGTTCCATCGATTATCCCCACAAAGAATTGATCAATGTCGCTTGTGCATTGACGTTTATTACCTTTTGTGTCATTGTTGTCATCATCGTCATATGTATCCATTGCTGCACTCAATTTTTATTGGAAAAACGCTCACATAGACCAAATCGGCTATGGTTTGTTTACACCCATTTCAAGTCATGTGATCAAGCTCTAGATAAAACATCTTTGATTTCTCTAATATATTTCGTGCCATGCAAAGTTGTGCCATGAGTGCAAAAGTAGCATAAAACTAAAACTTCCCAAGAGTATGGTCACATGGCTTAAAATGGGCAAAACAAACCTTAGCCGATTAGGTCTATCATTGGCAAGTAATTTATCAACGAACAAGAGAGGGCTGTCTCATTTCGCCGAGACGACATCAAAACTTCCCACACAGACGGGAGCCAATGAAATTCCACTGTGATCGCAAAGTGAAGGCTTTGTCTTTTATTTGGCTGTCCCGGCTAGCTAGATGAGATATCCCTTCCATGTAAAGAGATCTTTTGTCCTGCAAATGCTCGAGCCTGGAAGCGTTTATTCTGAAGATTGTTTTGCGACTCAGCAGTGACCCCTACATTAAACGATATTTTTGGAATGGTTGTCAACTTATCTGTAATGTTTTCTTTCTTCAGATGCAAAGATTCAAATCACGATACGAGAATCTTTTCAGGATTGCACTGTGTTAACAATAGCTCATCGTTTGAATACGATTATGGAATGTGATCGAATACTGGTCATGGATGATGGAAAGGTATGATTATTAGCATAGGTTGCAAATCTTTATCTCGGCGTAAAAAGGTGGGTGTAAAATTCAATGACCTATTTCTTCTGATTGAATGGCTTGAAAGAAACTTTAGATACTTATCTATAATTCTACCGTTGGACTTTTCAGAAATTTTGAATAGTTTTGGAAATTACAGCGTATCTTACATTTCAACTCATTTGAGGATGTGATGTCATCAAATTTCTACATCATAAACGAGATGAGTGACAGACCTTTGCTTGATACCATATTGTAGGCATTCATAAATTATGGTTTTCTTCGAAATGATTTCATGTTACGTCAAACAGTTTAGAAATTACGATGGTTTTAAGTTTTTTTGAAATTTTTTATTGAATTCTTGAAAAAGAAGAAAAACACTCTAATTCTGAACATATTGAAGATTTCAGAAAATTCCAACGGTAGAATTATAGAGAATTAGCTAAAGTTTCTTTGAAGTCATTCAGTTCAAAGAAATAGGTCACTCAATTTACACCAGCCTTTTTAAAGATTTGGAAACTATGCTATGATTATTGTAATAACTCCAACATAGTAATCAAAGCTTGAAAGAAAACATTGCACGATTGGTTCGTTAATGCTTGCTTCGTTTGCTTTGATGGCTTAATAGGAACTTCGGTATTTGGTCATACATAAGTGCTCATTGGCAATCTTTGATATATTGATTATTTTGAAAATTACAACGTCTGCCTGGTTTCAAACAGTTTGCCTGTCGTGACGTCATCAAATTGCTAAATCATAAACCACAGAAGCTACAGATTTCTGCAAACCACCATATTACTGATCTTCTTTGTAAAAAATAGTAATGAATTCTTTCAATGAAAAAAAGATACGCAATATTTCTGGGAAGAATCAACACATGAAAGACAGCTATATAACAATCTTTGAAATATACACATTACATTTATAACGAAGTATCCGAAGCTCCCTTCAAACAGTTAAATCAAACGAAAGATGCATCGACCTATCGTGCGATGTTTTTAAGATTCGATTCCCATACAAGCAACTCTGAGAAAATCACCAGACTTTTGTTTGTTTGTTTGTTTGTTTGTTTGTTTGTTTGTTTGTTTCTTTTCTTATTTTATATCGATTATTCAATTAAATCTAGCTCGCTATATACAATATTATATATGTTGAACTCATGGTTGAACTAACTCAAGTAGATAAAATAAGATCTAAAAGAGAAGCAAGAATACAAAAAGGGACTCATTTGAACTTTTGCAACCAGAAATTTTCGAAGAATTGACATTTTTGATAAGAGAAGCGTAAAGATTTTGGCAAGTTCTTTTTGTCGGCAAAGTATGGGCTTTTAGCCAAAGTGAAGATGGCTTGTAAGCTTCCGAGTGAAAGATGTCTAAGGTAATGAAATTAGGACGTGATAACTAAGTTCTATAAACAAATTAAGACACGTATCACTGTCACTAGCAGTTATTATGCATCGTTTTATTTGAACCGTTGTTGAAATACGTTTTACTTAGAACCTAGACCAAGGACATTTTAGCTTGAGGTTTGGAACCAAGATCGTTGCATGCGCAAAATTCAGGTGTGCTGTTTTCACGGGTATTCTCAATATTCTCAAATGAAAGATGCCTTTTTAAAGATGGGATTCTAGCTTCTAGCTATACTAGCTATATAGCAACTTATGTCTTATGTCCGTTATGTCTTGTATTTTGTTTTTCCTTAACCGTTTTCATTTTTGTTTTCTGTTATTGTATTTAATTCTAAGAAATATTGTTAAGTGCCAGTCATAGTGGAAACTCGATGACCTTCTTGTGTCTTTTTCCGCTATGATTGGCACAGTTGAATTGTAGTTGTAGTTCTTTTAGCTTTTTAAGATTTGATAGAGAAAAAAAAGCTATACTGATTCGAAACTGAGTTAGTAGTTTTTAAAGATCTAGGTTTTTAAGTTTTATATTTTAATTTTTTATTCGATTTCTTAATTCAGGTTGCAGAGTTTGATACACCTTCAAATCTGATGTCGAGAACAGACTCAATATTTGCACAAATGGTTAAAACGTCCAACGTATCAAAATAGAACTAATTTTACGAATAGATTTAGAGCTTTATACCTCTATAAACTAACAAATAGTAAGAAGATGGAGGCAAAGAAACAAGACTTTAAATCAGCACACTAAGGCCTCTCGAACTTTAATATTCTCTTCAGAGTGTTACTAAAATTGCTTTCTGAAGAGAACATCAGTTCGAAAGGCCTTAGTGTGCTGATTTAAAGTCTCGTTTCTTTGCCAACATAGGGCTCAAATCTTTAAAAAGGTCGGTGTAAAATTCTACTACAGTTTTCTTTCAAATAAATATCTTGGAAGGAACTAGGGTTTTTCACTGTAAATCTGGTATGGAAATTTCTTGATATCTTGATTAGTTTCAAAATGGCGGAATTTATTAAATTTGAGGCTATGACGTCATCAAATTTCTAAATCCTGAACCAGAAAGCTACAGATTTCTGCTTGCCATCAAATTGTAGATCTTCAGGAACTATTGTTTCCTTGAAGGTTGTGTCATTTTTCCTCCATTGGTTTAGAATTTATGATGATTTAAATTTTTTCAAAATTTTCCACGAATTTTTTCAAAAATAATTAGATTGCCGCCATTTTGAAAAGATCAAGACATATTTACAGCAAAGTACCATGTGTTCCTTTCAAGCCATTCAATTCAAAGAAAAATGTCATAGAATTTTACACCCACCTCTTTAAAGATTTGAAAGATTTGAGCCCTATGCTTTCTTTGCCTCCTAATTTTTAGTGTTTCACCTGCCAAATATAGTCTAACATGTGAGTCAAAGGCATTGATCAACGGTTTGAAAAATAATAGTGCAAAAACACTGTGCGCAGTTCGTAAACTTTTAAGTCCTTCATCTCAAGGAGGCTTCAACTGAATCTTTTATATTATTCCATGGGCAATAATGCACCGTTGATGTGGCCTATATTATAATCAAAATTGTATTTGTACTCACTGTATTGTTTCTCTTCCACAGGGTTGTGAGTAAAGCTTGATAATATTGCTTTTCCTTCGTTCTTCTCTCGTCACAACAAAGAATCGAATGCGGCCATTATTCAAATACAGTTTCAAACTGTATCGCTGCGTAGGAGCTCCAACCGTTTCAACTGTATTTGAATAATGGCAGCATTCGATTCCTTGTTGTAACGAGAGAAGAACGAAAGAACAGCAATATTATCAAGCATACATGCAATCATGTGGAAGAGAAACAACGCAGTGAATGAAAATACAATTTTGATCATAATCGCACATCAACGATGCATTATTGCCCATGATTATTCTCATATTTTGTGTCAGCCTCAGTTCTCCCGTAAGTTCTTTATAAGTCAAAATGATTTGCTTCGACTCGTTCTGAAGGGTGTTGTGGCGCAGTGGTGTGATCCTCTGACGTAGCAGCCAGAATAGTCAGGTGGCTAGGGTTCGATCCCAGGTAGAGTCACATTAATTCATATTGCCCCATCCAGCATCACAATTATTTCTCAGACAAAAAACACTGTGTACCTCAGTTCCCTGCGATGCCGAGTTAGAATGAACAAATTTATGACACTGAAATTCTCATTCCATATGTTTATACATCAAATTTTTTTTATATCGACAGTTACACAGGGAGGATTATCATTCGATTCTGATTCGTTTCAGAATAGCTAAAAGGTCTGTTCTACGGTGTACATTTTTTAGATCTTGTTTATTTCAAGATGGCAGTCTATTTCTTTTCATTGAAATAATTCATTGAAGGTTTTGAAAAAATTTAGAATAATCGTAAATCCTAGATTTGTAGAGAAACATGTCGCTCTTCTGGTTCACGATTCAGAAAATTTGATTACGCCACGGCCTCAAATATAATAAATGTCGCCTTTTTAAAAATAATCAAGAAGTTTTGACGGTAAAGTTGCAGCAAAGTGCCCTGAGATCCGTTGAAGCCATTCGATTTAAAGAAAGAGGCAATAGAATTTTGCACCGCCTGTTTTAAAAGTTTTGGACCCTATATGCTTCGCTTTCATCGGCTCAATCAGATTGCCTAGAAGAAATTAACAATTTAAGCAAAATCAAGTTTGTAAATAAGCGAATATTGACTTCTGGTATCTAATTTATGGACAGACTTTTCCTTAAAGTCACTTGACGGAAATTAAAGTCGTTTAAGGCTGAGCTATTTTTTAGAGTTACTGACACGAAGATCCATGTCTACGTTCGAAGAAAGAGACGATAAGTATATGTGTCTATTCAAAGGCAGTGAAACTTTGAAACTCTGAGGCACTACTTGAACAATTAGTCCTGATAATGAGCTAAAAACTATACTTGTAATGCTAAAATATTTTAGATTTATCCAGAATTATATATAGTATATCAGTATGACGTAATTCGTAGAAATATGGAATGATGTTTTGAGAAAGCCATATTTCCCAGACTACCAATTTTTGTGAAAATTCTGCTTCGTATTTGGAAAAGTGGTTGCAACAGTACATGTCTTTGGTTGATGTGATTCTTGAAGATTTCTGTTTAAAGTTTTTTCATACTTGTGAAAGATTCTTGTCAGTATGGGGAAATGTCTTGAAAATTCATAAAAATTCTCGAGAGTTCTTGGAATGTTAATATGCGCAGACCTTTTGTCGCACATTTGGCAAAATTGGAGGGATATTGGGCGCAAACCAAATATTTTTAAGAGACCATGTTTGTGAAACTGTAATGGCCTCTTCCAGAAAATTAAAGGACAAGTCCGGGGTTGGTATGATTGATGATAAAATACAAGATAATACTGCTATGGATGATGTATGATACTTTTTCCAATATTTTTCGCCTTCTTGTGAAATTACGTATTCAAATAAGCAATTTGAGCGAAGTGACGTCATATCGCACAAACGAAAACGAGGCTGTGCGATTGTCTTTCACCTCTTTATCGTAGCAAGCCTCTTTATCGTGACTGTTACGATAAAATCGTGTACTCATGCATTGAAAATGGCTCAAGAACACGATAAAGAGGCTTGCAACGATAAAGAGGCGAAAAAACAATCACACAGCTTCGTTTTCGTTTGCGTGATATGACGTCAAATCGCTCAAATTGCTTATTTGAATACGTAATTTCACAAGGAGAAGGCGAAAAATAGTGGAAAAAAGTATCATACATCATTCATAGCAGTATTATCTTGTATTTTATCATCAATCATACCAACCCCCGGACTTGTCTTTTAAGAACGTCTACTAGAAGCGATCAATGCCAAGCTAGGAAACTTTTTTCAATTTTTAGTTATGAGTTGCAAGGTGTTCTAAACAAAAGATATATTGCCAACCCAAACGATACCAGAAAGTATCATAAAAGCGGTCTTCCATAAATGTTGATAAAATGTGAAATTCAGTGTTCTGAACATTTGCAACAAATTGTACTATTAAATACAGATGTCCCGTGATATTGCGATCTAACGCATGTGGCATCTGAAAGTCAGGTCCAAGTTTCTCATAAAGGAATGAGTGTATTTGATATGATCTCTCTGAAAGAAAAAACCTTTCTATACATGATGCATCTGCTTTATCTTTGCTCTGAACGTCATAAAGGCTCTTCAGGTGTGAAAGGTGTCAGATGAAAGTAACTGGAAAGTGTGCCCACTGTTTGAAAAATCGCACAGCATTGCCTATGCAACCAATTTGTGCATTTTAATTTCATCATTTCACTGAGGCTTCAGCACAATTGTCAAGGTTTTTTTCATTATTCTAGCTGCACTTTTTCTTTCTTAAATTAGGAATTAGCTGACACTCCTATTTCTTGATATGCCCTCCAAAACGACTAAAAATGGCTCGTTCATAATCATGCAGATTTAGACTTTTTGATGCCCAGCATTGATGGGTAGGCATAACAATATTTCAAAAGTTTCCGTATCATTAGAAAGCAATATCATTTATCATCTTAATTGTTGAATGAAACATTGATAAAACTGAGCCAATCACTGAATCACTTGCAGTTTTAGGAAAAAACCTATAGAAGCACGTTTGCGGGAATTCTTCATTGAGATTAAGATAATGCATTTTGAATTATGAATAATTCTTAAAATTCAGTTAAACCCTCAGGCAACGGAGTTGTAATTTTTCAAATCCGTTTTATAGTTTTTGTATAGCGATGTTTGGAAGAGTGAATACATTTTTCTGACTCACCCGTTAGAGCATTGCGGTTGAAATTACAAATTTGATGTTACAAAATTTGTTCTTTTGTATCAATCTTTAAAAATTTTACTGTAAAATTCTACAACCTATTTCTTTCAACCAATCGTCTCTAAAGAAACTTTAGTAACTTTGCCACCATTCTACGGGAATGTGAGTATTTTTCTACTTTTTTAAGAATTGAAGAAAAATTTCGAAAATAACTCGAAACCATCTTAATGTCTTCAAGAAAACCATAGTTAATGGATCTCTACAATATGGTATCAAGTTAAAGTCTGTCACTGCTCTGTTTACGATGCAACTCGATGACGTCATATCCTCAAATGAGTTGAAATATAAACACGCTGTAATTTCGCAAAACATTCAAGGTTTCTGAAAGTCCAACAGTAGAACTACAGCAAAGTATCTAAAGTTTCTTTCCCGTCATTCTATTCAAAGAAATAGGTCATAGAATTTTACAAACATTTGTACACCGACTAAAGATTTTGAACCTATGCTTCTCATCCCATCTCGTCAGTTGCTTTCCCTTTATGTTACGGAGCCTGAACTTGGCTTGTTTGCCATGTAGCTTTGAAGCTTTGAAGCCTCGCATGTTATTGTTCCTCTTGCTAAACAACATCCATGATCGTCGAAATCATCAAATACAATAGGCTAATAATAGAATACCCAGACTCCTTCCGCGCGGGGCTTATATCTCCGTTGATTCTCGTTAATGATAATGTTCAGATTATGGACAAGAATGACGACAGGCTCAAATATTTTAAATCCATTATAGAATACATTATATCCAGTTTTCATAAATCATATATATACTAGAGTAAGACTAAAGGGAATTCTACAACATCATGAAGAAAATGTGTAAAAGCAACAACAATTCAATAGAATATAAAAGAATGTCATTGCTAAAAAAATATACCCGAAAATAGCCATAAACACCGTTATCACGTATTGACATTCGAAATAATGTCAAAAATCGGCTATCCCAAAAAAGTAGACATGTTTAAAAATCACAGAAAATCATTTAGAGTTAAATTTATGTTCCCCCTTTCCCGCGTTTTGACGATGATCAACTTACATTTTCAGAATAGATCAATTATTTTTTTGTTCTTATCCATCAAAGGTTACGTACTAATTCCATGGATAACCTGATTTTGAGCCATACAGTAGTGTCCCGCATATAAGAAATACAATTTTAAGGAACGCAGACCCTGATTTTGAAAATAATACCCCATTTTATAAGAAACTTGTTCAGGTCTGAAAAAAAGCTTGTTTCTTATTGAAAAACTATGTATTGAAACCTTTGAATTCTTCAGCTTTCCAGTAAACAAGAACTTTGTATGCAGACAAAGCAAAAAGCACCTATCTGGAATAATTGTAGCATTTCCTGAAAGTGAAAATTTGCAAATACAATTCAAAATAGAATTCTTTGTATCACAATCATAGAGCTAATATCCTAGTGATTGATCGATAGTACGTGATTTTTGTAATAAGAAACTTTACCCTGATTTGTAAGTTTATCTCACCTTATAAGAAACACACCAGACCTGAAATTGAAAAAGTTGTTTCTTATATGTGGGACACTACTGTACTCTTCAAGTGAAACTGAGCAGCAATTTTGCGATTTTTTCCAACATTCAAGTGTTGCATGACAATGCGTGCATTCATTTCTGTGCTGCAATAAACCTGAAAATCATTGATGATTTTTTTGAGGTCTGCTTTAAAACCAGGCAACTAACGAAACAGCCAAAGTTCGCGTCGACGATTAGGCTAAAGATGACGGCAAGGAACCTTTTACGAAGATGCATTGCGCCCTTCCATCGAATCACTGTAGAATTGTTAAAGATTCATAACTGGAACGCAATGCATCTTGGTGAAAAATTCCTTGCCGCAATCTTTAGCGTAATCGTCTTGTCATACTTATTTCAAAGATAACCGTTAGACGGTGATACAATTTGGTCTCGTATCCATTATTTTAAAATAAAAATGTGGAGATTGATCTCGTAATCCAGTTTTGATGACTGGTCAACGTGTCTACATTTTTTTAGGACATCAGATGTACTTCCCATCTTCAAAGCTATCTTCACTGATATTTACAACAGATACTAATAATTGATAATTACAAATCTTTTAACTTAATAAACTAGCGAGAAGACACTATACATATTCTAAAACATTGAATAAACAGGGCGGCGGAATTGCATTTAAGAATATGAATACTATGGTGAAAAAATTGTTGTATTTAGATCTACCCTTGAACCTAAACATGTCAAGTTACAAAAATCTTCTGACCCCATTCACGCTGTGCAGGAACACTTAGGGTCCCTAAAAAGTGTTAAGGGACAGACTTTCTTTCGCACCATAGTACCAATGATCCGTAACAATTTTTAATCCTACTTCTCGTAACCAATTTGTTCTTGCTTCGAAAGCGAACTGTATTTGCACTTGTACGGTTCCGTGGCTTAATCGTTGAGGATACTGCCAACTCCACCACTAAGACAGGCTAAGTATCTTTGACGTATGCGTTCACCCCTGGATTCTCCCATTGTTCGACTAGATTGGCTACTTCAGTCCCCTGTGACTAGCAGCGATACCATGCAGGCCCTACTGCGCCAACTCCAATGAACCTACTCGAGGGACTCACACTTCTCATGGAGAATTAAGCTGGCAGTATCCCTTACCTTATTCGTAAGCCTTGTCACAGATCTGTTGCGAGGCTAAAATCATTGCTTTGTTGTGGTAGCTAGATGACTTTTTCTCTTATATTTTAGGTTTTCTTTTTCAAATTTTGCTGCCATGCATAGGTCTGTTGTACTGTGTAAACGGAGTGATGGACTAAAATTCCTTGACTCGCAACGCTTCGTTTCGAGGTCTATGCGTGTTTATGGCACTCAAAATTGTATAATAAATGCTTAAATACTATCTACTTGTTCACACACAACATTCCCATATTGGTTGTTTCATCTTCAGTCAGATTTTCCACTTGTTGTTGTTGTTGCAGAAGATATATTCACTTCTTCTGTGGTATCTGAGTTTGATGCAGCTTGCTCCTGAATAACGGATGGAAAAAGCACATCAGTACTTGGGATATTGTTACTTTTGCTCCTAAGTGCAGAACAAGTACGTCGTGTTATTCACTTCTTCACTATAGTGTACTTCACTATCGGTTCAGATGGGGATGTGCGCAAGTTTTGGGTAGCTTTTCGCCTGAAAATTCTGGAATTGGAATAAACTATCACAGGAAAATTTCTGTGATTGGGGGGTATACTTTCACAGGGAATTTTCTGGGATTGGGGTTGGCTTTTACTAAAAATTCTGGTAATGGGTGTTGGATGTCCCCATTGATTCACAATAGATTTGTTCGGCTTGCGACCATAACTGAGAGGATATCCCTTCTTTCGCCTTGAAATTGAATGCCCCTTTATAGTTGAATTGTTTTTGTTACTTCTTCAAAATTCTGGGATTGGGTATCAATATCTGACCTATATTCTGGGATTGGGTCATAACAGAAATCCTGGCGGCGCACACCCCTGTATGAATTTATAGTGAAGTACCTAGCTTTCATCAGATTTCTGCTTGGTTAAAACTGGCTCAAGTTGTAACCGGTTCATAAAGTCGCTTTGGGCAAAATGTTACACATTTCAACCAATACGTGAAGGTGAAGGTGCGGTTTTAGTTCCAAGCCCTAGGATTGCAGAAGTAGAGAAGACCTAATCGAGTCCGTGACCCCTTGTCATGATGCTCCAGTGGTATGGCTTTACCTGGGATTGAACCACGTCCACCTGACTGTTCTAGCTGCAAAGTCAGAGGATTTATACACCACTGCGCCACAACACCTACAAAACGGGCCAAAAAAATGCTATCAAATTATCTTCATTACTTTCAAATGGTTTGTCCCATTTTTTACAAAATCAGCAGATCGAATACTTGGTACTTGCCAGTTTCAGTTTCATCGTCACTTTCCCTGAATGTTGCGAAAACTCATTCCACGCTTATTTCTACTAAGCAGAAACACAACATTCTCAAAAGTCAAAATAAAGACTTGGAACTGAAAATTCGCGATAATGAGCTTGAAGTAGTCAAAAGGACAAAATACCTTGGTGTGCAAATTGACTGCTCCTTGGATTGGAAAGAACAAATCAAGGCAGTTTCTAGCAAGGTCCCCAGGGCAGTTGGTTTTTTGAGACATGCCAAGTCTTTTCTCCCACAAGAAACTTTGCGAACTCTCTACACAGGTATTGTTGAGCCCCACTTTCGATACTGTTGTTCTGTTTGGGGCTGTGCTGGTTCAACTGAAATTAATCAGTTGCAAAAACTTCAAAAACGTGCTGCTAGGATTGTAACGCATAGCAGCTTCGATGCCCCAAGCAGACCCCTTATCGAAGAGCTGGGATGGAAGACCATTGACGAACTTGTAGCCTATGAGTCTCAGACAATGGTCTTCAAGTCCTTAAATGAGCTGGCTCCGCAATACCTATGTGACCTCTTCGCACGAAATTCGCAGTTTCGCAGTGTTCATCCTACAGCCTTCGCAATACAGGAACCGACCTAAGGCTACCCAAGAAAGGGTCAAATAATGGCATGGCCAGAGATGTTTCTCCTGCAGAGGTGCAAAACTGTGGAATAGCCTCTCAGCCGAGTCTAAGCAGGCAGCCTCACTGAAGAGTTTCAAGACTATTGTGGTACAGGCATCTTTTTCTTTCGCTTGATTTTAAATTTTAAACATTATTGTACATAGGTTTTGAATATTGTAAATAAGGTTTTATAGTTTGATTTAATTAATAGCTTTTTACTTTGTTTCTGATTTTAATTATAGATTTTAATTATAGATTTTAATTATTGTTTTTATCGGAGGGCCCCTTGAAAACCAGCTTCTGCTGAAGGGCAACCCTCCTTAAAAGAATTAAATATGAAAATATGAAAATATGAAATATGAACGGTAAAAATTATAGACACGCTACTTACTTCAGTTTCACTTATGGCAGGAACAGACGAGTCGTCTTTTAGTAGGCAACAAACACTATCTTTGCAAGTAGTATCAACACATCGCAGCAAGCATGGGCTTTGTCTGTCTGATACACGAATTTCCTAAACAAGAAAACACACAGACATTTAGATAACAAAGCAAATAGAAACGTCATGATCAAAATGATGAAATGACAAGACGATGCTCTCTGAATACTATCTCGGTCTTGCCCTCAACGTTCTTCCCTCTAAAATGTATACATAACCTAGACTCATTCCAAAAGTCTCTTGTTTCGCTCCCCAAACTGACTTGTCGCTACGACTTGTCGTCTGTTTGACAAATTTGATTGGCTTAAAAAATACAATAGGTATTGTTTGTATGAAAGACTGCGCTCTGATTGGTTGCCCAACAATTTGGGCAGAGTTGCCGTTTTCAGAAGCGTAAGGAAATAAGTCCCTCAACTGAAGCGATAACAACAACAGCGAAAGCTAGAGGGACTTATATAATGAGTCTATGCATGCCTACGTCCATGGGCTAAATGAGACTGCTGTCACTGAGCACAAGCATCGTAGCAAATGTGGACAAACTTGCACCTTTCATATAAAATATTCACATCGCAAAGGCTCTTGGGCAACTGGCATGCATTGCGATCGTTTGGTTTCTTTTTCGTGGATTTTCATAGATTTTATTAAATTCAAGCCCAATGTTTAACACATGGAAGGAGAAATATCACCGCATCTGGAACTGCAGGGGCGTGCAGCTGACTAGGGCTCTTAAATCTTTAAAAAGGTCGGTGCAAAATTCTATTGCAGTTTTCTGAAATAAATGGCTTGCAAGGAACTCAGGGTGTTTTGCAGTAAATCTGCCTCGACAATTTATTGATAACTTAATTAGTTTCAATATGGCGGCATTTATTAAATCTGAGGCTATGACATCATCAAATTTCTATATTCTAAACTAGAAAAGCTACAGATTGCAGCTTGCCATCATACTTTAGACCTTCATAAACTATGGTTTCTTTGGAAGTTATATAATGTTTCCTCTATTAGTTTAGGATTTATGATTGTTTGATTTTTTTCAAAAATTCTCATGAGTTTTTTAAAAATAATGAAATTGCCGCCGTTTTGAAAAAAATCAAGATATCCAAAAATTTCCACGGCAGATTTACAGCAAAGTACCATAAGTTCCTTTCAAGCAATCCAATTCAAAGAAAATTGCAAAAGAATTTGACACCAACCTTTTTGAAGATTTGAAAGATTATGCCCTGACTTGAGTGACATCACAAAATTGATTTCATGCAGCATGAAATCAGACCACCTTTACAATCAGGGCTGCAATGCATGCTGGTTGCTAAGGAGCCTTTAACCATTTCATCTTCACTCGGTGCTTGTCTTTGTTGCTGTTCGTCTAGTAAGTGACCTTTCCCGAGTCAAGGTATTTTGGACAAAGCACAGGAAACATTTCGTCTCTTGAAAGAAAATTCAAAAATTTCCTCACCTCAACAAATTCAGGTTGAATAGTAGTTGAATGGATTCCTTCTTCGTGAAAAAATGCTTTTATTGATTCGGAAATGGTCATGTAATCACCACGTGAGGAAAGCTTAAGATGAAGTGATGCAACGATCTTGGTACCAGCTAACTGCCAAACATGAAACTCGTGAACTCCAACAACCGATGGGAACTGGAAGAAAAGTAATATATATAAAACATGATGTAGCAATATTGCTTTGGATTGATATGCCACTGCAGAGTAGATATTGATTGGAAACAATACGAATTGACGATTAGTCAAGACGCGGCTATAAAAGCCAAGCCAAGCCACAAAAGATATCCTGAAACCAAGGTTCCTTCGAACAGCACCAAAAGGGGCTATTCATGGAAACAGTTGGTTGTGTTTGATCAGAAAAAATTCTGAAAACAGTAGACTTGGTAGACTGACCCTTAAATTCTGAAAACGGCAGGCGTGGCAGGCAGGCCTTCTAATTAGGTTTAAACCTTCTCCTCTAAAAGGCAAAAGAGTTGGCAGAATTTGGGGACATTTTGAAATTAGTCAAGGCGAATCTAAAACCTACGTTATTTGTGTTTACACCGAAACTGTGTTTCCATTTCCGCGAAATCTAATATTTTCAAAATTTGGTGGGGTTAGAATTACCAATCAAACACAACATAAATATTGGAATTAGAGGGATAAATCTAGACTTATTACAATCGTCGTAGTTTCGCTCTTTGATGGAATGATAATCGCTACAACTTTGACTCACAATCAAACTATTCAAAACATCGGCCAGAAACTGATCAACTTCGAGTTTTGTGAATAAGGTCTATTGTTTAAAAAAGATTACATGACGTTGATAACACGATAGACATATACCTTTCCCATCAACTTTTCTTCCAATTCTCGTATTTGTATATGAGTTGGCACAGTTTGTAGCAATATCATGCTAGATTCCTTCACTGCAATAGAAAAAATGAAATATGTTAGATAACATCTCTTTAAATGGATTGAGATTTAACTATACTTGGTTATTTTTGTATTGTGAAGTGTGGCTATTTTTCAAAATTTCTAAATCCACATTAACCTTGTCACATTCATTTCGTATCTCCACGTACCGATCAGAAAGCTCCTACGCCTAAGTAAAGGATATACGCCTATCAGCTTCATTTATCAAGGAAATACTTTTTCAGAATGATGTAGCACTGAAAGGCTATTACAGCAAAGCACCACCGTTATGACCACTTTTTGACATCAACCTATCGTTCTTCCTTAATTAGCCTATTTTTCTTGCATTACTTTTCAAAAATTCAAGGTCCGAGTTTCTTATAAAGTATTGTCTTAAAGGCAGGAGATTACTGTAAGTTTCTAGAGAGTTATTTCATCATGAGGTTTGTATTCTATCCTGGGTAAAATTTGTTGCTAAGTGACAATTATTCATTAAATGGCTTAGACACCAATAGGGATTTCTAGACTTGGATTTGCCAGCCTCAAGTATCTGACATCCCCGGCAGTATTGTTTTCAAATATACTTACACAATGGGACTGAAGACTTCAAAATGATTGCAACCATAATGATACTAAAAGGAAAATAAACACTTTTGAAATAGAATCCTACAAAGTGAATAAGAAATGGGACCTTTCTAATAGTTGTAAATAATGTATTAGATTAAATTCAAATATTTTTGCCTCAATGTACATAGATGAAAATAGGAGAGAGAGCGAGAGAGTTATCGAAGGAATAAAATTGTAAACATTAAAAACTGAAAAAGCAAAAATAGTTCGAGAATGAAAATCTTCAAACAATAGAAATACTAAAATAAGGCCGGGGAAGGGGGGGGGGGTGATGAGAGGGACCAAGCCTCATATTTTCATCATCGTTTTAGAATTTTGCTGATAAAGTCATCTCAAAAGCTTGTTGGTCACAAAGCCATATTTGGTATATCAACAGATCTTAAAATCATCTCAATATATTTCTTTATAACTTCTGTCTTCAAGAGGTTCTAAAGGTTGCTTTTCCTTACCTCATAACAGGGTCGACATAAAGTGTCCATTTGCCCTTGCCATAATAGATGGCTAACGCACTGCAAATAACGATAACCGAGCCCAGCGCATCACCAAGAACGTGTAAGTAAACACCTCTAATGTTCATTTGATCACTTGACGTAACTTTTTTGGGTTTCTTTGAATTTTCAACATCCTGGAAAGCTAGAAAAAATCAGTTCAAGAGTTATCACGAAAATCATTTTGTAAGTAACAAATCTGTATCACTTTAGTTCACTCACGGTATCTCAAGTTCCTAATGACTGTAAATAATGTATTTGTTGATATTATCGTCACTAAATCGAAAATTTCGATCCAAACTAATCGGGCTTTCCTCATCATGAAAAACAGCAAGTAATCTGCCAACGATAGCCTGACGTCATACAGTAATAGACCTTTTAGCTATTCTACAAAAGAGACTGGATCAAGCGTTATTCTTGTGCAAGATATTCTCGCGAGGCTTGATCAAGTCGCGTCAGAGCTTCTATCACTATTGTTCACATTAGAAAATTCTACGAAATGTAGCAAAATAAAATTGGACGAGTCCCATTCTTTTCAGAATAGCTACAAAGTCTATCCTATGATCCTACAAGACTTAAATCTAAGATCGTCAAATTTAGTTAACAGCATAGAGCATTAACACCCGGGGGCATTCCTCCAAGCAATTATTGTTTGGCATACATTTGAATTGTTTTCCTCCCATGCGAAATGTTTGCCAGTCTGAACAGACTGAAAACTATTGCCTAAACGGGGGGGGGGGGGGAGAAGGGGTTCTTGGCCAAATTTTGAGTAGGGGTCTGCCGCGAGCATATTCAAAATGGTACCGTTGGCTAGACCTAATTTTTACGAAAATGGTACCCTTGGCTAGACCAATTTGACCATTATCTGGACTAATTTTCACGAAAATGGTACCCTTGGCTAGACCGTTTACTAGGCCAAAATTGCAAAAAGTATACCCTTGGCTATAAAAAGTCCAAAAAAGTATACCCTTTGTCGCGGCACATCCCCAGGTACCGTTACTATGGAAGAATCCCCCCCCCCCCACTCGTGATTGCTTAACACAAAAAATTTGCTCGTGAAACAAGTCATCGATCTTTTTTAAATGATTTCATTTAAATGATAAAATGAAACATTTCCATCTAAGACCCAGTTTACACTATGCTGGTACGACATGAATACGGCATGAAACTGTGCCGTATTGGCCTCCCGTTTACACTATGCCGGCATAGTTTCCACTTGAATACGGCACGAAATGAATACGACATGCTAACTGGCTTCGTCGCTCTACCGGCATAGTGTAAACGGCGAATACGGCATCATTTCATGTCGGATTCACATCGAGGCGATAATCTGGAAAATGAGAGCATGTGAATTGACAAATCCTCGCTCTGCGCATGGTCAAAACCTATCGTATTCATTTCGTGCCGGTATAGTGTAAACGGCGATTCCGTTTTGACAGAAAAACGAATACGACACAGTTTCATGCCGTATTTATTTCGTACCGGCATAGTGTAAACGGGGTCTAAGTCAGCTCAGCTTGCCAAACAAGTAGTAGTGACCAGAGGGAGAATATTGCCGTATAAGGCGCAACTTAAAAGATGCAAAGAGTACCTGACGGCGGTGATTTTCGTTGAAGCATGGCAGCGAAGCGATGGGTTTCTAACCAAGATGCAAAGCCTTCTTTGATGGAATCGACAGCTCGTTCGATTTAAAGGGAGTACTAAGACCAGCAGCCTTTGCCATCGTTTGTTTTTGTTTTTGTGAATTTCGTACAGTTAGTTATTCTGGAAGCTGTGCAGAGCAAGTCGCTGATTTCGCGCAAAGCATGCTGGTCTTTGTACTCCCTTTAAGTTAAATCACTGAGGGCAATGCATGTTGGCAAAAAACACCCTCTGCAAACGAACATAAAGGATCCTGAAACAATGCAAATTGAGGTCAGGATTGCCTAAGAATCCAGAAATGTAATTTTAACTATATTTGATGCCAAAAATATCATGGCCATAATTTCAGTTTATTTGGACCCAAAAATATCATTTTCGGCAATATTCTGACCTAAAAATATCAGACTTACCTCCCCGTCTGTGCATGAGCTGAGTGCCCCCCCCTCCCTGATTGTTAAAAAAGCCTCTCGAAAGCAGGGGAAAAGAAGCTGACTCCAGCACTAAGTCTATTATGAAAGGAGATGAAGCTATAAATTGACTTACTTTTACTCGTTGCTATGACAACATCCAATCCACTAGCCTCTCCTTCGGCCTGTATAGCTGCGAGCATCATACCCATCTTATATCTGGATGGCGTGGTATGCACTCGATTATTCGCCAATTCACCCAAGTCTTCCTCAAGTTCTATACGACTTTCATCTGCAGGATCCTTTCCATGTTCGATATCAATCTGATCTTCTTTTGAGATGACTTTATTTGCGATAACTACTGTGGTTAATTCTTGATTGTTTTCGACGGTTCTCTCGAGCTCATTGCCGGTCCCATTAGTGCTTTGTTTTCCATGGCTATGACCGTGGCCGCCGTGACCACCATGACCGTGACCGCCATGGCTGTGACCATGACCCAAATGACCTGAAAAATTGGAAGAAACAACGATCTTTAGTGTACAAACTAAAATTCTCTCACGAGTGCCAAATCACTCCAAAAATCTCGTACACTTTCGTGAAAAAATCTTCCACAATGTTCACAAATCCGAAAATCTTGAAAATTCTCGAAAATTTTATAAATCTTCACAAAATCTTATAAAACCTCAAAGAAAAGCATAAGAATCTACGAAAATCTTAAAAATCCCAGAAATCTTCCCTTATTTATATATGTATATTCGCAAACAAATCTTCAAGAAAATTCTTTGAAAATCTCAACAAAAAGTGTTGCAAAATCTTGGAAAAGCTCGGAAAATCTTTGGCAATCTCGCAAAATCTTGAAAATCATAAAAACTAGAAAAAGTAGAATTCTCAAAAGTCTTTAAAATCTTAAAACATCTATAAATATTTGAAACGGTCAGATAAAAATCCAAAAATCTTTCAAAAATTTGAGAGATTTTAAAATACCAAAATCTCCAAAGCTAGTTTAGGAGTAGACTTGCCCCAAGTCTATCTTCTCAGTCCGTCTTACCGTTCCCCTTTCCGTAGTTCCTGGATCTATCTGCCAATCCAACATTCCGGAAAGAGGGCAAAATCTCTCTCGCCCTCTTGACGGAATGTTGGAATGGCGGATCCAAGAACCACTGAAAAAGGGAACGGTAACACGGACTGAAGAGTTTTGGAGTGATTTGCCCCTCGGTCTCTCACATTAGATATAAGCCGAAAAGACAACCAAAGAGTTTTGCATGATTCGTTCTCTTGTACATCGCAAATCTTATCTGATCTAAGAACCAGACTTTAGCAAGAAAATCCTAACCTTTTTTGCAACGAATGAGCTATCCTTTCGAAGATAATACAAAAGCTGATCAACTGTGTGGAAAATGATCACAGCTATTGAAAGATATGTAATGGCCTCGGCGGTGTTCGTTTGTTGTCATAGATAAGAGAAGGCCTAATGGCGGAGCGAGTCTCATTTACCCTTTTCTAGAATTCTTGAATCCACATAACTTACTACTGGAACATTGTTTTCCTGCTTGTCCTGTTTCTAATCATTGCACTGCCTTGTGCAGAAACTGGGCTTGGCGTGAAAGGGGGAATTGGCTTGGCGTGCAAGGGGGAATTACAAAACAAGGAGAGAAGGAAAGAAAATATTATCATATGGCAATCGATATCTATTCAAGAATTCAAGAAATAAATGGTAAGCAAAACATTCATCAGGCTTTCTATTATGACAACGAACGAAGCCCCAGTTAGGCCATCCAAATATCTTCCTGTGGCCCTTGTACTGATGACAAAATAAATGGTGTATTCATTTACCTTGGAAGATGAAAATTCCCAGAACGTTGACAAGGAGGCCAGCAGCACCAATTCCCAATACCAATAAAGGAGATTTGATTCCTTCCGGAGTTACAATCCTTTTTAATGACTCTACCGATATGGAGAAACATAGAGCAACCAAGAAAACGGAATTGACAAGTGCACCAAGAACCTCTGCTCGAACCCAGCCAAACGTATTCTTTCCAACATTATGTCGATGAGCTTGTTGTGATATCTGTAAGGAAAACAAAACTTTGAAATGGCTGAATTTATGACATTACAAAGGGTTTTTATCATGAGAAAATTTGTATCAGGTCATAGTAAAAAAAGTTTCGTAATTCAACATAAAAATGTTTGCATTTTTGTACTAAAAGTTCTTTATTTGTTTCTTATTCTTAAAATGCATCAATTATCAATGTGGTCTCTACCCGGGGGGGGGGAGGTACATAACGTGTTCAGACGGGTATGTGCCGCCCATATGGATGGGTTTTTGGGCCCAAAACTCTCTAAACAAGGGTCCTTTTTCGGCAGATTTTGGATGAAGATGGGTGGGGTTTCGCGGAAATTCGCAAGAAATGGTTAAAATGGGCAGTTTTTCGCCAAAAGTCATCATAAAAGTGGGTACCAAGGCAAGTTTCGGTAATAACAAGAGGGTAGCTTTCTGAAAATCGGGTGGCAGACCCCCGTACATCCACAAGCCGTGTACCCCTTCCCCCCAGGGGATCTCTAGCACTGCTGCAAATATGTTTCTTGACATAACATCATATGGTAATAAAGAATGTTCTGTTATGTTCAAAACATGAACGGCTAGTTAACATTACTCAAGACCAAAGGTTCAACGACTTACAGCATTTAACTTTGCATTTAACTTTGCATTAATAGGCAGGGAAATTTCTCAAGCGATCTAAGGATCTGCCTAGCCCTTGATTTTACGCTTGATTCGTACTAAATCGACCATGCAGATTTAAACTAGACTTGGAAACATTTTATTTTCACCGGAGGTGTCTATTTTGATGACGTCAATAACAGACAATTTTTACAACAAAAGTGGGCGTAACTCTTTGCAGGTAAGTCCAATGTGATTCAAAATTCTGTAGTTAGATTGCATTTGATTAGAGCTTTCGAATGATCTATAGCCTTTTGGATTTTGATGAAATTGGTAAAATTTCTATGACATAACTAAGCTTTTTTTTAGAATATGCTTCTCCTTTTCACGAGGCTGAGAAAGACCTCACTTTCGTTTATGTAGATTGCAAATGGTAGCCAAGGGACGAAAGTAAAACGATCAAACAGGTTATTTCTACTTAAGAAAACATGGGATATATGTCGTCTGAAAAGGAAAACCCAAGACCATAATCAATATAGAAACAACCAAAGACGTTGGGTAGGTAAGACCTTTCAATGTCGTCCAATGGCCCTTGGTCAGAGCCTTGCAAAACACGGTCTGCCTGCCGAGCTGAAATTTCACCCCACTTGGATTAGGATCTTCAGCTCGATCAAATGGGCTGAAAATTTCCATATTATCGCATATCATAATCGTTAACCAGGCTGGAATTACTGGAGCATGCGCATGCCTTTTTGAAATGATTTGCCTTCGCAAATAATACGGATAGGCCTCATCGGCTAAGGTAGGTTTGAAATATGATAGAGAAATAAAAAGATGTTTCATCAAGAGATTGATCATATGACTTGAAATGGGTGTAAACAAACCTCAGCCGATTTTGTCTAATTCATTATTGGTTGAAGCCACCATATAATCGATGCAAATTCCAGCTCGGTTAAAATTATGTGTCCTAATGGGTGTATCAACCGGACCACCAGAAGTACGGAATGGATTAATCAATGGATCCAAGGGATAACGGACCTTGAGAACCGCAAAGATATAAGGCTGCGAACAAACCCAAGGTTGACTATGATGTATTGAAAGGGAGAAATTCTTTAAGAAGAATGTCATGTCTTTGGAAGAAAATGAGTCTATTTCTAACGAGCTCAAACAATTCTTTGGAGAATGAATCCATAGTCCTGGAGCAATTAAAAAAGCAAGGTACAGTACTGGACAAAATATTTGGAACAAAGTTAGTTTTTTGGTGATTATCTCAGTTCTTCTCACTCTTACATTTGCACCACCTCTATTACCCCCGAAACAATGTTGGTTGGCATCTTGAAGCTGAAAACATCCAAGCAACATTGTATCGGGGGTAAAAGGGGGGTTGTTCATTTGAAAATGTAGGATCTTACGTTGTTCCAATATAGTTATCCACGATTGAATCCTGGACAAAATCTTTGGAACAAACTTAGTTTTTGATGATTGTCTCAGTTCTTCTCACTCTTACATTTGCACCACCCCTTTTACCCCCGAAACAATGTTGGTTGGCATCTTGAAGCTGAAAACATTTAAGCAACATTGTATCGGGGGTAAGAGGGGGTTGTTCATTTGAAATTGTAGAATCTTATGTCGTTCCAATATATTTTGTCCACGATTGAAGGTATTATAGAAAGGGTTGACAAGGACGAAGGAGGTACATATTAAACTGGGATTGGTTTCCTATTTACCTCATTGAGAAATTTTAAATCTGACAGGCGAACAAGGGAAGGATTGATGGCAGGCTTTGAACGCTAAACAAGGAAGAGTCACGAAAACCGAAAACGCTGCAAATAATGGAGAAATACAGGCAAAATTCAAACTTTGTATCAAAAGGTCCAGCATCCGATTTTTTGCATTTTTACTTTTCGGTTTTCAGGTTTCTGCAAATGTTGATGCAGGTTTGCGGGTTTTGGTACCCCCACCCACTGAAGCCCCCTCGTGCTGTATTGGTCTTGTTACAGATCAATTCCAATCCGAATCATACAGGCCCTTAGGAAGCGGGGGCAGGGGGGCTCAAGCCCCCAATTCCCGGGATTGATATTACATCAATGGATTCAAAATCCTTATGCCAACTGTTACTGTTTGGAAGCAACAACTTAACCGTTGTTGCAAATCGTATAATTTTAGAAGCGTCGATGGCATATTTGAAAGCAACAAAAAGATTCAGTTAGGGTGGCTCTGCTCTCTGCTCTGGTTGGGATGGGGGCAGAGTTACCTTAAATTTTTGAGTAAATCGCAGCGCCCATTCGTTTACGTCTTCGTAATGTAGTGTTTTTTGTGGTAATGTTGTGTTGATAAACTATACTATTTATTAATTATCTATTGTAAGTGCTATTCACAGTGGGAACTCGATGACCATGTGTCCATTTTCACTGTGAGTGGCACACTCTATCTTATGTTTAGTTTATCCGTTAAATGTAGTTGATTTTAAGGAGTATATATAAAAAAAAAAAAAAAAAGCCCCCAATAATTTTGAAAACAATGGTGTTACGTCACAAGCATTAATTAGATGTATTGTTCTCTATTGTTTTAAGAAAAATTGCCCCCCCCCCGCCCAATCAGAAGCTGTTTCCTACGGCCCTGGAATCACATACTGACGAAACATGATATAAACGAGTTAGAAGTACAGAAGGTTTATCATACGAGTCCCTATAATAGGACGTGACGCTAAATTTTTATTTCAAAGGACAAAGAGAGAAAAGAACTGAAGAAAAATCCTTTCAATACATCTCAGTCAACATATCAATCTTACCTTCATCGTTGGCAAAGTCCGCAATGTCTTAGCTATCCATTGATCAGTCCATTCCGTACTAATAGTGGTCCGGTTGGTATACCCATTGGGATAAATATAACTCGTTACTGTAATTTGATCACTCGTTATTGGTCGTTAGGTCGTTATTGGTCGATAGGTCGTTGATCGGGGTATGGCGCGGGTATGGCGTTAATCCACAGAGAAAGAGCAAATGACAGACAGACAAGGTCAGGACCGGGAAAGGAGTAAAAAATTTATGTTCCTCTATAAATCATATGAGCTGCTAAAAAACGATCTGAGAGCGAGCTTTTCTGAGCATCCTTAGGCAGGGAGTGATTGGCCTTGAACACACATGTGGAGTGAACACGAAGTATGGATTGAGTGGCCTTGAACACACATGGTTTTCTTCGTATCTGAAAGCAGGCGGCACCTTTGTAGGGTGAATGGAGTAACCTCAAATATTGAAGGAATAAAATGTGGAGTTCCTCAAGGCTCCTGCCTTGGGCCCCTTTTATTCCTGATATACATAAATGTCAATGATCTGCCGTTTTCTCTTAAAAACAGCGAATAACGATGTATGCCGATGATACCAGTATATCATATTCTTCAAAGGATATCGACGAGCTTAATGAAACCCTTAAAAGATACTTGGACTCCTTGAACAGTGGCTTGAAGGTAATAAGCTGTCTCTGAATGCAATTAAAGCACAAGGAATGGTTATAGGTTATAGGCTCTAGGCCAGCATATGAGTCAAATCTTTCAATAGGACACAGAGAAACCCGCAAATCTTCCAATTTCACGCTTATAAGCCAATGATATCGTTGTATTCCGATCACATGACTGAAAATAAGGCTTTCAAGATAAATTTTCGAGTACCTTCACGAAAATAAAAATGGATATTTACCACGAGTCGATTCGAGAGGCCTCACTCCACATTTGTTTTTCTGCATATGGTTAAAATCTCGTCAGGGATCGGCGTTACATCGAATTTCATTCCTTCGAAAATTGGCCTATGTTCAAGAATTCTTCAGGAACGCTACAAATAAGATATAGCTTTCAAAATTTCACATGTTACGTGAATTATGTCCAGGAATAACATAAGAATATTTGTTTGTGTGATTTTTGGAAATCCTAGACGAATTAAAGCTATTTGCTGCGAAGAAAGCTAATGGGCCTACCTTCACCCGCAGCAAAATCCCAGTAATCGGCATTAAGTCACTCTTTTCGCAATAATTACCAGCGGATACATTAACGAATAACTTCACCACAAATCCAATTTCTTTCCACCATTCTATCATCGATAATTTCGATGAAATGTGACAAGACTTTACAGCCTCTGCAGCAAACCGTCCAACTACCGTCGATTCAAAGTTTTCTTGTTGCAAACACCAGGAAAGCTTGCATAAAACAAAAGGTTGTGCAAGGCTCAGGTCTCCCATATGACACAGCAAATTGTTACCTTTGATAATAGATTATACACCTTTGAGAATAGATTGCAGGAGAAATTTCTTTAGACAAATTATGTACTTCTCCGATGTGACAAAGAAATTTGCAATATTTGAGAAATGTTTTAAGTTTTCTTTATTTTGCAACGACAGAATGCCTCCAGGAGTGTGCAATCTATTCTCAAAGGTGTCATTTTGCTGTGTCATATGGGAGACCTAAGTCTTGCAAAACCTTTTGTTTTATGAAGTCTTGCAAGACTTCCAACGTGTTTACAACAAGAAAACTTTGAATCGACGGTAGTTGGACGGTTTGCTGCAGAGGCTGTAAAGTCTTGTCACATTTCATCGAAATTATCGATGATAGAATGGTGGAAAGAAATTGGATTTGTGGTGAAGTTATTCGTTAATGTATCCGCTGGTAATTATTGCGAAAAAGAGTGATTTAATGCCGATTACTGGGATTTTGCTGCGGGTGAAGGTAGGCCCATTAGCTTTCTTCGCAGAAAATAGCTTCAATTCGTCTACGATTTTCGAAAATCACACAAACAAATATTTTCATGTTATTCCTGGATATAATTCACGTAACATGTGAAATTTTGAAAGCTATATCTTATTTGTAGCGTTCCTGAAGAATTCTTGAACATAGGCCAATTTTCGAAGGAATGAAATTCGATGTAACGCCGATCTCTGACGAGATTTTAACCAAATGCAGAAAAACAAATGTGGAGTGAGGCCTCTTGAATCGATTCGTGGTAAAACCAGCTCTGTATCTTTATTGCTCGAATATCCATTTTTATTTTCGTGAAGGTACTCGAAAATTTATCTCGAAAGCCTTATTTTCAGTCATGTGATCGGAATACGACGATATCATTGGCTTATAAGCGTGAAATTGGAAGATTTGCGGGTTTCCCTTTGCCCTATTGAAAGATTTGACTCATTTGCTCTCTAGGCCTACTATCAAAAAGATACCAGACAAATCAGTACCGACCCCGTCTTTCACGATTGGCGACTCGGATATTGATGTTGTAGATAATGCTAAATACTTGGGAGTAAAACTTGATATACATCTTGTATGGGATGATGAGCATACCAAGGCTTCACGTTCAAAGGTATCTCGCTCTTTGAGTTTCCTAAAATATGCTAAGAAACTGCTTCCAAAACATACCCTTAGTACCTTAGTCAGATGTATAGAGGTATTGTTGAGCCCCACCTCCGCTTCTGTTGCTCTGTGCGGGGCAGCTGTGGAGACTCTCGCCTGTTAATGCTACAAAAGTTACAAAATCGTGCTGCATAGTCACTAACAGTAGCTTTGATGCACCAGCAGCAAACTTAATAAAAGAGCTCAAATGGCCGACAGTTCAAGACATGATCAAACAAGAGACAGCTACCATTGTTTTCAAATCAATAGATGGTCTCGCGCCCACTTACCTCTCCTCTATTTTTGAGAAACTCGACTCGGGAGATTGTAAATTTGAGAAATAGTGAGACTGACTTGCTTGCTCCACGAATGAAAACGAGCGATGGCCAAAAAGCATTTTCGTTCGATGGATCAAAGGTTTGGAATGAATTAGAACATGAGGTCAAGCTAGCCCCCTCTCTTTTTACTTTTAAATGTAGATCAAGTAGAAAATAGCTTTTTATTTTGTACAATTATTCTATTTTAACATTGTAAATATTCCTTTTTATTTTAATAAAATTGTAATTAGGTTTTGCCAGGGCCCCCTGAAAAGCGGCCAGTCTTGGCTGATGGGGCCACCGTGTTTAAAGAATTTAAAATGAATGAAAATGAAAAATGAATGGGAGGGGGAGCCTAAATTAGCCCCCTCAGAACTCCGGATTGACAAGGCGTAGAAAGAAGAAACTTAGCTTAATCTTTTGAAATTGAATGTTGAAAGTCCAAATATCTAATTTATTTTTATCTAATTGTTGTGACGTCATCAACCTCTTTGTTGGACCTCAACAGAAATATACTCGAGCTGACTCTACATTACATCCACGCAACTGGTCGCTTCAGTTGAGATCACCGTAAATCTAGTTAAACGTCGCCAAACCACAAAGTCCATTTTCGTAAAGTTTCTTGTCGTAGAGTCCTGTCCATATTTTCCTTTGCAAGCCTGTTTCACATTGGATGTTAGGCTTATATTAGAAATCCAGACCCGATAGCGGTGTCTCGAGCCATGGGGACCTTGGGTGGGGAGCAGTGACGGGGATGGTTGTTGTCGTTGTTGTTTCCTCGGCCGGCGTTCCGATTGTTCACTATTATATTTTGGCCTGACATCTCATGTGAGACCGGCTCAAATATTTATTTGTAAAATGTTTTTATAATTAGCATTCCTATCTGTATTAGTTGTAGCGTATGTATAGTAGTTTGTAGTAGTTGTATTTTAGTTTATATTAATTCCAGGGGGTAGACATGACATTTTGCTCCTCCTGGTCCCCGTCCTTATAGTGTGGTATAGTAGATTGTAGGTAGTGTTTAGGTAATTTTGTTGTAAATTTTTATATTGAATATAAAAAAAAACCTCTTTGTTTTTGACCGAAAACAGTACTCTACAGCATAGGAATCTGATGTCGTCGTGAGTGCTCGTGGTCCATGGCCGAAACCTCCAAAGCCTCATTTTCAAAGACCAATCAGACGGCTAATAAGCGAAGAAAACAACAGGAGCCCGTGAAGATTTTTCTAAATTTTACCTTTGTTCATAAAACGCAACCAAGAAAAAAAACATTTTCCTGCCTATCTAGACAGGTTCTCGGAGAATTTTAGAATGCATCTTTGGCGAAAAGATGAACAAAAGAATCAGCAGTCTCAATATTTCAAACGAGCCTGAGATTTAGACCCTGTTCATAAGAACAGGTTCATCTTTGGATTCGTAAAAAGTATAACGGGTCTTCCCCCTGGGGGGGGGGGGTACATGACTTGTTGGTGGACGGGTTCTGCCGCCCGGTTTTCAGAAAGCTACACTCTTTCTAATTACCGAAACTTGCTTTGGTACCCACTTTTAAGATGAATTTTGGGGGAAAAAAGCCCATTTTCTACTATTTTTGCGAATTTCAGCGAAAGCCCACCCATGTTTATGAAAAATCTGCCGAAATAGGACTCTTGTATGGAGAATTTTGAGCCCAAAAACCCACCCGTATGGGCGGCACATACCCGTACCTTCAACAAATTAAACTTTTCTGCTTATCCGTGCCATTTTTTTCCCTTCATCTAAAGAATGATTCTGTTCTGGAACAGTCGAACGCTCTTGAACCGTTAGAACTTTCAACTTTGTAGCGGATTAAACGTGTACCGGTACAGTATAAACGGGGTCTTTATCTCCGCGGTGGCAATTTTCTGTACAGTTAGACTGTGCCTATAGGCTATGTGCCGTAAAAAGGAAATGGCGAGAAAATATTGGGACAAATGGAGTGCCAAAACGGGGTGAGGGTTCTTCCGCGGTAAAGGTACCTGGGGGTGTGCCGTGAGCAAGGGTATACTTTTTCGGACTTCTGTTCAAGACAAGGGTAGACTTTTTTGCAATTTTGGTCCAGGCACAGTCTAGCCAAGGGTATCATATTTGGTAATATCGGTCTAGGGAACGGTCATGTCATCATATTTTTGGTAGCAAGAATCTCGTATTTGACAATTTTGGTCTAGCAAAACGGTCAAAATTGGTCTAGCCAAGGGTACCATTGTCGTAAAAGCTAGTCCAGCCAACGGTACCATTTTGAATATGCTCGCGGTAGACCCCTACCCAAAATTTTGCCAAGAACCCACTCCCGTGAGTGGCAATAAATAAGACTTACCTTTAACGCAAAATATCCAACGAAGAGTGACACGACATCAGATAACATGTGAAAGGAATCAGCAACTAATGCCATTGAATTTGTGGCATAACCAACAACAATTTCAGCAAAGAAGAAGGCCGTGGTTAGGCCAATCATCGTCACTAAGCTTGCTTTTTGGCTGCAACACGCACGAACCATTTTGATTTCGATTTGATTTCTTCCCGCTCTGGTTCCACTACTTTACTTGGTCTCTGCAAGTGTTTGTTCTCTTCTTTCGAATTTTCCTGAACGTATGACAAAACTGACAATGAGATGCGACTATGAAAAGCACTCTGGATTTGGAATGATAAAAACGATTTTCTGCAAATATCAGTAGCTAGCATGAGCTCAGCCTCGCTGTGTCATGAAGTGTAAATTGTGATCCGAGCCTAAAAACAGCTCAAAGCTGAATGTATTTTATGTTCACGCCAACTGTTTTTAATTACCCCCTTGGTCCATAAGCTCATGAGATGTTGTTTAAAAGTAGACATCGATATTATTCGGCATCTCCCCCCTTGTTTTCTCACAGGGAGCCCAGGAATAATTAGCAAACTCTTGAAAAAACAACCCTAAAATAAATTACCTGAAGAAACTTGCGAAGGCTTAGAGCTGCAAAGGAACTTTGAAAAACGTAACTGCGAAGGAAAGAGAGGCGAGAAAAGAGAAGATTTCGCAAGTCCTTTGCAGTCTCCTACGCAGCGCTTTTTCAGGCAATTTATTCAAGGGTTGTTGTTATTTATTTTAAGAGTTTGCTGATTATTCCTGGGCTCCCTGTGGTTTTCCGTCTCTTTTTCACGAACCAAAATAGAGACTTGTTGCAAATCCACAAAACGCCAAGTTCATAATCCCCTGTGGGGGACAAAAATCTTAATTTTTGAATAATAATTAAAAAAAATTTTCATAAAGAGCATCATTTCACACTACCACACTACCAGCAGATAAAGTGTTTCATTACTCCCTCCTGGGGCCTCCTGGTCACTATAAAACTTAGTAGTGGTTCATGCGGCTGCGGCTATTACTAAAATAGGGCACGGGGAACCGGGTCCCGGGGAACATGGAAACGGTACGAGATAGCGGCATGGAATTTATGGTATCTTCAACAACCACTCTTTATACAGAATACTCAATCAAAGGTGCAGTTTGTGAAGAATTACTTAAATGGCTTTGGGGAATATGGAGATGAGAAGCTTTACAGATAAACCCACTTTCGTGAAAAAGAGGAAAAGTTTGAAAAAAAATTTGAGAAATGAGAAGCAAGCGTACTGCAAAATTCTATTGTCAAGACTATGCAGAAGAACATCCTTTTTACTACTCTTTGAATACTTTTCGAGATTAGCAGATTTCTGAGAAAGTCACCAAAGCTACCAATCTGAAAAAAGAGCCAGGGACGGCAAATTTTTAGGGGGCCAAAACTGCAAATTTGAGGGCAAGATAAAAGGAAAACAGCATAATTAAGCAATTTTCGAGAGGGCAGGAGGGACGGTCGCCCCCTTTTCCGGCGTTCGTGAAAAGAGCCCTTCCAAGAAGAGGCTCAATTTTTCCTTGTTCCTTGATGATGCGACGAACATATAACGTGCATCTACTCACAACAAAGTACCTGCGTCACAAGCGTGTTGTGAGTCATGATCGCTTTTATTTACGGTGGTCCATAATAAGTGCCATTTGAAGATTTCCGACTTCCGACTTTTCTGACGAGTTCCGACTTTTTGTACCCTGTACCAGTGAGAGAGTCTGGTACCCAGGGTAACTTTTTAAAGACTTTTCTGACGAGTTTATTCCAGAGGGAAGCTGCTGATTACATACATTATCCAAGGACTTCAAGGAACAATCGAGACTCAATAGGATGCATCGTATTCTATTCTTAGTTGTACCCCCTGAAATCACAACATTTTCTCAATGGTTTGCGATTGGTCTATAGTTTATTCAGCTTCAGACCACGCATGAAATCCGTGAAAGCAATCCAAAATATGACTTTACGCAAATTTTTTCCGCGTTCCCAGACTTTCAGACAAATTTTTCTTGCTCCCAGCTTCTAAAACCATGCGTAGTTAGACACTGTTGGTGTGCTTCTATGGAGGAACGCTGGATAATATGTATCTGCGGAGGAAATTTCTTATAGTACTGCGGTGGAGATATCGAAAAGGCAGCGAAGAGAGACGAAAGAGCTTTTAATATTTTCGTTCTTTCGATATCTCCACCGCAGTACTATAAGAAATTTCCTCTGCAGATACATATTATCCAGCGCTCCTCCATAGAAGCACACCAACAGTGTCTAATTACCCATGCTAAAACGTGAAAAGCTCTCGCTTCCAGAGAGCTCGGAAATGGCTATCTCCATAATGGCAAAATTGCTTCAACTTCGAATTTAGAACTAGACTCACGAAATTCCACAAAAGCGCACCATAAAAATTGACTTGATGTATATTCTTCCCGCGTCCCCAACCCCTTGCTCCCTGAAAACTCTGAGAGGGTATCTCCGTGGGGTTAGCAATCCACGAAAATATAACTTAACGCAAATTCTTTCCTATGTTCCTAGACTTTTCAGACAAATGATCCCTTGTACCTAGCGGATAAAACGTGAAAAGCTCTTGCATCCTGAAAACTCTGGGAGGACATCCCCATAGGGCGAAGAAGATTGCTTCAACTGCGAATTCAGAATTAAATGGATTAGACTCATGAAAGCAATCTACAAAAATATGACTTGAATCTATGCAAATTCTTTCACGAGTTCCCAGACTTTTCAGACAAATGCTTCCTTGGTTCAAGCTAATAAAACGTGAACGTGCCTTGCACCTTCAACAATATGCATCTCCATACAAAAAATGAGTTCATATGGACAATATACACCCCCCAGTAACGACCCCGCCGGACATTAAGAATACAGCAGGGAAATTTTTGAAACTATAGGTGGATTGAATATCGTGACGGGGAAAGGAAAAATGTCGTCTGCTACCTATCCTACTGATGGAACCTGCATGATTTTCGTCGGGGAAGCAAAATTTTCAATGGGGAAACAGCAGAAACAAGGCGGGGAAAACCGTTAAACTCAAACTTTAGCGGGGAAACAAATTTTCTTGGTGGGTCATCCTTTTCCCTTGGAAGGGCATGGTTTCAGCGGGGTCGTTACTGAGGGGAGGGGTGAAAAATATAGTTCGTCTCAAAATGCGGGATTGCTTTCAGAGACGTAGGAACCGGGGGGGCACTGGGCACACGTGCCCCCCCAAGATTTTGGAATAAACAAAGAAGTGCCCTTTTTATTTTCAGGAAGTGCCTCTTTAGCTTAATAAAATAAGTGCCCCTGAAGTGTCGTGCCCCTCCAAGTTTGAGATGCTTCCTACGTCCCTGATTGCTTTGCCCAACACAAAAAGATTCCTTCAACTCGTAAAAAAAATTCATCAACTAAATCCCTATTATTTAAATTCATAAACATTTTCTCGTGCTCCAACGATTTTGGACAGGTCCCAGACAAATATTCCTTTTTTCGAGCCTTAAAAACGTGAAAGACCCTTGCTCCCCAAAACGCCTTAAAAAAGGCAAAAAAGCAAGACCAAATTTGGCGCACAACTTGCGCTCTCTTCAGAGTGATATCAGCAAATTAAACATATCAGTCTTGTATGACCTCGAAGATAAAGTTTCTCCTGCCTACCTGAAATGAACGATCACGATTCACCGCGAATTTATATAGATTGCAGCTTTCCTCTTCCAACGTTCCCTCACCAGTCCGCTTCCTTTGCTTGCTTCTTGCAAATGACGGGTAACAGGTCATACGCTCGAAAAAAGAGGTGGGAAAACCAAAGGCTAGTCTCCCAGTGGAAGTTTTCAAACAGGTCGCTTGCAACAAAGAGTGATGTCAAAGACCAAGGTACGTTTTCAGTTTTCATATTCATTAACAAATATATCTGAATACACGTATTTTTTTCGTAAGAAACTAAGTATTTGGTCCAGTACTGAAAGTTTCTTAAAATTATCAGATTTTGAGTACTAAGAGTTTCTTATGAGTTTCTTAGAGGTTCCATAACAATCTTCGTGTTCACTACCTGTGACCTCGTAAACATTTCAAAACGATGTGTTTAAGCCTTTCCAATGTTTACACATTACTCAAGTACCTTACGAGTAATATGATACAGGAAACGAGTGAAGGTAAAGTAAAAATATGTCAAGGATGCCCTTTATCAAAGTAAATAGTTTCTTAACTTATATTCTCCCAGAACTGGAGTTTCTTAATTTTTTTTTTATTTAAGTTGAGTTTCTTATACACTCATTTTTCTATAAGAAACTAAGGTCCGGGCTGGTAGGCAGTTTCTTAATTTTTTGGGCCACTTTGCTACCAGAAGTTTCTTACGTGTTTCTTATATCTTTAATGCCGGAAGTGTAGAGTTAATTTTGTTTTGTCTAAAGGTTTCCCAAATTACTTAGTAAGATCTCAAAGCGAGTAAATAACATAATCCGCACTCAAAATAATGTCCAAACAGTTGCTATAACTGTACTATGTCAAAACATTTGTGTTTTGCGATAGGAAAATTAAAACTGTAAATTACAAAAGTTTCTTAGCTTTTTCAATTCAGCTAGGGTTGTTTCTTAGCTTTTGAAAAATTGAGCCTACCGTTTCTTATAAGCAGTTTCTTATAAAAAAAATGAGCGTAGGCAGTTTCTTCTAAAAAAAATGCTTCTTCTAAGAAAAATGAGCGTACATGGAAGAACTGTCCCGACACCAGATACGTAATTGACTCAAGAATCAAAGGGATGCAAACACAATAAATGTATGCTGGATCATACCTTACAATGGCCTTTCAGCTAACACGGAAAGCAGCTTGTTCTTTCTCTTTCTTTGAATCAACAACGTACGAAATTTAACTTTAAATCGAACAGCCAGGAAATTGTCAACCGCACTCTGGGTTCAAAACATGAAATGTTCAATTATCTGACTGTTTCGCTTGGAAGAAAGATTTAGTGCTAAATGCAAAATATGAGCAGTGTGCAAAAACTGGAGCACAACGTCTTAACAAATAGAACATCAACCTCGTCCCCGGGGCCTTTTGTCGTCCCTGGGGACGAGGTTGATAGAACATCCTTGAAAGATAATATTTGCACGCTTTACAAATAGAACATCAACCTCGTCCCCGGGGCCTTTTGTCATCCCTGGGGACGAGGTTGATAGAACATCCTTGAAAGATAACACTTGCACGAGAAAGTAGCCTGGCCTTTTTTCATTTTTTTGGCCTGTCCACAGGCTAACGAGTGAGAATATCTTTAGCACGGTGAAATTAAATTTCATGGGTTGGAGGCGTAGCTCCTTCACAGGGTAACAATGAATGGTTCCAGTCTGGTTCCCTGACGTCATTTTCGACTAGGGGGACTGGGCTCCACGGATGCGGTCCAAAATAACGTCTGGACAAAAACTGTAACCATGGGCCGTAACCATGCCGTGCTTTAACAAAGAACGAGCGAAGCCAGGCTGTGGACTTTGGATTCTAGAACGTCTCTAGGGAAACTAATCGAACGTCCTGAAATGAGCGAAAGAGTTTTGTTCTTCACATAAAAAGACAAGTCCTTGTGGAGGTTTCCCAAAAGAAAAGTCTACAAAACCACACCACACACAACCGGCTTTCCAAATAAGGAGTGAGAAGTTTGAGAAAAAACTTTTCTGGTTTTTGTCCAGGCGTCAACAAATCGCTTCCCTGGCGCCCAGTATCCTCACGCGAACGCGGTCAAGTTGACGCACAGGGAACCAGGCTGGAATGGTTCATTTCGGAGCCATTTTGTAGGTCAGGAGATAGTTATGTTTCCAGACAAGTATACAGGGCAAGAAACCTTAAAGATACCAAACGATATTTAGAAAACTGCAATTATAATGTGAAGTATGTCAAAAAGGTTTCTTAGACGAGAAGGTTCTACTTCTAGAATCATGCTTTGCTCTAGTACTGTACACATTTTCATAAGAAACTTGGATCAGGCCATATATATTTTTTTATGCCATATTATTATTTTATGCCATATTATTACATATTTCAGGCCATATTTTATTACTATAGTAATAAAAGTTTCTTCATTCAACATGAAAATTTCGCATTCTGGTGCTAAAAATTTCCTAATGCGTTTCTCATTTCTTAGATGCATGAATTGTCATGTAGTCTCCAACACTTGTTGCAGATATGTTTCTTGACATACAGCACAATTTTCAACAAGAGTTTCATTTTGCTTCAAAATATCAAATTACAGGGAATATCACTGAAGAATAAAGGTTCGGCGACAAATTTGCTATGGCATGTTTTAATTCAGCTTTCAAAAAGTTTCTTAGCGCTCTCGTTTTTCAGCAGTTGCCTGTTTTGCGATGTTAATAACAGAAAATCGCATGATTGACATCTTTTTTTCAAAAAGCGTGTGTTCTATTCGAAATCATATCAGATTTGAAAAGAAAGAAGAATACTTTAAGAATATATTCAGGCTCAAAACGCAATTTTCTTAAGAATATCGAGGCTGGACAAAATCCATACTATTCTTATAAGAAAAGTGTGTATTCCTGTTAGAGTTTCTTAAACTTTGGCTATCCTAGTACTAGTTTCTTGTAACCAATTTCATGCTTAAAACGTGCATCCCAAGAACACCTAAAACTCTGGTGTGTCACAGATTTATTATCGAAAAGATTCAAATATCATCTGCAGGCATATTGTTTTGCGAATGTTGTGTATTGTTGTTGTTTTTTGCATTTTCTTCAATTTTGCATGAATTGAATAATAATGAATAATGAATAATGAATAGCTCGTTGTACAAGTAAAGTATCCTAAGAATGCCTAAAACCCTGGTGCGTCACAGACTTAAAATCAAATGGAGTCACACAACATTTGTTTGAAAACCTTCTGTTATACGGATGTTCAGAGTTGATATTGTTTTTTGCATTTTATTCTGTATTGCATACATTGATAATGAATTGCTCTTTGTGGAAATGAAGCACACTCATTTTTTTTATAAGAAACCTAGGGTTAGTAGGCTTAATTTTTCGAAAGTTAAGAAACAACCCTACCTGAATTGAAAAAGCTAAGAAAGTGTTTTAATTTACAATTTGATTTTCCTATCGCACTCAAAAATGTTTGGACAGTGTACAGTTATAGCAACTGTTTGGACATTATTTTGAGTCCGAATTATGTTATTTACTTGTATTGAGATCATGCAAAGTAATTTAGGAGCCCTTTAGACAAAACAAAATTAACTCTACACTTCTGGCGTTAAAAGTATGAGAAACGCATAAGAAACTTTTGCTAGCAAAATGGCCCAAAAATTTAAGAAACTACCTACCATCACCGGACCTTAGTTTCTTATAAAATCAAAGGACCTTAGAAGTGACTCACGGGCTTAATGATTTTATTGTGAAATTTTCCAAATTATTCCATGAGAATGCAAAGGAAGATCAGTGCAATTTTATTGCACCTTCCTCGAAATATGAGTAAATATGCTGTAATGTTACGTTACAGAATGCAGTCTGAGGAAGCAACCATCAAAAATTGGCGTGCAGGAAATGTTTAGTCTTTGCTTGAAGATTTTTCAGTGGAGAACAAACAATCTAATTAAACACACGAGCAATCAAATTAATCACAAAATACACGTTTTTTTTATTATAAGAAACTTGGATCAGCACTTAGTACTAAAAGTTTCTTAATTTCGCATGAAAATTTCGGTGTTTTAGTAGTAAAAGTTTCTTAATTAGTTTCTTATTTTTTTGGGCCTAAAATTGCGGTATTGTTCGAAGTTGAGCCTTCTTCTCGAGAAAGGGCTTCCATTTTGCATTGACATTGTCATCAAGAAGAAGCCATGCACATCAAGGCAAAAATTTACCAATTTTGCAGTTAAAAGTCAAGAAAAGACGAAGGCACCTTTGTTAGAGAGACATAGAATAAGAGAGACATACAGACATAACGTTTTAGAGTTTCTTAACTGTTCTTGAGCGTAGTACTAGAGTTTCTTAAATTTTTGGGCATCGTAGTACTAGTTTCTTATAAACCAGTTTCTTATAAAAAAAACGTGTAATCCGTTTTCAGCATGATTAAACAGTGCTAGTGTTAATAAGAAACTCTTTTCAAGAATTCAACTAAGAACTAAACCAGTAAGAACCTCGACTGAGAACTTGGATACTGCTCAAGAAACTTGTTTATTTTGTCTGAGGAGGTAATTCGCATACTGGCGCTGTATTCTGGTAAAACTCACGAAATGCTTGGGAAGTTACCTATCAATGAATACAACGAACATGTAAGAAGGATGCGGAGAAACTGCAAAAACCTTTGGTACCCATGATCTGCTAATTTCAACTGTTTACTGAAAGCTAAAAGAGACTTTCAGTACTGGGTGGGAAAATTTATTGGTTTCTTGAAAACTCTTCGATTGTTGTTCTACTTGACTGATCAGCTGCCTAAAAGTTCTTAGAAAACTAACAATAATCTTGAAAAAATGCTAACAAAGAGCTTTTTGAAATAATTTTGATGGGAATGTCATTGAGCTAATTACTGCACTCAAAGAGTTCATTTTGTTGGAGAAATTTCCCTTAGCAACCAATCTCATGAAATGATGCATCAACACAGGCGAGCAAGGTGGCTGCCATGCCACACGCATTATATTTTCCAATCTCGGCCTGTTCTCATCTGCAGTCCCTCTATTTTCCAGAAGTTTATTATTCACAATTTAGCACAAACCTCAAGATCAATGTGCTTTGCACAAGTCAACTTAGAGGTCTAGTCCGAACAAAACATTGAATTCAGACTATTGCTGAGCAAATTAAAAGTCTAGGCCTACTTTTGAAGCAAAATCGGCTATTATTCAAATAAAATGCACAGAAAGTTAAAAAATGCAAGGCTTGAATTGAAAATTGATTTTAAGCAGCTACGAAAAAGTAAGTTGATAAACTTCTTGATCAAAGATGAGAGACGTACCTTTCTCTCGTTGAATGCAGTTTTTCATCCAGCATTTTGAGCGCGCAGGCTCCGCGACCATGATTCGTTCTTTCCGTAGAGTGGCCGCGCGTGCTCAAACCGCTGGAGCGTTTGACCTTTGAGATGTCATACACCTCAGGAGGGCCTCCGCTGAACGACAAGCTTTGAGCTCGCGTTGTTGCAAGGCTTGATGGGCCTTGATGTGGACTTCATCACGTCCTTCACCCCATGACATAAAGGATTTTGTAAACAGGAAAATGCCCACCACCCCTATGACTTCACTACCGTGCGTCAAAAATGAGTGTAGAACCCTGGCGTCTCACAGACTCATTACGTTCGATTGGAGTCACAGCTGTACTAATCTGCGAATGTTGTGCGTTGTTGCTGTTGATTGCATTTTCTCCTACTTTGCACACATTAACGATAACGAATTGCTCTTTATGCAAGTAAAGAAGAGCCCTGGCCTCTCACAGACTCATTACGCTCGATTGGAGTCACAGCTGTACTATTTTGCGAATGTTGTGCGTTGTTGCTGTTGATTGCATTTTCTCCTATTTTGCACACATTGATAATGAATCGCTCTTTATGCAAGTAAAGAAGAGCCCTGTCGTGTCACAGACTCATTACGTTCGATTGGAGTCACAGAGCTGTACCGCTTTGCGAATTGTGTCGTCGTTGTTTTTTTGCATTTTCTTCTATTTTGCACTCCTTCTAAAAGGTCATGTAGTGGCGGTCACCTTTGCAAAGTTTTCACTCACAGACCATATTATATTTTGACATGACAACAGAGAGAAACACTTGCTTTGCTTGAATCTTTCGTTTGCATGTATAACAAAGGAGCTCTGCCATCTGCTGCAAAAGGTTTTTGCTCTTGAACAAAAGCCTTCACCCCACATCATTTTTACGCGAACCCATTTTCTCTTCATATCGGATTCGTTTCATATTCATATTCTATATTTTCCAGTTGCCCTGAAGAAACTAATCAGCACTGGAAGAAAAATGCAGAAGGCAAAAAACCAAATCGATGCCTGCTTCTTTAAGTAGTTAGGCCCTCTTCTAACCCAACACTATGTATTTCATGTGTTCATATTCAATGGTCGCATTTTGTTTTATTGAATTTACAGTACTCCTGATTAAAGGGCTACAGTATAACTTGAGAAACTGTCTATCTTAATAAGGAAATTCTTGACACATCTCTATTTTAATTTCACTTATTTCCTGTAGCATATTACTCGGAAGGTACTTGAGTAATATCTAAATATACCTTTATTAAGACGTGGGAGCAAACAGGAATAAGTGAAAATATCTTGTGATTCACGTGATTCGGCTGTCCCTGACGTTGTTTACACCACCCACTTAAAAAACGTGATTTTCCTCCTGAGGAGACATTCAAGCACGTTGGAACTTTGCATCATGAAAGGCATACACGTATCTTTTTATAAGAAACCGCTTATAAGAAACGGTAGGCTCAATTTTTCGAAAGTTAAGAAACAACCCTACCTGAATTGAAAAAGCTCAGAAACTTTTGTAACTTTTGTTAGGGGAGATGAGATAGGGTTTGTTCGCAGGGGCGCAAATGAGGGGGGGGGCGTGGGGGGGTGTGACACCCCCTCAATAATTTCAAAACTCGGTCCCAATCGCGATAAAATCGGTCCCGATCTGGCTCTGAACTTGAACCTGAATTTTTCAGGACGTCGATACTCGAAATGCAAAGATTTCTGTGTTAGCTGTCAGAGAATGGCTGGGTTAAGTCAGGTAAGGGATGCCTTCTGAGCCAAAGTAGAGGATGTTTCTTCAAAAATTTTCTTCGTGCTCCAATCTATGGGATAACTGTCACAAAACTATCAAAGTTCCCTTGTTGCTAATGGTAAGCATGATATTGGGAGATGCATTCTAAGCCAAAGAAGAGACCGTTTCTTTGAAAATTTTCTTCATGCTCCGATTTTTAGGATAACTACCGGGTGCGCCAAAATAAACTATGCACGTTTGGCAGGCCACAATAAATCATACGCACTGGACCGATTTTGAAGATTTATGACTCATTCGTTAGCAGAAAGCCAGAATTGGATACCGGGTTTTTTGCAAATTTTTTCTTTTTCAGCTTTTAGAGCTAGAAGCGAGTTTCCTAAGATTTTGTTTTCGAAAACACTGAAGACGATCAAAAAGCATCGATCAAATTTTCTAAAGAATCGACTTGAATGGACAAAGAGAGAACTTTTTCGTGGTGATTTGCGATCTAAAAATCGACCAATTGTAATCTGCTGTACGAGAGTTCATACTGAACCCCCAAATCCCCCTGAAAACGTTTTCTCTTTGTTTATTCATGTTGGATCTTTTAAGATTTGATCGACGTTCTTTCATCGTTTTCAATATTTTCGAAAACGAACATTTAAGAAACTCGCTTCTAGCTCTAAAAACTGAAAACGGAAAAATTTGCAAAAAGTCCTAGAATCTAATTCAGGCTCTCTGCTAAATATTAAGTCATAAATCTTCAAAATCGGTCCAGTGCTCAAAATATTGTGGCCTGCCAAACGTGCATAGTTTATTTTGGCGCACCCGGTATCACAAAACTATCAAGGTTTACTCGCTGCTAAAGGCAAGCGTGATATTGGGAGATGCATTTTAAGCGAAAGTAAAGGATGCTTCTTCAAAAATTTTCTTCGTGCTCCGATTTATAGGATAGCTCACAGGATAACTATCACAAAACTATCAAGGTCTCCTCGCTGCTAATAGCAAGCATGACATTGGGAGATGCATTCTAAGCCAAAGTAAAGGATGTTTCTTCAAAAATTTCCTTCGTGCTCTGATTTATAGGATAACTCACAGGATAACTGTCACAAAACTATCAAGGTTTCCTCGCTGCTAATGGCAAGCATGATATTGGGAGATGCATTCTACGCCAAAGTAAAGGGTGTGGCCCCAAAACATTTCCTGGCCCCTAGGCCCATGCATTTCACTGCCTCCTTCTTAATTTACCCTGGCCACGCCACTTATTGATTCCATATGAGCAAGCGTGCATGCCTAAAAACATGGCTATTCTGTGAAGCTTTGACTGGATCATTAAGGGAAGATGGCTAAGATGCTAGCCAGAGACAAATTGATGTCGAAAACTGTTTGTTTAATTCTGTTTCAATCGTTGGGAAAACACTGTCTGTTATAGTTGTATTTTCGGTAAACTGTGGCAGATAGGAAAACTTTATTTTTCATACATTTGCAACAACATTTATTTCGCAAAAATCGGTCCCACGTGGAAGAAACTCGGTCCTTTGAGCACACACCCCCCTCAAAAAAATTTGCATTTGCGCCCCTGTTTGTTCGCGGAAATGAAGTGTCCACCAGTGCAAACAGTAGATGCGCATGCGTACAAGTATTTTTAACATCGATGCGTTGCGGCCCTCGGCTATTATCAACAACAAACTACTACGACTGAAGCGCCCAGCTTTGCCAACGGTTGATTGGTGAAGCGGTAGTCTCCGGTTCCTCTTACCTATGCAAGCAGAGTTCGAATCCGCTAGGTGGTCACTTGCTCTTTACAATTTTAATTCTTTACGTACCTTAGTACCCTAGTTTTCCGTTTGTATTTTAAACATTCCTTTTATTTGTAGTAGCAGTTAAGTGTAGTTTTATGTAGGTCCCCTTTAAGGTAAAAGTTTTTTTTCTTCTTTTTTGTAGTTACGTGTAGTATTAGCAATTATTTTTCTCTCTAGTAGTTACGTGCAGTGGTATGTTCGTATTTCCTGTTTTATGTTGCCATGAGGTAGCGGTAGTTTTCGCTCCAATTGGTATTGTATTAGTAGTAGGGTATGGTATTTTGTAAGTAACGTTGAAAGTAATATGTATTGTAAGTTATTAAATGATGTATAGAAAAAAAAATTCTTTACGTCCCTGCTTATTCTGCTGACTCTGCTAGCGCAATCAGGTATGAATATCATATTCTGAGCTCACAATAATGCAAGCAATAGGCCTAAACCAAAACCAACCCTAACCCTACGTTAGGCTGAGAGCAAGAGGCATCGCACCACTTGTACAGACGGGTATTTGTCTCACGAGCACTCTACAGCATAGCTGCGTCGAGCTGTGCGCTGTAGTTTCCCCGCTGCCAACGCTAAGTGCTCTCTATCTACCCCTGACCACAAGAATAAATGTACTTGACTTGTTCGTGCACAACACTAAAATGTGTTCTACATAACTCTTAATTTGTACGTCCATGGCCTACGCTTGCTCACAACCAGGGAGCTTTACACCCTGGTCATAATGAGTGAAGATTGCATCGAAGTGTCGTAATTTTGTGGGAAACTTTCCGATTAATTACACAAGTCCGTAATTTTTATTTTCTTTGCTACTGTTGTCCCAATGGTTCTAGCGACCAATCAGTCCTGAGAATGGAAACTAAGAACTCTTGTACTAATTCAAAACCTAACTGTAATACGCATGCGCATCCACTGCACGAGGCAGATTGCTCTGTGAACAAACCACTTAAGCTTTTGTTCTACACAATAGAATCGAGACATACATTATTATTATTTATACACGAAACCCCTTCAGCTAAAAACCTAATACAGTTCTTTCTACTATAAATAATGAAATTAAAAAAAAATGTGCTGTTCTTCCAGACGGTCGTGTTTGGGGTTATTTGTTTCTTGGCATGTTCAGCTCGTCAAATGCGCTTTTAGTTCTTTAAAGACCTCGTCTCAATTTTAATTTTCCTATCGCACTCAAAAATGTTTTGACTGAGTACAGTTATAGCCACTGTTTGGACATTAGTTCGAGTTCGAATTATGTTATTTATTTGTTTTGAGATCTTATTAAATAATTTGGGAGCCCTTTAGACAAAACAGAGTTAACTCTACACTTCCGGCATTAAAAGTAAAAGAAACACATAAGAAACTTTTGGTAGCAAAATGGCCCAAAAATTTAAGAAACTGCTTACCAGCACTGGACCTTAGTTTCTTTGAAAAAATGAATGTAATGCGGGTAACTGCATCGACAGATAATGAGATGATTTCTCAAGTGTATGAGTGTATGGGCCTAAATTCTAAATCTACTTCACTACAAAATATTGACTTTGCAAATTTACATGTTATCAAAATTGATCTAATTCATTATAAAATTTTGAAATTGCAAATTTACATGTTATCAAAATTAGAAACAGCAGCGAAAAACAAATTTGTGTTTGGAGAAAATACGCTGTGTGAAAATGTTGATGAGAGAAATTTTTCGTATCTGAAAGTTGTCGTGTCTGAAATCTGTTGATATCATGCGAAAAGGGGTGAAATATCTGATTTTACAACTTTGATAGCGTTTCTAGCAGCCTACCTAGCTGAATAGAAAATAGTTCTTAATCACTTGCGTTTTTACCAAATGAAGTGAACATCTGAAAAAATGTTTGTCGCTTTACTCCGGGCCTTACGATTGATCACAAAGTTGCGCTTACTACTGAACAGTCTGGTTGAATTTTTACATAACGAAAACCATTGAACAGGCAGTCGGTTGTATCAGTGGGCAGTGAGGGTACCGAGACACTAGCAGAGGTACTGATCACACTAAAACAACGGCAATCCCATAAAAACATCGCATGCATAGGACAGGAAGAAACACAGGGGGTCCAGGAATATCAGTGAACAGACTGTACTCCAAACTGCGACCTCGCCTAAACCGATTCTTCTCGTTTGTCGTTTTACACTTCACCACAGTTTTATTTGATTCGTTTTGGTTCATTTCTATCTTATTTTAGTTCATTTTTTTGTTATTGTATTTTGTATTAGTTTCATTGTGTTAGTTTAGTTTAGATTAGTTTAGCTGCCATGCCTGTAAAGGTAGTGCATAATACTATGATGATGATGAGGATGAGGATGATGATGATGATGATGGTGATGATGATGTAGTTTAGGTTTCTTTGGTTCCTTGTGATCTGAATTATGAAAACAACAGCTGTGTAATTTGATACAGATTACATATCATCGAGGTCGGCCTGCTATTGTTGCAGTATGAAAATATTTTGTCATGTGAGAGCTGTTGTCTCATTAGCTGCGGTTTATTCTATTGTAACAATAGCAGGCCGACCGCAATGATGATGTAATCTATATCAAATTACACAGCTGTTGTTTTCATAATCCATATCACAAGAAACCAAAGAAACCAAAACTGCAGTCTGTTCACTGATATTCCTGGACCCCCTGTGGAAGAAATGCAATCAAAGTCGTGCTCTGACTAGAAATCTGAAACTATTGAGGTGAAAATGAAAGAATCGATGAAAATATGCAAAAAGAGAAGACGGAGGAAAGGAAATGATTTCGAGGTTCCAGACGAGGTGACGATAAAACCTAGATTGAGTTTGTGAATCGTAATCGACGCACCAAAGAGTTCTGTAAACGATGTGCAGAAATCAGTAATTTACAATGTATGAAACCACTCTCGTAAAATGTCACAAGATCAAGTGGTTTGACTGTTTTTGAATGATTTTCCTCATACCTTGACGCCATTTTGAAAATTCCTCAGTTGTTAATGCTTTGATCGAGGGCCAAATTTGAAGTGATTCCATGGACAATAATTATGGAGCGTGATTAAGGCCAAAACTAAATCATCAAATAAAACCCACATTTGGAAATTAAATCCGACAAAATGAAATAATAATCTCTTACAAATACTCATTTCGAAAAAACAAAATGCATTTCAAAATCGCGAGACAATATTAAATGCAGAAAACAACACGAAATGAAATCGAAATCAAAATAAAAAGCATAATCTTAAATGAATGTACAAGACGAAATAAAATGCAAACACAAAATCCAATCCACAAGGAAATATGCAAGACTAAATCGAAATATGAAACGAAATCCTAATCCTTATTTGAATCATAAATAAAAAAGACAAGATGAAATCAAATCATAGATTGAAAGCCGAGACGAAAGCTTAAACAAAATGACAAACGGAAATCCTAATTCGAAATGGGAATGTGACACCCAACACCAAATCTAAAGCAAGATGAAATCCAAATGTAAACAGAAATCCCAATACGAAATAAATAAAAAATTAAAATGTGCAAGACGAAATCAAAATCTAAAATGAAATGAAAAGTTAAATCATACATGTAAGGCGAAAACTGTCTGCTTCAAATCTTGGTGGATGCTATGTTGGGAGCCCCTCGTGCGCACAGTACATATTTGAAAGAAAAGTCTCGTTTCCATGTTCAAATGGCCATTTGCAGAGCGAAATCGGTCATGCGCTAAGTGAAATCAGGCATGCCCTAAGTGAAATCGCTCATGCGCTAAGTGAAATCGCTCATGCGCTAAGTGAAAAACAAATCGAGCGCGCATTGTAGCGCGCTTATAAGAATAGCAGTAGGCCCAGAGTCGCGCTAAGCGTTCGGCTCAGTTCCCAACGACAGCAGGCGTGATTTTGTCACAAGCACGTGTCAAGAGGAAAGTTTTGAAGTTTGCACCTTTGACTTCCCTCAAGAAATGTTTAGACTCTGTCTTTAAGGGAAGAAACTTTCGCAGGAAGAAACTTTCAGGAGTTATGGGAAGTTTATAGGGAATAAACGTGCGGGGATAAGGTTCTTATCAAATTTTTGAATGTCTCAAATTCAGTTCGGTTCAGTATTAGAAACGCTACAAAACAAGTACCCAAACAATGTCAAAACAGTTGCTCTTTGAACAATTTTCAACTTAGGAAGTGTAGTTTCTGAAGGTTTGAAAAGTTGGGGCAACTATTCCTTTTAAGATTTTTCTTATAAAAATTGGGTGCACTCTACCTCCTCTCTATTCCTCTCAAAGCTTTTTGAAAAAAATCAGGTCCGGGCTTGCAGATAGTTTCTTGAAATTTGGGGCAAGTTTGATACCAAAAGTTTCTTATGTGTTAATGCAAAAGACCAATTCTTTTATGTACCGAAGATGCCTATATTTAGAACATGTATCGACAAAATGTGTAGTAAAAAGTAAGTGGATTTGAAGTTCATGACCATATCCTTCTTTCCTTCTTTCTGAAGTTGAAGTCAAATTTGTCAATGGAAACTTTTTGGAGTTTGCTGAAATGAATGCAATCTTTACTTTAGTTTTCAAGTTGTGAGCCAGGAAAAATAAAAACTGCAAATTACAAAAATTTCTCAACTTTTCAAATTCAGGTTGAGCTTTTTCCGAAATTTAACAAAATTGAATCTACCATCATCATAGCAATAATGATAATCATGATCATGAACATCATTATCAAAGCAATGCCCGATGCGATGCTCTCCTTGAATTAGCCACCAACCTAGCCTGCGCGCAGACTCTAACACCAACTGAGCTGAAGACTCAGCAGTGCGACTGTGGGCCTACTGCTATTCTTATAAGCGCGCTCGATTTGTTTTTCACTTAGCGCATGAGTGATTTCACTTAGCGCATGAGCGATTTCACTTAGCGCATGAGCGATTTCACTTAGGGCATGACCGATTTCGCTCTGCAAATGGCCATTTGAACATGGAAACGAGACTTTTCTTTCAAATATGTACTGTGCGCACGAGGGGCTCCCAACATAGCATCCACCAAGATTTGAAGCAGACAGTTTTCGCCTTACATTTATGATTTAACTTCTCATTTCATTTTAGATTTTGATTTCGTCTTGCACATTTTAATTTTTTATTTATTTCATATTGGGATTTCTGATTACATTTGGATTTCATGTTGCTTTAGATTTGGTGTTGGGTGTCACATTTCCATTTCGAATTAGGATTTCCGTTTGTCATTTTGTTTAAGCTTTCGTCTCGGCTTTCAATCTATGATTTGATTTCATCTTGTCTTTTTTTATTTATGATTCAAATAAGGATTAGGATTTCGTTTCATATTTCGATTTAGTCTTGCATATTTCCTTGTGGATTGGATTTTGTGTTTGCATTTGATTTCGTCTTGTAAATTCATTTAAGATTATGCTTTTTATTTTGATTTGGATTTCATTTTGGGTTTTCTTCTGCATTTAATATTGTCTCGAGATTTCGAAATGCATTTTTTTTTCGAAATGAGTATTTGTAGGAGATTATTATTTCATTTTGTCGGATTTAATTTCCAAATGTGGGTTTTATTTGACGATTTAGTTTTGGCCTTAATCACGCTCCATAAATAATGCACCGTTGATGCGGCCTATATTATGATAAAAATCATATTTTTACTCACTGTGTTGTTTTTTCCACGGGATTGCGAGTGAAGCTTGATAATGTTGCTGTTCCTTCGTTCTTCTCTCGTCATTATTCAAATGCTTGAGGCGGTTGGAGCTCCTACGCAGCGATACGTCTCATTTCAAACTTCCCTTTAAATAGTAACTATTTAAAGGGAAGTTTGAAATGAGACGTATCGCTGCGTAGGAGCTCCAACCGTTTCGATTTAATTTGAATAACGGCAGCATTTGATTCGTTGCTGACGAGAGAGAAGAATGAAGGAATAGCAATATCATCAAGCTTTACTCGCAATCTCGTGGAAGAGAAACAACACAGTGAGTAAAAATACAATTTGATAATCATATAGGCCACATCAACGGTACATTATTGCCCATGGTGATTCTTGAAATCAACTTCTCGCCATTACTGCAACGAAGGAAGTGCCAGCACCACAGCTAACAAACGCAATTTCTCTGCCAGAAAAATGACTTGAGTCAACAAAGTGTGGGCTTAACACATTGTGCTCATCTCCAGTTGCACACATTCCATGCTCGTTCCATCCCCAAACAGCAAGTCGGTTATCATCTATGACAAGAAAATGAACAACAAAGTTAAAGTTTCTTCTTAAAGGATACTATTTATCGGAGTAATTTATCGCTCAAAGATCCAGAAGCAGTTCTTTAGAAAACTACAGAGAACAGCAATTGACTGCTTTCTCTTAAATAAAAGCTGGGCCAGAAAAACTAACCCTCATGGCGGAAAAATTTCTGAGATATTTTCTGAACGTTCTTGTGGTAACAGAAGGACTTGAAAATTCATCTTCAAAAAACGACCCAGGTAACTTTTCAGTAGAATTCCAAAAACATGGCCTGATAATGCCTTGAAAGCACCATCGATGCTATCACTGATGCTTCTTTTTAAAAGGCATTCAGTACACGTATTATTTTATAAGAAACCACTTATAAGAAACGGTAGGTTCAATTTTTCCAAAGTTAAGAAACAACCCTATCTGAATTGAAAAAGATAAGAAACTTTTGTAATTTGCAGTTTTAATTTTCCTATCGCACTCAAAAATTTTTGATAGTGTACAGTTATAGCAACTGTTTGGACATTATTTTGAGTGCGAATCATGTTATTTTACTTATTCACTTGTTTTCAGATCTTACTAAGACATTTGGGAGTCTTTTAGACAAAAGAAACTTAACTCTACACTTTCGGTATTGAAAATATAAGAAATACCTGAGAAACTTTTGGTAGCAAAATGGCCGACAAATTTAAGAAACTGCCTACCAGCCCCGGACCTTAGTTTCTTATGAAAAATAATACGCGTATATTTGTAGAGGTAGACATTGAAGTAGGTACGGTAAGTATTATAAATATGGAATTTTTCTAAAAATGCCATTTTGATCACCATTTTCATTGCCTCTCCCTCTGTGGAAGCATACCTGGTAGAGTAATGATACTACCGGGTGAGCCAGAAAAAAGTTCCCACTTTCGAAAATTCGCAGCACCACAAGTTCTTCATGGATTTGAATGATTCAAATTTTAGTCAAAAGCCAAAAGATCAAAGTATTTTTGTGATTTTTCTTCTCATCTTACGAGCACTGCAAATATAGGTAAATTCAACTTTACAAGAATTTCATGGCTGCAAAATGACTGAAAAAGGCCTAAAACACTTGATCAAATCGTTCTCACACAGAACAATACGCACAGGCGTTTCACCTCTCTCAAGAGTTATAAGACATAGATTCTCAAACAGCTACTAAAGATTTTCAATACCATGGCAATAGATGTGCAGACGGTATCTCTCACCCATGAGAAATTGAATTTTCTCTAGTGTTCTAAGCGAGGAGTCCTTTATGATTTGATCAAGTATTTTAAGCCATTTTCAGTCATTTTGCAACCAACAAGTTTTTGTAAACTTGAATTTATTAATTTTTCCAGTGCTTGTAAGAAGGCGAGAAAATCACAAAAATACTTCGATCTTTTGGCTGTCAAGCAAATATTGATTCATTCCGATCCATTTAGTACTCTTGATGCTATGAATTTTAAGAAGTGGGAACTTTTTTCTGGCTAACCCGGTATTTGTATAGACACTTTCTTGAGTCAACTTGTGCTTTTGGTGATTGGTGATTTCATTTCCGTGGTCTTAGCAACTATCTTTTACAAATCCATATTTACCTGCAGGTTGTTGGGGATGTCAACAAGCTTAGTTGTGATCCTCGAGGAATCCCACGAAAAGGGATCATGATCGCATGCGCAGTTGAGAACAAATGAAGAAACAATAGCAATAATGCACATGTCATCGTGAGCCCCTACGTTGACTTTGCTCATAAAAAAGCTGAAACACAGTGGGTCCAAACAGTAGGGTTAGCACTTCGTCTCCCCAACAAAAGTATACCTGATACCTGTTACTGACAGCTCATAAGGTGTCTTAAATGTTGTATTTTATGCAGTATGAATTTTGTCAAAAATCTTTCATTGAGAAAGTTTTTCAGAAATTTTCATCTTCCTTGGGGGCTACTTGGTTGGCCGCTACAGTATATGAGCACACTTTCTATAATTTTTCTGTCTATTCTGATGCTTTTGCTTACCTACAACAGCTATATTATGCTCTGATCCCCCTCTGATATCCTTCACGCGCCCTTTTGAAATAGGAACTCTCATTGGCTCGCATCTTGAAAGACAGTCTCCTTGGCCAAGTTGTCCATAATCACCTCGCCCCCATGCAATGACTTCACCATCTCCTGAAGTGAAAAAGATGTGTGTATTATCTTGACTTTTCTGAGCTATCAACCTTTGAGGACACGTTTTGACAAATTGTAAAGAATTTCCTTTCCTTTCGCTTAATCTTAAAATATTTCGCTTGAAATGGGTTGCATTTGCATAGATTGACAATGAATGCTCTAATCATGGGCAATAATGCACCGTTGATGTGGCCTATAATATGATCAAAATTGTATTTTTACTCACTGTGTTGTTTCTCTTCCACAAGATTGCAAGTAAAGCGCTTGATAATGTTGCTACTCCTTCGTTCTTCTCTCGTCACAACAATTCAACGTCACAAAACAAGGAATCAAATGCCGCCAATATTCAAATACAGTTGAAACGGTTGGAGCTCCTACGCAGCGATACGTCTCATTTCAAACTTCCCTTAAAGAGAAGTTTGTTATGAGACGTATCGCTGCGTAGGAGCTCCTACCGTTGCAACCGTATTTGAATATTGGCGGCATTTGATTCCTTGTTGAGACGAGAGAAGAACTAAGGAGTAGCAACATTATCAAGCGCTGTACTTGCAATCTTGCGGAAGAGAAACAACACAGTGAGTAAAAATACAATTTTGATCATAATATAGGCCACATCAACGGTGCATTATTGCCCATGTTGTGACGAGAGAAGAACGAAGGAGTAGCAACATTATCGAGCGCTTTGCTTGCAATCTTGTGGAAGAGAAATAACACAGTGAGTAAAAATACAATTTTGATCATAATATAGGCCACATCAACGGTGCATTATTGCCCATGTTGTGACGAGAGAAGAACGAAGGAGTAGCAACATTATCGAGCGCTTTGCTTGCAATCTTGTGGAAGAGAAACAACACAGTGAGTAAAAATACAATTTTGATCATAATATAGGCCACATCAACGGTGCATTATTGCCCATGTTGTGACGAGAGAAGAACGAAGGAGTAGCAACATTATCGAGCGCTTTGCTTGCAATCTTGTGGAAGAGAAACAACACAGTGAGTAAAAATACAATTTTGATCATAATATAGGCCACATCAACGGTGCATTATTGCCCATGCTCTGATTAAAAGGACTGTGAGCAATGAACTGAGCCAATGATTTTCGGATTTTCGGATTCGGACAAAACGTGTCTGAAAATATTTTTCCAAAACTTTCAGTGTCCGAAACAACTATGCACATTCCCTTTACGTACAAATGATGCTTTCATGCAAGGCTGACTTATGGCCCGCACGTGACCCTTTGTGCATATATGGCATACACTATCCATTCTTTTCTGATGCATACGTCAGGTTACATTTATTACATTAAATCGGACCTAAAATTCACAGCAGCATTACCTGTAAGTACAGCAACACTACTCCAGCCACAGTGTATGCTCTTGATATTAGTATTTGGCAGCTTCACTATTCTTGGTTGTGTGATCATTTTAAACTTTTCTATTGAATCATTGCACGCAATCCTTGGTCCAGGTACGCCACATTGTCCATGTGTGTTGGCACCCCAGCAATAAATAGCACCCGATTCTGAAGAAAAAAACGATCATAAGACTGAGCGAATAAAGTAGAATCTTGCAACATTGAAAATTTTAGATATTGAAGTCGGTCTTAAATTGAAATCACTCAAGTAAGATTTTGCGATAACGCAAAAATTACTCATCCAAAACTCTTCTATTGTTTTATTTGCAGAAATGTTCACGTGACATCTTATTCGAGATAGACTTTAATCTTATTGACCCATCCTGAAATTCTTGACAGAAGTCTAAAATCAATTTAGAGACCGAGTCTATGCATTTCTATTCGCATTCAGGTGTCGTTAAAGTGATCAGAACGCAATATCAGCTTGAAAGCTTCTGTTAGTCTTGTACAATAAGCTGGTCAGGGTTTTACCTTCAAAAGAGCCTCCTAATCACGACTTCTTGCGCTCCGTTGCTGTCCCATAATGCACTGCGAAAGGACTTTTGGATTTTCTTGAAGTATTCGAAGCTAGGTTAGTGTTTTGTTTTTAGATCGCTCCTTCCATAACAAATGAAAAGTCAAGTTACAATGAATACAGAGAAGAAAATGGCCCGGGAGGGGGGGTACATAACATGTTCGGGGTACGGGTATGTGCTGCCCATATGGGTGGGTTTTTGGGCCGAAAATTCTCTAGCAAGGGTCTTTTTTTCGGCAGATTTTCCACAAACATGGGTGGGGTTTCGCTGAAATCCGGAAAAATAGTTTAAAAAGGCAGTTTTGCGCCGAAATTCATCATAAAAGTGGGTACCAAGGCAAGTTTCGGTAATTAGAAGCGGCTACCTTCCTGAAAACCGGGCGGCAGACCTCCGTCCATCCACATGTCATGTACCCCCCTCCCGGGGAAAATTTGGGCTCAATCAAGACGCTAAGAGGAAAGCAGAGTGTTATTTAATCATCTACAGGAAGCCCATACTACAGTTTATTCACAAAAATATTTTATCTAAAGAAGTATTTTAGTCAAAAATATTTTCTTTTTTCACTATTATCGTGTGTTGTTTCCTTTTCTTTCACCTCCTAAACGTGTGCTATGTATTTGTGAAATGAATATTTTTTGGGAAAGTATATCCCTTGTTCCCTTGTGTTCTCTCGACCAAGTATCAATTTCATAAATATCACGCCAATAACGCACGTTTTATCGGCGAAAGAAAAGAGAAGAACACACGATAATAGTGATATAAAGAAAAATATCTTTTTGAATAAAATTTTCTTTTCATTGAACTGTAATATGGGCTTCCTGTAGTCTCTCCTTTGCGTAGTTCTTCAAGCATGAAAGGAAAACAGCTTGTGTATGTGTTGTTTTTCTCATGCGCGGCACGCAAAGCCAAATTTTTAGCAGCAGGTCTTCGTAAGACATGACTGCTTTGAATCCAAAGTAACCTATTCTTTAGTTATCTCAAAATTAGCAAAACAACTTTATCAAGGCTGCATAGATGGTAAAACATTAAACAAAAATTTGATATTCTAAACAAAAGAATTCTTGTTGATATGGATCATTGCTTCTTCCAAAAATAATTTTAGCGCAAAAATTAGACTGGTACCTGAAAGTGCAATGGTAAACTCTGCTCCTGCCCTGATATCTTTAATCATTTCACCATCGGGAAACTTTACTGAAACAGAGAATGATTATTGAGGATTGACTACGAATAATTATATACAAACCAGAAAAACTGAACGCACATTTCAGTTCTAAAAACAAACAACAGTTCGATACAACACGTTCTAAGGAGCAAGAAGACAGGGTGGCCAAGTGTTGTGCTTTGTCTACATTTGTTTAAAACCGAATGGGAGAAAAATTCCGCTTGCAAACGATATTATCCAGCCAGTTGATTGGCCCGCGGAAAAGCAACATCGGAGTTGCTCTTGCAAGTCATAGAAATATTTTGCGAAATTCTCATGGGGCTAACAATTCTAACCTAACTTCTTTGATCTACACAGTGCCCCAAAAAACTTATGCCCCAAAAACTTATGCCTTGCTTGTACTCAACGGAGGCCTCAAACTTTACATTGAAGCTTTTCCCATATAAAATTTGAAAAAGAAGACACCTGAAATCATAGCTCCTCGATATCAGCAATCCCATTAAAAGGGAGCACAAGTTTTTATGGCGTTCTCATTTAATTGCTCCTACTAGAGACAACATTTTTGGGAAAAATTTGAATTCAAAATGAAATACTTTTCATGTCTCGCTCTTTATGACATTTTTAGTTAGATCGTGTGGAATCAAATTTGCTTTGATGACAAACATAGTTTGGTGTAGTTGTAGAATAAGAAAACATTCCGAATGAAACATTGATCTGCTCTTCGTATAATTTCCTTGATTTCAAGTGTTAGTTTTACCCTCTCACTTGCGTTGATACAACATATATCTACCATACCGTAGTTTCTAGCTGAGTAAATTTTCTACAATAACGTGAATTTCCTATGATATGACTGAAATTTCTAATAGACCTTTCAGTTATTCTACAAAAGAGCCTGGATCGAGCGTTATTTTTAAACATTTTTATACGCGAGGTTCGATAGAGCGGCGCTCTTATCACTATTGTGCACTATTGTCTATATCTCCCTGATTGTGCACATTCAAAAATTCTACAAAATGTAGCAAAACATCGTTCGATTCTGATTCTATTCAGAATAGCTAAAAGGTCTATTGACCATGTTTTCAGATGAGATTGCTGAAAAAAATCTTATCAATAAATTAATGGTAAAACTCGGAGCCATCTGTAACAAAGAAATCAATTTGATCACATCAACTTCACCCAAAGTAATGCATTTTACGGTTGTCAGTAGACGTTTACTGTAATCTTCACAGAAAAGCGACAGTGTTTAATTTTTTGGGTTCAATTGCTTGGTCAAAGACATTACGATTCGATTATAAAATTGCCGAGAAGGAATGCCAGGTGGAGGAAATGCTCCAAGGCCTCAGGCACTGATGGGCCTCATAAAATATCTGAACATTTTTGAAGGTGGCATATTTTCCCTTGGCTTAAAATCTTTACTAGGAGGTGTTTTCAATCAATGTATAGTGCGTTATCACTCCGAGGAGCTATTCCTAACATCTCCCGCTGTCTGTTAATTTGCTCCGAGAAGCCACATCTGTTAGCATGCCCACAGATCTTAAAATCCACTCAGTGGCCCTAGTTCACCAGTAGCCATCACAACTATGAATGCTGCTAACTCTGATTATGCTCAGCATTAGATTCAAAATCTTTAAAAAAGTCGCTGTAAAACTGTAAGACCTGCTTCTTTGAACTGAATGAATTAAAACAAACTTAAAACGTAAAACAAAAACTGAAATACTTTGCTATAGTTTTACAAGTGGACTTATCTTATTATGAATACTTTCGAACTTTCAGAGCGTTTTATCCTTCAACTCATTTGAGGATATAATGTCATCAAATTTCTAAGTCGTAAACCAGAAAAGTGAAAACCTTTTGCTTGATAGCATACTGTAGACACTCATGAACTATGGGTTTCTTGAAAATTAATCTATGTTTCCTCCAAAAGTTTTGAAATAACGATGGTTTTTCAAAATTGTTCTTAAATTCTTAGAAAAGAAGAAAAATCGTCCATAATTCTATAAATATTGAAGATTTCATAAATTTATGAATATTGAAGATTTCAGAAAGTCCAATAGTAGAATTATAGCAAAGTGGAAAACATTTCTTTCAAGCAATTCAGTTCAACGGAGCAGGCCTTGAAACTTTACACCACTTTATCTAAAGATTTAGAGCCCTACCGGATGCGCCAAAATAAACAATGTACTTTTGGCAGGCCACGATAAATCGTACACTGGACCGATTTTGAAGATTATGATTTAGGCCCCGTCCACACGCGTACGTTTACGTTTGTAAACGCATAGAATGTTTTCTATCCACAGAAGTAAACGCCAAAACAATTGAAAATGATTGATGAACATGGTGGATGTGACGTCACCGTTTACAAAAGTATGCGTTTACGACCGTCCACATGTAAACGCGAAAACAGCGCTTTCAAAACAACTGAAAGCGATTGACGAATACAATATCTATGATGTCATCGTTTACGAAAGTATGCGTTTACGACCGTCCACATGTAAATGCGAAAACAGCGTTTTCATAGGGTAACTTGAAATGCTGTTTACGTGTGGATGCAAGGTGTAAACGTATACCAATGTATGCGTTTTCGAACATAAACGTATACGTGTGGACGGAATTAGATACTGAGATATTTTGCAAATTTTTTCGCTTTCAGCTTTTAGAACTTGAAGCAAGTTTCTTAAAATTTTAGTTTTCGAAAACACTGAAAACGATCAAAAAACATGGATCAAGTTTTCTAAAGATCGACATGAATGGATAAAGAAAGACCTTGTTCGTGGTGATTTGGGATTTAAAAATCGATTAATTGTAATCTGCTGTACGAGAGTTCGTACTAAATCCTCAAATCACCCTGAAACGTTTTCTCTTCGTTCATTCATGTTGAGTCTTTTAAAAGTTGATCGACGTTCTTTGATCATTCTCAGTGTTTTCGAAAACGAAAATTTTAAGAAACTCGCTTGTAGCTTTAAAAACTGAAAACAGACAAATCTGCAAAAAGTTCTAGAATCTAATTCAGGCTTTCTGCTAAAGATTAAGTCTTACATTTTCAAAATCGGTCCAGTGTACGATTTACTGTGGCCTGCCAAACGTGCATAGTTTATTTTGGCGCACCCGATATCGCGATATGCTAGCATGCTCTGATAGCAGTGGAAAACTGTGATGTTGAAACAACTGACCTCTTTTTGGAGCTACTTGATTCTTTGTGTCACCATGACCTAGCTGTCCTTTCTTGCCACATCCCCATGTATAAATTTCACCATTTTCTAAACAATAAAAACGGAATACATATATGTAAAGTGACAAAGATCACTGAAGTGTAAAACTTCCTAGAATGTTAAAATCGTCTTAATTGGAATTTGTTAACATAATCGTGCCTTCTTTGGCAAACATCATCATGAAAAAAGATGAGCCAATTGCAGCACCAAATAGTAGGATTAAAAATAGTATTTCACCCCAAGCTGACACAAGCCACGATCACATAGGGGGAGGAGGGGGTGGGAAATAAACAATTTCTGATGGCAAAACCATCAACAACAACAGCAGTTCAGCAGTTACTAGGAAAATACATTACACTAATACAAAGATGAACAAAATGGAAAAAATAGAGTCTGTTCAGTATTCAGCTGCTCTTGCAGTGACAGGAACATGGAGGGGAACATCGCGCGAAAAACTGTATGCAGAGCTTGGCTGGGAGTCACTAATTTCCCGTAGGTGGAGTAGACGACTCACTTTGTTCTATAAGATTATAAATAATCTCACCCCCTTGTACACAAAGGAGCCAATCCCACCACTTCATCAGTCGAGCTACTCTCTTCGTAATCAGGATGCTATTGGACGAATAAGGGCAAGAACAGAAAAATTTCAGTCCAGCTTCTATCCTAACTGCACCTCTGAATGGAATAAACTTGATCCTGAAATCAGGCTAGCACCATCTGTTGCTGTCTTTAAGACAAAGCTTCTATCGATAATTCGCCCCCCTGCAAAACCTGTCTTTGGTATTCATGACCCAATAGGCCTTTCATATCTTTCCCAAATAAGGGTTGGTCTCAGCAGACTAAATTTTCACAAATTCAAGCACAATTTTAGGGACACTGTTAACCCTATGTGTCCAACGAATGACGGTATTGAGGACACGGAGCACTTTTTGTTGCTTTGCCCTTCATTTGATGTTCAACGACGAGATCTTCTCGCTGGAGTTTCGGTATTATTACGACCATTTGTAGAAATAAACAGCCTCTCTAACGACGTTCTTGTTCAGATTCTATTGTATGGGGATAAAGATCTGTCTAACGAAATCAACAAATATATACTCGAACTGACACTAGATTTCATCCGCAAAACAGGTCGGTTTGATTAAAATGGATCTGAAAAGTTTGTTTCACGCCACTCAGTCACTAAGTCCTTTTCTCTTTTTTTTTTCAGTTTTTGTTCACTTGTTTACGCCTGTTTTCACATTGGATGTTGGGTAATTCAGTGTTATGATAGTGCAGACGACAGTTTAAACTCACACTTAATTCCTGATTTCAGTAAAATTTTAGCGTCTGTCCAAGGTGACACTAAACTGATACATCCAAAACACAGAAGTTGCCCTACGTCCAATGTGAACCCGACTCTAGTATTTATAGTAGAAATTGTATATGCGTAGCCCTATGTATTAGTACTTGTTTGTATATTTAGATTTAGTTTCTAGTTACCTGTTTTCTATGTTATAGCCATGGGGTAGTCATGGTCTTCTGCTCCTCATGGCATCGTCCTTGTAGTGTAGTAAAGTAGTTTGTAAGTGTTGTTTTAGGTCATCTCGTCTTTGTAAAATTTTATATTGGATATAAAAAAAAAAAAAAAAGATGAACAAAAATAAAGACGAGCAGGAATAAATATATATAAATTCTTTCTCAATTCCCAACTAGTTTCGACCGTGTGGTCATCATCAGGAGAATGAGTTATACTTTCTAATACAACAGTTTTTACACTAATACAAGATATGATTGAGTCTTCTTTTTGGTAACTACAATTTACCCTTATTTTGCAATCCAACCTTGCAAACCCACACAGTTAGTAAACATTTATCAAAAACATGCAATAGATTCAATAATTCCTGCCAGAATCTATCATTAATATATCCATGTTCAATGTATCATTTCTCCAACAAAATGAAAAATCCAACACACACATGATAGAGCAAAATTTCTAACAAATAGCCTCTTGGAGGGGGGCACTCTGCCCCGTCGCTTCCATCACTCCATTGGCTTTAGTTCTGATTTTACCAACCTGTCAATGCAACAGAATGCCTCATTCCAGCAGCAACTACCCCAACCTTTGCAGTGATACCCTAAAAGTAAAAACAAACTTTGCAAGAAAGTTATGCCTTGCACATGGCTTTCCTGCCTAAGAATTCTTGCTTAGCAAAAATTACACAGTCTTCATATGGATATAAAATTCTTGCCCTGTTAATATGCAAAAGGCCTGTATCATATGACACAAGTTTGATATTAGTTTCAGAAAGTTTCAGATTAGAATCTGTTGTCTTGTGTTGCAAATACTGTATATCGCATCAATGCTCAAGAATTCAAAAATGATAATCATTTTTCAATATGTTTCGTTCTTTGCTGTGAAATTCTGAAAAAAATATCTGTTCCTAATCAATTCTATCAATCTCCATTTGAAAATTCTATTTTTTGCAAATAATAAAACAAATGATGGTCTACGTAACTGACCTCTACAATGGTAGGTCTGTGTTCTCTCTTGGTATTCAAAAGACCCAGCTGGCCAAAGGAATTTGAGCCAAAGGAAAAACAGGTGCCATTCTCTGCAATCAAGGAAATTAAAAACATTTCTTTAGAGAAAATTTGTAAGAGTGGAGGCAAAAAACACGACTATAAGTGTTTTTTTTGCCTCCATTCTCTTGCAAATTTTTATTATACCCTCTTACAAAATATATTTCTTTAAAGAAATTGAAAAGATTTTTTAAGTGTGCTAGACTTAGATGAACTGATTTAGATGAATATCACTTTCACAAAGTAAAAAGCAGTCATTGATCAGCTGATCATTGAATTTTTGAATTTCTGATTCAATACACCCGATTTTGCAGGATTTTCTGCAAAGTTTGCAAATTGTGAAGATGATGATGTAACATCAATTTTAGCAAAACATGTTTGGCAAATAGCTCTTATGACGATTCTACCTTCTAAGCCATATCTTCCAAGCCACATGAGGTCCATAATTTTAAGCAGCACAGACACGGTACCAGGCTGTATAAGTTTTGTAATTGGTAAGTGTAGAGTTTACTCATTGAGTGTAAAATTTCTCTTTGTGCAAAAACCTCACGTAAAAAATGCAAAATAGGATGAATAAACAGCCTTGTTTGGTTGTGGCACTTTAGCAGATTAAGCCAAGAAACATACAGCAATTAACCTTTTAGCTATTCTGAAAAGAATCAGAATCGAACAATATTTTGCTACATTTCGTAGAAACTTCGAATGTGCACAATATTTCATTTCATTTTCATTTTTTCGTTCATTTTATAATATTTATACAGGTTAAAATAGGTTTCATATATAAATATACTCAATCAAACTTCGCATCTAAAAATGTATAAAAATAATGCTCCATTCAGGCTCTTTTGTAGAATAGCTATAAAAGGTCTATTGTAGTAAACAAACCATCTAGTAGGAGTGTATGGTTCCACCCACATGACACATATTTTACTTTTCCAGCAAAGTCAACATTTTGAAATCTAACTTGGTTATCATTTGTTCCACTGCCAAGTTGTCCCCAGTCATTCCACCCAGCCATGAACAAATTACCAGCTTCTGAAAAATTGACAACCATCAATGATTTGAATGACCAGCAAGCAGGTAATAATCTTATGAGAGACAACATTTATTTGTATTTCAAAAGGATGTAATGCTGAAGCTGTAATGCCTGTTAATGACTAGAAATGGATCTAGGGTAAAAACAGAGCTATATACTTCAGAGAATGATTTTGATAAGATTAGGTCAGGCGAGAGTTACTGCATTATTTATAAAAGGTTTTTACCAGTAATAACTGCTGTGTGTCCTCCTCCACCCATAACAAAGTTGGGTAGATCACCTTCCCTCCAGAATTGTGTTACTTTTTGAGGCAATAAATGATCATCGACATTACCTAAACCAAGTTGGCCATAGCTGTTAGCACCCTTGAAAAAATTGACTGCAATGAAAATTTGCTCAAAACTATTCCGCAAGTTCTAAATTTTAGTTTTAAAAACTAATAATCTAAAAAAAATGTACAAAATGTCAACGTGTATACAAATATTTTGGAAATTTGTTGAGACCCTACAAAAAATCGCGTGGACTGATGCAGACAGAAAGGCAAAGTTCAATAGTGCCCATCCTTGCAGGTACAGTACACATACCGTATGCAAAATGACATGGTGGAAATTATTTGTTGCGGTTTTGGCTGTTTGGAAGGCATCTGCCATAATAATCAGTTGGTAGCGCTAGCCAGAAAATAGACAACAGAATATAGGCAAGTGTTCCTTTGTAAAAAACCAAATTCAATAACTGATGCCATTATGCCGCAGAAGACACTTGGAGCTTTCATTTGAGCATAACTTTTTTCATTTATCTTCAACACAAGTTGATATGCAAACAAAATTAAATTCAGCAATTTAACACAAGCAAGCAAAGTTGCTTGGAGCCTCCTTTGCAATTCCCAGAATATCAGCAAAATGTGTGTCCTCAGAGCTCCTCCGTAGTTACCAGAAATAGATAATAGAAAATTCTAATCAAAATGATTGCGATCACCCAGATCATCTGGATCATTAACAATCATCAGCAATTGTCAGTAAAATGTACCCATATAATTGTTTGAATCCTGAACACAATTTCAGATGACTGAGGCGACTGGGACGATCCCAACGATCACATGGAAACCAGGCTTACTGAACTGATGCCCTGCAATGACGCCAGAAAGTGGGCAAATTCTCAGAAGATAACAGCTCCCAGAAAATTCTTCTCAGAATTTGCTGATTCTCTAGCCATTGGCTGCGAGGCAGCAGTCTGTAGAAAATTTTGTCTATATTCTGGTAACTACAAAGGAGCTGCTATCTTCTGAGAATTTGCCGATTTTCTGGGGATCTGCTGCGGGGCAGCAGTTCATTAAGACATGGTAGGCCTAAGGGGCCTAAGCCTAAGCCTAAGCCTACCAGGACTAAGCCTATCATGACTTAAGAGGCCTAAGCTCACCGCAACTTCTTCATCTAGATCTCATCTCAATGTTAAAATTAGGTAGACTGCTGCCAAAAATTTACTGCTACGAGTTATTCATTTCTTTAGGCCTAGTTTAAATGTCGCATTTCTGCCATATCAAATTAAATAATTTCTCCTGCAATCAATTAAATGCGACGATAACGTGACATTTAAATTACCTGTCGCATAAAATAATTAAATTTGACAATGGTTCACAGGCCCTGCCGCTTAATTCGGCAAGAACGCGATTTGCTTATGTCAAATTAAATTATTGCATTGGCCGTTTTATAATTTACCAACACATAGAACAACATTATCAATGCGCATGCTCCACATGTGGGTTCTCGCTAAGCGATTTGAAGCGGCAATGTTATATGCGACGTTTAAATCAACGAGCAAATTTGCTGCATTTTGGTCGCATGGAATATAATTTAATTCGACACAACAGTAAGTGCGACGTTTAAACAAGGCCTTAAAGATTGATTAGGAATACTACTTATTTAAATTTTCGTCACAAAAGTAGACTGTTTAACTGATTTGAGCTGGACCCCCTATCTATCAGTCCGTCACAAGGTACCAAAAGGGAAACGGATACCCGATCAAGTTACGGATACTCAAACGGTTATATGTTGCCAGTTCAGGCAACAAATTCGCTTCCCCATGGGGCAACCGACTCCCGTCCGGGTAACTAACTAGAGAATATTTTGTGCACCCAAAAACCAGTTGATTGCTACCCATAAACTTTATACCATTGGATTCAGTAACCGGAAAAACATATTCTTACCGGGTAACTTTAAATTTGACCGTTGCACCAAATTGGTTACCCGAACGGGAAGCAGTTGCCAAGACTCGTTAACTCATTCACCCCCATAAGCGACATTTGTCGTCATTGTTGCCTGGTTTTATTTCCCCATAAGCGACATTTGTCGTCAACAGCACAAGGTGTTGTTTCCCCATTGACGACATTTGTCGTTCTGGAAAGATGATGTAATTCTCCTGGGTTGCTTTGACAGTTGAAAAGAACAATTGTCATGTATAAGTAGCTTAAAGGATCAGCTTTCGAATGGTGTCAAATGTTAATAGGGTGATCACACTAAAATTTTGAGTTATTGTGGTTTTAGTGTCAGCAGTTCAATTTTGTTGACAGTTATGATTTGTTTACCGTTTGGCTTGTGGTCATGGACGTTCTTTTGAAAGGGTTTTTAGAGTGAGTTCCCAGGGAGAAAAGTGTTTGGAAATACCAGTTAAGATATCAATAGGAATTACAATTCGTACACTGTGATCAATGATGTTTTATCCCCTGAAGAAAGCGTTTTTGAGAAGGATGAAGCGGAAGGCTAGGATTCGAAAGCAGAAAATCGGCGCCGTTTCATACACAAAATTTAGGCCCGTTCTTGGTGGCGACCCATATGTTGTATCTCATTTGGCTTGAAATATTTTATTTTCCTTCCAAACTGAGGTAAGACTGTTACTAAGAATAGTTATGAGTTTCTTATCATATCAGTATGCCTTCAAAAACCACATTCCATGAACTAAGAAACTACTATACGCCTCCGAGCAACTCCGTGCAACGGGAACCTGATCACTCACGCAAATGATGGCCAGTCGTCTTTCGATATCTTTTCTGTTTTCAAAATTGTATTTTAATGGAAAGAAATTGATTTTCCGATATCGTAGCTTTCAAGATCTTCACCTTCTCAAATATTTTGAGTGTTCTAAAGAAATATTTTCAAACTGGCTTCGATCATCAACTAAAACCAGAGCTCGAGGATAAAATTGGATAACATTTTTATCTCATGATCGTTCAAACTTCTCACAAAAACAAAATTCTCTTTGTAATGCAATATGTTTGGTCTCATTTTAATGCCTGTTCTTTCCATAGAAAGATCTTTTTAGAAATTTTTTTGATATCTTTTACTAATAATTTGCAATTTGCGATGAAAAATGACACGATCCTTCACAACGATCCAGTGAAAACCGCTTGGGGAGAAGGTGATGGAAGGTGATGATCGATATTGAAATCTCGGGGATAAAGAGCTCCCTTTCAAAATACCTCGTGGGGGTGAATGAGTTAAAGTATATGTTACTTGATCAGGATCTGTTACCTGTTTGGTACCTTGTGCCGGATTGTCTATAATAGTCCCAATTCTCTGTTAAAACTTTTTTTGACGAAAATTTAATGTCGATGATGATGGCCCCTACTGTATCTATCTATACTAATAACTAATGTCAAAATAATGGGGAAAAACAGAAGGAGTTTATTACAAGAATATTTCTGTTAATTAACTGGGTTTGAATTGATAAATATTATTCACATTCTTATGATATCTTCTATCTAGGGTCCACCTGTACTCCACCTGTCTGTTGCATCAAGAATTCGTTTTAGATACCAAGCTATGTATAATAATAGGTTTAGGCTATATTCTATGTATAATCACGAAAACTTGGTCCTCGATAAGTGGAAATATCACTTCAAATACTTACCCATGAAAAGATTTCCATTTTTATTCAATTCAAACCATCACCCTTCTGTACGTCCTCCTTCTTCGATTTTTTGCATTTTTGGCTGGCTAGGCCATTTCATGTAAACGAGGTTTCCACATAAACTTGCTGGTTGTTGCTGATGTAAGCATTTTCTAGTTTTGGGTATGGTTGTCCCAGGGGGGGGGGAGTGGTACATGATTTGTGGATGGGCGGAGGTCTGCCACCCGGTTTTAAGAAAGCTACCCTCTTCTAATTTCTGAAACTGTCCTTGCTATGGTACCCACTTTTATGATGAATTTTGGAGGAAAACTGCCCATTTTCTACTATTTTTACGAATTTCAACGAAACCGAAATCCCACCCATGTTTATGAAAAATCTGCTGTAAAAGGACCCTACAATTTTCGGCCCAAAGACCCACCCATATGGACGGCACATACCTGTACCTTGAAAATGTTATGTACCCCCCCCCCCTGTATGTATGCTTCTCTTGCAATGATACCCAAATGATACCCATTTTGGGGTTCCACCTCTACTATACCAATCCAGTTTTGAGATTTTGAGGCAATATCTATTTTGCACCTCCGCACATGCCTGTCCTCAAGTTAGGCGCCCCAGGTACCCCCACCCCCCGAGACGCTTTATACGAAGTAGTAAGCAATAAGTTATAAATTTCTCCATTGGATATTCCTCTGCAAACTATTCCATTTTCAGGAGATTCCGACCTTTGTCCAAAAGTTGCATTTTTCTTTTAAGTTTAGGATGACAATCGAAAAAGGTGTGAAGGTTGAGGTGAAATTATCTAACATACTTGTTACCACCCTGGATGTACAAGGATAGATAATGTTACAATAACAAGGACAGATTTGGTAAAACAATAGCACTCTGAACCCCAGGCAGCTAGCACGTTCGTTGTGCATTCCAGAAATTGTTTTTTAAAAGCAAACCTGAGCATATATCGAAAGAAGAAGGATATATCTACACATCTGCTTCGGGCATTTAATTTATTTGGTTCAACAGCCGATTTGGAGGTGATTCAATTCTAATTTTTTTTGGGGTGTAATGGAAACACTTACTGCTCGGCTTCTGAACCAAAGAAAGAAAATGCCCGAGGTAGATATGTAGATATATCCTTCTTCTTTCGATTCATGCTCGTGTTTGCTCTTAAAACAATTTATGGTATGCACAGCGAGTGCTCTAGCTATTTGGGTTTCAGAGAAACTTTTGCGGCTTTTTTCGTTTTGAATTTATTGTTGAGAGAGCTTCCTTTGTCTGCAGTCGCTAATCGCTTTGAATTTTGAATTCAGGTGTCAACAAAAGCATCTCACGCTATTGCCTTACAAAATCTGTCCTGGTTTGTCACAATAGGATCCGCTACTTTTTGTTGACACCCAAGTACAGAGCGATTAGCGATCTTAGACAAAAGGGAATTCTATGCCTGATTGGTCAAGTCATAAACAAAAGCAATGCAAGCGGCAAGAATTGCTCTGAAACTCAGGTAGCCAGCTGACTCGATCTGCTTGCCAGAAATTGTTTTCAAGAGCAAACATGAACATCAATCCAATCCAAGAAGAGGGACATATCTAAACTTCTACCTAGGGAATTTTATTTGTTTGGATCAGAAGCCGATTGACAGGCGATAAAATTCTCCTATTTTTGGGTGTGATCAAAACATTTACTGCTCAGCTTCTGAACCAAACAAATAAGATGCCTGATGCAGAAGTTTAGATATGTTCTTCTTCATTGGATTTATGCTCATGTTGGCTCTTTAAAGAGGCTCCGTCGCTAAACAATAAACAAATCGATAAACTCGCACGTGTCACCAATCATTCATTGTTCATCCATCATTTTCTGCAGTTTGTCTGGTGGCTTCACCCCTCAAGTCACCAAAAAGTGACAGTTAAAGATCCACTTATATCCGAGCAATCATAGAAGATATGAATGTTTGGTTTGTTCCTTAGTAAAGTACAATAACTTATGTCCAAACAGCAACTTTTACTTTGAAAAAATTTGAAAATCCTATGTGATATCACCTTTCAAAAACTGCAAAAATCATCGTTTTGTTTACATTTTGGCGATGGAGCCCCTTTAAAAACCATTTCTGAAATGCACAAAGGGCGAGCTAGCTACCTGGTTTTCAGAGCAACTGTGTATTGCGGCTTGCTTTCTTTTTGTTTATAACTTGACCAACCAGGCATGGAATTCCTTTTGTCTGCAATAGCTAATCGCTTTGTACTAAGGTGTCAAGCAAAAGAAGCGGATCCTATTGTAACATTATCTGTCCTTGTTCCCTGGAACACCAGAAGAATCATCACAGTCACATTGGTGAAATCGTGAAGAAACAACAACAAAAACTAACATCAAATCATATCTCCAAAAATATAGCAATCTTTACGATCCTATTAATTTGCTCAGCAATTATAAACTATTAATATTTTGTCTGCATTTCGTCCAATAAATATACCGATGTATCATCTTATTGTCATTCTATAAATATCCAAGATCTATTAGATCCGTCCAATTCAAAATATTATCTTATTCTTATTCTCCACAATTTTCTTTCAAAGCATCAACATCAGCAATCTTCGTTGCGAGTTTCTCGATCGTTGGAATGGCTTTAGATAATGGCATGTCATCAGTCATCAAGGCAGTGAAGTCCTAAAGAATAAAGAAATAAGTCACATTTACAAGTACTGGCATGGGCAATGAGACAATAGTACCAGGTGAATGAGATGAAAATATATCTACACTTTGAAAAATTGTAATGCAAAAACAATAACACCGATTTGAAAAAAACAACTTCGTTGCCTGACTGAGGATATGAATTAAATTTGAGAAATTCTTTATAATTTACAATGAATCATTTTAATCTCCAATGAAAAATTCCTGAAAACTCTTTTTCCTTGACTTTTCCTTAAAATATACGTGCGATTGGCCCAATTTTATTAATATTTCAATGATTGAAATAGTAAAATAATGTTTTTCCTAGGGCTTGCATCTCGGCTTGAGTTGCTCCTTGTTGTTACCGAAGCTGCTGAATTGTAAATGCTCTCTCATTCTCTCATCAATTCTGAGCAACAACAGAGGTCCAGGCTCGATTTAGATTAATCAGGTTTAATTTGGAAATTAATTGGTTGACTGTGAAGTCACCTGGATGAAAACCTGATTGATAAAAAGCTAAATTGAGCCTGAATAATACACCCACTTTGTGGAAAAGACTGTCTAGCCCAAATTCAGTCCGACATACAAAGTGAAACAACTTTAGTACTTATCAGTAAGAATCGTTTATATGTATTTGTTGGAAGCCGTATATTCAATGTTAGTTTAGTTACACGCCTTCTTGTTAATGACTGCGGGGTTGTCATGGTCTCCTACTCTCCGTGGCATCACCCTCGTAGTGCAATAGAGTAGTTCGTACGTAGTGTCTTTGTAGTTTGCTTTGTAAAATTTTATATTGAATATAAAAAAGCAACAAAGTGCAAATTCGCATGATACAGAGCAGCCAATTGCTGCCCTTTTTAGCAAATTGATAAATAGCACTTTTGGCGAAATACCTATTTCAGAAAGATATGAGGCACAAAAAATTACGAGAGAAATATAAAAAATGAATTGAGGTCTCAGCAAGATGATGGAGTTAAAAACCTACAAATTGGTTGCATGTATTTCCCTGTACAATTATATTTTATGACTCACCCGGTTATAAATTCTTTTCCATCTATTTAGCGTAATTAACCCTCTTACATGGTTTCTGGTAAATTTTAAGCCCATAAGTCACAGCGTTCTTTAAAGTTGCTGTGAATAAATGAATTAAAGTAATTCTATTGAAATGGTATTACCTTTGCAAACTGCTGCAATGCTTCATTCTTTGGGTCATCATCTGCAATTCCAGTTCTCGTTTGGAATTGTTTTCCAGCATCACTCAAATCCTTCAGATACTGCGCAATACCAAAGCCCCTCTTCTTTCTGGCATTTGCATCCAACTGTCTCTTCCAGAATGAAAAAGTTTGGTTACCTTGCCTGTGTATTTGTGATCGCACTGTCTGTTCCCATGTGCTGATTTCTATTCGATGAAATTAAGATTGAGTTAAAATATATCTTTCAAAATTTGAAAATCTTGCCAGTAAAATGTTAATTGACAAAGGTATTCGTTGCCGAACAAGTATGCGTTCACAGACCACCTTCTCGATAATCTAAGTGCTACAGTTAAAATTCAAACATCTCTCTTTTCAACGTAACATTAAACTAGCAGACTAGATGATAATAACAGATGAACTTTTCACATGCTTGTCTTCATATTGAAAGAATTATAGGCTCACATCTTAAGAAGCATCCCCTTACGTGTGTTGCAGTTGTTCTTGTTGCTATACCTCGTAATGATGTTTTCATACGGGACTTCTGTGAGTTTACTAGAGCTAAGTCATGGCCAAAATCGGCTGTGGTTGTGCAATTTCTTCCTTCCAGTTATGAACCTCTACAATCATTATTGAGCTTGAGCAGTATCTCTGGGCACGATGGACTACATAATATGGTGTGGTGTCAGGTGTGGGATCCAATATCACGTGTGGGTTAGATGTGCAAATCCTAGCGGCAGAGGACGCATCTTTTTAAATTTAGCACTCCAAAGGTTTCAAATTTCATATTTCATGCAATTAAATTACCTTTCTTTGCTTTACGAACGTAGTAGAGAGCATCATGGAGGTTCTCGGGTGTGCAAGAATAGTAAAAGCCTGAAAGACAAACGTTTCGTAAGAAAATAATGCACAACATTATATATATAAGATAAAAGTTGTTCTGAGCAAAACGTATACGTTTCTCTCTTTAAAAGTGCATTGAAAACCGAATCTTAAGGCAACTCTGCTTTCCGCACTAGCGAACAGTGAAATGCCGTTTCGTAGAACCACTCTCCTTAGAAAACAATTAATTTCTCCAATACTATCGAGAAGCAGCAAAAAGGATGTTGCTTTGCATGATCTGGGCAATTGAAAGATGCATAAATCACAATTTTTTCATCAACTGTAAATTCAAAAAGTAGATTTATCTCCTTAACTATTCGAAAAATGTTTGGTTTTTCTTCGCTCCATCTTTAGCTTGGTACTTGATCTACAACGATACCAGGTCTAGACTACATTTACTGCAATCGAATTTTATATTTCTGTTAACCTTTCGACATCGAAGGAGAAAAGCGATGGTCAACAGATTAGCACATACAGAAGGAGTTGACCGCTTTTGAAAAATTTTAGTTTTGATTTTCATTCATTGTGGACAAAATTCGCGCAGCAAATCAAAGTTCTATCCCCCGGATCTTCAACGAAAGTATTTGCAGCCAATAATCCTTACTCAGAAACATCCGGGATATAAAACCTTGGTTTGTTGCGAATTTTGTTCGAATTTTGAACGTCGGCGCTCTTTCAGCTAGACACGATGATGGGACCAAGCTTCGGCAGATTTCAAACTGCCAAAGTGATTGTCTTGTTTCACGTTTTTTTCAGATCATTTCGGGGAGGAAAGTGGCGACAACTGCGTTGAGTACGAAGTTCAAAAACTGGGGAACATTTTCATGCAAAGAACTGGGCGTTTGATGCAAAATTTGCCGAGATTGAGCGGGGACAAAACTGTTGTTAAATTTAGGCAGGTAAATAAGCTTCATTCCTTGTTATTTCATAATATGCATACACACTGCACTGCAACTATTTTGTTGCGTTATTGCAGTACAACAACAGCAACAGAATAGTAGCATATTAAGATGGCGGCAGAACGCTCAATAGATTGGTTGTTTTACGCCCGAAGCTACTTTTATAGGATTCCCTTTATACCACAGGGTGTCTCAGAAAAATTGTTCGACGTTTGATTAAATGTTGAAAAATAACGATAAAAGGTACAGGCTCCTGGTTAGATATCCCTTTTCCTCAGATTTTAAATTAATTTTAGACGCCAAAATCTTGCGAATCCGCTAAGAATTCACGGAGTTACAAGCTTTTGAAGTTCAAATATGTGTGAAAGCTGAAACCAGACGCCCCTAACTGACTTGTTTCCCAAAAAGGCGCTCTAAAATCGAGGTAAAACAAGGCTGTCTAATCTTTTACCTTTCGTCGATATCAGAGCAAACCACAAAAGACTTCCAAAGTTATCTAATTCTTGTAATCGTTGTAAAAATTTACTTAAGACTGCAAGTATTTAAAAACACGGAATGAAAACTTAATCAATGAGAGATGGGGCAATTCTAAATTGTGCTGAACAGGATTCCTCCAAGCATCCATAACCTCGATTCAGTGTTATAGAAAGTTAGTTGATCGAAAGCGATTTTCAAATTCCATTTGATTTGCTTTGAATAAACGAGATTCTACTTTCACTAAATATGCAATTTAGGGGCGTCTGGTTTCAGCTTTCGCACAAACTTGAATTTCGAACGATCGTAATTCCATGAATATTTAGCCGATTTGCTAGTTTCTGGTGTCTAAAATTAATTTAATATCTCAGCAATTTGGTTATGTTAACAGGGAGCCCATTCATTATTTCGCTATTCTTTTATATTTAATCAAACGTCGAACAATTTTTTTGGGACACCCTGTATATTATTCTACACTTCTCGCTGCCAAATATGCAAAGATCAAGACACCATTTATTGTATTGGCTGGGAAAAACATGCATCATATGATTTTTTATGTTTAATTCGCTATATTATTAGCTACTTAGTTATCTACGATATAGTTACTTAGCTATTATTCATTTACTAAGGTATACTATTAGTTACCAGAGAGAGAAGGAAATAGATAACGATAATAATAACATACATTCAGATCGAATTCCAAGGGCGAGTCTGTTGATCTTGTTTTTCTTCGCTTTGACTACATCATGGAAGCTCTTATGTTGTTTCTTGTGAGAATCTGCAAGGCCTTTGAGTCCTTTCGTAAATTCATGGAGTGCTCTGACCGTGCCTGAAACTCTTGCACAAGGTTTGTGGTTGCTGTCATCTGAAAAGATAAAGGAGTCTTGCTTAATAATAAGAAAGAAAATATTCCCCAACAAAGGAACTCTCTGCCGTTTAGACCGTTTAGATCGTTTTCTTTCTTCTTTTGTTCATTGTGGATACACTCAAAGTCAATGATAACCTCCCCCAGGATCCCCCCCCCCCCAGGAATTCCAAAATCTAGTCATTGAAGGAGCACATGAGTCCTTTCATGCATGATTGTAACGTATGTTGCTAAAAGCAAGAAAATATTCAAACCTGTGACAGATTCTCTCTTCTTTGCAACTTCAACAGTCATGTCTTCATTGGAAATAACAGCCCTAGCCATTGCATCATCCAAAGAAGCTTTTATCGTTGGGGTATCCCTTTCAAATTTGCTCAAAGTATCTCCATCACGTAATGTAAACCTAGGCAATTGCTCATATGCTAATCTTCTGTAATAATCTTCTTCTTCAGTCCAGATGGTGCTTCGTTCTGTCGCCATTGCACATGCTTCTTCGTCATCACCTTTGCAGGCTTTTTTCGCCTCGTCTGCAGTTGCCTCGACATTATCCTTTTCTGTCTCCATCAATCCAAATTTTGCCTTCAATTCACCTATTTTACCTTTCAATGCTTTGATGCCAGGGTAAAGCTTATCAGAAATGGACTGCGCGATTGTTTTGGCAAAACTAACATCAAGACACCCTTCAGTATCGAACTGAACTTTTTTCGTCTGGAAAAATGTAGCATTGATTTTGAGCCCTACACATGCTTTCGCTGCTTCGTCTAACCCTGTCTGGAAGCACATTGAATGAATCTGCACGAGCTTTTCAACGGCTGTTGAAGCAGCAGCTTTGGCAGCATCTAATCCAGCTTTCAGTTTGTCACCTGCCTCTTTCAATACGTCTTTCGCTGTATTTAGGAGCTTCTGAGAAGTCTGGAAGAACTTCTTGCCGATGTTAAATAGCCTTTTAATGCCTTTGAGGATAAATAGGAGCGCCTGCAAAGTAAAGGTGGTAGGTTAGGTCTCTGATTGGGCAGGGTCGTGGGAAGCAGCCTCTGCTTGGGGGGCAATTGAATTTTTCTTAAAAAAATACAGAACAATACATCTAATTGATGCTTGTGACGTAGCACCATTGCTTTCAAGATCTGTCCCCCGCTTCCTACGGGCCTGTGGTTGGGGTGTTTGTTAGACTCAATACATAATCTCAGTTATTGCAGCAGCAATGATAACGACAAAAACAACGACATTTGTGAATTGAATTGATTTGTTTGCTCAAACTGGGACTCATTGACTTTGAATAGCGATAACTACGACTATATAGTCAGTCTAGGTGTTTACCTCCTGCGCAGAAAGTTTTGGGTTCGAGTCCTAGGTTTCCACAATGGCAATACCATCACCTCCTGAAAAAACTTTGTGCACTTCTAGCCTCCGAGAAAACCTTAAAGCCCTTTGCATACGGTGCCAGTGAAAGCAAAGTAAAGGTAAAGTTGCGGTTTAATCGGTGTCAAGCGCTAGGATTAGGATTGTAGAAGTAGAGAAGACCCAATCGAGGTAATCGTGAACTTCTTATCGTGAAGCTCAAGTGGTGTTAGTGGGAAGCCCTGTGTACCTGTTGTGAGTGCAAAGTCAATGGATTAGTAATGCGTCACTGCCGGCTCTTGGGGACCATCCATAGGAAAGAATATATGAAAGAAATTACATTAAAAGCAGACAATTTCAGGTGAATAAATTTCAGGCAAAATAATTTCGGACGTTTTTTCACAGAATTTCGGAAGTTTTCATAAAAATTATGGACGACTATAGAAACCAGGCAATTGTATGGTTTTCTTCAGTTGCTTTATGATAAATATTAAACAAATTTTGCTTACTGTGCTTCATTGAACGGACCCTTGTCAGAAATTTCGATTCAATAACTATTGCTGAAGATGATTAGAATGATTGCTAAAATAAATTTGGCGAAAAACTACGAAGTGTCTCAAAGAAATTGTTCGCGTTTGATTAAATATTTAAAAATAGCGAAATAATGAAAAGATTCCATGGTAAGATAATCATATTGCTGAGACTTTAGATAAATATTAGACACTATAAGTTAGCAAAACGGCTAAATATTCATGGAGTTATGAGCTTTTGAAGTTTAAGTTTGTGCGATCGCTGAAACCAGACGCCCCTAAATTGCATATTTTGTGAAAGTAGCATCTAGTTTATTCTAACCAAATCAAATGGAATTTAAAAGCATTTTCGATAAATTGGCTTTCTCTTACCTTTAATCAAAGTTATGAATGCTTGGAGGAGTCCTGTTGAGCACAATTTGGAATGGCCCCATCTCTCATCGATTCAGTTTTCATTCCATGTTTTTGGATCCTTGCATTCTTAAATAGATTTTGGCAACGGCTACAAGAATTAAATTACTGTTTAAGTCCAACTAGGTTTGCTCTGACATCAGCAAGAGTTTAAACATTGGACTGTCAACTTTTACCTCGATTTTGGGACGTCTTTTTGAAAAAAAATTCAGTTAGGGGCGTCTAGTTTCAGCTTTCGCACAAACTTGAACTTCAAAAGCTTGTAGCTCCGTGAATTCTTAGCGGATTCGCAAGATTCTGGCGTCAAAAATCAATTTAAAATCTTAGGAACAGGGCTGTCTTACCAGAAATCTGTACTTTTTATCATTAATATATAATATTTAATCAAACGTCAAACAATTTTTCTGGGACAGCCTGTATGATGATTTTTCACGAAGTAGTTCTCCGAACGCACTCCTCTTTCTGCCAAATGCTTCATGAACAAGACAATACAATTTCAAACAGAAAAAGAGGCTTCATAGAACGTCCGAAATTTTTTGCGTTTTATGTACCGGGTGTCTAAAAAAAAAGTACCCCCTTTTGACTCAACAAGGCAACAAAACGATAATATTTGGGGACTTTTTGAATTCATGGCTACATTTGTTTGTCTTCAACTTAGATGCACATATCTTGCATTTGGAAATCGATCACCAAACACCGGAGATATCAGTTCACAAGGTCAAAATTTCGAGCGCACCTGAAACCAGAGGTTTTGAGAAATGGCCTAGCCATAATTTGACATTAAACAGGCATTTTGCAAACGAATTTTCGACTTTGACCTTTACTTTTTATTTTTGAAAAGATTTATACCTTGAATTACTTCAATTGTTCTTGAAGTGACTTTTCTTTTGAGGAAACGGTCCTTGCATTGCATTCGATTCCTATTAAAGAAGAGGAAAAGGAGCACATGCACGCTTATTTTGGAGATGTGGCACGACTTTATCACTCTTACCACATTTTTACTATATTTGTTTAATCAGCGCCATGTCCATGCATCTTTTAGTCTTTTCAAAAGCAAAACACAGAAACTTAAAGTCTACAGGTACGTTGGAAAATGTCCACGATACAAATCATGACTAGGCTCTTTTTCAAAACCTCTGGTTTTGGGTGCACTGTAATTTTGACTTTGCGAACCTGTATCTCCAGTGTTTGGTGGACGATTTCTAAATGCAAGGTACGTGCAACTAAGTTGAACATTGATAAATTTAGCTGTGAAGTCGGGGTGCAATGATAACTTATTGCTTGGTTCCTATTACCAGTCAAAAAAGGGTACTTTTTTCTGAGACACCCGGTAGTTCAAGAGTTAAAACGAAACTCATCAGAGAATCTTACATCAAGAGCTTTTTGCTTTACTTTGGCTTTCAGAACTCCAAGTGTTTTCTTTCCCTTACATTTGGCAATACAGACATAATCTGGCGCTTTGAACTTGCAATCGTTCCAGACTGGACAACCTATGAATCCGCCATCAATTTCCAGACATTTTGGATCCCAGTCAGGACCTCCAATACACTCTGCAAGACAAAATGAGGATATCAATGAATGGTGCCGGGTGAGTCAATAAAAAGGTCTGGCGTTTGAAAAATTGCTGCTCCCTGAATATCGAAGTAATAATATTGAAAACTGCCCTGTTTATGCCCGATATGTCCAGTTAGGTTCAGTAATTCATCCTGCTTTAATCGGCCGTTCCTTCCCGTCGGTATACGAGATTTTATGCAGAAAACCCCTTTGGAAAACCTTCAAAAACGAATGAAAATGACGAGCAAATTTCCCTTTGTTTTCTTTCCTAGCAATAATGACACTTGCATGCATTCGTGTATTTTATCCTCTTGGGAGAGTAAAATCACCCTCAATAAGTTATTCATACTGGGGAGGAAGATGTTTTCTTTCCCCCAAGAGGATAGCACGTGCTAAAGCGTGCTCAAGTCTTTGCTGTAAGGCAAAAATATTATGGCAAATTGCTCGTGATTTTGGCACGTTTTAAAGGTTTATCAACGAAAGGACTTTTTTCAAAAAATCCCCAATAAAATCTGAACCGAGTGACCGATCTCAGCAAGGAAAAATTCTAAAAATAATTGAGCATGTTAACTATTCAATAAGATATTGAAAATATAATTGCTTATATATTCAGGGAGCAGTAGCCTTTCAAACGCCGGTCCTTTATTGACTCACCTCCCAACGTTTTGAATAAGTCGGAAATAAAAACTTGCAAATTCCCTCTCTCCTTAAATTTTTTCTTTCCCGTTATTTGTAAAATCATCTTTGTAGTTAACCAACAAGCATTCTGTAATTGTATAATTTGTTGTATTTTAAGTCTATGATAGATGCCAAGAGGGGGGGGGGGGGGGGTAGTCATGATATTATGCTCCTTTTGGTATCGTCATTTTAGTGTAGTATAGTAGCTAACATAGTGCCTTAGGTAATTTGTCATTGTAAACTGTTACATTGAATGTATATACATGAAAAACCATCACGAATGTAAGCAAAGAGAGCGGAGACAATATGTTGAAATTTAATCAGGTGATCCATCCGTGTAGGCCTTGAAAATGAAGTGAAAACAAAAACGAAGAAAGAGGATAAAATCCAGCTTTTGCTTAAGCTTACCAGTCGAGCATTCATCAATACATTTTTCATTGAGAATTTTCTTTGCTTCGCTGATTGATTTTCCCTTCTTTCGTAACTTATCTTGGAATTCTTGGATTTCACCATCCATTTTCGTCACTCCTTCTTTGGATTCCAAATATAAATCTCCAATTTTAGAAGCTTTCTTATTAGCTTCACCCATTGTTTCAGTTGCTTCTTTTCCTGCAACTTCTAATGTTGTCTTGACCTCTTTCTGAACATCTGCAGGTCCAGTTTTTATGCATGCTGATACCTGGAAACAACGAGATTAAATGCCTCAATTTTTCGCTGGTAAATTTCTTGTTCATTCCAACAAGGACAGATTTTGTAACACAATAGCATCATCTGCTTTTGACTGACACAACGATTCAAAGCAATTAACGATTGCAGACAAAGCTGAATCTGAATATTACTCTCAACCAATAATTCAAAATAAAGAAGGCACAGCAGTTACGCTGAAACCAGAAGGGAAAACCTGGGAAAATATTTTGGTCTTTGACATATTAGGCAACAAAGAAATTCAAAGATCAGCCATGTGATCAAATATTAGCGATTTTTCAAATTAGAATGCTTTGTTTTGGGACACCCTGTATCAAACAAAAGACACTTACCTCAAATGAAGTTGTCTTGATGTCACCATATTTACCCTTAATCGTAACATCAGCGCGCACAACATCGAACAAGTTGCCACTCAATGAAAATTCGAATCCATTATCAGAAACATCGATAGACACTCCTGCAGAAATGCCTAAAACAGTGATATAACCCTTGATCTTAATCTGAGTGCCACTTGCAGCAATCACAGCTTGGAACATTGGTCCTTTATCAGCCTCTTTTTCTGACCTCTGAAGGGCGATTAATCCTTTGGCAATCTTGATTGGAGACATCTCAACCACCAGGGCGAATTTCACCGGTTTGTAGGATATCCTACAGTTAACATACACTTCGTATCCTAAGAGATTAATCTTTCCTTGAAAGCTGAATCCACTTTCAATCTTCGTTTTCAGCGTTGGCAAATCTTTCCCTAAAACATGAAAAATAGAATTATGAGAGGCTTTATCACTGTGGATGGTTATTTCCTTTCTCGCAGCAGACTTAGTACGCCATGACTAGGCCATGTCATGCAAGCAAAATGGAGACTTGAAGAAACCAGGATGGTTTAAGCAAGACAAAATGTCATCTTGTATCTTCGAACAAATTGCTGTTTCCTATATACACCACCTTCTACGTATCATTATTCTAAAAGGATACGACGAAACAACCTTCTTCACTTTAATGCCTGACAAAATATTTGTAATCTTTGAAGCAATTTAGAAAACAACTCCCAGGTAAGATAACCAATAATATCACCTTTTGAAATGTTTTGAGAACCTGCTCTAGAAAATTGCCTTATTTGATTCCCTGCGCCAGCAAAAAATGGTGAAAATGATACCCTTAAAAACGGCACATCCCCGTCGGACAAATATAGTAAGTAACCCCCCCCCCCACCGGGGCAACGATAAATCGTATACTAGACGGATTTTGAAGATTTATGAGCCAATCTTTAGCTATGATCCTCAATTAGATACAAGTATTTTTACTACATTTTTTAGTTTTCTATTTTACAATCCGGCAAACGACAGTTCCTTTTATGGCTACGCCAGCAGTCAATTTTGTTGGCATATTACATTGACTCCCAAAAATTGTGCCAGGGCAGTAAGAAACCTTATCAAACTTGGGGGAGGGGCACGACACTCCAAGGGCACTATTTCCTAAAGCTAATGGGGCATTTCTTGAAAATAAAAGGGTCGCTTCTTTGCTTGTTGCAAAATCTTGGGGGGGGGGGCGATGCCCTCTCCAGTTCCTACAGATATGAACTGTGCCTCATTTGTAGCTGCTGTGGAGGATCTTTAAGCTCTATTGTTCTGTTCTTAATACAGTTGCATAGAATAGACTTCAATTTAGAGACTGGGACATTGTCTTAGGCAATTGGAAAGGTAGTTGCTGATTAAAGGCACAAGAAAGTAAGAAAAGAGACTAGCATCATACCCTTAGGTGATGCAGCGAAAGAAACAATAACTCCATCGGGAAAACCTGTTTCCATCAACGCCTTAGGAAGCTGCATATCCAAACCAAAAGCTTTAACAACGGCACCAATTGTAAATTTGCTGATTTCTGCGTAGAAGTAAGTGTCCAATGGCTTCACCATATTGATACCAAGGGATGCTTTTGAAACTATCTGGTTCCCCGCATCTGCTGCTGCGCGTCGTTCTAGTGCTGGTTTAGGCTTAGGAGCAGGGGCCACGGCACCAAGACGCAATTCACCTTCAAAAGCTGAAACGAGAAAAAATTTAAAGTGAACATTTAAATATCAGAATGCTTTGTTCCATGAGGCAATACGTTAAACCAGGCCCGATACCAACCTTGATTCTTAGGGGGGCAAAAAACCAAAATTTTCCGACGCTAAAATCAACAACAACAACATCAACAACTCCAGTTTTAGGAACATACGTTACAATCATGCACGAAGGGACTGATGTGCTCCTTTGATGACTATATTTTGGAATTATTTTGCAGTTTTAAAGTTGGAGCCTTCAAAATTAGTGAATATGAAGGGAAAATGCTGTAGATTCAAAATTCATGTCAGAATTTATCCTCGAAAGTCAATAAATTCATGTTCTATGCATCATTTCCCTAGTAAAATGTTCTAAATGTGGGCCTGTAGCCACATAAAATATCCGACAGGTGGAGTAAAATTTCCGACAAATGGCCTTCTGGGGGGGCGCTCCGCCCCCCCCCACTGGCTTCGGCCCTGCGTTAAATCGATGCAAAAAAGCTTCGAAAATGATCACTTTAAAGAGCCATTGTGGTCCTTTGCAAGCACGCTACAAATTCACACTGTCTGAAAATCAAGTTTGGCGTTGCAGAAATATGGATGGGCACTGCAGAATTTGAAATGATAGCTAGAAAAGTCAACCAAAGCCAAACCTTTGTATCACTTCAACTGCTACAGTGTGGATCCATATTTTAAACTTGGGCCAAATTTGATTTACAAACAGTATGGAATTTCAGCGCGCCAGCAAAAAACCCTCGGTGACACTGGTTTTTAGCACCTTGAATTCTATCGATTTCCCTCTGATATTCTGCATTTCTTGCAAATAATTCTAAGACAGATGATTCATTCTTTTAACTAAAGGTACAATAACTGGTTTCTATATTTTAAACTATGAAATTAGGAATAATTCAATAGCAAAAACTTTTCCAATAAATTTTCTTAGGCCAAGTAACTCATGGTTTCTTTTTCAGTGATCGGAATGGGGCGATGGGGCTTTAGCTCATTCGGGATTTGCCATTTGGGATGTGAGGGAAAGTGCTGCGTAAGTTGATTTCCCTATACTCAGAACACAATTTTTCCTGCATTTCATTTCTATATATTGCAAACGGGCCTAAGTAGCAGTTTAAGTGCTAAAATGTCAATTTAATAGATATTTCAAGCTTACCAAATTCAGAAACGGCAACTCCGGGCACTATTCCGATGCTGAATGCTAGATTTCCAAATGAAAGAAATTTAATGCCAAATGCTTCTTTCCAAATGCCCTTCATTTTCGCAGACAACTGCAGTGATCCAGTACCACCTATACCGACAGTACCTGAAAAATATATTGATATCAATTAGAGAAAATTAACAAACGAAAATACCATTGATTAAATCAACTTCATTTTTTCATGACACCTTCCATTAATCTTGAAAGTTTGCATTACATTACATTGTGATGTTTAAAAAATACTGTGTTGATGGCTATCCCATCTTTCATTGGATTGAATAGCTATAGCTTGGAAGAAATGCTGGATACATAACTGTGATTTACCGCGAAATTTCTTGACACACTGAGTATTTTCAAACTGACGTCAGTTCTGTCTTATTTCAATCCATTTCAATTCGTTCCAGGTTGTGATGTCATCAAATTCCTAAATCGTAGACTAGCAGAGCAACAGACTTCTGTTGACCGAGACTAATGATATAGAGTCCATTGTTTCTCTTCAAGGTGGCGCTTCGATCACCATAGATTCATCACATAAATCCCCCTAACCTTCGCTTGTTGTTGTTGTTGCAAGGAGCGCATGTAAACCCAGTGCATGGCCAATGCATGCAAACAACGCCTGTATTTTTGATAATAATGAAGACATGAAAAGGTTCACAGTAGAATTACAGCAAAGTACATATAAAATTTCTTTCAAGCTATGAAAACTGCAAAAAAATGTAACAACCATTTTAGAAATATTTTTAAAGAATTGAAGCCTTGCCTCTGCTTCATATCTTACCTTGCAATTCAAGCTTCGGTTCAATAATATTCACAGTTACTTCGAAGTAAACCTTTGTCTCTGCTCCTATCTTCAGCACAAGTTTAACATTCGGTATTCTGACATTCTTTCCTAATTCCCAGTTACCAGCATAGGTGCCTTTAAGTTCAACACCACTTGGTGTGATTTGTCCTTCGATTGTTAATGCACGAGCCGTTTTTTCATCTTTCGTGACTTCTTTGCTCATTTCACATATTTTGTCTCCTTTGCAATCGGCTGGTATGTTTGCAACAGCTCTGAACATCACTCCTAAGAACCACAAAATTGTGCATCAGCAAATGAGGAGTAAAATACGATAGGTGGATATGGTTATGACTATAAGTTTAACAAGTCCTGGGAATACAGGGTGTCCCAAAAAAATTGTGCCCCGTTTGTCTGAAGATTGCGACAAAACGGCAAAAGATTCCGCCAAACGTTTGCATGATGGTCCTCTTCAGATGTTCAATTAAAGTTTACTACCATCCCCATAAAAATGCGTTGAGAAATGATGGAGCTATGACCTTCAGGAAACCAAATTTGCCTGATCACTGAAACCAGCGATCGGCCATTTTGTCTTACTATTTTGCAGTGATAAATAGCTTTATGGAATGAAAATGAAACAGCAGCCTCCAAAGTCATAGCTCCGGAGAGTTCCACTATTTCTGACCTCGCAGAAATTATTTCTTACCTCACGTGAAGATACCTATCACTGCAAAATAGTAAGGCAAAATGGCCGACTGCTGGTTTCAGTCGTCAGGCCAATATGGTCTTCTGAAGGTCGTAGCTCCATCATTTTTCAACGGATTTTTACGGGCATGGTGGCAAACTTTAATTGAACATCTGAAGAGCACCATCATGCAAATGTAGACTTTTCCTTTATCATATGATATCAAGGTATCATTTTAGTGTGTCATATGGGAGACCTAAGCCTTGCAAAACATTTCGTATTATGCACGTCTCCCAAGGTGTTTGCAACGAGAAATCTTTGAATCGACGGTAGTTGGACGGTTTGCTGCAGAGGCTGTGAAATTTTATCACATTTTGTTGAAATTATCGATGATAAAAGGTGGAAAGAAATTGGATTTGTGGTGATATTATTGGTAAATGTATCCGCTGGTTATTACTGCGAAAGAGACTGATTTAATACCGGTTACTGGGATTCTGCTGCGGGTAAAGGTAGGCCCATTAGCTTTCTTGGTAGCAAATAGCTTTAATTCGTAAAGGATTTTCGAAAATCACACAAAAAAATATTTTCATGTCATTCCTGGACATCATTCATACAACATGTTAAGTTTTGAAAACTATATCTTATTCATAGTATTCCTGAAAAATTCTCGAACATAGGCCAATTTTCGAAGGAATGAAATTCGATGTAACGCCGATCCCTGATGAGATTTTAAACAAATGCAGACAAAAAATGTGGTATGGGGCCTGTAGACTAGGTTCGTGGTAAGACCAGCTCTGTATCTTTATTGGTCGAATATCCATTTTTATTTTCGTGAAGGTACTCGGAAAGTTGCCTCAAAAACCTTATTTTCAGTCAAGTGATCAGAACACGACAATATCATTGGCTTATGAGCGTGATATCAGAAGGTTTGCAGGTTTCCCTATGCCCCATTGAAAGATTTGACTTGTATGCTCCTTTGTGCGGCTTTGAGCAGACAACATACTAGCCTGCGTGCAGACTTTACTTTCCATTGCGAAGGAGAGCTAATGAGGATCTTTAACGGCTCTCCTTCCCGGTAGAAAGGTAAAGTCCGTACGGACGCTAACAACATACTAAACAAGGCTTTCAAGAAAGCAGTTGCTATTGACAACGCAAGGAGATTATGGACGCTTTTCATCCAACTAAACGGTGTTTCATTATGTCTTTACCCAAATAGATATTGCTAATCATACCTTTCTTGAGGCCAACTGCTTGCAACGTTGGGTTTGTAAACTTGAGGTCTTTGGTGTTCGGCGTAGCATCTGTTGTGCTCATCGTTATTACTGAAAAAATAAATCACCTTGAGCAATCAAGTCAAAAGAAGGACAGTTTCATTCATATGCAAGAATTGTTATAGTGTGGGTACTATGGGAAAATTATGAGTAGACGTGTTACATTACAAATGTCTCTTTATTAGTATGTCTGAAACTATTATTGAGACATTGATGGGCAAGATGCACAGACAGATGGGGGTGCTCATTCGAGAGAAAACACTTATAAATTTAACTTTTATTCTTTGGCTACGTTCTATTATTCCGTTTTCAAATGTCTCCGTTTTCAAATCACTCCATTTTCAAATCACTCCATTTTCAAATCACTCCATTTTCAAATCACTCCATTTTCGGATGATCTGGCACCGTTTCTATTATTCCGTTTTCGCAAAGAAGGCCTCTCATGAAAACGGAAGTGTTTCCACTACTCCGTTTCCATTCGTTTTCATTTCTTTTCTCAGACGCATCATTTGCTTTGTTTTTTTTGGCGAAAGATCGGTTGCTGTTGTTGTAACATTTTTGAATGACTCCGTTTTCGGTGTTTCAATTCAAAACGATGTGTTTTCAAAGTTCTCCGGATGCAAATGATTCTACTTTGAACAGCGCTTTCAAATTTCTCCGTCGTCGATCCTTGAAATGCTAGGCCGAAACGGAGATATTCCATTCCGGTTTCATACGAAAAGGGAGTGATGGACACGTAGCCTTAGGAGGCACTCATTCAAGGGAGCGTTCCTTTGGGGGGGGGCAATGATTCCACCTTGAACAGCGCTTTCAAATGTCGTCGTCTTCGATCGTTTTAAGTCGAAACGCTAGGCCGAAACGGAGATATTCCAGAGTAATGGAAACATAGCCTTTGGAGGCATTCATTCAGGGGAGCGTTTCTTTAGGGGGGGGGAGGGGCACTCATTCAAACATATACGGTATCTGAATGATTTTACCTAATTGGTTTACGCGCAACAGAAATTACTCCTAGAATCAAGTTGACCCTGAACTCAAAATCACACTTGCGTCAATTTCATGGTTCAATGATTTCAACTTCGTTGTTCTGGCAAACGTCGCCACGCTTACCCTAGGTACCAGACTCTCTCCATTTTATGTTAGAGAGTCTGGTACTCAGGGTACGCGTACGCCACGCTTTGCATCAAGAACAATTTTTCAAGGGTTAATTCAGCTTAAGACGAAAGTAAGATGATTCGGATACCCAAGTCCTGAATAGAAAATTCAGGGTTTCCTTGAAATGAAAACCAGAATAACCATACAAGCGGATCATCCTATGAAGACCAGACCCTCCTTCTATACAGGCCGTGAAGTAGCTGATTATTATCATACATCATGCAACTCACCAACATTCAGTTCACTTAACCACGTGATACCAGCAAGCTTTTTCTTGAAGAGTTTGTCAACAATTTCATCAAGGCGAATCTTGTTTATAACCAAACCAAGAGCCATGACCGGCAAACCAGCATCTTGATAAATTATTCCTTCGAATTCAACGCCATCCCATCCAAACAATATCACCTTCCCAGAGAGACTGATGATGAAAAAATATTTGGTTCATAGTGGCAGAGTCTACCGTCTCACCCAATAGAGTGTGAAACATTTAGAAAAATCGCTAGAATTTGACTACATTTTCTGACTATTGGAGAGTGTCTTAAAAGATAGATTTCACGTAATGTTTTTGGCTATTTACGTATTTTGCTTGATTTGATTTTTCTTGTAAATTTTATTTTTCCTAATTCTTACTTTTTCCCTTTTTTTGTGACCCAAACAAGTAATCCAGAATTTCAGGAACCCCAAAAAATCGTTACAAATAATAATTGGTCGTTTAATTAGATCCAAAAAAGTAATCTGATCCTCAATATACCAGAATACCCCCAACGAAGGTACCCACCCTATATAAAACTGGCTTCCAAATCTAGAAGTAAAGCTTCACATCACTCTACTCACCCTATATAAAACTGGCTTCCAAATCTAGCTGTAAGCTTAACATCACTCATTCCAAAATCAAGGAAACTGAGTTTCTTCACTGTCTCTTCACTTAAGAATTTAACACCAAGTGCTTTGATAAGCTGCCCAGTCCTGATCATACTGATTGAACCAACAAATTCATATTTATCAGCTCCTGACTTTGTCAACTTAGTAGTTAGCAGTGTCTCTCCAAAGAGGGTTTGTGACGATGAAAAGGAGAATTCATAGGGACTGTCTTCACCTTTGTGGCTCACTTTCAGGGACACATTATACAGAGACAAGATTTTACCCAGATTGAATGGTCCCTTAGCCATGACATCTATCGTGAAAGCCAGTGTTTTGTAATCGAATGCAAAATCGTTGATTGTGATCAATGGAGGTCCATCTGATTGCAACCATTTTGGCAAATATTCCTTCAATTTTGGTGCTAAGCCTTTGAGGATCTTTAACAAATCTGCTTTCCATTCGTCAGGGAACTTGAATTTGATGCCTTCTTTGCCAATTGTTACTTTCATGAACAAGGATGCTGGAAAATCGTCAACTTTGAGATCTGGTGCAAGTTTCTTGAAAGTTTCTTTGATTGGTACCTCAAAGTATAATTTTGCTCCTTTTTGTATTGTTTTCTCACCTTTAATAAAACCTCCGATTTCTTTTGCTAGTTTTTCATCTTTGATAGCAGCAAAGTCATCGTTGGAAAGTGCAAATGCAAAATTCAGAACGAGCTCTTTCAGCAAGGGAATCTTGGTGAGGTCTTTTCCAGTTAGCTCAGATAACAGCGTTGCGGGTGAGAATAGATTCAGCTTTGCTGCAACGGCTGCTTTAACATCTGAGTCTTCAGCTTTTTGGATTATAATATAGAACGATGAGCTTTGGAAAATCTTGCCTTGGGGTTCCCCTGATACAACCAGTTCATAAAGCCTTTTGGGTCATAAATACCTGATAAAGTTGGGTTTTTGATGACGACACTTGTCACCTTACCAACTACTTCCTTGTCAGTTTCTGGTGGTGCAACTTCATTCTTGGAAGAGAACTTCCCAACGATACTTGGAATTGTGACTTGATCTGTTTTGAAAGAGAACGTTACTGCACTTTGTTTTGTCTTTTTCTTGACTGTGATTGGAAGTTTCTTGTTTGCAAAGGTCACGGATCCAGCGATGTCAAGTTCGAGAAGTTCCCAATCGACAGCCCCTGTTTTGTAGTTGATTATCAATGCCAATGAAGCGCCCTCAATTGATAGCTTTCCAGGAATGAGATCTAGTTTCTCTCGTGCTTGTGCCTTGAAGTTGATTGTGGTCTTGCATTTGTCAATCTCCAAGAATTTCAAATCGAATTTATCAGGGAGAACAAATGTCTTCGATTTCTCTCCAAGGTCATTCTTTGGTAAGAAATGGTTGAGGATGCTTGCAAATGGAATTGTCCCACCGCATGTATCTGGCGATGGAGTAAGAGTGTATTTGCAATCACCTTCCATCGCGACTTTGACTTTGCATTCACCAATCTTGAATTCAACTCCATTTTCTTTGCTAGATAGGAGAATGTTTAGGCCAGGTAGGGCAGATACAGTTCCTACGAAATTAAAATATCTACAGTAATAAGAGTCCTTAAGATAACAAAGGAAAAATAGGGGTTGCTATGGCTAAAAGTTTGATGCTACAGATGCGAGAATGACTCAATGGCAGCACGCTTAACTACCAATCTGAGGGTTAGTGGTTTGTCAGGGCTGCTACATAGAGCTTACGCTCTTTTACGCTAAAGGGATCATGAGGTATTGGCAGATAGGGAGGAAGAACCAGGACCATGCTTTAATAAGCTTAGCTTCTCAGTCTCCTAAAAACTTCATTTGGATGATAGGTATAGGAATGGGCTGCAGCTAGCAAAATGATAGACGCACCACGCCTTCTCCGGATCCGAAATATCATGAATTTAGGTCAGTGCCTTGAAAATTAAACAAGCTTTTAAGTGTCTTGATTTATTCAAAAAGGAACTTTGCTTCGTAGTTGCAAAAAAAAAGATAAATTCGTGTTTCCTTGTGACAGAAATGTCGAAGAAAGTATTTCATTACAAGCACAGGAATGGTGCAAAAACAAAGGGCATGTACGGTATAAATTTGAAGGCAGACAACACCGCAATACGACGAAGAAAACAACAATAACTGTGTGTGAATTTAGAGAATATATAGACAGCCCTGAAGAAGTCCTACATGGTAGGACGAAATATTGGCAAAATATATATTCCCTAAATTCACACACGTTTGCTGTTGTATTTTGTCGTAATGCGGTGTTTCTGCTTTCAAATTTATTCATTTATTCGTCACCGCAAGCATCTACGGATCCGACCATTGACGCTGCTGGTATAGTGGCCTTTCCTTTTCAAATTATGTATGGTATCTATTTCTTCAGCCACACATCAAAACTATTAATCAAACCAATTGAATCACAAGTTTTGATTGATCGCTGATCGAATATTCATGTTTTTTTACTCACCCGGTATAATTACAAATAAATAGCAGTGAAATTTGTCTTACGTAAAAGCAGTAAATCTTACATCGTTGTCTACTGCTGTATTCCATAATTTGAAGAGCTATCGTATTCATTCTAACATCGAACTTATTATGCAAAAAATTGAAACCATACCGCGTGAGCAAGAAAAAGTTCCCGCTTTCAAAAATCCATAGCACCAAGAGTACTTGACCGTTCTAGCTAAAAGCCCAAAGACCACAGTATTTTGTGATGATTCTCACGTTTGTTTTAACAGCATAGAAAATGTAGGCAAATTTGACCTCATAAAAAATGTCTTCGTTGCAAAATGCTTAAAATTGGGCCTATAAACACTTGAGCAAATCGTAAGTAGTTTCCTCACCGAGAAAATACGTGAGGCATTTCACCTTTCTCAGAAGTTACAAGAAAAAGATGTTATAAGAAATATTCAAAATTGTCAATCTCATGACAACAAATATGCAAACGGTATCTCTCACCCTTGAAAAGATGGAATTTCTTTATTATCCTTTGCGAAGGGTTTTTTATGATTTGTTCAAGTGTTTTAGGCTTTTTTTAGGCATTCACAACCATGACATTTCCGTAACGATCGAACTTACCTATATTCTCTGCGCTCATAAAAACATGAGAAAAAAATACAAAAATACTTCAATCTCTCAGCTATCAAGCAGAGTTCTATTCATTACAATCCATCGAGTACTCTTGGTGCTATGAATTTGTAGAAATGGGAAATTTTTATGGCTCACCCAGTACAAAACTAAAACTTACCCTTTTTAGTTGCGGTCTCTTCAACGACAGCTTGTTGGTGTCTGCTATGATGGTGATATAGTCCATGTTTTCTGCCATGTCTTCTTCCAAAAGCAGGCATGCATACCAATAAAACTACCAGTAATACGGTGATGTAGAAAGCCCTCATAGCTAGAGGAAATGCAGTTGGTTAATCAGCTAAACCTACAAGTGAAGAAGCAAAGATTACATACTTTGGACGAGAAACTAAGCGCAGGAGAACTTGTCGGTCTTAACTTGATTCTTACCTTGCTTTGCGCACTTCTTTTTCATGTACCGGGGTGAATCAAAAGTGTTGAAACGTGTGGCGGGCTGTGGAATAGAAAATACGTGGCCGATATTCAAAACTGAAATGTTGAACCATCAGTCAAAGCCAAACTTCGATGTGAAATTTTGTTTGGTAAAAATCTCTTATCTTTTAGATACAGAAATTAGAAAAACGCTGGTAAGGGGTTTGTGTGGGAACGAGCATTCCACGACAAACTTCTTATCAGCATTTTTCTTATTTCTGAATGTAAAAAGATAAATGATTTTACCAAACAAAATTTCACACCTAAGTTAGGCTTTGACAACATTTTAGCTTTGAATATCGGCCACATATTTCAATTCCATAGCCCACCTAACGTTTGAACTTTATTTTGACTCACCCCTGTATACCGGTGGATGAATCTAGATTTAGCACTCAGCTGGATGGTAATGTGCTTAGTACTCAAGAAGAATAATTCCTCTTGATGAGAAAAGAAAGAAAAAGGACAGCCTGAATTCTTGCAATTCAACACTTCAACATTATCGATTTTACATTACCCTGGTTTCTTTCATCAATTCCTTTTGTCTTGCTTATTCTTTGTTCATTCCTTGATTTCCTTTCTTCCTTTTGATGTAGATTGGCTGAAGTATCTAGAAACAGTTCTCAACACCAACGCTATGATCTCAGAAGTAAACATTCTCCTACCAAGAGAATGTCCATAACACCAACGCTATGATCTCAGAAGTAAACATTCTCCTACCAAGAGGTTAAGCTACAGTGGCAGGTGCCTTAGCGCTAGAGGTGCTGAAAAAGCAATCATCAAGGACATACCAGGGCGTCAGGAGTTAACTGTGTTTAGATCAGTTTAGGAGTCAGACGGCTACATATTTGTTCATTTCTGCTACGCAAAGAGCAATGAATATTGTCTAAATGCAAGCACCTTCATCATGTGGAGGTCAGATGCCTTAACGCCAGAGGCGCTAAAATGAAAGCATCATCAACACATTAGGGCTTCAGAATTCTGATGGGGTTTAAATCTATTACCTGCTCGAGACGGCTGTATGTTTGTTCATTCCTGCAACGGAAAAAAGTATTGTCTAAATACAAAGACTTTCATCATGTAGAGGTTAGATGCCTTGGTATCAAAGACGCTAAAAATGAATGCATCATCAACATATCTGGGCTTGAGAATTCTGATGGGTTTAAATCTGTTGCGAGCTTAAAATTGAGATGCTGAAATATTTCCTCATCATCTACTTAGAAATATGGAAATGGGCTATCTTAATGCGAACACCTTTTTGTATAGATGATAGAGTGCTATACAGGTACATGACGAAGTTAAGAGGGCTGGTGTGGTGTAGCAGGCTATGATTAGACCTAAAAAGACCTTGAAAACCCTGTTTAAATCTAAAAATGCTCAAGAACTTTAAATGCCATGGAATCAAAGATTTTAGGAAGTCGCTGAAAATGTTTTCAGATGTTAAACAGAAAGGATGCTAGTCTAAAGCTGCAGGTATCTCAACTCTAGAGGTGTTGCAAAAGCATATAGCATGAAAATGTCCAATGGTTTGTTGTGCATAAAGAAGTAAAGATTTCCATTTCCCCTGAAAACAAAAAGATGCATGACAAAATTCTTTACTAAACCGTTGACTTGTCATAGAACGACTTCGAATGTCACCTGAATGGACAATACATTCTGATCTTTTGAAAAATATATAATTTCAGCGGGCCAACTTGAGGAGACGTTGGAATTTAATAGAAAATTAGTCACGAAGGCTTGCTAACGCTCGCTTTTTTGTTTTGAACTTTTAAGTTTAAGTTTCCAGTTTTGACGAAGGAATCTGGGGCAGAATCAAGAATACAAAGCACAAAACTTTGCGTAATTCTTGGATAAAAGTTTACCATATGAATACAGCAACTAGATCGCCTCAAAGAAGAAGGAATTAACTTTAATTTGAAAGAACAAAATTCTGATATCGGACAAAGGAAAGATGACCTTTTGGCATTTTGAAATTTACGTTATTTTGACAGTTGTACCGGAAATGTCAGTGAAAACAACCCTATGAAATTTAGGCCAACTTTAAAAATACATATCTCCGCACTCAGTGGTCCGATTTTGAAACTGTTTGTTTCATTTTAATCCTCAGGATATCCTCTATAAAGATATCATGTATTTTTTGCATTTTCGAAAACGAATTTTTTGTAAGTTATTCCCTAATTTGTCGTATTCTGGATCACTGTGAGTTGATACCTTTCCTATAAAAAATAGCATCAATTTCGTTTCTGCTTGATCAACCATTCTGCAAACAGCTTCTGAAGTGGTTAGCTTGAAAAATTTGTCTTTGATATAGCTTTACATTTAGTCTGTCTCAAATTAGATGTCAGGTGAAAAGGCCTGCGAATAATTAGAGTTGAAGTGTTTCCTATGAGTGACCCTGCGTTGTCGCGAATCTCACGTGTCATCATGGGCAATAATGCACCATTGATGTGGCCTATATGATGATCAAAATTGCATTTCTACTCATTGTGTTCTTATTTGAAGGGAAGTTTGAAATGAGACGTATTGCTGCGTAGGAGCTCCAACTGATTCAACTGTATTTGAATAACGGCAGCATTCGATTCCTTGCTGGGACGAGAAAGGAACGCGGGAATAGCAAAATTATCAAGCTTTACTCGCAATCCCCCGCGGAAGAGAAACAACACAGTGAGTAAAAATACAATTTTGATCATGATATAGGCCACATCAACGGTGTATTATTGCCCATGGTGTCATCTAATTTGAGACAGACTTTAGTGATTCTAAAAACAACAAGAAAGCCAAAGATAGAAAATAAAAAGAAGCATCTCACAAACCTTTCTGACAGCTATCCAACCAAATTTTATCTTTGAACGACTGAGATTTCACCTGTTTGTATACGGAGTATCACTGCACTAAGCAGGTAATTTGTGTAACAAAGTTAGGCAGGTCTGCAAGATCAAGTCAAGGAAATATCATGAAATGCTGTGTGGCATGCGGCAATGGCATAGGCTCCAACTCCTTAAAAAAGTTCGTGTAATATTTCATAACCTATGTCGCTTAATTGTATGCATTTTATCTTTTATTTTTCTATATTTCTAACTAGCATCCGGAGGTAATTTTAGGACGCTGCAATGAAAGATTTCAAATTGGTCAAAGAATTTCACACCAACCTTATCAAAGATTAGGAGCCCATGCTTGCGCCAATATCGAGCAAATATTGTCCCAAAAAGTATGCCCCGTTTGTGTGGCTGATGTCGAGGGGCTATGGCATCGATTGTATCAGTTTTGATGCAGTTGCACAGGTCAAACTTCAACTTAGAGTTTAAGATCTTGTTTGGGCAATCTGACAAGTGGTTCTAGGATTCTAGACGTAACGTCCAAACACTGTCACCAATTTACAAATCAGGAGGAAATTTGGCTGCTGAAATTTTCACAAGCACAAATTGTTTAAAAAGCAATGACGTGGCCAAAAAAAACTTGAAGTAATCATTGAAGATGGGCAAATATTATTGGCTCACTTGGTCAGTGCTCCAAATAGAGGATTTTAACGCGTTTACTGACTTCAGCCAAGAACAAAGTGCGTTGGCCCCTTTGAGGCTTCTAGCAGTGTTATCTCCGTGAAAATTATTACACTGTGGACATTATAAAAGGCATATAAGGCAATTTAACTGAAAATGACGAAAAGAAATATTTTCTTTCTTTCTAAATCGAATCGCATATCAGAGAATTCTCTCAAAAATGTCATGTTCATGTAAGCAGACAGATCAACTGTTGAATCGAAACTGACTAGCTGGAATTGATGACAATCAGTATGAAAAATTGAATATCTCACATTTTTGTAATTTTCCTTGAAGGTGACTCTGCTCACCGCTATTATGAGGATGGGAAGCCATTTTCAGCAATTCTCTTCTCCAGAAATGTATCAATTACTCGGGAAGACGGTTCGTCAAAATCTTAGCATATATAAGCCCTTGATAGAAATAGACCTGCAAAGACAATAGGCCATGACACGTGCCGCACCATATTTGGGTAACTTATCGAAGTCAACAGGAAATACCGATATGTGATTTGATGGAGTTGACCGCAGATAGCCTGCGTGCAGACTCTTGGACAGGACAAGATAGGAACGAGAGAGAAAAGTAGAGTCTGCGCAACCGAGCCATATTTCTTGTTCACAGGTTCCTAGGATTCAAGGAACCAAATTTGATTGGTTTACGGAACGCAATCGTCTTTCTTAGTTTCTAAATTGGAATTTCAAAGCAAACAACGTTGAAAATCTGGAATCAGGAAACGTTTAACAGAGCATTTAAATTATGAGTGCAATGATTCTACAGACCAGATTAAAAGCAGTCTGTCCCGTTACTGCTTTATTTAAGATGGAGCTAAATTCATGCACCACTGAGTCTCTATGGCCCTGGTTTCTTTGGATAAAGTGAATTAGCACAAACTTCTGGAATATAAAATAAAGATCTTTATCGATTCAAAGTTTCATTCATCGAAGAGGACAGTAGTTGAAAAAAATGCTGATATCATTGAACAAGAAAAGTGGCTCAGTTGCGCAGACTCTTCTTTTTCCTCTCTTTTCAATTTTCTGACAAAAGTCTGCACGCAGGCTAACTGCAGATGGCTTGAGCCCCTTTTATATGCTTGCATTCCCTTAAGGTGAACTAATTTATGATACTTTTTACCACCCCAGATTATCACAGTCACATTGGTCAAATCGCGAAAAAACAACATAGCAAAAACTAACATCAAATCATATCTCAAAAAATATAGTTATCTTTTACCATCCTATTGATTTGATCAGCAATAACAAAATATTGATATTTGGTGGCATTTTATCTGATAAATATACCGATGTATCATTTTATTGTCATTCTATAAACATCTAAGATCTATTAGATCAATCCAATTCAAAATATTATCTTATTCTTATTCTCCACAATTTTCTTTCAAAGCATCAACATCAGCAATCTTCGTTGCGAGTTTCTCGATCATTGGGATGGCTTTAGATAACGGCATGTCATCAGTCATTAAGCCAGTGAAGTCCTAAAGAATAAAGAAATAAGTCACATTTACAAGTACTGGTATGGGCAATAAGACGAATGTACCTGGCGAGTGAGGTGAGAAAAATGTATCTACACTTTGAAAAATTGTAATGCAAAAACAATAACACCGATTTGAAAAAATACAACTTTATTGCCTGACTGAGAATTTGATTTAAATCTAAGAAATTATTTAAAATTTACAATGCGCTGGATTTGTCCAAGTCTCACTTTCTTGCATCAGTTGATTGAGTCATAAAAATGAAAAAGGCAAAGGGGATGCTGCGGCCTTTACCTTTTGCTTGCATTTCTATGACTCAATAAACTGATGAAAGAAAGTGAGACTTGGACAAGTCCAACAATGCACCATCTTAATCTTCAATTAAACATTCCTGAAAAATATTTTTCCTTGGCTTTGCCTGAAACTAGACATGATTGGATCAATTTGATCAACATTTCCACGATTAAAATGGCAAGATAATGTTTTTCTTTGGGCTTGCATTGCTCTTTACGTGACAGAAGCTGCTGCACTGTAAATACTCTCCCATCAATGCTGAGAAACAAAGTGCAAATACACATGATACAGAGTAGCCAATTGCTGCCCTTTTTTAGCAAATTGAGGTATAGCACTTTTGGTGAAATCCTGATTTCAGAAAGAAATGAGGCACACAAAATTATGAGAGAAAATATTAAAAATGAATTGAGGTCACAGCAAAATGATGGAGTCAGAAATCTACAAATTGGTTGCTTTTCTTTTCCTGTACAGTTTTAAAACAGTAGATATATTCTACAACTCAACTGGTAAAATATTTCTCTCCATCTATATAATATAATCAATCCTTTTACATGGTTTCTGGTAAACTTATAAGCCCATTGGTCACAGCGTCCTTTAAAGCAGCTGTCAATAAATCAATGAAGTAATTCTATTGAAATGGTATTACCTTTGCAAACTGCTGCAATGCTTCATTCTTTGGGTCATCATCTGCAATTCCAGTTCTCGTTTGGAATTGTTTTTCAACATCACTCAAATCCTTCAGATATTGCGCAATACCAAAGCCCCTCTTCTTTCTGGCATTTGCATCCAACTGTCTCTTCCAGAATGAAAAAGTTTGGTTACCTTGCTTGCGTATTTGCGATCGGACTGTCTTTTCCCAGGTGCTGATTTCTATTCGATAAAATAAAGATTAAGTTAAAATATATCTTACGAAATTGAAAATCTTGCTGGTAAAAGTTGATAAATAAAGATTTTCGTTGCCGAACAAGTCTGCTTTCACAGACCATTTTCTCGATAATCCAAGTGCTATGATTAAAATTCAAAAATCCCTCTTTAAAATGCAACAATAAACCAGCAGATGATACAGTGGTTGTATATTTCCTTCCCTCTAGTTATGAGCCTCTTCAATCATTGAGCAATATATATGGGTACAATAGATTACATAATATGGTGTCAGGTGTGGGATCAAACATCACGTGTGAGTTAGATATGCAAATCATAGTGGCAGAGGACGCATTTTTTTAAGTTCAGCACTGCAAAGGCTTCAAATTTCATGCAATTAAATTACCTTTCTTTGCTTTACGAACGTAGTAGAGAGCATCATGGAGGTTCTCGGGTGTGCAAGAGTAGTAAAAGCCTGAAAGACAAACGTTTCTTAAGAAAATAATGCACATAACTATATAAACAAGACAAAAGTTATTCTGTGCAAAAGTAGACGTTTCTCTCTTTAAAAGTGCATTGAGAGCCGATTAAGGCAACTCTGCTTACCGCTCTAGTGAACAGCAAAATGTCGTCCTTTGGGTAATATTTGAACTCTTTTGAAAAGATTTTGCAAAAAAAGTAGTATTCTATGATGGCATGACGTTGTCCGATCAGAATTTGGAAGCAAAGTAGACTTCAATCCTCAACTGAAACTACGAAGTCCTAAATGATGACAAACCAGCCATTCTTTGCAAAAGACCGTAATGCTAATTCTTCTCAAAAGACTAACTTTTCACAAATATTCCAAGTTACAACTTCTTTACAATAACTATTTCGCAGCCATTGTCAATGAACTGGTTGTTTTACGCCCCAAGCTACTTTTATAGGATTCCCTTTATACTTTATTGTTGTACACTCCCCGCTACCAAATATGCAAAGATAAAGACACCATTTGTTGCATTGGTTGGGAAAAACATGCATCAGATGCTATGTTATGTTCAATTCGCTATCATAAGCGTACGAGGCGGGGGGGGGGGGGGGGGGGGCGGCAGCCCCCCAACTTTAGAAAAAGTATCGAAAATGAGCCTCAATCGGGCAAAATTATGCTAAACAATGGGCTTTGTGTTGGGCAGCCCCCCCCCCTAGATTTTTCTTCCCGTACGCTTATGTTCGTTATATTATTAGCTACTTAGTTATCTACGATATAGTTACTTTTACTTATTATCGACTTACTAAGGTATACTATTAGTAACCAGAAAGAGAAGAAAATAGATAATCATAATAATAACATACAGTTAGATCGAATTCCAAAGGCGAGTCTGTTGGTCTTTTTTCTTCGGTTATTTAGTTATTATTTAGTTACTAGGTATATTATTAAATACTAGATAGAGAAGAAAATAGATAACGATAATAATAACATACATTCAGATCGAATTCCAAGGGCGAGTCTGGTGATCTTTCTTTTCTTCGCTTTGACTACATCATGGAAGCTCTTATGTTGTTTCTTGTGAGAATCTGCAAGGCCTTTGAGTCCTTTCGTAAATTCATGGAGAGCTCTGACGGTGCCTGAAACTCTTGCACAAGGTTTGTCATCGCTGTCATCTGAAAAAGATAAAAAAGGAGTCTTGCTGAAAAGTAAAAAAAGAAAATATTCCCTCAACAAAGCTTCCTTTTGAAAAGTCTCTGTTTTGTTTGACAGAAGGCATAGAAAAATATACACGGGATGATTCAGAAAGAAAATAGGGTGTTTGCCAGTTCCTCATTGATGCGGTTTACTTTGAGAATTCGATTCTGTAACATCATTACATAGAACAAAGCAAACTTAGATGTGAAAATTTGTTTGGTCAAAATCGGTTTTTAAGTTCCATAGTTACGAGCGACTTTAGTGAAATGGTTTTGCAAGGTTCCAAAACTAGGCCTTCCATTGGATTCTTACTCAAGCACATGTGAACTTCTAAAGCACTACAAACATACTGTTTCTCTATCAAAAATCGAAACAAGGCTCGCATTGTGTTAGAGCACCAAAAGAAAATATCTTTTGATTTATATTTTGTCCTTTGGGGGTTACGCATTTGATTGTCATTGTTTGTAACAGAGATAGCTTTCAACAAAATCAAAATAGCTATATTACAAAATCGCAAATAAGTACGGAAAGAAATGACTGATTCTATCAAACTCAATTTCTATAAATCCATCTTCTGAAAAAAATCCCTTCAACGCACCCGATTCGACTTGTTTGCTACCATATCATAGCGTGTTAAACGCCCCACATTTTTCTGACTCACCCGGTACGTCCATATCAGATCACAAATGACATCACCATATGACATCACAAATTGAAAACATATCACACTATATGCGTCCACTCTCTACCGTTTAGATCGTTTTCTTTCTCCTTCAAAGACTTTATGTTCTTTGTGGATACACTCAAACTGAATGATAAACTTTATGAATACGCACATTTGATCACGCGCTGTAGGAAACGAATTGGTTTCGTTAATCAATGTAATGTTACTCAAATGTAATGTTGATGTTCAAAGTTATCTTGGTCTCCATTTCTCTCGCCTTCTGGATATTATTCGGCTTGAAAACTGTGAGAATATGAGGAAGGATATATGACTATTCGAAGTTGAATAGCACGGGGGGAGAGGGAGGGGGGGTTCTTCCATAGCAAAGGTACATGGGGATGTGCCGCGAGCAAGGGTATACTTTTTCGGACTTCTAGTCTAGCCAAGGGTATACTTTTTTGCAATCTTGGCCAGCAACGGTCAGCCAAGGGTATCATTTTTGACACTATTGGTCTAGCGAACGGTCATGATATCATATTTGGCAATATTGGTCGAGGAAATGGTCAAAATTGGTCAAGCTAAGGTACCATTTTCGTAAAAATTAGTTCAGACAATGATCAAATTGGTCTAGCCAAGGGTACCATTTTCGTAAAAAGTAGTCTAGGCAACGGTACCCTTTTGAAGATGCTCGCGGCAGACCCTCACCCAAAATTTGGCCAAGAACCCCCCCCCCCCACCCCGTGTTGAATAGCAAGCAGAACGCGAGAGAAATGGGGACCAAGGTTTTCATTGATTAACCAAACCAATTCGTTTCCAACAGCGCGGGATTTGATGGAAAGGAACTAAAAAATCAATCATAATAGACCTTTTCGCTATTCTGAAAAGAATCAGAAGCGAACAACATTTTGCTACATTCTGAAGAATTTTCAAATGTGCACAATAGTGATAGAAGCTTTAACACCACTCGATCGAATGTTGCATGTAAAAATGCATACAAATAATGCTCGATCCAGGCTCTTTTGCAGAATAGCTAAAAGTTCTATTCATTGTGGTCCGAGGACTCTCTTTGTGTGTCACGCTGCAAAAAGGATCTTTGAGCTGTAAAGAGCAGCAATTGTAAAACGTTTCTTAATAGATAAATTGATCGGTCTATGATATCAAAGTTTTAAACACGAAGAACAAGAAAATATTCAAACCTGTGACAGATTCTCTCTTCTTTGCAACTTCAACAGTCATTTCTTCATTGGAAATAACAGCCCTAGCCATTGCATCATCCAAAGAAGCTTTTATCGTTGGGGTATCCCTTTCAAATTTGCTCAAAGTATCTCCGTCAAGTAATGTAAACCTTGGCAATTGCTCATATGCTAATCTTCTGTAATAATCTTCTTCTTCAGTCCAGATGGTGCTTCGTTCTGTAGCCATTGAGCATGCTTCTTCATCATCACCTTTGCAGGCTTTTTTCGCCTCGTCTGCAGTTGCCTCGACCTTATCCTTCTCTGCCTCCATCAATCCAAACTTTGCCTTCAATTCACCTACCTTACCTTTCAATGCCTTGATGCCAGGGTAAAGCTTATCAGAAATGGACTGAGCGATTGTTTTGGCAAAACTAACATCAAGACACCCTTCAGTATCGAATTGAACGTTCTTCTTCTCGAAAAATGTAGCATTGATTTTGAGTCCTACACATGCTTTTGCTGCTTCGTCTAACCCTGTCTGGAAGCACATTGAATGAATCTGCACGAGTTTTTCAACGGCTGTTGAAGCAGCAGCTTTGGCAGCATCTAATCCAGCTTTCAGTTTGTCACCTGCCTCTTTCAATACGTCTTTCGCTGTATTTAGGAGCTTCTGAGAAGTCTGGAAGAACTTCTTGCCGATGCTAAATAACTTTTTGATGCCTTTGAGAACGAAAAGCAGCGCCTGTAAGGTAAATGTGGCAGGTTAGGGTTGTATTTCGGGTGTTTGTTAGATTTACTTTATAGTCTCAGTTATTGCAACAGCAATGACAAAGACAACAACATTTTTGCATTTGTGAATTGAATTGTTTGCTCAAACTGCGACTCATGAACTTTCAATAGCGATAACTACAACTATATAGTCAGTCTAGGTGCTTACCTTCTGTGCAGAAGGTTCTCGGTTCGAGTCCTAGGTTGCCACAATGGAGGCACCATCAAACCCTGAAAAAACTTTGTGGACTTCTAGCCTCCGAGAAAAGCTGAAAGCCCTTTGCATATGGTGCCAATAAAGGCAAAGTGAAGGTAAAGTTGCTAAAAATGCGGTTTCCTTGGTGTCAAGCGCTAGGATTAGGATTGCAGAAGTAGAGAAGATCCAATCGAGGCGGTAATCACTCGCTGTGAAGCTCAAGTGGCGTTGGTGGGGAAGCCCTGTGTGCCTTTTCTGGTTGCAAAATCAATGGATTACAACCCTGCACCACAACCCTTTTAGGATAGATATTTTGCGTTTAGGAAATTTTTTTTTGGGTTTAATATGGTTCAAGAATTAAAACGAATTTCATTAGAGAATCTTACATCAAGAGCTTTTTGTTGTGCTTTGGCTTTCAGTACTCCAAGTGTTTTCTTTCCTTTACATTTGGCAATACAGACATAATCTGGCGCTTTGAACTTGCAATCGTTCCAAACTGGACAACCTATGAATCCGCCATCAATTTCCAGACATTTTGGATCCCAGTCAGGACCTCCAATACACTCTGCAAGACAAAATGAGGATATCAATGAATGGTGCCGGGTGAGTCAACAAAAAGGTCTGGCGTTTGAAAAATGCTGCTCCCTGAATATCAAAGCAATAATATTGAAAACTGTGTTGTTTTATCCCCGATATGTCCAGTTAGGTTCAGTAATCTACCTGGCTTTAATCGGCCATTTCTTCCCGTTGATATGGGAGATATTCTGTAGAAAACCCCTTTCGAAAACCTGCAAAAACGAATGAAAACGACGAGCAAAACTTTCGTTTTTCCCCAAATTTTAGGCTCACAAGATTCAATTCAATTTAATTTTATTCATAGAAATACACCCTAATACAAAGTTCTCATTAAAAATGTGTATTCTATACGACCCAGGAGAAGCATAGCTTATCAAGCCTGGACCGTTAAATAAAATGAGAAAATAAAACTAAAAATCTGAATGACAATAGTACAAGTACTATGTAGCTGTTTCAAAATTTAACAGAGAGGCTAAGTATGTATTGGAATAACAGTTGTTGGTTTCGTCGCGGTATGTTGCTAATCGTAATCTAAGTTAAGTTAGTAGTTGTTTATTATTCTTTGTTTAATTTTTGTTGAAAATTCTTTTACTTGAATCATGTTTTTAAGATTATATGGAAGGTCATTCCATAAACGGGCTCCTTTAAAACGGGCTCCTTTACAAGAGTAACCTGAGCACCCTTATCCTAAATAAACAAGAGTACCCCCTAGGCTATTTACAAGATGCAATAGAGACCAGCAGCAATAATATAAACTTATTCAGTCTTCTACCATCTAGCGGGGACATTTACCAAGTGTTTTCAAGACAAGTAAGGCACTTGTCAACCGTTTCCTGCACTACACTGACTGTAGCTTTTTTGGCTACATAACTAGGACAATTGCGAATGTAAGCACAGAGAGCGGGGGAAACATGTTTAAAATTAATCACGTGATCTACCAGTGTAGGACTTGAAAATAAAGTGAAAAAAAAGACAAAGAAAGACGATCAAATCCACCTTTTGCTTAAGCCTTTTTTATAAGCTCATAATATTCAAAATGCATCTAAACTGCAAATACAATCTGCACACAATCACACACAACTACGCAACGATGCCACAGGGAGCATGGTATTTCACAACAACCCTGCGGCCATTCAAAATTAACTCAAAGTTTGTCCTAAAATAGATGCCAGGTCAGGCATTCGGGGAATTTCAATGGATATCAAGACATGCATGAGTAATAGAGCTGGTCGTGGGGAGAAACGCCTTACCTGGTTACTATTTTGGAACAGATTTTGACAACAAATATAAAGAAATAAGTAACAAGACTATAAAAGAAAATTACCTAATGAAAAGAAAACATTATTTGCGAGAGGAAAGGATTGCAGCGATTTATCGAAAATGTTCTGATGCATGAATGTATTTCAGAGTTGCCTTGATGATTTCTGTATTCGAGACAATGGGCAGCCTTTCATCGCAATACAACAAGACTCTAAGTAGAATTTCGTTAGAAAGGTTTGACAGGCCATATTGATGCAATATCGCATAAACATAGTTGAGAAGATCACCTCTGCAAACATCATACAAGTGACAGAACACCTAATAATGTTTAAGCTTACCAGTCGAGCATTCTTCAATACATTTCTCATTGAGAATTTTCTTTGCATCGCTGATTGATTCTCCCTTCTTTCGTAACTTATCTTGGAAGTCATTGATTTCACCATCCATTTTCGTCACTCCTTCTTTGGATTCCAAATATAAATCTCCAATTTTAGCAGCTTTCTTATTAGCTTCACCCATTGTTTCAGTTGCTTCTTTTCCTGCAACTTCTAATGTTGTCTTGACCTCTTTTTGGATGTCTGCAGGTCCGGTTTTTATGCACGCTTTAACCTGGAAACAACGAGATTAAATGCCTCAAATTTTCACTGGTAAATTTCTTGTTCATTCCAACAAGGACAAATTTTGTAACACAATAGCATCCAATGCTTTTGATTGACACAACAATTCAAAACGATTAGCGATTGCAAACAAGAACTCTGTCAGCCAGCCGTAATTCAAAATAAAAAAGGCACAAAATTTAAGCTGAAACCAGCAGGGAAAACTGACGACTTGTGCACGCAATACATGACTTTTAAAGGGGCATTCCTCGAAAAAATAAATGCATGCAGAGATTCATTTTGTCATCCCGATCGAGAAACAGATTATGTCAGCCCTTGGAAATCATTTTCCTTTCGTCGAGCGCGCTTCTCAAACAGGAGATATGGAAGGAAACATTTGGACCAATTTTAATTTCATTACCCTACCATTTTTATGCATCGTTCTCGGCGAATATAGCATATTTTCGTTATTGTCCGTCGGTCGGTAATCGGCGACTTTTGATAGGCTCACTGCGCGTCGCTCGCTAAATTGAGTTTGAATGCCCTGTTGTATTAGTTCATTCATGTGTCCAGGGTCAACCACGCGCAAGAGAATTGATCGGCTTTACCGAGAATTCTCGTTTTCTGTTACGGATTCAAATTCCAGGATATGGCTGAGTTATCGGTATCTATTTTGAAAAATCCTGTTTCGTTTTTGGCCGGTTTGAATTTTTTTTAAGTCGGAGAAACATTGGAAAATGTTCATAATGACAAGCATGTTCGTTTTAAAAGCAAACAACGCAGTTCACTGATATCCGGTTTTTTCTGCGGAATGCCCCTTCAAGAGGAGTAATAAGTTTATACTGAAGAAAATGGCTAAATCTAAAGATCTGCCAGGCGGATTCTGTTTATTCGATCAGGACTTCATGCAGTGAAATCCAGTACATATATTTTCATCGACCGCCAGTGCAACGTGCATACCTTCAGTGCAACGTGCATACCTTCTATGGTGCAATGTAGGCTGAGGAAGGGGGCGTGAAAGAAACTGATTTTCATTGGTCTCATTCACTTTCACAAATGAAGCATCGTGTTATGAATAAACGCAAGAAAACCTTCAGCTCTGCAATAAATGTTGTGACTTTAAAGGGAATCTAAGCATATATAAGCCCTTGATAGAAATATAAGGCAAACACAATCGGTCATGACACGTGCTGCACCATATTTGGGTAACTGATCTATGTCAACAGGAAATACTTATACATCATAGGCTAGAATTTGACTGCAAGTGAATGGAGCCACTTTTATAAGCTTACATTCCCTTTAATGCTATGTTAAACTAAGAAATAACTAAATTCGAATATCAAACATAGCATAAAGTTCTTTCTTTGATCCCTTTTGTAAATGACATAAATTTATTTCATCATGCTAAATTTTTGTTGTCATAACTTAAAGGGTATAACATGACACATTGAAAGTTCTTATTCTGAGCTATACTCGTTAAGTAACATCAGAAATCTTGCCTAAGGGCCATGATATTGAAAATATTCATGAGGGAGTTGTCATCTTCAATGCTGGATGCAGATGTGGAAGAATTTTGGAGACAAATGCAAAAGTTTCCTTACCCCATTCACTAAATTATATAATGTTTGAAACCCTATTTTGCAATACTGAAAAATTTTCATACTCCAATAATATTGCTACTCATGTCAAGCATCCATATGCATTGTGGTCATGAAAGAAGATTTAATTGAGGAGCACTTTGCAACATTACTCCAAAGCTCCATATTAGAGGATTAAAATATTTGGAGGAAATGGGTGTATTTGCTAATGTGACCAAACTAGAAGTTTAATGCAGCTACAAAACGAATTCAATCTGGTAGTCCTCAGTGCATTTTGCAAGTATGCAGCTATAAAAGAAGCTACATTGGCTAATTTAAAACCAATCACAAGATCAGCTTTTTCTGGAAAAAATCAGCCACATATGATAAAATCTTGGCGATTTTTCAAATTAGAGTGTTTTGTTTTGGGACACCCTGTATCAAACAAAAGACACTTACCTCAAATGAAGTTGTCTTGATGTCACCATATTTACCCTTAATCGTAACATCAGCGCGCACAACATCGAACAAGTTGCCACTCAAGGAAAATTCGAATCCATTATCTGAAACATCAATAGACACTCCTGCAGAAATGCCTAAAACAGTGATATAACCCTTGATCTTAATCTGAGTGCCACTTGCAGCAATCACTGCTTGGAACATTGGCCCTTTATCGGCCTCTTTTTCTGACCTCTGAAGGGCGATTAATCCCTTTGCAATCTTGATTGGAGACATCTCAACCACTAGGGCGAATTTCACCGGTTTGTAGGATATCCTACAGTTAACATACACTTCGTATCCCAAGAGATTAATCTTTCCTTGAAAGCTGAATCCACTTTCAATCTTCGTTTTCAGCGTTGGCAAATCTTTCCCTGAAAAATGCAAAATAAAATTCTGAGAGGCTTTATCACTGTGGATGGTTATTTCCTTTCTCACAGCAGATTTAGCACGCCATGTCATGCAAGCAAAAACGGAGACTCTATCAAGCAAAATGTTCATACATTTCTGTACGAACTGCTCGATTTAATGGCGCTATAGCTTCGGTCACTGTTGTGCACTTCGAAACGTCTTCAATTCTTCAGACTTTTACACAATGTAGAAACATATCTTGCGATCCGGACTCTTTGCAGAATAGCTAAAAGGTCCATACATGATTGTACAATACGTTAAACGACGGTTCAATTCACGGCTACGCCGGCAACCAATTTTGTTGGCATATTATATTGGCTCCCAAAAGTTGTGTCAGGGCAGTAAGAAACCTTATCAAACTTGGGAGAGGGGGCACAACACTTCAAGGGCACTCTTTCCCTTAAGCTAAAAGGGTACTTCTTGAAAATAAAAAGGTCACTTCTTTGTTTATTGCAAAATCTTGGGGGGCAATGCCCTCCCAGGTTCCTACGGCTATGAATTGTGTCCTTACAGCCCTGAAGAAGTCCTGCATGGCAGGACGAAATATTGGCATAAAATTTATTCAACAATTTGTTGTTGTTTTTGTTGTATTGTAGTGTTTCTGCCTTTAAACTTATTAATTTATTCGTCACCGCAAGCATCTTCGGATCCGACAATCGACGCTGGTATCGTGGCCTTTCCTTTTTCAAATTATTTTATGAATTGTGTCTTGTTTGTAGCTGCTACAGAGAGCAGCTTTATGCTCTATTGTTCTGTTCTTGTTACAGTAGCATAAGATAGGCTTCAATTTAGAGATTGGGACCTTGTCTTAGGCAATCGGAAAGGTAGTTGCTGATTAAAGGCACAAGAAAGTCGAAAAATTGACTGTTTCATAAAAATCACTTCCTACGTTCTCTAAAAATTTCAAAATCACGAACAATTTGAAAGAAAGGGTTCCAGCACACCGCTGCGTTTGCACTTTTCATACATTTAAAAATAGCTCACCGTTCTGTGCTATCAGCACATACGACTAACCCTTTTTAAACTATAAAAAAATTCCAACAGTAAAAACCCGCACATAGGAACCTTCATCTATTAAGAACCTACAGCCTGAAATAATGTATTTTGTACCCAATAAATAAGAACCATTTCAGGCTGATGTCTTAACTAGGTTCTTAATAAAGCATTTCATTTATTTATTGGGAAATAAAATGCAATCTGTTTGCCAATCAACCTGTTTCATGGACTCCAAAACATTACTTACAGAACTGTGATAGGCAGGGTCTGCAAACAACCTGGGTAAGCTTGGGTTGAAGTGGATAGGGCTAAGAATGTAAATAAATTTGGTTAAGATTTAGATTCACACTTTTCCCTGTGTTAAGAACCTACACCCTGATTACTGGATGTGCCTCATTGCATAAGAACCAAAACAGGCTGAGTTCAAAATCTTAGGTTCTTATGTGCGGGTTTTTACTGTAGCAATAGTACCCTTTCTCCCGATATTTACTTGCCTTTGGCATCTTTGAAAAACAAAGGGAGCAATCACCCTTTTGACTTTCGTGTAACATAAAATCAGCAACCACTTGTCAGATTGGCTAAAACAAGGTCTCAAACTCTAAGCTGTAGTCTATCCCTTGCAACTGCATCAAGAATGGGACAATAGATCGTACACAGCTCCTCCGCAGTAGCAACACAAATGATGCACAACGTTTTGTGACACCCTATAGTCTGGGATAGTTCTAAATTACGATATAAAGTAAACAATAACTCAATCATTCGTTCATTGATCGCTCACTGACCCACTGAATCAGATGATCGATCAATAGACCATTTCGCAATTTGGAAAAGGGACTGAGGATAGCGCGGCCGATAACTCAATCATTCGTTCATTGATCGCTCACTGACCCACTGAATCAGATGATCGATCAATTCGTCAATCAATAAATCAACCAATCAATCAATCAATCAATCAATCAATCAATCAACAAAACAATTAGCATCATACCTTTAGGTGACGCAGCGAAAGAAACAATAACTCCATCGGGAAAGCCTGTTTCCATCAACGCCTTAGGAAGCTGCATATCCAAACCAAAAGCTTTAACAACGGCACCAATTGTAAATTTGCTGATTTCTGCGTAGAAGTAAGTGTCCGTTGGCTTCACCATATTTATACCAAGGGATGCTTTTGAAACAATCTGGTTCCCCGCATCTGCTCCGCGTCGTTCTAGTGCTGGTTTAGGCTTAACGTCGGGAGCAGGGGCCACGGCACCAAGACGCAATTCACCTTCAAAAGCTGAAATGAGAAAAAGATTGAAATGAAAATTTAAATATCAGAATGCCTTGTTCCATGTTGCAATACGTAAAATCGATGAAAAGAGCTTCGAAAATGATCACTTTAAAGAGCCATTGTGGTCCTTTGCAGGCACACTACAATTTCACACTGTCTGAAAATCAAATTTGGCGTTGCAGAAATATGGATGGGCACTGCAGAATTTGAACTGATAGAAAAATCAACCACCCAATGTTTTTATCACTTCAACTGCTGCAGGGTGGATCCATATTTACACTTAGGCCAAAATTGATTTACAAACAGTATGAAATTGCAGCGCACCCGCACAGAACCCTGGGTGACACTGGCTTTTTAAGCATTCGCTAACAGCTCCTTGAATTCTATCAATTTTCCTCTGATATTGTGCATTTCTTCATTGCAAGACAGATAATTCATTCTTCCAACTAATGATTAAAATGGATTGAAGGCTAAAGTCGTTAAACCTTCCGACCAAAAAAAGATAGCTTGCATCTTGTCCTTGATTTTATAGCACACTGTAGTATTGATCTTGCAATCTCCTTTTCCGTCCCACACTGAAATATGTCCTATAGCTCATTCGGGATTTGCCAGGGGGAGGGGTGGTAGCAATTTTGGATATGAAGGAAAGTGCTGCGTAAGTTGATTTCCCTATAATCAGAACATAATTTTTCCTGCATTTGATTTCTGTGGATGGCAAATGGGCCTAAGTAGTAGTTTAAGTGCTGAAATGTGAATCTAATAAATATTTTCAAGCTTACCAAATTCAGAAACGGCAACTCCAGGGACTATTCCGATGCTGAATGCTAGATTTCCAAATGACAGAAATTTAATTCCAAATGCTTCTTCCCAAATGCCCTTCATTTTCGCAGACAACTGCAGTGATCCAGTACCTCCTATGCCGACAGTACCTGAAAAAATATAGTGATATTCATTAGAGAAAATTAACGAACGAAAATACCATTCAGCTTCATGTTTTTCATTACACCTTCCCTTAATCTTTATAGTTTGCATTACATTACATTGTGATGTTTAAAAAATACTGTGTTGATGGGGATGGCTATCCCATCTTTCATTGGATTGAATAGCTTGGAAGAAATGCTGGAGACTTTACTGTAATTCTACCGAGAACTTTCTTGATACTTTGATTATTTTCAAATTGACGTCATTCCTGTCATATTTCAATTTGTTCTAGGTTGTGACGTCATCAAATCTATAAATCGTAGACCAGCAGAGCAACAGACTTCTGCTTACCGAAACTAATGACCTAGAGTCCCTTGTTTCCCTGTGCTCTTTGACTTCAAGATGACGCTTCGGTCAACATAGATTTATTACATAAGTCCCCCTAACTTTCGTTTGTTATTGTTGTTGCGAGGAAAGTATGGAAATCCAGTCTCATGCCCAGTACATGGACGGTGCTTGCAAACAATGGCTGTACTTTTGATAACGATGAGAACACGTTACTGTTCACAGTAGAACTACAGCAAAGTACATATAACATTCCCTTCAAGCTATCAAAGCCACACAAACATGTAATAACCATTTTAGAACTATAAAAAAAAAATGGAAGCATGGCCTCTGCTTCATATCTTACCTTGCAATTCAAGCTTTGGTTCAATAATATTCACAGTTACTTCGAAGTAAACCTTTGTCTCTGCTCCTATCTTCAGCACAAGTTTAACATTCGGTATTCTGACATTCTTTCCTAATTCCCAGTTACCAGCATAGGTGCCTTTAAGTTCAACTCCACTTGGTGTGATTTGTCCTTCGATTGTTAATGCACGAGCCGTCTTTTCATCCTTAGTGACCTCTTTGCTCATTTCACATATTTTGTCTCCTTTGCAATCGGCTGGTATGTTTGCAACAGCTCGGAACATCACTCCTAAGAATCACACAGTAAAATTGTGTATCAGCAAAGGAGGAGTGAAACACGACAGTTGCATATCGTAATGACGATAGGTTTAACGAGCCCTGGGAATAGACTTTTTCTTTATCATATGATCATATCATATATATGTAATTCAACGCATAAAACCATCTTTGCACAGGTCTTGCACCAGTGCATTGTTTTTTACAACAATTCACCTAAACTAAACCAGCGCCTGTCAAAAGGGAATGGTGTGATACACAAAGTGCTTTGCTTAATAAGATTGTTGTTAAAGAAATTATCAAGTGACGTTCATAGCCAGAACCAGATTACGCCATGTCTATTTCTGCTTATGATACGTGTGCATCGATTGCCATTCCAGGATCTGATTTTTCTCCTAAAAACTGCTAACCTCGGAAGAACAGCTTTGAAGATAAGCTAACTACCAATAAATATGGCCCTTAGTTGTAAGCAAGTGCCTTCACTCATCCTGAAATGCTATGTACGCTTCTTTCCTCAGGTTGGACTTGCTCAAAGTCTCGCTCTTGATCAATAAATACGGGAGGGGAAAGGAGGAAAAAGGGGAGGACACGGGGAAAGGAAGAAAGAAAGAAAGAAAGAAAGGGAAGGAGCTTTCTCTTCCCTTTCTTTCTTCCTTCCCTGTGTCCTCTCCCTTTCCTCCTTTCCCCTCCTGTATTTATTGATCAAGAGCGAGACTTGGAGCAAGTCCATCCTCAAGTAAGCTTAAAGCCTTTAGGATGACATGCCAGTAGACCAGTAGGGATCGTTTGCTCGGCTTCAGTAATGGATCGTTTGTGAGCATAGGGCTCAAATCTTTCAAATCTTTAAAAAGGTCGGTGTAAAATTCTATCATATTTGTCTTTGAATTGGATTGCTTGAAAGGAACTTATAGTACTTTGCTGTAAATCTACCGTGGAAATTTTATGATATCTTAATTTTTTTCAAAATGGCGGCAATTTGATAATTTTTGAAAAAATTCATGGAAAATTTTGAAAAAATTAAAATCATTGTAAATCCTAAACTAATAGAGGAAACATTGCATAACATTCAAGAAAACCATAGTTTATGGAGGTCTACAATATGGTGGCAAGCAGAAATCGGTAGCTTTTGTAGTTTAGGATTTAGAAATTTGATGACGTCATAGCCTCAAATTTAATAAATGCCGCCATATTGAATCTAATCAAGATATCAATAAATTGCCACGGCAGATTTACAGCCAAAAACCGTAAAATCCTTCCAAGCTATTTATTTCAAAGAAAACGGCAATAGAATTTTACACCGACCTTTTTAAAGAGTTGAGCCCTATGTTTCGTTTGTGCGCCCTTTGAGCAGACAACAAACTGAACAAGGATTTCAAGAGAACAATTGCTTTTGAAAACGCTAGGAGAGTATGGGCGCTTTTCATCTAATTAAACAGTTTTTTATTGTCTTTGCCCATATAGATATTGCTAATCATACCTTTCTTGAGGCCAACTGCTTGCAACGTTGGGTTCTTAAACTTGAGGTCTTTGGTTTTCGGCGTAGCATCTGTTGTGCTCATCGTTATCACTGAAAAAATAAATAACCTTTAAGCAATCAACAGTTTCATCCATATGCAAGGCTTGTACAAGTCCAAGTACAAGTACAAGTACAAGTACGATGGAAAAATTATAAGCAGATGTGTCACATTGTGAGTTTTTTTCTTAGTATGCCTGAAACTACTATTGACACCCTGGTGCACATGAAGCACATACTGATGGGGGGGGGGGGCTCATTTGAGAGACAAAACTTACTTAACTTTTCATTCTTTGGAGGCATTGATTCAATGGGGCGTTCCTTCAGTGTGGAGGGGCACTCGTGCAAAGATATACGGCGTCTGAATGATTCTACCTAATTGGTTTACATGCTAAAGAAATTACTCCTAGCATCAAGTTGACCCTAAAGTTGAAATCACATTTGCGTCAATTTTATGGTTCAATCAATCCAACTGTGTCGTATTGGCAAACGTCGCCACGCGTTGCTTCAAGGACAACGTTTCAAGGGAACCAAACTTTTATTCACCAATGCTAAAATATACAAAGCAGGATGCCTAGATTCTGCTACTTTGACTTTATATCTATACTGTATCGAATGATGAACATTTCAAGATTCTAAATATAGCAACGTAACCAGAGCAACCAATGTTTTACTGTGTAGTTAACAAAGTGTGCATTATTTTTTAATTGTTGCAGATATTAATCTCAAATAGATGCAACATAATGCTTACACAAGTATTTGATGATATCCAACTCAATTTTACACAAAAACTTTCAATTTAGTGCCTCATTTTATTGTTTCAATCATGTTGGTAATAATCATGAAAATCATAACTTAATATCTTCTCAATGTCATAGCAACAAGAACAACAGAGATAATTTGATTTAATCACGAGATTTTGAATGTTTGCATCAAATGTATCCATTTACCAAGTTTAAAGATTATAGCTGACATAACAGCGAAGAAAGAGGGGGAAGGGTGGTGGAATCAACCCCCCCCCCTACCAGGCATTGACCACTTCAAAACTCTCCGGTGAGATAGGGTTAAGAGGAAAGATGATTCGGATACCCAAGTCCTGAATAGAAAATTCAGAGTTTCCTTGAAATGAAACCGAGAAAAACCATACAGGCGGATCATCCTACGTAGACCAGACCCTCCTTCTATACAGGCCGTAACGTAGCTGATTATCATTATGTATTCAACTCACCAACATTCAGTTCACTTAACCACGTGATACCAGCAAGCTTTTTTTTGAAGAGTTTGTCAACAATCTCATCAAGGCGAATCTTGTTTATAACCAAACCAAGAGCCATGACCGGCAAACCAGCATCTTGATAAATTATTCCTTCGAATTCAACGCCATCCCATCCAAACAATATCACCTTCCCAGAGAGACTGAAAATAAAAATAAGAATGGTAGATAGTGGCTGAGTCTACCGTGCAACCATGGGTAGTTACACACCGCAGTTGTGCTTGATTCTTAATTTCCACAGCTTTGTTCTTTTGCGGAGGAAAACATTATCTACTACTATGGAGGAATTCGTTACCTCCTCCGTAGAACTATAGAAATTATTTCCCCGCATGTACATGTTCGTTGCAGCGCTCCTCCATAGAAGCACACCAACAGCGTCTAGCTACCCATGGTGCGACCTAATAGTGTGAAACATTTGGAGACATTGCTAGAATTTGATTTATTACTGATTATCAATTTTTCTTTTTGTGTAACAGCTTCAAACACCAAATGAAATTACTAGAGGATCGCTTTTGCTTCAAGGTAACGATGATGAAATGGCATCATAAAACCGTGTTTCAGGCAGTAGCATTTGACAAAAAATATTTTAGTTCAACCAAAAAGGGATATCTTGAAATCTTTAAATAAGAGTTCGAGTCCTAGATGATATGAGAGCATTTTTAAGGACACAAGCAACCAATTTAAGTGGTGATACGGGATAAAACTCAACTTGATTGTCATTCCTTACAATTGGGCAGCATTCTTCAAAACAACGTAGCTTTTAGAAGCATACAGTGACACAAAATCAAGGCCATTTCAAGATTTTGCTATGTGGCTGAATCTAATTTGGTATTTGACACAAATTCACGCAAACAAATTTTCATGATCGGTCTGTCATCATATTTTGATGATTTGTAAAAAATGCTCACTTCCCTCGGTCACCTGGTAAAGTACCTTAGATTTTTTTAGACGAATTTTCGTACTTTTCCTCCCCACTGCGGTCGTAAAGCATCCAGCAGATTCTAGGACCAACATGGTTGTCGATATCTCAATTCTAAAGCATTAAAAGTCTTAAAATCTAACGAAATATATACCAATCTTCATGTAAATATAAAACATGAAAGATAAGAAAAAGTGTAACTATTCAATTCACATAAAAATTGCCAATTTTCTCAGTATTCAAAAGAAATTCAAACCAAGTTGGGCTGTCAACTTCCGTCTCGCATTATGTGTCAGGTGGAAAATTCCGCGAATAAAGATATCAAACAGATCTGCAGGAGTCATTTTACGTTATCGCCAATTTCAACTGACATCTGATACGAGTCAGACGTTCGCTTCTTACATGTCTATTTTCTGTATGCAGGGGCTTTCTGTAATAGGCTCTATTCAGCTGGAATCAAGGATTAAAACCTTAAAAGTACCCCTGGGGATACTCTGGTATATTTAAGACTGGGGTGCTCAGACTGGGGTACAAAGTATCAACCCAAAACAATAATTCATGGTAAAAAATAGCCCCAAAAATAACTTTTTTGACCCTACAAAACATAACTTTTATCAAGCCTGCATCTTAAATCTATGGAAACGTGACTTAAAGGATATATTTCACATGAAGTATTTGGCTGTTTAAGTATTTTGATTTATTAATGTTGCATGATTTTATTTTGTTCGTAATTTGTTTTTCCTAATTTGTACTTTTTTCCATATTTGCGACCCAAAAAAGTAATCCAGATTTTCAGGAACCCAAAAACAAGTACAGATGATTGGCCCAAAAACTTGGCCGTAAAATTAGATCCAGAAAAGTAGCCTGATCCTCAATATACCAGAGTACTCCAAACGGGAAAGGTACTCACCCTATATAAAACTGGCTTCCAAATCTAGCTGTAAGCTTAACATCACTCATTCCAAAATCAAGGAAACTGAGTTTCTTCACTGTCTCTTCACTTAAGAATTTAACACCAAGTGCTTTGATAAGCTGCCCAGTCCTGATCATACTGATTGAACCAACAAATTCATATTTATCAGCTCCTGACTTTGTCAACTTAGTAGTTAGCAGTGTCTCTCCAAAGAGGGTTTGTGACGATGAAAAGGAGAATTCGTAGGGACTGTCTTCACCTTTATGGCTCACTTTCAGGGACACATTATACAGAGACAAGATTTTACCCAGATTGAATGGTCCCTTAGCCATGACATCTATCGTGAAAGCCAGTGTTTTGTAATCGAATGCAAAATCGTTGATTGTGATCAATGGAGGTCCATCTGATTGCAACCATTTTGGCAAATATTCCTTCAATTTTGGTGCTAAGCCTTTGAGGATCTTTAACAAATCTGTTTTCCATTCGTCAGGGAACTTGAATTTGATGCCTTCTTTGCCAATGGTTACTTTCATGAACAAGGATGGTGGGAAATCGTCAACTTTAAGATCTGGTGCAAGTTTCTTGAAAGTTTCTTTGATGGGTACATCAAAGTATAATCTTGCTCCTTTTTGTATTGTTTTCTCACCTTTGATAAAACCTCCTATTTCTTTTGCTAGTTTTTCATCTTTGATAGCAGCAAAGTCATCGTTGGAAACTGCAAATGCAAAATTCAGAACGAGCTCTTTCAGCAAGGGAATCTTGGTGAGGTCTTTTCCAGTTAGCTCAGATAACAGCGTTGCGGGTGAGAATAGATTCAGCTTTGCTGCAACGGCTGCTTTAACATCTGAGTCTTCAGCTTTTTGGATTATAATATAGAACGATGAGCTTTGGAAAATCTTGCCTTGGGGTTCCCCTGATACGACCATTTCATAAAAGCCTTTTGGGTCATAAATACCTGATAAAGTTGGGTTTTTGATGACGACACTTGTCACCTTACCAACTACTTCCTTGTCGGTTTCTGGTGGTGCAACTTCATTCTTGGAAGAGAACTTCCCAACGATACTTGGAATTGTGACTTGATCTGTTTTGAAAGAGAACGTCACGGCACTTTGTTTTGTCTTTTTCTTGACTGTGATTGGAAGTTTCTTGTCTGCAAATGTCACAGATCCAGCGATGTCGAGTTCGAGAAGTTCCCAATCGACAGCCCCTGTTTTGTAGTTGATTATCAATGCCAATGAAGCACCCTCAATTGATAGTTTTCCAGGAATGAGATCTAGTTTCTCTCGTGCTTGTGTCTTGAAATTGATTGTGGTCTTGCATTTGTCAATCTCCAAGAATTTCAAGTCGAATTTATCTGGGAGAACAAATGTCTTCGATTTCTCTCCAAGGTCATTCTTTGGTAAGAAATGGTTGAGGATGCTTGCAAATGGAATCTTCCCACCGCACGTATCTGGTGACGGAGTAAGGGTGTATTTGCAATCACCTTCCATCGAAACTTTGACTTTGCATTCACCAATCTTGAATTCAACTCCATTTTCTTTGCTAGATAGGAGAACGTTTAGGCCAGGTAGGGCAGATACAGTTCCTACGAAATTAAAATATCTATAGTAATAAAAGTCCTTAAGATAAAAGAAAAACAGGAGTTGCGAGAATGACTCAATGGCAGCATGCTTAGCTACCAATCTGCGGGTTAGGGGTTCAAGAGCAAGCCCTGTGAAAGCTGCAACGTAGAGAAAGAACAGTTGCTAACGCTCTTTTATGCTAAAGGAATCACGAGGTATGGTGAGTCCATAAAAAGAATCCCCGTTTGAAAGGTTACGGCTCGCTGTATACTAAGACGATGATATCAGCAAATATATAACTTAATGGTAGCCATGTTCAAATCCACTATAAAATTTACCTGACTGAAATCGGTCATTCCGTTATGAACTTATGAGGGATTTTCTTGAGAAAGCCTCTTCCATGCATCAAAACCTGCCCAAATTCACGAACAAATTTCCCTAACATTTCTGCCTTATACGGGCCTTACACTAATGACTTCTGTACGCTTTAGCACGTGCTATCCTCTAAGGAGGATGAACAAGTCTTCACCCTGGTATCAATAACCTCTTCAGGGGGATTCTATTCTCCCAAGAAGACAAAACATATGAATACATGTGAGTGTCATCATTTTTAGGAAGGACAACCAAGGAAAATTTTCTCACTATTCTTTCAGCCACACCAAATGAATCACAAGTTTTTGATTGATCGCTGATCGAATATTCATGTTTTTTACTCATCCGGTATGATTACAAATAAATAGCAGTGAAATTTGTCTTACGCAAAAACACTAAATCTTACATCGTTACCTACTGCCATATTCCATAATTTAGAGAGCTATCCAATTCGTCTAAGGGCCTGCTCATATGAGGAAAAATACCTCACCTGCCAGACCCGGGGCTGACAGGCGAGATTCCTCCTTCCTATAGAGCCCCAATGTTTTTTCACTTCGCTTTTATATGACGAACGCGTAATTCAAAACAAACAAAGCCGCAAAAGTTTCCCCGAAACACCGGTAGAGTGAGATATCGCCTCACCAGAGTTGGAATCTCACCTGGGCGATGTGAAATTTTGCCATATAAACGAAACAATACCGGTATAGTGAGGTGCATTGGCTTTTTTCGTTGATTTCTATTGGTTCATTCGTTCTGATTTCACGGATGAGAGACTTTACTCCACCTTGCCTCTCAGCCCCGGGGCTGACAGGCGAGGTAAAAATCTCATATAAACGGTAGCTGAGATTTACCTCGCCTGTCACCCCCAGGTCTGGCAGGTGAGGTGTTTTTCCTCATATAAACAGGCCCTAAAAATCGAGCTTATTATGCAAATAGTTGAAACCATACCGGGTGAGCTAGATAAAAGTTCTCGCTTTCAAACATTCATAGCACCAAAAGTACTTGTCCGTTCTAGTTAAAAAAAGTATTTATGTGATTTTTCTCACATTTGTTTCAACAGCATTGAAAATATAGGTAAATTCGACTTTATAAAAATTTATTAGTTGCAAAATGCCTTAAAATATACCTATAAACACTTGAGCAAATTGTAAGTAATCTCCTCACCGAGAAAATGCGTGAGGGTATTACACCTTTCTGATGAGTTATAAGAAAAAGATGCTCGAAATTGTCAATCCCCTGGCAACATTTATTTATTTTCATTTATTTATTCATCATTCTTTAAAGCTGGTTATTTACAAATAGTTATCAGCATAACAATATACTTCAACTAATTTAAACCAACTACAACTAAAATAATTACACATTATAAAGTATAATAGGATGTCCTATTTACAACATAATTTACAGCTGCAGTTTGCCCCCTTCAATGTTTTTATTTTCTTTTTGAAAGCTGCCACATTTTCTCATATTTTTCCAATGTCACTAAGTGCATTCCAAAGGATGCTGCCTCTGAAGGTAACAGAGTGTAGTCCAAAAGTGTGAGTTTTTATTTGAGGCAATTTTACCAATTTCTTAATCCTCCGATTGTATTCAACATGCTTGGTGCTGGAAAAATATGCAAACGGCATCTCTCACCCTTGAAAAATTGTACTTTCTTTATTTTCCTATGCGAGGGGTCTCTTCATGATTCGTTCAAGTGTTTTAGGCCTTTCTTATGCATTCACAACCATAACATTTCCATAACGATCAAACTTACCTATACATATTCTCTGTGCTCATAAAAATATGAGAACAAACACAAGAATACTTTAATCTCTCAGCTATCAAGCAAAATTCGATCTATTACAATCCATCAAGTACTCTTGGTGCTATGAATTTCTAGAAGTGGGAACTTTTTATGGCTCATCCAGTACAAAACTAAAACTTACCCTTTTTAGTTGCGGTCTCTTCAACGACAGCTTGCTCATGTCTGCTATGATGGTGATATAGTCCATGTTTTCTGCCATGTCTTCTTCCAAAAGCAGGCATGCATAACAACAAAACTACCAGAAATACGTTGATGTAGAAAGCCCTCATAGCTAGAGGAATTCCAGTTGGTCAATCAGCTAGACCTACAAGCGAAGAAGCAAAGATTACATCCTTTGGACGAGAGACTATAAGCGCAGGAGAACTTGTCGGTCTTGACTTGATCCTTACCTTGCTTTGCTCACTTCTTTTTCATGTACTGGGGTGAATCAAAACAGTGTTGAAACGTGTGGTGGGCTGTGGAATAGCAAATACGTGGCCGATGTTCAAAACTGAAATGTTGAACTATCAGTCAAAGCCTAATTTTACTTATCTTTTACAGACAGAAATTAGAAAAACGCTGGAGTTTAACGAATATTCCACGAGAAACACTTTTATCAGCAGTTTTCTAATTTCTGGATCTAAAAGTGATTTTTACCAAACAAAATTTCACATCTAAGTTAGGCTTTGACTAATTGTTCAACATTTTAGTTTTGAATATCGGCCACATATTTCAATTTCACAGCCCACCAAACGTTTGAACTTTGTTTTGACTCATCCCGGTATACCGGTGGATAAATCTAGATAAATCACTATTGCATATTTCTTTTAAGGTTTATAAGAGGAGGGCCAGCCCTTCTAGGAGGGCTAGCCCCCCTAAACGGGCTGCAATATATTTTGAGTTTACAAGAAGAGCTACCTTCTATTACGGCTAAGCATGACTATGCCAACTAGTCAAATCCTTTTGTCCGGCAGTGATTCTATCCTGGTTACGTTTACATGGGAAACTTCCAGCCTTCCTAGGCGAGATCTCGGGTACTCAATAGCGAGATCTCGCCTAGGATGGCTAGTCCTCCTCTCATATATACGAAAGAGAATTCTGCAAATGATAGACCAGACGGTGAGACCTCAGCAAAGAGGGCTAGCCCACCTCCATATAAATAGCACGGTGATACCCAACTGCCCAATAACACTACCTACCCAGTTGATACCTAGCACTTAATAAGATAAGAACTATTTCGTGTCTGCTGATTGATCAAGTATTCTGCAAACGGCCTCTGAAGTGGTTAGCTTGAAAAATTTGCCTTTCATATAGCTTTACATATAGTCTGTCTCAAATGTCAGGTGAAAAGGCCTGCGAAGAATAAGAGTTGAATGGTTTCCCATGAGTAACTATTCGTTATCGCAAATCTCACGTGTCATCTGATTCGAGACAGGCTTTAGTGATTCTACAAGCAACAAGAAAGCAAAAGATAGAAAATAAAAAGAACCATCTCACAAACCTTTCCGATAGCCATCCAACCAAATTCTATCTTTGGACGACTGAGATTTCACCTGTTTGTATACGGAGTATCACTGCACTAAGCAGGTAATTTGTGTAACAAAGTTAGGCAGGTCTGCAAAATCAAGTCACGAAAATGTGAAATGCTGTATGGCATGTGGCAACACAATAGGTTGCAATTATTTAAAAAAGGTCGATGTAACATTCTATGACATAAGTCACTGAATGGAATGGCTTGTTTCTTTTTCCCTATATTTCTAACTAGCATCAGAAGATAGTTTTAGGACGCAGCAATAGAAGATTTACAGCAACGTAGCCTTTCGAATCATTCAATTACAAAAACCGGTCATAGAATTTTACACCAACCTTATTAAAGTTAGTTGACGAAGCTAGGTAGAAGCAATCTATAAATAGGACAAAGAAACGCCTACGCACGTAATCGCTCCCCTAGTGAAAAGATATGCACGCACGTGTCGATATAATCAAATACAATAGGCTAATTTTAGATATGCATATGCAGCTCTTGTGTTAGCTATTTATCTCCGTTCACTAACTCTAAAGATTAGGATGTGCCAATATCGAGCAAATGTTCGCAAATATCAATCTACAGGATCAGTCAGAAAATTTAGGACATTTTTGAGCCTGTAGTGGGCTCATTACACAAGTCTCAGCATCACTCATTGCATTGTTGAACGAACACAAGGAATCACGTGGTAATTCAAAGCCTGCACAGGGTGTCCCAAAAATTATGCCCCGTTTGTGTGGCCATGGTGTGGTTGATATGGAGGGGCTATGGCTTTGATTGTATCAGTTTTGACATAATTGCAGAGGTCAGACTTCAACTTTGAGATCTTGTTTGGGAAATCTGACAAGTGGTTACTGATTTACAGCAGAGGAAGGGCAAAATAAGGGGTTGTTTTTGAGCGATCACTCTTTTTGCCGTTCCTGTTCCATAAATCAAAAGCCACTTGTCAGATTGACTCAAACAAAGTCTCAAACTCTACGTAGAAGCCTGTTCTATGAAGCATTGTATTATAAAAGGCTACGGGAAAACCGCGGGAAATGTGCGATTAATCAATGGGATTGGCGGGATTCTTGTATTGCCTCGTTTTTGAAGCCAGTCAGGTAATAATGTGCAATACAGATTTAATTTGTTCATCCCACACGAGGTACTTGTCAACGAGTTCTACAGGGGAATCATCGATCACAGGGGAATTTACAGTTTTTTCACCTTAAGATTTGGTCTAGATCCGATGACCATTGCCTGAGTCTTGATTACGTCCAAAGACAATTCATTGTCCTTAAGCCATTCTTTCAAACATTTCAATTCGCAGCGGTTCAGTATGATCCTCAATGCCCTTAGAAAAATAGGATATGCTAGTATCATCGGCATACATCGTTACTTTGCAGTTTTTCAAGGCGAATGGCGGATCATTTACATAGATAAGGTTCTTAATAATCCCTTAGATCAATTCAATTGAAAGAATGGGCAATAACATTTTATACCTTTCATTCGAAATTTTTGCAAACATTCCAGCCCTTTGCTCGGAATCTCAAGGGTTGCTAGCAAACTACAGCCTCACAAACATTCTAATGTCTTTGTACTAATCCACTACACTCAAAAGGTAAATGAAGAAATAGTACCTCCAGTCATAGAATTTGCACGACTTAGCATAAGAAATATCCCCAGTGAATGATTTAAGCCCCGAAACATTTCCGATGTACCACAAGCAATGTTTACTCGCCTGGTCATGTCGTAAAACATCGCTAGGCAAGCTCAAAAACAAAAAAGTTCAAACACATTTTCTGCTTTTCACAAGCACAAATTGTTTGTCAAGCAATGTTTTGGGACGTGGCCAAAAACAAATTTTTTGGTTGGCAAGCAATCATGAAAGATGGGCAAATAATATTTGCTTATTTGGCCTGTGCTCCAAAGATTTTGATGCGTTTACGGATTTGTTGGGGAGACGAAGTGCTGACCATATTGTTTTGACTCTTTGTATTTCAGCTTTGTTGTGAGCGAATCAACGTTGGCGCTCACGTTGTCATGCGCATCGTTGCCATTGTTTCGTTGCCATTGTTCTTAACGGTCTAAGCTAATTTGCATATTACGTTATTGAAGTAAATGGTTACTGCGCGTGCAATCTGGAGCCCTTTTTTGGGGGATTTCTTGAGGCTCACAACTTAGCCTGTTCGTATCCCCAACAATGATTTCAGCCAAGAACAAAGTGCATTGGCTCCTTTGAGGCTTTTAGCAATGTTATCTTCATGGAAATGACTACAATTTGGACAAAGATATAATGCATTTTAATTGAAAATGACGAAACGAAAGCTTTCTTTCTTTCTAAATCGACTCAAATGTCAGAGAATTCTTTTAAAAGTGTCATGTTTATGTTAGCAGACAGATCAACTGTTGATTTGAAACTGACCAGCTGGAATTGATGACAACCAGTATGAAAAATTGAATATCTCATAGTTTTGTAACTTTCCTTGAAGTTGACCCTGTTCACCGCTATTATGAGCACAGGAAGCCGCTTTCACAATCCTCTTCTCCAGATCAATTACTCGGGAAGACGGCTCACACCTCAGGGACACCCCTTATTTTCGGTTATAAGGGCATGGCGCATCTATATGGTATTGTAACTGTTTAAAAAAACTTGCTTCTGGATTATTAGATTTTCTACCGGATGAGTGAGAACGGAAAGCACGCAGTTCGAAAGTCTACTATCTGTTACATTTTAAAGCAAGAGGATTTGTTGCTATGTAGGTGAACGCTCGACAAATTCAGTTAACATTAGAGATTTACCTGGCTGAAGCTGGCCAATCTGTTCCGAAAATATTCTCAAGAAGGACCCTCGGAAAACCATTAAACACGGCCTAACATCAAGATCAAATTTCCTTACAATTTCTGTCCTTACAGCGATGACTTGCACACACTTAGCATGAGTCGTTCTCTTGGGAGAATGAAAAATGTATCTCCCGAATAAAATAACATAGGTATTCAGGGCTACTTCATCCTCCCAAGAGTATAACAATTGCTAATACATGTAATTGTCATTGTTGTACAGTATAACAGACGATGAATTTTGATAACAATTTTTGCCATTTTTTGTTGCTTTTTAAATAGACATTTTTGCGGAATTTCCAATAATTTAGGGGCAGACCAAAGTCAGCTAAATCTAAAAATCCAATTTAAAAAGTTGGCTATCAAACAAGATATTTGCTAACACTATTGCTTTGATATTCAGAGAACAGCATTTTCAAAGGTCGGATGTGTTTACTCACATGGTAGTATGAAGGGATGGTAATGAAATTCAATTTTTGTGATGCAAAACCCTTAGCTCTGATGCATAAAATCTTGGTAAAGCCTTGTTATCACGTTAGGATCGGATATCATACAAGATCCCAAATGATGACTTTTTGATTGTCTGATATATTGTTGAAATCAGTGTACTGGCAGGAAAAGAAAGTTTAACGGAACTGTGACGATAACCATTTTCATTATTATAATTTCATTCGGAAGACAAATCCAAGTTAATGGTAAAGACTAAGAATAATGTAGCCTTGTGCTTTTGGAAACTTGGTATTCTGATGATGAAGCACAGCATTGATTTTTTATTCATATAAATATTACAATAAATATTACATACTACTATACGTTCCTAATTACTATACAACACCACAGGGACGATACCAAGGGGAGCGAAAGACAATGACCACCCCATGGCCAGCATTGCCTCGAAACGTCAATAATAATTATATAACATGGCCTAGTCTTTTTAATCATTAATTACTCGGATTTGTCTCAACATGGATTTGTCTTAATCATTAACTTGGATTGGTCTTCGGAATAAAAGAATAATAATGAAAGTGACTACAGTCGCAATTATTGTTCTTCATTTGATATATTGATATGCAAATGCGCACTCTGGTCTATTCATTAACTAACGTTCCTTTCGAGTCATTCAATCTAAAAATGAAAATTGAATTTTTTAAAGGTTGGATGATGTCTGTACTTGTCGTAAGTACAATAATGAATGTATTCATAACCGGAAATCATCGCAAAAATCATACCTGATTTCAATAGTTAACCAGTTTCTATCAACACTCAAATTAAAGACCTTATTTCTTGATGTATGTTCCGCAGTTAAGTATGAATTAATTTCTCGTCGTAATGAAAAACAGTAAACAGTTTAGAATCTTCAAACTAACGTTTTAGGTCACTGAAACATCACCAGGTTTCTGATAGCTTTTCGAGTGATCAGTAAACACCCCGTAAACATCTTTAACCAGCTTAAAAACAAAATTTTTGCGTGCACTGTTATAACCTGTTTAGTGAGTTGTTAACAATTTGATCAAGAATTCTAGACCTGTTTTCAACTCTTCAGATTCCTTAATAGCGATTCTTGTCGTGTAGCTAACATGTCGATTTTGGTAATAAAATTTGCAGTTGACTAAAATCGGTCTTACCGCTCCCAACTTACCATTGATTTTTATGAAAATCCTTCATTACTCAGTCTCGATCACTTGTCCCAGGGGGGGGGGGTACTCGGGTATATTTGGGGTAGGGGTGCTCAGGCTGGGGTGCAACGCATCAACCCAAAAAAATAATTTCTAGCATGAAAATAGACCCAAAAAAATAATTTTTCCGATCTTACATACCCAAAAGTTATGAAGTCAGTATCTTAAATCTGCATAAAAGTGCCCTAACTGATTAAATTTCTCATAATATGTTTGGATATTTATGTTTTTTTATTTTAGTACTGTTACTTGACTCTAATTTTGTTTGTAAATTATGTTTTTCTTAATTTTTTTACTTGTTCTCATATTTGAGACCCAAAAAAGTTTAGACCCAAAAAAGTAACCTGAGCATCCCTATCCTGAATATACCAGAGTACCCCCCCCCCTGGGTCACTTGTACACATGTTTTGAAAAAATGGTCTTCAGGTCTGGAATTGCATGTGACGAAACCCTGTTCCTCGCTGTTTTCGATCAACCAGAGATTTAAGATGAAGACTACCGGAAGTTTATCAAATCGATCATTTTGAGAAAAGGTAGAAAGGGAGCCCTATGCCTATTCTAAGGAAGTGCTTACCTGAATTTTATTCGCTGTGCGCTAAAGCGACGGAGGCCGTTTGAAGCAGGCCAAATCGAGAATAAGTTTATCAACATCAGGTCTCTGTCTGATGGGATCTTTTGTGAAGACTCTCATGTTAGGAAAATAACATTTTGGGCCTAGCGCTAAGAGACTGTTGAGAAATCAATTACTCAGTATTCGTATCTTTTTGCAAGCGAATTATTGATTCTCTATTGCATTAAAATTTTCATAGTTCTAAAATGTATTGTCCTACTTTGCTTTGAAGACTGAAAATGGTTTTCCTGGGGCACATTCTTCAGCGATCTTCTCCTCCGCATCTGTCGATAGTTTCACGTCAATACTGTCAAGCTGTTAAAAGAAAATGTAAAATGTGAATTAAAGTGCACACAGGTGAATCTTGTAGCAAGTAGTGAAAAGTACACTGCTTCATAGTCGTTATCGCAAACCTCACCGTTTCATTATGAAACCTCACCGTTATCGCAAATCTAATGAGCGACAGACTTTAACTTTAGTTTATCTATATCATTTGTCCCTTGTTTTACTTTATTTTCTTTTGAAACTTTTGTGGCGCTATATAAAGGCCATTCAAATTCCATATATACAAATATACAAATTCCAGACGTTTAACTCAATGTTATCAAGGTGGGACGTAGCCACCAAGGTGCACGTTCAAAATCCACTTATATCCAAGCAATCGTAAAAGATGTGAACATTGGGTTTTTCCTCTGCAAAGACAAAGATTTATCTTCAAAATGATGCTTTCATTGTCGACAAAACAGGTAAACATCTGTAGGATATTATTGCCAATCAAAAAACTTCAAAATCATCGTTTCGACTGAAATTTGGAGACGGAGCCCCTTTGATGAATTGGGATGATTTCAGTCGGCTGCTAGACTTACATCATCTAACTATATGCTGCGACCAAGCTAGTCACAGCCTCATTGCATGCTCAAACAAAATCTCATATGGGTGTACTTTAGCGACTTGGCTATATTGAGACAAAATGGCTAAAGCGAGGCTGATGAAAGTTGATTCCCACAACTCAAAAATTTGTCGGAGATATCTCACATGGACAACGAAAGATTAATGCATAGCATTTCAAGTTTTTAAATCCTTACATTAATAAAATATTCAACTTGTTGCTGGTAGTTAGTTTTCGCATTTGGGGGGGGGGGGTGACGAAAAGTAAAATTTCAAGGCGTCTGGCATTTGTATTTTCTACCAGAATAACTTGGGCCATCATAATTGCTATCTTAGATGAATATTTAATTAGGCAGAGGGACGAAATTCAGGACAAAGATGACGACAATAAACATGTTTTGATTAAACAATAAACATGTTTTGATTAATCTCAGTTCATATTGTATTCTTCATTCGATTAGAATCATCTTATCAAAAGACTTATGCATTATTGGCCTAAAGCAATTGACACATCCAGAACGTTTCGTCTCAGACTAAAACAGTTCTCAACTTACTATTCTTGAGAAAAAGCAAGTTAGCGATGGTCTAATCACAAGAAGAATCATCAAGATAATACCGGGTGAGTAAAAAAAGAATCCCCGTTTGGAAGGCCGATTTCAGTCAGGTAAGTTTTAAAGTAGATTTGAACATGTCTACCAATAAACTATATAGCCGCGATATCATCGTCTTTATATCCAGGGAGCTGTGGCCTTTAAACACCTTTTCAACTAAGCGGCCTCGTTTAGGAAATTTTGAAAATTTCTCCAAATTGCTTCATATGAAGTTTCGGATATCAGATTTAGATTCAGCACCTAAATTTTAGTCTGGTTGCTAATTTTCATAATTCCAGTGTTCACAATTTTGATTTTATGACGATAATAAAGTTGAAAATTTATAAGGGATTTGACCGTAAATAATGACTGAGGGTGTAAAGTTACACCCCGAGCAATTTTCACGGTCAAATCCCTTATTGCTTTTCAAACTTATTATCGTCATAAGATCAAAATCGCGAACAGTAAGATTATGAAAATTTGCATCAAGACTAAACTTTGGCTGCTGAGTCCAAATTCGTGGTCAAAAGTTTCGTAATAAGGAAATTTTCAAAAATGTCCAAAACGAGGCCGTTAATTGAAAAGGTGTATTGACTCACCCGGTACTGAAATATAGTTCGAGCAATTAGATTTTAAAAAAGTAATAAAGTCAATGAGAATCACGCAGATACATGTAGCAAGTCTAGTTGGCTGGTATCAAGGTAATAACTAAATGAATTATTCAGGTTTATGCAAGAACGAATTGATAATGCAAACTCACCTCTATTGATTTCATGAGGTATGGCAGATTGTCTACGAGGACAGCAGTTTCATCAAAATCTACTGTGAGATTCATTGCTGAAGATCCTGCAGTCTCGGTGTTTTTCTACGAATGAATTAAATATCGGCTGATCACAAATATTTATCAGGTAAACTGTAACCGACGTAAAGTCAAATTGTCACCGTTGAATCATACTGTATTGTATTATAGAATGTAATTTCAACTTGTAATATTTATGCTGAAGGGATTTTGTGTTGTGAATATGAATTAACTGATTCTCTGTCAATTTTCAATTTTGATTGAAGCAGTAGTGTCACCATATCTTCTGATTAAGCCGGTTTCTCCCTTAGGAGAGACCAACAGAAACTTTGGTATAAACTTTAGTATCTGTATTGTTATTTGCTAAGATCATTTAGGGTAGCCATGCCTATCATGCTCCCAATGGTATCGTCTTTTGTAACGAAGTCTTTGTTAAATTGTATATTTTTAGATTGTGTATAAAAAAAATTAACTGAATTCAAGTCAAGACCGGATCTTGTAGACCAGGAAATAAGACTGAGGCCATTTGAACATATTCAGTTTGCGTTAGCATGCGAGACAAAATCAAAAGAAAACAAGTTAAAGACCCATAGTTAACCATGATCCTCTGCAGCCCCAACTCTCAGGAAGCCCCCAAACTCGGGAAACCCCCAAACTCGATTTTCCTATCATACAAAAGTCATTTCTGGCTTTGGCTTTACTTTCTTTGCTATTTATTTGGCGGATAGAGAATCACGGTTAGCAATGCGTCCTCAAGTTTGGTTCATACCATATCGAAGACACGTTCGAAGTTCATGAAAATTAGACGGAAAGGTCGAAATTATCTTTCCCCTCGATTTTAAATTTTGTCGGCGCCTTGGAAGATATCCTAACGCATTTGGGTATTTGGAATTTTTCATTTCTTTATCATTTTCAATCAGTTGTACAATTGAAATAGAAAGAAAGTAGTAGAACCAAGGGCGATATGAAATGCGCAGTTCCGTTTCAATATAATATTGATTTAGGCCCGATCGGAGAGCCTGTATAGATTCTTAGGCCTAATTTGCTCACTCACATCTCACATGTATCGGTGCTTGTTTCTAGCTTGGTTTCCTGCGAGGAAGTGTTCATACCTTATTGGCATGCAGTACCTTTAAACTTTCCATGGCATTTACAGCTCTGTAAATATAATCTTTTTCCGCTTTTAATTGCCTTGAATTTGGTATCTGCAGGCTATTTTGTTTCTCTCGCCCAAATTTCCCCGCTCTCCTCCACAGCGGATTTTCCCTCGCAGCGATTTTTATCTTTAAAGGAACTGCGCATTGGTTTGTCTTCGCACTTCATATCGCCCTTGGTAGAACCAAGATTTGGTGAATAAAAATGAACGAAATAGAAAATCGAGAGCGGTAGTTCGGCATGGCAGTTGCTATATTAAAGATACCGTTGGCGATCTAAAACGCAAAGGAAGCATTGAAGACCAGAGCAATGATTCGACAAAATTCTGATAGCTTTAAGTGAATCAATTATTATTTCGGTCTTCGAGGAATTGATTAGTGATGAATTCAGTGAGCTGAGCAGCCTGTAAAAGAACAATAGACGGTTGCGCTAAAGATGGCGGCGAGGAATCTTTTACCAAGATGCATTGCGTTCTTTAATCGAATTCCTATAGAATCGTTAAAGAATCTTAATTAGAACGCAATGCATCTTGGTAAAAATTCCTCGCCGCCATCTTTAGCGCAATCGTCTATTAACGGTTCATACCGTTAGTTGGCGGTAATCAAGCCAAGTACATGAAACAAGTACAGGCTTTTAATCCTCCAAAAAATTTTCTTCATTGGTAAGTGCTGATTATAACAGGTAGAAAGCCAATTAAGATCAAGATTATTCTTAACGGGTGCTCTTTTCTAGAAAAATGTTGGCCATTTCATTGTTTTGAGCCTTTTCTGAGATACGTTTAAGTTGGAACGAAGAATGATCCAATGCATTTGAACACAGAGCCTCGATTACACCAAACCGGATTGCTTTCAATACCGGATTCAGCTGGTTTGCATTTTAGCGGAACAGCTTTCAATATCGGGATGTTATATGTCATGGGGTAAGGATTAGAGTCAGGGTTAGGTTTTGGAAAAGGGGTTTTTAGTGTAAGTTAGGGCTATTCAGGATAAGTTAGGGTAAGTTTGAGTTAAGTTGGTAGTTGGTGGGGTAAGTTAGGGTTAATTTGTACGGTATTTAGTTAAATATCTTCCCGAGAGATATGACATAAAGCTGGTCCGCTAAAGTGCAGTTGTCCCGAAATTCCAAATAAACTTATTGATTTTTTGGTGGCCCACTTCTTGAGCTAAAGGCGATTCCTCGAAAACTATCTATTTAGAAACAGCCTAAATTGACCGAAACATATTGGAAAGAGAAAAACTTTTACTTTTACAAGGTTTTTCAAGAAATCTCTTGTAATGCGAGAAGTAGGCGGCCGAAAAGTTGGACAAAATTGCCAAGTAGGCATGGTTTCTAACTCTGAATAAAACTTTCATATCATAGACTTTTAAATCTGCTTTGTGTAGGATTTATCATAACCTGTAAGCAGTGGGTATATACTGTTTTTTTGTACATATCATGTTCCGGGTGTCCCAAAATGATGTATTATCGTTGATTGCTTACAAAAACTCTGTTTTATTTGATTGCCTGAAGGTTAAATTGTACTTGAGGAGGTTGGTTGTGGTTTTACGACGATGTTTTCATGTCGAAAAAGAAGATTGACAAACCTGCTCAAATTCAAGACTTACATGGCATGAAAAAGGAACGGGATGAAAAAGAAACGGCCAACTTCGCATGTCAACATTTTAGATATGTTACAAAAGGCTGAACTTCTATGTCGTTCAGAAAATACGAATTCAGTTAATACTGAATTAAGGAAATGTGAATACGAGTTCAGCCTTTTGTATCACATCTAAAATGTTGACTGGAAAAGTAGGCTGTTTCTTTCTCATGCCATCTAATGCTTGAATTTGAGCAGGTTTATCCATCTTCTTTTCGACATGAAAACATCGGCGTAAAGCCACAACCAACATCTTAAAATACAATTAACCTTTAGGCAATCAAATGAAAGAAAGTTTTTCAAAATCAGTTCATTGGATATGGACATGTAAGCAATCAAACGTAATACATCATTATGGCACATAATATATTACCTTGACATGCTGCACAAATGGCATCAGTTTCTTCATATGCTTCTTCACAGATTCATCACTTTTCAGGACATTCATAATTTGTTTGTTATCAGGGAATTGCTGGTTATTCTCATCATACAGTTTCTTTAGTGTAACAAGAGCAACATGTTGCCAAGATGGGTATTCTTTTGCCACATAAATAATGCCATGGTTTGGTTTCTGAATCGGCTCTTTCGCTTTCTGTTGGATACAACAAACACATGTCAATAAAGGTCTTAAGTGAGAAGGCAAAAGATCTGTGGTCATCAAGAATACAGCAATTATTTTTATTCGATGGTAGTTCTATTGACTACTAGTTGTTCGCCAAGCAAACGATCACCCCCGAACGAGTTCGAGGTTATTCTCTTTATCTGCGAGACAGTCTCAAAAACTGTGTTGAACAAATACGCTTGAAATGAATTGAAATAAATATAAACTGAACTGAATATGCTCAAGACGGAGAAGGATATCTTTAATTCTATAGAAGATACATTTAATCTAAACTGGAAAGATTTTAGGAGATTTAATAAATACCAGTTTTTCAAGGAAGAAGACATTGTTCGTGCCTCAACTGGGGATGAGAACATACTCTGTTTCACTTTTTAGCATCGATTTCCCAGGCATAATATAAGCTGTCCTGGTTCTCAAGTTTGTGCGTCATGCTACTCCGCAGCGTCCTAGCAATTCAATAGTTTCATTGCATGGCAAGTCGTTTACTTTACCCCCTCAGTATCCTGTATCGTGGTTTAAAATGTCTGTTTCGCGGTTGAATGACAACCAGATCCATGTTATGATCATAAATAGATGGTTGCTGTTGCAGTTGGATTGAACACCAAGGACTCTTGTAGTAAGGCTATGAGATAATAAAAGGAGTTTTGATGTATATTTGTCATTAGACAACCTACCCCTTTGCCTTTAGATTGTGCAGTTATCATGTTTTTCAAACGCAGTCTGAATTCACGAGCACAATCCATGAGATATTGCGACGATTTTAAGATTCGCTCATTCACTTCAGCAGCTACTGGCCATGATGCTTTCATGATGCTTGATTCCTGCAAAGACAAGAAACAAGCCTTTGTAAATAAACAAACGCACTATTGGTAAATATTGAAGGGGGTTCTTCGAGAAAACCCCCATAACTTCAGAACGGATAGGCTGATTTTAGCTAGGGAAATATTGACTTCTACACGTTTTTTTATAAGAAACTTGGATCACCACTTAGCACTAAAACTTTCTTAAATTCGCATGAAAATCTCGGTGTTTTAGTAATAAAAGTTTCTAAATTAATGTCTTATTTTTTGGGCCTAAATTGCGGTATTGTTCGAAGTCGAGCCTTCTTCTCGACAAAGGGCTTCCACTTTGCATTGACATTGTCATCAAGAAGAAGCCATGGACATTAAGGCAAAAAAAAAACATTCTTACAAAAAAAAAACGTGTAATTGAACACACCCGCCATAAAGCAACATATCTTTCAATATTACTGCTTTGATGTTTAGGGAATAGTAACCGTTCAAATGGGGATTGTTCTTTTTTTACCACCCTGGCATGATTGAATGATATTGGTTGGTAATTCATGAGCAGAAAATCAACAAACAAACGAGATGTTTTGGATCCATTTGGGACAGTTTTAGAAATTATCCACCGGGTGTGTACAGACAAACAATCTCCATGTAAAAGGCCACTGCTCCCTGGACATCAACACAACAATATTAGCAGGCATATCATTCAGGGGTGACGACAGGGGAGGGCTAGGGGGGCTACAACCCCCTCGTCGGAAGCATCAACCCCCCCGTCGGAGGACATTTTGGGTTCTTGTCGGAAGAAATTTGGCAAAATGATGTATGAAAACTGCATTTTCCAGCCATTTTAGCCCCCCTACCGGAAACTCCAGCCCCTCTGTCGGAAAATTCCTGGCGCCACCCCTGATATCATTCAACAGTGAACATGATCAAATATATTTGAAAATTGCCTGACTGAAATTGGGCACTCTGTTCCGAAATTAAAAGGGACTTTCTCAAGAAAGCCCCTTCAAGAAACCTTCAAAATAGGCCTAAAGTCCGTCTTGACATCCGGGGAGCAGTGGATTTTCAAACGCCACCTGCGGCTCACCCATTAACTCAAAGACGAAAACAGGAAAATTGGCTAACCTTTTTCTATTTTCTACTTGATGCAGTTTTGATTCTATTTACAAATCGAATAATATTCGAACACTGCTCAGTATCATATAATAAGAGAATTTAGACTTGTCAAAAACCTCGTTTTACAGCCGGAGCGGATCTTTTCATGACACTGTGCAGCCTGCACCTTTCAAAGAAATTCTAAGTATTGACTGACTGGACGAAAAAGCTGCCAGGGATCACTGATTGTTTACGGTTATCTTATCGCTTCACTTATCGCTTTATCTTATCGAGAAGGTTATCTTATCGCTTTATCTTATCGAGAAGCTCATCAGTAGAATTCTGACGTCATTACCCGTTGACGTTCTTTTACCATTGTTAAAGGCATACTGTCGTGGTGCTGATTGGGTGAATAAGACAATAAAACAGAATAGAATTGGGCAAGCTTCAGTAGTTACGCTGTGCACTGAAATTAATTAAGACGATAACGATCTGACTCCCTTTATACCCGAAACAAAGTATGATCCAAGAGTATAAAGGCTTGGTAATTATTTAGAGGCCAGATCTTTGTTAATGATTTTAATATCACGATTAGCCAATCACAGCTGCAACAATATGCCTTTAAAGGGGCTGGATAAGAAATACGTAAACAAATCCACAGTTTGTGCATCAAATATCACATTTTGAAAGGAGAAATTCCTTTGTAATTAGCTAACTTCAAAAGGAAAGATCCTTACTTAGATACAGGCTGATCTTTGGGTGAAAGATCAACAAAAATACTTGTTGCAAATCCATTTATGTCACAGCAATCCCAAAACATATGGAGATATAATTTGTATCAGAAGGAAGTGCAAAGGCGAATCTCCAAGATGATACATTTATTTTGAATTTTCATTGAATAGTCACGACAAATTAGCTCATCAGAAAACAGCCAAATCAACAATTTCCCTGACAGTTTCTTATCCAGCCCCATTAAATACAATCAAATTCAATTTTCAAAATTTTACGAAGCTTGCTCAACCAGCCATAAAGACTACCGGTCGGTCAATTATGCAGATAACAGATCGTATTTGTTTCGAAAGATGAATTTGCAACTTAAAGGCACACTATCCCCTTGATGAATGAAAGAAATCGATAAAGATCTCTATTGAATATTCCACAAATGTACGCTAATTTCCTTTATTCAACGAAGGCAGGATCAGTCATGTGTAATTTTCATGGCCATAAAAATTATGCATGAATGACTTTGCTTTCTTTGGATGAAGCAAATTATTGAGGGGACAGTGTGCCTTTAACTCAATCTGAAGCAAAATAATCATGGTGTTGATGGACAACTTAAACTCCTCCATTTTTGAAGACAAAGTCCACTGTGTAATCTAAAACTATGTTCACACGATACCGGCACAATTTTGCAGGCAGATTTTGAAAATGGTAGATTTTGAAAACGGAACTCTAACCCGCACATTTCAAAAACGGCATCTTGTGAACACTAGCTCAAAATTTACTACAGTCACATTTTCCACCGCTTTCAAAATGTGCCGGCATCGTGTAAACGCAGTCGAAGAAAGGGCTTTGATGTCAGTAAGCCAATCACGCTCGTTAATGCAATTGATTAACGTTTTATCTTTTAAATTGGTAACACTTGTAATGAATGACACACCAGAGCTTTAGCAACTACTGTGTGTCCCGAAAACTGTACTCCTGTTTGAAAATCACCAAAATTCTATCATGAGGCCGATCTTAAAATGTCTTTTTTGGCAAATAGACCAAAGAAAAGACCAAATTATTTTCCATGCATTGCTGATCATGTGATCGGTTTTGAAATTGGTAAATTTAGCTCTTTAGGGCTGCCAGGTTTTGAAGCAGTGGCGGACACTTGGGGGGTCACCCCCCAATGTTGGTTAGAACAAAGATCCTTTGTTCGAAAACAGTAGAAATGAACAATGCTTTTTAACTGAAACAATAGCTTCGCCCCTCAATATTTGGCAGTGTCCGCCACTGTTTCGATGCGGCAAAAAGCATTGATAATTACCAGATTAGTTTCCTTGCGTTGTGAGATTTTGTTTCCTAAATCTTTCAGTTGATCCTGTGTCTTGTGCAACAAGTTGTAATTTGGTAATTTTGTTTCGGTGACCATTGTTTTCAAGACACGCGCAATTATAACTGTTGTGTAGTGCGTGCTTCAGCATTTATTTCGCAATAGTTAAAACAAAACATTGTCAACCTGAGCCATCATAACTTTAAACAAAAATTGTCAATGTTTTGTTTCAAAGTTGAATAATTGCTCGTGTCTTAAAAACAATGGTCACCAAAACAAAATTACCAAATTACACATTAATTTCCATTTTGTATATTAAGGAAGGTTCTCTTGGTTTCAATGGGTCCTTAATAAATTCTGCGTGCTAGACATCGGAGAATCGGAGAAACTCTTAAAGGCCCATTTTGAACAGTCTTTAGATCACAAAAGACCTTTGACCATTAAGAACTTTCCTAAAATTACTCCTATCTATGTATGATTGAGGAAACGCATGCAAGCAGTTTCTTATCATACAATGAACTGGAATGGTTGATGAGTTAGTGAACAGACTGACGTCGGTCATATTGACTTACTCCTGGTAAGATTTTGCCTTTAAATTTGACTTAAAATATGACAATTTTCTAAACTTTTCAAGTTTCCAAATCTGATACAAATGTAATTAGATTAACTGTAATTAGATTAACTGTAATTAGAGCAACTCAAACAAACCTTTCCAAGGAGATGCCAGATGTGCTCGCAGATGTGAGGGCAAATTGGTGATAACAGCAATGCCTGGATCTGTGACAAAAAGCATGGTTGTCATCAATACATTGTCTTGCTAGAATGACTAATCAGGGTTTAAACTGAATGGTCAAATTGGAGAAAGAATCCACGGAATTAAGTCTGCTAATATAAAATTCCTTTGCCTATGTAAGTTCAGTATTTTCCGTATGGACAGTATAAATAAGTACGAATTCAGCATTTTCGGAAATACAAACAGCGCTGTGCGGTGGACAAACGTTAGTTCACTATGAAATGAATATTGAAGCAACACTGAATTTTCAAATTCCAGCATATGAAGAAAGAAATTGCCAAAACTAATTAACACAGTACCACTTTGAGGGGACTTGTATGTTTAAGCTTAATTTTCCAGGTAAGAATAAAATATGCTATTTCTATCAAAATTCCTTTCAGTCAACTCAGCAGTACGGGACACCGTAATTGAAACCAGAATGGTCGGAGGGAGGGGTAGGGTAGGTATGAGATTTATTGGCAGTCATGGTCATATACTGGAAATAATAATGGACGTTTGCTTGAAAGGGGAAACCATGTAATGCGATCTAAAATTAGCCTCTCCCTGATGAGTCGAATTTGATAGATGCTGCTAAAAGTATCCAAGTGTCAGTTACATTCGACATGAAAACGATGCTTAAATCACCAGCTGTTCAAAATAGACCTTTTTAGCTATTCTGAAAGGAATCAGAATCGAACGATATTTTGCTACATTTTGTAGAATTTTCGAATGTGCACAATAGTGATAGAAGCTCTAACGCCACTCGATCGAACGTCGCGTATGAAAATGAATAAAAATAACGCTCGATCCAGGCTCTTTTGTAGAATAGCTAAAAGGTCTATTGTTAAAACGGCAGGAGCTCACCAGCTTCGTCGTGTTAAACGGCAGAAACATGACTCGATTTAAACATCGTATTTCTGCTGCGTTTGATTAACCAATTCTATGCCATGGTCCGCGGTTACTAAGTTTGATCAACTAATGCGCTTGGGCATTTTGAAAAGCAAAAGACAAAGTTTAAAGCAGATTTTTAAATACGGTTGATTCTGCCGTTTTCAATACAGTTTGATTCGACACGGCAAAAATATGATGCTTAAGCTAGGCCTAATTAGCCTCCGCTATTGGTTACACTGGCAGCCGTTGATGGTTTACTATGCAGCAACACTGTACAACAAACGAAAACAAAAGAAGAGCCTTATTCAAATGATCTGGAGACTACTGCGTGAAAGACCAACCTCGATGTATCTGAACACCAAATCTTTATGCATTCCATTCATACAAAGCTCTCTGTATTTATCTCTAGCAGCTTGGAATTCAAAGAAACCAGTCTTCAATGCTTCTCGATATAGCATCTTTTCATAATTTTTCTCTGTTTGTTGGATGGCAAGGTTGATTTCACTGCAATAATTTCACAAACAAATTAATATTCACTCTTTTTACAGAAAACTACCACATGCTTGAAAATGTTTCGGCATTGTAAAATAACGCAACATTTGCTTTGGCTAATGATCATCAAAGGTCCATTTTATTCAATATTGTAGTAGCCAAATGCCTCTCAGAATCAATAACATTGTTCTCCTGGTAGCTAGAGATCATGAATAAAAAATGAAAACAATTCAGCTGATATCTTTCAAAGGAATTGTATCTTTTGCCATGAAGTCTTAGCGTTTGAATCTGCATAAAAAGTTGATTCTCACCTCACACAACAAAGACTTTTTGCTTTCCAGGACATAAAGGTACAAGTTTTCAAGAAAAAAAGTCAATCCTGCTTAAGAAAATGTTAAGATTTTCCATTGTCCTTGAAGTCATCACTGATGATACGCATTTCTTTCTGTCATTTATGATCAAATCAAAAGCTTGATATGCGCAAAGAAATTGATCTGGTAATCATCAGTGCTTTCTTGCAGTATGATTCAAAACCAGGTAGCCCTAAAAAGAGCTAAATTTGCTAATTTCTAAAACAATTTCAAGATCGAATATATCTGGGAAAAAAATTTGGTTTTGATCTACTTGACAAAAAAATCTGAACTGAAGATTGGACTTACAATCAAATTTTGGCGATTTTTCAAACAGGAGCATTTTCTGGAACACCCAATATCAATTGGAATTTTGACTGAAGATTATAGCACCCAACCTCAAAATTTGCCTGGCTTACAATTAATCGTTGCTTGTCCAAAATGGTTATTTTTTATTGTGCACCTGATATTGCTCATTTGATAAAACCAACATCTCAAATGTAGAATTTTTAGATAAATTAAATCCCATTTGAATCAACAAAAGACTTCCAAGAAAAGTGATTTAGCACAAAGAAATGTTCTTTCATCACCTTTCAAAAACGGGATCATTGAAAGCATCAAAATCTCCTGATCGTAGAGCATCTTTTCCAGCTATAATTTCCTGTTGACAAAACGACTGCTCAAAATCGAAAATCAAAGTTAATCGTGATCTGACTCAAATTAGATGTCACACGAAAATGCCTGCGAATAATGATAATTGAAGGGATTCCCACAAGTAATTTTGCGTTATCGCAAAATCTCACGTGACATCCAACTGGACACAGACTTTAAAGGGAATCGAATCATTTACGCTGTTACGTCAGTTCTTGACATTGCGAGCCTGATTATGCCACTCCAAGTGTTTCTGTTCAATGCTAGTTTCTTTAATTTTTTTATGTCTTTTACATTCAGGCCTTAGCCTCCTAGATCTTTATCGATGAGGCCTAACCAACTTGAGTTTTGGTTTGCCTTTGGGTTTCTTCACCGGTCTTAGTGCTTCATATGGGGCTTGTTTGGCTGGCGTTTCCTCTGGCAGTCTGAGCAAATTGTCCTAGCCAGCTTAATCTTCTCCTCTTAATTTCTTTGCTCCACTTTTCTACTTTTGTTATATCATAAAGATTCTAATTTGAGATGATTCTGGGCCATCTCATCTTTATTATTCGCCTTAGTTGTTTCCTTTGAAAACTATCCATCTGTTCTTCTTGGGCTTTTGTTAAGGTCCAGAGTTCACAGTTGTAGAGAAATACACTGGTAACATAGGTATCAAACACTGTTATCTTTGTATTTATATGTAATTTCTTTGATAAAAATAGCCTTACAAAAACAATAGGCCGTGATATCTGCCGCACCATATTTGGGTAGCTGATCTATGCCAACAGGAAATTCTGATATCTGATAGGTTATAATTTGACCGCAAGTGGCTTGAGTAACTTTTATATGCTTGCATTCCCTTTAACATCCAATTGTGTTTGAAATGAGCAAATCACAAGCCACCTGTACGTCAGATTGGTATTGTTTTTGGAATGCTTCAGAGCCGAACAAAACTGGAGATACCGATAGCAGCAGAGGTTGCCAAAGATCAATAAATGAAATGTTTGTTTTGCCTGTAGTACGTCCTTTGGCTTACGCAATCAACTAATTCTTTAGAATACGACATTGTACTATGAAAATTATAAATCACAACGTTTCGAGCCTTGCTAAAGCTCAAAACATTGTAATTTGTCGTATTTTAACGAATTAATTGATTGCGTTGCTAAAGATCGTTTGCAAGAAAACGGGCCTCCTTAAATCCTTTTCGAAGTAGCAACGTTAAAGAAGCAATGTTACTGGAACTACGTTCAATTTCATCGCGTAGCACCAATAGTGAAAATTTCAAAAGATGCCCCTTAGGCTATTTGGAGAAGAAAGAAATTTTAATTTGCGTCAACTATGCAAATACAAATCATACCTTGACCCAATCTAAGAAGGTATATAATCGAAGAATGCCTGCATCAGCCATTTTTTCGACAAAATTAGCATCTTCAATACCATCGCCTGCATCGGCAAGTGCCATTCGCATACCTTTGAAAGGAATTATAGCAATGAAATATGTCTGAGGTAAAAGTACCAAGGTCATATCATACTACAGCCTTATATTGACATTTGTCCCTTCCGTTGCGGATCCAACAGATTTTTAGAACATACCAAATGTCTCAAAGAGTAGATATGATTGATTGAAAAGCACCGACATTTTGTCATAATCGTTAAAATTTGATTACAATTGATTAAAAAAATTACTTCAAGGGGCAAGGGCAACAAAGTTATTAAGAACATGACTTAATCTTAACTAACGCTGCTTTGAAGAATGCTCATTTAGGGACATAGTGATTGTTAACTAGTCTGACCAATCTTGTGATTGTTCATTACCATTTAAGTATTATGCGACAGTATGTATTTCTTTCTGGCATGCAAGACAAAGTAAGATTCTTAATATAGACAAGCTGCTTCGAAAAAAGTATGAAAAAAGAACTAAACAGTTTACAACCATTTTCTCCTTATGGCAACAATTGCCAGACAACGAGAAAGAAGGTCTCTTAACAGCGGAATGTACCGAAGGCCTATCATCGACCAACAAGGAACGATTTGGTAAGACCATACCGGGTGCGCCAGAATAAACTATGCACGTTTGCCAGGCCATGAAAAATCGTATACTGGACCGATTTTGAAGATTTATAAATTAGTCTTTAGCTAAGATCCTCAATTAGATTCCAGTATTTTTTGTATATTTTTTGGTCTGCTATTTATGGAGCTATAAGCGAGTTTCTTAAAATTTTCGATTTCGAAAACACTGAAAACGGTCGAAAAACGTTGATCAAATTTTCTAAAGACTCGATATGAATGGACAAAGTGAGAACGTTTTCTTGATGATTTGGGGATTTAGGAATTGATCAAATATAATTCAGTGCACGAGTGTTAGTTCCATGTTGGAAGGTTTGCAAAAATACTTTTAATTATACAAAGAAATGTTTTTCCTTTTGAAATTTCATTGAATTTATACTTTCATACAGGTACTGCGTTCCTGTGTCAAGGGGGTTAAACAACACACAGTAGTGAAGCGACACGATGAGGTCAAACAAGCAAGGAGTTTGTAGAATTTCTGATGCAGCGAACGGCTTGGCTCCGCGCGTCATTGCAAGTAGTTGAGGCTTTTGCAACAGGCTGGTCCCCGCTCTCTGGCAAGAAACTTATATGATATGTTGCAAACTTTCGGAACCTGTTTTGCCAATTTGGCCTTACTTGAAACCAGGAGGGAAGGGGGGGGGGGGGGGTACTTGATTTCAATTTGTAGGGAGGTATCCCTGCTTAAAAGTTTCTTTACCCGGCTGTAGAATTTGTCCCTCAAAATTATTTCCGATCCTGGAAAAAATTCATGAGAAACCGCTTATAAGAAATTGTACTCTCAGATCGCCGAAAACTTGAAAAAGCGCGTATGTTGCAGTAATTCACGTTACGTATCTCAGTGGTAGAGTGCCCAACGTTTGTTGAAAGATCATCGCTGGCACAATTAACTTCACTCCCATAACGTATAAACTGATCACATGCAAAGACGACTGATGTAGGTTTGAGCGTTTCTGCCGTACTCCGATACACTGCCCCCCCCCCCCCAGCAATGACCCCACTGGACATAAAGATATAGCGAGGCAAAGTTTTAAATGATAAACTTTCCACGGGGATTAAACATTTAACAAGGATTTCATGGGGGAACCAATAGACTTAAGGCCAGTAAATTTTTAAACTCAAATTTAGCGGAGAAACGAATTTTCTTGGTGGGTCATCCTTTTACTTTGGCGGGGTATCGTTCCAACGGGGTCGTTACTGGGGGTGTTCTGATCCTGGTCGAATGACGAATAACGATAGGTTTAAAGGCAAGATTGAAAAGAGACGGTAAATCAGAAATAAAGGGTACTATCAAATTCAGGGTTTAAACACGAATTGACATGTTGTCAATACGAGATCTCTGTCTGTGTCCCCAACAGAAAAGGTCTACCGTAAAGGCAAGCCCCGAGGATCCTATTTAATTTCAGAGAGTGCAGAAGAGAGGGGTTTCTTAGAGAGGGGTCTATTCACAAAGTCAAGTGTTAGAACTAACTATGAGAGGAGTTTTGAGACCTTTACTTTATATTTTCTGGAATCAACACAGCATTTGCAAGTCCAAACACAAATTTAACTCATAGTGTTCAACCAAAACTACGTAAACATTGTGATTCTAAAAGTTTCAGCTAAATACATGGACAATCCCAAATGCCATTTTTTGTTTCATATAATGGGAGAGATTAAATAGGGGGGGGGGGGCAAATAAATCGAGCTTTTCTTAGCTTTGAATTGTTTAGACATTGAGAACAGGAAACATAGCATTTCGAAAGAAAGAACTAACATGCACATTTGAGCCCTGTATGGTCGAGGGAACGAGGTGGCCAAGACCCAGTCCCTTCGTTAGCCGATTACTCTTTTTCCTAGGTCCTTTGCACGTGTAAAACTTTCACATTCTGGAAACTGAAGCACGCTGGAAGTATAATCTTCTTCGTTGTATTTCGAGATGCAATTTTGCATGACTGCATGAGCGAGAAAAATTTCCCCACGAAGAGTACCACTGTTTTCATACAATGCAACCAATTTCCGGAGAAAAATCGCTGCAGCAAGACTGATTTGTTCAGTTTTGTTGGGCAACTTTTTCACTTCGTAACTGATATTTTATCTATTTGCATGAATTTTCTCATAGGGCGCACGGATTAAGCTTCTCGCCATTGTGATGCAACATAATTGCATTGCATGCGCGAGCAATGATTGTACGGTGGTTCATGCGCTTTTTGTGCCGTAAATTCAGTGGCTTTATTACAGAAAAACTATAAAAACCAAGACAAATTGAAGATTTCCCTTCCAAAATGCGTCGCCTAACTACTGAACAGAGAACATGGATATGCGTCGAGATGTCAAGAGTGAACAACTCACGGGAGGTTGTTCGTCGCTGGGCTGCCCATTGGCCAGATGTCCAACCCCCTACCAATTCCGCTGTTGCGCAGCTGTATCGCAAATTTTTACAGCATGGAACCTGCCTCGACAGGAATAAAGGAATTTGTGGGCGTCTTAGAACGACAAGGACGCCAGAAAATGTCGAAAGGGTACGAGATGCGTTGATGGAAAATGGTGTAAGGTCGTCAAGACGTAATGGACTTGACCTGACGCCAACAACTTTTCGAAGAATTGTGAAGGACCTTAAATATCACCCCTATGTTTTAGTGCGACAACAAAAGCTAGAGCCACGTGACCCAGCGCAGAGAATAGAGTTTTGCGAGAGATTCGTAAATACATGCGAACAGAACCCCGATTTTCTCGACAATCTTATCGTTTCAGATGAAGCAATTTTCAGCCTGAATTCGGAAGTGAATACAAAAAATGTTGTCAAATATGCGGAGAAAGGGCAAGGGCATCCAGAAGGACACTACATTTCGTTCAAGCAAGGAGCAGGGCAAGTGATGGTCTGGGCTGGGCTTACAAGAAATTGCAAAATATTTGGGCCCCATTTTGTTCACGGAAATCTCAATACGCGCGAGTATCTGAGAATAATTCGATACAATGTTGTGCAAAGAGAGTTCCGTGAGCAAAATGTGAACCAAGCAGAGACCTGGTGGCAGCAGGATGGTGCATCAGCCCATACAAGCAATGTGGCAATGCAATATTTAAGAGGGCAGTTCCCAGGAAAATTAATCAGCAAGCGAGGAGACTGGGTCTGGCCACCTCGTTCCCCAGATCTCACTGTGTGCGATTTCTTCCTGTGGGGATATTTAAAGCATAATATCTGGAAAGTCCCAGAGGAAGAACAGCCCCAGAATCTAAACGAGCTCCGAGATGCCATCACAAGGGAACTGCATGCAATTCCATTAGAAGCGATACAGAACGCTTTTGACGGTATGGTATCCCGTTGTAGATCTTGTCTTCGCAGTGAAGGAAATCATATTGCTAACGAGTAGCTTTCAAACATCCTTAAGCTTCTTTTACAATGTTGAAATGAAAACATTAGAAAATAACGACGCTCATTATGTTAAATTGTAAAGTTTAAACGGGATAAAGTCTGATTTAAAAGTCTTGAAACCCAGAATAATGTTCCCGGTAAATACAAATAAGCCTCTCACAGGACAAACGTCAAACTCACCTTTTCAATTAACGACCTCGTTTTTGAAATTTTTGAAAATTTTTTCAAACAAAACTTTTGACCACGGATTTGAATTCAGTACCCAAAGTTCAGCCTAGCCTCAAAGTTTCATGAACGTAGTGTTTGCGATTTTGATTTCATTAGACCAATAACTGTGAAGCTTTATAAGGGATTTGACCTTGAATATCGTGCTGGGTGTAACTTTTCCAATATTCATTATCATCATAAAATCAAAATCGCTAACACCAGGATTATCAACACTTGTGTCCAGATAGAAAATTTTAGTGCCGAGCCTGAATCTGATGTTAGAAATTTCATTTGAAGCAATTTGAATCAATTTTGAAAAGTTCCAAAACGAGGCCACTTAGTTGAACAGGTGTTGGCAAAAAAGTTGCATTGAAATAACTGGGCTTTCATTCCTCCCGCAGTAGAAACTGAAGTCGGTGAGGTTAGATGCTTCTGAAGTACAACAGAGATGCTTTATTTTTGCGACACAGAATTTGGTCTCAAGACTCTTAAAATGGACTGGGCTGGAGTACAATGCACACCATGGTTAAGCGGCAACTGTTCGTTGTTTCTAGGGAAGAGATCTTGACAAGAAATGTAAAAGTGAAAAAACATAAGTACTGAAATTGATTTAAGTAGTGAGTCATTCCGTTAATTGTGAAATCGCAATGGAACAATAAAGTGCATATTGTAGATAAACGATACCTGCTCTTTTCTTTTTCTTTTCTTTCGAAATTATCTGTTTTTCGTTATCAATATCCAAGCTACACGTATTTTTTTATAAGAAACTAATAATTTGGGCCAGTACTGAACGTTTCTTAGAAGTATCAAATTTTGAGTACTTAAAATTAAACTTTCTTGCAAGTTTCTTAAAGATTTTTGGCAATCGTTGTGATTTTTATACTTTCTGTGCTCTCGTGGACATTTGAAAAGAAGGTTTCTGAAGCCTTCCCAATGTTTAGAAATTCCTGAAGGACAAAGTTTTCCGAGTCGGAGTAACAGGAAACAGGAAACAACTAAAAAGTGTAACCAATATGCCAAGGATTTTCTTTATCGAAATAAACAGTTTCTTATGTTATATTTTCCAATTATGGAGTTTCTTAAATTTTCGGCGGAGAGTTCAATTTCTTGTAAGCAGTTTCTTATATAGAAGAATACGTGTAAACTTTCCACCGATTTTTCCAGGCTCGGCTATCGTTTGGAGTAAAAAATTCTGCAGCCGGGTAAAAAATCTTTTTTGGCAGGCACACCTCTCTACAAATTGTAGTCAAGTACCCTCAATTTCCCCTGGTTTCAAATCAGGCCAAATTGGAAAAACGAGTTCCGAAAGTTTGCAACATATCATGAGTTTCTTGCCAGAGAGCGGGGACCGGCCTGTTGCAATAGCCTCAAGTACTTGCAATAACGCGCGCGGAGCCAAGACGCTCGCGGCGTCAGAAATTCTATAAGACTCCTCGCTTGTTTGACCTCATCATGTAGCTTCGCTACTTATACTGTGTGTCTTTTAACTCCTTTGACACAGGAACGCAGTACCTGCATGAAAGCATAAATTCAATGAAATTTCAAAAGGAAATACATTTCTTTGTATCATTAAAAGTATTTTTACATTCCTTCAAACACTCGTGCGTTGGATTATAACTGATCAATTTCTAAATCCCCAAATCATCAGGAAAACGTTCTCTCTTTGTCCATTCATATCGAGTCTTTAGAAAATTTGATCAACGTTTTTCGACCGTTTTCAGTGTTTTCGAAATCGAAAATTTTAAGAAACTCGCTTATAGCTTCATAAATAGAAGACTAAAAAATGTCCGAAAAATACTGGCATCTAATTGAGGATCTTAGCTAAAGATTAGCTCATAAAACTTCAAAATCGGTCCAGTATACGATTTATCATGGCCTCGCAAACGTGCATAGTTTATTTTGGCGCACCCGGTAGTACTAATTTGTTTTGATTGACACCGCAATTCAAAGCGATTAGCGATCGCACACAAAGGAAATTTTCTCAACCAGTAATTCAAAACAATCAAAGCCGCAAAAGTTTCTCTGAAACCTAGGTAGCTATCTCGCTCGTTGTACATGCCAGAAATTATTTTAAGAGCAAAAACGAGCATATGTCGAAAGAGGAAGGATATATCTATACATCTGCCACGGGCATTTAATTTATTTGATTCAAAAGCCAATCGGGAGGCGATTCAATTCTCTTATTTTTTGGGTGTAATTAAAACACTTACTGCTCAGCTTCTGAACCAAAGAAATAAAACACCCGAGGTAGATGTGCAGATATATCCTTCTTCTTTCGATATATGCTAATATTTGCTCTTAAAAACAATTTCTGGATGCACAACGAGCGCACTAGCTACTTGGGTTTCAGAGAAAATTTGGCGGCTTTGTTTGTTTTGAATTTATGGTTGAGAGAATTTTCTTTGTCTGCAGCCACAAATCGCTTTGAATTCAAGTGTCAAAAAAAAGCATCTCATGCTATTGTGTTACCAAATCTGTCCTTGTTTCATCGAGCACCATGATGTGGAACAATGTTAAAATGCTACCAAGGACAATGGTGTTGCAATATGGATAAATCTCTTACCGTCAGCTGAAAATTTGCCGATGGCTTGAGAGAGAGACAGGAAGTTTCCAGTTGATTTTGACATCTACAAAATATAATATCAGATAAAAGTCAGTATTGTATTTTCCATTGTATTGCCTTTAGATTATTTTCATTGTAGCAGCTTGTATTTTTTTTGAATGAAATTGAATTGAATGGCAACATAAATGCAAACACTCTTACCTACTAAGTAAGGGGGTAAATGAGTATTCACATGTTCCAAAGCTTTTATTTGGAAATATTGATACGTTTGTTTCATATGAAAGTTGTTTCACTGTTTTGTTTCGTTACTCTTGTTCACTTAATCTCTCTGTGACATAAAGTACGAAAGTTTCTCAAACAATAGACCTATTCAGCTAAGATTTGTTTGACCCTGATTTAAGTCATTTACCAAACTCTTGGGAAGTTTTAACATCTTACTCTCCTCTTTGCATTCATCGCAAGAGTTTTCATGGTTAAAATATGTTAAAGAAAACAAAAGAGGTTTACCAAGAGATTAATCACTGGACTTGAATTGGGTGCAAAAACCTTATCCAAATAGGTCTATAGTTTTAAGTTTTAAGATTCTAAATCAAATTTCTGCAATAATGCACGTAATACCGGATGATTCCATGAAAACAATCACAGTTTGAAAGGCCACAGCTCCCTGGATGTCAAGATGATAATATTGGCAAATGTATAATTCAATGGTAGACATGTTCAAATCTCCTTTAAAATTTACATAACTGAAACCGGCTACTCCGTTCTCAAATTATGAAGGATTTTCTCGAGAAAGTCTCCTCAAGAAACCATCAAAACGTGCCCAAAAGAACGACCAGACCAAATTTTCCTAACATTTCTCCCTTACAAGGGCCATACAGTAACGACTTCTCTTCTGCACGTTTTAGCACGTAGTATCCTCTTGGGAGGATCAACAAGTCTTCCCCCTGGTATCAATAACTTATTCAGGGGAATTCCATTCTCCCAAGAGCGCAAACTACATGAATACATGCAAGTGACATCATTGTTAGGAAGAAAAACGAAGGATATCATGCTCGTCGTTCTCACTCGTTTTTGCAAGCTTTTGAAAGCGGGTCTCTGCAGAAAATCTCCCATATCCACGGGAACGAATGACAGATTAACGCTAGGTAAATTAATGAACCTAACTGACAATATTGGCAAAAGAACACGACAGTTTTCAATATCATTACTTTGATATTCAGGGAGCAGTGGTCGTTCAAATGGTGATTGTTCTTTTTTAAATCCCCCGGCAGAATATGTAAATGTGCAATCTACCAGGCTTTCCACTCCAATACGAAGCTAATGCACCAGGAAAAATTAATTGATTGATGCAATTGCACAATAACATAATTTCCAGGTACGTAGCCTGATCAAACTCTTGTGATTTATAAATGAACGCGAGCATTTAGCGAATCAAAAAATTCTCTGAAAGTACCTTTTCAGAGTTTAGAAGGAGATGGCCATTTGCTCGCACGCTTCTTGGCCACCTAAAGCAAAATAAAACATATGTCATCCATAAAGCAACAAAAAATCACAAACTTGCATAAAAAATTATTAAAATAAAATTATTTTCTGGGAAGAAAGATGCTCAGCGTTCTTTAGCTCTGTAACGGATATGATACTATTCAAATAGAATTGGATTTAATATTTAACATCTCATCGAACCTACCGCCTTCAGCCAATTTCACAAAGTATGTGTAAATACAATGTGGAATCCATTTACAGAACTATCATGTTAAGGGAAACAGAATTTCTACAAGAAACCTAATGCAAACCATCCTCAGTTATAACTGCTACAAAATGAACATGATTTCATCATCTTCAAGTTGCATTATAATATACATAGCAATCAACTCTCAAGAAGGACGTCTATAGAAAGTAAAACTATCCATTAGCTGTGGATCTTTTATGCTCGGGTCTGGATCAAGCGATATTTTATACACGTTGTAGAAATCTGAAGAACTTTCGAATGTGCACAACAGTGAAAGAGGTAATAACGCCACTCAATGAAATATTTGGAAAACGGGTAAAAAATATCGCTCGACCCAGACTTTTCGTAGAATTACCAAAAGGTCTAATGACTAAAAAACCTGCCAACGAAATCCTACCTGTCAGGTTCATTAGGCCAAACAGCAATATGATTGTACAAAAAGTACGTCAAATGATTTGGTATCAAATCTTTCCCAGATACACGAAGATCAACTGGATACCAGTGCTGGAATTCATTCTTTAGTTTCCTGTAAGAGAAATAATTTCTGTTTGAAAATAAGCAAAACGATGAAAAACGTGCAACTCGCAGGGAGAAAATAACCTCAACTGGGGACAAAAGCAGTCTTTTTGATAACTGCAATCCTTATAACATCAATAAAACAAATTTCTTGGAATATCTCAAATGCACTACAACTTTTCTAAACATGTCCTGCGACTGAAGTTTCAAAAAACGAGACAATACAGCAGGAATTTCACCGCTCCCATTGGCAAAGCGCAACATTCCCGCAGTTATCCTATAGCCTTGTATGATGAAAGGAAGCGTTATTGTAGACAGTGCAAGTGGGCCTATCTCATTAAATTTGCGATAGAATTATCAGGAATGATAGCGAGAAAATCGTTTATCTAAGGGATGTAAGTAGAAATCAGAAGCTCTCAGGTAATAAAAATCGTACTGTTGTTGGGTTTTGTGTTTTACTGGAAAATATAAAGCCCTCGGTCTTAACGAGCAGGCCTTGAAGCTCGATCTGTACCCTAAAGACCTCTGTTTTATATCTTCGTTAAGAACAACAAAACTGGTTAGTATGGATATTTTTCAAAAGCTATGGTCGTTAAAGGTCGGTGGCTAAAGGGGGAAATATATAACAAAAATCATAATTCTTATCTATCAATCTCTACTGGATCTGTAATACATGTTGCAAATCAAGAATTCGATCGTTGATACCGTGTATATGTAAATACAGTGCGCAAAAGCACGTTTGGCAACGACTATGCAGATGATGAAATCAATTTGACCTGATTAAAATGCTCACATACCTTAAAGCTGGGAGGTTAATTTCTGTAGCAGGTTCTGGGGCATCCTTGTGGAATATGAAATCCCAAACCTCTTTAGTCAGTTGTTCAGGTCTGTGGAAATTAAAGATGAAACAATAACAATGAAAACTGATATATACCAATTTGGGACGAAAAAATCACTCGCAGATTGCAACTGGGACAATGATTCTACATCTTGTGACACGAGGCAATGTTCATCAGAAAAGGACAGGGCATGTCAACATCAGCATCAACATTCTAATAATGATTTTATTTTCTCTTGTTGATTTAGTCATTTATATAAATTCATAAAGACATTGTCAATATTTTATAGGCCTGATGAGTTACTGAATTTGGAAATCGTATTCAATAGCGGAATCCTTTCACATTGGGATGAGCTGGGGAACTTTAACTAAATCCAGCATCGGGCATGACTCTTTCCAAAAATTAAAAATCATTCGTGCTAAATGCTATTGTCCAGTTCTTTCAACTGAATTGATCAAAAGAGAGAGCATGTCATCTCATGTAATTTACCACAATCCCAAAGAGAGCATTTTTGGTGTCATCATTACTCTCAGAATTACAGCGTTTATAAAATTCCAGCTAATTTTGAAGTTGTGACATCATCAAATTGCTAAATCGTAAACCATAAGACCTACAGACTTCTGGTAGCTACCATCCTGTAGACCTTCAAAAACCACAATGTCTTGTGATAGTCAAATTGATTTTCCTCAATCAGTTTAGAATTTAGGAGCTTTTAATTTTTTTCAAAGCTTCAGATCCCTCCTCTCGACTTCCTTTCATAAAACTTAACAACGCAGTAATTTTGAAAATAATCATTATATCAAAACTCTCTCTGGGATTACGACAAATTACATAAAGTTCCCCTCGATCAATGTAGTTGAAAGAATGGGGCAATAAAATTTTACACATTTCATTTTAAATTTTTGCAAAGATTCAAGCCTTATGCTACTAAATTCAAGATTTCAAATTCTTTGCTTTGAAATTAATTGTCAAAAATAATCAAAATTTTGAAAATATCATGAAAGATTGATTTTATAAAATATCTCTCCATTTCTGAAAAGCAGTTCATTGAATGACAGGGATTTAGTAAACTTGGCACCATCAACATTAACAAATCAAAATGAAATTTTCATGCAAGTCTAAATTTCTAAGAAAGCCCCTACTCAGTTAAAGAACAACCTTAAGTTTTCCTGAAAGTTACCAGACTCCACAATCAATTTCACTGGAGTCAGTTAGGCTGAATAATATTGATCACCACAAATGTTGCAATGAAAGCTTTATCGACGGGCCCGATTATATGGAAACTGGCTCGTTTACTGAGATGGAATTTAGGGCGTGATTATATGGAAGCGGGCTGGCCCGATAGACAGGCTGCCTCGTTTACCGAGGTGGAATTTAGGTTGGTATTATATGGGGAAAAAGCTCTGACACGTTGATTAAGGAAGGAAACTGCGCATGCTCCATTGCGTATTATTAGCCCGGTTACCGAGCTGGCTCAGTTTGATGCGATTACATGGAGATGGCCAGCCCGTTTAGCGAGCCAGCCCGCTTGCACCAAAGAGGGCCAGCTCGCTTACCGGGCTGGCTCTCTTCCATGTAATAGCAACTGACATTTTATGTGGAATAGACCATGGAAGTGAGCTGGCTCGTATGCCGAGCCAGCCCGCTTAGCGAGCTAGCTCGCCTCACATAATCAGGCCCTAAAAATACGCACTTAAGCACGTGAAAATTTGCAAACAATTAACTTGACAATAAGGAGAGCTGAAGGAAGAAAGAGCCAAGACTGAGCCAACAAAAGTTTCCTAAAGATGGTATATGCCAGAATGACGTGCTGTCAAATATCTAATTACCTGATATTAGCAGAACCTGCTTTTGATCCGTCCACGATACCACCTTGTAACAGATGTGCAACTGTGTAATATGACATGTACACAGTTGAATCAGATAAAGACTCGACAAGGTATTGTTCATCCCAAGGTAACTTTGTTCCTGCAAATAAATAGAAGGCACATAACGCCATAGTTTACAATAAATATGAATCAACCCATGCTACATGAGATGTATATGAAAAAGCGAGAATCTGGCAACTGATGTTATTGGGGAGATGAGATACGGTTTGTCCGAGGAAACTTATGTGTCCCCCCGTGCAGTAGGTTAATGCTCATGCGCCCGTCAGAGTTCCAACCCAAAACGAAACTATGGAGAGTAAAGTAGCTTTTGGCCATAGAACTATCATTATATTGCAAAACACTGCCAGCTCGGTATCATTCAAAACATCTTTGAGAGCAGAATTTGAATCTTTCAAACAGTATCAAATTTTGTTGATAAGGAGGGCTCAGTCCCTTGGGAATTATTTGAAGTTTTTTGTTTATCTTTCTTGCTAAACAAATTTGGCATCCTATGAAACTGTAATGCCTTCTGATTAGGAATCTGCGAGCAGAATACGGTAAAAGTAGTTCCTTATGAAACAGTGAGCTCCAGAAGAGCCCCTGGTCGAGGTTATTACTGTCAAATTTTATTATGAAAGTACAGGAGCAAAAAATGACCACAGTGCATTTGTTGACAGGCGACGGTCAAACCAGTCACTTTATGCAGAATCCAACTTCATATTACTGTTTGCAAACGACCTGCACTTTCGAAAGATATATGAGAGAGGTATTAAAAATGTGTGAAGCAAAAAACTTCCTAACATTCCCAAAGGACTAAACCCGCTTAAGTAAACAACATCTTACAATGCTTGAAAGAATCAAGTTCTGCTCGCCAAGCTCTTTCGAATGATATCTAGTTTTTCTTTTTTTTATATCACAGTTAAAACTCAACAATATACAAATACAATATTCTGTGCCGTCCATAGCAGAAATAGACATGACGTCATCTGGTTCTGGCTATGAACGGCACTTGACAATTCCTTTAACAGCAATCTTATTAAGCACTTTGTGTACAATGGCACCATTCCATTTTGGCAGACGCTAGCATACGCCAGCTTAGTTTAGGTGAATTATTGTAAAAAAAAGGAACAAAAAAAAAAAAAAGCAAAAAAAAAAAAAAAAAAAGCAAAACACAAAAAAACAAACAAACAAACAAACAAACAAACAAACAAACAAAACAGAAATAAAGACAAAAACTACAAACTATGCACTGGTGCAAAACTTGTGTAAAGATGGTTGGATCTAGTTTGCATTATTTTTGGAAAATGATTGTAGTTGTTAATGATTTTTGATGGTCAAAAACAGTTTTACTCTATATAGTTTTTGGTTGTACTTTAAACACCATCATTACCTAATCCATATGACCTGCAACAAGCATGTTCATGAAGCCAATCCAATGTTCCTTTGAAATTATGTCTTGTTTCCTCTGAAAATCTGTGAAATAAAATGAAAGACAGCTAAGTAGAATAAAAAACTATATGGAGTAAAACTGTTTTTGGTCGAAGAACTAAATTACATTACAAAATACAGCAAATTAGGTATTATTTAACTAGCGAGTGGAAGTTAATTATTGCAATCATTGCATAATTTAGGTTACTTAGAGGCCCTTTACATGATAAATTTCAACCCGTGTTGAGTTTTAACAGCATTGTTTATTTTGCCTTGCGTTTACATGAAATCTCAACACGGGTTGAGATTAGGTCACATGGTTGCAAAAAATAGAAGGAATGTGAGCCCCATTCAAAAATTTGAATGATTGCGGAAATAGATTCGATCTCCTTTGTTCATATTCTAATCTCGCCCCGAGCCCAAAAATGTTGCGTTCACATGAGAATTTCAACCCGTGCTGCAATTTCAACATGGGTTGAGTTGCCGAGTTGAGTTGAACCCGTGTTGAGTTTCAACTCAGCCTCCTTCATGTAAACGCGATGAAGGCTTACACCGTCAACCGAGTTGAAACTCAACACGTGTTCAACTCAACCCGGGTTGAAATTTCTCATGTAAAGGGCCTCTTAGGGCCTGTTTATATGAGAAAAAACATCTCATCTGTCAAATTCTCAAACATTCTCATATAAACAATGGCTGAAATTTACCTCGCATTTCAACCCCGGGTCTGGCAGGTGAGGTGTTTTCCCTCATATAAACAGGCCCTTAGGGGGAGGGCTGAGCCTCCTTGGATACACCTTTAGCTACTCTACAAAAGAGAATTAAAATATATATATATATATATATTGCAGAAATCTGGAGAATTTTTGACTGTGCACAACAGTGATAGAAGCTCTTACGCCACTCAATTGAACTTTTGGTATAAAACTGTATAATGTTATCGTTCGATCCAGCGAAAGTTTTGTTTCTCCAATTTTTCACATCTCCTGTGCATCATTAGAAAGCAGTGGGAGTTCAATTTTACATACAGCCACTGGCTTGGATCATAAGATTTCAAATTTGTTTCGCAAGTCGATAAAGAGAAACTCCCAATATTTCTCAATTTCCGAAGGTTCGATAAGGTGCATAGTAGCCAATGACACAACAGACAAAAACATGTATGTTTAAGATCAAACAATACAATCACTTACGTCTCCATACGACTAAGCAAGTCTTTTGCTTGATTTTTCCAGGTTTCCTCTCCATAATCTAGATACCTAGACGAAGATAAATAGATTATAAAGAATGCAATGAATTCTCTAAACGCTTAAGTGGCTTCAAGAAACCAGTGTGAAAAGAAAATCTCCCTTCAAATTTTAGGTTTACCTGCGCACTCATGCTAAGCAAGTAGGGTCGATTTGACCACCTCGTGGAATCCACAGGTTTATTTCCCTTGTTGTAACAAACTTACAACATAAAATGAAAGCAACAGCCTTATAACAAATCGTAGTGTGAAAGCATCTATAAATAATGATGATTTATGATTTCATATTAACTTTGACGATCAGAACCATGTATTGGCACAACGCATAGATGCTTGTTCTTAAGACACTGCTCACCTCGACAGTCACAGTCCAAGTTACAAACAAAACAACTTTCTATACAACTTTCTATACAACTTTCTATACAAATTTCTATACAACTTTCTATACAACTTTCTATACAACTTTCTATACAACTTTCTATACCAGAAAGAACCATATCATCAAGCAAAATAAGCAAAAGTCAACTCCTATCTGACTGCTTCAAGAAAACAGATGACTCTTGATGAAAGATCAACTGTAACAGTGACACTGTAACAGTCAATGATTGCCAATTGCTTCCAAATTTGGAAGCGGATAACCCTATTTATTATTTCAGTATTTCAAATTTGGTTCCCATCATTCACCCTACCTTAAAGCTTGCATTACCAAATTATTTTTTCTTGCTTACCATTGGTCACATAAAGCAACGACACATTCATCGCCAGATCGTGACATCACTTTCTTCTCTGGTTCCATATACATCATTGCAGATCCCTGGGGAAGGCAAAATAAAAATTACGATTACAATGCCATCATCACAACCTGATTAGAAAGACAATAATACTGCATCGATCCCTTACACACCACGTAGTGAAGATGATTTTTTTTTCGAAATCTATGATCCCAAATAGATGTTGTCAATTTCGGATGCAATGATTATCAGAGCTTGCCTGCTGGTCCGTCATTGCAGCATCACGATTTGTCCGCAGGTAATCTAATGCTAGGCTTAAATCTTTGTGAACACTTCTGCAATAAGACAGTGAACCTTTATGTCTCGGAAGCCAATAGATTTTGTTCTATGTCATTACGAACAGATGTTCATTTCTCATCAACTCAATCAATCAATCAATCAATCAATCAATCAATCAATAACTTTATTTATGTGTCAAAATGTTTAGCTTACAAGCTAATTGGGGACACAACGAAACGGTATAAAAAATTAATTAATTAATTAACTAAAAAGGTATGTAACAAACAATCCTTATTGTCTTGTTTCTCGGCATACAGAAATAGCAATACTATACCGCCTGTTTGATCTGAAGATACTGAGAGTATGTAGATTACCGAAACGCTATGTTATTTTTTAAATTGGATGTGTCCAAACGACTTCTCAAAACGATAGATTGTCGACTCTAATGGTGATAAACCTTCTTTTTCAGTTACCCTTTACATATTTCAAGTTTTTCATCTTTTTGATCATACTGTATATTTTTAAAAATGAAAATGAAATCAAAACATCTAATAGCAGTTAATTAATGTAGGAAATAACCTCATCCAGCATCTTTTTCTGGACATCTTTTTTCACATCTTGTACTTTCCTTCCGCTAAATTCACCAATGATGATTGTCCCTTCATAAAACCCTTTCTTGTATGAGAGTTCTTTTGCTTCTGCAAGTTGATTCGCGTCGTTCTGACTTTTGACTTTAAATTGGTCACAAGCAGTTACTGCACATAAGTTACCTAATCCAGGTACATCTATAATTGGCACTGGATCAAAAGGAAGGACCATTTCGTCTGTTATGCCATACTTCTTTCGGAAAGGTTCTTTGTTTTTCAAATCTCTGAGGGCCGCATAATCGTCCGGAGCATCGGAAGGTACTGACGTCACAATGCCAGTTCCTGTAAGGAAACTGACCGAATTACCACGTATTGTCGTTGTATTAATAATAATAATAATGATAATAATGATAATAATAATAATAATAATAATAATAATGAATAATTACTTTGTTTAAGGTTGGCGTAGTGTATAGCACTAGGCTAATTAATGCCAACCATTATTAATAGATACCAAAGTGTAACCTAAATGTAACCTAAACTTAGAATAAAATCTTTACATAATCTACAGTTGCATGAAATATTCCAAAACTTTAGGTTAGGGTTAGGGTTAGGGTTAGGGTTAGGGTTAGGGTTAGGGTTAGGGCTCTACAGATCGGGACTCTTTTATATGCAATGGCAAATCTCGCCAGAGATTCTGCCCCAGAAAACTCAGTTTCTAACCCATAGGCTGTAGTCCTAGGTTTGCGCGCATAGATGTTGCTCGTAACCCTTAAGTTGTAATGTATGTCTCTCCCTGCGAAAATTTCTTTCATAAAACAAGGATTTAGATTCATCCTTGTTCGGTAAATTTCAGTGACAAGCAACTGTAGATTTCGTTGATGAATGGAGACTGAATGGTCTGTAATTAACAGTTCTTTGGTCTGTAATTAAGGTTCATGAAAGGCTCTTAAAAAGATATGCTTGAAACAATTGTAAAGTATTTGGTGAATTTCTTACATCGTATGATTTTGACCACACACCAAAATTTTTATGCAGTTACATGCACCACGAGCAACTGAATGATGGGGCATATTTAGTATAAAACAGTGGAGAAGATACTGAAACTTAATTCCATAAATCTAATCTGATTCAAACTGTACTGTGGGAAAAAGTATAAATGTTACAGAAATCCAAGCAAAAATCTCCAATGATCACCAATGCTATGTTTAACAAATTTCGTCATCCTACCACATCAGTGAACACCGGCGATGAGATAAAATGTTTGATTGTGAAACTTCATCAGTGATGATAGGTAATGGTCGCCAATAATGCTTCCAAAAGATGTGTTTTTATAACATGAATCTAAAGTCAGACTTGAGCTCATAAATTCGAAAACAACTAATGACGAACACAAGATCTTCATTTCGATCCTCTTGTGATGCAATGGGCGACCCTGTATTAAGGAACTGTGAACTTAACAAGAGATGGTATTCTATTTTGATAATACATCTAATATATCAAAAATCTTGTTGTTGCGTGTTGTGCAATTGTACAATGATGAACAAGTAAATAAAATAAAGTATAAGCACTTTGATGCAAAAACACTATAAGCACTTGAATATAAGCACTTTGGCTTTAGTGCTTATTTCAGTTCGCATCAAAATGCTCACATTGTACTTTATTTACTTGTTTAACATCTAATATAGTCTGTAATGGTAAAAACATAACAACAGTTACCTTTATCCTCCTTGACCGTCAGCATTGGTAAAGCATAAATAACAGGGTTTGCTGTCAGCGGAGCCTTTAATCCACATCCTAGAATGTCATTTCCAGTCAACTCAAGCAAAACATCGATCTTCTCCTCCTCAGCAGTCATTCCTTGGAAAGACATATTTCTCGCAGCTCTTCTTGTGGAGATTATTACTTCATCAGCTTGCCTTGATTTGAAAGCGATGTACTGAAAAGATGGACAGTGCACATCGAATCATAATAGACCTTTTTACTTCTTAAAAACGAGGTTTGGATCGAGCGTCCAAATCTGGTAAAGTTTGGGAAGGAAAACGAAAAAACGACCCCCATTCTCAGTGGATGCACTGCTAGATGTGGTATGAAGTTGCTTCGGATCTCAAAACTTCTCAGAGTTTATTTATCGACTACTTTGTGCAAAGTGAGTTAGCCGAGGTTTAGTTTACACATAGGCAAGTGTTATTTGTCTTTTTGCTTTGCTTCTCGCTTTTTTCATTCGTTTTTAGCTGACTTTCTTTCATTTGAATAACGCCGGTTGAAACGCAAACTTCGATTTGCAAAGTCGCAAAATGAAACCCTTGTAATGCTCGCACTGTTACGTTACTGTTACACAGCAATATCAGCCAACGACAAATGAAAATAATGAGAAATAAGGCCAGAAGGCAAATAAAACTTACTAGTATATTTGAACCGAACCAGTCGTTAGTCAATTCGAGCAAAGGTATCGTTGCTTAACTCGCTGAAAAGTGTTCTGAGATCTGAAGGAACTTCTTGCCGCAGCTAGCAGGTATCTATCAAAAACGGGAGTCGTGTTTCCATTTCTTTAGACAAAATTTACCAGAATTGAACGCTCGATCTAAACCTCTTGTTTAAGAAGTAAAAAGGTTTATGATGAAACTCTAAAAGAATATATTGCCTATTCTTAAATGGTCATCATAAACACAACACAACATGCTTCTAAGATATAAGATCAACTAATGATTAAAGGGTCATAGATTTGATATTATATATGACTACGAGAAAAGAAACTGCAGCTATTTTGATTTATGTCTCATTTTCGTATCGATTCTATTTCGTGCTCGTCCCTTCTATCTAATACATAAATACACCCAAATACTGTGACGTGCTTCAATGAGTAAAAGCTTTGTGACGACAGGGTGTTGTTTTACTCTACATATCGATAGACAAGGGGTGTATCACTCCTCTGAAAAAGCGTACGAGGTTTCTAAAACAATAGGATTTTCAGGGATTTTTTACGGATTTTTCAAGAAAATAAAGGATCGTTGCCAAAGGTGTACGAGATTTTTAGAGAGTGATACGCCCATCGTCGATGGTAGTCTAAAATTTGCATTGTAGATATTTGCCATTTCTTTCATTATTGGCACAGCAAACTTTCAAGGAAAATCGGGGAGCATAGAAGGCAAAATTTCACTTCCTAAAAATAGAGATGGTCAGATATGCAGTTAGATCAATTTTTTTATCAAGACGCTATATCATTTGATACCTGGTCAACTACGGCTACAGATCAGCAGGTTGAAGGATATAGTTAACTTACTTTCATATCTGGCCGCACCCAACAGTTTGTTTGTCCATACATGGTTTCTGGCCTCAAGGTTGCAGCCACAAGGAAAATCTTTTTCCCAGCCAATTCACTGCAATAAAGATTGGCTTTCTAAGATTATAAATACATACACAGTGTTTATTAAAGAAATCTTTGCAATTCGGATTTTAATAAAACAAACATCACACAAAAACATAGCCATGCCACTTCAAAGCCAAGCCTGTCAGGTTTGTAGCCTTAGAGATTTATGCTCCAAAAAATAAGTTCATATGCATACGTTTATTTGAGAATATTTTATCCGTTGCACCTTTTCCAAAATATGCAAAAACTGTAGTGGGCTATATGATTGACTAATTTCAAATTATTGTGCTGACGCTCGTATCTTCCCTTTCAGATCTAATCCAAGCGAACATTCAGAGGAAAGTTTTTATTACCCAAAAATATCTAAAGCTCTGTACCAGTACTCATAACGAAAATTTGGTATGGCTTCACATAAATCAATGGCCTGATGTTGTTCTCTTACCTCAATTTGCCTTTGTATGGCTCTACCAGCTGCATCTTAATCAAGGTATACTCTTGCGGTGCAACTCCCTGGAAAAGAGATATTTTAAAATAAAAGAAACGATAATCCCATTAGCATGTTGAAAATGGTTTTCAATGGCAAGCTAAATTTGCAAAGAACGGACATATTTCTTCATAGCAGGGGTAGATTTTGCAACAATAGCAGTTTTGGTTTGTTTACATTTTGCACCACAGCCAATCAACGAGCTCCATTTTTGACCACGTGATCAACAATTTCCCGCGTCGCGATCGTCGCGAGACGAAGCTGTGGGGAAAACCATAGGAAAACTACCCTCTCGAATTTTGCTAGCCATGAAAATATACTTTTGAGGAACCTTTAGAAATTTTTAATCTGGGTTGTCAGATAAACTACCTAACCAGGGCTGCTTGCCCATTGGTTTACTCCACCTGGTTTCTGCGAAATAATTTTTTTCAAACGTCGTCATTCCACGGACCTGTCGCTTCTTTTGAGGGGGCTTAGGCCCAGCGCAAGGAAGTTACAAAATTTACCCCTGCTTTTCTTCATACTGTCTTGCTGCAACTCTCTCCCATCATGTAGTCGTGACCGCAGAGAAATGATAATGGCCATACCTGTTTACAGACCTTAAAAGGAATCAACACAAGAACAACAATGGTCACGAACCTCTCCAGATTGTCTGTCATGGTCCATACAGGGTTGGCCATCCTTGGGTGAATAGATTGTATACCTAGAAAATTGATGTACGTTAACAAATGATTAAGAGCAAGCGAAACACGAACATTTATTCCCTGCATAGCCCATTAAGTTGTATTCTCAAAAATTGACCATGATAAAACCAACTAATACAAACGGGACTCGGTCACGAGAATGGCAAGATCGATGAGGAATCTTTATATTTCATTTTAAACAAGTAAATATGTTTGCTTCTTAAGATTAAACGGATCTATCAGCCAGTTCACTTTCACCAGTAGTTAGCCTGAGCCACCAACGAAATTCAGCTGGAAGCAAATATCCCATTTTGCTGTCAACGAAATAATTGTCTCTTTGAAAAAGTAACCCTTGGAAGAAATATTTCTCAAACGTCCAGTCAGCTTTTACAACGACCAACATAGGCATATTTTGTAACAATAGAATCATTTGCCATTGCTTTACGTGCCGGTGCAAAGTGATAAATGACCGCAGACGCAGGGATCTGAAGGGCCAAGTAACCACGCCATGGATGGAAGCAAACCAGACTACAAAATTTGCCTAAAACACTGACAAGTGACTCAATAGTTGTGCTTGCGACTTGCGACAGGTAACTCAGTAGTTGTGTTGGGCTTTCACAGAGGAAATGAGTACAGTATATATCGAAAGAAGATGGACATATCTATACATCTGCTGCCTAAATTTAATCTTTTTACATCAGGAGCTGAACAGTACGCATTAGAAATCCGTGTTTTTCTTTTTAATTCAAACAGTTATTGCTTTCTTACTCATCAAGTTAAAAATGGAGTAAAAAGCAAAATCACCTTTTACCAAATTTGACTTTTCCCGCATCTTGCAATGTAAGGAAGTGCCACCTCACAAAAGAATCATAGTACGGATTCGCATCTGTGGTTATGAATGATCTTCGCCAATCAACCTAGAGTTTTAGAAACGTGTCGTGATGTTCGTGGAAAATATCAATTCGATAATTTCACTCGATCTTTAAAGACATCGAGTCATGGTCAATAGCCATTCTCCGCTGGGGGCTGTCTGCTTTCATGTGATCAGTCTGTTTTCATGTGATCAGGCATCAACTTCACAAATACGAGGCTACTTCGGCTACACCTAGCCCATTGCAAGGTTATAATATCATGTGCACAGTGTGAATAATAGCCAATCAGATTAGCGTAAGCTATCATCATGACTCAGCAATTTTTGCAATTTGGGTATACGCGGTCTATTTACCATGACTCAATGCCTTTAAGATAGAAAAAACAAACCTCGAAGACACCATACCGGGAGAATAAAAAAGTGTTCCCAGTATTCCATTCGGTGATAAATCACAATCCATGATTCGATGGTAATATTATGTGTGCAGTTGAAAGAATGGATTAAGTACACAGTTTTGTCTACGGTTTTGCTCTATTCCTTTGCTCACAGTAAACATTTGTTCAAAACTTCTGACTCAATGAAGCCCAAAAATGCACAAAAAGCTTGATCGAATATTGGCTGCCGTGATCATGAAGACGAATTAAATATTACGGAACACATGCCATTCTTACATCTAGCAAGGCAGGCGTGCATCAACATGGGAACATGGGAACATACATGGGAACAAAGTTCCCAGGCAGCTTTTTCCAAATAAAATAATTTGCAGGGAGTTTTTCTTAAATAGTTCTTTATAAAATGTAATTGTAATTAGTTTCCAAACCAATATTTTGCAGGCAATTTTTCAATAGTTCTTTATGAAATGTAATTGCAGTAAGATGATGAATAATAGCAAACAAATTGTGACACATTGCTTTTTCTATCCTCACTGCACGTGCTCCAGCCAATTTTCTTCTTACCTTTCCACATGGCATGCAGTTCTTTAGTGAACCCTTCAAAGCTGAGATTCGTATGCGGCCCTTGACTTCTGGATTGTTTCGTTTCTCCATCTGTACAAACTTACTGTTTGATACCTGCATTCTTATTGGTTCCGGTAATAGGCTTCTCTACCCTAGCTGCACAAAATTGATATGCAGGCAGGCTTTTAGAGAATTTCTACCGCTCCCAGGCAGGTTTGAACATTATGCACGCCTGTAGCAAGGCAAGTGAAGTCATTTGGAGACCAATCTCAAGGCCGTATCCAAGAGTTCTGATAACCTTGTTCCTAATGATCTAATTGTTGTCAGTCACCTGTAATTTCATGAAGATATTTGGGCAAATTTGGGTTGCTTTGAGACCGATACTTTAAAGACAATTCCTTTTATTGCAAGCACAGGAATTTATCAAAAACATCAATCACCATATACTATACTTTCAACGGATTATTTCAGCTCAAATAAAACCCTACATGAGCACAATCGAATGACACGTTTTTATCCATCACCAAATCGAATCTACGAAATTCTGTTCAATGGAAAAGAGAACACAAATCTATTTTGCAGCAAAAATTTTCCCGAAATCATAACTTATTTTTCTTCACTTATGCACATCCTTTTGAATGGGGCAACATTCAATGAAGCAAGGCAAATTTAGTATGATTGCGGATTTAAATATCTATACCTTTAAACCCATTCTTCGGAGATCAGACTCAGCTTTTGGTGGAAAATACTCCAGCCAGTAATCTGTATCGGCAAACCTAAAAGTAATTAGGTAATCTTTAACGAGCAATCAAGTTAATACAATCTTAAATAAAAATGGATTTAACCTTTGTATACAACAAACAGATAAATCGTTAACAACCTGCAACGGGTAGCTGCGAAAGTTACAAAAAGATATGCTCAAAGTAATGGCTGCTCTTGAAAATAATTTGATTTCAACAACTTCAAAATTTGTTCACATGTTTCTAAATTGTACTGTTCTTGTACAAGCATAAATTGGGCCAGATTACGCCTTCAGTGTGATAAACAATTTGATGTTCCCCAAAATTAAAATTTAAATGTTTTATCTAAATAGTAAACTACTTTGTTAAACATTACGATATTCACAGCTTTTTCTCCGCACTCAGTCAATCTTAGGCTTCGTGTTACACATCTGGCCCTTCAAAACAGCCCGTCAAGGCCAAAGTTATCAAGATTTACCTCAAGAAAAGAAAGTAAAACCTACTTCTTGATTTCCTCATCTTTTAATCCAATGTTATGCATTATTTGCCATTGGTATTTCAATCCTCCTGTTTTTGCAGCAACTTTGCTTTTCATCTCCTAAAATACGTCCAAGGACACGCAATGAATTACTAGGAAAGCCAATATAATAAAGTCTACGAAAATAGCTTCCTCTGGGTAGCTTGAAGTGAAAACACGTAGAATGAACTGATTAAATACAAGGTATTTACGAGGACAAATAAAGAGCGCAGTCCAATTTTAACATTACTCGCATCAACTCATCGTGGAAAACCGATGCTCTACTACAAACGACTGACTACTCTGGAGCAAGTACATTTTAGGCACAAGGTACAAAAGGAGAAAGTGCAGAGCTTCCACAAGAGAAGTGCTGAATTAAAGGAAATAGTCCTCATCTTTTTGCCTCGATTCTTGCAGAAGTTTCGGAAAGAGATGTTTATAAAGGGTTCATAGTAGTGGTGCACAGATATAGGCATAGTATCCCCCTCTAGACTTGACACACTTCCTGCATCTGCATATCGATGCATCATGAAGTATGACGCTCTCTGTTACCAAATTATTTATGAAGGTTGTCTCACTATATCTTATCACTATTATATGTGCTGGAAGATAACATTGGGACAATAACAACACGTCGATATGGAGTTCTAAGATACATTTAAAACGTTTCAAGGCATTGAGATTTGATTATGGTAAGTAGTCATTAGCTTGCACTTGTAATTTGATAATTTCTTAAAGGGGCTCCGTCGTCAAACAGTAAACAACTCCGTAAACTCGCACCACGTGTCGGGGATTATCCATTGTTCATCCATTGTTCTCTGCAGTTTGTTTGGTGGCTTCACCCAAGCCACCAAAAAGTGACCGTTAAAAATCCACTTATATCCGAGCAATCGTAGAAGACATGAATGTTTGGTTTGTTCCATAGTGGAGTATAAGGATTAATTCCCCAACAGCAACTTTCATTTTGAAAAAAAAAATACGAAAATCACCTTTCAAAAAACTGCAAAAATCATCGTTTTGTTTACATTTTGAGGATGGAGCCCCTTTAAGATACATAAAGGAAGTGAAAAGGTAAAACAGATAGAACTAAAACGTGCTTACTTTGACGGCCTCTTGTGGGTCTGGTTTAGGAAAAACAGGCGGAAATCCAAAATCTGCCATCTCTCGTTTCAATTTATCTGCGCATGCCTGTTGAAGAAAACATCAATAATTACAAAAAGATCAAAGGAGAGTAAGCTCGCTTCTGCTTCCTCCTACTTAACGCAACACAAAATAAAAAATGCAGGTGTCCACGGAACATTCATACTGTAGGCAAGAAAATATAATAATTTATACGCATCAAGAACTGTGATATCTTCTAGTTGGTGGATGTCAGAAAATGTGTGAAGGCGGCAATACTCTATTATCTGCAGGTAAAAGTTGCTGGACATTTCTTCTGTGGTCGTACAATATGATAGTGTAAAGGCGGCAATACTCTATCATCTTCAGGTAAAAGTTACTGGACATTTCTTCTGTGGTCGTACAATACGATAGTGTAAAGGCGGCAATACACTACCATCTTCAGGTAAAAGTTGCTGGACATTTCTTCTGCGATCGTACAATATGATAGTGTGAAGGCGGCAATACACTATCATCTTCAGGTAAAAGTTGCTGGACATTTCTTCTGTGGTCGTACAATATGATAGTGTAAAGGCGGCAATACACTATCATCTTCAGGTAAAAATTGCTGGACATTTCTTCTGTGGTCGTACAACATGCAACACACATCATGTACATGATAGTGTAACGGCGGCAATACACTATCATCTTCAGGTAAAAGTTACTGGACATTTCTTCTGTGGTCGTACAATACGATAGTGTAAAGGCGGCAATACACTACCATCTTCAGGGAAAGTTGCTGGACATTTCTTCTGTGATCGTACAATATGATAGCCTGATAACCAGACCCCAAGGCTAACAATATGATAGTGTGAAGCCCGTTACAAGTTGCTTGCAGTTGCGCGATAACTTTAATCCGCATTTTTCACACCTTAATAATTGGCCATCATAGGGTTTCAATTTGCTCTGAGATCGAATTGATGATGAAGCAAAATCATGATGGAACATGATTGCATGAAGTACTACATTGCTGGTGCTGGCAGGAAACAAATTTGGCTTGCTAGAATTGACCAAGAAGGGACTGTCAACATGGAAGACCACATATCATAGACTTACAGACAGGCGACAGGCATTCTCTCCAGTAAGCGCTAATCTACTAACGAAAATGATAAGGAACGACACGTGTAGGTAAACAGAATAGGTAGGTCTGGGCATAAAGGCAAAACTAAATGTTATGTTTTTCTGATAAACATTAAACCCGCAATTCTCTGCGAGATGTTGATGATGAGATTGAGACGTTGCAATCAAAATCGATTCTTTGCTGCTTCCTGAAGCAATCATGTTATGTCATTTTGTCGATCCCTTTGATTGTAACACGGGGAAAAAATTGCCCTCAGATCAAGTTGAAACTCTGTGATGGCCAATTATAAAGGTTTGAAAATTGCGGATCGATGAATTTATCGACTATAAGCAACTTGTAACGCACTTTACACTATCATATTGTATGATCACATACAAAATGTGAAGCAAATCTTACCTGAAGATGACAGTGTATTGTTACCTTTACAGCAAAACGACGTAAGTTTTTCAATTGTTGCTGCTGAATCATCAGTAATGTGTGTTGCAGTATGCAGCCATGAATGCTCAATCTCCAAAATAAGTATGAGTAAATAAAAGATGGAATTATTAGCCACATCCATAGGCCTCGAGAATCTGCTTCTCATGAAGCTATAAGAACAAACAGCTCCAAACAATCTTACATTGCAATAAAGGGAGTGGTATCTTTGTATGCCTTGAACTTTGCAAGCATGAACTTGCGAGATCAAGTTTAATATCTCCCCAACCTTGAATTAGTCAACACAAGCGGCATCTTCTTGACACCTAGTTAAAAGTGCAATTCATATAAAGACTGGAAGTGCAATTCATATAAATATAAAGAATGGCATTGCCAGGCAATCAAAAAGGCTAAGAAGGTTTAGACCTCCTAGCGTTACATTTGAATAAAAGTTAAAGTACCTTGATTGGCATTCCAGTGCAGTGAAATCCAAATGGAAATAAACATTGCTTTCCTTTTAATCTCTGATAACCAACTGCAAACTGTTAAAAGACAGAAACTACGATGTTGCAGGTTGGTTAAATAGTTATTCTAAAATAGCGACTCTTGTCAATAACAATGTTGATCATAATATTTTCTAAAAGAGATCAAAGTGTTTATCAAGGAGCTTTAACAAGTTGAGAGAAGCTTACAGGGGCTGGATAAGAAATACGTAACCAAATCCACGGTTTGTGCATCAAATTTCGTATTTTTGAAAGAAGAAATTCCTTTGTAATTAGCTGAATTCAAAAGGACATCTCTTTATCTAGATACAGGCTCATCTCTGGGCGAAAGATCAACAAAAATACTTGTTGGAAATCCATTTATATCACAGCAATCCCAAAACATATGGAGATCTAATTTGTATCAGAAGAAAGTCAGCTGCAATCCCGGAAAAAACTCGTTGAGACAAATGAATTTTGGGTTAAAAGATGCCTTCCTTGCATGTAAACTACTACTTTTCGACTGCTTAGTTCGACTGCTAACCACTGCTTATGGCCCCCTTCTCCTATCGCAATGTTGGTTGATTGAAGAACGCATACTTGTGAATTCATCTATGACATTTCAATCAGCTCCCAACATTGCAAAGAGGGGGCGGGGGGATCTCAACTCGAAATTTCCTCCAAAAAACAAAGTGTCTCAAGAGTTTTGTCCACGACGAAGAAAGTGTACAAGTAAAGAAATTATTCTATAAACAAAGAAATTATTCTATAAACAATGTATCATCAACGATCCAAAATAGGAGAACCTGATTATCTGAAATGGCAAAAGATCTTACCTCACACTGTTATGGTAAAGGAATCAACATCAACATGAAGGAAAAAGTAAAATCAATCAATCAAAGTCATACAATGTAGAATATAAATCTACAGAAATGATCAAGGAAAGCCCCAAATTAACAAATACCATTGAAGTACTGCTAACATTGGAGGAATGGTCAGCCTACATGTTCCAAAAATCTATTACTCAGATCAAACTTAGCAATATCTTTTGCATCTTTCAATCCTCTAGTCCATAGGACAGGATAAGTTACGATATGAAAGTATCAAAATTAAAAAACCATGTGTTTTGCTCACCTATGGCAATGTGGTCCACTGTTTAGAACTTTCTAAAATCTGATCATTCTAATATAAGGCTGCGTTTGAAGAACACCATGTCCAACATCACCTTGTAACAATTGCATACTTTAGACTTTGAAAAAGGGAACATAATCCTTGACACTGTTCAAGAAGGTTTGGTCAAAAATAGGGTCACTTCATTGGGGCACCTTGTCTTGGCTCTGCTTCATGTACATTCCTGTAAGGACGTTGCTGCATCGCAAATATTGTTATTAACTGCCTCCACAAAACGTAAATTTTAAGAAAAATGACTATACCTTTGAGAGTGAAAAAGTGTGTCCTAAATGAAGGCGACCATTCATATAAGGATATGGGAAAGTGACCATGTACTTCTCTCTTCTACGAAAAAGATCAGATTACAGTAAAGTCAATATGTTTATTGTCGTCATCCCTGCTCTGAAAAAGATCAGCTTGTAAGTAAAATGAGAACGAAAATGACCTTTCGAGGTTCTAGTGGTATTGTACAGTAAGTGTTAAGAGCATTTGTCAATTTAGGAAAACAAAACGTTTTGTCATTCTATCTACCATTGGCGTCTCTAATTCTTTACTCCGTCCTAAAGTTTAAATATTTTCACAAGATAGGTGTGCGTTCCTCAATGACCAAGTGGGGGTGTTTTCAAAAATGTTTGCTTGGGCTAAACCCCAGGCCCCCTTATTGCTTGCTTTAGTTATGAAATCCTCTATATTAAATAAAACCTCTTCTAGTGCCTTGAGTGAATGTTATATTGTGATTGAATAAAGTGCAAAAGTTTGATTGATAAGCTTGTAGGCAGCAAATGCAGGAAACTTCTCATTTTCCAAATCACTTTTATGGAACATTGATTGTGCCCTTGTTGTGGCTTTATCCTGCTCTGTTTTTTTGTTTTATATAAAGCTTTTTATATCCTGCCCTGTAAAACCTCTACCGTAGTGGCATGCCTGAACTTTAAGGTGAAATTGAAGGCAGGGTACTTACTTATCATGGTCAGCGCAGTTCTGTAGGTAAAGATAAAATCAATGTGGGAAATGTACTGTAAATTAACATGATTGCATGTCATGGCTTTCATAATGGTGAATGAATTTGAAATTTGCAATTCAAACTTCTTGCAATTGCAACTACAAGCTTCTTTTTCATATATAATCCAATGAAAAGCTACGATAACATAATTACTAGTTACACTACTTACAATATTACTCTACTACTGTATACCATTAAAACGATAGGGTAGGGTGGGGTAATTTAGGCCTACGAGGTAAAGTGGGTCTACTGAGCTTTTCGCTAAAAATATCGTTCCTCGTTAAATTGAAGAAAGGCTGGCTATTTTTCTTTTAATGTCTGCATAATAAACTGCCTTTTTACATAAAACATTCGTCTTAGATGTATCTCCATTCGTTTAATAAAATAACGTTACTGAACGGCCTGTTGTGCAAGAATTTCAAAGCCCAGAAAAACTTTCTCCTGCAACTGTTGTTTTGCTTTTCTGGTAAATGTAATGACCATGAGGTGAGAGTTTGGTCTTTTACAAACGAAATAACGTTTATTTCGAAGTCATTGACGCGATTGTTCTTTTTATTTTTCTTTTTTTACCAGGTGGGGTAATGTGGGCCTACTGAGAATTCAGCCATAATTCAAATTCAACGAAGCCTTGAATTGCTTAGAATTTTCGCATATATATTCATCTTACCACGTTGTTTTCTGTCTAAAATGCGAAAACGGGTTTTCTATTACCGCAGTTGCTGTCTTGTAACCAGTAAATTGGAGTAAACATACTGCAACCATCTTTATTTGACTGTTATTATTAAATTCGATCACTGACTTGCAAGTCGCAACAATGGTGGATCACAGCATACCGACCGTAGTTTTATATTCGTCGCGGGAACGGGATTGCTTGCGATAAAAGGCAAAGACTGTGATTTTATTGAATAGAGAATAGTTGGGAAAAGTAAGTCCATTAATTTTTTTAATCATTTAGCCTTTCATATTCCGATTTTGTACAAGTTTTGAAAATAGACTCACTTTTCCCGCTCGTCGGAAAAAGTTGACAAAAGAGAAAATTTTTTAAAAATATTTAACTGCCTTTGTCAGAGCTGAGATTTTTCCCCAAGAAAGAAGAAGCACTGAATGTCAATTAAACGAAACTTTTGAAATGTTTTGCATTTTAGTCTCGTTTTACCAGCTATCCATTTTGAGATTTTGCTCAATTTAGACCCACATTACCCCACCCTACCCTACCAGAGGGAGCAAAGAGTGTGTCTACCCTGCCGCCATAACATAAAGTTAAAAACTACTAATAAATACAGAGCAAAAAAACAATACCAGACAATACACGTAACTACTCTACAATAAAACTACATCCCCCATGCAGGTAGCAGCAGCTAATCATTAGTAGCAGCATTTTATTCAAAGCGTTGTGTTGCATTTATGTATTATTAATTATGTATATACAGTACTGTATTATTTAAGCTTCTGTCCAGATGCAGTTTTGGAGTTTTGCTTAAACTGTTCTCTGTTATAAAAAGATGGTCATTCGGTAATTTAAAAAAAAGATGAAGTTTCACAAGACAGCTTTTTATGCATCTTTAATGACTTAATGCATATATCTTAATTTGTGGATTGGAGAAAAAAGAACCATATTTGCAGAAGATAAAATGTCGTTGTCTGATTTTCATTGTCTGATTCATCCAAATGATAAATTGCAGAATAATGAGATAATTTTCATTCTCATCTACAGTTAGAGCTAAACTATGCCATTGCTATAGTCTCGTTTACCACTTGTGATATGTTAATACACAAATTTTTACCCCGTGTCCCTTGATTATTTTCAACAGTAATCATACTGTATGTAGAAACTTTTTAACATACTACAGTATATTACACTTACATCTGCCCATTCTCCATGACAGTTAATATGTATCTGTTCATCATAGATTGTGAACATATGTACTGTAATTAGTGAATATAAATGTAACAAGATACTTCAATTTTTCCAACTTCTCTCCCAATTGTTTCAAAGCTCCTGATTATCATACAGGTGTGCACCAAAAGACGTAAAACATTGTAAATAAATGAAAAAAAAACAACAACGCTATGTGTTTTGACGTTTTATAACACAGAAGATTATCATAAATGTTACAAATGACAAGTGAGCGGTCCTTTTATATTTGCAAACAAAATACAAAAAATACAGTATGATGCTGAGTTCATTTTCCACGCAGGCGGTGATGAGAATCAATTTATTTATTTTCCATGGCCTAAAGGTACAATGGAGAAGGGCTCGTACAGAGACTTGCTATGCTGGCAACACTTACCTGTGGTGCATCTTCTTCAAATATCTTTTCATTCTCCCATTTCTTCTGTACAGCAGTCTCAATTTCAAGAAGAGTGTTTAATTTCACCTGACTTTTTCTTTCCAACTCCTGCAAAAATTTAAAAAAATGAAATAGTTCAATATTTAACCAGGTAGCTATTTCAGCATTACGTGTATTTCCATAATAGAAGGGAGAATCAATAAGAATTATTGAAAACCTTGAAAGTGAGAATGAAAGAACAACCTCATAAAACGTGAGTGAACTGAAGCACTTGTCTTGTAATCCTGTTTTACAGATACTGTACAAATTTTGCCTTCATTTTTCCATGTTGGGAAGGGCTGGAAAGGTGTCATGGGTCATCGTCGAACAATTTTCGTCACAGATCTGGAATTGGGCCATTAGGGGAGGAGGTTCAGCTCAAATCTGTTAAAAATTGTACACTTGTGACAAAAATTGAAATAATTAATATTTCATTATGAGTTTTCAAAGAATAACTTGAAGCAGCTAATTTTTTGGCAGCGCACTAATAACGTTAACATTGCAATCTTGAGGATGAAGTTGTCATACACTAATAGGCCCCAACCAAAGTCACATAATAGGCCTATAATGAGAGGTAATGGTCGGTCCACAAGAAGAGAAAATCTGGTGATAACTCTTGTGCTCCGTTAAGAGGGGGATGGGGGGTTGAGCCGTTAACAGCCCCATTCCATTGACTGTGACAGAACTGTTGTACTAACTGAGCTGAAAAAACAAGACTTTACCCTGTTGTAATCGTTTCCTCCTCCTCACTTTCTCTAACTGAATTTCAAAAGTGTATTACAATTTCAGATTTCTTAAATCAAATGATTGTAATCCTTTTTGAAAATCATGTTATGGCAGTATTTTATTTAGCCCCCCCCCCTTTGGACTCCTTTGGATGCTACAGTAATTGCTTCACTGTTTATGGCTCTCTGCTTCTCGCTGGTTGGGCTGTTGCGGAGTCATTTCATTCACTCGTACATGTCATTATTTCTTGATCAAAAATCTCTTTCAAATCCTTATATTCTTTCAGTCTTTATACTGGAGTTGCCCGCACTGGAGCGTGTGAAGCCAGGGCTTCTTATTGGCTACGGGCACGAGATTGTTTATGGGAGCTTGATCAGTGACATAATAATTGTTGAATAGGCTGAATGAATTCAGATTTTCTGCAAGTCAGTTTCTTGTAAACAACAAGGGTACGGTCAGCTGGTTCTCTGCAGATTGAGAGGGAAATCTGAGAAACTATAGAGTAACTGCGCTTGGGCCTCTATATTGCCAGTCACAGACCTAGGTAGATACACATCCAAAAGTCAGTTCATATCTACTTCATGTGGATACAGAAAGACCCTAATGTTAGATACTACGATACGTTGGGCAAAGAGATCATCATTTTTCCTGAAGAAGAAATGAGGTATTTGGCCTGTCTATACCCAAGCTGATTCTAAGTCGTTGTGGATTCCAGTGGCAAATAATTATTTACAGCTTGACTTTTTTCTTTCTGAGGTTTTCAGTTGGATACAGCTAGTTAATCTTTTTTCGAAGCAAGGGCATTGGTTTAAGCAGCAGCTATTACTAGTATAGAACACATCTGGCTTACGTTTTGTTTTGATTTTAATGACATATGTGTAGTTTTATTTGTTTTTATTTGGGGGGGGGGGCTCTTTCTCGAAACCAATTTAGAGAGCTCCTCTGACCTCCTTAATCAATCATCAATCTTAAATACAATCCTACTTTAAAGTTTCTTTTCTGTATTTGTAATCTTATTCTTTAACACTTCTTTATTTAACTTAAGTTCAATTCATTTTTGCAATTCAATGTTTTGATGTATGGTATTTTTTAAGTATCTAGGTGTCTAAGTGTAATTGTGTAGAATCGTAGTTGGGATTGGTTGATGAACCGGGTTGATGAATATACTGTAACTGGAACTGTTTATAATTTTTCATTTCATATATTCATCACCCAATATTGGTTCTAGTAGTCTAAAACACATACACATAACATTAATGATACTCTAAAGGATACTATTTTCTGGAATATTCATATCTTTTTCTCTCTGATTCGTAAATGAATTTTGCGAAGTGTTTAAGTTCATTTTTGCGGTTATTATTTTCTAAGATATTGCAAAGTATTTCTATTTGTTCTTGAATGGCTAATCTAGTTGTATTTTATCTATCCCCAGTAAGTAAAGTTGAATGATAAAGTTCTCTCTTGTTGATTATGAGTACAGTCAAATATAAAATGCATTTTGTCATCTGTCAAATTTAAAGATTGTTCACAAAAATCACATATATAATTATTGGTGTCACGGCTCTTGTATTGTATCTAGAGCTCTAGACTCAAACACAATACAAGAACCGTTTCCAAGAGGTTTCTATTTTTAGTTTATGTGCACTGATCAATAATCTTGTGAGGGCTTGTCTGTGAGGTCTAGATTGGACTACTGATAAATGTTTGCTTAATGTTGGTCTTTGTTTGAAATTCATACTGCTATAATACTAATACTGCTATAATAAAGGCCTATCTACTAAAAAGGAAGGCCTAATAATAAATGTCCACATTCATCAAGCCTTGCATTCAAGTCAAATCATGTTTGGCATTCCACTAACTTACCGTCATCGTTGTGTATTTTCTATGTCTCTTTGCAACAAGAACTATCTGACGACCACGAGTGCAGCAAGGGAAGAAATGAAGCCGCTGTAGCAATGCCCAGTTTATTTTCATTCAGGCCACATGATGCAACAGGACTGCAAGAGACCCTTATGCTCGAACAATCCCATGATCCAAAGTCAGGGGTATGAAATGATTCAGAGCAGCAACAACAGCAACAATAATCCGGGTTTTGGGACATTGTAATTAATCTAAAATGACATAGCCTCGTTTAAGCCACACGTGATGGAGACGATTACAATATGGCGGGCAATTTTGATGAAAAGTCAGGCATAATTTACAGTACATCTACTTGGGGCAAATGGGGACAAACGATAGAAGACGTACAGATTTTTGTTGATGTAGCAAAAGGAACAAGCCCGAAAGAAATAAAATGCAAGATTGGATCAAAGACATTGTCAATCATTGTCAAGGGAAAGACAGTTTTAGAGGTAACCTTTTGGACAAAATTGATGATTAGGCTATCATTCAAGAAGAAGTTGTTTGAAACTCGGCAATAATATTATCAATCAAGCATGCAACTAAAAAAACGTAAATGAATAGGCTTACTTGTTAATTGCTGTTTTTCTGGGCTAAAGCTTCGTTACAGCTGAGATTGAGACGAGAAATTCATTAATTTGCTTTTAGATATCTTCTCCTCCTTCCCTCTCGTCCCTTCTTGACTGATAAAACTAGCAGACCTGGCTACTGTATGTAGTATAACTCGCTCCGCTATGCATATTATTGTATAATATACTTTTAGATTATTAACATGCTACACTTTCCCCAACTTCCAGGGTAATCTCTATGGCACAGTAGTTGCAGATGAATGCCTCTGGACATTAGGTATGGCATATTACTCATATTTGCTATTTGTTAAAGAGCCACTGCTAACCATGATCCTTTGTGGCGCCAATGTCGACTTTCGTATTACACGTTTTTTTTTTATAAGAAACTGGTTTATAAGAAACTAGTACTACGATGACCAAAAATTTAAGAAACTCTAGTACTACGCTCAAGAACAGTTAAGAAACTCTAAAACGTTATATCTGTGTGTCTCTCTTATTCTATGTCTCTCTAACAAAGGTGCCTTCGTCTTTTCTTGACTTTTAACTGCAAAATTTGTAAATTTTTGCCTCGATGTGCATGGCTTCTTCTTGATGACAATGTCAATGCAAAATGGAAGCCCTTTGTCGAGAAGAAGGCTCAACTTCGAACAATACTGCAATTTTAGGCCCACAAAATAAGAAACTAATTAAGAAACTTTTACTACTAAAACACCGAAATCTTCATGCGAAATTAAGAAACTTTTAGTACTATGTGCTGATCCAAGTTTCTTATAAAAAAAAAACGTGTATCTGAAAGTCGTTTCTGGCCCAAATTCACTTTGCCTTGCTTTTCATTGGCACACAAATGATCATGTTTGACAATGGGTTTTAGCGTAGACAAAAGCATAGAGTCCAAGAGTTGATATTTCCCTTTATCCAATTTCAAAGGGTCCTTTGCAACGGACATACATCGCATACCTCGCATATCTCTAGTTGCACAGCAAAGAATGCTCGCAAAGCCTCTTGGTTAGCAGAGGGTCTTTAACTACTAGTACTGTGCAATTCTTTGGATGAAATATACAGTATTACTGCTAAGCTAACTTTGCAAATTGCTTGCAGATAATTTATTTCACGAGCGATAAATGCATGCATGGATGGATGGGACGAGTATTCAAAATTGTAGGACAATTGATTATACATGTGTACTAATACTTGTTGAAATTCAGTCTTCAGATTTGCTAATTTTATAGCCTCAAAGTAATGAAAATTAGGAGAGAAACACCTGAAAGACAATGCGGAGTGTTCCTAGGTGGAATCCGTGTACACCGTACACACCATATATGTACGCCAATTTCTTTTGTTCTTGTCCGCCGTATATATATGGCGTAACATACGCCGATTCCTGTATGGGGAGTGTTGACCTCCCCTATCCTGGTTTATGAGAGATTTTCTAGAGAAATACCCTTCAAAAGGCCATTAATAATTATCAAAAGATCTCCTTTCTGTTATTCTGTAGAAGACCGAAAAGAATTGCGAGTGACATTAGTGAAAGTGAATCGTGATGCCTCTAATTGCTGGAAGGGGTTGCTTGACAACCAGTATCCTGTTGATCCTTGGACATTGAATGAGATGGAAAAGAAACTAGTGCTAGAACGATTTCAAAATGAGGTTAGATTTTACTGCATGATATCTTTAATATCATACAATTTAGAAACCATGCCTTGGTTTACTGGTGAATGAAAACTTACCACCCAGGAAAAGGCAAAGAAATTGGATTTTGGCATTTTCAAACATTTCAAATTTCCAAAAAGCATTGAAATTTAATTTTTTTTTGTGGATCAAAAAATTTACTTTTCCAGATATTTTGCACTGTACAAAACTAGTGGGAAGCACTTAAATCATACAGTACTATTTAAAAAACGAATTTCCTCCCCACAAAACATTTTTAATAGGAGTGGGTTTAATGAGGTAACAAATTGATACAACAAATGTTTTTTAATTAGATTAATCAGGCTCTTATTATCCAAAACAATAATTGTTGAGACATCTTTTCCATTGCTGGAATGGAAATTCCTGACAAAGACCCCATCGAAAATATGTAATAATCTATGATGAGTGGAGTTGTAACATTTTCCTCCATAACATATAAAAGCAGAATTCATAATCATACTGTAGTAAAGCAATCTTTTCTCGTAGTCATCCGCTAATCCCTGCAAAAGCAAGGGCAGATTTTGTAATACAATAGCATCAGTTGCTTTTGATTGACACATTCAAAGCGATGAGTGATTGCAGACGGAAATTCTCTTAACCAGTAATTCAAAACATGCACAAGGCGAGAGTTTGCCCTACTGGTTTCAGGGCAGCATTCGCCACTTTGTTTGTTTTTATTTACTGATTCAGAGAATTTCCTTTCCTAGAAATCGCTTTGCATTGAGGTGTCGATCAAAAGCACCTGATGCTATTGTGGTACAAAATCTGCCCTTGTTTCTCTGAAAATTTCTGAAAATATTTCCACAGAAATTTGTTTGTTCAAAATACTGTAGTTTCCTGCTAAAGAGGATAGACATAGCTACATCTTGTAGCCGCTATAATCAGGCTAAAGAAACACCCACTTGTTCTTTGGCTACACAATGAAGCAGTACCCATCAATGTTGTCAAGTACAATGTTATATTTTCAACTTGACCCAAGGCCAGCTTTTGATTTTAACTGAGTGTCAATTCCCTTTAATGTATTTGAAAAATCATACAGTACTTAGCAGATAACTAGGTTGCCTGACAAATCAAATGGAATTTATCATCTATTCCTTCTCTCATTTATCTAGAATCCAGGATTTGACTTCAGTAAATCAGATATAACGGGAAATTTCCATGGTGGTGGTCCGCAGCTTCCTGGCCAATGATGTCAAGCTTTTGGGTAAGAACGCCATACAGTAAGGAATACTTGGTGGCTGAATAGTTGCCAAACTTGGTAATATTTTGTCAGACAGAAAGCTACAAGAAATTGTTAATGGAGGAAGGCCACACTTAACCAGAATGTAACTACAGTATACCGTACTTCATATTGTGCTGAAATTGTTAAATAATTTACCAGTATTCCCTTGTGTTGTATCCCATAGTAGTGTGTGATAGCAAAATTGGTCACACTAAAATATGATACCCTTGGTAGATTTTACTGTTGTCCGTGGGTTTTCTCATAAAGCTACTTTTAGAGTTGGAGGAAATCCTTGAAAAATCTATTTGGGGCTTTGCACTCGTTTAGTTAGTCCTCCACCCATGCTAAGGCCAATCAAATATTTGATCACAAGTTTTGCTGACATCACTGCACATATAAATATGAATACATCAGAGTCAGTCTGTTCGCTACCCAATTTGCTTTAGATAGACCAAGCGCGCCTACCTTTCTTTGCATGAATTTGTTTATTTGCAGTCCTGTTTCTGTGACATAGTATACAGAGCAAAAGCTGTCCTGTCAAGATGACATAAGAATAATTTTGTGGTTTGAAATTCCGATGTTGATTTACTGTAATATGATATCAACTGTTATACGAGATGACCACAGGGAACCAGACTGCGCGATTTTTGATTGGTCAACACCAACAGACGCTAGAATTTGAGCATAACTGTAAGTAAAGAAAAAGAAACAATACCCTTTATGTTATACACGGATTAACAGGACCACAATTACTTAGTTAGCAATCAGTTAATTTTAACTGATATGTTTTTCATGAATCACTATCATGACTTTGTGCATTATGTCATGAAAACAGGACTGGGAAACAAGGACAGATAATGTTACAATAGGACTCGCTACTTTTCATTGACACCTAGATACAAAGCAATTTGTGATCACAGACAAAGGGAATTCCATGCTCGGTTGGTCAAGACATAAACAAAAACAAAGCAAGCCGCAAAAATTTACCTGAAACCCGGGTCGCTAGCTCGGTCGTTGTGCATTCCAGAAATGGTTTTAAAGAGCAAATATTAGCACAGATCGAAAGAAGAAGGATATATCTAAACTTCTGCCTCAGGCATTTTATTTATTTTGTGCAGAAGCCAATTGGGAGGGGATTCAATTCTCGTACTTTTTAGGTGTAATTAAAACGCTTACTGCTCAGCTTCTGTATGAAAAAAACAAAATGCTCGAGGCAGAAGTTTAGATATGTCTTTCTTCTTTCGATCTGTGCTAATATTTGCTCTTTAAAACCATTTATGGAATGCACAACGACCGAGCTAGCGACCCGGGTTTCAGGGCAATTTTTGCGGCTTGCTTTGTTTTTGTTTATGTCTTTACCAACCGAGCATGGAATTTCCTTTGTCTGCAATCACAAATTGCTTTGTATCTAGGTTTCAATAAAAAGTAGCGAGTTCTATTGTAACATTATCTGTCCTTTGGACTGGGAATAAACACAGTTCCTGCAAGGTAGGCACCCTTGGATAGACACGCGTTTTTGTTTGTCCTCTTAAGTCATACTGAACATTTGAACAAATATAGCTTGCTATATACGGTACAAGAATGTACACAGTAAACTAATCTAATTTGATAAATGATTAATACATTATCTTTTTACTCGATAAAGAGAAAAACTAAATTAAACACAAATGCTGGGAAACATTGCTTTTGCACTCGGTGCCATCCCACTCTTTTCATCGCATGTTTAAAACTGGTCAAATTTCCTGTAGATTTCATTTCATGTGGAAGCCCATTTTTTGGATTTGAGGTCCCACGCAAAATTTCACATGCAAGACACTTTAATAGACCTTTAACTATTATAGAAAAGAATCTGAGTCGAATGATATCTTTATACATTTTGACGAATTTTCGAATATGCTTAATAGTGATAGAAGCTCTAACGCAACTCAATCGAACCTCTCGTATGAAAATAGAAATATCGCTCGATCCAGGCTCTTGAGGAGAATAGCTGGAAGGTCTATTGCTGTTTTTCGCGGGGAATTTTCATGTGACATCTAATTTGAGGCAGACTTTGTGAATTAGAGATCTTTGAATGCGAACAACGATGATTGGATCTTTCACATAAGTCTGTTGCATCTTTCCAATTGGATTAAAACCTCTGTTTCAAAAATTGATGGAAGGATCACAAGGATCATACTGTTGCAATGATAAAATAACAGACATTCAGTTGAGCGTTGAATCCCTCAGGGGGGCACTTGAAGCGTTTTTGGTTAGGGACCTGCAGCCCAAGCTTTGAAAACATACTCGCTCCTTGTACCAATTTTTCCAAAATGCATATACCCATTATCACCAATTTTTCGAAAATTGCCTATTTATATGTTCATTTTATCAAAATCATAAAAATGGAAATTATTCTTTGTACCAAAATCGTGAAGCGATGCTGTTATGGGTGATCCGTCCCCAAGACCCAAAAGTATACCTGGTTCCCCTTCCATGTACGTTGTATGTGAATGTGGTATTCTTCACAAAGAAAGTGGGTATCCTTCACAAAGAAATGCTTAATATTAAAAGTAGGCGTATTCAACTCTTCAAAAATATTATCTACATTTGTTATTCACAAAGATCAGGACCCGTATTGATAAGTAACAGGGACGCTTTACAGGACGAATTTGTCCTGTATAAACCTTCCTATTATTATTATGAAACTACAGATAATGCATTTTAGAATAACTAACTTACTGTATATTTATCAACGAAAGATAGACTCTGTGCGTTAAATTATTTCGATTTTGTGATCAATCAAGATTGCGTTCTGCTCGTTCTAACTACCGATTGGCCTCTCGAAAGAGCAATTCCACTTCTCTCCCGTTGCATTCGATTCGGATGTTTAAATTTCACGTGCTCACTTTTCGCATTTGATGCAGATTTCTCCCATTGTTTCTTTGCAAGAATCGGGGGGATACTTTGCTCCTTGACGGCTAGCAGATCAGAGTATGGCAAAGATGCATAAACGATGCATTGGTTTTGAACCATTTTCTGTTTGATATTCGTCGGTGGGATCTTATGCCGGTTTTTGGGGGTGTAGTTCTTTCCAAGTATGTCTGTCTGTGGAGCTTTTAACGTTAAAAGTCTTTTTTGAAATTCCACCTGGTCAGAATCTGAACTGCCACTTCCAAGATTAAGAGCAATCAAAGCAGGATGTGTTGAACGTCTTCGACAACTGCCAGAGAATTTCATCATACTGGTAGGAGCTCTAGGTAGATAATGTGAAGACTATAATAACGAACCCGGTGAGCCAGAAAAAGTTTCCCACTTTTTAAAATTCATGTCGCCAAGGGTACTTGATGGATTTGAATGTTTCAAATTCTACAGTGGTTAGAAGCTGACAGATCAATCTATTTTTGCGATTTATGTCGCGTTTTTATGAGCACTGAAAATATAGGTAAATTTGGCTTTACGCAAATTTCTTGGTTACGAGATGCCTGAAGTAGGCCTAAAATACTTGATCAAATTTGTAAGGAATCTCCTCACACAGGACAAAGTCCAGTTTGCCTATATTTCCAGTACTCATAAGAATGCAAGAAAATTGTGAGAGCACTTCAATTTCTGGGCTATCAAGTAGAATTCAATTCATTGCAATCCATCAAGTACTCTCGGTGCTATGAATTTTTAAATGTGGGAACGTTTTTCTGGCTTACCCGGTAGACACATCCACATTGACCAACCCCAAAGGAATATTTACACGTAGTACGAGGAAATACACAATGCCTTTTGAGGTAACTCTGCTTTTTGCTCTGATTAGCATGAAAAGCCGCCGGTTTTCAGAAATCCCCTGCTCCAAATAATCGTTAATTCCTTGGGAACCAATCAGTCTTTCGACGTGCTGTAAAAAGCCCAATTGGGTAAAAAGTATGGTATATGGGATACAATGTCCTGCAGTGTGCTTTCTCCAAAGCTGTGAAAGCAAATGATTGCTTCTATTATATCTTCCGATTGCCTAGGAGGCCCTCCCACAAAGTACACATTAACTAAACTAAATTTCAATAAATAAAGAACTTAAATTTTAAAGCCAAAACTAAATATCCAAAAAACCTATTTACAATACTAGAGATTTTACAATAAAAAGAAAAACTGGTACGTAAAGAGATTGTCATGGTTACGGAACATGCCTCCTAGACGCGGATAAGACTTCCTTCCATAGGTTTGCTCCTCGTTTTTCTTAATCGACGGATCTATTAACGAAACCTCGTGGATGAGGGTATCCTCTGTAAGAACATGAACTTCTATCCAGTAAGAACATTACTTTTTCCCATTACTTTACATTTTCTGCAACAGCTTTACATTCTAAACCATTCATAAATTGACAGTTGTTCTATTTGCCTTTCGTTCATTCGTGTCGCTAATTCTCTTTTAATTTGGTCGGAGCTTTTGCCTCACCTCCGAGGTCCCTTGGCCTACGAGATGCGGTGAAAGCTCCGGCCAGAAGATTAAAACTTAGCGTAACGAGTAAGCAAACCGATGGCAAGTAGAACTATTGTAAAATGTATAAATAGTTTAGGATACAGCACTCGGGATCTGATGCGAGCTTTTTCAAATTCAATGAAAATCAGACGACGGACTTACTTTCATTTCCTTGTTATAACAAATCCAACTTACCTCCATTTAGTAGGACCTCCAGTCAGGAGTTTCAGAGTAGCTTGAGATGCAACTCTTTTTACATCAGCAGGAACTCTGTCGCGCATTCTTTTAGGGTGTTTCGTTTGATAGAAGCTCTCTATGGATTCCCATTGTCCTCTCTGGCCAAATGTACCTTGAGAGATAGGATTAAACTTCAGGGTTACGTAATGGATCGTGATATAAAAAATTCTCGCTCTGGATTATAGGCAAATAACACGAAGTTCCCTTCAGATAATTCAGTTCAGAGAACGGAAAGTCACATTTTAAACGATTCATTGTAATTTTTGGCAAAGAATCAGCTTACACTGCATAAAAGCATATCTGCTTGCTGGCATACGATCTTCTTACCTACGTATCTGCCTTGTATCGTCCATACTCTAACACAACAATCAGTTGAGGCAGTAATGATCAGCTCCTTCTCTTCAGCATAATCCACACTGACGATGCTGTGTGTGTGAGCTCTGCAATAGAATAATAATCATAGCCAAAGCTAGGCCAATGGTATTGCTTTTGATAGTTTGTGTAGAATAACTAGACTGATTACATGTGTCTCAGTTTTCTGCATTGAATTGAATGATTGTTAAAGAATTAGGTTAGAAACATTGAGCAAATACAAGGAATCACGTCGTCAGTCTATGTAACGACTAAACTGATGGCATTCGTCTAAGTTGTGCTCCATTGGATTGGATTATTATAGTCATGCAGTAAGTCTATATAACGACCAGGAGACATGCTTTGTTCATTGGTTTTCTCCCATATGTCTGCCGATCTTTCGAAGCGAATTGCAGTAAATATGCACTTTCAAGTTTTTTGGCAGGGTGGCCTGATAATTTTTGCCAGTAGTGTGTGATGTTGTGAGCAGTCTATTCTAATGATAAAATGATCACGAGCAATGCGATTCTTGATGTTTATTGCATTCATTATCTTTTTATATAAATAACGAAGGTCCAGGGCTAGTAGGTAGTTTCTTAAATTCTTGGACACTTTTGCTTCCAAGAATTTCTAATTAGTTCGTCATATTTTGATGCGTGAAGTGTAGAGTCAGTTTAATTTTGTTAGAAGGGCTCCCAAATTACTTAGTCAGACCTCAAAACAAGTAATAACACAATTCTCACCCAAACAATGTCAAAACAGTTGCTATTATTGCATTATTGTACAGTGTCAAAAAGTCTTTCATTGCAAATTACTAAAGTTTCTTAGCTTGTTTAATTCTGGTAGGGTAGCTTGTTAAGCTGTTTCTTGTAAAAAAGTGAGTGTTTGTGTTTTCATTTGCGTTCCGTTTGCTTTCCTTGTCTTCATGACGACGCTGCCCAGTCGAATTTATGTGATTTTGTCTGTGTCTTCGTATCCCTGTGTTTTCATAGCAACGATGCCCAGGCGAATATCGTTTTTACTTCGGCGCCCATGCAGCTTATCTATGCATATGCAGTGTGATGTCACAAAACACAGGGAAACAACTGAGAAAAATGGAAATACACACAGGTATCCTATAACTCATAATGATACATACCTGAAGCTAATCATTTTAGGTGGCGGTTTTGTGTTTATTTTTGACGTCAGAGCCCCCAAAAGGCTTGAAAATCCATTCGTCTTGGCAGGTAAAATCTTGGCCCTGATCAATTCACTGAATGTCATCTTTTTCTTTGGGGTCTCGGGTTTTTCTATGAAGCCTGGTTGTGACAGTCGTCTTATCTCGGATTCCTTTATGGCATAAGCTGCAATTTTCCAAACCTGAAAAAAACGGTTGAATTTCGATTTTTTTCCAAGTTATATAATACCCATATGCGGTTAGATGCCGCAGTTGCCATTGGTTGCCGCAGCTTTGTTCTTTCGTGGGGGAAAAGTTATATATTGCTACGGAGGAGCTATTAGGGTTCAGTGATACTCCTTTGAAAGGGGGTTACCTTCAAACTTTTCCATGGCAAGGGGTCTTTTCGACAACTTCAAAGTCAGAGAAAAGGGTATTCTATGAAATGGGATGGACATTGAGTATTGCACCCACCAGGTAGTAGATGTGGAGGTGAATACAATTTTGACCATAATTTAGGCCATATCAGCGGTGCCTTATTGCCCATGGCTAAACCAGGACGTCTACCTTGTATGAACTGGTTTTATTCACATGCTGTTTTGGCATAAGGAATTTTGAGTTTGTTGTAAATGAATATAGATCCAGTAAATGAATATAGATAAGCATAAAGAACAGCATCGTATGCATTTACTGCCTTTTAATAACCAAACAAAAGACTAGAAACTATTTACATAACTTGATCGAACCCATCTTGTTTACTTTATACCGTCAACTTCAACTCGTCTCAACTGCAACTTCAACTTACTTCAACACGTGTCATGACATAGGTATAATATACGCGAAGCCTGGAAGCGAGTGTGAGAAACAATACAAAGGGTGACGTGACCAGCACGTTGAACCCGGGAAGGGACTGGACCCAACAAAGGGATGGGCTGTATTGTCTCCCAAACAGAGTTTTCGCAAACCTCACCTGACACATAATGTGAAATAGACTTACTATGGACACCTGGCTAGGTGAGATACCCCGACTAAGGTCCTTATTAAGAATAACTGTGATCCCAAAATGCTACCGGGCGTCCCCAAAAAGTACTGCCGTTACTCCTGTGTAAAAAACGGCTAAGCTTGATTATCAAGCCTATCATCAATATTTTTTGTTGATTATCTAAATGTATTGTTGAAGAAACCCTTTTTAATAAAGATTTGAGCCCTATGTTTGAAAAACCAGCAAAGGGCCCAAATCTTTCAACTCTTCAAAAAGGTGGGTGTAAAATTCTATGGCATTTTGCTTTGAATTGAATTGCTTGAAAGGAACTTAATGGTACATTGCTGTAAATCTGCTATTTTTTCACAATGGTGGCAATTTAATTATTCTAGAAAAATTAATGGAAAATTTATAAAAAATCTAAATCATCGTGAATCCTAACCAATGGAGGAAAAATTATATAACCTTCAAGAAACCATACTTCATGAAGTTCTACAATATGGTTGCAAGCAAAAATCTGTAGCTTTTCTGGTTTAGGATTTAAAAATTTGATGACGCCATAGCCTCAAATTTGATAAATGCTGCCAATTTGAAACTAATGAAGATATCAGTAGATTTCCACCGCAGGTTTACAGGAAAGAACCCAAAGTTTCTTCCAAGCCATTTATTTAAAAAAAACTGTACTAGAATTTTACACCGATCTTTTTTTAAAGATTTGAGACCTATGTTTGAAAAACCCTATTCTGAGCTATACTCTTTAAAGTGAGAGGTGAGAGGTGAGAGTGATCATTGTCCTTTAACTCAGCAATGCTTGCTTGCGTCTCTTTCTGACGTTTACCAAACTGGAAGCTTCGTGTCATCAAAGAAATAAATATTTTGCTGGATGCTTCTGATTTATCAAGCAGGAGCAATTTTCTTGGGACACCCACCCGACCCGGCAACTGGAAAAATCTTGAAAATTTACGAACCGTCAAATATCCACGGGTATCACCACTAATAAGAAGTGAATTCATTTTATCCGTTTGCATAGCTAAGACTGCCTCTCCAACTATTCGGGCTGCTTGAAATTGGCCTAAAATTCCTCCACCTCGAATACTCCATGCTTGAATTAATCCTCCAGCACTTGATAAGAGTGAAGCTGTGTCTCGGTCATGCTCTCGTTGCTTGAGAAAGAGTACCTAGAAAGTAAAGTTGGAGTTTGGTGGCGTTTGGCCTACCGAAATGGGGCCTTGTAGGACAAAATTTCAATTTCAAATATTCAACAGCTTTAGACCATGATCTGATAGCTTGCACAATACAACTTTAAATTTTACACTATGCCGGTATGAAACGAATACAGCATATAGCTGTGCTGTATTGGTTTCTTGGTTGAAACAAAATCACCATTTTTACTTTGCCGGTATACAAAATGAATACGGTGGGCTTTGACCATGCGCAGAGCGAGGATTTATCAAGGCGCATGCTCTCATTTGCAAAATTATCACCTTGATTCCTCGATACGAACATCGGCGTAGCGGGAGATAAAATTTGGGGGGGCTGCCCGATATAAAGTCCATTGTTTGAGAAAATTTTGCCCGACTTGAGGCGGATTTCTGCCCGATTATGGCTGATTTTTGCAAATTTTTCTGACGTTGGGGGGGGGCTGCAGCCCTCCCTGTCCCCCTGTCTCCTACGCCTATGGATACGAATCCGACATTAAATGATGCCGATTGAGCGGAAGCCAGTTAGCATGCAGTATTCATTTCGTGCCGTATTCAAGTGAAAAGTATGCTGGCATGGTGTAAATGGGCGGACGGCAGAGTTTCATGCCGTGTTCGTTTCGTACTGGCATAGTGTAAACGGGGTCTCAAATTGCTGTAAACTATCGGGTGCTTCAGAAAAAATAATACAGGTTTGAAAGGCCACAACTCCCTGGATACCAATACGATGACATCGGCAAATACATCATTCAATGGTGGAACTTTGCTTAAGGTAACTCTGCTTTCCGCTCTAGTGCACAGCGAAATGCGGTTTCGCAAAACCACTCTCCTCAGAAAACAGTTAATTTCTCCAATATTATTCGGCCTATCGAAAAGCGGTAAAAAGGATGTTGTTCTGTATACTCTGGGCAATCGAAAGATGTATAAATCGCAATGTTTCCGTCAACCTTGGTTTCGCAAATCCTAGTTTAAATCTTTTTGCTGATTTCAAAAAAGTGGATTTATCTCCGAAACTACTCGAAAAATGTTCGATTTTTTTTCGCTCCATCTTTAGCTAAGTAGTTGATCTACAACTTTGCCAAGTCTGATTGAAAAAGCTAGGCTAGATTTCCTGCAATCGAAATTCATATTTCTGTTTACTTTTCGACAGCGAAATGGAGAAACCTTGGTCAACAGATTACCATGCTATGAAGCACGCTTGCAAAAGCTCAGGCCTGAAATAACTTTCGGACATTTTTCCATTGGCATACAAAATGAATGTCATCTTTTGGGAATACCATACGCAGGTCTCAAAAGACATCCTTAGTGCGCTTGTAAAAGTATCATTTGCATCTATTGATTAAAAATTACTGATTTTTACCAGCAACTTCACGAAGCCATGCTTTGGTTGTCTTTCGAGACTTTCGTAAGCATTCACAGATTATCAATTTCTTTTAGAGTCCACAATGAGCATAGATCTTAGATCAAGAACTAATTTTTTTGCAAAAACATTCTACGGGCGTTCAAATCGTTCTGCATGGGCTAAACTGTTGACCAATGCTTTTCCCCTTCGATGTCGAAAAGTAAACAGAAATGTAAAATTCGATTGCAGGAAATCTAGCCTAGCTTTTTCGATCAGACTTGGCAAAGTTGTAGATCAACTACTTAGCTAAAGATGGAGCGAAAAAAAAATCGAAACTTTTTCGAGTAGTTTTGGAGGTAAATCCACTGTTCTGAAATCAGCAAAAAGATTTGAGCAAGGATTTGCGAAGTCAGGGTTGACGAAAACATTGCGATTTATACATCTTTCGATTGCCCAGAGTATACAGAACAACATCCTTTTTACCGCTTTTCGATAGACCGAATAATATTGGAGAAATTAACTGTTTTCTGAGGAGAGTGGTTTTGTGAAACGGCATCTCGCTGTGCACTAGAGCGGAAAGCAGAGTTACCTTTTAAGGGGAGATATGTAGTAAAAAAATAATTTTTTGTGAGATTTTTATTGAATTTTTGGAAATTATTCTATCTGGTGCAAAATTTATTGAAATTTTCATTTTTGATGTTCATTTGATCGACCAACCTCTCAGTTTTGCGATAAATTGCTAAATTCAGGACCAGGTGCTCTGAAAATGTAAAAAGAATTGGACAAAAATTCATGGGGTGCAGGATTTGGCCAAGGTTCTTACCCCTCCTCCCAAGCCCTCTCAAATAGACAGTTATTCTTTCCCTCGGTCCCCTGTGGAAGCATTACACAACCCCTTGATACCTTGTGATCAGCACAGCCCAGATTGAAAATGGCTGAAAAAATGAACACGAAGCTGGGGTTACACTTGAAGAGCAAGTAGCTTTTGAGAAAAAGAAGGCCAGATCGACGAGAGAGAGAACATCTGGAAGGATAAGTAAAGCTAGAGCTGCACAGCTTGCAAAAACGATGCTGAAGTACCCAGAACAGACCACATCAACAGTTGGTGGAAATCGAAGAAGAAAGGAGTTGATGGGCCTAATAACCTCACTTCTCTGGTGGAGCAGCCTACTTCCAAGGATGATTCTCAAAATAAACTAATGCCGATGCAGTCTTCAAGTGCTATGAAACTACTGCCTACAGCATTGAACAATTCAGTTCTTGAAGAAGGCAATGAGCAACTATTTGGGTTTTGTTTGCAAGCAATGCAGTTGCAGGAATGAAGGGAGGTCAGGGGAGGTCTTGCATTGCATTGTAAAAAATTGGAAACGTGATTTAGCCCTATGAATAGATTTAGAATGTGATTATATTGACTGCAAATGTAAAGAAACCGTGTATACTTCAAAGAGATACAGTGCTGACTCTAAAGAAGGCCCTAAACTAAACAAGGGGAACATATTTTGGAATAAATGTTGATAATCGCTTATCAACTGATCAAATACCAAGCTGCGGTTCATGCCCAACTGGTCTAGATACTTGGTGTCAATAAGTGCAAAATCCAGAAAATTATAAGCATAATAGCAATCTACTTCCAAATGTTGCATAGCTGTTCACATCAAGCCTGTTTTTGACAAACTCAAAGACGAAAAGCTTCTAAAATGGTGTTGAAAGAGGGATTTAATCAGAATTGACTCTGATTTAATCAAAATGCAGCTGAAAGTTTCAACAATGTGCTGTGGAATATGTGTCCAAAAGCAAACTTTGTGGCTCAGTACCTTTGAGAGTTTGTACATCACTTGCAGCCATCCTTTACAACAATCGTTATGTGAAGCTGGCTAGGATGTTTGAGAAATCGGGGATGAAATGCGGACAAACACCTTCAAAGAGTTTGAAAGAATGAACAGAATCAGAGTTTAAAAATGTGAATAGAAGTCTTCAGCAAAACAAAGAAAGATCAGACAAGCAAAAAGAAAGAAAAGACTGGAGGAAGAGGACAGAGACAGGGAATCTAAAGGATTTTATATGAATATGGTGGATTATAGCTTAAAATGATTGAATCCCAATCTTTAAAGCAGTTTTTCTCAAAATGAGGTTTTCATGAGTTTCAAATCTCTTAACAAGGATTCTGAAAAAACTGAACAAGATAGTGACTTGAAATTTGGCACCCAGTTAGTTGAATATCTAATTCATGTTTGTACAGAAGCATTTTATGATAAAGCCCAAATTCTTGTGATGGGCGTGTCCAAAAAATTTCAAGTTACGAGAATAATTGTTTTCCTTGCAACACCCTACATGATTGATTTTCATCTAAAAGCTTCTGTATAAACATAGCTGTTTTGAAGCTCTTTCAAATGAGCTATAATTTGTTTTCATAGGGCAAATGGTTCAGCTGATAGCCTTGTTAAGCAATTGACCAATCGCGTCATAAAAATCGTAGTTACCATGGCAACCAAGTATTTTTGGAGCAACAATTGAATTTTTTCCAATTGCATCTATCTACCCTTTCATTTGGTACATGAGACAGTGGTCTAATTTCATTATCTTGCAATCTAGTTTTTTACTACATATCTCCCCTTAAGTTCAATCCGTCTTACCATTCCCTTACCCTGGGTACCAGCCTCTCTAACATAAAAACAGAGGGAGGCTGTTTGTCTCTGTTTTTATGTTAAAGAGGCTGGTACCCAGGGTACCATTCCCTTGGATTCGCCATAGTCCGTTTTACCATTCCTTCGAATCCGATGGCGGATCCAGGGACTACGGAAAAGGGAACAGTAAGACGGACTGAAGAGACAGACTTGCAGCAAATCTATTCTGCTATCAGCCAAAACACGATTAATCAAAATCCATCCAGGTTTCTTGGTACTGCGATTTTTCAAACGTCTAACCTTCTTTTGGCGCACCCGGTAAATATAATGCCAGGGATAATGCTCACCTTATCAACCGACATATTTTGGTTTGCACGATCCAATAATTCTTCCGCTGATTTCGGCATCGGAACCTGCTTCATAACTTCAGGCTTTAGAGAACACTTTTTTACTGCTTTACGATCTGTTGAATCTGGACTTTTTCGTGTTGCTTCTATATTGTCCCATTGAATTGTTTGAATTTGTGCATTCTTTTCCCCATCATTTGCGAGAAAACCTAAAGAGGTAGTTTCATTACATAAGTCTCTGCATCGATCGCTCATTGAAGTGGATGGTTTTTAGAGAAAATAAAAAATCAGATTGAAAACGTTGAACGAATACAAGGAATCACGTCTTAAGTCTAGAAGATACCGGATTTCTCAGAAAAATTTTCAAAATCTTTAAAGCCCTACCCTGGCTCCTGGCTAGACTTATGACCTGGGGTCTCTTGTTCCCCCTTGCTCTTTGACTTGATGATGGTGCTACGGTCAACAGCAAGGTTTACCGCAGGGATACAAGGGACTCATCGTCATAAGTCTATACCCTGGCTACCAGACTCTCATACAAAACATTTTCTGGTACCCACGGTAAAAAGCCTATTGCTGTCAAACCATCACTCAGCTTCCTACAATGACAATACCTGTACATACATGGGTCTTCGCGAACAGAAATATGAAGTTAGATTTTGCATGGAGTGACTATGGTTTGTCCGCCGCCTGTCATAATATGCACTGTGATCAGTTCTTTGCTCATATACTTTCTTAATAGAACTTGGCAGAAATAACCTCTAGCATGTGCTATTACGAAGATCAGGGCTCAGTAGATTTTTTACCTTGGTATTTCTTGCCTCCTTTCACAGTATTAACATTGAATTGATAATAAACGCTTCCAGTCTCTAAACTCCAAACAACGATTTGCCCATCGTAACTCGCTGTGCATGCCGTCGCTGAGTCGTAAATATCCAGGCATAAAATGTCATCTTCGTGAAGATAATCTAGTATCTTTGGTTCGATTTCTTCCTTTCGAAGATCCCTGGTGAGGAATTTCGAAAGATCAAAAATGTTAAAAAAATAAAGATGAAATCCGTGGGGTCCGGGCGAAGGGTAATCGATATAAATTGGGTATAGGGAATTACTATTGATCGGGGATGCTTTTTCAATTTTACCCCAAAACAGAGTATACTCGTAGACAATTTTAATCTAGAATAAAGTTAGGGTTCAAGTTAGACTTTTTACAAGCAGCGTAGTTTCCCTCCTTTCCTGAACTGGTATACTTCTACAACTGCAAAACGGCAAGAGCAGCATCATTTCAGTTCAATTAAACTCAATGAATGTAAAAATGAAAGGACTTGAATGTTTAGGTTAGGTGTACATAGCCCATATGCAACCAGGCTTACGGATTGACCTGAAGCCTTGTTTGATCTTATATGTATGATTTGCGAATTTATGAAGTTCGAGTCCTACACGACACAAGAACTTCATCAAGAACACAAGAAACCAATAGATTGGTAGTGCGGCATTGAAATTCAATTTAATGATCATTCCTTGTGATTCCAGAGTATGCTTCAAAGCCAGTTAGCTTCTAAAAGCATAAAATCCCCAAAGTTCAAAGCCGTTTCAAGACTTTTGCAAGAAGACCATTTGGGGCCTGGGAACGAGGCTGGCACACCAAGACATTTTCATGACCGTTTGTGTAATAGAATTTTGATAACTTTTCGAAGCGTACAAGTTTTTTACGCGCAACCGGAAGAGTATTAAATGCATGGTTACCTGTGAATTGTTATGTCCTGATTCCAGCCAGCAAACACGATTCCTCGTTTTGGACATGCAATTCCTGTGACCTAAAATGAACAGTTAGTTGAGAATAATTGTTGGTGACAATATTTAAGATAAAATTGCTCATTTACAGGGTCTAATCTAGTCTTCACGATTCAGCGAAGCGGAAGAGCTATATATTCTTGACAATCGAGATGGCAGCGTTTTTGACCGTTTAACCAGGCGTGCATAAACATGGGAACATGGGAACAAAGTTCCCAGGCAGCCTTTTCCAAAGCAATATTTTGCAGGCAGTTTTTCTTGAATAGCTCTTTATGAAATGTAATTGTAATTAGTTTCCAAACCAATATTTTGCAGGCAGTTTTTTCAATAGATCTTTATGAAATGTAATTGCAGTAAGATGATGAATAATAGCAAACAAATTGTGACACATTGCTTTTTCTATCACTGCACGTGCTCCAACCAATTTTCTTCTTACCTTCCCACATGGCATGCAGTTCTTTAGTGAACCCTTCAAAGCTGAGATTCTTATGTGGCCCTTGGCTTCTGGATTGTTTCGTTGCTCCATGTGTAAAAACTTACTTTTTGATACCTGAATTCTTACTGGTTCTGGTCCTAGCTGTACAAAATTGATATGCAGGCAGGCTTTCAGAGAATTTCTACCGCTCCCAGCCAGGTTTGAACATTATGCACGCCTGCGTTTGACCGACCATGCGACCTTGTCAGCCTGGTCACATGACGACGACATTTTTCGGGTTTGATGTAAATCTCATATCAATAAATCTGACCTCGCTTCCATCGGGCTCTTGTAACATTCTCAGGCAAGCACCATTGTTGAAATTCCATATTTTAACAACTCCATCTCTAGCTCCAGTTATCAACTTCCTTCTCGTTGGATCGAAAGACATTGCAGTAATTTCCATGTCATCTTCTGTAGCTTTGAACATTATTATCCTCTCCCCCGTTTCAACTTGCCAGACTTTAACCTTTGCGCCATGACAAGCACTAACAACCTAAAACGAGATTTAGCGTGTTGACACAGATTTACATTTCTCAAATTAATATTTTGAAAGTACAACAAAGAAAGTAACTAACTTTTAATTATTACTGGCTTGTACTAAAGAAGCTTGCGAAAATAGAATGAATAGTAACTGAATATCTTATGACTTTGACAAGGAGATAGACACATATTACCCTGCCTGTATCTCTTTGGTTGCACATTTCCACCCCTAGAAGTGCCAGATCTGTTACATTATTGCTTACATGTAACACTTTGAAGCTATGTTTAAATTTTAGGACTCGTTTAAGACTCAATGATTTGAACGACAAAAACCAACAATGAGGATATCTCTATGACAACATATACTTGATTGTGGCATTAATGGCTTGAAGTCAACCCTCTGGACTGAATTTGATTAAAGTTTTCAGGATTTGTTCAAACAGTTATCCATGCTAAATGCAAATCTACGTGTAAATTGAGTATATTTGCAATTGGTTTCCTTTTCAGCCTTTATTTCTGTGCTGCAAAGAGCAATGTTTGCTTCGAGTTTAGGCCCTTCACTGTCCCTTCCACATAACCAAAATAAATGCATGATGCATTTGAAGAATTGCCGATAGAGCCAGCTTACTCTGACTTCGATTTGGCAGTGAGAGGAATTCAACGGAAGTTCTTACATTCGACTATCCTCGTCGAATTCGATGGAAAATTGATGTGAGGCAAAATTCGACTTAAATATCTGTCGAATTTTTCTGAATCTCACTGTTGAAAATAAGTCAAAACTGATGGTTTTGGTTAGGAACAAGCGTGAACAACAGTTCAAAAAATGTTATGTGAAGGGCCTAAACTCGTGAAGCTGCAGTGACGGGCCTAAACTCGAAGCAAACCGTGCTTTTTGCAGCACCGAATTAAAGGCTGAAAAGAGAAACAATTGCAAATATACTCAACTTACACGTAGATCTACATTTAGCATGGACAAATGTTTGAACGAATCCTAAAAACAGCTCCAATGCTGTGTTTCTATGCAGTAGCAATCCTCACCACACCTTGCCCAGCTCAATGTTTACATAATTCACTTTAACGGCAATCCTGCGGCAGCCATTTACCAGAACTGCATCCTCCATTCTGCTCTCCCAAGTCTCCGATTTTAATTGTCGAAGTGGTCTATTACTTGTCTGATTAACTCAAGCGAGGTCTCTAAAATCAAGTTGAAATCATTTCTATACAACGATTGCAAAAATGAGAAGATTGAAATCACAACCATTCCCCAGCAGCTATTCGAACATGGCACAAGTATTTTGGAACACTCTGTAAGGAAGAAAATAAAGGACCATACCTGGTCGAAAAGATCGTTGTAAAGAGCTCCACACAAGGGTCTGCAATGACTTGTTGGTTCATCATCTGCTAATACTACCCTCTCAATTATCGTTCGTTTGTCCAGCGATATTAGCTAAGATCGAAATGAGATAAAAGTAAGACAAGTTACTAGAAATTACGTGAAAATCACTTGATAAAAAAGAACATCTTACTTTATGAGTAGTTATGCCTAATTTAATAGGTATTTTACAGGGCAGATGGGAGATCAGTATTTGCAACTGACTACTCAACCCCATAAAAAACATGAGTTGGAAAAAGAACTAAATGAAAAATGAATGAGGATCTTACCGAAGTGCCACCTAATACCAATGTCATGTTATTGCAGTTGTAATATGCAGCATTAATTGGTGGGGCTCCAATGTGCACCAATCTGCACTGTATTGTTTGAATGCATAATTGATCCCTCATGCCCCAGATTTTTATCATCTAAAGTATAAGAAAGGCAAATGCTTATATTTTCTGTTGCTGTTTTTTCATTCTTTTGCTGATTCATTCGTTTATTCACATTTTACTATTTACTAATTTAATTACATTGAACGCAAGAAAATTTCGAATGTTGATATTTTTGGACATTTCCAATGTTCAAAGGTTTTAGCGTCCGGAAGTTTTGTGGTCTGAATTATTTGGCGTCCGAAATTTGTTACAGAATAGAAAAATCACTGGAAAACATTTTTACTGTTTTAAAGCATCATGTGATGCTCATGAAACTTTTTGCATAAAAATGAATATTTTGGGAGAGAAGCTTTTTCAATCATCGCCATATTCTCAGCAATGTTCATTTTTATAATCATTCTGAACAATAATTCTTGAATGTAAATTTCTGACAAGGACCCTTTCGAAAAGTTGAGATGGGGTATGATCAGTAAATTTTAGCACTTTAGTTTTTATCATAATTCATAAAACAAGCAAAGTGAACTCTTCAAGGCTCTAGGGATCCCAAGCAATAAGAATAAACAATTCTCAATGCCCTGAAAGTGTCGAAGCTTTCCTTGTCGCTGGAGTACTTCATGGATCGGAATTAATCAAACCTTGCTTATTAGCCGAGAGACCGAAGTATTTTTACAATTTTCCTTGTTATTTTTCAGAAATGAACTTAAAGATACTAATGTAGTACAAGAAGCAAGTGAAAAATAAGAGAAAATATGCTTTGGATTTTGTTGACAAAGAGGAACTTTTTCTTCAATAATTTTTGTCCATGTACTGAAGTTTCTAAACATTTTAACAATCTGACAGTTGAGTTTTCTTACGAAGCGTTTCTGATAAGTTTGAAACCGTAGCTCCTTAGCTCCTTAGGGAAGCGTCCCTCGAGGGCTTAGGATCGTTTTCACGAATTTCATAACCAAAAATTGTTCATAGGGTTAAATTTACCAATATTTTCAATGCTTCAAAAAATTACGAGAAAAATCAGGAAAATTACTTCAGTGCTTCAGTCTTTCGACTGACAACCAAGAGTTCGATTTGTTTCAATCCATCCATTACTATAGGCAATAGGTACAACGAATTTCCAAAAGTTGTTTATACGCTTTGATACTAATATTAAAAAAACTATACCCGATCATCTGAAACGCTTATGATCTGCTGGTGCTCTCCGTCCATGAGTATTTGACAAATTGGGGCATTGTGTCCTTTTAATAACTGTGAGAGATAATACAATCAAACATAAACGCTTTGTTACAGACAGTATACCGTAGATTCACGAAATAGTCCCAGTTATCGCAACAACAACAACAATACTTTCTACACACTTTTTGCATCTTTTTAATTGAGTTGAATTTTTATAGCGTCTGTCAGTCTTATCATTAGCGATAACTGCGAACTTGTAATCAGTCTAAGTATGCCGGGTGAGCGAAAAATCTTATAACGTTCGAAGCCTGTATTTTGTTACCTATTCATCAGTTCCTCAAAGCTGGCTGCCATATTGTGCATGTAACAAGTCAATTTACATAACGAAATTTAATTGGTTAAATCGGTCGTATTGTTCCATAGTTATGAGCAATGTTGTAAAATCGTTCAATCTCAGAATTCTTCAACAAGGCCTAAAATCCTAGGTTTCGAGTTTGCTAACAATTCAGCATTACGATACTGAAAAGTGAAAAATGGCTAAACTTATGACTTTTCGTCCCTTGTTTCCATGCGTTCTTTGATTGGCTGATATCAGCAAATCAGAGAACGCAGGGAAACAAGGGACGAAAAGTCATAAGTCTAGCACGTGGCGCCACTACCGATTGGATAAATAGAACAAATAGAACAATCAAGAAGAACAGAATTGGGCAAGGTTCAATAATTTCGATGTACGATGAAATTGATCCAGATGATAGAGGTCTCACTCCGTTTATTCGCAAATAGAAAGCATGATCCAAAGTCACAAAGTACTTGTGATTACAGTAAAACCCCGCAAACAAGAACATAGAAAAAAGAAGAGCCTACAGACGGATTTTTTGACGAAAAGACACTCAAAAATAAGAACCAAAACAAGCTAATTTATTTCCAAGTTCTTATCAGGTGATGTAATTATCAAGAACAATGAAACTTACAAGCATAAAAAATGATAGATATCGATGAAAAAGCAAAAGGTGGACAACATCTTGCTTCAGGAGATTCAGATTCATTGCCTGAAAATAACCAACATACCTGAAATATGAGTATTTTCTGCAATATGGATCATATCAGTTTGTAAAAACACACAAGTTTTCGCAAACAACTTTTGGTTTATAAGGTAGAACACAAGGAACAACAAAGAAAACACAAAGGAGTTGCATTTGCTAAAGCATGCCGGTTGAAGCCGTTTAAGGTCAGGTCCTTAAAAGTAGAACACAATTCACATGAAGAAAACAACGAGCCACACGTGACACTCGAGACTTCCATCTTATGATTGGCTAATGTGTGACAGACATCAAATAAGTGAAATCAATTCAAATGCTATGGCTACACTGAATAGAATACTTACCGCTGTTGCTCTGCTAGGCACGTAAGGATTCCAAAATCGTATAACCCGATCCGGACCACCAGTAACTAAAATTAAATGATACATCAAATACCAAACTGAGTTTAGCGAAACTTTCAAGACGTCATTCAACAAATGAAGCTTGAGTCTGAAAGTTTGTCCCCAACTGCCCATTGAAGGCTTAACTTGCTTCAACTTGCGCTAAAGTATGTGCGATAAACTGCATTCCTAATGGGAACAGCATCTTCTAAATAGCGCAAAACTTTCGTCGTCGTCATCATCATAATCATCATCATCATCATCATCATCATCATCATCATCATCATCATCGTCATCGTCACCATCGTCATTATCGTCATTATCGTCATTATCGTCATTATCGCCATTTATTCATTATGAGTAGCTGAAAAGATATCTAGCTACCTTACAGCTAGTTATAGGCCTACTATAACTGTGCATGCCGCATCCAGGCATAGGAGCCCTAGTTTAATGTCCGTTCAGAAGGACCAGGAAGTGAGTTGTTTGGTCAGGCTCCATCCAAATTTTTACCTCATTCAATGAATTCAATGACTTCTTACTTGAAGCTGAGCTTGAACTTCAGTTACGGGAACTGCATAAGCCGCTCGGCCACTCACCCCACATTCACGCTTGATAGTGCAAACAAATCTCAAATTTGGAAATATTGAGTATGAGGGCAATGACACTTACTGATGACATTGTTTTCTCTGTCATAATCAAATGTGTAGATTCCTTTCCTGGTGCAAAAGTAGGCTTTCCTACGAAAGAAGATAGAATATTAAAATAGGAGGTACCATGTGATCAAGAGGAAGGACCGGTTGTTCCAAAATGATATCTCAGTGTTTGCAGCACTGTACAATCACAAATTATGCATCGATTAGAACGAATTACCTATCATTTTAAGCAAACAGGCTAACTTAGATCTAGAAATTTATTCTATTAAACTTGCTGATTCAGAGTTTGCCGCAATTTTTCTTGGAAACTATTCTTTAAAAGAAGGTTCGAGAAAAGCTACCAATTGCTGTCAAACTTCGTCGTATCTTCAGCTTTAAAAATGTTTTTCGTATAGAGGTGCAGAACTGTGGAATAGCCTCCCAGCTGAGACCAAGCAGGCAACCCCCATTAAGGTTTTTAAACAAAGTATAAAATAGACTGGGGGTTTTTCTAGCGGTCTGGTGGCTACCACGCCCGTTGCTTCTGTGCTTGACTTCTGCTGGGTCGACGATGGAGATTTTTGGGTCTCCGTTGTCGGTTTAGTATGGGTTAGGCATGGGGTTGCTGGATTGTTGGAGAAATTTCCCAGTCTATTGGTTTTATGCATTTTTCTTTTATTTTTCATAGTTAGGTTTTACGGTTTTGTTGTATAACTTATTTATTGTATGTAATTCTTAGATATTTTTAACGTGTATCTTTTGTAAGTTTTTATGTGGTAGGCCTCTTGAAAATCAGCCACTAGGCTGAAGGATCTCCCTCCTTAATAGATTGAAATTGAAATTGCAGCAGACGATTATGCTAAAGCTGGCGGCGAGGAACTCTATACCGAGATGCATTTGCGCTCTTTCCTTGCTTTTGTTTAGTTAGTGTACTGGCCATCGGGTAGGCAATTACCATTTTACTCCTGGTAGTATCGTAATCTTAGTTTGTTTTTTAAATTTTGTATGATGATACTGGTATAAAAAAAACTTACGTTTTCTTTTGCTCCAAATCACCAAGGTACAGTGATGTGTTGCTGGTATTTGAGCATGATATGAAGAGATCCAGATTTGGAATGTATTTAACTTTGCGTACCCAATTTTCATGAAGACCCTGTTCGATTATCATTGGAGAAAAGAAAATCATTATTGATGACCGATTTAGCGTTTACGCAATGTATCGCCTTTCATTCAAATTTCGGTCGAAACGGTGATTTTGACGTTTTTTGAGGGGCAATATCACACAGACGTTTACCTGTTTTTTCAAAATTAAAGCTTTATTTGGAAGATAAATCGTTGTACTTTACGCCAAACATTCATATCTCTTACGATTGCTTGGATATAAGTGGATTTTTAACAAGCATTTTTTGGTGGCTTGGGTGAAGCAATCAAACAAACTGCAGAAAACAATGGAGAACAATGGACACGTGCGGTGTTTACAGATTTGTTCACAGTCTGGCGAAGGAGTCCTGAATAAATAGTGCAGTACTTACACCTATACATGTAACCTTGACAGAAGCATGCACATCTTTTAACAGTTCTTTAAGTCGTATTGTTCGACATGCCACTGTAATAGAAAATTTCATTAAAATATCATGCAGATTCCTCTCAAGCCTATGGTTCTCATCAAAGAATATCGACATGGTTAAATTGGGCTTACGCCACATCTTTTTTGCCGGTCTAGTCAGATGGCGTATGGTCTATCTTATTTTTAACTCGGGTCGGGTGTCTTGTCAGTGTTGATTATTAGATTGTTGCAGTCACTGCTCACTGGGGTCGTTAAGACTCAAAAGCCCCAGAAGATTGAATGTGAATGGTGAAAATGAACCCTTCAACGATCCTGAAGATCCCAACGACTAAGTTTTTGCCGTTCGTATTCACTTTAGGTCTTTTTATTTAAGTCGTTCATCTAAAATCTGCTTCTCATTAGGTCGTTGCTGTCGCTGGAGTCACTAGGGAGACGAACAACTCAAAAACCGAAAAGACTGAACGTGAACAGCAAAAACTCATTTGTCGGGTTCGCCTTGAAGAGTTTATTTTCCCTTCTTCTCTTATTGTCGTTTGTTTCAACGACTCCAATGACTTAAACCACTCAATGAGAACCTAGGCTTAAGATACCGTACACCTAGTTATTCTATTGGTAAATCAATAATGATAAGCTGTTTCTAGAACATCAAAAGGATTGAAAACTTATCATCTATTGTCTCATTTATGTGACATTGCTATTTGTAGCTGAACTCAAACTGGAAGCAATTCCTTGCAGAAACCTAAATTTAGGTTCACATTTTATGATGCATCTTTACTATTCTCGCATGATTTTTGCTATAGTGTTAATAAAACACTAAAAATTCAGTTGATTTATCCTCGTTCCTTCGATACACACTCGTAAGTTATTTCAATAATAATCCTAATTTCGCGTGCATAATGCGATAGTTAGCCATACATATTTTGGGCAGCTTTTGCGGCTTGGTTCGGTCAGTTCGTTGTATAGAGAATTCCTTTTCGTCTGCCTGCTAATCGCTTTGTATTTGAGTGCAATAAGAGAATCATGGGGTGTTGTTACAAAATATGCCCTTGTTGTCGTAGAGAGTGCACAATATGGTCTCTTCATCTCACCGTCCCTCGCCATCTTTTCAGTACATCCCGCATCCTGTAACGTAAAATACTCTAACCCCATATCCCGCTTGCCAGGAATCGTTCATCCTGTATCCTGCTCTTCAAGGATGGCCAATCACGCATCCCGCCAAACCAAGGGCGCCTACCTTATAGGAAGTGTGTTTATTCCCAATACCGTACCCGTGACCCAGTACACAGAGTGACCCAATACACAGAGTAACACGCTGTCTGGTTCCCTGTGGCCAACCCGTATAACAGTTGATCTCGTATTACATCAACACCGGAATTTGAAGCCACAAAGATATTCATACGAGCACACGTCATCTTGACCTTGACAGGACTGACTCTGTGTACTGGGTCACGGAACAGTAGTGGGAATAATCACGGTTCCTACAAGGTAGGCGCCCTTGGCCAAACCTATTGTGCACCCTCGTCGTAGACATGATCGTAAGTCGTAAATGACTCTAGTTTGATTTGAAATAATATGAAAGAAGCAAACATACTATTCGATAAGCCAATGGTTTGCTCAATGTTGACATCGAAGAGGCCTACAGTTGCTTGGCTAAACCTGAAGCATAATACTCTACCGCCAGCATCACCAAGTAATAATATACTTTCGTTCAGATTACGATGATTGTACCTAAATAAAAACAGAACAGATATCACTCTCCAGTCAAACAACGGGAGTTTGAATTTTTTTGTTCACGTTTTTCAAATTCCCCACTCTTAGCTGGCAACTCCCTTCAAATGTCCCGGTCTTGCAGTCTTAAAATGTGATTTGGCCATACATAGGGATGGTCCAAGGATGCTAAAGATCTTTCAAACCTATGGTTTATTTGGATTAAATTCTCAACCCCTTTGATTGTATACATGATAAAATCCCCGAGGTTTGTCCGGCCAACATTTGGCACTTCATATTTTCGGTATTAAGTCAGCAAAAATATCTCATGATCGAAGTCCCGGTATTAAGCGGTTTATCAGCTGTTTTCAACAACATGCAACTATTTAAAAGATTTTTGTACCGAAATTCAACCGATCAATTCGGACAGTCCCTGTGCTTAGCTTATCTTAGATGGCTTATCGAGGCAACAAGCAATGAAATACGCAACAACAATACAAGGACAGATTCAGTAAGGCAATAGCACGAGTTGCTTTTGATTGGTACCACCGCAATTCAAAGCGATTAGCGACTGCAGACAAAGGAAATTCTCTCAAACAGTAATTCAAAACAAGCGAAGCCGCAACATTTTCTCTGAAACCCAGGTAGCTGGCTCGCTCGATGTGCATTCCAAAAATTGTTTTGAAGAGCAAGCATGAGCATATATCGAAAGAAGAAAGGTATATCCACATATCTGCCTCGGGCATTTAATTTGTTTGGTTCAAAAGCCGATTGGGAGGCGATTCAATTCTCTTATTTTTTGGGTGTAATGAAAACACTGCATGCTCAGCTTCTGAACCAAACAAATAAAATGCCCGAGGTAGATATGTAGATATATCTTTCTTCTTTCGATATATGCTCTTTTTTGCTCTTAAAAACAATTTCTAGAATGCACAACGAGTGCACTAGCTACTTGGGTTTCAGAGAAACCTTTGCGGCTTTGTTTGTTTTGAATTTATGGCGGAGAGAATTTTCTTTGTCTGCAGTCGCTAATCGCTTTGAATTCAAGTGTCAGCAAAAGCATCTCATGCTATTGTGTTACAAAATTGTTTTTCAGACGAATTAATGAAATTAACTTGCAAAGGAAGCTGATGGCTTTTTTTTTACAAAATCTGGCTTCGTTGATGCAATACGTTACATACATACCAATAATCCATTGAAATGATGCAGAACTCAAATCCTGTTATAATGTATTGTTTGTCAAAATTGTTTGCAGAGCAGTCAAAAAATGCTGAAAGGAGATGAGAGAAACGTCTCAGTGAGAATAAGATGGAAGGATGAACAGCTTTCCAGCAAAGTTCATTTGGACAAAGTCGGCTGCATTGTTCTCAAATTATAAGTGCTTTTTAAACTGCTTTAGATCAGAATCATTCAAAAACATTTGAGCACAAAGTTTAGGCTGGTTTTAAGGGATTCGAAGAGGAGACACTTTTATGAAGGCGCTTGCAACTTGAAAACAGTAACATAGATTTTAACCAATTAAATGTTGTCCATCTAAAGTTGGCATGTTAGCTACACAATGAGTCTGTTTGAAGGAATGTGATAACTAGCTGGCAAATTACAAGCCTCCAAGCATTTCTACTGGATGAGTCAATAAAAAGAATCCCCGTTTGAAAGGTCATGGCTCCTGGATATCAAGACGATGATGTCGGCAAATATATAGTTTAATGGTGGAAATGTTCAAATCTACTATAAAATTTCCTGACTGAAATCGGCCACTCCATTCTGAAATTATGAGGGATTTTCTCGGGAAAGCCTCTCCAATAGATAGCTTCAAAACGTGCCCAAAACCACGAACAAATTTCCCTAAAATTTCTGCCTTACGCAATGACTTCTGCACGTTTTAGCACGTGCTATCCTCTTGGGAGGATGAACAAGTCTTCTCCATGGTATGAATAACCCATTCAGGGGATTCCATTCTCCGAAGAGGACAAAATACATGAATACATGTGAGTGTAATCATTTCTAGGATGGAAAACCAAGGAAAATTTGCACATTGTTTTCACTCGTTTTTGCAGGTTTTTGGAAGGGCTTTCTTTTTTTTCTATTCATATACCTGCTGAAATTCGTGAGCTACCGACACTTGATCGTTTTGAAAAAACAATTTGAAACGCATCTGAAGAGCTAGTCTATCAAACACAACTCCCTGAACGAACAGCAATGATTAAGTTGGACAGGGCTGTAGATTTTTATTCTTAAGGTTTTCACCATTGTAAATAGATGTTATATATTTTAATTTGCTGAAGGGTTGATCTGTGTATGAATGAAATTAGATGATAGTAAAAATGATAATAAAATAAGCATATTGGCAATAAAACAGGACAGTTCTCAATATTATTGCTTTGATATTCAGGGAGCAGTGGCCTTCCAATTTTTTACTCGCCCGGTATCTATTTAGATATTTTCCCCAAATAGGGCCAATTCTGAAGCAGTTGAATGAGTGAATCATTATTCCTTTCTGCATTAATGAGTCATGAAAGAAAAATGAAATTAAACCAAAAACCTTTACAGGCAAAAAAGAGTTATGTGTCATAGGCTAAAAGTAGGTACATATAATGCTTTTAAATGATAAGCTCACAGATTTCACGTTCTGTTGTTGCAACAACCACTTTCCTTATGTTGCCAAGAGTAACCAAAGTTGTCACCCATAATGGTAATGTTTTGTTGGAAGATGCCATCAGTTCGCTTAACTGGAATAACAATGAGACAGAGAAATAATGCTAATTTTCCAGCCGAGACACAAAAATATTATCTCACTATCCCCAAATCACGCTGAAAACATTTTCTCTTTGTCCATTCATGATGAGGGTGCAAAAAATCTTAAAATCTAATTCAGGCTTTCTGCTAAAGATTAAGTGATATATCTTCAAAATCGGTCCAGTGTACGATTTATCGTGGCCTGCCAAAAGTGCATAGTTTATTTTGGCGCACCCGGTACAGGGTGAGCCAAAAAAGTGAACACGTTTGCTTGGCTTTGGAATAAAAAGTACGCTGCCGATATTCAAAACTGAAATATTAATCTATCAACCAAAGACTAATTTAGATATGAAAGGTTTGTTTGGTAAAATCTCTCAACTTTTAGACCCAGAAATGAGCAAAATGCTAACAAGGAATTTGTATAGGAACAAGAATCCACGCTCTATTCTGGTCCATGAATTAGTTGTCATTGAAATTTATTTACTATTTCTGAAACTGACCATCATATTGAATTGAATTTATATTTCAATGGCATGGACCAGAATTGAGCATGGAATTCTCATTCTCATACAAACCCCTTACCAATATTTTCCCAAATGCTGGGTCTAAAATTTTCAAAATTTCACATCTACAGGATGTCCCAGAAAAATTGTTCGACATTTGATTAAATACTAAAATAGCGATAAGATGTACAGGCTCCTGGTTCGATAACCCAGTACCTAAGATTTAAGTTGATTTTTGACGCCACAATTTTGCAAATCCGCTAATAATTCACGGAGTTACAAGCTTTTGAAGTTCAAGTTTGTACGAAAGCTGAAACCAGAGACCCCTGACTGATTTGTTTTCCAAAAAGACGTCCTAAAATCGAGGTAAAAGAAGACTGTCTATTTCAAAAGTTATTTAATCCTTGTAACCGTTGCCAAAATTTACTTATGAATGCAAGTATCTAAAAACATGGAGTGAAAACTTAATCAATGAGAAATGGGGCTTTTTGACTGATTATTGATTAGCATTTCAGTTTTAAATATGGGGCGCAATATTCTTATTGCACAGCCCGCCAAACGTGTTAACATCTTTTTGATTCACCCGGTGTTTTAACCTCAATAAAAGAAGATTTATAAATCCACCTCTCCACTAAAAACAATAGATATATTTTTTCACTGCAATGGATCGCTGAACTCCTAATTGTATGGTTCTTCTTTAGAAATGCATTTTGAATTGATAAAGAAGTTACTAATTTTTGTAGAAATACAGCGTCTGCTAGTTATTTCACCTAAATGCTCTGCTATTGTACAAAATACATTATAAATGCTCGAAAGTATATCCGAGACAGGTTATATTATTAATGCTGAGTGCCCCCCAGTGGTGACTATGTACATTTTGGGTGCTGAGGAAGATATCAATTTTCCAATTTTGACACAAAGAATGGTAGCGATTTTTATAATTTTGTTATGAAGAAACTAACCTGAACTGTTTTGTGGAGAGTAAAATCAAGATTCCAGAAAACAACCATGCCATCTCTACTGCATGAAATGTATCTTCCATTACTGGCATCAAAATCATCCTGGATGTTCCTGTGACCATGTTTGGCACCAAGTGATGGAAGGTACGATATGTTTACGATTGTATCGTGATGAGGACTAGACGAAAGAAAATCGTTTGAAATGTTACGTTTCAAAAAGATTTCTTTACCGGGTGTCCCAGAAAAAGCATACAAAATGTTGAGCCCAGCTTTAAACAATGGTTAATCACTTCAAAATCAAAATTGATGTCGATAGTTAACTTGGACAAAGACACCTTGTCTGTTGATACTGGTGCTTTGAAAGATATTAATCTTAAGAGCTCAAATTTGCGTCTCCCCCCCCCCCTAACCTAGAGCTTTGGTCTTTTGGCCTAAGAAAATCCTTGTAGCACATCAAAATTAAACCTGAAGTTAAAGGAAAATAAGAGGCTGATGCACAATGGGTGACTTCTAACAAACGGAATGTGATATGATCTACCATTGCTCACATTTATCAAGGCTGTCGTCGATTTATTTGCTGTGCTTCAAGAATTTATTTAGGCCAAAGCACCAAAGCTCTGGCCTGGAGATGTAAGCAAATTTGAGTTTTTAAGATTAATATTTCTGCTCTCAAAGCACATTATCAACAAACGAAGTATCTATGTTAACTATTAACTATTGAGGAACATTTTGAAAACGATTAGCATTGATAAAAGCTAAATTAAAATCGCTGGATCAAACCAAATCTGTGTAATTCTTTTGGAACACTCGGTATATCAATAAAGCAATCACAAAATTGCATAACGAAAAAACGAGGAAGTAATGTGGTAAAAATAGAAAACTTCGATAATAGTTGCATTTTATCTCCATGGTTCAACTAGGGGAAGAGTAGCCCAACAGCAGAAGTGCCAATTTTCTGTGAACTGTTAAAGCAGAAGTACTAATTTGTTCTTTTCTAATTCCAACGTTATGGCACAAACTGCATCAACAATTTGATCGCCACATGATACGAGACGATTTACAGGGCGGTACCACAGGACGTATGATCATTCATTGATGCAGACCTCTTCTGTAACCAACATTAGTCGTAGGTGGTTTGAGTCCCCTTTATATCGAACCCTGCTAAGAATGAGGAAAGTCGCCAACTGTCATTAACTCAATATGGTTCCAGGCTAAAGAAATCACTAGGTGTGGCTACATCGCGAGAGGAGGCAAACTACCTTCAGATGCTGAGTAGATATATTGCAAAATATAGCAATCAGAACTCAAAAGACGTATAAAGTAAATATTTAATTTCCCTTCACTCACCTCTTAATGTCTTTGATCGGATTTGGAAACGGCATCTAAAATATGATTTGTGGTATGTTATGTACATTAGATTCCAAATTTCGGGCAGAAAAGTTTAGGACACGTTTTGAACAAGAGGAAACAACTTCCATTTCCTTTTCCACAAAAGTGTCATATATTTTCGTAGAAGTAGACAAAGATCGACACTGAACACTTCAAATCGAAGTATTTGGAATTATACCAGGTGTGCCAAAATAAACTATGCACGTTTGGCAGGCCACAATAAATCGTGCACTGGACCGATTTCAAAGATTTATGACTTAATCTTTAGCAGAAAGCCTGAATTAGATTCTAGGATCTTTTGCAAATTTTTCCATTTTCAGTTTTTAGAGCTACAAGCGAGCTTCTTAAAATATTAGTTTTCGAAAACACTGAAAACGATCAAAAAACATCGATCACATTTTAAAAGACTCAACATGAATGAACAAAAAGAAAACGTTATAGGGGTGATTTGGGGGTTTAGTACGAACTCTCGCACAGCGGATTACAATTAGTCGATTTCTAAATCCCAAATCACGACAAACAAGTTCTCTCTTTTGTCCATTCATGTCGATGTTTTTGATCGTTTTCAGTGTTTTCGAAAACTAAAATTTAAAAAAACTCTCTTCTAGCTCTAAAAACCAAAAATGAAAAAAATTGCAAAAACTCCCAGTGTCTAATTCAGGCTCTCTACTAAAGATTAAGTCATTAATCTTCAAAATCGGTCCAAACTGTATGATTTATTCTGGCCTGCCAAACGTGCAACGTTTATTTTGGCGCGGTAGGCAGTCAATTCAGACAAAAAGGTGTAGGTAAAGTTTCATTTGAAATTTATCTGTTCAAACTTTTGGATTGTAATGTATGCTTTTTTCTCAGAAGCTTGTTGTCAAAAAGAATAATCTAATAAGGAAGTTTTACAATGATTTAAGATTTGAATGAGAAAAGCAGCTGTAAACTTCACCAACCTCATTTATATCTTTGCTCATAGTGTCTCGTTGCTGGTTCTCTAGTAACATGTAGTCGACAAATTCCTCCTGTTTTTAAGCGATACAATGTTATTGTTGGTGCTTTTCGTCAGACAGAATAGAATTAACGATAATACACGTATTTTTTTTATAAGAAACTGCCTATAAGAAACTCAGCTCTCAGATCGCCAAAAAATTAAAAAACTGCAATACTTGGAAAATATAGAGCCCCATCGCCCTTTTCCGATCACTGGCTCCCGAGAGCGCTTTGGTGTACAATCTCGGGATGTTTGTTTACGAGAGGAATGGGTCTTATAATTAAAAAAGCGCGCGAAGAAATACTTTGCTGACGCCATGAGCTTCAGGTTGAGACGTAGTTTACTTTTTTCTGGCGTATTTATCCAGCGATATGGTAAGATGAAAGAGGCCTACCTGTGATGGAATTGTAAGTAGCCGCCATTTTTCACTTCGTGTTTACTTGCAGCAATCATATTTTCTCTTGTTTCTCTGCTTCTGTTTACCAGAACCGCAGTTAAAACATTTCAAACTTTACTCCAACTCTCTAAGCGAAGATTTACAAACAAATTTCGATCATAATATCTTCTGCTTCCCAGCCGGGGGTAAAGTTCTAACTGCAATCAGATAGGCTACAGATCGCCCTCTTCCGATCACGAGGTTTGGCTTCGAATTCTGGGATTCTCTCTCAATGAAGAGACGGGGTGGAAGGTGAAATAAACAAAGAAACCTCACCAGGGGGTTTCATTGACTTTGGATGCGTGTGAGGTAGGGTTTGAATTAATGCCAGGGGGCATTGAAGTATGGGAAGGGGGCTATGCTATAGTGTTGCCAGTTATCTTGTACTAGACTGTGACTTTCAATTGCAAATTACTTATGGTGTTATTCAACGAATGTTACCAAAGGCAAAATGTTACTTATCAAACGATAACATGAGCTAAACATCTTCTGTTATGTGTACAGCATCCATTTCAATTGGAAACTGCGCTTTCTTGAGCCCTCTGCGGTGGTGCTGCTCGAAATTCATGCGCGAACTTGGGTGATCGGAAAAGGGCGATGGAATGAAGATATCGCGATTTTATCGCTGTGTTTTCCGACAGCGATTTTACAGAAGACGGTCGCTAAATGTACAATAACTGGTTTCTATCCTTTAAACTATGAAATAAGGAATAATTCATTAGCATTGACTTTTCCGATAAAATTTACTTGGGCCAAGTAACTCGAGGTTTCTTTTTCAGTGATCGGAAAAGGGCGATGGGGCTCTAAGTTAAGAAACTCTTTGTTTTAATAAGGGAAATCCTTGACCTATTTTTCATTGATTTTCATTTGTTTCCTGTACCATATTACTCGTAGGGTAGGGTACTTGAGTAATGTCTAAACATTGGAAAGGCTTAAAAAAATCTTGTTTTGAAATGTTCACAAGGGCACAGGTAGTGAACATTGATATTGTTATGGAACCTTTAAGAAACTCGTAAGAAACTCTGAGCTCTGAGTACTCAAAATCTGATAATTTTAAGAAACTTTCAATACTGATCTGATCCAAATTCGTAGTTTCTTATAAAAAAATACGTGTAGATGATTGTGCTTATTTTGTACCAAGATCCTTTGCTATGTTGAAAAAATCCGCCAAACAGGTAAAGTGATATTCAATGTGACATAAAGCATCATGGTAAAAGCTTTCCGTCTACCATCTTTAGCATAAATCATCAATCGTCGAATTCAAGTGATTGATCGATGAACTGATTAGACACGAAATGGTATTTGTAATCTGTGACATTTTCATTTTCCAAAAAATCATAGGCTTAGGCGCTACGATCTTATGTATACAAAGATATTCATGATAGATCAAATACCGTATCGCCTTGAATTTTAGATAGGGCACTTAAATCAAACGTTTCGGATACAACCCTTCACCAGTAACAACAATGAAGGGTACAATGAAATAGCGTAGAAACAATTGAAAATTCGAACTTGAGAATTCCTTTGGAAAATACCTGTGATATCAAACAGCATGGCTAGGCCCTTTTTGATAACATCTGATTTTGTGAGCTCGTATCTCCGGTGTTTGGTGGACGATTATCAAATGCAAGGTATGTGCATAAATGTAGCTATGCAATCAGGAAGTTCCTATATCTTATCGTTTCGTTCCTTTGTTTGGTCGAAAGGAGGCTCTTTTTTAAACACCCAGTATTATTTTCAAAATTACACAATTCTTCACTTTTTAGCATGGTTCTCTGTCAAACAATTTTAAGTTATTCGATGGATTCTTTTGGATGAAGATGAAAATTAAATTAAGGTTCAAGCAACTATCGCCAAGTTGCAGAATCTTTTCCTTCTTATGAGCAAAGAAAATGATCCAGAATTGGAGCTATAGAATTTCGAAACGATCAATTCAATTCAATAGTAATGATTTCTTACCCAATCAACATAACCATCACAATTTGTATCCACCTTCATAAACAGCATGATCACTTGATGGTAGTCCAACTTGAAAAGAAATTTGGACAATCTCACGACTCTTGACAAAGGGAGTAAACCACAAGGAAACAAGTTTTCTGCTTTCAATTTTTTTACTTCTTATATTCTGCGCGGTGCTGCGTTCTTTTGTCTTCTGTTGTGTGAAAAATGTGACAGTATTTGAATTCGCACCGCAACGCCACAGAAGAATACAGCGTCACAGAAGATAAAGAGTGGAAAGCTTCTACTAAAAAAGCAGTATATTTAGTGTTTTTTCATTTATTTCATATCAAACATGTCATACATTTAAAGATCTTGATAAACTTTAGGGGTTCTTGGTCAGAAATTTCCACAAATGATTATCGTTGAGGATGAAAAGAATGATTGCCTGGATTGGTTTAGTTTTAGAGAATACAACATTTTTAACTATAATTAACACTCTCGCCACATTTCTGTTCAATTCGAAGCGTTTCGTGAGCAAGACATTACGTTTTCAAACAGCAGAAATATTTTGCTGTGATTTTTCTATGCTGCAAATAATTTCGGACATTAAATATTTCGGACTACAAAAATTTCGGACAGTAATATTTTTGGACGTACGGAATATTCGAAAATATTAACATCCAATATTTTTGGTTTCAGATGTAGACTGATTGCTTATGTCCCTTGCATCCTTGCGATGAACTTTGCTCAATGGGGACTCGTAATGCAAAGGTAGACTCGTTCCAAGAACGAGCGAAAGTTAGAGGTACTCATGCAATGAGTCTGATGAAACAATGAAAAGGATGAACCTATTTAGGCCTATCCTGCGTGCAGCCTCAACACTTTAGGATTGTTGAGGCTGCACGCAGGATAATTTAGGCCCCTTCTTAGCTGTCATCTTACAGAAGCAAAAATGCAGAAGGAATCCTTTTTGGCACACAGTTAATGACAAAATTGTAGCATCCGTAAGTAGTGTAAAGTTTACACTATCGATTGAAGCTTAAATCACAATCGAATTTGTCGAATATTGCATGTTGACTACCATAACAAGTTCAATGCTTGACAAGGAAAGGCCAAATCAGAGAGATTGTTGAAATAGATCATGCAAACGATGCATACTTCTTGTTGAAAAGACAGTTTCATCGCATTAACAAATTCGTCCATATCTAGACTTCCACCACCATCTTGATCTGCTTGCTAAGAAAAAATGTACGAAGTTAAATACCAATTATATTGGAGAAAACCGGATTGGTAAAATATTAAGTTAACACGTTTGCCGGGTCATGGAATAAAGAGTACGTGGCCGATTTTCTAGACTAAAATGCTAATCTATCATTCAAAGGTTAACTTTGGTGTGAAAAATTCGTTTGGTAAATTATTCATCATTTAGAGCCAGAAGTTAGGCAAATGCTGGGAAGGGATTTGTATGGGAATGAGAATTCCTTGTTCGAATCTGGTCTGCGCTTGTATAGAAATTACTCATATAAGGCCCGGCGGAAGCGGGGGGATGGGGGGCTTCAGTCTCCCTATAAATGGTTCTCTTTTGTAAGTGAAAGATGCTGTTAAAGCCGAGGTTATGGAAATGATGATGCAAGCTTATCTACGGTACATTCGAAGAAGTTACTAGAATTTATCCAGCTATCACTTTTGATATTATTCCATTCAAAATGATATGTGTTCTCGTGAAATTGAAGTCCTATTTTCAAAATGTTCCTGGAATGACCCACAACTTTGCTCGCTACACTACTACGCTCACATCGAGTTTACCTCCCCCAATATGAATTTCGTTCCGACGGCCCTGCATCTTCATTTTCTTGAAAACAGGCCTAAAATCCTTTATCAAATTTGCTTGCTATTTAACCCCACAGCTAGCTATATCAAAATCATATGCTATTGGTCTATAGGTTATTGCTCATACATTTTACCTGGTTCAAAAAAATCTGCTGCTGCATATTGTATACAATTTGTTGGTCCTTTTTGGAAGGATTTTGGGATGAAGTATTTTGTAAAGTCTCTTACAGCTTGATAACACAATGACCGATTTTGACAAATCAAATTGTTTTGCATGTAAGTCGGCCAGTTCATAGGATTCTATGAATAGTTTAGAAGCTATAGGCTTTGAAACGTCTAAACATGTTTCTGACTCACCTGGTAAGCAGCAAGCTAGACATATAGAGGATGAATATAAAGATAAGTTGCCTTGTCAAAGAAACGAACTAAATTTACATGAAAAACAATGCACGTTGGGCTTCGTTGGGCATGTATCGGTTGAGTTAAAACTGTGTAGCATACATTCTATTATCAAACCACGGGCGGTAGGAAACGCTGAATTTAGAAAACGCTTTTATGGCTGATACATCGAGTTGTTCCTATCCTAGTATATCATTCCATTCGTGATATATCGACCTGTTTTCCTTGTGGTGTCTACCTCTCCTGCGAAGGCGCCATTTTAATCCGATTGACATGACCTCAAAGGCCCTGGAGTAATTATGCCACTCAGTCTCCGTTTGAGTGGCATAATTGCGGTAGGGCCCTTGAAGGCATGTCAATCTGATTAAAATGGCGCCTTCGCAGGAGAGGTAGACACCACAACGAAAACAGGTCGATATATCACGAATGGAATGATATACTAGGATAGGAACAACTCGATGTATCAACCATAAAAGCGTTTGCTAAATTCAGCGTTTCCTACCGCCCGTGGTCAAACCTTGTAAGTTATCAGGTGAAAATGTACATTTTCAAGAAATGATATTCATTACATTTCAAAAACACATTATTACCCCAAAAATATCGGATTTACCTCCCCATATAAAACAACAAGGGTAGATTTTGTAATAGAATAGCATCAGTTGCTTTTGATTGGCACCTCAATTCAAAGCGATTAGCGACTGCAGACAAAGGAAATTCTATCCACCATTAAAGGACCGATTTCGTAAAACAATAGCATCAGTTTCTTTTGTTGACACCTGAATTCAAAGCGATTCGCGATTGCAGACAATAGAAAGTTTCTCAACCATTAATTCAAAACAAGCAAAGCCGCAAAAGTTTCTCTGAAATCCAGGTAGCTAGCTCGTTCGTTGTGCATTCCAGAAATTGTTTTTAAGAGTAAACATGAGCATATATCAAAAGAAGAAGGATATGTCTAGCATCTACCGCGGGCATTTTATTTCTTTGGTTCAGGAGATGAGCAGTAAGTGTTTTAATTCCCCCAAAAAATGCGAGAATTGAATGGCCTCCCAATAGGCTTCTATACCAAACAAATAAAATGCCCGCGGCAGATGTGTAGATATACCCTTCGTCTTTCGATATATGCTCACGTTAGCTCTTAGAAACCATTTCTGGATTGCACAACGAGCGCATTTTCTACCTGGGTTTCAGAGAACTTTTGCGGCTTTGTTTGTTTTGAATTTCTAGTTGAGAGAATTTCTTTTGTCTGCAGTCGCTAATCGCTTTGAATTTAGGTGTCAACGAAAGCAACTGATGCTATTGTCTTACAAAATCTGTCCTTGTTCTCGTCTTCTGAATCAAATAAGCAAAATTTGCAAGGCAAATTAATATTTACCCTTCTTCTCTCGTTAAAAGCACTTAACTTCTCTTAAAAACGACTATTCACGTTAACAAGGCGAGAGTTTGCCCTACTATACTGGTTTCGGGGCAACTATTGCAGCTAGCATATGAGTCAAATCTTTCAATAGGGCACAGGGAAACCCGCAAATCTTCCAATTTCACGCTTATAAGCCAATGATATCGTCGTATTCCGATCACATGACTGAAAATAAGGCTTTTGAGATAACTTTTCGAGTACCTTCACGAAAATAAAAATGGATATTCGAGTAATAAAGATACAGAGCTGGTTTTACCACGAATCGATTCGAGAGGCCCCACTCCACATTTGTTTTTCTGCATTTGGTTAAAATCTCGTCAGGGATCGGCGTTACATCGAATTTCATTCCTTCGAAAATTGGCCTTAGTTCAAGAACTCTTCAGGAACGCTACAAATAAGATATAGCTTTCAAAATTTCACATGTAACGTGAATTATGTCCAGGAATAACAAAAAATTATTTGTTTGTGTGATTTTCGAAAATCCTAGACGAATTAAAGCTATTTGCTGCGAATAAAGCTAATGGGCCTACCTTCATCCGCAGCAGAATCCCAATAATCGGCATTAAGTCACTCTTTTTCGCAATAATAACCAGCGGATACATTAATGAATAACTTCACCACAAATTCAATTTCTTTCCACCATTTTATCATCGATAATTTCGATAAAACATGACAAGACTTTACAGCCTCTGCAGCAAACCGTCCAACTACCGTCGATTCAAAGTTTCCTTGTTGCAAACACAACACCAGGAAAGCTTGCATAAAACAAAAGGTTTTGTAAGGCTCAGGTCTCCCATGTGACACAGCAAATTGTTACCTTTGATAATAGAGTGTACACCTTTGAGAATAGATTGCAGGGGAAATTTCTTTACACAAATTATGTACTTTTCCGATGTGACAAAGAAATTTGCAATCTTTGAGAAATGTTTTATTTTCTCTTTATTTTGCAACGATAGAATGCCTCCAGGAGTGTGCAATCTATTCTCAAAGATGTCATTTTGCTGTGTCATATGGGAGACCTAAGTCTTGCAAAACCTTTTGTTTTATGCAAGTCTTGCAAGACTTCCAACGTGTTTGCAACAAGAAAACTTTGAATTGACGGTAGTTGGACGGTTTGCTGCAGAGGCTGTAAAGTCTTGTCACATTTTATCGAAATTTTCGACAATAAAATGGTGGAAAGAAATTGGATTTGTGGTGAAGTTATTCGTTAATGTATCCGCTGGTTATTATTGCGAAAAAGAGTGCTTTAATGCCGATTACTGGGATTCTGCTGCGGGTGAAGGTAGGCCCATTAGCTTTCTTTGCAGCAAATAGCTTTAATTCGTCTAGGATTTTCAAAAATCACGCAAACAGATACTTTCACGTTATTCCTGGATATAATTCACGTAACATGTGAAATTTTGAAAGCTATATCTTATATGTAGCGTTCCTGAAGAACTCTAATATCCATTTCTATTTTCGTGAAGGTACTCGAAAAGTTATCTCGAAAGCCTTATTTTTAGTCATGTGATCGGAATACGACGATATCATTGGATTATAAGCGTGAAATTGGAAGATTTGCGGGTTTCCCTGTGCCCTATTGAAAGATTTGACTCATATGCTAAGGAATCGAATGCTGCCATCATTCAAATACTCTTGAAACGGTTTGAGCTCCTAAGCCCAGTACCTTTACCCTTAGTCGAAATGACGTCAGGGAACCAGACTGGTCTTGTAAGATGTATAGTTGCGTAGGAGCTCCAACTGATTCAACCGTAGGGACGAGTGCATTTTAGCGGGCGGCGCTAAATGTCATATTCCAATCCTAACCCTAACTGACCCTAACACTAACCTAACTAACTAACCCTAACTAGCCCTAACTTACCCTAACTAACGCTAAATTACGCCGAAAACGCTTTTCTGAAACTAACCCTAACCCTTACCGTATGACAAACAACAACACAACATTCGAATGCCGCCCGCTAAACTGCACTCTAGGCATCATTTGTTATTGAGTTTGCATAAGGTTTCCTTTGACTAACCTTGGTAGACGCTCTGCTCGATTCTTCTTCTTCATCTTCAAAATCAACAGAATAAGAACTAAGGTGCCCTGTTAACATTCCAGATTTAGATGGCTTTAAACGAGGGGAAGGTGTTCGTGCTTGTCGAGCTTTTTGCATCGCAGGTGGCTTTAACGGAATGGAAGCAGCTCGTGGTCTGGGATCCATTTTTTGTGCTTTAGCTGAGGTGCTCGCACTAGAAAGTTTACGAGCGCTTCCTTGTTTCGATTGTTACAATCCGATCCAATCCAATAAAATCTTAGCAGTCTTCTTTGGATTGTAACTTCGCTGAATATGATGCAATTCAATGTAATCCTCTCCAGTTCAATAAAATCTAATCAGTCTTCTTTGGATCGTAACATTTGCTAAATATGATGCAATGATGATGTCAAATTAACTGAAGATTATAAAGTAGATTTATTACTTGGTCCGTAATATTGCTCCACCAGATACAAAATGTAGCAAATGGTCACGTCTGATCAGCAAACATCAACGGTGATTCATATCATTTAAGTGAAAAGTAACCCTCGAATATATCGACTAAACGCATTGATCCATTGGGCCATGATGTTCTTTGTCAGAAGTAAAGAAACAGTTATGGGGCGAAGAATATTAAAAGTAAAGAATAATCAATAGAATGGATGGATCGAGTTAGTAAATGGAGAATGTGACAAGCGAAAATGGAATGCGAAGAAAATAGATTGATGAAAAATGAAAATGAAAACATAGTTCAACCTCGTTCCCAGGGTGTTCTGACGTCACACGCTGATCACGAAGCCGAATGAACAACGAACAACGGTAGAGGTAGAGCAACGAACTCACTCTGGGGACGAGATTGAACATAGTTATGATGAAAAGCAACCTCGTTCCCAGTCCCACCATTGTCTTCCACTTGGGTCTGATGTAGGAAGCTGGCCCTAGGAACCAGGTTGGATGAAAAGTAGACTAATAACAGTGAGTCAGTCTGGTACCAGTTATCGTTATGTTGATCGCTCACCACAACGAGACTACATCATCCTGCCAACAGAGGAATGAAAATATAAAAAGATAAAAAGGAAAAAGATACATATTGTTTGCCAAAAAGAGGCTTAGATCTAGCGTTCAAATCTGGTAAAGTTTGAGAAGAAAAAGGCATGATCTCGTTTTCAGCAGAGCAGAGACTACCACTACGAAGGTAGCTGTGGCATGAAGCTGCTTCAGATCTCGGAATACATGTCAGCAAGTTTCTTTATGATCTCTTGATGTCAGAGGGGCAGAGATCAGAGAATTAACCAACGATACCTTTACTCAAAATTAGTTAGGAATGGTTCAGTTTACACACGGCCAGTTTTATTCACCTTCTGACCCTGTTTCTCGTTGTTTTTATTCATTGTGTTATCTCCAAGAGCTGCGATGTTATGAAACATCCATGTCACTTTGCTCCTTTTTCCATACATCTTCGTGAAATTTGACTGTAAATTTCTCAGTTGTTCAACGCACAGCGTTCGATGAAATACTGCTCCCTGAATATCAAAGCAATAACATTTGAAACTTTCTTGTTAATAATAATACGAATATTATTTGTAACTAATAATGCAACTTGATCATAATGATGCAATTCACTAGCTTTTAATTTTCAATCTCTTCTAATTTAATATTGTAAATGTTTCGGTTTTATTTATTGTAACATTGAAATTAGGTTTTTACCACGGTCCCCTGATAAGCTAATTTGCGGATGGGGCCACCGTGTATAAAGAATTTAAAATGAATGAATAAATGAATGAATAAATGAATGAATAAATGAATGAATGAATGAATGAATGAACACGCATATTATTCATAGGCATATGAGACAGAAGGCTGGGATCCACAACCCCCCTAACGCTCGAAAGAGTTGCAATAATCGGCCAGAAATCTGGCAGAAGTCGATCGGGCAAAATTTTCGTAACAATGGATTTTTGATCGGGGCGCCCCCCCCCAAATTTGATCTCCGCGTACGCTCATGCCAATATGTTCAATTAGACAGTATGCATGTTATGTATTTTTCAATGTGCCACAAAAGTAAAATTTTACAATGGTTAAAATACAATAAAATAGATACAACGCAATTTCAATAATGCAGCGTTAAAAGATACAAGTTAAAAAGACCCCTAATTATAGTGGCAGGGATAGCATTATAAGGTTGAGTTGATCTTATTTCCATAATGATCCCATTAGAGGTGGTTGCTAAAAAAATAGAAAAAACAGCACATAAAGCATAATCTAGTAAGGCTGAATTATGAATGTGAGAGAGGACACGTGGTTTTAGTAAAACCATGAGAAAAACCATGAGTAAAACACAAGTAGGCCTATGTCATTTTTTTTCTCTCTGTATATTTTAGAAAAACTTGTCTTTGATCTTGTGTTTGAACGAGTTGATCTTGTTTGTAGTTTCTTAATCAGAAGAAAGGCCATTCCATATTTTTGGCCCCAAATACGATAGGCATTTTGGCCTGTGTTACTTCTGCGAAATGGAAGTTTTAGTTTAACTTAGACCTTCGTGTTACTCGGCTTTGGTCGATTGAGCGGAATGTACTCAGTAACTCAGATTCAGTAATTTGCCCAACTTTAATCGGTCATTCGGGAGATTTTCGGTATAAAGCCCCTTCCAAAACTTGCAAAATTGAGTATAGAGACTGCAAACAACAATCAACATTTCCTTGGTTTTCCTTGGCTTGGCTAAAGTTGGCTCACTTCTTCTTGCATTATATTTCCATGCATGCGAGCTACCGGGCGAGCCCCATTTTGGCGTGCGCAGAACCAGTGAGTTTAGTTTACCATCCATGTTTCAAATCATCTGTTTTCAAGTTTCTTTATTCTTTTTAATATTTTTGTCTTTTTCTGTTATTTCGTTATTGAATATCGCCTGGTACTGGTGTGTCAAGCTGCCTTTACAAAAGCTACAGTTAACAAAGCTGCAACAAGGGCAGATTTTGTAAGACAATACCATGAGTTGCTTTTGATTGACACCACTATTCAAAGCGATTAACGATCGCAGACAAAGGAAATTCTCTCAATAAATAATTCAAAACAAACAAGGCCGCAAAAGTTGCCCTGAAACCCAGGTAGCTTGCTCGCTCGTTGTGCATTCCAGAAATTGTTTTTGAGAGAAAACATGAGCATAGATCGAAAGAAGAAAAATATATCTACACATCTGCCACGGACATTTAATCAATTTGGTTCAAAAGCCGATCAGGAGGCGATTCAGTTCTCTTACGTTTTTGGGTGTAATTGAAACATTTACTGCTCAGCCTCTGAACCAAAGAAATAAAATGCCCATGGTAGATGTGTAGATGTATCCTCCTTCTTTCGATATTTGCTCATTTTTGCTCTTAAAAACGATTTCTGGAATTGAGAGAATTTCCTTTGTCTGTGATCGCTGATCGCTTTGAATTGCGGTGTCAATCAAAACCAACTTGTGCTATTGTCTTACCAAATCTGTCCTTGTTCAAAGCTGCCCTTTCTGGTGCAAACCAATTACCTTCTTCGGAGGAGCATTATCATACATGAAGTACTTGGGATCTGTCTCTGCGAAATAAAAACATTCGAATCAAAATGGAGGAAGACGAAGAGGAAAGAAGATTACAAGAAGAAGACGATTGGAATAACTGGAATGAGCCACCGTGGGATGAAGCACCTTGGATTGATGAAGAACTGATACGTGGTGGTTTAGATGAATGGGCGGTACATGATGCTAATTATAGATGGCACGTGGGTGCGCAAGAAGGTAGGCCTACTTACTACAACATTTGATTTGAGCCCTTGGTAAAACAAGCAAATAGAAGGTGATATGCTTTTCGTTTTGATTTTAAAGCGCACTCACTAGCCTAGGCAGTAGACCAGCTACCACAGCCACACGTACGTATCAACACATGGTTAAAGCTGGCCTGGGTTGGGTCTGGTTGGGTTGGGTCACACCAAACAAGGTCTTTTCTTTGACTTTCGAATCTGCAAGAGCTGGAGAATTTTCGTGCTTTTCTCTTTCTTTATGGCTTTTGTATTTTTCTTTTGACACTTTCTTGCAAAGTGTTGTTTGTTAGTCAAGCGATTGTTTCAAAACAGAGTGATTAATGAACACACCACAAAGCAAAGGCACGAGTAAGGCACGGTTTGATAAGTTATTTGGAATCCATCTCTTGCAGGGCTTTGGCAGTTCTTCTAGACTTTTCAAGAAGTCCAAATTGTTTCTTTTGTGTGATTGCTATCAGAGAGAATAGGTTGGTAGGTTTGCATGCCTCAGTGGAAATATATATTTCACATCCTTTATCCCATTAGACTGCAACAGCATAGAGGCTTGAAAGCAACACAAAACTATCATCTGAAACTTGTTGGGGAGACGAGATACACTTTGCAATGGGTTAAAGCTCATGTGCAGCAGCGTTTTGGGGCTGGAGCTTGAACGGGTGCTTGAGCTTTAACCCACTGCATGGGGGGACACATAAGTTTCCTCGGACAATACGTATCTGGTCTCCCCAGCAAAAACGCGATCTGAGATCGAGAATATTTGCTGTGTGTTTTTGAATTGATAAATCTTGTTTCTCACATTTATAGCTTCGTCAAAATCTTGTTTAAAGAGATAACAATTTCTTTTGTTTACATGTGCCATTTTGATTGCCTGCGATTGACTACAATGTCCATGTGTTTCCTGTAGTTGCATAATTACATGGTCTTTTGTGATACCGGGTGCGCCAAACTAAACTATGCACGTTTGGCAGGCCACAATAAATTGAATACTGGACCGATTTTGAAGATTTATGACTTAATATTTAGTAGAGAGCCTGAATTAGATTCTAGGATTTTTTGCAAATTTTTCCGTTTTCAGGTTTTAGAGCTAGAAGCGAGTTTCTTAAATGTTCGTTTTCGAAAATATTGAAAAACGATAAAAGACGTCAATCAAATTTTAAAAGATCCAACATGAATAAACAAAGAGAAAATGTTTTCAGGGGGATTTGGGGGTTCAGTATGAACTCTCGTACAGCAGATTACAATTGGTCGATTTTTAGATCGCAAATCACCACGAAAAAGTTCTCTCTTTGTCCATTCATGTCGATTCTTTAGAAAACTTGATCGATGTTTTTTTATCGTTTTCAGTGTTTTCGAAAACAAAAATCTTAGGAAACTCGCTTCTAGCTCTAAAACCTGAAAATGAAAAAAATTGCAAAAATCCCAGTATCTAATTCAGGCTTTCTGCTAACGAATGAGACATAAATCTTCAAAATCGGTCCAGTATACGATTTATTGTGGCTTGCCAAGCGTGCATAGTTTATAATGGCGCACCTGGTATTGCATAAATTATTTTCCCAAAATCTAGAATGAGCAGAATGTGACAATGGGTTGGTTGCGCTTCTTCTATCAGCATCAAGTGATAAGATTTTTTAGATTACCTCCAGCATATGGTATACTGTATGCTTTATGAACGATTTTCTTTGTTTTCTACAGAATCTTCAAGTAGCAGTGAAGATGAAGAAGTTGAAAAAGTTGGATTTGATGGTTCACTACCAACTACACATTCAGTAAGTTCAGCATCAAGATTATGGTAGTAAAAGTATTTTTTTTGATACAAATTTTGACAATTGTTTTGAAATGCAAAACTACATTATGAAATACACTTTAAACTTTTTCATTTGACCATCAAAGCATGAAACCTCAGATAAAGGCCCCATTTACACAATAGCGTTTTTCATTTGATATCGATTTAGGGTTATGTTTAAAAGGAAATGCTTTGCCAGTGCTGCATATGATTCATCTTGTTTTACACTCAATGTGCAATGCCCCAGATTAGGGGGAGGCTCATAGAACTGATAAGAAGGCTCCGTAGTGAGCTGATACCGGATTTGACTGTGTGCATAAAATATCAGATTGTTTTCAAGCCACTTCCAGAGTGCTTTCATTTGAAAAAGCAAACACGGTAGTGAAGCATATTGGATGGATGCGTTCTCATGTAAACAAAAAGCCAAACGAATATGACTTTATACAATATTTTGTGAAAAAACTTGGTACTGTAGTATATAGTATGTAATATATATAATAGTATGTACTAGAAGGAAAACGGACGCAAAAAGCAGACAAATTTTTCAGCACACTGAGGCCTTTCAAACTTACGTTATCATCAGAGTGTGACTAACTGCACAGCTAGAGCGTTTTTACGATTTATAAACTAAACAGAGGATTACCGACAGGAAATGTAAGATTATTGGTTCATTATAGCGTGTGCTCTGTTGAAAAGTTTGCTTTCCTATTCGAAAAGTGATTTATTGTCCTTAAGTTTCATATATGCGTAAATTTTGAAGAAGGTTCTTTAAGGTTTTTATTAGATTTTCCGCAGTTATGTACATGTTTTGGAAAATTGCAAGAAGATACTCCGCTCCTTGACGCAGATATGTGATTGTTCATTCTTTGACGTAAATTCATTGTTTGGCCGATGTAGTTCATTTGACCATAACATAAAAATGTAGAATTAGAATGAAAATCCTTTTATTTTCCATTTCAGTATCTTGGAGATGGAATGGAAGAGCTACATGGGAGAACAATTCATGATGCAAAAGATATTGTTACGTTGCCATTGTTGTTACTACCAGGAGTGACACTTGTGCCTGGGCAAGTCATCCCACTGCATCTCTTTCATCCTCAGGTACACAATAGTATTTTCTCACAAAGTTAGCAGTTAGTATTTTTCTCACAAATTGTCTTTAAGTTTCAATAATTCATTTGTTTGGATTCACAGCAAGTGCAATGCTAAATTCAAAAACTGTGCGTTCCCTGGTGAAAGAAATTATTAATTTCTTCAAATTCTATTCTGTGCTCTAACTCGTAAAGCTCCTTCCATTGTTTATTTCATCTTGCAGATGTGTTCTCTTTCGTCTATCGTACTGTGTAAATCGCAAAGAGCAGCAAGCTAGTAAATTTCTACTTTAATAAGTTGTGTGATTAACATCCAGATCTTCTTTGTTACCTCTTCCTAAAATTGGAAGTGATGCAAGGAAATACTGGTGGAGTAAAAAAAAGATCCACATTTGAAAGATCACTGCATTTGAAAGATGATGTACAGAAAGTTACGAAATTGGCCACTCTGTTCTAAAATTTTGAGGATATTCTCGAGAAAGCCCCTTCAACAGTAGACTCACTACACAAATCTCAGCATCGGGCATTTAATTGGATGGTTATTATTGCTCAAGCTCAAACTCAAACTTCTATGAGGAAACATACAAAAATCAGATTAAGATTATTCACATCGTAAATCTACTTCAACAGGCCTAAAGTCACGACTATATGTTCTGAATATGCCTTACAGAAATAACTTGGACACATTCTATCATGCAGTATTCCCTTGAAAGGATGAAGTCACCCAGCAGAATAATATTGTTATGCTGACAGGGAGGGCATTTCATCCTACCTGTAACATGTGCTAAAGCATGTAGAAGCTGTTGCGGTAAGGCAGAGATTTTCAGAAATTTTGATTGTGTTTTTAGGCCTTTTTGAAGTTTTCTTGAGTGGACTTTATCAAGAGAGTCCCTCATAATTTCAGAACGTGTGGCCCCAAACATCCCCCATCCATTCCCACAAATTCAATCTATTTCCTTCCTCTGTTGCAGTCAGTTTCAATGATGAGAAAAGTGCTGCAAGCTGACAAGACGTTTGGTCTCCTGAATTATCACAGGTATTTATTGATGCAAGGCAGACTAGGGCAGATCGTTAACAATATCATCCATACACCCCTGTCAAAGTGGTGATTTCCCGGTAGAAAAAACGAAAAAAATCTGTCCCCGGACAAAATGTGAATCTTTTATTGTTTAGATAGAAATTATTAATTATTATCGACACCAAATATTGTGTTGTGCTCAGTACAAAATGAAAGCTTTACAATGAAAATTTGGCTAGCTTTTCAATCACAAGGACCCTGGCGAACATCCTCTGGACCAGCTAGAACGGTGGTATTGCGGCAATACGAAAAGCTTTCCATAATGCAAAACTACAAGACCCTGCTCCATGCCCGTCGAAAGATATCTTTCATCTAGTTACAACCTATTACCCGCAATTTCGTTTGAACTACTGTATGTATTGAAGAATGTATTAAACCTTTTGAAAAATGCCAATGATAAAAAATTAAAAAGTGTTCGCAAAATCGAAACCAGTCGTTGCATTGAAACAACCTAAAAACTTATTTTCGACACTCGCAAAAGCAAAGTTTGAGACCCAACACGTACGACCACAACATCGCCACCCTGGAAATGTGATCTGTTCAAACAAAAGATGTAAGGTATGCAAACAGTACCTTCAGCACTTGGGAAATAAAATCCAGCATTGCCAGAGTACATGTGGTTTATTTCCTTTCATGTAACATGTGCAACAACGAGATGAGTTACATTGGACAGATACGGACCTTACGTAATTGCATGAATAATCATATTTCAGAATTGAGAAGTGGCATTTCAACTTGTAGCTTTCCCATACACGTCCACAAAGCGAAATAAGACACAACAAGCTAAAAGAACCGTTTTTCAAAATATTCGTATCCTTTACACGAAATAACTCGTCTGCTCTTTTATATTATGAAGAAAAACTATTCGAAGAAGGACACGCCCTTTTAAACTCCTAATTAGATATCTACGGCATACATCATGATCCTCACGTATTGTATTTCCTCGTAAAAGCTTATATCGTTGATAGTTTAGAATCGTTCGAAATCACACTTTGATGAGGAAACAAGTCCGAACGGCCTCAGTGTGTTAAAACATATCTTAGTATTTTTTGTCGTCCAACCTCTCTACATCCATTGACATATTCATACTTGGAGATAATTGATAATTTGCAGGAGTGTTTATCAATATATTAGTCTTCTGGATAGTGTCGAATGATGATTCATATTTCTTTGCAATTAGCTGTTATTCAATCATATAGCTGCCAGCGTTGATAAAGTCTGAAATAAAAAGAACCTCAGCAGTACACAAAATTTACGCGAAATTTCGTTTCACGCGTTATAACGTTATACCATAAAATCAAACTTAGATTCGGCTTTATCGCAGGTACCAAATTTATTTGCCACGAATTTTTTTTTCTATACTCATTTAAAAATGAGCAAAAACGAGCTGCTGAAAATTCTACATATGAACTACTTTACCGGGTGTCCCAAAAAAAACGCAACAGATTTGAAAACTTCTACCGGGTGCGCCAAAATAAACTATGCACGTTTGGCAGGCCATAACAAATCGTACACTGGACTGATTTTGAAGATTTATGGCTTAATCATTAGCAGAAAGCCTGAATTAGATTCTAGGACTTTTTGCAAATTTTTCTGTTGCGATTGCGATTATTTCACTCTTGTTGAGGAATGTACCGGGTGTCCCATAAAAAAGTACTAATGTTTGAAAAATCACCAAAAATTGATTATCAAACCTTTGATAAAATTTTCTTTTTGACTTGTTTTGTCAAAGACCCAACAATATTCATAGATGATAAAATGTTTGCCTTTGATACAGCAAGGTAGAGAAATCATACGTTGAAAAACCTTATTTTGAGCTATTTGAAGCAAAATATTCAATCTTGCGTAAGAGTCAAAATATTCAATCTTGCGTAAGAGTCAAATTTTTCAGCTTTTTTATCATTATTGAAGTCTCCAATGATAGTGCGCCTTTCATTCTGTAATTTATGACCAAACTAGAAGCGTTACATGCACAAAGAAATTGATTTGGCAATCATCAATGCATTTTTGCAGTATGACTCAAAACCAGGTAGCCCTAAAAAGAGCTAAATTCGCTAATTCTGAAACCAATTACAAGAATAACTATATATTGGATAATAATTTCGTCCTTGATCTACTTGACAAAAAAAGAAAATCGAAGATCAGCTGTGTAATCAAATTTTGGTAATTTTTCAAACGGGAGTACTTTTTTTGGGACACCCGGTAGGATTCGAAATTTTTTTTGAATTTGGTTTTTTGGATAGTAATCATATTCAGCATCTCGAAAGAAAGCCATTACACAAAGTATTTATAAACAACTTTTTAGTTCAGTGAGCTAGTTTTGGTCTAGCTCGTGAAGTTTTTAAGTAACCTGGCGGAAAAAAGAGCAGTTCTTTCTTTCATGATATTAAGAAATTATTTTCCTCTTTTAGGCCCAGTACAGATGAAGACCGTGCAAGCTGGCCAAGGTCGCATATGACAGGATCACAAACATCTGATGTTGGTACGACAGCTGAAATATTTTGTGTAAAGGAAGAAGAAGAACACGGTATTTTGAATTTAATTATGAAAGCAGAAGGAAGACAAAGGTTTAAAGTGCTGGATGTCAAAAGGCAGATCGATGGGTATTGATGCTCATTTAACATTGTCACTAATATTATCATAACACTTAACAAGTCATTATCGTGGGGTGAGTGGCAGAGCAGCTTATTCAGTTTCCATTGGGTAGCTACAGTTAAGCTTGGTTATGTGAGGTCAATTCGAATTCGCTTTTTGCATATGGCATTTGCATGTTGGTCAAATTTTAACTTTGAGTCAACTGTAATACCCCATAGCTTCCTAAAGCGCTCTAGCATAGAAGTCGAATCCTTACAAAACTTTGAAACCACTCGTGTAAAATGTTATTGCCCTACCGGGTGAGTCAGAAAAAAGTTCCCAGTTTTGAAAATTCATATCATCGAGAGTACTGAATGGATTGGAATGAATCAACATTTGCTTGACAGCCAAAAGATCGAAGTATTTTTGTGATTTTTTCTCAACTTCTTACGAGCTCAGGAAAAATTGATAAATTCAAGTTTACAAAAACTTGATGGTTGCAAAATGACTGAAAAAGCCTAAAATGCTTGATCAAATCATAACAGACTCTTCGCTCAGAACAAAAGAGAAAATGCAATTTCTCATGGGTGAGAGATATCGTCTGCACATCTATTGCCACATGATTGAAAATCTTTAGTATCTGTTTGAAAATCTATGTCTTATAACTCTTGAGAGAGGTGAAACGCCCGTGCGTATTGTTCTGTGTGAGGAGAGTCCTAACGATTTGATCAAGCGTTTTGGCCCATTTTAGTCATTTTGCAACCATAAAATGTTGTAAAGTTGAATTTACCTATATTTGCAGTGCTCGTAAGAAGACGAGAGAAATCACAAAAATACTTCGATCTTTTTGCTTTTAACTAGAATTTGAATCATTTAAATCAAGGAAGTACTTGTGGTGCTACGAATTTTCGAAAGTGGGAACTTTTTCTGGCTCACCTGGTATTCTTTCGAATGAATTGCTAGAGGGAACTGTAGGTAATTTGCCATCATTGGAGAGAGGCCCTTTTTGATATCATCATTATTTTTAAGATTTCATCATTTATTTTGATAGCAGATGTATAAGAGGAAGTATCTAAAGCTTTGACAAACATTAAAAGTGCCATGGATTCTAATTCAATCAGTACGGGGAAAGCATATGTTCCAAATCTTCATCTCGGCGTAAAAAGGTGGGTGTAAAATTCAATGACCTATTTCTTTTGATTAAATGGCTTGAAGGAAACTTTAGATACTCATCTATAATTCTACCGTTTGACTTTTCCGAAATTTTGAATATTTTCGGAAATTACAGCGTATCTTACATTTAAACTCATTTGAGGATGTGACCTCATCAAATGTCTAAATCATAAACCAGATGAGTGAGAGACTTTTTGCTTGATACCGTGTTGTAGGCATTCCTAAACTATGGTTTTCTTCGAAATTATTTCATGTGACGTAAAACAGTTTAGAAATGACGATGGTTTTAAGTTTTGTTGAAAATTGTCTTGAATTCTTGAAAAAGAAGAAAAACACTCTCGTTCTGAAACTATTGAAGGTTTCAGAAAATTCCAACGGTAGAATTATAGAGAATTAGCTTAGGTTTCTTTGAAGTCATTCAGTTAAAAGAAATAGGTCACTCAATTTTACACCAGCCTTTTTAAAGATTTGGAACCTATGCTCTTCAGGATTTGAAGGTCTGCAAGATGGAAGTAAGCAAAAGCCGTAGTTTTCATGGTTTATGAGTCAGCAACTTCACAACTTCAAAAGTAACAGAAATGTAAAAATGAAAATGATGATTTCAAAAAGGCTCTCTTCTGATTTTAAGATTTTGATTTGTATTGGAATTTATTTTATCTCTGAGCAATTCATTCGAAAGAAAAGAAAAGGGATATAACATGTTACACGATTGATATTAAAATTTGACGTGGGAACCGGGGGGGGGGGAGGAGCAGGTGCCCCCGAAGACAACCTCATCCCCAGGACCTTTTGTCATATTGGGACGGAGACCAAATATGATAAAATGCCCTGGGGACGAGGTTGCCCCCAAGATTTTGCAATAAACAAAGAAGTGCCCTTTTTATTTTCAGGAATTTCCCATTTAGCTTAATGAAAAAAATTGCACTTTAAGTTTCGTGCCCCCCCCCCCTCCAAGTCTGAGATGCTTCTTACGTCTCTGGTAGTATCGACGTCTTTGCTAAATTACACTTTGACCTAAAGTCTGCTAAGAACGTTAACAGTTTCAAACATAAGATAAAGGAGAATTTCTTCAAAAACCTCCAAAATCAAGAAAACAGCCCCTATATATATTATTAAATTTGTAAAAACTGAAAAATAACAGGCCCAACAGGCTGTTTAAAGAATGTGCCATTTGCTTTCTTCTTTTCAACACAAAATATTTTTGTCTATTTTTTTCATGAAAACTTTTCTTTTCTATAATACCCCTGGGGGGACCATTGTGGAAACAAGGTTGCAATGACCTTTTAATGCTATCCTTGCCATTTTAAACTAGGGGTGTTTTTATACTAGATTTTAGTTTTTGTTATATTGTACACATGTAAATAGCCGTCTTTCTTTTCGCAAATTTTTTATATTACATTTAATTTCTAGTTGTATGGCAAAATTTTACATACGTACATACATACATAGAACAGACCCGTGACAAAATTCTTATTAATCATAGAGTTCTGATGGGAAAAGTGCGGATACTTGAAGATTCAAATATTCCACCGATGCCAAGTGACGGCTTTCTGTGTAGTTACAAACGAAAACCAAACCAGCTAAATAGCAGAATGGCCAGAGAGAACTGGCATGCAATTAATACAAAATTTGGAACCGGCAAGCGATTGATACATGACCAGTTCCCAATATATTGTCGAAAGGTAATTGTCAACATTTAGAGCGTAGGTTCAAGTCACTGCTTCATCATATTACTTGATGTCTAGACCCGGGGGGAGGCAACGACCATATTTACCGGCACGGGATGTGCCATTTTTTGGGGTGTCTTCTTTCAGGCAGAAAATAAATGTTAGGATGTCATTTTTGGTATTTATCACAATAGCCATAAATATTGGGGAGTCAATTTTAGAAAATAACTCATCTGGTATTAAATTTGATCTTTTTTCACACACTTGGCTAGAATTTGGATTTTGGTCACCATCTTAAGGTATTTATTTTGAATGACACGTAGGTTTTCGGAAAATTTATAAATTTTAGGGTGAGATTTCACAAGTCAAGATGGCGCATCCCTGTCATCTGCCTATTGATTTAAGTTGCCCCTCCCTCCCCAGCGTCCAGAAACTTCCTTGTTCTTGAAATTATCCCACTTTGAGCAGACTATATTTGCTACATTAGGTCAAAGGCAGTATTCGAGATTCAAAGTTTGTACTGTTTTGTTTTCTTGAAAGAAAGAGTATGAAATCATTGCCTCGAAACGTTTGGGGGTATGGATATAAAAGTCATCACAAATTTGCTTCGAATCTTTGGTTTGAAATATGCAGTACGACAAGAATGTTACGAGATAAATGAATTTATTTGTTGACATTGGTCGAATTAGATATTACGACAAGAATGTTACGAGATAAATGAATTTATTTGTTGACATTGGTCGAATTAGATATTGTATCAGAAATGTCATTGTCATATGCTAAGGATTAACAGTTACATTTCTTTGTTCACAGACGGCAAGAACTAGCTTAAGTGCATTTCCATACTGGGTATATCGGCAATACAATCCAGTAAGTACATGATGATTCAATGATAGAAGCCTACTGTGTCACTGTCACTAACTGGATGGTGTAGGGGTACCAGATGATTTGGGAAACCTTGAAATTTACGCAATCCTCAGAGAAAACATTTTCAAACTATGAAACAAATACTTTATCTTCAGAAAAAGGACAAGAAAGCAGACATAATTTATTAAAATGTCAGAAAACGACAAGAAAGCTGACGTAATTTATTAAAATGCCAGAATGTTTGAGATGGTTTTGAAATGAGGAATTGACATTTTCTGCTCTGCAAATTATTGATATTTGTGAACGCTCTCTTTTGCATTAGATTTAAGTTACAGTTGCCAATGTTTATCTTTGCGTGTATCTACTTGCATGTATGCTACATTTCTATATCGCAGGCGCTAGGGAGATAGCTAGCACTTTGGTATAAAATACTGGGTGAATCAAACGAAAGTTAACACGTTTAAATAAAATAAATAAATAAAAAGCATGTGACTGATATTCAAAACTAAAACGTTCATCTCTCAATGAATAACTATCTTAAATGTGGAAATTGTTTGGTAAAATCACTCATTTTTAAGGGAATTGACATAGTTAAAAGCTGGCCCGGGCCAGGTCAAAAATATATTCTATTATACTCGACCAATTTGACGCATCCGGTCTCATTGTGTAGCTGAAGAAACAATGGGTTTGTGGGCGTTTCTTCAGCCTATTTATAGCAGCTACGAGATATAGCTATGTCTATTCCCTTTAAGGCCCAGAAATTAGGAAAACGCTGGCAAGGGAACGAAAATTCCAGTTTCGATTCTGGTGCATGATTTACTTGCCATTGAAATTGAAATTCAATACAATGGTCTCTTTCAGAATTTCAATGGCAATTAAATAAAATATTAAAAATATTAAATATTAAAAAATTAAATATTCCCATAAAAACCTCCTCACCAACTTTTCCCTAATTTCTAGGTTTAAAGATGAGAGTGATTTTACCATACAAGCTTGTCCCATCTAAGCTAGCCTTTTACTGTCAGATTAACATTTCAGTTTAGAATATCGGCCACAACCCATCAAAGCTGTTAATTTATTTTTACTCCCCCAGTCCTTATACCTAGGTGTAAAGAAGGGAGAGGAAATAAAGTAATTGGCTTAACTACTTGTCTAATGAATGCCCCAGGGTCCAGTTTTGACGGAGCAAAACGAAATGAAGTTCCCAAATTATTTTGCTATTGTTTTCAGTAGATCCTGATCGCACCCGGAGTGGGAAAAAAGTTTTTAAACTGACATCATACTTATATTCTGACATTAAGATAAATCGTTTTCTTTGTTTATGTTGATGTTCAACATTTCTTGAATTTTCAGAAATTTGTCAGCTTTCCTACCAATTAGAAAGCGGTCATGAAAATCCAGAATGAAGATTTCCTGACTGAGAAACATTTCTAGTGATTTCTACACTTTTACCGGTTCCTTTTATAGAAATTTGTTTCTATTCGTTTCTTTAGTATGAGTTGATGGATCTCATTATGGATGAACTAAGAAATTGGAGCAAGAATTTGGAGACGAAAATGTTACCTACAGATCCAAATGGTATGCAGGTTTATTAGTCGTATTTTTGCTATTATTTTGCTGCATTTTTCTCGCTATACAGGGTGTCCCAAAAAAATTGTGCCCCGTTTGACTGAAGATTGTGACAAAGCGAAAAAAGATTCTTGCCAAACTTTTGCATGATGGTACTTTTCAGATGTTCAATTAAAGTTTACCACCATCCCCGTAAAAATCCGTTGAAAAATGATGGAGCTATGACCTTCAGAAGACCAAATTTGCCTGATGACTGCAGCCAGCGGTCGGCCATTTTGTCTTGCTCTTTACAGTGAAAAGTATCTTCAAGTGAGGTAAGAAATAATTTCTGTGAGGTCAGAAATAGCGGAACCCTCCGAGGATTATCGGAATTTTCATGAGAGCTATGACAATGGAGGCTGCTGTTTCATCTTCAATCCATGAAGCTATTTATCGCTGCAAAATAGTAAGACAAAATGGCCGACCGCTGGTTTCGGTGATCGGTCAAATTTGGTCTCCTGAATGTCATAGCTCCATCATTTTTCAACGGATTTTCATGGGGATGGTAGCAAACTTTAATTGAACATCTGAAGAGCACCATCGTGCAAAAATTTGGCGAGAATCTTTTGCCGTTTTGTCGCAATCTTCAGACAAACGGGGCACAATTTTTTTGGGACACCCTGTATTTACTTCAAATGTTTTTTTTGAGATTCCTTTAGATATTGATGTATTTACAAAGCAAGGTCAGTTTTTGTATTAGAATGTGATACGTCATTTTGAGATTTTCCACATATCATATTGAAAACATATGTAATTACATTCCGTAGATTTCTAGAGAAGTATGCGTTATTTTCCATCCAGTTGCTAGTGCAATAAGATTAGCACTTGCAAACAAAATTTATTTCTACCGGATGCGCCAAAATAGACTATGCATGTTTGGCAGGCCACAATAAATAGTAATCTCGACCGATTTTGAACATTTATGACTTAATCTTTAGCAGAAAGCCTGAATTAGATTCTAGGACTCTTTGCAAATTTTTCCGTTTTCAATTTTTAGCGCTAGAAGCGAGTTTCTTAAAATGTTCTTTTTCGAAAACATGGAAAACGATTAAAAAACGTCGATCAACATGAATAAACAATTCAACAATAAAAGATTCAACATGAATAAACGAAGAGAAACATTTTCAGGGGAATATGGGGGTTTAATACGAACTCTCTTACAGCAGATTACAATTGGTCAATTTCTAAATTGCAAATCACCACGAACAAGTTCTCTCTTTGTCCATTCATGTCGATTATTTAGAAAACTTGATCGATGTTTTTTGATCGTTTTCAGTGTTTTCGAAAATTAAAATTTCAGGAAACTCGCTTCTAATTCTAAAAACTGAAAATGAAAGAAAAATTGCAAAAATCCCAGTATCTAATTCAGGCTTTCTGCTAACGATTAAGTCATAAATCTTCACAGCTGTCTAGTGTACGATTTATTGTGGCCTGCCAAACGTGCATAGTTTATTTTGGCGCACCCGGTATGTTTTGGCCTGTTTTGCCAGGCCTGGTGTACAACCACTTACCACCGACCACACCGACCACATACCACCGACCACACTTACCACCGACCATGGTAGCCACCGACCACCGACCACCGACCGAGAAAACCACTTACCACCGACCAATAAACCACTTACCACCGACCAACAAACCACTTACCACCGACCAAAAAGGCCACCGACCACCGACCAAGAAAACCACTTACCACTTACCACCGACCAAGAAAACCACTTACCACTTACCACCGACCAAGAAAACCACTTACCACTTACCACCGACCAAGAAAACCACTTACCACCAACCACCGACCACCGACCAAGAAAACCACTTACCACCGACCACCGACCAAGAAAACCACTTACCACCGACCACCCACCAAAATTTTATAGAGTAAAATTTTAAAAATAATTTTAATGAGTTTCTTCTTACAAAGTTGTAGGCTGCCCTGGAAATCCCGTATACCCTATCCAATATCTAATATTTGTCTGTTCTAGTTGATATCAATACTTTTTGTTTTAATTGATTTTCTGATTAAATAGATTTTCATTTTCTGAAGTGATGCGTTTGGAGTATATAGACTAGGAAGAGTTCATCTTCGTTTGACGTGAAGTAAATATGATTTTCTGTTCATCCGTTGGTTTACAATTGAAATTGGAGATTGATAATTAAAATTGGGGCAGAGATTTTGTGTTTTATCTACCGGGTGTCTCAAAAAAATACCCGCTTAAATTGGGTATAGTAACAAAACGATAAGATATCGGGACTTTCCGAAGACAAAGCTACATTTGTTTATCTTCGACTTGAATGCACATACCTTGCATTTTAGAATCGTCTACCAAAGCTCGCAAAGTCGAAATTTAGAGTACACCTAAAACGGCCTAACAATATTGAGAAACGGCCTAGCCATATGATCAGATATCACCGGCAATGTGCAAAAGAATTTGAAATTGTGTTCATATTTCGATTTTTAGGTTTTACTTTTGAAAAGAATTATACTTTGAGATGCTTCAATTGTTTATGATATTGTTTTTCTCTTGAGGAATCGATCCTTGCGTTGCATTCCATTGAACACGCTATTCTTATCAAAGAAAAATAAAAGGGGTACATGCCCGCTTATTTTGGAGATGTGGCACGAGTTTATCATTCACATCACATTTTTATTCTATTCGCTTAGTCAGAGTCGTGGTCATGCGTCCATAATTCTTTTCAAAATAAAGACTGAAAAAATAAAGTTTGCAGGTGCTTTGTAAAATGTCCATGATATCAAATCATGGCTAGGCCCCTTTTCGAAACTTCACGCAGTCATACGGCCGGTTTTTTATGTGTCTGTTTTGTGTCTCAATGCTTACATTTGATTTTTAAACATATGATTTGTATCACATTTTATCATTGGCGGAAACCATGGAATGTTCACTACACGTATTTTTTATAAGAAACTGCTTATAAGAAACTCAACTTTCACATCGCCAAAAAATTAAGAAACTCCAGTACTGGGAGAATATAAGTTAAGAATCTATTTACTTTGATGAAGGAAATCCTTGACCTTTTTCACTTTACTTTCATTTGTTTCCAGTATCATATTACTCGTTAAGGTACTTCAGTAATGTCTAAACATTGGAAAGGCTCAAACAATATTGTTTTGAAGTGTTCACGAGGGCACGGGTAGTGAACATGAAGATTGTTATGGTACCTCTAAGAAACTCGTAAGAAACTCTGAGTACTCAAAATCTGATAATTTTAAGAAACTTTCAGTGCTGGTCCAAATTCTTAGTTTCTTATGAAAGAAATACGTGTACATGTTCAGTTATGCGCGCTTTGTCAACGTTCGTTCACCGAGCCCATTTTAAGGATTTGCAGCTGCAATGCAACGTAAATGAACAAAACTTCATCCAGGAGTTCTGCATTTAGAAGGCTACATATAGCTGCAAGCAGCTCCCAGCGCAAAGCTTCCTGTGCCTATACCTGTGTCAGAACACACAAATCTGTGCCATTTTATTCCCATTCCTTTATCGGAAAGTCTATACGTTCCGGTTTGGGTAAAATTATGTTGTTTTTGTTGTTGTTGTTATTGTTGTTATTGTTGCTGTTGTGATGCGATAACTGGGACTATCATAGAGTCTATTAAAACGGAGTAATGATGGTGCGGCAGATAAAAGCAAGTTCTTAGGGGAACAGTGAAAAATAACAAAAAATTGTATGAAGATCACCCAAATTTAGATGCAGGTATTACCATATGACTTCCCGTGAAGTACGTAGTTAATGCAACAGATGTGGATTAAGTGAATTGAAAGGGGGAAACAGATTGGTTTATTATTTCATTACAGGATCAGAGCCTTGCCACAAACCACCACCGGAAAAAGATCATTGAAGACGGGAGAAACCAAAATGCAGATTATGCGTTATTTTTATTAGACTGGTAGGCATCATCATCATCATCATCATCAATAATTTATTTAATGTAGGGTAAATAAAATAAAAGAATAGCTAAATTATAGCTAATTTAGGCCTACTTTACAAAAATTTACAAAATTTACAAATTAATTCCTAAAGCTAATCAATAAAAACATTTAGTGGATTATATACAAAGTTTACAAGGTCATCTTAAATTTTTGGGCCATTAGTTGCAGAGTTAATTTGAAACTATAATTCAGCTTTAACAAAAACTGTCAAAACAAAAATTTTGCTTTTTAAATTCAGCTTTCGAAAAATTGAGCCTACTATTTCTTATAAGCGGTTTCTTATGCAACTGGAAAATTTTTCAAAAAAAGGTCACAATGTCCACAAGATAATCGGTTGTTTGCTGGTCGGTGGTAAGTGGTTTCCTTGGTCGGTGGTCGGTGGTCGGTGGTAAGTGGTTTTCTTGGTCGGTGGTAAGTGGTAAGTGGTTTTCTTGGTCGGTGGTAAGTGGTAAGTGGTTTTCTTGGTCGGTGGTAAGTGGTAAGTGGTAAGTGGTTTTCTTGGTCGGTGGTAAGTGGTAAGTGGTTTTCTTGGTCGGTGGTAAGTGGTAAGTGGATTGTTGGTCGGTGGTCGGTGATAAGTATGGTCGGTGGTAAGTGGTTTGTTGGTCGGTGGTCGGTGGTTTTCGTGGTCGGTGGTCGGTGGTGTTGGTCGGTGGTCGGTGGTACTGGTCGGTGGTCGGTGGTCGGTGGTCGGTCTGGTCGGTGGTCGGTGCGGTCGGTGGTATGTGGTCGGTGCACTGGTCGGTGTGGTCGGTGGTAAGTGGTTGTACACCACGCTGTTTTGCCAATCCAGCTACAAATCCAACTAAACTGACCTGCAAAAGAGATCGTGAAACCTGTGTGGCTCTTTTGTTCATGAAGTATGCTTCACTTCAGAAAGAGTATACGCTCGAAACGTCGTGTTTTCTAACATGTCAGCAATTTGTGGTAAAAAATAATTTATTTATTATATTGTCATTTGATTGCTATAGTACCACACGCAACGAACATATTTTTATATGCTTCATGTGCCCACTAAGAGAAGAAAAGGTTACATGCAATACAGGTAACTTTTTATAAGAATCTGGGCTAGTACTGAAAGTTTCTTAGTACACAGAGCAATTGCTGACCTGTTCCTCATTAGATAACATTATATAACTTTCTGTACTTACAGTGATTCTCAAATTCTAACGTCTGTCAGTGTTGACCAATCAAAATCGCTCCGTCTGGTACCCTGTGGTCATCTCTTGTGACAGTTGATATCGTATTACATCAACACCACTTGAAACCACAAAATTATTCTCACGTCCTCTTGACTGCATAGCAATTGCTCTGTGTACTATGTCACGAGAACAGGACTATGAATAAACACAATTCATACAAGGTAGGTGCCTTTGATCTAAGTGTAAGAAGCTGAGATATAGATAAATCAATCTCCTACAAATTCCTTGAACTCTTTCTTTGGTACTGAAGCGTGATGCGCGTATCTAAGCTTCTTGTCGTTGTTAAATGAGCCAGTTCCCTTGTAAATCAGGTTATGATCTGACAACTGACAGATCCAATTTCTTGTCCTTAGATTTCTCATACTGGCTGACATCAAACTTGCCATTAGATGATACACTACGCTTGACATTGCTTGAAATTGACTGTCCGATAACGAGGCTAAGGCGTCAACTGGATCTGATGAGAAAGGTATTGCTTGAATTGAGATTTTAAAGTACCGTCTAAATATTTCATTTCTTTTTTATTTTAGATTCTTTTGTATACAAAATCCCTTCAGCTATACAAACTCAATAGCAATAATAAAATAAGTAGTTATAGTTATATAGTTACAGTTTTAGTTACTGTTGTAATATTTCAGTTGAATTGTAATTAGGTTAGAGGCCTTCTTGGCCTAGAGGCTTTATCATAAGACAAAAAAGTAATTCCATGATACAACACACTCATTTCTTTTATATGAAACTGAGGTCCGGGGCTGGCAGGTAGTTTTTGAATTTTAGGACACTGTCGCTGCCAAAATTTTCTGATGTGTTTATTGTATTTTTTTTAATGCCGGAAGTATAGAATCGATCTAGGTTTCTAAGAAGGGCTCCTAAGTTGCCAAGTACGATCCCAAAACAAGGAATAACATAATTCGCACTCAAAACAGTTGCTGTAACTGTACAATGTCAACAATTACAAAAGTTTCTTAGCTTTTTGAATTCAGCTAGAGTAGTTTCTTATGCTTGGACAAATTGAGTCTACCTTTTCTTATAAGCTGTTTCTTATAGAAAAATTAATGTATATACAGTTAAAGCTAAAATTGTGTACAGTAATTTATTTCACAGCAGCTGCTCTTCCAGGGATATGTGTGAGTGCTTTTATCCGAGTCACCCAGCTGAGAAGTTATGAACTCCGAGGTACAAAGGATACTCAAGAACCCCTAGATACTGATCATGTTTTCTATCTGTTATGTTTTACTGTTTGTTTCGTATAACCTTTCCATTTTTCATTTGTTCCTACCTCCTAGTGCGTGAAACTTCAGTGCTGTGAATGTGGAAATCCAATTGCAGACAAAACTGAACTATTCAGGTGAGAGTTTTCAATAAAGTCACAGTGTGGTCATAAATTCAGAAAGATGTGCACTTTCAATTACTGCTGTCGCTCTTCTATGACACTAAAACTAGAAATAACATTAATCAGTGAGTGCGGCGTTTTGGGCATTGAAAACCAACTGAACCAACATATATGGAACTAAAGTTAATAACATGCCTTTCTCGATGTGTTGTCATTACTACTATTTATTATTATTATCATTGGAAGAATTTTTAGCATGCATTGTAACTTTACTGATTTCTTTGTAGCATGTCTCAAAAGGGTCCCTTGGCTGCATATGTCAATCCTGGTGGCCATGTCCATGAAACCATCACATTTTACAAAGCAAAAGGGCTTTATCTACGTGGATCTGCATCTTCAGAAAATAGCTGGTTCCCTGGGTATGTTTATTTTTTTGTCTACCTACTTATAAAACAACTACCACGTTCCTCCACAGCGCCCTACCAATTTAGCTTAATTCATATTTCAATTTATCAAGGACGGCTACCTTTCAGCCTAGTGGCTAATGTTCAAGGGGGCCGCCCTCCACATACAACTTACAAAATATGCAGGTAAAACTATATAAAACTTATTGGCAGCAGATATATACAACTGAAACATTAATCCTAACTGTAATAAGGAAGTAAATATGTATGAAAAGCTATAAACTACGATTTTCTCAAACTATCTAGCAGCCTGCACAACCTCTGGCCCCCATGCCTCACCTCCACCAAACCGACAACGGAGACTCGAATCGAATCCCCAACAGAAGTCAAGCACAGAACCAACAGGCCTGGGCGGCAGACACCGCCGCCACACTGCACAAAAATTCATAGTCTATGATATACCGGGTGTCCCAAAATGATATATTATTGTTTGATTGCTTACATATCAATAACCAATGAACAGATTTTCAACAATTTTGTTTTATTTGATTGCCTAAAGGCTAAATTGTATTTTAAGATGTTGGTTGCAGTTTTACCACGGCGTTTTCATGTCGAAAAGAAGATCGATAAACTTGCTCAAATTCAAGCCTTAGATGGCATGAGAAAGAAACGGCCTATTTTCCAGTCAACATTTTAAATGTGATACAAAAGGCTGAACTCGTATTCGTATTCTCTGAACTCAGTATGAACTGAATTCGTATTCTCTGAACGCCATATATTTTATGAATGACATATAAGTTCAGCCTTTTGCATCACATCTAAAATGTTGACTGGCAAAGAATACCGTTTCTTTTTCATGCTATCTAAAGCTTGAATTTGAGCAGCTTTATCGATCTTCTTTTCGACAGGAAAAAATCGGCCTAAACCACAGCCAACATCCTCAAATACTATTTAGCCTTTCAGCAATCAGATAAAATAAAGTTTTTGAAAATCGGTTCATTGGTTATGGACATATAAGCAATCAAATGATAATACATCATTTTGGGACACCCGGTACTGTGTAAGAAACATTAATGGAGGATGCCTGCTTAGTCTGAGCTGGGAGGCTATAACAACGGCGATCTTTTCATATTTAACAAGCGGTGTGTAGTGATAAAAACTTACTTTTTACTGCTTGTTTCCTTCGTTTCAGCGCTTAATCGAGTCATCATTTAAGTCTCTTCTGCTAGCTATTTTGAATGGCGGCCATCGGTTTGATCTTAAGACAGTTCTACCGGGTGAGCCAGAAAAATGTTCCCACTTTCGAAAATTTATAGCACCAAGAGTACTGGAAGGATCTGGATGATTCAAATTCTCCTCAAAAGCCGAATAAACAAACTATTTTGGTGATTTTACTCGCGTCTTTTAGACCGGTGAAAAGTTGGTAATTTCGGCTCTACGAAATTTCTTGGCTGCAAAATGCTTGGCACGGGCTGGCTTACCATCAGAGAACTGATTGATTTTGAGACTAGCAATGTCAAATGTGGTCTATAAATTCCTGAACGCCCTTGCCCCTGATTACTTGAGGAACATATTTCAAAGTGTATCTGAAGCTACTGAACGTCAGCTGAGGAAACCGAAAACAGGCCTTAGATTACCTTTACTGAGAACATCAACTGGTCAGAAATCTTTTGCGTACATAAGAGGGGCTAAGGTCTGGAGTGACCGAGGTAGTGGTGTCAATGCGTTCTCATCCCACTACACATTTCGTAGAATATGTAAAGCCAAATTATGACTCATCTCGTTTTTTCTTTCTTTTTTGTCAAAGATTATTGTAAATAGGATTATATCATATATTTAGTTACTATCAATTTTATTTTAGCACATATGTAAATATTAAGTGGATTACCATGGGTAAAAAAGTTAAAATGGAATGAAAATGAAGAAGGTCCTAAATCTACTTGATCAAATAGTAAGGAATCTCCTTACGCAAGAGCATTGCACCTCTTGCTTTACGCATGTCAGGATGCTAACACCGGGTCCGAATTTTTCAATGAAAAGTTATCGAAGTGCTTCAATGACTGCTTCCCACTTAAAACATTGCCAAAAAAACGCCTCAAAGACAAACCATGGATGACAAAGAACCTGAGAAAGTGCATACGCAAGAAAAACAAGCTCTATAAAGAAAAGATCAAATCTCAACTGAGAAATACAAGAAGTACAAAAACATTCTAACAAAATGCTTAAGGCAAGCAGAAGCTAATTACTTCAATGACATCTTAAGTAAGAATGTGGGCCTTCCTTGGTCCAATGCTAAATCCAAAAAAGAGCAAAACGGTATCTAGCATCGCTAAACTAGTCAATAAAGAAAAACGCACCCTTAAAACAGACGCAGATATTGCCAACCGACTTAACACCTTTTTTTGCAGTATTGGTAGCATAATTAGTAGTAAAGTAGCTATACAAGTACCCACTTCTCCAAGTTCCTAGAAAACCAGAATGAAAATTCCTTCTTTATCACCGAGGTTACTAAACAAGAGATCCTCAACGAAATAAACTCAAAGAATGTGCTGAAACTTTGGTTGACCCCCTCACACATTTGTATAACCTTTCACCGGCGTCTTCCCAGATATCTGGAAAATTGCTAAAGTGATCCCCATCTTCGTTTATTAGACTTCTTAAAAAAACACAAAATTCTATACAAGCTGCAATTTGGTTTCCGAGAAAACCACTCTACTGCTTTGGCACTAACTGAAGCCTTAAATGCAATATACACTAGCCTTAATGAAGGGAACTTTGTACTCGGGGTTTTCCTCGACCTCAAGAAAGCCTTTGATACAATTGACCACAACATCTTAGTAAAAAAGCTAGAACATTACGGTCTTCGTGGACTTTCAAGCAAATGGTTTACTAGCTACCTTTCAAATCGAAAACAATTTACTTACGTAAACGGCCACCGCTCTAGACTTGGCACAATCCACACAGGTGTCCCGCAGGGGTCTGTCTTAGGCCCTATACTCTTCACAATCTATGTCAACGATATGGCCAACGCTACAAAATTACAACCACGACTTTTTGCAGACGACACCAATATTTTCGCGTCTGGCAAAAATATTGATGTGCTGATAGAAGACACGAATGCAGAATTACAAAAATTGCATACTTGGTTCAAAGCAAACAGATTGAAACTAAGCATAGAGAAAACTTTTTTTCTTTCTTTTTTGTCAAAGATTATTGTAAATAGGATTATATCATATATTTAGTTACTATCAATTTTATTTTAGCATGGCTCCCTGTAAATCATATGTAAATATTAAGTGGATTACCATGGGTAAAAAAGTTAAAATGGAATGAAAATGAAGAAGGTCCTAAATCTACTTGATCAAATAGTAAGGAATCTCCTCACGCACTTAAATACGCAAGAGCATTGCACCTCTCTCAGGACTAATAAGAAATACCTTTTCAAACAAAAACTGAAGATTTCTAAAAACGCAAGAAAAATGGAACTCTTTTCTAGCTCACCCGGTACATGATGGCCACTATTCAGAATTGCAAGAAGGAGAGATTGAGCTTGAGTTAGAAGCTTTATATTTGCATGATTGAGCATTTGGATGGCTTGATTTGCTCTTAACAGCGAGAATGACACGGATAAACAAATGAAACATGAGTTACTATTACCAAACCTCTTGCAGACCCGCATAAAAGAAAAGCGATGGCTGCTATTCTAAATTCCAGCCTGTATGGTTCTTAAAAAGGTTCTTATATACGAGCAGGCCTTGCACACATTAACACTGTTTTCCAGCCCAAGAATTCTTGAGATTTCTTGAGAATTCTTGAGAACAAATCTTTTGTACCAATGAAGAAGTCTGATCAGGATGTAAGAATTCTAAAAATTCTTGTCATTTTAATAATTTACATAAAGCTATTATATAAAACCTTTCCCAGTTTCAGCCTCTTAGGGGTTCTTATTTAGGGGGTTTAAAGATTGAATTTCAGCCTCTAGGTTCTTATAAAAACAGGTTCTTTTATGCGGGTTTCTACTGTAGACCATTTGTAGGTAAAAGCGATGGGCCTAACTAGGCATAAACGAAAACAGATCTTCCTACAGGGTAAGAATTCGATATAAAGAAATTTAAACAATTTCCATTATGGCTGCTACTAAACCATTTGTAGGTAAAAGCGATGGGCCTAACTAGGCATAAACGAAAACAGATCTTCCTCCAGCCCTTGGTCTGAGGGTAAGAATTCCACATTGAGGAATTTAAGCAATTTCCATTATGGCTGCTACTAAACCATTGTAGGTAAAAGCGATGGGCCTAGCTAGGCATAAACAAAAACAGACCTTCCTACAGCGCTTGGTCTGAGGGTAAGAATTCCACATTGGGGAATTTAAGCAATTTCCATTATGGCTGCTACTAAACCGCTTGCAGATAAAAGCGATGGGCCCAGCTAGGCACAAGCACAAACAGACGTTCCTACAGCCCTTGTTCCGGAGTTAATAAGGACATTGATCAAACATTTCCATTTGGGCTGGCTTTAGTAGATAAAGTGTATTCACTATTCTTCCAGGTATGCATGGACCATCGCGGAATGTGGAGCTTGCAGTCATCACATGGGATGGAAATTCACAGCATGCAAGAAAGGACTCAAACCATCAAAGTTTTGGGGCTTGACAAGAGCATCTCTTTCTCCAAGGTTATCGTCATAGTTAATCAGATTAAGATGATGTAATCACACGTGGTGCCCCAAGGAGAGGGAGGGTATCTGCTACTGAACGGAGATTCGTTTCCAGAAATTCTCCTCCCAAACGGGATGTTAGTTTACTGAAAAGTCTCCCAATAGGTAAGTATAATTTTTAAAAGATGTCTTCTCCTATAGTATTGCACCACATACTTCGCAATCAATTCGCCAGAGGCAAACCCCCATAAAATGTTAGATGTTGCGCTACCAAACAAGGGCAGATTTTGTGATACAATAGCACGAGTAGCTTTTGTTGACACCTCAATTCAAAGCGATTAGCGATCACAGACAAAAGAAATGATCTCAACCATTAATTCAAAACAAACAAAGCCGCAAAAGTTATCTGAAACCTAGGTAGCTAGCTCGCTCGCTGTGCATTCCAGAAATTATTTCTAAGGGCAAATATGAGCATAGATCGAAAGAAGAAGGATATACCTACACATCTGCCGAGGGCATTTTATTTCTTTCGTCCAGAAGCTGAGCATTAAATGTTTTGATAACACCCAAAAAAAAATAAGAGAATCGAATCGCCTCCTAAACGGTTTTTGAACCAAACAAATAAAATGCCCGCGGCAGATGTGTAGATGCATCCTTCTTCTTTCGATCTATGCTCTTGTTTGCCCTTAAAAACAGTTTCTGGAATGCACAACGAGCGAGCGAGCTAGCTACCTGGGTTTCAAAGGAACTTTTGCGGTTTTGTTTGTTTTAAATTGCTGCTTGAGAGAATTTCCTTTGTCTGCAATCGCTAATCGCTTTGAATTAAGGTGTCAACAAAAGAAACTCATGCTATTGTATTACAAAATCTGCCCTTGTTGCGCTACCAGTGGTTGGATATCCCGGTATGAATTCAGTAAAAATGTTGACCTTTCCACTTTCCAAAATTGAGCAATCTGTGTTTCAAAAAGAAAAGATACTGCTACATTGGCGTATTTTATAGACCTCTGTTGGCCTACTGTAACGAAATTCATCCTCTGTTTAATCTTAGCAAATTCCACCTTTTCAAGGTAAGAGGTGCAAAAGCGGAAATATTTTGTTGTTTTAGATTTTGCATTTTTGAGACTAAAATCTTGTTGTGCGTACAAAGTTTAGTGTTGAAACGAATTTTCACTATCATATCTGTCTTAATTTAGAAATTATGATCATATAAAGAATTTGAATTCATGAGGGCTTTGACCGAGAAATCGGAGTTTGGGTCAAAGCCATTATGACTTTAAATTCTTAAAATTGTCATAGTTTTGAAATGAAGCCATATATGAATGTGAAAATTTGCTACTTTGCTAAACTATGTGCGCAGAACAAGATTTTTGCCTCAAAAATGCAATATCTCAAATAGCAAAATCTTCCACTTTCGCGCCTCTTACCTTAAAAAGGTGGATTGGTTTCGTTTTACGGTAGGATCAAAGGACCATAAGCCCAGTTTTATCCCTTGTCCTTCCTTGTTAGTTATTCCATGTAAATTTATGAGTGTTTCCTAACTTTTTTCCGCTCTGATATACTGTCCTCACCAGTTGGTCATAAACCAAGGGAAACTGTTAAGGTTATGGTTGAATGGAATGTGTGGTTTGAATGTACGGCGTTGTACTTCTCTTACACAAGGTATCTCGGGTATCACGTTTCAGAAATAACTATTGAGAAAAAGCTTTAAAAAAGTGTCGTTTCAACAATCTTACTTTGAAAATCCAATCGTTTACTAAAACCTCAATTTTTTACATTTCATTGAACAGACCATTTCGCTAAATATGGCAGCGAGGAACTTTTTACCAAGATGCATTGCGTTCGAATAACGAATCTTTAACGATTCTATAGGAATTCGATTAAAGAAGGCAGTGCATCTTGGTAAAAAGTTCCTCGCCGCCATCTTCCATGTTCTCAAATGAAGAATTTCCCCAATAGTATGCTCTGTTTGGCAAAAGATAGATATATACAGTATGTTTTTGAAACAATTATGGATTTTGAAACTTAAAACTAGGCGTGAAACTACCTAAATACGATATTTTTTGTTTTAACAGTATAAACGATTGTAGTGAAATGCTAAACTTAATGTGGCACCTATAGACTTGATTTAGGTTTGGTGAAATTTGTGAATACCGTAAAAGCTCTATTAAATCCCTCTCTCTATTAAGCCCCCTCTCTAATAAGCCCCTCCCCTCTGAGCAAAAGTTTTAAATATGCCCCCCTCTCTATTAAGCCCCCCCTCCCAGTTATATCAAATTCCAAAAGTTACTAAGGACTTTCTATTTATTGAGCTAAATATGTCTGCATGTTAATTTTGATATACTTTGGGATATACAACTGGTCGAATTTATGTATTAGACTTGTAAAATTGTATGTTGAATCCGCAAAATATGATGTAAAAGAACTAAAAAGCTATTATTTTTAACCTTGTCATTTGATTTTGTGAATAAGCCATATCTCTCTAATAAGCCCCCCCTCTCTAAGACCCCCTCTGGAGTGTCCGAAATTAAAAAAGCCATTCACTGTCAACCAAATGTTGAAACATATTTGACGATTTGACTCACCCGACTGCATAAAGCATTTAATATCAAGTATTGCATAATTAGAGATTGCTGCTTGTTAACAACATAATTCGCTGTTTTTCAGCTTGACAAATTTTTCATACAATATATCATCCACTTGGGTATAAAACGTAGTATTAAGCGTAGTAAAGATCACAACGATTGCTTGTTTCATGGCTGTAACAGTATTTATGTACGTAGCATTTCTCATTTTGTACTTGTTGGGGAGACGAAATCGCTTTGTCCGGGTAAACGTATGTGTCCCCCCGTGCAGTGGGTTAAAGCGCATGCGCCCGTCAGAGCTTCAACCCCACAACGCAACTGCGCATGAGCTTTAACCTACTGCACGGGGGGAAACATGGGTTTCCTCGGGCGAAGCGTATCTCGTATCCCCAACAAGTACAGGGTGTCCCAGAAAAATTGTTCGACGTTTGATTAATATTAAAAAGTAACGATAAAATGTACCGGCTCCTGGTTAGATAACCTGTTCCTAAGATTTTGAATTAATTTTTGACGCCAGAATCTTGCGAATCCGCTAAGAATTCACGGAGTTACAAGCTCTTGAAGTTCAAATTTGTGCGAAAGCTGAAACCAGACGCCCCTAACTGACTTGTTTTTCAAAAAGACGTCCCAAAATTGTGGTTAAAGATGTCCAATGTTTTACCTCTCGTTGATATTAGAGCAAACCAAATAGGACTTCAAAAGTAATGTAATTCTTGTAACAGTTTCCCACATTTACCTAAGAATGCAAATATCCAAAAACATGGAATGAAAACTTAATCGATGAGAGACGGGGCCATTCCAAATTGTGCTCAAGAGGATTACTCCAGCATTCATAACGTTGATTCAATGTTAGAAAAAGTTAGTTTATCGAAAGTGCTTTTTAAATTCCATTTAATTTGCTTTGAATCAACGAGATTCTACTCTCACAAAATATGCAATCTAGGGGAGTCTGGTTTCAGCTTTCGCGCAAACTTAAACTTCAAAAGCTTGTAACTCCGTGAATATTTAGCGGATTTGCTAGCTTCTGGTGTCTAAAATTAATTCAAAATCTCAGTAATATGGCTATCTTACCATGGAGCCCGTTCATTATTTCGTTATTTTTTTATATTTAGTCAAAGGTCGAATAATCTTTTTGGACAATATATATATATATATAGGGGTTGGACGATATCAAAGCAATAACACTGCAATCTGTCTTGTTTCATTGCCAATATGTTTAATTGTATTCAGTAATTTACCCGGCTTCAATCGGTCATTCCTTCCCGTTGATTTGGGAGATTTTTGCAGAAAACCCCATTCAAAAACCTGCAAAAATGCGTGAAAACGGCAAGCAAGATTTCCTGTGTTTCCCTTCCTAGCAATAAATACACTTGCATATGTTCATGTATTTTGTCCGGGGGGGGGGGGGGGGTACTTCACCATCGGGTCAGACGGGGATGTGCGCCAGTTTTGGGTAGTTTTTGGCCTGAAAATTCTGGGAATGGGGTATACTTTTACTGGAAATTTTGTGTGATTGGGGTATGCTTTCACTGGGAACTTTCTGGGATTGGGGTTAACTGTTATACTAAAATTCTGGTAATGGGTGTTGAATGTCCCCCATTGATTCAGCACAAATTTGTTCTGCTTGTGACCATAACTGAGAGGAAATCCGTTGAAACTGAATGAAATTGAATTGAAATTGAATGCTATTTAACGTTGAATTGTTCTTTGATACTGCTTCAAAATTCTGGGATTGGGTATCAATATCTGACCAAAATTCTGGGATTGGGTCGTAACAGAAATCCTGGCGGCGCACACCCCTGTATAAATTTATAGTGAAGTGCCCCCCCCCGGGGTATTTTGTCGTCTTGGGAGGATGGAATCCCCTGAATGAGTTATTCATAATAGAGGGAAGAGTTGCTCATCTTCCTGAGAATGCTAAAGCGTCTTCAAGTCATTGCTGTAAGGTAAAAATATGAGGGAAAGTTGCTCATGATTTTAGCACGTCTTTGAAGGTTTGTTAAAGGGAGTTTCTCCAGAAAATCCCTTGTAAACTCTAAGAGGAGTGACCGAATTCCAGATGCGGACTGGTCGAGAATTTCCAGGGTAGCTACCTTCACAAAGGACCTGTAGTTCGCGGAGTGCCACCCCCTTGAATAGTGGCATGGCCAGGGAAAATTAACCAGGGTATGAAAATGCGGGGTTTGGGGGCGAATTCGCAAGGAAATTTTTTTGAGGATACGCCCTCTACTTTGGGTTAGAACACCTCTACCTAGACTGATGATAAGTTCGTAGTTATTGCTATTGATAGGCTGGTGGACGCTATAACTACATACATACCATACCAGTACATACATACCAGTTTGAGCAAAAAAACTATATTGTTGTTGTTATTGTCATGGCTGTTGTTGTTGTGATAACTGGGACTATTTCGTGAGTCTAACCTCTACCGATCTCATGTTTGCAGGTGTTAGCATAAAATTTTAGATAATTTAGTTTTGTACAGTTTTTGAATGAACTTCTTCATAAAAATTTTTGAATACACTTTAGGCTTAGAATGCATATATCGATTCCATGTTTGCCAGTGCCAAATTGGAAACTTTGACAATCTTTAGCTTTTTCTACAAATCACCACCTTATGAATGTTGCATATACAGGGTGTCCCAAAAAAATTGTGCCCCGTTTGTCTCAAGATTGCGACAAAGCTGCAAAAGATTCTCGCCAATATTTTGCATAATGGTGCTCTTCAGATGTTCAATTAAAGTTTGCTACCATCCCCATAAAAATCCATTGAATATTAAAATATACAAAGCAACGACAACAGTTAAACTAGAATTGAGAAAAGAAAAAAAATTATGTCGTTCGTAGCGAGAAAGGAAACTTTGACAATCATTAACTTTGACAAAAATTATTCAGAGTTCAAAAAACAAAATATCTAGGTGTCATAATAGACGAAAGCATGAATTGGGAAGAACAACTCAAAACCGTAAAGCGAAAGATAAAAAACGGTTTAGGGGCGATGTTTAAACTCAAAAACATCCTTTCCCAGAAACAATTGGCAACTGTTTATCGAGCATTAATTGAAAGCCATCTGAGATATTGCAGTGTCATTTGGGGATGTCTGTCAAACACAAAACTGGAATCCCTACAGAGGTTGCAAAACAGGGCACGCAGACTAATCGAATGCGCAAGGCACAAAGATGGCTGGTTATGTGATTGGCTCGATGTACGCAATCTAATAAAATATGACAGGCTAATTACTACATACAAAATTAACAATGGACTCTGCCCAGAGAACCTCAAAAATAAATTCACTCCTAGGTCGAATATTTCGAGATATAACACAAGAAAAATTGATGATTTCGAAATTCCTCGGCTTCGTCTTGAATACTGCAAAAAGTCTTTTGGATACCAGGGAGCAAGTACCTGGAACGAGATCCCGAAGCATATACGAGACTCTGCAACATTGAGCTCCTTTAAAGTAAGATTAAGGGAGTTCTTGAGGTAGAGCGACGCAAACACAACCCCTTGGAAGAGCAGCTTTATTTTTTTTGTTTAGATTAATATTCATATTTACTTTGAAGTGCTGATAGGGTATTGTGTCTAAATAAGAATAAAATGAAAAAATGAAAAAACACAAAGTCATCGAGTTCTCACTACGAACGACACTTACAACAGTTCAATACTACGACAGTATCTAGTCTAACAAAAAAAAAACAACGTTACAAAAATTAAGGTGTTCCAGGTGCGTCAAAGAAATATATCTCTGACTCACCTGTTGGGGTGCGCTGTGATTTGATGGTTTTATTTCTAGCCTAATCGCTGTGTTGATTTGATGAAGGAAATGGTCGCTTCCAGAATTATTCTGTTCACAATCACATTTACGTTTGGGCTACCAAATAGTAGTAATTCGCAAATAGTCTTACTATCCAAACTCTCAATGTCAATGCCAGGACAGTGGCGGATTTAGGGGGGGCAAGTGGGGGCAATTGCCCCCCTTCACGATGAAGACTCAGCTTGGCGCCCCTCTTTTGGCGAGAAAAGCGCCCCTCTTCCTGACTCAAACGCGTAATTTTTCAACTGTTTCGATTTAAATATTGGGGAAATATATAACTCAAGGCGTTATTTAGCAGTAAATCAAAGAATTTTCTTTGAAAAGCGTCCAAAAAATTTTCGCGCGCCTTCGGCGCGCTCAATTTCTATCGTATCTTTGGCGCCCACTTTGCAAGTTGCCCCCCCTTCAACTTCGGGCTGGATCCGCCCCTGTGCCAGGAAGGTCCCCGAGCTGACCAAGGAGATCTCTACGCTGTAATTCAAAGAGAGGGCAATGCAGGAGAAAATGCTCGTTATCTTCTTTGCCTGTGCCACAAGCACAGATAGGGTCCAGACATTCAAAATTATGCCTAAATTTGTGTTCATTTAAGGCACTAAAATTCAAACGAAGCTTGGTCAGAAGTCTAATACCTGCTATATCATGTATATTATAAGTAGGCTTTTGAGCAGGCCTTATGATTCCCAGCAATTTACGCTTGAACTCAGCAATTGATGTAGAATTTCTAATATCAAGAGTGAGCGAGTTCCATTCAGAAAAGGTATTCTGGAAGTAGGTGTTTGAGAACCGGACAGTCCTACCTATGTTTTGTTCATACAGACGTGCACTTCTGAGGTTGTACATGACTTGACGCTCAGGAGGAATTTCTGCATACAAATACTCAGGATGGTGTGAGTTCTTTAATTTAAAAAAATGGCACAAGCGTCTATACCATCTCCTCTGATAGAGACTTTCCCACCCCAGTTCTTCATACAGCCTTTGCCTATTTGTACCTCTCCATGCACCGGTCACCGCCAAGGCAGCCAAATATTGAGTTTGTTCTATCTTACGCGTGAAGCTTTGGAGCATCTCAGGGTCATGCCTGTGGTAGACAATGTCACCATAATCTAAATGAGGTCTAACATAAAGCTTGTACATTTGATTAAGAACGTCCCTAGAAACATAATTAGAAATATGTCGTATTAATCCAATTCCTCGTCTTGCCTTTAAGATAGCTTCCTTGATATGACTCTGGAAATCCAGCTTGGGATCCAGAATCATGCCAAGGTGCTTATGCTCGGCCTTTTCTGTTACCACATCATTTCCTAACATTAGAGGGGGATGAAAGGGTTTAACTCTTTTTGTGGAGAAGATGAGTTCGACAGTTTTGTCAGCATTAAACTGCATTTTCCATTGCCATGCCCACATATTAACTGTCTCTAAATCACTGTTTAGTTCTTCGGCAGTTCTGGCTACATCATTCACAACAGAAAATAGAGATGTGTCGTCAGCAAAGATCTTAACATCACTCTTTAAGTCATCAACAAGGTCATTTATGTAGACAAGAAAAAACAAGGGTCCTAAAACCGAGCCTTGAGGTACTCCAGCAGAAATTGTTGCCCATTCTGAGTTTTTCCCATTTAATAGAATACGTTGTTCACGGTTTGCAAGAAAATCGCGAATTAGTGCAAGGAGGCTTCCAGATATCCCACTGCATTCCAGTTTATACAGTAAGCCCTCGTGCCAAACTCTGTCAAAGGCCTTAGATAGGTCAAGAAAAACAGCCCTTGTTTCTTTACTTGGAATATCGTCAAAGGCGCAATAGATTTTATGACTTATTGCCAACAACTGGTTGACTGTCGAATCACCTGGACGGAAACCCGATTGATGTGGTGTTAACAGTCCGTTGTCGCACAGGTGCTCATAAATATAATCATAGATCAATTTTTCAAACATTTTTCCAAATATTGGAAGCAAAGAAATTGGTCGATAGTTCTTTTTGCATTGTCGACTACCCTTTTTGTGTACAGGAACTACATTGAAAATTGATGGAGCTATGACCTTCAAGAGACCAAATTTGCCTCATGACTGAAACCAGCGGTCGCCCATTTTGTCTTACTATTTTGCAGCAATAAATAGCTTTATGGATTTAAAATGAAACAGCAGCCTCCAATGTCATGGCTCTCGTGAAAATTCTGATAATCCTCCGAGAGTTCCACTATTTCTGACCTCACAGAAATTATTTCTTACCTCACGTGAAGATTCTTATCACTGCAAAATAGTAAGACAAAATGGCCGACCGCTGGTTTCAGTCATCGGGCAAATTTGGTCTTCTGAAGGTCATAGCTCCATGATTTTTCAACGGATTTTTACGGGGATGGCAGCAAACTTTATTTGAAAATCTGAAGAGCAACATCATATAAAAGTTTGGCGAGAACCGTTTGCCCTTTTGTTGCAATCTTTAGTCAAACGGGCACAATTTTTTTGGGACACCCTGTACACCCTTTACTTCTGCCTACCCGAAAATGGAAGCCTTGACAATTCTGTGATAGTTTATCTGGGTATTTTGTTAAGAATGCCAACCTCTGCTTTGGCTTCGAACGACTTTCCCAATCACGCTTTTGCATTTTTCGGAAAGATTCTTACCCTACCTTAATGACACAATTTTGCGTTGTAAAATAACGAGGCTTTAAAAATGTTTGTGTATATTGTAAACTTTCAGGCTACATTTCATTCTTGAGTCAAATTTTGTTGAGGTGATCTGTCGCACTTTTTTGTGAGGTGGCTTTCAAAATTATTTTGGCTTGGAAAATGTGATATGACGGCAAGGCTCAAACAAATTTTGTTAGATTTTAAGGAATGAAATGAATGGCTATAAATTTACTTCTTCATCAAAGGGCAGAATTGAAAAAATGCGGACGGTAACGTAATTTTTGAACGAATTAGATCCTATTGATAATCGAGTTAAATCTTAGCGTGCGTGCAGACTAAACAGTCCTAAAGTGTAGATTGTTGAGTTAAATCTTGTCCTAATTAGCTTTACCATTAAGAAAGTCTGTGCGTAAACGTATTGTTTTTATGACGTTGTTGTGCCCCGTTTTGGTGCGAGAGACAGAAAGAGCTGCCAAACGAAATTGCTAAACTGCATGCAATGCCATGGCTGTTGTCATCAATCTACGCGATTTACGTAATCTTGCTCTGGTGGTTCTTGGAGGAAAAAATTGCTGCAAGGCAAGATATTCCGCATTGGCAATTACTTGATGCAAGTTATTTGGTTCACAGCAAACGAGAGAAGACTTTCTTTTTTACAAGCGCTGATAAGGTGAGTATATAGTATGCTTTTATCATTGTGTATAGATGTGTAACAAATTATGTGCCTTCTCACAAGAGTAAACAATGTTAGAATGGGAGGACGCGTTTTCTAAGCTCAATTTTGACACATTTTGTAAGTGCTTTAGTAAGTTGTCGTTTTCAGATAGCATCGCAACATTATTATATCTTCAAAGGCGTCAACAAAATCATTTTCCGTTGCATAATCTTTAGGCTGTAGGCAATAAACCACTCAACATGGCGTTTGTTGCCAAATCACGCAGTTATCTGAAGTTGCTGAAACAAAAAACACGGTAAAAGGTTCCCAATGTAGGTTGAGCATAGTCTCGAGACATGTCCAGCATTGAACGACAAAAAGAAACCTCTTATCTGAACCATCATTGCAGCCAATCTGCCCAAAAGTGATCTACAACGCAGCAAATTTTATAATACAAAGAATACAGAATTCTATGGTTTCCGCACAGGCACAGGGACCCCAGGAAATTGAATAACCCTGCAGCGATAAAGCCCCGTAGCCTCCTTTGCGATTGCGAAGCGATGCCGTAATGCCTCGTTCAATTCCTACCATGACCATCCCCCCGGGACACCCCCGGGCATTTGCACACAAAAAATTCCCGGCCCCCGGGCATTTGACCGTACATCTTTCCCCGGCCCCCGGGCATTTGAGTAGCATTTGGCAAGAACAGGAGCTTTTGCTTACACAGTAACAGGGAATATAGCATAGAGGTACATATAGCATATAGCATATATAGAATATAGGTGGATTCAAATGATTCAGAGTTTTGAATATTTCAATGCAAAGGAGTCTTTGGTGAGCAACCTGCATCGTGCATTTACTCAATTTCGAAAGCAAATCATCATATGAACTTGTATGATCGTTATAGAGAAACCTTCTTGTTCTTGTAACTTTTCAATTTTCTGTAATAACTTGGAAGATGAGAAATACCACGCCAAGGGGCCATAATCGAAATTAGAATATACGAAACTCTGAACTAGGATCTTTTTCTCCTTAAAGCCAATAAACGTCTTTAATCTTTTAAGAACATTGAATTGTGTTGCAGCTTTTTTACAAAGATTGGAAATATGCGGGTCGAAATCCATTTTATAATCCAAAGTGACTCCCAAAAGTTTGACAGTCTCCTCAGATTTGATTACATTACCATTAATGTTAATTTGTTCCCCACTAGCATTTGTTTGGTTTTTTCTGAGCAATAAAGCATGGAATTTTTCAGGGTTAGCAATCATTTCATTTTGCCTAGCCAGGATAAAGCAATTCCTGTTTCTTTTTCCAAAATATTCACAAGATCGGGCATGCCTTTTGAAAAATAAGTAAGCGTGTTGTCGTCAGCATAATTGTAGAGAGTTGCCTGTTTTATGAAAAGAAGTAAATCATTTATATAAAAATTAAGCAGGATTGGGGCCAGGACAGATCCTTGGGGTACACGAGATATCACCTCTTGAAAAGAACTGTACGTATTATTTATCCGTACGCTTTGTTTCCGTCGTTTGAGATAAGAGTAGGCGAGGACAAGCGCGTCTTCTTCAAAGCCATATTCATGTAATTTTGCAATAAGCATTAAGCAAATCGCAAAGAAGGCTACGGAGATCTATCATTGGGGGGGGGGCGTTATTGAATTACCTGGGGTCCCTGTGGTTTCCATCCGAAAAGACAGAGCGATTTGCCTTTCTAGAGAATAGATTTAACACCTCTGAGTGTAGTGGATCAAATAAGAATAAACAGTAAAAGCAAAACCGAGCAAAACATTGTGGTTGGCTGCGCAGAAGGTGTGACAGCCTATTCTTCTGGCTGTCAAATCGCTGTACCCTTTGTTATACAAAATTCACCCTTGTTGAATGATGTACCATGGGTAGTTAGACACTGCTGGTGTGCTTCTATGGAGGAGCGCTGGATATTATGTATCTGCGGGGGAAATTTTTTTGCAGTACTGCGGAGGAGATATCGAAAGAACAAAAATATTAAACTTCGCTTCCGATATCTCCTCCGCAGTACTATAAAAAATTTCCCCCGCAGATATCTCCTCCGCAGTACTATAAAAAATTTCCCCCGCAGATACATATTATCCAGCTCTTCTCCATAGAAGCACACCAGCAGTGTCTAACTACCCATGGATGTACAATCAAAAGAGACTCGAATACTTGAAATGGTTGAAGTAATGTTCAGTAAATTGAAATATTGGATGCATTTGGCCACTCACTCGTAAACATACACCCCCCAGTAATGACCCTGCCGGACATTAAAAATACAGCAGGGAAATTTTGACTTATATATTTTCAACGGGGTCTACATACAATCGCGCAGACAATTATCATGACGGGGAAAGGAACATTTCTGCAATCATCTATGATGGAACTTATATAATTTTCGATGGGAAAATGAAAATTCAACAAGGGAAGCTAAAAAAAAACCTTGTGGCTTCTGCTCGGGTATGCAAACAAAGCAAAACTAGGATTTTCACAAACAATTGAAATCTCCAAAATTTCACCCACAGCAAGCAATACGTGAATTTGTTCAGTTCGAAATTGTTCGTTCTCAACCTATCTTTCTATTGTTGATTCGTCATCAACCCAAATTCTGTACCTCGCAAGAACTCCCCGTTTTTATTTGTTGACCATGCAGATTTCCCAGAGGAAAGCCCCAGGAAAGCTTTGTTGTGATCTGCTTGCTTCGCTTGTGGTGCTCTGCCGGATACTTGCCGCGCGTACGGGATGTTTTCGCCTGAAACACAGCTATGATTCTTTCCTAAAACGTCATGATCAATGAACATGATTTGGCCTCAAATCCCTGTCCGACCGATTCAAGTTTCAATTTCATTGTAAAAGTTCCGGTACATCACTTCTCTTCGCGTTTTGTATGATGTTCAAATATCCAAATATCTAACGTCGTTAGTCAATCTAGTGCGATTGAAGCTGGTGAAATTTTGATGCTGTCTGGGAAGAGAAGTATCACATATAGCTTCAAAACAGGTAAGCAGGTAACATGATTGCACAGTATACTAGAAAAGATCACAGAGCTCGGTTTTTACTCGTGTATCTCTTTTACTAGATAGGACAAGGTGGTGGTAATTTTGGTCTCCGAGGTAATTTGGGTATATTTGCTTTTGTCGCTATTAAAAGGACTGTTAGGTCAAAATTCGATTCATGGTTGAAAAAAGCAGCTGTCGCAGTTTACGGAAAATCTGAAACACTTGGTCGCTTAGTGGGCATGATTTATTGATTGAAATACGTTTTCTTTTCATTCTACAACATTTAAACAGAAAATGCATTCAGATTACAGACTCCATAAAGAATATATACCCTATAGTTACATGAATACATTATATACACAGTTAAGCTAAAGTTCAGTTTCCTATCTACATACCGGGTGCGCCAAAATAAACCATGCGCGTTTGGCAGGCCACAATAAATCGTACACTAGACCGATTTTAAAAGATTTGTGACTTAATCTTTAGCAGAAAGCCTGAATTAGATTCTGGGACTTTTTGCAAATTTTTCCGTTTTCAATTTCTTGGGATTTGTAGGTCCCTGCAATTTCTTGTTCTGAAGTTTGCTGGGTCCTTTGATGATATTTATCCCAAAGGCTTTCGGGACATTGCCTGTTCATTAATTTGTATGTCATAACTGATCGATCGAATTTTATCAGTTGCTCAACGGTCAACCAGTTATGAGACCAGTTGTCTTTTAGTCTGGCCTTATCAATAATAGAACGGGCTCTATCCTGCAGACCTTGTTGGAGGGTATTCCATTTCGATTTTGGAAGACTACAACAGATGCCTGTCAGGTGATGTTTTCAAAATTCCTTCTAATTTTCACCAAGGCACCCAAGCACCAGAGAACCTCAGAAGAAAATTTCAGGAAGATAACTCATTTGGTTCAGGTTTTATGGTCATTTGAATGTTTAGCCATTTGATGCAAATGTGTGTTTTCATGAGGTGGCAAATTCAACTTCAAACATATGAAAATCAAAATTTTCTATCCTAACTCTTCCTGCAAATATACCATCAGGGTCGATCAATATTCTTTTCCATAATGCTGAAAAGTGCCATGACATTTATCAATCAGAAAAAACCAACAACAAAATCCTTTCCCCAGACACATTTTGGGTCAAAATCCTACTTGGTTCAAAGTTTAAAGCCACATTCTACCATGGAGCATTGCGGACACCTTTATTTTGTAGGAAATTTTGTAAGAAATTTTTATTCGATACTACTACCTTAAGTCCTCTCCGAAGGAGCGAGCTAGCGTAGCGCTTGAGAAGATTTGAATCAAATCTTCTCAAGCGCTACGCTAGCTCGCTCCTTCGGAGAAGTAGCTCGCTTCGCGAGCAATGCTCCTCCGCAGAGGACTTAAGGTAGTAGTATCGAATAAAAATTTCCTACAAAATTTCCTACAAAATAAAGGTGTCCGCAATGCTCCATGATTCTACTGATATGTTGGTCTTCAATTACCCAAAACTTTAAATTTCCAAAAGAACTCGTAGTGTGCTATAACTAAGTGCAGAAAGAGTTGGGATTGGAAATCGCCCACAACTGGTCGTTTCTTATAAAAATTTGCTAATGTAAAAAAGGCAAACGAAGTCAAACTGGTGCCTGAGTCATGGGTAAGTGCATTATTTAATTCACGAATTTTACCATAACTTTTTAAGTGCAATGGAATGAGTTTTAAGCGAGGAAAAGCTTAGGCCCAAATGATATCTCTGCCAGAAATCATTAGAAATTGCCTCCAGTTTTGAGATATGATAGCAGTGAAGGAGTTTGGGTTATTGCTCAGGTCAGTATGCATAATCGCTGAAATTTTTATCTGTATATCTCATTTGTAGCGATTTCTATAGATATTTCAACGAAGGTAAATATTCTTCGACCGGAAAATGAACGCAGCTCCGGCCCCAAACAAGCTATGTGCCTAAACATGTAAACAACTCTGGACGGACATCCCCACAACTGATTTATTAAAAAAAATTGCAAATAACTGAAGTATTTTAGCATCCATTTCAGTTTTAGTGAGGGTACTAGAAAATTTACCTCAAACGACCGATTTTGTCTCCAGGGGCTAGAAAGCGGTGATCTCATTGGCTGACAAGCATGAAATTGGATGATTTCCGCATGCTCTGGCAACCAGTAAGGATTTGAGCCTTATCTTGACTACTGCCGGGGTGAGGTTATTCGAAATACTAGGGTGTGGCCTTTTGAAAAAAGGCGAGGACCTTATCAGATACAAGGATCTGACAATCTGACCACTGCTTCAGCTGCTGCAGAGGCTGTGAAATCTGATCACATTTTATTGAAATTATCGAAGATTAATTGGTGGAAAGAAATTGGATGACCTTATTCGCAAATGTATCCGCTGGTTATTACTGCAAAAGAGACTTATCTAATGCCGATTACTGGGATTCTGCTGCGGGTGAAGGTAGGCCCATTAGATTTCTTGGTAGCAAATAGCTTTAATTCGTCAAGGATTCTCGAAAATCACACAAACGAATACTTTCATGTTATTCCTGGACATAATTCACGTAAGATGTGAAACTTTAAAGCTTTAGTTTACTTGTATCGTCCCTGAAAAATTCTTCAACATAGGCCAATTTTCGAAGGAATGATATTCGATGTAACGCCAATCCCTGATGAGATTTTAACCAAATGCAGAAAAACAAATGTGGAGTGGGGCCTGTAGAATCGATTCGTGGTAAAACCAGCTCTGTATCTTTATTAGTCGAATATCCATTTTCATTTTGGTGAAGGTACTCGAAAAGTTGTCTCAAAAACCCTTTTTACAGTCATGTGATCGGAATACGACGATATCATTGGCTTGTAAGCGTGAAGTTGGAAAATTTGTGGGTTTCCCTGTGCCCTGTTGAAAGATTTGACTTGTATGCTGGGACGAGGTTGTTATTCGAGGACTTACGGTATGGGTCTTGTTCCCTGATAGACTTACCACACTAAACGTGATTCTATCTGCAGGAAATGATGCTAAAAAAAGGACTCTATTTTTTAATATAAAGACGAACTAGTCACTGGATTTTCGTAATTCTTACTGTAAATGTTGTATTTGTATGATTGTTCTCAATTTCTCTTGACTTGAAGAGCTTTATTTTTGCATTCACCTTAATTCTAGTCGTGTACATTCGAAATGCATTACATTAATTTTTTTTATAAGAAACTAAGGTCCGGGGCTGGTAGGCAGTTTCTTAAATTTTTGGGCCATTTTGCTACCACAAGTTTCTTACGTGTTTCTTATATTTTTATTGCCGGAAGTTTAGAGTTGATTTTGTCTTGTCTAAAGGGCTCCCAAATTACTTAGTAAAATCTCAAAACGAGTAAATAACATGATTCGCACTCAAAATAATGTCGAAACAGTTGCGTTAACTGCACAATGTCAAAATATTTTTGAGTGTGATAGGAAAATTAAAACTGAAAATTGCAGAAGTTTCTTAGATTTTTTCAATTCAGGTAGGGTTGTTTCTTAGCTTTCGAAAAATTGAGTCTACCGTTTCTTATAAGCGGTTTCTTATAAAAAAAAAATGAGTGTAATTTCCTGAATCTTTTGTGACATCCATGTCCAACCATTCCGCGTTCCATATTTTACGAACAGCAGCTGGAGGATCGTGTTTCTCTGCAAAGCTACAAAACGACACATTCGATGACAGGTTGTTTGACAAAATGTGGATGAAAATATTACACAATGTTTTCACGCTGTTACACTATTTGTGTATGAATAAGAACGGCATGACATTAACCATAATCTGGCAAGTTTTGGCAGGTATCACCCTTGTGTCATGTGAAAATACTGAGCTGAAGAGAATAAATTTTAGTCATTTGCACCTTCAGGCCACATTTGAGAGAAGTTAGCAAGAGATATAGGACATCTGCAAGAGATAGGAGATAAGACACAAAAGGCAAAGATTCTTCCAAAGCAGGGCTAAAAGAATTTCATCCTGGTGGCAAGGTAAGCACCTTTGTTTTTTCTTACGTGCTTTCTTTCCCAATATGTTGCCCAACTCTATCCCATTTCCTTACCCTCCTTGTTCGTTTCACTTCCCCTTCCATCCCTTCTTTCATTTCTTTCTCCTCCTTTCCCTTGCTTTCCGTTTCTTTTTCCGTTTTCCGTTTTCCCCTTTTCCCTTGTTCCTTCCTGGGAAATTTGAGCATTTCAGCTTAGCTACCTTCCTGAGCGCCGCTACCACGCTACTTCGTTGTTTGAGGCCTGTTCCAAAGGTGTACTGATGTATTTCTACACTCATATTTTTCATGTTTTGCTTGAAAGACAAGATATTACAAAACTGCTGATCACATTTTGAGAAAACTGTGCAGAAACCCTGAAAACTTGGCATTTAAAATTTCAGAAACGATATATTTCTCTGCAAGAAAAATAGAAGGGAAGACGCCTATACTTGTATGTCTGGAGAATCAGATTCAAAATCAGATTCACATTCAGATTCAGATTCAAAATCAGATTGTGAAATCAGATTCGAAAAACAGTTCTTACCCTCAAAGAACCCATCGACTCAAAAAACAATTCTTATTACAAGTATCTACAATATCCAAGTAATCAAATGCAACTAATTTCAGCAAAATATCTTTTGTGGTTTTTCTGGAAAAACGGGGTTTATGAGTGTTGATCTACACAATACGGCAGTGGCCTAAATTGATCATTGCTAGCCCCCGTCCAAAGAAGAAAAAGAATTTAAAAACAATTCTTATTACAAGTATCTACAATATCCAAGCAATCAAATGCAAAAAATTTCAGCAAAATATCTTTTGTGGTTTTTCTGGAAAAACGGGGTTTATGAGTGTTGACCTACACAATACGGCAATGGCCTAAATTGTTCTTTGCTAGCCCCCGTCCAAAGAAGAAAAAGAATTAAAAAACAATTCTTATTACAAGTATCTACAATATCCAAGCAATCAAATGCAAAAAATTTCAGCAAAATATCTTTCGTGGTTTTTCTGGAAAAACGGGGTTTATGAGTGTTGACCTCCACAATACGGCAATGGCCTAAATTGATCTTTGCTTGCCCCCTTCCAAAGAAGAAACAGAATTTAAAAACAATTCTTATTACAAGTATCTACAATATCCAAGTAATCAAATGCAACAAATTTCAGCAAAATATCTTTTATGGTTTTTCTGGAAAAACGGGGTTTATGAGTGTTGACCTACACAATACGGCAATGGCCTAAATTGTTCTTTGCTAGCCCCCGTCCAAAGAAGAAAAAGAATTAAAAAACAATTCTTATTACAAGTATCTACAATATCCAAGTAATCAAATGTAACAAATTTCAGCAAAATATCTTTTGTGGTTTTTCTGGAAAAACGGGATTTATGAGTGTTGACCTACACAATACGGCAATGGCCTAAATTGTTCTTTGCTAGCCCCCGTCCAAAGAAGAAAAAGAATTCGAAAACAATTCTTATTACAAGTATCTACAATATCCAAGCAATCAAATGCAACAAATTTCAGCAAAATATCTTTTATGGTTTTTCTGGAAAAACGGGGTTTATGAGTGTTGATCTACACAATACGGCAGTGGCCTAAATTGATCATTGCTAGCCCCCGTCCAAAGAAGAAAAAGAATTTAAAAACAATTCTTATTACAAGTATCTACAATATCCAAGCAATCAAATGCAAAAAATTTCAGCAAAATATCTTTTGTGGTTTTTCTGGAAAAACGGGGTTTATGAGTGTTGACCTACACAATACGGCAATGGCCTAAATTGTTCTTTGCTAGCCCCCGTCCAAAGAAGAAAAAGAATTTAAAAACAATTCTTATTACAAGTATCTACAATATCCAAGCAATCAAATGCAACAAATTTCAGCAAAATATCTTTCGTGGTTTTTCTGGAAAAACGGGGTTTATGAGTGTTGACCTCCACAATACGGCAATGGCCTAAATTGATCTTTGCTTGCCCCCTTCCAAAGAAGAAACAGAATTTAAAAACAATTCTTATTACAAGTATCTACAATATCCAAGCAATCAAATGCAAACAATTTCAGCAAAATATCTTTCGTGGTTTTTCTGGAAAAACGGGGTTTATGAGTGTTGACCTCCACAATACGGCAATGGCCTAAATTGATCTTTGCTTGCCCCCTTCCAAAGAAGAAAAAGAATTTAAAAACAATTCTTATTACAAGTATCTACAATATCCAAGCAATCAAATGCAAACAATTTCAGCAAAATATCTTTCGTGGTTTTTCTGGAAAAACGGGGTTTATGAGTGTTGACCTCCACAATACGGCAATGGCCTAAATTGATCTTTGCTTGCCCCCTTCCAAAGAAGAAAAAGAATTTAAAAACAATTCTTATTACAAGTATCTACAATATCCAAGCAATCAAATGCAAAAAATTTCAGCAAAATATCTTTCGTGGTTTTTCTGGAAAAACGGGGTTTATGAGTGTTTATTTATATATTGAGTGTTTAAGATATTTTGCTGAAATTTGTTGCATTTGATTGCTTGGATATTGTAGATACTTGTAATAAGAATTGTTTTCGAATTCTTTTTCTTCTTTGGACGGGGGCTAGCAAAGAACAATTTAGGCCATTGCTGTATTGTGTAGATCAACACTCATAAACCCCGTTTTTCCAGAAAAACCATAAAAGATATTTTGCTGAAATTTTTTGCATTTGATTGCTTGGATATTGTAGATACTTGTAATAAGAATTGTTTTCGAATTCTTTTTCTTCTTTGGACGGGGGCTAGCAAAGAACAATTTAGGCCATTGCTGTATTGTGTAGATCAACACTCATAAACCCCGTTTTTCCAGAAAAACCATAAAAGATATTTTGCTGAAATTTGTTGCATTTGATTGCTTGGATATTGTAGATACTTGTAATAAGAATTGTTTTCGAATTCTTTTTCTTCTTTGGACGGGGGCTAGCAAAGAACAATTTAGGCCATTGCCGTATTGTGTAGGTCAACACTCATAAACCCCGTTTTTCCAGAAAAACCACGAAAGATATTTTGCTGAAATTTGTTACATTTGATTACTTGGATATTGTAGATACTTGTAATAAGAATTGTTTTTTAATTCTTTTTCTTCTTTGGACGGGGGCTAGCAAAGAACAATTTAGGCCATTGCCGTATTGTGTAGGTCAACACTCATAAACCCCGTTTTTCCAGAAAAACCATAAAAGATATTTTGCTGAAATTTGTTGCATTTGATTACTTGGATATTGTAGATACTTGTAATAAGAATTGTTTTTTAATTCTTTTTCTTCTTTGGACGGGGGCTAGCAAAGAACAATTTAGGCCATTGCCGTATTGTGTAGGTCAACACTCATAAACCCCGTTTTTCCAGAAAAACCACGAAAGATATTTTGCTGAAATTTTTTGCATTTGATTGCTTGGATATTGTAGATACTTGTAATAAGAATTGTTTTTAAATTCTTTTTCTTCTTTGGACGGGGGCTAGCAATGATCAATTTAGGCCACTGCCGTATTGTGTAGATCAACACTCATAAACCCCGTTTTTCCAGAAAAACCACAAAAGATATTTTGCTGAAATTAGTTGCATTTGATTACTTGGATATTGTAGATACTTGTAATAAGAATTGTTTTCTGAGTCGATGGGTTCTTTGAGGGTAAGAGCTGTTTCTCGAATCTGATTTCACAATCTGATTTTGAATCTGAATCTGAATGTGAATCTGATTTTGAATCTGATTCTCCAGACATACAAGTGACGCCTATTGCAAAGTATATCAATGTATTTTAACCGACAACTTCAAGGAATTCAAGCCAAGTTGTTAAAACAGAACTACTACTAACAAACCGACTTTGATAGAAGTTAGCTTGCTTGCTGGCGAGAGAACGTTGAACGCAAATAAGATTGAAAAAGATTCCTCTGCTCTGTAGCTGTAGAAAGCTAAAATGTTTATCAATGTGTTTCATATGATCGCATATGATACAGTCATTGTTTTATAAGAAACTAAGGTCCGGTGCTGGTGAGCAGTTTCTTACATTTTTGTGCCATTTTGCTATCAACAGTTTCTTATGTGTTTCTTATACTTTTAATTCCGGAACTGTAGAGTTAATTTTGTTTACTAACTCTACACTTCCGGCACTAAACGCTCGTCCCAAATTACTTGGTAAGATCTCAAAACAAGTATTAATAACATATTTCGCACTAGACTTGCCACAAGTCTGTTTCGTCAACTGTAATAAGTCTATTTGAAAGTATGCTTTTCCCTTCAATTTTTTTTGACGAACTTTTTGTGACGAAATAGACTTGGGGCAAGTCTAACTTTTGTACTCAAAATAATGTCCAAACAGTTGCTATAACTGTAAACTGTCAAAACATTTTGAGTGCGATAGGAAAATTTAAATTGTAAATTACTAAAGTTTCTTAGCTTGTTCAATTCAGGTAGGGTTGTTTCTCAACTTTCGAAAAATTGAGCCTACCGTTTCTTATAAGCGGTTTCTTATAAAAAAATACGTGTAGTTTTAAGTTTTGCTAAAATCTATTTCATTTCATTTTTCATTTCATTTTAATGGCTAACCACTCTCAAAATGTTCCTCGAGAGTTAACTTGAACGTATATGCCTCGTGTGTTGGTATTTCTGCTTTTACATTAGAAATATCAATCTTGAATTGAAAACTCAAATTTGCGTCCACCTCTGCAAACCAGAACTTTGAAGCACATTGAAATTTAGAACTGAAATTAATGAAAAATTCAAAAATTTCCCAATGGATGACTGGGGGGGGGGGGTTGACTTCTGGAAAACAGAATAACACAAGATCTAATACTGTATTGTTCAAATTTGATCAAGGCTATCGTTGATAAATACGCTGTGCCTTAAGAATTTGCTTAGGCCAAGAGGATAACGCTCTGGTTTGCAGGGAGAGGCAAATTTGAGCTTTCAAGATCAACAGGTCTGCTCTCAAAGCACCAATACCAACAAACGAGGTACCTATGTTCAATTTTAACTATCGAGGAACATTTTAGAGTGATTGTAGACATTGATTGAAGCTAAATTCACATCGCTAGAGTCAACCAAATCCGTAAACATTTTTAGGGACACCCGGGGTATAGCTTGCTTGTAGGAGTGACAACACATGTTTTTGAAAGCTAATGTTCTTCTGCAGAACTGGTAGACCCACTGCTGAAAGAGATATAGTGATGTATTTCATGAATAAGTTCTCTACTAAAAACCAACATTTAAGAAAGCATTACGATAGCAAAGCAAACTGTGCACTTTGAAAGTTCAAAGCTGAAATACATATTTCCATGTCATGTTTGTTGTTGTTGTGGGTAGATGTATGTATACAATGTCCTTCGGTACAATCATGTGACCTTTTTTCTCACGAATAATTGGTTTTGTTAGTAGATATGAACTTTTCTCCAACGTTCCTCAAAGTAATTTGACCTCGAAATTTGCAATTTGTGTTTCCTTGTTGGTTTCAGTTGTCCAGCTGACGCCTTGAGTGCTAAAGACGGCATTTCCGAGTTCAGTTATCTCATCTAGATGTTGAACTGTATAACCAGGGGCGGATCCATACCACTGCTAGTAGTCAGATTGTCAGATCTTTGTATCTGACAAGGTCCTCGCCTACTCGCAAGGCCACACCCAAGTATTTCGAATAACCTCACCTTGGAACCAGGGGGGGGAGGATACTCCCCGGGTACTCATATATTTTTCCGTACGGGGACGTGCCGCCGAACAGGGTGTCATTTTCAAGATTCCTACTCCGGGACAGGGTATCACTTTTGTATAGTCGGCTCCATATTTTGTATAGTTGACTACGTAACGTCGTTGTAAGCCATTTGCACTCTGCGAATGTGATTTAAATCGTTTGGATGGCAACAATTCCGCTTTTTTGATAGATTTCTATCAAATTTCTATCAAATTCCGAGGGCCTCGTAGACTAACTAATTCAGTCCCAATTCCCGCTTCGTTCATTGAATTGGATGACGGCACTACGCTTCAAGTGGGACTGATAATCAAACTAACTAAAAATCCGGCCACAATCGCCAAAAAAATGGCGCGACCAATCAGATTGCAGAGTAAACCATTCCATTCCATGTTAACTATTCCGTCATTCCATAATTCCAAATGAACTATTCTATCATTCCATTCCATAATTCCATATTCCATATTTTAGAGATAGCCGGAGAGAAAGTTGAGACCTGGGCAAGTCCAGCTACTGTCTGGCGAAAACATTGATTTATTTATAGACCTTGCCTGTGAACAGTGAACCTTGTGTAACGTTTAATAATTTGCTTCTTTTTCAATCAAACATGTATCCATCATCTACGTAGAGAAAGAATATTGTTCCACACCTCAAGTGACACTCCCAAGTAACACAAAAGAATTATTATAGAATTCAATTAAATCTGCAGTAATGGTTGAATAAGGACAACATGATTTATGATCCTTTTAAAAACTACTGGAATCCAAATAGAGCAGTGATTGTGCCATTATATGTTTTGATCACGGGTAACCACAAGAGTAACCATTAGAGTAACCAAAGTTATCATTATTTTCTCACGGGTAACCATAATATTTAAAAGGAAAGTTATATGTCCTTTTAAGAATTTTTGGTTACCCGTTATTACCCGTGGTTACCCGTGCTTATTAATAGTTTGAAATCATAGTTACCAGTGTGGTTACCCGTGTGGCTATCCGTGCCAAAGCCCATGCCCATCAGTGTATAGATAAGATAATGGTGATGCAAAATTGCAAATACCACATAGTCCTAAGATCGCACCATCTTAGCGAGAAGCTGCCATATTTATTACCATAGAGATTTTTCATACCAAAAGGCGCCATTATTTCTGAATATAAGTTTCTTCATTGGAATTATGGATGAATGGCCTGAATTTATTTCTCTATCAAATAATATTAAAGGTGTCAGGTCATCAATAAATCATTTAGCAGTTTACATAGAAATCAGGGAAACATGGCCCTGTAGTTGTTTTGATTGAAGATGTTTTCTTCTGAGAGAAGTTTTCTTCATTAAAGATGTCTGGTCACCAATCAATCATTTAGCAGTTTAGTTAAAAACTTGGGAAAGCATAGCTGGGGTGAGTGTAATGTTGATACCCTTTCCTGCATGAATTTTTTTGAGTCCATAGAAAAAATTATTTTTGCTTAAAATAATTTCATAATGATGTGAATAAACTATTTTCAGGCAAATTTTGACATTTCCATGACAACATGACGTCATGTCAAATTGTTGTTCCACAACAACATCATGCGGGAAGGGTATGAAAATGTTGTTGGTAGTGAAAACTCAAAATATCCAAAAAGGTGGTTTCTGTACATCATTACACACCATTGTAAGCCAGGCAACCAAAAAATAAATTATCAGTTTAAATAGGGATTGTGGGAGGAGTGAAGACCTGACTGCAGAATATCCCTTTGGACAATAACGACATATCTGCTGCTTCTCCTCAAAATCTGGTATATGTCCAACATCATCATAGCGAATATCATTGATTGGCGTTGCTACAGCATGAGTTTTTGTCTTCTTCTTGGGGGGAGGGGTAATTGATGGCCGTCCTCTTCTTAGCTGTGTGCTCTTTCCAGCAAGTGTCAATGCATTTGCTACCATAGACTGAAATGTAATAAGTGTCATTTCATCTTTGCTAGGAACACCCAATTGCATGCAGTGCCTTCTGTAGAGAAGCCATCCATTGATGACTGACAAGCCAATGCAATAGTATACAATATGCATGTAATATTTTGTAGAACGCAGTGTTATGCGGTAAAGTGCCATCAGCATATCGCATAAATCTACTCCCCCTGCAGATACTGCATAAGTGCAACGGAAGTGAAATAGTTGTCAAAATAAAGCTTATAGCCAACATTGCTTTGTAGTGATGATGATAGGCGAGCAACAACATTACCCCCTACACCTAAATTTTCCCCCAATTCATCTTGATTCCCCTTTGGAGAGGCACCAGTGTAGACTTCAAAATCGTAAACCATGCCACTGACTCCACAACGTGCCCAAACTTTTATTCCCCATTTATGAGGTTTTTTGGGAATGTACTGCCTTAGTGGTGACCTACACTTTGTTGGAATGATCTGTTCGTCAATTGAGTGCTTTTCTTCTTGTGGAACTTGCTTACATTTCCTCTGAACAGAATCAATTACTGGCCTTACCTTGAAGAGTTTGTCAAACTCTGGGTGATCTTTTGGTACCATGTTAGAGTTGTCATTGCAATGAAAGAAGCGTTTGATTTTGTCAAAGCGGTTTACAGTCATTGTTTCTGAAATACTTGGGATGTTCAATTCTTTTGACCAGTACATTCTGTACTGGGGGATTTTGTAGATGCCCATGATCAAAAGAACACCAATATATTGCTCTATCTCACTGGAAGTTGTAGCAACTGATGATCCATTTGTCTGCACAGAGTACAGATTTGTCTGCTCAGATATGTGAGCTATCAGCTGATCATCAAAGAATTGCTTGAAGTATTCCATTGGTGTCAATACTTCATTGGGTGGATTTGGAAGAGGTTCTCCAATGAACATACTGTTTACCTTTGCAGGTTCCCTCCTGCGCCATCTTGGTGTTGGGCCTTTTCTACTTGCTGCAGTTGATTTGCTTTTTGCTGCTAAATCTTTGGTACCTGGTGTACCTTCAGACGTGATATTGAAATTGACTGCATTATCAGGAATCGGCTTCCCCTGGAAGCTTACAAAATCATTCTCTTCATGTTCATCATCATCATAATCAACGTCATAATCATCATCATCAGGGTCATCATCACTATCATCTTTATTACTTTCATACATGTCTCTGTTGGTATTGTCATCCTTTTCCTCATCTTCATCACCCTCGTCATCCTCTACATCACTATTGAAAGCATCAGGGACAACAATCCCTAAGTTTGTTTCCTCTTGTACAATCCCACGATATGTTATTCGAATATGATTTGTCGTTTTACTGCCATAAAAGGAAGTAGTTGGTATGCTATTTGCCATCTTAGAAATTGAGCATTGTTTATCTGGAATAAAATAAAACAGGTCAATCACTTTCATCTGATTATGATGAGTATCCTATGAAATGTTTCATCCTCTTATATTCAATCAATAATTATCCTCTAAAATAATCTCTCTAATTTTGGTCCCCAAAAACCCCCAGCCCCCACCAAAACAAAACCCCTCCAAACAGTCTGCCAGACCTTCCCTACCCACCCCTTCTGTTGTGTAAATAACAAACTTTCACAAAACTTCTGAAATTACATCAGTATGTATGCAGGATACAGTTCATAATGTGTTTATAAGTAGTACACTGTTATGACCCTTCCTGCATGATGTTGTTGTACAACAACAATCATGTCTACATGCCTGCTATTTAGCTAAACAAAGAACTTTACTAAACGACCTCCTAAATGTATATAACTAAGCTAGTTGAAGTAGAAAATATTTTTTATCATGTAAAAAAGTAGCTTACCTTAGCATGGAGAGTGTTTAAAAGCAGCGGTCTGGTCACACTTCCGAAAACTGTTTAGGCCACAATTGTAGGAACGCCAGTACTTCATGTAAGCAACCATAAAGGAATTCTTATTGAATGTTCACATGGACTACCTGTGCCCTGTCAAACCACAGGGTCCTCAGTCAAAAATGAGCTCCTGTGCAGCGACAGCTTTGTTTCAAAAGATTGTTGTTGAGGAACAACATCATGCAGGAAAGGGTTAAACCAGACGAGATATGTATGCTTTTCAGCATGAACTTTATAAATATTTTTGCCAGGCCACAGGGCTGATAATATTCAAAGCACTCGAAGTTTGTGGAGACACCAGTGAGAAACAGCATTCAAGAACCGCAAGACACAGTTGATGTTAATGCACAGACGTGATCTAAAGGAGATATTCAACTGTTGCACGCAGCTACTTGAGGTCAAATGGCCACACCTGAATACAGGTCCTCAAGGAATTAGATTAACAAGGTCTAACGGTTTTTGGCAGATGCGCTCAAAAACGGGAATAATATGGAGTGTCAAATCATCATAGTCCAATCAACGGCTGTAGGAAGATGCAATTGTTGGCATAAGCCCACTACATTAACATACCGTGAAACTCTTTAGCCCCCCCCCCCCTCTTTTCTGGTCTCCTTGTCCTTCAAGTCTCCAATGATAGTGTGCATTTTGTTTCTGCACGGAGAAATTGATCTGGTAATCATCAGTGGTTTTTGCAGCATGATTCAGAACCAAGCAGTCATAAGAAGAGCTAAACTTGCTAATTTTTAAACAAATTACAAGATCAGTTATATCAAGGAAAATAATTTGGTGCTTTGGTCTACTTAACAAAAAAATAAATTTGAAGGCCAGGCTTGCATTTACATGTTAGTGATTTTCAAATAGAAGTACTTTTTGGGACACTCCGTAAAATATAAACATGAATCTACAAACATTTCTTTCTTCCTCTTATAGCGTAACAATGAAGTCTAAACTGGCATTCCAAGCAGTTTTGTTCATTGCATTGGTTCTTCATTATGCACATGCTGGCAAGAGGTGTAAACAAGTTTATCCCCATGACTTTTGCAATTGCTTTAATGAAAATTCGGGCATCTTTTATAAGTGTAGAGATGATGCTCCTACATATCCATCTTTGGTAAGATGCGGTATAACATATCGGCAAGAAATATGTCAGTGTGTACGCCAGTATAACATAAACAATAATATGAAAAAGCGATGCAAGAATCCCAAGAATTTGCCAACTTCGCGATGACGTTTATCTTCACAGTACATTGTCTAAACATATGAAATCTTATCAAATTTGAACTTTATCATTCAATTTAGCAGAATAATAGTTGTGTAAAGCTTCAGTTAAAGGGAATCAAAGCATATAACAAATTCTAGCCTATCAGATATCAGTATTTCCGGTTGATATAGATCCGTTACCCAAATATGGTTCTGCACATGTCACGGTCTATTGGCTTTGCACAGCTACTTTTATCAAATGCTTATATATGCTTAGATTTCCTTTAAATTGCCAACGTTAGCATCCATCAATTTTCTTACTTTCATTTTTGGGTTACTTTCAAGAGTCATCGTCACCCCCAGGGTCCTTTGCGGGCACACTGAAATTTCAAATTGTCTCATAATGAAATTTGGCCTTAGCGGAACCATGGATCCACGCAGCAGTAGTTGAACTGATCGAAAAAATTTACTTTGTTTAACTGTTCCATCAGCTCAGCGACTGCACTGTGTGGATCTACAGTTTGATTGGATTTTCAGACCACGGGGGGGTTCTTCCATAATGGTACCTGGGGATGTGCCGCGAGCAAGGGTATACTTTTTCGGACTTCTAGTCTAGCCAAGGGTATCCTTTTTTGCAATTTTGGCCTAGCAACGGTCTAGCCAAGGGTATCATCTTTGACAATATTGGTCTGACGAACGGTCATGATATCATATTTGGTACAAATTTGACAAATGGCCCAGGAAATTGTCAAAATTGGTCTAGCCAAGGGTACCATTTTCATAAAAATTGGTCCAGAGAATGGTCAAAAATGGTGTAGCCAAGGGTACCATTTCGTAAAAATTAGTCTAGCCTACGGTGCCATTTTGAATATGCTCGCGGCAGACCCCTGCCCAAAATTTGGCCAAGAGCCCCCCCCCCCCCCCGTGTTTCAGACATTCTGAAAATGTGAAAATGTATCTTATCCGCAAAGGACCCCGGGTGACAATGGCTCTTTAAGCGCTACAACTCATTTGAATGAAGTTATCTAATCAAAATTTCCCGAGCACAGCATCAGTGGAGATCAGCAGGTGGTGTTTGTTACTTGTGATCGCCAGGAGAGACCTGGGCTAAAAGTAACAGGGGCAAGTTGTAACAGAGGGCATTTTTCTGCCGATATTAAAGCTGTTAAAGATATTAAATGCATTTTTCCAGAACAGTGCATTTTCACACCTTGTCGGTCTGGGGCAAGTTGTAGCAAAACAAAATAAAATCCACCAAAAGTAAGTAAGTTCTTTCTGAATGCTATTCAGTTAAAAAACAATTATGTGATATGATTGATGTAGAATTAGAGTTTACTTAGAGTAAAATCGAGTGAAACTGATGTATTCAGCACGTGACTTTCAAGATTTTCAGATAATGAAATAACACTGTTGAATGAAATGTAGTTTCTGTATTTTTGAGTTCACTTTTCATTTCGTTCTGCAACAACTTGTCCCGGTACCTGTTACAATTTGCCCTAAGCTCGGGGCAAGTTGTAACACTCTGATCTTGATTTTCACTTGCAATTTACCGAAAATCTAAAAGTGCCATGCTTGTGAAACAACGTATGTTCAATAGCCAATGGAGAAATAGAACACGTGGTGGTATAAAGAGTACAGGTCCTCGTTTTTCTCATAAGGAGAAAATTTCATTTTTCGGAAAAATGTTACAACTAGCCCCGGTCTCCCCTACTCTTTGCTCGGCGACCAAAATTATTCATTTGGAGGTGCTGGGCCCAGAGTATTGATTCACAGTGCAGTAGGTGAATGTGAATTGAACTAAAGTAAAACTTGTCTGTGAGTTCAACAACTGCAACGCGGATCCATGGTTTCCCCTTTGGCCAAATTTGATTTTCAGGCGGTCTGAAGTATGAGCATACCTGCAAAGGACCCTGGGCGACAATGGATTGTTTCATTAAAGATTGTAAAAGTACGCTGCAAATTTGCGCATCATCAAAGGAAGGTAGAAAAGAGACGATGATGTGATGAAACATTTTGAAACTCCGTCGGCACAACAAAACAACATTTTTCTATTAAAGGGAACGTAAGCATATAAAAGTGGCTCAAGCCACTTGCGGTCAAATTCTAGCCTATGAGATATCAGTATTTCCTGTTGATGTAGATCAGTTACCCAAATATGGTACGGCACGTGTATCGGCCTATGGTGCGGCGGTGTATCGGTCTTTGCAAGGTTATTTTTATCGAAGGCTTTTATATGCTTAGATTCCCTTTAATATATGATGATTCATGTAGCAAAGCAAAATGTTCTTTTCATCTTGTATCATGAGCGTGCGGAAAATTTGGTTGCCCAATAAGAAATCTACTGTAAATACGAAAATTTTCCCGACTTAAGGCAGATTCCTGCCCGGTTGTGGCAAATTTTTGCTATTGTATTGATGTTTAGAAACGATATAGACATCGATATAAACCTCGATATAAACTTGCAAAAGCGAAAATTGTGTTGATCCACGGTACCTCTCTTGTTAAAGTCTTTTAGATATCCTCAAATGTTGATGTGTAATACAGCTTGAGAACGACATTGCTTCATTATGATGAATTAGCTTTAATACTTAATCATCTGTGTATAAAGATTCAATTGCTTATGAAATGATCCTTTAAAGTTCATCACTAAACGCTATGTTTTTGTTAAGAAATCTTTACACATAAACAGGTTGAAGTGCGCTACATAGTCCCAGATCACTAGTTGCATTGATATATAATGACATTAAAGCCACCCTAGCATCATACATCGTTCAAGTTAACTGTGGAAACTTTTGCCAGATAACACTTGCCTGATAGATCTGTGAATGCATGTACACATACATACCTATGATTATGTTTTCGATTCATTCATATTCTTTCCTGGTACGTTTGATTTAGTTGATTGGTCTTGTTTAACCCTAATCCATATGGGGGTGGATTCCATCCCTCTCCCCTCGAGGCTTTGTTTGCCGCGTTATTAAACGACATTTGCTATGTCCCCTAGCCTCCCTGACTTTTACAAATTAGCTATTAATGGTGGAAATATTTTTGAACAATAGGACTCACAAGTCACGTGACATGTCCCTATTTAGAAGGAGGTAGCAGCAAGTCATTGTTTTTCAATGATTTAAATGGAATTATTTGATTGAATTATGAAGTATTATATAGCAAACGAATCAGTAAACAAAGGGCTTTAATTTGATACCAGAATTTCTGGAATTTGAAGATGTCAGCATCTTTTATAATGACGTCATTTTGGCTGCCATTTTGGAATAATTAGCAATTTTTGTCAAATTTGTTTAAGCTTTTTCAATGAAAAACACTCTATTGATACATTTGTAATACATTATCACCATTTTGCAGGTTCTTTGGTCTCTTTTTACATAGAACAAATTAATAGCACAAATGACGTCACCAGAATCGGCTAATTTGTGCCAAAATGTCACTCCATAATCGTTATTTTTAATTAAATAACATTTTATCACCAAATATGTTGACAACGTGAAAAAAAACTGCATAAAGTTCATGCAAAATCTTCTTTAATCTCTAATTCAACTTGGAAGCCTGATTTTCACAGATTTTCAGCTTCGTGACGTCGCTGTGACGTCACAATACGTGGCAGCCACCCCCAAATTACGCTACGAGCTACAAATTACTTGTTCTGTAACTGTGCCAAGTTGCATTGGATTCTGATGAGTCTAAGGCACTTTTCAGAGAGTGGGTGGAGAGCACCCCCTTCCCCCCCCCCCCCATAAATGGCAGATCGAGAAGAGCCCATATGGATTAGGGTTAAGTTTACTTGCTTGTTACTGCCACCGCGGTTTCGTCATTTTGAAATTTTTGGTAGTGAGCCACCTTAAGTGCAGATCCACCTTAACCGTAACGGTTAAGGTGGATCTGCACTTAAGGTGGCTCACTACCAAAAATTGCAAAATGACGAAACCGCGATAAGGTGGCTCACTACCAAGTAAAAATAGGCAAAAACATTAACTCGCTACCAAAATAACGTTAAGGTGGCACACACTTGGTGTCCTATCGCTCATGCTGCCACTCATAGTTTTCCTGTGGTGTATTGTAGCATGAATGATAATTATGATTATGATGATGATAATGATGATGATGATGATGATGATGATAATGATGATGATGATGATGATGATGATGATGATGATGATGATGATGATGATGATGATGATGATGATGATGATGATGATGATGATGGCGATGACAATTTGCCAACAATAGGCGATTATGCTTAAAAGGTAAGTAGTGAAGAACTTTTATCAATACCAAAATGCATTGTGTTTGAATTACGAATCTTTAACGATGGAACCCACTCACCTTTAAAACAGATGATATTGAAATTCACACAAGAACGCACGAAAATTTGTACCTGCAGGGAAATGTAGACGGGAAATTACTGCTGCAATCTTTATGATACAAGAAGATTTGTCTTAACACAACGTTGGCTTCGTTTTCCTAGAGCCTGCCTCTTAGTCTAAATGAAAATATTGCTAGAGCTTACTTTGGGTCCAATTTTAGTGGCCTATTTATTAGATTTAGGAGCAGTAACGATCAAATCATTGCCGATAGAATTATCGCCTAGTACCCCTCTGGTGCATATATCAGTTTGCCAAGGAGACATCAGCATAATTTCTCAAATCTTAATTTCCAAAAAATGCGTTTGGTGAATTTGCAACGGTTGAACAGTTTTTGCAATCAATTGAAATACTTCATTGGATATCTATTTTTGGAAATTGTTATTAGAAATCTAGATTAGATACCAAAATTAATTTCAAGGTGGTGCATATTAAAGTTTGCCATACGAAGACATTTCTATAATTTCTCAAATCCTAATTTCAAGAAAATGCGTTTGGTGAATTTGCAACGGTTGAACAGTTTTGCAATCAATTGAAATACCTTATTGGATATTTATTTTTGGAAATTGTTATTGGAAATCTAAATTAAATACCAAAATTAATTTCAAGATGACCTTAGTGAGCATGGTACCTGTGACCAAGGTGACTCTGCTGTTACCCCCAAAAGCCCTTAAAGATGAGATCAGAAATATTTTCAGATGCTTTGTCTACCTTCATTACAAGCACCTTTGGCAATCTTCGACCCAATAGCGTTCGAAGCTTTCATATCGACTATTTGATACGCGTTGAAAAACTTAAACTGAACTGCACATTTTTCCGATTTATCCCGGCATCTGATTCTGAGCATCTGATTCTTTTAGGTCATCCTGCAAGAAACGATATTGTCTCTAAGCCATAGCACGCGTTACGAGCTTGTGGCAAGGATAGGTTATGGCAGCCTCTTAACCCGTAAGAAACTTGTTTTTCGAAAAAAGTTTCTTGAATAATGCTAGGATCATCCAAATCCTTAGATTAAATTTTGCCGTGAAGACTTCAGTCATTAGCAATTGTAAATTCCTTATGTGAAGTGGGACCGCCTTTTCTCTCAGTAACATCGTCCCAGTATCTGATATCATATCTTTGTAATTTATTCGCAATGCCCGTTCGTGAATATGGTTAATTTTATTTCGATACAAGCGGACAGTAGCTGAATTGGGACAAAATAAATGCTTTCATTATTCGTTTCAGCTGCGCAGTATCAAAGAAATGAGAAATTCTGGAAAGAGCATGTAGCTTCTAGCATGTAGCATGTAGCATGTAGCTTCTTCTTACAAAGAGATTTTACTTGCTGATTGAAGTTGACCTTTTTGTCAAAAATCACACCCAGCAGCTTTCCTTCTGTATTCTTATTTATTTATCTTTACACTTCCGATATTTATGGAAATATTGTTACTCTTGTCTCCAAATACCATTAGGTGGCACTTGTCCTCATTCAGCTTCATGCAGTCGTTTGGAAACCATTTTGTAATTTTAAGGCCATCGCGCTCTAATGTTTTGATGAAACTTTCAATATTTATCTTCATCCTCAGCTTCCTTTCGCTGAGACAGCTATGGATCAACAACGATGCATTCACACTGAAGCCATAGAAACGTAATTTTGCAATGAGAGTTCCATGAGCAGTGCTGCTGCTATACCCCGTTTCTCTAAGGTCATTTTACAAGTTTCTATTGGTCTTACAAGTGCATGCTGGGTTCCATAGGCAACTCGAAATCCACACAAAAGAGGAGAAAGGAAGCTAAGGGCATGAAATTTTATATTATTGAAGTCGACGGAAAGGTTTGAATTAAAATTCTTCGGAATGAATTTTTCCAGTTTTTGGACACAAAGTCCTTTTTTCCAGAACACATTTCTTTTCCGGAGGGACCATTATGGGAACGAGATCGCATTGGCATTTTTAATGCTCTGCCCTGCCATTTGGTGAAAGAAATATTTTTCAAAACTTTGGGAGCAGAAGATTCAGAAACTTTGAGAACTTTGAGATCAATCAAAGTCTACCGTTTTCAGAATTGGTACAAGTCTATTTCATATTTCCCAATACACGAGTTTCTTTTTTTGTGATGTAAGAGCTGATTTTCTTTCAAAGAATTCTCTCAATGAACTGCGAGTCTTAAAGTCTCTTTTAGGGTTAAGTTTCACAATTTATGGTAACTCATTGAGGACCGCCAACATGTCATTGTGAGCCCAGATATTTACAAAAAACTGAACCACTTGAAATATATTAGTCTACGTTTTCAGGGTGTTTGCAAATCAAACAAGTCTCAAACTAAAATAATTTTATCTGTGATGATTAAATAATTTTCTTCATAGCTGTTAAAATCGTTATTAACATCTTTTATTCCGTTTGCTGTTCAAGTTTGCTTTATGCTTGTTCCTATGCAACTCTTCCAATTGTCTCTTCCTCCAACTGGATTTTTTTAAACATCTCCCGAACGATGCTAGCTATAACGCTGAAACTTCCTAACTTTTGCTAAAATTTAATTGGTCATCAGAAAATAAAAATTTCAATACATATTGTTTGACCACATTTGGAGAGTGATCACAAAGGAATTCTTTAAAATGGCTCTAATTTCATTCTTTGTTATTGAATTTCAATAACATATACACTATATACCATTCGATTTGTCTCGATGAGTGCTTTCATTTGATACATAACTTATTTGAATTAGCTGACACTGACAATAAATTAAATCTTTGACGTCATAGGTTTTTATGACGCCATATTTTTAATTAATTAGTAATTTTCGCATGCAAAACTCATGGAATGACTTCAAATATTGATGAAAGTACTTGATTTCACCAAATATATTCGAAATTAGTGGTTTTTAATCATCTTTATGGAGCAAACAGCCTTGCATTGAATCAAATTGTCATTAACTAATTAGTTAATTAATTAGAAACTAAGAATATCCGTATGAAACAATATAAAACTACAAATTAGTGTTATCAAGCAGCTACTTGGATGCTTTTTTTGTCGATTTTATCCAGTTGCAACCAATCATGTGACTTTAGATTGATTGATGCTATTTTTGGATTTTCCATTGTTCAACTATGACACATTGCAAGTTTCATCGTCATAGCTGTTATAGCTACATGCGGAGAAAATTAGGGGGGGGGGGACGCACAAGTAGAAAATCTCTTTTTTCCTTCTACTTCTACTTCTACGAATTTAATCAATTACTTCAATACTGAAGGCTCTGTTGATGTAAAGAAAAAACAAAAACGAACAAACAAAAACAAAAAACAATTAAATAAAATAAAAGAAAATAAGACGAAAAATAAACGAAAAATTTATTTATTATTTCATCGAAAAGAAAGAATATGATAAATAAGTTAAGTAACAGAGCAGCAATTCCGTGACTAAGATAGTATTGTTTAATGTTGATATTTTACCCTATGAATTTAGTTGATTAACTACTATTTGACCTTTATGAGCAAAGTACTTGTGGCAGTTTACTTTAAAATGAGAGCACAACAAATCAGATCACCCTACTGAAGCCAAACTGTCTGCAGTGATTATACACTACAGTATTAAAACTACATCTATAAATGGTGTTTGGAACTATTTTTTATTAAGAAGTTGATCTACTACTATTTGACCTTTATGAGCAAAGTACTTGTGGCAGTTTACTTTAATATGAGATCACAGCAAATCAAATCATCCTACCTCCTACCGAAGGCAATCTTATCTACACTGATTGTTCACTACAGTATCAAAGCTACAGCTGTAGGTGGTATTGGAACTACTTCTAGAAATCAAAAGAAAAGACTGTTACTGCGAAGGTATGTGCTCATTTTTTCATTTATCTTTACAGTTATTTATTGTTTGCTTAGTTTGTTGTAGAGGAAGGTTGGATTAGCAATTTTTAACCCTATTTTGGTTGGGGTGGCAAATTTGCCCCCCTACCCTCTAGTAGATTTTTTGTTATAACTCTGGCAGGAGAACCATTATGAACTTTCTGACTTTTTGCTGCTTATTTTGCAACGACTTAAAAACTTTTATAAATACATTTTGACAAATGAGGGGGAGGGAGATAATTTTCCGGAACTGACTCTGTCAAAATCATCAATTCTGGAAAATTAATTTTGCGAAAAAATTGCTAAATTGCAGTATTTTGCAAAGATATTTTGCAGGGTAGTGCTATTTGATGTAATCTATCATAATTGTTATGTTTGGATGGAAATTGTGCTCCAAATTAATTTTATCGCATTTTTCCTGATTTTGACCGATTTTGGCACTTTTATGACCACACAAAGATTAACTTTAGGTTAATTTTCATATTCTCAGTCATAAAATCTGGGACTATTAGTGCACCAAATCTGGTTTCTCTATCTATTTCCAGTCAACCCCTACCAACCAAAATAGGACGTGTCATATAGCCCAACCACTATAGGGTAAAACAAGACATTTTTAAGATACCAAATTGGGATGCCTCAAAATCCTCCGTCAGTCAGGAAGAAAATTTGCCGAATTTTCCTTTCCAAACACAAATCAGGTAACGTGAATTCCGGAAAAAGTTTGCGTGAAAACGTCAATTTTAAACATTTCTACTGTGAATTCGTGATTTGTTGTAGCCTCTATTGGGGGGAGGGGCATATGCTCTACATAATACCATTTTGCTGTACATGATTCTTGGTTGTACTATAATGTCACCCCAATGTCACTTGGTCGAATCTTTCCCATAAAATGTATCAGAATATATATTGCTCAATCCAGAATCTTTCGAAGAATAGCTACAAGGACTATTGTCTGTGATCTGGCGCTATCATCTTGATTTGTCTCTCCTTTCAGCAAACAGAAAGACAAATGGATATCAAAATTGCAGCCTTGTCAATGTTGCTTTTGTTCGTTGCTCTCAGTTATGGAGAAGCAGCAAAAAGAAAGCTTTGTAATCAAAAGTATCCGCAGAAATTTTGCACATGTAGATACAGATGTTGGAGAATCTACTTGGTGTGCCATCATATAACAGAAACTAGAGAGGATGTTTATACATGTATTGGCATTAGAGAGAGATGCGTCTGTGCATGTGCTAGAAAATCTGGCATTGGGGCTCTTGTGAAAGGATGCGATCGATCTTAAGTATACTCAGGGATTCCAGAACCTGTTTAGAGAATATAGTCTCTTGAGATTCCTGGAAATGTCAATTTAGATGATAAACCTTTGTGTGATTTGCTTCTGTTATGAGATTCACTGTATAATTATGTATAATTGATAAGTACACGTTTTTTGACAAGAAACAGATTTAAGAAACTAGTACTACGGTGACCAAAATTTCAAGAAACTCTAGTACTATGTTCAAGAACAATCAAGAAACTCTAAAATTGTATTTCTAGAATAAGAGTCTGTAGATTAGGTTACTGGCGGTGGTAATCGGAAACTTAAGGTAAACTAAGTATCTTCATAAGAAACTTTAATCAAAGACAAAAGTCAAAAGTACCAGGTGAATGGACCGGTATTTTGGACATATTTTCCTGAAATTTTTTGGTTTCTTACTTTGCCTGCTTTTCTTTGACAACGATATTATTTGGACTGATCTTGGCGGTGGTTTTCGGACAGTCGCGGTGGTTTTCGGACAGTGAGTTCAAGATGCAGAATGTGCCAAGAAAATTATTTTTCTGTTTATACTTGGCAAGTATTCTGTCTATTACCTCTTTTGCTTCATTTTTCTTGTCTTTTTTTCTATTCTTGAATGCGAAAACAATGGTTTGACTGTCGATTCTTGAAATGACATTCTAAAGAGCTCCCGGAACACACAAAACAATCTAAAATCTAAGAGATACGTTCGAAAAATGTTGTTTTCATCTCATTACTATTTTCGATTGATTCTATATATTTATGAATGAAATGCTGAAGTCCAAATAACATTCAAATCCGACCTTCATTCATGCTCCCAAACAACTGACTTATATGGTGTCCGAATATGACATCCGCTGTCCTCCCTTCAGTGAAACTGTTTTAAGTCTTTGGCATAATGCTATGCGTTATTTACATGCTAGACATCCAATTTATGTGATTCAGAATTTTGAATCAGGGATGTAATATTCGCAACGACAACTTCTACACTGCCAAGCACAACGAAAGCAACTTCTTTAGCGTGTTTTACATACATAAAGGCTTTTCATAAAGTTGTTTAGTATCCATAATTTTTTGCGAATTTCAGCGAAACCCAACCCTTGTTTATGGAAAATTTGCCGAAAAAGGACCCTTGTTTAGAGAATTTTGTGCCCAAAAACCCACCCATATGGGCGGCACATACCCGTACCCTGAACATGTCATGTACCTCCCCCGGGGGCTCAAATCTTTCAAATCTCTGAAAAGGTCGGTGTAAAATTCAGTTTTCTTTGAATTGCATGGCTTGAAAGGAACTTTCGGTACTTTACTGTAAATCTGCCGTGGACATTTGTTGATATCTTCATTATTTTCAAAATGGCGGCATTTTAGTTATTTTGAAAAAATTCATAGATAATTTTGAAAAAGTTTAAATCATCGTAAATCCTAAACTAATTGAGGAAACATTATATAACCTTCAAGAAAACCATAGTTTATGAAGGTCTGCAGTTTGGTGGCAAGCAGAAATCTGTAGCTTTTCTAGTTTAGCATTTAGAAATTTGATGTTGTCATCGCCTCAAATTTGATAAATGCCGCCATATTGAAACTAATCAAGAAGTCAATAAATTGCCACGGCAGATTTTAACAAAAAACCTAAGTTCCTTCCAAACCATTTATTTCAAAGAAAACTGTAATAGAATTTTACACCGATCTTTTTAAAGATTTGAACCCTATGTTGCCCATTGCTAGCCTGCGTGCAGACTCGACTATCCTAAAATGTTTTAGGATAGTCGAGTCTGCACGCATGCTACCCATTGCAAGCTAAGTTACGGGTAGCCTTATTAAAAACGTTTAATTAAGAAGTTCATTAACTGTGATTCGACCTTTACGAGCAGAATACTTGTGGCAGTTTACTTTGAAATGAGATTACAACAAATCAGATCACCCTACTGAAGGCAAGCTTTCTGCGCTGATTGTGCACTATCAAAACTATAGTTGTAAGTGGTGCTGCAACACGGTTGGAAATCAAAGAAAACATTGTTTACTGCCAAGGTATGTGCTCATTTTTTCATTTATCTTTGCAGCTATTCATTATTTGGTTAGTTCGTGGTAGAATAGGGTTGTGTTAGAAATTTTTAAACAAGACATTTTACAGCTGAATAATCTAGCTTCAAATTAAGCTACCAAATTAGGATGCCTCAAAACCCTCTGTACGTTGATAATTTTCGGCTTGAAATGCACCCATCTAATGACAAAGAAAAGTTTTCTGCGAAGGCCCTGAAAACATTCACATCATTTCTCGGTGTGCAATGGTTCTTTGATTCTCGAATTCAGAATTAAAGAAACCCAACTTATTTTTGTCTCGTAAGATTTTCGATAACCCAAGAATACTTTTGCAAAACATTCAAATTGTTTATTTTCGCGGACATTATCACGTAACGTCTAAATTTAGATGGACTATGTCTGTATGTTTGAGTATTATTCACGTCCTCTATCTAAAACCCTTTTCACAAAATGGCTCGTATGAATAAGTATCCTAGACTAATTACATAAGTCTCAGCATCGATCATTGAATTGGATGGTTATCGCTCCTACTTATATGAGGGAAAATGAAAAATCAGATTTGAAAATTTTCAACGAATACAAGGAATCACGTTGTAAGTCTCTACGTAATTACGTATCCTAGGCTGCAGGACATCTATTGCTTAGTTTATTTACTTTTGTAGCTCGACTAATTGGCCTCATAAAATTCATTTATTTTCATTTTTTCATCACATTTACAACAGGATTGAATGAGTAGCAGATTTTAGCTATTCTAGGAAGAGCCTCAATCGAACGATATTGTTGTTGATGATGATGATAATAATTCATGAAATAACATGTCAGTTAAAACTAACTACATATGATTTCATTTCTGGGGCGCTTACAAACAAAACAGAACGGTTGATTATACAATATACGGTTATACAATATGAGGTTATACAATATGAAGTTATACAATAATGAGGTTATACAAAAAAAGGTTAGAAAACATTACAATATAAAATAACTACTCATGTAAATAATACACTACTTACAGATTAACTAACTTGAAAATGAAAAATGCGCAGAAGGATGACAATCTTCTTATTAGTTCAATGATTATATTTTATACATTAGAAACGTAGTTTGTACTCTTTTAGAGACTTGACATAATCTTTAAGGGGAGCTGTTTTGTTAAGTTCGGACTGTTGAGAGTGCCATAACCTGGGGCCTTTGACGGTTATAGCTCGATCGCCAAAACGATTTTTGGTTTTTTGGTACTTCGAAATTATCACTGAAGCGAGTGGGATAGTTAGGAATGTTTGATCTAGTTTGGAATAAATTCTGAAAAGCATCTGGCAGTTTTTCATTGTTGTTCGTATACAGATGCATCAGTCGTAGAATTTTCAATTCGTATTGGTCTGAGATTTTTAGCACACTGAAATCTCTGTGTATAGCATTGGTCGACGTGCATATATTTTTGTACTGTAAGATTTTGAGTACTCTATTTTGGTGTACCTGAGTTCGCTTGAGAAGCTTCTTAGGAGTATCACCATAAATTCAATGGCATAGTCTATTCTAGACTGAATAAATGCATTGTAGAGGGACTGTAAGCAATTTCTAGGAAGTAGATGTCTAACTTTACGAAATGTTGAAGCATAGCGAACTATTTTAGATCCAAATTCTTCTAGATTTTTTTCCCATGTAACTTTTTTATCTATGGTTAAACCTAAGTATTTGACGTAGCTAGGCCTTTGGATATCTTCTCCAATTTTGATGTTCATACATTTTGTAAAATTCTCGAATGTGTACGACAGTAAAAGAAGCTCTTTGTCACATCTTTCGTAAAGAATTTATCAAAATATCACTCAATCCAGACTCTTTTGGAAAATAGCAACAAGGTATATTTTCTGTGATTTGGCGTAATCATCTTGATTTGTCTCTCCTACAGCAAACAGAAAGACAAATGGATATCAAAATTGCAGCATTGTCAATGTTGCTTTTGTTCTTGGCTCTCAGTTATGCAGAAGCAGCAAAAACAAAGCCTTGTAATCAAAAGTATCCGCAGAAATTTTGCACATGTAAGAGCAAATGTTGGAAAAACTACTACAGCTGCTTTGATGAGTCAGAATCAGAAAAGGTGTCTATTGCATGTTTGTTCACCAGAGACAGATGTATCTGTAAATGCGCTAAACAATCTGGCATTGTGGCTCTTATGAAGGGATGCGATCGGTTCGGAGTATTCACAGGAAGTCCACAATCTGTTTAGAGTATAGTCTTTGAGATTCCTGGTTTTAAATATCAATTTAGATGATAAACCTTTGTGTGATTTGCTTCAGTTCGGAGATTCACATAGTATATAATTATGTATAATTGATCAACAAATGATTCGTGGGACAAATTTTGAAAATAGCCTTAAATAACGGACTCATCATATCAAACCCATAGGCGCAACAAAAACACCGAAATCAGTAGAAAGAATACTGTTAACTCCTGTGAAAGAAACAACAACCAAAATAAACCTGGAACAAGAGAAAAACTGCTAAATCCTGTAAGAGAAAATTTAATTAATCTTAAAACCCGAAAGGAAAGAAAGAAGTTAGTAACTGCTGTAAAGATCAACGTGAAATCGCCAAATACGCGTTTTGTCGCACACTCTCATCAGTTTGGTTCGTGCGAAGAACAAATTAACAATAAAACAGGCCATTTTTATTAGCAGACGAACGAAAGAAATTGAAAATCATACGCCAATAATACCTAAGCCACTTATTGGCCTAACTCAATCAACACCCGCCAAATATCAAAGTCTTTTTTTAGGCTGTTTAGGCCGTTTAGAGTGAAAAGGCAAATCCCTTTTAAAGAACAAGGACAGATTTGGCAGATTTTGTAACACAGTAGCATGAGTTGCTTTTATTGACAACTGAGTTCAAAGTGATCAGCGATTGCCGACAAAGAAAATTCTCTCATTCAGAAGTTTGCATTGGAAATTGTAGAATTAGCTATTTGAAATCCTTCAGATGCAGCAGGCTGCTTAATTTTGTTAGTTTTGTTGGATTCATTGCCTTGTATTTTCCTAAACTTTGTTATCTGTGGACATTCCTACGTACCTTATGCTTATCAAAAATTGAAGAACATGCATATGTTTTACTTTGGATGGTAATCCTTAATGTGTGAAAAAGAAAGCCCTTTGCCTAGGACAGCAAAGGTTTCAAGTGCATGGACAAATGCTCTATCAGTTAGCACTACCTGATGAGCCAAAAGAGTTGCCTACGAGTAGATTCATTATCCAACTGGAGAAAGGGTCTACGAATTAATGAGCGAAAGATTTCTAGAACTTAATTATGCAGCCTTTGTTTAGACGGGTTTCATACATTATTTTAATAGAGGATCAACGTAATTAATTGGGCAGCCGTAGCAAGCTTTATATCTTTATTTTGTAGACCCTTTATTCTTTAGGATAATAGGTCTACTCGTAGGCTACCAAAAGAGTTGACTTTATCAGATTAGCTTACCATCGTGTAGTAGGTAACAAGTCAACTTTGATAACAAAATGTAGTTGCTTCAAATCAGTTGTATTGTTTCACAGTTATGAGCGGTTTTATGAACTTGTTCAATCTCAGAAGCATTCAGAATAGGCCTTAAAGTTCTTGATCATCTTTTCCTGACAATTTAGCATGATGATGCTGAAACTACCTGAAAAAACGGCTGAAAGGAATGCCAAATTGAAAAGACAGCAACGCTGGTTTTGTATCTGGGCAATGAGATAGCCCCAATGAGTTTCATTTCCATTGCTGTGGAGACTAGATATTGGAAAATTTGATCGAGAAGTTTACTGTCTGGACCGATTCTAAGATAAAACATCTTCATAAAATCACGTGTAAATCGAGCAAAATATGATCGATTTCAACCAACCAATTTTTTTTATCTAAATTGGCATGTTTGCTACGCAGCAGAAATCACTTTGAAAAAACTGACAGGTAGGTAATGAGCTACCTTCTTGCAAACATTTCAATTCCTCTCTCTTTGCACACTATGGGTACAGTAAAACTTACTTCCAACAACCCTTTCTGCTAGAATTGTGGAGGAACATTTTTAAAAGCTTGTAAATAATTTCATAAAAAATCGAAAGAAAGATATTGCATTTTACAATCAGTCAAATGCTAAAATGATGTTATTTTTACAGTTTTGAATCATACAAAACTGCACTATTATTTGATTTTATACACCGGAATTAAGAACAGTTGCTAGCCTAAGATCAAACGTTCAAAACATACGGAGACCCTTATATGCTAGTTTTATCCGTGATTCAATTATTGAAATCAAACCAGCAGTATTTCTTAATGATTAGTTCTGTAACGAAGCCTGGACTCAAGCTTGATAACGTTTTACAGATTTCAATGATGAGCGGTTGGAGATATTTCAAAACATCTGCCCATATTTGTTTTAACGACCTTAGCCTACTTTGTTTATTTTTTCGAAATTCTTTCTTTCCAAGTACACAATTTGCTTAAAAGCAGAGGTGAGTTGGTTTTCAAGGTGTCAAAGTTCAAATTTCTTTCAATCAATTTTGATGATTGGAAAATATTTGACTAACATCATCTGCTTAAATTTCACAATGCATTCAAAGGGTTCTTTGAATATCTCTTTTGAAGTATATGCACCAAGCCAGGACATTTAAGAATGCTCTTCAAATATTTTGCAGGTAAAGGCTCTGCTGTATTAATTGTGCGAGACAATAATTCACTAAACCATAAATTTCTAGAGGCTTTGCAGTTAATCATCTCATCTCCGCAAAACATAAACAATCTATATTAGTATGATACCAAACTAAACTCCTTTTGCAGTAACGATGTAAAGCAACTTTTAGATCAACGAAAGAAGGAAACGAAACAATTATTCATATTTTCCAAAAGAAAGAAATCACTGATAGACTCCAAATGTCGATTGATGTCTTGATTACAGGGAGTTATCCACATTGTCACAGTGCAGTAAAAAGCTCAACATCATCATCTTAAGGAAGGTCAACCCTTTTCTCAGTGGTAAGTAAAGTAGGTGCATGCTCTTGCGAATCTAAGTACAGTAGCGTCCCGCATATGAGAAACAACCTTTTCAATTTCAGGTCTGACATGTTTCTTATAAAATGAGGTAAAATTTAAATCAGGGTAAAGTTTCTTATTAGGAAAATCATGCACTATCGCTCAACTACTCAGACACAATCTCTATGATTGTGATAAAAAACTTATTATTTTGATATGCATTTGTAAATTTTCACTTCCAGTAAATGATATCATTATTCCAGGAAATTTTTTTTTTTTTGCTTAGTTTTGTTAAATAAGAAAAAAGAGTTTTGGGGTATTATTTTGAAAATCAGGGTCTGTGTTTCTTAAATTTGTGTTTCTTATATGTGGGACACTACTGTATACGAAGAGCTGTGCACTTGCCACTGTGCACTTTAGAGATACAATATTTGACAATGTCAGGTTTGATAAAGTCAAGGGGTAATACCAAGCTCGTGTCTAAATGTTTACGCATGCTTATGGGCACTGCCAAGCTCGATTCCACCCATTTTTAGGCCTACTATTGCAATCGAATGTTGTTTTTCATGCAATGGCCTTTAGGATGTTTTTATAAGTGTTGTGTTTGCTGGAAATTTTTTGAACTGTTTATCTTCAGACATATCCCAAATTAACGTTTCGGGGCTTTAACTAAAGGAAATTGCTAAAAGAGCTTCAACAGTAGGAAATTGCTAGAAGAGTTTTAAAGCATTCTCTCTTAGTGGAAGAATATTTGAGGAGGCTATTTCATATTGATTGGCTAACTTACATCATTATTGCATTCAAGAGAAAAACATTTATTTTTTTCTTTCAATTATGCTTTAAAACTTTCCCAAGGGGATAATTAGCTTGATTTTGTTGCCCATGAATACGGAAGCTTGAAAACAAAATATTCTACGGCATTCTTTTGGCATCATGAGGAGGATGTGAACTTTGATAATATGTTCCTGTGAGCGTCTACTACAGAGTGTCATTTAGCCTTCAAAGCAAGGGTGGCTTAGCCTGTGTTCCAGACCACTTGGAAAGGAAAGTGGTCTGTGTAACGGAGCACTAATCCGTGTTCAGAAATTTCTTTCAGAGTCTGAAGAAAAATTAGTATATGCAACTAATAATTCGCATAATTGCTATTTGTTTTGCTATCAGAAAGAAAATCCTGTCTCATGCGAAGAACTCACATTACAATATAAATAATAGGAGATTTGAATGCCTGCCTGCTAATCCTATTGACTTTTTACGGCCGTACAAAGTGATAACGATCAGCCCCCTTTTGTTTCAAGCACGTACGTATATTCACAAAGACATCCGTTGTGTTTGTCACTGATTTCATTGTAGCCAATCAGATGTGCGAAAGAATGCTCTTAATTATTTCGCAATTCAATTCATCGTCTGACACGGATTAGCGCTCCGTTACACAGACCACTTTCTTTTCCAAGTGGTCTGGAACACAAGCTAGGATGGCTCTGCTCGTAGGCTAAATTTCATTGGGCTGACAATGTTGTCTTCATAGCACAGTGAGGCTGATCTCAAGCTAGTGTAGTGTTACTCTCTAATTTTAGGTAAGAGAGATGGATTTAAGAGTCAGATGCCTCGCTGTTCTGTCCATTTTGCTGCTTCTCAATGTCATGAATGGAGAAGAAGGACAACATCACATTGTTCAATATTATCCAGAATTCTTCTTCTGCTTCAAGGACTGCTGGTGCAAACTCTATAAATGCGTAAAGAAGCTTGCAACTGATGTTGAAGAATGCTTCTTTGAAAAAGAAACTTGCAAGTGTGCTTGTGGCAAAATGTTTAATAGTTCTCGCAGATTACAAGGTTGCTATAAATATGGAATTTTCTAGAATGAACTCTGTTTAAGTAAAGTAACACACTGAAGAGACCGTATGTTTCAAAGGTCTCAGTTTGTGCTAGGAAGCTGTATGTTTTTTGCGTTCATCTCCTTCATGGTATATGATTCTGAGAAGAAATGGCGCTGAGAGAATGCTTTAAAACTCTTTCAGAAGCCCCGAAACGTTAATTTAGGATATGGCTGAAGATGAACAGTTCACAAAATTATCGTTTTTAAATCATTTCGACAATAAAAATGGAAAAAAACTTAGACTGAAGTGGTCTTTAAAATCAATGGAAGAGTACACCAGGACCAGCCCAAGGGATCAGCAGACGAATCAATGACATTATTTCAATAGTTTCAATAACCCTTTAATTTGAATTCATCAATGTATTATGGATTGACAGATAGATAGATTGATTAGTTGATTGATTGATTGATTGATTGATTGATTGACTGATTGGTTAATGAATCCATCAACATTTTCCACATGTCTTCTGGCATCTCTTTGCAACATAATCATTGTAGCTGCATTTGTGCTTGTATCTTTGGCATCGAGATGTAGGTGAGATATCTTTGCAATCTAAAATTGATATTACAGCATTATTGCTATGCTAAATGTTACAAATGCAAGGATGAAGTATCTATAAACCCTACGTAAATTGGTTTAGTACCACGGTGAAGGAAAGGAGGCGAAATTTATTGGCGAAATGTATGGAGCTGTGTCTAAAATGCCAGTAAAGCAAGATTCAGTTCCTATGCACGAATATGCAGGGAAGGAAGAGAACGAGGATTTTACACAGAGATTGATAAATTACCTGTTGGTGGAGGGTTTGGTCCAGGATTTGGGGGAGGGTTAGGGCCACCACCACTGCATCCATAATGCTTATTGATTTGCTTGACATCAATGGCTGTAAATCCTACATTGTTTCCTAGTCTTTCATTCTCATTGGTTCTAGAAACAATGGTTGGTTGCCTGTTTGTGCTGAATGAATATCTGAAAAATGAATTTGTGTCATAACTTACTACCTGACTGGCGTTTCAAAAACGAGGCAATACAAGAATCCCGCCAATTCCATTGGTTAATCGCACACTACCCGTGGTTTTCCCGTAGCCTTGTATAAAACGATCCAAGGACGCGTTTTTGTCACCACAGCAACTGATTTAGGCCTGTGAGATTTACAACAAACTCAAGCGACATAACAGTTACAAAATGCGTTTGACTAAATGATATAAGTCAAAATTAGAAGCTATCTGGTAATAAAACTCATACTAACCGGCTTTGTAGTTTTACAGGAAAATATACACCCCTCGGTCTTATTGCACAGACCTTGCAAGCTCGGTCTGTACTTTTATGACCTCGGGCTTTATATTTTCCTGTACAACACAAAACCGGTTAGTATGCGCATAATACAACTTGTTCATGGTCACATAAAGATAATACAATCGATCCAACAATAGTTCCTAGTGCCTAAAGGAAATCTTAATGGCAATGAAAATAGATGAATAATGACGAATCTTGCCCACTTATGCGGAGTGGTTGAAAATTAAATCTCCCACCCACCCGCCTCATTCACATTTTTTCATGTTGAATCTTCTTTCTTTTGCAGATGCATCTGGAAAGTTTTTTCGACATGGACGAGGGGACTAGTTTTATGGGAAAATGCAGGTTTTCCTTCCAATAACGCCTTCAAGGGGGGGGGTGGTTTGCCTTTTTTTGGAGATTGGGCTGGTTCCCTCAAAAGCCCAGATTGCCCTCCCAGGGGGTACTCTGGTATATTTAGGATAGGGGTGCTCTGGCTACTTTTTTGGGTCTAAAATTTGGGCATAAAAGTGTTATTTTTTGGGTCAATGATTTGTACAGTTATTTTTTTGGGTTCCTGAAAGTCTGGCTTACCTTTTTGGGTCTCAAATATGGGGAAAATTATAAAACTGGGAAAAATATAATTTACAAATGAAATTGAAATTAAGTAAGGTTGCTAAAATGAAAAAACTTGTATATCCAAATACAATACGGAGAAACCTAATCAGCTAGTGCACCTTTTTACAGATTTAGGATATTGATTTCATAACTTTTGGGTAGGTAGGGTCCGAAAAATTATTTTTTTGGGTCTATTTTCATGCTGGAAATTTTTTTTTGTGGGTTGATGCGTTGTACCTCAGCCTGAGCACCCCTATCCTGAATATGCCTGAGTACCCCCCCCCACTGGGCTTGCCCTGGCGGTGGGAAATGCAAACTTGTGTTTGTCTCATGCTTATGAGGAAAGATTGACAAAAAGTTTGTCAGATATGTGAAGAGCAGCCAAGCCCTAGCAGCCTTGAGCATATTAATGGGAGTGTAGCTTTAATAAGAGATAAAAGTACCTTGAATAATGCATGACACTCCCTTTATCATACGGCTCATTGTAAGTTGCAGCTTGCCCATCTCTGTACATATTGAAGTTGAATTTCATGTCTGCAATGAATAAGAAGTTCAATTCATTCATAATTTATTTACATTCGAGTCCAAAAGTATGAGTGCGCTTAAAAGCCAACACAAGATGTGCTTTAATGTGGCATTTGGTAATCAAGAGTATGTCATGCATGGTATATCATGAAACTCTACGCTGGCATTGTTCGGGATACTGCGAACCCCCCCCCCCCCCCCTCCTTGTAAATAACATGGAAAAAGATCTTGACTCTGATTGGCATTAGACTGATTACGATGAGTCCCAGTAATCGTTATTCAAAACGAGACTATTACACCAGACCGAGACCCCTCATACAGACGTCTGGCGTCGTTAGGAGCGTCCGGCAGTATTTCAATAGGGATAACTACGACCATATGATCAGTCTAAATTGGCATGCTGATCAATGTAATAGGCGAAGATCTTGGAGCATGCGCATATCCATAATGGGATATCAAGAAAGATGATCCTGAAATCGCTACTGCACAGAATCCAAAGATGTTAGTCGAGGGGCTGGCTCTTCTGGAGAAAATCCTGAATACTTTCACTGATAGTATCTCGAACAAGGCACTAGTGAAATGAATTGATGTTTCAGGAAGAAAGACAATATCAATGGTTTTCTGATAAATGATAATAACAAACGAGTTTGAGAAATGGGCTCAGACTTTTAGACCCAACTGTATATACCTATTTTCATTCAGCTTGCAGTTATTTTTTGAAGGCTTGAGAATAATTCTTTATAAAGCTCTTTCATCTTTCACATTTCGCAATATTTGTAGCGTTTTATATAAAATAATTATATGGAGAATGCACAGAAGTGGTGATTTTAGGGAAAGTTGGGAAACTGCCCCCCTCCTTGGGGATGAAATCTCAGCTCAGAGCCCCTTTTCTGGTAGGGAATGTGCCACTAATCATAACATTAACTTATTTTTAAAAATCATTCCCGTCAAACTACGTGGAAATTTAGGCGCTATCTAGTAGGAGACCAAAGAATTTCCCTATCTAGGCATCCAAATATTCTTCGAAAAGTGGTTGCAAGTTTCGATTCTATTTCACGATATGCGGCACAAATACTTTCTCGTTATCCATGACATGTTATGTCAAATCCATTACTTTTCGACGTTTGAGGTGTTTGAGATTCAAGCAAGATTTTAGAAGAGGCGTCAAACTCAAATTAACGGTAGGCTTTGTAATAATCCCAAATTCTTACTGCTTTGGATGTTGTTCCAGTAAATCTTGACGTATTTATCCCTGTCTCTTCTTGACTGCTCGTGGAAAAAGCCTACTGCGTGCATCATTTCATGGATGACTGTACCCATGCTCTCACAACCTCGTCCAATTGAAATCTCTTGCATTCCACGGCCAGTGCGACCGATTTGAGAGTAACACCTGGCAAAAAATCCCAAAATAATTTCTGTTATGAATAGGCCTAAGCATTTCATTTTATTCATCTCATATACGTTTTAACGTTTACAATCTTGGGTGCAGCTTATATATGGGTTTAAACTCTAACATTTGAAAAACACTAGGTGCTTTCCAGGGCCCATGAATGAACAACAAAACGAGTGTCCCAGAGAAAGCATACAGACTTGGTTGGTTCCAGCGACGAGAACTTAGCTTTGATCAACATCGACGGTCAGTCACTCTCAAAATGTTCCTTGACAGTTAACTGGAACATAGATACTTCATTTGTGGATATTTGTGCTTTGAAGAAAAATTGATTAGCCATTGATTGAAGCTTAATCATCATCGCTGGACCTAAGCAAATCTGTATACTTTTTATCTGGGACATCCGGTACAATATTTTCCAGTCATGGGTGCGGCTTATACCAAAGTTCACTAGTTGCTTTCCGATGGCTGTTGCAAATATCTACGAATTAATGCAAAAGACAAAATAATTGCAAGGCAATACGTGACTACGCTAAAGATGATGGAAAGGAACTCCTTATCGAGATGCATTGTGTTCTTTAGTCGAATCCCTAGAGAATCGTTAAATATTCTTTACTGGAACTTTATTGCATCTTGGTTTAAAGTTCCTACATACATACATACATACATACATACATGATTTATTTGATTACGCAGGTCATCTAATTTAGGCCACACTAAGTGCAGATGTGGACCTGCAGCTAAAAATCATAATTATTAAAACCAATTGTCCGTAATGTAACGAAATTAAAAGGTTTATTAATGTACACACAGAATGTAAAATCTAATTAATGTCCACACAGGATAAAAGGTAACTAATAGTAATAAAATAGTAAATAGTCCTCGGCGCCATCTTTAGCAAAGTCATGTATCAGTTCAGTTCATATATTTTAAATTCACAACATACAATTTATAAATTACTCTACTAACAGATAACTAAACTACAAGGAAATAAGATATGTATGGAGATTTAATTAATTGTTAAATTGACAGAAAAAAGGAGGGTGCTTGCTTAGCATCACATTCAAATTGTTTCCAAAGTTTAGGTTCACAAAAAAAGATATTCCGTAAAGGTAATGGAAGATCATTGCCAGTATTTAATAGTATTCTGGTATTTCGAATCTAAGTTTTGACGAACGATTCAGAACGATATTCAGGCACGAGACCATTTACCGAAAAACTATTCTAAGAGGGACATGCCCTTCTAAGCTCTTAATTAAATGTCTACGTTACAACTCACAATCCTTGGGTCTAGAATTTCCTCGTAAAAGCTTTCATCTACAGCTTACTGATACTTTAATAACTTAATTCAAAGTCACAGCTGATGAGGACGCAAGTCCTAAAGGCCTCAGTGTGTTCAAATATACCATAGTATCTTTTGCCGTTCAACCTCTCCACATTAAGTGTTTTACCGATTAGTACATGCTGATATATAGTTTGCTTGTGATAACTTCAGTTGCAAATGCTGAGTGGTAAGGCTATTTATGTAAGAGAGGACAGAGGTCACCCTTTAAAATAACCTCCCTAAAGAAAACAGAGATTGACAGACATTGATGGTGATCGTTACGATACGATAATGATTACATAAAGCAAGTTTGAGAGATAAGGTGCATGAAACTTCTGCAAGGACAACTAGAAAGTTGCAAAAGTAAACAGACTGCTTTCGTTACAAAATGGATTTTTCTAGCCTTGGTATGCAACTTTCAAAAGAAAAATGGATCTGTGAGATTTTTACTAGGATTCAAGGTAGAGATAATTTCAAGTGATACTAGCTGCAATGTATAATTTTGACCACTGTCCTGTGCATGCGTCGTCGTCGAGTGACGACAAAAGGCAATTACAAAATCTAAAATCATGTGACGATGATATGCAGCCGCAAAAATTAAAATTAAATATCTTACCCTCCCTTAGCATTGAAAACGACGTAATCTCTTTGATTGGTTCTTGGCACAAATCTGATGCATGTTTTGCTCTTGTATTCTTCAATTGCCTTCAGGATTTGAGATCTTGCGCGACTTCCTAAATCATGAAAGTTCAGATGTAATTATTATTGTTATCATAAGTTTCATTTTAGATTCGTGTTATGTATATACTTTGATTGTGCTTTGTCCTTCTTATAGTTCAAATATCTATATTGAGTTTCATATTTGTCTGAAAATCACCTTTCAGCTACGCCACTATAAACTTCGATTTCAATGTAGAATGAAAATGTTCTTTCTTACTTAACTGAAATAAAGTAAAATATAAGCACTTTGATGCCAATTGAAATAACATAGACAAAACAAAACATAACATAGAAACCCTTTTTTACGTTATTTTCTTTACTCTCCATACTTATGCTGATTTGCAACTTCTAGCGTCTGTCAGTTTTAACAAGCTAAAAAATTGCGCTGTCTGGTTCCCTGTGGTCATCTTTGATGACAGTTGATATCGTATTACATCAACACCAGGATTATTCTTACGTCATCTTGACAGCCATTGCCCTGTGTACTTTGTTACGAAAACAGGACTGCGAATAAACACAATCTAATGCCAGGCGCCCCTAGTTTTTAGTAAGTTTTTGATGCGTTTTTCAAAGAAATCTTTCAAAAGAATCCTTCTGTGGTAAGTTTTTAAAGATGGAAAAACGGACTTACCTACGCTTCCAAATTTGTAAGGGACGACACCATTTGGCCATTTTCCACCTTGAAGAGCATCAAATGCACTTGCACCACCGTTTGAAGCTTGTTCCATTTTGTATCGTGTGTCATCATCATCAATGATATCTCCTTCGATTAGTGGGGGTTGATCTGAAAACATAATCAAGAATACTGTTTTTAGGAAGAAGTTGGTCGCGAGAAGTACCAATTATTCTTCCCCAGAAATTGTCCCTCTGTTTAAACTAGGAAGCTAAGCGCTCGCTTCGCTCACGCTTCAATATCCCTAGCTCCTGCGGAGGGCTTCATAACAATATCTAATAATTCACCTTCATGTACAGTAACAGGCTATATAGGAGAAGGACACCTCATAATTAATGAGTGTAGTTGTGGATAAAATGCCAAAGCTTCTAGTCGTGCACCCATAAAAATGCTGCAGCACAAAGTTTTGTGCAGTCACTTATTATAACTGTATTATATCCACTTTCAAAAGATGCTAGCCTATTTGATAAAAGTAGATCTACACTTGAAAGGTACCCAAGAAAATTTCAGTTTTTTGGTGCGGGCTATCATTATGGGACCCATTGATATGAAAATTCTTAATCAAAAACCACCCATCTTCCAGAGTTATGGTTAAAAACAGAACCCATATGTAGGGAAGAGGATGAAAAACCCACCCACATGAGCCTCACGCCCAGTATCATTTAACAATGAAGACCCCCCCTCCCCGGGATGGTAAGTGAAAGGACCCTTAGCAGCTAGATCATAATACACCCTTCTGTTATGTTAAATCAATTTATGCTTTTAAGTTGATTCACAAAGCAGCAATTGTCTTGCTACATTGCACGTCCGAACTGGTTGTCTTTACCTCAATTGCCTAAGCATATGAACATCAACAGTACCAGGCCTAGGCACATTATCATCATACTTATTCTGTCTTGAAGAATTGTTATGAATATTTTTAATTTCTAGTGAATTCTTGTTAAAAGAACTCTGGTATGTTCTTTTCATCTGATTATAGAGTACCTTCAGAATGTAAAGGATTCTTGATAATTCTTAAGAATTCTGAAAATTTTTGAAAATTAATTTGCTAAATGTGCACAAAGCTCGTACAGCGAGCTTACACCTCTTATCACATTTGCTCATTCTTAGAATGACCCCAATATAATTGTGCCATAATTGTTACAACAAAAGAAATGCAGTAAGTTCTTGACTGTGTATCAATGTTTCAGTTTATCAGCAGAACTTAACCTTTACAAGATATCTTTTGTCAGACTGATCCTGAATTAATTTTCCATTAATGTTTACAATGAAAGAAATACAGAAAATTGTTTTTGACTTTTAATTGGAGAAAATTCTCTCAGCAGTCAATACACAGTTGAGAAATAATTACAATTAACAGGGTTAGTTCCTTTCGATTTCTTTCAAGACGAATTTGGCAAATCAAAATCATTTCGGATTCAGAAATAGTTTAACCAGGCGTCACTTACCTAATGCTCCAAAAGCGAGTCCTTCTTCCAATGCTGCATCAAAAGAAATTTCATATTGTAATAGTTTTACGGAGCAATGAACAGATTAATCATTCTGATAAATCAACTTGGGTGGGGTGTGGGAAATTGGGCTAGAGTTGCACAGATTGGATCATTGATTGTGATTGAGCTTTGGTTGAAGAAAATGCATTTCTAGCATGAACGAAGACAATTTTGTCGATTGAAAAACCTACATTTCTGCAACCAAGGAAACTGTTTGTCTATGTTTTAAAAGCAAAAAAAATGCCAAGTGACCCCTTTCCTCCGCTCTGACCCATATCACCCAGCAACAACCCACTAAAATACATAATTCAGCTTATTTATTCATTTGTTACCCTATTTTTGATGAAGTCCCATTTTCAAGAAGTCGTGCAAAAGCCTTTGTCCGACGTTCCGTGCAGACACTAGGCTGTTTTAGCAACGAGGCGCGGACGTCTTCGAAGACGGGGACGCTCAGAGGTTTTTGGAGCATTCCAGTTTTCCAGCCTTTTTATCTCAAATAGCTGCTCATAAAGAGGAATACTTACTCCTTGGAAATAGTTTGTGTTCTCGTGTCTCCATTGGTTATGAATATTTCTTACTTTACATTTCGACATTCTATTTTTGGTGGGCGGCCTTCAAAAGTATAATTTCCAGGTTGTCGATTTCATAACAGAACTTACACAAAAAGCCCCAGGAGATTTACAAAAATTTTGAAGTTGATTTCGCTTTGTAAATTACATCCTTGAACAAAAGAATTCTGCTGGCGTCTTATCGGCCCACGTCTTCTTGCTAAAATAGCCTACTAAGTCATGACGGAAACGTTCGTAAAAGTAGCTGGAGACTACCGGGTGAGTCAATAAAAAGAATCCCTGTCTGCAAATTCATAATTCCCTGATTATCAAGATGATGATATTAGGAAACATACCATTTAACAGCAGACATGTTCAAATGGAACTCAACATTTACCTCGGCCACTCCATTTTGAAATTATGAGGGAATTTCTCCAGAAAGCCCTTTCGAGAAATCTTTAAAACAGGTTAAAAACAATGACCAACATTTCCCAAGCTCTCTGCCTTATCTTATGTTTTATCCTCTTGGGAAGATGAAATCGTCCGGAATAATGTTGTTTTGCTCCCAGGGATGACATTTACATCTCCCAAAGGGATAAAATGTGCCAAAGCATTTACAAGTCTGAGGTATGGACATGCGAGAAATGCGGTGTTGATTTTATGCAGTGTTTGGAAGTTTCTTGGAGGGGCTTCCTTGAGAAAATTTCTTATGATTTAAGAACGGAGTGCCTGATTTCAGGCAGGTCAAATGTAGAATTTATTTGAACATGTTCACTATGACATACTTGCCAACAATATTGTCTTGATATCGAGAGATCTGTGCTCTTTCAAACAGGGATTCTTTTTTACTCACCCGATATTTATGAATCGTAACTGGATTAATCTTTCATAAAATGCTACTAGTTTCATTTATCAGTCTCGTTGTCCAAATTCAACAAATCAAATCTGATTCTGGGGCAAAATAGAAGTCTTCAGCATGAAATGTTATAAACTTGCTTCAAATATAAAATAGAGTAGCGTCGCCCATTATGGCCGGTCACCCATTATGGCCGGCTAGCAAGAGAAATTAAATTTCAGGGGACTGACGACTAGTAATAAAATTGCAATTGCGCGGAAAATCTTTGCTGACATCTGTTTTATCATGATTTTACCTTCACTGAAGTTTCAGTTCATTTGCATTGAAACCCGACGAGATGGTTTGTGCATATCTCTAATTGATTTTTTCAAGTATTGTAAATTTCATGATTCTATTTACATTCTTTCCTTCTTTTTCGTTCGCTCGGCACCTTGCGGTTTGAAATTTTTGAAATATGCATAGATTTTTCAGACGTCCTGTCTCTAGAGAAGAAATCTACAATAAAACCAAAGCAAAGTGGCTTCTGGTTGAGATTTATCAGTTTACAAGAGAAGTTTCCAATCGTTTCAAAATATCAAAATGCAAAATTTATTTTTAAAAACACTAATTTGGGTTAAAATTTTACTTACTGGCTTGGAAAATCATCGAAACTCAAAAAAACGCAACATTATATTAATTCTATTTTCATTTTAGAAAATATGCCAAAACTCATCTGTCCAATAACAAGAGATAAGGCAGGATTTAGAACAGTTGGAAGCATGTATTTCAATTGCCAAAACTCGAAGTTTATAGGATAATTCTTATTGATATTTTTTGGGTTTAAAGTACCAAATGATAAACAAAGAACAGTAATTAAAGCTGTTTTTCTTATTAAAACTTTTTACCTGAGAGTAGTGTTCATTGTTTCTCCTGCGGCCATAATGGGCGACGCTGGAAGAAAACGACGTTTTTACCCCCTTCTTTAAAATCTTCTAAAATCAGTAAAAAGAGTTTTCATAAAAAGTCAATACTCTGTGATCTTTTTCTCCATTAGTTGATGATATAATCCGGCTATTTGGTTTTTTCATTAATTGCTCTTTTTGGATCTAATTCAGAACTTCGCGACGACATGGGAATAATGGGCGACATGACTCTAGGTCTCAGTAAATTATCAAAATATTGCTTCCCCTAAATATGACACTACACACACGGATTTCTTTGCGTTGATTGTCAAATTAGCCTCATTAACAAGGGCAGATTTTGTAATACAATAGCACAAGTTGCTTTTGTTGACACCTCAATTCAAAGCGATTTGCGATTTCATACAAAGGTAATTCTCTCAACCAGCAACTCAAAACAAACAAAGCCGCAAAGTTTCTCTGAAACCCAGGTAGCTAGCTCGCTCGCTGTGCATTCCAGAAATTATTTTTAAAGGCAAATATGAGCATAGATCGAAAGAAGAAGGATATATCTACACATCTGCCGCGGGCATTTTATTTCTTGAGTCCAAAAGCTGAGCAGTAGATGTTTTGATAGCACCCAAAAAATAAGAGAATTGAATCGCCTCCTAAACGGTTTTTGAACCAAAGAAATAAAATACCCGCGGCAGATGTGTAGATGTATCCTTCTTCTTTCGATCTATGCTCATATTTGCCTTTAAAAATAATTTCTGGAATGCACAGCGAGCGAGCTAGCTACCTGGGTTTCAGAGAAAATTTTGCGGCTTTGTTTGTTTTGAATTGCTGGTTGAAAGAATTTCCTTTGTCTGCAATCGCTAATCGCTTTGAATTGAGGTGTCAACAAAAGAAACTCATGCTATTGTATTACAAAATCTGCCCTTGTTAGCCTCATTAGATACCAGTTTTTTAGCTAATTCCTAAAAAAATCCGTTAAGATTATGTTTTTGTTAACCATCAAGTCAATGAATGTAGATTACTGTACACCTTTTATGAAACAACGAATACCTTTCTCGTTTACTTTGAGAATCACATCATGGGCACTTTCTTCTTCACCTAGAAAGAATTAATCCAATGTTTACAGAGAGATACAAAAAGCTCTTTGGAAATCAACAAAAATATGCTAAATTTCAATTCCTTGCATTTGTATAAAAGAACAAACAGATGGCCTACTGTATCAATAAAAAATGAGCGTGAAGATCAAGCAAGAATTTTTTTGTGCCTGAATGCGATTTCGTTGTACTTTGACAAAATGATGACTTCAAGAAACATTTCTTTGCAGTCTGCATCTTTCTTGTACCTTGTACCAACTTTGATATTTTCAATATAGCTACCACATAGTTTAACAAACTACCGTAAAAGCTCTATTCATCCCCCGGGGGCTTATTTAATTTTGGACACTTTCTAGTCCATTTTGCATCACATGTTGTGGTTTAAACATACAATTTTTCGAGTTAAGTACACGAATTCGACAAAGTTTTATCTCAAAACACATCACAATTAACATGCAAGCTTAATTAGCCCAATAAATGGAGAATATTCGGTAACCCCTGGAATGTGACTTAAGTGCGGGGTTCGATAGAGAGGGGGGCTTAATGGGGCTTTTACAATAAGTTAAATATATTGGCAAAGATGATGTAATTTGATCAAGGTAAGATAAAAGTTCTATTAGACCCTGTTTACACGATGTTGGTAGAATTTGAAAACGGCATGAAAAGCCCAGGGGGGTCAACATGATACATTGAGCACCCAGGGATGTGCCTGCCAATAGGGTCCCATTTTCAGCTGAAGGTTTCAGGATAGGATTATACCATTTGTGTCTTTATTCCGGGACAGATGTGTCAATTAAAGCTCCTTTTTCCAGGACAGGTCAAATTTGACGCTAAAGAGTTAAAATAACTTAGAAAAGAGACGTATTATCCAGGACAAGTATCATGTTTTCAAACGTTTATTCCAGGACAGGGTGGGACAGGGTGATACATTTTTTTCTGGAGGTACATCCCCGCTGTTTTCCTCCAAGGTAGACCCCCTAGGATAAAAAGGTACTGTTTTTGACATCCTGGCTGTAACTCTTCCGTTTTCGAATTCTACCGGCATAGCATCTGGGGTCTGGAGCACAGGCTACCGGTATCGTGTAGATGCGCTTTGTTGGTAGAACTTATGTCTTTTTCTCTTGGCTAATGTCCTTGCGAAGTCAGTTGCTGTCATCTAACAGCAATAAGCTTCTACCGGCATCCTTTTAGAGTGGAGAGCATTTCCAAAGGCAGCTAAATGTCTGCTCGTTATTCACTGGCTGACGTCATCAGAAATTGATAAAATCATACATCATCTGAACGCTCTCATCAAGAGCTATCCGATGGTTGTATTCTTTTCTCAATCTATGCTCAGCCTGGCAAAAAATAGACTCCATTCTTTAGTTTTCCAGGTGATAACGTGTTGAAAAGACATTAGTCACTTAATCAGTGTCTACCATTTTGAAAAAGATTGTCAATTTTGATCAGCCTATAAAATCTTAGGGAAAGTCGCAAAGGTTCAGCTGCTTGTATTTTTCAAGCTGGCGACACTGCATCAAAATAAACTTTGTTGTGGGCACTTTATGTCACTCTGGTAGTAATATGATTCCACGATATCTTAGTTTACTTGATTTGATCAACCTCATCCCCAGATCCCCAGGGCCTTTTGTCATATGTGGAAGGCCCTGGGGACGAGGTTGTGATTTGATGTATCTTGAATCCGTTCATTCAAAAAAGGAGAGAAATACATTACCTTTGACACCCAAGCAAGCAAGGACGAGAATAATTGCACAAACAGCCTTCATTTTGTTGAATGTTGAAACCAACGACTTGACCTCTGCTGATTGGCGTTAGTTCTTCTGTTGTGCTGCTCAATTTCTTTTATACCCTGATCCTCTTACAAGCACGCGTAATATGTCAACAGTTTTTGAGAGCTCAATAAACATAACGAACTTTCATGAACGCATAGTCAGAAGGAAGGCACTTTCTTCCAATAAACAGCTGCACTAACTCAATGATTTTCAGTGAAATTTAAAGTTCACTTAATTTTTGTGAAAGTCTGTTGGAAAATTCGCCCACATAAAACGATATTTTCCACGTGTCATGTTTAGAGCACTTCATTATTATGGTGGTACCTCGTGGCTTAGCCTTAAGTGCAGAATTTCCTCTTGCTGCTTTGAATTAGATCTACCAGCATCAAAAATAGCGTTCATCGTTTTTTGGCAATTAACATGATAGGAATCCTCTACTTGGTATCTTTCCAATTGAGCCAAATGAACCATAATATTCTTGCTGTGAATAGCGGAGTAAAAGAACGAGGCAGAACATTACTCACAACGTTTCTAATAGGATTCAGAAACGTTTCTTTTGCAAAACGATGAATGCTCCAAGCAAAATCATTTTGACTTTCAGTGATTGATTGATTGATTGATTGATTGATTGATTGATTAATATTCATGAAATATCTTAGCAAACAGCTCAGTTAAAACCAGCAGTATAACTGTTCAGATGCCCAAGGAAAGCATACCCCATGGAAACAGAGCGAAATGATAATGACATTTCAGCCTTTCTTTATTTTACTAGATTTCACTTTATAATCTACTCCTTTTTGGATCTTATGATTTAGGCATGAACTTCAAAAAATTATTATAGAGGAAAAAATTTGTTTCATAAAGACACGAAAAAATACGTTAGATTAAGGTAATTCTGCCTTCCGTTCCAGGGAGCAGCGTGTGTTGCTGTTTTGCAAAACTACTCTCCTAAAAAAACAGTTCATCTCTCCAGTATCATTTGGCCTATGTTGTTTCGAATAGTCTTGGTACTGATTCTGAAAATTGGATTTAGCTCAAATCTACTCAACATTTTTCATTTTCTTTCGAAAAGGCAATCATCATTAAAGGGAATGTAACCATATAGAAGTGGCTCAAGCCACATGCGGTCTCAGTCTAGCCAATTGCATATCAGTATTTCCTATTGACTTTAGACTTGCCCCAAGTCGGTTTTGTCAACTGTAATAAGTAAATTTGACAAAATTTTTTCTGGACGAAATAGACTTAGGGCAAGTCTATGTTGACTTCGATAAGTTTCCCAAATATGGTGCGGCACGTGATCTGCCGTAGCCTTCAATAAAAAGTCTGCAGTAGCCTCTGTCACGGCCTCTGTTCTGTGCCAGTCTATTCAGTTCCACAATGCCTTTGTCACCTCTTTTCTCTCTGATGTTGTCACTAAACCTGGTCTTTCGTCCTCCTTTGCTGGGACTTCAAAAACACCGGATATTCTATTAAGAATAGATGAATAAATACAATATGGTCCCTTTCAAGACCGTCGTGTATACAGATGTATCCTGAGGACAAGCCTCTCTACAAATGATTCTTTAAAGAATCGAGTACCCAACCCAGGGTACTACAAATGTGGCCAACAAATGAAAGTTTTCTTCCGTCGTGTATACAGATGTATCCTGGGGACAACAAGCCTCTCTACAAATGATTCTTTAAAGAATCGAGTACCCAGGGTACTACTACCAATGTGGCCAACAAATGAAAGTTTTCTTCTGTCTAAAAGGCAACATACCAATCAACTTGTCGCGCAATCGCAATCGACGATTGCACTTAAGATGGCGGCGAAGAAGTTTTTACCAAGATGCATTGCGTTCTATATCGAATGCCTATAGATAGACAGTGCATCTGCATCTTGATAAAATGTTCCTCGCCGCCATCTTTAGCGCCATCGTCTATCAAAATAATCTTTTGGAGTCTCGCAACGGGACTTTCGTTTGGGGATTCTTACACTAATTACTAAGGCATTGCCTGCACAAGTTGACTACAATCGTAACTTTTAATGACACTCTGCTCACAGGAAGCCCAAATTACAGTTTATTTAGAAAAACAGTTTCTTATGTTAAAATACTGATGAGATTTTCACATAAAAATATAGAAATATTGTTGCTCCCCTTTCGTTTACCTGCACACTAGCGCGCGCTAATTGTAATCGTGAAACAAATCGTGAAACACCTCAAAATATGCTCCCCGGAATTTTCTTTTTCTTTGTTATAATTCTCATTCATTCAAATTGTAAAAATCCTGGAAAATTCTTTACTGCTTCTAGAAGAGCGTCTTCTAATCGTTTCATTTGTGGTGTGGTTCCTCCTCTTCCTCTTGTAATTTACCTTTACTTGCTTGTGTTAGAGATTGTAATACGCCTCTTCTTGGATAGTCAATTCTGATTTATCTTCTGAATAAGATCCTGGGGTAGGGTGTACGCAACCTAAACTTTTACTGGGATGAGCCCACGAAAAAAAATTACCCGGCACCAGAATTGTTCCCTTCATGATAGCTGATTGTAGAAAAAAATCGGTCAAAAGTATACTCCAAAGCACACAAAATGGATTGCCTTTCCTACTTTGTGCAGGGGCATGGCCAGGGTAAACTATGTGGGAGTATTGAAATGAGGGGGTCTGTGGGCGAGGCACCGAGGAGAATTTTTGGGACGAAACCCTTTACTTTGGCTTAGAATGCATCTCCCAATGTCATGCTTGCCATTAGCGACAAGGAAACTTGGATAGTTTGTGACAGTTATCAGAGCACGAGGAAACTATTTGAAGAAGCATCCTTTACTTTGCCTTAGAATGCATCCCATGATTCCATATTTGTTAGTAGTGCTAAAAATGGAAGATTTGACATTTTTCGGAAAATTCTTACCCAACCTATACCCAAGTTATTTTCTCTTCGGTTTTAAAGGAATCTCGAGGACCGTCTTTCGCAATGAAACTTGATTTACACGTTTTTTTTATATAAGAAACTTGGATCAGCACTTAGTACTAAAAGTTTCTTAATTTTGCATGAAAATGTCGGTGTTTTAGTAGTAAAAGTTTCTTAATTAGTTTCTTATTTTTTTGGTCCTAAAGTTGCGGTATTGTTCGAAGTTCAGCCTTTTTCTCGACAAAAGGCTTCCATTTGCATTGACATTGTCATCAAGAAGAAGCCATGCACATCAAGGCAAAAATTTACCAATTTTGCAGTTAAAAGTCAAGAAAAGACGGAGGTACCTTTGTTAGAGAGACAAAGAATAAGAGAGGCATACAGAAATAGTGTTTCAGAGTTTCTTAACTGTTCTTGAGCGTAGTACTAGAGTTTCTTAACATCGTAGTACTAGTTTCTTATAACCAGTTTCTTATAAAAAAAAACGTGTAGTTCAACAGGTTTTCCCCCCAAAATCCTTAAAAATGAGTATGAAAATCTACCAAAATCCTTAACCATAGGTCTTCCCCTAAAAGTTGGGCGGAACGTCCCCGTCATCCCAAGAACAAAAATTTACAATAGTTTACAATTCTTTATCTCTTTGCTGTCATGTAAAGAACTTCCTGAGCCTTGGAAAGAACTCATCATTGAACAGTGATTTGCGTCTTCTCTCGTTGCGGCTTGGCCAGAGAGCCAGTAAAGTGAGAGGCTGAGAGGGTAGTAAAATGAGTGGGATCGAGGGAGAAGCCTCCAGGAAAATTGTTGAGGTCACGGCCCCTTACATTGGCTTCAAACAGTTCTACCTATACCATTTTAGTTGGTGCTAAACAGAACTGTTAATCATTTTGTAACAGTTGCTTTTATAGATTCATAGATTGGCATCCCCAGGAAATTTTTTTTAGAATGCCGGTCTTCATCCCATCTCCACCAGCGCCAAATTAGAGACCACCTTTACTAGTGCCAAATTGGAAACGTTCATAATTTTGTAACAGTTTTTCATGAATCAACACATTTGAGAAAGTATTTGTCCAAATTACACCACACTTTAGCTTGTTTACGTTTGTCACAATCCAATTTGTTTGTCCCCAAAATAGAAATCTTGCTGATTCTCTGATTGTTTGTCAAGGAAAATTTTTCAAAGAGACACCATTACTTTGCCTTAGAATGAATCTCAAGGACCATCTTTTTGCTTTGACAGAAGTAAATTCCATTGCATGTAAAAATCCTTGAATTGATTATTACAGATAGAAATTTCCCTGATCCCTGGATACGATCTGAAGTTCCCTTGTTCCTTTTTAATTTTGGCCATGTTCCCTTGTTCCTTGGATACATTGACACCCCCGGGCATTTGCACAACAAATTTTCCCGGCCCCCGGGCATTTGACCGTACATTTTTCCCCGGTCCCCGGGCATTTGAGTAGCATTTGACAAGAACGAGAGCTTTTGCTCATACAGTGACTGGGAATCCTGTTCCCTGGAACCCCTAAACGACCCTCACAAATATTTTTAACCCTATTGTACCCGGGGGGGGGCAAAAAATGCCCCCCACCAAACTTTTGATTATAAAACAGAGAGGAAAGAGAAAAATGAGCTGAAACATCCATGACTTTTTCTAATTTTCAATTGGCAATTAAATTTTAGACTTTTCAATGTCATAATTTAAGTCACGTGACCATTAGATACCCATATTTGGAAAGTACTCACAAAGAAAATCACAAAAAGAACCACAATTCTTTTGTCTTAACCTTGATGAAGTTGTGATTAGTACCAAACGATTCCCCTTGCAAAGTACTTTCTTTTGATATACACATTATTCATATTTGCAGACACCAGCAAATTATAGATTCCATGATGTCATGCAAATTGATGACGTCATATCTCTAATAAAGAAAGAAAAAATTTTCAAATTTTGACATAAATCGATGGATAAACATATTCTCTTCATTTGTAAGTAGTTTATTGAGGTTTTCATACATTTTATTTGAATTAATTAGCACTTTTTGTGTTTTCAGTACTGAAGCTTATATCTGACATGGTCCCATTGTTTGGTCGCTTGGCAACGAACCACGTGACTAATTGGCATTAAAATCTATAATTAGACTCCTAATAGATGTACTTACTATTGTGCGAAGTTGCAATGGCATACTAGTTATAGTTTATAGATAATTAGGGGGGCATTTTTTGCCCCCCCCCCCCCGGGCAGTGGTCTGACCCTAGGAGCTCGGGTAGAATAGGGTTAAAAGAGAGCACAAGGAAACAACTTTTGACTCCCTTGTTTCCTTGTACTCTCTTTTAAATTAGCGCGCGATAGTGTGCAGGTAAACGAAAGGAAAGCAACAATATTTCTATATTTTTATGTGAAAATCTCATCAGTATTTTAACATAAGAAACTGTTTTTTTAAATAAACTGTAATTTGGGCTTCCTGTGTATCAGCGGAAATCGATCACCGTCTCAATGATCCACTTCACAGTCTTACTGATTTGTTATTTCAGAACTTGCAACTTAGCACGGAGGAAGATAGACTTGCCACAAGTCTATTTCGTCAACTGTAAGGCTTGGGGCAAGTCTCTATGAGGAAGAAGGCGTTTGTAAGTTTCCTCAGCACTAAAAAGTTCCGTTTCAGCGTTCAGGTCCCTCATAGCTTGCAGGTGGGACCAGTGGCGGATTTAGTGGGGGGCAAGTGGGGGCAACTGCCCCCCTTCACGATGAAAACGAAGCTTGGCGCCCCTTTTTGGCGAGAAATGCGCCCCTCATCCTGACTCTAATGCACAATTTTTTAACAAGTTCAATTTAAATATGGAGGAAACATATAAATCAAGGCGTTAGTTAGTAGTAAATCAAAGAATTTCCTTTAAGGTAGAATACCCCCCAAAATAGAAAAAAGCTTGCTATGTAGAAACTGGCAGCATATTATGATACAGCATCATTGAGTTACCTATTTTTTTGAAACAAAATTAATAAATCACTTATCGTGTTGTCATGGCAACAGTTTTTGTCGCGAAAATGCGCGAAACATGCAGCATCAAAAATTGAGATATCTCTGTACCCTGTTGAGATATTTCCTCCAAATTTTCAGTGGAGCTTCATTGAGCAATGGTCTATGCTGTGTAGCAGAATGAAGGTTATGGTGATTACTTTCACTGAAATGTGAACTTCTGAAAACTGACATTTTTCAAATGATCACCATTCATTACCTATTGCAGGTATGATTGTCTTTCTGCTACACAGCACTCATCAATGTCCAATGACTCTTTCCTGAAAATTTCATTGAAATATCTTGAATAGGAAAGAAAATGTGGCATTCAAGATGATTTCGGTGACGAGAAATCATATTTTGAGAAAACGCACTTTAAAGTTGAGTAAACAGTTTCACACTACAAAAGTTGCCTGCACTGTATGTTGGTCCCTCTTTTTTATGAGTTTTTCATTATGTCCTTTTCTCTTGCTTCTCAGCCTTTATCTGGCTACTTTTGACAAGTCTTTCACCTTCTATAACCTACATTGGTCAATTTTTCTTGCAGCCTGCGCTGTTGCATGTTTTCCTAGCCCATTTTCGTTTTCTTTAGAATCTCTTAAGAGATCACGATGCATGTCCATATTAAAGCTTCTATCATCGTCATATAATCCAAGCTCAAATAGACCTCTTCCCACATAAGTATTTTTGGGGACTCTGTCCCATATCATTTTGTTGAAAGACTCATTTTGATTTTGAGTCTTGCCATGAAGACATTTCATCAGCAGTGCGCTTGATTGCTGTGCAACTGCAATAAAGGTTGGCTTCAAATCTGCTATCATCACTGGAATTTGAACCAGTCCTGGGTTTAGGCTTCTGTGTTCCTTTTATTGGATCTGATTTTTACAGGCACCATGAGTCTTCACCATCTGGGTTGGCATTATGGAGAAGCTGCACTGAAGATGATGGCCTTGATAAGATGATCGATGGCCTAAGTCGCTTTTAAATCACTGTAGTATTCAATTTTGGCCTTCTTGTAAGACTTTGACATGGTGATTGCCTCTAAATACTCTTTTACGATACTTCTGTGACCTTGCTTTTCCCATTTGAACTGGTAAATGAACTTGTAAAAGCAGCAAAAGGTTTGAAAACTTTCGTCGACCATTGTGAGATCTTGAAATGTTTTTGCTTTGAAGCAGAACTTTATTGAGTTGGATGCTTGCAGTCATGGAGCTCAAAGGAGGCTAGCAAGCCTCGTTTTGAAAGAGGGCTTCTTTTGGGGAAAAGAAGAGGGCCTGTATCATATTCGAGGGTCTAAAAATACTTTTGAAACATCACAACTCGTTGCTAAGGACGTTGCTAGGGAATTTTTTCAATATTTTGATAGGGTTGACCTACAAAAAATTATTTTATGAATATTTACCCATTGGCTACCATGTCAATGTTATATATTTTCGAAAACTACAATAAATTTTCTACAATTTAGATGTATTCTCAAATTTTCACAGAAAATGCATTTTTTTACCAAAACTGGGGGGTATTCTACCTTAAAAAGAGCCCAAAAATTTTCGCGCGCCTTTGGCGCGCTCATTTTCGATTGTATTTTTGGCGCCCTCATTGCAAGTTGCGCCCCCTTCAACTTCGGGCTGGATCCGCCCCTGGGTGAGACTATTTTGCTTGTGGTAGTAGAAAACAGCAAATCGAGCTTGAAGATAAAAAATCGTAAAAGAGCTACCCATTTCTAGTGGAAAAATTACATTTTGAGACCCATATTTAGGGATTTTCGAGGTTCAAAACCCATCCTTATCGGCGGCACGTACTCGTTTCTCTGTATAATATTACATGGAAGATCTTCCCCCCATCCTCAATCCTCTGGTTGTCCTCCACTGGGGACACAAAGGGACAAGGGGACGAAGGGGAAGATAAAAGGAGATGCCCCTATTCGGAAGTGAAGATGAGGCTGTTTTCTTTGTAGTAGTCATAATCACGTGATTTAGTTTCGAAACCGAAACCGAGGAATCCTCGCTTTCATCATGGCGGACAAGGAGAACTGAAAGTTTATGACGCTGGGAAAACAACGCAAGCTAACGATTCGAAAGGAAGAAAAGCGGGGAGCGAGTCATCTCGAAAACGGTATCAACTCACTGGTTATGCAAAGTGTTGCAGCTGTGACTTGTTTTGTGAGAATTCCACAGAGAATCGTGTTTCAAGAAGACGGCGGCTGATATAAGTGATATCCGATCTTTTTTAGGCCGAAAAGGTAGGCCCATCGTCTGCCAATCAATCGCAGAGTTCAATTAACTATTTAGAAGCTAGTTTCGAACTGATATTTTGACGAAACCTCATTAAAGAATTTGCAAAGTTGATGCAGATACGTAATCACTTGAAACCAAACAGAACCACCGGCCTAGCCGCGTAGTTTTGGAAAGTGAGTGTGCTGGAAAAGTGGCATCTGTTGTTGACCCGGCCTACGCACTTGGACAAATTCTTCAGCGGGCCTAAATGTCAGAGGAACAGCAACAAGAGAATCAAGTAGAGTTTTCCTCCGAAGAATTTGTGCTGGTTGACAAATCAAGTGGCCAAACAGACAACGAATCGAACAGTCATAATTCAGTTGGAAGTATGGATGAGTTTAGTACAGGATCTTTTGTTCAGAACCCTGTTGAATTCAATGTTGTTCAGAACATCAAGAAACTTGCTGGTGACAACGAAGCACTCAAGAAAAGTCTTGTCAGACATAACAAAGTGATTGAGGTAGGCTTAAATAGTATTCCTGTCAGAAATACTGAAAATGAATCTGTGAAACATTTTTTGAAAATCAGTTCCTCATTTCATTAGATTTCAATCAAGTTTTAGTTAGGTTTAGTTTGATTGGGCTGCAAACACTTTTACTAAAATAACAAAGCAAAAAACAACCAAATTACAACTACTATGGCAGCAAATGGATATTGCAGAAAAACTGATACATTAATACAAATCAAATGATATACAAGTAGCATACAAAAGAACGACAAAGCCAAGCAACACAAAATGTATGGTGGAAAGGAAGAACTCCTTCATTCAGTAGGTCAATAGGTAAACAAATCCAGAAAAAGCCACCTCGTACATTCTACGATTATCAATTGCACCAATGAATTTGATTGCATCATCAACAATTTATTAGTCCTATCTATATTGGAACAAATTTCAGGCATTTGTAATTCCACATGTTAGTTTCAACCAAACTTGAAATTAAAGGTAAGTTCTACACCTGGGCCAATATTGTTGAGAATGATTAAAGTCCCAATTGATACTCTGTAATTTTAGGTCAGTTTTTTGTTGACCTATTTCCAGAGCTATAAACAATGTTTTGAAAATATATTCACAAACATCTGATGTTTTTCAGTACCCAATTAGGCTAAAGATGGTGACAAGGAATTTTTCATCAAGATACATAGCACTATATAATCAAATCCCTAACGATTTGTTCATGAAAATGGCGACAACAAAGCCCACCCAAGAGATGGCACGTTCAAGGCATATGAAACATTTTTGAAGATTCCTCATTAGAATACAATGCATCTTGGTAAAAAAGAGCTCCTCACTACCATATTTAGCATAATAATCTACTGATTGTTGAGAAGTTAATTTTGGAACTTGTAGAAACAAAATGAAAATTACTACTTTTTGGCAACACAATACCATATTTAAATTATGGATTATGGAAAACAAGGTTTTTGAATTGATGTACATATACATCTTTAACAGTGTGCAAGCTGAAGCAACTGTGTATGCAGCTGATCATAATCACCAGTCTCCAAAATTAGCCTAATGTACCGCAGAGTAAAGAAAAAACAGTCCCCATTTGAAAGGCCACACACTTCCTGGATAAAATGACACAGATATTGGAAAAGGCCTCATTTGAAAATTGACATGTTTAAATAGATCTTAAACTTACTTGACTAAATCATGTATGAATTTATGAAAGATTTTCTCAAGAAAGCCCCTTCACTTCAAGAAGCCTTCAAAACAGGCTTCCAATTGTGATAAAATCTTCCAGATATTTCTGCCTTTCAGTATAACAATATCTTGTAATATGTTTCAGGACATTTTTTATCCTCTTTGGAGAATTAAATCACCCAGAATGATTTTTTGCCCCCAAGGATAGTGTTTTCATTCTCCCAAAGGGATAACATGTGTGCTATGCATTGAGCTAGTCATTGCTGTGGAGCAGAAGTATACGGAAATTGAATTTGATCCTGATTGTTTGTCATTTCGCAATGTTTCTTGAAATCACTTTCTGCCAGGGATAAATGTTCCCACTTTTGAAAATTCGTAGCACCACAAGTACTTCATGGATTTGAATGATTCCAATTCTAGTTAAAAACCAAAAGATCAAAAGTATTTTTTGTGATTTTTCTCATCTTCTTACGAGCACTGCAAATATAGGTGAAATCAACTTTACAAAAATTTCATGTTTGCAAAATGATTGAAAAAGGGCCTAAAACACTTGATCAAATCGTTTAGGACTCTCCTCACGCAGAACAATATGCACGGGCGTTTCACCTCTCTCAAGAGTAATAAGACATAGATTTTCAAACAGATACTAAAGATTTTCAATCCCATGGCAATAACAAGGGCAGATTTTGTAATACAATAGCAACAGTTGCGTTTGATTGACACCTCAATTCAAAGCGATTAGCGGATGCAGACAAAGGAAATTCTCTCAACCCAGTAATTCAATACAAACAAAGCCGCAAAAGTTTCCCCGAAACTAATAGGGCAAACTCTCGCCTTGTGCAAGCGAAAGAAGGTTTTTAAGATAAGTTATGTGCTTATAGCGAAAGAAGAAGGGTAAATCTAAAGTTCTGTCGCTTAGATTATGTTTATTTGATTTAGGAGCTGTTATGTAATCGTTTCATTTTAGGCGCTAAAGACGCGAGAATTACAATGCCTTCTGCTCGGCTCCTGAATCAAATAAACATAATCTAAGCGACAGAACTTTAGATTTACCCTTCTTCTTTCGTTATAAGCACATAACTTCTCTGAAAAACCTTCCTTCGCTTGCACAAGGCGAGAGTTTGCCCTACTGGTTTTGGGGAAACTTTTGCGGCTTTGTTTGTTTTGAATTACTGGTTGAGGGAATTTCCTTTGTCTGCATCCACTAATCGCTTTGAATTGAGGTGTCGATCAAACGCAACTGTTGCTATTGTATTACAAAATCTGCCCTTGTTCATGGCAATAAATGTGCAGACAACATGTCCCTCACCCATGAGAAAGTGAATTTTCTCTGTTGTTCTGAGCAAGGAGCCCTTTATGATTTGATCAAGCATTTTAGGCCTTTTTCAGTCATTTTGCAACCATCAAGTTTTTGTAAACTTGAATTTTTCAATTTTTCCAGTGCTTGTAAGACGGCGAGAAAAATCACAAAAATACGTCAATCTTTTGGCTGTCAAGCAAATATTGATTCATTCCAATCCATCCAGTACTCTTGATGCTACAAATTTTCGAAAGTGGGAACATTTTTTCTTGTTCACCTGGTGGATTAGATTAGAAAGAGATTTAGCAATCAGAATACCTCATAATTTCAGAAAAGAGTGGCTGATTTCAGTCAGGTAAATTTAGAAATTTATTTGAACATGTCCGCTATTGAATGATATCTTGGCCAAGATTATTGCCTTGATATTGACTTTTAAACAGGGATTCTTTCTCTTATTCACCTGGTGCATTCAGCATGGCTTGTCAAAAGTGGATGATACTGTACTTTCTTGACATACCTGATATTTTGAAAAGTCAACTTTATGGCATGGCCAAAAAGGTTTAATTTTGACAGAAGTTTGTTGTCCAAAATGACATATCTTTTTAGGCATAAATTCTTAATTTGTTTGGAATTTATGTCAGAAAGCTGACAGTATGTTGCAGGTAGCCTTGTGCAGATTAGGATGGTTTTGGTGACTGAAAATTCTTGCAAATCTTTTTAATTTCTAAAAGTTTCTTTTGTGTAAGAAAATGTACAGTCTTGTGTGGCTCAAGAATCTTTATCAAAATGTGAAGAATTTTTGCAACTCTCGAGAATTCCTGTAATTTTTAATGTGTGCAAGGCCTGTGCTTTAAAAATTTCCTTCACCGGCCATTTTCTGTTTTTTTTTTACGATAACAGGCCTTACCAACTTGTGAATTATTATTATATTCATTGCCTTTCGTAGACATACTGCACTGAGCTTGAAGAAGTAAAGAATGCACAGATAAAAGACAAGAAAGACACAAATGCATACATAGGAAAATTACAGGCTGAAAATGACTTGTATAAAAGGAAGCTGGGTGACTGTTCATGTGATTCTGGACAGGGAATGCCAGTGCACAGCATCACTTTATCAGAATTGGCACAGCGATTTGAGCCATTCATGAAGTCAATGTTGCAGAAATTTGAAAAGTTTAAGGTAAACATTGACATCATATGGTATTTTGATTATCAATTTTGTAAATGATTTCATCTATTGTTTTGATTAACATGCCAGTTTAAAGCAACTAAAATTTGCAACGGACTTCAAAACCCAACAGAAATTTGTCGCAAATGTAAACAGAATCCATTCTTGCAAGCAAAGGCCCTGAAACAAATTTAATGGATAGAGCCGGGGAGAGAATTTATGGGCCCTTGGTTAGAATAAAACATCGCCCCCTGCAAAGAGAGTTCTGGGAGGTATGCCAAAGGCGTACGCAACTATTTGTGATTTCAATTTTGACTTCTAAATATTAAATTATCAGTGATCATAATTGGCCAGGTATATATGATTTATCATGGCCACCTGTAAACAGTGGATGCTTTTTTGGTGCACCCAGTATCAAAATAGAAGATGCTTAAAAGGTGAATGTAGCTGTAGAGCTTCTATCCAAAGAATTCTTATCTAATTCCTTACTATTAATGGACAGAAAGCAAGCTTGTACTGTTCTCGTTTATTTACCAATACCAGGATCTTGTAAGTAGCTATGCCAATTCTTCTATATGCTGATTTTTTGACGGATATTTCTGCACGGTTGCTACTCTTGGTTTGTTTCCTGCCTGACCAATCTACTAATTTTTTTTTAGAATATGGAGAGCTTGAAGTATCCTCAACAAGAAACACAGTGTGCTGAGTTTGAAGAAACCGTGAGAGATATGGAAAAGTTTGTGTTCTCGATGACATCAGATAATCTGGTTCTTGATGGCAACTTTGTTGGAGTAGGGATTTCTGAACCAAGCAAAGAGAGATTGTTGCATCAGATAGAGCAACTTAAAGCTGATTTGAGCGAGCGTATGAAAGACAGTGAAAATTTAAGCATCATGGAAGAGAAGTTCACTGAAGTGCAAGAGAAAAGTTCAGCCTTGAAGAATGAAAATGATAGATTTAGAAAGGCCATTAAACAGATGCAAGTTAGAATAGAACAACTAGAATGTGAGCCATCAGTTGAAATCATGCAGATCTCATCACCGCAGCAAACACAGCGTATTGAAAGTCTAAATGAGGAACTTTCAAAGGCAAAAGAACAGATTACGTTGTTGCTTGAAGAGAAAGAATGCTTGGAGAAAAAAGTTGGTAGCCTCAATGAAGTATGCGTGAAGATGACTAAAGATGCCTCTTTAAATGCTCAAGTAAGTCATTCCTTTCATTTTGCAGTGCAATTTTTCATTGAAGCATTATCAAGAAATTTTCATAAATATCCAACCATTGAGCTTCACAAAAACTTTAAAACTTAAAAAAGTTTCTTAAACTAAGTGATTTGGATAAATTCAAAATTTAAAATTCATGTAGCACATTCATCGTAACAAACAATGCTAAACATCCCACTGTATTTCAAAACTGCTCCTTAACAAACAAGAACTTACTTAAGTGTGACACCCTCAAAGTAAACATTTTGAAATTCATAAGGCAAGTAGAAAATGGGGTACAGACTGATACGAAATACAGAGGCCCGTCTTTGGAATGTTCTATTCTGCCCTTTGTACTCAAAAGCATTTGAAACTCAACAAATTTCACAGTAAAACTACAGAAAAGCATGAATACAAATATGCCACCTTGCTTGGTTTAAAAAGCATTTGCAGTTGATTTTAGCATCTTATGATTTGTACCCAGGTAATGATTCTTACTTCTAATGTTGCGAAAGATACTGATATCTAACTTACTTTACTTCACAGGCTGAAGGACAAGAGATAAGTGAAATGAGACAGTCATATGATACTGCTTTTGAAGGTCTGAAAGCTGAAATCGAAGCAGAGCAGAAGAAAGTGGCTGAGTTAGAACAACTCAACACTGCCTTAGGAGAGAAATTAAAGGTATGGCTGCACCATAGTTAATGGCTACGTAAACTATGTAATATGAGACCCATCTGATATCATTCCGGGTATCAGGCAGGGCTCAAAATTTTTTTTTCCTTCCTGGCAGTAAGCTACTGTAAGTACCTTTGTGTCTTCTTATGTACTTTCTTTTTCTTTCCCAATATGCTGCCCAACTCTATCCCACTTCTTTTCTCTCCTTCTTTCCTTCCCCTTTTCTTTCCTTTCCTTCCTTCTCTTCCCTCCCTTTCGCTCCCCTTCTTTTCAGTTTCTTTTTCCTTTGCCCCTTCTTCCTTTCTGGGAAATTTAAGCACTTCAGCTTCCTTCCTGGTAGCGCTGCTCAGGCATCGCTAAAGTGCGCGAGCGTGCGAGCGCCGCTCGCAGGCACATGTTTAAATACAGCGAATATCTGCAGGCATATTTATTTAAAAAAATGATCTTTTCTAAAGTTTGTAACGATCAATTGGTAGGAATTGAGTAACAAGATGTTGCATTAAAATGATTTGAAAGGTTAAGAATAATGAAACCATAATTGATTTGGACATCGAGTTCTGCCATACTTTGCTGTTTTTGATTGCTGTGTATCTTGTGTTTGTGAATAGAACCTGGGAGTGCGTTTGATCTCGCCTAAAGCCAAATTTGGTGCTTTACAGTTTGCATTACAGCATGCGTACTTTAAACATCTCACATCCAGTTAGATTTGTCTATAGTTAGATGAGCTATCAGTTAGGCCCGTCACTAGCAACGATAATTTCCGAGAGTTTTTAAGACGTCTAGAGAAGCATATTGCAGTTAACGGCCCAAATATTGAACATGCGAACAGTGTCATTGATAACAGTATGAAACAATGTTGGAAGGAATCTGGGAAAGGGAATAAAACTAATCGGCATTTCGCATGTCGCTTTGATAAAGTGAAGGACTTTACTGCATTCAAAGTTTCAGAGCGAATGAAAAAGCCACAAATAGATCCGATTCGAATTCAGCTCTGTACCCAAACCATAATTAATGGAAACATTTGTGATTTGAAGGAAACCTTCATTGTGTACCAGATGAGTTTTATTGTTTTAAAGCAAAGAAACAACTGTATACTGTGTCAATGATTGTTGAAATGGAAGTATTCCTAAACAGAGGCAAAGTTTCATATATCTCGTTATGATAAACGTTTATTGCATAAGGCACCATCCAACTTTTAGAACCAAAATGTCCCTCGCTTTATCAAAGTTTGCTTCATGTAATGCACAGAAAGAATCGAAATCCTAGATGATATACGTTGAAAAAATTTTGCAGGCACATTTTTGTGGCAATTTTGCGCTCGCAGGCACAAAAAACTTTTGGTGAGGTCTGGCGCTGCTACCACGCTACTTCATTTTTTGAGCCCTGCACTATCAGGTGTGCCAAAAGATACCTTTTGCCTATGTTACAGTGATTGAAATTAGACTTCCAAAGCCATGGGAGACTAAAAATTTCGCTAATTTTTTATTTCGATGACCGGAAATTTACCGAAGATTTTATTCATCCAACGTTGCTGCATTTTTGCATGCTAATAGCTTACTGAACATTACTGATTATAATGATGCAACCTAGACTTCAACAGGACATGTTGCGGTAACAATGTCTTTATTTCATATATTTCATCCATCATTCTTTCAAGGAAGGTTGCCCTTTAGTAGAAGCTATTTTAAGGGGCTCTCCTATCACATCTTAGATTACCATAAACAATTAAAAATAATAGAACATTAGATTATAAAATTGCATAATATTAAAAACCTGTTTACAATTATACTTTATTTAAGAAAGAAACAGTTCAAACCTTAATAGATTTTTAAGATCAGATGATTGCATAACGATAGTAATACCGGGTGCGCCAAAATAAACTATGCACGTTTGGCAGGCCACAATAAATCGTACACTGGACCGATTTTGAAGATTTATGACTTAATCGTTAGCAGAAAGCCTGAATTAGATACTGGGATTTTTTGCAAAGTTTTTCATTTTCAGTTTTTAGAGCTAGAAGCAAACCTAAAATTTTAGTTTTCGAAAACACTGAAAACGATAAAAAAAACATCGATCAAGTTTTTTAAAGAATCCACATGAATAGACAGAGAGAGAGAGAACTTGTTCGTGGTTATTTGCGATTTAGAAATCGACCAATTGTAATCTGCTGGACGAGAGTTCGTTCTAAACCTCCAAATCCCCCTGAAAACGTTTTTTCTTTCTTCATTCATGTTGAATCTTTTAAAATGTTATCGACGTTTTTTTATCGTTTTCAATGTTTTCAAAAATGAACATTTTAAGAAATTTGCTTCTAGCTCTAAAAACTGAAAACGGAAAAATTTGTAAAAAGTCCTAAAATCTAATTCAGTAAGTAGGGTGCAGAATAGATAGCTTGTTTCTATGATAAAGCAATGGAGAGATGTGGAATATGAACAGAAACTCGCGAAAATAGTTGGCGTCTTATCTAAAATAGTGCACCTGCATCGCAATGCAAATTTTCGTGGATAAATATACTTAATTTTCTAAATCTGCAATATGATTCTAAATCTAAATTTGCTTACGTAGTCAAATGCCAGATTTCTAACTCGGCAATTTCAAAAACTTTTTGCAGTGGATAGCGCACAGCAGTTGAGAAATTGTCCACGTGAATAAAAGACTAAGTTTCCTACGTAGACAGAATGTATTAAAGCTGCTTAACAGAGATGTTTGAAGTAATGCCGTTCGCGTGCCTCGCTTTTGATTTCTCATTAAAGGCATTACGTCATAGCTTCGCAATCGCAAAGGAGGCTACGGAGCTTTATCATTGGGGGGGGGGGGCTATACAATTTCTTGGGATCCCTGTGGGTCAGCTCAAAGAGGTTGATTTTTCAACAACGGTGCTATATGACTTGCTGTCAGTATTTCTAATATGGAATTTTGTTTGTGCAGGACCAAGAGGCAGTCAAAGCAACTGGAGATGAAGAAACCATCAATTTGAAGCGAACGGTAATAAATGATTTATTTCAAATGTTTGTCTTGTAGGCAACGACTTGCACATCTATAATCAATTTATATCCATTATCCATATTAACCCACAGCTGTATGAGTGTTACTTCGTTATTTGGTTACTTATTCTATCAGTTAGTTGATTAATTGATTTGTTTTCTATCACTAACATTCGAAGGTATCTTTTTAAAACACAATCGAGCCTGGTCATTTCTCTCTTTGTGACCATACTGCATGACCTTTTTAACTTGCAGATATAGAGAGCTGGCGACTCTCTTTACTTTAGGTAGCAACTTCCTGGAGATTGGGGATTCGAACAAATAACCTTTAGATTTGTAGGCCAATTCACGACCATTCAACCATCCTTGCACCTAAAATTCTCATGATATTCAAACTAAAAGCATGTAGGTATTACCCGTAAATTTATGAAAGTATCACATGCATGAATGGTTGCACTGGGTAAATTCTGGAAGAGACTCCTACAACCTTTTAGATTACAGCATACAAGGAAGGTCAGATTACTCTATTTTTTAGGTATTTTGCTCATTGTTACCACGCAGTCTACACAATCTGAGATAGTCAAGGACAGATTTGGTAAGACAATAGCACGAGTTGGTTTTGATTGACACCGCAATTCAAAGCGATTAGCGATCGCAAACAAAGGATATTCTCTCAACCAGAAATTCAAAACAAACAAAGCTGCAAAAGTTTCTCTGAAACACAGGTGAGAAGGATACATCTACACATCTATCACATCTATCACGGGCATTTTATTTCTTTGGTTCAGAGGCTGAGCAGTAAGTGTTTCAATGACACCCAAAAATATAAGAGAATTGAATCGCCTCCCAATCGGCTTTTGAACCAAATTGATTTAATGCCCATGGCAGATGTGTAGGTATATTATTCTTCTTTCGATCTATGCTCATGTTTTCTCTCAAAAACAATTTCTGGAATGCACAACGAGCGAGCAAGCTACCTGGGTTTCAGGGCAACTTTTGCGGCTTTGTTTGTTTTGAATTATTGGTTGAGAGAATTTCCTTTGTCTGCGATCGTTAATCGCTTTGAATTCCGGTGTAAAAGCAAAGCAACTCATGCTATTGTCTAATAAAATCTGCTCTTGTTTCTTAGATAATCAAAGTCTGTTCTAAAATGTCTTTAGACCCCAGGGGGGGGTACTCATTGACTTTCAATACGGGGGGGGGGGGGGGTTCATGCCAATATTTGGGGTCCAAAATTTTATGTTCAATCAATATTTGGGGTCTGTGAATTACAACATGGACAAAAATTCAATATTTGGGGTCCACAAATCTGAAGAAAGGAAGAATCGTGCAATTTGGCCCTGAAGTTGCAAATCATGAAATAAATGTCTTGGAATTATTCAAAAACTGAGAAAGATCAAGAAGCTCAAATTGAAATCATTCAAAACATTTCAGGGACCCCAGAAATATATAACAATATTTGGGGTGTCCGAAAGGTTAGACTCAATATTTGGGGTCCCCAAAAATTCAGGCTTAATATTTAGGGGTCAGCAAAAAAATAGTGGCATGGACCCCCCCGTATTGAAAGTTAGGGAGTACCCCCCCCCCCCTGGGCTTTAGACCTGCAGTGACTTCTAAAATTAATTGGACAGAGTCATATTTCTTGACAACTTCGAATTGACAGAGAGTATCATTACAGTATATGGTTAATGAACACCCTTCCCTTTGTCGATTAAAATTGAAATTGATCTAGTTATGTGCTTTATCAAATAAACTAGGCGGGGATGGCTCAGTTGTAGCACGCTTGACTACCAATTTGAAGGTTGTTGGATCGACTACCGCCCTACCGACCTGCTACGCAGTGAGGAGAATTTCCAACTCTCTGTAAATCCAGGCTAAAGGAATTACGAGGTGTGGTCACATCGAGAGCAAGGACCGGGACGCTGCTTCGATAAGCTTAACTTCTCAGCGTCCTAAAAACTGCCTTCAGATGCTGGGTAGAAATATGGAGAAAAACATACCAGAGCTTTTCTGTCTTTCTGGGACGCAAAATTGAAAAATTTCGAGATTTAAAGAACAGACTTAGGAGGATGTTCACACTCTGCATTGCTTTGTTTCTTGAAAAAGCCAATTGTTATTGGATTTATTGGAATGTGAGTTGCCTTTTCATCTGCAGAAAAAATGTGCATGAATGATGGGTATGAATTGTACGAAACAACTGAGAGGATTGTCAATAGTACATATGAAACCGAAGAGAATTAATTTTATTTATTTACGATCTTATTTATTTGCATATCTACTTATTCATTCTTGCCTTAAATATGCATAGATTGAGATGCTAAAGAAAAGAGAATACAAAGACATGGACAAACTTAACCAGATGACAAGTGAAAGAGACAAACTCTCAAAGGAATGCGCTGATAAGTTGCGAGTTATTCAAGATCTGAATGCAAAACTGGAGAACCTCCATGTGGTAATCAAAGTAGTCATACCTCTTTTTTTGCAGATCTGTTTTGGTTCGAACAACAGATGTTGCAAATTTTTTTTTATTCAATATAAAATGTTTACAAACAAACTACTTAACGCACTACGTACGAGCTACTTTACTACACTACAAGGACGATACCAAGGAGTGCAAGAGACCATGACAACTCCGCAGCCATTAACATAGAGAACGTGTAACTAAGCTAAAATTAAATGTACAGCTACGTAAAATACACAATACTTAGGTTCGTTTCACATTGTATGTCGAGCTAACTTTGGGCAATCAAGTCTTATTCACAAGAATGGGTGAACTGGAGATTCAATTTTCAATTTTGAATGGATTTGTGCCCAATGAGTCTAACATACAATGTGAAACAAACTTACAGCAAAAAGAAAGAGAAGCAAAGGGACTTGGGGACTATGAAATGTAAACAAATCTTTAAATCGGTGTAAAAATTTTGGTGCAGAACCCTATGACCTATTTCTTTCAATTGAAATTTATTTTAATTGGTTTTAAAGAAACTGTAGCTACTTATCTATGATTCTGCCGTTAGACTTTTCAGAGATCTTGAATATTTTTTCTTCAAATTACAGCGTATTTTATATTTCTACTTATTTGAGGACGTGGCGTAATCAAATTAAGAAATGGTGAACCAGAATGACAGACTTTTCCTTGATACCACTTTGAAAACATTCATGAAGTTGGTTTTCTTGAAAATTATTTCATGTTCCGTGAAATAGTTTAGAAATTATGATAGTTTAAAGTTTTTTCAAATTTTTCTTGAGTTCCTAGAAAAAAAAGAAACACGCTTTAAATTGAAGATTTCAGACAAGTCCTACGAAAGAATTATAGCGAAAGCGAAATAGCTAAAGTTTCTTTGAAACCATTCAGTTCAAAGAAATATGTCATAGAAAAATATATACACGAAATATGTAATATGCACACGAGCCTTTTCAAAACTTTGGAAGAGATACTGATTACAGCCAAAATGGTCAGGAGGATATGCTTACACGATTTTTTTCGTTTCATATTGGATTGGTTGGGGAAAACGAGATACGCTTTGTCCGAGGAAACTTATGTATCACACCGTGCAGTGGGTTCAGGCTCATGCGCTCGTCAGAGCTCCAACCGAATTCTTCAAAATTTCTTGCAACGTTGTGAAAGGACTGTGCAAAAAACGGCGATTAGTGGTTGTCAGAACATTTTTTAATAAGACTGCGTTTACACGATACCGGCCCAATTTGAAAACGGCAGGGAATTTGACGGTTACAAACTCTTTACAATCTCTGTGACAAAAGAGGTTGACTTTATTGAATGTACACCAGACTTCGTTTACAAATTGTGCTGGGGAGAGCTCCATTTTCCAAGTCAGTCGTTTTCAATTTCTTCCGTCACAATTTTTGCTGTTTTTTTTTCACGTAAACAGGAGGCCTATCGGTAACGATTTTGTTCCATTTTTGAAGGTACCGGCATCGTGTAGTCTTGTCTTCTTCAGTAATCTTTCGTTCAATTTCTACCCCGACCATCCCCCTGGGCAGCCTGGGGGTCAACGAAAATTTCTTGCACAAATGCCTTGAGGCCAGGAATTCTTTTGGTCAAATACCTGGGGGTGTCCTGGGGGATGGTCAGGGTAAGGATTGAACAAGACATAATCGGGAGTAATTCCTTGTTTTAGGGCCCGAAAGACAACGATCTCCGAGCAAATCAAGCTCGAGAGGAACCGACTGATCCGTCTCATTTCGCTAAGCAACTTGAAGTAATGTCCAGGCAAATCTCATCAGATGAGCAAACTATTGGGATTATTGCCGAAGAAAACACGAACTTAAAGGATGCTATTCACAAGAGAGAAGAGGCTTGTAACAAAATGTCAAATAGGATTGAAGAATTGATGGAAGAAAATCGGAGGTTGTCACGAGGAAAGGCTCAGAGTGTGGAAATGATGGAGAATTACAACAGAGATCAATATAGGTGAGAAAATGGTCCTGTCGCAAAGATTTGCCTCTGATCTGCAGTTTTTCATAAGTAGCTACAACAATCCCTTACTGTTAAGCAAGGAACAATGTCAGAGAGTTTATTCATCGATCAGCATCTGAAAATGTTTAACGATTTCCGGCTTTATGGGTATAATTCTTAGTAAAATCACATTTTAGGGTGTAATTCCCGTATGTGCGGATCTATGGGTATACTTTTTTGGATTTTTCTCGATTTAAGGGTATACGTTTCAGACATTTTGTGGGCTTTAGGGTATACTTTATGATCTGAATGGCACAACCTCGTACAATGGAATACTAAGTTCTTCCCCTGGGCTTCTTTCTTTCCATTTTTTTCGGGATTTAGTTTTAATCTTTCTCCCCTTCAAACACCGTTCTGAGTACTCGTGAGGCCTACAGATTTTACTCTATGATTTATTCACAAAGATAGAATAATATTCACCCAGTTGATCTTTTAATTTCAGAATCAAGCAACTAGAAACAGAGATTGATGCCTTGCAAAATACTTGCCATAAAATGCAGCAAGAAGTCCAAGCGGCAAAACAGAAACAGGCCAATGATGGCACAATGATTTTGCATCTCAAGGAAGAATTGATGAAACATGAACAACGTAACACTTCAAGTATTGGTGAAATGCAGCAATGCATTCAAGCATTACAAGAATCAAAGTAAGTGATTCGTTTTCTTATTCTCAGTTGCTCAAAACATTTTCATGCAGTATGGGAAAAAGATTGAAGAAGTAGCTTTGTAAATCTTCACAAAACTTGAAAATTAATCGTGTGAATGCTATTGCCCCTTCATTTCAACTGGAGGAGGCGTGCGCAAAGAAACAGACATATTTTTGGCACACTGAGGCCTTTCCAACCTACGTTCTCATCAGAGTGTGATAAGTCACATTCTGATTTGAACGTAGGTTCAAAATGCCTCAGTGTGCCAAAAATTTGTCTGTTTCTTTGCATCCGCCTCCTCCAAAGTATTTAATGTTTAGTAACCAAATTTAGTATGAAGTTTTTTGTTTATTTCAACTGAATTGCTTGACGAAGACTTTTTTTGGTAATTTGCCATGATTTCAGAGAGAGCATCTTCTTCATCATCATCAGCATAGGGTTCAACTCTTTCAAAAGTTTAAAAATGTGGGTGTAAAATCCTCTTACATCATTCTTTGAATTGAATTGCTTAAAAGGAACTCAGGGTACTTTCCTGCAAATCTGCCGTGGACATTTTTTTATATCTTGATTATTTTCAAAATGGTGGCGCTTTTAGTTTTTTTTAAAGAGTCGTGGAAAATTTTGAAAAAATTAAAATCATTGTAAATCCTAAACGACTGGAGGAAGAAAGATACAATCTTTATTTTAATCATAGGGCGTATTCATAATGCATTGCAATGGCTTCAATTCCCTCGGCCGCATACAACATTCGAGCTCTCAAACTTTCAGAGTTCTCATTCTTTTGGGATTTTTTCTGCGAAGTCTGCCAACTCTACCGTTTTTTAAGAATGTGTATTCTTTTGGTATTTTTCTCTGCGAAGTCTACCAACTCTACCGTTTTCAGAATGCTCATTCTTTTGATAACTGACATTTTTCTCTGCGAAGTCTACCGTTTTCAGAAGACTTCGCAGACTTCAGATGCCCAAAAGAATACGCCCATAGTTTAAGAAGGTTTACAATATGGTGCCAAGCAAAAATCTGTCGCTCTTCTGGTTTCGGATTTAGAAATGTGATGACGTCACACCTTCAAATATGATAAATGCCGCCATTTTGAACGAGCTAAGATATCAAAAGATTTCCACGGCAGATTAACGGCATAGTACACAAAATTTCTTTCAAGCCAAGCCATTTTATGAAAAGAAGTATGAAATGAAAGTTTACACCCACCTTTTTGAAGATTTGAGCCCTATGTTATCATCATCATTATTTTTACCTGGACAGGCAGAAGAATGAAATGCTGGAGCAAAGTCTGTCCAAGAAAAATACTGATTCTGCAAAGATCTGGAGGGATTATCAGAAAGTGTTAAACCAACTAAAAATGGTAAGTTGTCAATATAGAGTAGCGTCGCCCATTATGGCTGGTCGCCCATTATGGCCGGCTAGCAAGAGAAATTAAATTTCAGGGGACTGACGATTAGTAATAAAATAGGAATTGCGCGGAAAATCTTCGCTGACATCTGTTTTATCATGATTTGACCTTCACTGAAGTTTCAGTTCATTTGCATAAAAACCCGACGAGATTGTTTGTGGCTATCTCCAATTGATTCTTTCAAGTATTGCAAATTTCATGATTCTATTTACATTCCTTCCTTCTTTTTCGTTCGCTCGGCACCTTGCGGTTTGAAATTTTTCAAATATGCTTTGATTTTTCAGAAGTCCAGTCTCTTGAGAGGAAATCTACAATGAAACCAAAGGAAAGTGACTTTTGATTCCGATTTAAGGTTATAAAGTTTGAGTGCAGCTAGTTGCTATTTTCGTCGCCCATTATGCCCATCAGTTTACCAGAGAAGTTCCAATCGCTTCAAAATATCAAAATGCAGCATTTATTTAAAAAAAAACACCAATTTGGATTAAAATCTTACTTACTGACGTGGAAAATCATTGAAACCCAAAAAAACGCAGCATTGTATTAAGTCTATTTTCATTTCAGAAACTATGCCAAAACTCATCTATCCATGCACAAGAGATAAGGCAGGATTAAGAACAACTCGAAGCATGTATTTCAATTGCCATAGTTTGCGAATTCTGTTATTTCTGGGCATTGAGGGCAATAAAAATGCTAACACTTTAGGAGGACGAAAATGCCATCTGTTGTAGGCCTTGTAGCTATTCTAAAAAGAATCAGAATCGAACGATGTTTTGCTACATTTTGTAGAATTTTCGAATGTGCACAATAGCGATAGAAGTTTTAACGCCACTCGATCGAACGTCTTGTATAAAAATAACACTCGATCCAATCTCTTTTGTAGAATAGCTAAAAGGTCTATTGAAGCATAACAAAATCATTCCGAGCGATATTTCATCCTCCCAAGAGGATAGCACCTGCTGAAACTTGTTCTGGCCAATATCTCTTGATTTCAGACAGGTGTGACCGATTTCAGCCAGTTGATTTTAAAAATTATGTGAACATGTCTACTGTCAAACATTAAATTTATCAATATTGTTGCTATGCTAGGTAGAAATATTGAGAGAAAAAGAGCTGAAAACATGGCTCAAATGTTAAGACTTTTTTGAACCATTTTCAAAGAAATACTTTCAAAAATAATCCCTTGTAATTTTAGAACGATAGATTTAGACTGGACACAATCATATTACGACTTGTCAAGTATTGACAAGCCTCGCTCTTGTATATTTGTTGTTCTTGCAGACTCAACATAAATCGGTTTTTTATGAGAGTTAAGGTTATAGAGATCCTGCTCCCATCTTGAGTCCTCGCGCTTGTATCCTGCGTATGGAGTATGGACTGGGTTCCACTGTTGTTCTTCGTTTGTAGAATAGATAGAATGGAAATTTCGTTGTTTGTCCTCCAGTACGACAGACAACAAAATTCCACGCAATAGATTCTATGGAAGGATATAACCCGTCATCGAATTTGCAGGCAGGCTTCACGCGAGGCTGATTACCAAGGACTCATAATGATAAGTGAAAAAGATAACCTTGCTCAGCTGGAAATGAAAAAAAAAACATTTTTCTTCCTGCGACCGAACAAAGCTGATACTTAAAATTTCCTGCATGAAGAAATTTCTTGCATGAAGAAAAATATAATTTTTCTCCTATTATGGGAAAACTGAATTCACCGCGCACTCATCGCTTCCAAAACATCACCCTTAATACACTTGGTCGTTGAGCTACCGATTATTGTTGGTAGCTAATATAATTAGTGATACATTTCAACCATAAACTGTGAAATACATTATGAAATACATTGGAACCCTATAACGAAAACACTATGATTTAGGCATAAAGACAATAGGGAAAATCAAGTTCTTCAGTGAATTTGTAGTTTTGTTGGCTACATATGGCTACATATGGTATGGTTATGGTTGGCTACATATGAATATTAATTGTGCATGAGACAAACTAGTTAGGCTACTTTTGCTTGACCTTGACAAAATTTGAAAATGTTCTTGGAAGATATTATAAATGGCAAATTTCCTGCGACCGCACAGTCGCATGGTTGGGTGGGTTTTCATGCCCTGTTGCTCAGGCCCACTGTCAGTTCTCCCCTCAAAGGAACGAGGTGCAGCAAAAATTCCATTCCGCACGCAATTAATGACAAAACTTTGCAAACTTTAGTAGAGCAAAGTTCACTCTGTCGGTTAAAGCTTGCTTCACATTATTTCGTGGAATCTTATCAGCTGATTGCCACAACAATTTCCTGCGTACGAGGGGCTAAATAGGGTCAAGTTTTTTAGTGTCATATTGTGAATCTCTGTTGACTGAAGCGTCATCATCAAGCCAAAGAGCACAGGGAAACAAGGAGCTCCAGGTAATCAGTGTAGCTACACCCTTGTTTCCGCGTTAGAATTTACTACAATGATGAATTAAGCATAACTGAAATGGTGATTTAACATTTCGCTACATAGATGGAGCAGCAGATGAAAAAGGCAGATGAAGGGAAGGAAACACTGATGCTAAAACACAGACAAGCACTCGATATGAACCAGGAGAAATTCAACGGGCTTTTACAACATCTTCAAATAAAGGACAGAGAAATTCAGAAACTTAATGATGAGCTTCAGACGATGGATATATACAAGGAACAGGTGAGCACATTTAAGGGAAGCAACTTTCGCGGGAAGAAACTTTCGCGCTTTTGGCCGAAATTCGTGAAAGTTTATTCCGTAAAATTACGAAAATGTGAAATTCCTGCGGAATTTCCTAAAGTATGCAATTCGCAAAAATTTATTCCCGCGAAGTATTCTATGATATGAAATTTGCAAATTTTCATTCCTTCAAATCATGCTATTTTCGCAAAACGTGAACTTTATTCCCGTGAAATATCCATTTTTGGCCGATTCACGAAAGTTAATACCAAATATTTCGCGTCTTTTCCAACTCGCAAAGATTTCTTCCCGTGAAAATTTCTTCCCGCGAAAGTATCACTGAACAAACTCAGCATATGCATTGAGTCTTTAAAAGACATTGCAAATTGATTAATGCATCATTCGTTTGATTTAGTGGCCTTAAAGGAACTTCAGGTACTTTGCTCCAACTCCAAATGCTTTTTTGGCAATCTCTGATATCTTGATTATTGTCAGAATTAGAACGTTTTCTATAACATTTCAGGAAGTTTTTCCGGTTGTTGCGTCATCAGATTGCTGGATCGTGAACCAGAAAAGCCACGGATTTAAAACTTCATAACTTTGGTTTCCTTGAAGACTTTACCGTTGTTCCATTGTTAATTTAGGCGATTTTAATTTATTCATAGCTTTTTTAGTCCTATCAATAAAGAGAAGCACGCAATTTTTCTGATTATAATTAAGATATCAAAGATTTCCGATGAACACTTATAAAGAAGTACGCGAAATTCCTTTCAAGTCATTAAGTCAAACGAAAGAGTGGGGTGAGTGGCCGAGCGGCTTATTAATGAAGATTGGAGTGAAACACTGAAGCAAATAGACCTTTTTAGCTATTGTGAGAAAGAATTTGAACCGAACGATATTTTGATTCATTTTGACGAATTTTCGAATGTGCACAATAGTGGTAGAAGCTCTAACGCCACTCGATCGAACCTCGCGTACAAAAATATATATACAAAAATGTATAAACATTTAAACATAACTCTCGATCCAGGATCTTTTGTAGAATAGCTGAAAGGTCTATTCAGGAAAATGTGTCAGACGGTTAAAACGCATGCACAGTGGTGGAGTACGAAAAGTCACTCACTTTAATTCAATTTCAAAAATGTAAAATTAAAATTTTTTGCCCATCCAGTACATACAATCACGATAGTTTAAGTTGAGGTTGTTTTCCTGCAATGCATCTTATATACAACAACCATTTCAGCAAATCAAAGATTAATAACATCTAAGCCATACCAGATGAACAAAAAGAAAATTGAGAGTCACATGCCAATAACACCTAAGCCACAACGCGTTTCGTTGCACACTCGTCAGTTCAGTTCCTGCGAAGAACAAATTAACGATAGAAGGTTCTTTTATGCGGGTTTATACTGTATTATCTACAAATGAAGCCCAAACGTGACCGATTATGAATGTGTAAAGAAATCTACCATAAATACTATAGATTTATGATAATAACTAGAAATATTAGATATTTTCTATGAATATTGATAATGGTGTAGACAATTTCTTTATTTCTATAAATATTCGTGTAGATATTTTAACTTGTCGTTTATAGATAAGCTTTTATAAATTTGTAACCTGGCTTTTGTAAAAGTTTATTTTCATTTCTTTTTGGGTTGTGAACCCCTTTTGCATCGATACCATATCGCTCTCAAAGTATTCTCATAGATGTAGACAACTTGAAACAAACACCGAAGTCCTTGATTTTAAAAATTCTACTCTACTTAATAATGGGGGTTGAAACAAGATTCTTTTACATACGATTTGCATTCTGTTTTCAGGTTAAGGTTTATGAATCTGATTTCAACATGGAACGTGAAGCAAGAGAAAAGCAGCACAGTGATATATTGATTTTACGCGAAGATCTGCATCACCTCAAGCTGGAGAACATTCGGCTGAAAGAGGATTTCGAAGCAAGCCAACAGCAGAAGATGCAAGAATTAAAGAAGCGAATGGCCAGTTCTCACGGTTACCAGAATCCTCCCGTGAGTTACCCGAGCCAGTATGGCATCTATGGCCGCGGGGCAGCTGTACCTGATAACAACAGAATAAACTATGGCAGGTCGAATGAATCTTATAAAGGAAGCATTGAGCTGCCTCCACAAGAACCCGACCCTGTTATGCAGCGTGAATGCCCTAAATGTAGAGCACCATTCCCAGATCTTGATACTCTGCAGTTGCATGTTTTGGAATGTCTTGACGATTAGCTGGTCAGATCTACCAACTGTTATTCATAAGCTCGCTTTGAAGTCACCATTCTGGTATATCATTTCCGTGCAAAAATTAACAAATTCATTTTCACACATCGATTTGAGCACAATTAAATGAGCCGAGGGGTGTTTCACTCTGTAAAAATCTCGTACACCCTTGGCAAAAATCCTTTTGTTTTCAAGAAAAATCCCTGAAAAATCCCTAAAAATCCTATTGTTTTAGAAAATCTCGTACGCCATTTCGGAAGAGTGATACACCCCTCGAAATGAGCAAGCAGGCAGTGATCGTAAAATCACTTGCATAGAACATGATTCTGTATTTGTTTATATATATATTAATAAATTCGACAAACAGACCAACGAAATCAGATTTGCTATGCCGTGAAGAAGAAATTTTAGCCCGAGGCCACATTGCACAAAAGCACTTGAGCTGATATTCGACTGGGTGTCCCAAGAAAGTAGTTCTGCTTGAAAAAGCACCAAAACTTGATTACTTAACTGAGACTGCGTTCACACGATGCCGGCACATTTTGAAAAAGGTGAAAAATGTGACGGTAGCAAAATTTGAGCTTGCGTTAACACGATACCGTTGTCAAAGAGTTCCGTTTTCAAAATCTACCGTTTTCAAAATCTGCCGGCAAAAATTTGCCGTTTTCGTGTAAACGGGAGCTCTATCCGTCACATTTTTCACCGTTCTCAAAATGTGCCGGCATCGTGTGAACTTAGTCTTATATTTAAATGTCTTTTTTTTTGTAAGACCAAATTTCTTCAAAGACCAAATTATTTTTCCAGTCATAGCTGATCTTCATTTTTGTATTGGTAAATTTTGCTCTTTTTAGGATTGCCTGATTTTGAAGCATACTGCAAAAAGCACTGATAATGGCTCTGAGGCAAGATAAACAATGTTGCTTTAAAGAGAATAACTCAGAATGAGGTTTTACAATGTGTTATTTCATGCCCCTTAAGTAAAGAAAGCAAAGATTATGCTATCCTTAAATTGTGTTGCATCATTGACGAGAGGGACCAAAAAGACTATTCGATGATAGGTTCGAACTCGATAATCGAATTTTTGTGAGTTTTCAAACGGAAAGACTTTTTATTGGGACATCCGGTAAAGAAAATTCCTGTGAAATGCGAAATGTTTCTCGTGAAATCGATCACATGATTGCAAAGGTACTAATCTAACTTGTTCTTTATGTGGCCATAAATCACTTCCTTGGGTTAAGTATCTCGCATTTCGGAAAACTTACGAATATCGGCTTCACAGAAATTACTTTTTAATTTCACATGAATTATTTTCATATCCCCCTTGGTTGTAAACGCATGCCTGAAATCATGTTGTTTCAAAGCAAATGTTTATCGATAAAAAATAAATTGATCAGAAGCAAAACATTTATGATTTTGTATTTGACTCGATAAGCTTTGCTTCTCTGAGGCGTATGAAAAAGTATGTAGTTAATTTTAGGCCCGTTTTATAAGTCGTGCCGTGTCGTGCCGAACCATAGAAATTTGAGTTCGACTGAGGTTCGACTTGGAGCGCCTCTGTTTTATAAGGAAAAGTTTTTGCCGTGCCGTGCCGTGCCGCGCCGAACCACAGTGACGCATGCGCATGTTCGGTATGGTTAGGTTGCACATCCACAACAAACAATGGCTTTTGTCGTTGTGCGCATGTGTCAAAATACTGCAGCACGGCGCGACTGAAATTTGGTTTTATAAGTCGCACCAGGTCGACCCAGTCGAGATGCCTTTGGAATATGGTTCACCAAGTGTCAAATTGGTTTTATATAAGAGTCGCGCCGCGCCGAACCAGACAAAATTGTTCGAAATTCACTCGTTTCGGCACGGCGCGGCACGACGTATAAAACGGGCCTTAGCCATGCTTTTTCATGAATCATTATCATCATTTATTAACGATGAAACTTAATGAATCACAGTGTTTTACTCAAAAACAGGCATCCTCGCAAATGTTTTGTATCACATGTCCTGGGGTTAGCTCTTTTTCTTAGTGTCATAGGGCCTGGTTTCAGGATACCGTAAAAGCTCTATTAGGCCTCCAGGGGGCTTATTTAATTTTGGACGCTCCAGGGGGGCTTAAAAGAGAGGGTGGCTTATTAGAGAGGGGGGCTTATTCACAAAATCAAATGCCAAGGACATATATAATAGCTTTTTAGTTCTTTTACACCATATTTTGCGGATTCAACATGCAATTTTGCGAGTCGAATACATAAATGCGACACAGTTTATCTCAAATCACATCAAAATTAACATGCAAACTTATTTAGCTCAATAAATGGAAAATCTTTGGTAACCTCTGGAATTTGATATAAGTGGAGGAGGGCTTAAAAAGAGGGGGGTGGGCTTATTTTAAATTTTGGCTCAGAGGGGAGAGTTTATTAGAGAGGGGGCTTGATAGAGCTTTTACGGTATAAAAGGGCATGGATATTCAGAAATATTCAAGGATTACGTATGCAGAATAATCGACTTTTTGGGCCCTCAATTTGTGTACACTGTACAGATTTTCTGAGAGCTCCCGATTGTTAATAGATTTGGTGTTTTTTTGCTGCGAAAACACATTTTTGAGCCCAGAAGTAAAGATGTGCTCATAACATAAGTTTTTGTCTGGAAGAAAAGTCCTTGAGGTACTGATGCTATTTTCACAGGGTGGAGAATGTGATTATACAGGATTTTATTTGTATTAGAATGCTTTATTCTGTATTTGTTGGGGAGGGGAGATGAGATACTTGCTTGAATGGGTGCTTGCTTGAATGCTCCCTCGTGAAAATGTTTGATTGGGACTAAACCCGGGGGTAAACTGAATGTTAAGTCCGATGTAGCAATGGCTGATGTTAATATTTGTTGATGAGGCTGTCCCCGTTATGGCTGATCAGATGTCCGTCCAACACGGATTGATTTCTTGTGTTGTTTGATTCTTTAATCCCAAACATACCAAATTCAGAAAAGAGGGGACCTACAAAAGAGGAAATAGCTTTCCCAATCAAACACAAAAATCTTTACTAAAAACGAGCGGTTTACAAAAAAAAGGAGTATCTCTCCACAGTCTGCCAAACCCTCAGCCTTTTGGAAATGAAGGCATTCAGAAGGCCTTCCAAACCTACACAACCTGCCAGTTTTGAGAATTACAGAGTTAACGAAATACAACATCCGAATCTAACAAGGCTACCGTTATCCGAATTTGTACCAATCAAACATACCCATAATTTGCATCATAGGAATAGAAGGTTCCTTAAAGTTTAAGCGTGTTTTTGATTGGTACCAATTCTGAAAATGGTCTGCTACGTAAATTTAGAATGTGTGTCTGATTGACTCAGAAATTCCCAAAGACGCTAGTTTTGATAGGCCTGCTGAACCTTCTGCTCCAAAAAGCAGAGGGTTTGGCAGGCTTTGGAGAAATTCTCGTTTTTATCAGCAAACCCTGGTGATGAATCTGAAACCTACCGTTCCAAGATTTTTGTAGTTGATTCTGAAATGGGCTATTCCATTTTTACTCCGTACAGGGGGTATGGAAGGCAAATTCTAGGGGTGAGATTACATCAAATTTCCAGGTTACTTGAAATCCCACCACCCTGGAAATCCTGGGCTGTAGTGAAGAACCCCCTGGATATATCCGGGGTCATTGAAGAACCCCCTGGAATCCAGGGACTCCAGTAAACATACCCTGGATTCCAGGATCCTCATAGCAAACACGTCATTTTCCAGGGCTAAAATTTCTGTGATCCCCCTGGATTTCTGGGGTACAAAAGGTCGGTAGGTGAAAAATGCCTTCCATATTATACCTGTATGGATTTTAAATGGAATAGCCCAATCTGTCTCCATCTCTGCGAAGTCTCCTGTTTTAAAATTACCAATCAAACACACTCTATAAATGGCCAAGAAGAAGAGACTGAGATTTAACTGAGAACTGCCTACCCAGTTAATATTGCAGCCTAAATTAAGATGAACAATTCCGACTACCCACCTAATTGATATTTCGGCATTATTAAGAAGAAAATTCCATGTTGGATGGACAACTGATGCACCATTTCGCAAACAGCTTCTAATCTCTGTAGACCTCAACAAAGGAAGGCAGAGTTTCCAATTTTATTGATGGAAATAGGAAATAAATGCTTCGTTTATGTTGCAAATGATCATGTAGCTATCCTTTTGACTGCCAGGTAGCCTGCTTGCAGACTGTATTCTCTGCACTCAGGCTAACTGCCCGGGCGGGAGTACATGACTTGTGGATGGACGGGGGGTGCCGCCCGGTTTTCAGAAAGGTACCCTCATCTAATTACCGAAACTTGCCTTGGTACCCACTTTTATGATGAATTTTGGCGCAAAACTGCCTTCTTTTAACTATTTTTGCGAATTTCAGCGAAGCCCCACCCATGTTTATGGAAAATCTGCCGAAAAAGGACCCTTTTTTAGAGAATTTTGGGCCCAAAAACCCACCCATATGGGTGGGCACATACCCGTACCCCAAACATGTTATGTACCCCCTCCCCCCGGGCTAACTGCAAGGTAGAAAGATTGTAGTAGTTTAGTAAATTTGAATTGGTAGTGATTTTTGGATTTATAATCATCTATCAGTTGAAAATGAAAGGAGACCTGAAACGAGTGACTGTTATGAATTGTCTGCTAACTGACGGCTTTACGAATGTATACCCATTGTAGCCAAAAAAAGAAGCACACTTTTAGAAGTTAACCAAAATTTGATTATAATATACCGCGATCTTCCAATTTTCTTCTTGTGCACTTGTTGCAAGAACCGAATATATTTGATTTAGGATAAACCCTGTCTCTTTGGGCTGATAATCAATGACATCCATATTCCGCTCACGATGCTGGCATTATATTATATGCCGACGATACTGTTTTATATTGTGCAAGGAAGAGCTCAAATGAAATGCAACATTTGCTTAACAGTGAACTGCAAAAAGTTGAAGACTGGCTTGATAAAAGTAACTTGTCCATTAACTTGAAGAAAGGTAAAACTGAATTTGTGCTATATGGTTCACATCAAAAGTTGTTCAAACAGCTAAACGTGGACATCAAAATCTACAATCAAACTATTCATGTGACAAAATCATACAAGTAAGCATTAAATTACTCTTTTTGGCAATAATAACCAGTGGATACATTAACGAATAACTTCACCACAAATCCAATTTCTTTCCACCATCTTTTCATGGATAATTTCGATAAAATGTGATAAGACTTTACAACCTCTGCAGCAAACCGTCCAACTACCGTCGATTCAAAGTTTTCTTGTTGAAAACACCTTAGAAGTCTTGCAAGACTTGCATAAAACAAAAGGTTTTGCAAGACTTAGGTCTCCCATATGACACAGCAAAATGACACCTTGGAGAATAGATTGCACACTCCAGGAGGCATTCTATCGTTGCAAAATAAAGAGAAAATAAAACATTTCTCAAAGATTGCAAATTTCTTTGTCACATCGGAAAAGTACATAATTTGTGTAAAGAAATTTCCCCTGCAATCTATTCTCAAAGGTATCAATTTGCTGTTTCATATGGGAGACCTGAGCCTTGCAAAACCTTTTGTTTTATGCTAGCTTTCCTTGTGTTTGCAACAAGAAAACTTTGAATCAACGGTAGTTGGACGGTTTGCTGCAGAGGCTGTAAAGTCTGATCACATTTTATCGCAATTATCGATGATAAAATGGTGGAAAGAAATTGAATTTGTAGTGAAGTTATTCGTTGATGTATCCGCTGGTTATTATTGCGAAAAAGAGTGATTTAATGCCGATTACTGGGATTCTGCTGCGGGTGAAGGTAGGTCCATTAGCTTTCTTCGCAGCGAATAGCTTTAATTCGTCTATGATTTTCGAAAATAACACAAAAAAATATGTTCATGTTATTCCTGGACATAATTCACGTAACATGTGAAATTTTGAAAGCTATATCTTATTTATAGCGTTCCTGAAGAATTCTTGAACATGGGCCAATTTTCGAAGGAATGAAATTCGATGTAACGCCGATCCCTGACGAGATTTTAACCAAATTCAGAAAAAAAAATGTGGAGTGGGGCCTCTCGAATCGATTCGTGGTAAAACCAGCTCTGTACCTTTATTACTCGAATATCTATTTTAATTTTCGTGAAGGTACTCGAAAAGTTATCTCGAAAGTCTCATTTTCAGTCATGTCATCGGAATATGACGATATTATTGGCTTATAAGCGTGAAACTGGAAGATTTGCGGGTTTCCCTGTGCCCTATTGAAAGATTTGACTCGTATGCTACAAGTACCTTGGTGTAGATTTGGATAACCATCTGAACCTTCATCGACATTTCGAAATGTGTACAAAAAGCTTCAGCCAAAGTAAACTTTTTATCTGGTATTCGCGAAAAAGTCAGCCCTTATGTAGCAGAATGGATATTCAAAACAAAAGTTCTATATATTCATAATTTTTGCCATAAATGCAGTATTGCTGAAAGCACATCAATGAAACTTTTCCCGTCGTTCTCGCGTCACACTTTTGTCTGTAAAACATCTAACTACGATCTAATAGACCAAACTACAAATTTTGATGAAGGAAGGTGGATTTAGGTCGGAATCAAACTGCTACAGACCGGTATACTGTATTAACAGCGTTGTTTTTAGTTTTCTAGCGTTTTGCGGTATTTTGCTATTTTTTCGTGCGGTATTGCGGTATTAGGACCCCCCCGAAGTACCCCTCTTGTAGCAATGAAAAATAAATCTTGCAATTCCACGACAACCGTGTACCTTGAGAATCGAGTATGATTTCCTGAATTTTGCTGTTGTTGTTGTTGCTGATGGCTTTAATATTGACAAATCAGTTCTAAGTCTACCTTCACAATTCACGAGAAAGTGTTGTTCTGTGTTGTTTGTTGAAAACATAGAACTGGTTGAAAAGTGTAAAAAGCGCAAAAGCGCGCGTATGAGGTAGCGTTAGCGACACCCCGAGAACGAGGTTATCTGCTTCCAAAACTCCCAGGGGGGGGGGGGGGGGGGACTTGGTGATTGAAGGTGACGTACCTGTTGCAAATTTAGGTTCTTGATTTTTGCAATTTACCACCTCTTAGGATAGAAAAAATTTCAAATTTACTTCCGCTTAGGGTTTTGAAAATTGATATGATTAGTTCGTCGAGTTTTAACAACGTTTGATGAATCGAAATGTTGTTACAAAGATTCTGTAGCAACAGAAATCAACTAGTTATTCACTCTACCTCTAAAATGGATTTTCTAGCAAGCGCATTTTGTCCAACCAAGATTCAAGCACTCGTTTCATTATCTTAGTTAGCGAGTTTACAAATCGATATGCTAATGCAAAGTCTTCAAATAGATGAGATGAGAAAGGTGCGCATTTTAATGGAATGCATTCATGTCTTAACAATTATTTGTTAGGATATTTCATGAGCCTGGTGGCACACTTTTAACTCCAGCTAGTCAGAAGAATCTGCAGAAATTTCTAGCTCAGTCCGCCCTAGAATGTTAACATTTGAAATCTTGCCCTCTCTTCAGCTTGTTAGAATTAGTTACATGCCCTCCAGCATGCCCTGTTGCATGCGTTATTGATTTCATTGAAGTAAAGGAACTAGCAAAAATATGAATTGTCTGAAATGGGAAAGTTCAGAAGGATCACTAAGTTTCAAGGGTTGTTGTGTGGGAGTGTTGTACTATTACAGTACACAGTTTTTTTTATAAGAAACTTGGATCAGCACTTAGTACTAAAAGTTTCTTAATTTCGCATGAAAATTTCGGTGTTTCAGCACAGGTGGCATCAAATATTAAAGAAATCGTAAAAATTGCTTACTCATGTTGTATTCCTTGTTGTATTTCTGCTGTATTCTTTCCCTGGCCCTGACCATAAACCATGCTCGAACGTTGTTTTGAAAAGATAGGCAACGTTTTCGAGCATGGTTGATGGTCAAAACCAGGGAAAGAATACAGCAGAAATACAACAACACGAGTAAGCAATTTTTACGATTTCTTTGATATTTGATGCCACCTGTGGTTTTAGCAGTAAAAGTTTCTTAATTAGTTTCTTGTTTCTTTTGGGCCTAAAATTGTGGTATTGTTCGAAGTTGAGCCTTCTTCTCGACAAAGGGCTTCCATTTTGCATTGACATTGTCATAAAGAAGAAGCCATGCACATTAAGGCAAACATTTACCAATTTTGCAGTTAAAAGTCAAGAAAAGATGAAGGTACCTTTGTTAGAGAGACATAGAACAAGAGAGACACAAACAGAAATAAAGTTTTAGAGTTTCTTAACTGTTCTTGGGCGTAGTACTAGAGTTTCTTAAATTTTTGGTCATCGTAGTACTATAGTTTCTTATAAACCAGTTTCTTATATAAAGAACGTGCAATTGAAGAACGTATTGCTATTGCGTTGTTCTTTTCTGTTCTAATTGTGATATCAAAGTATTTCATTGATTCTTAATGTGGTACGATTTCAAAGTAAATGAAAGTAAATAAAAATCTTTTTCCAGCTGATATACTCATATCTGCTATGCAATAGCACTATCGTTTCTGGAACAATTTGCCTATTGTTATTGCTGCTTACGGAAAAAGTTCCTACCGCTTAGGCTACAAGTTACTACCGCTAAGGGTTTAGGGTTTTACAGTATTTTTAAACGGGTACCTCACCTTGAACTACCAAGTCACCCCCCCCCCCCCCGGGCAAAAACTACAAAACTAACAGTCTGGTTCCCTGACGTCATTTTCGACCCGGGGCATTGGGCTCCAGTCTCCAAGGAAGAGTACCTTCATTTCACGCGAACGCGGTCCAGTTAATTTGTCAAGTTGACGCACAGGGAACCAGGCTGCAGAACTAACAACAACCTCTGCGAAGGCGAGATAGCCTGGGACTTGGAAAATGGTTGCACAACAAAAAGTGTGCTGGACAAAACCAAGTCAAAAACATCTCACCTCAAGTTGATCACCTCCTGTTACTCCTCCAAGTGTTTGCTCATACAACACAGCTGCATGAAAAGAGAAGGGGAATGTTTAACATATCACAGGTGAGCAACTGTCAAGATGTTTCGCCAGGCAGCAGAGACGCCTACTATTCGTGAAGACCTCCATGGCTCAATCAAGAATCCCGATGCTGCTGCTGCAGTTCAACGCAGTGACAAAAACGACCTTGAAGAATTCGAACCAAAGCCAAATGAAAACAACTCAGGAGATGAAGCCAGTTGTAGCAGTACAACAAGCATGGATTCACTGTTTAACCAAAGAGCAAGGTACAGTAAAAACCGCTCGTAAGAAGAACCTATAAGATTTTGAACTCACAGTCTGTTGTTAACAAACAGGTTAACAGGGACATATTTTGTAAGACAATACAAGAGGAGACCCAAACGTATGGTATTTTGGCAAGGGAGCCTTCGAATATTCTATAACGCATGAATTATCAAGATCTTTATCTGCCTTAGAATCTCTTCTTGAAAATACTTGCATATCAAATTTTCTTGCCTATCTATGGCTCATAATAGTCACATGACACCATAGTCATTTCTTTTTTGTATCCTTGCTCTTGATAAATCAAACACAACGAACCACTCGAAGAAAAAAGGCTAGCAATCAATGGGTAATGATGACAATAACAGAAATCCCGTTGGTTTTTATTCACGTTAATACTGGATTGTAGTAGGTACCTTTATGTTAATATAAAGACAAGGAACACAACTTATTTCCAAACAGATCTGCAGCAACTGTTTTCCCTTCACCTGTGTTGCACCAATATTAATCCAAACATGCAAAATATCACATAAAATGTTGCTATCAGGCAACATTCTCAGATAACTTTGTGCCTGAATGTTTCATCAAAATTCAACTACACACACTGGTAGTTTTTTTTATAAGAAACTAAGAATTTGGGCCAGTAGTACTGAAAGTTTCTTAAAAATTATCAGATTTTAAGATATGATACAGGAAACAAATGAAAATATAAGTAAAAATATGTTTAGGATTTCCTTTATCAAAATAGATAGTTTCTTAAGTTATATTTTCCTAGTACTGGAGTTTCTTAATTTATTGGTGATCTGAGAGTTGAGTTTCTTATGGGCAGTTTCTGTAAAAAATACATGTAATTCTGCAGCTAAAGCTCATGTAGTCAGCCTTATTTATCTTTCTCGGTCGGCTTTGTAGCTGCCTCTAAGCCCAAAATTTAAAATTTGAACTTGAGAATTTGACAAAATTTGTCACAAAAATCTTCATTTGCCCCCGTTCCTTTGCTATGCAGCATAAGTTTACTGACAAATAACGGGATTTAAATGAAGATTTTTGTGACAAATTTGCCGAGTTCTCTCATTTGAATTTAGAAATTAGGGCTTAGAGGTAGCTACAGAGCCTGCTGAGAAAGTTGAATAAGGCCGACTACATTGAGCTTTAGCCGCTGAATTAGTTGAGTTTTGATAAAACATTCAAGCAGAAAGTTATCCCAGAATTGGTAATATGTATACTTATTCTCTAAATTCACACTCATTTTGCTATTGTTTCTTTCATCGTATTGCAGTGTTTCTGCCTTCAAATTTATCTGAGAATGTTGCCTGATAAATAAGCAACATTTTATGATGTTTTATTTTGCATGTTTGGATGAGTATTGATGCAACATGGGTGAAAAGAAAATAGTTGCTGCTGATCTGTTTGGAAATAAGTTGTGTTCCTTGTCTTTATAATGTAACATAGGTACCTACTACAGTACAGTATTACCAAAAATCCTCAAATAAGCCCCTTTGAATAAGCCCCCCCCCCTCAAATAAGCCCCCACCCAAATATATTTTTTGTGAAATAAGCCCCTACCTTTGAATAAGCCCCCATGGGGGGTTAATCAATTTTTGCAAATAGACTTCATATCGCTAAATTTTTTCTCAATTATCAAAATTGTTATTGATTCTCTTTTTTGACTGACAGCCTCAGGAAAAAGAAGACAATTAGCCCTGGTGATATCTTTGGCTGCTGCTAAATAAGCCCCCCCCCTTGAATAAGCCCCCACCCCAAAATGTTTTTCTGAAATAAGCCCCCAGGGGCTTATTTGAGGACTTCGGTGGTGCTAATTAAAATGAAGGGGATTTCAGTTATTGTCGTTATTACCCATTGATTGCTAGCTTTGTTCAAGGCATTGTATTTGATTGAGCAAGAAAATTTGATATGCAAGTACTTTCAGGAAGATATTCTAAGGTAAGATAAAGATCTTGATAATTCATGCATTAGAACATTTAAAGATTCCTTTCCCATAATTTGTTGGGCCGCCTGTGGACAATAGCTGACAATAGCAACAGTCACTTTTGATTGACCCCGGAATTGAATTCAAAAGCGATCAGCGATTGTAGACAAAATAAATTCTCTCAACCAGTGATTCAAGACAAACACATCCACAATAGTTTTCCTAAAACCAGTAGGGCAAGCTGTCACCTTCTGCACACAAAAAGTGGTTTTTCAAGAGAAGTCATGAGAGCGAAAGTAGTAGGATAAATCTAAAGATCTGCATCTGGCTGGCAGATTTTGTTTGTTTGATTCAGGAGCCCAGTCAGTGGCGGCCACCGTGAAGTGAGGGTAATGAATGGTGGGGGTGCAGGGGCGAGGCCCCTGGAAAAATTTTTGGGACCATGCCCTTTTGATTTTAGGGAAATGCCCTTCTTTAATTAAGACATACGCCGTTTCTAGATAGAACACGACATATGAAATCATTGATGTGCATGTGCGGAACTTCAATGAGTGTTTTTTAATTTACAACTAGTATTACAAACACATTTTTGGACGAATCTAAATTACCATATTTGCAAAAAAAGTTGGGGGGTATTTACCCCCATTCACCCTGTGGCTCCGCCACTGAGCCCAGTAGTAGCTGTTGTTTCTTTTAGGCCCATTTAGACAAGAATTGCTGGTGTGTTCTGCTTGGCTGTTGAATCAGATAAGCACAATCCACCAGACAGATCTTTAGGTTTACTCTCATTCATTTGTTATAACCTCAAAACGTTTCTTAAAAACCGCTTTTCGTGTGGATAAGGCAATAGTTTGCGCTACTAGTTTCATGACAACTTTTATGGCTGTATTTGTTTTGAATTACTGGTTGAGAGAATTTATTTTGTTTGCGATTGCTAATCGCTTTGAATTCCGGTGTCAATCTTAAACAACTGATGCTATTGTCTTACAAATTGTTGGCTGTACTTGATAAAACGCGGAACTACCCAAACCAGCCAAAACCAGCCACTACTATGCAAAACCATCCAAAACGACACACAGCGAGCCACAACCACATCATTACAACCCAAAACGACCCAAAATTTCTAGAATTATACATCAGGTCAGTTATTTAGGGGCAAAGAGCCCCCAAAACTTGACAGGTGCTTTAAATATCTCTCAAATTCTTCTTTCGTTGTGTGACTTGTTGTGATTATAAAAGCTTTCCCTTGTTTTGCTGTATGATAAAAGCACATGTGTTCAAGCGCGAACTGATTAAAGTCCGTCTCAAATTAGATGTCACCATGTCACCTGCAAATGCTCACAAATAATAACAATACAAAGTGCTTTGCAAAGGAATTTTGTGTCATCACACATCTCTGGTGACATCTAATTTGAGACGGACTTTAATCAGTTTGCGCTTGAACACATGCTTTTGTCGCACAGCAAAACAAGGGAGGGCTTTTCATGATAACAACACATCACAGAACGAAAGAAGAATTTGAGAGATATCTGCAAGCACTTGTCAAGTTTTAGGGGCTTTTTGCCCCTAAGTAACTGATTTGATGTTTAATTCCAGAAATTTGGGTAATTTTGGGTGGTTATGATGTGGTTGTGGGTGGTTGTGGGTCATTTTGGATGGTTTTGGGTAGTTCTGGGTGGTTTTGGGTCGTTCCGTGTTTTAGTAAGTACGCCTTGTTGGCTTGTTTACAATCGGTTTCTTGTGCAATGGGGTACGTCAAGTAATCAGTCAGATTGAGGTTCTTATTATGGAAATCCGTAAATGAAAGAGGTTGATTGGCAAAAAGTTTGCATTTATTTCCCAATGAATCAATGGAATCCTTTATGAAGAACCTACAGTAACAATAAGATGTTAGGCTGAAATGGTTGTTATTATTGGGTAGAAAATGATATGTGATTTAAAGTGAATAACCTGAGTTAAAAGATGAGATCTCATAGATTTATAAATAGCCTATTGTATTTGATAATCCAGCTCGTGGCAAATGAAAGCAATGCTATAGAAAACAATAGAGGGATTAGGAATTTCTTTGTCCTACAGTAAGTCCCCGCATATAAGAAACAGACATATAAGAAACTGCAGCCTGCCAGCATAGAGAATATTTTCTCCTTTATAAGAAACCAGGCAGCCTGATTTTGTCCAGTTTCTTATAAATGATGCAAAGTTGAAAAAATACTCAACCACACTGCCGTCTTTCTGTGTAGCTTCAGTACTACATTTGTAATGTTCATTTCTTGGGGCGGGGCATTCTTATTTACTATGCAGCAGTATCCTTTAATTTGAAAACGGTTTTTTGACAAGAAAGCAATACGCCAAAGAAAGTTTCTTAATGGACATATAAGAAATCTGCCAGCCTCATTTGAACATATTTTCTTGTATATAAGAAACCAGACAGCCTGATTTGAACAGTTGAGTTTCTTATATGCGGGGACTTACTGTACCTCAAGAGCTGCATATGCAAGTCTAAAATTAGTCTCTTTTATTTGATGATTTTGACATGCGCATGCATATATTTTAACTGGAGCAACACAAGCGTGCTTTAAATGTTTCTTTGTCCTGTTTATAAATTGCCTCTACTTAGCTCTGTCAAATAAATTTCCACACAATGCAACAAAAATGATATCTAAATGCAATGAACTAAGAAATAAAAGGGACGTTTCTCCAAAACAACTGTTGTAAATTCAAATCACAATAATTGCAAAGTGATTTTTGTCTGTGGACAGCAAGGTAGAATTTTAATGGAGACATTGTGTTGCCCTATTTGATGAAAATGGTGGAATTTTACCTATTCTTTCATGACTTAACATTCATTGCTTTTTAAGAAGTCTTAAGAATTGATTAGAATTTTCAATAACTTGTAAGAATTGTAGCAGTAAAATGTATTCAATTCCAGACTGAACTGCACAAGGTTCGATATGTACTTTTCAAGCTTTTGCTCACCAAAATTTGAAAGAATTCTTGGTGGGGGTCATAGGAGCTGACTGTTAACAGATTTAGCATATTTACTGTAGAATTGATTTACGGCTTTTGGCTGTAAAGATGATGGTTTTACGGTTCCTTCCTCTCTCTGTACAGGGTGTCCCAAGAAAATTGTTTGACGTTTACTTAACTGTTAAAAAGTAACGAAATATTGAACGGGCTTCATGGGAAGATAACCATATTACTTAGATTTTAAATTGATTTTAGACACCAGAAGCTAGCCAATCGGTTAAATATTCACGGAGTTACGAGCTTTCAAAGTTCAAGTTTGTGCGATAGCTGAAACCAGACGCCCCTAAATTGCATATTTTGTGAAAGTAGAATCTCGTTTATTGAAAGTAAATCAAATGGAATTTCAAAAGCACTTTCAACAAACTAGCTTTCTATAACATTGAATCAAGGTTATGATGTTTGGAGGAATCCTGTTCAGCACATTTTGAAATTGCCCTGTGTCTCATCGATTAAGTTTTCATTCCATGTTTTTAGATAATTGCATTCTTAAGTAAATGTTGGCAACGGTTACTGGAATTAAATAACTTTGGAAGTCCTATTTGGTTTGCTCTGATATCGACGAGAGGTAAAAAATTAGACAGTCTTCTTTTACCTCGATTTTAGGACGTCTTTTTGGAAAACAAGTCAGTTGGGGGCGTCTGGTTTCAGCTTTCGCACAAACTTTAACTTCAAAAGCTTGTAACTCCGTGAATTCTTAGCGGATTCGCCAGATTCTGGCGTCTAAAATTAATATAGAATCTTAGGAACAGGCTTATCGTACCATGAGCCTGTACATTTTATCGTTATTTTTTTACATTTAATCAAATGTCGAACAATTTGAAAATTTCTTCACAAAATATGATTTCAGAAGTCAAATTATTACAAAACTGAAGATAAAGCAATGTAAACAATTGGTCATTAAGTGGCCAATCTTTGTGCAAACGTTTTTATTGAACCAATCAGACTTCTGGATTTTTAGGCCACGTGACTGCTATGTTGGGAGCCATTAAACAATGGATTGTCCAATTCACTAGAATGTTTGGAAGAATTCCAAAAATTTTTACTAAATTTTGCCAGTGAATTTAAAGCAGGTATGATCTTTACAGTCTTTCAGGTCACAAAAATGATGCCAAGGCAGTCTTCTCTGACATAGAACCAAAAGTTTATACCATGCAAAGTGCAGAAAGCTCTTCCATGAACGAGAGAAATCTACAGTAGATTTCTTTGGAATTAACTTCAGAAATTCAGTTTATAGTTCATCTTACAGTAGGCTTCATAAATTCAATTTACTATGCTATATCAACTGAACATCAAATTCATTCCAAAAAATTTCTACTACTAGTGGGAAAAAATGAGAAATTCTTTGCCCATGATATGGACGCATGGTTAATTGCATTGAATCTCTGTTTCTAAGGTCCCAGAAAGCAAGAAATATGACAGAGAAGAGAAGAAGAGACAAATTAAACATGTATATCAACCAACTTGCTGCTTTGTTACCACCAGGAGGTCACCGGAAGATGGACAAATCTTCAGTATTAGAACAAGGAGTCAATTATTTGAACCTATGCTGCAGTAAGTTTTAAAATCTCTTTCTTTCCATCTTTCTGCATTAGCATGTCATTTTTATGCCAGCTCATTTTATTTTATTTTTTTCAGTAATTCATTTTGAGTGGGCTGGAAGTAGTTCTAGCGACTTAAAGCTAATTTAAGTCCACTATGTATGTCGCATCCAGGCATGGGACCACTAGTTGAATGTCCCTCCCGAAGGACAGCGAGGTGCGTTGCGAGGTCAGGCCTCCGAGAGGTCACTTATCCCGAGTTTGACCTCACTTGACCAAGCAATTGCCGAATCCCAGATGGCCTGATAGGGAATTCCACTCCACAAATAGCGTAGTCTGGGGGGGGGGCAAGGGGGGGGCGGTCGCCCCCAATCGTTGATCGTTGCCAAAGGTCGTTTTCGTGATTCGTCTGAATCCGTTGAAAACTGAAGGGGGGGGGGGGTAAGTTGTAGCAGCGCTGTTTGTTCCTCCAACAGTTGTAACAGCGCTGTTTGTGAATATCAAAAAGGGAAGAGGAATTCCATCCTTTAACTAATAAATGACATCTTGGCATAATTTAAGTCAACAAGGATAGCAAAAATTTTCTGCTCGCTTCGCTCGCAATTCCAAACATCTATCATAGCATATATCGTATAACATCTTACTACCGCCTGGCTTGTTATCACGTCCAGGCATTGCAGCTTTATTACAATCAATGAACCCGATTTAGGAGCCCCTTCAACTGTGTATGTGTATTGCATCTGTTTGGGAAAGAATATAGATCAAATTAATTGCTTCTCAGAAATGTCTGCTCGCTTCGCTCGCACTTCTATGCGAATTTGCACTTTTCGTATTTGGCAACATGCTGCCACTTATCTTCTTCATCACGATTTCTAAACTTCCGGATCCATCCAGCATTTGCTTGTACCTTCCTTGATTTTTATCGACAGTGCCCCTCTTTTAAAAAATGCCATAAAAGTCCATGTGTGCTTCTCAAAAATTTTCCGCTCGCTTCGCTCTCGTTCTCTTTATGTTTCTTATGCTCAATAAACTTCACCATTCAATTGCATGAGTATTTGTTGTTTTTTTAGCGTTTTGATCAGAGTTTCAAGCGAAAGACGCATAAAAATTGAAATTGGCAAACGATGGCATAAAACCTTCGTTCATGGGCCCAAACCCTTTGCATTCTTCATGGGCCCTCGATGGCTCAATCAGCCCTTCCACTGATAAGTGTTCTAATCAATCTGCCACGCATGACATGGGTATCATGATGTTAACAATGACATTGGAGTTTCTAAACTACAAAATTTATGAGAATTCAAATAAGACTAAACGAAGAAGGGGAGAAGGGGAAGCTGGCATCGATCGCTTTTTAAAGAGGAATTGAAAGTTTTAATGAAACCTGTTTCATCTGCCTGGTTTGTTCAGGCACATTCTTGTTTCTCCTGGGAGTAGGCAAGTCCAAGTAGCTAAATTTTTGTCTGCAACTTTATTGGACTTGGCCCTTCTATTCCTCGATTATGGGTGGCTCTGTCTAAAAAAGGGTGTTTCCCACATTCTAAAGGGCGTACCCCCCAAAAGTTTTTCCGGGATAAGCCCCCGGACCCCTATCTTTGCTCGCTTCGCTCGCAACTTGCCCCCCCCCCCAACAACAGGACCCTGGCTACGCCGCTGCACTCCACCACCACACGCAGAAACTCGCGAGATGACAAAGGGAAACCAGAAAGCAGACACCAGCATAACCTCTGGGGACAGTCAGATGCAGTGGTAGAATCTAGACGGTTCCGCACGCAAAAACGTCTAATTCCACATCAGCAGTTCTTTAATTGAAACCCTTTGGCGAAAAAGTTTGAAGTCGATACTGCCAATACAAGTCCTTCTTACGAAGTGAATAAACGTCATCTGCCCCATCTATAATTTTAATCCCCACCCCAAAAACTTCCGTTGTGTCCGTTTAAAAAAATTACTGAAAAAAGCTTGCTTGTGGAACAGGTTTCCAGTTTTCATTGTAGAAATAAATATGTTAATGATTTGCTAAATAAGGAATTAAGGCGGATTTACACTAGAGGAATATATTCACGCGAAGCGAATTTTTCGATCCGAATTTTTCGCCTCGAATATTTCTTTTGATTTCCACTATGCGAAATTTTAGCGCCAAAACAAGGAAAACATGGCGGCCGATAAAACCAAATTATACTACATAAGATAAGATAAAGTTATTTGACAGCTTGCGTCTAATCTTTAGAGGCAAAGAAGCGAAAGTCACATCGGCCTACGGTTGTTATTTCATCTTCCAAATCGTCATGTGCAATATCTACTTGTGATTCTCCTGCCTCGGCTGATAATTAACGACCTTCATGGTCCAGCTCTTGTTGCACAACAGCAAGGTAAGCAGATCTCGTATCTGCATTTGTTGGGTTCTGCAGCAAGCTCTGCAGTATTGTATTTCTATCCTTTTCGGCTATCTTTCGTATGCAATATCTTCTTGTGAAGAAGGCTAGGCCCTTGTCCAAGCAAACCATCCGCAATGTCGTTATTGCAGTTGTGAAAAGGTGTGCTGATTGGTTGATTTTGCTGCTGCAAAAAATTCGCAGCGAAGAAGTTGAAAAGGATTCTACTTTCTGCGAAGCGAAAAATTCGCTGCGATTTCGAAGTGAATGCTCAAAAAAGGGTTCTGCGCAAAATTTTCTGCGCACGTGCATCGAAAAATTCGCTTCGCACGAATTTATTCGCCTAGTGTAAATCCGCCTTTACACGTAACAGTACATGTGACACCAAGTGCGCGTGATATTAGGTGCACTTGATTCTAAGTGCACATGATGAGTGTGCAGATGAGCATTCCTACTGGTACTACGCAGGGGGCTGGCGAAGGGAGGGGGTGGGGGGGGGGGGTTGGTAGCACCTTAATGTTGAAAATACTTTCAAAAGTCAACCTTTTTCAGACAAAAATCCACCCTTAGTCAGGCAAAAATATAGCTATACAATTAGCCTTCTATCGGGCAGCGCCCTAGATTTTGTCTTCCCATACAATTGTGGAAAAAATATGTCTCTTTTATCTTTGTCACAAAATGATGAAAGATTTTAAGTGTTTCTAAATCTAACGTTCATTATTTTGTACTTCAGAATCACCTCATGGCAGTCTCAGTGCTGGCAGGATGCCAAAATCATCCCTTTTATCTTCTGAAGAACTTGGAGAACTGATGTTAGAGGTAAAAAGCTGGTTTTTATTCCAATTGGAAAGATAAAGGCAATATATATCTGATATCTGTTAGAAATTTAGTCATAGAAGATAGAAAGGCTATGCTGATGGCTTTCATAGACCGAAACATAAGAGAAACTAGCTAAAAAGTCTACTGTGACAGATTGGGCAATGCAGATGGCTAGCCTGGTCAGAAAGAGCAGGCTACGATTTAGGCACGGAACGGACCCAGTGTTTTGGTGAAAGGCTTATGAGGTCAATTGTGATGACAGCACACTGAAAATAAAGGGGGACTGGGGTGGGGGCTGAGCGTCCGGAAAAATTTGCGGGACCATATCCGTTACTTGTTGGGAAACGCCCTTTTCATCTTTGGGAACGCCTTTTTTAAAAGGAATGCCCAATTTTGTGAGACTCGTTTTCAGAGTTTCCAGATCTGTAGTCATTTGGAGATCGCAAATGTCAAAATTCGAGCATGCATTGGCTCGCAAATTATTGTACTGTGCTTGACCACAACTTTTCTTAAAATCGGTGGAAATAACTTGCGTGATTTTGAGCGGGTATCACCGAGTTCTGACCAGGTCAGACGCTTGCAATGAATGGGTAACCGGTTCAGAATTTCCTGCCCTCGCGTAGCTCTGAGGGCCTTTTCATGTGGAGGTTAGCAAGCCCGCATCCCTTATTCCAACACAAAGTTTGTTGTCTGTTCAAATGTGTAGGCTGCCCAGCTTAACGAGGTCCCATTGGAGCACGAGCACTGGCGAGATCTCGGTCGGCAGGATGAAAATTTCCCACATGAATTAGCACTCCACCCTGGCTACCGAGACGAAAACGTCTTCATTGCTCATGGACTGCTTGCTCAGACAATGCGTGCGTGTGAAATTTTGGCATATGCCCAATTTCGGAACATGTCCAATGTTTTTCTCAGCAAGTAGGCCAGAATTTCTCCAGATGAACACAAGATAAAAAGTGTCTCGCCTACCGAGCCAAAATTTCCTTGTGAGTAGGACAATATTCATATTGAAGTGATGTACGTTGGCTTGTCTTCTGCTATCTGCTATTTTCATTCAATTAAACGAGGCTGTAATTGGATTGAAAAGATAAATTGGTACTGAGATTCAAAGGCTTTGGTACATAAGTACCAATGAAAGTCCAGAGGGACTGTCCCTAGGGCAGCATTTTGAAAAGATGGCCCCATAACCAGGGCATCATCAGGAAAAAACACTCCATAACCAGGGCTAAAGCTTTCATGCAATAGTAGTGACAGCAATATGCTACGTACTGTTAATGGAACTACAGTCTTTTTCAAGAGAGATTGTCACAAGAAGGAAAGACTTCTCGTTAATGGCGGTAATGATACCTAGCAGGTAACCATAGCAATTCCTTGAAAAGGAGACCCAAACATCCTCGGCAAATATTCACAAAACATGACCCGGGGAAAATCTCGCTAATTAACCCATGACCCAAGCAGGCATATATATACCAAACGTCCAATAGGAGTTGCCGCCCCACTATGTGCCCAGGATCTCATTTTCGGGAAACAGTTCATAACTTTTTCAAAAATTGTCATATATATCCAGGGAAGGGATCATTAGATGGGCAATTGCATGCCCGATTCAGCTGTGTTCTAAAATTTCAGTTCTAAGGCGATCTTGGGGGACTGGGACCTAATCTCGGAAGGAGGTAGCAGCAAAATCATTATTTTCAATGATTTCAATAGAAAGATTTGATTGAATTATGAAGTATTATATGGCACATGAATCAGCAAACAAAGGGCTTCAATTTGATATCGGAATTTCTGGAATTTGATGAAATCAGCATTTTTTATAATGACATCATTTTGGCTGCCATTTTGAACTAATTACCAATTTTTTTGAATATCTTCAAACTTTTTCAATAAAAACACGGTAATGATACATTTGTAATAGGTTTTCACCATTGTGCAGGTTCTTTTGGTCTCTTATTTCATAGCACAAATTAGCAGCACAAATGACGTCATCAGAATTGGTTAATTTCTGCCAAAATATCAGTCCAAAGTCGTCATTTTCAATAAAATAATACTATATCACCAAATATGTTGAAAAATTGAGCCAAAAACTGCTTAAAGTTCATGCAAAATCTTCTTTCAACACTAATTTAACTTGGAAGCCTGATTTTCAGAGATTTTCAACTTTGTGACATCACTGTGACGTCACAAGGCGTGGCAACCACACTCAAATTATGCTACAAGCTACAAATTACTTGTTCTGTAACTGTGCCAAGTTGTATTGAGTTCTGGTGAGTAAGACAGTTTTCGGAGGGGGTGGAAAGCATCCCCAATAAATGGTAGCTCGAAAAAGCCCATATGATTTAGGGTAGCAAATCATATGAACCACGTTTTCGCACGTTTCCGCACGTGAAACTCATTGATTTTTCTATTCTTGAATGGTTATACTTAGAGGGGAAAATCTATCGGCTTTGGTGTGAAACACTGTGAACTTTTTAAAAACAGTATTTTAGATGCATCAATTAAAACATGAAAATCAAAAGTGGTGTTTTTATGAAATAATCTTAGTATTGTAAAAAATCACATTTAATTCCTTAAGCTCGTCTCAAATTCCTTTCAAGTAGAAGAAGCTATTTCCTTTCAGATAAGCCATAGTATAAATGGTTTGGACAAGTATAACATTTTCAATTGATTTGATAGATTTGAGTAGTTTTTCAGAAGCAGCTGGATCACATATTGGATTCAAAACTGAAGATTTTCACAACTTTGTAAATTCACAGAAAAAAACCATAAGACAAAGAAAAAAACGGTTTTCAGTTTCAGGGAGTTCAAAGCATTGTTAATAAGAGAAAAATTAAATGAATCGTTTTTGAAAAAGTCGATTTTTTAATTGTTTCCAGGTCTGGGCACACAGTGCGCCCTCGTTTATTTTCCTTATTGGTACAATCTTGACTTCTCTTACATTCGATAACCTATTGATCTCTCTTTTTAAGTCTTGATGTACCTCAATTTTTCCTTTTCTTTTCTTTCAATTCTTGTATCGAAGAGGCAGGATATGTCAACCAGCAAGCACGATTGATCCTTTTATTTCCATTTTTATTTAATTTCATTTTTTATTATTATTATTTTCATCGTTGTAGTTAAATTACAGCTAACTGATGCCTACTAAAATAAACATAAAATTATTACAAAGTACAAAGTAAAATAGTTGTAATTGATTTAACAATAAATGATATCTATATATACAGATGATACAATATTTACAGGCGAGTCTTGAATATGATAAAACAAGATCAATTCAGAACCCAACCTGTGCTACGAACATTTTGCACAATCGGCAGTTTTATTCATGACCCATCCACTCCTTTAGGCGTTTTTTAAAGATGGAAATTTCAATGGCTGTTTATTGTCATTTGAGAGTGCATGCCACAGTTTGCATCCCAAGAAAGCAATTCTCTCTATCCCAAACCGAACTTTCCGGGCCTTGGGCATTTGTAAAAGCGTTTGAAGGCTTGTTATTTTCTGCGGCGCTCACAAGGCCAAAACATCATCTTTCTGAAAAGACAAATTTCTTTCTCAAAACATAACTTTCTTTCCCAAAATACAGCCTCCTTTCTCAAAACACAACTGGATTTTTAAAAACACAATTCCATTTTGCAAAGCAATGCATTCTTTAAGCAAGATTCTTTTAAGCCTGTCATTCTGATCACAGGAAGCCAATATTACAGTTTATTCAAAAAATATTTCATTCGAAAAAGATAGTTACCTTTCTTTCACTTGTTATCGTGTGTTTTTTCCTTTCTTTCACAAATACAACGCGTGTTTTCCCCTCTATTGTTTCCTACCGGGTGAGTCAAAAAAGCCCGGGGTTTGAGAGGCTACTACTCCCTGAATATATAAGCAATGATATTTTTGCAATATCTGCAGTGGTGGAAAAAATATCTGCCTTCCTGCGAAGCAACGCCATTCTAAAATTCTTCCTCCCATTTTTTCATCAACAAGTTTTTGATGCTACTTGCAATATTGTGTACTGTGTAGATGATAATCCACAAGGAACTGGAATTAATCTTGATAGCTTCCTTGGATCACACAACTGTAAATGCAAAGAGCATAATCAAAATTTTGCTTTCCTCTTTATTTCATTCTTGTCTTCCTTAATCTCCCCTTTATATTTTCAACCTTTGCTTTCTGTTTCATTCTCTCCTATTTCCACCTTTCGTTCTTTCTCTTCTTCTTTTTTCTCTGAAGAAACAAGAACTTCTGCCCACCCTTCATCGTTTCCTCTCTTTTCCTTCCTTCTATTCCGCTTTTTCTTTTTCCTCCCCCTGTCTTCCTTCCAGACAAACAAGCTTCCTGCGAAGCTGCTTCGCGGCTTCGCACACTTTTTCCACCTATGAATATCTGATTGAATAGCTAACATGTTCAATCATTTTTAGAATGTTTCCTGGCTGAGATCGGTCACTCCGTCCACAGGTAGCAGCGTATGATTGTAAAATTAGTAAAAATATTAATGATATAGCTCTTTTCTTTCTCTGGATGTTCTTTGGGGACTGGGTCGATTGATAGGCCTAATATTTTGATGGAGAGACACGAGGAACATCATCAAAACAGAGAAAGACGATATGGAATATAATAAGGTTGGATATCATTAATATCTTTACTAATTTACAGTCATACGCTGCTACCTGTGCTCCGTCCGCTCGAGAAGCATTAAGAATTGTGCTAAAATCGTGAGCAAGTTTCCCAAATATGTTTACCTTACAGCAATGACTTGAGCACAACAAGGGCAGATTTTGTAATACAATAGCATGAGTTGCTTTTGATTGACACCTCAATTCAAAGCGATTAGCGATTGCAGACAAAGGAAACTCTCTCAACCAGCAATTCAAAACAAGCAAAGCCGCAAAAGTTTCTTTGAAACCCAGGTAGCTAGCTCGCTCGTTGTGCATTCCAGAAACTGTTTTTAAGAGCAAACATGAGCGTAGATCGAAAGAAAAAGGATGCATCTACACATCTGCCGCGGGCATTTTATTTGTTTGGTTCAAAAGCCGTTTAGGAGGCGATTCAATTCTCTTATTTTTTTGGGTGTTATCAAAACATTTACTGCTCAGTTTCTGGACCAAAGAAATAAAATGCCCGCGGCAGATGTTTAGATATATCCTTCTTCTTTCGATCTATGCTCGTGTTTGCCCTTAAAAATAATTTCTGGAATGCACAGCGAGTGAGCTAGCTACCTGGGTTTCAGAGAAAGTTTTACGGCTTTGTTTGTTTTGAATTACTGGTTGAGAGAATTTCCTTTGTCTGTGATCGCTAATCGCTTTGAATTGAGGTGTCAACAAAAGCAGCTCGTGCTATTGTATTACAAAATCTGCCCTTGTTCTTGAGCACGCTTTAGCACATGCTATCCTCTTGGGACATGAAAAAGTCTCCCCCTAGTATGAATAACTTATTAAAGGGGATTCCATTCTCCCAAGAGGACAAAATACATGAATGCATTTATGTGTCATAATTTCAAGGAACGAAAACAATGGGAAATTTTGCTTGTGTCGTTTTCATTCTTTTTTTGCAGGTTTTCGAAAGGGGCTTTCTGCAGAAAATCTCCCATATCGACGGGAAGGAATGGCTGATTAGTAAAGCAGGGTAAATTACTGAACCAAATTGGACATATCGGGAATAAAATAAGACAGTTTTCAATATTATTGCTTTCATATTCAGGGAGCAGCATTTTTCAAACGCTGCCGGGCCTTTTTATTGACTCGCGTGGTAGTGCTCTCTCAAAGAGTATTTATTTCACAAATGACACGCGTTGTATAATATTTTTGTGAATGAAATACTTGTTGAATAATCTTTGATATGGGCTTCCTGGTTCTGAAAACTCAACCGCATTTCGGTGAAACTTTCAAAAGCAGTGTCATAGCTGTGGCAAGTGGTCACCCCTCACCAAAGGCGGTAGACAGGACTGCCAACTTTTTCCCTATTGTCTGATCTTCACGATCAGGTCTAGTGTAACACCAAGTGCGATCTAGCAACAGCTCGATTGGTGGTGCTAGGGGAGGACTAGGGGGCTACATCCCACCGTCGGAGGCATTTATGTTTAATTTAACTATCGAAGAACATTTTGAAATTGATTAGCCATTGACTAAAGCTGAATTATCATCCCTGAACCTGACCAAATCTGTCCCATACTTTTTTTTGGACACCCCGTATATCTTTAGATGTTTGATACAGATTGTGTAAGGTTATTTTTACTTTTAAGTTACAGGGTTTAGTTGTGAAACAGTTACTCAAATTGATCCGATCCTATCCGATCCGATCCGATCCGATCCGATCCGATCCGATCCGATCCGATCCGATCCGATCCGATCCGATCCGATCCGATCTGATCTGATTAAGGAATTTTCAAGTAAAAAATTAGATGAAATATTACGTAGGAACATCTCTTTTAATGTATCATCCGTTTGTTTCTTTCAAATTTAGGTCGTGGGTGGCTTTGTGATGGTTATTAACGAGAAAGGTATCATAAAATCCATCGTGGAAGTTGTGAAATCAGTTTTTGGATTAGATCCGGTGAGTGATTAGGAAATGATAGATATTTCTTTTTTTCGGGTGTTCCAAAATGGTATATCAGAGCATAGGGCTCAAATCTTAAAAAGGATGGGTGTAAAATTGTTAGAGCAGAGGTCATTTTGCAAACAACAAATTTCCCCAGATAATTTATGATCCTTGCCTGCGTAAAGTTTTCACAATATGTTGACCAGAAAAGGATGACGATTTATTCACTTCAAATGAGGAATTTAGGATTCAAAATTGTCTTGGTTTTTCCGATGGTAATAATAGCTTACAGTGAAACGCAGCTTCTCCAAAGTTAGGCCGGTCTTTCGACTAAACGGTGATACACAGCATTCAATAACTTCTGATTTCAGAGAGCTAGTTATGATCCAACTCGTGCAGTATTTTTCGGGTCACCGGGTGCAATCTTGAATTATCCACCGATGCTAATGAATAATTCATTTTCATTCATTTTCATTTAATATTATTTGTACACAAATTAACCTTAAGCAAACTGAAATATATAACATCTATTTACAATGATAGAAACCTTATGAATAAAAACTTAAAGCCCTATAAAACTTAATTCTTGCTGTTCTTCCAGGAAGTTGTGCTTGGCTTGAGAGTCTAGCTCTTTAGATGCGTTTTAAGTTGTTTTTTAAAACGATCAAGTGTCGGTAACTCTATCACTTCAAGCAAAAAGTCGGTAAATCTATCATCTTCAAGCAAAAAGGTGAGCTTAAACGTATAGATTAATTCAATAAAATCGATATTATCGTTCTGAAGTTCTAGACAAGTTTGTTCGTAAGCTATTTTTGTCCAATTGTGTTACTGTTAGCTGGAATTGTCGATTTAACACACTGATTTATCACTTGCCTTTTCTCTAAAATGCCCCTCCAGATGATGTTCGTCGTGGCACAAATGTCAAAGTTTTGTCTCGTTTTTGGCTTTAATACGGTGGAAGTTGCATCAGTTATCTCCTAAGGAACTAATCAATCAGCATATATGCATTAGCTTCTAAGAGGCACATATTTGTTATTAGGTTTTCCTCCTTGGAGGACGATCGTACTGCGTATTCCCAAACATCAGGAATCTGCTGACTCATGATTCTGAATGGCGCATCTGATTGGCTAATGTTCATGTGAAATGAAATTGATCTCGTGAAGAACATCACCATCATCATCATCATCAATAATTTATTTAATGTAGGCTAAGTAAAATAAAAAGAATAGCTAAATTACAGCTAATTTAGGCCTACTTTACAAAAATTTTACAAAATTTACAAATTAATTCCTAAAGCTAATCAATAAAAACATTTAGTGGATTATATACATACAAATTTACTCCCATGAGATACATTTATTAAAGCTGATAAAATATGCTCTCTTGAAGTTGAGTTTTTGCCTATGTAAATGTCCTTCCAATTTCCCGCGTCTAAAACAGACAACACTCACTAAAACATCAATTAAATGACAAATAATTTGATTAATGTGCCCAAGCTGGATACCATTGGAAAGAAGATAGATTCTGCTTTCAGATGGTATACATGACATCTATTTCAAATCTTATCATTTTTCTTGAAATTATAATTCCAGTTGGGTTACGTTTTTTTTTCTGAAACACCCTGTATATACTATTCGATAGTGGACACGCTCAACTCGGTTTTAGGCCTAGGTTAAACGTCGCTCTTCTCATGCGCCGAACCTAATAGTTGAATTAGGCGCATGAGAAGAGCGACGTTTAACTTGATTAAGTTCGGCAGATTTAATTAGGTGCAGCAGAATGCACTTGGAGCGACTGGTCCTGTCGCATTATGCGACTCTGGAGCGACTTCTAGTTAGACGTCGCTCTTCTCATGCGCCGAACTTAATGCATAAATTATTCCTCATAATTTTCCGTTTTAAAGCGAGGTGGAGCATGCGTATATCTTCGAAAAACGGGAAATTTGCCGGACGCGACTAAAAGGACAATGGCTTCTCTTGATTTTGTTGCGTCCGAGACAGACATTGGTGACTCTATTCTAATTTTCTATCGAGCGAAACAAAAACAAAACTTTCAGTTAATAGTATAGCTTGATTTCCGCATGATGGACACAAACTCAACTCTGAACAACGCAGACGTGTGACATTGCAAAAGTGGCACGTCCCCGGCTAGCTACCAGGTAAAACTTATGACTGAGATGTTGTTGATTATTCTTCGTTTTACACGATAAAACACTGTACAGTTACTGTACACTGTACAGTTTAAACATTATTTTGCTTGCCAAGAGTTCGTTGTGTTTTGCTTTCTCAAAATTGGTTGCGTCAGTTTTTTCAACATGCTTTTGTCCGTTGTTACTTTGAGAACAAAAGCTGAAGGACCTGTTCTAATGATTTTGTTGCTAGGCTACAAAGGATATCAGAAATTTAATTGTCTTTATATTAGGAGCGACACATTAGGAGCGACGTATAATTCAGTGTCGCTCTACCGTCGCTCTACAGTCGCTCCTAATTGTATTAGGTTCGGCGCATGAGAAGAGCGACGTTTAACCTAGGCCTTACTCGCGTAATGGAGCAATGCGAGGCCTAAGTGAAACAATTGGTTAGGGGTCCTATACTTAATTGTATTTGAGTCAAATTGTTATGGGTCTTTTTATTAAAACCTATCATTGGTTTAAAATTTACCTCACTGAAATCGATTACTCCTCCGTTCTAACAAACCACATTTTCTGCCATACAACAATGACTTTCATGTGCTTTTTTACCACATTTTTTTCCTTTGGGAGGACGAAGTTTCATCCTTCCATTCTCCCAAGAGGATAACACGTGCTGAAACGTGTTGACGTCATTGCTGTAAGGCAGATGTATTGAGGAAATTTGTTGGTGATTTTAGGCACGTTTCGAAGGTTTCTTGAAGGTGCTTTCTCGAGAAAATGCCTCATAATTTCAGAACGGAGAGGCCGATTTCAATCAAGTAAATTTTAAAATGGATTTGAACATGTCCATCTGTTCATGATATTTTTGCCAATATTTTCATCTTGATATCCTTGGAGCAGTGGTCTTTCAAATGGGGATTTTCTTTTTACTCACACGGTGGATTATGCCACTCATTTCCAGACACTAAATTGACATGTTACTGTTTATATCACTCGTGCTGTGAATTAGCGGGCTTAACTCAAAATTCTCCACACTCGGTTTGAGTAAGCCAGCATTAGCGCTAAATGGAATACTTTTTGTCAAAATGCGATTTGTTATTATTAGAAACTTGCATTTTCATTATTCGTTGTGCTTTGCCCCTCCTTCTGTTTGGTTCCCCGCTGCTTTTTATCGTGTGGCTCTTCCTTTGAGGCCATTTTCTTCAAGCGGCTTCAGTCTGTTGTTTGGGCTATGGACTTTATACTTAAAATTTATGCAGGAGTAATGGAAAAGTCTTCACAGCAAGAAGCATCAGGGTCATATATTGTTGGCTAACGATCAAGTCAGAGAGTTTCATCAGATTGCGATCAATCGCCAGATGATATCTGAAAGCAGTTTCTGCATGGTTCATTGGTAATGGCAATTCTAAATCGTTGCTTCTGATAACGTCCTCTGAATTTGCAGTTTAATCTTGTTTCAGAGGCAGAAATTATAGGGTGCAACTGTAACTGTGCTCTTGATTCTTGTGAAAATAGCAGGAGTACAAGGAGAATTCAAGAGAAATTATCTGGCATAAACTAACATTGAAATACCCTTCTTATTCATTGATTGCGGGACAAGAGAAGATGCAGAATGAATATTTCAACCACACTCTGTCCCAGAAGTTTCTCTTTTCATATTTTAGGTTTTTAATTTACGTTTGTTTGATTTCAGATGAAGGTTGCTGGACAATCAATTGAAGGTATTGTGCATCCAGACGATTGGTACAATGTTCGCAACAAAATAGAATGTATGATCAAAGGTGGGAATGAAGAATTAAACACTTCAGCAAACTCAGGTGAGTGTCGCATTTTGGTTACATTGTAATCATGACATGGACATAGCCATGCCTTGCAGGTACGTGGTGCTTTAGCGCCCATGGGCTGTTGCCATTTTGCCCTGGTAGAGGAGGGGTATCTCGCATATATGTGGGATTGCCTGCTTGTCTCTAGAAATACACAACTTTCACTTTACGTTTACATTGGAACTTCGTCCCATATAGTCTTGCTTGGACATTTTCATTCGGTCTCAGCGAGGTGTGATAGCCAGCATAGGTTCCAAATCTTTTTCTCGGCGTATAAAGGTGGGTGTAAAATTCAATGACCTATTTCTTCTGTTTTAATAACTTGAAAAAAACTTTAGATACATATCTATAATTCTACCGTTGGACTTTCCAGAAATTTTGAATATTTTTCGAAATTACAGCGTATCTTACATTTCAACTCATTTGAGGATGTGACGTCATCAAATTTCTAAATCAGAAACCAGATGAGTGACAGACTTTTCCTTGATACCATATTGTAGGCATTCATAAACTATGGTGTTCTTCGAAATTACGTCATGTTACGTCAAACAGTATAGAAATTACGATGGTTTTAAGTTTTTTTGAAAATTTTTCTTGAATTCTTGAAAAAGAAGAAAATCACTCTAAATCTGAAAATATCGAAGATTTCCGAAAAGTCCAACGGTAGAATTATAGAGAAATAGCTAAAGTTTCTTTGAAGTCATTCAGTTCAAAGAAATTGGTCACTCAATTTTACACCAGCCCTTTTAAAGATTTGGAACCTATGCTGTGATAGCCCATCTAGCCAAGGTAAAATTCTAGTGTAAACAGAAACAGGCGGTATATCCCACTGTTACTTGATGTCGATGGGCATGCGATAATGATTAGTCTTTCCTTATGGCAAGAGCGTAATCTAATGAGTGCCGGGGATTAAATTGCCGTATGCCTTGCCTTTTTCTCATGGCTTTTCAAGTAAGCATGAGATCAAGAACGTCCCGTGCTTTCGGGATATTCCGTCGTCAAATGTAAACAACAGGTCCTTAGTCTGGAAGACTTTTCAGAAATTTGATGATGCACCAAAATTCCAAAATTCTACTGGGTGAAGCAGAAAGAAGTTTCCACTTTCGACAGGCCAGGATAAGTCACACACACACGACAATTTCAAATATTTGTAATTCAATCTTTTGTCAGTATCTTATATTATTCTCGAGGTCATTTTTCGTCAAATATTGGGATGCTTATTTATCGATATAGTTATGTATGCATGTATGTATTTATGTATGTAATTTTGATACTAAAATTTCGACGAATGGAGAAAAATGGAAAAATTGAGGTGAGACCGAGATGTATGTATGTATGTATACATTTGCCCCTAAAATAATTAAATATTTACAATGTTTTGAAAGCTAAAAATAGATAAGTTATAATCTTAAAGACAAATGACGGATACATGGCGCCTAGTTTATAAATAGAACAAAAGATGGCTGAGTGCTTTCATTTGTCCAATTGATTTGCTAATCTCTCGAGATCATCAAATACAATGGAATACAATAGGCTATATTTAGATTTCCCAGGCCCCTGATTTAAATCGCCTTATATCTCCGTCATTTGTCTTTAATACAAGTTAAATAAATCCATATGAAAACACCCCTAGTTGTAGTGGCAGGGATAGCCTTGAAAGGTCGAATTGACCTTATTTCCATAATGATCCCCTCAGAGGTGGTTTCTTAAACGGAAAATGTAAAATTTTCAGATAGACAGGAAGAACAGTATATACAGTATAAATAACAATATGTACTTTAAAGTGCTTTTTGATGAAATACGATTTGGTAGGGCAGAGTCACGAGTTTAAAGGGGCAGTCAGACGCGAAATGCGGGTATCAGATTCTGCGTGTAGCAATCCAATTCGTATAGGCCTAAATACCAAAACATGTCTACTGTACCTCTTTGTTTGCTGTAATTCTAATGAAATTAATTGAGCAATGAATCCAGTAGAATGTGAGAAGGTTCTATTCACCTTTCGGTTTCACCTAACATCATAAATCTAACTCAAAAACCAGATTCTTTGGCGAATTTCTTGCCCACTTCGACTTGTAGATTATCTCTTCGCAGCTTCAAAGTTGCTTCTGCAAAATCGCTGTTTACGACTTTCAGGAATTTGTGATAAACAAAATAACTTTGCAAATACATGAAATCGACATAGACGAACAATATCTGTCAATTAAATCCTTGAGATTGTCAAGAACAATGTCGATGGAGATGGATTGAAATGTGCGATAATCCAATTCAAAATCTCCATTGACGAGTCGATGCTAGGCCTAAGCACTTTTCATGCAAATACAATGGAAATGTCCCGCGCAACATCACGTCTGACTGCCCCTTTAAGAGAGCGTGGTGTCAGTAGCACATAAAGTTACGATTTCTTAAAATCCTTTTACTTGCAAACTGCCCAAAGAGATCGAAAAACAGCGATCAAATTTTCTAAAGACTGGTCTTGGCAGAAGAAAGGGAGTGTTCCTCGAAATGACTAGGGAGTTTGGAAATAGATTATGTTACACGAGCGGTCGTTTGATGGTTGTACAAGTTTAGTATCACGTTTATCGATGCAAAGACTTTCACTTTTTAATCATTTCTTTGAAATGATACTTGCCAGCTACTGTAGTTGTGGGGAATTAAAAAAATTTCCAACATGCTTTTCTATTTAGGAATTTTGATGCGAAGACCTACTACCTAATTCCCTGCATGTACAAACAACAGTAGCTAGCAAGTATCATTTCAAAGAAATTTTTAAAAACTGAAAGTCTTTGTATGGCTAAAAGTGATACTTAAGTTGTGCAATCATCAAACAACAACTCGTGCGACATAATCTATTTCAAAATTCCCAATCATTTCGAGGAGCACTCCCTTTCTTGTGCCATGTTCAGGCTTTAGACATTTTTTTCGCTGTTTTCGATCTTTTTGGCACTTTGCGAGCAATGAAATTTCACGAAATCGTAAATATATCGACAAATAGGCATCGGTAAAATCGACAAAAATAACCAAGAATAGGATAGGATACAACATAGGTTCCAAATCTTTGAAAAGGCTGGTGTAAAATTCAGTAACCTATTTCTTTGAAGTGAATGACTTCAAAGAAAGTTTAGCTATTTATCTATAATTCTACCGTTGGACATTTCTGAAATCTTCAACATTTTCAGAGTTAGCGTGCTTTTCTCCTTTTTGAAGAATTTGAGAAAAATTTTCAAAAAAAACTTAAAACTATCGTAATTTCTAAACTGTTTGACGCAACATGAAATAATTTTGAAGAAAACCATAGTTTATGAATGCCTACAATATGGCCTCAAGCAAAAGTCTGTCACTCATCTGGTTTATGATTTAGAAATTTGATGACGTCACATCTTCAAATGAGTTGAAATGTAAGATACGCTGCAATCTTGAAAAATATTCAAAATTTTTGAAAAGGCCAACGGTAGAATTATAGATAAGTATCTAAAGTTTCTTTCAAGCCATTCAATCGGAAAAAATAGGTCATTGAATTTTACACCCACCTTTTTACGCTGAGTTAAAGATTTGGAACCTATGCTATCCTGGCCTGTTAGGATTGGGAACTTTTTTCTTGCTCACCCGGCACTACTACCGGTGGGGAGGTGCGCCAAAAAAGTTCCCACTTTCGACATGATACATATGACACAAGGCCGATTTCAAAAATTCTTCATGTGATCTTTTCCAAATCCCAAATTACATTCGGCAAATTTTTCTCTCGATTTTTCGGTGGGCTGTTAAGGGTTGTCTCTGGAGTTAAAAGCAATTCCTAAAAACGTGTTGGTTTACAAGTTGCCTCATTTGATTGAGAAAGCATAGGTGGAAAAGTGCATGAAGCCATTAAGCAGCTTCGCAGAAAGCTTTTTTTCTATTTATGATAAATTAAAACTAATTAACCTAAATACATTACTACTGTACCACTCTTGGTGTAAGAAGACACAAGGTCATCAGGCCTACACAAAGAATGGTACTTACAATTTGCAAATACAACTTCAAGACATAAAAAATACAGCAATACAAGGGACAAAACAAAACAAAAAAGCAACACACAAATAGTCGAAAGAAAAGAAGGCGACTGGCAGTTCCACACCAAACCATGCAATGAGTCTAACCCCTTTATGTCGTAGAATTCCATCATTTTTATACCATCACATAGCAACTGGAAGGTACAGTGACAAGGGGAATCAATTTTTCCATAGTGCAGAAAGCTTGTTTGTCTGGAAGGAAGAAAAGGGGAGGAAAGAGAGAAAACGGAATAGAAGGAAGGGAAACAAGGAAACGATGAAGGGAGGAAAGACGAAATGAAAGGAAAAAGGAAAGATAGGAACAGGAGAGGAGGAAAAACGTAGGGTGGAAAGAAGAGGAATGAAAGTGAATACAAAGGTTGAATATATAAGAGAAGAGGAAGGAATAAAGGAGGGAAAGAACAAAGATAAGGGAGAGCAACTTTTGGATTATGCTTTTCATTTACAGTTGTGTGAGTCAAGGAATCTGCTAAGAGTAATTCCAGTTTCTAGTGGATTTTTACCTACATTGAACACAGAAAAAGACAAATTTAATCTACTATAACTCCTAAATGCTTATGTTCATCTACTTTCGTTACTGGTGTGTTGTTAAAAAGAATGTCTGGATGATCAGCTTAATCTCCTTCCTTGAAAATATGAGTTCCACAGCTTGTTTTCGTGGATCAGGATTAAACGACATCCTCCAGTCATGAGCCCACTGACTTATCAACTCCAAGTCATGGTTCATGTCATTGGCGGCTGAATTAGAATCTTGGACGACCGTAAATAATGATGTATCATCAGCGAAGAGCTTAACATTGCACTTCAAGTCTTATGTTAGGTCATTTATATACTCGAGGAAGAATAACGGCCCTAGAATAGAGCCCTGGGGTACTCCTGCCGAAATACCTCCCAAGAAGAACTGTGCCCATTCAAAACAGTTTGCTGCTTTCTATCCTTGAGAAAACTTTTGATAAGAGAGAGAAAATTTCCTGAGACGCCACATCGTGTTAATTTAAAGATAAGACCATCATGCCAAACCCTGTCAAATGCTTTGGAAATATCAAGGTACACAGAACGAACATCAAGAGGAGGATTGCAATCAAATGCTTTAAAGATTGTATGCGTTATGGAGATTAACTGGTTGACTGTTGAGTCACCCGGACGAAAACCTGGTTGATTTGGGTTGAATATAGAGAATCGTAAATGAGTTTTTCAAGTATTTCCCCAAACATTGGAAGAAGTGAAATAGGACGGTAGTTCCCTTCAAATTTTTCTCGTTCTTTTTGTGAACAGGCACAACGTTTGCATGCTTCCATATTTGGGGAAATAGACCACACCTGAGGCAATTGTGAATATTATCTTTAATAGAGCAACTAATGCAGTATCACTTAGTTTTATCATTCTAACAGATATTTCATCCCATCCTTGTGCTTTATCAGGATTAAGTGATCGTATGATTTGTAGTATCTTTTCGTCAGAGATAACAAAGCTATCTATAAGAGTAGGAGTTAAGGGGGTATGTTCTGGAATTACACTCCCTGTGTCAATAGTCGTACATTGAAGTATGAAAGAATCATTGAATAACTGTGCCTTTTTAGTAAAATCAGTCACAAATAGCCCATTGTTGTCGAGCTTAGACCTCCAATCTTCTATCAGTGGTATCAAAACGTGTTGGGTTCCATATGCTCGTCTATAGGCCGCAATGAACATAGAAAGTGTGTTGTCTAAATGTTGAATCAGTTGCTGTTTTAAGACTTTTTCGTAGTAAACCTTATTAAACCTATCATCAAATGTTCTTTTTCATGTCTTTATCAGTGATCCAAATATATTTAAAGATGATAAAACAACGTTAGCTTTCATTACTTAAAAGGTACAAAATACGCATATAGAAAACCCTATTTCGAGCTGTGTATTTACGCAACATCGTTCTCGACTAAAAGTCATTTTATTGAGATCTTTCAGTATCCTTCAAGTCTACAACGATAGCGTGCGTTTTTTTCTGACATTTATGACGAAATTAGCATCTTAGTATGCATGTTTCTGGAAATCATGAGTGCTTTTCCAGTATGCTTCAAAATCGAGGGGCGTATCACTCTCTAAAAATCTCCTACATCCTTTTCTTTTCAAGGAAACTCCGTAAAAATCCCTGAAAACCCTATTGTTTTAAGTAAATCTCGTTCGCTTTTTTGGAAGAGTGATACACCCCTCGCGGAAAATAATTTGATCTTTGATATACTTGCCAAAAGGAAATAGATTTGAAGATCGGCCGCGTAATCAAATTGTGATCATTTTTCAAACAGGATTACTCTTTTTGGCACACCCGGTAGAAAAATTACGAACGAGCATTGTTTTGCGTATGAGATCATAAGCGAGATTGTAGAAAGCTGCGCAATGTAGTGAGGTCTGCATAGACTGATGATATTCGTCTAAGTTTTGCTCCATTGAATTGAATTATTTTTTACTGTTATAGTCATTCCGCTAAAACTTAGACTCATAATCATCCATACATTGTTTTGAGACTAATTTTTGAATTCTGCTCAACTTTTTGAGCCGCCAATCAAATTGCGTCTTTTCGGTTTTTCGCGGATTTGCGCGACATGATTGGTTAAAAATTGTTGTAACGACATTTTTACGTTATGATCACAAAAAATTGACCATCAAATTTGTTGTGGTCCGGAGTCTCCAAGGCTTCGCGCGAAGATTTGAAAATGGCCGACCAAGTCGCCGAAGCTGCGGAGGAAGGATTTCGTCGAAGCACGTCGTTTTAGAGGCATGCTGTAGCTGAAATTGATACAAAACGAAGGCTTTAGGATGGACTTGCTCTCTGGCAAACCATGTTGTGCTTTGCTTTGCTGTCGGAGGTTCGTTTTGAAACTGTTATGTTCGTCGTTATACTGCATTGTAATCGAGAGCCTTCGACAGAAGTCAGGAGGTGATCTGAAGCAAATCTTGTCACTTCGTCACTGTTTTCAAAGTGTTCTCCTCTCGAAAGTCTTATGTTGGAGCAATTTCTGCAGGATCAGCTATTGACAAGGCTAACGGTGTGTGTTTCTTCTGGTGTTCCCACTGGTGGTATGTTGTGCAATTTAATTTAATACAGTAGTCAAAAGTTCGCTACAGTAAGAAACCATTTTAAACTCCATTTTGCATCCAATTGTCCATGTTGCCTTTGAGATACTTCAATGATTCTTTTTGCATTTATGTTATGTGACAGTTGCTACGAATTGTTTTCAACAAACTACTTCCATGGTTGGTACCAAGTTTCTTAAATTTTGGGAGAAGTTTGTTTACCAACAGCTTCTTTGACTTTCTGGATGTCTTTGATGCGAAAATTTAGGACTCTTTTAGATCCGTCTTTCTAAAATGCTACTCTAACCAAATCATTTTTCTTAAAACAGATTTTTGCAATGAAAAAAATATGTTTACATCAAAACATAAGAGTTGGTATGCCAGGAAATAATTGAAATTATCAAGGATAATTTGGAAAAAATTTTTAAATCATATTTGAAAGCCACAAGAAAGGATCTTCAGTATCATGTGCAGTAATTATCATATTGAGTTTTTACCCCCCAACTCAAACTTCAGTTGGTTATACAGGTACAGGCATTTTTAAACAAACCACATAAACAGTAAGAAACTCAAAACTTTCAGATCACTGATCATCGCAAAATCATTTGCATATTTTTACTACATTTTCACTTGTTGCCTGCTGCATCATATTAACCAAAAAGGTACTTGAGTGAATTCTGAAAATTAGAAAAGGCTTCAAAACTTGTTTTGAAATTATTACTTGGGAACAGGTAACACGAAGATCATTGTGAAACTTTGAGAAACTTGTAAGAAACTCTTGGATACTCAAAATCTGATAATTTTTAAAAAACTTTCAGTACTTCTGACAGTTTCTTATGAAAAACCTGTGCTGCATGTGTGTGTCATATTTAATATATATTTAACTAAGTAGCCCTTCAGCACAAGTGCTGGCTTTCATGGGGCCCTCCCATAAAATGAATTACAAATTAAATTACAAAACTAAATTGCCAAATCATTACATTAAAAACTATATTGCCACATCGTACTTCACAACCTAAACTCCTATTTACAATATTGTTAAAAATTTACAGTAAAGAAAAAGAGTTAACCCTAAATCATCTGAGGGAGGATGCCTAAATCAAGCTTAGGTAGGATGCCAGGCCCCTAGGAAGCGGGGGGCCATGGGGGCTCAAGCCTTCCCAATACTTTTGAAAAAATGATGGTGCTACGTCGCAAACATTAATTAGATGTATTGTTCTCTATTGTGTTAAGAACAATTGTCCCCCAATCCAAAGCTGCTTCCTACAGCTGCTCAGCTGAAAGGCCATTCCACAACTTTGCTCCTCTGAAAGTGAAACATTTTTGTCCATTTGCTGTCTTCTAGATAGGTAGCCTTAAGTCTATTTTGGTAGTGCAGACTGAGGCTACGGGAGGAGCATTCTGAATTTTTTGTGAGAAGGTTACACAAGTATTGTGAGCCAACCCATTTAGGGATTTGAAGACCATTGTTCTAGACTCATTTTGAATGAGTCCCTGAATGGTCATCCAACCCAGCCCTTCAATAAGTGGTCCGTCTGGGGCGTTGTAGATGCTGTTTGTTACAATTCTTGCAGCAGGTTTGTGAAGCTTTTGAAACTGAATTCAGTTCAGATGAGCCTGCGCAGCACCAGACAGTATCCAAAGAGGAGCACCACAATACCAATGTGCGGTAGAGAGATTCAAAGATTCTCTTGGTAGGAATGATTTGGCACACTTCAAAACTAATACTGCCCTAGAAACCTGCACAGAGAGCGTCTTCCCTGTCCTTGAAAAATATTTCATACAATAAAGTAGGACTATCACAAGATGTAGCTTTTGATTATTCATGCCACAAATAATTTTCATCACTTCTCTCCTGAAGAATGGACAGAAGCATAATAGTATCATGGCATACTTTTTTTAGCAAATTTTTTGGTCCCTGCCACGAATAAACTTTGAAGATCAATAACATAAATTGACAGTAATTTTGTATGATTTTTTTGGAGATTCTCTATTAATGGCTCTCTTGAATAACATGGCCTTAAATTGAATTTTAGGAGTTGAAATTGTACAAATATATATGTAAACATATATATTTAGAATCAAAACAAAGCAAGGGACATTTTACAGTATTTTGACATCATCAACTTGTTATGACGGTATTGCCAGGCTTCAAATATTTTGAATTAGTATCTTAAGATCTCTGCCATGTTTCAAAGAGTAAAAACACAAATTGGGGAGAAATAGGATTCAACTTCAGACTTGCATCATGATTTCTGTTGTTATGTCACCCCCACCTCCTCCCATTTGGGACAATTTTTGAATCTTGAAAAGAAAACTGCCTTTGCATATTTACTGTGTGTTTATGCTCAAAATACCATGTAGCCAGAATTTTCTCCCCATGGGGATTATTTTTTGCAGCATGGCAATACTTATCAAATATCACTTTGCAGAATGCGGAAGACAACAGGAAAAAAAACAGTTTTCAGGCTCTTAGTATTTCATACAGTACCTTATAAGCAATATTATCAAGTTAAATGAAAGATAGATGTCCAGTGAAGGTTGGTTCACATAAAATGCGTTCATTAGCAATGAGTATCAACATAATTTTGCAGACAACAAGATGGAATATATCTAAAAACCCAGAACTGGTACCAGTAGAGCATTCACAACTACACAAAGGGGGGATTAAAAATTAAATTTGATGATAACAAAACAATGAAATATTGCAAATTTCTGAAAATTAAATAATCCCCCAAGAGCATTTGTGGATCATACTTTGCAGAAAAAACCCATTTTTAATAGGTGTTAGTATCAGAGTTCAGAGGTAATTTTGTTTGCCAAAAAATGGTAGGTCATGATAACAGATGTAGCTGGAGAAAATTTGAAGATATGTGGAGATTATTACAAATTTATTCACATTTTTGCCTTACCCCTTTTACCCCAAGCTGCCCCATTTTACTCATATCTATTATCAACTATTAACTATTTACATATTTGATGATGTCCACTACAGTGCATATGATTTGTTCTATTTACAGATTACCTCCACTTGGCTCCATTAAATTTTTTTTATAAAAAGCATCTTCTCTGTATTCTTTCTTTTTGCATCTGCATTACTGTACTTCAGAGATCCTATAGTCTTCCACCTCCTTCACTTCAGGTATATACTGTAATTGTAATACACCTGTTGGCAAATCAAAAATTATGTGATAGGATGTGTTTCTTTCATAAGAAGCTGCTAACTAAAGTCGACCCTCAAACGTTAATTTCACGGCCTGCATGAAAGCAAAATTTCACTATTTCACAACATTGGCAACAGTCATCCTGTCACTGCAGCTGGAACTTTTGAAGTACAAGTAGCACACTTTCTGGCAAGAAGTGCCCCTGAAAACACTCTGTAAACCCAAACACACTTTTAAAAAAAGTCCAAAAATCAACTCCCCCCTCAAGGTCGCCCCTGGTTCACACACAGTTTCAAGTCAGTCAAAGTGGTGTGGTGCCTTCTTATTTTCTTTGAGTGAATTTAGGCCTAACAGACTGTTAGCAGCTCCATTCGCAGTCATAGACGAGTCACGAAGGAAAAACGTATTGAATGAGATCCTAAAGGATCCCATGACACTTACCTGACAATTAATTAACGATGGTAACCAAAGACCAAAGCAACAGTTGAGTGTCTTGGGTAGTGCAAAGCTTGCTGTGTTGTGTGATCGTTCTGATATTCTCACTTGAAAAGCCAAAGCCAAAAAGGCGCTGTTTAGTATATTAACTACTTTAGTCCCGGTCTCCACTCCATTTATTGAATTGAATTAAAGTTGAAGTCGATTCTCGAGTCACTCTGGCAATGAATGAAAGTACAACAAATGTAGTAAGTGCACTGCTTCATATCCATTGTCGTATTCCGGTAGTCCGGCTTTTCACTTATGCCATTCTAGATTCCACCTTTTCGCGTGGAGCAGCTGGCTTGCAGGAATTAGTCTCAAAATAATGTATGTTTGATTATGAGTCCTTCGTTGAAGCGGAATGGGTAGTGTGGGGGGAGGGGGTAATGGAGCGAAAACAAGGACGAAATATCATAAGTCTAGTAGCAGGTGGCTAATGATGAAGTGATATGCGGTGGCTATGGTATCGTCTACTTGTTTATCGTTGGTTGTGGATGGATGTGGCTTGCTTTTAATGGATCTGTAGTCGAGAAAATTGACTTGCTTTGGACAAACAAGCTCACAGTTGATGTGCATATTCCAGCTTCTTATCACTCGCTCAGGCAACTCTAATCAGGTATACTGTAAACAATTTTTTAGGCCTGAAACGAGAAATTTTTCAAGTTCATCATGGCTTTATGCAAGTGTTCTGTGAACATGTTATGCGCAGTAAGATAATAAATTCGTCGGGTGCATAGTTTGACAAGAGGCTTTATGACGAGAAGCTTCCTATTTCAATTTTTGTTGATAAAATCACATCATTTCACCCATTTCATTCAAATATCGGTCGTAAATTTATGAAAGTTTTCTCATTATATAATATCATATTACATATTACATCAGGTCTATTTTTAGATTTTCTTTCTAACATGCCACATTCTTTGCGAGTACTCCGTCATTTGATAAGACCTCCACATAGATCATATTATTCCACGTTTTTCAAGGCCGTACATAGCGTGGGGGGGTAAGGGGGCAGTTGCCCCCCCCCAGAAATTTTCAAAGTTAAGTTATTTTTTATTGTAAAATATATATCACGTTCGACTTCTAAAAGTCATGGAGATATTAAAACTTGCAAACAACCCATATGCCGCATAGTATAATTTAATTAGATAAAACGCAATTATACCAGTAAAAACTGTCACCATTAAAAATCGTTTTCGGAAGTTTTGCTCTGCAAAATTTATAGGGTCTGTTTCATCCAGCATGCCTTGCACGTGCTGTCTCTTGGTTGTCCTTTGTTGTCGCCATTTTCATGAGCCATGGAAATGGCGACAACAAAGGCCAACCAAGAGACGGCACATTAAAGGCATGCTGGATGAAACAGACCCTTTAAGCTTCATGCACCTGAATTCTGACTTTTGATAATTAGATCGATGACTGAGGTGCAGAGGTTTAGTTATATTTATGAGTTGCCTTCGCTATTTCATACCCCTAAATAATATAGCAACTGTTGCGTTGCCTGAAGATTCGCTAAAGATCATTTGCAGTGGCTCTTTAGCGGAGATTCTTGGTGTCCTTGGTGAATCAAGGGTTTTGAAGCTCTGTGAATCCACCATCTGACATCGAAAACCTAGTACGTGTCTAACAGCAGTTTAAAAACATTAGTGCTATGAATACCAACGCTAGTAAGTCCTTATTGGAAAATTTTCTCGAGCAAAGTATCTGATCTACTTTGATTGCTTGAACAATGCCGTAGATGACAATTTCTAAAATAATGTAAAATACATTAAGTTTATGAGTTTTTCTAGTAAATGTGAAGGAAGATTTGACATTGTTGAAGTTGAAAATCAAAGGTCTCTATAAAGCTACTATTTTGATGAATATTTACTGCAAGATAAAGACAAATGAGAAGTCAAAAAGTATTTGCAATGATCTACGGTAACTTGTTTTGGGTTGAATTATCCAATGTTTCATTGCATCCCAAGAATTACTGTCCAGAGCAAATATTTTCATTTCAAGTGAAAATATGCCCATCTGCTCCATACTGTCCGTGAAGTTGGAGGCCCTTTTTATGGGGCCCCTTGTAAAAGTAACCACCATCGGCTACGCCACTGCATTTACAGAGCTTGTAAGCATGGGATTCATGATACATTCCTTCTTGAACAAGTTTTGAAGGTAATTGGTATTTTCCAGTGATTCAAAGGGCGTGATCTCCAACTTTTCCAGGGACAAGCCCTGGCCTCCATTTCCTTCTTTCTTCGACTCACTTCACCCCGTGTCTTCCACTGCGGATGGACGGGAGTCTGCTTGGCTGGTTTCAGAAGCTACACACTTCTAATTAATTGCCAAACTTTGCCGTTCTAACCACTTGAATTTTGGGAGGAAAACTACCCATTTTCAACTATTTTTTTTTTCCATTTCAGCCAAACTGAGACCCATGTTTAAAGAAAATTTGCCGAAATGATAAATCTTATTTAGTTTAGGGAATTTTGGGCCAAAAACCCATCCATATGTGCATCACATACCCGTACCCTCAACATGTTATGTAACGCCCCCCCCCCCCTCCAGTCTTGGTTAGAGGCATGCTTAAGTCAGTCGTTCGCCGAGTCTTGACGGCTTTTTATTTAGCTCCTTGATGCTGAACCATTGACGAATCAGGCTCTGATTTAAAGGGTCTGTTTCATCCAGCATGCCTTGCACGTGCCATCTCTTGGTTGGCCTTTGTTGCCGCCATTTTCAATGAAAATGGTGGCAACAAAGGAAATCCAAGAGACGGGCACGTGCAAGGAATGCTGGATGAAACAGACCCTTTAAAGGGGACCTGATGCGACATTTTCTATTGATACAATGAAATACCCCATGCAACGGGGCAAAATGAATACAAGTAGGGATGGACAGGTTGTTTTGAAATAGACTTTTACTTATTTCTCACTTATGATGACCATTTACTTTTGCAGACAAAACAAAAGGACAGACGGCAAAGAAACATAAGACCAGTTTTGTTCCATTTTCATTTCGTTTGAGTCAGGGAAGTGACAAGGAAGATATGAATTATAGAGACGTTTGCTGCGGAGGATATCGAAGGGACAGAACAAATACAGGTAAACATAGCTTTCGATTGGTAACATTTAAATACCTTGTCGGGTGTAACGCGCTATCTTGTCAGAAATCGAGGAGCGAGATTGGAGACGACAGTCGTGTTGTGAATTTTATTCTATTCGACTGCCTTTAGTTAAAATTGCATCATAATCGTATGATCTCATTTTGACATGTTCTTCCGTCGCCAAATTGTAGATAAATCTGATAACACCGCACTTGTCCATGGTTCTCCATTGTTTTCTGCAGTTTGTTTGGTGACTTGAATCAAGCCATCATAAAAGGTGCTCGTTAAAAATCTACCTATATCCAAGCAATCGTAAAAGATACGAATGTTTGTTTGTTTGTTTCCTCTGTGAAGTTTAAGTAGGCCTTAATTAGCTGTAATTTTAGCTATGGTTTTGTTTCAGCCTACTTTGTAAATGAATAAATGATGATGATGATGATGAAGTACAAAGATTTAGTTTCAAAATGATGCTTTCATTTTCGAAAAAACAGGTTAAATGTCCGTGTGATATTGCCCATCAAAGCAAGACGACCGTTTCGACCGAAATTTGGACACGGAGCCCCTTCTAAACATCTGCCTCGCGGATTTTCTTCTTTAATTCAGAAACCGATTGTTAAATGTTTTTTTCCACCAAAAGTTATACGAGAATTGTAATGCCTTCTGCTCGGCTTTGGAATCAAATAGATAGTGCGAGACATATGTTTACGTTGGCCCTTCTTCAATCGATACATACTCATTACTTCTCTTGACAAAAATCCTTCATCGTTGTAATGCAGTGAATGATTTATTCTCGGAGTTGCTTTGGTTCTGGCTTCGCGTTACCCCTGCACGGGAGCGAATTTTGGCAATCGACGAAACGAAATGGCGACACAAGCACGAAATTACTGCGAAAAAGGATATAGGACCTTGTCAAGCTAATTAACAAGCAGAATCTGAGAGGAATGGGCATGCGCCGTGAATAAAGGATAGTGAAGAATCTGAAAATTGTCACTCTTTGGCAAAATTGACCTTTTTGTTCCAAAAGAGTAAAAGAATATAGCTCAAAATAGGTTTTTCCAACGTATTACTTTTGTACCTTTGATATGGAAAACAAAAATTTTATCATCTTTTGATATTTTTGGGCTATTGACAAAACAAGTCAGAGAGAAAACTTTATCAAAGCTTTAATACAGTAAAAACCCGCGTATAGTGGATTATGAACCTGCAGGCTGAAATTTTGCAATTAAACCCCCATTGTATAAGAACCCATTCAGCCTGAAATTTAAGATAGGTTCTTATATGTAGAGATCATGGGGTCTTACTCACAACAGAAGTTTGTCGGAGAGTCAGAAATTTGTATATTATCCGATGAGAAGCTTTTGAAAGCTTTTCTTTGGATTATATAAAAATTTACGATTTTTCCACTAATTGCTGTGGTGAATAATAAATCAAGTGATGTGAACTGACAGTAAATAATAGGCCTGACGTTTGAATCTGAAGGAAAGAAATTACTGAAAACCCTGAATAAAATAAGAACCAATTTAAGAACCTGAACAGCCTCGTTTCCCACTAAATACCCAAAACATAAGAACCTAGTCAGGCTGACTTGCAAAATTGTAGGTTCTTATACGCGGGTTTTTATGATTCTTTAAACAGTAGTACTTTTTTGGTATGCCCTGTATTGTTAGGCCAACTTATTCACCACTGCCTATTCCCCTTAAGAACTTTCAATTTTGTTCTCATGTTTGGTTTTCTAATTGTTACAATTTTGTAACGAGCTCAATATTTTTCAGGAAACCAAAACGAACAGACAGAGCAATCGCTGGTCTTAATGGTTTGGCCAAAAGATCAAACGCATTTGAGAGAACTTTGTTATTCAAAGGTGCCATCATCATTTTCATCTCGTCATGGAATGGACGGAAAGTTTTTGTTTGTTGACAAAAGGTAAATTTGAAATCAATCCTCATTCCCTGTTGTATCTTTCCTTTGCAAAATGAAGATTATCCAGTGACCTTGAATTAAAGGGGGCTGCACAAGATTTTGTAAACAATCGAAAAGTATGGGACAACCCGCACACGTGACTAAAGTCTTGGGTTTTTAATGGCGGCCAGTTTTGGTCGCAGCTTCTACGTAAGTTTCATTGCAGCGTTTTCTTGTCTAATTCTATGAAATGCAATGGAACTTTTGATATCCATTAAAACTTTCAAATATTCGGCGTTAGAAAAATAGAACAAATCCTCCATCAAAGCTTCGATCACCAAGATTGTCGCAGATACTTTTGATTACTATTCTCTGTGCAAAATCGCCATTAGCTATGTTGTGTTTTGCCTAAACACATTCGATGATTTGACACGCAGCGCCACGCAGAGAGGACGGATTGTACAGCCCCTTTAAAGACCCTATACTCCCCATGATCCTTTGCGCCCATACAACAATTCAAAACAACATGTTGACTGTAGACAACATATTGTGAACAAAAAATGATGGGAACGCACAGCGAGAAGAAACAAAATTTCCTGAGCAGTCAAGTATTTTCAGAAGTGTCTCTTGTTTGAAATCCAGGGCGATGGCATACCGTAAAAGCTCTGTTTAGCCCCCTCTCTGTTAAACCCCCCTCTCTAACAAGCCTCCCCCTCGTAAGCTAAAGTTTTAAATGAGCCCCCTCTCTACTAAGCCCCCCCCCCACTTATATCAAATGCCAGAGATTAAGATTTTCCATTTAGCTAAATAAGTTTCCATGTTAGCTTTGATATGGTTTGGGATAAAAACTGTGTCGAATTTGTGTATTTGACTCGTAAAATTGAATGCCAATTCAACAAAGTATGGGGCAAAAAGTAACACCATTTAATGGATAATGCAGCCTGGCAATTGATAGGCCAAAATCATTTTCCTGCTGTATGAAATCACCTTGACACCATGGGCAGTTTAGATCGGACACTATTGTTGTGATGTCCGAATTAACCATGAAATAATAATGAAATAAGATGAGTTACTCGCCGACATCATGTCTTTCTTAGGCCAGAAACCACAACAACATTCCGCCTGTGCTCGTCGCTGCGGGGGGATTTTCGTTAGGGTTAGTTTGGGAAGCGGAGTGTTGTTGTAGTTTCGGGCCTAAGCAAGACACGATGTTGGTGAGGAATAATTTTATTTTATTATTATTTCATGGTTCATGATGCATATCTTTCTGTGCCGTAGTTGTACACGAGTTACTGGCTACCTTCCCCACGAGCTGCTGAACACATCTTTGTATCTCTGCGTGCACGAGACTGATTTGGAAGAGGTGATCAAAGCACACAAAAGCCGTGAGTCCTCGTTCTTACCTTTTCTTTGCTGTCTGAGCCTCTGCAAGGCAGCTCTAGCTCAGTTTTAGCTAACGGAGAAGCCGTCTATCATCTTTGCACAACAATAACATTGTATTTGCTTGTTGCCGCGCAGATGCTTCCTAATCCATTCCAGTGTGTAAGTAATGCGTTCAATAGTATTGCTCAGTTGGGATTGAGCCAACACAATGAAATGCTAAGCCCTCGGGTGTGGGGGGGGGGAGGTATCTTGACCTATCATCTGACGGGGACAACAAGGACAGATTTTGTAAGACAATAACACGAGTTGCTTTTGATTGACACCGCAATTCAAAGCGATTAGCGATCGCAGACAAAGGAAATTCTCTCAACCAGTAATTCAAAACAAGCAAAGCCGCAAAAGTATCTCTGAAACTCAGGTAGCTAGCTCGCTCGTTGTGCATTCCAGATATTGTTTTTAAGAGCAAACATGAGCATAGATCGAAAGAAGAAGGATGTATCTACACATCTGCCTCGGGCATTATTTTTTTGGTTTAAAAGCCGGTCAGGAGGCGATTCAATTCTCTTCTATTTTTGGGTGTAATTAAAACACTTCCTGCTCAGCTTCTGAACCAAAGAAATAAAATGCCCGAGATAGATCTTTACATATATCCTTCTTCCTTCGATATATGCTCATGTTTGCTCTTTAAAACCATGTCTGGAAGGCACAACGAACGCGCTAGCTACCTGGGTTTCAGAGAAACTTTCGCGGCTTTGCTTGTTTTGATTTTCTGGTTGAGAGAATTTCCTTTGTCTGCGCTCGCTAATCGCTTTGAATTCAGGTGTCAACAAAAGCAACTCATGCTATTGTCTTACAAAATCTGTCCTTGTTGACGGGGACATGTTTTTTTGTTTGAAATATTGGTACCCTTAATTCTGCTAGGGTCATAATTCTGCAGATTCAATGAAAGTATGTGCCAAATTCCACAAATTATGCAACGTTTCCTGTAATTCCTATACGTTTGCAAATTGTTCTCCAAAACATGACCCATAATCCGCAAAATGACTGAAAATGATACCTATATTTCTGTAACTGTTTAGAAAAGGCACCCTAAAAAATGGCACGTCCTTGTACCACCAACATACCTACCCCCCCCCCCCCCCTGAGGCTACGCCTGCTTCTCACTTCTAACGTGGTTATCCATGATTACAAGACACCTAACATAGAATATATAAAACAGTTGATTAATTGAACATTAAGTCTCCAGAAAGGTTATTTAAAGTTTCGTTATAGTTTCGGTTAGTGAAAACTGATGATGAAATAGACTGAAAGGTCTTAATGCACTAAGAAAATGGTTGGCTTTATGCATCCGAATTCCATGGTATCTATCTTCTGGCCTGGCATGATGTGCAAACATGTTATGAACGGTTTTTTTTCTGCCATCAATTTTATTTTTTCCGTACCGTTTAGTGACAATGGTGGATGATGTTGGTTCAGTTCTGTTGTTTTTTCGATTTCGATCAAAGAGTGATCAGTGGCTGCTGATGAAAGTCATTTTGAGAGTTACATACAACCCCATGACATCAAAAGCTGAATACTTCGATGCAAATTTCTCATTGGCAACGTAAGTAAATCCAGTATAGGCACCAAACATCTCTACCGGTTGAGTCAATAAAAGAATCCCCGTTTGAAAGGTCACGGCTCCCTGGATATCACGAGGATGATATCAGCAAATATAAAGCTTAATGGTAGACACGTTCAAATCCATTTTAAAATTTACTTGACTGAAATCGGCCACTCCGCTCTGAAATTATGAGGGATTTTCTTGGGAAAGCGTCTTCAAGAAACCTTCAAAACATGCCCAAAATCACGAACAAATTTCCCTAACATTTCTACCTTACACGGGCCTTACAGCAATGACTTCTGCACGCTTTAGGGATCAGTCATTTATAACTCTGGATACTGGGGCGGGTTAGAATTGCTAAACAAGCTATAAGTTTTCATACCCCTTCCAAATTTCTCTTGAAAAATTTTGAGCCTCATTGGAAAATTAGAAAAAAATTTCATACCCTACCACTGGCCATCTATCAAACTATTTTCAGATAACCACATCACAGAAGTTTTGTTTTTGGAAACGAAATAAAGAATAGGAAAGGTAATGCCATTTGAACTTAATGAAGTACTGCCATGGAAACAGCGTGTAAAGGTAAATGGCTCTTTCAGCAATTGGCGCGAAACAAATCTCGGTGTTCCACAAGGTTCCGTTTTGGGACCACTTTTATTTAACATATATATAAATGACATGCTCTATCTGATGGATGATGCCGAAGTTTGTAATTACGCTGATGATACCACTATTTACGTTGTGAGTGATAAGATAGATGATGTTGTGCGAAGATTGGAAGATGGCGTTGCAGCCATCTTAAACTGGTTTCCTAATAACTATATGAAACTTAACGAAGAAAAATGCCATGTAATGATTTTGGTGGAATACATGACGATATACATGTGAAAATTGGTACTTCTATGATCAAAGAGACCAAGGAGCAAATGCTCTTAGGAATCAACATAGACAATAAACTAACGTTTGAGTTCCACGTTGAAACGCTCTGTAAGAAGGCTGCCCAAAAACTACATGCTCTGGCTAGAATTGCGAATTACATGGAGACTGAACAACTTGCGTCACTGATGAATGCGTTCATCATGTCACATTTTAGTTATTGCCCATTGGTATGGATGTTTCATGATAGAAACCTAAATAAAAAAATCAATAAGATACAAGAAAGGGCTTTACGCATTGTATATAAAGATAATCACTCAGAAAACTCTACTCGTGAATCAAAACTCGGCATCTGTCCATCAGAGAAATCTGCGGTTACTTCTAACTGAAAGATATAAAACAAAATCAGGAAACGCCCCTAGCTTTATGAATGAGATTTTCATAGAAAAAGTGCCTTCATATGAGCTGAGGGATGGCGGAAACATATGTTTACCAAAAGTTAAAACAATGAGGTTTGGAACAGAAACTGTGCGGTTCCTCGGGCAGAAGCTCTGGAGGACACTACCTGCCGACATAAAGGAATCTGAATCTCTTTCAATGTTTAAAAGTAGAATTAAAACGTACACGGTTAGCTGTGACTGCAGACTATGCAAGCGTTATGTAGAAAACTTAGGGTATATTTAATTTCTTTTTGTATTTTTTGTTTTTAATTGTAGTTGGCCTAAATTAGCACCTTTGTGCTATTGCATATTGTAAATAGCCAACGTTAAATAAATTGAATAAAAAAAAATAAATAAAAATAAAAAAAAAGGGCTGTGAGGTGGAATTTTATACAAATATAATGGGGTGCAATGGATGATTTGAAGGCTGAAGTTAGCTAGAGTTGCAGTTGTGCGAAGATATGGTATTCCATACGCCTTACTGTGTCATTGAAATAATTTTCTAAAGAATCTACCATGAAAGTTTTCGTACCCCCTCTAACATTTCCAAAAAAGTTTCATACCCCCAATTTTCTTTGGAATAGTTTTCATACCCCCACCAATTCTAACCCGCCCCGGTACCCAGAGTTATAAATGACTGACCCCTTAGCACGTGCTACCCGCAGAAATCTTCCATATTCACGGAAAGAGATGGCGGATTAAAGCCGGGAAAATTACTGATCCTAATTGAACATATTGGCAAGAAAACAAGACCGTTTTTCAATATTAAGGTGCAGGGAGCAGTGACCTTCCAAACGGGGATGCTTCTTTTTGACTCACCCGGTAGAAAGATGGCAAAACCGGTTAACACATCTTATATTTCATTCAATGGCATGATAGGATCTTTAGGTACTTTGCTATAATTAGACCCCATTCACACATGCAAGTTAAATTAAACCAGCTTATTGAATGTTGCGTTGTTATTGGTTAATCCAGCAAATCGAATTCATTTGATTGGTTGAAATTTAACCTGACTTAGATAAAGATTGTTAACTATGTCAGTATGAAGGGGGTATTAGACTGTGGCAATTTTAGATGCCTTGGTTATTTTCAGAATTACAGCATTTTCTTTTTCTTGGAAGACATCATGAATAGTTTTGAAGAAAATGAAAATCGTCGTAAATCCAGAATTAAAAAAGTGAAAACGGTACAATCTTCAAGAAAACCATGGTTCACGGAGGCTTTTAATGTGACAGTAAGCAGAAATCTGTAGCATTGGTGGTTCATGATTTAACAATTGATGACATCACAACCTCAAAGCAGGTTGAAACAAAAGTTGAAACATAGAAAAATGCTGCCATTCTCCTGGGTGAATCAGAAAAACGCCCGCCGTCTGAAAAGCTGCTGCTCCGTAACCCTATAGTGTTTGGGCTATCTGATACGTCCTATTTTAGTTTAGGGGGGGGGGCAAAAAAGCCTCCCCTACCTAACTCTTAACTGGAAATAGATAGAGCAACCAGATTTGGTGTACTAATAGCCCAAGTTATTTAATTTATGAGGATAAAAATTAACCTAAACTTAGCCATCATTATTGCTTGTGTCAGCATTTTCCTTTGTGTGGTCAAAGAAAGTGGCAAAATCGGTCAAAATCTGGAAAAATGCGATAAAATTTAATTTGGAGCACAATTTCCATCCAAACATAAAAATTATGATAAATTACATCAAATAGCACTACCATGCAAAATATCTTTGCAAAATATTGCAATTTTGCTACTTTTTCGCGAAAATTGATATTCGAAAATTGGCGATTTTGACAGACTCAGTTCCGGAAAATTGTCTCCCTCCCCCTCATTTGTCAAAATATTTTTATAATAATAATGATGATGATAATAATAATAATGATAATAAAGATGATTATAAGAGCCATTTGTGCGTGAAATGCTGTCATATAATTTAACATTGGAGGTTCAACGTGTTGAGAATTGTTATCATTTCCCATTATAGCCGTGATGAGATATCCCAGTATAAGAAGCTGAAGATATCCCATGCTGAAAAGCAAGCACACGTGGCAGTTACTGCAGAAAATTCATTGACCGGCAGTGCAAGTAGATTGTTGACATCCTTGGCACGTGACCGTCAACTGGTAAGAATGTTTCTGTTATACAGGGTGCGCCAAGATTTTGGGGTGTTTGAAGATTCATAATGAAGATTTTTACCCCCCCCCCCCCCCGGGCCCTGACGGATCCCCGTTCTCGTCACTTTTCCGTGTGCTCGAATGTGTACGTACCTGAAAGTGTTGCTATAAATTTCTCCGCCTTATGGTGGCCCCTGAATTTTTGTCGCAACTGGTAAAATCTCAAGTTAGCGGCCAAATGCCGCTAACAATATGAAAATCGTATGTCGACGGTCCCTTAATCAGAGAAATCGTTGGACTGTCTTTTCTCTAGCTGTCGCCACGTATTTGGATTATAGTCATTTTTGGCACTCATAGAACTACCACTTTTTCAGCTCAGTCTAACAAAGTTTTTTAAATCTGGGGTTTTGTTATTTATGAAAGGATCAGCATAGATGGCTTGTACTTTGCAAGAACCATATGAATCTGATGCTTTGTGCATCTAGCATTTTGAAACATCTTCTTTTCTGTTGTAATGCAATTTTAACAAAGTTCAAAAAATTTTCCTTCAAAAGTTTGGCCTAAAGGTTCTAAAAAGTGGCGGTTCTTATATAAACGTTTCTACTGTATTTCATTTACATCTGCTACCTTTTCATTCATTATTGAAAACGATTTTTTCGACAGAAAGAAAATGCGATCCCCAAATCACACAGAAATAAGAACTATGCCGCAATGGGCACGAATACCACCCAATTTATTGCCCCTCATTGCAGCAGAGAAGATCAAGCAGGGAAAGCGGTCTTTTCTGGGAAGCCAGGTAAGGTTATCAATTTCTACTTAGGAAGAGAATACTGAGTGTTCCAAATCATGTGTCAGCGTTTGCCAAAACTCAATTTCATGAATCATCAAAAGATGCGAATAAAATGCCAATTATTTTGTATCAGAAAGCCAAGTTTAGATGCAAAAATTTGTTTCATTAAAATCGGGTGTACCATTCTAGCGTTACGGGTTACAGTAAGTCCCCGCATATAAGAAACTTAAATTTTCAAATCAGGCTGTCTGATTTCTTATATGCAAGAAAATATCTTGAAATGAGGCTTACAGATTTCTTATATGTCCATTAAGAAACTTGCTATCACGTAATGATTTCTTGTCAAAAAACGATCTTTAAATTCAAGGATCATGCTGCATAGCAAACAAGGATGTCATACTAAATGATTATGGATGAAGCAAATATGAAGTACTGTATATCCCCTAGACATTGAGCAGATTTTGCAAGTTTTAGTACTGAAAGCTACACAGAAAAACGACAGTAATGTAGTTGAATACTTTTCAATTTAGCATCATTTATAGGCAACTGGAAAAATCAGGCTGCCTGGTTTCTTATGAAGGAGAAAGTATTCTCTACGTATGCTGACAGGCAGCAGTTTCTGATATGTCCGTTTCTTATATGCGGGAACTTGCTGTATTTCTTGAGCACAGTTATCCTTCCAGAAGCCAACCCTAATGACAGATATGTACTTCTTACATTTAAGCTTGAATTGACTGCTTATTCAAATCCCTTAGAAGGTAACTGGTGCAAATTTTCTTCTTATCAAAGCTGAACATAGGGGCGAATTTGATCACGTTTTTTAGTTTTTCTGGAGACTTAGTACCATTTTAATAAAATGATTAAATAAAATGAAATAATAAGATAGATTCCAAGTACAATTTTCCAGAACTTTACAATCATATAACGGATTTTAGGGACATAAATTTCTGCATCTAAGTTAGCCTTTTTGCTTAAAAATGATAGATAGTTCATTCAAATTGGTCCACAAGTCATGATTTACAGCTCGTCAAACGCTGATACATCATTTTCGGACATCCGCTTGGCCTCAAATCTAAAGGGTGTCCCAGAAAAATTGTGCCCTGTTTGTCTGAAGATTGCAACAAAACAGTATAAGATTCTCGCAAAATGTTTGCATGATACTGCCCTTCAGATATTCAATTAAAATTTCCAACCATCCCCGTAAAAATCCGTTGAGAAATGATAAGGCTGGGACCTTAAGAAGACCAAATTTTCCCGATCACTGAAACCAGCGGTCGGCCATTTTGTCTTACTATTTTGCAGCGATAAATAGCTTTGTGGATTGAAAATGAAACAACAGCCTCCAATTGTATAGCTTTCGTGAAAATTCCGATAATCCTTGGAGAGTTCCACTATCTCTGACCTCACAGAAATTATTTCTTACCTCACGTGAAGATACTTATCATTGCAAAATAGTGAGACAAAATGGCCGACCGCTGGTTTCAGTCATCAGGCAAATTTGGTCTTCTGAAGGTTATAGCTCCATCATATCTCAACGGATTTTTACGGGGATGGTTGCAAACTTTAATTGAATATCTGAAGAGCAGTGTCATGCAAAAGTTTGGCGAGAATCTTTCGCTGTTTTTTCGCGATCTTTAGGCAAACGGGGCACAATTTTTTTGGGACACCCTGCATATGAAAATAATTATGTTCGTGGTGATGAGTTTTGAAGTGGAAATCCATTTTTGATTCTCGCCCATCAATTTGACATCTACTGAAAAAATGTTCTCGCGCTTGTTTACATCTGATGAGATGGGCAGGGCAGTGGTGAAGCAATAGGATGAGAAACCACAGCTATATTCAGAAGGACAATGGAAAAACAATAGAACAATACTATAACAATAGAATAAATAGACAGGGTGTTTCAGAAAAAACGCAACCCAAGTATAATTGAAAATCTTGAAAAAATGATAAGATGTTAGTATTTGCAATGTATACTCACAGGGAATCCACTACTAAGATTGCCTTAAGTAAATTTCGTTTCTTTCCTAAACGATTGCGTAAAATCTGCTTCCTGAATGATATGATCGCTTTTAAAAATTTTCTTTGTTTTCCCTCTGCGATGGCGTGGTGAGGAGGAACTGGAAGTGCAGAGGAGAACGAACGGAGGAAACCGCGCCATCACAGAGGGAGAACAAAGAACATTTTCAAAAGCGATCATATCATTGAGGAAAGAAGCAGATTTTACGCAATCATTTAGGAAAGAAGCGAATTTTACTTTTAAAAGCCAATCTTAGTAGTGGATTCCCTGTGGCATACTGTCTGAAAGTACTACCGGGTGCGCCAAAATAAACTATGCACGTTTGGCAGGCCACAATAAATTGTGCACTGAACCAATCTTGAAGATTTATGTCTTGATCTTTAGCAGAAAGCCTGAATTAGATTCTAGGACATTTTGCAATTTTTTTCCGTTTTCAGTTTTAGAGCTAGAAGCGAGTTTCTTAAAATGTTCGTTTTCGAAAACATTGAAAAGTATAAAAAAACGTCGATCAAATTTTAAAAGATTTAACATGAATGAACAAAGAGAAACATTTTCAGGGGGATTTGGGAGTTTAGTACGAACTATCGTACAGCAGATTACAATTGGTCGATTTCTAAATCACAAATCACCACGAAAAAGTTCTCTCTTTGTCCATTCATGTCGATTCTTCAGAAAACTTGATCGATGTTTTTTGATCGTTTTCAGTGTTTTCGAAAACTAAAATTCTAGGAAACTCGCTTCTAGCTCTAAAAACTGAAAATGAAAAAATTTGCAAAAAGTCCCAGTCATTCAGGCTTTCTGCTAACGAATAAGTCATAAATCTTCAAAATCGGTCCAGTTTACGATTTATTGTGGCCTACCAAACATGCATAGTTTATTTTGGCACACCCGGTATCTTTCTTCTTTCTAATGATATGCAATTTGGATAACGCAGTTTGGATACATTAATAGAAGTATTTATCATTTAATTGATAAACTTTTTTACTGTGAAAAATTTCCAAATAGATTTTGTCGAAACAGTTCAGGCCTAAAAGCACTGCAGGTGATGTCCAAGTAGGGAAAAGGCAAATTCATTCCATTTGGGTGCATTTATCAAGGTTCGTAAAATAAGCTCTCACAAAGATGGCTTTTCGTCTATGTAAATGCCCTAACACTTTCCGGTATCTGAAATACGCCTTACTCACGGAAATGGACCTGTAAATTCAATGATTAATAATTCAATTAGTACGCTCAACCTGGATATCATTGAAAAGAAGATAGATTGTACTGTTATGCGTCAAATTCATTAAAATATCGTTGTTTCCTGAAGAATTTCGAATAAGGGAGGGCTGCATCTTTTCTGAAACACCCTGTACAATAGCAATAAAATAGATATAAAATATAACGAATAGAATAACGACAGAATGTCATAACAATAGCGATGTACAGTGGGCTTTAAAGGCCACAAAATAATGCCATAATTAGGAATTCAAATTTATCATAAACAGTTTCTCAGGATATTTTTGTGCCACTCTTGAAGAAAGGATTTGCAAAATTTAAATTCAACTTTCTTGACCGTTTCATTTCAATTTCAACTCCTTGTTCAATAGTTTGGGTTTGATGCTCCTTGCAATAAATGACTTCGTATATTTCTGATAGTGGGGGGCACTGCTTGTACCCTGTGGGGCCTTTTTTGTCTGTTGCTCAATATTAATCTTTAGGTCCTCTCATATTATCTGCCTCCTTGTCTCAATTTTTTAGGAATACCATCTGGAATGCCAGACACTCGACCAATGATGCCTGCTTCCAAGCAAAGGGTATGTATTGCCATTTAGGCGTTTGCATTTGATCATACACCGTTTGCATATTAACTGAATCGAAGGCACACTTCCATTGAAGAACTCGAATGTTCACTTATCGTACCTCCGCAATGGTTTGGGATTAAACTGCGTTCAATTTCTGTATTTGAATCGTTGATTCCTGGAGATTTGAAGTAAAAGACCTGAAAAGCCATCCTTGTCAAGCTCTCCTCTGGAGTCTTCGAAAGTAAGAAGCCCTAGGTGGAGTATAATATTTATGTAAACATATTTTCCTGCAAATTTTTAAAATTTTCTTTGCACCAAGCTCTAATCCGATACTTTTTGGCTTTATCTGTTTTTCTATTTATTCAGTAGTTATTTTCTTCAGATATTTATAGCTTGTTATTCTCAACAATTTTTCAGGGCCAAGATTGCGATCTCGCCAAGGAGCAGGAGAGGATTCTTAATGCACAATTGGAAGCAAAACTTGAGAGCCTTTCACAGGCAGTGCAAAAACAGAAAGATCAATTGGCCAGGATTCACAAAATGATAAGTGCTGTACAGCCTAAAATGTTATTGTCAGATGGCCTTAAGAAACAACAACAACAAGAGCAGCAAATCTATGAATACATAACCACGACTATGGCAGAGCAAGAAAAACAATGCAATAAACTGAAGGTTATCTTAAAAGGCAAAATGAAAGTATCTGAAACGAAAAGACGGACATTAGAGCTACGTGGAAAAGCCAAGATGCAGAAAAGTCTTAGAGGGGGAGCCGATAAGCAGCGACTTTTCAACCGCCCATCTTCAAATCAAGTTACCGAGAAAGGCCCGAAGATCATGTTTGCAAAAAATAAAGACGAAAAACCAGCGGCCTCTTCAACGCGCGAAAGCTCATTTGTGGTCATGCCACGGACCAACCAAGATTACTCACATGTGACAGATGAAAATCGAGGACAGGAGCAAAGGTTTCAAGATTACAATAATGAATCATCCAGTACCGTCATAAACAATAGCTCAGATCAAGATCAACATTCGTTACAAAGACAGCTACAACAATTACAACATCAACAAGATGTTTTGAATGCTCAAGGGATGGCCCTTGCAGCACAGGGTAATATTCCCAATGGACAGCTAGAAATACTCCAATCCCTTATGCAGCAACAAGCAGCATTCTTTCCACAAAGTAGAGCTGAGGAAGCTGCCGGATCTTCGTCATCGACTGCTCCAACTGCCTCCGGTAAATATAAAACTTCACAAGTTAAATTGCACATACTGTAAAAGCTCTATTAGGCGCTCGGGGGGCTTATTTGATTTTTGACACTTCAGAGGGGGTGCTTAAAAGAGATGGGGGCTTATTGGAAAGGGGGGCTTATTCACAAAATCAAGTAACCAGGATATATATATGATAGCTTTTCAGCTCTCTTACCCCATATTTGGCCGATTCAATGTACAATTTTACGAGTCCAATACATAAATTCGACAGAGTTTTATCCCAAACCATATCAAAATTAACATGTAAACTTGTTCAGCTAAATAAACGGAAAATCTTTTGTAGCCTCTGGAATTTTATATAAGTGTGGGGGGCTTATTTAAAATTTTAGCTCAAAGGGGAGGCTTATGAGAGAGGGGGCTTAATGGAGAGGGGGCTAAATGGAGCTTTTACGGTAGCTTCCTGAAAACGAATGTTATGAACGCAAACAAGGTATCTGCATGTAGCTGAAGAACTTAGCTATCTTATGACATATTCCTTAGTCAGGTTTGGTCAAGACTACCCTCCGAAAAACTGGTTTAGAAATAGGGCAATTCATTCATTTCTTTGACTTTCCCTACTTTTCTAATCCATGTTCTGGAAGATATGAAAACAGCCCAAATCCAAATTTGTATGGGAGCAAAAAATTATAAATCAAAACAGAGATTAATCATTTGGCAAACAATGGATTTCCCTAAACGACTTCACATCCATCTCCACAGTAAGTTTTTTATAAAATGCTGACTGACAAAGAATGGTGATTGTTTCATTATAAATGAAAAATGTAAGATTCGAAATTTTCTTTGAATCTGAGTTTTCGCATGCTCGTTATAGCTTAAGGTGATCATGCAGCACCTCAGAAGATAACCAAACCTTTCAACTAAACAGTGATGCAAAGCGGATACAAAGCATTGGTCAATAACTTTTGATTTCAGAGAGCTAGTTGTGATCTAGCTCGTGAAGTTTTGTTTATGTCACCTGGAGCATAGGTTTCAAATCTTTAAAAAGGCTGGTGTAAAATTGAGTGACCTATTTCTTTGAACTGAATGACTTCAAAGAAACTTTAGCTAATTCTCTATAATTCTACCGTTGGAATTTTCTGAAATCTTCGATATTTTCAGAATTAGAGTGTTTTTCTTCTTTTTCAAGAATTCAAGAAAAATTTTCAAGAAAACTTAAAACCATTGTAATTTCTAAACTGTTTGACGTAACATGAAATAATTTCGAAGAAAACCATAGTTTATGAATGCCTACAATATGGTATCAAGCAAAAGTCTGTCACTCATCTGGTTTATGATTTAGAAATTTGATGACGTCACATCCTCAAATGAGTTGAAATGTAAGATACACCGTAATTTCCAAAAATATTCAAAATTTTTGAAAAGTCCAACGGTAGAATTATAGATAAGTATCTAAAGTTTCTTTCAAGCAATTAAATCAGATGAAATAGGTCATTGAATTTTACACCCACCTTTTTTCGTCGAGTTAAAGATTTGGAGCCTATTCTATCACCTGGTAGATACCTCCTTAGATGCACCTATGGCTTTTTCCTTTATATGAAACAATTTTTAATGAAAATAGGTGTTTTTTTTATAAACTTGGATCAGCCCTGGACTTGTTACGAATTTCTTTCTCTAAAAGCAGATTTTTAACAGCTTATTGATACCTTGTAGCGGTAAGAATTCTGCATCAACTGATGTAATTGCTGGCTTGGCAACACCCTTTTTCATGGGTCAATCCAGTTGACGGCATGATAGGAGACCTACGATGGTTCTTTCTTCGTGAAATACCTCTCGAATTTGGCTGCAGCTTCATTACACGTTTTTACGTCCACTTTGTTCGAGCTATGAAAAGGTTTATGTGTGTCAAAAACAAGTTAGTCAAGAGAGAGCATTAATTCAAAATGCGTGGTAATTCATTAACTTGAATAGAAGATGGCAGCAAGGAACTTTGTACCAAGATGCATTGCATTTCAATTATAAGTCTGTGAAGATTCTATAGGGATTCGATCAAAGAACGCAATGTATCTGGGTAAACATTCCTCCCCCCCCCCCCATCTTTAGCGTTATTATCTATTGACATAAGATCTCGAGTTGACAAGTTAAAAAGATTTTCCAAATCGGGATTCTACTGAAATAGAAACTCTACCTTGGCGATCGGCATGATTTACATTTGCAGCATGAATATGGATATACGAGTATGTTTAGCACCTTTTACGGTTATCTTCATATTCTTTTGAGTATGTTTAGCACCTTTTACGGTTATCTTCATATTCTTTTGAGTATGTTTAGCACCTTTTACGGTTATCTTCATATTCTTTTGAGTATGTTTAGCACCTTTTACGGTTATCTTCATATTCTTTTGAGTATGTTTAGCACCTTCTACGGTTATCTTCATATTCTTTTCAGTATGTTTAGCACCTTTTACGGTTATCTTCATATTCTTTTGCAGGTTTAGATCTGAATGCTGCAGCGCAGCAACAAAATCAAATTTATCAACAAATATTGAATCTAATCCAATCACAGTGTTTGTCTTCGACTGGCGATTCGCAGTTAGATGGCCGTCAGTTAGACTTGGCTAGCCTATGTGCTCAGTCTTCAAATAATACACAGAGTCAAATTCTTCTGCAACTACAAAATCTACAACAACAGTTGCAGTTTCAAATGCAGGCATTGAGCAAACGAAATCCCCAAAACGAAGGCCAACAGGCTAATAATGTGGCGCAAGTCGTTATAGCATTACAACAACTACAACAGTTACAAATCAGACTCTTGCAGAGTAACTCAGGAGGATCGAATGATCCCGAGTGTGGTCAAGACTCTCAAATGAGAGGAAATACAGGTCACCATCAACCTGGCAATACAGGTCACCATCAACCTGATCGGGGATTTTTGCAGCAGTGCCCTTCGCCAGCTGATTCATTGTATTCCCCAACGGAAAGGAGAAATTCTTACTCAAATAGGGATTTTGGAATGGACATGCAAAGAAATGATCGAAAACGGACAGTGGATCAAAGTATGTTTTTTCTATTCTCTTTTTGTAAGTGCCATCAACCCAAGGGAAGAGCAATTACGTTTTGGGAACAGTAGCTTTTGAAACGGCATGCGCTTTTCTGTCTCAACAGGTTTATTGGAAAGGTGATCTTAACACTGCGTTCACGCGATTTCATTTCCATTTTTCATTTTTTCATTTATTTAGCTGAAGGGGAGGGTCGCCCTTCAGCAGAAGTTTTGGCTATCAAGGGGCCCTCCCATCAAATAGATCTAAACTAAATGATTACAAAATTACAAAGTTACAAAATGATTAATATTAAAACTATATCTAAACCTATTGACAATCTAAAAACCTATTTACAATATCCAAAATCTACAATTAAAAGAAAGAAACCCTAAATCGATTGCTTAGATAAGCTCAGGGCATGGAGCATTGCGGACACCTTTATTTTGTAGGAAATTTTTATTCGATACTACTACCTTAAGTCTTCTGCGGAGGAGCATTGCTCGCGAATGCTCCTCCGCAGAGGACTTAAGGTAGTAGTATCGAATAAAAATTTCCTGGAAAATTTCCTACAAATTAAAGAATTTCCTACAAAATTTCCTACAAAATAAAGGTGTCCGCAATGCTCCATGCTCAGGGAGGGAAGGATGCTTGTTTTAACTCAGCTGAGAGGCTATTCCACAACTGTGCTCCTCTGAAAGAAAATACATTTTGACCGTTTGCTGTTTTTTTTTCAAAGGTAGCCTCAGCTCATGTCTGTGTTTGTATTGCGGAAGCTACGGGCTACGGGAGAAATTCTGAGTTTCTTGTGAAAAGGTTGGTCAAGTACGATACCGGTACTATTTCAAAACGGAGAACAATGTTACGGATAGGCCTCCCTTTCTCACGAAAACGGCATATTTAAACGGGAGATTTTTGAAAATGGTTAACTCCAACCGGCACATTTTGAAAACGGCATCGTGTGAACTCCGAAAACGATGGAAACGCTTTCAAAACAAGGCTGATCGATTCTTCAGGTGTGGATACGTTTCTTTGCCATCAAATTCTTGGAGACATTGCGATGAATTTGTTACCGTCGAATATCCAAATTGTGCCGGAATCGTGCGAACGTAGTCTAAATCTGAAGTACAATGCACCAAGATCGAATAGTTTCTAAGTAACATTGCATTTTGACGTTCGTTAGATGCATAATCTGACTGTATCAACCATTTTTATAAACTGGATATACCTGAGAATTCTTCCTTTTTAATATATCGATCAATACTAGTTTGTACGAAACGAATGAAAATTAAGAACATTTTGAGAGATTTCTTTAGTAGCCCCTTCGCCTACCAGCATCACCAAACAAGGACAAATAATGTTGCAATAAGATCCGCTACTTTTGTTGACACCCAAGTACAAAGCGATTTTTGATTGCAGAAAAAGGGAACTCTATGCCTGGTTGGTCAAACCATAAACAAAAACAAATTAAGCCGCAGGAGTTGCTCTGAAACCAAGGCAGCAGGCTCGCTGGTTGTGCATTCCAGAAATGGTTTTTCAGCGCAAACATGAGCATATATCGAAAGAAGAAGGATGCATCTAAACTTCTGCCTCAGGAATTTTTCTCTTTGGTTCACAAGCCGATTGATAAGCGATTCGATTCTTGTATGTTTTAGGTGTAATCAAAACATTTACTGCTCAGCCTCTGAATCAAAGAAATAAAATGCTCGACACAGGTGCTTAGATATATCCTTCTTCTTTCGATTTACGCGCATTTTTGCTCTTAACAGTCATTTCTGGAATGCACAATGATCGAGCTAGCTACGTGGGTTTCAGATCTACTTTTGTGGCTTGCTTTGTTTTGTTTATGATTTGACCGACCGGGCATGGAATTCCCTTTATCTGCAATCACTAATCGCTTTGTATCTAGGTGTCAGTAAAAAGTAGCGGATCCTATTGTAACCTTATCTGTTCTTGCTGCATAACCATAGACTTAAACGAAATTCAACAATAATCGTCATTGTGAACGAACCGGCTGAATTAAAAAGAGGTAAAACATTTATAAGTCAGCATATGTGTTTGATCTTTAAAAGAGCTTGCCGCTATAATTGTATTTCAGCAGTTTTGAGACCTTGATTAATTTCAGATTTTTCAGTGGGCCTTTACTTTTGAATTTAGCCCTAACAATTGAGCACCAGAGCTTGTACAACTCGGTGCAGATTTATAGTATTACAGTTTGACCCGATAAATTTCAATAGCTGAAAAAGATATCAAGCTTCCGTCCAACAGAAATTGCTAATCCAGAGTTGTGCCACTTGGGCCATATTCTCCCCTTGGGGCTAACCAAATGAAATCGGCGTATTTTGGGTGGCCTAACTTCATGTATTCATGTTCTTCTAGATCCACAAGAAGAGGACCCGTCTTTCTATCAAATGTTGCCACAGCGGAACGGATCAGTACCTCAGCTAATCGATACGAATGAAGCAGGGACTACTCAGTTACTTAACAGCCGACCAAGGTTGCCATCTACTGATTATGGACAGTATCCGCGATATCCAACCCCAGATGGAATGGATAGGTTTGCTCGGTCGTCACAACAACCTGATGACAGATCCACTGACCACAGGGGCAGATATTCAATGTTTGGTAGACAGAACCAAGGTCAGGACGGTGGTCAGGGTTCCGGTAACAATGCAGACAAAAAAGATAAACTTGAAGATGATGACATTTATCTATCGACCGATAATCTGCCGGGGCAAACACAACAGTTGTTGCAGTTGCATCAGGTATGATGTATTTTCTTTTTACGATTTTTTAACTGAACAACGGTTCCCCAGAACACTTAGTGAAACAACTATTAATCTCCATTGTCATTTTTTGCTGATATGATTTTTCCTCTACCTCGTAAACAACAAATATATTCTGATATCTTAATCGAGCATCATTCGAAAAAAGTGCCCCCCACCCCCTCCCCCTCAACACATCGCCTCGTGAAAATTTCAAATTTTAAAAGTACTCGTGAATTTATCAATTTACCTTCATAAATCAGAGTTATGGTTAGGGGTTGAAGCCATTACAAAAAATGTCACAATAAGATGTTTAGATTGTCTTGTGAATTTGCCGGAGTATATCAATGTAAAAGCTTGGAAGCATACCAAATCATTTTAAAAACTTTTTGGCTGATAGATAGGCGAAAATCGAAGAGGACGGTTGACTCTAAAGAAGCGACTAGCAACTTGAAAATGTTGAAGTATTGTGGTGCTGTTTATAATGGATTTATCGTTGCAAAGGATGGGTTACTTGGACTAAATTTTTGCCTTGCTTTGGAGAAAAATTATTTCGTGCAATGATTTCAAGCCTGTGTATAGATGATATACAGTAAGCATCTTTTAGTCAGGAATTTACACCGTATAATTTTTACCAGGCACAAAGAATGCACATTGTACGACTACAACATCAACAGCTTCAAGCGTTACGAAATAACCAATCAATGCAGCAACAACAGCAACAACAACAACAACAACAACACGAGTTTCAACAACAACAACAACATCAGCAACAACAACAGCAGCAGCAACAACAACAACAACAACAACACCAATTACAGCAAGCACAGCAGCAAGCCATGCAGGCCATGCACGTAAATGAGTCTCAAGCTCAACAAGACTTTGCAGAACAAATGTCACCGATGCTTGGGTATGGCCAGCACCTTTCTGACCAGATGGGAAATCCCAGTCTCTCGAATGTTGGAGGGCTGGCTTCAACTGACCTTTGGCAGAATGGTAAGTTGAACATACATTAGCAACAAAATGTTTTGGGAGACAAACGCTCGTTCAAAGCGTTTTTGGCTGAAATTTCAGCCTATCAGAAATTCTGTTCCGCTAACCGTTAGGGTCCTCAGAAAGAGCTCACAGTTTCTGAAAAGCAGGGCTATTATCTAGCGCTGTTATTCTTATCGATTCCTAATCAGAAGACATTAGGTTTTATAAAACGCCAGATTTGGTTTGCAACAACAACAAACGAAAAACCATCCATGTAACCCTTCCGTATCCTTAAAATTTGTTGTGTTGTAGAATTTTGTTATGAATTAGAAGCATCCAAAAAATGCTCCGGCTGTGCTTGTCTCTTATTTTGATTTGAGTTATGTTCTTTCGCAGACTTACAAGCAGATCAAGTTGGAGCGATGAGTGACCTGGATCTTTTCGAGCTGCTTAGTGGACAAAATCCGATTCGATTTACAGAGGAAGATGAACAAGTTCTTGATTTACTTATTGCAGAGAGTGGTGATATGCAAACTATGTAAGAAATTTAACATTAGTGTTGTATTTCAATTATTGATTTGAATTGCAGTGGTGTTCCGGGTGAGCCAGAAAAGAGAAGGCACCCTAGTCATTTCGAGGAGCACTTCCTTTATTCTGCCAATGTCAGTCCTTAGAAAATTTGATGACTGTTTCTTGATGTTTTTGGGTAGTCCGCAGGCAAACAAATTTCATGAAATCCTTAACATATTGATAAATAGACATCCGAAAAATCGACAAAAAACAACCAAGAATAACATAGGATATTGACAGAAGATTAAATCAACAATTTTGAAATTGGTCCAGTGTATGATTTATCCTGGCCTTGCGAAAGTGGGAACTTTTTTCTGGCTCATCCAGTATTTGAATGATTGGTATTTTAGTATTCCTGGGTGAGCAAAACAGTGTCTGGCAGATACCGGTATGGTTTGTATATAAATTGTAATGCGTTTTATTAAACACAAACCGTTGCATTGTGCACGGGAAGGGCATTGTTAATAGAAATCACAAGTATATGTCGAAAGAAGAAGAATGTATCCAAACATGTGCCTCATGGATTTAGTTTATCTAATGCAGAAGCTGAACAGTTGGCATCAACATTCTCGTATATTTACAAAGTGCAAATAAACACTAAATGCTCAGCTTCTGAAAATATTTGGATCTATTTAGACTTATTACTTGGAGTCTCTCGTTTCCCTGTGCTCTTTGACTTGATGATGGCGCTTCGGTCAACAGTGGAGCGACAACAACAACAACAATTCAACTCAATAAGATGAGCCTTAAAGAGGGTCCTTATGTAGTGAGGTTGGGATCTATCCTTCTTTCGATATATGCACATTACATATCTTAGTAATACCTTTTTGGCGTGCACAACACAGCAATTTACCATACTTGTTTCAAGGCATTTCACCGGCTTATCTGCCTCACAGCAATGACAGTTACATGTGTTAACATATATTATCCCCTTGGGAGGATCAAGTCTCCCCGAAAATGTTCTCTGCTTCTTAGGAATGACATTTTGAACCTCTCAAAAGGCATAACACATGCTAAATATAATGGATCGTAGTTTTAGGTCGTTATTAAGGTTTCTTGAACGGGCTTTGCAGAAAGGCTTTCTCGAAGAATTTCCCCAAAACAGCAGAACGAAACGCCGATTTCAGCCAGGTAGTTAAAGGGTCTCTGTCTCCAATTTTCGGTCAAAACGATGATTTTGCAGTTTTTGCAGTCTTAAATTTTTGGCCTCGACTGCACTTATCAAGCGCCTATAAAATCCATCTTCAATCATATTCAGTGATAAGAACCTACAATTTTGTGAGTCGGCCTGGTTTCTTATGTACTGAATACAATGGATTGGTTCTTATAAAATGGGGGGATCTGATTTGAAAATTTCAGCCTGCTGGTTCTTAATCCACTAGTCTCTTATATGCAGGTTGTCACTGTATACTCAGCTGCTATTCCCTTGACGTAACCCACTCTCCGTGCTCTAGGGGTCTTTTGTAAAGTAACAGTATATTAATATAGCGGTAATGTGCTTCTTTTGGCAGACATTTATTTTTAAGTCTTGGAAACGTCCAAGCGTGCTTAATCACAAATGATATTGTTGGGGATACGAATAATCAAAGTTCATAGCAACGGTCATCCCCCAAAAAGGAAACCTGTGATCATGCGCAGAAAGCATATTTGGTTTTGTGGAAAGGATGTGGACCGATAATCCGGCCACAATCCAAACAACAATTAGCAAAGAGACAAAGAGATTCTCGCGCATGGCAATAGGTTTCCCAACTGTTGATCTGCTTTGAACTTTACCAGCATAACAAAAGGCTCAGACAAAAGGGGCAGTCCTCGGTATCCTCAACAAGATAGTTACTATTTCCTGTACTTTGTAATTGTAGCAATTCTAATGATCCTCCAGATTGTTAGTTAGGGGTTTAAAACCAAGTCAATTTGTAAATTAATAATGGGCTTGTATATAGCATATTTGATTGGACCCGGCTGTATTTTCTAAGATCCTGCCTCAGCTTCCGAGAGAACGGATGACTATTTCATTTCCGAACAGTATCAATCTTTCAACCGCATTGTTCGACGGTAAAGTTCGAAGTTGTACGGACTGTAAAGCTCTCTGGCCAAACGAGCAAAAGTTGTTTGCGAAGCATTTTAGATCTGGTTTCCCAACAATGTTTCTCCGTTTTGCTACGTTGAAAAACTTTGCTTGGCAAAGAATTTTTGCTTGTGACAAGCAGGAAATGTTTGTGAACTTTTTCAAAAACATTGCCCGAAAAAGCTGCTTGTAACGCAATGTTTGCAATGAGGCCAAACTGGAAAATGCTGCTTGGCAAGCAAAACTTAATTTTTGGCAAACAATTTTATTTGATAGGTCAAGGGGCTAGTGATTCGGCTTCATAAGCAAGGCTGCAAAAGAGCTATTGTATTATCTTCTTCTTCTTCATGTTCCGTATCTTTCGACGTTGGATGACACAGTAGCCCTCCACTTGTCTCTGTCCATTGCTATTCGTGTTGCCCGTTCATACTGCATACCATTCCACATCCTTGATATTGTATTATGCTACTGTTATAATTACGCCTGCGTGGATGGGGCCTCGCCGCATCATGTTGAGACATTTTTACCTTCACAGGCGTTTGTTTGGTCGTGCACCAAACGATTTGGTATCATTTTTTTGATAAGAGTACAAAGGCAATTCGAGATTGCAGTCATGATGCGGATGAAACAGAAGAGCTATATTGCATATACATGGTACATGTGTTTCACTATACGGTATAAAGATTTACAGTTTCTTCTGTAACAAAAGTCTAACAACTAGATACATGAACACTACTAAACATATTCTACTAAAAACATCAAAACATCCATCAGTACATCTTGAACGTCCTGACAAGGGGTCACGGACTCGATTAACGCTTAGCTTCTGCGATGCTGGCAATTAGCGCTGAGAACTACACTTATCACCTGAAGTCTCTCGTTTCCCTGTGCTCTTTGACTTGATGATGGCGCTTCGGTCAACAGAGACTCACAGAGACTCAGTGGAGCGACAACAACAACAACAACTCAATTGGATGAGCGTAACTAGAGGGTCCATATATGTAGTGAGGCTAGCTGAGAAGCGCAGCATCACCTTCTGCAGGAAAACTACCGGGCAAGTGAGAACGATATTCAGACGTTTGCAAAGATATAAGTTTGCAACTATTCATTTTGTTCCTTCAAATTGATGCTTACTAACGAGCTTACTAAGGTATCTAACATGCAAACTTCGATAACAAATTAAGTTTCGCAAAACTAAAGCAGTGAGCACATCTTTATTTTGAATTACAGGTTTATTCAATAATACCTCCTTAATTGGAGACTACTACCTTGAATGTGATTGAAGTGAGCTTGTTTCCATGCGTTCTTTGATTTGGTGATGGCACTTTGGTCAATAGAGACTTGTAAGATTATTATGAACTGATGGACATACTTTCAAAATGGCCCTAATGTTGTGAGTCCATGTTGACCGAAATGACCACAGCAAATAAGAAAACACAGAGAAACACGGGACTCGATTTCATAAGTCTAGAGTCCAAGTCTAGAAGTAGAAGTAGCTCCCAACGCTCGCTGAGCTCCTCCAGAGAGGTTCATCATAACGTTTACAGCCAAGGTAGTAGTCTCGAATAAAAATTTAGGTTGTAGTATTGAACAAATATTTTATTGCAAATAAAGGTGTCTGCATTGCTCCATGGGCAAAAGCAGTCGTATTGCTTTCAGGCAACTTTGTGATCATGTTTAGCTCATTAGCTTTAATCTTGATCTTACTTGCTGACATTGTACAGGTCGTTTGCAACACAAGACTTATGACCTGGAGTCTCTTGTGTCCCTGTGCTCTTTGACTTAATGATGGCGCTTCGGTCAACAGAGACTCATAATATTATTCTGAAAAACCTGACCCTATTTAGGCCCAAGATCTCAGCTTCCGAGAGTACCAATCAGATTGCGAGATTTGTGGATTACTATGGTGACGGCAAATATGATGGAACTTTCGATTCGACTGAACAACTGATAACATTCGTTCGAGATCAGAGGCCGTGATTCGAGATTCGAAGCCGTGATTCCATCATAGTTCGACTGGTGAATGCATATTACAGGGTAAGCATTTTCATTAGACTGATTGCAAGTTCGTAGTTATTGCTATTGATAGGCTGATGGACGCTATAACTACGACTCATGGACTTTCACATTGAAAATTGGGACGAAATTGTTTCCCTCGATTTCATGTCCGATATGGAAACCATAGCAACGCTGTACGATAAGGCCAGTAATGGCGGTGGGCCTAAATTGTCAGCTCAATCGTCAGATAATAAAACGCCTCAAAATTCAAGTTTTGAGTGACGATAGCAATGAACAAAAGTCACAAGTATTCGCATGAATGTTTCTTTAATCTAAGAATTAACAAACCTTTCAGTTTCAACAAGAAGTTCCTCATTTTGAAGGCAATCTTCATCTAGCAATAGTGCACGCCAACAGGGCACAGCTCCTGAAATTCTCCAACTACCGAAAAGAGGCCATTAACCTCGTTTCAAAGGGCATAGAAAAATCTGTGCGCCCATTGTTTATTTTCGTCCCATTTTTTGATGTGAAAGTCCATAAGTCCCAGTTTGAGCAAAAATATATATTGTTGTTGTTGTTGTCATTGCTGTTGCTGTTGCGATAACTGGGACTATTTCGTGAGTCTACTTTTTCATAGCTTCATTATGAGTCCCTGCTGAGCAAGGTTTACCGCAGGGATACAAGGGACTCATCGTCATAGGTCTATTGCAACACCTCTAGTTAAGTCACAAAAAACACACAGAATACATTGCCACTTCGATTACGGCCATAAATTGCAAAAAAGAAAGCATTTTTGACCACGTTTGCGCTATACCGGTACAGTTATGATGCACCAAAAAGTTGATACCGTTGAAGATCGTTTGCATTGCTCCAGAACAAACTTATCCTATAAATATAAGGAACAAAAAAGTTAACATATAAAAAAGAACAGCGTAAACTGAAGGCTGCTCTATCACACTTGTGTTCATATCCACGTTGTACTGTACTGGTGCACTGTAAACCAGGTATTTAAGTCTCTGAATGCATTGACAATGTCCAATCATACCATTTCAAACATTAATCCATTTTATGACGCTTTTCAAACATGTAAATTTAAAAAAAAAGCTACAACTCATCGATACTATGAAAAAAATAATAATGACAATTGAATCAAAGTAATGCATGAATGAAAAGTAACCCTGAGCGTAAATGTGTACGAAATGCTTAGGAATCATATTATATTGAAAGACTTTTCATGCGATGCCTGCTTACCCTATCACACTCTACTTTGGCAAGACACCAGAGGGTGTACCAAAAAACTCAACTCAACTTTAACTGATTTTTTCAGAACATAACAATACTCGAAGTAATCGAATACACACCACCTGAAAGTGCAATCTGTCTTGTTCCCAATATGCAGTTTGGATACATGAATAAAATCGATAAATATTAATTTACAGGGTGTCTCAAAACTGTGCCCCATTTGTGTGTAGCATAACAGCCCTGGAGGAGTTCTGCATGGCAGGACGAAATATTGGTAATATATAAACTCGACCATTTGCTGTTGTTTGTGTCGTATTGCGGTGTTTCTGCCTTCAAACTTATTCATTCATTTCATTCGTCACTGCAAGCATCTTCGGATCCGACGATCGATGCTGGTGTCGTGGCCTTTCCTTTTTCGAAATATTTTAACTCTTTTGATGGTAATATGTCCATGTAAGTACAGACTTTGCTATTTTCATGTGATATTTCATGTGATCACTTTACCATGAAACTCAAACGGTTGCCAGAAAAAAATACAAGCAGACTGGACTTGCGGTTGCGTTTACAGAGCTGAGCCTGAAGTCTCACAGCAGGCAGCCTCGTTGTGAAATTTAAATTCTAGTTTTGCATTTGACCAGTTAAATTCTACCAATCACAGTGCGCTCTTGGGGGCTCTTCGTCAGCATATTTTGATAAGAGTGTATACACGGTCGTACTTATGTCTCGTTCAAATCCTACCCTGACCATCCCCCCCCCCCCGGGCAGCCCGGGGGTCAACAAAATTCCTTGCTCAAATGCCCGGGGGCCGGGGAAAAATCGGTGGTCAAATGCCCGGGGGCCGGGCAATGAGAAAATGTCATATTCCCAGTTACTGTATAAGCAAAAGCTCCTGTTCTAGTCAAATGCCATTCAAATGCCCCGGGGCCGGGGAAAAATCTACGGTCAAATGCCCGGGGGCCGGGAATATTTTTCGTGCAAATGCCCGGGGGTGTCCCGGGGGGGGGATGGTCAGGGTAGGAATTGAACGAGACATTACATGGACGCATTGCCTTTGAAGACCGTAGAAAAATTCCAACGCAGCAACAGGGCCTTTTCTTGCAGTATTTACTTGATTTTTGCACTTTTGGAGAACAAAGAAAGTGCTGTTAAGCAAAGGGCTCAAATCTTTAAAAAGGTTGGTGTGAAATTCTATTACCGTTTTCATTGAATTAAATGGCTTGGAAAGAACAAAGGGCTCATTGCTGTAAATGTGCCGTGGAAATTTATTGATATCTTGATTAGTTTAAAAATGGCGGCATTTTTTAAATTTGAGGCTATGACGTCATCACACTTCTAAATCCTAAACCATAAAAGCTACAGATGTCTGCTTGCTACATTGTTGTAGACCTTCAGAAACTATGGCTTTCTCGTAGATTGTATAATTTTTCCTCTATTAGTTTACGATTTTCGATGATGTAAATTTGTCAAATTTTCCATGAATTTTATCAAAAATAATTGAATTACCGCCATTTTGAAAAAAATCAAGATATCAAAAAATGTCCACGCCAGATTTACAGCAAAGTACCATAAGGTCGTTTCAAGCCATTCAATTCAAAGAAAAATGTCATATAATTTTACACCCACCTTTTTAAAGATTTGAAGGATTTAAGCCCTATGCTGTGCTGTTATTAAACGATCATTATCTTGACTTTCGTGTGCCATAAATCAGCAACCACTGGTCACATTTTGTAAAATAAGGTCTCGTTGAAGCCTATCCTAAGCAACTGTATCAAGAAAAGGACAATAGAACAAACAGTTGTACTCTCCCTCCTGAAGGCATCACATCGAGTGAGTGCTTTTAGGCCTGGGATGTTTTAACAAAATTTATTTTGTACGGTAAAAAAAAGTCTTCATTTTGGCCTCACAGGGTCCTGCATATAAAAGAGGACATACTAGTCCAATCTGCGTATCATTTGCAACACAAATGGATTTTCTCTCCAGGTGGTATGCATTACATCTATTCAAGTCTTACCATTTTTAAAACTTGTAAATTAAAAGTTTAGTTGTGCTTTTTGGGATTAGGCGGTAAAGTCATTTTCCTAAAGGAACACCAAAATTCTTTTAATGCATTTGATCGAATCTGGCGTAAATGACTTATCTAATTGAAATAAAATGACAGATTTTCATCTGTGTGTGCCATTCAAAGTTGGCACTGAAAGGAACGCCCTAAATGTCGAGAAAGTAAATGACAATTCAATCGATCAACAGCCAAATAAGAAAAACGCACCCGGAGATTGTCCGACAATTGGTCTTTCACCATTTCAGGGGAATTTTCTGATATGGCTGAAAAGCAAGGCCCTCGCTATAGAGAGTCTGGTACCCAGGGTAGGCCCTCGCAAAGTACGTCAGTTTCAGAACAAGTAAGGAAACATCTCTGTGTGCTGGGTGCCCGAAATCATGTGCCAACATTTGCCAAAATGAATTACCTTAAATTACGGACCAATTTGAATGAAACGTCAATCATTCACAGTAGAAAGCATAACTTGCATGAAGAAATTTATGCAACTAAAATCGGCCATACCGTAACAGAGTTACGTGTTATTTAGCTGCGAAGTTACTCTTTAACATACATCAAAGAGAACTGAAAACCACGCTAACGTTTCTGCAAAGTTTTAGCTTCAAAATATGACGGAGGCGAGCATGCCAATCCTCCAAACAGCAGAGCCTAATGACAAATCTGAGCTGTAAATGGGGCGAAATTTGATTGCAATTTTTTAGCTTTTTCTCGTGGCTCATCATAAATAGCTTCCAAGAAAAATTGTCCACAACTCTAGAATGATATTACCGATTTCAGTGAAAAAAGGTCGACATCTTTGGGCTTCTAAATGAGCGGTGATTTATTACAATCGATGTATCATTCATGATTGTACGGCTCAGGAACGCCAATACACGTATTTTTTATAAGAAACTAAGGTCCGGGGCTGGTAGGCAGTTTCTTAAATTTTCGGGCCATTTGGCTATCAAAAGTTTCTTACCTGTTTCTTACATTTTCAATGCCGAAGTGTAGAGTTGATTTAGCTTTGTCAACAGGGCTCCTGTATACGATCTCAAAACAAGTAAATAACATAATTTGCATTCAAAATAATGTCCAAACAGCTGCTAGCTGTGCAGTGTCAAAACAGTTTTGAGTGCGCTGGGAAAATTAAAACTGCAATTTACAAAATTTCTTAGCTTTTTAAATTCAGGTAGGATTGTTTCTTAACTTTCGAAAAATTGAGCCTACCGTTTCTTATAAGCGGTTTCTTGTGAAAAAATACGTGTACAGTACACCATTTTGGGACAAACTAGACGCCTCAACTCGTTAGAAAATCTTCCTATCCTGACAAAATTTGAAGGAGTTGGAAACCTTTCTGTATAGACTCCTCTTAGCAACCAAATGTTCCAAGGAGAACTTATTGGAGATTAGGCCACAATAGCTAGCATGTTAGAATCGCCGTTGTTTCTGCTCTTTAATAATTCAACAAATAAGCAAGGAAATTTCCTGAACGAGAGCGATAAGAAGAACAACTAGAAAACCTTAAACTTTAATGAAAATTGCTCAGAGCTCTGCGCTACATCTCCGACTCATTTTTTTTACAAATAAACTTTTTTCAGAAAAAATGTATTTAACCACCTTGTATATAAACCTATAAATATATCAAGCTAAATAATGTGAGACATACCTATGCGATAAAACCTATGGCGTTAGAATCCTAATGGATTGTAGTCAACTTCAGTGTACTTGTAGATCGGGGATGTCGTGTGCCTCCACCCTGTATCAGTTGTCATTTTTGGTTGACTTTTGGTCTTCTGTGAAGGAGCAGTAGCCCTGGAAAATAGGGTGGAGGAACCGAATTAGTTTCTTTGCAAAGAAAACATGCACTAACAAAAAGGATTCTGTGGATAGGTTTTAATACAATCACAAACAGTTTTGTATAAAATGAGCTCTGAATCGTATGAAATATGTTGACGATTAAAAACACCGGAGTAAAATTTTCTTTAAAATTCACTGCGCAAATTTTTGCATGCTAAACTCTTCGAATTGCAAAGAAAATGTTCCAAACATTTTTTAGAACCAAAATCAATTAAGAAATTATAAAATCACATAAGTACAAGTTGGTCTCAATAGCCGAACCATGATACGTTTCCAAGTAAAATTTCATTTTAATGAACAATATTGAAAACTTTGTACCACTCTGTTACGGCAAGAACGCCAGCAACACCTCCCAAACCCTCAAAAAGGAAAAAGAAGAAAATAAAGTGACGCTTTTAACAGTGTTAACATTTGACATAAACAAAAAATCCTTCGATGTATACTGTGAAAATTTAACCTTAAAATCAAAATTAGCTAAATTCTCAAATCATAAGAAATAACACATTGTGATGCTCTGCGTTGTGAAATGCCCAAGATTCGAACCTATCTACAAAATAGCAATTAATATTGATAATTCAAATTACAATCAAACAACTTGAGAATAAGTCACGCAAAATTCTGCATGCCACAAATAAATACGTAAATAAATAACATAAAAGCTAAATCAGGTTGAGAAATGTTGAAAATATTCTTTGTCAAATATCAAGATATGTGACAAACTTACGTAAAAACCTGCATATAATGAATTTTATTGATTTTGAACTCTGATCGATCTTAAGTGAGTTTAAACTGTATATTACCCTTTAATGAAAATAACGTTACAAAGACAATAGGCCATGACACAAACTGGACCATATTAGGATAACTGGTGCACGTAAACATGAAATACTGATATCTGATAGGCCAGAACTTCCAGAAATCCTAGAGCAAACAAAGATACATAAAAGACTTCGAGGCATGGCAAGCACATTGTTTAAGAACGGCCTTATAAAAGCATCTTTAAAACGCCTAGCCCGCATCAATCTTCTTTGAGCATCAGCTGGAAAGCATTCTTGGACCCATTTGAGCAGCTGAGTTCTTCAAACTGAAATTTTGATTAGCTTTGTCACGGAGAACACATTTCTGCATCAATTCCTTTAGCAGACGGCTATAAATCACGGGAAATTAGCCTTTGGTCACAATTTTTCCTTATTTGAACGGGTACAATTTTGCGTGCTGACTTGTGGAGCAAGGACAAAGGCCTACTTGAGATTGTTTTTCTTTGTTTTTCTATTTTTTTTTCTCCAGGTTAAAAGTAAAAATTAAATTTCGGGTCTTTGAGATAAAGCAGCAGCTTCTTACATGCAGTGAGTCCTTCCTTATATGCAGGTCTTTACTGTGAGGTGAACGCTTCAGGGTGCATGTTGCGAAATAATATGGGGTACACAAGTAAGTAGCGGAATACGATAGCACTTTTGATACAAGTAAATAAAAATAGGACGCTTTGAACATTGCGTAGTATTACAAAACAGCATGAAAATCAAACAGGAAGTTTGACCGCTCCATCTACAGATGCAGCAAAACCTACCAAGGTCTATTGGGTTAGGTGGAGTTTATTGCCTATTTTTCATTTGTAGTGTTTCTTTCACTTGGTGAGTACAGTTACGAAGATAGTATTCCAAAGCTATTCTTTCTTCTACAAATCTAGTAAATGCCTTGTTATCCGTTGTTCGTGCACACATCAAGCATATGTTAGTGCTATGTTTCTCTGGTGAATTTTAGATTCGCAAGCACTATATTCTGAATGAGGAATAGACAGATGAAAGTTTTCGAATACAGTAAATCACCGCTTATAAGAACCTACTTAGTTTGAAGGCTAGGCTGAATTATGATCTTATCTAAAAAGTATTTAGATTAATTTCAGCGTATAAAAGTTCTTGAAGGTTCTTATTCGAGGGGTTCCCTATGAAAATCCTTTTGGAGACATCACCAAGAGATTTTAACCCCTTTTATTTCCTTCCAGGAATGTTACTGATGACCTAATAACAAATTTAAAGGTTAGAATCTTAACGAAAATGTTGGTTATTTAGTAGGAGGGGAAAAGGTTCAGATTTAACAGCCAGCATAGACAAAAATCAGTTTAATAAGCACTATTAAAAAGTATTGCCCTTGTAATAAGAAAATACCTTTTTTATCGAAAAGAAATCAATAGAGTTTGCACGCAGGCTAGACAAAATACGTCTTTCGCACAAACCATCAACAGACCATCAACAAATAAAATATCACGTTGACCAAATCATTATCTAAAATCACAGTTATCAAAAAACGTATTGTAGATTGGAATTCAGAATCTACTGAACCATTGATTTTAAAGCTACAGTAAACCCCGTTGGATAAAACTACAGTAAACCCCGCAAAGCAGAACGGAATCTTATGATAACGATAAGGTGAAACAGAGCATGATAAAACCATTTTTACTCACATGATTGCTGAAAAATTTTTAAAGAGAATTCGTCTCCAAATTTTTGAAGAAACGCGTGCATTTCACTTTCACAACATTGCAAAACATGGCGTCTGCTTCAAACTTAAAACCAATGCAAGGTGTGAATTCAGTGAAAGAAAAGACTTTGTGAAAGCTGCCAAATGCAAATACAAATATTGTTGATGCTCAGTGTGTGTTAGCTACGCAAAATTCGAAGAGAACAATGATATTCCACGTTCGATTGCAGGTAAGGCAATTGTTAAGTGAGTGAAGAAAGCAGATATTTTCAGGAGCTCAAGAGGTACACCCCTAGGAAACTGTGCAGACTACCTATTCCGATTGGTTAAAAACGACGTCAAATTTCGTTCTTCATTTATATATTCCATTTAATTTTTGAATGTAAAAACGCTGGACTGCAAATGAACAAGACCTATCAAGAAAATTGACACTATGGTCCCTCCCTATTCTGCCCGTTTTAGTTTCTTCTTTTCTTTCAATTTTATTTCCTTTCTTTTCTTTCATTTCTTCCCTTCCTTTGACATGTTTTGCCCATTCTCAATACTTCCCCAACTTCTTGCACCCTCCTCATTGACCCGATGAACAGGCAAAGAGCCTCGTTTCTCCTAGCTTGCATGTAGACATTACCGAAATAAGACTTCGCCTATTTCCGTCAAGTCTGCACGCAGGATACGTTCTTTCTTGCAGGGGTATACTGGTGTCAAACAACAAGAAGTAAGAACAATAATAATGATAATAATAATAATGCAAAGCCTAACAACTTCATTTTAACTTGTTTCTTACAGGGCTTGACTTATCGAATGTTACAAATTTGCTCAAAATAGCAAATAGACTGAGGATAAACTCACTTTTTCTCTTGCTTGGCAGTCTCTGCTTTCTCGGCGATTTTGATTTCAAAATTAGTGACAAATTCATAGCTGCCATATCTTGACAATGATCGCCCGGAACCAACGCTCGTTAAACTATCAAGACTTCGTGATCTGCGAAGAATGACCATTTCGTCATTAGCGGATGGGTCCAGCACCAGATAACTGCCATAATCCACCAATTTGTCATCGGACAGATCCTCCCATGAGTCTTTCATCTTCGATTTGACAAGGGACAGAGTGGGCGAGGATGGTAGCAGTGGCACGATGACATCTGCGTGCTCTTGCTCACTAACATTGCTTTGATCGTGAGTTGGCTGCTCTGCAATAGACTCATTTTGTTTTTCCAGTTCATTTAATTCCGCTACCTCAATTCCTTTGTGGTCATCATTCACTTTGACTTCCACTACGACAGGTTCCACATGCTGGTGTATTGCATGCGCAGCTTCGCCATCAATCGGGTCTACTTTCCCATCCGTTTTCTCTTCGCTGAGCTCTGCAAGTACTGGTGGATCAGAGACAGTTTCGATCGTCACTTCTGAAGGAACTTCAACGGTCTCAAATTCGTCATCCGGCAAGGAATCTTTGGAAATCTCCGTTGCTTCACCATTCACCACCGGTGTTTCTTCTGGTGACTCCGTCGTTGTACCCGGTGAGATTTTGTCCATTGACGTACTCGGCAGTGTTCGACCTCCAGTTTTGTGTAACTCCTGTTGGGGATAAAAACAACAGTAAACCAGTAAAACGTAATATCGATACAAATATGTATGATGAGGGACAAAGCAAATTAGATGATTGCGCTAAAGATGGCGACGAGGTTCTTTTGTGGTAATGAAAAATCAACCACTCAAATCAATTGAAACTCAATGCAACGCAAAGCATCATGGCAAAACATTTCTGTCTGCCATCTTTTGCACAATGGTCTATTGCATGAAAAGGCGGGAAGATTGGCACTTTTTACCTCCTTGGTTCCCTGAAAAATGTTGCGAAGAAAGAAAACACCCGGCACTTGCTAAGCTTGGTTCACACTTGGGTAAAACGCGTTAAAATTGAGGTGATACATTTCCTAAATTCAATTTGTATTTTTAGTGAGATGTCGCTTCCAAATTAGATAAAGGAGCTACCATCAGTTGCAAGCTTTAAAAGAAAGATCAAAACCTGGACGGGTGAACAGTGTAATTGTAAAATTTGTAAGTAGCCTGTCCATTATATTATGTAGCTTGTAAATATTAATTCTTAGACATCTTTGTAAATTATATTGTAAATAGTTGGTATTAATTAGTTTTCTAAAACTATTGTCACACCAACTGTAAATAATGATTATGATTTGATGATTTTCAATTAAATGAAACAATTTGACAAAGCTTTTTGCGAATTCTTCGAATAAAACGAAACGCTTTTGTTCTGGGGTGCTCGGGATGTCGGGAATTGCCGTTGGGTAGTTGTGGCAGGGTGCCTGGGGTTTCCTTCGGCTCGCTGGATTAGACTTGGGATGCGTTGGCCATTCGTGCAGTCTCTTTTGAGGAAATGATGCTTATGTATACTTTAACTCTCTCTTGTAAAATGTTCCTCCTTCATGTTTGGTTAGTGTAACCATAGGAGGCCCAATCGCGCGCAACTGCACACAATCCAAAGATCTTAGACTAGCTAGCTCTTCTGGATAAAAAAATTCGAAAGACTGATAGTATCCTGAATAATTTTTGTTAATTTTATGAGCATATAAAAAACCTTCTGATTCCATCCAAACACATTAGGTCATTTTAAAGGCGCTGGCAAAATCTCAAATTAAAGAGAAAATAATTCCTAATGCATTTCCAACGGGTTTTTACTCTAGTGTCAACCAAGCCTAGCGCTTTTGTGAAGGTGTTCGCACAAATACGATGGAAAATTGATCATTATTGATTTAAGTACTAGTTTTTTGGTTAAATAACTCTTTTTGATATTCAATCAAAAATATTATAATACAAGATACTATTAGTGCTACTTACAAACTACTTCACAATAATACTACAAGGACGACACCCGGAGAGTAAAGGGCTATGGCTACTCCGTGGCCATTAGATACCGGGTGTCCCAAAAAACTGTATACAAGTTTGAAAAATTCTGACGCCGACAGTTTAAGCCTAATCAACTAAAGCATATTTTTGTGTTAACCTTCATTGCCAAATAAAATTTTCACTTGGTTGTAGAGCTATAAATTAGAAAACGCAAAATCTACTCTTAGGCCCAAACCAGAGCCACCATTGTTAGACCACATAGTCCAGAAACTCTAAGCATAGCAACCAGTGATATTCTTAGGAAACAATTTCCTGCTGATTTGAATTCAACTAATTAACAATACTAAATCCAAGACTTTCCTGGAGAAATCCTATCACTGTATTTATTGGTCACGGGACCTTTACTAAAATAAACCAGTTATTCTTAAGATTACAAATTTGATGAAAAGTAAAGTAAAATAAATCCCTTGATTAATGATAACGTAATATGATTTTCCTTTGAGAATGTTTTTTAATCGATTTCTAATGACAAGAATCCTGAAACATATCAGCGTTGGATGTGGAGGGGCAACATGCTTCTGTCATCCCAAGCTCTTCTCTACTGGGAGCTCTGGTTTGGGCCTTAGGCCTGAGAGGAAATTTTACACCTGCTGATTTATGGCTCTGCACCCAAGCTACCAAACTGAGAAAAAAATTCAGCCATTGAGGGTTAACATAAAAATAGTTTCTGGGTGATTTGACCGAAACTCTTGGCATTAGAATTTTTCAAACTGGTATACAGTTTTTTGGGAGACCCGGTTGAAAACTGAAAGTTTATCTCAAGTTAGACGTCTTCGGATAAAACAATTGAATTGATCTTCATGGCAAGTTTGCGTCGCAAAAATAATATGGCAAATTTGCGTTGTGAAAAAACTTTGTATACGAATACATAAAACTGTCGTCAGTTGTTGAAGTTAATCAAATTTCAATAAGATAAAGGAATAATAAATGACAAGATCGCCATTTGAAACAGCTGCCGAAACTTGTCATCCGATTCAGTTCGGCTCCCTGTGAATTTACTATACATGGCAGTGGGCACCCTGTAAACCTTCTTCTCAAAGATGACTTATACGCTTGGTGAGCATTGATCCACGCAAATTATTTGAGAGAAACACGCACTATGGTCGGTGACGCCTTATTAATCGTGTTCAACCTGTGATAGACACAGAAATCCCAGAAATAAGGGACAGAAATAAGCAGCTTACGTTTCCATCGAGTCTTGTAGCGAATATGGGATAAGTGTAGCCATGTGAGAAACTTTATCGTGCCTTTGCGGCAAACAACTTAAATTCAATAAAAAGTCATTATATCCGTATCCTCCTCACCACTTTACGTTTGCCATATTCTTGATTATGATCAAGTGGTTTACAGGTTTACCAAATCACAAATAAATGTGACAACCAAATTTTAGCAAGTCTTACGTCTCGTTCAATTCCTACCCTGACCATCCCCACCCCCGGGACATCCCATGCATTTGCTCAAAAAATATTCCCGGCCCCTGGGCATTTGACCATAAATTAGTAGCATTTGACAAACATAAACTTTTGCCATACAGTAACTGAGAATATGGCATTTTCTCAGTGCCCGACCCCCGGGCATTCGCCACATAAAATTTGCCCAGCCCCAGGCATTTGTGCAAGAAATTTTTGTTGACCACAGGGCTGCCGGGGGGGGGGGATGGTCAGGGTAGGAATTGAACAAGACATTGTTTGCATCTAAAAAGGTTATAAGTTTCAAAATGACAAACAGACTTTCAAAATGACTGGCTGTTTATTGCATGTAATTTATTCTCACTAAATCTCCCTGAAACTGTCATCCCTATTTTATGGAAACACGAAGGGCTCTTCGACCCTACAGAACACCTTCTTCAAGGCATTAAAACAAGGAAAGAGTTATGTTGATATTGTAACAAGCTGGGGCTAAAGTGGTTAAGAGGAAAGAACAAGCAGTTTTAGTTGAAAATCTAAAGATATTTTAGGCACGGGATGAAATTTGTTGATTGGTTGAAAGTATAGAGAAATTTAAGATTTTTGCTGGATATGTTTTCAGCACTGAAATTTTTCGAAGACAAGCGCTGGTTCTACCTCCTTCCATGCTTTGAATGCAAGAAATATCACGGTCGTATACGGTGGTAAGTATGCAATAAACAAAGCAGTATCATAGCGTTGTTTGTTAGGCCTTCTTGGAGCGAAAGAATTCCGGGAAACAAAACATTACAATTCATATCGTTGAAAAACGTGGCAACAGGACTTCTGCCTGAATTTCCTAGTTACGTACAAAGAGAGAGCAAAGGCTAAATGAAGCTCTACTGACAACGTTTCATTCTTGAAATTCTAACAATCAACATGGCGTATGAATCACGCGTGTACATGGCAACTTGAAATAGCAGAGATCCCTTCTTGTGTTTTCTCCTGAAGGCCGACCTCAGTTGGCAATCAGAGTGATTGTCTATTGCATATGCTTCACCATGGCTAAAACACGACGTTTCAAGCATCTAATCGTTATCCTGATCACGAATATATGCTCGAAACGTTGTGTTTTAATCATATACATCTACGCTATCTTATGGTACTGCAATTGCATATGTACAAGAAAACATGGTGTCGTGAGTAGAAAAAAGGGTTGGTATTTCCAGAAATAGACAATCATGAATCACCCACTCATTTACAGACCTTGTGCTTCCCATGATGCTTTGCATGTGCCATACGCAAACCGTCAAAACAACATATTCCAGGATAAAGGAAGCACAAGGAATGGTCATATGGAAAGGAATAGCCAGGACCACCAGGAAACTAGATACTTCGAGCAGAACAGCTTCTCCTAAAGAATACCTTCGTATGCCAGGTTAATTATCATATAACATTTCAACGTATTGCAGCACCAAATTCCTTCCAAAAATTCATAAAACTTGAATTTTTTCCAATTTCATTTTCTAACAAATTGGGAAAATACTGGACACCAAAAACAAAGGTAACCGCTAGTAAATTGTCCGGAGGTGTGAATTCATTTTCATTCGTTTTCGTTGTTCAATACATCGACCGTTCACACTGCTCCGTTTTAAAGGTGAATACCCTATGAAAAAAAAACGATAGGCGTTCACAGTGCTCCAGCAAAACGGTGTTTTTAACCTCTATTCAAAATAAAGCCTTCTGTTAGCAGTGTCAAACGGTACCAATCAATTACCTACTTTTCCCCTTCCAGCCGCCTCTGTTGTAGGCCATTGTAATCAACATGTGTACAAAGGAATAGGAAGCATTTTCAACTGTCTCCGTTTTCGGTGCTCACAGTCACATTGAAAAGGAAGCGTATTCAAAACGCATCATTTTGAAATTTATCCGCTTTCATTAGCGTTTACGAAAAGCTCTATTTCACAGCGGAGGAGTGTGAACGCAAGGTAGAAATTGATAAGTTTTGGTCCATGATAGACTTGCCCCAAGTCTATCTCTTCCGTCCGTCTACCATTCCCTTTTTACGGTAGTTCCTGGATCCGCTATTTCATGGATCTACCATTCCAACATTCCGTCAAGAGAGCTCGATGTATCTCTCGAGCTCTCTGGACGGAACATTGGAATGGCGGATCCAGGAAATGGCGGATCCAGGAAATGGCGGATCCAGGAACTACTGTACAGGGAACGGTAGACAGACGGAAGAGATAGACTTGGGGCAAGTCTAGGTCCATGATCAAGGCCTAAGATCATCTGATAGGGTTCAACAATAACTAACCTGATCATCTGATAGGGTTCGATCATTCATAGCAATTCCCCTGTCAATTGTAGAAATGATTGATTCAATTTCACTATGAATCTCATCTAATAACTTCCGGTTATAGGGTTCAACAATAACTAACCTGATCATCTGATAGCGTTCGATCATTGATAGCAATTCCTCTGTCAATTGTAGAAATGATTGATTCAATTTCGCTATGAATCTCATCTAATAACTTCCGGTTCTTTTTCAATTGTTTCATGTTTCGTCGATGTTTTCCAGGCGCCGAAAATTTTGCAAGTAAGCCTTGTTGTGCCACATCCTCTTGGCTCTTCTCCTTCGCAGAATCTTTCACATCATGTTTCGCAGCTTCTTCGATGCACTTGTCTATCGTTGGTCGTGTGTCATCAATCGTATTAAGAAGACCCTTGCCTTTTGAGTCGATTTCTCTCAGTTGCTGTTGATCGGGATCTGGAACAAGAAATTCAAATGCTAAATGTCTTGTGTTCTAACTGCCGCAAATAACCAAGTTCTCTTGTGTCTATGAAATAACGGACTTTCACAGAAACAAGAAAATAATCGAAGCATAACAATGAGCAACAACTAGAAGATTAATATCATCAGATTGATGTTCAGGTAGGGGTGTCCTGGAAATCATTTCCCTTCCATAAACCCTTGCACAGCTTAGAATAAGCGAAGGGTATGGATCTTGAGTCTGATGGACGTCTTGATTTCTGCATGGAAGTGCAAGCAAATAAATCTTGAACCTTCGAGGCCTCTAGGTTTAGAAGCAGCACGTTCTGATTTATGTCCAATCTTTGAGGGTGCAGATGAGATAACTGAGCTAAAGACTGACGCTCTTTTGAAATCTAGCTGATCTCTGTTACTACAAAGAACAGTAATATGGTTGCGTTGACCAATCCGTCATCAAAAGACCAGGAAGATAAGCATTTAAGAATTTTACCCAATAAATGAAATTCTTAAAATCCCCATAATTCTTTCAGTAAAAATTTCTAAAGAGTTTCTCGGAAATCTCATCACGATCTCGTTGCTTACACCTGTAGAAGACTTTTTTACCTTTGTAACATTACATGGTGAATTTCGCGATTTAGATGCTTCTTCCTAGACTTCACTTATAGTAATACTTATATACTTCTACTTTACTTATACTAATACCGTACAGTACAGAAAACGCAAAAATATGTACTGAGTAGAACTTTTCGCTGTTCTACAAAAGAGTCTGAATCAAGCGATACTTTTATACATTTTTATACGAGAGGTTCGATTTAATGGCGCTAGAGCTTCTATCAATATTGTGCACAATCAAAAATTCTTCAAAATGTGTCAAAATATCGTTCGATTCAGATTCTTTCTTAGAATAGCGAAAAGCTGTTACCAAGACTGACTGAGAAACTTCGTTTGAATAAATGTTCTACAATACTCAAGGGTTTGGTTTGTTTTTAAGATATAAAGCAGCATGTGGAGTAAGCTACGAGATCCCTGCATTTTTCTTAGTTCCCGGTAACTGTCAATACAGCTTTTACCAATTTGTTTATCTCTTTAAATTCACGCTAATTCATAATTCCTTGACGGGTTACCTTGCGGGTTACCTTTGCTCAGTAATACATATTAACATTCATGAAAAGCCACATGCTAATTAACAAACAAAGAGTGCCTAGAACCTGTAGGGGCTGAATTAAAGTTTGTCTGCTGAGAATTACAAAGACACCGGGAAAACTAAACGCTGGCAAGTTTTAAAACAAACATTGCGATATGATATGCTAAGGTCGCTAATATATTTAAGAAGCTTAACCACGTTAGAGTGAGGGCTCAAACAACCATTAAATGGTGCAACGCGTGCAATTCATTGATCGAGATTAGGGTGTAGTGAACAACAAAACCTCATTGTTCAAACAGTCACGTCACATGCATCATTCGTTCACAAACATCACTCCTCGAGCACAGGTTCCAAATCTTTAAAAGATATAAAATTCTATGACATATTTCGTTGAACTGAATAACTTGAAAGAAACTTTTTGCTACTTTGCTATTATTCTACCGTTTGACTTTTCAAACCTTCAATATTCTCAGAAAAGACCTTTTAGCTATTCTGAAAAGAATCAGAATCGAACAGCATTTTGCTAGATTTTGTAGAATTTCGAATGTGCACAATAGTGATCGAAGCTCTAACGCCACTCGATCGAACGTCGCGTATAAAAATGTAAAAAAATAACGCTCGATCCAGGCTCTTTTGCAGAATAGCTAAAAGGTCTATAAGAGGATCTCATGTCTGACTACAAACTAGTATCAGTGTCTTCTAGAAGTGCACACTGTTCTTATGTGACTTTAGGTAAAAAATTACATCATCGGTAAGCATCAGTTTGTAAGAGATCATCTTTAAAATAGAACTAACGTTGGGTTGAATGAGATTCAAAAGCATTGCTTGCAAGATTGTGCCAGAGTATATTATTCTGAGAATCTTCTAAACATGGTAGACCTAAAGAACCGCAACGTATGCTTATGTGGCTTCCTGCCAATATAAAAAGCATTAAAGGTACTAGAAGCCGCACTGTGATCCAGATTTCCGTTTTAGTGTAATTAATGCCAAAAAATGAAAATTTCAGAATTGTACAAAACTGATTTTTCTATATTTAACTGTAGCCTGAGGTATATCAAGACGCAAAAAATTTTCAAATCGGACAATTTAGTGCTGAGAAAATATCATTTCAAGTTCGGCCTAAAAAGTGTACTGCAGGCTTCTTTTGTAGCACAGCAAGGCCACAAAATAGCACTAAGTTTCAAATTCAAATTTCTTGGCTTGCACTCACTCGATTTTCATGATCTTTGTTTTGTTTGACAGATTGAACCCTGCAGAATATGTAGTGAAAAAAGCGATTGAAAATTTCATCTTGGGATGTGCAAATTTTTCAAATCCATAATGGTAACTAATCGTTCATAAAAACTAAAACTGAATCACGAAACGCTCCTTCAACATTGAAAACAAAAAATATATGTTTCAGAACTCTCGTAAAGCCTATTGCAGAATCACGTTTAACCTATTGGGAACATTTTTGCAAAAGGGCTAAGTAGAATAAGCTCTCAACTAATTTTGGCGAATTTTTCACGAAGGCCAGTGAAGAGGAAGCCTTTTTTAGCAAATTCTGTCTGTATTTGCCACTGTACTATAGACTGAACTAGATGTTCAATGAAACAAATATTTCCCTCTTATAGTCAAAAGGAGGTTAGAGATCAACTCCCTAATCATATTAGGTATCTTTTTGAGTGTTTGTTCTGTTTTCCGATGTAACTAGGCGCATGTTTCACCTTGGGATATAACAAATCATTGTAGAGTTGGCTGCATGTTTTCAAAACCCCTAAAAATTAGTTAATTATGTAAAAATACTTCATACTACTATTGCTAAAAGCATGTATTTGAAATTGTGGAGATATGATGAAATATTGCCTTTGCTAATAGGTTTTCGTCATAAAAATGCAATTTTTTACTATGAAAAGGTGCAAAACTGGTCTTCGTGAAAAATTCGCCAAAATTATTTGAGAGCATATTCTACTAAGCCGTTTTGCAAACGTGTTGCCAATAGCTTAAACTTGATTTTACAATAGACTTTCCGAGAATTCTGAAACATATATTTTTTGTTTTTAATGTTGAAGAAGCGCTTCGTGATTCCGTTTTAATTTTTTTAACGTTTAGTTACCACTATGAATTCGCAAAATTTCAGCATCCCAAGATAAAATTTTCAATCCACCTTTTCACTACATACTCTGCAAGGTTTAATCTGTTGAACAAAACAAAGATCATGAAAATCGGTTGAGTGCAAGCCAAGAAATTTGAATTTGAAACTTAGTGCTATTTTGTGGTCTTGCTGTGCTTAGAAAGAAGCCTGAAGTACACTTTTTAGGCCTAACTTGAAATAATGTTTTCTCAGCACTAGATTGTCAGATTTGAAAATTTTTTGGGTTTTGACATTCCTCAGGCTACGGTGAACAATAGAAAAATCAGTTTGGTACAATTCCGATACTTTCATTTTTCACATTAATTACATGCCCTGGAACACTGTGAGCCGTGGTCAAAAAATTTGTTTCTTCCGCAATTCTTTCATTCAGTAGAATTCTGAGAAATGCTATCATGCTCTTCTAGGCCTTCCAGAAAGATTTTGGCGATTCTTCTCTCCGATCTTTACTGCAATTGCACGCATTTCATTTATACCTGAGACTATTTGTACTAAATAACCAGTTTCTAGAAGACCTTCCAAAAGCAAACTTACTAAAAAGAAAGCGCCTTAAGACTGACAAAATTTAATTGATACGAACCTTCCAAATCGATACCAGTGTCATTGAGTTTACTTGAACTTCCATCGAATATCTTCTCACGTGAGCCTTGCCCGGTTTTATTTCTGTAGTAAACAGCGAAACATTTTTGAAAATCCGGTCTTTTGTCTCTGCTATAATGTCTAGCAAAACTTAAAAGCAACGTCGTAAAACCTTGCGATTCTTTCACGAATGCTTCAAATGCCTCGCTTGCTTCCTGGAAGATTTTATCCGCAGCAATGTTACCCAGAACTTCAGGCTTCCATGGCGTCACGTCATAAATACGATGGACCGAGCAGGCAGCATCGATAGTTTGGCGGTGAATGCTTGGACTGCCATCCAAAGATTCGTAGCTGGATTGCGTTAAGTGTTCGATGGGCCTTGGTACTGTGTTGACAGTTACTTCCAAGTCATCAGCAATAATTGTCGGTTCTGCTTCTTTTTCATCGTTCTCTTTTGGTGGTGAGACGGGACTGTCACCTTTATTGTTGCTCTCTTTCCCTCCCTGAAAACAAATATCAGCAAAATAAATAAACGGGAATGTAGCGAGCTACTCTAAAAATAAACAACGATTCCTCCTATTATCGTGGAAATTAGCCCAGTGGCATATTCCACTATCACTAAAAACCAAACCAAAAATATAAAAAAGATGTGACTTTTGCGAGATTCGTTGCGAAAATCTTCGCTCAACATATGATCACTTCGTTCAAATAGCTGCTTCTTCGCTATTACAAAGGCTATGAAACTACTCCGTTTGGCATAGGCGTAGGGGGAGATAAAATTTGGGGGGCTGCCCGATAAAAAATCTATTGTTCAAGAGAATTTTGCACGACTTAAGGCGGCTTTCTGCCCGATTATGGCTGATTTTTGCAAATTTAACCGACGTTGGGGAGGGGGCTGTAGCCCCCCAGCCCCCTGTCCCTTACAGCTATGCCGTTTGGGAAATTATGTCATTAATGCAAATTTGCAATGTCAGGTAAGCATTACCGTTGCATGGTTGTTGACCAAGGAAAGGTCACTGAATACAAATACGTTTGCGCTGAAAGTGAAGGAACGGAGATAAGTGGAGTGGAGGTACTCTAGAAATAGGACAAAGAAAACTCCTATGCACGTTATTTTCCTCTGGCTCAACATCAACCACGCACGTGTCGAAATCATCAAATACAACAGGCTAACAATAGAATACCCAGACTCCTTCCACGCAGGGAATTTATTTTGTGCAGGTTTGTGCCGCCGACTAACGCACTCTTATCATGCCATGCAGTAGGATCCCGTAAATAAGAGACTCCGTTTGCAATTTCAACCTATTGCTTGAAATCAATAAACAATTGTTCAGCTATTGTCTTTTCAAAAATCGAGTATTATACCATTAGATAAAAAGCTTCTCTATGTGTGTTTCTTATCTGCAGGATGCTACTGTACCCTGTCACACAAAAAGAACCTCAATAAATTAAAACCTATCAGATGGTAAATATTAATGAGGACCAACCCCCTCCCTCTCATAAATAACGCTACATACTCCCTACAGCTAGATTTGTGAAAGCTTGAAGCTTCAAATAAAGAAAACTTAAAAGTAGAAAATGTTACATTTTATACTAATACTAGACAATGCACCAGATTTGGTATGGAAAATCCAAGGGCGGGCATGTCACACTGGGAACGATGGTCCTACCTTTGTCCGACAACCGGTAGTTCATGAACAAATTTTGCACCACCACCTTTGTCCCAAAAACTGGTCATCTTTGATAGCAAATTTCCGATGTTATTTTTCTTCAATTTGGAGGACAATTTTAACATTATGTATCACTGACGATGTTTGTCCCAAAAACCGGTAGTTTCGACCAACTACTGTTTTCGAAAGCAAGTGGTAATTATAGATATGAAAGTACAGTGTCCCAAAACCGGTTGCCAGAAAATGGTAGGACCGCTTTGGTGAAAAATTTGAAAATTTTTTTCGGAAATTTGCCGGACAAAGGTAGAACCGCTTCAGTGAAAAATTGGAATTTCTGGTCTCCTTTCCGTAAATTTGGTGGACAAAGGTAGAACCGCTTATGTGAAAGTTTGAAATGCTGGTGTTTTTTGCTTAAATTTGGCGGACAAAGGGAGAACCGGCTTACAGGTAAACTTCAGGATTTTGATTAGACAGGAGGTTAGAAAACTTGATTTTTGTGACAAACTGGTGGAATAGGAAGATTGATATTCAAATTTCACCTTTGTCCCAAAAACTGGTTGTTTTGGGCAGGAAAGTCGTACTATGTGATAAAAGAGCCGGTTATTTTTCCAATTCCTCTGGACAAACATGGGGTCAAATATTTTACAGTACTTGCCCGCCCCTGAAAATCTCCATGAAAGTATCAAGTAAAGCTTACACGTAAGCTGCTTGTGGTGGCGAGAAATCAAGACAGAAACACACCGACGATCTTAGAGCATTCTAAATGCGATAAGATTGTATGTAGACACTGGTTGGCTACGAATCAACTATCTGATATACATTTGAAATACAGATAAATTGAACAGTGAACTGGTTAAGGGTGAAACTAAGGAATATCACTGGGAGGGGAAGCAGGCTCCCAATTTACCAACAAAAATGGGCGTTCCCCCGGCTTCATCGTAGACCATAATACCATGGTCCATAAGCATCCATATCTATAGTATTTGGACCAATGTAAAATAAGACTGACATTACAAAAGGCAGTGGTGGACACTTGAGGGGGTTGATTGGGTGCAGTCACTCCCCAAGAGCTGGCCATTATAACCCCTGTTTGAAAAACAATTCAGTTTGACTGAAAAATATCTTCATCCCTTTCAACATTCAGCAAATGTCTGCCACAGATTGTTTCGATTATGCTGCAACTTTTCAGCTCTTTTTTGCTCGTTAAGGTTTGTTGATAGCAGGGAAAACCATGACAAGCATGTGGCCTATTTTAAAAGCAACATGACACGATAATTCATATAAAAATACAAACATTGCAACAATGACCAGCTGCTATTTTTTGGTTTTTCACAATCTAGATCTTATTCAAAACCCAAAGGGAGTAATGAGGAGCATTTCCAGCTTCCAGCTGTTTTCAATGAAAAACGTGGGATATACACAAGCGTATGAAAAAGCAGGCTAAAAGAGCGAGGGAACTAAACAAAAACTTGCGGGACAGTAAATAAAATCAGGACGAACAAAATAAAAAAGAAAGAGCAGGAACTTTTTCGAAAGAAACCAGGATTGTGGATCAAATAGAATGAACCCAAAGCTGTTGTGCACCACATACATAGCATTCACAAATCTCTGTTAAATAGCAAACCATACCATTCTTAGATTAAGAAGGATGCAGTATAGGCCTGTGAAGGCGTATAATTGGAAGAGTATACAACATATAGTAGACAAAACGAAGAAAGACCGCATTCGGCTTTGCAATCCTGAGAAAGTCTAAGCTAAACCAATCCCTCTTATCCTGACAGTTTGGTCATGTATTTACGTCAATTAAGGTTGATTATTCCAGTACTAAAGAAATGGTCTCAAAACATACCCAAAGGAAAACACTGCTTTATCGAATCAACAAACACCATTTTACACAGCAAACTTTACCCCATTGTCATAAGAATAAAGTTAATCGTTAAACAATCATATCCATGACGTTATTGGTTAATTCTTTATCAACATTTGTTTGGGTTGAACTTGCCAGGTATTACGTAGCAAGCAGGTACACTTTTATCTGAGTACCGGGTGTCCCAAAATGATGTATTATCGTTTGATTGCTTATATCTCCATAACCAATGAACCGATTTTCAAAAACTTTATTTTATCTGATTGCCGAAAGGCTAAATTGTATTTGAGGATGTTGGCTGTAGTTTAGGCCAATTTCTTCATGTCGAAAAGAAGATCGATAAAGCTGCTCAAATTCAAGCCTTAGATGTCATGAAAAAGAAACGGTCTTCTTTGCCAGTCAACATTTTAGATGTGATGCAAAAGGCTGAACTTATATGTTGTTTATTGAATATATGGCGTTCAGAGAATACGAATTCAGTTAATACTGAGTTCAGAGAATATGAATACGAGTTCAGCCTTTTGTATCACATCTAAAATATTGACTGGAAAGATAGGCCGTTTCTTTCTCATGCCATCTAAGGCTTGAATTTGAGCAAGTTTATCGATCTGCTTTTCGACATGAAAACGCCGCGGTAAAACCACAACCAACATCTTAATATACAATTTTGCCTTCAGCCAATCAAATAAAGCAAAATTTTTGAAAATCGGTTCATTGGTTATGGAGATGTAAGCAATCAAACAATAATACATCATTTTGGGACACCCGGTATATTTAAGCTCAACTGGTACAGCGTCTGCCATGAAAGCAGAAGATTCCGAGTTCGAATCTCGGTCTCACCTCAATTTTTCCATTTTACCATTTTCCATTTCCATTTTCCAAAATAAACATGTATATGGGTACTCGGCCTGCGCTGACTTTTTTAATCGATACAATATTAAGTAGCAAAGAAAAGAGAAACAAGTACAGGGTGTCCCAGAAAAATTGTTCGATGTTTGATTAAATTTTAAAAAATAACGATAAAATGTACAGGCTCCTTGTTACATAAGCCTGTTTCTAAGATTTTAAATTAATTTTAGACGCCAGAATCTTGGAAATCCGCTAAGAATTCACGGAGTTATAAGCTTTTGAAGTTCAAGTTTGTGCGAAAGCTGAAACCAGACGCCCCTAACTGACTTGTTTTCCAAAAAGACGTCCTAAAATTGAGGTAACAGAAGACTTTCCAATGTTTTACCTCTCGTTGATGTCAGAGCAAACCAAATGGGACTTCCAAAGTTATTTAAGTCCTGTGACCGTAGCCAAAATTTACTTAAGAATACCAGTATCTGAAACATGGAGTGAAAACTTAATCAACGAGAGATGTGGCAATTCCAGATTGTGCTGAACAGGATTCCTCCAAGCATCCATAACCTTACCTTGGGTACCAGCCTGTTTTTATGTTAGAGAGTCTGGTACCCAGGGTACCATCACCTTGATTGAATGTTATAAAAAGCTAGTTTATGGAAAGTGCTTTTGAAATTCCATTTGATTTGCTTTGAATAACGAGATGCTACTTTCACAAAATTTGCAAATTTAGAGGCGTCTGGTTTCAGCTTTCACACAAACTTGAACTTCGAAAGCTCCTAACTCCATGAATATTGAGCCGATTTTCTAGCGTCCGGTGTCTAAAATTAATTTAAAATCTCAGCGATATGGTTATTTTACCACAGAGCCCATTCAATATTTCGTTATTTTTTAATATCTAATCAAACGTCTAACAATCTTTTTGGGACCCCCTGTAGGTACAAAAGATAGAGAGCTTGTAAGATTACTACTGATTACTGACTGTATTTCAATATGGGGATACATGATCTGCAATCAGACAGAGGTCTGCGATTGCTGTTATCTTTCAAAGGGCTACCCACTTCTAACTGCAACCATTTTTAGGCACTCGAAACACACCAATATGACTGGCATATACCCGTGCCTCTGATATTCATGTACCCCTCCCAAGCCTCATGAACATTTTTTTGTACCCTGCTCCAGAATTTTCCACTCAAAATGATAACCTGTTCTAGAAAAATTTGGTGAAAAGTATACTCCAAAACATGAAATTTGACCAAAAAACGACCCGATCTAACAGAATATTCCCTTTTGACATGTTTTGACAACCTGCTTCAGGAAAATTACCTCATTTTGATACCCTGTGCTAGAAGAAATTAGTGAAAACGATATCCTTAAAAACACCACATGCCCATCAGACAAATATACTAAGTAGCCCCCCCCCCAGGGCAAAAGAACAACACATGCCACTTATCTTCCTAGTTCTCCATCAACTGAGAACATCAAATACTTTTTTAATAATAAGACATCTAGGCCAAGAGGTCCTCTAACCTTAAAAAATAGTTTAGATTGACTTAGTCCCCCTCGCTTAGCTACTCCTAACCCAGTTGATTTATCTTAACATCTGACAGCTTGTACAGAAGAAACTAAAGGTCCCCACATCAAACGACAAAAACAATAAAGTTTCTAATTATCATCTTTTTACTCAAAGCAGATGTCCTTTGCATAATTCATGCTTCCATGATAAACACAAAAATTTTTAAAAGGGAAATGTACTAAATTTCCTGCTTATCAATGAAGAATGAATACAGAATGTATCAGGGGGAGGGAATGAAGCAAACTGTGATGAATGTGAAACATATCAAAGTCAAAATGCAACCATGAAAAATGATACTGTCATTCATATCTTTCTTTAGACACTGAAGTTCAACTCAAATCCTAACAACAACTATCTTCATAAAAGGACTTTGGCCTAGTACTCAATCTTGTTCTCAATTCTCATTCTTTCTGAATTCTAAGTTTCATAGAAGTTCCTGAGAGGTTTTGCAAAATACTGTAGTTTTTGTTCAAATCAGGAAGGGATTTCCTATAAATACCTTTGTGAAAACATTACAACATTTGAGTAAGTGAGGCAGGCAAAGTTAATTACAATAAATAGAAATTCTTTGGATTTTGTTTGGGTTTTACATAGAGTGCCTTTAAAATCTGTAAAATCAAAGCAAAAAATTGCTTATTATTTTAGAAACTGGTGCTGAGCTTCTTTTTAAAAGGCCTTCAGTATATTGGCAGAGAGGTGAAACCATTGAATCCATGATAGTTCAAGACATTATGGACATCAATCCATAATAGCCCAAGACACAAAGCTCAGATATTGCACATGTTTCCAAGATTTCTTCATCTGCAGCAACAAACAAATTCAGTGACAAAATGTGCCTACTTTAGTCACATATTCTTACATACTGTATGTCCTAACATTTCAATAAGACATATGACGTTTCTTGATTTTTCTTACAACAGCTCAAACACTTACAGATCTCTCATCATCTTATAACTTTATCCATCAGTCTATACATATAGGCGCATATCCCAAAATAACTTTGATTGAACTAAAAAGCAATGCACCTAGGAAGGATCAAAACTCGATATGCATGAGTGTGAGAAAGAGTCTGAACCAAACTGAGATCAAAACAATTCATGCTGAGCCAACAGATTTGAAAAGTCAGGTACACAGACATGTTTGTTTACAAAAGATGTCAATGATCTATTTCACCAGGTTGCTTGACATGATCTATAGATATTAGAGATGGTCTACAATATTAGGTCATTCAGAACACATGGTAGGAGTAACTGAACCAATACATACATATATGGTGGCCCAGAGGCTAAGTTCTAGCAATCAGAATATCATGGATAAAATTAGCTCAACAATAGCTTTTTGAAAGAATTCTTACATTTGTTATTACCTGTCACAAAATGTTGGGTCCTTTTTCCGCTATATTGAAACATCTCTTAATATCTTTCGATGACATAGAAATCAATTGCTGCAACTATGCCTTTTAAAAAGTGGATCATATTTGGTCAAATTTGGAGGGTAAAAACTGAAAATGTTTTATTTCCGGGGTATCACTGATAGCTCCAAAGCACTATCTATCAACTAATGCTCTCGAGCAAAAAAATGAATTCATCCAGCAGGCAGCTAGCAAAATAACTGTGGCCTTGTACACATTGTTTTCCTGCCTAAAAGTTCATGAGGAAATCCTTAAGTTCTTTAATCTTGTTCAAAAATCCTTGAGTTCTTTAATCTTGTTCAAAATTGCAGTATTTTTGAGAATTTTTATCACGTTACTGTCAGCACGGACTGTACCTTGACTGTACTGAGGGGAGGCACTGGGTAAGGGGTAGGGTTGCGGTTACCTTCAGACTTTGGATTCTGCTTATAGGGACACTAGCTCTCATACATTAAAAAAATTAAATTTGGCTACAATTTGCAGCAATAGTGGTCTCAGCATTCTTATCATATTATACAACTATGCAAAGAGACAGTCAGTAGACAGTCTTGATACTTCTCTATTTGTTTGGAAATTGGACTGTTTGCCTTTTATTGGATCAATAAAAGATGTCAAAGGTGTAAAAGATGTAAAAGGTTTCAAGATGTATGGACTGCATTGTTATAATAGTACATAGTTATTGAGCTTAGAAGTAAACTGAAATAAAGAAATCCAACCAAATGACCAGACTGGAATCGGCGTATGTTGCGCCATATTTATATGGCGGACAGACTCACTCTAAACAATAGAAATAGCAATAGAACAAAAGAAATTGGCGTACATATATGGCGTACCGCGTACATGGATTCCACCTAGGCCAAATGACTGAGAAGGATTTGTAATAATTGTCAAAACAGTGAGAGTTAAGACCTTTATCAAATAAGACAGAGGTTAATGCAATGCAATTTCACACATTTCCAAAGGATGCCAGCATGAAGTGCTTGAAAGAGCTGGCTTTTCCCTAGGGGGTCCCTCCTATACTTTCATATGGTATCAAGCTTGTACAAAGGTTTAAAAAATGCACTCTACACACTGACCTGTTTCAGTGAAATACTTACCCTAATCGCGGAAAATTTTCTTGAGAACATACTATGCCTTTCATGTGTCAAATAGAACTTCTCAAGTTCAGGTACCCTATTCGCTGAAAAGTCACTCACTAAAATTGCAAATCTTGCTTGCTTGATTTGAAGATGAGGAAACTGGTCCCAAATTCCTACCCCCATCTTGTTGTGCTGGCCTGCTAAGTTCTTTGACTCCTTACAAATTCTACTTAGGAACTTTGATTAAAATATAATTGCAGAAGAGTTTAAATTTATCAAATGCAAAAATTACACCCTTTTTTAAATTGGCACCCCTATGGGCCTTGCGCCTACTTTGAAAGAAAGGCACCCTTTCTGGTGTCTTTTTGTACAATCATCATAACACACCAGGTACCAAGTGGCCCCCCGGAGGCTTTTCTTCAGTTCATTGATAGATGGCAGTAAATTTACAACTGGCCAGTGAAATTTACATGTCATCATGCAAAATTCACTCCCATGATGATCTGTGTTTCAACCGGGCGGGATACCATTCTGTCAACGAATTTCTTATATCACAAACCTTCATAAACGTTTCAGGTTGAAATGTATGTACAAAAGTAAAAACATAAAAATCGTCAGGACTACCTAGATCGAAGTTTAGATCACGTAAATTTGATGGAGGGGGGAGGGGCGGGAATTTCTCTCCTTTCCTCCTTCCGTTCTCTCCTACTTCACGTTGTTGTTCGAGGCGAGAATAAATGCAACAATATCGTGCAAGCATACCCCTTCTCCTGCCGTATAAAAATAGCAGTTAGCTTCTACACTTACCTCACATAAGTATTGCACCACCTAACACAAAATGGCACCCAAAAGTGTCTTTCAGCCCAACCAACAAAATTTGCATAACAAAAGCATCAGCATTGAAGGGTTTCTCCACCGGGTGTTTTGGTTGGAAAAGAATTGTTAATTCGTTTGCTTTTCATTCATAAATAAAATGAAACGTTATTTTGTTGGCTTCTTTGATAAATTAGCAAAAACCTCCGGGCAACACTGCACGAGATTTTGGCAGTATAGCTGGAGGAGTAGGCCAAAACAAAATGAGAAACGGATAGATATCTGAGGGCAAAGAAAACAAAATTTAGTGTTTTCAAATTAGGATTCTGCAAACTTTATCCTCGTGATAAAATTTGTCCACTTTGACTTTGATAAAAGAAGAAATTTCAAATAAATAACAAAGCCTTCATATTCAATGTAGCTGAACTTGAATTTCTCTAAGAAGGAGTCACGTTAAAAAAACATGCTCCAGTCACTGGTTAAATTTCAAAATTATCTTCAAACTAAATTAAACCGTAGCGATTTCGTTAAGCACATCAAAATCCATATATCTAAGTGTCAACCACCTGCCTAAAGTCTTCCAGGAAGCAAAATTAATGTTAATGTTATAAAAGTGATATCAAGGATATTCTTACCTTGGAATGGTTTCTTTCCGTTTTCCCTTTGTGTTTATCCTTCTTGCCTTCCTCACAGAAAACTTTTGTCATAGCGATAAAGTTTGTAGAATCCTAATTTGAAAACTATAAAATGTTGTTGTCTTTGCCCCCAGATATCTATCCGTTTCTCATTTCGTTTTGGCCTACTCCTCCAGCTACGCTCCCAAAATCTTGTGCAGTGTTGTCCGGAGGTTTTTGCTAATTTATCAAAGAAACCAACAAAATAACGTTTCATTTTGTTTATGAATGAAAAGCAAACGAATTAACAATTCTTTTCCAACCAAAACACCCGGTAGAGAAACCCTTCAATGCTGATGCTTTTGTTATGTAAATTTTGTTGGTTGGGCTGAAAGACACTTTTGGGCGCCATTTTGTGTTAGGTGGTGCAATACTTATGTGAGGTAAGTGTAGTTACTGTTAGTATATCGGGTAAAAGGTCTCGACCGGTATTCCATCAAAGTTCGAGGCAGTTTCTCAAATTGAATAGTATGAAGGGCCTAAGCACCCAGCCAGCATTAGAAACGCGCTTACATCAAAACAGGTGGCGGGTCAAAGAACATAAAAATCATAAATATGAAAAGTGACTTCTTACCGATCCACCACACAAATGACCAAAGAACTTGCGAACTGATTTCATCTGGTTGGAGGACTAGAAAACGAGAGGCATTGGATTGGTTGGGTGACCCTTCCTTCTGCACCTCCAATTCACATGTCTACTCATGCACGACGATAAATCTCACAAAATTTGACGGGTATCATATTCATATGTGTCATACACCGGAGACTATTCCTAATCTATGGGATACCTGTTGTATACACATATTTTGTTTATAAAAGAAACTCAATCTTCATGTTGTCCTTATGAACATTTAAAAAAAAAGAAAATTCCAAGGCTTAGACATTACTCAGGGTACTTTCTGAATAAAACAGAAAAAAATAAAAATGAAGTAAAAACAGGCACATAATTTGCTACATTGAAATAGATAATTTTTCAAGTTGTGGTTCCTATCACTGGAGTTTCTTAATTTTTGGCAATCTGAGAGTTGAGTTTCTGTTATGTTGTGGTTCCTAATAAAAAAGAATACAGGAAACATCTCAGTGACATTTTTAAAGTCTAGCAGGCTGCCGAAATGGATATTCTTCTTCGTATCAACATTTGCAAGGGGCATTTCACTCCAAAAAATCTGGTACACTTAGCCAACAAATTCTGTTTTTTAATAACAAAACCATCAAAAATCCGTAATACGTGTTAATTATAAGACACAATAACTACGTATTCTGGCTGGATCCGTCTCACCTCCTTCCAGACCACTAAGATATGGACCCGGAGGGGGTACTTCGATACTTGACCTGACGGGATATGCCGCTGAACAGGGTGTCCTTTTGCGGTAAAAATTATGCGACAGGGTGTCCTTTTCTGCAAAAATTATGGGATAGGATATCATGATTGTTCAGAAAGTTATGGGATAGGGTATCATATTGAAAGGAAAATGTTTAGAGTTCTCTGGGAACAATTGATTACGTATAATGTTGGCAAAATGTTTGCACGATAGGGTATATTTTTGGGACATTTTTCATGCGACAGGGTGCAGGGTGTGGAGATGTTTTCCACACACCCCCGCCACGTCCCTAATCAAGTGCCCCCTCCCCCTCCGGGGATATGTAAAGAGAGAAGGGGTCTTTATTGTCTGGAAGCAAAGTAGGATCATCGTGCGAACCGTCGCTGAGGTAGAAGTGGTGTGTCGATTTTATCACTGTGCACTGCTTGTTGCTCACAAAGAAGGCTGAAATGAGCTCGGAATTTTCCAATATAATATACTGGCCTATTCCCTAGGGGCTACTAAACTGCTCACACCCCAGGCCTCTCAAGCAATCTCGGGTGTGTAGAGCCTTATGGAACCTTGGAATTCCGTGAGACTTCTCCGGTGAGAATATCTAAAAAGATACATGGTCTAAACTCCTACAGTACTTTTCTACAATTAATTTCTACGATAATAAAGATGATAATCACGTGTGGACAACCTGTGTATGCCAAGGAGGCCTGGGAGTCAAATATTTTGCCCGCTGCTCAGGGCCGTCGAGAGCCAGCTCGGGCCCTGGACCGATTCTTAGGATCGGGCCTCAGGGGGGGGCTTGGGGGGAAGCCCCCAAGAAAATTTTCTGGGACCACACCCTTTAGATTCTCGGAGAATGAAGGAAACGCCCTTTTTAAAAAACTGCTTTAGAAAATATTTTTTGGATATTCCATGAAAAAGTTATCAAGGAAGCGCTATTTATGGTAAACAATGAACAGATTCGTTCTTACCAGGTGACTTCGCGAAAGTCAACTCGTAAGGTACAAACACAAAAACTTTTAAACATAGCCAAATAAGAAAACTATTTTCTTATGTCTATGTTTTAAGGCAGGTGGCTAGATTGCCATAAAAGTTGCTGTAAGGAGATTTTACAGCAATAAATAATCTTTGTCGAACGATATTTTTACGGGCCCCTTCGAGGCCCGGGCCCCGGACCTTTTACCCCCTCCAACCCCCCCTCTCGACGGTCCTGCCCCTGCTACATTACTTACCTACCACCTCCGTCAGTGGCGGCGCCAACCAGCCAGATAAGGTTACAATCCGGGTTGTGGGAGCGGTGTCCACAGAAAATTTTTCTGGTATCATCCTCTTTGCTGCTAGGAAATACCCTTTTACCAGTAGAAAACGCCCTCTTTACGGCAGAAGAACACTCGTCAGTGATGCGAATGATGCTGCTAAAATCTCAGGAACTGTCAATGAGAAATTCTGCTAAACAGAAGTTGAAAACAACGCTTACTATACCCTGGGTACCAGAGCCAAGAAGATGTAAAATTTTGGCTTTGGCTCTGGCACCCAGGGTACACTGACTAGTTATTTGATGCAGCACCAGGGGCTCCACTTTGTAGCATCAAATGTAAGTCATTAACCCTATCACGCGTAGGGGGCTTGATCAATCACCCCCCAGCGGTTTCTTTTGTGGATTTTACCAAATGCGCTTAAAACGTTGATGCTTTCTGACTTTCAGGATAAAATCTACAGCTCATGTGATACAATGATGAAAAGACGAGAATATACGGTATACTTCTTTTCAATCACATAGTTTTTGTAATGCAAAAGTATGATTGTGCGTGTTTCGACACTATGCATGCGCAAATTCTTTCATTTCCAGGAATAGGTCCCCCAGCACGGGGGGGGGGGGTTCTTCCATATTAAAGGTACCTGGGTGGGGATGTGCCGCGAGCAAGGGTATACATTTCGGACTTCTAGTCTAGCCAAGACTATACTTTTTTGCAATTTTGGTCCAGCCAAGGTCTAGCCAAGGTCTAGCCAAGGGTATCATATTTGGCAAAACTGGTCTAGGAAACGGTCATCGTTATCATATTTGGTACCAAGGGTATCATATTCCACAATATTGGTCTAGGGAACGGTCAACATTGGTCTAACTAATGGTACCATTTTCGTAAAAATTAGTCCAGCCAACATTACCACTTTGAACATACTCGCGGCAGACCCTTACCCATTATTTTGCTATGCTTTATGCTGTAGACATTGGTTTATGCAAATTTGAACGATACGCCCAAATAAGAAGGGTAAGTACATTAGCAGTAGTGGGCAAAGGATTTGATTCCCATACTTCATGTCTGATTTCAGCTGGTTGGAAGTTCTGCATCTCCAAATCACATGTCTTTTCATGAATGACGATAAATTTGCCAAGCTAAACGGGTATCATATTAATGCACTTCAGACCCAAGGAGTCAAAAAGAACACCTTAGCCACCTGTTGTCACATTGCAAAGAAACGGTAATCAACTCTTGTGTATGGTATCTACTGTTGCCTGGAAGACGAAGACAAGCCGTTGAAATGTTTACCAGTTGACTGTTTCTTCTGCATCCTCAATCCACCTGTCTAAATTCATGCACGATATCTTGGCAAATCTCACAACTGTGACCCCCCCCCCCTCCCCTCACAGAGAAAGAATCTGGAGTACGGGGAGGTAGGAAGCATCTTAAACTTTGAGGGACACTGCTCTTCAATTCAAGGGCAATTTTATCATAAAAAGGGCACTTTAAGATACATCGAATTCTTACGGTAAGAAAGTGAAATATGGAGGAAAACAGTGCGAATCCTAATTGATATCCGATTTCCTTCACAACAAATCAACACTACCATAACTAATGTCACCATAGCCACACCATCACCATCATCACCACCATCACCATCATCACCATCACTGTCATCAACACTACCATAACTAATGTCACCATCGCCACACCATCACCATCATCACCACCATCACTATCATCACTATCATCACCACCATCACCATCATCACTATCACTGTCATCAACACTACCATAACTAATGTCACCATAGCCACACCATCACCATCATTACCACCATCACAATCATCACTATCATTACCACCATCACTATCATCACTATCACTGTCATCAACACTACCATAACTAATGTCACCATAGCCACACCATCACCATCATTACCACCATCACAATCATCACTATCATTACCACCATCACTATCATCACTATCACTGTCATCAACACTACCATAACTAATGTCACCATCGCCACACCATCACCATCATTACCACCATCACAATCATCACTATCATTACCACCATCACTATCATCACTATCACTGTCATCAACACTACCATAACTAATGTCACCATAGCCACACCACCATCACCATCATCACTATCATTACCACCATTACCATCATCACCATCACTGTCATCAACACTACCATAACTAATGTCACCATCGCCACACCATCACCATCATTACCACCATCACTATCATCACTATCATTACCACCATCACTATCATCACTATCACTGTCATCAACACTACCATAACTAATGTCACCATAGCCACACCATCACCATCATTACCACCATCAAAATCATCACTATCATTACCACCATCACAATCATCACTATCATTGCCACCATCACCATCATCACCATCATCACCATCATCACCATCACTGTCATCAACACTACTATAACTAATGTCACCATAGCCACACCATCACCATCATTACCACCATCACAATCATCACTATCATTACCACCATCACTATCATCACTATCACTGTCATCAACACTACCATAACTAATGTCACCATAGCCACACCATCACCATCATTACCACCATCACAATCATCACTATCATTACCACCATCACCATCATCACTATCATTGCCACCATCACCATCATCACCATCACTGTCATCAACACTACCATAACTAATGTCACCATAGCCACACCATCACCATCATTACCACCATCACTATCATCACTATCATTACCACCACTACCATCATCACCATCACTGTCATCAACACTACCATAACTAATGTCACCATAGCCACACCATCACCATCATCACCACCATCACAGTCATCACTATCATTACCACCACTACCATCATCACCATCACTGTCATCACTATCATTGCCACCATTACCATCATCACCATCACTGTCATCAACACTACCATAACTAATGTGACCATCGCCACACCATCACCATCATTGCCACCATCACCATCATCACTATCACTGTCATCACTATCATTACCACCATCACCATCATCACCATCACTGTCATCAACACTACCATAACTAATGTCACCATCGCCACACCATCACCATCATCACCACCATCACTATTATCACTATTATTGCCACCATTACCATCATCACCATCACTGTCATCAACACTACCATAACTAATGTGACCATCGTCACACCATCACCACCATCACTATCATCACTATCATTACCACCATCACCATCATCACCATCACTGTCATCAACACTGCCATAACTAATGTCACCATCGCCACACCATCACCATCATCACCACCATCACTATCATCACTATCATTACCACCATCACCATCATCACCATCACTGTCATCAACACTACCATAACTAATGTGACCATCGCCACACCATCACCATCATCACCACCATCACTATCATCACTATCATTACCGCCATCACCATCATCACCATCACTGCCATCAACATTACCATAACTAATGTCACCATCGCCCCACCACCATCACTATCATCATTATCATTGCCACCATCACCGCCACTAGCACCACCTTCATTATCAACACAATCATCACCATCACCATCGTCGCCAAAGTTATAAAATATTTTTACAGAGTGATACACCCCCTGGTATTGGCATTTTAAATTGCATTTTAGATGTTGAATTGCCTTTTACATTAGAGATTGTCTTCTCAAATTGCATGCAATCCATTGTTTTCAAGAAAAATCCGTAAAAATCCCTAAAATCCTATCCTATTTTTCGGAAGGGTGACATTGTTGAGGATACTGAGGACCGCCCCTTTTGTTTAAAGGGGCTGGGTCACGTAAAGTAAACAAACTTCTTTCGAAACGACGATTTTGCAGTTTTTTTGACAGGCCATATCACACAGAAATGTCCACTATTTTTCTCAAAATGAAAGTGCTAGTTTGAAGATGAACTCTTTAACTTCTTAGAGAAACAAACGAAACAACCATATGTTGTAAGATTGCAAAGATATTGATGGATTTTTAGAAGTAACTTTATTGTGGATTCACCCTATCCACTAAAATCTTCGCAGAACACAATGGGCGCGTGCCGGCGCGTGCGGGCAACAATATAGATAATAAACAGAACAGATTACGTGACCCAGCCCCTTTAAGCCTTTTGTTATGCTGGTGCGGTTTGAAAGCAGATCATCACCACCACCACTGTCCCCAACATCACCATCACCACTACCACCACCACCACCATTACCATCACCACTACCATCACCAGCACCACTATCACCATTATCACTATTACCATCATCACCACTACCACTGCCATTGCCATCACCACCACCACCACTGTCATTGCCATCACCACCACCACCACCACCATTACCATCACCAGCACCACTATCACCACTATCACTATTACCATCATCACCACCACCACCACCACCATTACCATCACCAGCACCACTATCACCACTATCACTATTACCATCATCATCACCACCACCACCACCATTACCATCACCAGCACCACTATCACCACTATCACTATTACCATCATCACCACCACCACCACCACCATTACCATCACCAGCACCACTATCACCACTATCACTATTACCATCATCACCACCACCACCACCACCATTACCATCACCAGCACCACTATCACCACTATCACTATTACCATCATCATCACCACCACCACCACCATTACCATCACCAGCACCACTATCACCACTATCACTATTACCATCATCACCACCACCACCACCACCATTTCCATCACCAGCACCACTATCACCACTATCACTATTACCATCATCACCACCACCACCACCACCATTACCATCACCAGCACCACTATCACCACTACCATCACCAGCACCACTATCACCATTATCACTATTACCATCATCACCACTACCACTGCCATTGCCATCACCACCACCACCACTGTCATTGCCATCACCACCACCACCACCACCATTACCATCACCAGCACCACTATCACCACTATCACTATTACCATCATCACCACCACCACCACCACCATTACCATCACCAGCACCACTATCACCACTATCACTATTACCATCATCATCACCACTATCATTACCACCATCACTATCATCACCATCACTGTCATCAACACTACTATAACTAATGTCGCCATCGCCACACCATCACCATCATCACCACCATCACTATCATCACTATCATTGCCACCATCACCATCATCACCATCACTGTCATCAACACTACCATAACTAATGTCACCATCGCCACACCATCACCATCATCACCACCATCACAATCATCACTATCATTACCACCACTACCATCATCACCATCACTGTCATCAACACTACCATAACTAATGTTGCCATCGCCACACCATCACCATCATCACCACCATCACTATCATCACTATCATTGCCACCATTACCATCATCACCATCACTGTCATCAACACTACCATAACTAATGTGACCATCGCCACACCATCACCATCATCACCACCATCACTATCATCACTATCATTACCACAATCACCATCATCACCATCACTGTCATCAATACTACCATAACTAATGCCACCATCATCACCACCATCACTATCATCACTATCATTACCACCATCACCGCCAATAACACCACCTTCATTATCAACACCATCATCACCATCACCATCGTCGCCAAAGTTGTATAATATTTTTACAGAGTGATACACCCCCTGGTATTGGCATTTTATTGCATTTTAGATGTTGAATTGCCTTTTACATTAGAGATTGTCTTCTCAAATTGCATGCAATCCATTGTTTTCAAGAAAAATCCGTAAAAATCCCTAAAATCCTATCCTATTTTTCGGAAGGGTGACATTGTTGAGGATACTGAGGACCGCCCCTTTTGTTTAAAGGGGCTGGGTCACGTAAAGTAAACAAACTTCTTTCGAAACGACGATTTTGCAGTTTTTTTGACAGACCATATCACACAGAAATGTCCACTATTTTTCTCAAAATGAAAGTGCTAGTTTGAAGATGAACTCTTTAACTTCTTAGAGAAACAAACGAAACAACCATATGTTGTAAGATTGCAAAGATATTGATGGATTTTTAGAAGTAACTTTATTGTGGATTCACCCTATCCACTAAAATCTTCGCAGAACACAATGGGCGCGTGCCGGCGCGTGCGGGCAACAATATAGATAATAAACAGAACAGATTACGTGACCCAGCCCCTTTAAGCCTTTTGTTATGCTGGTGCGGTTTGAAAGCAGATCATCACCACCACCACTGTCCCCAACATCACCATCACCACTACCACCACCACCACCATTACCATCACCACTACCATCACCAGCACCACTATCACCATTATCACTATTACCATCATCACCACTACCACTGCCATTGCCATCACCACCACCACCACTGTCATTGCCATCACCACCACCACCACCACCATTACCATCACCAGCACCACTATCACCACTATCACTATTACAATCATCACCACCACCACCACCACCATTACCATCACCAGCACCACTATCACCACTATCACTATTACCATCATCATCACCACCACCACCACCATTACCATCACCACTACCATCACCAGCACCACTATCACCATTATCACTATTACCATCATCACCACTACCACTGCCATTGCCATCACCACCACCACCACTGTCATTGCCATCACCACCACCACCACCACCATTACCATCACCAGCACCACTATCACCACTATCACTATTACCATCATCACCACCACCACCACCACCATTACCATCACCAGCACCACTATCACCACTATCACTATTACCATCATCACCACCACCACGACCACCATTTCCATCACCAGCACCACTATCACCACTATCACTATTACCATCATCACCACCACCACCACCACCATTACCATCACCAGCACCACTATCACCACTACCATCACCAGCACCACTATCACCATTATCACTATTACCATCATCACCACTACCACTGCCATTGCCATCACCACCACCACCACTGTCATTGCCATCACCACCACCACCACCACCATTACCATCACCAGCACCACTATCACCACTATCACCACTATCACTATTACCATCATCACCACCACCACCACCACCATTACCATCACCAGCACCACTATCACCACTATCACTATTACCATCATCATCACCACCACCACCACCATTACCATCACCAGCACCACTATCACCACTATCACTATTACCATCATCACCACCACCACCACCACCATTTCCATCACCAGCACCACTATCACCAAAATCACTATTACCATCATCATCACCACCACCACCACCATTACCATCACCAGCACCACTATCACCACTATCACTATTACCATCATCACCACCACCACCACCACCATTACCATCACCAGCACCACTATCACCACTATCACTATTACCATCATCACCACCACCACCACCACCATTACCATCACCAGCACCACTATCACCACTATCACTATTACCATCATCACCACCACCACCACCACCATTACCATCACCAGCACCACTATCACCACTATCACTATTACCATCATCACCACCACCACCACCACCATTTCCATCACCAGCACCACTATCACCACTATCACTATTACCATCATCACCACCACCACCACCACCATTACCATCACCAGCACCACTATCACCACTATCACTATTACCATCATCATCACCACCACCACCACCATTACCATCACCAGCACCACTATCACCACTATCACTATTACCATCATCATCACCACCACCACCACCATTACCATCACCAGCACCACTATCACCACTATCACTATTACCATCATCATCACCACCACCACCACCATTTCCATCACCAGCACCACTATCACCACTATCACTATTACCATCATCACCACCACCACCACCACCATTACCATCACCAGCACCACTATCACCACTACCATCACCAGCACCACTATCACCATTATCACTATTACCATCATCACCACTACCACTGCCATTGCCATCACCACCACCACCACTGTCATTGCCATCACCACCACCACCACCACCATTACCATCACCAGCACCACTATCACCACTATCACTATTACCATCATCACCACCACCACCACCACCATTACCATCACCAGCACCACTAACACCACTATTACCATCATCATCACCACCACCACCACCATTACCATCACCAGCACCACTATCACCACTATCACTATTACCATCATCACCACCACCACCACCACCATTTCCATCACCAGCACCACTATCACCAAAATCACTATTACCATCATCATCACCACCACCACCACCATTACCATCACCAGCACCACTATCACCACTATCACTATTACCATCATCACCACCACCACCACCACCATTACCATCACCAGCACCACTATCACCACTATCACTATTACCATCATCACCACCACCACCACCACCATTTCCATCACAAGCACCACTATCACCACTATCACTATTACCATCATCACCACCACCACCACCACCATTACCATCACCAGCACCACTATCACCACTATCACTATTACCATCATCATCACCACCACCACCACCATTACCATCACCAGCACCACTATCACCACTATCACTATTACAATCATCATCACCACCACCACCACCATTTCCATCACCAGCACCACTATCACCACTATCACTATTACCATCATCACCACCACCACCACCACCATTACCATCACCAGCACCACTATCACCACTATCACTATTACCATCATCACCACCACCACCACCACCATTTCCATCACCAGCACCACTATCACCACTATCACTATTACCATCATCATCACCACCACCACCACCATTACCATCACCAGCACCACTATCACCACTATCACTATTACCATCATCATCACCACCACCACCACCATTACCATCACCAGCACCACTATCACCACTATCACTATTACCATCATCATCACCACCACCACCACCATTACCATCACCAGCACCACTATCACCACTATCACTATTACCATCATCACCACCACCACCACCACCATTACCATCACCAGCACCACTATCACCACTATCACTATTACCATCATCATCACCACCACCACCACCATTTCCATCACCAGCACCACTATCACCACTATCACTATTACCATCATCACCACCACCACCACCACCATTACCATCACCAGCACCACTATCACCACTATCACTATTACCATCATCACCACCACCACCACCACCATTACCATCACCAGCACCACTATCACCACTATCACTATTACCATCATCATCACCACCACCACCACCATTACCATCACCAGCACCACTATCACCACTATCACTATTACCATCATCATCACCACCACCACCACCATTACCATCACCAGCACCACTATCACCACTATCACTATTACCATCATCACCACCACCACCACCACCATTACCATCACCAGCACCACTATCACCACTATCACTATTACCATCATCATCACCACCACCACCACCATTTCCATCACCAGCACCACTATCACCACTATCACTATTACCATCATCATCACCACCACCACCACCATTTCCATCACCAGCACCACTATCACCACTATCACTATTACCATCATCACCACCACCACCACCACCATTACCATCACCAGCACCACTATCACCACTATCACTATTACCATCATCATCACCACCACCACCACCATTTCCATCACCAGCACCACTATCACCACTATCACTATTACCATCATCACCACCACCACCACCACCATTACCATCACCAGCACCACTATCACCACTACCATCACCAGCACCACTATCACCATTATCACTATTACCATCATCACCACTACCACTGCCATTGCCATCACCACCACCACCACTGTCATTGCCATCACCACCACCACCACCACCATTACCATCACCAGCACCACTATCACCACTATCACTATTACCATCATCACCACCACCACCACCACCATTACCATCACCAGCACCACTAACACCACTATTACCATCATCATCACCACCACCACCACCATTACCATCACCAGCACCACTATCACCACTATCACTATTACCATCATCACCACCACCACCACCACCATTACCATCACCAGCACCACTATCACCACTATCACTATTACCATCATCACCACCACCACCACCACCATTTCCATCACCAGCACCACCATCACCACTATCACTATTACCATCATCACCACCACCACCACCACCACCATTTCCATCACCAGCACCACTATCACCACTATCACTATTACCATCATCATCACCACCACTACCACCATTTCCATCACCAGCACCACTATCACCACTATCACTAATACCATCATCACCACCAGCACCACCACCATTACCATCACCAGCACCACTATCACCACTATCACTATTACCATCATCACCACCACCACCACCACCACCATTTCCATCACCAGCACCACTATCACCACTATCACTATTACCATCATCACCACCAGCACCACCACCATTACCATCACCAGCACCACTATCACCACTATCACTATTACCATCATCACCACCACCACCACCACCACCATTTCCATCACCAGCACCACTATCACCACTATCACTATTTCCATCATCACCACCAGCACCACCACCATTTCCATCACCAGCACCACTATCACCACTATCACTATTACCATCATCATCACCACCACTACCACCATTTCCATCACCAGCACCACTATCACCACTATCACTAATACCATCATCACCACCAGCACCACCACCATTACCATCACCAGCACCACTATCACCACTATCACTATTACCATCATCACCACCACCACCACCACCACCACCATTGCCATCACCAGCACCACTATCACCACTATCACTATTACCATCATCACCACCACCACCACCACCATTACCATCACCAGCACCACTATCACCACTATCACTATTACCATCATCATCACCACCACTACCATCACCATCATTCCCACTACTGCAGCCGCTACTACTTCTACACTTTCCTCCGGAACGTCCTCTACAGGACTGATGGTAGCCCTCGGCAGAAACACATTTCATAATACTGAGCACCTTCCGAGGCAATACATAGACCGCCTTTTAAGACTTTAATTCCTTTGATTTGCATAATTTTTCAACTGGTGTTTACATTTGAGAATAGCGTCAACCCTATTTAATTTAGTGAAGAGTTTGTGACCGGCTGACTTTAACTACCTACGTTACAAAGATTCACTTTAAAAGTAGCTGGAAAAGTGGCGTCTTTTTTAATCGTTTTGGTAAGTCTATCCACGCAAAAGATGACGTCCTTGAAATCTCATCTTCTCGTATCGGTTCCTGACTTTCATCGTTCTTACTCTACTCCAAGAAAAGCCTCTCCAACCAATTAATTTTATGGTAGGTTTCCTAGTAGCTAGCCCACCTTCTCGTGGTTGCCACTTGAATTAATACATTGATTCTTTATAGAAAACTGAGAATTTGAAATACAGTTGAAGAAACAAGATAAACTACGGTACATTTTGGATTTGCTGGACTGAATGGCAGAGCTTCTTATAAAGTATCTTGAATACTCTGTTGGCTCACTTTGGGACAAACTATTGGCGAGGTAATTCATTGAAAAAACAATTACGTAAACTTCTTTGTTGTCTTTGTGGCCTACAAATCTAAAATTAAACAGTTCGTTACAACTTGCCACAGAATGTTTCAGCAAAATATCAGTCGTAGAAAGTAAATATATCTCCAACCTTTCTTGAACGGCAAAAAGCGTCGACGGTCTTCAAAGTGGCTGCAAAGTAGCAAGGAAAATCTGGAAATAATTTGACATCATCAAGCAGTTAGATGTTTACAATGGCGGCAACAATGATGTTTCATATCCTGCTCCTTGGAATAATCATCTGTAAATCTGGTGGGTGAGACTTCTGGTGATCGAGTTTATTTTTTCATACCGAAGGAAGTTGTAACCGGGGAAGTTGTACCATAGGCGCTTACGAAGCAGCTTTTGAAGTTAGACGCCCTACCACCATATAGGACCAACGAATCACACATTCAAGCGTGATATTTTTTGTGTTCACGACATCATGCTCAACAAAATGATAATTCCTCGATGACGAGGTACCTTGCCCTTCGTAACAATATGGGTGTACGTAGCGTAGAGGTACAGTAAACTCGTTTTTATTATAAGCAACCAAGGTCCCGGGCTGATAGGAAGTTTCTTGAAATTTTAGGAAACTTTTGCTACCAACAGTTTCTGAGGAGTTTCTTCTCTACCAAATACCGGAAGTGCAGAGTTAGTTCTTTTTAGTAAGAAGGGATCCCTAATTACTTAGTACTGTTAGTAAGATCTCACAACAAGTAAGGACATAATTCGCACTCAAAGCTATGTCAATTGCTATCGTTGTCCAGTGTCAGTGCACAGGTGGCATCAAATATTAAAGAAATCGTAAAAATTGCTTACTCATGTTGAATTCCTTGTTGTATTTCTGCTGTATTCTTTCCTTGTCCCTGACCAACAAGGAATACAACATGAGTAAGCAATTTTTACGATTTCTTTAATATTTGATGCCGCCTGTGAATGAATGCTGCAAATCACGAAAATTTCTTATCTTTTTCAATTCAGGTAGCACGGTTTATTAAACTTCAAAAATTGAGCAGTGCACATCACATGCCTTAACTGTTCAAAATCGTCCCATCATCAATGAACTTATGTTTGAGAGTACTCAGTTGTTACATGCAATTTATTTGGCCAAGGGTGCAGCAATAAATTTTGTGGAACTTAATGCAGCCATGCCAGCAGGAGCAGATTCAGGCAGGGTTACCAGGTTTGGATAAACCGCTCAAATTTCCAGAGAACGCGTTTCGATACCATCCTACCCACATACTTTACCACACGGAGGGGTGTACTGTGAATTTCTGCTGTTGACAACGGATCTGTATTTTTGCTTGTCTCGAATTTACGTTATATTTTATGCATGAAACTTGTCGATTTGAATGAAGTCCTAAAGTCTTTTACCCCGTCCATTCATAAGCCATACAGTTTTGTAACTTGTTTATAGCAATTGTCATGTAGCTTATGTGGTTGTTTTTATCTTTATGTAATGGCCTTGGGTCGGGATAAACACAGCCGTTTGCTCCCTGGTGTATCGCCCTGGTAGAGTAATGTAGAGTAATGTTGTAAGTAGCGTAGATCTTAACATGTATTGTCGCATCACTGCACAAAAAGCCCAATTTTGCTGCAGCAGCGATCATCTGCTAGAAATAGAAGTAGGTTGACACAAAGGTGTACCACAAAAGGATACGATTTGTCAGCGATGCAATCTAAATTGTATTGAGAACGAATAAAATTGGCGGCGAGAAATTCGTATGACGAGCCTCGTGATAAACTTTTGTTTCTTTTTCGGAAACCACACTGATTTTGGAAATTTTGCGCCCTGTGAGATTTGCCAAGGATAATTTCTGGGGGTCTAAAAACGTACATAATGATCGTATCAAGTTTATACAACTACCAAGGGGATACGGCTGCTCTGGAACAGAATGTGTCTCTTATGATGTTTGTGCTCTACATCGGCAAGGGCCACTTTGTGGTACCTGTAGGGCTGGATACAGTGAAAGCATCCTCTCGTCCCAATGCATTGCAAACACGAAATGCCAAAGAGTTCAATTCTGGCTCATGACTTTTATCTTAATGGTCATTTTTCTGATTTTCATCCTTTATAAACGAGAAATAACAAAATTCTTCAAACATCAATTAAGACTGACAAGGGAACAGCAACAGCAAGACACAACCCATGACGAAAGAGGTGTGAACCTCATAACTGATGATGTTTACGTGTCATGCAAAGAATATGTACGCAGTCCAAATGATGCACCGTCGATAGAGCATAACGATATGATTGTAAACCAGCATGAGAAAGATGACTCTGATTTCGTCATTGGATTCATGAAAATAGTATTCTATTTCTATCAAATTGAAAACATCCTGCATGTTTACAGCAATGAGTTTGGGGATCAAATAAGCCAAAAACTGAGGAATTCTGTCAGCAGTTTCTTCAATTTTGAGTTTTCAGTCAGTCAGCATAGCTCATTTACATGTGCATTATTGGATGTGACTCCGACTTGCAAAGTCGTTGTGAGAATCATATTTGTTGCTATGGTATTCTTAGTTTTGTTGGTCTTACTTGTTATCATGAAGATTTACCAACGTATAAGAGAGAAATTTAGACAACGACCAACAGAGCATTTGATCATCAACAAAGGAAAAGAGTTTACTGATCGACTTCTGGTGGCTATCTTTGAAATCATACTTTTGAGTTATGCCGTTATTACAAAATCAGTGTTTACTTTGTTGACTTGCGTGGATGTTGGGGGTAAACAAGTTTTGTTTATTCAAGGCAGCATTAAATGCTATCAATCATGGCAATACATTTTGGTGGGTGTTGGTTTGTGTTGGGTAATACCGTTCTGCTTGTTCGTAATTTTGCTTCCAGCCCAACTTCAAAAGAGAACAATAAGCAAGACAGGTGTCTTCGTTGGTATCACATTCCCCTTGTTCTATTTGTTGCATACTTCATTGGTGACGCGTGTGTCGAAACAGCAGTCAGAACAGCAGAATCCATGCCGTGTGACAGAAAGCATCCTTAAACTCCTTTCAGGGCCATTCAAGAGCAAGTGCAAACACCAGATTCGGTGGGAAGGAGTTTACCTCCTTCGCAGGTTGATCCTCGTTTCGGTCAATTCCTTCATACAAGATCAAATGTACAAACTATATTCGATGTTACTGATACAAATTTTATTCTTATTGCACCATGTACACATGAGACCATTTAGAAACAAGCTCCTAAACGCAATTGAAACAATATCATTGACCATCCTGATAATGTTGAACAGCGTGAGAACATTTGCAGTGTACGATACAAAACATGGGTTGCACGAAGAGGGAGCTGATTTGCTTCTGTTAAGGATATTTTCATGGACTGAATTAGTGCTAGTTCTATTTGCTCCTCTTGTGACATTCCTGCTCGTAGGAGTTTTGATCATTGTTAAAAGTTTTATAGCCATCTTTAAAATTCTTAAATGCTTTTACCGTCAAGCATATTTCCACAGAGCTGCATTTTCTACTTGAGCGAAGAGTGCTCGAGAGAATTTTGCGTTTGAGAATGAAATTAATTGATTACCATCGAGCAAAATTTTCTACTTTGCTGCGTCTTTTCGAAGAAAAATATGGCTGCTGTAAACGACAACAACATAAATCCATTGAATTCGTCATTTCATAGAGTACTGAATAGTGATTGGCCATTAGCATAGACTATGTAGAGAGCAAAATAACGCGCTGCAAAATTCGAACGAGTTTAGCTTTTTTCTGGCTCACGAGCACCTCACGAGCATAAGTGCCCCTTGAGGAAGTGCCCCTTTAGCTCAATGAAAAGTGCCCTTGAAGTGTTGTGCCCCCCAACTTTGAGATGCTTCCTACGTCCCTGCTTGAATAAAATGTAGCTGTTAACAATCATTTATGATTCAGTTGACTGTAATTTACTCTTTGAAGAATTGTTTGGATCATAACATAGTCTAACGGAGTCTAACTTATTGTGTCTGAAACTTTGACATTATTTTATGTTATTGCAATCTGAAGAATAAGAGAATTCAAATGGGACAAAGTGTTCTTAGGATAGTATTTGTTATTAATTCTTAAACATTAAGAAATTTATCCAGGACTGAAAGCTTTTAGAATTTTTCCAACTTTTGAGAATTGAACTTTACTTAAAAGTTTGTTAGAGGGTGCAGCAAAGTGTTCCAATTTTCATTGATGCGCAATATCTTGATTGTGCCTTTATGATCAGCAAGGGTGCAAAAACAAAGTGATTTAAAGTTCTGAAGAATAGCAGATAATGCACCATTCCAGCCATCTATAGGTTTCACATTCTGTGTTTAGTTTGATTTGATCGAGTGAACTCTGAGATGTGAAATCTAAAGTAAATGATAGCTCTAAAATCTCTTCTCCAAGCCAACAAACTGATTAAGGAAAACTGATTATTTTGATTCATAGAATTTACCCTCACTCTCATGCATCAAGCGTACAAGATGGGGGGCCGGGGGCGACAGCCCCCCAACTTTGGAATGATTATTGAAAATCTGCCTTCAGTTGGGCAAAAATGTTGGTAAATAATGAAATTTGTGTTGGGCAGCCCCCTTGATGTTTTCTCCCCATACACTTATGCTCTCGAGACGATTTTCCAAATTAAACTATGTTAAAGTGATGGCAAATAATGAAAGAGAATTGCAACAAGTAATAAGATGAAATAAAATGGTTTCTACAGATCAGGCCAATCATCTAAAAAAATGCTGTGAAAAGATGCTGTAAAAAGTCCAGTGTAAAGAAATGTTTGACAGTTAAATAGCTCTGTATGTAACAATGCTGAGTCCAGAAGAGTATAATTATACTGTAGGCTTGCTGGCATAAGGCTTAATTGACAAACAATGTTTTTTATTTTTTCACAAATAAAAACAACTAACTACAACGAAATATAAATATTCTGTGGCTGCCATAGCTGGAAAGGACACGATGTCATCGAGTTCCAACTAAGGCAGCCACTTACATCAATGGTGAAATCTACATCAAATTTTTTTGAAAGAAAAAAAAAGAACAGCACAGGCGTCTCAGAAAGAAGAACTCCCTCGACCTTATGGCAGTTGCTTGACTCTCAAACGAGCACAGATAGATGAGACACCTAAGGATGCCGCGAGGATTATGTAATATATCAGATCTGCTATTCATGATACAAATGGGAGTACTTCTTTACAAGACACCCAGTGGCGTCGTGGGAGCATGATTTTAGGGGGGGCCAGGGGTCAGAATTTTCCGACAAAGAGAGATTTTTCCGACAAAAATTAAGCAGGAGTGTAACGAACAAAAAGTGGCAAAATGGCAAGAACTTTTGTCATATAAAAGTTCCATAATAGCGAAGAATTTTTGAAAGGGACACAGCAGCCCTGTTAAGAGGCGATTCTTGTTGGAGGTGAGGCTGTTGTTGAGACGTGATTGGTGTTGAAGGTGAGGCTGAAGCTATATGCGCAAGGAGGGTGGAAAACTGGGGGTCCGGGGGCTTGCCCCCGGGAAAAATTTCTGTGACCACGTCCTTTAGATCGTTGCAAAACGCCCCTATTTTGAAGAATCTACTATTTGTTTTCATGGGAAATTTCGAAAAAAATGACCTTCAAAGCACTGAAAAATAGATCGTTTTCAAATTTTAGATAACAACGTGATAGCTTGATATAAATCTTCATTTCTATACGCATCCGTTTACAGAAACTGAAAGTAATCCCATCTTAGTAATCATTTCCATCTTCCTCAACAATATTCACTTGTGCAAATTCTGATGAGCAACTCATTGAAAGCTTAATGCACAAACCATAAATGCATGACATTTTTTAAGTATGAAACGTGCAAAATAGATTGTAAATGTATCGTTTTTAGTCACCAAAATGTAGGCAAGACGACCGAATTTTCGGGGGAAAAGTCCAAGAATGTTTTGACCGAAAGCATTTGTCTGAAATTTATTCGTCCGAAATTTTCTGCGCCTAATGTGTCTATTTTTCCAATAGAAAACACACGTTTCTTTCGATTGAAAAAGGAATTTTTTGCAGAAAAACGAACGAAGGACCTAGTTTTTTGTCGAAAAACCTACTTTTTCATCAAAAACTACGTTTTTGCGATCGAAAGAGTGATTTTCATGTATACATTACGATTGCCATAAAGTAGCTATGTAAGGAAAATGGATTAATTCAATTTTTTTCGATTTTTCCGACAAGAATGGAAAACTGACGAATTTTCCGACAACATTTTCACAGGGGGGGCCATGGCCCCCCCTGGCCCCCCCGGCCACGACGCCACTGAAGACACCCGCTACAAATACCACAAATAAAACGAAAATATTGCTGCTGTTTTATGCTTAAATTCAATTTGAAAACCTTTTCGTATTTTTGATAAAAGAAATTGTTGCTTCCAGGATTATTCGATTGATAATGACATTATACTGTGAATCCCCGAACAGAAGCAAATCACACAAAGGTTTAACATCTAAATTCACATTTAAACCAGGAACTTCAGAGAGCTGATCAAAGAGGTCCTGCCGCATCGAGTCAAACTGGGGGCAATGCAGGAGAAAGTGCTCATCGTCTTCCCTGTCAGTACCACAAGCACAAAATGGAGTAAGACTATCAAAGTTGTGTCTAAATTTATGTTCATTCAGTGCGCTAAACTTCAAACGCAACTTTGTCAGTAATCTGATGCCTTCAATATCAGAAATATTGTAGACAGAATTTCGCTCAGGTCTTATGATTTTTGATAATTTGCCTTTGAACTGAGAAAGGGACATTGAATTTTTGATCCCTTCCCCAAGCATATTCCACTCAAACAGGGTATTATGAAAGTAAGTATTAGAAAAACGATTGGTTCTAGCAACATGTACTTCATAATCCCGGGAGTGTCTAAGACTGTAGTTGAGATGACGTTCGGGAGGGATTTCATCAAAAAGGTAGCCTGGTGATCGTGATTTCATTAAGTTAAAGAAATGACACAGCCTCCTGTACCATCTTCTGTCGTACAGACTCTCCCCTCCCATCCTAATTCTTCATGAAGTCTTTGCCTATTTGTACCTCTCCAAGCACCAGCAACAGCTAAGGCTGCAGAGTATTGTGTCTGTTCATCTGTTCAAGCCTGTGCGTAAATGTTAAGCGCATGTCTGGGTCATATTTGTGATAAATGATGTCTCCATAGTCTAAGTGTGGTCTTACATATAACTTGTAGATTTGATCTAACACATCCCTAGACACATACTTGGACAGAAATTTTATCATCCCTATGCCCCTTCTAGCCTTGCAGATAGCCTCTTTAATATGACTTAGACAATTCAGTTGAGAATCAAGTTGCATTCCAATATGCTTGTGCTCAGATTTTCTCTCAACTTCATCATTGCCTAGGAAAATTTGTGGATGGAATGGCTTTACTTTTCTGCAAGAGAAAACAACCTCTTCAGTTTTATTTACATTAAACTGCATTTTCCATTGCCATGCCCATAATCGAACTCTGTCAAGATCTGCATTGAGTTCATCAGCAGATCTTCTTTCATCTTGAACAACTGAGAAGAGAGATGTATCATCCGCAAACATTTTGACATCACAGTTCACATTCTCAACAAGATCATTTATGTAGACAAGAAAAAACAGAGGACCCAAGACAGAGCCCTGTGGCACACCAGCACATATCATTGCCCATTTTGAGCTTTTCCCGTTCAGAACAACTCGCTGTTCTCGATTTGCTAAGTAGTCCTGGATCAAAGTAAGGACGTTCCCATTTATACCATTGCACTTTAATTTGTATAGGAGGCCCTCGTGCCAAACCCTGTCAAAGGCTTTGGAAAGATCAAGAAAGACGGCTCTAGTTTCAAGAGAAGGACAAGCTTCAAATGCTTTGTAGATATTGTGGGTGATAGATAACAACTGATTAATAGTGGAATCTCCCGGCCGAAAACCTGATTGTTGTTGGGCTAGAAATCTATTCTCAGAAAGATGTTTGTAAATTTCGTCGAACAATACTTTTTCAAATATCTTCCCAAATATAGGTAGAAGCGAAATGGGCCTATAGTTCGTTTTGTTCTGCCTGCTGTCTTTCTTGTTTGTTGGGGATACGAATCGTCAAAGTTCATAGCAACGGTCATCCTCCAAAAAGGAAACCTGTGATCATGCGCAGAAAGCATGTTTGGTTTTTTGGAAAGGATGTGGGCGGATAATCCGGCCACAATCCAAACAAGAATTAGCAAAGAGACAAAGAGATTCTCGCGCATGGTAATAGGTTTCCCAGCTGTTGATCTGCTTTGAACTTTACCAGCATAACAAAAGGCTCAGACAAAAGGGGCAGTCCTCGGTATCCTCAACAATTGTGGATAGGAATTACGTTTGCCTTTTTCCAAACTGAAGGATAAGTTCCGGTCTCCAAAGATTTTTCAAAGATTAAACATAGGGGCTCAACTATCGAGGCATCGCATATCTTAATCATATGAACAGATATATTGTCACAGCCGCCAGCTTTTTTGCAATCAAGGGCACGAATTAATAATAGTACTTTATCCCTGTTAATGGCAATATCCGTTAAAGGTGAATTGCACCGGGGCAAAAAGTTCGGAATTGTGCTGCCGGTTGATATTGCGGAACACTGTTGCACAAAGAAATCATTCAAAATGCTAGCCTTGGTATCTACGTTAGTAACAATGATTCCATTTTCTAGAATTGGTGGTATTCCCGAAATGCTCTTCTTATTCATTAATTTGTTCCAGTACGTTTTGATACCACTGCTGGGGAAACAATGTTTGCCATGGTCAATGGAATTGGTAGACTGTGTGCAGATTTCCGCTCCTTCCTCCTCCCCTCTGCTCCGCAGTGACAGTAGAGGCTTCGCGCAGGCTATGAAATCGGGCCATTAACAGGGGTGGGGGTGCAGCTCAAATCTGTTCAAAATTGTTATTTTGTGATCAAAATGTGATTTATTTTGTGATGAAAATTGAAATAGGTTATATATATCCATAATCAATTTCTGAAGAAAGACTTGCAGCAGTTAATTTTTTGGCAATGAATTTTGTAATATCAAAGGCATTGAGTCATGGTAAATAGCGCGATTCTCCGCTGGGGGTCTGTCTGCTTTCATGTGATCAATCTGTTTTCATGTAATCAGACATCAACTTCACAAATACAAGGCTAGTTGGGTTACGCCTAGCCCATTGCGAGGTTATGATATCATGTGTGCAGTTTGAATAATAGCCAATCAGATTGGTGTAAGCTATCGTCATGACTCATCAATTTTTGCAATTTGGGTATACACGGTCTATTTACCATGACTCATTGCCTTTAACATCACAATATAGATGATGAAGTTCCCATAAGATTAGGCCCTGACCCAAGACACAAATCAGCCTATAATGAGAGGTGGTAGTACACCCACAACAAAGGAAAATTTGAGGGCATGATACTGTGGCAAAGATTTTTTGTTGACTCCTAACATTGACGATGATGACATACAGGTATTTTTTTAAGAAACTAAGAATTTGGGCCAGTACTACTGAAAGTTTCTTAAAATTATCAGATTTTGAGTACTCAAAGTTCCTTACGAGTTTCTTAGAGGTTCCATAACAATCTTGATGTTCAAATATTTCAAAACAACATTTTTCAAGCCTCTCCAATGTTTAGACATTACTTAAGTGCATTGTGAGTTATCCCGGGGGGGGGTCACTTTAATAGGCGGATGACGGGGGTGTGCCATTTTTAATTGTAAAATCATTCCCTAAAATTTATCAATTTTTCAAAAACCATACCCCAAAATTTACGGGCCTTTAAAAAAAGATACCCTAAAATTGTGACCAAAATTCGAAATTCTAACCAAATACCTGAAATCAGATTAAATTCAATACCCTCAAGCATTTTTCTTCCAAAATGACACCCCAAAATTTATGTTCATTTGTGATGTTGCCAAAAATGACACCCTAAAATTTATTTTCAGCCTGAAAAAAGGTACCCCAAAAAATGGCACATCCCGTACTGGTACATATGGTAGTGACCCCCCCGGGTGAGTTATACAATACAGGAAACAAGTAATAGTAAGGTAACAATATGTCAAGGACTTCCTTTATCAAAGTAAATAGTTTCTTAACTTATTTGCTCCCAGCACTGGAGTTTCCTAATTTTTTGACGATCTGAGAGTTGAGTTTCTTATGGGCAGCTTCTTACGAAAAAATACATGTAAATCCTTCAAACAACAGCATTGAATCTTACTCCAGATTTTAGCCATGAAGACCTGAACAATGTAACTGAGGTTTCCCTTGCGATGGACGTTCAGTTTCAATATGGTACTACTGTTAGATGTCTCTGGCAGTTCCAGTATTGTTTTAATTTTGACACTCATTTCTTCCTGTTTTTTACTGTGGATCTCTGTTGATCTTCATACGACTTTTGAAAATAATTTCATGATATGTGTGTGGCACCAGAAAATCGAACATTCTCTGTACTGCAGTTAGTATTAGCAAGATAAGATTAAATCCAACATCATATTAAGCGTTGTTCATTCTCCCCAAGCCACAAGGTACCTTTGGGCCATGCTGAGTGATGATGCTCTTATATCAGAACATCAACAAACCATTGAGTGTTTCTAATCTCCGAGCCTTCGAGCCTCGAGCCCTCGAGCCTCGAGCCTTCGAGCCTTGTATTTCGAGCCTCGAGCCTTCGAGCCTCGAACCTTCGAGCCTTGTATTTCGAGCCTCGAGCCTTCGAGCCTTGTATTTCGAGCTTCGAGCCTTCGAGCCTTGCATTTCGAGCCTCGAAATCATTATCTTTTTGAAAATTTAGGATTCAAGTGAAGGTAATAGCTAGAATTCTTGCGAAATTTGTAATTTGTATATTTGTAAAAATGTGCCAGAACACACATTTTTCTCAAGGACTGGAAAGGCCCAATTTCAAGATCCTACCGCTCAATCTTCGGCCGTTGTTTTAGCACAGGAACGAGATAACGACTTGTTTAATGGTTTTTTTGAATTTCAATTTTGCCCTAATTTGACTCAGACGTTTTTTTGATAAGAAACTTGGATCAGCACTTAGTACTAAAAGTTTCTTAATTTCACATGAAAATTTCGGTGTTTTAGTAGTAAAAGTTTCTTAAATTAGTTTCTTAATTTGTGGGGTCTAAAATTACGTTATGGTTCAAAGATGAGACTTCTTATCGACAAAAGGATTTCACTTTGCATTGATATTGTCACCAGGAATGCCATGCACATTAAGGCAAACAGTTACCCATTTTTGCATTCAAAACTTGATATTTACAAATGCAATGCTACGCGAACCGAGGGGCCTTTCACTCCCAAAAAATCTCGTACACCTTTGGGAAAAATTCTTTTGTTTTCAAGAAAAATCCAATAAGTGAAGTGCCCCTGAAGTGAAGTGCTAGAGTTTCTTAAATTTTTGGTCATCGCAGTACTAGTTTCTTATAAAAACGTGTAATTGGAATGCATTCCTATATACCAATTAAAATTTGTTATTATTAGACATTGTTAGGCTTGAAATGCTAGGCTCGAAGGCTCGAGACTCGAGGGCTCAAGGCTCGAAATGCAAGGCTCGAAGGCTCGAGGCTCGAAGGCTCGAGGCTCGAAGGCTCGAGGCTCGAAATACAAGGCTTGAAGGCTCGAAGGCTCGAGGCTCGAAGGCTCGAGGCTCGAAGGCTCGAGATATAGAATACTCCAAACCATTAGCATTGCAGAGAAAGCATGTTTCGTCCACCAACCAGTGGTTTCATCGCAACTTCATATATCTGTCGTATATCTGTTAATCAGGCCATTAACTATCATTAGGTGGTCTCTTTTATATTACAAGAGATGGTTGAAAGGTTCAGTCTTGTTTCGGGCTTCTTTTTACTGGCATTAGCATCCTTGGAATATGCAACTCAGATTGGCTTTTTACTTACAAGGCAGGATAGAAAGCAACGAACCCAATCAGGAGTAACAATAATCTCCATAGAAAAGCTCAATTTCAACAATCACATCAATCTGTTTCTGTGCCAGCCTGCATCCACAGCTCTTACCGACTATTGATAAGAAACTAAACTATGAAGCGGTGACAGGGTCAAAAATATTCCGTCATTGAAACCCAGCTTCGTCGTCAAGTATTCATCCGTCGTGATGTAGTTGTTCGTCGTCAAGCCATACCTTGCCGTCGTCGTACGTTCATCCCGGGGGGGGGGGGGGTACATAACATATTTCGGGTACGGGTATGTGCCGCCCATATGGGTGGGTTTTTGAGCCCAAAATTCTCTAAACAAGGGTCCTTTTTCGGCAGATTTTCCATAAACATGGGTGTAGTTTCGCTGAAATTCGCAAAAAATGGTTAAAATTGGCAGTTTTCCGCCAAAATTAATCATAAAAGTGGGTATCAAAGGCAAGTTTCGGTAATTAGAAGAGGGTAGCTTTCTGAAAACCGGGCGGCAGACCCCCGTCCATCCTCAAGTCATGTACCCCCCCCGGGACGTTCATTGGCCGTTGTAACTGTGGTTCGTCAATGGCCCTGCAGCCTTGGTCGAGTGTTGAGCCGACGTCAATACCCCAGCCGTCGAGGGATGGTAAGCCGTGGGTGGACAATAAGCCGTCGTCCATCAATCCGTCATGAGTTGATAAGCCGGCGTCGTCGAGCGTAACTTGACAAGCCGTCGCTCGTAACGGCGCAACGATCTCGGCCTCCTTTCCATAATTTGCGAGAGGCCTTGGTGCGGAGAGCCAGAATATGGAAAAGCCAAACGGAGAGAAATTCTGTTTTGGCCAGAACATGGAGAAATTCTATAGGACGTATTATCTTATCAAATCTCGTCCTTATCCATGGCTTATTTTAGCCCATTTGCCATAAATCGTGTTCCTTCCTTTTTGTAAGGGAAAGGAGAAAGTACACTCAATAGTTAAATTTTCCAAAGTTTTTTTGAAATTATTTCACATTAAATATGTTTTTACCTTTGCTTTTATAGCTTTCTTTGAAAGGAAGAAATAAAACCGGTCATTTATCACACATTTTTATCCTGAACAGGCCTCCAGAATGAAATTTCTCCATTTTCTGGCCAAAGAGAATTTAGAGTGAATTTCTCCTTGGCCTGAAAATGGAGAAATTCCGTTGTTAGGCCCCTTCAGAATAAAAATGTACGATAAACGGCCGGTTTTTTATTTATTTATTTCACAGGAAGCAAAAGCGAAGGTAGAAACATATTTACTCCAAAATAATCCAAAAAAATTTGGAAAACTAATTTTGAGTGTATTTCTGTTTGGCCAGAAAATAGAGAAATTTCATTATGGAGGTCTGTTTTCTGTTCAGAATAAAAATGTGCGATAAACGGCCAGTAATTAATCTATGTCTACAGCGAAAGTAACAAACGTATTTACTCTAAAATAATCCACAAAAACTTTGGAAAAGTAATTTTTGAGTGTATTTCTCGTGACTTTTCCCTTACAAAAAAGAAGGAAAACAATTTACAGTCCAAAGAATACAAGCAGGGATTTGGACTGGATAAGGACGAGATTTGATAAAATAATACGTTCTATAGAATTTCTCCATATTCTGGCCAAAACAGATTTCTCTCCGCTCTGGCTTTTCCATATTCTGGCTCTCCGCACCAAGGCCTCTCGCAAATTATGGAAAGGAGGCCGAGATCGTTGCGCCGTTACGAGCGACGGCTTGTCAAGTTACGCTCGACGACGACGGCTTATCAACTCATGACGGATTGATGGACGACGGCTTATTGTCCACCCACGGCTTACCATCCCTCGACGGCTGGGGTATTGACGTCGGCTCAACACTCAACCACGGCTGCAGGGCCATTGACGAACCACAGTTACAACGGCCAATGAACGTACGACGACGGCATGGTAAGGCTTGACGACGAACAACTACCACACGACAGATGAATACTTGACGACGAAGCTGGGTTTCAATGACGGAATATTTTTGACCCTGTCGCCGCTTCATACTAAACTGAAAAATTATCGAGGTAAACCAAGGGCGCCTACCTTGTAAGAAGTGAGTATATTCACGGTACTTTACGCGGTGTCCTATGTGCAAGTCCTGTTAATCTTTGTATATCATGTTACTGGGATTTTCAAATTCTAACGTCTATTAGAGTTGACCAATCAAAAATCACGCTGTCTGATTCCCTGTGGCCAGATCGTATAACAGTTGATATCGTGTTTCATAACACCGGAATTTGAAACCACAAAGTTATTCATACGTCATCTTGACCTTGAGAGGACTGACTCTGTGTACTTCTGGGTCACGGTACGGTTTTAGGACACTCTCTGTACTGGGTCACAGGACACCCATTACTCTACAGTACTAGGAATAAACACACTTCCTACAAGTTAGGCGCCCTTGGTAGAATGGATCTTATAATCATTGATCCCCTGTGCACTCTTCACGCATGGCAAATGCAATTTTCCGTCCTGCTACTGCGTGCAGTCCCCAGAAAATCACCCCTCCCCCACCTTTCTGTTTTGGCGTCTTGCGCAGACGCAAAAGCACTTTGCACAGCGATCGAAACATTTCTGGTCTTTGCTATCGTACATAATTAAAGTTCTAATTACTTCATTATCCATACAACAAAACAAACTCCCCACCCGTGAAAATACAGCGTTTGTGGCCAGTTTGCTTTAAAAGTTTCATTCATTACTTTTCTGGTACTAACCACCAACTATATCAAAAGGCTTACGGCAATAATATCGACAAAGAAAGCCACTATTTCTTAGAATAATAATATTTGTAAGATTAAAATGGATACTGTGCAAGAAATTTCAGAGAAATCAGCCCTCATACTCTCACCAACTTCAAGCAATTCAAATGGAGCAAAACTTCGAAAGAGCCTTGGCTGCATTCAAGCCTTTGCCTACATCGTTGGTATTCTCTTTGGCGGTGGATTGTTTATATCCCCTAGCTTGGTAGCACGGGAAACAAGCAACATGGGAATGGCTCTTGTTGTGTGGGTTATTTCAGCAATGCCTTGTTTATTTGGAGCTCTATGCTTCTGTGAATTAGCTACAATGTTGAAGAAGACAGGAGGCGAGTACATTTTCATAAAAGAGGCCTTTGGCAACGTTCCAGCATTCGTTACCGTTTGGGCACAAACATTCATCATATTTCCTGCCGGCAAAGCCATACTTGCCATTACGATCGGTGAGTACCTTCTCGCTCCGTTTTACGACATCGAAAGCACCACTGGACTTTGGATAACGAAATTCATCGCGATCTTCAGTATGTTAATAGTAGTTATAACAAACCTTGTGAGCACATCATTCGTTGGCAGAACTCAAATATTTTTCACTGTAGTCCAAACAACAGCGGTGTTATTTCTAGTGGTTCTTGGTTTATGGAAAGTCTCTACAGGACACACTAGCAATTACAAGCACATGTTTGCCAACACTACCAGGGATTTCAACTTTGGAAGCTTTAGCATTGCTCTGTATGACAGCCTGTTGGCCTATGATGGGTGGGGTCTCATTTCATGTATAACAGAAGAGTTGCATAACTTAGAAAGAGACCTTTGGCTATCAGTTGTCACTGGTATTCCCTTTGTTATGCTTTGTTACGTTTTGGTAAATCTTGCTTTTATGTCTGCCCTTACTCGAGATGAAATTGCAAGCTCGGCAACCGTAGCAACGACATTTGTGCAGAAAATATTTGGAAAGAAAGTAGCAATGATTATGCCACCAGCGATAGCTCTATCGTGCTTTTGTTGTATGAATGGAGCTGCTTTTATGGAATGCAGAGTGATGTTATCCGCAGCGAGAGAGGGACAGCTTCCTGAACCACTCTCGTACATCCACCGAGACAAACGTATTCCCATACCTGCTACTATTTTTCTATTCATTTTGACAACCCTGTGGATTTTGCCAATGGGAACTGGAATACAAGCACTAATTACATCGTATTCCTACGCAGTATGGTTGACATATGCCCTCGCAATAATCAGTGTTTTGGTTCTCAGAGTGAGAAGACCAAACGCCCCAAGACCGTTCAAAGTTTGGATTGCTAATCCTATTTTCACTGGTGTGATTGCAGTGATACTTGTCATAGCACCGTTTGTGAAACAGCCAATTGAGAGCAGCTTTACTTTAGCGTTCATAGTTTCATCCTTGCCAGCATATTATTTTCTAATCTACAAGCATGATAGCTTACCCGAGCGCTTTATATCGTGCAAAAAAAGCATTTATCGATTTATACTTGATCACGCCAGTCTCGTTCCGTGCATTTTTGATGATGATAAAGAAACAGAAGGCATTGACAATGACTTGTAACTTTTTTCAGTAGAATTTTAACATCAATTCCTTGTTACTTAGAAGCGAGTGTCCTGACTCAGGTAGTGGGGAAATGTTAGTATAAAATTTATAATCTATTTTATCATTTCCATTTTGTAGCAGTTTACTTGCCAACATGTTTGCCTTGACACGCAGGGAGCAGTGACCTTTCAAACCTTTTGGTGACCTTGTGGTGGTGACCATTGACCATTGACCGTTGACTAGTGACCTTTTGGTGGTTTTTCCATTTTTCTCACCAGGTATTTTATAAAAAACTAGACAAACAAATGTACAGCTGTAAAGTTGGTATTGCCATTGAACACCCTGGAGAACATGTATGCCTTGAAGGTGGAGGGTTTTGCGGTATGGTGGGGGTGCATGGTTGGTGCGAAGTAAGGTGGAGGAACATCATCTGTAAGTTCGAGGGATACCATCAGTGAGGCGGAGGAATACCACTTTTTGTGTCGAGGGGTACATCAGTAAATCGGGGAGATTGGGCAGAGCGTCACAAAACTTTTAATTTCTTGCGGACCAATGTTCTTTGAGAACAAAAGTGCACCAGTGAAACAAAAAAAAAAACAATTAAACATTAGATATCCAACCTTTTTATGAAGATTCTTTGACTTTCGAAAAGAAGGGAAACTGTTTGAACTGCATAATTAGACTGGGCTTTTTAAGATGCTCCATGCCGCGAACCCAAAGATTTATTTCTAGCGGTCGTAGTGGAGGCAGTCGAGTTCAGTACAAATATGCAGGGCCAAGGAGAGGGGGGGTCAGAGGGGTCAAAAACCTGGGGCCCATAGCCATAAGGGCCCATAAATAATAAATCAGTTTTTCAAGATATGGCTCAAATTCGGGTCTTTAGACCAGAGCCAGTTTGATCAAAAAGGCCCATCAATAATTTTTCAGTTTGGCATAATGTATAAAATATTAAGGATCAAGAAGATACAGAGACAGCGATAGTTCTGTTCATTTTCTTATAAGCAGTTAATACACCAACTAAACCATTGAAATGTAGAAAAAGAAAAATATTTCCCGCATTCGAAAATTCCAAATCGTAAAGAAACTCGTCACACGGGACAATAAGCAAGGGCATTTCACCTCTCAGGAGTGATAAGAAATAGACTTTCAAGCAAATATTGAAGATCATCAATCCCATGGCGATAGATGAGCAGATGATATCTCCCAACTTTGAAAAATTGTATTTTCTTTATTGTTCTGTGCGAGGAATTTCTTATGACTTGATAACTGTAAATGTTTTAGATCCTTTTTCAGGCCGTTCGCTACCAAGAGATTTCGTACAGTCAAATTTACCTACCGGGTGAGCAAGAAAAAAGTTCCCACTTTCGACAGGCCAGGATAAATCACACACTAAGCCAATCTTAATTGTTTTAGATTTAATCTTTTGCCAATAACCTATATTATTCTCATAGGCGTAGGAGATAGGGGGCTAGGGGGGCTGCAGCCCCCCCAACGTCAGAAAAGTTTGCGAAAATCAGCCATAATCGGGCAGAAATCCGCCTCAAGTCGGGCAAAATTTTCTCAAACAATGGATTTTTTGTCGGGCAGCCCCCCCAAATTTTATCTTTCCCTACGCCGATGATTATTCTGGGTTATTTTTGTAGATTTTTCGGACGCCAATTCATTGATATATTGACGACTTCTTTAAATTTCTTGGCCTGCAGACTGCAAAAAATGATCGAAAAACAGTGATCAAATTTCCTAAAGATTGAGCTTGGCAGAACGAAGGGAGCGCTCTTCGAAATGACAACACAGGGACAATTCGTTTTTTATGCGCGCGCACACTCGTTCTGAATCAGAGGCTTTCAAATATTTCAATTTGAAGCTTGATACATCGAGTGAATTTTACGAAATAATCGTAAAGTTCGAAGTTGCCATACCCTGAAGTAGCAACCGGAGGAACACACATCATTGTTGTTACGATCGAAACATTAACTGATCATGGCAAATACTTCTTTCTTTATTTGATTTTTGAGTAAGATAATACTGTGCATTTCCTAATTTCATTTCGTAGTCGACGCGGCGACCCTCGGCCTGATTAAAAGACATACCTGGAGCAGCTGCCAGTCCTAAAAACTAAGTAAAATGAGGTTTCCTACAAGAAAAGGGGGTCAAATACGTTGTTTGGGAGGGTGGGCACATAAATCCCACATCGCTCTGGTTCTAGGTATGGAAAATAATCCCAATCAAACTGCACACGTAAGTGTTTGTTTAATTTTATAATTATTTTCCATACTAGAACCCAGACCTCTGTCTGGTATTTATATGAGAGTTCAAAGAAGACTGGCAGAATATGTCGAGGGATAATACAGGTTTAGCAATAAATCAAAGATTCTCCAATCAAAACTCAATCTATTCATCTGACAGTATTGTTTTACTCAAGTTGGCCTCTACAATAGGCTTATTATAATGAAGTCCAAAAGTCCTTGAATTCGACCAACCAGCAGCTCTGTTGATCTCTGACATAGATAAACCCAAGCTCTTTGCCTTTGATACTGCAGCAGACCTTGTGGAATGTGAAGTAAAAATTTCAGTATTTATACCAGCCAATTTTAATGTTTCCTTTACCCACCGAGATATTGTGGATACTACTACTGGGTGGTGTGGCTCCTTGTGACTGATAAATAACTTAACAAATGGACCACGGAGCCTAAATGAACGGGAAAGGTATGCCTGTGTGTTCTTAACAGGACACAGACTGTCACATAATGGATATGATCGAAAGTCTATTGGAGATTGGTGAAAAGTTGGCCTAGTGGTCTTTAGTATCTGGCTAATGTAACAAATAACTCTCTCGTCAGTTATAGAAATAAAGCGAACATCAATTGCTGAAAGAGTCTGATCACGTTGACCTGAGAGCAAACAAAACAATGTTGCTAGTCTGTAAGACAAAAATTTGAAAGGAATGCTGAAAGAATCTCCTAGGCTACTTAAATATTGTAGTACAATCTGGTCACAAGGCTTTTTTCTTTCAAGATCAGAAACATGGCGGCGGTGTTGAAGTTTACTTGCATTTTACTCTTGGTGATCATAAATTTCCAAGTAAAGAAGATTGCTTTTGTTGGCTCAGATTCAATTGGGTTATCTATCGCAGGAAAAGAAATTGTAAGCAGCAAGGAGACGTTTATATTATCCAGTTTATGGCAAGCCAAGAGAGCGAAGCGCGATATTCATGTCCGAAGCTCGAGGCAAAGTTTCCTGTGTCTCCTAATCCTGATGAGTGGTGATATAGAATCGTGTCCTGGTCCTTACAGCAGAGACATCCCAGGTTTGAAAGAGTTACTTAAACAGAGAGGTTTGACAGTTTTCCATCAAAACGTGCGTGGATTGTTTTCTAACATAAACCTTGTTTCAGAACTTTTTCAAAGCTTCAGTGGGATCGACATATTGACCCTTAGTGAAACTCACATACAGAAAGACAGTGAAAATGATAATGATGGACTGTATGATATCCCTGGCTATTCGTTTGAAAGCCGGCCACGAAATTCTGGAAAGGGGGGCGGTGTTGGTGCCTACATTTCCAACAAGGTACCCTGGGACAGGCGAGAAGACCTTGAGGACAAAGAATTGGAAATTATGTGGATTGAGGTATGGCCTAGTCGTAAACATTGCAAAGGTATTTTGATTGCAATAATGTACCGGCCTCCAGATAGTTCAAAATACCTGCGAAAGGATTTCAACGCACGCTTTAATTTAATGTTAACAAAGGCTGCAGAAGAGTGCAAAGAAACTATGATTCTTGGCGATGCAAATGTAAACTTTCGAATTGAAAATGACAACAAAGAGCTGAAATCAGTCTTAACCCTAATCCACATGGGGGGGGGGTGGATTCCACCCCCCCTCAAGGTTTTATTTGCCGCGTTTTTAAACGACGTTTGCTATGTCCCCCAGCCTCCCTGACTTTTACTAATTATCTATTAGCCACATTTTGGTGGAAAAATTTTTGAACAATAGGACTCACAGGTCACGTGACATGCCCATATTTGGAAGGAGGTAGCAGCAAAATCATTGTTTTCAATGATTTCAATGGAATTATTACATTTAATTATGAAGTATTATACAGCAAATGAATGAGCAATCAAAGGGCTTCAATTTGATACCGGAATTTCTGGAATTTGATGATGTCAGCACTTTTTGATAATGACGTCATTTTGGCCGCCATTTTGGACTAATTAGCAATTTTTTCAAGTTTTCTCGAACTTTTTCAATGAAAAACACTCTAATTATACATTTGTTATAGATAATCACCATTTTGCAGGTTATTTTGGTCTCTTTTTACTTAGAATAAATTAATCGCACAAATGATGTCATAAGAATTGGCTAATTTCTGCCAAAATATCACTCCAAAATCGTTAATTTCAATAAAATATTATTTTATAATCACATATGTTGACAAACTGAACCAAAAACTGCATAAAGTTCATGCAAAATCTTCATTAAACTTGAATTCAACTTGGAAGCCTGATTTTCACAGATTTTCAGCTTCGTGACGTCACTGTGACGTCACAAGGTGTGGCAGCCACACCCAAATTACGCTACGAGCTACAAATTACCTGTTCTATAACTGTGCCAAGTTGTATTGAATTCGGATGAGTCTAAGGCAGTTTTCAGAGGGGGGGTGGAAAGCACCCCCCCCCATAAATGGTAGCTCAAAAAAAGCCCATATGGATTAGGGTTAAGTGTGTTTGGTTTGAAACAAATTATTACAAAGCCCACGAGGATATCAGAAACAACAGAAACATTAATTGATGTCATCCTTACAAATAATCCTTCTAACATCGCAAAACATGACGTCATACCGACCAGCATTGGAGATCATGACATGCCTGGTTGCGTTCGTAAAATAAATAACAGTTCTTTTAGACCGAGGGTTATTACTTGTCGAGATTATAAAAATTATAATCAGGAAAATATGAAATCAGATCTACAAAAAGTGGACTGGGCTCCATTCTATGACCAAATAAATGTGAACGAGGCTTGGTCGATGATGAAAAGCATCCTTGGAAATGTATTTAATCATCACGCCCCGAAAATATCCAAGAAAGTAAGGGGAAAGCCAGCACCGTGGCTAAACAGTGAGGTGAAGCGTCTTATGAATGAAAGAGATAAACTGTTAAGAAAATCAAGACGTACTAAAAATCAATCAGACATCTCAGCTTATAAATGCATGCGTAATAAAGTAAACACTGCAGTCAGAAAAGCCAAGTCCATGTACCACAAGGATTTATTGAAGGAAAATTCAAAGGATCCAAATAAGTTTTGGAAAACACTAAAATCAATTTACCCCACCAAGTCGAGCGACAAACAAAGTCCTCAATCTTTCGAAATTAACGGCGATAAAGTAAGAGACCCAAGCAAGATAGCAAACGCATTTTGCTCCTTTTTTGCTAACATCGTAACAACCTTGAAGGAAAAGGCTTTCCCGTTATGTAACTTCACATGGAGAACTCAACCCAACTTACCCACAAAAACCGATAAAAAGTTTATGTTCAGAAAGGTATCGAAACAGGAAGTTGAGCGTGAACTTAAGTCGATAAAGAGAAATAAAGCAACTGGCTTAGATGATCTGCCACCAGGTTTGATAAAAGACTCGGCTGAGTTAATATCGGCTCCCCTGACCCATCTTATCAATATGTCACTCATGACCAGTACCTTTCCCGCGGACTGGAAGGCAGCTAAAATCATTCCTACTCACAAATCTGGTGCACGCTCTAACTGTGATAATTACCGACCAATCTCAGTTTTACCGGTACTATCCAAGGTGATTGAAAAGATTGTCCATCGTCAAGTTATGAAATTTCTAGACACAAACAAGCTCTTGTCAAAATATCAATATGGTTTCAGGCCCAAATTATCAACGGAATATGCGGCGACTATATTGTTGGATGACATACGCAGAAGCGTCGACAAGGATCAGCTCGTCGGAGCAGTCTTTGTTGACCTTAGTAAGGCGTTTGATACCATAAGCCACGCCATACTACTTGAAAAACTTGCGATTTACGGAATAAAAGATAACGAATTGGAATGGTTCAACGACTATCTGTTCTCCCGAAAGGCAGTGGTAGCATTCAACGGTTGTGTCTCAGATGAGCAGAACTTGTTAACAGGAGTTCCACAAGGCTCAATACTTGGTCCTCTATTGTTTCTAATCTCTTTCAATGATGCTGTAGAAGTCATGGAGTATTCAAGCATTTTAAAATATGCAGACGACACTGTTTTGTATGTGGCAGGCAAAGAAATTGATTCAATTGAAAACAAACTATCGAAAGACATGGAAAATCTGTCAGAGTGGCTGAGATGCAATGAACTCATATTGAATCTGAAGAAAGGCAAGACAGAGTCGATACTATTTGGAACAGCACAACGAATTGCAAAACAGCGAAATGGGCCACTCAAAGTCACAATATCTCAGCCAACCCCAACGGTAATTAACAACACAACTGATTATAAATATCTTGGCGTCCTTGTGGATACCACACTTAACTTGAACTCCCATTTTGACAAATGTTTCAAGCGTGCATCCGGTAGACTACGACTTCTAGCAAAATTAAGGTCGTGCATGGACAATGCTACTGCTAGTACAATCTATCGTACTATGATTCTTCCCACATTTACTTACTGTGGTATATTGCAACTGAAGCTCTCAAATACACAAATAAGCAGACTTTCCTCATTTCATTCTCGTTCCTTGAAGATTGTCTATGGTGATAAAACAGCAGACAAAGGGCTCATGTCAGTCATAAATGCGAATAAGATGAGAGCCTGCAAACTTGTGCGAAAATGCCTGGACAGAGATATCTGTGAACATTTTCAGAATTATTTTACTCCGATACAACATGAAAAGGAAACAAGAAGCAACAAATGCACTCTGCGATTACCTATTATTAAAAAAGAATATGCACGAAAGTCGTTTCAATATATGGGCTCTAAAGTGTACAATGAGCTACCTTTAGACATACGTCGGACAGGGACACACAAAGAATTTGTTAAAAAACTTAAAAATCATTTTGTATGACAGTGACAAACATTATTTTATTTCGATGTGAAATTAGGTTTTATTAGGTATTATAGATTCTATTCTTGTAAGATTTTATCAACGTTTTTAATGTAATAAATAATCTTTCAATTTCATTTAAGGTCTAGGGCACAGGACACACAGTGATAACAGCGATATTGTAATTGTTGAAGTGTTTATCCTGTATAAATATTCGTTTTATTATTATTATTATTATTATAGGATTATGCATAATGACTGACAATGCAGATCTTGCTGTGTTCATGGCAGAGTAGCCAAGACTCTTTTCAGTGAAAAGCTTTGTGAGAAAATTGATTCAATCTCCTATGGACCATTCTACTGGAGAAATATTCTCCTCTTTACAATAAGTGAGCCATTGTCTAATATAAGTAGAATATTGCCTAAATGTAGCAGGATTCCAAGACTCCTTAATGATAGAGATAGCATCTCCAGACAAACCTTTCAAGTATGTTTCCTGCCAGAGATCAAACCAGCACGAAGCCTGAAGCATGAAGCAGAAGAAAAACTGTATTTGCGATTTTTCGCTTACCCATGTGGCCAAGCCTTGATTTTTTGCTACGAGCGATTTAAAATCAAGGTATTTCATTGACGGAGGGGGGAGGATTTCCGCAACATTTGATAAACATCGGAACCCTTAGCAATACAAACTTTTCGCAGCACCACATATACATTTTTAGAAACAAGCCATTTATACCAAAAGAAAGCTGAAGAAAAACTGTATTTGCCATTTTTCGCTTACCCATGTGGCCAAGCCTTGATTTTTTGCTACGAGCGTTTTAAAAACCATGGTATTTCATTGACGGAGGGGGAAGGATTTTCGCAACATTTGATAAACATCGAAACCCTTAGCAATAAGTACAGTTCGCAGCACCATAGATACATTTTTAGAAACAAACCATCTATACCAAAAGAAAGCTGAAGAAAAACTATATTTGCCATTTTTCGCTTACCCATGTGGCCAAGCCTTGATTTTGAGATATGATAATCTTAAAGTTAGTTGACGGAGATAAATAGCCACCTCCAGGCCTGCATATGCAGGGAGCTGGGCAAGCTAAAAATAGATCTTGCTTCTTAGCCAATGAAAATTGAGAACTCCTATGGTGATCACCACTTTCACGTGATCTAGTTTTCTCGAGATCAACCAAATTCAAAATGGCTAACGGATTCAGAGTTGTGCTCTCCTACAAGAAACTAGCGAACTCAACGAGTTGGAAAGTTGCACATTTTGTTTTTGGGGTACAGGTAAAAAAAGGACGAGGAGTTGTTGGACGAGCACGACGATATCCAGTTGTTATTAGGCTTCGAGACTTCAGCAGAGACAGCACTAACAGGATGGATTTTGGAAACAGTTGAGTTAGGCGCCTAGGCCGATCGTTGCCGAAGACGTACAAAACTCCCCCGAAACTCAGTCCGTGCATGACAAAATTTGAAAAGCTGGAGGATAGATATATTCACATGCTGGAAGATATTCGTATGCAAGAAAGTTCCACGAAAAGAGGGCAAGTGTGATTATAGAGGATGATATTATTTTGTTGTATTGTAGTTGTACGGCCTTGTGCGTTTTCCATCCAGGGGTTTCCCCTCTTCCTCAATAGACCTTTTAGCTATTCTACAAAAGAGCCTGGATCGAGCGTTATTTTTATACACGAGGTTGGATAGAGTGGCGTTAGAGCTTCTATGAATATTGTGCATATTCGAAAATTCTACAAAGTGCACTTTATAGAATTTTCGAATTTGTACAATAATGATAGAAGCTCTTAACACCACTCTATCGAGCCTTGCGTATAAAAATAACGCTCGATCCAGGCTCTTTTGTAGAATAGCTAAAAGGTCTATTCAGTGGCGTGACGAACAGTAATCGCTGATTGGTCAATTCATTTCAATTGAGTTGAATTGAAGTTATTTTTAGAAAGCCGTCGGCTTTAGCTCCGTCAACTAACTTTAATAAGTGATAGTTTTAGCCATCAATATATTCTATCCACTATAGCAGCAACATTCTGTGTTTCTCAAAGTTGTTGGTACTCCATGCTCATACAATTCTTCTTTGTAAAAAGATTACTAATTCATGATTGCGGTAATCCTTTGCCAGTACTCTCCATAATCAGTGCATCTCATGCTACTAAATTCAATTTGTGAGTATTTTGTTTCGAGTTGGCCATCACTTTCTTATCCCACCGCAGCAACACTTTGCACGTGACTTCTGGCGGCCATGTTTGTCATTTGTTCTGGAGAAATTAGTTTTGCAAATTTCTCCCTTGCCCTTGCTCGAAACATTCCTCTATAATCTATAAACAGCAATAGTATTCGTATTTGAGATTCTATGCAAAATATAGTAAATTTGCCAAAGAGGCTTGAATCTTGAAGACGTTTCTTCGTTCTTGCAAAGTGCCGATCAATTTATCTTTCCTTCTGAAGTTTGAAATCACAGACTGCAGTACAAAGCTGCTTAAACAGTAACTATTTTCAATCTTACGAAACATTGAAACATAGAGGCGTCTAAATGTGTCATAAGAGTTTTGTGGATAACTGTATATTTTTTAGAAGAATTAGATATAGTTTTTTGAGAAGCCTTTGTGAGTGTTTTTCTTTGAGAGAATAATTTGTGTTCGTTTCTTGAGCTTCCCCGACCGAAGAACATTCTAGAAAAAATTGCAAAGTTCCCCTGAAGATAACGCCAGAAAACTCGCGCATTTTAAGATAAAGAATAACCGAAACTTGATGAAATGTTTATGCTTTGTTAACCATAGTATTAACAGCAGAAATATTAGTGATTGAAATTATTACAAAATAGCTAGTGCTGGAAAGAAATTAGATCCCGCTGGCTGGCTGAATTTGACGAAATCTTTATTGTTTTGATTGTCAAAGGAAGGCCAGGTAAAAAACTCGGAGATGTCGGAGATGTCGGAGATGTCGGAGCAAAGACTCTCCAACGTTTCTCAACTCCGACTTTTTTACCTGGCCTTATATGCTCTACTAAAAAAGTCAGAGATGTCTTATCTCCGACGTTTTTCAACTCCGACTTTTTTACCTGGCCTTATATGCTCTACTAAAAAAGTCGGAGATGTCTTATCTCCGACGTTTTTCAACTCCGACTTTATTACCTGGCCTTATATGCTCTACTAAAAAAGTCGGAGATGTTCAGAGATTGCATATTATATAACTCTCTACAATTCAAATTCTCTTCATTCGCCGTCACAACACTCAATCAATAAGAAACTAGGTCCTGAAATTTGTAGTAACTTTGTCTTAACGTCTTAATTTATCACTATTCATTGTGGACGGTAAATATAGTTCTTTGAACCGAAAAAATAACGAGAAATAAAGAAGACGTAGATAAAAGAAAGCATATAAAAGTGGCTCAAGCTACCTGCAATCGAATCCTGGACTATCAAATATCAAACTTCCCGTTGAAATAGATCATTTATCCATGATTTTCGACGGGGAAACAAACATTTCAACGGGGAAATAACAGAAACAAGGCAGGGAAATGTTGCAACTCAAACTTAGCGGGGAAACACATTATTTGGCGGGTCATCCTTTAACCTTGGCGGGGCATCGTTTCAGCGGGGTCGTTACTCGGGGGGGGGGTGTATACAAGGAACAAGTGAAAAATATAATGAAAGAAAGTGTCTGCTAGATTGCTTTTCAGATTGCTCTTACTAAAAATGACGTTTTTCAACTAATTCTTGCTATAAAGTTTCTTATCAGTTGTAAATGAAACAAAAAAACCTGTCAAACTCACCCATGTCAATTGTTAAAAGACATCTCCGACCTTTTTAGTAGAGCATATAAGGCCAGGTAAAAAAGTCGGAGTTGAGAAACGTCGGAGATAAGACATCTCCGACTTTTTTAGTGGGGCATATAGGGCCAAGTAAAAAAGTCGGAGTTGAGAAACGTCGGAGATAAGACATCTCCGACTTTTTTAGTAGAGCATATAAGGCCAGGTAAAAAAGTCGGAGTTGAGAAACGTCGGAGAATCTTTGCTCCGACATCTCCGACATCTTCGACATCTCCGAGTTTTTTACCTGGCCGTCAAAGGAACGCAAGTTTGTCTGGTTCACTCATTCCGAAAGAGTTTGAAGGCGTGGAAAAGTCACATGACCTCCATCACAGCTAGGAAGTCTCCCTGCGACACGACCGATCAATCGAATCCATCAACCAATCAATCAATCGACCGACCAAGTTTCAGTCGAATTCTCGTACATTAGTTTTGTCCTCGTTTTCACATAGCTTTTTTATGAGTCGTAGATTGAGCGAAAAGGTTAAAGTCAAAGTTATAAAAAACCAGCGAAATTTACGACGAATTGTAATCAGTCTAATCAACAATTATTTCGAAAGATAATTTCTATTTTTAGCAATGATTAATTCCTGGTTTCCCTGTGCTTAGACATTACTCAGGGTACTTTCTGAATAAAACAGAAAGAAATAAAAATGAAATAAAAACAGGCACATAATTTGCTACATTGAAATAGATAATTTTTCAAGTTGTGGTTCCTATCACTAGAGTTTCTTAATTTTTGGTAATCTGAGAGTTGAGTTTCTGTTATATGGTTGTGGTTCCTAATAAAAAAGGATACGGGAAAAATCTCAGTGACATTTTTAAAGTCTAGTAGGCTGCCGAAATGGATATTCTTCTTCGTCTAAAAAATCTGGTACACTCATGGGTAGTTAGACACTGCTGGTGTGCTTCTATGGAGGAACGCTGGGTAATATGTATATGCGGAGGAAATATTGTTTAGTACTGCGGAGGAGATGTACCTTTTACCAAATTTTACCAAATGCACTTAGTTAGAACGTTGATGCTTTCTGACTTTCAGGATAAAATCTACAGCTGATGTGATACAATGATGAAAAGACGAGAATATACGGTATACTTCTTTTCAATCACATAGTTTTTGTAATGCAAAAGCATGATTGTGCGTGTTTCGACACTATGCATGCGCAAATTCTTTCATTTCCAGGAATAGGTCCCCCAGCACGGGGGGGGGTTCTTCCATAATAAAGGTACCTGGGGGTGGATGTGCCGCGAGCAAGGGTATACTTTTCGGACTTCTAGTCTAGCCAAGACTATACTTTTTTGCAATTTTGGTCCAGCCAAGGTCTAGCCAACGGTATCATATTTGGCAAAACTGGTCCAGGAAACGTTAATCGTTATCATATTTGGTACCAAGGGTATCATATTCCACAATATTGGTCTAGGGAACGGTCAACATTGGTCTAACTAATGGTACCATTTTCGTAAAAATTAGTCCAGCCAACGGTACCACTTTGAACATTCTCGCGGCAGACCCTTACCCATTATTTTGCTATGCTTTATGCTGCCATGCTGTAGACATTGGTTCATGCAAATTTGAACGATACGCCCAAATAAGAAGGGTATGTACATTAGCAGTAGTGGGCAAAGGATTTGATTCCCATACTTCATGTCTGATTTCAGCTGGTTGGAAGTTCTGCATCTCCAAATCATATGTCTTTTCATGAATGACGATAAATTTGCCAAGCTAAACGGGTATCATATTCATGCACTTCAGACCCAAGGAGTCAAAAAGAACACCTTAGCCACCTGTTGTCACATTGCAAAGAAACGGTAATCAGCTCTTGTGTATGGTATCTACTGTTGCCTGGAAGACGAAGACAAGACGTTGAAATATTTAAAAGTTGACTGTTTCTTCTGCATCCTCAATCCACCTGTCTAAATTCATGCACGATATCTTAGCAAATCTCACAACTGTGACCCCCCCCCCCCTCACAGAGAAAGAGTCTGGAGTACAGGGAGGTAGGAAGCATCTTAAACTTTGAGGGGCACTGCTCTTCAATTCAAGGGCAATTTTGTCATAAAAAGGGCACTTTAAGATACATCGAATTCTTACGGTAAGAAAGTGAAATATGGAGGAAAACAGTGCGAATCCTAATTGATATCCGATTTCCTTCACAACAAATCAAAAGGAGAAGTAAACATATCAAACCACTAAGCAAATGATAACAAAACTTCACGACGTTCTGTCCGCATCTCTCTTTAAACACGTTCTGAAACGAATAGGACACTTTTGGTTTGTTCCAAAATCTTGGTGGGGGCACGTGCCCCCAATGCCGCCCCCCCGCCCCCGGCTCCTACGTTTCTGCTGGCGTACTACTCAGGGTTTGCAGTACTGTGGAAGGATATCATTAATATCACTGCTACTACTACGACTACTCCTACTATTACTGCTACAACTACCACCATCACCACCACTATATGACCATCACCACCACTATATGAACACCACCAAAACACCACCATCACCACTATACAATGAACAACATCACCACCACCACCACTCTCACCACCATCACCATCGTCATCATCACCACCACCATCACAATCACCATTATCAGCATCCCCGCCACCACCACCACCATCTCCCCCACCATCACCATCACCGCCTCCACCACCACCATCTCCCCCACCATCACTATCATCACCATCACTATCATTACCACCATCACCATCATCACCATCACCATCACTGTCATCAACACTACCATAACTAATGCTACCATCGCCCCACCACCATCACTATCATCACTATCATTACCACCATCACCGCCACTAACACCACCTTCATTATCAACACCATCATCACCATCACCATCATCACCATCACTGCCATCAACATTACCATAACCAATGTCACCATCGCCCCACCACCATCACTATCATCACTATCATCACTATCATTACCACCATCACCATCATCACCATCACTGTCATCAACACTACCATAACTAATGTGACCATCGCCACACCATCACCATCATCACCACCATCACTATCATCACTATCATTACCACCATCACCGCCACTAACACCACCTTCATTATCAACACCATCATCACCATCACCATCGTCGCCAAAGTTGTATAATATTTTTACAGAGTGATACACCCCCTGGTATTGGCATTTTAAATTGCATTTTAGATGTTGAATTGCCTTTTACATTAGAGATTGTCTTCTCAAATTGCATGCAATCCATTGTTTTCAAGAAAAATCCGTAAAAAATCCCTAAAATCCTATCCTATTTTTCGGAAGAGGGACATTGTTGAGGATACTGAGGACCGCCCCTTTGGTTTAAGCCTCTTGTTATGCTGGTGCAGTTGAAAGAAGATCATCACAACCACTACTGTCACCAACATCACCATCACCACAACCATAACTAAAACATCCCCTGCATTACCATCACCACTACCATAACTAAAACATCACCACTACCACCGCCACTATCACAACCACTATCAACATTATCACCACTGCTATCACCACTACCATCATCAACATAGCCATCACCATTACTATCACCACTTCCATAACTAATCACAATCACCACCACCACCACCACCACCATTACCATCACCAGCACCACTATCACCACTATCACTATTACCATCATCACCACCACCACCACCACCATTACCATCACCAGCACCACTATCACCACTATCCCTATTACCATCATCACCACCACCACCACCACCATTTCCATCACCAGCACCACTATCACCACTATCACTATTACCATCATCATCACCACCACTACCACCATTTCCATCACCAGCACCACTATCACCACTATCACTATTACCATCATCATCACCACCACTACCACCATTTCCATCACCAGCACCACTATCACCACTATCACTATTACCATCATCACCACCACCAACACCACCATTTCCATCACCAGCACCACTATCACCACTATCACTATTACCATCATCATCACCACCACTACCACCATTTCCATCACCAGCACCACTATCACCACTATCACTATTACCATCATCACCACCAGCACCACCACCATTACCATCACCAGCACCACTATCACCACTATCACTATTACCATCATCACCACCACCACCACCACCATTTCCATCACCAGCACCACTATCACCACTATCACTATTACCATCATCACCACCAGCACCACCACCACTACCATCACCAGCACCACTATCACCACTATCACTATTACCATCATCACCACCAGCACCACCACCATTTCCATCACCAGCACCACTATCGCCACTATCACTATTACCATCATTATCACCACCACTACCACCATTTCCATCACCAGCACCACTATCACCACTATCACTATTACCATCATCACCACCAGCACCACCACCATTACCATCACCAGCACCACTATCACCACAATCACTATTACCATCATCACCACCACCACCACCACCATTTCCATCACCAGCACCACTATCACCACTATCACTATTACCATCATCATCACCACCACTACAACCATTTCCATCACCAGCACCACTATCACCACTATCACTATTACCATCATCACCACCAGCACCACCACCATTTCCATCACCAGCACCACTATCGCCACTATCACTATTACCATCATCATCACCACCACTACCACCATTTCCATCACCAGCACCACTATCACCACTATCACTATTACCATCATCACCACCAGCACCACCACCATTACCATCACCAGCACCACTATCACCACTATCACTATTACCATCATCACCACCAGCACCACCACCATTACCATCACCAGCACCACTATCACCACAATCACTATTACCATCATCACCACCACCACCACCACCATTTCCATCACCAGCACCACTATCACCACTATCACTATTACCATCACCACCACCACCACCACCACCATTTCCATCACCACCACCACTATCACCACTATCACTATTACCATCATCACCACCACCACTACCACCACCATTTCCATCACCAGCACCACTATCACCACTATCACTATTACCATCATCACCATCACCACCACCACCACCATTACCATCACCAGCACCACTATCACCACTATCACTATTACCATCATCACCACCACCACCACCACCATTTCCATCACCAGCACCACTATCACCACTATCACTATTACCATCATCACCACCACCACCACCACCACCATTTCCATCACCAGCACCACTATCACCACTATCACTATTACCATCATCATCACCACCACTACCACCATTTCCATCACCAGCACCACTATCACCACTATCACTATTACCATCATCATCACCACCACCACCACCATTACCATCACCAGCACCACTATCACCACTATCACTATTACCATCATTACCACCACCACCACCACCACCATTTCCATCACCAGCACCACTATCACCACTATCACTATTACCATCATCACCACCACCACCACCACCATTTCCATCACCAGCACCACTATCACCACTATCACTATTACCATCATCACCACCACCACCACCACCATTTCCATCACCAGCACCACTATCACCACTATCACTATTACCATCATCACCACCACCACCACCACCATTTCAATAACCAGCACCACTATCACCACTATCACTATTACCATCATCACCACCACCACCACCACTACCATTTCCATCACCAGCACCACTATCACCACTATCACTATTACCATCATCATCACCACCACTACCACCATTTCCATCACCAGCACCACTATCACCACTATCACTATTACCATCATCACCACCAGCACCACCACCATTACCATCACCAGCACCACTATCACCACTATCACTATTACCATCATAACCACCACCACCACCACCATATCCATCACCAGCACCACTATCACCACTATCACTATTACCATCATCACCACCACCACCACCACCATTTCCATCACCAGAACCACTATCACCACTATCACTATTACCATCATCACCACCACCACCACCACCATTTCAATCACCAGCACCACTATCACCACTATCACTATTACCATCATCAGCACCACCACCACCACCACCATTTCCATCACCAGCACCACTATCACCACTATCACTATTACCATCATCATCACCACCACTACCACCATTTCCATCACCAGCACCACTATCACCACTATCACTATTACCATCATCACAACCAGCACCACCACCATTACCATCACCAGCACCACTATCACCACTATCACTATTACCATCATAACCACCACCACCACCACCATTTCCATCACCAGCACCACTATCACCACTATCACTATTACCATCACCACCACCACCACCACCACCATTTCCATCACCAGCACCACTATCACCACTATCACTATTACCATCATCATCACCACCACTACCACCATTTCCATCACCAGCACCACTATCACCACTATCACTATTACCATCATCACCACCAGCACCACCACCATTGCCATCACCAGCACCACTATCAACACTATCACTATTACCATCATCACCACCAGCACCACCACCATTTCCATCACCAGCACCACTATCGCCACTATCACTATTACCATCATCATCACCACCACTACCACCATTTCCATCACCAGCACCACTATCACCACTATCACTATTACCATCATCACCACCAGCACCACCACCATTACCATCACCAGCACCACTATCACCACAATCACTATTACCATCATCACCACCACCACCACCACCACCATTTCAATCACCAGCACTACTATCACCACTATCACTATTACCATCACCACCACCACCACCACCACCATTTCCATCACCAGCACCACTATCACCACTATCACTATTACCATCATCACCACCACCACCACCACCACCATTTCCATCACCAGCACCACTATCACCACTATCACTATTACCATCATCACCACCACCACCACCACCACCATTTCCATCACCAGCACCACTATCACCACTATCACTATTACCATCATCATCACCACCACTACCACCATTTCCATCACCAGCACCACTATCACCACTATCACTATTACCATCATCACCACCAGCACCACCACCATTACCATCACCAGCACCACTATCACCACTATCACTATTACCATCATCACCATCACCACCACCACCATTTCCATCACCAGCACCACTATCACCACTATCACTATTACCATCATCATCACCACCACTACCACCATTTCCATCACCAGCACCACTATCACCACTATCACTATTACCATCATCACCACCAGCACCACCACCATTACCATCACCAGGACCACTATCACCACTATCACTATTACCATCATCACCACCACCACCACCACCATTTCCATCACCAGCACCACTATCACCACTATCACTATTACCATCATTACCACCACCACCGCCACCACCATTTCCATCACCAGCACCACTATCACCACTATCACTATTACCATCATCACCACCAGCACCACCACCATTACCATCACCAGCACCACTATCACCACTATCACTATTACCATCATCACCACCACCACCACCACCATTTCCATCACCAGCACCACTATCACCACTATCACTATTACCATCATCACCACCAGCACCACCACCATTACCATCACCAGCACCACTATCACCATTATCACTATTACCATCATCACCACCACCACCACCACCACCATTTCCATCACCAGCACCACTATCACCACTATCACTATTACCATCATCACCACCACCACCACCACCACCATTTCCATCACCAGCACCACTATCACCACTATCACTATTACCATCATCACCACCAGCACCACCACCATTACCATCACCAGCACCACTATCACCACTATCACTATTACCATCATCACTACCACCACCACCACCATTTCCATCACCAGCACCACTATCATCACTATCACTATTACCATCATCACCACCAGCACCACCACCATTACCATCACCAGCACCACTATCACCATTATCACTATTACCATCATCACCACCACCACCACCACCACCATTTCCATCACCAGCACCACTATCACCACTATCACTATTACCATCATCATCACCACCACTACCACCATCTCCATCACCAGCACCACTATCACTACTATCACTATTACCATCATCACCACCACCACCACCACTATTTCCATCACCAGCACCACTATCACCATTATCACTATTACCATCATCACCACCACCACCACCACCACCATTTCCATCACCAGCACCACTATCACCACTATCACTATTACCATCATCATCACCACCACTACCACCATTTCCATCACCAGCACCACTATCACTACTATCACTATTACCATCATCACCACCACCACCACCACTATTTCCATCACCAGCACCACTATCACCATTATCACTATTACCATCATCACCACCACCACCACCACCACCATTTCCATCACCAGCACCACTATCACCACTATCACTATTACCATCATCACCACCACCACCACCACCATTTCCATCACCAGCACCACTATCACCACTATCACTATTACCATCATCACCACCAGCACCACCACCATTTCCATCACCAGCACCACTATCACCACTATCACTATTACCATCATCACCACCACCACCACTACCACCATTTCCATCACCAGCACCACTATCACCACTATCACTATTACCATCATCACGACCACCACCACCACCATTTCCATCACCAGCACCACTATCACCACTATCACTATTACCATCATCACCACCACCACCACTACCACCATTTCCATCACCAGCACCACTATCACCACTATCACTATTACCATCATCACCACCACTACCACCACCACCATTTCCATCACCAGCACCACTATCACCACTATCACTATTACCATCATCACCACCACCACCACCACCATTTCCATCACAAGCACCACTATCACCACTATCACTATTACCATCATCACCACCACCACCACCACCACCATTTCCATCACCAGCACCACTATCACCACTATCACTATTACCATCATCACCACCACCACCACCACCACCATTTCCATCACCAGCACCACTATCACCACTATCACTATTACCATCATCATCACCACCACTACCACAATTTCCATCACCAGCACCACTATCACCACTATCACTATTACCATCATCATCACCACCACTACCACCATTTCCATCACCAGCACCACTATCACCACTATCACTATTACCATCATCACCACCACCACCACCACCATTTCCATCACCAGCACCACTATCACCACTATCACTATTACCATCATCACCACCAGCACCACCACCATTTCCATCACCAGCACCACTATCACCACTATCACTATTACCATCATCACCACCACCACTACCAACATTTCCATCACCAGCACCACTATCACCACTATCACTATTACCATCATCACCACCACCACCACTACCACCATTTCCATCACCAGCACCACTATCACCACTATCACTATTACCATCATCACCACCACCACCACCACCACCATTTCCATCACCAGCACCACTATAACCACTATCACTATTACCATCATCACCACCAGCACCACCACCATTTCCATCACCAGCACCACTATCACCACTATCACTATTACCATCATCACCACCACCACCACCACCACCATTTCCATCACCAGCACCACTATCACCACTATCACTATTACCATCATCATCACCACCACCACCACCACCACCATTTCCATCACCAGCACCACTATCACCACTATCACTATTACCATCATCACCACCAGCACCACCACCATTACCATCACCAGCACCACTATCACCACTATCACTATTACCATCATCACCACCACCACCACCACCACCATTACCATCACCAGCACCACTATCACCACTATCACTATTACCATCATCACCACCACCACCACCACCACCATTTCCATCACCAGCACCACTATCACCACTATCACTATTACCATCATCACCACCACCACCACCACCATTACCAGACCCACTATCACCACTATCACTATTACCATCATCATCACCACCACTACCATCACCATCATTCCCACTACTGCAGCCGCTACTACTTCTACACTTTCCTCCGGAAAGATGGAAAAAGTTGTGGAGCAGATATGGTTAAATCTAAGGATCTCAAGCTTGTTGGTGACTTTGCCACAAAGGGTCTTTCAATGGTAATAAATCATTGCGTAAAGAAATGTAGCTTTCCTTCCCAATGGAAAGTCAGCAGAGTGAAGGCCCTTTTTAAAAATGGAGCAAAAATGGAGAGAGAAAACTTTAGACCAATATCTCTCCTGTCTATTCCAAGTAAAGTTTTTGAGGGAATTTTATGCAAAGACATTGACACTCATGTAATTTCACGAGGTATATCCAGCAAACATCAATGGGCCTTTAAGCCAGGAAGATCTACAGAGCTTTTAATGTTATTCCTCACAGAGACTTGGAGGCAAGAAGTAGAAAACGGAAAGGTAGTGGGAGTTCTGTTCTTAGATTTTAGAAAGGCTTTTGACTCTATCAACCACAAAACTCTCCTGATGAAAATACAAGCAGCCGGCATAAGTGGAAATTCTTACTGTACACTTGAAAATTATCTATCTAACAGAAGACAATATGTTGAAATAGACAGTTTTTGTTCACAAGAGAGATCTGTTAGCTATGGCGTCCCACAAGGTTCACTCCTTGGCCCAAGGCTTTTCTCTATACATGTGAATGATCTTCCTGACTGTACATCAAGAGCAACTGTCCATATGTTTGCAGATGACACAGAAAGCTTTTGTATTGGGGACACTGTAGATGAGGTCATAGAAGATCTACAGGTAACTATCAATGAAATTGGAAAATGGAGCCAAAACAATGGCCTTGTCATCCATCCTAAGAAATCTGAAATATTGCTGCTAACAAAGAATAAATTCATCGGTCCTCTGAAGCAAGTTAAGCTTGGGGATAATGACATCAAAGTTGTTGACAAATCGAAATGCCTTGGAATGTTACTGGATAGCCAACTCTCTTGGAAACTGCAGATAGAGAAAGTAAAGACAGACATGAGTTGTAAAATAAAGAAATTAAAGATGATGAGATATCTACCCAAAGAAGTGCTCTCTACTATATATTTCAAAGCCATCTTGCCTGCAGTTATTTATGGAATTTCTGTTTGGGGTAATAACAGCTCTTGTAAAATGAACGAATTAGAATCATGCCATATCAGAGCTGCAAGGATGATAAACAAAGTTCCAAAGACAATAAAGAATGAGGACGTCTTAAAAACCGTAAAATGGAAAGACCTCTCATACATGTACAAAAGGAGACTCGCTTGCATTTCACACCAAGCGTATAATGACAATGTGATTGAAGAGATCCAAAGCCTGTTTAAAAAGAAAGATTATACACGAAACATGAGAGACTGTATCCAGTTCATATTACCTAGACCGAAATCCAACATTGGAAGAAGCTCTTTTAAGTACAGAGCAGCACTTGTATGGAACAATCTCCCTGTAGACCTAAAGAAGGTCACTAGCTATGACAGTTTTAAAAAGAGGCTATCAAAGAACAGCAGAAGTTTGGAACAAATATCTTTTACCAATTTCTCATTTAAACAAAGGGACGAAAATTTTAATTATTTTTAAATAAGGAAATCAGATTGTAAATAGGCTTTAAGTTTCAGTTTCTTTTATCTTTAATTTGCAGGTCCACATCAGCTTTTAAGCTGCCTTGATTATGACCTGCGTTAACAAATAATAAATGTATGTATGTATGTATGTATGTAACGTCCTCTACAGGACTGATGGTAGCCCTCCTAGGCAGTACTGATGGTGGCATCTCCCTACCAAACACATTTCATAATACTGAGCACCTTCCGAGGCAATACATAGACCGTCTTTTAAGACTTTAATTCCTTTGATTTGCATAATTTTCCAACTGGCGTTTACATTTGAGAATAGCATCAACCCTATTTAATTTAGTGAAGAGTTTGTGACCGGCTGACTTTAACTACCTACGTTACAAACATTCACTTTAAAAGTAGCTGGAAAAGTGGCGTCTTTTTTAATCGTTTTGGTAAGTCTATCCACGCAAAAGATGACGTCCTTGAAATCTCATCTTCTCGTATCGGTTCCTGACTTTCATCGTTCTTACTCTACTCCAAGAAAAGCCTCCCAAGCCAATTAATTTCATGGTAGGTTTCCTAGTAGCTAGCCCACCTTCTCGTGGTTGCCACTTGAATTTATACATTGATTCTTTATAGAAAACTGAGAATTTGAAATACAGTTGAAGAAACAAGATAAACTACGGTACATTTTGGATTTGCTGGACTGAATGGCAGAGCTTCTTATAAAGTATCTTGAATACTCTGTTGCCTCACTTTGGGACAAACTATTGGTGAGTTAATTTATTGAAAAAACAATTACGTAAACTTCTTTGTGGTCTTTGTGGCCTACAAATCTAAAATTAAACAGTTCGTCACAACTTGCCACAGAATGTTTCAGCAAAATATCAGTCGTAGAAAGTAAATATATCTCCAACCTTTCTTGAACGGCAAAAAGCGTCGACGGTCTTCAAAGTGGCTGCAAAGTAGCAAGGAAAATCTGGAAATAATTTGACATCGTCAAGCAGTTGGATGTTTACAATGGCGGCAACAATGATGTTTCATATCCTGCTCCTTGGAATAATCATCTGTAAATCTGGTGGGTGAGACTTCTGGTGATCGAGTTTATTTTTTCATACCGAAGGAAGTTGTAACCGGGGAAGTTGTACCATAGGCGCTTACGAAGCAGCTTTTGAAGTTAGACGCCCTACCACCATATAGGACCAACGAATCACACATTCAAGCGTGATATTTTTTGTGTTGACGACATCATGCTCAATAAAATGATAATTCCTCGATGACGAGGTACCTTGCCCTTCGTAACAATATGGGTGTACGTAGCGTAGAGGTACAGTAAACTCGTTTTTATTATAAGCAACCAAGGTCCCGGGCTGATAGGAAGTTTCTTGAAATTTTAGGAAACTTTTGCTACCAACAGTTTCTGAGGAGTTTCTTCTACCCCGGGGGGGGGGGGGCACTCCCATACTTGACCTGAGGGGATGTGCCGCTCAACAGGGTGTCCCTTTTGCGGTAAAAATTATGCGACAGGGTGTCATTTTCTAGCAAAAATTATGCGACAGGGTATTATAATAGGTAAAAAAGTTATGCGACAGGGTATCACAAGCAAAAATTGTGTTCTACACTGTATTTGAGAGGCAAAATTTTTATGCGACAGGGTATCACAAGCAAAAATTGCGTTCTACACTGTATTTGAGAGGCAAAATTTTTATGCGACAGGGTATACTTTTGGCCTATTTTTTATGCGACAGGGTGCAGGGTGTGGAGAGGTTTTCCGCACACCCCCGTCACTTCCCTAGTCAAGTACCCCCCCCCCCCCCGGGTTTCTTCTCTACCAAATACCGGAAGTGCAGAGTTAGTTCTTTTTAGTATAAAGGGATCCCTAATTACTTAGTACTGTTAGTAAGATCTCACCCCGATCTCACAACAAGTAAGGACATAATTCGCCCTCAAAGCTATGTCAAATAGTTGTTATCGTTGTCCAGTGTCAGTATGTCGAAACATTTTTGAGAGAATGAATGCTGCAAATCACGAAAATTTCTTATCTTTTTTCAAGTCAGGTAGCACGGTTTATTAAACTTCAAAAATTGAGCAGTGCACATCACATGCCTTAACTGTTCAAAATCGTCCCATCATCAATGAACTTATGTTTGAGAGTACTCAGTTGTTACATGCAATTTATCTGGTCAAGGGTGTAGCAATAAACTTTGTGGAACTTAGTGCGCAGCCATGCCAGCAGGGGCAGATTCAGGCAGCGTTGCCAGGTTTAGATAAACCGCTCAAATTTCCAGAGAACGCTTTTCGATACCATACTACCCACATACTTTACCACACGGAGGGGTGTACTGTGAATTTCTGCTGTTGACAACTGATATGTATTTTTGCTTGTCTCAAATTTACGTTATATTTTATGCATGAAACTTGTCGATTTGAATGAAGTCCTAAAGTCTTTTACCCCATCCATTCATAAGCCATACAGTTTTGTAACTTGTTTATAGCAATTGTTATGTAGCTTATGTGGTTGTTTTTATCTTTATGTAATGGCCTTGGGTCGGGGTAAACACAGCTGTTTGCTCCCTAGACTTGCTCCAAGTCTATTCAGCGGACCATCAATAGTAAATCAATAGTAAAATAATATAATTTCTCCTGCGGGGGCGTAAGCTACTAAGGTGATGCTGCGAAGGAGAAGTGAGAACGAAACTTGTTCTCATTTCTCCTTCGCAGCGGCACCTTAGTAGTTTACGCCCCCGCAGTAGAAATTATATTATTTTATTATTGATTTACTATTGATGGTCCGCTGAATAGACTTGGAGCAAGTCTATTTGCTCCCTGGTGTATCGCCCTGGTAGCATTGTAGAGTAATGTTGTAAGTAGCAAAGATCTTAACATGTATTGTCGCATCACTGCACAAAAAGCCCAATTTTGCTGCAGCGATCATCTGCTAGAAACAGAAGTAGGTTGACACAAAAGTGTACCACAAAGGGATAGGATTTGTCAGCGATGCAATCTAAATTTTATTGAGAACGAAGAAAATTGGCGACGAGAAATTCGTATGACGAGCCTCGTGATAAACTTTTGTTTCTTTTTCGGAAACCACACTGATTTTGGAAATTTTGCGCCCTGTGAGAAATTATCTTTATGATGTCAAATGAAAATTTTGTCCTGATAAAAGAGATTGTCACATTCGTATTACGTGCACAGTCCTAAGTTGTTCGTAGTAGAACATTTATCATTCTTTCACCCTTCCTTTTCATCGGTGTTTTCTAAAAAATGAGATGATGCTCTTGTATGTAGCAGTCTTTTGAAACGAAATGTAATATATTGGAATATATCGTGTGTCCCAGAAGAAAGTATACACAGATTTGGTTGGGTCCAGCGATGTGAACTCAGCTTTAATCAATGGCTAATTACTCTCAAAATGTTCCTCGATAGTTAACTTGAACAAAGCACGTCATTTTTTAATATTGGAATTTTGAGAGTTAAAATATCAATGCTGAAAGCTCAAATTGCCTCCATGTCCAAACTAAGGCTTTGGCTTTTTGACTTAAGTAAATCCCAGAAGCACGTCAAGCTTTGCAACTGAAATTAAAGAAAGTGAGAAAATGCCACAATTGGTGACTTCTAGCAAATATGATATAATCTAACCTAAGGTTTTTCATATTTCATCTTATCAAGAATATTGATTTATTTGCTTTGTTTCAAGAATTTGCCTAAGGCAAAACACCAAAGCTCTGGTTTAGAGGTGACAGCAAATTTGAACTTTCAAGATTAATATATCCGCTCTCAAAGCACCAATACCAATAAACAAGGTACCAATGTTCAGATTAACTATGGAGGAACATTTTGAGAATGATTAGCTATTGATTCAAGATAACTTGACATCGCTGGAGCCAATCAAATCTGTATAACTTTGTGGGACAACCGGTATATAAAAAATGATTAATGAGAAGCCGTTCCGAACGAGTCGTTCTTTCGCTTTCTTAGGTACAAATTAATTCCTAAAGCTAATCAATAAAAACATTTAGTGGATTATATACAAGATAAAAGAATGCCTTCCCTACGAGGTAAGGAGCGACGCCCACCTCACAGAGAGACGGTGGACACACCGCGCGAGGGAACCCCCACACGCATTTCCTAAGCTGCGGTCGCCGCTAGGGAGCAATTCCCCAGTTCAACCGCAGCCCAGTGCCTGCATCGTGAAGGGGACCTCACATCCCGCACAGCACATCCCCCATCCCACCGGGAAGCAGCGCACCACCCCCATCCTCGCGAGAAGGCCCAAGAAATGTTTGTCATGTTGGAAACCCAACTCTTGGAATGTATGTTTTGCAGAGCCTACAGTTGCATTTTTCGCCATTCCAACATCTAATTCGTTTTTTTAAAATAGGAAGGGTGCTTGATCGTTTTATTTCGTGCGGTAAAAACTGCCAAAGTTTATTTCCAAGGTAGGCTATGGTCTCAATTCCAAAGGACGTGGATCGCACCTTTGGAATTTGAGCGTCATTAACCTAATGATAGAGACATCTCTTTTCTTACTTGTTTCTCTTTATATTTTAGAAGTGAAATCAAAGAACGTCTTCGTCTCTCTTGATGGACATGATGAAGAACAATGCGGCTTCTCCGCAGCACCTTGTGCGTCTATCCAGTACGCAGTAACGAACAGAAGCACGCATGGCGACCACATCAAGATAGATGGAATAAAAGGCCAGAAAAGGGACACTTATGAAGCATCAGAAATATCATTAGAAAATACGACGATTACTATCGACGGCTTTAATGGTAAGCCTGTTATCCAATGCAGAAATTCCAGTGTGGTATTCAAACTAAACAATTCCAAAGTAAACTTTAAAAATCTAGAGTTCAAGTTTTATTTATCGGATTCTGCATCAGGCACAAGCAATTTTGGACTGGAAAAAACCATGGCTGTTTTAGCTCATAATTCTTCAGTCGAGATCAATAATTGTCACTTCAATGGCGTTCCCATTGCCTTTCGATCATTCTGCATTGCAAGTTGCACAAATAATATAACAGACAATATATTCGAATCTCAACATAATGCAGTTTTGATAAAACATATTGGTGGACGTGGTTTAAATTCGAATTTTTTCAGCAGAAATGAATTCATTGGCAGATCAAAATTCTCAATGAAAGCACTTCGCTTTGTTTCTCGCTTCGCATACAGCAAGCAGAACTGGAAAATTTATATCGATTCATGCATTTTTACTTACTTTGTTACGGCAGTTTACACCTCAATCAAAGGCAATGTAACTTTCAAGTTACGCAATTCAGGATTTCGATACAATCGCTTTTTCTCAGTGCGTGTGTCACCAGCTTCAGTCTTGTCGTTAAGCGATATCAGTTCACCTAATGAAGGTCACATTCGAATCTTCACCATCGTAAACTGCGAATTCATTGACAATACTGGCTTCCAAGGTGGTGCAATTAACATTGCCAGTTTTATCATAAAACGTCACCAAAATGCATCTTTGGAAAGAAGATATTCAAAGTTCCAAAGAAAGATTTCTTCTCGACTTGTTTCAACTTTTCTGTCACGCAATGTCAAATCAGTAAGGGAATATCAGTCTCGTTCCATCATAATTGTTAACTGCAAATTTATCAACAATACCAGCTACAGGGGTGGAGCCATTACCTTTAACAGTAATATTGACAGGAAATTAAGGTACCCTAGACATGCTACTTTCAAAATAAGTAATTCGACTTTCTATGGAAACAATGCTTTTCTGGCAGGAGGCGCGATTAGTGCCAGAGGCGGTTTTGAAATCTATTTGCAACGATGCACTTTTATGCACAATATTTGTGGAAGCTCAACATTTCCCGACATTTTTCGCAAACGCAGCCATCGCTCGTTAATCTTTGGAAATGGTGGAGCACTTTTTTTAACTGATCGTTTCAAGGCTTCACAAGCATTTATACAAAACTGCGTATTCAAGAACAACACAGCTGCGTTTAGTGGTGGTAGCTTCTATTCCGAGAAAGTTATGGAACTTTCGAACGTCTTCATCGAGTCTGCAGAGCATATCAGTGATAGTTCTGTCTGGACGAGCACCATTAGTACCATTTCTAGATTGGTACTACGAAACGTCACAATCAGGGTTCTGAGTACTGCAAGTGACCGCATTGTTGCACATTTCGGCACAGATCATTGTACAAGTCAAATTGACGGGAATTCAAAGTTTATATGCCCAGCAGGAAGTATGTTGAAATATGTTAAATGTTCGACGAAACATGCCCATAGACGCGCGTTCAGCATCTTTCTACTCTACTGCAAAGTATGCCCATCTGATTTTTACAGTTTACATGAAAGTATTCTACACAACAGAACAAGAACCAACATTAACTGTATGCGTTGTAGTTCAGGGGGACTGTGTCGTTCTGGTATTATCAAAGCCAAGGATAATTTCTGGGGGTCTAAAAACGTACATAATGATCGTATCAAGTTTATACAACTACCAAGGGGATACGGCTGCTCTGGAACAGAATGTGTCTCTTATGATGTTTGTGCTCTACATCGGCAAGGGCCACTTTGTGGTACCTGTAGGGCTGGATACAGTGAAAGCATCCTCTCTTCCAAATGCATTGCAAACACGAAATGCCAGAGAGCTCAATTCTGGCTCATGACTTTTATCTTAATGGTCATTTTTCTGATTTTCATCCTTTATAAACAAGAAATAACAAAATTCTTTAAATCTCAATTCAGACTGACAAGGAAACAGCAACAGCAAGACACAACCCATGATGAAAGAGGTGTGAACCTCATAACTGATTATGTTTACGTGTCATGTGAAGAATATATACACAGTCCAAATGATGCACCGTCGATAGAGCATAACGATATGATTGTAAACCGGCATGAGAAAGATGACTCTGACTTCGTCATTGGATTCATGAAAATAGTATTCTATTTCTATCAAATTGAAAATATCCTGCATGTTTACAGCAATGAGTTTGGGGATCAAATAAGCCAAAAACTGAGGAATTCTGTCAGCAGTTTCTTCAATTTTGAGTTTTCAGTCAGTCAGCATAGCTCATTTACATGTGCATTATTGGATGTGACTCCGATTTGGAAAGTCGTTGTGAGAATCACATTTGTTGCTATGGTATTCTTGGTTTTGTTGGTCTTACTCGTTATCATGAAGATTTACCAACGTATAAGAGAGAAATTTAGACAACGACCAACAGGCCATTTGATCATCAACAAAGGAAAAGGGTTTACTGATCGACTTCTGGTGGCTATCTTTGAAATCATACTTTTGAGTTATGCAGTTATTACAAAATCAGTGTTTACTTTGTTGACTTGCGTGGATGTTGGGGATAAACAAGTTTTGTTTATTCAAGGCAGCATTAAGTGCTATCAATCATGGCAATACATTTTGGTGGGTGTTGGTTTGTGTTGGGTAATACCATTCTGCTTGTTCGTAATTTTGCTTCCAGCCCAACTTCAAAAGAGAACAATAAGCAAGACAGGTGTCTTCGTTGGTATCACATTCCCCTTGTTCTATTTGTTGCATACTTCATTGGTGACGCGTGTGTCGAAACAGCAGCAAGAACAGCAGAATCCATGTCGTGTGACAGAAAGCATCCTTAAACTCCTTTCAGGGCCATTCAAGAGCAAGTGCAAACACCAGATTCGGTGGGAAGGAGTTTACCTCCTTCGCAGGTTGATCCTCGTTTCGGTCAATTCCTTCATACAAGATCAAATGTACAAACTATATTCGATGTTACTGATACAAGTTTTATTCTTATTGCACCATGTACACATGAGACCATTTAGAAACAAGCTCCTAAACGCAATTGAAACAATATCATTGACCATCCTGATAATGTTGAACAGCGTGAAAACATTTGCAGTGTACGATACAAAACATGGGTTGCATGAAGAGGGAGCTGATTTGCTTCTGTTAAAGATATTTTCATGGACTGAATTGGTGCTAGTTCTATTTGCTCCTCTTGTGACATTCCTGCTCGTAGGAGTTTTGATCATTGTTAAAAGTTTTATAGCCATCTTTAAAATTCTTAAATGCTTATACCGTCAAGCATATTTCCACAGAGCTGCATTTTCTACTTGAGCGAAGAGTGCTCGAGAGCATTTTGCGTTTGAGAATGAAATAAATTGATTACCATTGAGCAAAATTTTCTACTTTGCTGCTACTTTTTGAAGAAAAATATGGCTGCTGTAAACGACAACAACATAAATCCATTGAATTCGTCATTTCATAGAGTACTGAATAGTGATTGGCCATTAGCATAGACTATGTAGAGAGCAAAATAACGCGCTGCAAAATTCGAACGAGTTTAGCTTTTTTCTGGCTCACGAGCACCTCATGAGCATAAGAAATATCTGGGTCAGCGATGTTTTCGTTTTAACGCACATGCTTCGCAGAAATGTTCCCGAGCATTTTCCGCTCAAGTGGAAAATGCAGTTCCATGGAATAAGCCTTTAGGTAATTAGAGCAGGTTAGATGTGCAGAGATGACCTTCACTTTGTTTTATTCTATGGTTTTATACATTTCATTCCAATGAAAATTTACAACAAATATCATTATGCTAGGTGCGTCAGTTTACATAGTTTACATTATTGAGCAAAATGATTCACATATCATGACTCGAAGCAACAACTTAACTTCATTTTCTATTCAAATGTCTCCAAATGTTGTTAAAAACATCCAATCTAGAGCAACTTTCTGCAATTGAGCAAAATCACACGTGCAAAATCTGTTCTCGAATGTATGCAGTGAATCGAATCGCTTTATTTTATATTGCAAAACCTATCGATGCGACGTCTGAGGAGATTACTTGCGTTTGCAGAGAAAGACGGAACCAAACCATTTGCAGAAAGTTGCTCAAGATTGGATGTTTTTAAACAAAAATTGGAGACATTTAAATAGAAAATGAAGTAAATGGATGCTTCGAGTCATGGCATTTGTTTGATTAATCGGTAGAAGGGATGCTCCCCTACTGTTTGTAGCATTTCCCCGTACCATGCCCATACATATTTGCCCAATTGAAAGGGCTGGCCCCGTCCTCCCCGTCCTGTACCCATGTAACAGGTCCGTAGGAAGCGGAGGGCAGGGAGTCATTCAAGCCCCCCAATATTTTTGAAAACAATGGTGCTACGTCACAAGCATCAACGGGAATGGAAGCATATAAAAATGGCTCAAGTCGCTTGCGATAAAAATCAGATATCAGTATTTCCTGTTGACGTAGATCAGTTACCCAAATATGGTGCGGCACATGTCACGGCCTATTGTATTCTTACATTGGTAAAGTTATATCTATCAATGGCTTGGCTTAGTTATATGTGCTTGGATTTCTTTTAATTAGATATATTGTTCTCTATTGTTTTAAGCACAAATCCCCCAAGTCAGCTGCTGCTTCCTACCGCCCTGCATGTAATAAAACGAATTTTGCACTATCGCTTAGTGGTACATACCTGCCTAGTATATGAGTCAAATCTTTTAATAGGGCACAGGGAAACCCGCAAATCTTTTGAATTTCACGTTTATAAGCCAATGATATCGTCGTATTCCGATCACATGACTGAAAATAAGGCTTTCGAAATAAATTTTCGAGTACCTTCACGAAAATAAAATTGGATATTCGAGTAATAAAGATACAGAGCTGGTTTTACCACGAATCGATTCGAGAGGCCCCACTCCACATTTGTTTTTCTGCATGTGGTTAAAAGCTCGTCAGGGATCGGCGTTACATCGAGTTTCATTCCTTCGAAAATTGGCCTATGTTCAAGAATTCTTCAGGAACGCTACAAATAAGATATAGCTTTCAAAATTTCACACGTTACGTGAATTATGTCCAGAAATAACATGAAAATATTTGTTCTTGTGATTTTCGAAAATCCTAGACGAATTAAAGCTATTTGCTGCGAAGAAAGCTAATGGGCCTACCTTCACCCGCCGCAGAATCCCAGTAATCGGCATTAAATCACTCTTTTTCGCAATAATAACCAGCGGATACATTAACGAATAACTTCACCGCAAATCCAATTTCTTTCCGCCATTTGATAATCGATAATTTCAATAAAATGGGACACGACTTTACAGCTTCTGCAGCAAACCGTCCAACTACCGTCGATTCAAAGTTTTCTTGTTGCAAACACGTTGGAAGTCTTGCAAGACTTGCATAAAACAAAAGGTTTTGCAAGACTTAGGTCTTCCATATGACACAGCAAAATGATACCTTCGAAAATAGATTGCACACTCCTAAAGTCTTTCTATCGTTGCATATCGTTGCAAAATAAAGAGAAAATAAAACATTTCTCAAAGATTGCAAATTTCTTTGTCACATCGGAAAAGTACATAATTTGTGTAAAGAAATTTCCCCTGCAATCTTCTATTCTCAAAGGTGTACAATCTATTATCAATGGTAACATTTTACTGTGTCATATGGGAGATCTGAGCCTTGCACAACCTTTTGTTTTATGCAAGCTTTCCTGGTGTTTGCAACAAGAAAACTTTGAATCGACGGTAGTTGGACGGTTTGCTGCAGAGGCTGTAAAGTTTTGTCACATTTTATCGAAATTATCGATGATAAAATGGTGGAAAGAAATTGAATTTGTGGTGAAGTTATTCTTTAATATATCCGCTGGTTATTATTGCGAAAAAGAGTGATTTAATGCCGATTACTGGGATTCTGCTGCGGGTGAAGGTGGGCACATTAGCTTTATTCGCAGCAAATAGCTTTAATTCGTCTAGGATTTTCGAAAATCACACAACTTGCATGTTATTTCTGGAAATAATTCACGTAACATGTGAAATTTTGAAAGCTATATCTTATTTGTAGCGTTCCTGAAGAATTCTTGAACATAGGCCAATTTTCGAAGGAATGAAATTCGATTTAACGCCGATCCCTGATAAGATTTTAACCAAATGCAGAAAAACAAATGTGGAGTGGGGCCTCTCGAATCGATTCGTGGTAAAACCAGCTCTGTATCTTTATTACTCGAATATCCAAATTTATCTCGGAAGCCTTATTATCAGTCATGTGATCGGAATACGACGATATCATTGGCTTATAAGCGTGAAATTGGAAGATTTGCGGATTTCCCTGTGAAAGATTTGACTCATATGCTTACCTGCCTACCTATACTGTACTTTTAGAGAGCTCCTCCTCACTCAAGCCAACGTTGATGTGATATGAACTATTTTCAGTTTCATTCCGTCTTGTGTAATTTTGCTTCTGTTATTGATTTGCGTGTATCAGAATGTATATGAAATGAACTGTTTTCTTTGTATATTGCATTTTTTTTACATCAAAACAAATGCACTACCATGGACCGATCATTGATCAATTGATTAATGATTGCCTTGACAACATTGAATGAAAACAATTAGATAAATGAAAGCGAGGTTGTCAACATTTTTTCCAGACACAACATGGTGGACCGAAGCCTGAATATTTTTGCGAAGATTGATGGGCAGAAATGACTCATATTCTTGCAGATAGGGCCTACCCTGCCCATATAAAACAAAGAGTGGAGAGAACGAATCATCGTTATCGCCAAGCCCTTGACGAGTTGAGGGCAAGGCAAAGACCAGGGGGAATAACACCAGAAGAATTTGACACGATCAGATCTCTTTCAAGACAATCTTGGTTTTCAGAATGTGATGAACAAGATCCTTATAAAAGTGGATTTCAAACAACTTACTCCTCATTTCATCATCACAGAAAAGAACCAGATCTAGATGGAGCCAAATGCAGATTAAAGTCCAGGCCAGCTTCTCCGACCAGAAAGAACAATCCACAGCCTCCCAGGTATGTTTTGATACAAAAAGTGCGTTTTTAATTGTCTTTGTTTTTACTTGGGGGGGGGGGGCTCCAGTGCCAGAGCCAAGAATTGTGGGAAGACAAGGAAGATGATTGTCTTGGGCGAAGGCCCCTGGAAAATTGTCAGGGCTACGTACACCCCAGACTGATAAGTTTGCAAAGTGCGCACGGAAGATGCGCGCCTGGCTATTGTCTTAAGAAGAATGGTTCTATTGTTGTTCCTTTGTTATACATGAAATTGCGCGCGGGAGATCTAACGACATAAATAGCAGTCTGGCGTACGCCCCCTTTGCCCTGGGAAATGCCTTTTTCATTGCTGAGAAAAACACCTTTATTTGTCTTCAAACTTTAATATCAAACTTTACTGATGTAAATATATTGTAAACAGTTGATAAATTATAAATCACCCCCAGCCCAAAGCAGATTAAAAGAATCATTGTATCAACAATTTTAGTATGGCATTTCTTAATTATCTTAATCCATCGTATCATCCCTTCAAATTTAACACTACAAATTTGGTATTGTCAACTACAATTAGTCTGTAATTTGTTTTTTATCGTATTGTACTGTACGAGCAGAAATAGTGAATTATTTATTCAATAATGGGCTGCCACAACTGTAATATTGTATGGCACTTGGGTAGCAAAGCATGCTAAGTATAGCTTCCAAATCTTTAACTCGGCGTAAAAAGGTGGGTGTGAAATTCTGCGATCTATTTCTTCTGATTGAGTGGCTTCAAACAAACTTTAGTTACTTATCTTTAATTCTACCGTTGGACTTTTCAGATATTTTCAATATTTTTCGAAACTTCAGCGTATGTTACATTTCAACTCATTTGAGGGTGTGACGTCATCAAATTTCTAAATCATAAACCAGAAAAGTGACAGACTTTTGCTTGATACCGTATTGTAGACATACATAAACTATGGTTTTCTTCGAAATTATTTCATGTTGCTTCAAACAGTTTAGAAATTACGATGGTTTTAATTTTTTTGGAAAATTTTTCTTGAATTCTTCAAAAAGTAGAAAAGCACTCCAATTCTGAAAATATTGAAGATTTCAGAAAAGTCCAACGGTAGAATTATAGAGAAATAGCTAAAGCTTCTTTGAAGTCATTCAGTTCAAAGAAATAAGTAACTGAATTTTACACCAGCATTTTTAAAGATTTGAAACCTATGCTAGCATGCTACAACCAGAGATAGAAATGTTGATAATGAAGGCCTTCACACGCGCCTTCACATACATATCACATCATGAAATATCTATTAACTGAAAGATTTACATAAGGTTGATGGCCTTAGACAGCATAGAGCAGACAAGAACAGCTTTCCAAGCTATGGTCTAAGCCTGTGTCAAACAGGTTTTTTCTTGGACATTGACCTGCTTTTAATATGTTTAAACCAGTTTTAGCTGGTTTTTCGGAACCCAAAACCTTGAAAATGGGTTTACTTGGTTTTTTATCCAAACCTGTTTTAAATGGCTAAACCGGTTTCAACCAGTATTTAGTGGTCCCTTACCTGTTTGAAACTAAAGTTTAAACCACTGAAACTGACTTCTAGACCCCGGGGGAGGTACAAAACGTGTTTAGGGTACGTGTATGTGCCACCCATATGGGTGGGTTTTTGGGCTCAAAAATCTCTAAACAATGGTGCTTTTTCGGTAGATTTTCCATAAATATAGGGTGGGGTTGCGCTAAAATTCGCCAAAAATAGTTAAAAATTGACAGTTTTCAGCCAAAATTCATCATAAAAGTGGGTACCAAGGCAAGTTTTGGTAATTAGAAGAGCGTACCTTTCTAAAAACCGGGTGGCAAACCCCCGTCCATCCATAAGTCATGTACCCCCCGGGTTCTAGACTCAGACCTGTTTGAAACGGGTACTGATTTATCTGGGCCGAAACCTGTTTTAAACTGGTCAAACTAGGTTTAAACTGACTGCATATTGTATCCATACATGTTTTAAACTGGTTTAAACTGGTTTAAACTGGTTTAAACTGGTTTAAAACTGTTGCTCAATTTCCAATTTCATTTGAACGACAAATTTTTAATCTACTACATTTCTACTTGCTTGAACGATTTGATAGATAAAGAATGAAAATAGCTCCTAACAAGTTACAGGGGCTAGTACTGAAATTATGACAGTAAAAACGAAATGAAGCCAAAAAAGTGGGAAAGAGTATAAATTTCCAAGATGCAAGACCCATGTTTCTATCGATGTTCAAAATTTGAGACCAAAATCATGAAAGAACATACCCTTTGGGGTGGCACATCCAAAGTACCCAAATGTATCAAGTGCAAATGAATACACCAATTCAATATACAGCCTCGTTTTGGAAAATATTCAAAATTCTTTGATACGAAATTTTAGAGTCCGAATTCGGATTTAGCACTCAAACTTTAGTCTTACTGCAAGTTTTCATGTTACTATCGGTAGTAATTTTGATTTTATGGCGATGCAAAGTTTGAAAACCTGTAAGGGATTTGACCGCGAAAATGACTCAGGGTGTAAAGTTTCACCCTGAACGACTTTTCACGGTCAAATCCTTTATAAGTTTTTAAACTTTATATTGTCATAGAATCAACATCACAGTCGCCATCAGTTCAAAAACAAGAAACTAGACTAAAGTTTGGGTGCTAAATCCGAATCTGGGCTTGAAATTTTCATATGAACAATAGAAAGAAATTTTGATACATTTCCAAAACGAGGCTGCTATATTGAAGAGGTGTATTAACATTTTGTTCCCTTCTACAGCAAAGTTGTAACTCTTCGAATGAAAGAAGCTCCTGGATTTGAGCACAATAGTGTCAGTCTTCCACAAGGTGCATACAAAGGTATGAAAACTTGAAACTGATTTAGGCTAGTCTAGTATCATGTAGCACAGCCCGGGGGCAGCTATCTCCCTAAAACTGCTCAAAATACTATATATGGAAAGGTGAAAGTTACAGCACCAAATTAAAGCTACCACCATATTTGACATATCATCAATAACAATATGGCAACAAATATTTTATACTGTGTAAGTGTTCCATTGTACTAGATATGTTGATGATTCGTAAAATTTGATAAAAACTATTTGTTTGACGGGAAATTGAAGTTAGGAGGAATTTAATCTTTATATTTGACACATTAAGCTAATTTCTGAAAGTTTTGGAATTAAGAAGTTGCTGAATTTTCAAGAGAGTTATCCTCCATTGCCGAGCATGAGATTTGAAAATCTTCAAAACATCAAATCTGCTTTTTCAGAGCTCTCGACTGCTTGATTCCTCGCCAAAGAACAGCGGACTAGTACTGATTTAAGAGTAAGGATCATGTGCTGACCAGACGTTTGAGCCAGTGGATTGAACCCCATTAACAATGAAAGAGATAGAAACTTCTTTAGAGTAAATAGGTTACCTTATTCGCCAAACTATTACCTTAAATAGCCTTATAATTGTGTTGCGGCACGGCTGAAATGCTTTGTCCTTGCGTCAAGTTTTGCAAGGAAAAATCACAACAATCCGGCAATAGACCTTTTAGCTATTATGAAAAGAATTAGAACCAAACGATATTTTGCTACATTTTTTGGAATGTTCGAATTGTGGTTTGCCACTTGATCGAAGCTCGCGTATAAAGATGTATAAAAATAACGCTCGATCCAGACCCTTTTGTAGAATAGCTAAAAGGTTAATGAGGCTAAGAACGATTGCTTTGGAAAATCGGGTGAGTCAAAAAACTGGCACCTTTTGAAAAATCATCAAAATCTGATTTTGTTAATGGGCATTTGCGTAATAAGGCTGAAATTAATTTTGGACCTATTACAAAGTTTTGAAATAGCTTACGAATTGTGGGAATGTATGATTTTACCTTACAAGCGCAGCGACCTGATTTTATAAGCGTATTCTAGGATCACAACCAATGATTATCTAATTACATATCAATGCCACATGGATGCAATGTTGACACAAAGTTGCCGCAAAATGACACAAAAATTCTTCTCTTGTTCTTGATGAAGTTCTTATGTCTTGTACGACTAACAGGACTCGACTTACTATATGAAATCACAAATTATAGATTGGCCCAGCAAAGAGTACACATGTTTGGTTGGGCCCAGCGATGAGAATTTATGTTCAATCAATGACTAATCAATTTAAAAATGCTCCTCGATAGTTAACTTGAACATACATATTTAATTTGTTGATACTGATGCTTTTAGAGCTAAAATATTGATCTTGAAAGTTCAAGTTTGCTTCCACGTCCAAACCAGAGCTTTGACCTTTTGGCCTAAGCAGATTCCTGAAGCACATCGAAGCTTAATCTGTAAAAGTATGCAAATTTGGAACCAACCGAGATCTGTAGATTTGATCTGGAACACCCAGTATATACGATACTATTACTCAAAGTAAGGTTTTTCATACCATCATTTCATCGTCCCTCTCCTGGAAGAACAAGTAGCAACCACAGCAAATCAGATCAGTAACATAAGCAAAGGTTGGTGATTTTCCAAAAAGTGCACGTAATTTACTCACCTGATAGTAAAATTAAACAATTCACAATGTCTGTTTTAAAGTCACTAATGTAGTATGCCTTGCTCACTCAGTTGGCCAACGATCTCCCAAAGAAGCAATATACACCGAAAAAAGGTTATATAACAGTGCACCGACACAGACGCAAGCAGGGAGATGGGTATGTATTCATTTTTGACTGTCTGCGCCCTTTTATCGAAAGCGACTAATAAATCTGTTTAGGACCATATCCCTGGGACAAATGCTACTGTTTAGATCGAGAGCGTCAATTTACCATCACTCTGCTGCGAGCATTTTTGATTTATTATTATTTTAACTTTACAACAGGTTTCTTTTCATGTTGGTTTTCAGGCGGACTTGCTCTATGTTTTGCTCTTGATCAATAAATAAACGGGAAGGGAAAGGGAGAGGGCACGGGTAAGGGAAGAAGAGGAAGAAACGAAGAAAGAAAGAGGGAAACTTCTCACTTTCTCTTTTTCTTTCTTCTTCCTCTTCTCCCCCTCCCGTTTGTTTATTGAAAGAGCGAGACTTAGAGCAAGTCCAGTTTTCAGCCTGCAATGCTGTCAAATGTATCAATCATAGATCAGAAACACCACAGACTTCTGCTTGCCACCGCATATAGACATTCGTGAACTGTGGTTTTCTTGAAATTCTACATTTACACTCAGAGTATCTTTGGCACGGCACATATAAAATCTGAAACGCGTACCATAAAGCCTGGTTTCTATTTCAAAGTTTTCTGTTCTTTATTGCTTTTTGGTTTTATGCTGCACGTTTAAAACCAAAACGAAGTTCGTGAGCAGCCAATGGAAACGTACTCCAAAAACCAAAACGAGCAACAACGAGCAGCCAAAAGCAATGGAAAGTAAATGGACACACTCGCCTAAAACCAAAATAAACAACAACGAACAGCAACGAACAAGAAAGATCATTTTGAAGACCAGCAATACAAAACCAAAATGAGCAATATAGAACAGCAGGGTGGCGCCAGGAATCTTCCAACAGAGGGGCTGGAGCTTCCGACAGGGGGGCTAAAATGGCTAGAAAATGATGATAATGATGATAATGATTTATGAAAACGAATTGATGTTAAAACTAACTACCAACGTTTTCCTACGCCCTAGAGAAGCATAGCTTATCGAGTCTAGGGCGCTTACAATAATAGCAAAACCTAACAACAGCAATTTAAAACATTAACTACAAGTACCATATGATTAGAATATAACGTGTTTAAATGCAATAAAAATTACTTGAATACAACAGCGGTTAGATATGAAAAAAGTAAAATTATAATGATTATGATAATGATAGTAATACTGCAATAGAATATAATAAGGATAATCCATAGATTGACGAAAAAGGGAACAAACTTATATTTCTATCCTGAAGCTACAGTAAACCAGAATAAGAAATTAATTAAAGGTAGGAGCCTATTTGATACTCTTTCAGAGCTTTAAGATAGCTTGTTAATGCCTGTATCTTTCTCAAATGAGGGGGCTGGGAATTCCACAATTTTGCTCCTTTTACAGAGATGGCACAATTGCCAAATCGAGTTTTGATTTTTGGCACTTGGAAAAGATCACTGTGTCTCGTTTCGTAGTTATGTAAGCTTGATCTTGTTTGAAACAGATTTTGGAAGACTGCTGGTAGTTTATCTTTGTTATTTACATACATATGCATCAATTTCAGGATTTTATGTTCATATTGGTCAGAGATTTTTAAAACTTGGAAATCTTTATGTATTTCATTGGTAGAGGCAAGCCTCCTTTTGTATTGCAGGATTTTCAAAACTCTGTTTTGGTGTACTTGGCTACGCTGAATTAACTTTTTGGTTGCATCACCATAAATTTCGATAGCGTAATCTATTCTAGACTGGATAAAAGCGTTGTATATAGACTGCAGACAGTTCTTTGGAAGAAGGTGACGAATTTTTCGGAAGATAGAGGCGTAACGGTTAACTTTGTTTCCTAATTCATCTATGTGCTTTTCCCATGTAAGTTTTTCATCAATGATTAATCCTAAGTATCTGACACTGTCAGATTTTTGTATTACATCACCTATACGAACATCGGGAGTATTCATGACTAATTTCTTTTTTGGAGAATATACGCAGTAAGTTGTCTTGTCTACGCTTAGCTTTAAACGATTAGCCTTAAACCATCTATCTATTTTTGCTAGTTCAGTGTTGGTGTTTTGGATAAGATGGGTAATGTTTTCATTGGCAGCAAAAATATTTGTGTCATCAGCGAATAGACGTGGCTGGAGATCTGTTGAATTAGCGATGTCGTTTACATATATGGTAAAAAGTAATGGTCCCAAAACAGACCCTTGTGGGATACCAGTGCTAATAGAGCTCAGTGTAGAGCAATTCCCACTTACAGAAGTAAATTGTTTCCTATTGAGTAGGTAACTAGAAAACCATTTATTAATTATCCCACGAAAGCCATAATGCTCGAGCTTTTTCAGAAGGATTTTGTGGTCAATCGTATCAAAAGCCTTTTTGAGGTCGAGAAAGACACCTAAGACGAAAATGCAGTTTTTATACGTCATTTTGCCAAATTTCCTTCCACAAGAACCCAAAATGTCCTCCGACGGGGGGGGGCTAGATACTTCCGACGAGGGGGCTGTCACCCCCCCTAGCCCTCCCCTGGCGCCACCCCTGCAACAGACAATATCAAATGAACAAGGGCAGATTTTGTAATACAATAGCAACGGTTGCGTTTGATTGACACCTCAATTCAAAGCGGTTAGCGACTGCAGACAAAGGAAATTCTCTCAACCATAATTTCAAAACAAACAAAGCCGCAAAAGTTTCTCTGAAACCCAAGTAGCTAGCACGCTCGTTGTGCATTCCAGAAAATGCTTTTAAGACCAAACATGAACATAGATCGAAAGAAGAAGGATATAGTAAGCAGCTTAGTATTTAGACGACAAAGTTTATCCAAACTGAGCCATTTTTTTTCGTGCGCGTACCATTTTAAACGTGCTGGATTTACCGCAACATTTTGCTTCGCCAAGGACGAATATTTTTTCATATTCACATAAAAATGTACAAGGACAAACTATAATTACGATACCACCGGCAGTAAAATGGTAAATATCTCCCCAACGGTCTTTACATAAAACAAATATAAGAAACCCAGAACTAATATAAGAAGCACAAGATAAATCAATTTAACTGCACGATTTCTTTGCAATAAGAACCCTTTTAATCTGAGCGTGAGGCTCAGCACAGGCCAGAAAGAATAGTTCAAACGGTTGGGACAATGAAGAGAATTGGAGGGTCGTTGGCCTGAATCAAGAAAATGAATTGAATGTCTTATAAGAAAAAAAGAGTTTGCCCTGCATTACTAAATTGAAAAAAATACACGTAAGCAAGTTAGGCACAAGATTTTGGGATATTTAATGAACAGGATCATATTATCATACGAAACGTTTTGTTCTTGAAATATACAAGATAGCAGACGAATATTTATACCGGTTCCAATGTGTCCCGGGGGGGGGGGGTATTTGGTCTACGAAAACGAAAATACGGGGACGTGCCGCTGGGAAATCTGAAAAGGCACCCTGTCCCGGAGTAAAATTCCCAAAAATGATACCCTGTCCCGGAGTAAAATTCAAAAAACGATACCCTGTTCTTGAGTTTCTTCATGCAAAATTGTACGCTGCCTTGGGAATTTGATAGAAATTTGATAGAAATCTATCAAAAAAGCAGAAATGTTGCCATCCAAACGATTTAAATCACATTTGCGGAGTGCCAATGGCTTACAACGACGTTATGTAGTCAATTATACAAAATATGGACCCTGCCATGGAGCCGACCACACAAAAGTGATACCCTGTCCCGGAGTAGGAATCCTGAAAATGATACCCTGTTCGGCGGCACATCCTCGTACGGAAAAATATATGAGTACCCACCCCCCCCCCCCGGGCAGTGTGCTCTATGCCGTGCCGAAATTTCGCAATCATTTGGTTGCAGGCTAGTTTTCCGTTTGTAAACGTTTAATATAATGGTCGCAGGGTAAGGGTAGATCTGAGCTTCAAGTACACCTCGTGGTATCGTATGTTTGGCATTTTTTGTAATTTTTCATGAGAATAAAAACACAAATTTTTGCAGTGTAAATGTAGCCTGCGTGCAGACTCTTGTCAGAAAAATTGAAAAGAAGGAAATAAGTAGAGTCTGCGCAACTGAGCCACTTTTCTTGTTCAATGACATCAGCATTTTTTCAACCACTGTCCCCTTCGATGAATGAAAATTAAATCGATAAAGATCTTTATTGTATATTCCAGAAGTTTGTGCTAATTTGCTTTATCCAAAGAAATTAGGGTCATAGAGACTCCTTGATGCATGAATTTAGCTCCCAGCATAAATAAGGCAAATAAAGCAGTAACTAAGGCAACTAAGATCAGAACAATAGGGGACAGACTGCTTTTAATCTCGTCTGTAGAGTCATTGCACTCATAACTTCAATGCTTTGTCAAAAATTTCCTGATTCCAAATATAAAATATTGTTTCCTTTGAAAATGTCACTTAGAAACTAACAAAGATGATTGAATTTCCCTAAACCAATGAAATTTGGTTCCTTGATTCGTGGGAACCTGTGAACAAGAAAAGTGGCTCAGTTGCGCAGACTCTACTTATTTCCTTCTTTTCAATTTTTCTGACAGAGTCTGCACGCAGGCTATGTAAATGGGGCTTTGCTTGTCTGTTCTTTGTCCCTCTTAAGAAACATTTTCCTCAAGTGTCCCATTGCAACTTCCGACAACATTGAGGGCACTGAAGTATGAGCAAGTTAAAAAATGCGATGTTATCAAAAAATTCCTCTTGGTTTTGTTTTATAGAACGATGGTGGACGTGAAACCGAAGTATCAGTATATCGATGGCTGAAACATTGTGGTGTTGAAGGTGAGCATATTTCAAAACAAAGCATAATAGGGCTCGAATCTTTGCAAACATTTAAAATCATTCGTGTAAAATGTTATTGTCCCGTTCTTTCAACGGAATTGATCAAAGGGAACTTCGTGTAATTTACCATAATCCCAGGGAGAGCATATTTGATATCATCATCATTTTTACCTAAGAAAAATCAGCAAATGGGCAGAAATGTTTTTCTTTCCGGGGGAGCGAAGCTGTGGAATAGCCTTCCAGCTGAGTCAAAGAAGGCATCCTCCCTTAGTAGTTTTAAAAGTTCTATTAAGGTTTAACTTTTCTTTCATTGTGAATATCGTATAATTATTGTAAATAGGTTTTTAGCTTTATGGTTTTTAAAGTGTAGGTAAAATTCGTTGTATATTGTAATTAAAACTTTTTTAGTTGAGGGCCCCTTGAAAATCAGCCTTTGCTGAAGGGCAACCCTCCTTAAATGAAATGAAAATGAAATGAAATTTTCAGAATTACTGCATTTACGAAATTTCCGCCAATTTTGAAGTTGTGACGTCATCAAATTGCTAAATCGTAAACCATAAGAGCTACAGACTTGCTTGCTACCATTTTGTAGACCTTCAAAAACAGAGTATTTCTTGTGTTGGTCATATTGCTTTTCCTCAATCAGTTTAGAATTTATGGAGCCTTTAAATGTTTGTCAAAGTTTCAGATACCTCCTCTTGTACATCCTTTCATCAAACTTAAAAACGCTGTAATTCTGAAAATAATCATGATATCAAAATGCTCTCTCTGGGATTATGAAAACTTACACAAAGTTCCCGTCGATCAATTCAGTTGAAAGAATGAGGCAATAACATTTTACAAATTTCATTTTACAGAAATTCGCCTTGTGGAATTAGCCTGATACTTGTGGAATCAGCCTGATACAATAACAGAAAAATATTTTATGGACTTAAATAGTCACGATTTTTCGGTCAACGTGCGTTCATTCACTATTAGGGACAGCCTGGCAGGATGGCTGAGTGGTAGCACGCTTGACTACCAATTAGAAAGTTGGTGGTTCGAGTCCCCACCCTGCCGAATCTGCTACGTAGAATGAGGAAAGTCGCCAACTCTCTGTAATTCCAGGCTAAAGGGATGACGATTTATTGTTACATCGAGACATAGAGAGGAAGGACTAGGACGCTGCTTCGATCAGCTTAAACCTACCTTCGGATGCCAGGTAGAAATGTAGAAAAAGCCTGGCAAAGTAGTGCGGGTCGCTTCGGGCAAAATTAAAATATGGCCCCCAGCCCCCATGATGATGTTGCCTTATTTCGTTCAGGGAGCGTAACGAGTCAAATATCCGTTAATCCCCTCTGATATCCCACATGCGACCAGTCCACCCCTGTTTCCTGTATTATCACCCTCTCATCGTTGATGAGCAATTACTTATTACTGACGAATTTCCTTTCCTTTCAGAACAAGAAGCTTCTAGAAGAATAACGAAGAAGTTAGAAAAGAAATCAATTTTTTCGCCTGAAGTAAACGCGAAGTATATTGGGAAACAAAACCCGAACCGATATTATCTTGGAAGATATGGAGGTGACAAAATTACAGACACAACGTACAAGGCTGCAGTGGACAGACTATGGTATCGGGAGCCTTTAAAAACGAGTTACCTTTTAAAGTGATGCACTCATTTGTTATAAGAAAGTTCGCCGTGACTTCCTTTGCATCATTCAAAGTTGATTCATTACAAGGACCCATGTTTCATTTCATTCTCTTGATTATCTGATAGCACTTTTTCGGTACTTTGTTTTAAGTGGGCTGGAAGGATTCCTTGTTATTTAAAGCCAATTTAGGCCCAATATGCATGCCACATCCAGGCATGGGACCCCTAGTTTAACGTCCCTTCCAAAGAACGGCGAAGTGAGTTGCTTGGTCAGGCATCTGTAAGATTACCCATCCAGATTTTGACTTCACACGACCGGGCATACCTTCAGTTACCCGAAGGAAACTGTATAAGCCGCTCGGCCACTCCCTCCTCTTCAATGAGACTTCAACTGAAGGTGTAGTTGCTGTTTTTAGTGCTAAGCGCTGATATCACAGGTAGAAAAGACCGAATCCATTCCGTGACACCTTGTCATGATGCTCAAATGGTGGGGCTCGTAGCCCTGTCCGCGTGACTGTTCTGGCTGCAAATTCAGAAGATTACACTACTTTGCCACAACACCTCTAACTACTTGAAATACCGGTTGAGTTGAAACAAATTTTGCGCCTTTTGGAAAATCATCAAAGTTTGATCATTTCACCGATCTTAAATAAATTTTCTGTTTGTTTATGTTTTTTTTATATAATATATTCTAAATAAAATTTACAATACAAAGTACGAACTACATTACTTACAAAATTACTCTACAATACTACTAGGACGATCAACCCCAGGGAGCAAAAGGCTGTGTCTACCCCGAGGCCATTAAATAAAGATAATAAAGGAAAAGAAACTACTTTAACTATGGGACAAAATCGGGTGGCTCATGAAGGGATGGTTAAGTGGCTACAGAAATTCACTCGAATCGACCAGTTTCATGGATAAAATGTAGCGTTAGCTCAAGAATTTGTCTATTTAGTGAAATAGGAAAATCTTTATTGCCATACAATAAAAGTTGTAATAAAGCTTCATTTGTAAGATTTGCGTATCCAAGTGGTCGTATTAATGCATAGATTTGTTTGCATTTGTTTATGCGTGTCAAGGACCGAGACAATGAAAATGCGGCATGGAAATCTGATTTTGAGCAACAGAACCTTACATAGCATCATGGTATTTTTAGCAAGAAAATTATAATTTGCATTTCATATGAAAGTTCGAGTTCTATACCACATAAAAGCTCCATCAAGTTGGCAAGAAACCAACTTGAGTGACATAGCAGTATCAAAGCTCAATCCAATGGTCCGTCGTAGTGATTTCAGAGTAGGCTTCAAAAACTCATAACTTCTAAAAGCAAAAATTCAAAGCCATTTCAAAACTGACCAATATGTCTAAAATCAGTTCGGTCCTTGACACAAATGCACGTTGAAAATTTTCGCGATTCGTGTTATGATCAAAGTTCGACGATTTTTCAAAAAATGCAAGTCCTTTTTACTCATTCGGTAAAGTGCTATCAGATTATCAAGACATAGTGCAACATATAAGGGTTTATGGAGTGAGTTGACATTCAACGCATAAAAACAGCTACGCTCTTTCCAAATGTGAAGGCCCTTTTTGGAGTCTGTTGCATAACAGATCATTGAAAATATCACGAGAATTAGGTCTTCCTTGATTATCGATTTTTCATAGTTTCTTGCATTGAAATTTGATACCTTCCCTCGCAGTTGGCTGATTGGGGCGACTTTCTTATGCAAAGTAAGTGTTTCGCTACCTAAAGTACTTTAGCCTCAGTCTAGTTTGTAAGTCCATCTACCTTTTAGTTGGACATGTAGTGTAGCATAGACAGACAGAGCAGAAACTGCGTTAAATGACGCACGCAATGCTGCATTCAGACGTTAGGAAGTGTTTTTGAAACGATAAATCAAGAGGCTGTGGCCTAAGGAAGAAAATATTAAGTGTTGGCTTATTTCAGGCTCTGTTGCAAGGAGCCAGGGGGACGACTTTTCGCCCCCATGCACGCATTTTCTGTTCTGTCGCATAGACACAGACTCGCAATCTTATTGAATGCACAGACGGCCAACCGCGCTAACTTGTGACCTCAACATTCAGGTAGCATCACGTAACAAGTAACGTGCTCGTACAGACTAATTGAAAACACAGCAAGATGGAAACGTGAGATTATTGGTAAGTAAATTCACCGGAGGCCTTCCCAGGGGGGATCGAAGTTCCCTTGTTCTTTTTCCACTTAGTTCCTTTTCCACTTGTTCCCTTGTCCCTCGTTGGACAAATTTGCTAATTCATCAATTTGTTCAGCAAAATATCATTGTTGGAAAATGTGTTCCCCTGTCCCCAGACTATTTTGACAAATGTTCCCTTGTTTCCAGCCAGACATTTTCCAGCCAGCTTTTTTCAAAGAGAGGGAGAAGATTGCAAAATGCATTTTCTAGGTCCCTTATATAAAAAAAAAATCGTACTGCCACTAACTAGCTTTGTCATGTTCAGGAACCCAAATATCGAAGTTGCATCGGTGTTTTCAGCCGAAAATTTAGATAATCTGTCCTCAAAAAGAAGATAGCACGTTTTCACTGTACCAGTAGGGTTTTGATCCGTTCTAAATTTTTTACGGTTACGGCTCCAGAACAATATTGTTCCCTTTAGCCTTCATTTTTATATTGTACCTCACCTTGCCCTCATCATGCCCTTGTCTGCAATTGAAGGCAATTTGACTAGCATGCCAATAGCCCCAAGTCTGCTAATTACCAAAACAAAACGAAACTTTAACCTTTTTATTGATACGTTACCAAAGTGTCACGAATTGGGCGTCTACACTATCCAAGACTGTTACGGATAAAACTCAGGGAGGGGGGGGGGGTACTTGACTTAAATTTGTACAAGGGTATGCAAACTAGAGAAAAAATTTACACGGCTCCAGAATTTTCCCTCCAAACGATAGCTGACTCTTTGAAAAAATTGATGAAAAGTATACTCAAAACAGAAATTCAACTGAGCAATGAGGCGATCTAACAAAATAGTCCCTTTTGACATGTTCTGACAAAATTTCCCTCTCTTAATACCCAGCGCTAGAACAAAAGAAGTGAAAAGGATACCCTGAAAAATGACACGTCCCCATCGGATAAATATGCTAAGTAGCCCCCCCCCCGGGACTAAAGAAACAAAAATGCTACGGATTTGCAAGAACAATGCAAACGGGAAGCTGATCCGTTCAACTTTTATTACGGATCCAAAATCATATCGGTACAGTGTAAATGGGGTCTAAATCTATCTCAGCCCTTGGCAAGCTCTCGAGCAAACACCAAGCTTCACCCCTCCTCGTAAATTTTACCTTGCTCTGCTTGGAAACAATTATTTTCAACTTTCAGCGAATGCTCCTCTCAAACAACGCCTGCAACGAGCAGATCCTCCTCCCAAGCAACGTCTCCCTCCCAAGCAACGTTTTCGACTGTAGCACAACGGAAATTGACTCACAGATAGAAGCAAAATCTGTCAAAGCCACTCCTTGGCAATTCTTGAACATCGTTGAAGTTGTTATTTACATAATTTGAACAGTACTTCAGAGATTTGTAGCTCTAAGGTATTATGCAAGATTAACAATACATTTACAGACTATATATTTTTGTTTCAGATATTTAAAAAACCCATGGAATAAGGATATTTAGTATCGAGCAATGCACTAACACACCATCTTATGCAACTTGTCCGTCGGATTATTTTAGTTTATTCGCATGACTAATAGATACATTTTTTTTAATATTGATTTTGTATTAATTTGAATAAATTGAGCAAACTTTTTCTGTTGCCCATCCATACAGCTATTCTATTCTTCAGATGATAATACGATGAAGGCGGGGGGGGGGGGGGGGGGGGATCTTTCAAATTTAGCATAATGGTTAGGCTCATTAGCGGACAAACTAGGAAGCTGTTGGCGGTAGCCCCCAAAGTTGGGACATTTATCGGCCTTTTTCGGGCAAAGATCCACCCCCAGTCGGGCAAAAATGTTGGTAAACAATGGATTTTCTGTCGAGCAGCCCCCTAGAAACAAACTTGTGACATTCGGAATAAAATAACAACAGATCGGCCTTTTTTAATGGTACCACGTGGATTTTTGCCATGGAGCTTATCTCGTAGTAGCAGAATGGGTGTCACCACTAATCGCGACCAGTATTGACGTCATTTGTAGAATAGTCGTTGTAACTTCGGACCATAGAAATGCTTCGGACCATCAGATTTGTGAAAGAAAAACGAACTAAAAGTAATGGTATGATGAGTGCTTTTGCTTTTTTGACAGAAGCCTTGGAGCATTTCAAGCAAACAGTATACGAAAAAGAACCAAATATTTGAAGAACTACGAGTCATAGAATCCTTGCAAAAATTCAGTAAAAATCCACACGGTACAAATATGAGAATTCTAGTACTCTATTCCTTTAATGGTCTATGAAAAACTTGAAATGTTTTATCATAGGGAGGAACCCAGCTAATCATTTTTTGGGGCTTCATGCTGACATCATCAAACCCATTTTGCAAACCTTGAAGGGCTAAAGATGATACAAGTTTAGTTAAGGGTGTCGCGTCATTTGAATTTCGTAATTGTTCTAATGGTATCCATTGGCATTTTGCAATTTCATTTGGGCATATAGTTATTTCGAAGGACAAAGGACTAAGGTGGCAAATGAAATACAAATCTGATTGGTCAAATCCCATTCGATGCTGCTGTCGAAATGTTAACAATGACTTGAATTCTGGAAAGAAAGAACGGAAATATGTAAAATATCCGCTACTGTTCACTCAGACTGTTCACTCGTAACCAAGGTAACACTCACACGATACCGAACGATAACGATTTGAAAACGGTGAAAAATGTGACAGCAGCAAAATTCTAGCTTGCGTAGAAATTTGGCAGTTGCAACCTCCCTAAGAATTTGATGCCAAATATATGAACTTATGACTATGATATGAACCTACACCTTAGAATCAATCAGAAGAATGTTCCGTTTTCATCGTTTTCAGTTGTTCACACGATGCCTTTGGTGAAGGTGAAGTTGCGGTTTTTAGCGCCAAGCGCTGGGACCACAGAAGTAGTTAAGCGCTAATCGAGTCCACGACCCCTTGTCAAGACGCTCAAGTGGTGGGCCTCTACCAGGTATCGAACCCTGTTCGCCTGACTGTTCTGGCTGCAAAGGCAGAGGATTACACCACTGTGCCACAACACCTTTTTCAAAGTGTGCCGGTTAGAGTTGTGTTTTCAAAATCTGCCGGCAGAAAATGCATTGTTTTCGTGTGAACGAGAGGCCTATCCGTAAAGTGTTCACCGTTTTCAAATTGTGCCGGTATCGTGTGAATGCAGTCTCAGACATTAAACTGAGTGTAAGAATTATAGAAAAAATAGCTCTGGATGCAAAGACCCAAAGACCCAACGAAGCAATGCACTAACAATCTAAAAGCGTTCTTACAATACGAGTACCGTAAATCCTCGAGTAAATTTGCAAATTTGGATATTCGGATGGGAGGTTATTCAACGTTAGGGGGGGGGGGCCTTAATCAAGGGCCTTAATCGCCTTTGTATTCTACAAAGAAAATTGAATTGAATCGAGGGGCAGACTTATTGAATAGTAAGGTAGATGCTTGATGGCATACTGCCATTCTAGCTGATAAAGGAATGAAGAAAGTGAAAACATGTCAATTTTAAACCAGAATTCACAAGAAAGGATAAATAAAAAGTGTAACATTGAACTATAACGACAATAAACATGATACCAAGACAAAGAATGTCAAAAGCTGTGCAAAATTCATCCTTGAGCTTATTTGTTAATCTCAGTTATGAGACGGGGTCTCGTTTGGGGGATGGGGCTCATTCGAAGGCAAGGGCTTAATGGGGTTAATCGAGAATTTCCAATAAGGAAATGAATTGTCAACTGTCACAGAATGTCGCTGTAGATCTTCCCAACGAGGATTACATTCCCAATAAACTTTCGGAGAAAATCCCTTTGATGTGGTTTGTCTTATATACTGTAACGGAGCCCGTTTGGTTGTCAGTTTTAGACCGTTCTCTCCACGTCGTTTTCGGATTTATTAGCTTAGTCTCTGTGTGCAGCAGTCCAGGCTGTTTTAGTAGAGCCATAGCTCTCCCTCCCCTAGGACCGTCGAGTGGGGGGGGTAGCCAGGGTAGTTACCAGGGGGCCCAGGGCATCTGGGGGCCCGCAAGAGATAAGGTTTGTATTTTGTCTTTGTTGTAGTTTTCTTTCAGGAACGTTTTCAGGCCCGCGGGCTCACTGAGATTCTAAATAAACTCTAAAGGCAGCGTTTTACTAGTGCATAGGAGGGCGTGGCCCAAGGATAAAAAGACGTGGTAAAAAATTGTCCCGTTTCCCCCTTTCCAGCCATCACCCTGGGACCCCGCCCCTTTCTCGACGGCCCTGCTCTCCCCTCTCGACTCTCCTCAAATGCTGGAGAGGAGCCATTGATTACTCTCCTGATATCCAATTGATGACCTTGAAATCTCTTTTTCTCTTTTCTCTCTATCCATTCATGTAGAAATAGCTGGCCTAAACATATACAAGGATTTAATGCCCTACTGCTAAAAATCTTACAGTTAGGCCTGTTGCAGTGGAAGTATGTGAAAATGAACGTCTAGAAGTGAATACCAAAGCAGAGGCATACCTGATTCTATTCCTGTTTCCTCTCTAACTTCCCGGACGGCAGTCTCACCTAAAAATGAAGCACCAATATAATTAACGCACATCCTGAACGAAAGTGTTGACTGACAGTGCACTTTCGATTTTGGCATTTTTGGGGCGGGCTTTCTTTGTGGGAATGCAACAAAGAAAACATTTAAGTATTTGCCGCTCATGTGGGTGGGATTAAGGTGCAAATTTATCCGAAACAAGGGTCATTTTTCGCCACATTTCCTTAAACGTGGGTCTGTTTTGGCTGAAATGGTGAAAAATCACCAAAGACCGATATCTTTCCGTGAAAAATTCTGCATGCGTGCAGACTCCATTGGTTTCTTTCAGAGAAGTTCCCCCTCTGGTAGAAGAGCAGAAACTTCTCTGAAAACAGTCGAGTCTGCACGCAGGCTAGACTGATAATATGTTCGTAGGTTATCGCTATTGATAGACTGATGGACGCTATAACTACGACTCAAGGCCATACGCTTCCAGAAACGGACATGGCCTAAATCACCTGCTATTTTTTCTCGAAACCACCGACCCTAAAACGCTGCAAAAAGTGGTTTTCCTGCCTAAAGTGCTACACTGCAAAACAAGCTATCAGTACTTAGATGAATGTTTCTTCGAGCTATCAAAGCAAAAAACTCCGAGCTGTAAGTGATATTTTGGTTGTTTGGGGGGCAAAAGATCTTGTAAATTAGCTCGCTACCTTGAGATTTTGGCAGGAATCTTTTGCCGTTTTGAGAAGAATTTAGCAATAAGGCCCTCACTGGAGCGACAACAACAACATCAATTCACTTCAATTAGATGAGAGTAAGTTGAGGGTCCTTGTGTAGTGAGGCTACACACAGGCTACAAAATTCAGCAAGACCGAATTATATCTTTGCCGCTGACCGACAGGACCGTGCGCCCCCGCAGTTAGTTGGAATCTATGAATCTGGAAAGCTGCCAGGAAAACGAACAATAGATTTTCGAAGATTCCCGACTCCTGGGAACTGGCCTATTGTCTTCGGTACTTGGCCAAATACACAGGTTGGAAGTTGAAAATTACTTGGACGAAAGCTGAAGTTAATCAAACACTTTAAAATGCTCCAAAAACGTGGAATAAATATCGTGTGGTGATTGTCAAAAAAGACGAAGAATTCAAGGATTTAATGTTTTGCAAAATGCTCCAAAACTGGCCGCAGCCTTTTTACCATCATCTCTGAAATCCTTCTCCAAGATCTGAGCAACATTTTGAGCCAGGTGAGCTATTCGGGAAAATAGGGGATCATACTGCAATTTTTTGATCGAAGTACCAGTGATCTTCACATTGTTATCGGCCTAAGTATTTTGATCTGCCAAAGTAAACCCTCCTAGTGTTCAAAATCCTTGATATAGACAGGCAGTCAAATTATTTTTGAAGAGGTAGATACTTTGTTGTTTATTTTATTGAATTGCAAGCCTATTTGACTCTTCTGAGCCTCACAAGTTAAGAAATTTCAAAGTTCTTTTATTTTGGTTCAAAAATAGTGTGGAAAAATTGATTGAATTTCCATGTAATTTGCAAAAAATCTAGCCGCAGCTTTAGCAGGAAACTTTTTGTATCGATCGAAACTTTATTTGGCTGTCAGAAAATCGTATTGGTACTGCCGGGGAAATAGGGGATGACATCGTAAAAATTAGATAGCAATTTGTAATTTGATGGTCAATACGGATCCACACCATATTGGCCTAAGTGGCCACACTTTATAAGAGTAATGATATGAGTCCCTATTGAGCAAGTGATATCTGCAAATCAAGGAACGCAGGGAAACAAGGGACGAAATGTCATAAGTCTAATGAAAGTTTGAAAATGGGTATGAAGAAAGATTTTGGCAATTGGAACTGGGTATCTATCTGAAAACAGAGAAGCAGATCCACGCTCAAAATATACTGAAGTCACGGATTCCTCCGACTGTTATCACAAGGCTTACGAAAGAAATATCTATGTAAAGGTATCCAGTTATAGTTCTGATGGTCGAGGCTATTTTCCCGCTTTGCATTATATCAGAAGGCACGAAATACGGACAGTATGTTGCAATGATAGATAACACTATTAGTTATTTCTAGGATCTTACTTATATCTTCATTTGGCTCGGCAAAACCTCCAGGAAATTTCCACATATTCGTCTGTAAGATGAAAAGTTTTCGATGACAAATAAATCGACAGAATTTCTACAGTAGGAATGTTGGGCCAACTTGTAAACAATGAACAATAAGTACCAAACAAGCAAACGTGCGATGATAAATGGTACATTAAACGGTAAAATACCGGGTGTCCCGATAAAAAGTAGTCCCGTTTAAGTCCATAACCTGCTCGATTATCAAACCTATCATAAGATGTTCTTTCTAATTCTTTTTCCAATAATCCAAATATAAGTAAAGATGATAAAATGTTCGTTTCCATAACTCAACGGCTACACAGAATGATGATAGGCCAAAAAACCTTATTCTAAATCTCTAAACCGAATATCCTGTTACATGGGCACAGGAAAACTGCAGCAACTAATGCGTGCTTTCGTATTATCCCATTAATAGCTATTGTCCACTTGTTTGGATGTTCTGTGATAGAATCATTAATCAAAGAATAAATCACATTCATGAAAGGGCTTTGCGCACCGCACAAAAAGATTACGAACATGACTTTGGTTTTCTCCTGGAGCAGACTAATTCAGTGCCAATCCATTAAGAAACCTACAGTTGCTCATGACTGAGATTTAAAAGAAAATTGATCTAAATCCAACTTTTGTGAGAGATATCTTCACGCAGCGAAACACTACTGGCTACAACTTAAAGTTAGTTGACGGAGATAAATAGCTAACTCAAGAACTGCATATGCAGATCTAAAATTAGCCTATTGTATTTGATTCTATCGACACGTGCGAGCATATGTTTTCACAAGGGGAGCAATTACGTGCGTAGGCGTTTCTTTGTCCTATTTATAGATTGCCTCTACTTAGCTCCGTCAACTAACTTTAAGGCATGGGACCGACGCAATGCTTCCAAGTACGCACTACATCCTTTGGAATCGAGACTGCAGCCTTCCTTGGAAATAGAATGCGGCAGCTGTTACCACACGAGATAAAAGACTCCAGTACCCTTCTAATTTTCAAAAAGCAAATAAGGTGCTGGAAAGGTGATAAATGCAATTGTAGGCTTTGTAAAGTATATGTACCACAGGCTGGGTTCATAACAGGATAGACATTTTTGACGTTCCTGTAATTAGAGTTAGATAAAAATATATTTATATGATACTTTATCTGTGCTTCATATTGCATACTATTTTCTTAAATTGAATTTGTAAAGTATGTAAATAAAATAGGCCTTAATTAGCTGTAAAGTTAGCTGTTGTTTTGTTTAGCCTTAGCCTGTGAACGGCAAAATTTTTCCCTTTTTGACGTTCCTGTAATTAGAGTTAAATAAAAATATATTTATATGATACTTTATCTGTGCTTCATATTGCATACTATTTTCTTAAATTGAATTTGTAAAGTATGTAAATAAAATAGGCCTTAATTAGCTGTAAAGTTAGCTGTTGTTTTGTTTAGCCTTAGCCTGTGAACGGCAAAATTTTTCCCTCCTCCACAGTTCCCCTGTTTTTTCAAATTTGTTCCGGCCGTTCACAGGCTAGTTTAGCCTACTTTGTAAATAAATCATTGATGATGATGATGATGATTCTGAGCTATTTTTTAAGTAACATCGTAAATCTTCCCTAAGAGCCATTATTTTGAGATTTTTCATTGTTCTTTTGGTCTACAATGATAGTTTGTGCTTCTTTCTGACATTTTTGACAAAACTAGATGCTTAATACAAAAAAGACATTGATTTGGTAATCATCAGTTCTTTTTGCAGTATGCTTCAAAACCAGGCAGCGTATGATTTTGAGCTAGATTTAAACAGTTGTTGCATGAGAGAAATGAAGTCAAGCACACATACGAAAATTGATCCAAACCATTGCCCTGTTCACATGCTATGAACATGAATTAAAAATGTCCCATCAAAAGCAAGCAGAAAGCAGTGTGCACACAATCTAAATCTGATTGAAGGTGTTGTGGCGCAGTGGTGTAATCCTCTGACTTTGCAGCCAGAACAGTCAGGCGGAGTGGGTTTAATACCCGGTAGGACCCCACCATTTGAGTGTCATGACAACGGGTCGCCGACTCGATTAGGTCTGCTCTATTTCTGCGATCCCAGCGCTTGGCGCTGAAAAACGCAACTTCACCTTCACCTTCAATCTTAGATGGAGTATCAAAATGTTTCCTCACCTTTCCCTTGTCCTGAACAACAAGTGCTTCACCATTATCCTCATTTAACACAAGACCTGCAACAGGAAATTGCAACTTAAATTCTATGGTTGCTTTGTGACGCTTTAACCAAAGTGAAATTACGATCAGCTTCAATAATTTAAGTAAATCTCCAATCCACTCCACCGAGCAGCAAGTTGCCATTTTGCGAAGCCTTGCAAATAATTCTTCACAATCTACGTAGATCTGAAAAGCGCAACGTTGCCCTCAATGCTGGATTCACAAATTATTTCAAACCTGTACCTTGATTGCAGAAAAGTGGATTTACGGTAGCACGAATCATTGGTTCCTTAAATCAAGAAATAAATTTTAATGTATTTTGAACGATGAAGAACACTTTATGTTATAATTAAAGGCACTGAGTCCGCATAAATAGCGCGCTGATGACCAATATCAACTTCTTTTCAATCATCAAACAAAAGTTGTGATTTAATCGCTATTGAAATTAAACCAAAGAAATTCCCGAGGATAATACAAGGATTAAGAAGCCTTTGGTCTCCACTGCTAATGACTTTGGCCCTATTATGCGATAACAAAGGGCCGTCAGCAGTTTGTCAGCACAATTCAGGATAGCGTTAACGCTCAGCTATTTATATGGACTCGATGCCTTTAAGGTGAAAAGTACAGTACTTCACCTGAAACCCCAACAGTATGAAACGCATAGAGGGGCATTTTGTCATCTTCTTCTGTAGGAAGCCACCTCTTCATCATTATGTAATCATGTTTGGCATGGTGAAGCTTGAAGTCAGCTGAATATAAATCTGCAACAACCCAACTTTGTTCCACTGGAATTTTCACCCAAATTCCTCTTCTACCTTCTGCTATCCATCTTTTAACATGTTCTGCATTCAACAAAATATACACATTACACTATTATTAGAAAGGATTTTCATAAATGCCTTATTTCATCACAGAAAAATATGTGCAACCCATATGGGAATCAGCTTTTAGTGCAGGGTTGTATAAACATGGGTCTTTTTGACCAGATATCTTTATTGGTCTGGTGAAAAGATTTTGAGTTTTCTGACCTCAATGCAAATAAAAATGTTATCAAGGTCTCGTCATTAAAACTCTGTCCTAGTATATATATCACCAAAGGGAAAATACAGGGGCATACTGTGTGTGGATAATAATTAGGACAGGAAATGGGGTCAATTTTCCAGATAGGTTTGTCATGATATGAACTTTTCTAGATTGACATACTTTGAAGTTCTGTTCTACAATAACAAGAAGACAGTAGAAAGATTTACTCTTTGCACAACTCATCACTTGCTTTGCACTGAGAGAAAATTTGAAATGGCTTGTTGCAAAAACCCACCTGTTAACTGAACAGGGAACATTTTTCTATCAGTATTTGCAGTGAGAATAGTCCCAAGATCAAGGATTATGCTGTTAAACCTTGACAGTTTCCATGTCCATTCCAAATTGCCCTCAGTTGAGAATTTCCGGCAAAATGCAATATTTGAGGTCTTCTGTGAAAAGACTATTCTTTCTCTGGCACCAGTTGACAGTGATGAATTTTGATCAGACGAAATAAATCTCTGTTTCAAGTGCAAAAAAATTGGCGGAACAAGATTTTTCCCATCATGTAGACCTCTGCTTGAACACTTGCATACAAGTTGTTTCTTTACATTCCCTGCAATCAGTCGCTTGGTAAATTCCATGTCTAAAATAAGATGATTAGAACTGTTTACAGTTTCTTAATTCAAAAATTCAACCCAGAAGTAATTGTATGAAAGGATGGGAATCAAATATCTTGCCTTTTGATAAAGGTAAGAGGCCCCATTCCAGAGACGTAGGAACCGGGTGTACTGGGGGCACGTGCCCCCTCCCAAGATTTTGCAATAAACAAAGAAGTGCCCTTTTTATTTTCACGAAGTGCCCTTTCAGGGTAATGAAAAAGTGCCCTTGAAGTGTCGTGCCCCTCCAAGTTTGAGTTGCTTCCTACGTCCCTGCCCCATATTCAGCTACATCTTCATGGACCAACAAGCCTAAATCTTAAAGTAAATCAACAGGTTTAAAAGCAACTTAGCTAGGGGGACTGAATACATCAAAACATAACCTATTGCATTTGACGTTCTTGATCGATGGACACAAAAGGAAGATTAATGGCGCCTGCCGTTCTTTTGTGCCATATGTTTAGATTATGTTGCTATATCTCTGTTCATTTACTTTAACTGGAACAGTTAGCGATTAATAAATGGAAAAGCACGGGAAAAGACAACAGTGTGCAATTTAACTGAGGGAGTGATGGGTGAGTGAGTGATGGGCATTATATTTTGGAGGAGGGAGTGAGAAGATCAGAAACATCATGGCAAAGAGAAAGATGATATGGAATATAATATGGTTGTATATGGCCCTGCCACAATATGTGGTGTGTTGGAAGAATCTGATCAAGCAGCTTCACAAAGTGCAATAATATATCTAAAGTCTATAAATTCATGATTGCTTCAGATTGGAAACTCAAGATACAATTAAATGTTTTTAAGAACAGGCATGAACAAACATGTGAACAATAGTTTTTCAAAATTTCTGCAACAAAGTGCTTGTTGTATTTTATGAATGGTGGTAAAGCTGCCCTTAATAGAGATGGGTAAACAAAATAATAATGCATGTGTACAGTGTGTATGAGCCATGGGGGGGTTCTTCCATAGTAAAGGTACCTGGAGATGTGCCGCGAGCAAAGGTATACTTTTTCGGACTTCTAGTCTGGCCTACAACGGTCTAGCCAAGGGTATCATTTTTGACAATATTGGTCTAGCGAATGGTCATGATATCATATTTGGTACAAATTTGACAATATTGGTCCAGGAAATGGTCAAAATTGGTCTAGCCAAGGGTACCATTTTCGTAAAAATTGGTCCAGAGAATGGTCAAATTGGTCTAGCCAAGGGTACCATTTTCATAATTAAATTAGTCTAGCCTACGGTACCATTTTGAAAATGCTCGCGGCAGACCCCTACCCATAATTTGGCCAAGAACCATAATTTGGCTCATCTGCTGGCAGCAAAAAATTCTCATAAAGAAATGAGTGCATCATTTGCGCAATTTTGTAGTTTACAAATTGTTTGTTGTGAATCAAGAGACCTTTTGGTTTAAAGTCTGAAAAGGTAACCTTGAATTCCATCTGAAATTAAATTTAAGCGCATTCACGAAAAGTATTCTTCAAAGGAACGTCAACAACAACAACATAGGCCACAGTTTAGGCCCTGTTTGGGGAGAGAGATGATTGGCATGATGAAGACAGGTGTAAAATATCAGACATCTCTTTCAAAGTTAAGTAAGTAGCAAGTTAATATCAACTTTAACCATTTGCTAACTCACTGCCAGTATTTTACGGAACGCAGCGACGAAAAGCAAAGTTTTTAGGTACAAACCTCTCCTTATTCACTGTTCAGGCCACTGGGTCTTTTGCTAGAGTGGTGCAAGTGCTCCTCCGCTTGGATCCATCTAGTGCCCAGATCGCAAGACGACACAACTGCAGCTTAAACAAGGACAGATATTGTTAACCCTATTTTGGTTGGGGGGGGGGGGGCAAATTTGCCCCCCCCCCTAATAGACTTTTTGTCATAACTCTGTCAGTGTGACAATTATGGCCCGGAAATTGTCTGACTTTTTGCTAATACTTATTGTGCAATGACTCAAGAAGTTTCATAAAAATATTTTGACAAATGAGGGGGAGGGAGACAATTTTCCGGAACTGACTCTGTCAAAATCGCCAATTCTAAAATATTAATTTTCGCGAAAAAAGCAGCAAAATTGCAAAATTTTGCAAAGATATTTTGTAGGGTAGTGCTATTTGATGTATTCTATCATAATCTTCATGTTTGGATGGAAATTGTGCTCCAAATTATATTTTATCGCATTTTTCCTGATTTAGACCGATTTTGCCACTTTTCTTGACCACACAAAGAAAAATGCTGACGCAAGCAATAATGACGGCTAATTTTAGGATAATTTTTATATTTTCGTAAAGTACATGCCTGGGGCTATTAGTACACCAAATCTGGTTGCTCTATCTATTTCCAGTCAAGAGTTAGGTAGGGGGGGCTTTTTGCCCCCCCCCAACCAAAATAGGACGTGTCAGATAGCCCAACCACTATAGGGTTAAGATAATGTTACAATAGAACTCGCTACTTTTCATTGACACCTAGATACAAAGCAATTTGTAATTGTAGACAAAGGGAATTCCATGCTCGGTTGGTCAAGACAAAAACAAAAACAAGGCAAGCCGCAAAAATTGCCCTGAAACCTGGGTCGCTAGCTCGGTCGTTGTGCATTCCAGAAATGGTATTGCTCGGCTTCTGTACGAACAAAATAAAATGCCCGAGGCAGAAGTTTAGATAAAATCATTTCTGAAATGCACAACGACCGAGCTAGCGACCCGGGTTTCAGGGCAATTTTTGCGGCTTGCTTTGTTTTTGTTTATGTCTTGGCCAACCGAGCATGGAATTCCCTTTGTCTGCAATCACAAATTGCTTTGTATCTAGGTGTCAATAAAAAGTAGCGAGTTCTATTGTAACATTATCTGTCCTTGTTACTGCAGCTGCTTCTTGAGCTCAAACCGCACTGTCATTGGCTGATAAAATTGACACACCTCCACAATTTGGACCTATCAAATATCGCCCAGACCACAACAATCGCAAAATGTGATACGTTTTAGCGCATTTTCAGCTAAAGTTACCAAAAGAGAAAATTGTTGCTTTAAGTAAAAAAAAGGTCAAAATCACACATTTTCGACCATTTCATCTCATATTTTGCGATCATTCCTAAACACCCTCCCCTTTCTTTTCGATCAATAACATTCGATAAGATGTTTGACGAAGGTATGTAACTCCAGTTATCTAAAGCTCTTTAAAATTTCTGATACTATTTGCATTGCGTGTGTATCTGGTTAGATAAATAACAACTTGTTCTTCACGTATTCTTCCTGACTTTGGCTACTGAGGAAGACTAAAAGCTCTACAAGGGTTAAAAATACCGGGTGAGCCAGAAAAAAGTTCCCACTTTCGACAGGCCAGGATAAATCACACACTAGGCCAATTTTAGTTGTTTTCGATTTAATCTTTTGTCAATATCCTATATTATTCTGGATTATTTTTTGTAGATTTTTCGGATGCCAATTTATCGATATATTAACGATTTCTTGAAATTTTTTGGCCTGCAGACTGACCAAAAACATCGAAAAACAGTGATCAAATTTCCTACTGATTGAACTTGGCAGAACAAAGGGAGTGCTCTTCGAAATGACCAGGGACTTTGAAAATGGAAATGATTGCGCAAGTTTAATGTCATTTTTATTATAACAAAGACTCTCAGTTGTTTTATCATTTCTTTGAAATTAAACTTGCGCAATCATTGAACGACCGCGCGCTCGTGCGACAGATTGTACCTAATCTATTTCCAAATTCCCTGGTCATTTCGAAGAGCACTCCCTTTGTTCTGCCAAGCTCAATCTTTAGGAAGTTTGATCACTGTTTTTCGATCTTTTTGGGCAGTCTGCAGGCCAAAAAATTTCAAGAAATCGTTAATATATCAATGAGGGGTACTTGACTAGGGAAGTGACGGGGGTGTGCGGAAAACCTCTCCACACCCTGCACCCTGTCGCATAAAAAATAGGCCAAAAGTATACCCTGTCGCATAAGAATTTTGCCTCTCAAATACAGTGTAGAACGCAATTTTTGCTTGTGATACCCTGTCGCATAAAAATTTTGCCTCTCAAATACAGTGTAGAACACAATTTTTGCTTGTGATACCCTGTCGCATAAAAATTTTTGCGTCTCAAATACAGTGTAGAACACAATTTTTGCTTGTGATACCCTGTCGCATAAAAATTTTGCCTCTCAAATACAGTGTAGAACACAATTTTTGCTTGTGATACCCTGTCGCATAAAAATTTTTGCGTCTCAAATTACAGTGTAGAACACAATTTTTGCTTGTGATACCCTGTCGCATAAAAATTTTTGCGTCTCAAATACAGTGTAGAACACAATTTTTGCTTGTGATACCCTGTCGCATAAAAATTTTGCCTCTCAAATACAGTGTAGAACACAATTTTTGCTTGTGATACCCTGTCGCATAAAAATTTTTGCGTCTCAAATACAGTGTAGAACACAATTTTTGCTTGTGATACCCTGTCGCATAACTTTTTTGCCTCTCATAATACAGTGTAGAACGCATAATTTTTGCTAGTGATACCCTGTCGCATAATTTTTCTCTGAGTTAGCTTGACTAAATTAGTAACTTTGTTTGCCTGTAAATGAAATAAAATGACAAAGCAAAGGCTGATTTTCAAGGGCCCTCCACTAAAAAGTTTAATTACAATAAATTAAACCAACATTATAAAAAATCATAAAGCTAAAAACCTATTTACAATAATCATACGATAATAAGGGTCATGTTAGATACCGCCCCCTCTGGATTCTCAGAGGCACGTATATACCAAACCCTCTATAAGAGTTCCCTCCTCTCTACTCTAAGATGAATCACAATAATAATAAGATGGAAGTTCCAATGTTAAGATTCCTATCATCAACATCAACTCCCTATATTTGGGATGTGCCGAAACTCGAAACACGGTTAGATGCCCTTTTTGTAAAATGTTGCTTGAAACTACAATGTTGCTTGAAACTGCATTTTGAGCTTGGTAAAACTACAGTATAAACATCTTTCAGATAAGTAAGTTTACATTGCAATTTCCTGCGGCTGAGTTTTGTGCCATCAGAACATATTTCAACTGTGATACTATATGAAATTAAGTTTAAAAAAGTATACATTATCGTTAAAATAAAGTAACCAATTTGACTATTCTCGATCGATACTACAATGTTGTATGATATTTGCAATTTTAGTCGCCATTAGAGTCCCAGGGGAGGCTACTTAGTATATCTGTCCGACGGGGATGTGCCATTCGTCAGGGTATCGTTTTCATCTATTTCTCGAGCCGGTTGTGAAAATAGGCCAAAATGGGATATTTTGTTAGATCGTGTCGTTGCTATGTCCAATTTTTATGTTTTGGAGTATGCTTTCACCCATCTTTCTAGACTCGGGAATTGTTTGCGGGGGGAATTCTGGAGCTGGGTAAAAAAACGCTTTTCGTGGGGACACTCAAGTAACTTTCCCCCCCCCCCCCCCGATTGGAGTATAAAATGTCAACAAAGGTCCACAAAAATCTAAATCCTAAAGTTCCAGAATTTTCTGCTTTGATTTCTCTTTTTAAGCATAAGCATTTGCATCTTATTAGCCAATAATTGAGTCAAAACGAAACTGAACATATCAGCTACAGAGCTGAGATGAGCTTTGACGAAGGATGTGGGAGGGAAAAGAATCAACATATTGAGCCTTCCAGAGTTCAAGATCTCATAGAATCTGTTGCTTTCCACAGTTCCATTTCAGGTCCATTGTAGTTTTGAAAAGAGCCACTCAAAGTAATCTGTGTCATGTCATGGATGTAGCTAAGACCAGCAACATTTGTATTCATTACGTACAGCAGGTAACTTTGAAATATCAAAAATCTATCGCGTGTAACTACCTAAAAACTCTTTGTGAGGGAACTGTCACTGACATAGCTAGCAGGCGTACCACTGTCATTAAACTTGCCTCTGCAGGTCATTAACTGCTTCTATAGGTGTCAATCAGCTATCTTTAACTTGCGAAAACTAGATCCCATTAGCAACGTTGCAACATGTCTTAGCCAACTACCAACTTAGATCCGCGGTAAATTTTGGTTCCAGTGTCTCCCAAACGCAACAGCTTGGTCGTGGCAATTTCTTGTATTTCGCAATTTAGGACAAGCTCCTGCAATCTCAGACTTCCCAGTTTATCTGCACGCTCAATGCATTCAACGATCTTTTCCAGCTGCTTCGAATCAACAACACGAAATAAAGATCTGTTAGGATCTTCTGAAAGATAAATAGCACACACATTTGGAATGATGAGACATAAGTCATCAATACATTCCGGATTCAAAGCAGATGTACTCAAACACAACAATTTCAAGTTACTTGGCGAGTTGGTGTCGTTGCTTCCTGACACACACCGTGCAATTTCTTTGATATTTTGGCTGGTGAGTTGAATATGTGATAAATCACATTTTGCAAGGCTTGGAATTAACTCACACATTGAAACAACAGCATCATCATCTAGAGAACAGTCCCGTAATGCGAGTTCTCTCACTCTCATTTTGCCAGCAGCAGATTTCTTCCCATCCACCTTTTTACTAACTCTCATGCAACTGACCTTCTCACGATGCCGGTCAACTGACTTCACAACAGGGAAACTTGGTGATAAATATTTGAAGTGCTCTGCTGATAGGTCACATCCAGAAAACGCTAGCCTTCGCAGATTGTTCTTCCTTTCGGCGGGCTCAGGTTCCTCCCGTACCATCTCTTTAACAAACTCAACGTCAATTGTGCCCCCAATAAGAGATACTTGGACGACATACTTAAGGAGCGGTGCAAGCTCTTTTGAGTTCCCAAGCGTTAATTCTGAACCAATCATTTTCAGCTTGATTCCACGAAGAGATTTACGGCCACGAGAGTTCAGCATTGTCTTGATGAAATGGGCAAGCAGCAAACAATCTGACCTTCGAAAGTGATGAGCAATTGTAGGAATCTCGTCTTTCAAACGAACCTGTGGCGTAACTTTATCACCATCATTAAATAACTCAAAAAATATCATCCACAAAACTCTCCAATTGACTTTACGCTTGTTGAACTGATCAAAGATGTTGACTGTAATGTTGTCTACAGTTGGGCGTTTATCTATGACTAAAAAGCCATACCATTTCTGCTCTGAGCGGATACATTTGGCAAACATAGATAACACATTTCCTTTTTCTTTCAGACCATATTTGTTTGCTCTTGCTAGGCCAGAAATGAAAGCCACTAACTCGTACAGCTTCCGGTCAAGCAACTCTTGGATGCCGATTCCATTTTCAAAGCAATACACACTTGCTAAGAATTCTTGTAGAGTCAAATGCTTGAATTGGTAAAGGCATCCAAAAGATGTTTCTATTTTCATGAGAAAAGAATCGAGCATTTTCTTCACTATTTCGTCCTCAACTGCATGCAGCTTATCAAATTCTCCTTCTTCAAAAATCATCTTGTTATCAACCAACAACTTGTACGATATTTCTGACACTATCTTAATGAAACTATTCACTCTCTTGTCCTTAAGAATGTTATATGGCATTTCTTTGAACTCTGGAAAATGCTGTCTGATAAACGACACCAGAATCCAAACGTATAACTCTGTTGTTTTTTGGATGCTCACATCACCTGATTCCATAGTAAGAATGCAACAAAGGCTCGACAAGAACTGTGGAATTGAAGCCATTGCCTTTAAACTTTCACTCTCATTGATAGTGTTAAGGATTCTTGCCTTGACTTCATCATTCCCCTCTGCAAAATTATCAACATAAGCAATAATACTCGTTTCACTTAACCCTGTAATATCTACAATGTTAAGTCTCCCAGTAGCATGAGACTCGTGTTTCAGCAGAACTGACTGGATATAGGGTCGCCCAGTTAAAATCATCTTATGACCAGGGAACAATTCGCCATCTTTTCTCATTAGTGAGCTTAAAATCGAATTCAAGTCATTTTCTGAGTCAGCTTCAAGTACTGTTTCTAAAGAAGGCAGCTCATCCAAACCATCAAGAATTATTAACACTCGATCCCCATCAAGGACTTCTTGAAGGCTTTCTACATCGACCTGAAACTGATCCTTAAAGAGATCTTGAATCGTCATCTTTCTATCTTTATACTTGATAAGATTGCGGCATTTGAGAAAAAACAGGAAATCAATCTCTTGGAACACTTCTCCCTTGGCCCACTCGAGTGCAATGTATTCCACCAAACTTGTCTTGCCGACCCCAGCTACACCACGTACAAAAGTGCTCCTTATCTCATCATGCACCAACTCACCCGGAGAAATTTCAGTAGATGACTTCAGCAGCCTTTCCTTATACTGAGAAATCTCATTAAAATGTCGGCATTCTTCATCCACTTCTCTTCCCTCTATGATACGTAGGTCGACCATGTAGCGATCTCTCTCTTTCTCAACACAGTAAAAGTCTTTGTTAGAGTTAATCATTGGGACGTTCCATGCTTTAAGTTGTTGTTGATAGCGCAACTTGAGCCGTTGTGAGGCGTCTACGAAAGGGAAAAGACTAAATTCAGGCCACTACAAATACTGGTAATCCACCAAGGACCTACAATCGCGGACAAAACTCGTTGGGACAGATGAGTTTTGTGTTAAAAGGGGTATTTCCTGCGTGTAAGCTACTACATTCCACTGCTTATGATTCCTCTCCCCCTTTTGCAATGTCGGTTGCGTGAAGAACACATACTTGTCAACTCATATATGACATTTCCACAAGCATCCAAAATTGCAATGGGGGGGGGAGGTGGGGGAGGGGGATCCTAACTCGAAATTTCCTCCAAAAAGCAACGTGTAGCATGAGTTTTGTCTGCGATTGTAGTTCCCAGACACATTATAAAAAGTGAAAATATATTGTTTTCTATTTCTGAATTCGCCTTAAAAATACGCTTCAAACAAGTTTGAACCAATTTCTGATGTTTTGTGGTTCTTAAATTGTCATTGATATTCGGGTACTTATTCAAAATGCCCAAATATGGTGTATTTAGGTTAATTTGGTCCCAATCCCACCATTTTCACTAAAAATCAACTTTTTGTGGTCTCTACATCCATCTTGAAACATTCTTCAAGCCAGGTAGATGGAAAACTGATTTTATTTTACTTCCAAAAAACATCATAAAATTTCCAAAAATCATCATTCTGAGTCCATTGTGCCTAAATAGCATTTGTAGTGAAAGTAGAATCTTGTTAATTCAAAGTAAAATCAAATGGAATTTTAAAAGCACTTTCGATTTCCTAACTTTGTCCAACATTAAATCAAATCAAGTCAAATCAAATCATTAAATCAAGGCTATGGATGCTATGTTTAGAGGAATCCTGTTGAGCAAAATTTGAAATGACCCAGTCTCTCATCGATTAAGTTTTCCATTCAATGTTTTCGGATACTTGCATTCTTGAGTAAATTTTGACAACGGTTACAAGAATTAAATAGCTTTGGAAGTCCTATTTGGTTAGCTCTGATATCGACGAGGCGTAAAACATTAGACAGTCTTCTTTTGCCTCGATTTTGGGACCTCTTTTTGCAAGACAAGTCAGTTAAGGGCGTCTAGTTTCAGCTTTCACACAAACTTGAATTTCAAAAGCTCGTAACTCCGTGAATCTTTGGTGGATTTGCAAGATTCTGGTGTCAAATGAATAAAAAATTTAAGATCTTAGGAAGAGCGTTATCTAACCAAAAGAGCCCGTTCATTTTATCGCTATTTTTCAAATATTTAATCAAACGTCGAGCAATTTTGTTGGGATACGCAGTATATCTTGAGAGTAATTGAAATTCTTTGTTTGAGTGTAATTGAACTTTGTGAATATAGATAAAACTCCGGGTTCGCATGTTTAGATATATCCTGTTACAACTCACGCCTTCTCGTACGTTAAGTTAGATATCTAGGCTTTTTGGGACATCTTTAACAAGTCTTATGTACCTTGACAGGTGGGCTAATCGGCATAGAACTCCCTTGGTTTGCAATCACTAGTCGCTTTGTATTGATGCATCAATCATGAAAGGATTCCATTACTACGGGTGCGCCAAAAAAATGTATACGGATTTCGTTGACTCGAGCGCTGTGAATTTAGCGTCAATCAATGTCTAATCAAACCAGAGCTTTAGCCTTTTGGCCTAAGCAATGTCTTAAGGCACAGAGTATAAATCAATGATAGCCGTGATAAAATTTCAATAATATTAGCTCTTGTGTTATTCTGTTTTCCAGAAGTCAACCCCCAGCTACCCATTGGGAAGTTTCTCAATTTTTCACTAATTTCAGTTCTAAATTTCGATGTGCTTCAGGAACTTGCCTAGGCCAAAAGGCCACAGCTTTTTTGCAAGTGGACGCAAATTTGAGCTTTCAAGATTTATATCTCTGCTCTCAAAGCACCTATACCAACAAACGAGGTATCTATGTTCAAGTTAACTATCGAGGAACATTTTGAGAGTGATTAACCATTGATTAAAGCTAAATTCACATCGCTGGAGTCGACCAAATCTGTATATATTTTTTGGGACACCCGGTACATAATCCACCCTCGCCTCTATGTATTCCATATTCCGTTAATCTGAACATAAAATAGGCTTCCAGTTACTTACCATTAACGTCAATCTTTCCTTTCTTCAAAGAAGCATCTAAAATAAGGAAAACATCATTACAGCTTTATCTCTGCTTTCAATAGGGCTGGACACTTATTATCTTGACTTTCAATTATTTTAATGATGGATCATTATTAATCTACAGTAACTGTAGATTAGTAAGTTACAGCAACTGTAAATTAAGTTGAAAGCGATTTAGATATGCAAGCCAACAATGTCCAACACCTTTATCCCAGAATACCAAATTTAGACATACTTAAACACTTATGAAAATTACTAAAGACAGGCCTAACTTTCACTGAAATACAGTAAGAACTCGCATATGGGAAACTCACTTATAACAAACAGCAGGCTGACTTTTTTAAACTTATGTACCAAAATATGAGAAAATTGTGAACCTTCATTTTCCCAGTTTCTTATAAATTCTTATTCTAGAAGAAAAATTTGTGAAACAAGATAAACCAATTGAATGAAACTGAATATGAAAAAAATATACTGATTGAAATTACTGTCAGTGTGCCCGTTTTTATAGAGTTTGGAGTGTTTTGTTTATGAAATGAATGATACAGAGCCTTCAGTAAAAAAGTAAAATAGAACAGGATATAGCATTTATTATCAATCATGGAGTCTTTGTCTCTCTGGGTTGGTCTTGCTATTTTATAAGAGTTTCTTATAAGAAACTCATCAGCCTGTTTTCAAAATTCACTCGAAGTATTTTATAAGAAACCGTACGGCCTGATCCGAAGAAATGAGATTCCTATATGCAGGTTTTTACTGTAAATGCGAGTATACCTACAGAATAAGACTTGAAAAATATCACAGGCCTTGATACAAGCCTATCAACAAACTTAACGTTGAAAAAGGGCACGAAAGTTTGTACCCTGGGTACCAGAGCCAAAAAATAATAAAATGAAAAAATAAAAAAAAGTAAAGAAGGAAAGAAAGCAAGAAAGTCCTTTCTTCCTTCTCTCTTCCTTTTCCAAATTTTCAATTTCTTTCTAATTTTGAGGCTATGGTACCCAGGGTAGAAAGTTTGAAGACCGTATGTCAATCAAATACTATATCAAATCATAGAGAATTTTGAAAACTCTGACTCAATGATGTTGATTGCAAATACTAACAGAGCTTGGGCATATAGTATTACATATAGTATGAAGGAGAGGAAAACACTCCTTGCTTGAAAGGCTACTTTTTCTCAAATATCACACCAATAATATTGAGAAATATGACAGTTAGTAAGCAAATGCTTTATGCTTCAAGGCTAAATGCTTGTATTTGCAAAGAGCAAACAAATCTAAAAATGTCATATTCAAATCGATGTCCGTCACGTGCTGTGGACAATGGGGCCGACAATGCAAAGCCAAAGAAACAATGCTGTGTCTGAGTGTTTTCTTATGGCAAAAAAACATGTTAAAATCACCCTAAAATTTCTGCCTGGCAGTGATGACTTGAATACACTTTGCCTCTTCATCACGGAACAGTAGCCCTTAAAACTGGAGGTCTTGGTCACTTACTGTACTGGGTGGCTAAACAGCTGTATATGAATATATTTACCATTAATTTCAATTTTGCAATTGTCTCCAATAACATGATAGCCTCCAATGATATTTATTGTTGGACGCTGTAGATCTAAATGAGAAACACACAAGAATTGAAGAACAAGGATTGTAATGATTATCATTCTATGTATATGTCAGCATCTTGATGTCAATCATTCAGTCAAATTAAGGGTCTGCATGACTAAAGTGGGTAGGCTGGGGTAAAGTGGGTAGGGTGTCGGTGGTGGTAATCGGACACTTGTAAACCAATCTAGAAAACCAATGGAAAAGTATGTTATAAATGAAATCCATCAAAGGATGTATTTCTTGGTACCGAAAGCTAACTTCAAGGCGGCAATACACTATCATCTTCAGGTAAAAGTTACTCCACATTTTTCTGTGACCATACAATATGATAGTGTAAAGTGCCTTAAAAGTTGCTCGTAGTTGCTCCATATCGTCTTTAATCCACTTATCATAATTGGCCATCACAGAAAAAAAAATTTGATCTCAGATCAAATTTTTTTTCTGTGATGCAACTTTTTCAAAGGAGCCGACAAATGACACAGCAATCTTGTCTACACGAAGTAATACATCGTTGGCAGGAATTATTTTGGCTAGCCTGCGTGTAGACTTATGACGATGAGTCCCTTGTATCCCTGCGGTACCTTGCTCACAGGGACTCATAATGAAATGAAACAGTTAAAAACCTGACCCTATCTTCTGCATTCGATTGATCGAATCTGGATCGAACGACTGCTTCGGCTCTGTTCAACTGTCACTCCTCAGAAAGGAAATGCGATAGAAACCACGGTAAGCAGACACTTAATCAACAAAACTTGGTATTCATCTGAAGAAGAAAATTCACTTTACCTGGTGAGTGCAAAATAAGTCTTTTAATGCTGCAATTTCCATGTTTTTAAGACCAAGACATACCAGAGAAATCTTCAAGTACCTGCTGCAGCAACTTCCTTCAAATTTAGTCAACTGCGTCAATCGAATTGAAGGTTCGAAACTGATTGTTCTTTGCCAAATCTCGCAATATGATTGGTATGCTAGGAATCCCAGCATATTAGGCCTAAATAGGGTCAACTTTTTCAGAGTAATAATATGAGTCTCTGTTGACTAAAGCGCCATCAAGAAGCCAAAAGCACGGGGAAACAAGAGACTCATCGTCATAAGTCTAGCCTGCGTGCAGCCTCTACTGTCACTGCGGAGCGGAGGGGAGGAGGAAAGTGCAGGCTACATTTTGGCGCACTAGATTCCTTCCTTCGCTGTGCGCTGTGTACTGTTTTCATCAGAAACTGCATCATAATTCATACACGAAAAATCTGGTATCTAGTGGGCCAAAATGTAGCCAGCGCTTTCCTCTTCCCCTCTGCTCTTCAGTGACAGTAGAGGCTGCACGCAGGCTAGCCAAAATGATTCCTTCCAACGATGTAGTACTTCGTGTAAGCAAGCTTGCTGCGTCATTTGTCGGCTCCTTTGAAAAACTTGCATCACAGAAAAAAAATTTGATCTGAGATCAAATTTTTTTTCTGTGATGGCCAATTGTGATAAGCGGATTAAAGACGCTATGAAGCAACTACGAGCAACTTTTAAGGCACTTTACACTATCATATTGTATGGTCACAGAAAAAATGTGGAGTAACTTTACCTGAAGATGATAGTGTATTGCCGCCTTTATAGATACTAAACATCATTACCAAAAGCCTTAAAGTAAATGAACGGAGATATAGCGACATAATCTAAACATAGCACAAAAGAACGGCAGACGCCACTAATCTTCCTTTTGTTTTCATCGATCAAGAACATCAAATACAATAGGTTATATTTAGATCGACCGAGTCCCCCTAGCTAAGTTGCTTTTAACACCGTTGATTTACTTTAAAGACAAAGACAAATGACGGATATATGGCGTCTTGTTTAAAAATAGAACAAAGGACAGCTGAGTGCTTTCATTTGTCCAATTGATTTGCTAATCTCTCGAGATCATCAAATACAATGGAATACAATAGGCTATATTTAGATTGCCCAGGCCCCTAAAGTAAATCGCCTTATATTTCCGTGATTTGTCTTTAAATATAAAACACGCTAAAGCTAATTGCTTTCGTTGTGCTTTGGAAATGTAGACGTTATTGTTGTGAACAGCACACCTGAATTCAAAACTCTGAATCCGTTGCCGAACGATGCAAAAATCTCAAAAATCAAAGAAATTGGATGTCTAGCATGTGAATAACGCACAGGATCGTGATAAAGACTTAAAATAGTTTCGCCGAGGAGTGGACAGCGGATGCCATATCGAATAGTCCAACAATGGCAGTGGTTTTTAGACACGAAATCCATCTCGTTTTGAGCTCGTTTTGGAGAATGGAGAAAGTTCAGATTTGAAATATGATTTGGATTTTCATATAACATATTTCTTTCATATATCTCTGCACGTACTGTAAATCAACCGAAAGTTGTAATAAGATAAAAAAAACATTTTTTTCACGCATCTCCCAGTTTATAGATTGGTTTGCGCATACAGAGGGTTCCCCAGGATGTCATTACGCAAACCGACAGTGGAACCATTTTTTTCACATTCAAGAATCGGAAAACGAGACAAGAAAAATGAAGCAGATAAGAGTTTATAGACGGAATACTTGCCAAGTATACACAGAAAAATAAATTTCTTGGCACGTTCTGCACTATGAACCCATTTTCCGAAAACCACCGGCAAGGTCCAAGAGATGCCAAAGAGTGGACTTGCTCCAAGTCTCGCTCTTGGTCAATAAATACGGGAGAGGAAGGAGGAAAGGGGGAGCTCCAAGTCTCGCTCTAGATCAATAAATACGGGAGGGGAAGGAGGAAAGGGAGCCAAAGAGAAGCAGGCAAAGTCAAAAACCAAAACATTTTGGGAAAATACGCCAACCTACCTGTCCATTTTCACCTGGTAATTTAGGTTTTTGTCTGTGATTAATTTGTCTCATGAAAATACAGTATTTAGTTTTCCTTTAGCGTCCGACTACCATGGCCGGCACCCTTAGTGTTGATTGCTGGAAAACAATGGAACCTGAACTGATAAATCAACACTCACTAAAATCGTTTACTCCATCCACTTTACCCCAAATTTACCAATGTTACCCTCAGTAGACCCTATTCCAAGGCTAATCCAACGGAAAAAGAGACAATTCCAGTGAGATATTAGACTCATTACAAAAATCTCAGCATCGCTCATTGAATTGGATGGTCATCACTTATATTGAGAGAAATAAAAAATCAGATTAAAAATGTTGAATGAATACGAGAAATCAGGTAGTAAGTCTAGTGAGATATCAGATCATGATATTAGACTAAATATATCATTTAGTTTTTTATGTTATTTTGGTGCAATGTGATAATGAAAATAGTGTGAAAAACGCTTACCCTCCCCCAGTTAGAATTTTTTTTAACGTTTTCTCCTTCACTATCTTTTGTCCAGGATCAAAAAGTGGTGATAAAACAAAATTGACAGGTGAATCTGTGATTGAGGGATCAGGGATACTTTAGGGAGGGCCTCTGCCAACAGTTATCATCAGTGAAAATATCAATCAGGCATTAGGATTGACAGAACACTCCTTCTAAACAGCTTACTGTACCTGTTTTATCTTCAGGATCCCCTGGTGAATCAGACTGGGTTGCATGAATGTGCAGCATATCTTTCAGCTAGAATACAAAACAACAGTGACTTGTAAAGAAGTCACTTATATGCAAAATCAGAGAGAATGCCTTCTTGTGCAGCATATATTGATATCAAATATTTTCTTTCAAATAATGGGTGATATTGGCATAGATTATACCTTATTTTAGCCAAAGATTATACACTTATACCTATAATTCTTAAAGTATAATGGTGAGAACAGAATTTAACTGAAAAATGCTTTGTATTTTACTGCATTTGCTGTCAGAAACTAATCCATTGATCAAAGCTCAGTAATTTTTGATCATAATGTCAAACAAACATACGTAAATTCACAACTGCATTCAATGACATTTGCAAGAATTAAAATCAAGTAATTCTGGAACACAAACTTACATCTACTTGTTCAGCTGCTTTGGGCATGATTGCTGTGGTTTCTGTCTTGTTATCTGTGACACAAGCTTCACTCTCTGCTGTCTCCATATTCCAGCCTGGTTTGTTCAAACAAGGAAAGTGTGTTGTACTGTAGAAATGATATGAAATGTTAGCACAGCACATGCATTTATTATATGAGACAGTGGCGGCTGGGGCTGGTACTCAGGGTATTAGTCTAATACCTCTTTTTTCAAGAAATAGTGACCTCATTTTTCAAAAATAGAAAATTTTTCATGCCGACGAACCTTTAGTGAATTCGTTTTTAAAATTCTACTATTACATACAAAAATCCTTTAAAAATACCACAATTAACAAAAATTTATAACAAGATTACAAGAGACAACAAAAAGACTAAATGTTAAATATTACAAAAAAAAAGGAAATTTGCATGGAGGGGAATTTCTTAACCCTATTACTACCGTAACTTCGCCAATATTGCAGATATGGTGATGAAACTTAGTACAATGGTGTATAGGAACAAAATCTACACAATAGGCTACTTTTTTAATTGTTCATTACATCCATGACGTCACAATGACGTCATAATTGAGGAAAATTGCACTTTTTGCTTACTATTAACAATATTGGCAATATTTAAGTTCTTAGTTGATAATTTCTTTCATACTGCTACTAGAATGTATCTCAAAGCATCACTGAATAAAAATTGGCAATGAAATGTCAATTTAAGCTTGTTATTTATATCATATATTCATCATTTATTTGCATCAGTTTGTCATTGTTTCATTTAAACCCCTAATTACTGATGAAAATTCTCTAAAATGCCTTAAAATTGTTCATAACAATCAATAGAACCAATTTTGACCATTTAAAGTTATCTAATACATTTTTATTTTATATATGACGTCATAAACTTTGATGACGTCATGAACGTTAAATTTGCTGACGTCATCAAAAAATGGATAAAACTATACATCATCTTAAAGCTCTCATCGAGAGCTTTCAAATGGTGGTATTCTCGATGTTCTACGACCATCCGTGTTAAAACTGGACTCGCTTCTTTAATTGTCTGGCTGACCACGTGTTGAAAAGAGGTTGGTCACGTGATCAGTATCTACCATTTTGAAAAAAAATTACAAATTTTAAGTAGTCCATGAAACTTTAGGAAAAGTCGCAAAGTTTCAGCTCTTTATCTTTTGAACTGACGACACTACATCAAATAAACTTTGTCGCGGGCACTTTGTGCCCCCCCCGGTAGTAATAGGGTTAAGGAGGAGCTCTCTCAGTAGGTAAACTAATAGAGGAGAGAGCACCCCCTGTTTTAAAAACCTATTATGATACTATTTGATCAGAGAGACTTTAGATAGAGTGATTGAGATTGATTGACACACGAAACATTTTTGGAAAATTACTAATAATTGGTGGAGAACAAATAAATGTAATTTTAGTCTCTTACGAAAACTAATCAATTCAATGTAGGAGATTGTTTGATGTTGAACGGAATGTTGTTCCAAATTTTGCCCCAGCATATCTAACAGATCTTACACCATATTGCAAGGTGTTGTGCTGTGTCATAAATATACCAGCCTCACGAGCCTGCCTTGTATCATACTGATGAACATCTGAACCCGTGGGGGTTACTTGACCAGGTTTTGGTCGGGGACGTGCCATCGAAGCTTCAAAAACATACCCGTTCCTTATACCAATTTTGCGAAAAAGTATACCCGACTTTTTACCAATTTTCCGAAAAAGTATACCAAAATCGTCCCTTAAGCCAAAATCGCGAAAATCGATACCGTTCCTTATACCAAAATCGTGAAAATCGATACCGTTCCTTATACCAAAATCGCGAAAATCGATACCCTTCCCGATGGCACGTCCCCGTACCCAAAATATGTGAAGTACCCCCCCCCCCCCGGGCATCTGAAATCATTCCAAAAAAATTATGAAAATAAGGTGGAGATAGCCTTTTAAAAGCCTTCTGTATAATCTTATTTTAACATGGGTCTAGGGACCAGCTGAAAGGGTAAATTTGAAATATGTTGAAAACATGAGCCTTACTACATGTACATGGCTATGATCTGGCTGTCTGTCTTTTCGTACAGGAATTTAAAAAGCTACCCAAATTCTAATGGAGCAGGAGCTGTGTAATTGGACACCCATATTCAGATATTTTCTAGGTTCAAAACCCACCATTATTATGGTTCCCACATTGCCCTATAAATTGATCTGGTCAGTTACCTTGAGATCAATATAAACTGATATCATAAATAAACCATAAAATGCATTCCGTCATTTTGACAGACAATCTACTTTTACGTTTATAGGCCCCATCAAAATGATGATGAAAACACCCCTACTTTCAAAACAAATCACCAATCAAACAAGGACACCATAACTTACCTATCAGTTTTACACAATCATCTGAAGAGCTGACTTGTCGAGTTAGCTTTGAGATATCTATCTTCAAAATATGACGCCCTTTCTCGATACCCTGCTGTCTCGAAATTTGTTTTGTTCATTTGTTCCTTGCTGGCTGCTGGCTGGCTGGCTGCTGAATCATTTGTTTCCGTTGTTGTTGTTGTAGAGTAAATCAATTTGGGGCCTAGGAACAAGTGTGAAGTCAATTTCCGGTTCCTGTTTTATGAACTTTCTTCCCTGAACAGCCAGCCATCTGTGTATCTGTGCCGTCGTTTAGCGAGCTTTTGAATTTGAAAATATCAACATGAGTGATGATCATAATAATGAGGTAAATATTTACTATTATTTTGAAGCTTGCTAAATTTTCTTCCTATTTGATGAACTCAACGCAAATCAAAACAAAGAGCGTTAGAAAGAACCGGGCCTAACAAATCGAAAGCGGAAGTAATTTATCATACCACAAAACCAGGAAAACCGAAACTCTTACCAGTTGTGGACGCCAAAAGGGTAAGCGGGGTACTGCTAAACCATTAATATTTGGTGGATCAAACACCTTCTTTGAAACACTGAAACGATGCTTTATCAAACAATAGATTCGCCCCCAGCCAGAGAGGCATTGGTTGGAGCCGGAATGGGGCACTACTGGGGGCACATGCCCCCAAGATTGTACAATAAGCGAAAATTGCCCTCTTTCAGTGGTGGGGCCAGGCAAAAAATTGTGGGGAGAGGGTAAAAGTCAAAAGATTTCAAACTGGGGGTTAGACATTTTCATTATATTTTTCAATTACAATTTTGCATTTACCCCCTATGCCCTCCTCTGGCCACACCATTGGCATCTCTAACTATGTATATGGCCCTGTTCACTCACTCCCAATCATTCTGTACATTTGGCAACTTGTTTACCACCACCACTGAAGAACTTTGGCGGAGCAAACTCTTCTTTCTGGATCAAGATGCCAGTGTCTTTTTATCAATCAATGGAGACATTCTAAAAACTACCACCAGGTCATTAAAAGAAAATGTTCCTGCTTTTGTTGGGAATAAAGATGGCCATCCCTTTTCAAAAATTTAAATTTTCTTGCAATGATGAGAAGTTAACTAGATCTAGACCTGTCTGCAGAGTATGGTCATTTTCGATGAGATCTTGCCCTTGCAGACCAATGAAACAGTGATGTGCTCGCATGCAACACTCTGCAGACTGAGATATGGATATTTTATACATATATACTTTATGGCGTAAGTGCTATTGTGCTCGTTCATAATCAAATTTTGTTTTCTCCAGAAACTCTAAATTATTTAGAGATGGCTCAAGAGTAGGGGTTTGAATGGGATCAATAGTGGGGAAAACATGATGTGACTGATACCTGTTGATTGATCTGCAATTTACCTGTCACTTTTAAGAAACCAAAGAAATGTACAGATTACTAGAAATATGGTATTTGATAGAACTTTGCTCATGCTTTTCAAGGTCAAGCAACCATCAAGCATATGAAAACAGAAAGATTTATTGTCAGCAAAGACTGCAACAGTGTGAAAACATTGCCAACATTAGGGTTTGTTGTAGATTGAAAAATATTATCTTTTTTTTTCTGATCAAAACTGCCTGTTTTGGCATTTGTTGTTGTTCCTGTATGAAAATACATAGGCCAACAGGTAAAACCATGTACAAGCCCTGTACAGTAGTTATGGCCTTGCAACCTTTGTTCTAGCCTAGAAAGCCTTGCTTTAACCTTGTAAATGGCTCAAAATATGCTAATTAGCCTTGTGGAAACCTTGTCTTAGACTCATTGGAATCTTAGCCTTTGTAATTTTCTTCAAAGGTTAGGACAAGGTCAAGTTTAGCCTTGTATTTTTGTACAGGTTTATCAATTTCTTATCAGGAATAGAAAAAGTTATCCATAAAAGATATTAGAAATTTTAGTTGGTCATGAGCTCCAAATGAATTAGTATTTAGCTAAATCTGATCAATTTTTATTATGAGAAGTCAAAATTGACCCCATAGGGGAATTTATGTCAGAGAAGTAAAGTGCTATAAACCAGTTTTATTTATTTATGTTAGTGTACAGAGCTCATAGACAAGAATAGCAATACAATGGCTGAGTCTGATAGCTGTGGTACTGGTAAGCTGTTAAATTACCTCCATTTGTAGAAAAATGGGACTATGCCATTATATAAAAACCACCATGTGTTGAATCGTTGTAAGCTTTAAAATTAATAGTGTAAAATGTTTGCCCCTGGGGGTACATAACATGTTCATGGTACGGGTATGTGCCGCCCATATGGGTGGGTATTTGGGTCCAAAATTTTCTAAACAAGGGTCCTTTTTTCCGCCGATTTTCCATAAACATGGGTGGGGTTTCACTGAAATTTGCAAAAATAGTTAAAAAAGGGGGCAGTTTCCCGCCAAAATTCTTTATAAAAGTGGGTACCAAGGCAAGTTTCGGTAATTAGAGGACGGTACCTTTCTCAAAACTGGGCAGCAGATCCCCGTCCATTATGTACCCCCCTGGGATTTGCCTTTATTTATTCTTTGAAATGAATTGCTCAAATAGAACTTTAAAGGACAAGTCCTGGGTTTACAAAATTGATGTAAAAAAGACCTTGCCAACTGCCGAAGAGAAATTGTAACTTCTTTTCACGTTTTGACATCCGTAACAGCTGTAAACTTGTAAAATATTCTTGTAGTAATTTCGCAGAGAAAAGTTGGAAAAAGCCACTGCACACAATTCACAACAGTGTAATTTTTTATTTCATCAACAATCATACCAACCCCGGACGTGCCCTAGTAATCAGAGAGTGTATTTTTGATATCATCTATTTTCAGAATTACAGCATTATTGTTTAGTTTCTGCTAAGTTGTGACGTCACCAAATGCTAATTCGTAAACCATAAAAGCTCCAGACATTTGCTTTCAAAAAGTAAGGACTTCTTGTATCGCAACCTCGTTCCCAGGGCCTTTTGTCATATTGGGACGGAGACAATATATACTTTTCCTCTCCTTCCCAATATGACAAAAGGCCCTGAGGACGAGGTTGCTTGTATTGGTCATATTCTCAATCAGCTTTTTTTCATTCAATATAAAAATTTACAAAAACGAAATTACTATAACTACACTTACGAACTACTTTACTACACTTCAAGGACGAGATACCAGTATACCATGGGGAGCAAAAGGCCGTGACTACCCCATGCCTTTAACATAAAGACAGAAAACTAAATTAAACCTAAATATACAATTAAATACAATTACTGAAGACTACGCATAAAAAATGTTTACTGGTAGACACTGGAGTCGGTTTCACATTGGGTGTGTCAGGCAACCGTTGACACCCGCCGAGAGAGCAAAAACGACAACAGCTGCTGACGTCACTGCTCCCCGCCGAGAATTAATCAATTCAGTCAGCTCTCTCAGTCAGCTTAGAATATATCATAGTGAATATATGGAGCTTTTAAAGACAGATGACGGAGATGTAAGGCAAGTTACGTTAGAGGCATGTGCGATCTAAATATAGCCAGTTGTGTTGCATTGTATTTGATGATTTCGAGAGATTATTAAAACAATTGGGCAAATGAAGACACATGCCCTTCTTTCGTTCTATTTTTACACTATTTCTAAACTAGATGCTATATATCTTCAACGTTTGTCAAAGCTTCAGATACCTCCTCTCGTTTTCATAAAACTTTAAAAACCACCTGTAATTCTGAAAATACTCGTAATATCAAAGTTGCTCTCTGGCATTACGGCAAATTACACGAAGTTCCCTTCAAGCACTTCAGTTGAGAGCATTGTATCTATTAACATTTTATACATGTTTTGCAAAGATTCGACACCGTTACAAAGTTTTGCAAAGATTCGACACCTACGAAACCTTAATATCAGGTAAGGTTAGAGTTAGTTAAAAATGCAGTTTGAAAGTTAAAGAAAATAGTAACCATGTACATAGATGTGACGGGACTATTGGAGAAGAGGAATACAAATAACATGGCTGAGACTGAGAAAGATGGATTTATCATCATGTAAACTGTTAGAATGTGCTGTTGAAGACCGGAAATTGCGGAGTACCATGACCACCGACGCCCATAATAATAAGCATGGTACTTGGAGAGTAAATTTCCCAATGCAGTCATTAGTCAATGCAGGGCTATCCCTCGATGTATTTTTGAACGGAGGCCCTTAAGCACGGCATGCTCCGTGGTTTCATTAGTTCTGCCCAACATTTTCTGGAAAGGTCAAAGTAATTGTATCTTATAGGACTATAGGCACAGATAGGCACAGCCAGGTATTTGCATGAGCATTTTTCGCAGCTTTGTTTGATCAAAGTGTGGCTAGGTAGCCATTGGCATTCAATAGATAACAAACTTGTATTTTGATTCAGGTGAATGTCAGTTTCTTACTTTATGGTTGGTATCTAGCTAGTGACATATCTCTCTTCCAGCAGATCGTCAGCAAACAATACAAATCCTTGGAGGTAACGTTATTTTTGGAAACAATGGCAGAATTGAAGCCTCAGGTGTGTCAATGCTTCACTTCATTTTCATTTCTTTACAAAAAAATCTCATATATGCTGTATTTCTTCTGGGCTATTTTTGTATGGTATTGGTTCGTACCATGGACAGTTAACATATTCAGTTATTAATTTACGTTCCTAAAAACCTGAATATTGCCTTCCAAATATTAAAAAACCCCAAAAACATTGGTCTAAATCATTGCATTGATATTTCGGCTGGAAAGAAGTATTTTTTTTACGTTTATTTATCTGCACGTCCACATTACAGTATTACTTTACACTATGTGTTGTAATTCTAGCCAGACCTGCAGTAACAAATTAATACGATGATGACGATGATGACGATGCTGATGATGATGATGATGATGATGGTGATGATAATGATGATGATGATGATGATGATGATGATGATGATGATGATGATGATGATGATGATGATGATGATGATGATGATGATGATGATGATGATGATGATGATGATGATGATGATGATGGTTATCATTATTGTTAATAATAATAATAATATTATTATTATTATTATTATTATTATTATTATTACTTTTTATTATTATTATTATTATTATTATTTTTATGAAAGGGTGTTAAAATATTGTTTCGTATTTTGCAGGATGTTCTTCAGCAGGAAAGCAAATCGACATGAAGGGTGAGAAAAGGAATTTTTTATTCGTGAAAATGCCTCCCTTTTTCCTTCAAGGATTCGCCAAACGGTTTTAAACGGTGAGTAAAAAGCCACCCCTTTTGGAAAATTGTAGACAATAATAACAGACGAGTTTTAGAGATTCCTACGTTAATCTGCCAATGAAAATCTAACTTAGATATAGAGATCAAGTTCAGGTTCCTATCTCCCAATTAGTTGCAAAAAAAACAATAAAATTTCACAAACAAAACTTTATGGAATTTTCAATGTCCATAAATCCATCTTTCTCAGCCATGTTATTTGTTTTCCTACGCTTTTACCTTTGTCCTGTGACCTTTCGGGTCTTTCCTGTCATAATTAACTATTTTCTATCTCATTCTTCCTCATCAAATGTCCAACAAAGCTATTCCTGTGTTCTGTCATTGTCTTCAATTGGCCTGGTTATGTTCAAGCTGCTTCTTTTTTTCATGAAAATAATTAATTTCAGTTTTGAAAAGAAATAAAACCATCCTAACTTCAAAATCTATTGAGCAAAATGGTAGACTTTTCAAGAAAACATCAGTTTATCAATGTCCATAAAATTGTGGTAAGTACGAACCAGTCGCCTTTTTGGTTTCTGATTTATGGTTCGATGACGTCACAACATAAAACAGTTGAAATATAAGAGAAGAGCTATAATCTGGAAAACAATCAAGATATCAAAAACTGCCGCAATAAAGTCGTTCTCAATAAGCCAGGCTTGATTTTCAGATATCACCAAATCATTTAACTTCAAATTACTTACGGATACATGCGGCGTAACGGGTGTCCCAAAGAGTACCCCTGTTTGAAAAATACCACAATTCTATTTCAAGGATGATCTTCAACTTTTGGGAAGTAGATCAATGAACATTTTTTCCGTCTACAGCTGATCTTGTGATTGGTTTGGAAATTAACAAATTTATCTCGTTTCAAGGCTGTCTGCTTTAAAGCATACTGAAAAAAGTACTGATGACAACCTGACTTGTTTCTTTGCGTATGTTATGCTTATAATTTGGTCCTAATTGTCAGAAAAAAGGACACATTTTCATTAGGGTCTTCAAGGATAAATTAGCATCTCAAAATTTGGCTGTTAGGCAATATCTACAATGTTGTTGAAAGATTACAACTCAGAATAGGATTTTTGAACACATCATTTCATACCCGTGTTCATACCCTTACTAGTGAAAGCAAGCATTTATCATCTACGAATGTATTTGGATCATTCACAAATAGAACACAATAAAATGTCATGAAAGATTTGATAATCGAGGTTTAAACAGGGAGGCCTGTTTGGGACACGATATCAACAATAATTTCTGATTTCTTTCTAGATATATGTCGTGAAAGATTTGATAATCGAGTTTTTAAACAAGGAGGCCACGGTATCAACAGTAATTTCTGATTTCTTTCCAGATATATGTCATGAAAGATTTGATAATCGAGTTTTTAAACAGGGAGGCCTGTTTGGGACACGATATCAACAATAATTTCTGATTTGTTTCCAGATATATCAAATCGACTAAAGCAGCGCTATCAGCACCAACTGAAATCATGGACGATGCCGGTGATAAATGCCAAGAAAGACTTTGACTGTGTTGAAAAAGAGAGAGATAACTTCATGGTTGACCTACGTATGGTAGAGGGAAGGGGAATAGACGATGAATGCCGAAATTTTAATGAGATTTCCCAGTATAAAGAAATGTTGAAGAAACCATCTACCGAAATTTCTCCTGGCGAGTTGGTGACTGCTGAATTAAGAAACACATTTGTACGTGGTGTAGCTGGCGTAGGTAAAACAAGTTTGGTGGAATACATTGCACTCGAATGGGCCAAAGGAGAAATGTTCCAAGAGATTGATTTCCTGTTTTTTCTCAAATGCCGCAATCTTATCAAGTATAAAGATAGAAAGATGACGATTCAAGATCTCTTTAAGGATCAGTTTCAGGTCGATGTAGAAAGCCTACAAGAAGTCCTTGATGGGGATCGAGTGTTAATAATTCTTGATGGTTTGGATGAGCTGCCTTCTTTAGAAACAGTACTTGAAGCTGACTCAGAAAATGACTTGAATTCGATTTTAAGCACACTAATGAGGAAAGATGGCGAATTGTTCCCTGGTCATAAGATGATTTTAACTGGGCGACCCTATATCCAGTCAACTCTGCTCAAACATGAGTCTCATGCTACAGGGAGACTTAACATTGTAGATATTACAGGGTTAAGTGAAACGAGTATTATTGCTTATGTTGATAATTTTGCAGGGGGGAATGAAGAAGTCAATGCAAGAATCCTTAACACTATCTATGAGAGTGAAAGTTTAAAGGCAATGGCTTCAATTCCACAGTTCTTGTCGAGCCTTTGTTGCATTCTTACGATGGAATCAGGTGATGTGAGCATCCAAAAAACAACAGAATTATACGTTTGGATTCTGGTGTCGTTTATCAGACAGCATTTTCCAGAGTTCAAAGAAATGCCATATAATATCCTTAAGGACAAGAGAGTAACTACCTTCTTGATGATTGTTTCAGAAATATCGTATAAGTTGTTGGTTGAAAATAAGATGATATTCGAAGAAAGAGAATTTGATAAGCTGCATTTAGTTGATGACGAAATAGTGAAGAAAATGCTCGATTCTTTTCTCATGAAAATAGATACAACATTTGGATGCCTGTATCAATTCACCCATTTGACTCTGCAGGAATTCTTGGCAAGTGTGTATTGCTTTGAAAATGGGGTCGACGTCAAAGAATTACTTGATCATAAACTTTATGAGTTAGTGGCTTTCGTTGCTGGCTTAGCACGTGCAAATCAATATCAAACGGACAAGAGACAGAGCATTGTATCATTGTTCGTTAACTGCATCCATGTAGATTCTGGTTGGTTGGGAGTTTTTTCACCAAAGATAAGAGACCCACAATTGAAAAGCTCTCTGGCACAATTTTTAGCGAACTAAAACGACGCAAGCTTGCGTTAAAGTCATTCTTAAGCATCTACTACGAGGCTTTCAATTTTGGCGACATCCTCAGGTCAGAGTGTATCTTGGAAGATGAAATAGGATTTGTCTTCTATCAAGTTAATCGGGTAGAACTATTGCATCTTATTCATTTTGTCAAAACTATGTTGAGAGAACTCGGTCTTGTAGCTGTATCCGGAGTTAGGCTAAGGATCATCTCTTCAAACCTCAATGTTGCTGAAATGGTGGACCTTGCCTCATTGTGTCTAAATTTTGTCCGATTTGTATTCGTAAATTGTACAGTAGAAGCTGAATTCTTGAGAGTGATGAGCAACGCATTCAAAAATCATGACGACAATGCAAATCTCCACAGAATTTCATTTTATGGCTGCAACCTTGGAAAAGAGCATCTCATGATTTTAGCAGAATCTGTGCCGCTATTAGAAAAATTAGAACTGAGGTACAATGCATTGCATAGCAATAGCATTACTAGGCTAGCTGGAAGTGTTCATGATTACGAGAGGCTGCATCCTGAAAGGTTAAAGAGATTGAAAGAACTTGTCCTGCATGATTGTAGTCTAAACGACGAAGGAATCAAACAGTTGTGCCAGATTCTTCCAGGACTGCAGAAATGTGACATATCTATGAACAAGATAAGCTGCAGTAGTGTGCACGCTATCGCTAACTGCATTACGAAGAATTTGACTACGGGAGATGAAAAATGTTGTAGGCTAGAAGAACTGACATTAGAGAGATGCGGTTTACGGGATAGTTGCGTTGATGATCTTTGCCGTATCATCCCAGTATTAGGCACAATTGATCTCTCCACTGCAACAGTGGATGTATCAACGCCTGCCTTGGAGCCCTTTCGAAACGATTTCAGTAAACAGAAGATATGTGAGATCGTAACTTGTGTTGACAATGCGTATCACCAAGGCAATCTTAAGTTAAAGAAACTACTTCTTAACTGTTTCCATTTTGATCAAGAAACGAAGAGGAATCTCACGCAGTTAAGAAGTCTGGGAATTATCATTTCGTTTCAAGGAAGAGAGCAAATGATGCACCAATTCTCGATAGAAAACTGAAAACATTTGTTAGTCATGTCGAATTTGTAAAATTAAATAGCACTGCATCAAGTGCAACAAATTAGCAGTGATTTACACAGATTAAAACATCGTAAATTACTTTCTTCCCAATAGGTGTATTTGATAATTATAGCAAAAGCAAGCCCCCCGGGGCCCGGGGGGGGTACATAACATGTTCAAGGTACGGGTATGTGCCGCCCATATGGGTGGGTTTTTGGGCCCAAAATTCTCTAAACAAGGGTCCTTTTCGGCAAATTTTCCATAAACAAGGGTGGGATTTCGCTGAAATTCGCAAAAAATGGCTAAAATGGGCAATTTTCCGCCAAAATTCATCATAAAAGTAGGTACCAAAGCAAATTTCGGTAATTAGAAGAGGGTAGCTTTCTGAAAACCGGGCGGCAGACCCCCGTCCATCCACAAGTCAAGTACCCCCCCCCCCCCCCCGGGAAGCAAACTCCCCGGGAAGCAAACTCTTTTTTTCAGGCGAAAGCAACTCTGTCTTTAACGAAACATTTCCAAAAGCTAAATGACGAAAAGTCAATGCATTCAGAATCAATCTCAAGTAAGTCAAATTGTGTATGCTCTTTACGAATATAACCAAGAATAACCTAAAGATTCTCTGAATATATACCGGGTGTCCCATAAAGAGTAATCCCGTTTGAAAAATCACGAAAATTTGATTACGCGACTGATCTTCAAGTTTCTTTTTTGTCAAGTAGATCAAGGACCAAGTTATTTTCCCAGATATAGCTGATTTTGTATCTGGTTTAAAAATTAGCAAATTTAGCTCATTTTAAGGCTACCTGGTTTTGAATCATACTGCAAAAAATCCTTGATGATTGACAGATCGATTTCTTTGTACATGTAAAGCTTCTAGTTTGGTCATTAATGATAGGAAACAATTCGCACTATCATTGGAGACTTCAGGTATGATGAGAAACCTGAAAATTTTGACTCTTAGGCACAATTTTGTATTTTGCATAAAAACTATAGCTCAAAATTTGGTTTTCTAACTTATAATTTTTCTATTTGTATCAAAATCAAACAATTTATCATCTTTAAATATTTTTGGGTCCTTGACCAAACAAGTCAAAAAGAAAATTTGATCAAAGATTAGATAATTGAGTTTTGGTGATTTTTTAAACAGGAGTACTTTTTTGGGACACCCGGTACATTTAGAATGCAAAGAAGAGCCTGTTACTTTAAAAATTGCCTTAAATAACGGACTCATTATACTAAACCCACAAATGAGCATAGGTTCCAAATCTTTAACTCAGCGTAAAAAGGTGGGTGTAAAATTCAATGGTCTATTTCTTCTGATTGAATGGCTTGAAAGAAACGTTAGATACTTATCTATAATTCTACTGTTGGACTTTCCAGAAATTTTGAATATTTTCAAAATTATAGCGTATTTCACATTTCAGCCCCTTTTTGGGATGTGACGTCATCAAATTTCTAAATCATAAACCAGATGAGTGACAGACTTTTGCTTGATACCATTTTGTAGGCATCCATAAACTATAGTTCTCTTCGAAATTACTTCATGTTGCGTCAAACGGTTTAGAAATTACGATGGCTTTAAGTCTTTTTGAAATTTTTTCTTGAATTCTTGAAAAGGAAGAAAATACTCTAATTCTGAAACTATTAAAGATTTCAGAAAAGTTCAACGGTAGAATTATAGAGAAATAGCTAAAGTTTCTTTGAAGTCATTCAGTTCAAAGAAATAGGTCACTCAATTTTACACAAGCCTTTTTAAAGATTTGGAACCTATGCTCCACAAATGCAGCATTAGACACTGTAATTCGTGGTAAGAAAACTATTACTGTAGCTCCTGTAAAAGAATAACAATCAAAATACCTAGGAAAAAAACTGTTAAATCCATCAAGAGAAAGAACAAATTAATCAGAAACCATGAAAGGAAAGAAATACGTTGATAGCTGCAATAAAGAGCAACGTTGAATAACCAAAAGTTTTCAAAAAGTCTATCAATTGAAAATTACGAAAACGACTTGAGAAAACGTATGCAATGATATCCCAAGGGAAATAGAAGTTTGTAAGTTTGGCTAGAACAAACGGCTACGCATATTTTTCTTCCAGAAGATATAAAGGGATAATTGATTCTGGGAAACACAAGCTATTAAATTCAGAAACAGACAAACTAAAGAGAAGGTTGAGGCAGTTTTTATACCTGTCTGCAAAATGGTATTTCACACCAAACCGTAGCGGAACCTGCTTGCGATAAATATATAGCCCTCCAATAAGCAAGCGGTTCTCTTGTTCTAAATGCAATAAAACTAGAAAATGTGGGAGCGCAAACATAGCATTACTGCTATATTCTCAAGAAATATATTAGCTCATATGTTCAAATCAGGTTGCACGTAACAAACTGTACATTGCAATGGATTATAAACTTGAAGACGAAATTGTTGCTTATCAAAAATTCTTCGTACCTAACATACTTGCTGCCTTTACGATGATTTTTTCAAATTCTATCTTGATTTACGCATTGCGGAAAAGAAGCAAACTGTTGGTTATCACATTCAAGCTTATATATGTACTAAGCATTGCTGATGTCTTTAGTGGAATAGCAGTAATAATTGGTAATGTGGTACTATTAAAACTGAAAGAATCAAGAAAGCATTACGAGACGCTAAGTAAGATAGTAAGGGTGTTTCTGTATCCCCTAACGGCCTTCACGACTTTGATGATTTTGATTATCGCTGTCGATCGCTTCATACATATGACACGGCTGCACAAATACAATCGGATTATGACTCATAGAAGAGCCAACACATTGGTGATATGCTGTGCCATTTTAACTGTTTGCAGTGCATGTATCTTGGGAATGAGTTACCACTATAATTTCTACTCGGTATTCCTAACAGCCAAAAGTGTCGTAGGCGTGCTTAGCATGATTCTCGTGTTTGTTCTATATTACAAAGCACTAAGATCGGTAACTAGCAGCGTTCGAAATGGAAATCTCGCTGCTAAGAATAGAAACAATCGCAATGCTGGAAGAGAAGCATCAAAGGCAGTCTTATTGATCTTGGCATGTTTATTGTTAACTATGACACCCTTTCTAATCTCTGCGCCACTTAGGTTCTATATGCCTGATAAAAAGTGGACATTGGTGGCACAGTTCACGTCGGAGACCATTTTTTATTGCAACTCGTCGCTTAATGCTGTTATCATGATCTACTTTAGCCGTGATCTAAGAAGCTGTATTCGACAGCTATTCGTTTGATCAGTGCTTTGATGAGTCATTTGATCAGTGTCATCTTCCTTAACAGAGTCTCAGATTTTGAACAGTTTCAAAAGAAAAGATGTGTGGCACAGTTCACGTCGGAGACCATTTTCTATTGCAACTCGTCGCTTAATGCTGTTATCATGATCTACTTTAGCCGTGATCTAAGAAGCTGTAAACACTGCATAGAATTAGGCATTTACAACAAATTTGATACCACTGTAAATATCCTTGAAATATGATATTTGATTTATGCAGGACTTTACAAGTTGTAAAGGTCTTTACGAACTTTACAATTAATGGAAATCTCCTGAAATATATTGGTAAATATCATAGTTACTTTCACATAAATTGTAAATATCTAGAAATGTCCTGAAAGTTTCAAAAATTTTCCGATGAAATTTGTTAGCTGTCCTTCACTTGAATTTATTTTATCTTGCTTGAATGAACCGACTCAATAGACCCAAGCCTCTTCTCACTAACACCGGTCTGAAAGTTGACTGTTATCAAACCCAGAAATGTGCTATTTCTGGATGCACTAACTTGGAAAAAGGATGGAGCAGACAATTTTGATAACTTCTTGCGTAAAAATACACTTGAGAGGCTGTGGGTTTCTCATTTGAAAGCATTGACCGTCCATCAAAAGGAGGGTAACATTGTTAAAGTACAGCAAAGTTCCTTCAAAAGTCAACGGCCGTCCGTCCGAATGATTATTCCAATTTCAAAATTTTATTAACCAAAGGGTACAAAAATGCCTATTCATAAATAAATTGAATAGAATGTACAATTGAAATGGCTTTTTGAGTCAAAATACTTCAAATATTGCCTGTAGAGAAAGGTAGGTACTTTTCACGAGAAAGGTAGGTACTGCAAAGTACATTTAAAAGTCAACGGCCGTCCGTCCAAATGATTAATCAAATTTCAAAATTTTGTTAACCAAAGGGTACAAAAATGCCTATTCATAAATAAATTGAATAGAATGTACAATTGAAATGGCTTTTGAGTCAAAATACTTCAAATATTGTCTGTAGAGAAAGGTAGGTACTTTTCATGAGAAAGGTAGGTACTGCAAAGTACCTTCAAAAGTCAACGGCCGTCCGTCCGAATGATTATTCAAATTTCAAAATTTTGTTAACCAAAGGGTACAAAAATGCCTATTCATAAATAAATTGAATAGAATGTACAATTGAAATGGCTTTTTGAGTCAAAATACTTCAAATATTGTCTGTAGAGAAAGGTAGGTACTTTTCATGAGAAAGGTAGGTACTGCAAAGTACCATCAAAAGTCAACGGCCGTCCGTCCGAATGATTATTCAAATTTCAAAATTTTGTTAACCAAAGGGTACAAAAATGCCTATTCATAAATAAATTGAATAGAATGTACAATTGAAATGGCTTTTTGAGTCAAAATACTTCAAATATTGTCTGTAGAGAAAGGTAGGTACTTTTCATGAGAAAGGTAGGTACTGCAAAGTACCTTCAAAAGTCAACGGCCGTCCGTCCGAATGATTATTCCAATTTCAAAATTTTGTTAACCAAAGGGTACAAAAATGCCTATTCATAAATAAATTGAATAGAATGTACAATTGAAATGGCTTTTTGAGTCAAAATACTTCAAATATTGCCTGTAGAGAAAGGTAGGTACATTTCACGAGAAAGGTAGGTACTGCAAAGTACCTTCAAAAGTCAACGGCCGTCCGTCCGAATGATTATTAAAATTTCAAAATTTTGTTAACCAAAGGGTACAAAAATGCCTATTCATAAATAAATTGAATAGAATGTACAATTGAAATGGCTTTTCGAGTCAAAATACTTCAAATATTGTCTGTAGAGAAAGGTAGGTACTTTTCATGAGAAAGGTAGGTACTGCAAAGTACCTTCAAAAGTCAACGGCCGTCCGTCCGAATGATTATTCCAATTTCAAAATTTTGTTAACCAAAGGGTACAAAAATGCCTATTCATAAATAAATTGAATAGAATGTACAATTGAAATGGCTTTTCGAGTCAAAATACTTCAAATATTGTCTGTAGAGAAAGGTAGGTACTTTTCATGAGAAAGGTAGGTACTGCAAAGTACCTTCAAAAGTCAACGGCCGTCCGTCCGAATGATTATTCCAATTTCAAAATTTTGTTAACCAAAGGATACAAAAATGCCTATTCATAAATAAATTGAATAGAATGTACAATTGAAATGGCTTTTCGAGTCAAAATACTTCAAATATTGCCTGTAGAGAAAGGTAGGTACTTTTCACGAGAAAGGTAGGTACTGCAAAGTACCTTCAAAAGTCAACGGCCGTCCGTCCGAATGATTATTCAAATTTCAAAATTTTGTTAACCAAAGGGTACAAAAATGCCTATTCATAAATAAATTGAATAGAATGTACAATTGAAATGGCTTTTTGAGTCAAAATACTTCAAATATTGTCTGTAGAGAAAGGTAGGTACTTTTCATGAGAAAGGTAGGTACTGCAAAGTACCTTCAAAAGTCAACGGCCGTCCGTCCGAATGATTATTCCAATTTCAAAATTTTGTTAACCAAAGGATACAAAAATGCCAATTCATAAATAAATTGAATAGAAAGTGCAATTGAAATGGATTTTTGAGTCAAAATACTTCAAATATTGCCTGTAGAGAAAGGTATGTACTTTTCACGAGAAAGGTAGGTACTGCAAAGTACCTTCAAAAGTCAACAGCCGTCCATCCAAATGATTATTCAAATTTCTAAATTTTGTTAACCAAAGGGTACAAAAATGCCTATTTATAAATAAATTGAATAGAATGTACAATTGAAATGGCTTTTCGAGTCAAAATACTTCAAATATTGCCTGTAGAGAAAGGTAGGTACTTTTCACGAGAAAGGTAGGTACTGCAAAGTACCTTCAAAAGTCAACGGCCGTCCGTCCGAATGATTATTCCAATTTCAAAATTTTATTAACCAAAGGGTACAAAAATGCCTATTCATAAATAAATTGAATAGAATGTACAATTGAAATGGCTTTTTGAGTCAAAATACTTCAAATATTGCCTGTAGAGAAAGGTAGGTACTTTTCATGAGAAAAGTAGGTACTGCAAAGTACCTTCAAAAGTCAACGGCCGTCCGTCCGAATGATTATTCCAATTTCAAAATTTTGTTAACCAAAGGATACAAAAATGCCTATTCATAAATAAATTGAATAGAATGTACAATTGAAATGGCTTTTTAAGTCAAAATACTTCAAATATTGCCTGTAGAGAAAGGTAGGTACTTTTCATGAGAAAGGTAGGTACTGCAAAGTACCTTCAAAAGTCAACGGCCGTCCGTCCGAATGATTATTCCAATTTCAAAATGTTGTTAACCAAAGGGTACAAAAATGCCTATTCATAAATAAATTGAATAGAATGTACAATTGAAATGGCTTTTCGAGTCAAAATACTTCAAATATTGTCTGTAGAGAAAGGTAGGTACTCTTCATGAGAAAGGTAGGTACTGCAAAGTACCTTCAAAAGTCAACGGCCGTCCGTCCGAATGATTATTCAAATTTCAAAATTTTATTAACCAAAGGGTACAAAAATGCCTATTCATAAATAAATTGAATAGAATGTACAATTGAAATGGCTTTTTGAGTCAAAATACTTCAAATATTGCCTGTAGAGAAAGGTAGGTACTTTTCATGAGAAAGGTAGGTACTGCAAAGTACCTTCAAAAGTCAACGGCCGTCCGTCCGAATGATTATTCAAATTTCAAAATTTTGTTAACCAAAGGGTACAAAAATGCCTATTCATAAATAAATTGAATAGAATGTACAATTGAAATGGATTTTTGAGTCAAAATACTTCAAATATTGCCTGTAGAGAAAGGTAGGTACTTTTCACGAGAAAGGTAGGTACTGCAAAGTACCTTCAAAAGTCAACGATCGTCTGTCCGAATGATTATTTCAATTTCAAAATTTTGTTAACCAAAGGGTACAAAAATGCCAATTCATAAATAAATTGAATAGAATGTACAATTGAAATGGATTTTTGAGTCAAAATACTTCAAATATTGCCTGTAGAGAAAGGTAGGTACTTTTCACGAGAAAGATATGTACTGCAAAAGTACATTAGAAAATCAACGGCCGTCCGTTCCAAAGGTTATTGAAATTTCAAAATTTTGTTAACAAAATTGTAAAAATATGCCCATTTAAATGGCTTTACGAGTCGCAAATATTGCTCTTGGAGAAAAGTGGGTACTTTTCATGAGAAAGGTAGTACTGCAGAATACACTCATTTTTTAATATGAAACTAAGGTCAGGGGCAAGTAGGCAGTTCCTTATATTTTTGGGCCATTTTGCTACCAAAAGTTTCTGACCTGTTTCTTATATTTTTAATGCCAGAAGTGTAAAGTTAATCTTGTCTTGTCTAAAGGGCTCCCAAGTTACTTAGTTATATCTCAAAACGAGTCAATAGCATAATTCGCACTCAAAATAATGTCCAAAAGTTGCTATAACTATACAGTGTCAAAACATTTCTGACTGCGATAGGAAAATTAAAACTGTGAAATGCAAAAGTTTCTTAGGATTTTAAATCCAGGTAGGGTTGTTTCTTAACTTTCAAAAAAATTGAGCCTACCGTTTCTTATAAGCGATTTCTTATAATAAAAATGAGTGTAGTACATTCAAAAAATAAACGGCCATCCGTCCTCCGGATTATTTACATTTGAAAATGGACAACAAAAACACTTAAAACAATTTTGGTAGGAAAATGGCTCAAAAATGTAACCATGATAGATGATAGATGTAAGAAACCGCTGATAGGGAACCCGCCCTTGGATTTGAGAAAGAATGTAGTTCCGCGCACTCCCCGCGCCAGGGCGCGCACTTTTTCATTGGCAGGTCCTTGAACCGTTTTGTGAAAAGTGGCGCCATTTTCAGTTTCAAAGGGTTGCAAGCAGAACGGCGGTTAGGGCAACAGGCATCGAATCGTATCAGCAAAGATGTGGATTGACAATCAGATACTGGAGTGGTCTTGAGAAAGAAGACATAGAGCAAGAGGTAAGTATCCTTCTTGAAACCTTCTTTCCTGGTTGAAGCTTTGAGTTTTCTAGATGGAAATATTGAAAATTTACTGTAGGCTACATCTAGTTAGGCCAAAATGCAGTACAATATGGCATGGAGAAAATTAGGCTGCGACCAACAAGACCATAACTGGAAAACAAGGTTACCGGCTTTCAGGGAAATATTGACTTTCAGTTTGAACGTAAGTGTAATACTAATTGGTGCAGGTTAAGTTAAAAAATAAGCAGATAAGGTACCTCTAGGCCTAGGTAGGCCTCTGGAAAGATAAAAGGCAGATAGCCCTCAAAAGCTTGAAAGCGAGTGTGAAGGAGTGTGAGCAAAAACAGGCCTAAGGAAGCTGTGGAAAAAATTTCAAGAGGATAAAAGTCAATAACAAGAACAATTTCAATTCAAAATCTGCTAGTTCTTTTGGTTGGTTTCCTAAACCAAACAGAATAAACATAGAGTGACTGAGTGATGCAAATTGGTTCATATTATTGACATTGCAAACAAATTTGTAACTTTCTCTACATGATTTGCAAGATTTCATCCCCTAGCAGTGCACTGCAGTAGATGTGGTATGGGAACATATTTTCTATGCATGTGTAGCCATTAATAAAATGTGTTCTAACCACATAAGAACTTGTGCGTTGATGACATTTCTTTTCACAGTCTTACAAAAATGCAACCAACGCAGAGAGTAGACCCCCTCCTCCTCCCCCATCTACACAGATGCATGTTTCCAGGGAATATTGGATCTTAACATGGCAGATGTAAACAGTAGCCTCTTTTTATATAACTAATGATTCATCAAACCCTACCCTCTAGATCTACATGAAGAATATAGACTGACCCAATCGCGTGCAAATATAGCCAGATACACTGTATAAATATAAATTTTGAAAAGGTGCCCTCAAAACATGAACTATATTTCTATTATGTGATTTTGTGCACATTCAAAATTTAACTTGGAAATTACTTTACTGCATACTGAGTTGAATGCACAAAAAGAGAGTGCATTTTCTGAATGACTGATTCAAATGAACATTTTGGTCTAAAACAGTAACATAATGGCCTTTTTTATCAAGGAGGAGGTTTGATGTCAGTAAGTCATATCAAGACTATGCTATCCTAGTAGAAAAATATGTATAGTTTTTTCTGTTCTGTCTTGATAATGATACTTTGCAACAGTGATCTATTTTTCAAACTATTGATGCTTTGATTTAAATCTACCATACAATTTATTTTTTTCTTACCTTTCGAAATTTGGCTATTACCTTATTTTTCAATTTTGACACTTTTCCATTTCAGATATATACACTATTTGACATACAGTAAGGTGTCTTCCCTTTTCTGGCAGCTGGTATTAAATGGTACTTCCAACAAAAAAGAGAAAAACATCTTGTATTAGATATGGTTTGGGCAGATATGACAAACAGAAGAGTTACAAAATATAACATCAGGTAATTATGTGATTTTGTAGTTTCTTTACATTGAGGTTAGTTAGTTAGTTCAGCATTTTCTGTTACAATATTGACATATTTTCTTATTTGAATTTGCATTTGTTATTGATTAGGAAATAGGTCAACATGGGAGCTTATATTCGTGAAGCTAGCCAGGTGTGAAACCATTGAACTTCATGTAAAACAGGGCATGGATTATATCAGTGCAAGATGACAATACTATCTGTTTTTAGCCTTATTATTAACCCAATTTATTGTCATTTGCATTTTCAAATGGAGGCATTAATATAAGAAACCGTTTTTTATCTTTCATTACTAGCTTCTACCTTTCTTATAGTCAAAATAACCTAAAATACCCGGTGATCTTAGTAGATATGTGTGCCATTTGATAAAAATTATAAATGGTATCTATTATATACAATGCCCATAACTTAGGTTTTTTTCATTTCTGTGTATGCACGTATTGATTTTCTCTCATCATTTTCCTGAAAAAAGGGAATACCTGAAATGTTCAAAAGAAAGAGCTAAAACAGTTTATTGTTAAGATCATTGTCTGCAGCTCCAAATCCACAAAAAAATTGCATTTTTACTGAGTTCCAATAGTTTGGAGCTTGAACTCCATGAAAAGACAAGAAAAATCATATTTGTCTGCTTTCTTAGTAGAAAGCATGACTTTCTTGATGTTCAAAGAGAAAGTATCCAACATAAGACAAGATCATGTGGTCCACACTATAGGGTTTGCTGAGTTTGAACATGAATCTATTTTAAATTGACAAGCGGTTACGTGCATTCACACCTAATTTGTTTTAAAATATGGAAGAAATGGAACATACCTCCATTGCTAGACTTCTTACTTTTTCAAGGGTATCTCAAGCAAAGATTTTTGGAAAATTCATATTTTTGAGGTGTTTTGATCACGAAAAAGTCAGGCAAATTATGCGCATCCACGCTAGACTTTAAGGAAGTGATTTCCATTAACATGATTCACAATGAGACAATGGTTTGTTTCTCTGTCACTGTTCAAACAGGAGGGCAACTATTTTTAGGACTCCTTATGTGCAATTGTAATGCCATTATGTAATGGACAATCATACAGTATTAGGGTGGTTCAAGAATAGAACATAAGGTGAAATTAGAAGTTTCATGTTGGTTGGGTTAATTTTAACTGGCATAAAAAGTGTCTCACCTAGTTTGATATTGTTTATTGCATTCCAGGATAATTGAATTAAAGGGAGTACAAAGACCAGCATGCTTTGTATGAAGTCAGTGACTTGCTTTGCACAGCTTCCAGAATAATTGACTGTACGAAATTCTCAAAAACAAAAACAAACGACGGCAAAGGCTGCTGGTTTTTGTACTCCCTTTAAATCACTTTACCAATTTTAGATCATTCATATGCATTAATAATCTAATAATCTTGGTATTGACATGTCATTTAATTTGTTTTCACATAGAATGTAGCAGAATTAAGAGCACTGTGGCAAAAAGACATCTTGAACACAAGAGAAAAGAAGCTGATGCAGGTTGCTTTGAGGATGGGCATGATGACAATGTCAGCAAAGCATACAATGAACTTTAGTATGTACAAAGAGTCAGTCCTTGCAGCTGCTAATGTCAAGAAAAATAGATGACAGTGTCATGTGGGTAATGAATGATTAACTCTATATATAGTCAAACATTTGAATAGTTTTCCTTAGTGTTTAATAGAAATTGGATTTAGAACTTGGTTTCACATTGCTCTGTTAAGAGTAATGTTTTATTCCCAAATAGGATGATTTAGGGAACTTTGTTGCTGCCATTTTCTGTTGGAAGGCTAAAGCAATCAATTGACTTTTTGAAATTAAACGTATCAAACAAAATGCTCACTGCATAATCATAGCTGCTGCGAATGAGTGATTACAGTATTCCATGAAATAATTGTCCACATACTTCATTTAAATCCATCCTGATGATGCATTAAGGCTCTCAATTCCCTTTCAAAGAAATTTATTGATCCTATTTGAATATAAATATTCCTGTTTGGATAGGTATTGGTGCTAATCTCTCTTCAAGATTCATCCATTGATTCACTGTAATTCAACCATCTTTTAGCTTCGCTACCAGTGCAAATACAAGTTACTGATTACTGCCAGCACTTGGTTGCCTTTGTTGTATCCATTCCCATGGGTCATTTAAATGGCAACAACAAAGGCCAACCAAAAGATGACATGTGTAAGGTGTGGCAAATGAAACAGTCCCTTTAATTTCTTGTTGTTTTGAGGCAAAAACATATGAATTGAACAAAAACCCAGAGTCCTTACCTTTGTTAATTCAGGATAAACAGGGGGGGAATTTGACAGTTTGCTTTGAACATCAAACATTGAACGTTTATTCAATTCTTTGCCCAAATCACAATACAGTATTTATTGAACTTTGATTTTGTGTGTATTGATTAGCTATTGGTATTCTTCGTCCAAGCTGATTAATTTAATGTGGCAGATTAACTATTTACTTAGGGGTTGTTTATATAAGGAAAACACATCACCTGCTAGACCCTAGGCTGACAGGCTAGATTGCACCTTCCCATAGCATCCCATTGTTTATATAACCAACGCAACACCACTGGTATAGTGGGATCTTACCTCTTTTTGTGTGCATTTGAAAATACTACAATATTAATATGTATTAAAATAAATTTACCTTACCTGTCAGCCCCTGGTGAGGTGTTTTCCCCATATAAACAGCCGTGTAGCCCTTAATATCACATGTAATAATATTGAGAATTGTGTGATAAATTATAAGTTATTTATGTTAACTTTATTTGTATCTTCTTTACTAGTCCTTCAGAAGGCTGACTATGAAAAGGCTTTGCTTCCTACTGCAAAGGGGGATCACCCACTGTTCTTTGGAATTGGTCTTTTGTTGCTTTTTGTCAACAACAGTGGGAGATTTGCAACAAAATAAAAAACTATTCGTTTTTGGCGACTAAAAATCATAGTAGGATCGTAGGAACAAAACAAAGCACAAAATGGGCCTTTTAAGGTACTAAGAATACAAGCATAAATTATTTGAAAGCTACCAATTTTCCATAGGCAGTTTTTTTGAAACTTAAAAAACCTACCATTTACAAATCCTCAAAATATCCTCAAAATATCCAATTTACTTGACATTTACATCTAACTAAAAGCCGTAAACTTCATGTTTCATACCTGTTTACAACTTGATGTAAATCATCGTAAATGTCACATTTAAAACGACGTTACATTTGTTTGTAAATGTCATGAAAAGGTGGCACTTTACAATATTTATTTTGAATATTAAATGTCATGTAAAGATCGATCTTTACAAAATTTGTAAATTTTATAAATGTTCATTGAAATATGCCCTTTACAATTGTTTTACATGAACTTTAATTTCATTGTAAATTCAAAATCTCATGCAGTGAAATCTTTTGTACCAATGAAGAGGTCTGATCAGGATGTGAAGAATTCTAAACATTCTTGTCATTTTAATAATTTACATTAAAGCTATTATATAAGAACTTTTCCCAGTTTGAGCCTCTTAGGGGTTCTTATTTAGGGGGTTTTAAAGATTGAATTTTAGCCTCTAGGTTCTTATAAAAACAGGTTCTTTTATGCGGGTTTCTACTGTATTCGACAGCTATTCGTTTGATCAGTGCTTTGATGAGTCATTTGATCAGTGTCATCTTCCTTAAAAGAGTCCCAGACTTTGAACAGATTTGGAATCACCAGGTAGATATTGCAAACTCTATTTGCAATTAAGCGCTTGTGAAAATTGTTGCTGATAAGAGCTCTACCTGGCCTTGATGATGTTACGTACTCTAAAACTGCAGACATTGAAGTTGGTATGGAGGTGCGCTGTAGTTTTGAAACTTTACTGGGATAAGTGATAAATTGGTGCGTAATTAAAATGTTGACTTGTTAATTGTAGATGCATACGACCGCTCATCTCTTTTGAGCTAGCTCGGGCCGTGAGCGGCTTTAGGTTTTCAGGTTTTGTATGAGAATGGATCTGTCGAAGTTAGTATGATACAGTCCTCTATTTAGAACAAGCCAGGTCTCCGTTTCATTCCTGCACTAGTGTGGTATTGGTAGCAGGTGGGTTAATGTTTCCACAGTTGGTCATAAAATTGCATTTTTTATCCATAACAATAAAGTTTGCTCGTCAACATCTGTGGTTAACTTCTTTTATCATCTAAGGGTCTGTTCATATGGAGAAAGTTTCCCCGGCATTTCCCCGGTGAAGCGGGATTCCCGGCTAGCCGGGGAAATATTCATCGACCTTTCATATGAGAGAAGTTTCCCCGGCAAGCCGGGGAAATAAAACAATAGCGCTTTGTCTCTGACGCCAAAGAATTCGAAAGGATTAACGATAAACAAAAGAAGTTTCCCCGCCTAGCCGGGAAAATGTGTTCATATGGGAAAATATTTCCTCGGCTAGGCGGGATCCCGGTAGAGCTCAAGCGAGATCTCGGCTAGCCGGGGAAATGTTTTCTCATGTGAACGCTCGTTCTATTTTATGTGGTAACGCTATATGAGGCGAGATCTCGGTTGAACGGGAATCCCGCTTCACCGGGGAAATGCCGGGGAAACTTTCTCCATATGAACAGACCCTAAGTCTCAAAATTTCACATGAAATGTCAAAAACATGGTTTTTTGAGCATTCATAATTTTGTGCATTGAGATAAGTGAAGAAAAAAATGGTTTTTCAGGTAACGATTTCGTGGTCTTTTTCCCTTGAGAATGAAAAGAAGATAATTTCAGCAGCTAATTCGATCTTCGATACAAAGGTGCCAAAGGGAATTTTTATAACCAGTAACGTAATAATTTTGTGGTAAAATGTTCACTTCTGATTGGGTCACCCGGTTGTAAATGGCTGTCTAAGACTGCGTTCGTTTGAAAACGGTGACAACTGTGCCAGTAGCAAAATTTGAGCTAGCGTTCACACGATAACGGCAAATACCGCTTTCAAAATGAGCCGGTTAGAGTCCCGTTTTCAAATCTGCTGGCAAAACATGGGCCGTGTTCGTGTGAACAGGAGGCCTATCCGTCACATTTGTCACCGTTTTCAGAATGTGCCTGCATCATGTGAACGCAGTCTTTAGTTGGATCTCGATGACATTATGTCCTTTAGGTAACAAGGACAGATAATGTTACACAATAGAACTCGACACTTTTCATTAACACCTAGATACAAAGCAATTTGTGATTGCAGACAAAGGGAATTCCATGCTCGCTGCTCGGTTGGTCAAGACATAAACAAAAACAAAGCAAGACGCAAAAATTGCCCTGACACTCGGGTCACTAGCGCACTCGTTGTGCATTTCAGAAATGGTTTTAAAGAGCAAATATCAGCACATATGGAAAGAAGAAGGACATATCTAAACTTCTGCCTCAGGCGTTTATTTATTTTGTGTAGAAGCCAATTGGGAGGGGACTCAATTCTCGTACTTTTTAGGCGTAATTAAAACACTTACTGCTCAGCTTCTGTACGAAAGAAATAAAATGCCCGAGGCAGAAGTTAGATATATCCTTCTTCTTTCGATATGTGCTAATGTTTGCTCTTCAAAACCATTTCTGGAATGCACCACGAGCGAGCTAGCGACCCGGGTTTCAGGGCAGTTTTTGCGGCTTGCTTTGTTTGTGTTTATGTCTTGACCCATCGAGCATGGAATTCCCTTTGTCTGCAATTACAAATTGCTTTGTATCTAGGTGTCAATAAAAAGTAGCGAGTCCTATTTAATAACATTATCTGTCCTTGTTCCTTTAGGTATGACATCCATAGAATGTTAGTATGTTGTAGTTAATGTTGCTTTTATTTGTGATGAAAACTATGGTGAATATTATCTCGGAAAGTATCTTCCATCTCGAGTCCTCAGTTGCGATAATCGTCAATTTAAAAGCAAAATCTTCTTGATAGATATTTTTGAGGATGAATTCAAAAGAAAAATACAAAATGCATCCGCTGCGCCTCGAGTCCCCACCATAAAAGGCACCCATGATCTCACATGACAAATTCATGACAAATTCAAAGGAAAACTTATGTCTGTCTCACATTAGATGTTAGGTGATAATGGCTACGAGTTGAACAACTGCAAAATTTAGGAAGATACATTTTGCGACTTTTTACTTGATTTATATTTCGGTATCCAGTCTACAATGCCTGCCAAATGTCTTGGAACACCTTTGCTATTTTTGCCTTTTTTGCCATTTCCCCCTCTCCAGTCCCCCTCAGAAAAATGTTGTTCTGTGATGATAAAATGGGGATGGCAGGACAATTCGCGACTCTGATAGAATGCTGGGACAATAACCCTGCAAGTCAACATTGTTTCGGGGGTGTTTAAAAATCCAAAGTTCAAATCCAATTCAAGTTCTGCATCAAACATCGGAAATCAATTGAATGGCCGTTTCCCCTCCCGCGCTCCCTAGTTAGAACCTATGGTTAGAACTGCGGATTGTCAAGAAATGGCCTAGTGTTCCAAGGACGTTTGGCAGGCATTGTACGTATACACATTATGGGCATATCGTTGACACAAATAATAGTCCGTTTCAATGACTTTGATGAGTAAGTAGCTTCGACTTCGATGAGGCCTAAAACATGTTAACTTTTTATCACCCATTATTACACAAAAATCCAATCTCATTGCGCTTGAAAAGTGAACATCTCTCGAACACAGTTTCTCAAATCACGGCTGAAGAAGATCATGACTGCAGCATTAAATGTTGAATTCAAATAGAAAGTTAAATATGATGTGTTTAATGCCATCGTTATCCATTTTTGAGTAGGTATATGTAGCCACAAGAGCGTGCAGATGTAAGTCGGTGTTACAGTTAACACAAGACAAGTTAAGATCAAGAAGACTGCTTTTGATATCTCTCTTTCAGCATTTCGGATGTTTCTGTTCTGAGTAGCGAGACTTCTGTTGTTTATACCTTTTGCCAACGATCTCAATGCTGTATAATATAAAATGAATGATACTACGACAGATACAATGCCTATTGCACACAAGGCAGTTAAAAACCATCTGTAGAAATGAAAGTAGTGACTAAGTCCCATGATACATGTGTTGAACAAAGTTGACAAGGCACATAATGTCACCAAAATATTGGCTGTTCTGTGTGTTATTATCAAACTATAGTTATTCATCCTCGTCATGCGTAGATACCGATCAACAGCTAAAAGCAAAATCATGAATGTTGTAAAAACATCGAAGGGATAGAGAACAATACCTACTATCCTGCTAGTTATCGCATAGTCTTCAGATGCTTTCGTGGTGGCTAGCTCTAATGCTACACTGGCAATCAGATCTGCGAGACCACTGAATACATCAACGATGCTTAATATGTGTATAAGCTTGAATGTTATGACCCCAAGTTTCTTTCTTTTCCGTAATGCATAAATAAAGATGGAGTTTGATGCCATGATCGTACAGGCAACAAGCAATTGCGGAATGAAGAATTTCCGATCAACTGAAATTATGTATTTGGCATATTTAATATCAACCATTTTAATGCTTGAATTATCTCTGTAGTAATGTGCTCTTTGCCTTGGCAGTTAGAGCCAAGCCAAGTGAGCAAAACAGTGCACGCGTCAATAAGTATTTTGATTATGGTCATTGATATGATACGCTCTTTCGGGCCATTAAGCTCACGGTAGTTAGAGTCAAGTCAGTTGCACAGTTTATTGACCAAAAAGCATTTTGAGGATAGATGTGATCCGTTCTTTGGGTTCTTGAGCACAAACATCAGAAAACAACTGGTGCGTTGAGACCGTCTCTTTTTTATACCATTTAGAACAATGAAAATATTTGTAGAAGCGATTGAATTGAAAGACGAATTACCGACGTTGTTTGCTTTCATAATGAATTTGTCATGAGAAATTTCAAGAAGCGACTTTTTTCTTATTAAAAGTGAAGAAAAAAAATTAATCGTACTTAAGCAAGTCAGCAAGTTGCAGTTAATTGAAGATTTGTGTTTGCTGTCGTTGTTTTTCAAATCTGAATGGTACGCATTATTTGTTCCTCCATATTAATTCTTAATTTTAATAAGATATGTAAAAGGTTAATAAAACACCTCTTATCACATGCAGATGGTAAATGCCAGATGGCACTTGAAGGCAATTAGTCATGTTAAATAGACTGCGTATACCCAACGTCAATAATCTTCTAGACTTGCCCCAAGTCTATTTCGTCAACTGTAATAAGTTTATCTGAAAGTAAACTACGAATTATCTGCTGAAGCATAGGTTCCAAATCTTTAAAAAGGCCGGTATAAAATTGAGTGACCTATTTCTTTGAACTGAATGACTTCAAAGAAACTTTAGCTATTTCTCTATAATTCTACCGTTGGACTTTTCTGAAATCTTCAATATTTTCAGAATTAGAGTGTTTTTCTTTCTTTTCAACAATTCAAGAAAAATTTTCAAAAAAAACTTAGAACTATCGTAATTTCTAAACCGTTTGACGCAACATGAAGAGATTTCGAAGAGAACTATAGTTTATGGATGCCTACAATATGGTATCAAGCAAAAGTCTGTCACTCATCTGGTTTATGATTTAGAAATTTGATGACGTCACATCCTAAAATCAGCTGAAATGTAAAATACGCTATAATTTTGAAAAACATTCAAAATTTCTGGAAAGTCCAACGGTAGAATTATAGATAAGTATCTAAAGTTTCTTTCAAGCCATTCAATCAGAAGAAATAGATCATTGAATTTTACACCCACCTTTTTACGCTGAGTTAAAGATTTGGAACCTATGCTATCTGCTGCCTTATTGTGCTCGATAGCGCATCTGATTGGCCAAAACGTTCATGTGAAATGAAACTGATCACATGAGACGCATTCATCCTTCCTCTTTAAAACCACCTTTCGCATGCACAAGGTGACAGTTTGCCCTGCAGGTTTAAGAAAGACTTTTGTGGCTTTGTTTGTTTTGAATTATTGGTTAAAAGAATTGTCTTTGTCTGCAATCGTTAATGTTTTTGAATTGCGGTGTCAACCAAAAGCAGTTGATGCTACTGTGTTGCGAAATCTGGCCTTCTTATGTGAGTGTGTATTATGAAGATTCGGAAAGAAAACGCATAGAATCAGACGCAAACTGATAAATTTAAGTATAAGCGTATTCATTGTATTTCAAAGTCTAGGTTCTGCTACAGAATCTATCATCTTAAAACGCAAAGTACTGTTCACAAAATACAAAGAAAATCCATCTTGAACCTAACTAAATCGCTACTCCTCTAATATTACTTCACATACACTCATGCGTCCATGTAAGTACAGCCGCGTATACATTCTGTCAAAATATGCTGACACGATGCTGATGAAGAGCTTTGAAGAGCGCACTGCTGTGATTGGAAGAATTTAACTGATCACGTGCAAACTAAAATCAAAATTTGTAAACAAGGCTGCCTGCTGTGAGACCTCAAAGTGTGTGGTACTGGGCAGCCTGAGATTGGCTGCTGAAGTGCTGAATATGAAAGAAAGAAAGATGTTTACAGAGTGCATGAAAATTTAAAAGTAGCCGAAATATCTGTTTGCTTTAAGTTTCATGACTGTTCAATTTTGATGAAGCCACAATATCAGAGCTGTGTTCAAAGCGACACCATGGCTAGGCGTGGCTAGGCCCTCTGTCATCCCCGAGCCTCATCGTTTTTGGCACACACAGCAACATCAATATATCGAGGTACACCGCCTTGTTTCTGCCGTTTGTTGTTTGAAGATCAAAGGGTCATAAATGCCAGAGCGATTAAATGTTTTCCTGTCTATCCTCTGAGTTCAGCTCTGAAAGTGCAACAGCAAGTAAGTCATCCGCCTGTTTACAATGCACCAGGCGACCATGTAGGCTCTTTTGCCGAAGTGATCACATGGAATATCACGTCAAATTGGCATGCCCCTTCAGAGCCGCTGTACTTACATGCGCCAGCTGTTAGTTTTGCCGCGATATGGGAAAGGCATTGGCATACGAAAAATGTTTTATGACAGTTTCTGCTTGACGTTTTAAGAAATTTATCTTGATAATAGCTTCACCTTAACGACAAATAATGGAATGTTTTTCTAACTACGGCTTTGCACCTAGGGACGGCGTAACCAACGGAGGGTGCCGGGAGGCACGGTACCCCTCCAATATTTAGAATTTCGGCAAATTTCTCGGCAGGGTCAACAATTTCTCGGCATTGTCAACAATCAAACTCAAGAAATGCCAATTTTGTCGGCAAATTCGGTGTCTGCACTGCGCCCCCCTCGTAATTTCCTTCAGCTTTACCCCTGCTTGCACCCTCCCTGCAACGACAATATACATATTTACATGAAGCAATAGGCTCAAATCTTGAGATTTTAAAGGTCCCTGCATAGATGGCATCCTAGCACTTCGTTAAACAAATGATACTCCATCCACAAAGGACTTTACAAAGTTTTTGAACCTCATGCTTACGACAATAATAACTACTCTATCTAGTTTAACAATACAATGTTTGCTGTCGCTAAATAACAACGAATCTTGGTCGGTTAAAATAAGAACATGAAAATTGATCTACCATCAGGTAATTTCATCACCAAAACTGATACATGTCATGGATTCACATTTGTACCGGTAGTTAAAAATAAACTTTACATGTTTGAAAATTCATCATGCGGAGGATACTTGAGGCATTGGAATGGATCAAAGTTTTTCCGTATTTAGAGCAACATCCATACACAATCAATTCATCTCCCTCGCGGCTTAAAAAAGTAATTTTTACAAATGTATCAGATTATATACGCCATTGCAACAAGGGCAGATTTTGCCATACAATAGCATCAGTTGCTTTTGATTGACACCTCAATTCAAAGCGATTAGCGACTGCAGATGAAGGAATTCTCTTAACCAGTAATTCAAAACAAACCAAGCCGCAAAAGTTTCCCGGAAACTAGTAAGGCAAGCTATCGCCTTGTGCACGCGAAAAGTGGTTTTTAAGAGAAGTTATGTGCTTATAACGAAATAAGAAGGGTAAATTTAAAGATCTGCCGGGTGGATTTGTTTATTTGATCCAGGAGCTGCTTTGTAATCATTTCATTTAAGCCCTAAATACGCGAGAATTACACTGCCTTCTACTCGTCTTCTGAAGTAAATAAACAAAATCCGCCACACAGATCTTTAGATTTACTCTTCTTCTATTCTTATAAACACGTAACTTCTCTAAAGGCAGGAGTTTGCCCTACTGGTTTCGGGGAAACTTGCGGCTTCGTTTGTTTTTGAATTATTGGTTGAGAGAATTTCCTTTGTCTGCAGTTGCTAATCACTTTGAATTGAGGTGTCGATCAAAAGCAACTGGTGCTCTTGTATTACAAAATCAATATGCTCTTGCTCAATGCTCTTGTAATACAATAATCTTGTATTACGAGATATGATTCTGAGTTCTTTCGGGAAATGAAAGGAGCTTTGGTAAGGAGATTGTTTATAATTTTGATCGAGGGTTTTAGGCCTCTCTTCATGCATATCGAAGTTACGACATGTTTGTAAATTAATTTTTACCTATATTTACAATGCCCATAATAACTGGACAAAAATCACAAAAATACTTCAGTCCTTCGGGCATCAACCAAACTTTGATTGATGTCAATATCTCAAACATTCTCATCATAGGTTTCAAATCTTTAAATCAGCGTAAAAAGGTGGGTGTAAAATTCTGTGACCTATTTCTCCTAACTGAATAGCTCAAAAGAAACTTTAGTTACCTACCTATAATCCTACCGTTGGACTTTTCGGACATTTTGAATATTTTTTTAAATTACAGCGTGATTTATATTTCAGCTCATTTGAGGATGTGACGTCATCAAATTTCTAAATAATAAACCACAAGTGACAGATTTTTGCTTGATACTCTATTGTAGACATCCAAAAAAATAAGCCTTTCTTGGAAATTATTTCATGTTACATCAAACAGTTTAGAAATTACGATGGTTTTAAGTTTTCTTGAAAATTTTTCTTCAATTCTTGAAAAAGAAGAAAAGCACTCTAATTCTGAAACTACTGAAGATTTCAAAAAAGTCCAGCGGTATAATTGTGGCAAAATAAGTAAAGTTTCTCTAGAGTCATTCAAAGAAATAGGTCATTGAATTTTACACCAACCTTTTTAAATTTCTAAATACAGTAAAAACCCGCACATAAGAACCTAAGATTTTGAGCTCAGCCTGTTTAGGTTCTTATGCAATGAGGCACATCCAGTAATCAGGGTGTAGGTTCTTAACACAGGGAAAAGTGTGAATCTAAATCTTAACCAAATTTATTTACATTCTTGGCCCTGTCCACTTCAACCCAAGCTTACCCAGTTTGCTTGCAGGCCCTGCCTATCACAGTTCTGTAAGTAATGTTTCGGAGTCCATGAAGGAGGTTGATGGGCAACAAGTTGCATTTTATTTCCCAATGAATAAATGAAACGCTTTATTAAGAACCTAGTTAAGACATCAGCCTGAAATGGTTCTTATTTATTGGGTACAAAATACATTATTTCAGGCTGTAGGTTCTTAATAGATGAAGGTTCTTATGTGCGGGTTTTTACTGTAGTTATGTATTGTGTCTACTTATTTGAAAGTTCGATTGCTGCATTCAAAACAAAGCTATGACCACCAGATGAAAATATAACTATTTACAACGAAAGAGTGTTGGCTCATGTTGAAACAATCTTGCATATAAGCCATTTCCTACTTGGCAGAAAATTCATCTCGCAGAAACTTACCATAGCTCGCAAGAGCGATTCTGCTTGAGAGTCAAAGTCTAAAGAGGTTCTATTTGGTACAAAAATCAGATGGCCGGAAAATGTCTTTGAGTAAAACTTTCCGCCTCGTGGAAAATACCGTCAATCCTCGATTAAGCGCCCACCTTCGAATAAGCTTCCCCCTCCCTCGATTAAGCCCTTGCTCATAAATAATTTTGACAAATAAAACTCCTACCTAATAAGCACCTATTGGAGATACTTGAATTCCAAGCAAGTGTGAATTTTTCACCATATATACATTATTTGCCTTATTCTTATGTTTACCGTCATTATACCGGGAAGCAATGTTACTGAAAACTGTCTTGTTTTATTGCGAATATGTTCAATTAGGTTCAGTAATTTACCCGGCGTTAATCGGCCATTCCTTCCCGTGAATATGGGAGATTTTCTGCAGAGAGCCCCTTCCAAAAACCTGCAAAGTTTCCTTGGTTTTCCTCCCTAAAAATGATGAGAATGATGAGAATTCCTCCCTAAAAATACAGAAATACACTCACATGTATTCCTGTATTTTTTCCTCTTGGGAGAATGGAATCCCCCTGAATAGGTTATTGATACCAAAGGGAAGACTTCTTCATTCTCCCAAGAGGATAGCACATGCTAAAGCGCACGGAAGTCATTGCTGTAAGGCCCATGTAAGGTAGAAATGATGGGGAAATTCGTTCGTGATTTATGGGCACGTTTTGCAGGTTTCTGAAGAGGCTTTCTCCATAAAATCCCTTATAATTTCAGAATGGAGTGGCCAATTTCAGCCAGGTAAATTTTAAAATGGACTTGAACATGTCTACCATTAAACTATATATTTTTCCGATATCATTGTCTTGATATCCAAGGAGCCGTGACCTTTTAAACAGGGATTCTTTTTGTTGACTCACCCCGTAGTTCAAAGTTACATTCTGAAGATATCATTTCCTGTGAATTCTAGTTAAAGAATTGACATATTTTCACTTTTTTCATACCTTTATCAGTTAGAATCGCAGTATGCCATCAAACATCTACCTAATATCTAATAGGTTCCCCCCTTGAATACGTCCCCCAACGAAAAAATCATTTTTACAGATAAGCCCCCGAGAGCCTATTCGAGGACTAACGGTAGGATTAAAATGAAAATTGCAAGGTTTCAATGAAAAGGCTGCAACGCTAATATTACCATTAATTTTAAGTATTATATCATGTAAATTTTCTTATCAATTTATGTATCGTTGCGTTAAACTACTTCCAAAAACCAGATGGACAAATAGAGTTTTAAGCCATTAAATTGCTGTCCCTCATCGATCATAGTCACACAAACAACAATCGAGATATGGTTATGAGTGAGATTTGAAATTTGAGAGGACGTCCAGTCTTTCGATTGATGCCTACATGACAATGATTTCATCACTAGCATGAACACTATCATATCATTCCATTCACACGGACACACTTAAAACCAGCTTTATCCTAACCATGTTGAATTTCAGCCAATCAAATGACTTCGATTTGATGGATTGACCAATCAGAGCGCAGCATTCGATAACCTGGCTTAGTTTAGCTGGTTTACCTTGCAAGTGAGAATGGGGGTACATGTTCAAACAGGAAATCTTTCTGTATGAACATTGGGGGTATTTTAGTCTCTCGATTCTTTACAATTTTCTTATTTCGCTTGTAAAAAATTGGCTTGCAGTGTCCTTTTATGGAGCTGCCCTGTTCAGACCGCTGACCTGAATGATCTTGCATAAACAGCCTTTTGCACTTTTTGCAGTTTGACAGCTGCCGGTGTCAAAGAAACTGTTTACACGGTAGCGAATGAAAAAGGCGTTTCCATGGTACCATACTGAAATTCGTCCACTTAGGCTTCCAATTGAAACGAGACCAATTGAGCTGTTTGTCGCCTAGCAAAAACATTTTCTCTTACTACAATGACTGCCAAAAGTCTTGGAACACCTTTGCTATTTTTGCGTTTTTTTGCGATTCCCCCCCCTCCCCCTCAGAACAATGTTGTTCTGTGATGACAAATGGGGATGGCAGGACGATTCGCGACTCTGATGGAATGCTAGGACGATAACCTTGCAAATCAACATTGTTTTGGGGGTGAGGGGGTGTTTAAGCCTAATCGCTATGGTTAGAACTGCGGATTGTCAAGAAATGGCCTAAGTGTTCCAAGGACTTTTGGCAGGCATTGTAGTTGCTAAGGCTGGTAGCAGCCAACATCATTACGCCTCATATTGAATTAAAAACACCCTCGTTGCGAATCCGTACTAAAATTCGTACGGAAAAAGCGTTTACACGGTGCCGTACGAATTTTCATCCGGCTTGGTTTCAAATTAGTACGCTTTCGTAGGTGGACGAAGATTAGTACGGATCAGGATAACAATTTTCCGTGCGGACAGGGAGGTCACGTGTGCGCGGGAAGGCTATCCTTACGAATATTCATCTGTTCGAATGGGGATATGAATATTCATCCGTACGAATGGGGATATGAATATTCATCTGTTCGAATGGGGATATGAATATTCATCCGTACGAATGGGGATCGGTACAAATCCGGTACCGTGTAAACGGAGTCGAAGTCTACTCTTTATAATTACAAAGACATAACTGTAATGCTACGAACACAAAACGTATACAAAACTAGGTTCTCTTCTCTTTTATTCTATATCTTTATACAATTTGAAAACTCGTAACTTCATACTTACGAGTGTAGGCCCCACATCTTTTTTAAACTCTGCAAAGCGTCCCGTAACTTTGTGATTGGTCCAAGTTTGTTTTCCGTCAGTGCCTCCAGGGCATTTGATGGTAACAGTAACAAAGCCTTTCCGTCAATCTCCTGTAACAATAAGGTTAAATAAAAAAATAAGAGCATGCAATAAAAAGATTAAAGACCCATTGTTGACCGTGATCCTTTGTGCGCCGAATGAAAAGCAAGACTGGAATGAAAATTCATCCACACAAAATCGACAGTATTTCGGACCATTGATATTGCGAATTAGAAACCCAGAGCTGACAGCATATGCGCAATGTGTCGACATTGGGGACTCTGGAGGGGGATCAGTAGCGGTAGCAACTACTGTCGTTGTTGTTCTCTCGTCCGGGGTTCTTATTGCTCAGCATCATACTACTATGCTGGCCTGACATCCAATGTGAAACGGATTCTAGTATTCATCAGTAATTTATCGTATTTGTAACTTTTTGTAGTTGTTTATTTAGTTGCTATTTTTTGCATGTCTTTATGTTAATGTCCACGGGGTAGTCATTGTCTTTTGCTCCTTGTGGTTCCGTCCCTGTAGTGTTGTATAGTCTGTAAAGTAATTAGAAAGTATGGTAGGATGTAGATGTAACATGTATTGTAACATTTTAAATGATTATATAAAAGAAAAAAAGCAAGACAATCAGTATCCTGCACGCAGTCTCTCTGTTGTTTTGAAAAATGAACGAACGGTGAGAATTTAGTGGACAATGAGAATCTAGGCCAAAGACGACTTTCAGATAATAGGAAAGCCAACTTTGGCACCGCGAAGGATCATGGTAGCAATGCAAGGGACCTTTAAACAAGTAGGTGAGTATAATCAAATTGCATTGCATTCGCTGTTTTTTCTACATTTTTAAGCTTGTAACATATCAAAAACCCACACTTTTGATCTTTTGGAATATCTGTAAAAGGGCGCTGTCTCCAAATGTCGGTCAAAACGATAATTTTGCAGTTTTTTGATAGGCAATATCACACGGATTTTCATCTCTTTTTTCAAAATGAAAAGAGTTATTTTGAAGAAAAATCCTTATACTTCAAAGAGGAACGAACCAAGGAATTATCTTCAACGAACGCTGGGATATCAATGGATTTTAACGGTCACTTTTTGGTAGCTTGGGTAAAGCCACCAAACAAACTGCAGAAAACAATTGACACATGCCTAAAGCAATGGTGTTTACAGATTTGTTTACAGTTTGGCGTCGGAGCCCCTTTAAACCCGGTTTCCATTTGCTCATTGGGGTTGGGTGGTTAGGGTCATTGTAGATAATGAGCAAGACTCAAACGGCTAGTTGAAAACACGATTTCCAGTGACATTAGCGATATACAACATCACGATTGGTTTGTTGAGACAGAAACAATCCTATCGGAACGACCAAAATGAACCATGCTTCGGAGTGATTCCAGCAAGCGGAAACTAATTAATTGCAGCAACGACCCAAATGACCCTACTTTCGTGCATGAATGGCGCAACACTGCGATTTAAACGATCAAGCCTTACAACAACAGCAACGACTCAAATAACTCAGTCATCGCAGGCACTTCGCTTTAACATAGCATGAAGATCAAGACGATGACAATCTTTCTTTGACTTTATTCATTCGACAAATCCATCACTAAAGACAGTATTTCGACATGATCAATATGTGTTTGGCCTAAGGCCAACAATAAAACTCGACGGTTTTCTGTGCGCTTCGAATCGTTGACGATTCATTATCAGCCGATAAAAGTAAGAGCAAACAAGTAATTTAATCAACTTGGTGTGATCAAGGTAGCAGCAAAACAGTTCATTTTCATTTTCATTTTTTAACTTTTTCATCCATGTTAATCTACTCGATATTTACATACTGTTTTACAAGGAGCAATGTTAAAATAAGATTTGATAATAACTGAATATATAATATAACGCTATTTACAATAATCTTGTTGTTGTGAATCATACAATGTAATGGACACTAAAAAACTAAAGAAGACAGAGCAGAATTGATGACTGTTGAAAATCAAGCGAAGGTCGATTTTGTGCTATAAGTAAGCTTTCAAAAATTAACACTCCTTAGAGGCCTTGGCCATAGTGCTAAAATCATCGAGGAAACTGGCATGTCCCGTCCTACCGACGTGAGCTTTGACGGCCGAAAAACTTGCTGCAGAGAAGTTTAATTTTCATCTTTCAAAACGACCCAAACAACCAAGTTAAAACAAGGCTGTGTAGGAGTGTAGTTGTAAATGTAAGTAAACACTTACCTGTTTCTGGAAGGTCGTGGCATGATCCTGGCAACCAATAGCGGCCAGGAAGTCCATCACTTCAGGAACGGTCCAGGTTCGCGGATCTTTGCTTCGGACGGACTCTTCATCCAACATGTTGAGAGGATCAAAACCCCTGTCTTGGGTTGACGAAGAAGGCCCACCTGGCGAATCAAGATACTGCGGAGGCGGCATATTGGAAGTCTTTGGTCGAATATCTTCGAATTCTTCACCGGTCTGAGAATCTGGGAGCGCAGGGACCTCAGTATCTATGACAACAAGAAATGGATAAGTTGCAAAAAGCTTTATTGCAGTCAGTGGCGGATTTGTGGGGGAGGGGGGGCAAGGGGGTGCAATCCCCCCAATGTCGGCAAGAACAAAAACCTTTTGCTCGAAAACAATAGAAATAAACAATGCTTTTTAACTGAAACGATAGCTTCGCCCCCGAATATTTTGATAAGTGTCCGCCATTTATTGCAATGAGATAACAAAGTTATGAATAATCTGGCCTAATGACAGTGAGCAATCATATCACGTTTTGCACCAAGAGACGACTTTCTAACTGCCTGTAACAATCGTACGAAAAATAAAAGAACAACGATCTAGACTAAAAAAGTAAAGCTAAAAGGCGAGTTCATGTCAAAAAAAGTTTGCTGCTTCTTTTTCACGGATTTTATCTCTTTCAAACTTGATCAAAATCAAACAAAATAACAACGATAAATTTTCGGTGCCCATTGGCAAACGCTGAATTTTATGTTTCCCTGACCGGAAACGTAACGCTGCCCGGAAACGCGTCCCTGACCGGATACGTTGATTTTTACGTTCCCTGAAACTCCGTCTCAATTTGGTTCAGAAAAATTTGAACAAACTTTGATACATAATCATATCCTGTTTCTGTGCTAACTGCACTTTAACACCGCCAAAATGCCCTATCGACAGTTTTCATTACGGTTTATCGTTATTTCAGTTTACAAAAGAATCCTCGACAATAAGCTGGCGTCGATGCCTCTTTATATGCTCTGAAAGGGACGATTAATAGCATTGCAATGGCTCAATGTTGGTTTGCTTGTTCCTAAAGCCACCAACATAAAACCACTTAGGATATTAAATAATTTTGGCAATGCCATACTTTCAAACGGTATGTCAAAGGAACAAAACACACTATAGTGTCACTACATTACTTACATTGCTCGTTGCAGTTATTGTCGCATTTCCCACCAAAGAACCTTTCGTCTGACACCAAGCAAGGACAACATTTGAGCATCGAAGTTACGCGTGCGAGGTACTTGGGCACTAAATTTTGTTTACTTGGAACACGAACTCTTCTCAAGAATCTCTTGCCACTCTTCCCTGTGATTTCAACACAGATGACATTATCCAGCTTCAAGTCTTTGTGCTGCTTCGTTTGGTAAAATTCTTTGCTGAAAAGCTCAAGAACTTGATTTGGGTCCACTGCCGCATTGACAATGTGATGTAAACATTTACGAATGCAGTTTTGATGTGGTGGACCAGTCAGGGCGCCACTTATAGAATCTGGCAGATTGACTATCTCGTGTGGGTTCAGATATGGGCCACAAGCACAGCGCTGGTTGAAGAATATAACACTGTTCCCAGATTTCGGAACAACTGTAAAAGAAGGAGACGCGGATGTCAATTGCGATCTAAATTAAGATTACCCAAGCGAAATCCTTTTGTTTACGAAGTGAAGTCAACATGACAAAAGTTTTCAATCTCAACAGTTTGAGCATCCAAATACAAAATGGTAGGACTGCTCATTAAACCACATTAAAACTCGGTCCACACTAGAGTAAAAGCATGTTAGAACTAGGATAACGTATTTCTTAAACGCTTTTTAAACGCATATTTAGAGAGTCATCTCTTCAGGGCCGATACCAGCCACGAATTCTTAGAGGGGAAGAACCAAAATTTTCTGGCGCCAAAATGAACAACAACAGCAACAACACCAGTTGTAGGAACTGCGTTACAATCATGCATGAAATGTCCTTCGGTAACTAGATTTTGGAATCATTTTGCAATCCAACGTTGCACCTTTCAAATTTAAGTTAATATGAAGGAAAATATGCTGTAGATTCAAAGTTCATGTTGGCATTTGTCCTAACACACGCCTAAGACCCGACGCGGGCATAATCCAAAACATGAGAAACAATTCAATTGATAAAGTTTAACAGCTGCATTCAGTTCCTCTGATGTCTTTGATGTCGTTTATTTATTTTCAGTTGAGTGTCCTCTTTCCCATAATTGTCTATCTTTGCACATGTATTGCTGATTAACTTCCATCATTCTGGCCATTCAGTTGCAGTGTCTTTTCATATGTCAAGGACACCACCTCTTTTCAAAATATATCTTTCAATATATCTTTGAACCTCAAAATTTATCCTCGAACAGTGATGAATTCATTTTCTATGCATCATTTCTCAGAATAAAATATTCTTAAAGTGGGTCTGTCAATTTGGTGGAGTAAAGTTACCGACAAATGGTCGTCTGGGGGGGGGGTGCTCCGCCCTCCCTTCAGCCTTGCTCTCTTCAAATCGCATGAAAACTTTTTGATTCAATCAAACAAATGCATGAAAAAATCGCTAAATTGAAACAAAAATGATTTAACGCATTTTTTCGTCACATTTTGAATGCATTTCTAACGCGGGTTACTCTTGTGCCAAGGTCAGGTGCACAAGCTTGGCTTTGTACTGTTACAATTCAAATAAAAAATCGATACTACTGCAGGTTACTTTCTAGATCCGTCAATATTGCGAGAACATATATAAAATGCAGTAGAAACTTCATGTTTATCAGAAGCAAACGTACCTTTCGGAGGAGCGGGGAGCTTTGGAGGATTTCCAGCTCTCTGGGCAGCAGACGGTTTCTTGTCAAACGAGTTTTCACGCTTGATCTTTGCAGGCTTAAACGATTGAGGTTTTCCCCCTATCAGGGGGCTTGGTTGGGCAGGTTGCTCCTTTGGATGAATGGGTTTTATAGGTGGCGATGGAACACTAAAGTCAGGTCTCTTTGGTCTGATTGCTTCCAAGAAAACATCGGGCATTTGAGACCTAGAGCAAAGCAAATAAAACATCATGACATCGCATCTATAGACGTTATGAACACATGTCTTGAACCCTTGAATGATAATCAGAACACTCGTAACAATAAATGAGTTATTTTCTAATTCATTGCATTCAACCGAAAATAACTCTATTTATTAACTAAACTACAATACACATATAGTAGTGAGGTCAGTCTAGCAAGATTGTATATAGGTGTGCCAAATAGATCTAACACGGAAATCACATTATTCCTATCGCTCGTACGTTCATTTGATACATGTAACCTGAATCTCTGAAAACAGGGAGAAAATGGGCAAAAGGGGTCCTATCTTTAATAAAAGTACTTGCTATCGACCTGTGATTCTCCACGCCTTGAAGAGCTTTTTATATTTGCCTACTAAGCACGCCTCCACGGACAACGTGCAACAGTATTCCCTTAAGAAACTTAACAATGCTAATACAAAATAGTTTTCTATTGTACTGTTAATAAATTCATTTAAAGCAAAAACAGGAAAAAAGGGTTTTCAATTTCAATGTCCCAAGATGTATAAGGAACTTCCAAGCAGCCTTCGCCAATTGGACTCATTCATTTTGGACTCATTCCTTCTTTTTGAAATTAACCTAAAACAGTTTTATTTGGACAACTAAAAATAAACTATGCTTCTAAAATTGAACAATTTAACCTAATTACTGTATTTCTTTGTTGCGAATTTTATTGTAATATTTCGTAGTTCTAGATACAGGCCCTCGTTGATAACAGCACTTAGTCACAGGGACTCATAATGAAACAGTTAAAAACCTGACCCTATCTTCTGCATTCGATTGATCGAATCTGGATCGAACGACTGCTTTGACTCTGTTCAAAGGTCACTCCTCAGAAAGGAAATGCGATAGAAACCACGGTAAGAAGACACTTAATCAACAAAACTTGGTATTCATCTGAAGAAGGAAGTTCACTTTACCTGGTGAGTGCAAAATAAGTCTTTTAATGCTGCAATTTAAGACCAAAACATTGTTATTATTCATTCATTTATTTGTATTTATTCATGTATGCTTACTATCAATAATGACAGCATTGTCGTCAGATACTGATAACAGAGAATCGTCAGATATAAGACCCAAAAGAGTAGATACGAAAATAATAACAGTGCACTCATCTGAAATTAATTTTACTTTCTCAGGTTCCTACAATTCCATTTTATAAATCACAACTCTATAAAATGCAACACGAATGCTAAATAACAATCTCTTGGGTGAAAACACAATTTGTAAGGAAACCTTTTTTTGAAATTCGTTTACCGTTACTGTAGTGTAGGGGTTGGACCCACGGTTTTCCTTGTCATTAGAACGCAGCCCCCTAAGATTGATGGCTTGAACACGTGGAGCAACGATGGCGGACTTCGAAATAGATAACACACAATTCCAAGCCAGTTTGTGATATTATAGTTCGAAAATAAAGATAATAGAATTTTTAGTAATAAATTACCCCGGTGGTTGCAGAGGGTGACCATTCTTTTCACACCAGCCAACAGGAAACAGATCCAAAGACTCATAATCACACCATTGATCAAACGTCGAATCCCATCCATCGAAATGAACTCGAACCAAAGATCCTCTCACTTCCATGATTGTAGCAGGACATATGAAAGAAGGTTCTCGAAGATCAACTGCCTCTATTTTCATTCCAGATTGAAACGGATTCATGATTCGTTCCTGACAATAAAGACAAACCGTTAATCAATCACAATAACAAACCACTTCTTATATTACAAAGTGGACTATGTGCTGAAAAACGAACACTACGCACATTGTTTAAGGAAGAAAACTTACTATTTTCTTCAAGGGGTGGGGCGTACGTTGACCTACCATCTGAAGAAGGACATAACATTCTGCCAATGAAAACTGCACCAATATTTCTGCAAACTTCATGCGAATTTGGGCTTTAGGTCCTCAAACCATTACAATTCCAAAATCATGAAAGTGAATTCAATTAACCCAGTCAATTATGCTTTTACAGAAAGTTACGTGTTGAAAATTCTTCCTTTGATCGCAAACTGCTACCTACATTATAAATTATAAGCACATTTTCAAAATTAAGTTCAAGTCTGAGTCAGATAACACAGTTGCAAGGATTAAAATCAGTTGAACGAAAACAGTTTATTATTTTTTCCCCAGCCCGTGTATTCTTGAATGAAAGAGATAACCTACCGTTTGTTTGAAGAGGAACGATGACACTGGTTTGTTATTGCCTTTCGCTAGGTACTTTATCCAATCAAAGTTCTTTCCTGTGTACTCTACAAACAAGGCATAATAAGAATAAAAACCATTCAAATGTAACACAAAAGTTTTCCAATGAATACAACAAAAAACTGATTAAACAATGGCAAAAAGTTGCAAACTATGAGCCTCAAAACATGCGAGGTTAATAGGCTTCTTAAAACAAATTTGTTTGAACAAAATGAAAGTTGAACACGTAACCACAAAAGCAGGTAAAATAATCTATATTGGCATCTGAAGCGTATATGCTTATGTATATTATGGGCACATTGCCGTGAGTATAGCTGGCTATGTGTAAGCATATAATCACCTAGGCAGATCTGGCCTTTGAGCTATCAACAAGCTGTGGGTTTACATTTTGCTTCCCTCTCCAAATAACGGAGAAGGCACAGTAGATGTACTTTTGAGTTCTTCTTCTAACTGATAATACCGGGTGTCCCAGAAAAAAGGTAACAGATTTGATGCGGCGTAGCAGTAAGAGTTTAGCTTCAATCAATCCGTAATAATTTCTAAAACAAGAGTTAATTTGATTTAGTCACATGATTTTGATTGTTTGTATAAAGTCCATCTAATTGCAGAGTGGAAAAATCGTAGCTATCATAAAAGCAGGAAAAAAGGAGGGATGGAATCAACCCCCCCCCCCCCCAGGTATTGGCCAAACTGCCAGAAGAGATAGAGTTAAGCGGAGTTAAGACATCATGTCATTTAATAAATACCTTTAGGTGGTGTAAGAGGTACTTTGTGGTTCTTACACCAATTAACTGGAAATATAATCTTCGAGCTGGCATGACATATAAAGTACGTCTGTGATGAATCGATTCCAGCAATGAAATAATTAAATCTCAATGATTTCGCCACTGTTGCTACAACAATATTACTTGGGTTTAATGGATCGATAGCTTCAAACTTCATTCCAGGTTCGAACTGACCATGTCGGTTTGGCGGAGTTCCCATTGATTCCTGTTGAAAAAAATTTCTGAAATCAGTCAAGGTCTACGGGTGAGCCAGAAAAAACTTCCCACTTTTGAAAATTCATAGCATCAAGAGTACTGAATGGATTGGAATGAATCAATATTTGCTTGACAGCCAAAAGATTGAAGTATTTTTGTGATTTTTCTCGCCTACTTACGAGCACTGGAAAAATTGGTAAATTCAAGTTTACAAAAACTTGGTAGTCGCAAAATGACTGAAAAAGGCTTAAAATGCTTGATCCAATCATAAAGGACTCCTCGCTCAGAACAACAGAGAAAATGCTGGGTGAGAGATATCGTCTGCACATCTATTGCCATGACATTGAAAATCTTTAGTATCCGTTTGAAAATCTATGTCTTCTAACTCTTGAGAGAGGTGAAACGCCTGTGCGTATTGTTCTGTGTGAGGAGAGTCCTAACGATTTGATAAAGTGTTTTAGGCCCATTTCAGTCATTCTGCAACCATGAAATTTTTGTAAAAGTTGAATTTACCTACCGGGTGTCCCAATATGATGTATTATCGTTTGATTGCTTACATGTCCATAAGCAATGAACCGATTCTCAAAACCTTTGTTTTATTTGATTGCCTAAAAGCTAAATTGTATTTTAAGATTTTTTACGGTTTTACCACAGCGTTTTCATGTCGAAAAGAAGATCGATAAACTTGCTCAAATTCAAGCCTTAGATGGCATGAGAAAGAAACGGCCTATTTTTCCAGTCAACATTTTAGATGTGATACAAAAAGCTGAACGCATATTCCTATTCTCTGGATTCAGTATTAACTGAATTCGTATTCTCTGAACGCCATATATTCTATGAACGACAAACAAGTTCAGCTTTTTGCATCACATCTAAACTGTTGACTGGCAAAGGAGGGCGTTTCTTTTTCATGCTATCTAAGGCTTAAATTTGAGCAGCTTTATCGATCTTCTTTTTGACATGAAGAAACTGGCCTAAACCAAAACCAACATCCTCACATACAATTTAGCCTTTCGGCAATCGGATAAAATAAAGTCTTTGAAAATCGGTTCACTGGTTATGGAGACATAAGCAATCAAAGGATAATACATCATTTTGGGACACCCGGTATATTTGCAGAGCTGGTAAAAAGACGAGAAAAATCACAAAAATACTTCGATCTTTTGGCTTTTAACTAGAATTTAAATCATTCAAATCCATGAATTTTCGAATTTTCGAAAGTGGGAACATTTTTCTGGCTCACCTGATGTAAAAATGTTTTACATTGGGTGAGCCAAAAAAACTTCCCACTTTCAAAATTTGATAGCACCAAGAGTACTTGATGAAATTAAATGATTCAAATTCTAATTGAAAGCCGAAAGACCGAAATACCGGGTGACCCAAAAAAGCTTCGCGAGCTAGATCATAAGTAGCTCTCCTGAAATCAAAAGTTATTGACAAAATGCTTTGTATCACAGTTTAGTTTAAAGGCTCAGCTATCTTTTGAGATGCTGCATGGTCATTTTAAGCAGTTATTACCATCCGAAAAACCAGATTCAAAGACTATTTCGAATCCCGGACTCCTCACTATGAGTAAAATATTGGCCATCATTTTCCAGTCAATATTTTGTGAAAACTCAACGTAGCGATGGATTTTAAGTCGTCTGGGGAAAAAATTGTTTGTTTGTAAAACGATTGACCCTCATTCAAATTTTGTGCTCCAAATCAAATTTGGAATTCAACTCTTTCACATCTTCAAAAACATGGACTGAAAAAGGAGGGAATAGTCCGAGAAATAAATGAATTACCATCTGTTTGAAATTGTTTTGCAGACGGTAGGTATAACTTAAACTAACCAAGCAACATCTTAAAGCTAGCGGAGCCTTTTAGCTACGTGCTGATCCCTACGCTACCCTGGGTATATTAAAGAGCCATTGTCACCCAGGCTCCTTTGCGGGCATGTTGTAATTTCAGATTATCTGAAAATCAAATATGGCCTAAGCGGAAAATATGGATCTGCACTGCAGTAGAAGTCATTGGTTCCACCTGTCTGAATATGAATAATCGCTCAATCTGATGTGATACTAATGGTAAGGACTCATTGAATGGATTTGTTTTGATCAAAGCTTGGGAGTCTGCCTTTAGAGGTGCAACACAATGGAGAAGACCACTATTGTTTTCATGAATACGAGCTGGCTCCAAAGCTTGATGCAGATACTCCACAAGAATTTCAACGAAACTTTTGATGCTAAATCTAGATATCTGCCTTCGTTTTCAGTTCCCTTTGCAATCATCCATACAAGTTTGTCGCCATCGCATCTTCTCTCTTTCTGCAAGCAAGCTGTGTTTGTGTTATGTTTTCCTCCTCATGGTGCGCAAAGGATCCTGGGTGACATGGCTCTTTAAAGGCATTGAGTCAGCATAAATAGCACTCTCGTGACCAGTATCAACTTCCTTTCAATCATAAAACAAAAGTTGTGATTTAATCGCTATTGAAATTAATCCAAAGAAATTCGTGAGGATAATGCAAGGATTAAGAAGCCTATGGTCTCCAGTGCTTAAGACTTTAGCAATATTGTCAAAGGGCCGTCAGCGGTTTGTCAGCAAAATTCAGGATAGCGTTAACGCTCAGCTATTTTGGACTCAATGCCCTTAAGCAGGCTTTGCAGGATTCTTTGAAATAAAAATAACAACAAAAACTGAAAATTAAAATCGTTCCCTCATCAATTAGACTTTGTCAGCAAGTATCATTGGTCAACATTTCATCACTGAAACAAACCATTGTCATATTTTCGATTCTTTGCATTGCACAAAACTCGGAGACTAGCTACCTTTGAAAATTTCTGCAACGATATACTTGTTTACGTTAATTGCTTACCGGAACAAAACATTCTTGCGGAGCATCACGCGAATTTTGAAGATCCTCTGCTAAAAATTCATTCCATTCAGTCAGACCAAGTTTCCAACCTTAAAATGAACAAACAATATAATCATGGTTAAAAATATCGTAAAAACAAAAAAGCATGAATAACTGCAGTTGAAAGAAAAGAAAAAGAGACAATTAAGAAAGGCAAATCTATCACTTAAACATCTTTCGTTGATTGGACTTGTGTATCATAAAATTGCTGCCAAAAAGCATCAAAGCTGTTTTACCACACTGTGTACAAATGGGAGAAAAACGAAGCAGCTTGCACCATAATACAAATAATCTGGCAATCTCATTTTACTTCGAAAATATAACCATCAAAGAAACAGATAACCTGATCACAGGATCTCTTGTACACAACGCATGAGTTGTTTGAATTTCCAAAAATATAGTATTACTATTAGAATATGGTACAAAATCAAACTACTTTTACTCATTGGTGCTTCCCTTGTTACTTCTTCCATAAACACTGCTAATCTTTCGCTATTGTGTTTTTCTTTCCAACCCCTCAAAACAGATGCAGGAATCCTTGACTTAAGCAGCTGCTTGTTGTTTTATCATCCAGTGATAATCTAGGCTATCGGTAGGCCCAAAATCATTGCAACATCGGATTTCCGTAAAAGCTCTATTAAGCCCCCCAGAGGGCTTATTTAATTTCGGACACTCCAGAGTGGGGGCTTAAAAGAGAGGGGGCTTATAAGAGAGGGGGGCTTATTAACAAATCAAATGACGAGGATATATATATGATAGCTTTTTAGTTCTTTTACACCATATTTTCCATTTTCCAGATTCAACATACATTTTACGAGTCAAACACATAAATTCGACACAGTTTTATCTCAAAGCATATCAAAATTAACATGCAAACTTACTTAGATCAATAAATGGAAAATCTTTGGTAACCTCTGGGATTTGATATTAACGGGGGGGGGGCTTAATAGAGAGGGGGCTTATCTAAAAAATTTGATCAGAGGGGAGGGGATCAAAAATTCCGAGAAAGCTAGCATCATCTTAAAAATTCTTTGCTAAATTCAACCCAAAGATACTTTACAGGGCACCTTTCAAGGATCTTTAAAGGTGTGGAATCTATGGAATGAGCAGCTAAAGCTAGTTTCAAAGAGTGGCGTTGATATTTTTCAAAGTAAACGGTATCAGTTTAGAACAATGATGAATGTATTTAAGCAGAAAATTGTTTAATACCAGGTTAACGTCAACGCAAACTGTCAATCACAAGACAATTCTGATAACATTAGTTGATAGAAAGGGATGCAATGAAAATTGATAATTTGTTATTCTATCGAACCTTCAATAGCATAGGGCTAAAATCTTTCATATCTTTAAAAATATGGGTGTAAAATTCTATGACATTTTTCTTTCAATCGAATCCCTTGAAAAGAATTTATGGCACTTTGCTGTAAATATGTCATGGAAATACTTTGATATCCCGATCATTTCAAAATGGCAGCAACTTAATTCTTTTTGAAAAAATTCATGAAAAATTTTGAAAAAATATAAATCATCGTAAATCCTAAACCAATACTGGAAAAATGATACAACCATCAATAAAACCATAGTTTATGAAGGTCTTCAATATGGTGGCAAGCAGAAATCTGTAGCTTTTCTGGTTTAGGATTTAGAAATTTGATGATGTCCTAGCCTCGAATCAAATAACTGCCGCCATTTTGAAACTAATCAAGATATCAATGAATTTCCACGGCAGACTTCCAGCAAAGACCTTAAGCTCCTCCCAAGCCATTTGATAAACTGTAATCGAATTTTACATGAACCTTTTTAAATATTTGAGCCCTATGTTGCTTTCTATCAAACTTGTCTTGTCTTCAATATACAATCATGATATTCTGAAGACCTTTTCAGCTGAAAAGGGCACTTCACTGAGAAAGGAGAATGGGCATGACTGGTGGGGATAGACTACTGTGTATGTTACAAGACGCTCTAAGCTTATGACAATGGAATAGTTTGTTTTAAATACATACCAACTGGAGGTTGCAATGTATGGCCAACTAATGATGACCAGCCAACCGGGTGGATATCACTCGATAAAAAGTGATAAATAAAATCTTCGTTGACCTCTGCATCCAGGCCATCATATCTCAATCGTAACCTATCACCAACAATATCGACGATCGTAGCCACACACATTGATACCATATTATGTTTATCAGCAACTTCCACTTTCATCCCTATTTCAAATTTGTTATGGTTGCCATTTTGAACCTAAACGGACAAATGAGAAAGGTTTTGAAGCCCTGTTTCAACTTTGCTTACTCCCGTACATGGTAAATATATCTGCAGTTTATTATAGGAATAGACAAAAGCAAACAAGTGCAATATTTCGATCACTGGGCTTAAAGGTAATAGATTTAAAGCTCGCTGCTTTATTCAGGTGTATTTCTCGGTTTAATGATAGGTTATGCTAATCAGAAGATGGAAGAAATCAAAAGCTGTTGCCTTTTATTCTGGTTAACTAATTGTAAATGAATTCCAGTACAGATACCAAATAAGTTCCTACAAGCGCCCACAGAGGGTACCAATAGCTAGGGTAAGGAACAATGCACGACAAGTAATATAAATATAAACTTTGTCTCAAAAGATGAAAGCTGTTTTTCTGTCAGCAACTGACTTTTAAAAGTATTTGCCTTGTCTTTACAGTGCTCCAGCATTTGAAGAATCAAGGCTGGAGTTGCTGATGGAAAACTTCTTGAATCTTGAGTCATGTAATAGACACTTATAAGCCAGCATATGATGCTGTGCCTATTAGTAATTCAGAATCAGGGATTCGAATCTAATTCAAAAGGTCTAATGGATCGTCTTGATAGCTTCTATCACTATTGCTTGCGTACATTCCAAAACTTGACACATTTCTAGAAAAAGCAGAAAACTGTCGTTCGATCCAGATTAAAATGTTTTTAATTATTAAAACAATCACTTACTCTTTCGAGGAAGTCGTTAGAAAATGTACGTGCTCCAGACAATTGCTTGAATAAATACTGCTGCCAGTTAGACCTCCTGCTCTTTATTGCTAAAAAGGACAAATAAAAAGCTGTGAAGCATATTCCATAAGAAAACATGCAAGAAGTTCTTCATACTGTTGGTCGAGTTTGATCTTTCACGCTATAATTAAAACTGGTGTGAGAGTATACTTTATATACATTTCTACCTAGCATCCGGACGCAGTTTTAGGACGCTGAGAAGCTGAGCTTATCGAAGCAGCGTCTTGGTCCCTCCTCTCCATGTGACCATACCTCGTGATTCCTTTAGCCTGGCATTACAGAGAGTTGGCAACTCTCCTCACACTTTGTAGTAGGTTCGGCAGGGCGGGGACTCGAACCACCAACATTCAGATTGGTAGTCAAGCATGCTACCACTGAGCTATTCCAGCCACTAAGCATGAGTGTGAGCATGAGCAATATGACACAAAGTGTGCATCAGTGGGAAATTTTTATCAGTAGCTTACGAGGCTTAAGCTTGAGGTGGATCTGTACTTAAGGTGGCTCATTACTGAAACTTCAAAATCATGAAACATTAATAAGGTGGCTCACTACCAAGTAAAAAAAGTAATTAAAACGACCAACAAACAGCTGGTTAAGGTGGCTCGCTACTGATAACAATTTCAAACTGATACACAATTGTTGTCTTATTGCTCATGGTGTGAGGTTAAATGATGCTATGATGCTCCTGTTGAAGCTTTTATTAAAGCGTCAAAAACTGCCAACTGTGAAAGATGTGGTCAGAAGTGAGACAGCAACAAATGTACTAACAGTCTATTAACATTCGGGTGGAAAGCGCAGTTTGACTAGAAATCGAAGGATGAGGCAAGCGACGACAATCATTGTAAATTTATTCATCATTAATCAAAAAGACGTAAACATGTTTGACAAATCCAGTTGCAAAATATTAGACAAATCCAGTCTTAATTAAGACATGTTTGACAAATCCAGTTGTAAAATATTAGATAGTTTTAACTAAGACATGAACAATAACACGTTTCGAACCATACTTGGTTCATCTTCAGCGAATAATCTATTAACAATCTCGCGCCTGATTATCAAAGATTCTTCCCGCAATATTACCAAACTTAGAAATGCCGAAACTGACTTGCTAGTCTCTTTCATAAAAACTTGTAATGAGCAGAAAGCGTTCGTATTTAGATGTTATGTAGTTGGAATACTTCGCTAACCGTGCCTACAAGATCACGCCTTTGACCATCATATGCAGAGGGGGTATTTCATGATCTTTTGCTCCCCTTGGTATAGTTCTTGTAGTGTTGTATATTAGTTCGTATGTAGTGTCTTTCGGTAATTCGTTATTGTAAACTTTTTATATTGAATATACTATACAAAAAAGAAGTAACCGACGAGGCAAGTAAATACCTGGTGGTGGGATGAGAAGTTTCTGCACACTATAACACCATCCAACTGGATGAACATTTTTGGATCTGACATCAAACCAGAAATCATCTTTTCCATCTTCTTCATATCCTTGATATCGTAATAACATCATGTTTACATTGACTTTGAGTATAGCTGCAACCCAATAGGCTGTCTCGTTGTCTTTCGGCGCATCGTTACCACAGTTGACCACTTCGACTTTCATACCAACATGAATCTCACTCAATGATGGGGCGGTCATTGTCTGTGTGAAACGTAAGGGTGAGTGTAAAATATTATTACCTACTTTTTCTAATTGAAGGGCTTGAAAGAAACTTTGGTTACCTATCTATAGTTCTACCGTTGGACTTTTCAGAAATCTTGAATATTTTTCGAAATTATGGCGTGTTTTTTATATTTCAACTCATTTGAGGATGTGACGTAATCAAATTTCTAAATTGTAAACCAGAAGAGTGACAGATTTGTGCTTGATGACATATTGTAGACATTCATAAACTATGATTAACTTGGAAAGTTTTCTACATTTTCTCAAAAAGTTTAGAAATTATGATGGCTTTAACTTTTTGTCAAAAAAATCCTCTAATTCTGAAAATATAAAAGATATCGGAAAAGTCCAACGGTAGAATTAGAGCAAAGTAGCGAAAGTTTCTTTGAAACCATCGAGTTCAAAGAAATAGGTTTTAGCATTTTACACCAACCTTTTTAAAGATTTGGAACGTATGCTGGTCAGTGAAGATAGGTAAAAGCTAATAAAGAGAATGATCAAAATACACTTTAAAGGAAAGTTACGCAACTGGTCATATAGTATTGATATTAAGTCCTAATCTTTTTTTTTGTTTTTTTTATATACTCCTTAAAATCAACTACATTTAACAGATAAACTAAACATAAGATAGAGTGTGCCACTCACAGTGAAAATGGACACATGGTCATCGAGTTCCCACTGTGAATAGCACTTACAATAGATAATTAATAAATAGTATAGTTTATCAACACAACATTACCACAAAAAAACACTACATGACGAAGACGTAAACGAATGGGCGCTGCGATTTACTCAAAAATTTAAGGTAACTCTGCCCCCATCCCAACCAAAGCAGAGAGCAGAGCCACCCTAACTGAATCTTTTTGTTGCTTTCAAATATGCCATCGACGCTTCTAAAATTATACGATTTGCAACAACGGTTAAGTTGTTGCTTCCAAACAGTAACAGTCCTAATCTTACAATAATATATCACGAAGTCTAATGTTGCACTGCATGTTATAAAATGCTATGTCTGCTCATTTCAATTGTGAAATTTGGGGATGGTGCTAACAAGAGCTGAAAGAACCGCTGAAACCACCAGTTGAAGGCATAAATTTTGTCCTAAACCATACTAAGCTGCAACGTAAACTTTTCAAAGAAAAAGCCCTGTGTTTGCTGCAGGCATATTTTTTGACAAACTCGGTCACAGGCACACAACTTTTTCCAGCTGTTGTACAAATCCGGTCAAAGGATAAAAATTGCTTCAACACGAAACTTTGAAGAAATCGGTGAATGCAAAACATTACTGACTTTTGCAATGTGATAGAAGTACCATCTTGCTCACAGTGGTAATCTATTTAAGCGTGGTAATGAGGTATTCAGCTGAATCCCGACAGAACGAACCCCTGTTATCACAAACTCCTAAGCTAACCATTTGGTGCCTTTGATAACAACAAATTCTTTACCAATTCTGTCAGTTTAACAAAGTCCCAATTACAGTTTCGGCCTTTGTGCACATTAACATGGTTTTCCTGCCTAACAGGTCTTCGAGAATATCTTAAATTTCGTAAAAGCAATGCGTCAATGTAGTACAGAGCCATGTATACACTCTTGTTCAAATGTGCTGGCGCGATGCTGATGAAGAGCCCCAAAGAGTGTGCAGTGATTGGCACAATTTAACTGATCACATGTAAACTAAAATTTTAGGTCCGAAAGCGCAACCCCAAGTAAGTCATCAGTTTGCTTAGATCACTTCTTGCCACGTTCGTGAGCTCCGTTACAAAAGTTATCACATTAAATATTACATGAAATTGACATGCCTGCCGCAACGCCGCTGTACTTACATGGACACATTACCTTTAAGAATCCTTGTTAAAGAGATTTAAAGTTTTTCATGTGGCTAAAGTATTCTTATCAAACTGCAAATTATTAAGAGTTCTTGTAATGTTAATGTGTACCTAGTATACTGTAAATGATCTTTTTCTGGTTCATTCAGAATTTGTGGTACTGGAGTTCAATTGTATACCAAAAAATGTTGAGCAAACATAACAATTTAAAGAAGGTTTTTATCCACCTTAAATAAAACATTGCTCACATGTTTGAAGAGATGCTCCGGTGCTGACTTTTCGCCAGTCACTTTGAGATATTCTTCCCAGTTGAAATCCTGATCTATCCAACTTGAAGCTGATTGTGCTGAGCTGCTTGGCGAATCTATAACTAAAATAGAGGGAGAATATAATGATATTGGCACAGCAGATACGTTTTGCTCTTTTTCAATACGAATACAGAGCAGTGCCCATTCACCAAAGGAATTTTTACAGTTGCTTGCTACGAAAAATTTTAAAACTCAAAGTAAACTCAATCTAAGTTTCACGAAACAAATCTTTGTTGAGTAAGATACACTCTTCGTAGTAGCAAAAATGTTTTGGCACCAAAACCAAAAACTACAGGGTATGCTATTGAAAATGCATGCTTTCTTGGATCTAGGATATGGCATGCAATGAAACCTTCCATAAAAGAGTCCCAGACACTTACACGAATTTGAAGCAAAGTTGAAACAGGGCTTCAAAACCTTTCTCATTTGTCCGTTTAGGTTCAAAATGGCAACCATAACAAATTTGAAATAGGGATGAAAGTGGAAGTTGCTGATAAACATAATATGGTATCAATGTGTGTGGCTACGATCGTCGATATTGTTGGTGATAGGTTACGATTGAGATATGATGGCCTGGATGCAGAGGTCAACGAAGATTTTATTTATCACTTTTTATCGAGTGATATCCACCCGGTTGGCTGGTCATCATTAAAATTACAGGAAAAATTAAAAACCACGATGCAACTGTAGACTATGTAAATTGTATGTTGATAACTTAGGGTCTTTATAGTCATAGCTTTGAATTGTTTACTTTTAATCTAGATTAAATGTCTTATTAGTAACATGTATTTAGGTTTGGTTGGCATTAATTAGCATATAAGCTGGACAAGAGTTAACCTTAAATACAGAAATTATTATCGATGTTATAATTGATTAATAGAGTTTTAACCCTTCCCAAGAAGCGACCACCCTAAAACAGGAACTTAGGAACACGTACATGTGTTGGAGGGCAGTGGCGGACACTTGGGGGGGCCAGGGGGTGCGATTGCCCCCCCAATGTTGGCTAGAACAAAGGTCTTTTGTTCGAAGACAATATAAATAAACAATGCTTTTTAACTGAAACAATAGCTTCGCCCCCCCAATATTTAGCAAAGTGTCCGCCACTGTTGGAGGGTATGAACATAGCGTAACATTAAGAATCAAAGATCTAAAGATATAGAAATATCCATGATAATAAGCTCACCTAATGGCGATTCTAATGGTGCATCAGTTCGTTGCTGCAGGAAAAATTATAAACAATGTTAAAAACTGTTTTCTGTCAAAACAGGTCAACAAAAACAGAAAGGATAAAAGAATCGATTGTGGGTTTAAAATGTGTCAATATTCTTGGATGGGTGATGTCATTCAGATGGTCAAGCAATGTACTGGGTGGACTAAAATGAAACCGGTATGGACAAGTAACTCATTTTACGAGCAGAAACGAAATCTTAAAAGGAGGTTTGAATTCATATCAGAAGTAGACGGATGGAACATCTACAGTAAAAACCCGCATATAAGAACCTTGCATTTTGAAATCACCCTGTTTAGGTTCTTATGCATATGATACTATTCTTGAAAACAGGATGCAAGGTTCTTAAATAGGTTCTTATCAAAAGAATTAATTACAGATCTTTGGGAATTTAGGCCAAATATAAGAAAACAACGTTTTCACATACACACTATCATGACACAATTTTATAAAGAACAACCTTATCTACCTAGCCTTATCTGTATCAAATCCATTCATACAAGGAATTTTTACACAGGATTTGTATCTACTTAAGTATTTGGCTAAATTTCTTTAAAAAATCTTATCACATATTACCAACCAGTAGTTTACATGTAACTTTTTTTAGATAAGAACCTTCCTTGAATTTCAGGATGAATAGGTTCTTCTGTAATGGGTTGAAATTAGAACATTTTAGGCCTTAGGTTCTTATAATAGGGTGGTTCTTATATGCGGGTTTTTACTGTACCACCTTGATTATAATTATCTCATTGAGAAGCTGGATAATACATTAGTGAATAACAACGAATATACATCATCGGGGATGTTTAGATCCATCCTTCTATTTCTGAAATAAATTCATACCTTGTCTTAAAAGCTTGCACAACGACTTTGTTATCCATACCGGTTTCAGGCTGCCTTTTGTGGCTTTCTTTGTTCACATTTGCAAATTGACAATTCATTTTGCAATTTTGCATTTCACAGTTAAAATTCTTTGTCTGTGATTAATAGTTGCTTTGAAATGGCATGTCAGCTAAAAGCAATGAATGCTATCGTTACACAATACAATCCGTCCTAGCAATGCAGGCTCATCTAATAAGATTTGACAAATGACAAACGAAGGTTGCAAACAGGTATCATACTCGTTTTGGTTTTCCTGTGACTCTCGCCTTCCTCCTTGCTGGTGGTCTTTTTGGCACAGTACTTTTAGGTGTAGTGTTCTTTTTCTGACATGCAGAAAATTTCTTAGCACATTCCATTCTACAGAACCTTTTACTCTTGGAGTAAAACTGTTCTTTGTCACCACTGTATCCACAAAGTTCACAGAGTGCTGAAAGAAAAATGTGACCACATGAGCTGCTAATCAAAGCTGAAACATAATGTCCGTCCAGGGTTATGGGGAAATGTACGCTATGAGAAAGACGGCAAATCCCCATTCCCCACAGTGGTATTTCATATGAAAGTAGTTTGAGATTTCACCCAATGTCAGTTGAGTATTATCTACAGTATATAAAATGAGAAACAAAGCATGAGAAGAACATTGCAGTAGACAAATAAGGTATAAAAATCAATTTGGCTAAAATTGATCTTTACAAGTGATTTTCCATTTTTCATCGGAATTCTAAATTATCTGAGGCCTTCAATAGGACTCATTTTTCAGTAACCATATAAACTTCTTATCCATAACAAACATGCTGTTTTTTCATGAAAAATTGAAACATCACAACCAGTTTGTTGGGGCAAAAAGGAACAACCATTGTGTCATTTCCTGTCCCTTTAGAATTATTCATCTTATCCATCTCTATCTATCCCTTCTTACTTAATTCTCATGAGGTAGAAGATTGACTGTAGCATTATCTTCAACTCTTATTATCATACATCTTTTCTATGTTTTTAGCCAAACTATCACCTGATAAACACAGCATATTTGTTCTACACTACCAGGTACTGTACCTACTGTACATTATCTGTTGATTTTTAATGATTGTAGCAAATATATTCACATAATAAATCTTTCTGAACTTACCAAAGCCAGGAGGAATAGTAACATCTGGATCATGGTCTCCGCCAGTCATGGAGTCATCCTGAGGTGATATATAAACAAAAGATATACGTGAATGGGAATCTGCCAATCAAATCTATGAAAAATTTGCCAGGACTGCTACAACCATGCTTTTACAACAAATTAATATTGCACATAAATGCATGAGGAAGAATTTGCCCAACTGTCAATTTTTTGAGCTTTTCTTTCGTTTGTCTCATATATATTATAATCCAGGCTTTGACAAATCTTGCTATATCTGCCATGCAACCTCATTTCATAATCAACCTTCTTAAAAGACTTGCCATGCATAACAACAATACATTTTGGTTCATGTATATGTTAATTGCATTAGATAGACAGAAGGATCTTTCAGATCAACGAAGCACTTCTCTTGGTCCACAAGTAAATTCCTGCTATTCTATTCTTATAGTCTGTTTAACCACAACTTTGATTTCATCATCTATTTTTGAGCTGCTAATGTAGGCCATATGGCACAAGATGGCTGTCTTTTGCACAGTTCCGTACGTACAGTACAATACATCACAAGGATTCTCTATGAGGTACGTTCTGATAAGAAATCTCCAAAGGTGCTGAGAGGCCCTTTACCCAAGACCCAACATGAAAGTCATGCTGAAATGAGTTTCATGCCAGCATGAGTTTCATATTGGATGCTGTTCTAACGTACAGTTGTGTTTACATGATGTTGCGGTGACATGAAAGTCATGCTGGCATGAAAATTTCATCTTGCAAAAGTCATGCTGACATGAAAATCTCATACTTTTCTAAAATCGAGGCAAGTTGAAAACTAAATTGTGTTTGTTCTTTCTCAAAATCAGTGCCAAGTCATGTGAAAAATGCATTGTCTGGAAAACTTGATGTCAGGTCTAACATAAGCAGGAGTGTCTTTTTCAAATTTTCCTGGTGGCATGCATTTCATGTTGGGTCTCATGTGAATTCCTAGAACAATTCCTAAAGACCTTCTTAAGGGAATTTATCAGCTGTGCCATAATTTGGCCATAATTTGAATCATTAGCCACAACTTGAATCTAAAATTCAAGAATCGAAATCAAAGCAACTCTGGAGTGAAGAATGCTTCAATTAGATTCCCAGTGATTCAGCATAAAAAGATAAGAAGGCAGACTACCATAAGATGCGAAAAGGTTGCAGGACATACCAGTTCAGAAGTAGTGCTATTGTCTCCTTCCATTGGTTCTTCCATCATTGGTGCCATACCACCATGCAGCAGAGCATTTTCCTCACTGGCTACAAGGCTACCAGTAGCTGAAGCAATATCATCCAGGCTTTCATGTTCACTAACAAGCTCTGGGTTGTCTTCCTCACCATAAAATGAGAGAATACCCGGCTGGGTCTGTGGATCCTCAGCTTGAAACTATAAAAATAAAAAAGTAATGGTTTTAACATTGAATTGTTGAATTTTTTGTTAATCTTGCGATGGGTGTAATCTACAGAACCCAGAACTGCGGAATTTGGGCACCTGGAATCATGGAACTATGGAATCCAGAACTGCGGAACTATGGAATTTTGTTGTAGGTATAAATTGCAGAGTCTGAGTTCCTTGTATAATAAACTACAGTATATACAGAACTCATGTGTCCCCAATTTCAAGATGTAAGTGAGGGGAAAACTACAAAAGGATGCTCTTTAAACTATATATTTTGCCCTATATTCAAGTTACACGTGGTATTATCTGGGGAGCATGAAACAGTTCGGAAATAGTGTTTTCTCCCCTGGGATGCCATGTCACGTCATAACTTGTCCTGTGAAGAGAATATGTTTGAGAGACAGTTAAAAACCCATGCTTCTTTGTGTTGTAAAGAGATTTATTTCAACAAGATCAACGCGATGTTTCATGACAAAACTATTTAATTCTCCCCTGATAATACCAGGTGTACCTGCAGCTTTGGCAAGGGTAAAATGCTGAAGGGGCTCTATCAAAGATTTCATAAGTTTGCAAAACTCCCATACAACGTCTTACGAAGAAAATATTTTCTGATTAATTCATCAAGTGACCGATTTCGGTGGAGAAAGGCTTATGATCTAAGTTAGACCTCTGGCTGCAAGAAAAAAGTTAGTTCGCTACGATCGGATGGCTGAATGCGACGTCACAATCGGCCAAACACCCCACGTTTTTTCTGACTCACCCGGTATATAAAATGGATATATTGGCAATAAAGAAACGATAAAATGGATACTATAAGTGCGGATGAAGAACGAACGAGAAATAGACAAAAATTTGATGTTTTTTAGCGCACTAAGGCCTTTCAAGTCGTTACTATCATCAGAGTGTGACTGACAAACTGACATCCAAGACATATATACATATAGATACAATAGCTATAACTAAGAGCTAATTCAAGCCTACTATCTAAGAAAGTAAAATCTTTAAGAAAAAAGTAAAAAATAAATAAATTCCGAATGATTAAATACAGATACATTTTACAGATTTTTACAATGCTTTTAATATTTACAATGTTTTCTTACTTTTTTTCGGTAAATACAGCAGAAAATTTAATATCAGCTCAAGAACCAAACCTGTGCCACGAAAGGTCTGCATATTCTACAATTACATTCCTCTCCCCTCCAGGTTTTGATTTTCCTTTTGAAACTGGAGAGAGTATCTGACTGTTTTAGGTCATTGGGAAGTGCCTGCCATAATCTACACCCAAGGAACGATCCATGTTTTGTTACAGTGATTTTGATGAAATATATCATCCTCCAAATTGTCTAGTTTTCTGGAAGAAACCAAAGCCCATGCAGGCCACTAAGTATCTTAGCTATAACTATTCAAGCTCATCTGTGTGGATTATAGTGGTTAGGTCCTTGATGTCTCTGTTTGCAATCTATTGAGCTTGTTCAAGCTGTAAATGCTGTATAGTTAAGGTCACTAGCTCTTCAGCTATGCCCTTCGTAGTCCTAGTATTGCATTGCCTCTCAAGAACACACTTTACATTAAAATTGCATTGCCAGTTTTCTATTATGCATGATTACCATTTTCTAATTTCTGTCAAGAAATAGAAATTAAGCTGACTGCAGATGTGTATGATCTAGTTTTGTAACCATGCAATATTGATTTCCCCTATTTCGGCTTTCCCGTTATTCAGGATTTGTGAATATTTCAGTTAAATCACCAGAGTAAAGTTTCTGCCAGGTCAACCCAGAAAAGATGACAAAACAATTGAAAGTTAAAAACTTTTAGGCTTTAACACTGTGATTTCATTGGAAAGATTTCTAGAAAATCTATGTTCCACAATTTATACCTATGACACAGTTCCGTAATTCAACAGTTTCAAATTCCATAATTTCATAGTCCGGGATTCCCTAATTCTGCAGTTCCGAATTCCGTAAATTACACCTATTGTTAATTTTGTCTTGTTTCAACTTAGCTGAAGCTTTAGATATACAGAGCAAGCATTGTGCACAGTTCAAGAACTCTCATCATAATAATGTGAAGAGTTCTTGAAAACTTTGAAGAATTCTTGTCCTGTGCAATGTCTGCTCAGTCTACTTTTAAGCCTGGTTCTCATATGTCGCAAACCTAATTGCAGATTATCGGTGACCATCACCGATGCAAGTGTTCACAGATGTTGCTTGTTTGCGATGATCTGCGGTGATCTGTACCCAATGTGACCTGGTAAACAAACTTAGCACCTTGTTTGATAGCAGAAATTTGGAGCCCAGATATGATCGCAGATGTTTGCCGAAGATGAAGAAATATTGCGTCCTAGCAGATAAAACAGATAAGCTGTTCATTGAAATCTTCCTACAGCTGTAAACTACATTACAAGTACAGTAGATTCTTTTCATGACGAAAGTTAATGACAAAAAGTACTTTGGCGCAAACTCTACTGTGAAGAGTTTGTGTTGAACCTTTTCTGTAAAAAACAAACAATTGATTTGAAATTTGGCTTTCTGCTTTCAAAATTCGCTGCAAATTGCATGCCTTTGACAACCTACTGCACAGGAGGTCTAAACATTTATCATCAACAACTCCACTTAATTACTGATAGCGCAATAAGCAATACATGCGTATATATAGCAAGTGTAATAAAACATGAAATTTACCATCAACAAAGCTTTCTCTTATCAATAGTATCCTTACACAGATTGTTCTTCCAAAATACACAGTACACTGTATAGCCTAAAACAAAATTACAATGCATTACAAATAGGTGAGTCTGAAAAAGTACAATTTCTTTAGTTTTTTTGAGTGCAGCACAAATAATGTAGGAAGTGATATTTGAAGAGACAATAGACAATTCCAGAAAAGATGGCAGACCTCATTTTGCGTGAAATGAGGTCCACCATCTTTCCAGAATCGTCTATTATGAGATGGTGGCAAGGAGCCTTTTACCAAGATGCATTGCATTCTAATTATGAATCATTGATGATTCTATCTAGAGATCCGATTAAAGAACAGCACAATGCATCTTGGGGGATTGATTTTGGGCTCATTTCAGAATTTAAATAATGAGTGGGTTTTTTACCATTTCCTTAGGACTTCCAAAATTGCAACCAGCTTTCAGAATACACCCAGGTGGAAAACATGCATGATTACAGTCAGGGACCGCGGAGCATATTTAGATTGAGGGGGCTAGAAAGCAGTTGGCAACTCTGAGGGAGTCTGCAAAGCTCCCAGAAAAATTTTGTGACCACACCCTCTACAGTAGCTATAAACGCAACCAGCACCCTTTTTCATAGTCAAAAACGCCTTGGAAGAGACATTCCTTATCAGCATGTCCCATCACTAAATGACCCTAAATTCATCATTACTTGAAATGTACTGTATTTGCAATTTTTAGTTGATAGCGAAGGTGCAGGGCTCACGGAGGGAAGGATCTGAAATGAAAGCACTGCTTTAGTATTGCATTTTGTTAAACTTGCATAATCTGATAGAATTGTGATCTCTCAAAAATAGATTATATGAAATGGAAACACAGTATCTCTATTTTCAGAGGCAAACACTGTTTCAATGTATAAGTTTGTAGCACCAATAAATTTTGTTTACTGTTTTCATGTCTATTGATTAAAATAGCTGGAACGTTGGCGTATATCATTCGTCTTCTTCTTATGAGTATTAAGAACTGCTAAATTGTTAAATACTTTTTTGGACATTCTAGAGAGTGAAGACAACTTCTTATATGTCTCGCTAAAAAAGGATTGTTGCACTTGTTGCAGGCTTAACATTCAGCAATTCATAGATTTGGAAAACTTCGCTTATCAGCAAGCAATCTTTCAGCAACTGAAATTGGTTTTAAAAACATCCGTATATCATGAAAACATTTTATTTTTTGTATCGCTTGCTGAAACTTTCAATATCTAAAACTGTGCTAGCCATGATGACATTGTTTTCTTTTGACATAATGCACCTGGACGTATTAATTTGAAAGTTTTCAAAATAATTTGCCAAGTTTGTCTTCTGATAAATTCACGAGAAACAGTACTGTTGTGGAGGTATACAGACACTCGCAAAAAAGGGTGTTAACACTTGAATAAAATAAATGGCAATATTCAATCATATGAACATAATTTGTTAAAAAGCTGAAAGCAATCTCTTGAAAATTACTGGGGGGGGGGCTAAAGCCCCCAGCCCCCAACTCCGCGGTCCCTGCTTACAGTACGCCTGCAAGTATAGTGACATTAATTGAAAGGTTTGAGGCAAGTAAAGTAAAAATGCAGCAAGAGTGGCATAATTAATAGACCTTTTCTCTCATGCAAGAATGTTTTATTCTTGCTGTGAGTTAGCAAGTTCTAGTACAGATTTACCAGGTGAGCCTAGGGAGGTACTTGGTCTACAAATATACTGTATAGGGAGGCGGCACTGGAAAATATGAAATAGTACCCTGTTCTGGGGTCCAATTCCCCAAAATGAAACCCTGTCCCAGGGTAAAATATTCAAAAACAATACCCTGTCCTTGAGATTCTTTACAAAAAATGTGAGGACAGACCGTGAAATTTGTTATAAATCTGTCTGAAAATGCGGAAATGTTACCATCTAAAAGATTTAAATCATACATGGTGAAGTGCAACTGGCGTACAACCACATGTTACAAAGTCAATAATGAAGAGTATGGACCCTGTCATGGAGCTGGGGCTTTAGAAAAATGCTAACCGGTCCTGGAGTAGAAATATTGAAATACTCTGTCCAGCGGCACATCCCTGTTTGAAAAAGTACCCCCCCCCCCCCAGGCAGGTGAGCCAGAATAAAGTTCCTACTTTTGAAAATTCACAGCACCAAAGAGTATTTGATGGATGAAATGAAACAAATCAAATTCTGTTGATAGTTGATGAAAGATTTAACAAATTTGTCTAATTTTTTTCAGGTCTTTATGAACACTGGAAAGATAGGTTTTGATTTTTCCAAAAATTTTGTGGTTGAAAAAATGTGTGAAAAAGGCCTAAAACGTTTGATCAAGTCATGAAGAAACTTCCCATACAGAATGATAGAGTAAAATATCTCATGGGTGAGAGACATCACCTGCACTTTATTGTTATGGGACTGAAAAAACTTCAGTGTTGTTTGCAAAATCAATTTCTTATCACTCCTATGAGAAGTAAAATGCCATTGTGCATCTTTCTCTGAGATTCCTTACAATTTGATCACATGTTTCAGGCCCATCTTCAGGCATTTCACAACCAAACTTTTCTGAAAAGTTGAATTTATTTATATTTTCAATGCTCCGCAAGAACAATCGCAAATACACTTTAGCCTTTTGGCTTTTATCTACAACTTGCAAGATTCAAATCTGTCTAGCACTTACTCATGGTGAGTATGAATTTTAAAAGAAGGAACTTCCCCTGGCTCACCTTGTATGGTTGCAAACGACTGCCAGTTTTTTAACTTTGATGATGTAGAAATGGTTAACTGCAATGTTTTTCAAAGATGCACATGTACATCATTACACATTATTACACCTTTTGCACGAGATATTTGAGGTTTGAGACATATGGAGAATCTGGCATATTCCCATTGTGATTTCTTTTAACATATTTGCAATATTTTTACTGTGAAAAGCTGAAACATTTCAATCTTAACTCAATGTTGTGCAGAATAGAATACAAACTTTGGACAATTACAAGAGAATACTTCCTCAGTGAAAGCCATGATTTTGGGCAATAGTTTAATGATGATTACATGGGATGGATAAATCTGAATGCAGGAACTGCAGCATTGTGCTAAGACAAGGAATAAGAAATATTTTACAATGCTTTTAGAGTGTACAGTATAAGGCTATACACACACAAGTTTATCTCGACAAATTTCAACTTGATTTGAAGAGATCATGGAGCAAATTGTCGCTGCTTCAAATTGTAAAAAATAAATTCATCATTATCATTTCACAGTTGATTTAGATTAATTTCTCATCTTGTGTATGAAGAATATACAATAGTCAATACAGCAATGTGGCTAAATAGGTGGAAGAGAGTACAAACTATAAAGAAATCCAAATAAAATCAGAGAGCATATCTTTACCATTTATGTTCTCAAAATTATGGGATATGAAAGGGCCCCCATAATATATATTGGCCCAGGCTATTATCAGTTATTTTTTCCACCAGACATGGCAATTTGATTTCATTATATTGAACTCAACTTCATCAGCAAAAAGCAAATCAACAAGCGTATGAAGCACCAATAATAGTCATAGAACAGTAAACATACAAATTCACATTAGCAATGTGTAAACGAATAATCAAAAAGCAATTTTGATGTAAACAGACGGGTGATCTTCTGTTGGACCAACTCCAAGCGAAATGGGCCTACATTTATAAACATTTGGCCTGTTGGCTTGTGTGAAATGAAATCAATGTTGTTGAAGAAAATCTTGCATATCTTACCCAGAAAAGCGTTGTGGTATGACATCTAACCCATCTAACACAAGTTGATGATGTTGTCAATGAAACTACTTTATCTTTGATGGCATAAAAGGTGAAAAAGGTTGATAAAACCAATGGCCTATGTAATGATCTTTTGGCTTGCAAATCTGCCGCTGTAAAAATTCAACAGCTTCGACAACCTGAAGGGCATGCCAACTAACACTAGCGACACGAGGACAAAACGCGGGACAATATTACGCCTCCGCAGGGATAGGTAAACAGCCACAATAAAACTCGAATTTTTTGGAGAAATTTTGAGGAAAATTTTGATGTACTCAAGGTGGCACACATTGATAAGGGTGTTTCTTGCGGTTTCTTCCATTTATGACACCTTTACTATAGAAATTTTAGACAGTAATTTTTAGAAGTTTGCACCAAGTGATATTTCTTCCTTATCATATCATGCTCCTTGCAAATTGCAAGCAAGTTTTTCACAATGCACTGGGCGGTATACCAGGTGTGCCAAAATGAATCTATATACATATTCGTTGCAGTCGGATGTGGCGTCATTCCCTTTGTCCCTCTCGCCGACGTTCTCATTGTCTAGACAGTTCGATTGGCAGAACCGTAACATGGGCGAAGTCAAACCAAAGGTGAAAACGTCGCCCAACATTCCATTCCTCCTCAAAACGTCCTCCTTTTCCAGTCAGGACTCTGGTCGAGGGGTTATTTGCCAATTTCCTCACCCCACTTTCGGCTTGCCAAGCCCTTTGTTTCCCTTTGTGTTGAGCTCGCAATCTTTTGTCATTCCATTGTTCTCGCGCTGCTCATGACGTCAAAAAATGGGTGCCCTTCAACACCCCATTGAGGGGTTTTCAGATTTTTTAAAAATCCGAGTGGGATCTCTTTTCGCTTGATATGCATTGGGACCCATTTGGAGAGGGATTCAGGTCCGGGGATTTTTTAGGTGCTGGAGGGGGGTCGAGTGGAAATTGCACATTTCCCACCCTTCAAAGGCCATTTCCCCCAGTTTATTTGCTAAATGTTGTCTTTTGACAGCCTTGCTATATTTAAGGAGTTTCTACCTCAAAATTTGAGTTATTGGGAGAGGGATTGGCGCTCCAGAGTGCCACAATTGCAACATTTTCTAATTTTTAGATGCCTTTTTAGCCTTTTCTCGGGAACTCCCCCTTCTCTCAAGAGAAACATCCCCTTTTATGTTTTCACTACCATCCGAGTTGTCAAGCAAAAAGGCTTTGACATTGTTGTGCAGCATGGAAAATTGCTTTCAAACTGCTGATAGTTTTTAGATTAAAATAGTACTTGAATTGTTCCTTGAGAGGATTAACATTTACGATACTCTCGACCAGCTTTTGGCAGCAAATGGCCACGAAACCTAGATTGGCTGGGTCTCTTATTAAAGAATAGGCCTTCATGAAATGGGAAGAGGGAAGGAAGAGTAAAATGGTGTGAAATATTGGACGATAACTGGAAGTAAGGGATCGGCAACGAATGCGTGCATTCTGTTTTTGACAGAAACCACATGTGCAGAAATTGAAGCTGAACAAAATTCTTCAAAGAAGACAGGGGCCAAGTCTTGGGCCAAATCGAAATAAAGTTTAGCTATGGGAGTTTTTGAGACTCCTGTCGACTCTTGTGATTTCCTGCAGTCTTATTTTATGAGTCTCCGTAAGTTTTATTTTTACCTGCCGTCTTTTTATGCTTTTATGAGCAATGACTGGGACTTATCATCTGCTATTTTACAAGGCAGTTTTACAAAGAAACCAGCGATTTGCACGTCGCCCTTTGCCTGATTAAAAACGTGAAACGAGTTGAGGGGGTGTTATCACTCTTTCGAACTATCCTCGGCTGAACATGATGAGCGATCTGAATTGAGAGGCCTAATGTTGACAAGCTATTCTGTTTTCAGAGGTCATTGAAATTGAACAACAACACATTAAACATTACATTACAATTATATTTGTACTTTCTTCATTGGAAGGCAACACCGCTAATTGCCCTTCCATTCCAGACACATATCTGACGTCAATACTTTTCAAACCAGAACAATTGCTGGAAAGAACAATCAGAAAGTGATTTCAGAGCCTCTGTTTGGGATGAGAGGGCTAGAAAGCAAAGGGCGAGGGGGTAACTCCTATAGGGGGTCTGGTATATATGTGCCTTTGAGAATTCAGAGTTAGGACCCGTAACCAGGGCAAAATTTTAAAATATGACCCCATAAACCGGGAAAAATCTACCACAATAATCGTAACATACAGAGTAAATTGAGAATTTATAGAGCTATATTCATTTTTATGAAAGTTTTTTTTGTAGAATCTTATGAAAAACGGGGTATTTTTCTTCAGAAAATATTCCAACTCAAAAACAGTGAAATGCTGGCTGGTGGACTCGGGGCCCTAAAATAAAAGTCAAAATTCACCTGGCCCAGGTTTCATACCCCAAGTTTTATGGAATTCTACTGTTTTCCAACAAAGAGAAGAGATATCAGTATAAGTGAATCGTAATAAAGTGCCAAAATCCCAAACCTTTCTCTTAGAAACAGTGTTGGTACTGTACAGATTACTTTAAGGCTCAGTGATACTCCTTTAAAGGGGGGTTACCTTCAGAATTTTCCTTGATAAGGGGTTTTTTCATCAACTAGAATGTCAGAGAAAAGGGTATCCTATGGAATGGTACGGACGAGCGTGATGTACCTTTTGCTGTTGAATTGCACCCACCGGGAGTGTGCAGTACAGTTGGGGATGTTCAGTACAGTGGGGAGGTATGTTTGAGTACAGTGGGGCAATTCAGTATAGTTGGGAGGCATCCGGAGTTCAGTGGGGGATACCTTGAGTGCAGTGGGGGACGGGGGTGTTCAGTACAGTGGGGAGGCATCTGCAGTACAGAGGGGGGGGGATATCATGATGTGTGTGGTGTGTGGTGAGGCATCATCAGTATAGAAGGGGGATATTCAGAACAGAGAGGGGGTTGCCAGGGTAGTTACTAGGGGGCCCGGGGCCTCTGTGGGCCAGCAAGAAATAAGGTATGTGTTTTTCTTTGTTGTAGTTTTCTTTCAGGAACGTTTGCAGGCCTGCAGGCCCACTGAGATTCTAAAAAAAATCTAAAAGCAGTGTCTTACCAGTGCATAGGGGGGCGTGGCCCAAGGATAAAAGTGCGTGCTGCCCGGCCTTTCTCTCGACGGCCCTGGCGGTAAACACTCATGTTGTTAAATGCTCCCTTGCGCAACTATGAACAGCAGCTTTGTAGATGTAGAATGAACCTATGACGAAACTTTGGTCACATAAAGTGATAACAGAAAACAACGTCAAGAAGCAACAAATTCTTTCCCAAGCAATCACTCGGTACGACGGCGGGCCAGGTCGGCGCCGCAGGCACCGACCGGCAAGCCTAGTTTATGCAATTTGTTGGCAGGCCACGATAAATCGTCCACCGGGCCAATTTTGCAGATTTATGACTTAAAGGGGCTCCGTCGTCAAAATATAAACAAAACGATAATTTTTGCAGTTTTTTGAAAGGTGATATCACACAGGATTTTCATATTCTTTTCAAAATGAAAGTTGCTGCTTAGACATTAATCATGGTACTTCACTAGGGAACAAATACCAAACATTCATGTCTTCTACGATTGTTCGGGTATAAGTGGATTTTTAACGGTCACTTTTTGGTGGGCCACGAAACAAACTTCAGAAGACAATGGATGAACATGGAACAATGGATAATTGGTGACACGTGCGAGTTTACGGATGTGTTTACTGTTTGACGACGGAGCCCCTTTAATTGAGCTTTAGCAAAAAGCCTGACTTTGATTCCAGGCTTTTGGAAGTTTTTTGTTTTCATTATTTAGAGCTAGAAGCAAATGTTTCTAGCTCTAAAAAGTGTGATGACAGTGATAGCAGTGAAAGCAAACTTGTTCACAGCCCCTCCCCCCGGAAAGTTGCTCAAAATCACCCTGGGGAATGTCTTCGCAGTACGGTGGAGGGTGCCGAGTACGGTGGAGGGTGCCGAGTACGGTGGAGGGCTATCTTGGAGTACGGTGGGGGGCTATCATGAAGTACGGTGGAGGGTGCGGAGTACGGTGGAGGGCTATCATGCAGTACGGTGGAGGGTGCGGAGTACGGTGGAGGGCTATCATGAGTACGGTGGAGGGCTACCTGAAGTACGGTGGGGGGCTATCATGGAGTACGGTGGAGGGTGCAAGTACGGTGGAGGGCTATCATGGAGTACGGTGGAGGGCTATCTGCAGTACGGTGGGGGGCTATCATGGAGTACGGTGGAGGGTGCGGAGTACGGTGGAGGGCTATCATGGAGTACGGTGGAGGGTGCAAGTACGGTGGAGGGCTATCATGCAGTACGGTGGAGGGCTATCATTTTTCGTGTGGGGGGCTATCATGGAGTACGGTGGAGGGTGCAAGTACGGTGGAGGGCTATCATGCAGTACGGTGGAGGGCTATCGTGCAGTACGGTGGGGGGCTATCATGGAGTACGGTGGAGGGTGCGGAGTACGGTGGAGGGCTATCATGGAGTACGGTGGAGGGTGCGGAGTACGGTGGAGGGCTATCATGCAGTACGGTGGAGGGTGCAAGTACGGTGGAGGGCTATCTTGCAGTACGGTGGAGGGCTATCATTTTGCGTGTGGGGGGCTATCATGGAGTACGGTGGAGGGTGCAAGTACGGTGGAGGGCTACCATGGAGTACGGTGGAGGGCTATCATGCAGTACGGTGGAGGGTGCATAGTATTGCCAACAGCCTCGCTATATCGTCAACAAAAATCTTTTGTTTTCCTAAGAATACCAAATGCTATAACATATATAAATTTTGTGTGGAAGACGTCATTAATTTCCTATCGAATTCACTTGAAGACTTTGTGTCACAATACATGTATTTCTATTAGAAACTAAGAATCTAAGCCAGCATTGAATGTTATCAAAATTGTAAGATTTTGAGTGCTCCTGAGATTTTCAAAACGGATGATTTACATACTTTTCCGATGTTTAGACATTACTGAAGTAATTGCCGAGCCGTGCTAGGCTTTCCAGTATGATAAATGGAAAGAAAAAACATTTAACTCGACTCGGAAAATGTACTGCACTTGCTTTGCCCTCCACTAAAAAAATTGAATTTCTGATACTGTGAGCTGAGTCTCTTATGCGCGGTTTCATATAAAAAGATACACATTATGATTCTTTTCTTGGCACGAAAGGGTGATAAACATATAAATAATCTCATATGTGTTACAGTACTGCAAAAACTAGATGAACAAGCAAAGTATCTTAATTTCTGCACACATCATTACCGCTAGAATTAATCAAACCAAACTGGAATTATGAAAGATCATATAATCAAGAACAAAGTTCGACTAGAGGAGAATTGATTCTCGCAGTTTGTTGTGAAATGACATTCTCAACTGCTATTTTTTGAAATGGTTCATACCTCCCCCATACCTCCCACAGTTTGTTTAGTTTGTGGGCTATGAGTGGGTCTCTACAGGTTTTGCGAATATGAAGATTTGGCCAGATTTGAGTGCAGTTAGCGGATTTTTTGCCAAGGATTTCTTTATTGAAATAAATATTTTCCCAGTACTGGAGTTTCTTGATATTTTCGCAATCTGAGAGTTAAGGGAGTTGAGTTTCTTATTGGCAGTTTCCGATGAAGAAAGATACGTCTACCATAGTTAGTATTAGCAGGCTACTTCTCGATAATCTATTGTATATACGTATACTCCTGTTCCTGAACATGAAAATGTCACAGAACGAAGAATAAAAGTGAGAAACCGCGGTTATAAAATGCCCTCATGAAAAAGTGTCTTGAAATGTCGCCCCTTTAAGTTTAAAATGCTTCCTACGGCCCTGTTTACAAGCTACGGCCCTGTTTACAAGCCAAATGCATTGGAAAGATGTATATTTGAATAATAATCACTGCAACCTTATTTTTTCCGGAAATCAACCACTTAAAGTTTCTTTTTTCAACAGAGCTGTCGTTCTTGCCAATTATCAAGCGACATTGTCAATATGATCTGACTATATTCATAATCCACAGACACAAACAAATAAGACATAAATTGAGCAATTTCTATTACTAACATGTGAAAGTGCACAATAAACCCGACAAGCTGGCTGATACGAGCTGGCTGGACTCCTTTTCGATGGTTTTTTCAGCAGATGTGATTTAAACTTGACGTCCATATCTACTGAACAAACAAAACATTCTCCCTCGAATAAAACTACGAATCTTCATTAAAATTGCACTGTCAAAAATCGTAAATGAAGACATTCGTCAACAGCGAAAATTTAACTGAAAGTTTGTTATGCAACGAATTTATGCCCGCAAAATATGTGAACATTACACGCATAGCAATACTGCTTTTTGAATCAAAAATTAATGTCTTTTCTTCGTACAATGGAAGCAAAGGAGTGTGAGAAGCAGAAAAGAAAATATTCGCTTTTCGCTGATTAGGAAAATGCTAGTCACGATAGATTTTCCAAGGTTATATTTTAGGTTTGATATATCGAGTGTTTAGAAACTCCACTTGTACTCCGCACCCTCCACCGTACTGCATGATAGCCCTCCACCGTACTCCATGATAGCCCTCCACCGTACTTGCACCCTCCACCGTACTCCATGATAGCCCCCCACACGCAAAATGATAGCCCTCCACCGTACTGCAAGATAGCCCTCCACCGTACTTGCACCCTCCACCGTACTGCATGATAGCCCTCCACCGTACTCCGCACCCTCCACCGTACTCCATGATAGCCCTCCACCGTACTCCGCACCCTCCACCGTACTCCATGATAGCCCCCCACCGTACTGCACGATAGCCCTCCACCGTACTGCATGATAGCCCTCCACCGTACTTGCACCCTCCACCGTACTCCATGATAGCCCCCCACACGAAAAATGATAGCCCTCCACCGTACTGCATGATAGCCCTCCACCGTACTTGCACCCTCCACCGTACTCCATGATAGCCCTCCACCGTACTCCGCACCCTCCACCGTACTCCATGATAGCCCCCCACCGTACTGCAGATAGCCCTCCACCGTACTCCATGATAGCCCTCCACCGTACTTGCACCCTCCACCGTACTCCATGATAGCCCCCCACCGTACTTCAGGTAGCCCTCCACCGTACTCATGATAGCCCTCCACCGTACTCCGCACCCTCCACCGTACTGCATGATAGCCCTCCACCGTACTCCGCACCCTCCACCGTACTTCATGATAGCCCCCCACCGTACTCCAAGATAGCCCTCCACCGTACTCGGCACCCTCCACCGTACTCGGCACCCTCCACCGTACTGCGAAGACATTCCCCAGGGTGTTTGACTCATCGGACTCATCTTACCCTGGCCTGGCTCACCAGACTGTAGACTCAACTAAGACATTGTCCAAGATTTATTTTAGCAGGAACTATGTGTTGCTTTAAAAACAAATAAGTAACTGACAATAGAAGAGCAAGCATTTGCGCAAAATTCTAGGCACTTTTCGGCAACTTTACAAGAAATTTTAAGGAATGATGTACACTCTTTTTCTATGAAAATATTGTTTATAAAAATATTCAGGCTCAGAATCATCCAAATTTTAAGAGCATTATAAGAATATTGCTCAGCCTCAGCTCGCATATTTGTGTCTCATTTTTCGGCAGTTGCCTGTTTTGCGATGTTCTTAACAGAGAATCGCATCGCATGACTGACAGAAGCATGTTCAAAACTTTATGCTTGTTAAGAGCATTCTTATTGTAATAATTGCTTAAATTTTTCTTTCGTTCGTCGTTCGTAATGACATGACATTTCTTTTAACAATGTTCCCCTGAAACCATATCAGATTTGAAAAAAATAAGAATACTTTAAGAATATTTAAGAGGCTCAAAACGAAAATTTCTTAAGAATATTGAGGCTGGGCTGGGCTGGGCAAAATCTATAGTATTCTTATAAAAAAAGAGTGTAATGTGTTGCTTAAAAACAGTAATAACAACAGCAACAACAACGACAACAACAACAACAATGTAAATTGATGAAAAAATCATCGCCATCATCATAGGTCGTTTTTACGAAAACCAACTCTTCTGTACCAAGACTTTGAAGCCCAGCCCCATCACTAAACATATCCTTTCCATGTCAATGTCAAATGCTCATTGTTTTTGCAAAGAATGAACTACAAGCTCATTACATTGCTAAAATAATGACAAGTTTCCCAATATTCATTTTTTGAAACTTGCCAAAATTCCGAAAAGTTGCCAAGAAGACAAAAAGTTGCCCAAACATTGCCAAGTAACTTGTGGACAGGGCCAGTTTCAACTGTTACTTCACAGAATACCCCTCGAGTTCAGTTCAGTTTCAGTTCAGTTTCATCATTTTAAAATTCCACCAACATACAATATTGAAATAATTAATACATTAAACACAAAAGAAAACTATTATAACTAAATTTAACTTAACTAACATACAACAACAATACTGATCAATTGAATACAAATAAGGAGAATTGTATGCATGGGAATTTCTTAAGGAGGAGCTCTCTCAGTAGCTAGGCTAATCGAGGAGAGAGCACCCCCTGGTTTAAAAATGACTAATGAAATCTAAAAATCGTTTGAATTGTTGGTTAACTTTTAGTATCATTCAAAGAGATACACAATGCAAGTATATGACAGCTATGATTGGTAGTTATTCTCAAAAAAGTAGGCTTTGAGTTTACGACGAAAGCTAAAAGCAGACGGTGAACATTTAAGATCAGCAGGAATGCTATTCCAGCACTTTGCTCCAAAGTAACGCACAGACCTGAGACCATATTGAAGGGTATTTTTCTGAGTTACAAAAATGTCAGTCTTGGAAGCTTGCCGAGTACCATATTGATGAACAGATTCAACCAATGCAAAGAAAGAATGAAAATAAGGAGGAGCAGTCTTGTTAACACAATCATACACAAAACCAAGCAATTTTAACTGAAAGAGATCATGCAGCTTTAAAATCTTTAAGTCAGAGAAGATTGGTGTAGAAGGAGAAGTGAAATGTTCAAATGAGATTGCCCTTAGAACCCGTTTCTGTAATAGAAATACTGGCTTGATATAAGTCTCATAGGTGAGGCCCCAAACTAAAATTCCATATTGCAGGAAAGGTGAAAACAGAGAGTTGTAGAGGCATACCAAAACACTGATCGGTAAGAAGTGTCTTACTTTGAAAAACATCCCACATGTTCTAGCCAGCTTTTTAGATAGTTCTGTAAGGTGATATTTCCATGAAAGATTTTCATCTAAAAGAACACCAAGAAATTTGACATGACATGTCTGTTTGATAGGAAGGTTTCCAATCTTTATACTGACGGTTTCCGGAGCAGAATGTTGAGGAGACTTAAAAATTATGAAATTGGTTTTGTCAATGTTGAGTGACAATTTGTTAACATCTAACCATAATTTGACTTTTTTCAATTCCTTATTAACCACATTCTGAAGATGATGAAGACTTTCAGCTTCATAATAGATGTTGGTATCATCTGCAAATAAGTAGAAGTCTAGTTTTGAGGATGAAAGAGGTAAATCATTTATGTAAATCAAGAAAAGAAGGGGGCCAAGGACAGAACCCTGTGGAACACCACATGTAACACTGAGATGACTGGAATTAGAACCATTCACTGAGACATATTGCTTCCGATCTGAGAGATATGATTTAAACCAATCTAAAGCAGTTCCTCTAATTCCATAATGTTCTAGCTTCATCAAAAGAATATTATGATTCACTGTATCAAATGCCTTCTGCAAGTCAATAAATATTCCACAGCCAAATTTTCTATTGTCTAATGAGTTTTTGATGGCTTCAGTTAAACTAACCAGGGCATGGCTAATGGAGTGGCTGGCACGAAAACCGAATTGTAAAGTATATAAGATTTCATGCTTTTCTAGGAATTTATAGAGACGTTCATACATGACTTTTTCAGCAATGTTGCTAAAGACAGAGAGAAGAGAAATAGGTCTATAATTTGAAGATGTTAGTGGACAACCTTTTTTAGAAAGTGGAATTACTTTGGCCAGCTTCATCTTGTCAGGAAATTCCCCAAACTGAAATGCCTCATTTATAATTAGAGACAAAGGAGAAGATATCAATGGAGAGAGAAGTTTTAAGATTTTCATGGGAATGCTGTTAGGTCCAAGAGACTTTCCAGACTTTAGGACAGAGATAACATCAGATATTTCAGAGGGTACTGAAGGTGACATGAAAAATGAATTTCCAACTCTATTTACATTCCGTCCTTCTTTTTTGTTCGCTCGGCACCTTGCGGTTTGAAATTTTTCAAATATGTTTTGATTTTTCAGAAGTCCTCCCTCTTGAGAGGAATTCTACGATGAAACCAAAGCAAAGTGGCTTCTGATTAAGATTTAAGGCTATGAAGTCTCAGTGCTGCTAATAGCTATTTTCGTCGCCCATTATGCCCATCAGTTTACCAGAGAAGTTTCCAATCGCTTCAAAATATCAAAATGCAACATTTATTTAAAAAAACACCAATTTGGGTTAAAATCTTACTTACTGACATGGAAAATCATCAAAACCCAGAAAAACGCAGCTTTATATCAAGTCTATTTTCATTTTAGAAATGCCAAAACTCATCCATCCATGCAGCACAAGAGATAAGGCAGGATTTAGAACAACTCGAAGCATGTATTTCAATTGCCAAAACTCGAAGTTTAGGTTAATTCTTATTGATATTTTTGGGTTTAAAGTACCAAATGATAAACAAAGAACAGTAATTAAAGCTGTTTTTCTTATTAAATCTATGGGCGACGCTAGAAGAAAACGACGTTTTTACCCCTTTCTTCAAAATCTTCTAAAATCAGTATAAAGAGTTTACGTAAGAAATCAATACTCTGTGATCTTTTTCTCCATTAGTTGGTGATATGATCTGGCTATTTGGTTTTTTCATTGATTGCTCTTTTTGGATCTAACTCGGAACTTCGCGACGACATGGGCATAATGGGCGACACCACTCTAGATGATGCTTTCCCTGCTGTGTCCCTGCTCCACACATTCTAGCATTCTAATAAATCTCAGCTAAAGTACTCTGTCAGATCGTGAAAGAAAAACACCATGTAAAGGCTATATGATAGTGCAACTGCCTGGAATGCAGAAGGTCGCGAGTTCAAATCTCGCTCTCGTCACTCTTTTTCCATTTTTCCATTTGTCGAAAAATTTACCAAATGAAAAGAAAGAATGGAAGTCAGTGGTTTTCATCGGATTTCGTCAAGGTTCTTTCTTCACGAGCCTGGATTCGTATGCACCACGCACCAAGTTCTTCCTGGTTGCAAAAATTATGAACAAAACAAAGCAAGGGGGCAGAACCTTTGTCTTTGAGAATGCTCGTTTTGCTGCCCCTAAAACAGTCTCTGCGGAGGAAAGTAGCCTCCTTTCCAATACAAATTTAATCGATACGATTCTGAATTTTAGTCCTTGTGTCCCTGTGCGCACGTGTACCTTCATTCACTATTCACAACAAAGAGTCCTGAGGAGCAAAGTTTTTCAGTAGAAGAAAATAGTGACAAATTCGGGCCACATTTTCCCAAGAAAGATAGCCAATATTATTAATGAGAAGAAGCAACAGGTAATTACTTTCCACTGTAATTGATAAGTGCTTCGATGCAAACGGTCTGCTTTGGATACGCGTGTGTACACGATCGATGTGATGTATCTGTCTTTTTTTAGGCCCATCACGCCGCCGCCGCCTCTTGCTCTCTCAATTCAATTTAATTTTATTCGTAAATTACAATGAAAACTACTACAAAAATGATTCTTCAAATACTCATATCCTACTCAATGGCTTTGTAGCCGGGGGGCCAGGGCCCCCTCCCTGTTGCCTGTTGTGTTGTAACAATGTTGTCGGAAAATTATTTGTCAGTTTTTTTTCCATTCTTGTTAGAAAAATTGAAAATTGAATTAATCCATGTCTTTCCATGGTTTCTTTATTGCAATAAAATAACACACATAAAATCTCACTTTTTCGATTCAATTTTATTTCGCCAGGACCAAACCCTAGACTTATAACATGAGTCATTGCTTTTTTTGCTTCCATCCCCCCAACAATGATACCCCTCACAATACCCATTCCCTATAACAGTAAATAACAATTCAATTCAATGGAGCAAAGCTTAAACAAATGTCGTCAGTCTAGACTGACCCCCCCCCTGGGTTAGCATGCTTACTTTATTTTTTATTAGATCTGATAAACCTGCTTTCATACACACCCAATACAACCTCCAGCTCAGTCACAACATTCGATTTTGTTATTTTCTCTTTTAGAGTATGTCCTAACGATTTCTGAAGAATTTGTTGCAACAGAGAACCTTTTGAGATGGTTCTTAAAGAGCTTCACTTTACAAACATCATTTGCCTGATGCTTTCATTGGCATGCTTTGCTCTGTTACAAACTCATCTATACTTTTGTGAGAATTTGGAAAGTAGCTCTGAAACTGAGAGTGGTGCGAAGAGGGATGAAAGCTTTGTAAACAAAGACAATAACAGAAACATATCATTATCAAAGAGAGACATATGTATCCTTTTCAACAAAGTAACCAATTTATAATTGTAGAAAGAATAGCAGCATAGCTGTGGTCAATAGCTTTTTAAATTGTTTTACTTCCATTGTTGTGCTATAGTTGATGTTCAAATCCAATCAGATATTCAAAGATCTAAATGTTTAGATTAGAGAAAATTGAACAGTTCTCTTTCAAGCTTAAAGGACAAATCCGGGGTTGGAATAATTGTTCATAAAATGAAAGATCACAATGTTGTGAGTGGTGTGTAATACTTTTTTCCAACCTTCTCTGTCTTTTCTCTGCGAAATTGTGTATTTAAATCTGTGAAATGAGCGAAATGACGTCATTATTCATGACATAATTTCACTAATTTCGCCTTCGACCTGAACGAGGCTGTTTTCTTATTGACCTCTCAAGTAATTTTCAACGTCACAATCGAACCTCCAAACCGAGGCTAGCCATTTTGGGAGTCACTAATTCAAGATTCAAGATTCAAGATCCAAGATTCAAGATTCAAGATCCGGAATTCAAGATTCACACTAATTCTAGATCCGGAATTCAAGATTCACACTAATTCTAGATCCGGAATTCAAGATTCACACTAATTCTAGATCCGGAATTCAAGATTCACACTAATTCTAGATCCGGAATTCAAGATTCACACTAATTCTAGATCCAGAATTCAAGATTCACACTAATTCAAGATCCCGAAATCAAGATTCACACTAATTCTAGATCCAGAATTCAAGATTCATACTGAATTGGGCTTTTTAAAAATTCCTTGGAGAATCTGCGTGGTTTCATCTTTTTCGCTGTATTTTCTTTGTATCAGGCTTGCGAATAGATGGTTGATCTACCCAATTCCCCCGCCAATTCCTCAATTTACAACACACGCATTCTTACTTAAAGGTACTTGAGCTTCTGTAAATGTCTAAATCTTGAAAAGACTTCAAAAAACCTTCCTTTGAGGGCACAAGTAGTGAGCATGAAGACTGTTAATGGAGCTTTAAGAAACTCGTAAAAAACTCTGACCATTGAAAATCTGACCAGAAACTTTCAGTGCTGGCCCGAATTCTTAGTTTCTTAAAAAAAATGTGTGCAAAAATGAGTGAAAATAAAAGAGAAATGCCATGGATTTCCTTGATAAAAGGAAAAGAGTTTCTTGAATAATTTGGCCAAGTATTGAAGTTTGTTCATTATTGTTATCGAAGAGTCGAGGTTCTATCGTTTCTTATTAAAAAATGTGTGCTTGAAACTATTTCACTTTCAAGGGCATTACGGATACAGTATATGTATCATAACTTTTACGTTGCTTTGTTGACAAACAGTCTTTCGTTTGTTAAAGATTTATGTTTTGTGCTAACATGTCAATTATTTCCTTCAATATCTGCAGAGCGGGTAAAGACAGAAAGGGTTTTAATTAAGATTCTCATCGCAGCAAGGGCTATGACACAATCATTCATACCACTCAGTAAAAGTGACATGGGCTACACGTATTTTTTTTATAAGAAGCTAAGATTTTGGGCCAGTACTGAAAGTTTTTTAAAATTATCAGATTTTGAGTACTCAGAGTTTCTTACGAGTTTCTTAGAGGCTCCATAACAATCTTCATATTCACTACCTGTGCCCTCGTGAACATTTCAAAACAAGGTTTTTTAAGCCTTTCCAATGTTTAGACATTACTCAAGTACCTTACGAGTAATAATATGATACAGGAAACAAGTGAAAGTAAAGTAAAACATGTCGAGGATTTCCTTTATCAAAATAAATAGTTACTTAGCTTATATTTTCCCAGTACTGGATTTTTTTAATTTTTGGCGATCTGAGAGTTGAGTTTCTTATAAGCAGTTTCTTATAAGAAAAAATACGTGTATTATTTCAAATTCTGTCCGAATGGTCCGAATAACCTGTAAGATAATCTTAACTTATATAGAATTGCAGATCTTGACTTACACTTGCTTTTTTCATAAGAAACAGCTTATAAGAGATGTGAGGCGACTTTTTGAAGCCGATAAACCATCCTACCTGGATTGAAAATGCAAAGAAACTTTTGTAATTTGCAGCTTTAATTAAATGTTTCCATTGACAGTCTTCATGTTCACTACTTGTGCCCTCAAAAGGAGGTGTTTTTAAAAGTCTTGGCAACGTTTAGACATTTAGCTCAAGTACCTTTAAGTAATGTGATACAGAAAACAAAGAATATGTGTGTTTTTAATTGAGGAATTGGGTAGATCAACCATTTATTCACGAGCCTGATACAAAGAAAATACAGCGAAAAAGATCAAACCACACAGATTCTCCAAGGAATTCTTAAAAAGCCCAATTCAGTATGAATCTTGATTTCGGGATCTAGAATTAGTGTGAATCTTGAATTCCGGATCTAGAATTAGTGTGAATCTTGATTTCGGGATCTAGAATTAGTGTGAATCTTGAATTCCGGATCTTGAATTAGTGTGAATCTTGAATTCTGGATCTAGAATTAGTGTGAATCTTGAATTCCGGATCTAGAATTAGTGTGAATCTTGAATTCCGGATCTAGAATTAGTGTGAATCTTGAATTCCGGATCTAGAATTAGTGTGAATCTTGAATTCCGGATCTAGAATTAGTGTGAATCTTGAATTCCAGAACTTGAATCTTGAATCTTGGATCTTGAATCTTGAATCTTGAATTAGTGACTCCCAGCCATTTTATCGCTTTTTCAAAATGGCGACGAAATTGGCCCTAACTTACGAAAAATGTCGTACGAATTTACAACAGAAAAAGACATCAATACCCGGAAAAAAGCTACAAGCGATGCTTGGCAGTTGGTAAGGTTGCTTTTTGACATTAATTGTAGAAGCCCCGGACTTGTCCTTTAATCATTAACTGTGAATTTTTCTGGAAAAGATATACAGGGTGTCCCAAAAACGTGTGTGCCGTTTGAATGTCTACTGTGGAGGAGCCATAAATCTAACTTTCCTCTTTTTCAGATTTGTGAATAGAAGGAATTTCAACTTAGAGTGTTTGGCATCGAGTTTGTGTAAATCTGACAAATGGTTGGTTTCCAAACAACTGCATGAAGCTGAATGAGGACAAATGCCATCTAATGGTATTTGGAGACAAGAGTAACAATGTTTCCATAAATATCGGAAGTGTAACGATAAATGAGAGCACAGAAGAAAAGCTGCTGGGTGTGCTTTTTGACAAAAAGCTCAGCTTCAAACAGCAAGTAAAATCTCTTTGTAAACATAAGATCCTTTTGGATGATTACAAAGTCTGTCATGAGCTAAGCAAGCATAAGAATATCTGACTGTTGATTTCTTCATAACCCCAAATGATCGTTGATGCTGTTTTAGCTAAAGTCAGAGAGATGAGTGTTGCTGCTAAATTCACCTTCAATAGAACGTCAAGCCCCTGGCATAAGGACAAGAATCGCCTGAAAAGCAATATTTTGATCTTTATGTCAAACGAGCATGATACGCAAAAAATCAAAAGTTATTACCCCTAGTTTGCTTAGTTCGTGCATGAAACTATTGGTGCATCCGTCTCAAATTAGATGTCATGTAAGATTTACAACAAGAGATATTGCTATCTGAAGATTTGCGCTGTGAACTGCGACAGTATTTTGAGGATAGACGCAAGGGTGAAGATTATGTCATATGTATTGTTACAAATGAAGTTTTGTTGCAAACTGTGCAGGAATGATAATGAATGTGCATGATTTGTGTAGAGCACACAGATTACCTCGAAGAATGCTTGCTTGCACGTCTGCAAGTTTTTTACCTGTCCAGGGTACTGTGGTATATCTAGGATATAGGGGTGGTCAGGTTCCTTTTTTGGGTCTAAAATTTGAGGAAAGCAAAGCGATGGGAGTATCATTCCAGAAAAGCGTAAGAGATTTCAGTGTGCGAAACTGCATTAGCGCCAAAACGGGACTTACTTCGGACACTTGCTCTCTCGTTGCTCATTGACTGGGAAACTTACACAACCTACGCCACAACACAACCCAACTGCCCTGATATTTCTCTGGTCTCCAAATTTGATGCCAAAAACCTCTGCAGACATGCCAATTTTAATCAATCAAAAACATCCAATGAATGGACTGTCACTTCCTGATCACTTCCTCCTGCGCGCGCTTAAAATTTTGTGACGTATGTGGACAACAATGGATGACAACTTCCGATGACGTCAATTCTGAACGCAGTAAACATGCGTCTGTTTTCTAGGAATGTCATTGGCTGAAACCATGAAATGTTCACTGTATGTTTAGTTATGCGCGCCATGTCAACGTTCGTTCATCGAGCCTACGAGCCTATTTTAAAGATTTGCTGCTGCTGCGCAGCGCAAATCAATAACGCAAAATTACTTATGCAGAACCCTCCAGAACCAACCTCGTCCCCAGGACTTTTTGTCATATTGGGACGGAGGTCTCCGTCCCAATATGACAAAAGCCCCTGGGGACGAGGTTGCTGGCTGCAGAACGTTTCAATTGTTGTTATTCGCGGGAATCTAATTTTAGACAAGCAGTCACCAAGATAACCTTTGTGCAGAGTCATAAAGACGTTTTGGTTCAGTGTGGTCACGTGCCTTCCCCCAGTCAATGGCACCATTGTTTGCTGGGATTCTGTACCTTTCATGTCAGCTTCACCTGTGACGTTGGCATCTGTAGCTGCGTAGGAGCGTGGTCCTTCTACCTGCGGTGATACTGCGAATGCTAGCCTCTGTGCAGGCCGCCGGTTACATCATCCTCTACAGTTGACTTATTTGCATAATGAGTACCATCACTAGCAATAAGTGGCTAATGATGCGTTCGTTCTAGAAATCGATTGTTTTAACATAATTAAGCTGCTAATGAAGTCAAGAACGTGCCTATTCTGGGTAAATTTGTTGTTGTGCCAGGGTAAACATCATGGCAATTTATCCATCTTATGGTGTCAAATCTGTCTAACATGAAATAAGCCGACGTCAAATGTTGCTATAGGATCGCGGGAAACTTCTGTCTTGTGTGCGCTTTATGTGCGCTTTCTTTATTTCAGTGCCAATTAGCAGAGATAAAACGTTAATCAATTGCTTTAACGAGCGTGACGGAAGTGGGTTACTTACTTTCTTTCTTTCTTTCTTCCTTCCTGACTGACATCGAAGCCCCTTCTTAGATTACAAAGTGGACTTTGTAATCAAAAAGGCTGGTCAAAAGCTACATGCTCTTTCAAGAATTTCTCATTTCCTTGATACTGAGCAGCTGAAACGAATGATGAAGGCATTTATCTTGTCCCAATTCAACTACTGTCCTCTTGTATGGATGTTCTGTGACAGAACATTGAACAATAAAATTAACCATATTCACGAACGGGCATTGCGAATAACTTACAAAGATATGAGAACAGATTTTGATACGATGTTACTGAGAGACAAGTCGGTCCCACTCCACATAAGGAATTTACAATTGCTAATGACTGAAGTCTTTAAGACAAAATTGAGCCTTAATCCCAGCTTCATGAAGGACATTTTCGCTGAAAAACAAGTTTCTTATGGGTTAAGAGCTGCCATAACCTATCCTTGCCACAAGCACGCACTACGTGCTATGGCTTAGAGACAATATCGTTCCTTGGGTGTAGATTATGGCAGGCACTTCCCAATGACCTCAAACAGTCAGATACTCTCTCCAGTTTCAAAAGGAAAATCAAAACCTGGAGGGGAGAGGAATGTAATTGTAAAATATGCAGACCTTTCGTGGCACAGGTTGGGTTCTTGAGCTGATATTAAATTTTCTGCTGTATTTACCGAAAAAAAAAAGTAAGAAAACATTGTAAATATTAAAAGCATTGTAAAAATCTGTAAAATGTATCTGTATTTAATCATTCGGAATTTTATTTATTTTTTACTTTTTTCTTACAAATTTTACTTTTTTAGATAGTAGGCTTGAATTAGCTCTTAGTTATAGCTATTGTATCTATATGTATATATGTCTTGCATGTATATATATATATGTAGGCCTACTTTAAATAAATTGATAATAATAATAATAATTGCTGATTTATTGAGAAAGAGAGTCAGGATCACAACCTTAAAACTTGAAATTTAACATTAAATGAACTTAAACTTTACAGTTATGCCAGGAAACGCATTTGGGAGTAATTAATTACCATATTCTTCAAGAATATAAACCAAGCAGCATGCTGAACGCAATATTGTTGGTTTAAAACGACTTTATCACTTTTGAGAAGCAAGATATCTAATGGATGCATGCCATGGCCTGAAGCACTTGTGTTGCACATTTCCATTCCTAGCAACCCTAGATGTGTCCAATATTATTGGTTGTCACAATATTCAATGTATGACTATCTGTCTAACTTATGAACATAAAAAACAGGGCTAGGTATGTTTTTCCATCAATTTCGTTGATTTTAACGCAATGGAGAATTATGAATCCTCCGGTTTTGAGGCAGCCAATAATTTTGACTTTCTTGCTCCATAAATCAGCAACTAGTGATCGGATTTACTCAAACTCGGTGTCAATCTTTAATTTGAAGAATCTTCTGTCAAGAATCTTAAAAACAGAAAAATTGGATTTATGGCTGCTCCTCAAAAGCCACTCAAACAGCACACATGTTTTTTGGGACACCCTGTGTAATGATTTTTCTCAGCTGGTAGTGCAATATGTTTCTTTGTACATATAGTAAGTCCTTGTCATCATCACTATCAACAGTCTGGTTGAAATATGTATGTTCTGATTGGAGCTTCAAAATAAATGAAAATGACACTTCACTGGTGGGGAAAATGGGATGACTGTGCGTACATTGAAGGAGCACACCTCTTCATATGCTGCAAGGTGCCCTGCGTCAAGATAAAAGCTCCTTTTCAAAAGCAATAAAACTTTTGTACAAGTACCATAACTTTCCTTAATTATTTAAACTAGATTACGCTGGATTTCAAATAAAAAGAACTCACCAATTAGCAGCTGTAAAGCAACTGCTGACCATGCAAGATTATTCGAAGCAATATAAAATGGTTGAGTTACTTACTAAGAAGATATTTCAGGTAAGGTCCTTTTCACTGATGTAGAGTACCATCACCCTTGTCGGACCATTTTTGAGAAAACGAACATTTTCCGTGAGGTCAATGAAGTTTTTGAGAGGAACTCACCTTGAATAGGTTTCTCAACTCGTGCTACATACCTCAGTGAGATCTGTATCATCCGTTTCCTTTTCGTCATGCTTGAACCACACAAATACGGACAGGTCTTGAACGTCTAAATTAGGCTGTAGCGCCATGGACGGACCGCGGCAGAAATGATTATTTTAGTACATTGAATTTATACATCGTCAGGCATGTCTCCAAATTCTAAGTCATATTTTTACTTGTTTCGTAATGTGACTGTACAAGTTTAACGTTTCAATTTTTTATAGATTGGCCATGGGGTAGTCATTGTATTTCGTTCCCCATGGTTTCGTACCTGTAGTGTTGTATAGCAATTAGAATTAGGTACAGTAGAATGTAAAATATATTGTAAAATTTTATATTTGAATAAAAAAATAGATTCTAAGCCTGGTTTCCATTAGATCCCAAAGTGCTGCAGAGCATCACAGAGTTTTGGTATGCCACAAAAATTTCCATTGGGTTGGGGTTGCAGAACAACATTTTGGTGCAAAATTCGATTGAGAAAATATTTTCACCATTGGCAGAAATTTTGGAAGAGTATCATGCCAATCCATTCTTTATATATCAGAGATTCTGCGACGTTTTGTGATTTAATTGAAACCAGGCTCTTAAAGGCTATGCAGTTCATCTCTTCAAACATAACTATAACTGCTATTTGTCGTCATTCATTCAGTTAATCTAGGTATTCATTCTCCAATGAATTGACGTACAGAATGTTTTACCCTGTCACAATGAATTGATGTACATGACGTTGTACCCTGTTGCAAACTATATACAGTATTAGATCCCTAAATACTGAGTCAGTCAGAAAAATGTATTCATAGTTTGAAAAATTGTACTCTGCAGATTTGGTATTTGGCGGATTTTTCGTACGTCAGCACTTGGTAGTTTACACAAAATAACAAGGGCGGATTTTGTAAGACAATAGCATGAACTGCTTTTGATTGACATCGCAATTCAAAGCGATTAGCGATTGCCGACAAAGGAAATTCCTTCAACCAGTAATTCAAAACAAACAAAGCTGCAAAAGCTTCTCTGAAACCCAGGTAACTAGCGCGCATGTTGTGCATTCCAGAAATTATTTTTTAAGGGCAAACATGAGCATATATCGAAAGAAGAAGGATATATCTACACATCTACCTCGGGCATTTTATTTGTTTGGTTCGGGAGTTGAGCAGTAAGTGTTTTAATGACATCCAACAACATAGGAGAATTGAATCGCCTCCCAGTCGGCCTTTGAGCTAAACGAATTCGAAGGTGTTTACCCAAAATATATAATTTTGGTGGCGGGAAATTTTACTTGAATGGTTAGATGGAAGTTTGTTTGCTCATTAATTCATTTTGAAACTTTCTGCATAAAAACTGCAACCAAGTTAACCCTATTTTGGTTGGGGGGGCAAATTTGCCCCCCCCCCCCCTAGTAGACTTTTTGTCATAACTCTGTCAGTATGACAATTATGGCCCGGAAATTTTCTGACTTTTTGCTAATACTTATTATGCAATGACTCAAGAAGTTTCATAAAAATATTTTGACAAATGAGGGGAGGGAGACAATTTTCCGGAACTGACTCTGTCAAAATCGCCAATTCTAAAATATTAATCTTCGGGAAAAAAGTAGCAAAATTTCAAAATTTTGCAAAGATATTTTGCAGGGTAGTGCTATTTGATGTATTCTATCATAAATTTTATGTTTGGATGGAAATTGTGCTCCAAATTAAATTTTATCGCATTTTTCCTGATTTTGACCGATTTTGACACTTTTCTTGACCACACAAAGGAAAATGCTGACGCAAGCAATAATGATGGCTAATTTTAGGTTAATTTCTATATTTTCATAAAGTACATGCCTGGGGCTATTAGTACACCAAATCTGGTTGCTCTATCTATTTCCAGTCAAGAGTTAGGTAGGGGGGGCTTTTTTGCCCCCCCCCCAACCAAAATAGGACGTGTCAGATAGCCCAACCACTATAGGGTTAAGGCACATTTCATATTTCAATATTAGGTTCTGGTGTCAGGAGAGAACAACCAAGCATGCCGTCTGCCCTCGATCTGATCCCCACCTTCGAGTACAAACATACAGTATATGTACATGTACATCGTTTTATTTGTTTGAGCAGCTCAGTTATCGGCAGCATAGTATTCCTGCTGATGTGGACCTGCTATGTAAAATACAGATAAATCAGAATCTTACATGTGTACAAAGTTGTTTAATTAACATTTAAAACCAAACTTACGACAATTTTCATCTATCGTTGAAAAAAGACATAAGCCTCCTCAGCTTGAAGTAGCCCTCAGCTCAGGACTAAATTTAACCATTTAACAAGTAAACCCCCCCCCCCCTTCAAATAGGCCCCCATTGGAAGCATTTAGATTCTTTTTTTTTTTTGCACAAATTTATACATTCTTTGTGCGACGTTATCGCGTTCTTTTCAATTCAATGTTACATTTTTGTCTTATGGATTCTACCCCATATTTGAAAACTAAACTACATTTAACGTTGAAGGGCCTCGCACAGCTACCGTACTATTTAATAAATCCCCCATCCCATCCAAAGCTTCATCAATACAAATATACCCGCGGGTCTTATTCGAGAATCTGAGGTTAATCATACATAGACTGACGACGTGATTCCTTGTATTTGTTCAACGTTTTTAACCAGATGTTTTCATTTTCACTCATACAAGGACTCGCGACCACACAGCTTCAATCAAAACAAAAACTAAAATCTTACGAAAGATTTGAAGAAAAATCTAACTTCTTCCATCCTTCGATCGTCGAAAGAAAAGTCGAACGTCGCTTCGAACGTTGCTTCGCTTCGAAAAGTCTAACTTTGATCTAATCAACCAATCAACGCTAGGAATAGGCACGTGGTCTGACCTTATTAAGAAAGTAGCGATCTGATTGGTCCCGCCGTAAACGCGGTGGAGATGGCCTAAATTAGTTTGCGTTTTGAAGCTGTATTGTCATGAGTCTCAGTTTGAAGCCATAACATCATCCAATTCAATGCGGAAAACTGAGTTTCATGTATTCATTCTAATTCATACAGTAGCTATGAAAACAAGACATGGTTTTACAGACGCTCTGTACATCCTTTCATAATTTATGCTTGCATCGTTGCTTTTGCCTGTGATGCAATCTTCGTGCAATGCCTTGTCTTTGTTCAGGTCTTTGATGACAACACTCGTCTTACATTTGACTAGAAAGTAAAATAATGTTGCTTGATCTATTAGGAATGCAAGAAAAACCACAGGGGCTCCAGGAAATTGAATAACGCCCCCCCCCCCCATTAAAGCCCATAGCCTCCTTTGCGATTACGAAGCTATGACGTAATGCCTTTGATCAGAAATGGAAAGCGAGGCGCGTGAACAAAAGAAGAGGAAGAGAAGAGAGAAAACGCAATTTTCTTCTCTTTTCTATTCCACTTCTTTCGTTCATTGGGGGGGGGGGGGCGTTATTCAATTTCCTGGGGTCCCTGTGAAAAAACACATCGTCTAACTTGCTGAGTTGAATGTGACAACTGCCATACCGGGTGTCCCAAAATAATATGTATCACCGTTTGCTCAACCGTATGCTCATGAATTATGTAACGTTTTAAATGAAATACCTATCATTTTGATGCAATAATGCTAACTCTTATTTGAACATTAATTGCACTGAAATGGGTCATATTTTTCAACAGTTATCGATAATCTTACTTGCAGCCATTACTGAAAAGTCTCGTTAATCGCTTTAAGATAGATACCAAAGGTCGTCAAGTTCATGGCTTTGATATGATGGAAATGGCATCAATGATCTTCTGAGAATATTAAATTATCAACCAATGTACAGTTAGGTACAGTTAAATGTAAAGGCACATATTGCTCCTTTGAGGATTATTTTCATTCTCTCAAAAGTGAGGCAATATCAAAGAAAGGCTTTTCTGTACAAGTTTACAGTGGGCTTGAAAAATTACGAAATTTATTGATACATCCTGTCTTTACCGCCCATTGCTACCTTTGCAGGGTTCAAGAGCCTTCCATCTACCCATTATTAATTAATTCATAAGCGTACGGGGAGAAAAAATCTAGAGGGGGGGGGGGGGGCTCACCAAACACAAAGTCCATTGCTTACCGACATTTTTGCCGGACTGAGGGCAGATTTTGCCCGATTGGGGCTGATTTTCAATAACTTTTCCAATGTTGAGTGGAGCCCCCCTTCCCCCCGTCTCGTACGCTTATGATTAATTTGTTATGACTTACGAGAGCCATGAAGAGATGTGCACCCAAGACGACTAAGCAGGCAGCGCAAATTCCAAGCAAAACCCAAATAACAATTTTTCCCTCAGTTGTTTCAATATGAGAATGCCCCTCTTCCGATTTTGGAGTGTTTATCGTTAGCGTTTTAGTTGGTGTTGTGGACACCGAGGAGTGACTTGGTTTCAATGTTATGACAGATGACGTCATCAATGAAGAACTTAGTGATGTTCCAAGTGTAAGTGATGAAGTGACTGCAAGTCCAGATGACGTCACCGATGATGTTGATATCTGGAGATGACGCTGAAGATGTAATATTCGACGACGTCACTGCAGGAAGTGTTAATATAACTGCATGAATGATTACAGCGTAGATATAATGAGGTGCAATGCTTTGATTTTCCATTCTCGTATTCGACACACAATCAGTAAGCTGCAATGAAAGGTTAAGAAGAGTTTAAAACCGTGACACACAGTGTAAAGCCAAAATATACATTTTGTTTTTTATTTTAAAATTCTTTATGCACGGTAGCCGCGTTTTTCAAAAGACTGATTTTCAGGGGGCCGTGCCAAAAGCTTTACAAAACAAGCATCTACTATTTAATTGCGGCGTAAGCTGCATAATAGATGAGTTGCATGTGACTATGGTTGCATAAAAGAGTTGCGATGTCATAATAAATAAACCTAACCAGCCTCGATTCTATGAGTATTTCCGCTGCGGCGGAGGTGAAGCCACATTGTTTTTAAACAACGTATCGTGATCAAGCAATCATGAAACGTCAAACGCAGTTGTAACAAAGACTTCTTAACCTGTCTCTTGTTTCGCGGAATGTCGATTTGTCTGATTTCAATTGTCGTCACAAAACGGCTTTCATGGGTGATTGAAGTTGTCAATTACGGATGAATAATCAGCCTAATCATGACAGTAGAGCTGAATGTTTTTGAGACGTGGGGGGGGGGGGCAGTAGCCTGAGATCAGGCTCTCCAAACAAATTTTAGCGAAACAAATTTTAGCGAACCTGATCTCAGGCTAGGGAGGCAGGCACTGATCGGATGATGTGAACAAAAAACTGACTGCAAGGACAAGAGGTTGCAAGAAAGGCATCGATTTTGGATTTTGTAATGCTAACAGATCGAGAAAGGCTTATTATCAACTTCTCTGCGGATGTTGGTTCAGTTTGTTTTCAATTCCCGAAACGCCGTACTCACTGACTAATGTTATTGCTAGTTTAGAAAGAAATCGATTACAGCCATAATCAAAATTTATGGCAGCTTGCTTGGCCTTGAGGCTAAGTACATTCCAGATTTTCGCTCCACGAAATGCCAACGCTTTCTGCCTTTTTCATGAAAGGGTCTAGCAAGTCAGTTTCGGCATTTCATTGGCTGATAGCACTGATAGAAGAAATACAACCTCTTTGCGTTTCCTTGTACGTGTGGTTTCAAATTCCGGTGTTGATGTAATACGAGATCAACTGTTATACGAGATGACCAGACAGCGTAATTTTGATTGGTCAACACTAACAGAAGTTAGAATTTGAAAATCCCTGTAACCATAGTATGCTGTAACTACACGGATTAACAGGATACCAATTACTCTGTGTATCGGGTCACGAAAACAGTACTGGTAATAAACACAGTTCCTACAAGGTAGGCGCCCTTGACCAGAGCTCTTATGAAAATATCACCTGTAGGAAAACCTATTACGTCTGAGAAAAACTCACGATGCCAGTAGAAATTTAAGGCCCCCATTAGCCATGTTTGGAGAATGAGATCACACGTAGTTTGCCTCAAAGTAATAGAATATTTATTTGCAATTACAACTGTGTTTAACCGTTAGGCCTTTCTGAAATCTTCAACAGAAATAGAAATCAGGCGATGCATACTCAATACTCATAGCTCTGCATGGCCCATGAAGAACTGAACATTCGATAAATGCCCGAACTGTTTCGCCTAACATCTACAGGGTGTCCCAAAAAATTGTGCCCCGTTTGCCTGAAGATTGCGACAAAATGACGAAAGCTTCTCGCCAAACTTTTGCATGATATTGCTCTTCAGATATTCAACTGAAGCTACCATCCCCATAAAAAAGCCAAATTTGCCTGTTGACTGAAACCAGCGGTCGGCCGTTTTGTCTTACCATTTTGCAGTGATAAATATCTTCATGGCTAAAATGAAACAGCAGCCTCCAATGTCATAGCTCTCCTGAAAATTCTGATAATCATTTGAGAGTTCCACTATTTCTGACCTCACAGAATCTATTTCTTACCTCGCGTGAAGCTATTTATCACTGCAAAATAGTAAGGCAAAATAGCTGACCGCTTGTTTAAGTCATCAGGCAAATCTTGTCTTCTGAAGGTCATAGCTCCATCATTTTTCAATGGATTTTTACGGAGATGGCAGCAAACTGTATTTGAACATCTGAACAAGGGCGCCTACCTTGTAGGAACTGTGTTTATTACCAGTACTGTTTTCGTGACCCAATACACAGAGTAATTGGTGTCCCGTTAATCTGGATTTTCAAATTCTAACCTCTGTGTTGACCAATCAAAATCACGCTGTCTGGTCATCTCGTATAACAGTTGATCTCGCTTTACATCAACACCGGAATTTGAAACCACAAAGTTATTCATCCGTCATCCTGACCTTGACAGGACAGACTCTGCGTACTGGGTCACGGAAACAGTGCTGGGAATATTCAATTCAATTTCAATTCAATTTATTCAATTTTATTAATCTAGACTTGCTACACATGCAAGGAGCGTCGTCTACTAAACAAAACAAGTTTAAACTACTTAATTAATACAGTCGCTACAAGGTAGGTGCCCTTGATCTAAAGAGCAACATCATAGAATGGCGAGAATTTTTTGCCGTTTTGCAGCAATCTTTAGGCAAACGGGGCACAATTTTTTGGGACACCCTGTATTTTGAGACTGACTTCAAGTTAATCGTTAATTGCCACCTGGGTTGTTATGTAATTCCATGCTCCCTGTTGTATCTTTGCGTAATATTTTGTTATTGTATTTATTTTATAAGCATACAGAAAGAAAGTCTTCAATATTTTCAGAATTAGAGTGGTTTTCTTCTCTTTTAACTTGTTGACGAAACATGAAATAATTTTCAAGAAAACCATAGTTTATGGATTTCTACAATATGCTATAGGGCAAAAGTCCATCACTGTTCTGGTTTACAATTTAGAAACTTGATGACGTCACAACCTGAAATGAGTTAGAATGTAAAATGTGCTCTAATGTTAAAAAGTATTCAAGATTTTTGAAACGTCCAATGGCAGAGTTGTAGATAAGTAGCTAACGTTTTTTAAAGAATTTTAATCAAAAGAAATAGGTTATAGAATTTTAAACCTACCTTTTTATACCAATTTCAAAATTTGAAACCTATGCCACTGTTGATCAGTTGAAGCTAGTTTTGTACTTGTAGTAGCCAAAAAACCAAGAAAGATCCAGTGGGAATTGCTGACCAAATGTTATTCAATAAAGAACGGGAAAGACTATCAATTCTAGAAATTTATCGGTAGTCGGTTGAATAATAATGAGACAGCAAAGATGTTATGATTCGGATATGTCTGTAATCAATCTTTAGTTCAAGCATGGTTCAAGAACGAAGAATTCAACGAGGTTAGCCACACTTTGCCAATATAAGAAATAATCTAAGATTGGAAATTCCTAGTGGTTTTCGTTGTCTGATTCGTCATACAACATACTATTCTCAAGAATTTTAGGGATTTTAAATAGGATAAGGTTGGGGGGGGGGGGTGGTATGGAAAAACGATGGATTTAATCATCTTGCATTTAGATCCAAGCAAATCAAGTTTTTGTCAGCATAGGGTTTCGAATCCCTGCAAAATTTTTAATCTTCTTCTTCTTATTGGCTTTTCCGTCTTAATTCAAGGCATTAGCCTTGCCACTCTTTTCTTCCATTCCTTTCGCTCATAATCGTTCTCAGTTAGTTCATCCACTGTTTTATTTATTGGTTTCAGGTCTTTATTCATTTGTCTGATCCATGTCTGCTTTGGTCTTCCCCGATTGCCTTTCGCTTTTTTCAAATGTTCTCTGAAAGCTAATTTGGCTGGTGTTCTTTCTGGCAACAACCTTAACATGTGCCCAAGCCAGTTTAATCGCCGTTTCTTTATTTCGGTTGTGATGGTTGTCTGATGTGATCTTGATGTGAAAATTTTAAATCATTCATGTAAAATGTTATTGTCCAGTTCTTTCAACTGAATTGACCAAAAGGGAACTTCTTTTGATTTACGATAATCCCAGAGGGAACTTTTTGATAACTAATTATTTTCAGGATCACAGCATTTATAAAGTTTTCGCTAGTCTTTTTAAGTTGTGACGTCATCAAATTGCTCAATTGTTAACCATAAAAGCTACAAATTTTGCTTGCTGCCGTATTCTAGACCTTCAAAAGCTGATTATCTTTTATGTTGGTCATATTGCTTTTCCTCAATCAGTTTAGAATTTATGGAGCCTTTAAATGTTTGTCAAAGCTTCAGTTACCTCCTTTCGTACATCATTTCATTAAACTTAAAAATGCTGTAATTAATACTCTCAACTTTTTACACATTTCATTTTAAAGTTTTGCAAAGATTCGAACCCTATGCTATTTTTGTCATGAGTAAGGGATATTTTATAAAATGAAAAGGCTGCACATTTACAGTCAAACCTCAATCAAAACATAAAACTACTGTATTCTTAGTGATTCGAATCTTCTTTTTTTTATATATAGTATACCTTAGTCCCTTCAAATTTCGCTTGCCTTTAATTTTCGCCCCGGGAGGGGGCGAAAATTAAAAGGGGCGAATTGCGGAAATATTTTAGGGGGCGAAAATTAAAGGGAGCCAAAATTGAAGGCAGGCGAAATTTGAAAGGACTAAGGTATTCCAAATAAAATTTACAATACAGATTACGAACTACATTACTTACAAAATTACTCTACAATACTGAATGGCAGTGCGAATTTAGACTGCATTCACACCATGGATAAAAAGCGTTAGCTCAAGAATATGTCTATTTAGTGAAATGGGAAAATCTTTATTGCCATACAATAAAAGTTGTAGCAAAGCTTCATTTGCAAGATTTGCATATATCTTGGTTCACACGATGCCGACACATTTTGAAAGCGGCGAAAAATGTGACGGATAACAGGCCTCCCGTTCACATGAAAACGGCACATTTTTTGCCGGCAGATTTTGAAAACGGAACTCTAACCGGCACATTTTGAAAACGGTATTTTCCAGGTATCGGTATCGGTATCGTGTGAGCGTCAGCTCAAATTTTGCTGCCGTCACATTGTTCACCGTTTTCAAAATGTGCCAGCGAACCAAGTGCCAAACAAGATGCAAGTGCAAGATGCAAGGTGCAAGTGCAATCTTTTATGCTGCATTCACAATAAAAGCAAAACCTTAAGCACTGTTCACGTCAAGGCCTCAGCAAGATGTTTGTTTATGTTGCCTTAGCATATCGGCCTCTAATGTTTTCTTCCTTTTCGCTTGCATCCGTAATCAGTCAAATCACTCAATGTACTGGTGGACCGAAAAGAACTTCGGATTTTTGAAAATTTGGTAATGAGGAGAATACTAGAGGCATTGGAATAAATCAAAGTTTGATTAATAGCTGAAAAACTAAAGTATTTCTCCTCGTATTTTTGCTCAATTTTTATGAGCACTGGAAATATAAGTAAAATCAAATTTACAACAAATCTGTAACTTGGAAATGCGCGAAAAGAGGCCACAAACCCTCCATCAAAGTTACAAACAACTTCCTCATACGAACACATTTTATTTTCTGGAAGGGTTAAATATCAAATCTTTATAAAAGCAACAACGATTATGATCCTATACTTTTGGAAAACCGCTTTCTCAGCCTTGAGGAAAATGAGATATTGTTGCATGTTGCTCTAAGTGACGAGGTTGCTTATGAATTTTTCATGTATTTAGAAGTAAAGGAATCTTTAAAAATCATAAACCCTATTCTACATATATTTATGATGCTCAAAAAATTAGAAAAAACTCACAAACAATATTTCAACCATTCGGCTATCAACCAAATTTTGATTCATTCCAATACGTGAAGTATTCTCTAAATAACGAATTCTCAAACATTTGATGCTCTTTTTGGTTCACCCGGAGGTGCATTGATATTCAAAATGGCTGGCAGCAAATACTGATCCAAACACGGGGGGGGGGGGCGTTCTTGGCCAAATTTTGGGTAGGGGTGTGCCGCGAGCATATTCAAAATGGTACCGTAGGCTAGACTAATCTTTACGAAAATGGTACCCTTGGCTAGACCAATTTTGCGCAATTTTGACCATTTCCTGGACCAATATTGTCAAATTTGTACCAAATATGAGATCATGACCGTTCGCTAGACCAATATTGTCAAAAATGGTACCCTTGGCTTGACCAATTTTGCGCAATTTTGACCATTTCCTGGACCAATATTGTCAAATTTGTACCAAATATGATATCATGACCGTTCGCTAGACCAATATTGTCAAAAATGATACCCTTGGCTAGACCGTTGTTGGCCAAAATTGCAAAAAAGTATACCCTTGGCTAGACTAGAAGTCCGAAAAAGTATACCCTTGCTCGCGGCACATCCCCATGTACCTTTACTATGGAAGAACCCCCCCCCCCCCCCTCCCCCGTGGATCCAAATCTACAAGGTTTCGCGTAGGCCGATACGCAGACGGATAGTTATTATAAGTGAGAGTAATACCCTATTCACACTGGCAACCAGATGAAAGTAAACCAGGTTATGGCATGTTGCATTCTAACTGGTCAATCAAACAAGTCAAATGCATTTGATTGGTTAAGATTTAACCTGGTTTAAACAAAGTTGATTTAACCGTATCATTGTGAAAAGGGTATAACTTGAAGAAAGCGCACAAGTGAAATTCATGTCTTTCTTCAATTCCCAAACTATCGGTCCAGGCGAAAGTGATAGGCCCAAACATCACTTGTACAGATATTCCTACAGCCCTTGTAAACATTTTACCGGATGAGATTATCTTGCTTGAGCCCTGAAACTCTGTAAACCATTTCAGTTAAAGATCAGAGCCAACTTTGGTAATAAAAAACGCGAGTTTGTTGCTCGTCTGCGATGAATTCGGTGCGCAAGACTTGCCAGATCTCAAGACGATTTTCTCTGCGTGCAACTTTGATAATTCATGTTTATCTTGAAAACCCTATATTATTTATAGCAGAAATTTCAAACCCTCGTTTTTCATCAACAGTTATTGCTTTTTGACATCACACTCAAAGACATGCCACTAGCCCAGCTTCTGGTCTCAGATTTAAGGAACTAGAAACCGGCGGAGGAGAGTAGTCCCAGTTTGAAGCTGACTTTGCTCAACGTTCGCAAAAATGCGTAAACGTAGGCGCTGTTTGAATTGTCGAGAAAAGCCAAAACGCAATCTTTATACATCATGACATCCTCTTACCTTTCTTACATAATGCATGTGTTGGGCTCCTATTATATGCAGTAGTCGACAGGAAGACTTCACAATCTTATATACGTTGAGCAACTCTCCTAAGTAGCATTCGTTTTCTTGTCAGTATTAAATCTTTAGATGTCCATGCTCTACAGCCCATCCTGTCTTAAAGATTTAATCTTTGTCCTACTTTAAACAACTTTTATCCATTTGCAAGTCACAATGGCCATCAAAGAAAGGAATTATTATAGCTTCAATTCAGTGGTTTTTATTCTTAAACTTTCTGACAAAAGGGTCCAATAAACTAGGTTAGCGACTGTGTCTTTGTCTCTCGTAGCAGATTTCATTCTCAAAATAAAAGCGAATCACAGAAGTTTTCCTCCTTGATGAAATTACTCTGTTTAGCACCCCTGCCTACACCCCGATTAAGCACTCCTGGAGCAATGTTCGTTCGTCTCATTGCGCTCTAATTAACTTGAGGGAGGGGCAAATTACTTTAAAAATAGCAAGCATGGTTTTGGAATTGTAATTACCAGAGAATTTTAAGATCTTTTTTTATGATTTTCGAGCTAAGCTTCGCAAAGATGCGTGTGAATAACGTACCGGGTGCCCCAAAAAAGTACCCCCGTTGCTAAGGCCCCGTTCACACGAGAACGGAACGGAACGGAACGGAACGGAACGGAACGGAACGGAACGGAACGGAACGGAACGGAACGGAACGGAACGGAACGGAACGGAACGGAACGGAAAACGGAACGGAACGGAACGGAACGGAACGGAACGGAACGGAACGGAACGGAACGGAACGGAACGGAACGGAACGGAGCGATTTAGCCCTCGTGTTAACACATCTTTGGACTGTTCCGTTCCATTTTGTGGATTTATTTCGTGTACTTTTACATGAAGTTCGGTGTGAGCAAAAATGGCCACAGTAAATAGAAAGGCGTTCTTGGTTTCTGCGAAGGAGCGAGTCGATCTGAGAACCGTTCCAGTGTCGTGTGAACACCTCTTAAAAAGTTCGGTTCCGTTTTGGTCCGTTCCGTTCCGTTCCGTTCCGTTCCGTTCCGTTCTCGTGTGAACGGGGCCTAAAACTCACTAAAACTCCTTAAAACTATCAAACCTTTATCGCAAAATTTAATTTTAACCCCTTTTGTCAATGATCCAGATACATTTAAAGATAGGGAATCTAAGCAGAAATAAACCTTCGATAAAAAGAACCGTGCAAACACAATATAGGTCTTCACGCACATGCCGAACCATATTTGGATGACTGATCTACGTCAACAGGAAATCCTGATATCTGATAGGCTAGGACTTGTGGGCAAGTGGCTTGAGCCACTTTTATATGCTTAGATTCCATTTAAAGATGATAGAATGTTTGCTGTGATTACTTATAGGGTATGTATTGCATTGAAAAAACCTCATTCTGAGCTATACTCTTTAAATAACATCGTTAATCTTGCCCAAGCCCAAGAGTCATTATATGGAAATTTGTCATTATCCTCTAAGTCGACAACAGTAGTTTGTGTTTCATTCTGACATTTATGACCCAACTACCAAGCTTGATATACAAAGAGAAATTGCTCAGGTAATCATAATGCTTTTTGCAGCATGCTTCAAAACCAGGCAGACCTAGAAAGAGCCAGGCAGCCCTTTTTCAGTAATTTATTTCAAGTGGGCTGGAAGTATTTCTAGCTGTTTAAAGTCAACTTAAGCCCACTATGCATGCCGCATCCAGGCATGGGACTCCTAGCTTAACGTCCCTTTCGAAGGGCAGCGAGGTGAGGTGCGAAGTCAGGCCTCCGAGAGGTCACCCATTTGGAGTTTGACCTCACTCGGCCGAGTTAACTTATGTCACCTGACGAAAACTGTACCCCTTCGGCTCTAGTTTCACTGATTCTAAAACCAATCAAAAGATCAGCTATGCTTGGGCAAATGATTTGATCTTTGGTCTTTTTGCCCAAAAAGACATTTGAAGATCAACCTTATGATACAATGTTGGTGATTTTTCAAACAGGAGTACAGGAGACACCCGATGGTATACTTTATATGTTGTCTTTGTTTTACGTATAGGCCATCCAAGATGAGAAAGAGACAAGCAAGCTTATTCAAAGTCTTTTTAAAGTCGAAATATGATTGTTCAACGATTACATTAATATCGAAAACTTTCGGACGATCAACCTTTCGGACAATTTTTTGTCCCAAAGTTTAATTGTCCGAAAGTTTTAAATTCCTTAAAAATAGCAAAAAAACATGAATTTTGCCCATGCAACTATTAACAAATGATAAAGTATCATCAGTGATCCTGCTTCCGATGTGAATTTCCACATTGCAGTTGTCAATAGCAATGTTCTTGAGTCGATGAAGGTACCTCTCGTTTTCGTCTGCAATCTTGAAAACTGCTTTTCGAATGCTCCTGATGCATCTGTATGTATCTACGTAGTTTGTTTAACTTGCACATGATTAAATAACATACAAATCATAGCTTGTTTTGACATGTAGGTTGGCTTTATGCAAAAATTGTTAGTCCGAAAGTTTTTTTGTCCGAAATTCTCGAAAAAGCGTCCGAAAGTTTTTTGTCCGAAGTTGTTTTTCCGAAACTTTTCTGTCCGAAAGTTTTCGTTTTTAATGTAGTGTCAATTACTTTGATGAATAATGATAACCGCAATGTTTTTCATAAATCCACCCACGTTTTATGTCTTACAGTTTTCCCTTTGATTTTTAGGTTTTATCGACCTCGAAAGTGGAAATCATTGAGTCACATTATATCCCAGGACACGAATTTCCAGAACAAGATAAAGAACTGAACGGTAAGGCAAAATGTCTCCAGGGTGTGCCAAAAAATTTTGCCTCATTTGTGTGGCTGCCATGGAGGAGCTTTACTTTGTGTTGTTTTGTTCTTGATACAGTTGCATAGGATAGGCTTTAACATTTTATGTGTCTGCTGTGGAGGAGCTGTAACATTAAATGTCTGGTTTTCCATACAGTTGCATAGGATAGGCTTTAACATTTTGTGTGTCTGCTGTGGAGAAGCTGTGGTTTTTCATACAGTTGCATAGGTCAGGCAGCAAAGGGCTCAAATCTTTCAAATCTTCAAAAAAGTGGGTGCAAAATTCTATAACATTTTTCTTTGAATTGAATGGCTTGAAGGGATATTATAGCACTTTACTCTAAATCTGCCATGGAAAGTTTTTGATATCTTCATTTTTTCAAACTGGCAGCAATTTAATTATTTTTGAAAAAGCCATAGAAAATTAAAAAAATTTAAATCATGGTAAATCCTAAACCAATAGAGGAAAAATGATATAACCTTCAAGGAAACCATAGCTTAGAAAGGGCTACAATATGGTTGCGAGCAGCAATCTGTAACTTTTCTGGTTTAGGATTTAGAAATTTGGTGACGTCATAGCTTGAACAATAAAGCATGGACTGGTCAAATCAATTTACAGTTACAACTGATTAACTGGAAATGTCGATTTTATACACTGTTTTGTCACTTGCCTTTTCTCCAACGTGACCCTCAAGATGATGATCGTCGTGGTCCCAATGTTAAAAAGTATTGCCTTTTTTTAACTCTTTACTTTCCTTCTATTCCCCTCCTCTATTCTTGGTTTTCTCATTTCTTTTAAACCTTTAAATTAGTTTTTCCTGAAAATATATTTATTTTTATTGCAGCTTTGGCTCATGTCGTAGAAAATACTGCATTCTTTGGGGATATCTTGTTGAGGTTTCCGGATATGACACATAAGGTAAAAACCATTACGAATATTTGCGCAAACATTTATCCGGTGAGGATGAATTCAAAGAGCAAATCATTCCGAAAATCTCCTACCTTTTGCAATAAATCCTGAAAAATCTTCAAAGATCCTAAAAATCTCGACAAATCTTGGAGTTCTCTAATTCCTCACAAAATCGTACAGAAATCGTCCCCAACAAGTGACAGAAATGCTCAAAAGACTCCAATGACAATGGTTTGAAAGTCTCAAAAATTTTACAAAACTTGAGAAACCTTGCAAAATCCGAGGGGTGTATCACTCTTCCGAAAAGGCGTACGAGATTTTTTTAAACAATGGGATTTTAAGGAATTTTTTACGGATTTTTCTTGAAAACAAAAGGATTTTTGCCAAAGGTGTACGAGATTTTTACAGAGTGATACGCCCCTCGGCAAAATCTCCGTAATCTTTGAATATCTCAAAGAATTTGAAAATCCCAATTATCTCAAAATCTCAAAAAGTCACGCGAAGCCGCGCCGAGCGGGCCTAGTCATTATCTATTTATTGTGTGAACTGGTTACTTTTTTTCCGAGCGGCGTGACAATACAAAGGCAACTGGATGTCACCAAATGTAATCTTGATGGAACCAAATGTAATGGCGGGTGTACCCGAGCGGTCTGACAAAGAAAGTCAATCAGTAAAGACAACAGCTGATAGTATTTATTCATTCGTCTCTTTCATATTTTCCCCCGGTATTCCGTTGAACTTATATATCTAGATATAACACTGTCATCAAATGTGAACTGATATGATGTTTGTGGCTCGGCGAGGTGACTTGCGTCCCTGCCATTGAACCTTGAATACTTCGTTACGTTACTCTCCAAGCAAACATGTTTATAATGCTTTACTTCGTCACTATCAAACAAAGGATCTGATTGGTTGATGCATTATCTTACTGTGTCAAATCTGATGTCAAAGATAAACAATATTGCAACAAATGAGTATGTTCTGGGGAATTCTAGCTAAAGGAATAATAGCAATTATTCGAAATGCTTGTTTCACGCTCTTATTGGGAAACGAGCTCATAGCCATAGGCGTATGCTAAAAGGAATCCGTCACACTAATTATTCCTGCGATCAAAAGATATACTTGTTTCACACTCTTAATGCATTACACGGTTAAAACGTCATGTGATATTAATCTCAATTCAGTCTTCAATTGTAAATTTAAGACTTGGTTAATCAATGTCAGTTCATTTTGTACTTCCTTGGACTGCAAGGCTATCTTTTCCCCAGGTGGTACCTCAAATAGTATTTATGATGTTCTCATTTGGCCACAATCAACACTGGCATTTTGAAGTAAAAATAGTTTTGATGCATTAGAAGTAATACAGTAGCTTTTATGATCATTCCTTTGTAATTAGCTCAAAATGTCAATTTTCTGCTTCCATCTGCATTAATCAGCCTCTTCAATAATATTCAAACAACTTGATACATGATGGCAATACACAAAGTGTCCCCTTTTCAATCCTGTGTCAAATAACAGGTTTTGTATTATGCCTCAAATGAAAACAAGTCTTGAGGGTATATGATGCACAACAGTTGGCCATAAAAATTCTTCAAAAGTACATCTGGTAACAGTTTGTATCAAAATTAAAAGGCCACAAGGTGCGAAGAATGGTCGCAGAAGCAATGCTGATCCAATGCTTTTTGGTCTTTGTAAGAATGTGCAGCTAGCAATTTATGCTGTTTTGGTCTTTGGATGTCAATGGTTAAAGAAGCAAATACTGATCCAATGCTGTGCAAACAGTTACCGGAATATGCACTGTTAATATGTTGCTAATCCAATGCTGTGTTAATCTTTACATGAGCTGTCACAAATTAATAAGTTACCTTTCATTTCTGCAACAAAATGTACATGAGATATTAAGCTTTTGTGTATGAGATATATATGTGCATAGTCATATGGCAACATTAAAGGGGCCTTTTGCAACGAGCATGGTTTGTGAATACACCATTTGTGGTCTTTTCGTTGTTGCCATTTTTACAGTCCATAAAAATGACCACCAATAAAAAGATACTGACAAAAATATTTGAGCTAAAGGAGGGGAAAAGTTAATCAAGAAGCCAATCAAAACTCTTCCAGGGGCAAAGAATCATGGTTGAAAGATCCTTTCAATTATCTTGTTTGCAATCCTCTCTTATGATTTTCTATGCAATGGGAAATTATCTCTTCTGTTCTGCAACAATTCATGGCACATTTATGCGCCAGATGTTTGCAGTTTTCAAAGCAAAAAGAAAACTACTACTAAAGTGCAACAATACTCTACTAAAAGATGAATTCTTACCTATTCTTCTCAACGAGTTGTTGATATAAGTTTGATTGGTTTCTAGGCGTTACCTCTACTCTTACAATCTATGTGACGTTTTCTGTTTCTAAGGCTAAAGTAATTCTGTTGGCTCATCTTTCAGAGCATCATAAATACAATACAACAACAGGCACTACTCAATCTCTCACAAGCACCGATAGTCCTCGAATAATCTAACTCCAAAATGTATATAACTACTGCCTAGCTAGGGCTTCAAACGGCTTCAAATACAAGTAAACACTAAACACAACATGGACACAAGTACTTTCACAAGCTACTTGCACCAAGGAAAACTATTCGTCCGACCTTACTTTGCCTGACTTATCCGGTCACTAATTAAGGAAATATCTTCTGTATATCATGAATAACTTTTGGGGAACAACACGCTCGAAATTTTAGCTGTATTACAATTGTAGTGGATTAAAACTATCAAAATGGAAGACGTACCTCACAGAATAAATATAAATCAAAGGTCTATTCTGTCGTGTACTACGTACAACTGATACCGATCTAAAATTTTAACTTTTAAAAATTAGCGCTGGTCAAAAGTCGTTCTCGTATCGAGGGGCAAGACTTTGGAACAGCTTGAGCAGGGAAACTAAAGTGGCACCCTCCCTCAGTGCCTTCAAACGGCTATCTAAAGACGAAATCAATGCACTTATCCAGAGCTGATGTTTACTTTTGCTTTTCTAAAAGATTGTATTAGGACTACTTTGTTATATCATATTGTATCTATTAATTTGTTTTAACACGTCAGTTAGGAAAGCGGTATTTGTAGCTTATACGTATCTAAGTATTATAAAATGGAAAAAAAATGAAAAAATGTAAGAAATCCAACTTTAGGGATATATATTTTGCAGATCCTATAGTTGCAATTACCACCGTTCCAATATTTAATTTGTTTTTGAAAATGGGAAGGTTACTTGACGGTTTTATTCCCTGCGCAGAAACTTCTACACTTTATTTCCAAGGTAGGAAATAGTCTCAACTCCAAAGGAGACAATTTCCTACGTTAGATTTTGGATATAATCTGTGGCAGTTTTTTGGACGAATGTAGGCCAGTTCCAACACACGAAGACAAACAAGTTTGAGTAAGGGCTGTAAGAAACGCGGTAGCTGTTCCTATATCAGTTTCATTCCTCCCTGTGTCCCTGTGCTCGTGAAGGTTGGTATTGTTTCACTGTAACTCAGATTTGAGGGACACAGGGATACAAGAAAATCGTGCACAGGGAAACAGGGAGGAAAAAATTGCTGGAGAAACAACAACCACGGCGTTTCTTAAAGGACAAGTCCGGGGTTGGCATAATTGATGATAAAATACAAGATAATACTGCTATGAATGATGTATGATACTTTTTTCCACTATTTTTTGCCTTCTCTTTGTGAAATTACGTATTCAAATAAGCAATTTGAGCGAAGTGACGTCATATCGCGCAAACGAAAACGAAGCTGTGTGATTGTTTTTCGCCTCTTTATCGTTGCAAGCCTCTTTATCGTGTTCTCATGCCATTTTCAATGCATGAGTACACGATAAAGAGGCTAGCAGTGATTTAGAGGCGAAAAACAATCGCACAGCCTCGTTTTCGTTTGCACGATATGACGTCACTTCGCTCAAATTGCTTATTTTAATACGTAATTTCACAAGGAGAAGGCGAAAAATAGTGGAAAAAAGTATCATACATCATTCATAGCAGTATTATCTTGTATTTTATCATCAATTATGCCAACCCCGGACTTGTCCTTTAATGCCCATGGTTTGAGGTCAGTTTGAATTAATCTCAATTGGTTTTATTGCGAATATGATTACTCGTGATTGAACGAATGAAATTGAATTGAATTGTAAATCTCTCTTGCAGATAATCAAAAGCAATAAAGAATGGCAGATCATAATTAACTGGAGTGTTGGTTTCTGCAATGAAACTGGCCTTTTTGATGGAGCAAATGAAAAACTACTTTCACTGGTAAGAAATGCATTTTTTTCTACAGTAGATCCCTGCATATAGAAGGAACCAATATCTTTCAGCAGGTTTATTATCATAGTTTCTTATTACAGAGAATATTGTCTGCGAAATAGCCTGCACGAAGATTTATTCTACTTTTCTGCAATATGGATATTCAGTTGAATGGAAGAATGGAAAAATTGAAAACTCTCTTCCAGGAGAGAATTAAGAAATTTTTTTGATTCAACTCAATTTCAGTTTCTGTAAAAATTGGTCGAGTTTGCACGCAGGCTGCTCCAAAGCGGCTGGCTTGTTTCTCATACCGGATGCGCTAAAAAGAACAGTTTAGGCTCTTGAGCAATCGTGGTACCTAAAGTACTGGATTGTTCTGAATGAAGCAAATTTCGCTCGATAACAGGAAGACTGAAGTGTTTTTATGATTTTCCTCGCATTTTTACGAGCAAGGAAAACATAGCTAAATGTACCTTTACGAAAATGCATTCGTCGTGAAATGGCTGAAAAGGAAACTGAAACACTTAATCAAATCGTAATGAATTTTAGATAAATACTAAAGTTTTCTTCGAGCCCATGACAAAAAAATGTGCAGACTACACCCGATACCCATGAAGAGATGAACTTTGTTCCGAAAGGTGTATCCCCGGGTGTGTCACTATTCCGAAAAGGCGTACGAGATTTTTTGAATCAATAGGATTTTTAGGGATTCTTTGCGGATGTCTCTTGAAAACAAATAGATTTTAGCCAAGGCGTACGAGATGTTTACAGAGTGATGCACCCCTCCTGTTGTTTTGTGTGAGAAGTTTCTTTACGATTTTGATCGAATGTTTCAAGACGCTTTTCAGGCATTTTGCAAACAAGGGATTCTCGTAAAGTCGAATTATCTGTATTTTTCAGTTGTCATAAAACATGAGAAAATCACAAAAACACTTTGGCCTTGCAGCTATCAGAAAGAATTTATTGCAGCTCAATCCATCCAGTACTCTAAGTACTATGAATTTGCAAACGCCGGAACCTTTTTGGCGCAACCCGTATGTCTGATAAAGCTGCCTCTTCTACCGTCAAAAATAGTAATTCATTCCTTTTTTGGACTACCGGGTAACCCAGAAAAAGTGACCCAACGCAATCTGCTTTAGAAAATACAGTATGTGGCTGATGGAAATGCTTCAAACGTTGTTCTGTCGCTAAAAGACTAGCCTACATAATAAGTATTTTTTGGAATTTTTTGGCACTGTAAATTTCCCGAATTAAAGATTTTGAGAAAACGGGCAAGCTTGAAATCCACAAAAATTCGTCAAAAACAAGGGATCGATTTAAAGCCATTTCAGATCTTCAAAACAATGAGGAGGGCGTTTCATGTTAGCCTTGGAATAGGCAACTCAGTTAAAAGTTTCCAGAGCAAGTTTATGGTCCCTAGGTACCTAAGCATTTGGAGCTGAAAATAAATGTTCTTCGTAAACTTTTGGAATTTCAATGGAATGCAATTTTCCACGCAAATCGAAATGTTCAAGCATTGCCTGCAGAAAAGCAGGAGTATCCATGTCCCTTGAGACAAAAATATTTTAGGTATCTAGGGACTATAAACTTGCTCTGACAACATTTGACTGAGTTGCCTATTCCCAGGCTGAAATGAAACACGCTCTTCATTGTTTTGAAGATCTGAAAGGGCTGCAAATCGATCCCCTGTTTTTGACGACTTTTTGAAGATTTCAAGCATGCCCTTTTTCTCATAATCCTTAATTCAGGAAAGTTGCCGTGTCGAAAAAATTGCGAAAAATACTCATAACGTAGGCTAGTCTTTTAGCGACAGAACAACGTTTGCAGCATTTCAATCACATTTACTTTTCTTTCTGTAACAAATTGTGTTGGCTCACTTTTTTGGGTCACCCGGTATTCCCTCCAATTCCAGTCCATTTTTTGGAAGATGTGAAAAGAGCCGAATTCCAAATTTGCTCAGGAGTACGGAATTTTAATGAATAACAATGGTCAGCATTTTGCAAACAACACTTTTCCCCCTATAACTTCAAATCCATCTCTACGTTTAGTTTTAACAAAATAGTGATTGCAAGATGATGGCGATCATGGCGATGGCGAAATCTGGGATTCGAAATTATCTTTAAATTTGGTTTTTCGGATAGTAATAACTGCTCAAAGTCACCATGCAGCATCTCAAAAGATGCCTAACCCTTTTAACTAAACGGTGATACAAGGGCGCCTACCTTGTAGGAACTGTATTTTCAGTACTGTAGAATAATTGGTGTCCTGTGACCCAGTAGACAGAGTATCCCAGTACTGTACGGTGACCTAGTACACAGAGTCAGTCTTGTCAAGGTCAAGATGATGTATGAATAACTATGTGGTTTCAAATTCCAGTGTTGATGTAATACGAGATCAACTGTTATTCGAGTTGGCCACAGGGAACTAGACAGCGTGATTTTTGATTGGTCAACACTAACAGACGTTAGAATTTGAAAATCATACACAGATTAACTGGACTGGGTCACAGGACACCAATTACTCTGTGTACTGTGTCACTCTATGTACTGGGTCATGGGTACAGTACTGGGAATAAACACACTTCCTACATCACTAGCTTTCGAATTCATGAAATAATAATAATAATAACTACCAAATCTCCATTTTAGAGCAGTTACAAAGTAGAACTAATGTAACACTAGTGATAAAACTAAACTAAACTAAATTAAACTAAACAATGATTCAAAAGCTAAACAACATATTTACAAAATCTTTTGAACTCTCTTATTATTCTTAAGCATTTGAGGGTCATTGCAAAGTAGTTGATCTTTGCTACAATTGTTTATGTCAAATTTCTTGCATTCCCATAGATGTCAAATATCTTGCATTCCCATAGATGTCAAATTTCTTGTATTCCCATAGCTGTCAAATTTCTTGCATTCCCATAGATGTCAAATATCTTGCATTCCCATAGATGTCAAATTTCTTGCATTCCTATAGCAAGTTATGATTTAGCTCGTGAAGTTGTTTTTGGTCACCCGGTAGACCGGCAGATTGCAGTTTCTTATATGTCTGTTTCTAATATGCGGGACTTGATTAATTGTCTTGCTTGTTGCCAGATGCTGCTACAGGCATCACTTTTTCAGAGATTGTGAGCTTATGTAAATTGCGAGCTATAAAACACTTATAGTGCTGCTTACGTCAGCAGTTTTCTTTGCATCTTAACAAAAAGTTTTGATGTTGGCATGTGCCTTCATAAACCATCGTACTGCATCTTTTCATTGATAAAACGTCAATTTTAAATGTGATCTTTTATCGATCTTCTAGGTTGCTCAGGAACTCAATCTTATTCCTCGAGATCCAAATTACGTTAACCCTTATAAAGCAGAAACGCTACTGAAGGTTTGTACGAAATTTCTTCCTGTCGTAAAATTCTATGAACTATTTTTAATGATTGAATGGTTTGAAAGAAGCTTTAGCTACTTATCTGATGATTCTACCGTTAGACTTTTCAGAAATCTTTGATATTTTTTCGAAATTGCAGCGTATTTTATGTTTCAACTAATTTGAGGAGATGACGTCATCAACTTTCTAAATCGTAAACCAGTAGAATGAATGACTTTTGCTTGAACGATGTCACGTGACCAATTCCAGCCCAGTAGGCGGGATGGATTTTGCTATATGAACAGAATGCGAAATCAGCTCACTTAGCGGGCCACGGTAGGCGGGCTGGCTCGCCGCCATATGAACAGGTCCTTATTTGTGATGAAGCATAGGGCTCAAATCTTTCAAGTCTTTAAAAAGGTGGGTGTAAAATTCTTCTACATCTTGATTATTTTCAAAATGGCGGCGTTTTTAATTTTTTTGAACGAATTCAATTGGAATTTCTTAAAGATGTTAAATCATCATAAATCGCAAATAAATGGAGGAAAGAAGATGCAATCTTCAAGAAAACCACCAAAGTTTATGAAGGTCGCTTTTTTGGCTTCGGATTTAGGAATTTGATGACGTCACACCTTATACACACAAATATAATAAACCCGCCATTTTGGAACAAGCCAAGATATCAAAAGATTTCCATGGCAGATTTACGGCAAAGTTTCTTTCAAGCCGTTTAATTAAAAGAAACATGTAATCGAATTTTATATCCAGTTTTTTCAGTTTCAGTTTCATTGATAAACATATCTAAGTACATATAAGTAGTGTACCGTTGAAGTGCGCCTTTTATTCTTTATTTCAGTGCTGACTAGTTTCGCCCACTAGGGCATCTTCAGAGCAACTGATTTTTTCAGAGTATCTGCCTCTATTTATAGTATATTGTCTGTCCATATAAGGTTAATTAGTTTACAAGTATAATTTTGTCCTGATAAGGTGAAATGTTCTTGTCGTATGTTGTTGTTGTTGTTAGTCTCGTTCTCGTTGTTTTCAGTTGAGTTGTTGTTGTCGTAGGGGTCGGTTCTCGTATCGTGGTGTCTATGTCACTTGACGTCAGATTGTCTTTCGTCCATCGTTCTACGAGCTTCGCTTTTCCAATTTTGTTTTCGGTGCTTCTTTGCAAGTGGCTGATTCCGTGAATCTTAAGCCACCCCGGGTGTACCTTTACCCTTTTATATTTACACCGGGTGTACCTTTACCCTTTACCCTTTTATATAAGTACATATAAGAATATAACATACATAACCTAACTTAAATTAAACAATTAATATCCATACATGATACAAACTACAGACTACAATTTAAAATCAACAAAGGGAAACATGACAAGACAAGAGATGTACTTAGATATATTTTTCTAAAGAGGAGCTCTCTAATAGATAAACTAATCGAGAGAGAGCCCCCCCCCCCCCCCCTCAAATAGCCTCCAATGAAAAACTTACATGCATAAAGAAAGCCTGTTTAAACATTCGAGCCTTATGTTTTGTGGGAGTTTTGTGATGAACGTTTGACAGCAGTTGTTTTCTGTTTAACGTAGGCTTATCAAGAAATCAGTATCTGACAAATGCAACTGATAACCAAATTTAACTCAAATCAGTGTTTGTGGTCACACATTTAAAGCGTGTTTTCGACTATTCCTCGTCAGAAAAAAAAACAGCCGTTTTCTTAACTTTTGCAAAATACCACCACAACGGTGAATAATTTAATAGCTTGGGTTAATTTCCATAAATTTTCAATCAAAACTTTTATCATGAAATCCTCTTTCCCAGCGTGGCGTGTTCTATCAACATTTTTTCCACATTTTGCCTTGTTATGGCTCATGCTTTTAGAATCATGTTGAATTTTGTACGGGGCGGAATATTTATTGATAAGTCATTAGACAGCGCCTTTTTTTGCCGCCTGTCAATGAAGATTTATATTAACAGTTGTATCTTATCGTAAACTGAGATGCCCAGAGCGAATGAAACTCGAATGTTGAAGGGTCAGCAGATGTCAAGAAAGAACAAGACTACAGAACAAATCAAACAAATAGAAAACCAAAAAAAATAATTGCTGACATTGGACATGCATCTTTACTCTCCTCCGCGAGGTTTCTTCGCTTTTCTTCATAAGTTCTGTAGTTCCGTGGTCCATGGCTCCGTGGTAGACTGATTGCAAGTTCGTAGTTATCGCTTTTGATAGATCGATGAACGCTCAAACTACGACTCATGGACTCAATTTTTTATGTGAAAGTCCATAAGTCTCATTTTAAGCACAAAATGGTGTTGTTGCTGTTGCTGTTGTTGTTGTTGTCGTTGTTGTTGTTGTTGTTGTTGTTGCGATAACTGGGACTATCTCGTGAGTTTAGTTCCATGGTCCGAAAAGAAACCTCGCGGAGGAGAGGAGTTTGTTACCTTGAGGGCATCGCATGAATGAATTAAAAAGAACATAAAACTAAACGCGACTACCATTACGAAAAAAGGACACTTACATGTACAAAAGGGAAAAGAAGCTACAAGTTAAGGTAGCTTGTAACCGAATAGTTGCGAGTGTGGGTTTAAAAGGTTAGAACCAAGAGTGGTAATTGAATATTAGTATGAACGTAATTAGTCTACATCTTGAAAAAACGACAAAACGAAGAATGTGCTATTCCAATAGACAAATCCAGTTAACGTTGCTTGTAGTTTGTACCCATTTCCGGTCAAGTAGCCATGCACTTGGGAAACCATCTCTATCTGCTGATACGTATCAGGGCTCACTCGTTTTATGGTAAGAATCTCTGAAAGTTTCCTCTAGGGACAATCATGTGATCCGAACTGGGCGTAAGCAACGTCAGCTGAATTTGCCAACCTGGGTGAAACTGGGAGCTCAAAGTCGAGTGGTGACCCTCTGAAGTCCCTGCCCTCTTGAAATCTGAAGTCCAATTCGTCTGCCTGAATTGGGAAACTTCCTCCAAATGAAAATTTTATCCGTTGTGATCTTGCAATGTCACCACATATCTTCATTTTTTTCTAAAAAGCTACCCTTGGTCGATATGACCACTTCGTACAAGGGAGCAGGAAGAGATTTGAACGCTTTGTAAAATGCAACTTTAGGTTATCCTTTTCGTGTCTTCCATCTTTGTCATATCGTTGCATACTTGTTTTTTCATGTGAATTGAATGACGTTGACCTTGTTCGTTCAGTTTGTCTCAGGTTTCCCATATTTGCTTTTTTAATGCAAATTACCCAATTTTGGTTTCCTTTTTGTGTTGGGTCTGGAAAATTAGACCAGTCATCTTTCGTAATTTTTGTCTTGCGTTTGGATTTTTCTAAACTTAAGATAGGGTGGGGAAAAAATGGACCTGACAGAAATTCAGGAATTTTACAGGCTGCTAATCTTTGCAAAACTTTGGAATTGATCCTGTAAAGATTGTTGCCCATTGCTTGCAAAAGAATTGCTCGAAGGGAACTTCAGGTAACTTATCATAATCCCAGGGTCAGCATTTTTTAATTCGCTGTCATTATCAGAATTACAAAGACCTAAATTCTAAATTGGCTTGGGAGAACGAAAGTTGGAAAAGGAGCAAAGATTGGTCCTTTTGCAAACAAAAGATTTCCCCAGACGACTTCATGTCTGCTTCCATGTCAAACGTGGACAACATGTGGACTAAATGGCGATTTTTTCATTCTCACTGAGAAATGTAGGATTTAACATTGTTTTTGGACCCGTTTTTCAGTCGGTAGCCATGATGGGTGAAATTGACTAGCAAAGATAATCAACCTATCGATCTAAGCAGTGGTACAAAGCATGCGTCAGTAACTTTTGCTTTGAGGTAGCTGATTAAATAATCTAGACTGATTCCACTCGCCCCAATGTTTTCATTCCATTCCACTTTTACAGTACGATAAATGCAGCAGCGGAGATACGTTATTGTGCATGTTGTTGTAATAAACGTTGTCGTAGTTGTAATATATGTTGTTGTTGTTGTTGCGATAACTGGGACTTTGTATTGAGTCTAATCATAATCTAGCTCGTGAAGTTTCTTTTGGTCACCAAGTAAATCATCAACACTTCCCTTGCGAGGACTGTAGACCCATCTAGCTTTTTCCAGTCTCGGTATCATCATTAAGCAGCCCTCTTTTCATGCCTCGCCAATTTACGTCATATTAATTCTTCAACAGGAAGCCAAGAAAATGCAAGAAAGTAGTGACAGCAGCAAGAATAAGAAGAAAAATAAATCAAAAAGAAAAGGCAGAAAAGGACCACGACTTAGTCGGACAGATTTATGACACATACGAATGTAAGATTCTTATATTGTTAAGCTCTTTCTACAAAACATTGCTTGGAAAAAATAAGGGAGAATGGGGCTAGTTGTCGCAGGGGTTAGTTGTTACAGTCATGAATTGAATACAAAGGCAAACCGAAGAAAACTTTGCCGATGATGGTTCTGGGAAGTTATGATGTACTGCTTACGAATTTATCAGCAAAATCAGAACGATCAAAGCATTCGAATGAACATTAGAGTGTAGCAATTTACCCCTGTCGCAACTAGCCGTACTCTCCCCTAGTGGTAGCACCAACTACATGGTGTCCCCAAAAAATTGTGCCCCGTTTGTCCGAAGATTGCGACAAAACGGCAAAAGATTCTCGCCAAACTTTTAGATGATGGTGCTCTTCAGATGTTCAATTAATGTTTGCCACCATCCCCGTAAAAATCCGTTGAAAGATGATGGAGCTACGACCTTCAGAAGACTAAATTTGCCTGACGACTGAAACCAGCAGTCGCTCGGCCATTTTGCCTTACTATTTTGCAGTGATAAGTGTCTTCACGTGAGGTAAGAAATAATTTCTGTGAGGTCAGAAATAGGGGAACTCTCCAAGGATTATCGGAATTTTCACGAGAGCTATGACATTGGAGGCTGCTGTCTCATATTCATTCCATAAAGCTATTTATTGCTGCAAAATAGTAAGACAAAATGGCCGACCGCTGGTTTCAGTGATCTGGCAAATTTGGTCTCCTGAAGGTCATAGCTCCGTCATTTTTCAACGGATTTTTATGGGGATGGTTGCAAACTTTAATTGAACATCTGAAGAGCACCATCATGCAAACGTTTGGCGAGAATCTTTTGCCGTTTTGTCGCAATCTTCAGACAAACGGGGCACAATTTTTTTGGGACACCCTGTACAAGAAGAAAAGTAAATGAAAATGAACAGTAAGGAAAAGACCACGAAAAATTCGACAGATCTTTGACACATGCAATGTAAATTTTTCAGGCTAGTGTACTCTTTCTATGAAACATCACTTGCAGAAGAAGAATTTGTTCTTAAAATTGGTTCCACGGTTTGCACAGTATCATTTTCAAACGGTGGATACATTTTGCGACTCTTATGCCGAACCATCCCATCACAGGTTAAGGTCATGCTTTTACTTATGCCCACCTCAATGTGCTCACTAACATTATATTGCAGTCACGTTCATGATTTGTTCTTCAACGATCGATGTTTAAACATTTGCGATACGAGTAAATGTGACCTGTCAATGTTTGCCACAGTATTTATGAAATGTGCGTCTCTTTTAGTATTCAACTGAATCATTGTTCTCAAGCTTACCTTGTTTTCCAAAGTTTTTTGAATAAACGAAGTTGATATCTCTTTGGGTTGGGCCTTTTATCTAACGTACATTCAATGCTGCAGTACATTCCAAGGGTAACAAGCGTGGGAGTTTGACCTTTGCACACGTCTGTGCAGTTCTGTGGAGGTTGTGCAGTGCTGTGGAGGAGGTTTTCCAATACTGTGTAGATCTTTCAGTGCTGTCGAGGGGTAACTTCTGCAGTGTTGAGGTTGTGCAATACTGCGTAGGTAAAATCTAAACACAAGGGATTTCTCACAAAGATGACTTTAGGAGGCTTTGACTTGAATCCTTGCATTATCCTTAATCCTTGCATTATTAAGAAGTCTTTGGTCTCCACTACTAATGACTTTAGCACAATTGTGCGATAACAAAGGGCCGTCAGCAGTTTGTCAGCATAGCGTTAACGCTCAGCTATTTATATGGACTCAATTCCTTTAAAGAGAGCTTTCCGAATTCACATTTCTCAGAAACCCCTGGTTTACAAGTAAATCTGAGACAGAGTCGTAGGAAGCATCCTAAACTTGGGGAATACCTCAATGGCCCTTTTTATTAGGCTAAAGGTTCCAAAGGAGCACGTCTCGAAACGGAAAGGGCACTGTTTCGTTATGACTGCAAAATCTGGGGGGTCACGTGCCAGTAGTGCGCCCCCCCCCCGTTCCTACGTCTCTGGCTGGTAAGAGGATTCGAGCAATGAGGCAACTTTTAACCGAGCTTTGGACAGCAGAATATAAATTGTTCAATAACAGCCGTCATTATGGAAATTTTTAAAGTTTTTTTCATATGAATTTTTGTACTACGAATTCGAATTTGACACCTTTAGAATACATTTTTCACGTTGCTAAAGTTTGTAGTATTAATCTAATTACGATGAAGTTTTTATACAGGATCATTTGGCCAAGACAAAAATTGTTCTGGGTGATAATTGTGACCCTCCCCCCTCCCCTCCAGTCAAAATTTCTTGGTTGCAAAATGCCTGACGAAAGGCCTAAAACACTCCATCAACCATAAGGAATCTCATCACATCACACAACAATTCACAAGGGCATTTCATGTCTCTCATGAGTTATAAGAAATAAATTTTCAAAAAAGAACTACGGAAAATTTTCAATCCTATGGTAATAAATATGCAGACGATATCTCTCACCCGTGAAATATTGTACTTTCCTTTCGTTCCTTTCGAGGAGTTTCTTTATGATTTGATTAAGTGTTATAGACTTTTCCAGGCATTTCGCAACCATGTATCTCTAGTAAAGTCGAATTTACTTATAGTTCCAGTGCTCATGAAAACACATAGAAAAATTGAGGACGAACTGTCGCCTTGTGCACGCGAAAGATGGTTTTTAAGAGAAGTCACGAGTTCATAACGAAAGAAGAATGCTTCTAAAGATCTGCTGGGCTCAGTGGTCCAGCAGGCGCTTGTAGTGGAAAAATCAGCTTTTCCAAAATACAATAACAGGCTTTTATGTTTGAAGAATGATGATTCTCGAGCACTTTGATACCAAGTTTGATAACATATCTTTAGTGGAAACGAACTAGGCAACTCTCATAGTTTTGAGAAATCATGATTGAGTACAAGCCTACATTTTCTTCGCTTCAAAGTCAGTCACAGCCACATTTGGCCAAAGGTATTTGATACCATACATCCTGCAACATCTTGAGGTTGATTACGATTGATTTTCACGCTCCAATTTCTTCAGGGATGATGGGAAATGTTGCATTTTTCTTTCAACCTCTTTGAAATTTTATTTATTGTGGCTACTGATTTTGAAGAAAATCTTGAAATAGCTAAACATTCCACAAGCAGAATATAAGAAAGTCACTACTTTCTTGAAGTGAGGCTCTACTCTGTAAAAAAAATCATATTTGGCAATGTGCTGCTTGTGGTATTTTGCGAAAAAGAGAAATTTAAAAGATATACAGTTCTCTATTCGTGGCCATTTCTCAATGTACTTATGACATAAAAGTTACGTCATTGCCCTACCAAATCGAGATTTACCAGAAAGAATGCTTTGATCCAACACAATAATGTATAGTGGAAAGTTTGAACGTAATTCAATTCAAGAAAATCCTGGTTTAGAAGATCTGAGCACTGGCCAAAATGGAAAGCTTTTGGTCCACTAGTAAGTCGAAGAGCTCATTTCAAATAAAATCAAAATATCTCTATTGTTAGAAATCACAATACAGAGACCTGAAATATGCAAAAACAACTTCAGGATGCTTTTGAGGGTAGCGCAAGTCAATTTATGATTTATTCCATCATTCTAAAACATTAGATATTTTATGTGCACCAAGCTCTACAAGCGCATGCCCCTCTGATCTGGCCCACTGTGCTAGGCAGACGTTTTATTTGATTCAGTAGCTGAGTAATAATTGTTTCATATAAGTCCTAAATATATGAGAATTGCAATGCGCTCGGTTTGTGAATCAAATTAATAAAATGAATCCCAGTCTGGGGTAAGAATTTCATATAAAGAAAACTTTCCATAATGGCGGCCACTCGTTGAAAAAGTGTGTTTGGGAGGGGTTTGGGAATGTTGTTTACTACAAGTTCCGTCGTGACATCACCTACAATGTGGCTGTGAACAAGCTCACCGCTGTTATTTTTTCAGTGAAATTCAAAAATACCGCCTTCGCAGGTATCTGCAACGCGCCTGTATCTAAAGTAATATTCATACTTTAAGGACGAAACACCATCTGTTGTGAAGTATTTATCGCTTGTCAAAATTTGCTTCTCAATAGCTCGTAGTTTCTTTCCTCCCAGTTGAACATCTGCCATACTGGCTTTGCTTGGGCTTCTCTCTTTTCTGGTCTGCCAAACCGACATCCTATTTCATAATATTTATTTCGTATTCATATTTAATTCTTTCAAGGAGGGTTGCCCTTCGGTATAAGCTGGTTTTCAAGGAGCCCTCCGTTAAAAAAATTAATTACAATCTATAACAAAAAAGTAAATCAAACAGTAAAATCCTATTTACTATGTTTAAAACTTATGTGCATTAATTTCAAAATTTACAATTAAAAGAAAAAATCCTTTTTTATCCTGCTTTGACTTAGCTTGATTCACAGACCACTGTGAATCAGGCTAGCTTTGACTCGGCTAAGAGGCTATTCCAAAGTTTTGCACCTCCATAGGAGAAACATATCCTGGCCATTAATTCTACCTTTTCTTAGGTAACCTTAGGTCGGTGCCTGTATTACGAAGGCTGTAAGATGAACATTGCGAATTTCGCGCGAAGATGTCGGCCCGGAGAAAAACTCTCAAAGGCTTCAAAGGGTCATTCCATTGGTTTGTTATCAAGCGAGAGCAAAAGTTCCAAATTTGTAAAAAGGTTTGTATAAAATTATATGACCTATTTCTAGCTGAATGGCTTCAAAAAACTTTATCGATTTCGCTATAATTCAACGGTTGGACTTCCCTGAAGTCTTCAATATTTTCAGATCAGATTGTTTTTCTTCTTTTTAAGAATTCAAGAAAAATTTTGAAAAAGTTAGAAGCATCGTATCTTCTAAACTTTTTTACGAACCACAGTTTATGACTGTCTACAATATGGCATCAAGCAAAAGTCGTTCACTCTTTTGGCCTACGATTTAGAAATTTGATGACGTCACATCCTGAAATGAATAGAAATATAAACTAGCTGTTAACGCAGTTACGTAAGTGCTGCTCATAGCATTATTGATAATAACATTCCGCAGATTGTCAAAAGAATAAATGTCAGAGTGGATATTTTGGAGCATGTGGTTGAAACCAAGTTAAATTGCAGCACTGTAATTTCGAAAAATATGCAAGATTACTGAAAGTCCAACGGTAGAATTATAGATAAGTAGCCAAAGTTTCTTTCAGGCAATTTGAATGAAATGAATATAATTTTACACACACCATTTTGCGCCGATTTAAAGATTTGCAACCGATGCTTCAAACGAAACGAGAGGTCATTCCGTAGATACACAACAAGTGTAAATTGATTCGATATACATTTACAACAACCTTCCACCATCGTTCAACAAGACTCGTGCACGAATTGTTCAAAAAACCAGGACAACGAATTGTTTCACAAATGTGGCGCTTTTAGATTTTCGTTAAATTGCAAATGAGATCATTAAGTCATTAAATACCGTTAAAACCCTAGACTTGCCTCAAGTCTATCTATTCAGTCCGTCTTACTGTTCCCTTTTTGGTAGTTCCTGGATCCGCCATTCCAACATTCCGTCAAGGCACAAAGGGAGCGAGAGAGATGGAACGGAACGATTCCATCGCCCTTTTCACGAAATGTTAGAATTGTGGATCCAGGAACTACGGAAACGGACCGATAAGACGGATTGAAGAGATAGACTTCGGCAACGCTATTGAAACCCATACCTCTAAATCTGGAATCTATGGCAGAGAAGGTAACATAAAAACCGGCTAGACCCCCACCCCACACCATGGAATATTTAAGTTACCCCCCCCCCCCCGCCCACCCACATCAAGCTGCCTATCGTTCTGGGAAGAATGAACTCAGTTTGTTGTGTTCTATCTTTCCTTGCTTGGTTTGCAGTCCTTGACAGTTTGCACCTGCAATTACTGGCGTGAGTAGATTTGACAAACATTTCACTTGCAGAGACTCGGTAAGAGTTTACTTCTAGAAATACTGTTCCGTTTTTTCATACTAACAGTTTCATTGATCGACTGTAAATCAGACATTGACTTTGACAGCTGGCCTAAACTTAGCCCTGGGTGCAGATCTCGAGCAACTGGAGTGCCAGGCCTTCGTGAACTTGCTGTCATTTGCTTCTGATCTATACTTGATTGTGGAGAAAAGAACCTTCCTTTGCTCCTTAGCCCGCTTTGCTTATCTAAAAGTTCATCGTGCGTGGTTTGCAATGTGAATGAGTTTCTATCCATGGATGAATTTTTGTCGGACAATCGGGAAGTTTTTTTTCTCAGAATGACAGGACTTGAAGGACAAGATCGTGCAGCAATAATCGTGTTACGATCAAGCTGTTCTTTAAAATTCCGTGGTAGAGAAGTGCTTGCTCTGTGTCGAGGAGAGCTAAGTGGAGAGCTCCCTGGTGTCGATATGGGAGACGACTCATTCAAAGCAGCCATACTGGTTCTTGGTGAACCCGCTGGAGAACCAAATGGTGACGTAAATGGCGACCTCCCAATCGATGGAAGATGCAACGGGTCATAATCATTCCCAAGTGAGTCCAACTTTTTGCGGAAAAGAAGCTCCGATAAATCCTTAACACTGTCTTCACATTCACTCGATGATATTCTGCTTCCATCATTTTTACGATCTGAGCTGTTTTGCCGACTTCTATACGACCTCTCTCTGCTATGACGCTTTTCCAGCAAGGGATGCTTTACATTGTTATTTTCATTTGTACCATTAGCGATTATTTCATCTTGTTTTCCGTTGCTGCTAGCTTCAGAGTGTGTACCTTTATGTGGTGCCAGCCCTGACCTCTCTTCGTCTATACTCCCACTTTCTTCAGCTAGGGGGTACTTTCCGTCTAAGCTAGGAGATCCTCTCCTAACAAATTCTTTCTCGAATGAGCCTTGTGTCTTGTATCTCTGACTATCAATCCATATTTTGGTAAGGGTTTCTCTATCAGCTTTCGTTTCTTCTTTGTTTTTGCTTTCATCTAGGCGGGAATCCAGTTTCATGTCATGTGCATTCCCTGTGTCGGTTATCTCCACAGTTATCATGACTAGATCGTAAATTAAGCTCTTTGAGTGACAAATTGCTTCGGTGAGTTAGCACTTCCTTGTCGCTTTCTTCAACAGCAATTTTGCTGAAAAAATTTTAGAAAAATTATTATAATTTTCAACAATTTGGACGTATTCTAAAGTACACCCAAAACAATGTAGCGCAGAAATATTCTTCGATGTCATCTCGGCTCTAGTTGCTTTAAAGGGGCCTTTGCAACCGGCATGCTTTGTGGATACATGTGGTCTCTTTGTTGTCGGCATTTCCATGGTCCACGAAAATAGCCGCCAACAAAGAAATGGCGCGTGCAGGGTAAGCTGCTTGCAAATGTCTTTGTAAAAGCTGAGGAGCTAGAGCTACATTCTTTTTAAGGATATTGTTTATAAGAATATTCAGGCTGAGAGTCAGCCAATTTTTGGATGTCTGGATGAAAATTGTGCTCGAAATTAAACTTTATCGCATATTTCCTGAATCCAGATTTGGACCGATTCAGCCACTTTTCCTTACCACACAAAGCAAGCAATAATGACGGCCGATTTTAGGTTAATTTTTACATTATCATAAAGTACATGCCTGGGGCTATTAGTACACCAGATCTGGTTGCTCTATCTATTTCCAGTCAAGAGTTAGGTAGGGAGGGCTTTTTTGGCCCCCTCCCCTAACCAAAAAAGGACGTGTCAGAAAGCATAGCCCAACCACTATATGGTTAAAAGTCTCCTAGATTCTTCACAAAGGACAAGGAAGGGATGTTACATAATTTTTATATGTTTGAGAAAATATCCCAAAAACCATTCAAATGCTGATGAACTCGAGACGTTAGAATAACTTTAAAATATAGTACCGGGTGCGCCAAAATAAACTATGCACGTTTGGCAGGCCACAGTAAATCATACACTGGACTAGACCGATTTAGAACTTGTTTTAGTAGTAAAAGTTTCTTAATTAGTTTCTTATTTTTTTTTGCCTAAATTGCGATATTGTTCAAATTTGAGGCTTCTTCTCGACAAAGTGCTTCCATTTTACATTGACATTGTCATCACGAATAAGCCATGCACATTCAGGCAAAAAATTACCAACTTTTGCAGTTAAACGTTAAAAAAAGATGAAGGTACCTTTGTTAGAGAAACATAGAATAAAAGAGGCATACAGAAATTGAATTTTAATAGTTTCTTAACAGTTCTTGAGCGTAGTACTAGAGTTTCTTAACTGTTTGGTCATCGTAGTACTAGTTTCTTATAAACCAGTTTCTTATAAAAAAAAACGTGTATAAGAATTACGTCACATATTGTAATAAAACATGATATACACCTATTTTTTTATAAGAAACTAAGAATTTAGGCCAGTACTGACAGTTTCTTAAAACTATCATATTTTGAGTACTCAGAGTTTGTGCCCTCGTGAACATTTCAAAACAAGGTTTTTTAAGCCTTTCCAATGTTTAGACAAGATTTCCTTTATCAAAATAAATAGTTTCTTAACTCATATTTTCCCAGTACTGGAGTTTCTTAATTTTTTGGCGATCTGAGAGTTGAGTTTCTTATGGGCAGTTTCTTATAAAAAAATACATTTATTGTATTGTATCCATCCGATGCGATGCATAGGCCTACTCCGTTTATCTTAACCTTTGCTACTGTCAAAAATATTTTGTAGAGCTTCTAAATCTTCGTTATTTTTTAAGAATCTCGTCTTGCCTTCTTCAGAAATGTGAATAATTATTGGCATAGCTACAAGTAAAATAGTTTCTCTTGGGGTTTCTTTGTTGTTTTGGTTTGTTTGTTGTGATAATAACCTTTGTTAGTATTTCGAGAAGAATGACTGTGCTAAATCGCATGGCAGAACGAATGGGAACGAATGATTGATTTTTATTTCTCAAACTTCTCACAACCTGCTAATAAATAACAAGAAAACTAAACCAATATTATTTATCAGCTCACCTGAAAACGAAGTAAAATCTCACGACACCAGCAAGTTTATTGACAACACATCGATTTCAGGAACAACGCAAAACGCGATATTGAAACCAATGAATGCAATTTCTCCGCTGCAGGTTCAAATTTGTGTTATCTTGTAATTCCCTTGATTTCCAAGACGTGAATTTGCAGCGACCACTAATTTCAAACTGCCCTTATTTGTGCACATCTGCTTCTGTAACATTTGCAATACAACGTGGTCTGGATCCGTGATGATGACGTCTGTCGTCTGGCAGTGCGTCAGGGGTTCCAATCAAAACACACCACTCCACGTTTCAATCTTTCAACAATGCTCCTAATGATACGCGAAGGTTTGCTGAATTCTGCGAGTAAACAAATCCCTTTCCAACTGAACTTGCTAAATTTGCTTCAAGTAAACAAACCCACAAGCCGGGTCATGCAGTTGATTTGAGAATTTACTTTCAGATATCAGATTGTATCGATGTAGGTCGAAGTTAAATTTAACTAAGATGAAGAGATAATTTTGTTTATTCATATCTTTTCATCTTTGTTCTCATTGTCATCGTTATGTAATCACATTTTTGTGCGGACATAATCCGATTCTTCAGTCACCAATCACGCACAAAAGCGATTTCTAATCACCCCTTTGGCTCAGACTCGAAAATGGAGGTTGTGTTTGAGGCTGCACGCAGACTGCAGCAGACTCATTATTGACGCACGAATTTCTCATAATTGGAGAATAGAAATTCAAATTTTACACAAGAAGAAAACTGAATAATAAAACCCCATGGGTCTCTTTATTTTTAATCTGAAGACGCCAATGCGCCAGGTTTCCTGAATATTGCATTATTTAGGAAGCAAGCTAAGATCATTTCTTTACTTAGAGACCTATTGTCAACGAATTCAATTAAGTTCAATTTTTTTCAACCATGATCCTTTGTGCGCAGATTGAAAAGAAAGACAAAGAGAATTTAGGCCAAAAACGACTTTTTGATAATAGGAAAGATTATTCGGATTTTAGCAGTAAGAATGGGATGCACAACAGCTCTTTTTCTGATGTTTCCTTTGGCAAAAATCCTTTTGTTTTCCAGAAAAATCCATCGAAAATCCGTTAGAATCCTTTTGTTCTGAACAAATCTCGTCGGTACACTTGGAATGAGTGAAATGTCCCCCGCTTGATCCTGACTTGACTCCGTCTGTGTTCGCAAGGAACTCTTGAATAATTCAAGTACGTGTACTTTCGCTGACTGACAACAGCAAACAATTCCCGAAAAGGTTTTGATCATATACTCGTGAAGTGCCAATGGTACGAGGGGCAAATCACTCATTCGAAAAAGCGTACGAGATTTTTTCAGAACAAAGTGATTTTATGGATTGTTGATGGATTTTTGCTTGAAAACAAAAGGATTTTTGGCAAAGATGTACCAGTCTAGATTTTTTCGGGAAATTAATACCCCTTGAAATGGCATATACAACACCAGGCTACAGAGTCAATCATGAAAAATATGGAACCTGTCATGGAGCTGGCCACAGAAAAATGAGACACTGTCCTGGAGTAGGAATCCTGAAAATGATACCATGTTCAGCCGGCACATCTCCCGTATGGAAAATATTTGAGAGTGCCCCCCCCCCTCTCCGGGTTTGGACCTCCTGGAAAAGCCAATGAGGCGTACAGCAGCTGAATTTGACAAACAATCATAGAATTGATGAAATATTCATCTGGGATGTTGACACCTTATTGATATTTGGAATCATTAATGAATTCAATGACGCAATCACGACAGTAAAGAATACACAATAGGATTGAATTGAGCGAAATTGCTGAAACGTTTTCATTTCAGTTGATTTGAGAGTTTGCACACGGCACACATGGCGTGATACGTACGTTCTTGCGTAACAGATGCAATACATATGTCATCATTACAAAGAGAAGAGAAAGCAAAAAGGGAAAAAAGGAGATATGTTTTGAAAAAACACCGGCTTTCCATTGAAATATGCACTGTTTATTCTAATCGCTTTGTTTTGAAATCTCTTTCGAATGCACTGCACAGCGATTTCTCATAGCTCGATTCCGGTTCCGGAATATGCATCACTAGAATGAGATACGTTGAAATGGATGACAAGCATAAATTCTAGGGAACTCGTCAGCACTTCATTTCTATTTTTGAATGAGATTGTCAGTAAATGCATGCGCTGTGGGCTGCAAGAGCTGAAAAAAGGAAGATCCGATTTTTAAAAAAGACGCCAGCTTACCATCGAAATCGAAATCTGCAACGTTTATTCCGGTTTATTCTGATAGTTTTAGTTTCGAAGATTAAATCTAATCTCTTTTGAACGATTTCAGGAGCGATTTCTCAAAAGCTCGATTCAGTTTCTGAACATGTGTCAATGACCAAAACCAAATTTTTCCTTAATTAGAAAGCAGAAAGAAATAATTTCTGGCATGCTCTGTCAAAAGCTGTAACTGGCATTTGAAATTAGTAATGATTGAAAATGTGGATTTAATCAAAGGACCTTAGAAGTGACGCACGGGCTTAATGATTTTTATTGTGAAATTTTCCAAATTATGCCATGAGAATGCAAAGGAAGATCAGTGCAATTTTATTGCACCTTCCTCGAAATATGAGTAAATATGCTGTAATGTTACGTTACAGAATGCAGTCTGAGGAAGCAACCATCAAAAATTGGCGTGCAGGAAATGTTTAGTCTTTGCTTGAAGATTTTTCAGTGGAGAACAAACAATCTAATTAAACACACAAGCAATCACATTAATCACGAAATACACGTTTTTTTATTATAAGAAACTTGGATCAGCACTTAGTACTAAAAGTTTCTTAATTTCGCATGAAAATTTCGGTGTTTTAGTAGTAAAAGTTTCTTAATTAGTTTCTTATTTGTTTGGGCCTAAAATTGCGGTATTGTTCGAAGTTGAGCCTTCTTCTCGAGAAAGGGCTTCCATTTTGCATTGACATTGTCATCAAGAAGAAGCCATGCACATCAAGGCAAAAATTTACCAATTTTGCAGTTAAAAGTCAAGAAAAGACGGAGGCACCTTTGTTAGAGAGACATAGAATAAGAGAGACATACAGATATAACGTTTTAGAGTTTCTTAACTGTTCTTGAGCGTAGTACTAGAGTTTCTTAAATTTTTGGTTATCGTAGTACTAGTTTCTTATAAACCAGTTTCTTATAAAAAAAACGTGTAATCCGATTTCAGCATGATTAAACAGTGCTAGTGTTAATAAGAAACTCTTTTCAAGAATTCAACTAAGAACTAAACCAGTAAGAACCTCGACTGAGAACTTGGATACTGCTCAAGAAACTTGTTTATTTTGTCTGAGAAGGTAATTCGCATACTGGCGCTGTATTCTGGTAAAACTCACGAAATGCTTGGGAAGTTACCTATCAATGAATACAACGAACATGTAAGAAGGATGCGGAGAAACTGCAAAAACCTTTGGTACCCATGATCTGCTAATTTCAACTGTTTACTGAAAGCTAAAAGAGACTTTCAGTACTGGGTGGGAAAATTTATTGGTTTCTTGAAAACTCTTCGATTGTTGTTCTACTTGACTGATCAGCTGCCTAAAAGTTCTTAGAAAACTAACAATAATCTTGAAAAAATGCTAACAAAGAGCTTTTTGAAATAATTTTGATGGGAACGTCATTGAGCTAATTACTGCACTCAAAGAGTTCATTTTGTTGGAGAAATTTCCCTTAGCAACCAATCTCATTCTGTGAAATGATGCATCAACACAGGCGAGCAAGGTGGCTGCCATGCCACACACATTATATTTTCCAATCTCGGCCTGTTCTCAGCTGCAGTCCCTCTATTTTCCAGAAGTTTATTATTCACAATTTAGCGCAAACCTCAAGATCAATCAGCAATCAGCTGCAGTCCCTCTATTTTCCAGAAGTTTATTATTCACAATTTAGCGCAAACCTCAAGATCAATGTGCTTTGCACAAGTCAACTTAGAGGTCTAGTCCGAACAAAACATTGAATTCAGACTATTGCTGAACAAATTAAAAGTCTAGCCTAGGCCTACTTTTGAAGCAAAATCGGCTATGATTCAAATAAAATGCACAGAAAGTTAAAAAATGCAAGGCTTGAATTGAAAATTGATTTTAAGCAGCTACGACAAAGTATGTTGATAAACTTCTTGATCAAAGATGAGAGACGTACCTTTCTCTCGTCGAATGCAGTTTTTCATCCAGCATTTTGAGCGCGCAGGCTCCGCGACCATGATTCGTTCTTTCCGTAGAGTGGCCGCGCGTGCTCAAACCGCTGGAGCGTTTGACCTTTGAGATGTCATACACCTCAGGAGGGCCTCCGCTGAACGACCAGCTTTGAACTCGCGTTGTTGCAAGCATATGAGTCAAATCTTTCAATAGGGCACAGGGAAACCCGCAAATCTTCCACGTCGTATTCCGATCACATGACTGAAAATAAGGCTTTCGAGATAAATTTTCGAGTACCTTCACAAAAATAAAAATGGATATTCGAGTAATAAAGATACAGAGCTGGTTTTACCACGAATCGATTCGAGAGGCCCCACTCCACATTTGTTTTTCTGCATTTGGTTAAAATCTCGTCAGGGATCGGCGTTACATCGAATTTCATTCCTTCGAAAATTGGCCTATGTTCAAGAATTCTTCAGGAACGCTACAAATAAGATATAGCTTTCAAAATTTCACATGTTACGTGAATTATGTCCAGGAATAACATGAAAGTATTTGTTTGTGTGATTTTCGAAAATCCTAGACGAATAAAAGCTATTTGCTGCCAAGAAAGCTAATGGGCCTACCTTCACCCGCAGCAGAATCCCAGTAATCGGCATCAAATCACTCTTTTTCGCAATAATAACCAGCGGATATATTAACGAATAACTTCACTGCAAATTCAATTTTTTTCCACCATTTTATCATCGATAATTTCGATAAAATGTGACAAGACTTTACAGCCTCTGCAGCAAACCGTCCAACTACCGTTGATTCAAAGTTTTCTTGTTGCAAACACTAGGAAAGCTTGCATAAAACAAAAGGTTGTGCAAGGCTCAGATCTCCCATATGACACAGCAAAATGTTACCATTGATAATAGATTGTACACCTTTGAGAATAGATTGCAGGGGAAATTTCTTTACACAAATTATGTACTTTTCCGATGTGACAAAGAAATTTGCAATCTTTGAGAAATGTTTTATTTTCTCTTTATTTTGCAACGATAGAAAGACTTTAGGAGTGTGCAATCTATTCTCAAAGGTATCATTTTGCTGTGTCATATGGGAGACCTAAGTCTTGCAAAACCTTTTGTTTTATGCAAGTCTTGCAAGACTTCCAACGTGTTTGCAACAAGAAAACTTTGAATCGAGGGTAGTTTGACGGTTTGCTGCAGAAGCTGTAAAGTCTTGTCACATTTTATCGAAATTATCGATTATTAAATGGCGGAAAGAAATTGGATTTGTGGTGAAGTTATTCGTTAATGTATCCGCTGGTTATTATTGCGAAAAGGAGTGGTTTAATGCCGATTACTGGGATTCTGCTGCGGGTGAAGGTAGGCCCATTAGCCTTCTTCGCAGCAAATAGCTTTAATTCGTCTAGGATTTTCGAAAGTCACAAAAACAAATATTGTCATGTTATTCCTGGACATAATTCACGTAACATGTGAAATTTTGAAAGCTATATCTTATTTGTAGCGTTCCTGAAGAATTCTTGAACATAGGCCAATTTTTGAAGGAATGAAACTCGATGTAACGCCGATCCCTGACGAGATTTTAACCAAATGCAGAAAAACAAATGTGGAGTGGGGCCTCTCGAATCGATTCGTGGTAAAACCAGCTCTGTATCTTTATTACTCGAATATCCATTTTTATTTTCGTGAAGGTACTCGAAAATTTATCTCGAAAGCCTCATTTTCAGTCATGTGATCGGAATACGACGATATCATTGGCTTATAAGCGTGAAATTGGAAGATTTGCGGGTTTCCCTGTGCCCTATTGAAAGATTTGACTCATATGCTGTTGTTGCAAGGCTTGATGTGGACTTCATCACGTCCTTCACCCCATTAAGGTATGTCATACCAATTGGAACAAAATTCCCTGAAATCAGCTTAATTGGAGTCTAAATGAAATGAAAATCAGAAGTGTAATACAAAATAACATACAGATGGAAAATCAATGTCTATTTTTAGAAAAAATCAATCATGCGCGCATAAATTATCCAGCGTTTGTCACAATTTTTTGGCGCATGTATCTCATTTGTTTTATTAGATATCACACTGATTTTTCTCTCACATAGTCTCTAGAGGTAGATGAATGTGCCCCACTAGAATGATGAGAATTAGTTAAGTAGTTTTCATAAGAAATGCATTTTACCATTTATGAAGATTGTCACGGTCCGCATAATTAGCAAATATATGTCAATATTATAAAAACGGTCCATAATTTCCAAAAAATTCTTGTAGGGCACATTAACCAACTAATGGTCTAAAAGTGTAGAAAATTCTAAGGTTGTAGGCCAAGGGACTTAGACACAGCTCTTGACAGAAATTTGACAACCTTCCAATTTTTCAAAGTTGAGAAAAAGCCAATTGAAAAATAATGGCCTATTTACATGATATCATCTGGATGAAATGTTATAAAAAGTACCATATGTATAAATTTCACCCTCTTCCTCAAACCCCTTGTCCTGAAATCCCTTTCTAGTAGCTCTCATCTTCTTTTTTATTTCCTTTTACCTATCTGCAGAGTGTGTATTAACTCTTATCAACGCAAATGCAGTCCATCTGTGCACTGATAAGCTGGGCCTATCCGTAGTACGCAGGTTCTTTCTGCCATGGCTTCTGTTCTATCTGGGCCTAAATGGTCTTGAACTAGCTCGAGGTGAAGACACACTTGCATGCAGCTTGGTCTTGACATATCTGTTGCCACAAAAAGGCCTTTTGACATCCTGCTCTTTACCTCTTTGTTGTTTGCTGCCCATGGTAAGCCAAAGAAATTTTTATCAACCAAAAACATTTGCGTTCACCACGAAAAGCAAGTTCAGTTCAGAAGCTTTGCTGTTGCCCTAGCCTCGTACTAACAGGGCCTCCTTTTCAGTTTAAAACACGGAATGGAGCATTGGACCTAAGGTAAGAAGAATCGTGACTTTATCCCAAATTTTGCTTCGGAGAAAGTGTTGCTAAGTGGTTGCTAAGTGGTTGCTAGGCAGAAAAAGCCTGACATGCTCAAGAAATGATAGCTTTTTCACTATTTTTGGGAAAGATATGAGAGTGGGAGCCAAAAGTCTTGATTCTACAATGGTTGAATGACTGTTTGCAGCCGAAATAATTTTTTCGAATTTTTCAGCTTTAATTGGTATGACATACCTTAAGACGTCATAGCAAAATGGCGCAGAAATTCAAAATACAACATGCAAATTCGGAATCTTTATGGAAAGTTTTCTTAAATGAACGCCAAGAGAATGAAATAGGCGGAGCGGTAGGATTCCATCTCGTCACGCCAAGAAACGTTGTTGACGAAAATGTGGTCTTAAATTTTTGGCCACGACTGTATTACAAAATCTGTCTTTGTTGATCAAACGTGTATAATCAAACAATGTACGATGATGTATTATAGTAATGTTTGATTCATTTGGCAGTGATTTGAAGGTTTGAAACATCTTAGAACATTATTGGACCAAACATGCTTGATGTGTTTGGCCATCATATTTTACGCTGTCAGATGATGCTTTACGATGTACTGTGCATTTGCGAGTCGGATAATGTTGAAAAGGGTTGGCGAAGAACGAACGGAAAGTGTTTATCAAGCATTAGGAGAATAGGTGTTCTATGAGATCAAATTTAAAAAAAAAGAAGATTTGAAACATCGTCTAAAGGGTGTCCCAGAAAAGTTGTTCGACGTTTGATTAAATAGTAAAAGTGATGATAACAAGTAAAGGTTCCTGGTTAGCTAACCCTGTTCCTAAGATTTTAGATTAATTTTTGACGCCAGAATCTTGCGAATCCGCTAAGAATTCATGGAGTTACAAGCTTGTAAAGTTCTAGTTTGTTCTAAAGCTGAAACCAGACGCTCCTAACTGATTGTTTTTCAAAAACATGTCCCAAAATCGACTTGAAAGAAGACTGTCCAATGTTTTACCTCTCGTTGATATCAGAGCAAACCAAACAGGACTTCAAAAGTAATTTCATTCTAGTAACGTTGCCAAATTTTTCTTATGAATGCAAGTATCCAAAAACATGGAATAAAAACTTAATTGAGAGACGAGGCAATTCCAGATTGTGCTCAATGGGATTCCTCCAAGCATCCATAACCTTGATTTAATGTTAGAGAAATCTAGTTTATCGAAAGTGCTTTTTAAATTCCATTCGAGATATCTTTTAATATTTAGTCAAACATAGAACAATTTTTTGGGACACCCTATAATAAAGTAAATATGGTGACCAAACAAATCAATCAAGTTTTATTCAACAATGTTGGCTTATGTTTTCTTGCGACGTTTGATTTGTTTGGCCAGGGCTTGAAACTTCGTCCAGCATTGTTGTGTCAAGGATGTTTAATTTGTTTCACGACTATGCTCTATGCTGTTGGATATGATGCTTTGCAATGTACCGGGTGTCCCAAAATGATGTATTATTGTTTGATTGCTTACATGTCCATAACCATTGAACCGATTTTCAAAAACTTTGCTTTATTAGATTGCCTAAAGGCTAAATTGTATTTTAAGATGTTGGTTGTGGCTTTACCACGGTGTTTTCATGTCGAAAAGAAGATCGATAAACTTGCTCAAATTGAAGGCTTAGATGGCATGAGAAAGAAACGGCCTACCTTTCCAGTCAACATTTTAGATGTGATACAAGAGGCTAAACTCGTATTCGTATTCTCTGAACTCAGTATTAACTGAATTCGTATTCTCTGCATGCCATATATTCTATTACCCTGGGTTCCAGAGCCTAAAATTAAATAAAAAAAAACAAGAAAACAAGAAAAAAGGAGAAGATTCACTCCTTTTTCTTCTCCTTTTTTCTTATTTTCTTTCTTATAATTTTTAGGCTCTGGAACCCAGGGTGATATTCTATGAACGACATATAAGTTCAGCCTTCCCCCCTTCTAAAATGTTAACCAGCAAAGAAGGCCGTTTGTTTTTCATGCTATCTAAGGCTTGAATTAGAGCAGCTTTATCGATCTTCTTTTCGACATGAAGAAATCGGCCTAAACCACAGTCAACATCCTCAAATACAATTTAGCCTTTTGGCAATCGGATAAAATAAAGTATTCGAAAATCGGTTCATTGGTTATGGAGATATAAGCAATCAAACGACAATACATCATTTTGGGGCACCCGTGGGACACTCTTTAACGAAAAATATGTTGACGTGAAAGACGTAAAAGAGATAAAATACTTTACAAGCAAGCTTAAAGTTATAAAAACACACGGATAGTTTGACTGCATTTTTTCAAATATTTTTACTATGACAATTTCCAATTCGTTATTCTATGATCAAAGCTGGGGTTACGCAAATAATAATTCAAATCAATCCCAGGGGGGGGTACTTTGGTTTATTCAGGATAGGGGTGCTCAGGTTACTTTTTTGGGTCTAAAATTTGGGCAAGGATTATTTTTTTGGGTCAATCATTTGTACAGTTATTTTTTTGGGTTCCTGAAATTCTGGCTTACTTTTTTGGGTCTCAAATATGAAAAAAGGAAAAGTATCGGGAAAAAGATAGGAAAAATTATTTTTTTGGGTCTCTTTTCATGGTAGAAATTATTATTTTGGGTTGATGCGTTGTACCTCAGCCTGAGGACCCCTATCCTAAATATAATTGAGTACCCCCCCCTGGGAAATCAATGGAGCAAAACTTAGACGAATGTCATCAGTATAGGGTTGTACTATCGGATGAATAAAAAGACTTGCACATTTTGGAAAATCACCAAAATTTTTTAATGGCATTTATCTTTAAATTTTCTTTTCTGTATTAGCGGTAAGGACCAAATGAATTTAACATGTAATCTTCATTTTGTTTCTCCGGGAGAGAGACGGTTAAATTACTCCATTTTTAGCGCCAAGCGCTGGGATCGTAGAAGTAGAGAAGACCTAAAGGAGTCTGCGACCCCTTGCCATGACGCTCAATCAGTGAGGCTCTACCTAGGACCGAACCCTGTCCGCTTGACTATTGTGGCTGCTAAGTCGGAAGCGCGAGGATTCAACCGCTGCACCACAACACTTCAAAATATCCACATTGCTAACCTTGCCCTATTATTTGAGCTACAATATACCGGGTGAGTCAGAAAAAAGGATCCCCGTTTGAAAGGTCATGGCTCCCTGGATATCAAGACAATGATATCGGCAAATATATAGTTTTATGGTAGAAATGTTCAAATCTACTATGAAATTTACCTGACTGAAATCGGCTACTCCATTCTGAAATTATGAGGGATTTTCTCCAGAAAGCCTCTTCAAAAAACCTTCAAAACGTGCCCAAAATCATTAACAGATTTCCCTAACATTTCTGCCTTACAATGCCTTACAGCAATGACTTGTGAACGCTGTAGCACGTCCTATCCTCTTGGGAGGATGAACAAGTCCTCCCCCTGGTATCTATGACCTATTCAGGGGGATTCCATTCTCCCAAGAGGACAAAATAAATGAATTTATGTGAGTGTCATCAATTTTAGGAAGGAAAATGTGCTCATTGTTTTCATTCGTTTTTGCAGGTTTTTTGAAGGGGCTTTTTGCAGAAAATCACCCATATCCACGGGAAGGAATGGCCGATTAAGGCCGGGTAAATTACTGAACCTAATTGAACATATTAGCAATAAAACAAGACATTTTTCAATATTATTGCTTTGATATTCATGGAGGAGTAGCCTTCCAAGCGGGGATCCTTTTTTCTGACTCACCCGGTAGCATTTCACAGAATTACAGTGTCAATGGTTGTAAACTTGCTGCCTTCTCAACGAAAGTACAGTGTTCTCATCACGTTAGAAACTCAATTTCTTCAACCAAAGCAAAGCAATAGCGAAACCAATAAATCCTTTTGGCTTATAAATTCTTGAATCACAAAAATTAAGTCAACAGCAGACTTGATAAATTAGCAAACATTGAAAGGTGTACAATGAATCAGTTCTATCTAGTAAATGTAATAAACGCGTTGTTGATTTATTCGCTGTGTTTCGAAAATTTGCTTTGGCCAAACGTCGAAGCAATGGCTTGGATTTGAACTTCTACTTTTTTTAGGCAGATTTGAACTTTCAAGATCAATATTTCAACTCTCAAAGCACCAATATCGACAAACAAGGTATCTATGTTCATGTTGGGGGGTATTCAAAGAACACTTTAAAAATGGTTTCGGATTCATATGAGCAACAATCTAATCAGAAGGCCCGACCAAATCTGTTTAGTTTTTTTTGGGACACCCGGTATAGTGAAACTTTCAAAATGCGCACAAAGTTAACCTATCATCTATTGCGTACCGTGCCACTGTGACTCAAATGTCAAAAGATTCACGTGTCATGCAACTAATATCATGAGCAATAACTAACTCTTCGTTGGCATGTATAATAGCAACACTGACATCAGATTCATCCGTCGATATGACTCTATCTTCATCATTGTTAATATTGTTCAATTCTCCATTTAATTCAATACCTAAGAAAGCAAACTGGTCTGCAACATATTGTCTTAATTCAGCATCATTTTGGCCTATTCCACCGCTAAACACCAAACCATCAAGGCCAGACAGCGCACCAACGTAAGCTCCAATAGTCTTACACAGACGATATTCGAACATCTTGCATGCTAATTCAGCTCTTGGGTTAGATTTCCTCTGACTTACAGCTTCTTTCAAATCAGGTAGCCCTGAAATGCCAGCAACGCCAGATTTTCGGTTCAGAATTTTCTCAACTTCTTTGACGTCTCCATTTGCTTCTTTTACCATACGCAAGACAATACTAGGATCTAAACTGCCACATCTGGTAGTCATCATAATGCCATCAAGAGGTGTATACCCCATAGATGTGTCAATACAACGACCATCTTTAATAGCTGAGACAGATGCCCCTCCACCAAGATGACATGTTATCAGACGGCTTGGAATTCTATCAAGAAGATGTGAGATCTTGTCAAAACAATGTCGATGATTAAGACCATGAAATCCATACTTAACGAATCCTTTCTCTACCATTTCGTATGGTAACGGATACAGCTTTGCATGCTCGGGCAATTCGGCGTAAAATGACGTGTCAAATGCAACATAACACGGAGTGTGAGGAAGTAACTTACAAACGATTTCAAGAGTTGTAAGAAGGGGAGGTAAATGAAGTGGAGCAAGATGAACAAGATCCTCCAATGTCTGCGCTACTGTCTTCGTAACCAATGTTGTTTCTTTGAAATACCATCCACCATGAACTGTACGAAGACCAACAGCTTGAATCTCTGCAAATTCGTTGATATTTCTTTCTAAGAACTCTGATATCTCGTTTTCTCTGTTCTCTTGTGTTAACTTTATTTCATGATTGAAGAAGGGAGGTGCAAACACGTCAAGTTTAAGATCACATTTATTGTACACAGAACATTTCAGACTGGTTGAACCGGGATTTAGAACGAGAATGCTTCTACAAGTTGTATTATAAAGTCGTCTCAGATAACCACTGGCCCTAAAATCGAGGCGAAACTTTGACGGCAACTTCCCTAGATTGCTGAACACAGCGGCCATGATGACTTCTCAAGGTTTTATGAGTGGATCACTTTCCTTCTTTTACATCGATCCCTGCAGAAGAGAAATGAAGATTTGTTAGCGGTCGAATGAATAAAACGCCATTTTTTCAGTAATTTATTTCAAGTGGGCTGAAAGGATTTCTAACAATTTAAAGTTAATATGCATTCGGCCCACTATGCATTCCGCATCCAGGCATGGGACGCCTAGTTTAATGTCCCTTCCCTAGGACGGCGAGGTGAGTTGCGAGGTCAGGCCTAGAGGTCACTCATCCGGAGTTTGACCTCACTCGACCGAGCTTAACTTCAGTCACCGGACGGAAATTGTATAAGTCGCTTGGCCACTCACCCTACTAGCTGTATAAGCTGCTTGGCTCTTTCACTCTGCCCTTTTTAACCCTATTTTAGTAGGGGGGCAAACTTGCCTCCCCCCAAGTAGATTTTATCTGATATAACTCTGCAAGGAGAACTATTGTGGCAATGCGACTTTCTAATTTTTGCAGCTACTTAGGGGGTCATTGGGGGTATGCAATTCCGCATTTCTGCGATTTTTCGCCCTATTTCCGCAAATCCGCAAACAGAAATTGGTTATTTCCGCTATTCGCCAGGGCATATGAGCAGAGACCAAAAAAAGAAAAACGTTGCCAAAAACATTATGGGCATTACCATTGATAGGTGATGTCGGACGAAGGTCAAACCAACATCATTTTTAGAAACGTAACATATTTTGCCTATTGCAAATGAGTATTACTGGAAACAGTAAAATTTTTCGTATCACCCTCAACACCGTCCCGAAAATGCGCTAAATACACAAAATCGGCGCAACGAGTGTGTACCAAAACTATTTTGCTTCACACAAAGCATTTGACCACTCATGTTTGTCAAAAGGAATTGGAAAAATAACCGGCTCTTTTATTACACAGAACAACTTTCCTGCTCAAACAACTAGTTTTGGGGAAAAAGTGAAATTTTGATAAGGTGAAATTTTATTTATTCCCTCCTTTCCATCAATTTTTCACAAAAATCACATTTTCTAAACCCTCTATCTACAACTGAGGAAAGGAGCGTTTGTAATAATTCTGATTTCACAATTGCCTCGGTTTCGAAGGATATCTGCGCGCACATAAAAAACATAATTCAGTCTTGCTATCTTCCTTATTGTCTCGATCCTGCTGTTGCTGTTGTTATATTTTTGTTGTGGCTGTTGTATTTGGACCTTTAAATAAAGTTTATGTTTTAATTTTTTCTGGGCCTTTAAAATCAATATTACACAATATTTTGACGAAATTCTGCATCAGATCATCCATTTTTAGCAATTCTTATAATTCTGCACAAATATCTGCATTCTATACCTACTGTGTCTGGTTGCTCTACCTACAGTGAAGAGCTAGGTTGGGGCGTTTTTGCCCCCCTCCTCCAATCACAATAGGACATATCAGATAGGTAAACCACAGCAGCGTTAAATGCTAGAACTTCTTTATGCTTCCATATAAATAAACTCGTTTTAGTAGCATCACCCCTGTTTGTCACCCAACTCATTAGGTCATCAGCCATTTCTTTGTTTTCCAAATACTGTTGAAAAGGGCTTGGGCCTAGCAAATGACCAAGATAACAAACTTTATTGTCGCTCTTTTGCTTCAGCAAAGCAAGATTTGGGATGTTTTTGAGGCATGCCTAATGGGAATATCAAGTATTTTCTTAATTCATGCCAATGGCGGGGCCACAGGGGGAATTGGGGGGTACACATCTCCACCAGATTCCAAAAGTTGGCAAATATTGTTAAAGAAAAATTAGTTGGATATACCTTTAGGCTGCAAAATTACATCAAAATCCCCCCCCCCCCATGTCTTTCACATTTTTTAGAGCTGGCACCGCCACTAATAATGCTGCATTTCCTTGGCTGCAAGTCTCCCTTCTTTCTTTCTATCCCAAAATACTGAAGGCATGTCTGAAACATTAGCCTTGTCATTATACTGTAAAAAGATCAAAGAGACTTCAACATTTCAGAAAAATATCTCTGCTTAATGAGTTAAAATTCCAGGATCAATTAATGTGTGCAAAACCTGCACTGTACATCAAAGAACTAAAAAAAGAAAATTTCCTGCTACTACTGTATATTGGTATTGAATTGCAAATTGGCAAAGGTAATTTGGTAAGAGTTAGAAAAATTTCTTGAAACCAGGATGATCGAAAGCCACTCAAAAGTTGTTGAAAGAGTGGGGTGGGTTGATCTCTACCAGTATAAGACAAGACAACAAAGATGTTTGTAAGATTGGGAAGAAAAGCTCAATCAGAAATTTCCAATGCATGGAAATAAAACTGTGGCATAAGAAGATTTTACAATAAAATGAAAAGATGCCCTTTTTGTTTCAGGAGGTGTCCATTAGCTTAATGAAAAAGTGCCCTTTAAGTGTCAACCCCAGTTTAAGATGCTTCATGCGGCCAGGGCCGTCGAGAGCCAGCTCGGGCCCTGGACCGATTCTCAGGATCAGGCCTTAGGGGGGGCTTGGGGGCGAAGCCCCAAGGAAATTTCCTGGGACCGCGCCCTTCAGACTCTCGGAGAATGAGGGAAACGCCCTTTTTAAGAAAGCTATTTTAGCAAAAATTGTATAGATATTCCATGAAAAAGTTATCAAAAGCGGTATTTACGGTAAACAATGAAACGATTCTCTCTTACGATGTGACTTTGCCAAGGTCACCTCGTAAGGTACGGACACAAAAACTTTGAAACATAGCCACATGCAGGTAGCTAGATTGCCATAAAAGTTGCTGTAAGGAGATTTTACAGCAATAACTAATTTTTGTCGAACGATATTTTCACGGACCCCTTCGAGGCCCGGGCCCCGGACCTTTTACCCCCTCCAACCCCCCCTCTCGACGGTCCTGCATGCGGCCCTGCGTTTAGCACAAGCTAGTGGTACTTTGAACCCTAGTGGGGACCAATTTAACCTACAGATATTTTTTATAAGAAACTGTTTATAAGACACTCAGACTCACCAAATTTTTGTTATTTCAAATCAACATGAAGCTAACAAAAAGAAACAGTTGCTGTTATACTGCCCTGATTTTGAAAGCAATCTTAGATAACGAAGAAGGAGAGGCAGAGAAAAGGTTATTTTGAAAATATCTTCACAGAGCTCAGCATCTAATTATGGATTGAGGTTTGAGAGACGTGCAGAGAATGTCCTATGAACATGTTATGTTGATGTTGCAGAATATCGAAGAATCTTTGTTTGGCAGTGCTTTTGTTAGGATGATTTTGGTGGGAACATTTTGTAATGCACATGCACAAGCTCTACAATGTTAAGAGGAAAGTTGATCACCTGGCCAAACGGTCTGAAAAACACTCAACAACACCTCAAACAATAGAAATATTGAGCACCTCCATTTGAAAATTTTGACCCGCAGCAAATTTGAATTGACAACGCTGAACAAGGCTTGACACAAATTTCAAGTTGAAAGCATTTTGTTGGGGCATAATGGAGCTTGCCTTCTAAATTTGGCAAATTATTTAAAAATATCTGAAATCATCAGCTGGCCGTATGTGTCATATGTACAGGACCGCCAAGAAGCGTGGGGGGGGGGGGGTAGCCAAGTTAGTTACCAGGGGGCCCAAAGGGCATCTGGGGGCCCACAAGCAAAAAGTTATGTATTTTTTCTTTGTTGTACTGTAGTTTTCTTTCAGGAACGTTTTCAGGCCTGCAGGTCCATTGAGATTCTAAAATAAAATCTAAAAGCAGCGTTTTACCACTATATAGGAGGGCGGCGTAGCCCAAGGATGAAAGGGCGAGGTCCAAAAAATTTTGTGGCAGGGGGCCCCCTCTCGTGCCCTAACCCTGGGGCACCGCACCTCTCTCAACCACCCTGTATGTAAAATGCATGGAAAGACACACGACATAAGGAAAATCACAGAAATCACAGAACATTGAATATCGTGAAAAAGAACAGTAAAACATAAATAAACACATTGTTAAAGAGGCTTACACGTCAAATGACTGTGCTTACTGTGTAAGAATGAAACAATAAAAGAATGGCCAAAATAATGAAACAATCGTCAATCGATGCTATGCTTCGTGTCGTGTACGAGTGTTTCCTGTTTTATTTGAAGACCCCTTTGTTTGCTTAGCATCGCCTTATGTCCTTTAAATGATGCTTTAGGTTAGAGTGGCACAATGTTACACAAAGTAGGCGGTAGGCCTAGCCTATTCTTTGTTGCTTTATCGCTTAGGCCTATTTGTTTTTATTAGGTCCACCACACACGGTCCAAGCACACACGATCGTTTCGTGATTGTGATGGCGTCAGTCATCCTTTTAGGCCCCCAGCTCCCGTTCTATTATGGCGGGGAACAGAGCACTGGTTTGGTATTCAACCTACCTGAACTCATGAATAGACAAACAACAACCTTTTTCAAGCAGATAGTCCAAAGACAGCAGATGCAAGTTCAAAGCGCAACTTACCTTTTTTGTTCTTCGAAGACAAGCAACAACCGCAGGTTGAAGGTGCGAGAGGTGCTGTAAAAAATGCAGCAGCCGGCAAAACCAACAGCAACAACAACCAGGACGCTCCTTCCAAGAAGTAACATTAACATTTTGTGTTGTTTGTGAAAACAATGACTAGACTGATTACACGTTCGTAGTTATTGCTATTGAGTTATTGATGGACGCTCTACTAGTTGAGGGTCCTTGTGTAGTGAGGCTGAACGAAGACTGGACTGCACTTCCGTCTGTCTTGTCTGTGGGGTTGTAAGGTGGTTGTAAAAGGAAACCAAATAGCCCTGGCTTTCTGGCTTAGCCAATTTTTTCCTTGTCAATAACAGCAGATGCACGTGTAGGCCGATTCCTCGCTTTCAGGTGTCCCCAAAAGACACCACCCCGAAAAAGTGTCATAAACTAGGTAGCGTTTACGAAAGGAGTTATCAGATGAATAACACGGTTTTTGCTTATGTATAGCTACCACCCTCACCCTGGGAGTGCCACGGCAGACGTTTAGATTTGTCCCCTTTTTTGATAGCCCTCCGCATGCATATGAGTGACAAAGCCACCATTTGGCTTCACGGAAATAAGGCAAATCTACAGACAACAACAACAACAAATTAAATGCTCCTTCGTTTCGAAGCAAGTTGCTGTACATTACATTCACTTCAGTTTACTGTAAACAGATCTCGCTCTGCTCTGAGATGGGCGGGCAAACTTCTAAGTCATTGAATTGTAATACTGATACGTAAGTATATTGTCCTCTTTTACGGAATTTTCAATCGTTTTTCTCTTCTACTACCATTCATTAATGGTGATTGAATGTGAGTATAGTACTAGGCCCAAAACAAAACGAGTAACATCTTTTGAGAAATTGACAGGGCAGGGGGCACTACCAAGAAAGAGAGACAGTGTGTGTGGGGGGGGGGGGGTACCAACTTACGAAACGTATGGCAGATTTGCACCATAGTGTAGGATTACTTTATAATTATAAAAAGGAAACCAAGAGATCATTATCTTTGGCAAATTCTCTTCTTCAACACCACACCAACTACCCTGTCTATAGCTACTGTCTATAAAACAACTGGAAACTGTATGTTCATAAAGAAAATATTTCTAAGAGGCATGAACTTTGATAAGAAAATCAGTTCTATTTGTGATTAGACCCATTCATCAGGGCGACAATACTCTAAATTGTAACAAAAACATTTGTGCACTTTTTTATTTCTAACATGGGATGATTTTCATTTTAGTTCTGAAACTTGGTTGGTTATAACTTTATTTTCAAAATTGTACATCTAAAAATGAAATAAAGTTTGATTTATGGCAAATTCAACATTCCTTTTCCTAAAAAATCCGTAAAAATGGATATGAAAGTCAACCGAAAATCCTTACTTGGGTCTTCTTCTTAAAAGTTGGGTGGCATGTCCCCTTCATCCCAAGTCCCCATCATCACTCCCCCCCCCCGGATGTAGAGGAATTTTTTAAAAGAGGAACTCTCTACGAAGGGGAAAATCCTATCATTGTACATTCCAGAAATTATTTTTAAGAGCAAACATGGGCATATATTGAAAGAAGAAGGATCTACTGTACAGTAACTTGAGCATTTTGTTTCTTTGGTTGTGACCCAGAGCAGTAAGTGTTTAAATAACATCCACAAAAATAAGAGAATTGAATGGCCTCCCAATCGGCTTTTGAACCAAACAAATCAAAAGCCCAAGGCAGATGTGTAGATTAATTCTTTTGCTATGCTCATGTTTGCTCTTAAAAACAATTTCTGGAACTCGCAACAAGCCAGCTACCGTAGCTACCTGGGTTTCAGAGAAACTTTGCGGCTTTGCTTGTTTTGAATTACTGGTTGAGAGAATTTCCTTTCTCTGTGATTGCTAATCACTTTGAATTTCAGTGTCAATCAAAAGCAACGCTCATGCTATTGTCTTACAAAATCTGTCCTTATTATGCCAATGCACTCACTACATTAAGTGAGTGGCATTGCCCAGACTATACAGTACCTTTTTCCTTGTATAGGGTCTGCCTGCTGTGATTAAAAAAATCCTAATATTGAAACATTAATATTGTACATTTGTTGCAGGGAGAAGTGTCATGAAACAAATTTGTATGATGTTGATATAAGAAAAGATCAGTTGCCAATTATTTACTCTCCTGAATACAACATCACGTTTGGTGGTCTGCAGAAACTGCATCCATTTGATTCTGAAAAATGGGGAAGAATTGCTCAATACCTTGAAGGTACAGTAGTTATTGGAGTATTTTAAAAAGTACCAAAAAAAATTAAAAAACAGTGAACTCAGCTCCCTGGATATCAAGAAGCTATGGTGGCAAATATATGTTTTAAAAGTGGACATGGGTGCCTGTACGAAAATACAAGGCCATGTACAGTAATAACCATGTACAAGCCTTGTTGTTTCTGTGTGGCCTTGTAACCTCATTCTAGGATGAAATTTCCTCAAATAATTTTGTTGTGTGCTCAGGGATGGCACTGTCATCTTCCCAAATGCAAAAGCACATGTCATACAAGTCATTCTGTAAAGCAGAAATATGAGGGAGGATAACTGGATCAAGATTTTATGACATTTCTGAAGGCATCTGGAAAGGGATTTTCTCTAGAGAATCCCTCAAAATTTCATAAAGGAATAATTGCCAATTTCAGTCACGTGTATCAAATAATATATTTGCCATACTATATCACTGCTAAGATGCACGAAAAGTCTAAGGTGAGCAAGGTCTTTGTAGATGCAGGTATGATTGAAAAGAAGAACTTGATCTGCCCCAAAGAAGCGACAGAAAATGATCTATTGGTTGTTCACACTGAAGATTATCTCCAGAGTCTTAAAGTATGTCAAAGCTTTAATTATAATTTTTTTGAATTAAAATGACAGTAACATTGATTCAAGAATCCACTGAGTCATAAATTAGATGTCAGGTGAAAATGCCGCGAATAACAAGAATTAAAATGTTTTGCATGAGTAATTTGCGTTGTCGCAATTCGCGCCTGTTATTTATTTTGAGACAGACTTACTACCGGATGAGTCAGAAAGATGAGTCTGCGGCACACCGTTTGAGAGAGGCTACTGTTCCCTAAATATCAAAGCAACAGCATTTGTTAACGTCTTCTTGAATAACTGATGTCCACGGGTGATTTTAGTTATTTACCTGACAAATATCGGTCATTTCGTTCTGATATTGTGCGAGATTTTCTCATGAAGGTCCCTCCGTAAACCTTGAAAATACAGTAGTCTATAGAATAACAATCACATTTTTCCTTATTTCGCTCTTAGTGATGACTTGAAGACGCATATCACGTGTTGTCACTCCATTGGAAAAATAACAAGATTAAGTACGATGAAATTACCCAGGGGTTTCGCCCTTCCAAGAGGATAACACGTGCAATGCTAACGCATGCACAGTAGTTGTCATTGTCGTAATGGAGAAAAACCGACACAATTTGATCATCATCTTTAGCGGTTTTTCAAAGTTTTTTCTAGAAATTCTCCAGTAACCTCGTAAAATACGGCCCAACTTTACACAGGTAAAGTTTTAATATTTCTAATTCAAGACTGGCTATCAAAAATGATATATATCAATGTCATTGCTTTTGTATTCAGGAAACAGGACTTTTTCAAACGTTGTGTCGTGCTTTTTTTACTTACCCGATAGTAATTCTCAATGTTTAGACATGGCCATAGATTGAATAAAATTTCAGAGAGTATTATTTAACATTTATCAAATATTTAGAAATTCACCACAATTTGCTTTTAGACCAGCTGGAACGTGGCAATGATAACAGAAGTGCTTCCTGTTGCTTTTGTGCCAAATTCAATTGTCCAGAGGGTTCTTTTAAGCCGCCTGAGGTTACAAACAGGAGGGACGATTCTGGTAAGTACAAATTTGAAATTCAAAACATAGATCTTTGTCGGAAGGAAATTCATGAGCTGTATTACAAAGGCTGAAAAAGTTGTTGCATTTTGATCAAGGCATATTTCTCGAAAAATAGATGCATGGCAGACTCATATCGTCGATTGAGAAGCAGATTATGACAGCTTTCAGAAATCGTTCTCCTTTCGCCGATCCGGCTTCTCAAGCGCAAGATGTGGAAGAAAACATTTGGACCAATTTTATTTTCAATCCCCTACCATCGTCTTTATGAATCGTCATTGGCGAACGAAGGTGGCATATTTTCGTTAATGTCGGTCAGCCAGTCGTCGGCGAGTTTTGATGGCTTTCTTGCGCATCGCTAGTTGAATTGAGTTTGAGTGTCCTGCTGTATTATATATTCAATTTATTCAAAGTAGGCATACATCTTACATCTAAGTAGCTATATAGTAAAAAGCTAATTCAAGCCTACTACAAAGTAAAATTTCGTTGTAAGTATACATATATAATACAGAAGAAAGATAGATAAAATATTTACAATTCATCAAAAGTATACAATATCAAACAAATTTATAATTACTTCGTACATAATTATAATTATAGAAACGGTATAAAAACATTTATCAAAAAAAGCCCAAGTTCGGAATAAAAATGCGACACAGCTTGCATGGATAATTTTCTCCGTTCCAGTTCTTTATATTTGCTTTAAACTGACCAAGGGATCCTGAATTCCTTATTGTTTGTGGTAACATTTGCCACAGTTGTGGACCTTTAAATCTGATGCTTTCTGTGCCATTGCCGACCAATCTCGCCGTAGGTTGAATGAATTCGTTATTGTTACGCAAATTGTAATGATTTTCGTTTTCACAGAAAATTTTTCTTGCATGAATGAAGTGCTCAGGTCATTTGTACATCTCAGTCATAAGTAACTGCAAGTTCTTTGTATGAATAGTAACGGCACAGTCCTTGTCTAATAGCTGACTGTAGGTAGATTCGGCATCCTTGTAAGTAATTCTCAAAGCCCTTTCCTGTATTTATTATTTTTTTGTAAAGCTGCCTTCTGTGAAACATCCAGATTAGAGGACAGTATTGAAACTGACTGGTAATAAATGCCTTCATGAGGGTTCTTAGTTTGCTCTGATCCATATATGGGAATATGCGAGCAAGTGCATAAAGTTTATTGCTAGCCTCTTGGCACAATTTGGAAACATGATTATCGAAGGAAAGTTTGCTCTCAATTTGAACTCCGAGTAGCTTCTCAGCATTTCCAATTCTAACAGTAACAGGATCATCACACCTCTGCCCAAGAATCAAAAGATGGCATTTATCTGCATTCAATTTCATAAAGTTGTCGGCAAAACATTCTAAAGCCACACTACAATCATTTTCAAGCCTATGATGAGCAATACTGTCCATGTTTTTATCACAGGCATAGATTTTGGTATTATCTGCATAATTACAGATATCCGAGTTTTGAATAAAGAGTAAAAGATCATTAATGTAGATGTTGAATAATAGAGGCCCTAAGACTGACCCCTGAGGAACACCACGTGTGACGCTTTTCAAGAACTGAATGATCCATTTGCTTTGACCCTTTGTTGTCTATTTGTGAAATGCTTCGTGAGAGAAACAGTAGGCATGCAATTTTGCAATCAAAAGATCATGTCTGATACAATGAAATACCTTGGAGAGATCCATCAATACAGCCCCTGCCTTACCACCGTCATCGAGGATATTCGTTCGATATTCGTTCTATTCGATATTCGTTCATTCATGTGTCCAAGGTAGACTACCGGATTACCGGATTTACCGGCAATAATCGTTTTCTGGATCGGATTTAACTTCCAGGCTATGGCTGACTTCTCCGTCTCTTTTCTGATAAATGTTTATTTTGTTTGTGGCCGGTTTGAGCTTTATTTGAGTTGGAGAAACATTGGAAAATCTTGACAATGGTACATCCATGTTGGTTTTAAATGCAAACAACGCAGTTCAATTAGCAGATGAACGGATATAGTTATGATTCCCCAGAAGAGAAATTGCTAGACTATTAAAAACGAAATCACTGATTTCGAACAATTAAACTTTCAGACATAACCTTTCGTAATAGCTGCACAAACAACCTATTTTCAAGCGAATCTGACGAGTTATTACAAAATTACATGTTTGCAAAGCTCTGTCATATGTTTTGACTCAAACGCTGGCTCAGTAAAAGGTTTCTTGAGTTGATTTTTCATGAACGTCTTTCCAGCCTTGCAAATGACTGAATATTTCGATGACTCATTTAGCTCAAACCAAGATTCGCTAAAAAAGTTCGAGCTGTTGTTTCAAAATCCTATTAAAGTAGGAATTTGCACCCAGCATTTCTGAAGAACGATACATTACCGTGAAAGCTCTATATAGATTTAGCCCCCTGTCTGTTAATCCCCTTCGCTAATAAGTCCCTCCCTCCTAAACCAAAATTTTTAATAAGCTACTGCTCTACTGATATCAAATGCCAGAGGTTAGCAAAAATGTTTCACATAATTAGCTGAACATGTTTGCATGTTCGTTTTGATATGGTTTGGGATGAAAACTGTGTCAAATTTGTTTTTGTTTTTGTTTTATTTATACAAATCTACCTTGCATCCGAAGGTAGTTTTAGGACGCTGAGAAGCTGATCTTATCGAAGCAGCGTCCTGGTCCTTCCTCTTGATGTGACCACACCTCGTGATTCCTTCAGGCTGGAATTACAGAGAGTTGGCGACTCTCCTCACACTTTTTAGCAGGTTCGGCAAGGCGAGGACTCGAACCACCAACCTTCCGATTGGTAGTCAAGCGTGCTACCACTGAGCCATCCCCGCTCACGATTTGTGTATTTGGCTCGTAAAATTGTATGTTTATTCCGCTATAAAGAACTACAAAGCTATCATTTATATCCTTGTCATTTGACTTAATATATAAGCCCCCTCTTTAATAAACCTCCTTCCTTTTAAGCCCCCCTCTGGAGTTTCAGAAAGTAGATAAGCCCCCCGGGGGCTTAATAGAGCTATTGCGGTAACTGTTGTTTTAACAGAGGGAATTTTATTTGCTAAATTAGATGGCAAATTCATCAAATATCGTCATGCTTCATTCTTTGCAGGGTGCCAAGCTGGCATTAGATTATGGTTGGTCAATTAATATTGGAGGGGGATTTCATCATTGCTCTGGCTCACATGGAGGTGGATTTTGCGCCTATGCTGATATCAGTTTAGCAATAAAGGTATATTTCTTTCATTGAGTAGGTCATGCTACAACAGAATTTGTTCTGTACCCGAGTGAGTCAAAAAAACGCCTGGCGTTTGAAAATTCTCCTCCCTCATTGTCAATAAAATAATCTTGAAAGCTGTCTTGTTTCATTCCCGATATGCTCAATTAGATTCAGTAATTTACCCGCCTTTTATCGGTCATTCGTTCCCGTGGATATGGGAAATTTCCTGCAGAAAGCCCCTTCCAAAAACCTGCAAAAGGGAGTGAAAATGACCTGCAAAATATACTTGGTTTCCCTTCCTAACAATAATGACACGTGCCATCACTGTAAAGTAAAAATATTAAGGAAATTTGTTTTGTATTGTCTCGATAAAATACCTTGTGAAACCTGGCCGGAGTGACCGATTTTGCCAGCAAAAATTAGAAAATGATTGAACATGTTTTCTATTCAATCAGATATTACAAAATATTATTGTTTGTCCACTAAAGCCCCACTAAGACTGCATTCTGTAGGTCCTGATTTGGTCTGTTTTTGGACCAGGTTAGGGCCTGTTGGGTGCGTTCTTTCGGGATGTTGTGGGGTTGTGAGGGGTTAGACGTATTCATATACCTTAGTGGAAATTGAAGCACAACCCCTAGGAAGAACAGCCTGTAAGGTTTTTAATTATAATTGATTAACTCGCTTTATGTATATTCATAATTGTTAGAAATCTTGTGAAACACGATTTTGCTAAATCGCTCGCAATTATGGAACGGAAAGACCGATTTTGACCAAACAAATTTTCATATCTAAGTTAGCCTTCTTCGATGCAATAAACTTTAAAGAAAAGAATTTTCAAAGTAAGCTACATCAATAAAATTTGGCAAACATCCCACGTTTTTTCTGACTCACCCAGTGTAATTCTTTTTCTTCTAGTTCCTTTTCGAGAATTTTCCAACAGTCACAAAGGCGATGATAATTGATCTTGATGCTCATCAGGTTTGTTTTTATATTTTGGAAACCGTTAATTTATGGTAATTCATGCAATTTTGAAAATGATTTAGACTGCTCCGTATTCGTTTTTACTCGTTTTTGTCGTTGGAAACGCCGACCCGCTAACAATTCTCCATTTTTAGGTGCATTGCCGCAGCAAAACGGTGCGGTGTTGTTAGCCCGTTTCAAAACAAAGCATCGTGTTGTTGTAGTAGCTGTCAAAAGGGCCAATGGCCTGTTTACAAACCATTTTTCTGCGACCATGGCAAGTGATTAATACGCCATTCAAAGTGACACAGTTAAAACAGTTTTATCTAAACCAGGCTAAATTGCGACCAATGAAATGAATTCGATTTGTTGGATTGACCAGTTGAATCACCACATTTAAGACAGCATAGGTTCCAAATCTTTAAGGACCTGTTCATATGGAGGCGAGCCAGCCCGCTTACCGGGCTGGCCCGCTAAGTGAGCTGATTTCGCATTCTGTTCATATGGCAAATCCATCCCGCCTACTGGGATGGAATTGGTCACGTGCCATCGTTGGTGGTATTGTTTTGCATGCCTACGCGTGCGTAGTAGAGGCGTTTTCGTCTCGGCAGGCAGGCTGGAGTATTCATATGGGAAAATTTTGATCTCGCCAAGCGGGATCCCGGCAGTACTTGAGTGAGATCTCGCCTACCGGGCCAGCCCGCCTGCTTATATGAACAGACAACAAACTTTGAATGAGAAACAGGGATAAGGTGAGATCTCAGCAAAAACCTCCAGCTCGGTAGGCGGGCTGGCTCGCCTCCATATGAACAGGTCCTAAGAAGGTTGGCGTTTTTCTTCTGTTTCAGAAAAAGGAGGTATTTTCTTCCGTTTCAAGAATTCAAGAAACATTTTCAAAACAACTTAAAACCATTGTAATTGCTAAACTGTTTGACGCAACATGAAATAATTTCGAAGAAAGCCATAGTTTATGTAGCCTGCGTGCAGACTTTACTTTCCACTGCGAAGGAGAGCCTGCCTTGGCTCTCCTTCGCAGTGGAAAGTAAAGTCTGCACGCAGGCTATAGTTTATGTATGTCTACAATATGGCATCAAGCAAACGTCTATCACTCTTCTGGTTTATGATTTAGAAATTTGATGACAACACATCCTCAAATGAGTTAGAATATAAAATACGCTGTAATTTCAAAGAAATGTTCAACATTTCTTAAAAGTCCAACGGTAAAATTATAGGTAAGTAGCTAAAGTTTCTTTGAATCCATTTAACTAGAAGAAATAGGTCATCGAATTTTACACCCACCTTTTTATGCTGATTTAAAGATTTGAAACCTATGCTATTTGAGACCTGGTTTCAATTCAAGATGGTTCAACTTGCAAGTTTGAAATAGGGTATACGAAATAGCTTCTTTAAATATTACAAAGCTCTACAAATAATCATCATACTGCTTTCTTCTCACAGGGAAATGGGCACGAAAGAGATTTTACTAGTGACGATCGAGTGTACATTTTAGATGCATACAATAACCATATATATCCAGGAGATATGGTTGCAAAACGTAAGTGTTTCAATATTTTATATTTTATCAGGCCAAGAAGGCCTCTACTAACCTAATAGACAAATTCAGATCACTTTAGATCACGTGATTGTCCTCTTGAGGAAACTTTCTTTTGACATAAGTCAATAACTTTATACAATGAATAGCGTCATTCGGGTAACTGTATCAACAAATAAAGAAATTATTTCACAAGTGTATGGTCACTTGACCTGAAGTGAATATAAACATAGCCTGTTATCCAGCCCAGAATTCCCGACCTTTGAAATTGGGTCTAGTTAACAAGCTAGTATAAACAACAATAGTTTTCTATTGCACAACGACTATAAATTTAAACTACAATAGAACGCATGAGATTGATCGAGGGGCATTTCACTCCCAAAGAATCTCGTATACCTTTGGTAAACATCGTAAACATCCTTTTGTTTGCAAGAAAATCCATCAAAAATCCGTAAAAATCTTTTTGTTCTGAAGAAATCTCGCACGCTTTTTCGAATGGGCCCCTCGAGATTGATCACAGAAACAAATATCAGCGATAAAGACAAAGACGTGGATCTTATTGAAAATGAACGATATATATTACAAAACGAAGGTAAAATGTTTGAACTTTTATCTGAGTCACAGGATAGACAATAAATAACTTTGTGATTCTAATTTCTGTGATCCAGTTGCTATCTCGGGTAAATTTCAGCCCGGTGTGAAGCCTTTCCCATGTAATGGCAAACTAATATCATTTGACTGTATGTAGAGGAGGGATGAAATTCACCTCGAGTAAACGGGCTGAAATTTCAGTCCTGGTGAAAACTCCCATTTAAAAGAAACTTCTTAACAAACAACACCGTTTAACGAAAATAGCTATCACATAAAATCGTGGATAAATGAGGAAAACAAATAACCAATTTTAATAAACTAAATTTTTGTACCTGAGTTAACCTTTCTTTTGCAAAATGAAATCTTAACAAACCCAATCTAACTTGTTTTTAACCAAAATATGGCTTGTTAAACGTCCCATGCTTTTTTCTGAATCACCTGGTAAAGGGATACATTTGCTCTACTTTACAGCATAGGGCTCAAATATTTCGAATCATTAAAAAGGTGGGTGTAAAATTCTATGACATTTCTCTTTGAATTGAATGGCTTGAAAGGAACTTATGGTACTTTGCTGTAAATCTGCCGTGGAAATGTTGTTATATCTTGATTTCTTTCAAAATGGCGGCAATTTAATTATTTTTGAAAAAATTCATAGAAAATTCTAGAAAAATTAAATTCATCGTAAATCCTAAACCGATAGAGAAAAAATGATATAGCTTTCAAGAAAACCATAGAAGGTCTACATTATGGTGGCAAGCAGAAATCTGTAGCTTTTCTGGTTTAGGATTTAGAAATATGATGACGTCATAGCCTCAAATTTAATAAATGCCGCCATTTTGAAACTAATCAAGATATCAAAAAATTTCCATAGCAGATTTACATCAAAGTACCATACGTTCCTTTTAAACCATTTAATTCGAAAGAAAATTGCAATAGAAGTTTGCACCGACCTTTTTAAAGATTTGAGCCCTATGTTCTATCTTACAATTACAATCATTTTGAAATGAAATTAAGGTATTGCGATATATTTCCACAAAAAATGGCAAATTAACCTTTTCACAGAGAAATGATTATGTGATCCCCATTAGCCCATTGGCGATTTCTATAAATATGTTCATTCAAAGTCAAATTTTTCTGTAATAACACAAATTTTTTTCCTAGGTGGCATAAACAAAGACGTGAAGCTTGGGTTTTATACCAAAGACCATACGTATCTACCAAAAATTAAAGAGTGCGTATTATCATGGCTCCCTTGGGCGTTTTCTGGTATAATAGACAATTATAGTAAAGATGGTGGCGAGGAACTTTCTACCAAGATGCACTGCGTTCTTTAACCGACCGCGGTCGTTTGATGGTTGCACAACTTTAGTATCAGTTTTATCATTTCAAAGACTTTCAGTTTCTTTCATATCTTTGAAATGATACTTGCATGTTCCGTAGTTTGTGCATGTAGGGAATTAGGTAGTAGGTCTTTGCATCAAAGAGTCCTGAATCTACACGCTTGTTTGACATACTTTTTAATTCCCTAAATACACAAACTACAATAGCTAGCAAGTATCATTTCAAAGAAATGATAAAAACTGGAAGTCTTTGAAATGATAAAAGTGATACTAAAATTGTGCAATCGTCAAATGACCGCTCGTGCGACATGCTCCATTTCCAAATGCCCTAGTCATTTCGAGAAGCGTTCCCTTTGTTCTGCCAAGTTCGATCTTTAGAAAATTTGATCACTGTTTTTCGATCTTTTTGGGCAGTCTGCAGACGAATTAATTTCAAGAAATCGTAGATTTATCAACAAGTAGGCATCCGAAAAATTGACGAAAAATAATTAAGAATAATATAGGATATTGACAAAAGATTAAATCGAAAAGATTTGAATTGGTCCAATGCATGATTTATCCTGGCCTGTCAGAAGTGGGAACTTTTTTCGCTCACCCAGTACTTCTCTTATTAGTAATTCATTTTCATTTGTTTCCTGTATCATGTTTTACTCGAAGTACTTGATTAATGTCTAGGCTTTGAAAACGCACAAGAAGCCTTGTGTTGATATATTCACGAGGGCACAGGTAATAATCATGAGGTTTATTATGGAGCCATCAAGAAACTTGTAGGAAACTTTGAGTACTCAAACCTGATAATTTCAAGAATCTTTCAGCATTGCCCCGAATTCTTGGTTTTTTTATAGAATAGATCCGTGTATTTGTTATAGTTTTTACGTAAGGTGATCAGGCAAATTTTGGGAACACTTTTGGGAAATTTTTTGGTTGAGTTATTTGTCTCTTTTTTCCCACATAGAAATATCGAAGCGGCACTTGATGAATTCCATCCAGATTTCATCCTCTACAATGCTGGTTTGTTTCATTCATTGGATATTTTCATAGACTTATAATTTTCGTCTTAGTTGTCGCTATTTCTACCTTAAACACCTCGCGACTGTCTGTGATGCGCAGACTCTACTGGAGGACAAACCTCTCTAAAAAGAAACCAATCGAGTCTGCACGCAGGCTACCTTCCTCTTGGTATTCAACTTAGAACCATCTTGCACATTTTGAAAATTGTACAACGACAAGTCTTAAATCCAAACAAATAAACGAATACATAAAGAACTAAAATCTAATACAACGATCTCAAAACTCTAGCGTGTATCTACCGGGTGAGTCAGAAAAATGTATCCATTGTTTGAACAATTATACAGAAAAGGCTCTGCAAACACAATCCTGGCCAAAAGAAGCTGGGACACAGGCAAATTTCAGTGTCTTCATGATGTTTCCTAAAATATCGAAGAGAAAACATACGTTTAGAGTCTCCAAATCCCCCTCCCCCCTTCTTCAATGTTGAGAAGGTCGAAAGGCGTTTGATTCAAGCAACTTCGAAACGGGGGGAGCGGGGGGCATGTAATCAAAGGCAGAAGTAGTGCAATTTTATGATTTGTCCCAAGTATTTTGGCCAAGATTGCAGTTTGTAAAATTTTGATTCAATCATCTTACTGAAGCTCTAACATAATTCTTTTAAAGTTTTCTAACAATTTTAGGTGCATCATTTCCATCTGAAATCACCCAAAATCCTATATCTTGACATGGCCAAAAATGGCAAAAATGGCTTATTCACCACGATGTAGAATTTGAATTTTGATACCTAGCAGTGGCGAGAAAGCAAAAATAGACCTCGACACTTAACGTATCATTAGAAAGCAATGCCAGACCTAAGAAAAGCATTATTTTACCATTTCAATCTTGTTGGAGAGACGGAATACGGTTTGGTCGAGGAAACGTATGTGTCCCCCCCCCCTCCGTGCAGTGGGTTAAAGCTCATGGGCGTAGCGTTTTGGGTTGGAACTCTGCCGGGCGCATGAGCATTAACCTACTGCAGGGGGCGGGGGGGACACATAAGTTTCCTCAGACAAACCGTATCTCGTCTCCCCAACTAAATCGTTGAAACATGGATCGAATTGAGCCAATAATTTATAGTTTTAGGCAAAGCGTAGACTGATTACATGCGTCTTAGTTTTCTGTTCTGAATTGGGTGATGTTTATGGCTTCAAACTGAGTGAAAATGGTGGTCAAAACTTGTATGAGTGAAAATATAAACATCAGATTGAAATGTCGAACGAATACAAGGAATCACGTCGTCAGTCAAGGCAAAGCCCACGGAAGCTGGTTTTTTAGGAATTCTTCATTAGAGATTAAGACAATGCATTGTAAACAATAGCTAAATCTTCAAAATCAAGTTAAACCCTCAGTCAGGCAACGGAGTTACAAATTTTTAAAGTAGTGTTACAATTTTTGTGCTACGATCTTTCAAAAAGTGGATAAACTTTCTTGGCTCACCATAGGTATGGCCCGGTTCTTTTGATACCTTCCTTTCAATTTAATCCCTTTATCATTCCCTAGGTACAGATATACTAGACGGAGATCCTTTGGGAAGTCTCAGCATCAGCAGCAACGTGCGTATAACCCTTCATTACTAATCATTCGATATTATTCGATGTAGCCTTCCTATGTTCAAAAAATGAATTAGATGCTGGAATGGTGGAAAATGCAACTGTAGGCTTTGCAAAGTATATATCCCGCAAGTTGCGTTTCTAACATGATAGATTTTAACTCTGATTTGTCCTGTAATATATAGTAATAGTTTTATTGTAAATAACAAGGGGGAATTTCGTTTTCGGCCAATCAGCGTATTTGTTGACATTTGGGGCCTCGACCAATCAGAATGCACCATGACGTCACGTCAATGGCGGAAGCTGTGGGAAGCTGCGAGGAAAACATCTCCCCCAATATCGCTCGAGCTGACAACGGTTATCCAACTTTTGACCGATTTTATTGGTTTACATCAAAGTTTGGTAAATTTTGGAACTTTCTGCCACTGCAATTTTCGATCAATCGTTTTCTTCAAGAGAAATCGTTTTTTAAACAACACTGAAATTCGAGGCTTTGATGAGAATACCATCCCCTTAGGCCCTTTTTCAAACCTGCGATCTTTCGCCTTCTCTTCCAAGAAAAGTCAAAGATTTCCTTAACTTTTCGTAGCCACGTCCCACAAATGAAAATTTTTCACGAAAATAATAGTCACCCGAGTCCCCTGGGATGGCGCGATTCTTTGCTTTGGCCAAAATAAATCTCATTCATCAGTTTCCTCGGCAGCGTTCTTTTGATTCTCTTACTTGATTGGCTCTTTTGAGAGATTTGGCGGGAAAAAAGCTCGGTGACTGGAAGAAGGAAATGTCAGGTGCTAAGTTTATTCAGTAAACAAATATGCCGAAGTTTAAGAAAACTTGTGGAAATCCCTTCCGCACAGAGTGGGTCAAACAATACAGAACATTCTATGCTTGTGAAATTGAAAACTGAGGGATTGCTTGTTGGTTTGTTTCCTTGTTTTAATTCGATCTTTGATTGAAGAGGGAGGAAGGAAAAAGTGGAGATAATTTGTACAGAGAAGAAGAGAATGTTTGCACATCATGCCCGAAGAAAGTTTCAAACCCGACTGGCTCGATATATACGTGCATCGCATAGATTGAGAATAATAAAACAGGTAGATATAATCTAAGAAACGTTCTTATGGAATGGAGTTCATGTATTTATCTTTTAATAAGAAACTGCCTATAAGAAACTCAGCTATCGGATCACGAAAAGATAAAGGAACTCCAGTACTGGGAAAATATAACTTGAGAAACCATTCATTTTAATAAAGGAAATCCTCGTCACATTTTTAGTTCATTCTCACTTGTTTCCTGTTCTACTCGCGAAGTACTTCGGTAATATGTAAACATTGGAAAAGCTTCAAGAAACGTTCTGAAAAATTCACGAAGGCACAGGTAGTGAACGTGAAGATTGTTATGGAACAATTCTGAGAACTAAAAATGTGATAATTTCTAGAAATTCAGTATTGGCCAAAATTCTTAGTTTCTTATGAAAAATACGTGTAAAGAGATTTCAATGCAGGCTGTTTTCTCAATTTCTTATAGCAAGGAGATTTCAACTCTTTGCTTTTGCATTTATCGAACCATTACTCTGGGATATATTTTAAATTCAGTAAATTTAAATTTCATAATACTTCAACATCTAGTTGACTTTTCCACCTTGATATTTGTTTCTCACCTTTCCATAAGCAAGATTTCTTCAGATCCTATTTATGAATAAAATAAAAGGTTTTGGGCTTCTTTACTCTCCCATATATCTTAATAATGTTTAAACTTTAAGAAAATGCATCTTTTGGATTTTTTGTACCTAAGTTTCTTGTAAAAATGAATGTGTGAATTATGAAATTTACTGAATTTAAAATACATCCCAGAGTAATGGTTCGATAAATGCAAAAGCAAAGAGTTGAAATCTCCTTGCTATAAGAAATTGAGAAAACAGCCTGCATTGAAATCTCTTTACACGTATTTTTCATAAGAAACTAAGAATTTTGGCCAATACTGAATTTCTAGAAATTATCACATTTTTAGTTCTCAGAATTGTTCCATAACAATCTTCACGTTCACTACCTGTGCCTTCGTGAATTTTTCAGAACGTTTCTTGAAGCTTTTCCAATGTTTACATATTACCGAAGTACTTCGCGAGTAGAACAGGAAACAAGTGAGAATGAACTAAAAATGTGACGAGGATTTCCTTTATTAAAATGAATGGTTTCTCAAGTTATATTTTCCCAGTACTGGAGTTCTTTTATCTTTTCGTGATCCGATAGCTGAGTTTCTTATAGGCAGTTTCTTATTAAAAGATAAATACATGAACTCCATTCCATAAGAACGTTTCTTAGATTATATCTACCTGTTTTATTATTCTCAATCTATGCAATGCACGTATATATCGAGCCAGTCGGGTTTGAAACTTTCTTCGGGCATGATGTGCAAACATTCTCTACTACTCTGTACAACTTATCTCCACTTTTTCCTTCCTCCCTCCTCAATCAAAGATCGAATTAAAACAAGGAAACAAACCAACAAGCAATCCCTCAGCTTTCAATTTCACAAGCATAGAATGTTCTGTATTGTTTGACCCACTCTGTGCGGAAGGGATTTCCACAAGTTTTCTTAAACTTCGGCATATTTGTTTACTGAATAAACTTAGCACCTGACATTTCCTTCTTCCAGTCACCGAGCTTTTTTCCCGCCAAATCTCTCAAAAGAGCCAATCAAGTAAGAGAATCAAAAGAACGCTGCCGAGGAAACTGATGAATGAGATTTACTTTGGCCAAAACAAAGAATCGCGCCATCCCAGGGGACTCGGGTGACTATTATTTTTGTGAAAAATTTTCATTTGAGGGACGTGGCTACGAAAAGTTAAGGAAATCTTCGACTTTTCTTGGAAGAGAAGGCGAAAGATCGCAGGTTTGAAAAAGGGCCTAAGGGGATGGTATTCTCATCAAAGCCTCGAATTTCAGTGTTATTTAAAAAACGATTGCTCTTGAAGAAAACGATTGATCGAAAGTTGCAGTGGCAGAAAGTTCCAAAATTTACCAAACTTTGATGTAAACCAATAAAATCGGTCAAAAGTTGGATAACCGTTGTCAGCTCGAGCGATATTGGGGGAGATGTTTTCCTCGCAGCTTCCCATACAGTAGAAACCCGCATAAAAGAACCTGTTTTTATAAGAACATAGAGGCTGAAATTCAATCTTTAAAACCCCCTAAATAAGAACCCCTAATAGGCTGAAACTGGGAAAGGTTCTTATATAATAGCTTTAATGTAAATTATTAAAATGACAAGAATTTTTAGAATTCTTCACATCATGATCAGACTTCTTCATTGGTACAAAAGATTTGTTCTCAAGAATTCTTGGGCTGGAAAACTGTGTTAATGTGTGCAAGGCCTGCTCGTATATAAAAACCTTTTTAAGAACCTTACAGGCTGGAATTTAGAATAGCAGCCATTTAATTAAGAACCAATTCAGGCTGCCCAGAAAAAACCAAGGTTCTTTTATGCGGGTTTCTACTGTAGTTTCCGCCATTGACGTGACGTCATGGTGCATTCTGATTGGTCGAGGCCCCAAATGTCAACAAATGCGCTGATTGGTCGAAAACGAAATTCCCCCTTGTTATTGTAAATTATGTATATTGTAAATAGTAGGCCTTAATTAGCTGTAATTTAGCTATTCATTATTTTAGCCTACTTTGAATAGATGTTTAATAATAATAATAACAATAATAATGAATAATAATGATATAATGGTTGGCCGAAAAGCTATCAAGATTTCACAACCCCCTCACCCCCAACTAGCCACGCCCCTGCAGAGCTCTTTAGTCTTTAAAAGATAGCTTCTTTCCTTTCTTAGGGAATCATAGAGCGAGATGAAATCGTTTTTCAGAATGCAAAGGAACGAAAGATACCAATTCTAATGGTCACCTCTGGAGGATATCAGGTAAACAGGGTGTGCTAAAATGTTATTGTTATCTTTGACAGTCCTGTGCAAGTAAAGTTTATTCTTCTAACTCGGGAGGATTAACTTTAACACAAGACTTATGATTCAATCTCTTATAAAATCGTTTCATTTCATTTGTCATCATTTATATATGGTAGACCCTTCATTCGAAAGGATTGCTGGACTGCTTAACAGGGGGGGGGGGGGGGGGGCTCGTCAAACTCTTCAATATTACAGCAGTGTTGCAATGCTTATCTCTATCGTGTACGTAGCGCCGATCCGAGTGATATAAAGAGAAAACGAACAATAACACTATCAAATTCAACAACATACGATAGGTAGTTAGTTTACGTCAAACCCAGCTTCGACTGGCCTAATTATGACCGTATCTGCACACAACGACTGACCCTATTCCAAAAATGCCATGTGGCTAAACCCTACTACTGTCCAATCAAAATCAATATCACTTAGTATAATTAGCTAACATAAGGCCTAAGGCAAATAAGGCTTAAGGCAAATTCTAAGCTGAAAAGGCCAAATTCAGCCTGGCACACGTCTGTACTGTGGACGTTTAGCAGCACTTTGGTGGGGGTTCTTTGCTTATCTGGCGATAAACCACTTGCAACAAAAAACTCCACAGGAAAGAGATCTCAGCAAAGTTTTGACTTTTTGGACCCATCACCATTTCGTAATAAGGCTTTCTGACGAATGAGGATGTTTCCACTGACTGAAACCTAAATTCGTCGTTTCCAGAAAATAGAAGTGCATACCATAATCTTCCCGTGACAATTTTGCAAGATTCGATATTGATAATTTTGCCGTTTCTTAAACACAGCCATTTTATTTATACCTTAGAGATGCACTGCACGAGTGATAGCAGACTCCATACTTAATTTGAAAGATAAAGGACTTTTGGAGACAAATCGAAATCAGCCAACCCACGAAGAACAGCTAGAAGAGCCAACGTAACTAACATGTCAGCCGTTGATTTAAATTTCCTACCTAAAGTACCCCGAATCCTCACATAAGCCCCCCGGGAGCGTAGTAGAAAAGTGACTTTTTGGAGGTTTCTACAATTAATGTCAAAAAGCAACCTTACCAACTGCCGAACATCTCTTGTAAGTTAGGTCCAATGAGCGAGTAGGATGGGTGGGTGGGTGGTAGCGATTACTAGGACTCAATCGTAATCAGTCTACTATTGAACCTCTCGTAGAAAAAATATACAAAAATATCACTCGATCCAGACTCTTTTTGTGGAATAGCTAAGGGGTGTATTGATGGTGTGCCAAAGCAACAAAAATACTTGTTAGAAAGTTGAGATGCTTGTTCAGATTTTGAATATTTATTTGACTTTTGTATAAAAACTGAGAACGAAGAAAAGACTAACTTATCTTAAAAGATTGGTATCTCAAAAAAGGAAAATATCGTAAGAAACATGCCGAGGTGGCTCAAAAAGTAGAGCAAGTCTCCAATACCATAAAAATAGTCAAGTGCTTACATATTTTCGTATTTTTAAAACAAGATATGTATCACAAAAGTCAAATAAGTATTTCAACATCTGAACAAGCATCTCAAATCTCTAACAAGTATTTTTGCTGCTTTTGGTGCTCCATACTAAATAAGGCTCACATTTTTTGATGCACGATAACGCTCAAGGTATCATAGACCCGTTCTTTGCCAGTGCGTCAAACGTGGATGAATCCGAGATGAATCCACCAAAATCCATAAACAAATGAGTAAACAAAATATCAATTGTTTGAAAAATTGCATTGCACACCACGGGCGGTAGGAAACGCTGAATTTAAAAAAAGCTTTATGTGTGATACATCGAGTTATTCCTATCCTAAAACATTATTCCATTCGTGATATATCGACTTGTTTACCTTCTGTGTCTACCTATCCTGCGAATGCACCATTTTAATCCGATTGACATGACTTCAAGGGCCCTAGCGCAATTATGCCACTCAAACGGAAACTCTTACCACACTTGAGTGGCATAATTACTCCAGGGTCCTTGAAGTCACGTCAATCGGATTAAAATGGTGCCTTATATATCCCGAATGGAATGATATATTAGGATAGGAATAACTCGTTGTATCACCCATACAGCTTTTTCTAAATTCAGCGTTTCCTACCGCCCGTGTACACACCATCCAGCCAGTTTGAAAATTCTTAGATCTAATTTAAACATCGTGTTTTTGCCGTGTCGAATTCAATAGGTGCTGCTAAAAATTTCCAAGTCTCAATTAAATTTGACATGAAAACGATTTTTAAATCACCAACAACCGTCTTAAATTGTTAAAACGGCAGGAGTTCTGCAGCTCTGCCGTGTGATACGGCAGAAAAACGACTTGATGTAAACATCGTATTTCTGCGCGTTTAGCTAATCAGTTCTAGGCCATGGTCGCCGGTGTCTATGTGTGATTTGGAACAAAATGGCTACTGAACCATTTTAGTTTCAATGCGACACGGCAAAAAGATTGATATTGAAATCAGACTTTTAAACACGGCAAATTATGCCGTTTCTAATACAGTTCTATTCAACACGGCAAAAATGCGACGTTTAAACTAGATCTTTCAGCAGCCTGCTACCAAATGCTGGGTACCAAAAATGGCAAATTCTGTATGAAGAGAACAGCCTATTTTTAACAGCCTTTGTGCATATGGAGGAGCAAACATTTTTGGCTCATTACTGATTTCAGAGAGAAATTATGCGCGTAATATATTGTAGTTATACGCTCTTTCAAACCAGATCAACGTGATATGTACTATAGTTTCAAGCATAGGTTCCAAATCCTTAAATTAGCATAACAAGGTGGGTGTAAAATTCTATGACCTATTTCTCCTGGTTGAATAGCTTGAAGGAAACCTTAGCTACTGACTTATAATTCTGCCGTTGGACTTTTCAAAAATTTTGAATGTCTTTCGAAATTACAGCATATTTTATATTCTAACTAATTTGAGGATGTGACGTCATCAACTTTCTAATCGTAAACCAAACGCGTGATAGACTTTTGCTTGGTACCATATTGTAAACATTCGTAGAATATGGTTTTCTTGAAAGTTATTTCATGTTGCGTCAAACAGCTTAGAAATTACGATGGTTTTAATATTGAAGATTTCAGAAAAGTCAAGTCAACGGTATCATTATAGCGAAATAGTTAAAGTTTCTATGAAGTCATTCAGTTAAAAAAAATAGGTCATTAAATTTTACACCAATCTTTTTAAGGATTTGGAACCTATGCTATAGTTTCTTTGGTGGTAAATGCTGTGTAATTAGCTAATCATTATATAGTTAAAACTCGTAAATTAATTGTAAATATACTTTAATTGTATAATATTTTGTAGTTATATCAATATTTTTGACATCCAAAACTTTCGTACCCACAGTATTTATTGTTATCATGTTCTTATTAAAATTACATGTAGAGTCCAAGGTAAAACAAATATTTTCTGCTTTCACTTTCACTTTGCGTGCACAGATTCCGAAACACACCAACATGCAACGACGACCTTGCACTGCCAATGATTTGGAACCTTTGGAACCGTCATCCTCATTGCTGCGAAGCGCGCATGCGCAAGCAGTCTTCTAGAGAGGTTTGATCGAGGGTGGACAGTGGAGTATTTTTTGAACAACTACAACAACAGGCTGTGTAGCATCGTGCTTTTGTAACTGCGACTGGCGTAGTGTCGAGGATTTTGGGAGAGAAGCTGGCACACGTTTCGTATGAAGAAGAAGGAAAATTTCACTGATTCTGGTAAGTATGGAATCGTTTTTTATACCTCATTTCATAGCAAATATGAGGGGATTTGTTTTTGTCCTCTCTGTTGCTTTCACCATTTACTGTTCTGCAGCGGACAGGTTTCAGAAGTAGCAGGAAGACTTCTTCGACAAGGAGGGCCTAGGCGTTGCTCACGCTTTCACGAATAGACAGCAGGAAGTATTGCTTGCCACCGACAGGAGGTGGACAAGGAACCATTGTTCAAAGTTAAGAAGGCGAATTGGAAGGAGCTGTGGTATTTACTATTAGGCCTAATGATACCTGCATTAGTGTTACACAGGTAAAAAAGACCCTAAATCCAGCATGCAATCCTACATGATTTTTCACAGGATTGCACTTGTGATTCTGAATCGCGTTCAATCTGACCCCTTAATCGCATGCGATTGTCACATGTGAAATCCCAATTGAAGCAGCACTAGAATTCTCTGACGGTACAATCGCATGTGATTTTTATTCTTTTGAAATTGTCTCTTGATTTTGCAGACTGGAAATTCGAGCATTCTTTTTACTTGGGTGGAATCGTATGGAAACAGACCCATAAAGAAATCAAAGCGTATGATTTTGAAAACTATAATCACACAATGATCCTTTGTGATTATATTGCTTGCATAATCACAACCTATGATTTTGGATTTATCATTTGTTTTTTTGTGATTTGGTGTGCTGTATAATCACAACCCATGATTTATGCACTTGCCCACTCTCGCATGATACTGAACCATGTGATAATCCAATGTGATTTTGTTCATAATTTGATACATTCCATAGTACGGTGGTCTCAGCATGGGTAGGAAGTGAGGTAAAGGGATAACTTTGCCTTTTCAGGCAAAGAAATGCTCTAACTGCAATGAGCCTTAAGCTGTCAACAGCGCTAGCGTCAACAGCAAGCCCCTACAAGAGAGATACACGGGACCAGAGCGGATATTAGCTTTTTACCTCGATTGCTACCACTCTTGTCCTACTCTCTTGTGTAATTCTTCCCATGCCAAGATCACAATACATACAAATATGCACCAAGCAGATTCAAAAATAGTTTACTTTGTTAAAAAAATTTTAATCTTCGTGGGTAACTCAATATGCACAGATGTTTGCATGTTCACTGAACTGCGGAAAGAAAGACGAAGAGTCAATGATAACTGCAGATGTATTGTCTTTCACTTTTGCCATCAACTTCATTTGAAAACAAGATACTATGCTATGTTTAATTCTGCTTATAAAACTGTCTTGGCCTTTCAATTTGTATGAATTCTACTGAAAGTATAGATAGTTTTGAAAGGGACCTCTTTGTTATTATGGGGAGTTACAGTGTGTATGAAACTGCTTGCGCTGAAGCTCTTGAGACTGATTCTTATGCTTTTGACACTTCATAAATTAGAATATCAAAGCAAAGAAAGAGATTGGTCATGCCATTTATCCTGTTGCTCCACTTCTAACACAATTTATTCACTGATACAGGACCAAGTTCCTTACAATAAAGACCATTTCAAAACCCTTGCAAAGTCTGCAGGATAACATTGGAAAGTGGAAGAGAAGAACTGACTTATGTGAATAAGCTTTTTGCCTGGCCCAAGACTGATATTTACTGGCAAACTTTTGGAAATTCAATTGATGCCTCTCGGCTATTCTACAATTAAGAGTCTGGATCAAGGAATACTTTTTTATACATTTTACATGAAATGTTTGACTGAGTGGAATTCCAGCTTTAGTCACTGTTGTAAATATTCAAAATTATTCAGCTTTCTACAAAATGTATAAAAGATATTGCTTGATCCAGGCGCTTTGGAATATCCAAATGTCTATAACATTGTAGAAAACTCTATTTAACAATATGTTTATATATTTACAAATAAGTTGTCCCAAAATAAACGTCACATTTTGACCGCCAACTGCAAAGAAAGTACTTTGCTTCCAAACCATAGTGATGTCTGATGCAGTATATACTTCCTGTAAACTCTATATTTTCATCCAACCATCTACAAGAGATTAGAGAAAAAATATTTGTCATTGAAAACAAAGAGGGTACCCAGGCCAACCAATGGCAGGGAAACCTGATTTGAATTTTTGAACCCCAGCCATGGTCTTATATGACATTGAAAATGTAACGGTATCCTGATCCATTGATGTAGCTCCCTAATTATTTTTGATGACCTCTGTGCAAATGGATCAAAATAAGTCTGTTTGATACAATCCAGGGGATACAATTTATACAATAGATGTTGATGGTACAGGCGTAAGTGCCACCAATATGGGTGGGTTTTTGGTTTGGATGCGAAATTCTTTTTAAATAAGTGTCATTTTTCAACAGATTTCTATAAAAATGGGTTGGTTTGGCTTAAATTGGCAAAAATTAGTTTACCAAAATTCATAACAAGAGTGGGAACAAAGGAATATTTTGCCAACATAAATGGGTAGCTTTCTGAGAACCAGGCAGTAGAAACCTGCCCATCAACAAGTTATGTAGCCCCCACGGGATTCAATATTTGATAAACCACATTTGATGGCTCCAAATCACTGTATCGAAAGCCCTTTGTGGCAGTGGAATAATAGAGCATTGTGGGGCCCAGGGCTAAACAAAAATTCCCCTACTGGTAGCAAGGTAAGTAGGCACCTTGGTTTCTTCGTACATGCTTTCTTCTTCTCTCTCAATATACTGCCTGACACTTAGCCCCATTTCCTCACTCTCCTAGTTTCTTTTCCTTCCCTTTCCATCCCTTTCTTCATTGTTTTCTCCTCTTTCCCCTTGCTTTCCATTTCTTTTTCCTTTTTCCCCTCTTCCTTCCTGGGAAATTTGAGCATTTCAGCTACCATCCCGGTAGCACCGCTACCATGCTAGTAGTATGCTAGTTTGCTTTTGAGCGCTGATGGGGCCCTTAGCGAAAAAAGTGTTTGGGGGCCCCATACTTAAAGGCATCAAGTCCATATAAATAGCTGAGTGTTAACACTATCCTAAATTTTGCTGACAAAATGGTGATGGCCCTTCTTATCCTACAATCATGCTAAAGTAATTAGCAGTGGAGACCAAGACTTCTTAATCATTGATTGCATTATCCTCAGGAATTCCTTTGGTTTAATTCCAAGAGCGATTTAAAATCACAACTTTTGTTTTTGATTGAAAAGAGAGGTTGATAATGTTCATGAGTGTGCTATTAATGCGAACTCAATGTTTTAATTATATTTGAGTCAAATTTTAGAACCCAATTTTAGAACCTCTTTCTTTGTTTTGTTTTTATGAAATCACAATAAAATGACTACATGACTTTTTTGTCAAGTCATCTTATAAATTTGTGTGTGTTTTATTGAGGAAAAGTTACATCTAAAAATACATTTTATCACAAAAATTCTTGGAGGCACCTGCAAAGGACCATATTTTTCGTACCACCTAGTTCCATGCCTAGAAAAAGTTCGAGCACCTCACATAATAGTTTGATGTTTTTGTTCACAAAGCCCAGGCAGGGCCAGAGATTCATATTTTACTGACTTTACTTGACCTGACCAATAAATAATTTGTCCCATCTGTGTTGAACAGTTCAATCTGCTAGAGTACTGTCGCCCTGAATGGGTCTAATCACAAATAGAATTGATTTTCTTATCAAAGCGCATGTCTCTTGGAAATATTTTCTTTATGAATATGGACTTCATTTCCTTGCCAACCGTTAATTCTAGGCCAAATATATTTTTACTCTTGTTTCCTCTTGAAACTGAGCCTAACATCAGCAGTAGTCAAAATAATACTATCTCCAATTTTCGCCCTGAATGGGTCTAAATATTGTTTAGGCCTCAGCAGGGAAATTTTACTAGCAGGAAAGTCAAGCTTCTCTCTACAGATACCACACTGAGTGAACTTTAAGGGAATGTTTGTATTATCTGGCTCTTGGCATTCTTGGCAACATAAAACTTCAACGGACAGCTATCGCTTTTCCTGCGCCGATGAAGCTCAAATTTACGTAAAACTCAACTGTTATGATAATTTTCAAAGCTGACGAAACACCAACATTGATGAAACCCTCGAAATATGTCAAAATAACTTTAGTAGCACATTTCCTTTCTAAACTGACACAATACCAGCACACACAAACTTGGATCGCTACGTGGAGTCGTTTGAAAAAGATAGACCCATTCAGGGCGAATTTTTCCCGATTTATTTGCCTTTGGAAAAATACGCACTTCGGCAACAAAAATTGACGAGATGTTTCGATAAATGTTAGAAATTACTCTTAAAAGGTTGGTATGACCTGCGAAACAGTTTAACTGGATATCAAATGTGCAAAAATGAAAAAATAAAGGCTGACTCATTCAACCGATTTGAACCGGAAAAAAAGATTTGATGAAACTTGCGAGTCCACGGAAGATAGTCTGCCTGAAAAATTTCATATTTTCGGAAATATCCTCTTCAACGAAACACAAGCAAAGAATATTGTAAAGAAAGGCATCAGCAAAACATTTTTGTTGTGGTTTTGAAAAAATTTTAATCCAGGCGCCTTTTATTTCCGTCGAAAGAAGAGCGTGCGATTCTGACGAAAAACTGCATTAGACCCATTCAGGGCGACAGTACTCTATTCCGAAGCTCGCTGTCTGGATTGAAAAAACCCTTACCGTAAAGCTCTATTGAGCCTGCCTTGAGTGTATTTTTAATGAACATGAAGGCTTTCTGCATCTTCTTGTATTTGAAATAAGGAGGCTTCATAGAAAGAGGGAACTAAAATAGAGCTTTTGGTGAAAAAGGTATACATTTTTAACAATTTTGCTCATTTCATACAAACCATGTACAAACTGACCCTTCTTTAATGGAAAATCTTCCAAAAATAACCCTTGGAAAGAGAATTTTGGACCCAAAACACCTCCATGGATGGCACCCATTATACACTCAACCCCCTGGGTTTTTATTCCTTTCTAAAAGTGTGCACGATTTGAAATGTTATCATCATAGGTGTAGGAGACAGGGGGGCTGCCAACGTCGAAAATTTTTGCAAAAATCAGCCATAATCGGGCAGAAACCTGCGTTAAGTCGGGCAAAATTTTCTTAAACAATGGATTTTTATTGGGCAGCCCCCCAAATTTTATCTCCCCCTACGCCGATGGTTATCATAAACCACCAGATTGAACGATCTGATAAATAAGATTGAAATCATACGGGATTTTAACATGTTGATGATCGAGTTTGTGATTATATTCCTTCCTGAAAGCGCATGCGATTTTAATGTCCTCACAATAACACAACGATTTCCAGACCTTACAAATCGGATTGGAATCGTTTAGGATTTTAAATTGTTGCTGATCAGAGTTGTGATTGCATTCCTTTCTAAAGCACACGTGATTTTGATGTTCTCATAATCCAAGACAGATTTATTGACCTTTAAAATCAGATTGGAATCGCTTGTGATTTTCAAAGTTTTGGATCAGACATGTGATCTTTATCCTAGAATCGCACATGATTTTGTTGGTATTTGAATTGTTGAACAATTGTGCACAGCTTGTACATAAAGACAATCGGACGCTTATACATACGATTGAAGAATCGCAAATCTTATTTGCTGCTGTTAAAAATCATAGAAGGATCGTAATGGGATTTTGTACAGCTGAAATACGATTTGTGATTCTCAATAGTAAAATCACTATGGTGCGATTATAAGGTATGTCCAATACCATGGGTCTTGTAAAATCATGTACGATTTCACACCTGATTTCGAATTTCTGTAAAATCCAAATGTGGGTTTTGGGCTCATTTCTACCTGTGTTACAAGTATTTCCTTGTTTGCTTTTGCTCTTTGTCAGCCTTTGGCTTGGCAGGAGTATTTTGAATTGACCCCATGGCCATTGAAAGGATCTTTTAACTATAATTTTATGCATCTTACAGAATTTTAATTCGCATCTTGATTAAGTTTTCCCCGTCTTTTGCACAAATTTTTCTTGTGGTATATTTTTGTTGTCTACTTAGTAGTCACAATGTGTACTTAAATTGGCCGTTGCAACCAGCCATGCGTGTGCCAGCTTTTTTTATTGGTGGTCTTTTTGTGGACCGTAAAAATGGCCATAGCAAGGAGATCACAAAGCCCACCAAGGGTGTATTAAATCAGTGTATTGGCAGGAAAAGGTGCGAAGAGGAAGAATTGCAACGATAATCATCCATTGCTAATAATATTTCATTTCAAGACAAATCCAAGGTAATAATTATGACAAATCCATGTGTGGCAAATCTGAGAAGTTAATCAAAATTGTATGTATTCACAGATCATGCTGGTTGCAAAGGCACCTTTAATGTTGCCACACATGACCCTGCATAGATAGATGTCCTACATTTATGCTTATCTCATGTATTTGGTTGCAGGAATGAAAGGCAAGTTATTAATTTGTGACAGCCATGTGACGATTTAAACTGGTTTGGGTCAATACAGCATTGAATCACTATCTGCAAATTAACTAATTGACATTCTTGTAACAGTTTGCACAGCATTGGATCAGTATTTGCTTCTTTTACCATTGACATTAAAGACCAACACAGCATAAGATAGCTGCTTGAGGATGCTCATTCTTACAAATACCAAAAAGCATGGGATCAGCATTGCTTCTGGGAATTCGTCACACCTTGTGACCTTTAATTTTGATACAAACTCTTACCAGATGAACCTTTGAAGAACTTTTGTGGCTAACTGTTGTGCATCATGTACTCTCAAGACTGGTTTCCGTTCAAGGCAAAGTACAAAACCTGTTATTTTACACAGAATTGAACGGGGGAACACTTTCTTTGTATGGTGCCATATTTTAACAAGTTCCCAGGGGGGGGGGGTAACTTAAATTTCCATGATACGGGGATGTGTGATTCAAAGCGTAAAGCTACCACCCATAAATCCGGAAAAAATTCTGAAAAGTATACCCATAAATCCGGAAAAGCAAGTATGGTTGTTGACCAATACATGAAGTTTTACAAAAAGCATACCCATAAATTCAGATAATGTAAAAAATCGTTGAAAACCATACCCATGAATCTTGACTCCATGACAAAAAAGGTACCCTAAAAATGGCACAACCCCATACCATGGAGAGCTTAAGTTAACCCCCCCCCCCTTCGGGATCAAGTTGTATGACTATTATTGAAGATGCTGATTAATGCAGATAGAAGCAGATAATTGACAGTCAGGGCTAATTACAAAAAAATGATCAAAGATGGTGCTATTAAATTATCCAACTATTTTTACTTCAAAATGGCAATGTTGATCTATGGAAAAATCAGAAAACCATACCATGTGATTGGGAAAAGAAAGCCAAAGAATGTCCAAGAAAGTACAAAAGGAATTGACATTAATGAACTGTTCTTAAAGTTGCACGTCAGTAGAGTCTAAAATCATTTTGAGTTTTTACGAATATTATAGTCGCATAATGCAGTTTTGAAATTTGCAAACAGTTCTCGTAGTTCTTTAGAAATTGTTTCTGCCTCAAAAAGCTCGATTCAACTTTATTTTAGCGCCAAAAACTCCACTATAGCCTGGAGAATTGCATTAAAAACAACGCTATGAGCAGCACTTACTTAACTGCGTTAACAGCTAGTCCTATTCTTTAGAACAGTCTGGGTTCTCCAGGAGATGTTGGCCTTTGGGAGACACACAATTTTAATCGTGCAATGTCGGGTTTGCAAGCCCAGGTTGCTGTTCTCTTGGGATACTAAGGTCCTAGGGAGTTGCTAAACGACAACGCCAACTGCAACAGCAACGCAATGTTGATTATTTTCAGAACATCTGCTTGAATTAATTCTCCTTTATTAATGCGACATTGTTTCCCTTTTTTTGTTCAAGTTATCCTTTTCAAGTGCATGATTGCATGATAACTTCTCAGGGAGGAAATAGTGGTTCCTCGGCATGTAACTGAAGAAGGAGGTTTCGTCATGACCTTTGGAAGAACATGTACAAAGGAAAGAATACTTTGTTTGCGCAATATGAAATTCTGGCTGGCGTTGCCGTCCTGGCTCACAAACTCTCCATTGTTCTTTGTCGGCTACTGGATAGAACGCGCTATTTAATCCTGGCAGCTAATATTTGGGATGTGTGTCCTAAAGGCCTATTTTTGTGTGGCAGATTAACAATACGTTTAAATGGATGGCAGGATTTTCCTCAACTTTCCTGGTGCTAGAAAGTACAATTTTTAACAGCAGTGAAACATTTGGTAATTGCTATTTTGACATGGCTTTTAAATAGTATGGATACATTGCCAATGCAGGGCTAGCATCTTTTCCTGAAAATTGGACACTTCTGTTGGCCATTTGGTCTCTCCACTGAAAAACAAACGATTCTCTCTGGAAACGTACCGAAAAAAGAACCTGTTAGTATCAGTTTTTCCGGAAGGAACGATTTTTTTCCGTCCAATTCAAACCTGAGTGTGAATTTAGCATAGCATAGATCATGAAGTTTTGAATAAATTGGCTTTGCTACCTGAAAGAACGATAGGTTGAAAGAATGCCAAGGCACAAATTGATTTTCATTTTAAGATTTCATACGTTGGCAAGTTTTTGGTTGATTGCAGTGTTTCATAGTGATCCCATCAAAAATAGGAAAACCTATTAAAGACATAAAATAAATGCAACTGCAGGCTCTGCAAAATAATCTGTGATTCCCAAATATCTATGTTTTTATCCTGTAATCATGTTGAACTGTGAATAATAGGCGACCAATTCACGCCAATTTGGTCGGTAAGAGCCATTCTCGGCATTTTTTGTGGTGTTTCCTCAGCTTTCTGAGTCTATCATTGAATAATAGTACCATTACTATGATAGTCTAGTAGGCCTAAATTACCTGTAACTTTAGCAATTTTCATGTCACTTTTACCTAATGGGAATTGACGATGCTGGTGAAGATGATGATTATGATGATTATAATATTTGCTATTTGCAGTTGGCCATACGAGAAAGATCACAGAGCAGAAATTACATTCAGAATGCTCTCTAGCATTTATAAGATCGAACCAACGAATAATATTTTCAAAATAAAACTAGAGACTACCACCATCTATCTAACGTCTGTCTCAAAACTAGATGTCACGCAAGGTTGATGATGACGCGAAATTAACCATGTAAAACGATTCAATTGATTCTATTCGCGGACATTTTAGCTGACACCTAATTTGAACCAGAATTTAGTATCCATCATCTTTACCGTTAAATACTGAAATACCAAAAATAACACCAAAGGTTGCCACTGTATTGCACACATGCAATTCATTCTGACTGTAAACTTAACATGATTTTGTTGCTATGTTCCTATGCCATACCGAATCTCTACAGATAGACTTGCCCCAAGTCTACAAGTTCCCAGATCCGCGGGCTCCATTCCTTGGCTGTGGAGAAGGGAATCTGGGGGGGGGATTTTCTTGCGGAATGGGGAACTACGGAAGAGAATCGGTCCATGTCCATGGATTTTACGATAAGGACGTTAAGGCAAATTTACTCTGCGGACTGTTAAGATTGTTTTTTTAAAATTGCATGCGACATAGTCTATTACATAATTATGCCTAGGAATACTGTATACCTTAAATACACCAAATTAGTACGGTGCACTAATTAACGCAAATTCAAAATATTCAAATTAATTAAAACCACGTTATTGTTAATTACAGCGCACTTGAGAAACTAGCTTCCACATTCGCGTTAATCTATCATTGCTTAAATTCCCGCCGTGTTAAAATAATACCCGTGCTATGGAGTTTCTAATTGATAGAAATCATTTCTCACTACATTCTAATGCTACAAAAATAATACATTTGCAACAACTATTAGTCAGCACATCCACATGAATGGCACAGAAAATAGGTCGTTACCTTGGTTTTGCAATCAAATCTAAGTTGTTCAATTCTTAAAAGGAGCATACCGTAAGATGCGTCCTGGTACTCTCCAGTACCAAATAGTAGAGATGGTCTTGATTATTAGAGGGGGAGGGCTACGAACAAATTTGCTTAACATCACTGTTAAAAAACTAAATGAAACATTCTGTACCGTCCATAATAGGAATAGAGATGACGACATCTGGTTCTGGTTATGAACGGCACTTACAGGGAGTAGAAAGACCAGCAGCCTTTACCGCCCTTTGTTTTCGTTTCTGTGAATTTCGTACAGTCAGTTATTCTGGAAGCTGTGCAGAGCAAGCCGTGGACTTCGTGCAAAGCATGCTCTGGTCTATAAAAATTTACGCACTCTTGTGTACCATGGCACCATCGCATTTTGACGGGCTCTAGCATAAACTAGTTTAGGGTAGATAAATTGATGTGAAAAACAACACACTGGTAAGACCTGTGCTAAGATGGTTGAGATCTGACTTACCAACGACTGATGCCATTGTTCACAAGGAGCTTACTTAAACCTAACCTGGACGTGAATAAGAGGTCAGTAATAAGACGCTAAGCGTCAGGCCTCCAAAGTTTGTAATTAACGTTTTTATCGGAGGGCTCCTTGGAAACCAGCTCTTGCTGAAGGGAAACTCTCCTTAAAAGAATGAAATAAAATATGAATATGAAATAAATATGAAAGAACTCCCAAAAAACCTTGTGGACCAAAAATTCCCAAAGTGCCACAGAACGGCCATTTTACCGTCGCCACAAATACCGCAGTACGCAAGCTCCAATCGGCTCCAATCAAATAAATCAACAATTATAATAAGTAGGGCGTTAACAAACTGGGTCGTTGTAGACTGGATTCGGTTGCATTTGACATATACCCCTGTGATGTTGTTGGCATCAAATGTTTCTTTAATAAAAGGACTAAAATGAAACCAGCGCGATCATACAGTAAAATCCGCATATAAGAATCTCATTTTTCGGACCACGCAGTAAAGTTTCCTATAGGAAGAATAATGCTCTATTTTGTTGTGTATATTGTCCTAAATAATTTTTATATTTTTGGTACATAGCCTGCAGTTTCTTATATGCCGGTTTTTATTGTATTATTTACAACTATGAAAGATAATTCATAAAAGATGAAAGCCAATGAAATCAAACTTCACTTTCACTAAGAATTTTTGCCAGGTGTTCATCATAATGCTGATACCATTCTTCTTGCATCTTCTTCCTGATTGAGTTGGGCACAACGGGTCCAATGTGATCTCCCTCTTCAATAACTTCACCATGTACTCGGAGCTGTTCCATTGTCAAGCCATCAACCACTTGCCTTTTGAACTCCTTCAATTTCGCTGCAAAGACTGCAACATAGGCCCACTGGCCATCGATTGTGAAAATAAGATTAAAGTAGCCACCATCAATCAGAAACACTTTCAATTCTTTCTCCAGGATGTCTGCATTTGCTCTTATATCTTGTATGATCTGAGATGGCTTCTTTTTGTGTATACGAATTGAGCTTATGACCATTTGTGCTAGATCTACAGGAATCAATACTGCTGCAAAAACCAACCCTGCAACGTGTAAGCCCGTTGTTGTGGCAGCACGACCAATACCAAAAGCCACCCTTATGCCTGCAGCTGATGCTAGTCCAAGTTTGGCAATTCTCGGCAAAAATCCGGCCACATACACAACATCGAAGGTATCAAAGTGCCATCTATCTGCAAACCTTGCATCTAAAGCAGCTCTACTTATTAAAACTTTGATCTGTTCAGCTCTGAAATAGTCTATTTGAAGATCTTCCTGAATTTCATCAATGCCAACTTTCTTCAAGATTGCTTCAACGATCATTGTTATTCCAGCTACCAAACCTCCTGCAGCCGCTACGCTCATTCCAGCAATTCCCAATGGTACACCCACAACAGCCCCGACACCAGAAAGACTAAGGGAAAGGCCGACGATGCCCATGGCTGCGCCAATAATCTACAAAAAAATAGCGAGCCAGTAATGATCAGTTGGTCTTGTAGTAAGCAAAAAACCCGGGGGGGGGGGGGGTACTTAGTATATTTGTCTGACGGGGATGTGCCGTTTTTGAGGCTATCGTTTTCACCAATTTTTTCTAGCGCGGGGCGCGAGGTATCAAATACGGCAATTTTCCTAGAGCAGGTTGTCAAAACATGCCAAAATGAGATATTTTGTTAGATCGGGTCGTTTTTCGGTCAAATTTTCAGGTTTTAGAGTATACTTTCCACTATTTTTTCTAGAATCGATTATTATTTGCAGCATAGCGAAGAATTTTTCGAAGGAAGGGACAGAGCAGTCCGAGGGAACCTGGCGGTCCAGGGGTTTGCCTCAAGGAGAATTTTGTGACCACGCCCTTTAGATCGTTGGAAAAAGCCCCTATTTTGAATAATTTGCCTTTTGGGATTACTGGAAAATCATTCCAGGGCCTCAAAATCATTTAAAAATTTATCGTTTTCAAATTTTAGAAATTTAATTTTAGACAAAAACGCGATAGGTTGATAACTCTAATATAAACTTCCTTCAGCACAAATAAGCATACATCTTCATTTCTGCAAGCATGCGTTTATAGATCAAGTATAAAGTAACTCCTCTAAACTCATTTCCTCAAATTGGATTTTAACGCATTTTGGATACGGCGTAGAGAGCAAAATTCTGCATCGAATGATGTAAGGTAGAGCTTCGTACTACTGTATGTCCGTATGGGTAGACACGGCTGCCGACGCAGGGGCGGATCCAGCATTGGACTTTGGGGAGGGCCATTTGAAGGACAGTGGGGGTCTGGGGGCGTAGCCCCCAGGAAAATTTTTCGTGACCACGCCCTTCAGACTCTCGGAAAACGTGGGAAACGCCCTTTTTGCTTCATCTTAGATCATTTAGCCCATCATTTAATTATGCTTCTCCTCAAATACAAACTGGCATTTATATTTTGTGCAAAAGCTAACGCGCCATCATTTGGAAAGTGAGGGACCAATGAAATGTTTATCATAAGCACCAGTTTGAGAATGCTTATCGCTGAAAAATGCTCCACCTCAATGGAAATAAAACTGGCATAAAAACGAGGCATATCTCAAATTCACAAATCAGAGGCATTTCCATGTTAGGTGAAAGAAATGTCCAATTGTAAATTCCATAATCGGAGTCACTAGTAAGTTATAAAAATTCTCATAGCTCACCAAGTTTCTACAAGCTTCACTTGTATTCTAAACTGTATAACTTAAGATTGAAATGACCTGATTGACACTTTATAACTCTCACAACAGAAAATATAAGTCTTTGTGCGAAATCTATCATAAATAAATGTCAACAGCTAAGTTCACTGGAGGATCCTAACTCGCAGCGACAATTTGACAAAGTGAATGAAACAAATGATTTTCAAGTTCGATTTCCACTGAATGAAATTTTTATTCAGGATCGCATCTTTTCATATTTTTTGATGAATTGTACTTTAGTTTGTGAGTTTTGTTTGACTGGCTTGTAGTTGTAGTTAGCTGAGTTATCGTCTAGCTGTGCCATGGTTATTTTAGGAAGTAAAGGTTTGAAACTCATTCGTTTCTTTCTCTAAGACAATGGTTTTTAAGATAAATTTTTAAAGTTTGGGGGGGGGGGGGCCATGGCCCCCCCGGCCCCCCCCACTGGATCCGCGCCTGTGCCGACGTGACTTTCAGTATTTCAAAGATTTCTATAAACTTCATCGTGACGTCAGAAGTAAATGGCGCATAATTTCACAAAATAGAATCAATTTCCAGAATCTAAATTAAAAACTGTCTCAAATAAATGGAGAATGACAAAAAACTGGCCATGTCAGCTGGACTGGAGAACTGTAAAAAATAATTGTTGCAGTTTATGCAGTGTGGCCAGATAGTTTTGGCCAGTAGTGTAAATGTATGACATTTTAAAGTAAGAATAAACTAAGCAAAATAAACTGTAAAATTATCGTTCTTTAGTCGCCAAAATTTATGTAAAACCTCAAAATTAGACAACATTTTCAAAACCTAAAAAATGTCTGACCCTGCCGCCTACTAAGCTGATAGGGAGTCCTCCTGGGCCTCCACTTTAAAATCGCTGCACGACCCTTCCTTTTTGGTAATGGTGGCTATACACTACAAAAGAATACAAAAACAATACAACACAACACAATACAATGAATACAATACAAGAGAGGCTTCTTACCCCAAAAGCTGATCCTCCAACTTTTGCACCAGCACACTGCAATTCTTGTGTATCAAGAGCATTTGCTACTGTCCTCAAATGAGTAACGGTTTTCCACCTTTGTTTGACTTGAGCATCAAGAAGTTCATTGATGTTGATAAACCTTTCATCATCAATTGTTTGCATAAACACCTGTCCCTCAAATTCATTTGGTGTTGGAAGGGTTTGGGGCTCTCTCTCATCAATTTGGCGGTCCATAGGACAAATTATCTTTTGTTCATGCATTGTGTACAATTGCTGCAGACAGTCAACACAAAAGCAGTGGCCACATTGCAGGGCCCTAAATTCATTTGAATCCATACAAATGCTGCAAGACTTCCCCTCTGTATCTATATCATTGTCATGAGCCATTGCTGCAGAGCCTGAAACTGTTTATAAGAAATTATATTGAGAGTATTGAAAAGAAGTTAAGAAACTCAGCTTGGGAGCAATTTGTTACAAAATTTTCCAACATTTTATGTACGTTTTACTGTAGGTTCTATCCCCTATGCAGATGCAATTAGGTTTTTGTTTTGTATCTTTTGTTAGGTGGAAAATGCAAAATCTGTATGTACAGTACATCATTTGATGCATGGAGACGCCAAACAGTAAGTTAAGGGACCATTGTTCACTATTCATGCCCCAGCTTTGTACCAAAGAGAAATTGGTTGGTAGAGAGGTTGGGTAAAAATGATTTTGTGCTTGTGAAGGGTGTGTACAATAAATTTATTTTTATACACACATATTTTCGTAAGGAACAAATTTTGGGCCAGTACCGAAAGTTTTGGATATACACTCAGAGTTTGTTACAAGTTTCCTAAAGGTTTCAATCAGTCTTTGCGTTTACTTCCTGTGCCCCCCCCCCATGAACATTACAAAATGAAGTTTTTAAGAAACAAGTGAAAATGAAGTAAACATATGATATAGATTTCCTTTATTAAAATAGATAGTTTCTTAGGTTATATTTTCCCAGTACTAGAGTTTTGTGTGAGCAGTTCTTCTGAAAAACACTTGTGACAAAGAGAGTGACTCGAGAGTGAAGAGTGAAGACAAGAGAGTGACTTGGAACAAAGTGATTCAGAAGTGAATCCAAAGTTGAATGAGATGTCAATGACAGTGATGACAACAGCAAGTTTTAGCCAGGGGCGGATCCAGACCAAAGTTGAAAGGGGGGCCACTTGCAAAGAGGGCGCCAAAAGTATAATGGAAAGTGAGCGCGCCAAAAGCGCGCAACAATTTTTAGATGCTTTTCAAAGAAAATTATTTGATTTACTACAGTATATATAACTAAATAACGCCTTCATTTATATGTTTCCCCCATCTCTAAATTGAAACAGTTAACAAATTGTGCATTAGAGTTAGAATGAGGGGCGCTTTTCTCGCATAAGAAAATGGGGCGCCAAGCTCAATTTTCATCATGAAGGGGGCAGTTGCCCCCACTTGCCCCCTAACTCTGCCCCTGGTTTTAGCTAACCTTGATATTGAAGAGAAAGAAGCACAAGGAAAATCTTATTATAATGACTATATGTATGGGCCAACTGCAGGTGGACGGAACTGGTATTTACTTAAAGGTATCTGTGAAATCTATTCATATGATCAACACTGCAGTAAAAAAAGAACAAGTTGCTGCAAACTAAAAACCTTTATTAATTTTGTTTACCATTATTTAGGTTGGGGAATTATCTTTTGGATATAAAATAGTAATCATTTCAAATCTAAAAAAGTGACTTCTCTGGACAACACATACCTTCAAAAGGTGGGGGCGTTTTTTTTTTGGGGGCTACCAGAGCATCAAAATTAGCCTGTGTGCAGCCTTTACTCCTCCTGAAAGGAAAACGTTTTGAGTCCCATGCCTGTCAGAAATTCAAAATAATATTTATCAAAAGTTTGGTAGAGAGAATTCCTAGCTGCACTGTCAACAATCACATTCAGAAATTTTATGATATTCAGAGATTCAGGTTAATCAATCAAATAGATAGACGTGCAGACAGTATTTCATCGGACTATTATGGGGTCAATCAAAAAGCCTGGGCAAAAAGTTCCTTTTCCAATTCTTTTCCACCCCGACGAGGACCTTTTTGGGCCTACGGCGGTGGTAGGAAAGATAAGATGGAATGCACATAAGTGCACGCCCCTCCTTGCATGTATAAAAAGCATCGAAATGAATATGCTCAGATCTCTAAGTAACAAGCCTACCTTCAAAACTTTAATGAAACTGATATGTTTGAGAAACCAGATCTTCGCTTTCTTACCCTGTAATCTTTGATCTTTCTTCGCAACGAAAACAGGCAACTTGAATGTTATTGTTCCTTCTTCGAAATAGTTCCTTGTCTGAATCGACATATGACGTAATGCTCACACGGTTACGAGGTTTCGCCTCGATATCATTCGATGACGTAATTTCCGAAATAGAATCAAAGGACACTTGACGAGACTCACGACGCTTTAGCGAGCCTTTCAATTTCAGATACAGTGAAGATTGTCTGTTCTTTGTTTATTTATTGCTCATTGAAGCAATTGACTTCACCATGATATGATGCAGAAAAGCCAGCATCAAAGCGCTTTTTGCTGCTACCAAATCGACTGTCGCTCCCAAAACTTTGGGAGCAAGAAATGCCCTTTGCACCATGACAAACAAGATAACATACACAAGAAATCTCTCAGCTATCCATCCCATTGACTTCACTTCATGGGTCAAAAAATGTTGTTTCACATCAGTCCTCTGGGAGTCTTCTGCTAGCAGATCTAGGAATTACCAAAAAGGGAAGGGAACGGCAAGACGGACTTAAGAGATAGACTTGAGGCAAGTCTAGCTGGTCATATGCTCTCCTCAACGAGGTCCTCACAAGGATCAAGGTAGTACGTCTGCCCTCTTATGGGATAAGGGGGGGGGGGGTTCCTTTTGGCCAAATTCCAGATCGGGGCATTTCCAGATTGGGGCATCAGGGTGTGCCGCCAGCATATTGAAAATGGTACCTTTGTCTGAACCATTCTCGTGTAAAATGATAAGACCACACTTCAGATCATAAAAGTACCACAATTTAGTCGTTTTCTCTGAAAACTGATCATCAAAATTTTGCTTTCTTCAAACACAAGCTACCAAAATGTTTGACCTTTCCTCCACCAAGCTATGCAAAAATATGCCCTTGCTTAATTAAAATTTCCAAAAAGCTTGACTAGAAGCCGAAAAGTATACCCTTAAGGGTGGCACACCTTCCCTTACCTCTAAAAAGGAGATAGAAAAAAACGTTTTTTGCTGCAAAGTTGGTTGTTATGCATAGTTTGGGCAATCGAAAGTTGTATAACTCACAGTTTTTCAGTCAACGCTAGCTTCACAAATTCTAGTTCAAATCTTTTTGTTGATTTTAGAAAAGTGGATTTATTTCCAAAACTACTGAGAAGGTTTTGATTTTTCTCGCTTATCGTCACATTGGCAGTTGATCTTCAACATTGGCAGTTTGATTGAAATTTTCTTTTTTTATTTCGCTGACAAGTCAGTCACTAAAATTTCTAATATTGACTGTGTGATTTGAAGAGGAAGGAGCTGCTCCCGAATTCCTACCCCATCTTGTGTGCTGGCCTGCTAAGTTTTTGACATGTTACAAATTCTATTTTAGAAATTTTGATTAAACTTTCATCGAAGAGGAGTTTAAATTCATCACATGGAAAAGAGTGCACCCTGTTCTGAATGGTCAAAGGTGAACAACAGGCATTACACTTCACATCTATTTCGGGTTAATGCGGGCGTAACATTTGATGCTCCTGTGAATCAAACAAATCAAATGTCCCAAGCACACGCTTATACATAGATAAACAGAGCGTCCCAAAAAAATTGAGCACCGTTTGCGTAAAGATTGCGACAAAATGGCAAAAGATTCTCGCCAAACTCTTATATGATGTTGCTCTTAAGATGTTGAAATAAAGTTTGCTACCATCCCCGTGAAAATCCGTTGAAAAAATGATGGAGCTATGACCTTCGGAAGACCAAATTTACCTGATGACTGAAACCTGCGTCAGGTAGTCAGCGGGAATAGACCTTTTTACTCCTTCGAGAAGAGGTTTGGATCTAGTGGAACTCTCTTTAAACAGTGGAACTCTCTGATGATTATCGGAATGATTATCGGATGCATTTTGGCCGAATACGAAGGAGCTCAAATCATTTTTCTTACAACTGAAAGTCAAACGGAATCCTAATTCCCAGATTAAATTTATATGGCATTGGAGGCTGCTGTTTCATTTCACCCATGCAGCTTTTTATAGCTGACAAAATGGCCGAATCAGGCAAACTTGGTCTTCCGAAGGTCATAGCTCAAATCATTTTTCAACGGATTTTTATGGGAATGGTAGCAAACTTTAATTGAATATCTGAAGAGCAACATCATGCAAAAGTTTGGCGAGAATCTTTAGTCGTTTCGTGGCAATCTTCAGGCAAACGGGGCACACATTTTTGGGATACCGATATTTCAACAATCCCTTTTCCAGTACACAATGAGACAGTTGCCTGGTTTCAGGTAGCTTTTTGATCTGAATTGCAGCTTGAGAGAATATATTTAAAGGCAGAGACACCGCAACACGACAAAAAACAACGGCAAATATGATTAATTTATATTTTGCCAATATTTCGTCCTGCCATGCAGGACTTCTTCAGGGCTTATGTGACATTACAGCCCTAAAGAAGTCCTGCATGGCAGGACGAAATATTGGCAAAATATAAATTAATCATATCGGCTGTTGTTTTTTGTCGTGTTGCGGTGTTTCTGCCTTTAAATTTATTCATTTTTTCGTCATCGCAAGCATCTTCGGATCCGGCAATCGACGTTGGTATCGTGGCCTTTACTTTTTCAAATTATTTTATCGAGAGAATATCCTTTGTCTAAAACTACTATATATAATCACTTTGAGTTGGCATTTCAGTCAACAGGAACTGAGGCTATGGTCTATGGTTACAAAATCTTCCCCCTTTCAGCTGTTGTGGAACATTCTGTTATCTTGCCTCTGAGCGAAGATCTTGCTTTGATGATTTCACAGTTTCAAAATCAAGTCTGGAAGGACCAAAGTCATTTGTTCAGCCTTCACGTAATGCAGGCGTAGGTCAGTCTGGAGTATAACTTTGTGAATCCTAAATCACCTTTCGTGAGTTGTCGACTTCAGAGTTTTTCCATGGATTTTGGCTTCACTGATGATTCAATAGATTCAACTTCCTCTCCTTGCAAGAAATCTTCCTAAAAGAGGTAGCATACCGGGTGAATTAGAAAAAAGAATCCCCGTTTAAGAGGTTACGGCTCCCTGGATATCAAGACAATGATGTCAGCATATATATAGTTTAATGGTAGAAATGTTCAAATTTATTATGAAATTTACCTGATAGAAATCGGCCATTCCATTCTGAAATTATGAAGGATTTTCTCGAGAAAACGTCTTCAAGAAATCCAGCAAGAAATGACTTGTGGACGCTTTAGCACGTGCTATCCTCTTGGGAGGATGAACAAGTCCTCCCCCTGGTATCGATCACCTATTCAAGGGGATTCCTTTCTCCCAAGAGGATAAAATACATGAATTTATGTGAGTGTCATCAATTTTAGGAAGGAAAATTTGCTCATTGTTTTCATTCGTTTTTGCAGGTTTTTGGAAGGGGCTTTCTGCAGAACATCACCTATATCGACGAGAAGGAATGGCCAATTAAGGCCGGGTAAGTTACTGAACCCAATTGAACAAATTAGCAATAAAACAAGACAATTCTCAATGTTATTGCTTTGATATTCATGGAACAGTGGCCTTCCAAGCGGGGATTCTTTTATTTTTCTGACTCACCCGGTATAAAAGTGTTATCAGAAGACAGCTAAAGCAAATTACAGTAACTGAAAGGAATACAGTCCAGATTAAAGTGAATGAATTGGTGAGCTATATGGTGCCTGTCTGCAAATAGGACAAAAGGACAAAGAGAAACCTAAACGCACTACCATTTTCATTGGTCTTGCTTTTTTCGCCATGTGTTCGATTTCAAATACAATAGGCTATTCATAAAACTATTTGGAAACCTATGAGATCTCATCTTTTAACTCAGGTAAGTCACGTCATAAGTACCAAAAACTTAAGAAAAGATTCTCGACTGAACCAGGACCGTCAAGAGTGGGGGGAGGGGGTGTGCAGCCAGGGTAGTTACCAGGGGGCCCAGGCACTCTGGGGCCTGCAAGAAATAAGGTATGTACTTTTTCTTGCTGTAGTTTTCTTTCAGGAACGTTTTCAGGCCCATTGAGATTCTAAATAAAATCTAAAAGCAGCGCCCAAAGATAAAAGGGCGTGGTTGAAAGATTTTTCCAGTGCCTCGGGCACCGGTGGCCCCCTACTGGCCTTGGCCCTGGGGCCCCGCCCTTCTCTTAATGGCCCTACACTGAACTCCTCCAGTTAGGGCAGTTACCAGAACCTCTTGGCCAGTGCTGTAGACTCATCACTCAATCTGGAAAGTATGACATAAAACTAGGTGCCCCCACGATTTCTGAATGAAAATTGCATGGAGCACTTGGAAATAAAATCAAAATTTTCAAAAAATGGAGAAAAATTAGAGAAATGATAGATCATTGGTACAGTTACTGTTCTTTCCCTTTTGAAGCTTTTGTATGCACCTGCACCTATCGTTCTCTTGCCAAGAAGTGGGATGCAAGTAAAATTATGATGTTAGTGATATTTTTAAAATCTATCTACAATATAAACAAAGGGAGCCCCTTAAAAAGTAGCAGAAATCAACGTCTTGGACCCCTACTTTTCTTGATCTTTATCAATGATCTCCCACAGGCCGTCCAAGATTCTGCTGTGTCTATGTACTGTATGCTGATGATACCAGTCTGTTATCAGTCCTCTGATATGACTCAGCTGAGTGAAGCTATAAACAATGATCTTGAAAAATTAGACACTTGGCTACAAGGCAAAAACTCATTCCATGCTTCTCTTGGTGTGCAGATTGACAGCTCCCTTCATTGGAAAAAACAGATCAAGGCGATTTCCACTATTCCAGAGCTGTCAGGTTTTTGAAATATTGCCAATTCCTTTCTTCCAAAGGAACCATCTATAGATAATGTGGAGCCCCATTTTCGAAACTGCTGCTCGGTTTGGGGCTGTTGTAGTTCAACGGAACTTGACCAGTTGCAAAAACTTCGAAATTGTGCTGCTAAGGGTTATAACAAATAGCAGTTTTGATGCCCCAAGCACACCACACATACACCCCTGTCTAAGTGCCCCGGTACCTTCTACCCCGGTGATTTCCTCTGTGAAATTTTTTCAGCAAAATAGGTCCCTGGACAAGACGTGAATCTCCCCGGTATAAAATGCCTCACAAGTGAAACCTTGTCGGCTGCAAATTGGCGAGCCCCGGGGAGAATTTTGAGAAAACATTTCATCGTAGAAACAGTTCCCGCCAATAATTATGCCGTCCTCGTTGCATAATTGGAACTCCCCGGTGAAAATTTGACCATATATTTTGGTCACTAGGACCCCGGTGAATATCTGACCTCTCACCGGGGCACTTAGACGGGGGTGTACTTATCCAAGAGCTTGGAAACTGAAATCTGAATCAAGCACAATGAGGTTTCTGTGAATAATGAGACACGGCAAAAAGTGGCATCTGTCGTTTCTGCTATTTTTTAGGGGGGGGGTCCTCTGTGACAAACCTTCATAATCAAAGAGTGGTATAAATATACTGTAATACTTACAAGATCGTATATCACACGCACAATCAAGGAACAGCTTGGACATGTTGCAACATCCTCCCCATTTTCCAATTCTTCCTTTGTTATGGCAAACCTGTCTCCACATGGACATGGATAGTAATAAGTTTCTGAATCTTCGTCATATTCAAAGTCTTCTATTTCTACTTCGTCATGGAAAACTGACATGTTTCTTTCTATTTTCTTTCGTCAAGCTTCTTCTGGGATTTGGTTTAATTTCTGATACAGTTACCTTTGCTCAACGTAAAAGCCTAATGTCTGCTGGTTGCAGCATCTAAGCCAGGCTCATATGTCTGTAAACGTCGCGTCGTAGAGTTGTACCATTATGGGCCTAAACCGACCTCCAAAAAAAAAATGTGCTCTGTTTCTTTAGTTTTGATGCCTCTCAGACAGCTCAAACTCGACGTATTAGCCAATTTTGAGTGGTGCAAATAACTTCCTTGTGACTAAAAAAGCTTTTGAGTAGCATTGAACGAAGATTTATTCCCATTTGAATTGCCAGCCTGAATACCCACAGCTACGAAGAACCAGTTCCGCCATTTAATCAAAGGACATGATGTTATCCAGTCTCCTTTTCAAACGGCCTCCTAATGAATCTGTATTCATTGGCCTTTTTTGCTTGCTCCTTAGCAACATGCGAATCAAAGCTTGGAGAAGGGAAGGAAGATCAAAAGATTGAGAAACTGGACAGCAAAGAAGGGTTTGTTTTGATGGTACATTCGAAGGTAAGGAGCACGGAGTGGCGTCAGATAATTGCTTGTTGCAAAATGACGTAGTTCAATATCTGCAGGAGGAATAGGAAGGAGATTTAGCGCGCCAATGAACTTTGCACACCTCTCGAAAAATTGACTTTTAAAATTTTAGGCCTGCCTAATAATAGCCATACTAGTGGGTAGAGGCCTATTCTCTTCATTATCAAGGCTGCAGTTTCTTCGAAATGAAAGAACATGCGGTAAGCAGGCTAGAGTGCAATTCATCGGGCGGCATTCGAAAGACTTTTTAAAGTCAAAGTAAATGAAGCTGAATCACAAAACTTTCACTCAAACATAGGTAGGATCCCCCAAACCAAAGGAGAATGCAATAAGTGTGGACCACTGTTTACCCTTTAGTTTGAAAAGGCACTGAGAAAATTAGAAGAACGAATAAGAAGTGAACCAGTTGTTTATATCATATTTTGTGTAGAAGCCAATTGGGAAGGGATTCAATTCTCATACTTTTTAGGTGCCATTAAAACACTGGCTAGTTTGCACTTTAGCGGACACACTTTTAACATTTCTTCGTGTGTGAATTTTGTACTGTTTTTTGGATGGAAAATGCATCAGTACTAAGATTAAAGTATGCCCATTGAAACCGCGGGGGCTTGGGGGCGGCAGCCCCCAAAAATTTTCGGGGAAACGAATTCATTGATTGCTGGTTCCTGCTGCAGTTTTAGGCCATAGTTAAGTCATGTTGATGTTCTCCAGTAATTGCGAATGAGTGGAATTACGTTCGAATCTTGCATTATCCAATCAGATGATAGGATTTACATCACTATTGTTTAGAAAGCCAATGTGCAGTTATAGTTCTAACAATACAATTCAATTCAACCTCTGTTTTCCTTGGAAACTGTGTCCGCCAAAGTGCATTTGTCCCAAAACACTTACTGTCCAGCTTCCGTTCAAAAAAAAAAATAAAAGGCCCAGGGCAGAAGTTTAGCCTTCTTCTTTCGATATGTGCTAATATTTGCTCTTTGAGACCATTTCTGGAATGCACAACAACCGAGTTGGCGACCCGGGTTTTAGGGTAATTTTTGTGGCTTGCTTTGTTTTTGTCTATATGTCTTGACCAACCGAGCATGGAATTCCCTTTGTCTGCAATCACAAATTGCTTTGCATCTAGGTGTCAATGAAAAATGGCGAGTTCTATTGTAACATTATCTGTCCTTGTTGGCCACAAGGTCCAGTTTAGCCTTGAATTTCAGGTTTAAAGGACAAGTCCGGGTTGGTATTATTAATGATAAAATACAAGATAATAAAGCTATAAAGGATGTATGATACTTTTTTCCACTATTTTTTGCCTTCTCCTTGTGAAATTACATATTCAAATAAGCAATTTGAGCAAAGTGACGTCATATAACGCAAACAAAAATGAGGCTGTGTGATTGTTTTTTGCCTCTTTACCTTAGCAAGCCTCTTTATCGTATTCTCATGCCATTTTCAATGCATGAGTACACAATAAAGAGGCTAACAGCAATTAAAAGGCAGAAAACAATCACACAGCCTTGTTTTTGTTTGCCTGATACGTTATTTAACAAGACTAAGCAAAAAACACCTTCCTAGAATAATTATATCATTTACTGGAATGTCATTTCGCTCAAATTGCTTATTTGAATATGTAATTTCACAAGGAGAAGGCGAAAATTAGTGGCTCAAAAAAAGTATCATACATCATTCATAGCAGTATTATCTTGTATTTTATCATCAATCATACCAACCCCGGACTTGTGCTTTAATGTCATAAAGACCTTCCAAAACTATTCAATGTACAGGTGCACTGATAAATTCTTTCCCATATTTTTCCAAGATCATTTGTATTAATATTGTTTTTGGCATGTATGCCAGAGTAAGATTACAAAAAAATATTCTTGGCAATAATGTCAAATATAATATTTTCTGGGTTTTCAGATAATAAGCAGCTTTTTGGCTTAGAATTCATATCATGAAAGGAGAGTTGTCCCCTAGAATGAAAAATCTTCAATGTTTGATAAAATGAGAAATAATAATAATGTTGTACTTAGGTAACTTCATACCTATATTGAGTTATGATAACCATAATTTAAAACACACTTACACTTAAATATTTTCTTCTCAGAATTTCGCTGCCCTTTGGCAGCCTCCTCAGTGAGAATTGAGTTTAATGTTAATTTGAGTTCTACTAATGTTCGTTTCTTCTAGGTTCGATAGATGTATAGCGTTGAATCTAAGCCGCCTATCGTGCAGAGCATTCCAATTCCCCAATTCTTCTTTGTGTTTAGTTCTGGGTCCAGTTCTTTAATGAGTACAGCCTCTGTTACCTGTCTCAACATTGCATTGTTACCACAAGACAAAACTATCGTTAACTGTACATTCTGCTTCTCGCTGTTATGTTTTTCTTCTAGTATGTGCTTGTGGAATATGGAGTTTTTATGCTTCATTTCATATTTCATTGAGTGTTCGCTGACTCTTTCTCCAACGCTTCTCGCCATTTCACCTATGTACAGTTCGACATTGTTTATTTGTCCGGTGCACCCTTGGCATTTCATTTGATAAACAACACCTCTGCCGTTACAGTTAATATCTGTGTCTAATTTGCAAAACCTTGCATTTGTTGTTTGCACGTTGTTTTTCAGAAAGGATTTGACTTTGCTAACGTTCTTTTCAATGATTTTCCCGCTCTTTCAACCACATGGATTTTCAGTTAGAATAATATAATGTTGATTTAACAATTTCTTGATATTGCATTATTTATTTTGAACAAAATGTCAGATATAAATTACCCTCACCTTACACCAAAAGTGCTGCCTGTTTGTAAACAGTTTTAAACTTTCTCATAGAAGATTAGATCATGGATGATAAAAAAGAACCAAATGAATTATATTCTTTGAATGAAGATGGAGAACAAAAGGCAGTTTCTGAGAAAGAAGAGAAAGAAAATGAGAAAAACAACAATGTGCAAAGAAGAATTGAAACTGCTGAAACAGAAATGATTCTCTATCCAGTGGCACCAAAAGCAAGGTCACAGGCTGATGATCATGTCGATGTAACAATCAGCCCAGCTTTTCAGACATTAGATCAGGTTTGTCTTTTGCCTTCTCACCTTATATGCATTTAGGTTACGGTAAACGTTTGTAACACAAGATTTAGTTTTCTCTCCCTAAAAGCCAAACTACTTAGTGGCGGAATCCAGTAAACAATACATCATTCAATGCACAAGAATGTGGGGCTCCTATCCAAAGCAAAATAATTGGCAATTATTGTAAAATTATATTTTCCAGGCACATTCATTGCTTAAAAGAGTGTGCAACATTCAAAAGGTATTTTGTACCCTTGCGTTTGAGGTAATAAAATCTGACTTGTACCAGCAGGAAGTACAGATCTTAACCCTATTCGTACTGGGGGGGGGGGGCGTTTTTCGCCCCCCCTAACAGACTTTGCTGCGTTACGCTAAAACGACAAGAGATATAACCACCAGTTTGGTGACTTTTACTCAAATTTCATAGGCAATTAAATTCTTAACATTTCATTGTTCTACCTCTGATCATGTGACCACAGTAATACCATATTTGGAGAGTAGTCAACAAAAAAAACCTTAAAATGTCCGTAGTTTTTGTCTCGTTTGCTTGATCGATCTCAAACATGCACCATTCGATTGCATTTGATGAGTACTTTCATTTGATATATAAATTTTTCATATTTGCTGATGTCAGCAAAATTTAATATCTATGACGTCATTCACATTTATGACGTCATTTACCTAATAAAGAACTGTCAAATATAAATTTTTTTGGTCTAATTTGCTTCGTCTTATTAATATGATTCATTTTGAGTCTATATTTACCAGATAAAAGGGCAGGACTGGCAAAAACCTGCGATTAAAGTAAATGCATGCAAAATTTTGCAAAGTATGTATTTTTAAACTATAACATGTTTCCTACTATTTGAAACAAATTTGGAGAAAATCGGTTGAGTGTTTGATTAAATAGAATTTTTCTGGTTAAGAAGGTATAAATTTGCCAATTTTCGTCAGTTTTTCGGTTGCCTAGCAACGAATCACGTGACTTATTAATTGTCATTGTTATATTTGAATAGCCAATTGTCTAAAGAACAATAGGGATAAGTCTTATCGTTGTATCTTTTGTAGTTTTGGAGAAAAAGAGGGGGGGCGAAAAACGCCCCCTCCCCAGTACAAAATACCTAAAAAATCGCCCAGTACAGATAGGGTTAAAGCTTCTAAATTCTGTCTGGGATTTTTCAAATTCCTCCTCCCCTTAAAACTATACCCTGTCAAAAATTGGCAAATAATTTTTCTGCTCTCCCACAGTTTTATTTGGCTATAAAAGATGGACTAGAGGACATAGAAATATATTGTGACTTTGCATGCTCGAAGTCTGTCTTGGCTGTGTGCAAAGTTTTGAGCCATTCAGAGAAGTCTGTCCTGGCTGTGTGCAAAGTTTTGAGCCAATCAAATGAATCAAAGGGTACAAAATAGCTTTGTTGTACCTGTGCCTAATGGATTTTCAGTCCTTGGAAAAGGGACTTTTTCTCATGCCATTTTATTTGTAAGCATCAAAACCAAACAAGCCACAAAATAGTTTGGAATGCTGAAACAGCTCATCGATGTCAAAACAGAGTAAGTGAAAGCAGATACAGACATTCTGAAATTCCATGAAAACGATTACATTATTCTTTCAATCAAATTGGAAATAAATCGAGAGTTAATTAACTAATTATTTGCACTCAAATCTTGGACCAATTAACTCCAAAGGGAACCACATAAAGTTATCTCGGGGGCTCGTTATTTCGGTTTTAAACTGTACCAGGGTTTCTTTCGTGGTCTTCCATGACAGTTCGTCTTGAGCAAGAATCTTGTTCTTGAAAAAGCTGCTGCAGAAAATGGCTATTATGATGCACCACAACGGCAACGGTGCCCAGAGACCAGGACTTTTGATCAATTTAAAACTTGAAACTGTTTGTCTCGAGGGGTATTTTGCTCCCAAAAATCTCTTACACCTTCGGCAAAGCAGGCAAAGCCCGTTTGTTTTGAAGAAAAATCCATCAAAAATCTTTTTTTTCCGAAAAATCTTGCATGCTGTTTTGAAAGAGTGAAATCCCCCTCGGTTAGTTTAACAATCATTTGATGACTACGTGGTTGTAAACGTTTTGAGTTTGCCGAGGCATTCAAGGCACTAGAAAACCAGAGGAAAACCTGAAAACTTTATACTGTATCTTAGTACAATGATCCCAGCAAGAAATCGTGATAAAGAATTGCTAAAATCAAGGGGGAACACAATCATTCTGTCAGCGTAAATAATTATCTTTCCCATTCTATCTTCATGATCAAGTTTTTAAATTTTAGACAAATGAACAAAACTCGTGAATAATGATACTCGTATTTTCGCTCCGATAGTTTCTTCACGAGTGTAGGCCAACGAATAGTTTTACTAACATAACATCGAAGGGTTTTATTGTGTATCCTTTTCATATAGTGTAGCATGACAACTTGGTAACCATGCAGACAAAGCTAAAATAGAATGTCCAAATTGTTGCAATTTTATTGCTCTATGATACAAAGTTAAAGTTGCTAAATCTCAGAGGACTTCCGCGTGCAGGGAAAAATGTGTGAACAAAAATAAACTAAGGGGGAATCAGCCCCCAGGTCAGACAGGGTTTGAACAACAAGATAAATAGTTAATGGTGTATGATTGTAATTAGTTGCAAATAAATTAGTCTACAAAATACATTGTGATTGTAATTAGTTTCCTTTTGTCTTTATTGTTATTAGCAGATTTTTAATTTATGAGAGTTTTTGGCACGGCCCCCTGAAAATCAGTCATATTTACTAAAGGGGCTACCGTACATGAATAATTTTGAAATGAAATTTTGAAATGAAAATAGAACCCATCCATGTTTAAGGAACATCTGCCAAAAAGGACCGTTGTTTAGAGCATTTTGGGCCCCAAAACCCACCTATATGGGCGGCACATACCTGTACCTTCAACATGCCTTGTACCACCACCCCCTCGGTCCTATGCAACTGTGTAAGACACGAGAAAATTGAATCTACAACCCCTCCACAGCAGCCACACAAACAGGGCTCATTTTTTTAGGACAACTTTTAGTCTTGTAGTATCTTATAAAAAGATGAAGCGATTTATTTCTGATGAAGTGACAGCGAAACGTCATTTGAGTACCGGGTGAGTCAAAAAAAGTTTACCCGTTTGGCGGGCTGTGGAATAATATGTATGCGGCTGATATTCAAAACTGAAATGTTAATCGATCATGCAAAGGCTAACTTAGTTTATTTTGTAAAATTACTCATCCCTAAGACCCAAACATTGGAAAAATGTCTGTAAGGGGCATGCATGTATGGGAACAAAAATTCCACGTTCCATTCTGGTCCATGATTTACTTGCTATTGAAATAAAAGTTCTATTTCTGAAACTGAAAAATTGTAGTGAACTTAAATTTCCATGCCAAATAAATCATGGACCAGAAAGGAACGTGGAATTCTCGATTCCCATACAAACCCTTACAAGCATTTTTCCAATTTTTGGGTCTTGAAGATGAGTGATCTTACCCAACAAAATTTTCTCATCTAAGTTGGCCTTTGACTGGTAGATTAACACTTTAGTTGTTAATATCAGCCACTTACTTTTTATTTCACAGCCCACCAAACTGGTAAATTTTCTTGACTCACCCGATACAATATTTTCGAATTTCTTTATTGCATTTATATAGTTGATAGAAATGAGCTAATGATTTATCATTCTCTTATAAAGAGATTTATTGGTTTTCTTTAGCTGTTTGCCAATGGCCAGATAACAGGTGAGAAAGCTGCAAGGCTGAAGGCAAAATACCAAGATTTGCTGGAATTTTTGAAAACCACGAGGGAATCAGAATCCAGTCTTCTATACGACGCTAAATCGCTAATTCAAGAAGCCCAAAGGCAGCGTCTGGAGTTGGAAAAAGGAGAAGCGTTTCCTGATATAGAGGACAATGAAGTGAAAAGACTTCGAAGTCAGTGGCTGAAGCACAATAATGAAATGTCAGCTGCGGATGAACGCATGTACCAGCTAGAATTTAAGGTTGAAAATTTGAAAGAAGAAAGAAGGTTACTTGAAAGAGAGTATAGTAGAAGGCCAAAGACAGACGAATTAGACAAGCAATTAAAAGATCTCAATACGAACATTGATGATTTGAGAATTGAGATTGCGCAAAGAAGCCACGAAAAAAACAATCTAAAGGATGAGTTGTCTGTAAGGGAGCACCAGATTGAAGTGCTATTGAAAAATATTGAGAAAAAAGATGTTGACCAACAAGATCTCAAGGTTTGTTCGTTACACCTGCTTTTTTAGTGTCCTTACTCGAAACATTTGCCATGACTTAGGCCACATCCACACGTATCCGGATATTTTTGAAAACTTTTTTTATCCGTTAAAAAATATCCGTGTCCACACGAGGACCGTGTTCGAAAATATTCCCGTCCACACAAAAGCACTGCAACATTAAAAAACGACCAATATCGGCTATAAGCATGCGTAGATTAACAAAACGCCCTTGCGTGATCCCCAAATACCCTAGTGCATGCTCTGATATGTAGTGAATCGATGCTGTGACGTCAGCGTTTTTGAAAAGCTCCGTTTTCACCCGTCTACACGAGAAGAAAAAAATGGCGTTTTCAAAAAGATCCATTGGAGAGCATTTTCGAAAGCTTCGTTTTAGGTGACCGAAGACGCTGTCTCCGTGTGGACGCGAACCCAAAACGGATAAAAAAGGTGCATTTTCAAAAATATCCGGATACGTGTGGACTGGGCCTTAGCTATATCGAGTGGCCGCTATATATAGGCTACAGAACACACCTTTTGGGTCCTTACTTGAAACTTTTGCTTTTGCGAGTGACCGCCATGCTAATGAAAATGCATACGCACCCATTGTTTCTTTAAACAGACCCTTTAAAGGCTCGAGAACGGGCTTAAATTGAAACTTCGTTAACATTATTCTCTATTTAAAGTACAATTTAAATTGTTTTGTTTGTTTGTTTGTTTGTTTGTTTGTCTGCTTCTAGCTGAACATGGCTATTCTTGAAGAACAATTTTCAATCATTCCATGAGTAATTTAGGTTTAATCTAGAGTGATTATTTTCTTTCAGGCACATTGTCCAAAATGTTTGCTTTCAATCTATAAGTTGTTCGTCTCTTTGTAAAATGAACTTGATTTAAAACATTTAATATGTTGAATTCAGGTAATGTTTCTGTCCTTGCCCTTTAAGTTCTGCATGGTGATAGATTGCATTTTATTTCGTTCTCAGGATCAGTTATTGAAGATACATTCAGAGCCAGCACACTTGTCAAAACAGTCAGACTTGATAATGAGACACCAAAGGTTTGTAACCTATCTCACTTATGCTTTGCTCTTCAACGGTCTTTCCGGGTAAGTCAGAAAAAATATTTGGATATTTGCATTTCATAAAATCATGAAATGTCACTATGGTTTTTCTTGAGGAAACGGACACTTTCTTCATAATTCTTCAAGAGAAGAATTTCGTTAAATTTCTATGCAGAAAGTATAGCAGAATATTGGAATTTTTTGCTGTGTTGAAAACCTGTACACCTTAAACAGTTTAGCAGATTCAAGTAGACTGGTAACACATAGCTATCAACTTAGATGAGAATATTTAGTTTGTCAAAATGACAACATGACAAAGCGGATCAAAGTTCACGTTTTCAGAGCTTGGCGATGGAGAAAAAAACTGTAACTACAACAAATATAGTTTCTGTTAACCAACAAGTAGAAATATTACATTGATATTTGTTAAAATACTGTTTGGTGATCGCAGCGACACTGACAGAAGACCAAAACTGATGGAACAATTTGTCCACTGTCTGTGTTTGCAAAATTATTAGTCCTACCGAAAGTCATAAATATAATGTCTGTTTCAAATCAGACGTCACGTGAGATTTGCGATAACGCCAAATTACTCATGCAAAACATTTAAATTGTTGCTGTTCGTGGAGATTTGCACACGACATCAAGTTCGAGACAGACATTAGTTGCCCCCCTCTACCATGACATGGAAAACATTGATACTTTTTCTTACCCACTTTTTGTAATCTTTTTGTCAGGGATTACGTAGAGAAGCGAGACCACCTTACACAACAGATTAACGACTTCAACAGTGAGGTAATTTCCTGTTTCTTTTACTGCCAGTGTTGCAATATGACAAAAAGCAGGACTACGGGCGAGTAAACAAGATCTAGGCCTGGGTTACACGATACCGTATTGCTTTTCGCATCGGATTGGTTTCAACTTATCTTCATCAAAATCGCACGCAGTTACACAACGCCGGATTGCCATGAACCCATTTTTGGTTGCAGTTACACGACACCGACTCACCCTCCACTGCGAAGTCTAAATTTATCGTCTTCGACAACTGCGAAGCCGAAATGGAGTGGGGCCACATCGGACTGTAGATCAGGGCCATCGAGAGCTAGCTTGGGCCCTGGAGTGATTCATAGGATCGGGCCTCAGAGGGAGGGGGGAATGGGCGCCAGGAAAATTTTCCAAGACCACGCCCTTCAGACTCTCGGAGAATGAAGGAAACGCCCATTTTAAGAAAACTAGTTTGAACAATTTTTTAGGAAACTGTTTTCTTATGACTATGTTTAAAAAAGATAAATGGCTATAAAAAGTTGATGTAAAGAGATTTTACAGCAATAACTAATTTTTGTGGAACGCTATTTTTAAGGGGGCCCGGGCCCCGGACCTTTTACCCTCCCCCTAACCCCCTATCGACGGTCCTGCTGTATATACCTTTTTGCCACTCCTTGTAAATCTTTAGCAATTCATAGCTTTGGGATCTCATTCCTTTTATGTGCTCTAACTTTAGATAAAGAAGGTCGGAGAGAAAAAATCCATGTATCTCACTGAAAAAGATCAATTATCGAAGGCGCTCGATGAGCAAAGAAACATTTACGAAGAAAAGGTGAGTTGCCACTTTCGATACACGTTTATTTTTAGTTTGTAAGGAGCTGGCTGTAAGAAATTAGAATTTGTTGCACGTGACCTCCTTCGTTTACACACGACCCCATATAAAGCAGTCTCTGTAGAGTGACAGGGCCAGCACTTGTTCCAAATCTTTTAAACGATGTAGAAAGGTGGATGCGAAGTTCTATGACATATTTCTTCGAAGTGAATGGCTTTACAGAAGGGCAAAGAAACTTTAGCCGTTGAACTTCTGAAATCTTCAATATTTTCAGAATTACAGTGTTTATCACTGGTGTTTATCTCCTTTTTTAAGAATTTAAGAAAAAATTTGAAAAAAAGCTTAAAGCCATCATGATTTCTAAACTTTTTGACGAAACATGTAATGATTTTCATGACAGCCATAGCTTATTATGAATGTTGACAATATGGTATCAAGAAAAGTCTGTCACTCTTCTGGTTTCTCGATTTAGAAAGTTGATGACGTCACATCCTCAAATTAGTTAACATAATGAAATACGTTGTTATTTCGAAAATATTCATGATTTCTGAAAAGCCCAACGGTAGAATGATAGATAAGTAGCTAAAGTTTCTTTCGAGCCATTCAATCAAAAGAAATAGGTCACAGAATTTAACACCCACCTTTTACACCGTTTTAAAGATTTGGAACGTATGCTGACTGGGCAATCGTAGCAAAATGATTAAACGATTCTGGCCTAAATTGTAGCTTGAATAGGGGTTGTTTTAATGTATTTGCTTTGTTTCATAGGAGAGGGAAGTTGATCTCTTGGTGAAAGAATGTGATTTTGCCAAAGAGCAACAAGCAGAGCTTTTAGGTGACAGGTAAAAATGAATGTTAAACTTTAATGGCAATTTACGAAAATCTTGCTGATTTTGAGATTATCGCTTATCAATTTGAGAACCCATTGGAACGTGAAATGTTGTTGAGGTCAGTTCATTTCAGTTTGCAATTCTACTGCATACATATGCCCTTAAAATAATTACAATATAGTACTTCAAAACAAAAAGTTACAAGGAATTACAAAATAACAACTTAACAAAATTTTTAAGGGATTTCGTATGCATGGGATTTCTTAAAGGAGGAGCTCTCTCGATAGGTAAGCTAATGGAGGAGAGAGCAACCCCTTGGTTAAAAACAAAATTTTGGAGTTTGCTTGATGATAAAGATTTCATGGAGCAAAAAATGTCATCAATTTCATATTTTACGTATGACTGTTAATGTTGGCTGGTTGTTTGAAGGTTTAGGACTGGTAGTTAATGGCAAACAAATCGAGCTTAAGTAGTTGATGCCGGAAACTCATTACTGTTGAAACTTGTTTTATGCCATGCAAAATGCTGTTCCTGTTAGGTTTCTAATAGACTTCAGGCCATATTGCAAAGTGTTTTAGCGTGTCAGAAGAATGTCACCCATTACGTGCTTGCCATGTATTATGTTGATAAGCTTGTGAAAGCATATTAAAAACAAATGAAAACGAGATAGCGAACTTATTAACAGATTCATAAACGAATATCAGCAGTTTCATTTCAATAGATGCTGCAGCTTGAGAAATTGGAGAGTGAGAAATATAGGATTACAAGGTGCATAAAGATTTTCAAAGGCAATAGCCCGTACAAGTTTTTTCTAAAGGATGAATATTGGTTTGATGTTAGCACCATAAGCAGGTCCCCAAACAACAATTCCATATTGAAGAAAAGAAGCAAATGAATAGTGTGATGTAACGTTTTTATAAGAATAGAAGTTTCATGAATAGAAAGAAATACCAGATGCCTTGACTGTGCCATACAATGGATCTCAATTATCAGGCACATGCATTGCTTTGTATAAAGATTCACCTTTGGTTGTGATACGCATGCTCTGATCTACATTATCTTTTCACTTTAGGACGAGTCTTGATTTGAATTTGAAACACAGCCTGCTTGACAAGAAAAACGAACATGATATTCATGCGAGAAAGCAAAGAGAAAAAGACCGCAATTTAAAGTAAGTGTATTTGACGAGAATGCTACAGTAAAGTCCCTGCATATAACAAACTCAAAGTTTTATGTCAGGATGTTTGGTTTCTTATATGTAATAACATATCTTAAAAGTGGCTGGCATATTTCTTACATTTCCAATTAAGAAGCTTTTCTTTCATGTTGGATACTTCCCTCCATAAGCGTATTGGAAGATAAAATGTGGGGGAGCTGTCCGGTAAAGAGTCCATAGTTTGCCAAAGTTTTTGTCTGACTTATAGCAGATTTTGCCCGAAAAGAGCTGCTGTTTGTAAATTTTTCCAATCCTGGAGGGCTGCCGGCCTCCCAGCCCTCTTGCACTCTACGCTTATGCTTTCCTCTGTCAAATTGTATCTTCAAGTATGGAAAATGATTTAGGATATCCCATTCTTATGAAGGTCTACAGAATTAAAGGTCTGAAGATCCAAATTATTACTTCTCATTTCTTGGTTTGCATATCCAATATGAAAGGTCGGAAAGCAATTTTAACATCCAATCCAGTGACAATTATTTCATTATTTTAACCATAAGGAATAAAATAAGGATCTCCTGCCAAATTCATTTCGTTCTTGACAAAATACACTAAATAGAATTTAAAGATCCGTGGAATTTTAAAATTCTGGTTATTTTTAAAAAACTTTGACCATTTTTTGGGATACCTGGAACTTTAAAGGCAATCTGTCTCATTCATGATTGGCTGAAGATTGTATAGGGGGATTAAAGATTTGTGTGGCAGGATTAACAGAAAAGAATTGAAAAAGAGATCGTTTCGAATTTAACTTAATTTTTATAATGCGAAAAATTCTAAGAGTTTGGGCCCCAGCTCCATTCCTTTGCCTAAGCTTTGTTCTCTTTGTTCTCTAAACCAATCAGCTGTCTGGCAGAGTTCTTTTAAAGAAGAAGCCTCTTCACTTCATTTATAGGACTTTGAAGAAAGCTGACCTTCAACTGAAAATAGCCTTAGATGGTTTAGCACACATTAAATCAATTTACGACAAAACAAAAAGTCAAGTGGATTCATTGCCTAAGGATGATGGAAGTCTATTTGATAAAAGGAAAGAATTGCAAAGGGAAGTTGACATTGTAAGGCATAACCTGGCGAAACAGGTAAGACAATCATTCTTTGCAGGGCCCCTTTTTACATACTAGCGGTGTGTACTGGGTGGGCAGGTGCTCCCTAGCTTTTTCAAATAATAGGTCTATTGTCCCTTTTAATCAAGGGAACAGCTGTTTGCTCCCTGAGTACTGGTCCTTTAAAAGAGACTCTGATTCTTTGAGTTGAGTGCACTTGAAACAGCCACGAAGCAATGGTAACGCTTGGAGTTTCTTCTCTTTATTCAATTTTTGGATTATTTTTCAGCTTCTTGGAAGATACTTTTTTATCGATAGATTTAACCTTTTCGAGAGTTTCTCGAGTTACTAGTTAGGGAAATTGACAAAATAAGGAAAATAGTTTGGATCCAAATTGACTTTTGAATGATTCGTTTGAATCTGCATGCTTGGCATGTGCCATCCGTTCGTTGGCTGTTGTTGTCGCCATGTTCATAGCCCATGAAAATGACGACAACAAAAAGGTAGCACGTGGGAAGCATGCTAGTTGAAAAAGACCCTTTCTTCATGCGAAAGACTGATAGTTGCTATTTTGTAGCTATTCATGTAGAGAAGGTGTTGTGGCGCAATGGTGTAATCCTCTGACTTTGCAGCCAGAAAGATCAGGCAGACAGGGCTCGGTCCCAGGTAGATCCCTGCCACTTCAGCGTCATGACAAGGGCTTGCAGAATCGATTAGGTCTTCTGCACGTCTGCTATCCCAGCACTTGGCGCTAAAAACTGCAACTGCACCTTCACCTACAACGCAGAACTTTTCGTTGGGACGCCCGGTTTTCCAGTGATATGGATGGATTAGAATACCGGGTGAGCCAGAAAATAGTTCCCACTTTCGAAAATTCGTAGCACCACAAGTACTTCATGGATTTGAATGATTCAAATTGTAGTTAAAAGCCAAAAGATTGAAGTATTTTTGCGATTTTTCTCGTCTTCTTACGAGCATTGCAAATATAGGTAAATTCAACTTTACAAAAATTTCATTGCTGCAAAATGACTGAAAAGGGCCCAAAACACTTGATCAAATCGTAGGACTCTCCTAACACAGAACAATTCGCACAGGGGTTTTACCTATCTCAATCGTTATAAGACATAGATTTTCAAACGGATACTGAAGATTTCCAATCCCATGGCGATAGATGTGCAGACGATATCTCTCACTCATGAGAAATTGCATTTTCTTTGTTGTTCTGGGCGAGATGTCCTTTATGATTTGATCAAGCAGTTTAGGCCTTTTTCAATCATTTTGCAACCATCAAGTTTTTGTAAACTTGAATTTACCAATTGCTATGAATTTTCAAATGTGGGAACTTTTTTTCTGGCTCACCCGGTATATGATTTTGTTTTGTTCTAGAATGGTCTTACTGCATATGAGCGGCAATGTGTTGATCAGGGAATCCACGAAGAAGAACAGCTGTTAGCTGAGCAAGGGCAGTTGCGCATTGATGTTGTTGACCTAACGAGACTTGCTCAAATCAAAGCAGATGAACGTGAACAAAAAGCTCGCGATTATTTAAAAGCTGACTTAAGATATCAAAAAGCGTTGGAGGATCTGAGAACAAAGGAACTTACAATTCAGGACAGTGCAAAGAAGTATATTGAAGTTCAGCATAGGTAGGGATATCATTTTGCTTTCTTTACTGATAAATTAGGGAATTTGTTGGGGAGACAACATACGGTTTGTCCGAGGAAACGTATGTGTCCCCCGTGCAGTAGGTTAATGCGCATGCGCAGTAGCGTTTTGGGTTGGAACTCTGACGGGCGCATGAGCATTAACCTACTGCACGGGTGGACGGGGGGACACGTAAGCTCCCTCGGCCAAACCGTATCTCATCTCCCCAACAAGAATAGGGCGGGGGGGGGGGAACTTGAGTGCCCTTGGCTTGGTACACGTATTTTTTGTAGGAAACCTTTGATAAGAAATTCAACTCTCATATCGCCAAAAGATAGAGAATGTCCAGTGCTGGGAAAATATAACTTCAGAAGCTATTTATTTTGATAAAGTTTCTAAAGTTTTCCCGACTCATTCGGTATACCATCAGCGACCCCGGGAGGGTAAATTTGTTGGTCAAAACTACAGAGTGAAACAGCAAAATTTCAAAAATATGCTGTAGCCAATGTAGACGGCTCAACTTTAATCTTCATCAGTATATGTTCCTACAATAACTGTAGCGCCTACCTATGAACCTGTAGTATTGTGTAATATACCATCAGGGATGCCTGACGGGCATATTCTTGAGGGAGAGGAGTAGGGGTAAACAGCAAATTGAACAGCAAAATAATGGGACAATATTGAAAAACGGCCGTTGTAGAGAGGGCCCCCCTAGCGCCTCTCCTTAATTGGTTGTCCTTCAAGATCTCTACAACGACATGCCGATTTTCCGTTGCAGATTGCAGGATTTTGCAAAACGATACGATATAATAAAGAATGAGAGGAACAAATGCGTCAACTTGATTCAAACCAGCACTCAGGTAAGTCGTATTTTAATGATATGTCAAAGTAATACCTTCCGTAATCATGTTAATCGTACTGAGAAAGCTTGCTATCGTCTTGTGAAAACGTTTCATTGAGGATCTTATAATATTTTACAAGTGCGTTTCATTTGAACTCTTGCGTGGCATGCAATAGAGACAGCAATCCTCAATTCCTGAACAAAGCTACTTTTTGTTTCCTTTCGTGCTGTAAAAAATTCATTTCTGGTTGCTTTTTGGCTCCTTGGTATTGGCCTACCTTTTTGTCTCTCATTCGTTGGCCCATGCATTTAAATTTACTTCTATTTCATTTTCTCTGTGATTTACATTAATGGGGCTGGAAACTTGATGCTGTGCAGCAATCATTGCCCATGCGTTGAGTTGGTCATTGTGAAAAAGTATGACCTACTAGGGCGAGGGAAGCAAAGTTCCCTTTCTGAGGATCTCCAAAGTGTAGGCTCAAGTTCTATGCAAAGATTTGTGATGTATTTCTTAGAATTAAATGGCATCAAATAAACTTCAGCTACTTTCCAATGTTCTACCGTTGGACTTTTCAGAAATCTTCAACATTTTCAGAATTAAAGGGTTTTTCTTCATTGTTCACGAGTTCAAGAAAGATTTCGAGAAAAACTGGAAACCATCGTAATTTCTAAGCCTTTTGAGGAAACGTAAAATAATTTTCAAAACCATATTATATGAATGTATACACTGTGGTATGAAGCACAAGTCTTTCAGTCTTCTGGTATTTGGAAATTTGATTACGTCACATCCTCACATGAGTTGAAATATAAAATAGGCTGTAATTTCGAAAACTAAGATTTCTGAAAAGTCCAACGGTAAGCTTCTAGCGAAGTAGCCAATGTTTCTTTGAAGCAATTCTTTTCAAAGAAATAGGTCATGGAATTTTACACCAACCTTTGCAAAGAATTAAAACCCATGCTAGCCTCCAAAGAGCCACAAAATGTGTTGTTTGGCACACCCCATAGTTCACATTATCCCCCTTCTTTTTCCAGAGAGCTGCTGAGATGAAAGAAAAAATCAAGATTCTGCAAAATGAAATCGAAATATTACGAACAGCAGCGGCTGCTAGAGAAAGGTTTGTTCATGATTTTTAATGTCTAGATATTCTAGCAGAATAAACACCGAGATGTGATTTAAAAGTATGTCAGTAAATACCGTCAACGAATAGATCACACCAGCAGCCCCATTTGGCTGACAGGCCTATTCTGTGTATTGATTGAGCTGTGCTTGTCTGTAAACCTTGATATCTCGAATTCTCTTCGGGTCGGAAATAGCGTAGCCTGCGTGAAGCCTCAAAATAGCGGGGTTCGACTGTATCTGAAAGAAAGAGCCATCTCGACCTAAAACGGCAAAAGTGTAACATGTGAAGTTTTTAATGATGGTCCAGAATAGAATAGCATGTGTTCAAATTTCGCGAAGATTCAATGCTAACCATGATCCATTGTGACCCCAAAGTCGACTTTCGTATGATCTGAAAGTCATCTCTGGCCTAGGTAATTTTTGTTTTGTTTTCATTCGGCGCACAAAGGATTGTGGCTAGCAATGGGCTTTTATTGTGTCGTTTGTCAAACCTTTGCGTCTTAATTATGCTTTGACTTGGAATCCAGTGAACAATGTATAGTTTCCACACCAGTATATGCTGCCCTAGGTCCCATACCAATCCATCTGGCGCTCTGGGTAGTAATGGCTCGTTAGTATTTTTCTGATAATTGATAGCTGGATATCATTTTCTAGTTATTTAGAAATGTGAGCCAATTTTCTTGTTACACAATCGATGCCACGCAAATGATTGTGCTGAAAATTGTTGCCAATGCCTTACACATGCTCGCTCAGACTATCGTTGAATGTTTCGCATTTGCGTCTACAGGCACCTTCAAAAGGCAAAATTAAAGCATGCAAGTGCTGTAGTGATCAGGGATAGTCTTCGCAATGAAGTCAGCAAACAACAACTGACTGCTGAGGAACTGAAAGAGAAGAGAGAACAACAGGTAATGCATTTGTAGTGGAATTCATTACCCTTTTACATCATCCTCTCAGTCATAATCTAGATTTATCTCGAGTCTTTTTGTAAATTTCCTTTGAAAAATTCCATGCCGATCATGGTCGCCGAATATTTTCCTCGTTTAAACCCCCGTCGAACCAAATCTTCACTGTCCAATCAGATTGCATGGATTTCGATGGGGCCAATAGCAATTGCAAAATTTTGCTCAATTTTTCTTACTTTCATTTACATCGCATAACACAACGTTACTTGAAATTTCCGGAGATTTTTGAAGAAATCTATCCAATTGATGTTGGCTTATAAACGTGTTCAACGAACATTTGAAATATCTCAAGGTTTTTCCAGGAATGGCAGTATCCTAGATTTGACATCTATTTCACTTTTGAAGCTAATCGGTCAGATTTTTCTGGCATGAATTTATAAGTTGTTTGTGTCCAGATATTGCCAAATTTAATGTATATTCCAAAACTTTTGGGAAAAGACAAAAAATTTTCGCTGATCGAGAAGGCCAATGTACATAGAACTCGTCTCATTTATTCCTTTATTTCCCTAAGTACAATCTGAGCGGAGGCCATACTATCACAAACAAGTCAGTTATATTTTGTTTTCCCATGGTAGGAAAGTGCAGTTTGCAACTAAAAAGAAAGCTAACTAAACACATTGGCATAGGCTGAGGATGTCGAAGTTAAATTTGTTTTACAAGCGTCCTATGCCCGCAGCAATGGCTTCGGACCTGTACATCTGAGGAAAAACGCCTCACCTGCCAGACTTGGGGCTGAAAGACGAGATTCAGCCTTGCTACAGAATCCTTGGTACTTCTCATTTCGCGTTTATATGACGAACGCTACTGCAGATCCTACCTCATGGAACCTCACCAAGGGAGATGAAATCTTTCCGTATAAACGAAACACCACTGGTATAGTGAGGTCAATTGGTTTATTCATCAATTTACCTTGCAGTACCAGTGGTGTTTCATTCGTTGATGGTTAGTGGTTGATTTTCATTGGCATTATTGTTATTTTCTGTAATTATTGTTGATTGATTCGTTCGCATTGCATGGAAGCGAGACTTTCGTCCATCTCTCCTCTCAGCTCTCGGGCTGAAGGTAAGGTGAAAGTATCTTATGAACAGTGGCAGAAATTCACCTCTCCTGTCAGCCTGGGCATGGTAGGTGATGTGCCTTCCCTCATATACACCGGCCCTAAGTTTAACATTGTTTTATCCTGTCTCAAAACACTTTTTTAGCGATTGGCGATTGCAAAATTAAATGATATGATAAGCAAAGCAGAAGAAAACATGGTAGAATTAAGAAGACAATACGAGTCTGCTGTCCATGAACGTAATAGCAGGTAACAATCTTTATAATTTTCTTATACACACTTGTCAACTGATTGGGATTGGAAATTTTAAACTTTTTCTGTTTAACCCGAAAGTGGCCATTTTGAATTAAAGAAATAGAGAGTCAGTGTTTTTTCATATTCCATTAGAAATTAGACAATACAGATTACGGATTACTCTTCCTACAAACTACTTTACAATACTACCAGGACGATACAATCAGCAGCAAAAGACTATAGCTACCCCATGGCATTATATTAAAACGTTAAACTACATACAGTTACATGAATGTTACATACGATCAAAAAAGAAAAGAGATCAATACTGTACTGGAGTCTGTCGATGTCACGAGCAAAACTCTTTTGATTATTTGTAGAGACAACTAAAGTACTTTCTATGTTGAGCCTCCCCCCATTTGCCAAACTTTCTCAAAGTTTTTTTTCAACTGTAGGATCAGACGCGAACACTTAAGCCTTAAGGCTGGATTAGATAGAAGTTGAAGTCTCAGCCTCCAGCAATCCTCTACTCCCTCCATTACCGAACAAGGCATCGATTCTTATTGTTCGATGTTTCTTGCAGTTTCTCGCACTGCTCTTATTTTTAATTTCCCTGTTTACCAAATCCTATCATGTCAATATTTCCATTAATTCTTATTTAGGGGAATACAGCTGATTGAAAGGAATGAAGAAGTATGTGTCTTTTATGAGAAAGTAAACGTGCAAGGTGGGTCCCTATAGAAATTCGTTAATACAAGCTTCATGATTCATGTTGCCTTACGCAACTGATAAGATTGCTACATTAAAGGCATTGAGTCATGATAAATAGACCTGCTTTGCCGTGTTTCATGTGACCCAGTTGACAAAGATCAATTATCACTTCTTACAAACTAAAATAACCTGGCTGTTTCACATTACATCTCATGTGATCAGTTTTATTTCACACGAACGTTACCCAGTCAGAGGCTAGACTTATGACTCTTCGTCCCTTCTTTCCCTGTGTTCTTTGATTTGCTGTTATCGCTTGCTCAATAGGGACTCATACCAATACTCTTATAAAAAAGTGGGCCCCCCGTTTCAAAAAGGCCAAAATTAGCGGGAGTTCTGGTACACTCAACAAAATCGCTTCAAAGTCTGGTTTAAAGAGCTTCAACATTGAAAAGCAAACTTTTAGTACAAAGAATAATGTTTTCCTGACCTACTAATTACAAAATACATACCTTTCATACGAAAACGAGGCTGTGTGATTGTTTTTTGCCTCAATCGCTGCTAGCCTCTTTATCCATTACTCATACATTGAAAATGGCATGAGAACACGATAATGAGGCTTGCTACAATAAAGAGGCGAGAAAACAATCGCACAGCTTCGTTTTCGTTTGCGCGATATGACGTCACTTCGCTCAAATTGCTTATTTGAATACGTAATTTCACAAGGAGAAGGCGACAAATAGTGGAAAAAAGTATCATACATCATTCATAGCAGTATTATCTTGTATTTTATCATCAATCATACCTACCCCGGACTTGTCCTTTAAGTCCGAAACTTTTAGCCTTATAAGCTCTAGGCTATGTACTGTTTTAAAGTTACATTGTGTATTTAATTGGTAGAAGATTGAAATAAGATTTCTTAGGGCACGTTAAGATTGGTCGCTTTTTCCAACGATTGCAAATAAGAGAGCAATAATGTTATATCGTAGACGACAGATCGAATTGTTTCTGTGTTGCTTGATCTGTTTTATCATAGTCAATGGTTTTATACCACTTTCTCGTTCCTTCATAGATTCAATGATACGAAATGGTGACATGGAAATGAAGAACAGAGAAGAAGAAATAAGGTTTATGAAAATGGAGGTAATTATTCTTAGTACGATTGTTTGCAACTTGGCTCCATTAAGAAAACGAAGAACTGAAGGTGAATTAAGAAGCGTCATTAGATATGTTCTAAATTGTATGTCGCTCTCTTGCATACAAAGCCCCAGTCTGTGCCAGGACTAAAGCGCCTTCTGCGTAATGATTAGCAAGAAAACAGAGCATTCAGTCAATCTGATGATTTTGATTTGACTTGAGACCCCAGATCGGAGGAAAACGAAGAACAAGCAAAACAACAGCCTCGGAAGGATGAAACTTCAACCGGGAGGACCTTATATGGACAATAGTTAACTTTAATTTAACTCTTCTGCTATAAATACAGGTTGACTTGTTAGATTTATTCAGTTGCTCTGAAGATGCCCTAGTAGTGGGCGAAACGTCAGCACTGGAAAAGAAAAAGCGCAAAAGACCACACAGATGCCTGTTTCTTTGAGTAGTTAGGCCCTCTTCTAACCGTACACTATATCTGATGATTTTGATAAATACAGGTAACAAAACATGTGGGAAACGACGAGGCAAAGATCTTCACTTTTGCAGTAAATTGGCATGGCAAGTCAATTTTGTGTTTCGGCGTCCCAAACAAGCTTTATGTTGTAAACTTTGCTCGATTTGCAAACAAAATGCTGTTATTGTTTTCCAGATCTCAGCCTCTCCACGGAGCAATGTTGACAGCTTTATTTTGAATAAAATATTTATCCACCTCACATGTTATTCGAGACTATTTACTTAACTGTGAGCGTAGCAATCTACCTCTCTGGAGGAGCGATTTGCTTTGCTTGCAGTACTCCATCAGACATCAGAGAGATCGACGCCTACCCTTGCAGTTAAGGTAGTAGTCTCAAATAAATTAAGGTGGTAATATTCGATAAATATTTCAAGTAGAGATTTCCACATTGCTCCATGGTCGCTCTTTGAAGTTTAATTCCAAAATACAACAATGACACAATATTTTGCAAATAAATAAACTTAATGTTTCTCTTTGAAGCTCAATGTCACTCAATGTCTGGGCAATGTTCAATGGTCATATTGTAGAGTTTCTTGTGCATTACATGTTATCTTACACCTTTTGTAGTCGGCTGACTTGAGAAGATCAAACAACTTGATGAACAGAACAGTGCCTCAGAAAAGATCATTAGATGATGAACTGGTTACATTACAGCTTCAGGTAATATTTTATCAGACTCATTAGATATTTTAGTGACAGAGCGGAAATTGCTTCGAGCGGCAGTATTGAAGTTGCAATTTACCCTTTACTTTTCATCCAATGCGCCATGATCTCTATATCGCCTTATCCCACTGGCATAGGACCTCTCGTGTTTGCCATCGCTAGCACACCTATTTGGGACGCCAAATATTTGACGAAAACTGTAGTAAAATAGTGTTATAAGAATAATTTATAGTTTTGTTTATAATCTTATTTATCTCATTCCAGATTGAATATAACCTTGGTTCAACGTTTTAAATGTCATCTTTATCAGTGTCGAAATGTGTATCTAATAGGCCAGGAAACAATAAAACAACATCACTTGTTTTCTGTTTTCATACCGTGTGCGCCAAAATAAACTATGCACGTTTGGCAGGCCACAATAAATCGTACACTGGACCTATTTTGAAGATTTATGACTTAATCGTCAGCAGAAAGCCTGAATTATATTCTAGGACTTTTTTGTAAATTTTCCGTTGTCAATTTTTAAAGCTAGAAGCGAGTTTCCTAAAACGTTCGTTTTCGAAAACATTGAAAAAGATTAAAAAACATCGATCAAATTTTAAAAGATTCAACATGAATGAACAAAGAGAAACGTCTTTAGGAGAATTTGGGGGTTTAGTACGAATTCTCGTACAGCAGATTACAATTGGTAGATTTCTAAATCGCAAATCACCACGAACAAGTTCTCTCTTTGCCCATTCATGTCGATTCTTTGGAAACTTTGATCGAGGTTTTTTATCGTTTTCAGTGTTTTTCGAAAACTAAAATCTTAGGAAACTCGCTTCTAGCTCTAAAAATTGAAAATGAAAAAATTTGCAAAAATCCCAGTATCTAATTCAGGCTTTGTGCTAACGATTAAGTCTTAAATCTTCAAAATCGGACCTGTGTACGATTTATTGTGGCCTGCCAAACGCGCATAGTTTATTTTGGCGCACCCGGTAGAAGTGAACATAAGATATAAACATTAATTGAGTGACCATGGCTAAGCAGTTATGACAATCAACTTCTACTTCAATCCCTAACTTCTAGAGTTATAAACTCAGGATCATGTGTTGAAAAGAACACGTAAGTGGGAGGTGTGGCTGGCATGTGACCGGCCGGGAAGGGAACTTGGCCCTACCATTTACACAGAGGAACCATATCTTTTCAACAATCAGTAACTGTAGAGTTTATCAGTAATGTTATATTTTTGAAGCCTTTTTACTATTGATACGCCGTCCATAGAGAACTGACTATTGGATTATCTTTATCAATCTCAAATTTCCTCCTAGCTCTTAGAATGCCAGGAGTACTTGCTGGATCTTGAAAAATCTTTGGAGAATCCCAGTAAGAGCGATCGAGTTAGACTGCTTGGTGGAAAAGATCCAAGTCAAGAGGAACTTCAACAGAAAATAGAACAGGTGAAAAATCTTTGGAGAATCCCAGTAAGAGCGATCGAGTTAGACTGCTTGGTGGAAAAGATCCAAGTCAAGAGGAACTTCAACAGAAAATAGAACAGGTGAGGTGAATTTCTATCGTCAAATGAGATGTACATTACGATTCTTGATTTGATTTCATATATTTAAGGAGGGTAGCTCTTAAGAAAATGCTCATTTTCAAGAGCCCTCTTTCTAAAATGCAATACAATAATGCCAATACTGCGTGTCCCAAAAATGGTATCCCGTTTAGAAATTCACTGAAACTCGGTTTTCAGAAATCATAAAATGATAACATTTGTTTTGTGCTCATTTGTCAATAGTCTAAATATATTTAAAGGTTACAAAATGTCACAAAATGCTGTATGTGTCTTTACTGGTTAAAACAGTGCTCAATGCCATGAAGACAGAGCGAATTATAACAGGATTGTTCTTTAAAGGTTATAAAATGTTCTTTAAGGTTATTTAAAGGTTATAAAATGTTTGTTTCTGAGCCGTACTCTTCAAGCAACATCGTAATCTTGCCATGCGTTTGAGGTTTGTCATTATTCTTCAATTCTGCGATGATAGTTTTCGTTTCTCTCTGAGATTTATGACCAAACTAGAAGCTTATTATACAAAGCGAAATTAATCTGGTAATCATCAGTGCTTTTTGCAGTTTGCTCCAAAACCAACACGTCTACAAAAAGATTGTTTGTGCTCCAAAACGAGGCAGTCTAAAAAGAGCTAAGTTTGCTAATTTGAAAACCAATCACAAGATCAGCTAGATATGTGATATAATTTGGTCTTTGAGACTTTGATCTACTTTTCAATAAAAGAAATTAAAATACTGATTGGCCATACAATCAAATTTTTGTGATTTCTTAAACATGAATACCTTTTTGGGACACCTGGTTTATAAAGAACAAAACCTAATTGCAATAGATGGACAAGTCTAAGGCTAAAATGCTTAAAGTCTATTTACAGATCAGGATAAACGGTTAGAAAATGTCCGCACATTTTTGGCCCGAAGCTTCTTTCTGAAAAAACTTTTGGATGTTAATGTTAACGAGGGGTCACACTCTTGAGCGGTACCCTCACTCACAGAACATTTTTTGCCCTCGCTTGATCAGATATTCTTTCTGACGTTTACAGTTACTTTCTTTATATATCATGCTTAAATGTTTATTATGTTTTTACAATTCATCCTAATCGTTGATCCGGATTTTGCGTTAAATTGTTTACAGTTGGAGAAGAGATTAGCAGAGAAAGAAGAAAAAATGCTAGAGAAAGAATTAATTCATGAAGAAGTCACGAGATTGTTGGACAGAACGAAGAAAAAAGCAGAAACTGGGAAAGATGATACGTTAAAACTCGCAAAGAAGGTAATTTAATTTGACACGAGGAAATACTCTTTCAGTCTCTGTCTCTTCGTGTTTTTGCAACTGATTAGATTGCGTAAAAGCAGGGGCGTCGCCAGCCTTTTAAAAATGGGATGAACTTAGTTAGAACTTTATGTCCTGAAAGGTATACCCAGCCTTTTTTACACCGTTTTTGCTGATGAAAAATACTACCCTAAAGTAAAACTGGGATGAACGTGTCCACCCCATGGCGACGCCTTTGCATAAAAAGCGATGAAATTGCCTGTATTTTATGTGTGGATTAAGCGCGTTCACCTACCTTCAGTTTGAATCATCTGCCTGCAAAAACAATGTCTGGTAATCATAGTAAATAATCAAATTCCTCTGTTTATACCCCTATTTGCAAAAGACAGTTTTTGTTTTTCATCTCATTTGCTCTTCGTATCTTGCATCTAGTTTTCAAATTCTAAATTTGGGTACTCAGTGTGCAGCGCCTACAATCGGTTGTGAAAGTTTACGAGGGGAGTGGTTTCGTGGAGGAGTGATACGGCTGCGTGCAGGCTATGTCGTTGGTTCAACTCTCATTTCAGTCTTGTAGGGCCAGCAGAGACAATCAAAAATCCGTGTTCTTCACCCAAAATGATTTTTAACTTCCCAGTTAAATCGCTATTCAATACAACTACACAAACTCCTCCAAACTTGTGAACTTCAGTTTCAGTTTCATATATTTTAAATTCACTTCATACAATTTATAATTTACTATACCAACAGCTAACTAAACTACAAGGAAAAAGAAAATATTACAGAAAATTATTACATTGGTACGGAAAATTAATACAATATACAAATACAGAGAAAAGAATAAATTGTATGGAGGGAATTACTTAAAGGAGGAGCTCTCTCAATAGGTAAACTAATCGAGGAGAGAGCCCCCCCCTGTCCTACGAAAATTTGAAATTATGATGGACACATTTGATTTTCATATGATAAAGTAGAAATTGTGCCAGAATCAAACTTAGCTTCAAAAGTCAGTCCTTTTTACATCTTTGAGTTTACACCCTTAATGGGAGAGATGTTTTAATCCATCTTTAATTCAGAGCTTTTCTGATGATCTATTCTTGCAGCCAATCGTTAAATTACCTTCCTTTTTAGGTCAATGAAATACAAGCGAAGATAAAAGACATGACGCGAAAAATGATGGCCATGGTATCAGAACTTTCTATGAACCAGGTAAACTGTGATCTGTTTTCATTTTCGATGATATAGGCCTTATTTTTATAACCTTTTTTTGATATTGCTACATTGTCAAAGTACTCCGTTTTCAGATGATTTTGAACTGTCTAACCCACGAGTGGACCCATTACTCAAAGGAAAAAAGGGCCTAGAAAACACAGAGTACAGAGATAAAGCTTGCTACTGCGGTTTCGAGATTTCTGGAAGTTTAATTTACGCTGCCTTTTGTTCAAACGAGTTTCACACCTTATTTGAATGGAGAATGACAATTTAAAGAGCCACTGCTGACATATGTGCTTTGCGCTTGTGCGAATCCCACAATGCATTGCTTCTTCGACTTTCTGGGTGTCTAAAAGTGTTTTTTGGCCTAGCATGTCAACATTATCGCGGATGTGGAAAGAAGCCTACCTCAATTCCACTGTTGCCTCCTCCATCATTATCTTCATTGCTTTCTTCTTGGACGGTCATGATGCGTTCACTGTCGTTCTTGTTGTCGTACGGTTTAGTTTGCCATATCGAACGGTTCAAATACGAAGTTTAAATTACGAAAGAAAATGACGAGGCCATTTTGCCCTCCAGAGGACTGTATTTCAAATTAACATAATAAAACAGACGCTATAAGTAAAGAAAGGGCCTATAGAATTGTGGTTAATACGTGTGAAATGTTCAGCTCTTGTTTTCAGCAATGACGGAAATGTAAAACAATAAACGATAATAAGCGCAAACTAAACATTGTTCTTCGTCGCCATTGGTGTTTACCTCCTTTCAATTTTCTAAGCGCGCAAAGCACTTATGTCAGCAGTGGCTCTTTAAAGGTGACCTGAAGCGAACATGTTTATTCATGCAAATGAATAGCAAGACAAAAGATTCCGTCTACATTTTTTGATGGCTCACTTCATTTTCAAGTTATCGACGGATTATAAGTGCTAGCTGATGACGTCATTTTGTTTAAAAATCATTAGTGTAATATATGGAAATATAGCTGTATCTTACTCTCCTCTGCCGGTTTCTAGTTCCGTAGTCAATGGTTCCTGGTTCCGTAGTTCTGTAGTCCATGGTTCCATGGTCCGTAATATCTTATATTTGAAGGTTACAGTTGCAAGAAATTTTTCAGTAGAGCTACATGAATGGAATATAGATTGTTTGACGAGTTAGCATTATGTTTCGAAAGGCATGGTTATTCAAAAAAGTTTTTGATTAGATTTCCCGTTGAAAGTATGGTCAACCTGGTATACTTTCTTGACTTTTTGCAAACAAAATGACGTCATCAGCCAATCCTTAATAATGGTGGATAACTCAAAAACGAAATGAGATATCAACAAACTTTTAACAGCATTTCTTATCATTCAACGGTGCCAATCGTTTGCACCAATACAGATTTTCGCTTCAGGTGCGGCTGTAGCAAACTTTTGTGTTTGTTTCGTAGACCCTTTCTTTTTAAGAATAATTGGTCTACTCGTAGGCTAAACTTCCACTGGTAGGTTTTCCTTTTTCTGGGTCTCAACTCCGTCTGTATTTTGCGATAACTTGACACTCTTCTGAGTAACCATCGAACTCCATCTTACTTTCAGGCAAAAGCACTACGTTTACAACAGGAATTGAAAGATAAAGAGGCCTATTTAGAGCAATGCTATCTTAGACTGGAACGAGGTGAGCCTCCAAGTGATGAGATTGAAATGGAATGGCAGAAACAAGTACGACAGGAATGGTTGAGAGTGAAGGAAGCACGGCAAAGACAAACGGTAAGTTTTGAAGCAAAGTTTAGAGAAATCAAGGGCTTATTTAAACAGAAAGAGAATAATTCACTTTCACCAAGGGATGTGAAATAAATCCACAGATTAAATACAAGAAGTCTTTGTTGCAGAGTAAGATGCAGCAGAAGTTCCAAACCTTTGAATCGGTGTAAAAAGTCCAGTGTAAAATTCTATAACCCATTTCTTTCAGTTCAATGGCTTGAAAAAAGCTTTAGCTAGATATCTATAATTCTACCTTTGGACTTTTCATAAATCATGAATATTCTTGCAAATTACAGCGAATTTTTAATTCAATTCATTTGAGGATGTGACGTCATCAAATTTCTAAGTCGTAATTTCTAAGTGACAAATTTTTGCTTGATACCAAATTCTAGACATCTATACACTATCGTTTTCTTGAAAATTATTTCACGTTTCATCAAATGGATGAGAAATTGCGATGCTTTGAGTTTTTTCAAAATCTTTCCTGAATTCTTGAAAAATAATTCTGAAAATAATGAAGATTTCAGACCACAGACCTAATCGGCTAAGGTTTGCTTTACCCATTTCAAGTGATGTGACCACACTCTTGGAAAGTTTTAGTATTACGCTATATTTTGCACTCATGGCACAACTTTGCATGGCATGAAATATGTTGGAGAAATCAAAAGATGTTTTATCAAGAGATTGATCACATGACTAAATCATCGTTTTTGCCGTGTCGGATTGTAATTAAAATGGTTGAAATGGCCATTGTTCAAAATGCACAAGCGCAGTGGCTGATCACACGTAGAAACCGCGGACTATGGCCAGAGCTGGTGAACTCTTGCCGTTTTATCTATTCAAAACGGCAGGTGATTTAAGCATCGTTTTTACATCGGATCTAATTGACGTTTCGAATTTTCAGCAGCATCTATTAAATTCGGTACGGCAGAAAACTATGTTTAAATTGGGCCTTGGCCGATTTTGTCCATTCCTTCAAAACAAAGGTAAACTCGTTTCATTTTGTCTCTATTTTAGGCTGACGAAGAACTTGAATTATACACAATTTCTGGTGGTATAACAACAACGGCTGAACCACGTCCCAATGCTTATATCCCAGATGATGAATCTGAGCTACCGGTGCCAAGGCCATATGGTGCACACGCACCCTTCAAACCAGCACAACCTGGGTCAAATATGAGACATATACGAAAACCAATTATCAAACCAATTGAACTATGAATAAAAATCGATTGTAAATATGTTATATTGTCTCATGTGTATTTAGTATTGGAGTAATGTATTATTGAATGGATGTTTAGTCATTGATCTGCTGCCAAATGATGTTCATTCTCTCAGTTCTTCTTGAATTCAGCATGTCAGGGTAGAGTAGAGGTATGAGATGTTCTCACAGTTCTTTGCATTTATGAGAATCAGATGAGATTTCTCGGAGAACAAAAGGATTTATAGAGGATGCCAGGGATTTTTGGAAAAACAACAATATTTCCGAGACTTCCAGGGAGGACTTCTAGGGAGAATTTCGTACACCTTCAAATCCGGCGGATAGTTTATATTCATAGCCATAAGTAGCCCTTTTCACACTAGGAGAGTGAATACAAGCCATTATAAGAACTCGAATAAATATTTGATTGAAAATGACATAAACCTCGTTCAGGCAATTATGACAATTTAACATATTCAACACATTTACAACACCAGTTCAAAAATCAAATTGAATCTGATACATATGGCAAGCGAAAAACATGATCTAATGCTCTAACATTAACAATGGATTTCCAATGAAAATGGGCTCACGAACGTAAATCTCTGAAAGGCATGGGGGATTTAAATTATTTGGATCCTGAGATTTCCATGTATTTCTATTTAGCGTAAACAATCTTACACCTCAAGTCCAGCATGAATTATTTTTAAGGCATAACAACTAGAGTTATCATGGCTTTGACGATTTTCATTTGATACAGAATTGAAGATTGCTTTGTGCATTGAAACAATTTGCCAGATGTTTCGGTTGACACCAGTTACAGGAATATCGCTAGATAAGATCTGGTTAGGGAAGGAAACAGAAAAAACCTCCTGCAATGATGTCTCATTCAATTCCTGTCGTGACCATTCCCGGGACACCCCCGGGCATTTGACTATCAATTTTTCCCTGGCTCTCGGGGACTTTGACAATACAAGAGGTGCTTTTGCTTTAAAGTTACTGGGAATATGGATCTTCTCAGTGCCCGGTCCCCTGGACGTTTGTACAAGAATTTGTGTTGATCCCCAGGCTGCCCGGGGGGAGGTGGTCAGGGCAGGAATTGAACGAGACATAATTTGAGGTAAGCCAAGAGAGCTTACTATCTACTATTTTCATTACATCAATCAAGAAAACTCAAAGATTATACGAATTCTGATGCTAGGAGATTCTTCATCAATGCATGTCTAATTTGCGCTGTCTATACCAATATCCCATCTGTAGTTAACAACGATCACAGAACGAGAATTTATCATGAAATTTTGCCACAGAATAAACTGCAAAAAGCTAAGGGGTTAAAGGTGGATTTCGACTTGAAACAAATCTACGCTTATCGATATGAATCATACCATAGAGCATGAGCAGACAATGAAATAAATTGACAATGAAATGTTTCATGGGGCGATTTGTGTCGATGCGCGAGGAATTTGGTTGAGTGGAAATCTGCCTCAAAAGTACAAGATTCTGGCCAATGCAACTGCAATTAATACTCTGTCGATAGCACTACTTGCTGTTTACAACAATCACAGTACGGCACAACAATTAATCATGGGAATTTGCTGGAGAATATACTTGCTATTCTGTTCATTTCTGTAGATTGCAAAGGAGGTGGTTTATCTAAAGATAGTTTGGTGTTCTTTGTGCCATAAAACTTCTTCCTACGTTCATACCGTCTTTCTAAATCTTTGCTGTCTTTGCGATGAGATTTAAGTCCTGTTTCTTCATCGGAGCTTTCGATATATTCTTGAGTGTGTCGATGTGATGCAGACAGTCGTAATTTCTGCATTGACTGTGCAAGCCTCTCTGGAGGCATAAAGAAATTCGGGATTCTGCTAGTGTTGTCACTGCCTTTTTCTTGATTCCTAGATTGAATAACACATCATCATTCAGATAAGAAAATTGCAACAGATACCACTTCTTGAAAATGACTTACAATAGGCTGGCAATAAGCCTTTCAGCTATTCTGAAAAAAAACTGAATCAAACGATTTCGCTATACATTTTAAAGCTTTTTCGAATCTGCACAATAGTGATAGAAGCTCTAATGCAACTCTATCAAACCTCTCGTACTAAAATGTACACAAATATCGCTCGATTCAGGCCTTTTTTGCAGATTCTCAAGTTCAAAGTAGAATAGTCTTAATGAATGGTACGACTGGAAGGAAATGAACACTAATTGCGAGGAGGAACGAGTAAAATACTTGAAAGAATACAATTGGAAGGGGGATATTAATAATTTGAGCGAGCGATGTTAGATAGTTGTGGGTGAAAGGGAAGAATTGTGTAAAATGAAACAAAGGCCACAGTGCAGTATTCCTAAAAATACTACAGTAAATCCCCGCACATAAGAACCTACTTTTTTTGAGAGCTAGGCTGAAATAGGTTCTTATTTTAAAGGTACTAAGACAAATTTCAAGGTATAACGGTTCTTATTTGAAGAGTGCCTTGCGTAGGGCATTTTAGAACCTCCGCCAACGATTTTCAGCCCTATTATTTGTTTTGGCAAGGTTATAATATACCTAATAACCAATGCTAAGCTTTCAAACAGCAGGGGAGGAGATTCAAACTTTAAAAGCCCACTGGGACAAAAATGAACTTTATAATGACAATCCAAAATCAACTTTGCTACCCCTGCCATAAGAACATATTTTTCATCAAACTGAAACAGGTTCTTAATTACAAGGTGCATAAGTTAGGAAAAACAGCCTCTAGGTTCTTATTTTTTTAGGTTCTTATATGCGGGGATTTACTTTACACGCATTTGGTGAAACCAAAGTTTCATTCAACTGTCATGAAACTAATTAGCGAGGGGATCCTGATCACTTGGTAAGTGCACTTGGTAAAAATCCACAGAAAAAAAGCCGCTAGGGGGGGGCTGATTCAGCCCCCTGGCTTGGTAAGGTTAAAAAGCATAAAAAGCATACCTGGAAGTGGATGATTCCTCAATCGTTGAATCTTTAATGTCTTCATCTTCATGAGCAATACAATGATCATCATGAGTAGCATCACCTGAATCATTTTGATTAGATTGTTCATTATCGGTATCCCTATTTTCACCATCATTCATTTTATCCCTCAAAATCAACTCCGAAGGTTGCAAAATATTTCTTGTAATTTCACGAATAATATCTGTTTCAATTCCGTTTATCGAGTTATCAATTTCCTCGTTAAATTCTGTCTCTGTTTCAAAGTGACTGTCATCTTTCAGTATTTTGTCCAAGGCACTATTTTCCAGTGTATTTCCATGTACCTGATTTAGTGTAAGACAATTGCGAGAGACTGCATCTATGTTGCGAGTGTCGTTTTCTCTTTCAGAGGCCGATTCGTCTCCACCCATGCATCCATCGCTGGCAGACTGATCAGAGCTGATTTCAATTACTAAATCATCCTTATCAGTCTGGACACGATACTTTTTCCAGTCGTTTAATACATCATCGAAGCTATCAAATGCATTGTCATCATTTTCTTGCAAACCTGGATTGACACAAATTCTATCAGTCACAGAAAAGCTTTGTTCCCTAGGTATGAACATACCATCTCTCCTTTCATCTGTGCTACGTACCTCCAGGTCTGAATCATTAAAATCATGGCTTGGTTTCATTCTATCGCTTGTTCCCTCATGTTGAAAAGAGCTGTCTGTTGGATCTCCATTCACTTCGACGCATTCATCTTGGTAACTAGTCTTCAATACCTCTGGCTTTACGTGAATATTTTCACCTTCTGCTGCCAGAAAAGCATCATAATCAACGATTCTACCACTAGGAACCCCAGTATCCCTGACTGGTTTTTCTTGTTTCGTACTTTCATTATTCATCGTACCTTTATCAAGTGCATTATCAAGGCCTGATATTAATCGTTCACTTTGAATGCCTGCATGGTTTGTGATGGTATGGGGGTGTAAAGTACTGTCTTCACTCTTCAGTTTGTCTCGAAGGATTTTATTCAAGCTGTCAAGGTCATCCATTTGATCCCTGTATTAATTAAGATATACTGTTAGTAACGCAGTCCAAAGTATGTTGTTCTTTTTAGGAACTACAGTAAGAACCCAAAAAATAGAACCATTTTTTTCTAAAGCAGCCTGTTTAGTTTCTATGAAAAAAACCTATCGTAGTTTCTTTTAAAATTTATAGAAGTTTCTTATATAAGGCAAGAGCGCCTATGAATTGTGTTTATTCTCAGTCCTGTTTTCGTGAAATAGTACACAGAGCAATAACTGTCCTGTACAGATGACGTAAGAATAATTGTGTGGTTTCAAAGTCCGGGCAGGGAACCAGACAGCGCGAATTTTGATTGGTCAACACTAACAGACGCTAGAATTTGAATATCACCTCATGTTATACACGGGTTAACAAGAAAGCAGTTACTCTGTGTATGTCACAAAAACAGGACTGCAAATAAACACAGTTCCTACCGGTTCCTACAAGGTAGGCGCCCTTGTATGAGGGTACAGTTTCTCAAAAAATCAGCCTGAGGTATCTTAAAAACTGGTTTCTATTTTGCGGGTTCTTACTGTAGGTTCTGTTCTCAGAAATTTGCTTCCAGTATAGGAATAGTACATGATCTTAGAGATAATAATTTTACAGTTGATAACAATATAGAGACAATATATTTGAGATAATTTTTAAATTTGTTTAAAAATACGATTTTAGGCAGTTTGAAATGTCGAAACTTTCTCGACCAGTTGAGTCAAAATCTATCCACTGTTTGAAAAAAAACAACGGAATGCAAAACAAATCAACCATTTCGAAAATATTTCCAACGCCATTTCCTGATTGAGGCATTGACTTGATTTTGAGAATTCATTCATAATTTGCATAATTCGAAGAATTTCCCTAAAACTACCTTAACCTCGGATATGAGTGAGTGATTCAATCTAATTCAATGTTAAACCGTTATCAATTTGCACATGGAAAAATAAGATTTTTTGGTAAATGCACATTTCAAAGAAAGAACAGCTCATCAAAATTAGTAAAAAATCCCAAACATTAAGTTTAAGCCTCAGTGAGATGATGGCTTTAAAATATTAAGAATTGGCTGCCTGCTTTCTGCAGTATGATTTCCCAAACAGTGGAACATTTTTTCTCACCAGGTAAGCCAAAGCTCTTGGTAAATCATTTAGAAACTTCAGTCATCTCTAAGCTTGACAATTCTTCCAACCCCAATTTTAATAGTGTATCTTCTGGCCGACTGACCCAAAAGGAGTCCATTACCAAAGCCAACTGGACCACCCCGACTGAGCAAGGGTGAATTTTGTAAAACAAAGGATAAAATTCTATCAAGACAAAGCGAGTTTACAGCCTTGAGAATACATTTCACACCTACAACCAGGGCTGTCGAGAGCCAGCTCGGGCCCTGGACCGATTCTCAGGATCGGGCCTTCGGGGGGCTTGGGGGCGAGGCCCCAAGAAAAATTTCTGGGACCACGCCCTTCAGACCCTCGGAGAATGAAGGAAACGGCCTTTTTAAGAAAGCTAGTTCAGAAAAAATTGTTTAGATATTCCATGAAAAAGTTATTAAGGAAGGGGTATTTACGGTAAACAATAAAAAGATTCGCTCTTACGAGGTGATTTTGCCAAAGTCACCTGGTAAGGTACACAAAAAACTTTTAAACATAGCCACATAAGAAAACTATTTTCTTGTGTCTATCTTTTAAGGCAGGTAGCTTGATGGCTATAAAAGTTGCTGTAAGGAGATTTTACAGCATTATTGTTGTATAGTAATTAGATAGTATGGTAGAACGTATTGATGTATTGTAATATTTTATATGAATAAAAAAAAAAATTTTACAGCAATAACTAATATTTGTCGAACGATATTTTTACGGGCCCCTTCGAGGCCCGGGCCCCGGACCTTTTACTCCCTCCAACCCCCCCTCTCGACGGTCCTGCCTACAACGCAGCCGACCATAAAGTTTTGCTCTCTCTCTCTATCTATTTTAATTTGATTGACTCCATCCATCGGTGTGAATTCGGAAACCTAAATCTTTTATTTCACAAAATTGGCCTTTGCTAACTGACTGGCAATGCATCCCAATGAGAAAAGCAAGTAATGCATCCCAAGGAGAAAAGCGTACAGAGCTTCTTAGAATGAGCGGTGGTACTACCTAAGATGCAATATTTCATGTTTAATATAGTAAATGGGTAAAATTTTAGCATACCTCAATTTGTGAAAAAGCATCGACTTTGAACTATCAGAAAAGCTATGCGACACTGATTTTGTTTCTTGAGCGTCTTCTCGTTGAAACTGCGGCATTTGCCGGCTACCATCTGTTGTTGGTATGCTTTCACCCTCGTTGCCATTATCAAGTAGCAATGGAGCCATTCGAGGAACGAAATTAGGATACACACTGTAGATCTACGAAAGAGAAATATTCCTATTAGTGCATATGAAACTTGGTTTATAACAGGGTAAAAACATCTTCGAATTCAGATCATGCCAAATCAAATTGGATGGGTTTTTCTGTCGCATTACCAACGCATTTCTTACGTGTTTTTATTCTGGTAAGAAAAGCATAAGGGAATTTGTACTGGAAGCATCTTATTGTTGCAGAACAAGTCAGAGGTAAGCAGCATCTGCCTAAACTCGGTTTTTGCATCGGGAAATGGCTGCCCTATAACAATAACTTCAAGAAAAAGGTATCCAGATTAGATTTAGTGCATCGCTGGTTGAAATCTATAATTACAGGTGGACCTCTTGTACGCTAGCTGATTTAATGGAGATATATACAGAGCAAACGTAAATCGAGAGATCTATTTTGATTTTGAGGAAGGAAATTTACAATACACAACAATAATTCCTGGCAAGGTTAGAGAGAAAAAGGGTGGAAATTCGTTAAGACCGTTAACAGGTACTGTATTTGCAAAAACTACTTATCAAAACTAAGGTTACTTTTCGTTGCGTACGCTGAGAAGAAGAGATTCAAGGTTCCCATTCAGCCAATCTTACATGCATTGCCAAGATTCAATCAAAAGATTTCATTGGCAGAAACAGTCTATTTCTACCAATGATTCCAATGTCTCAGTGACATCTCAGTCTACCTTAAATCTCGAATAAATAGCATACCTTTTCAGTTAGAACTTCTTTGCGAAAATATCTGGCCGAAGGTGAAGTAGAAACAGGCTCCTCGGGAATTACGCCAACCTGTAACATGAGAAACTGTATGTTGTACATTTCAGCATTAAATCTGAGAATCACAATATGAAGATAGTACAGTACAGTTTATCAAGGATTCACAGAAACATTTCACCAGTTCTCTACTAAAAATACCGTGTGTCCCAAAAAGTACTCTTGTCTGAAATATCGCCAACATTTGAATAAAAAAGCCGATCTTCGAATTTCTTTTTTTGGCAAGTAGATTAAAGACGAAACTATTTCGCCAGGCATAGCCGATTTTGTAATTGGTTTACAAATCAGCAAGTTTGGCTCTGCTCTAGTTAGGGCTGTCTGGTTATCAATCATAATGCAAACAAGAAATGACTATTACCAAATTTATTTATTTCTTTGTGACAAATGCATACAAACATACATACATAAATACAAACAAGAAAATACAAACCTTAATCTGACCAACACAATGACCTGTAAAATCAGTGATATTGTACCAGCCATGTATTTGTCGAAATCCGGATTTGAGAAGCGACAGATCCACCACTGCTGTACCAATCAAGACATCTTTTGATGCATCAGGGTGAGTGTCTAAAAGTTTAAAATTACGACATTTTTGCTTTACCACCAACCAAAGTATTTCAAAAATATGAAATGTAAAAAAAATTCATCCTGAACCTTTGCCTCATTTTTCTTTATCATAGAAGAAACCCAAAGGCAAACCAAAACTCACTTGGTTAGGCCTCATCGATAAAGATCTAGGAGGACAAGGCCTGAATGTAAAAGACTCAAACAAATTAAAGAAACTAGCAAATAATAGAAACACTTGGAGTGGAATTATCAGGCTCGCAATGTCAGGGACTGACGTAATAGCATAATTTGATGATGATGATGATCAAAGACAACATTAATCAAGTTTGAGTTGACTAAAATTTTGTCCAGTAACTGTGGAGTGGAGCTTGCCACCTAGAGCAAGTATATTTCAGATCATTTCATTTCGTATTTCAACTTACTAAGGAGGATGATCCTTCAGCCTAGTGGCTGATTTTCAAGAGGCCCTGCAAGTGCATAACTAACGTCTGAACCAATCCCTCCAAAGGATCAAGGCCAAGATGCTCAGTTCATTAACGTAAATGAAGGATGACAATAGCGATTTAGTCTAGAAATTACACAAAAAAGGTCACATGCCACCTATTGTTCTATTGTTTGATCATCTAAGAGATCAAATTCTTTCCTTATTATGCATATAGGGGGTCTGCACGCAGGCTACTGTAAAGAGGCTCCGTCGCCAAACTGTAAACAAACCTGTAAACACCGCAAATGACCATTGTTCTTCATTGCTTTCTGCAGTTTGTTTGGTGGCTTCACCCAAGCCACCAAAACATGCTCGTTAAAAATCCACTTATAGCCAAGCAATCGTAAAAGATATGAATGTTTGGATTTTTCCTCTGTAAACTACAAAGATTTATCTTCAAAATGACACTTTCATTTTTGAAAAAACAGGTAAACGAGAATGTGATATTGCCCATCAAAAAACTGCAAAATCACCGCTTCGACTGAAATTTAGAGACGGAACCCCTTTAAGATCATTGCTCAATGTAATAATGATCACCTCGAGAACCAACCTTTTACTTACCTGAAGAGTCAGACTTCCTGTATAACTTGAAGTTGATGGCCTAGAGTTAAAAGTAAATACAATGATCCTCCTAAGACACGGCTCATCTCAAAGCAGAAATAGCTGCAAAGAGAAACGATAGGGGTATTTGAAAAGATTGATATGGATAAGAGGTTTGATACATTGCTATGTTGCATAAAACTATGTGTAGTTCGCATGACTCACAATGTTATTTGGTTACCTCTGAAAACCTGTGACAGTTTGCATAGTAAAAGAGAAGAATTAAGATTCAAAATTCGCGATTCACTTAAGTTAGCTTGCAGCAAAATACTCTATGTGATCGAAAAAGGGGTCGGGGAGGGGGGGGGGGGGGCGTAAAAGACCATCCTGCTTTAACCACAGTTAGAACATGGGCAATCGATGGGATACTTTTGCATTTTCGCTTGTTTTGTTTTTAGTGCACGTTTGTTCCCCTGCAACTATACAGTGACGTTGCAGGCTGCTTTTCATAGCAAAGCTGTGTAGGCGCAAAACCGTTTAAAATTCCTAAATAATCTCACAGGCAGACAAAGTAGAATACATACCTGACTGATAACTTTACTAGGATCGATCCTTTCTGTAATCTCAAGATTCCAGCGAGGTTTTGTTGAATGCAAAACGATGGATGTGTACGTTGGATTGTGAAAGGGTGTTAACTGATATGACACATAAGTTGTTGGTGGGCACCTGCTTCAAGAGAAAATACGACAAGATTTAAAAAAGATAAATTATATAATTTCTTGAAATCTGAGACAAAGTCATTTTATCGCGCTGAGTACAGTAAAAACCCGCATGAAAGAACCTATGATTTTCTGTAACAGGCTGAAATGCCTCGTATACCGGGTGTCACAAAAAGAAATATTATCAATTGATTGCTTATAGGTCCATAACTGATGAACAAATTTTCAAAAACTGGTAAAACCACAACCAACATCTTACAATACAATTTAGCCTTTAGGCAGTCAAATAAAACAAAGTGTTTGAAAATTTGGTTATGGACATGTAAGCAATCAAACAATAATACATCATTTTGGGACACCCAGTACATGAATATAAATGGTTCTTATTTACCGAGTAAGTCAGAAAAAACGCCCGCTGATTGAAAGGCTACTGCTCCCTAAATATCTGAGCCATAATAATTTCCAATATCTGATTGAACAGCCAACATGTTCAATTATTTTCAGATTTTTTTCTGACTGAAATCGGTCATTCCGCTCAGATTTGACAAGGGATTTCCTCGAAAAAGTCGCTTCGAGAAGTCTTAAAAAACATACTAAAATTACGAGCAAAGTTCCCAACTATTTTGTTTACCTTACAGCAATGATTTAAACACTGTTTCGCATGGGAGGATGGAAAAGTCTTCTTCCTGGCATGAATATATGCAGCTAATGTTTACAAAACTGTCGGAAAACAATTCACGGTCTCTCCGTAATACCGACAAAAATCTCAGAATACCTCGCTTTACAACCTCTTACGGGCAACGTAGTTTCTCATATCGAGGTGTAACTGCGTGGAATAAACTTAACACAGAAATAAAAAGTGCCCCTTCACTGGCCACTTTCAAAAATTTGCTGAAACAAGCTTTGAAGAATCAAAGGGTGTGAAAGTTCTCGTACAGCATCAAAATTTTTCTTTTCTAACCAGAACATATTGTATATAAATTTTTATTTTTCTTTGTAGGTTAGTTAGGTTTTTAAGCAGGGCACATTGAAAATCAGTGTATTTAATTCTACTGAATGTATAACCCAGTTGAAATAAATAAAAATGAAAATGAAATGAAATGAAATAACTTATTCAAGGGATTTCAAGGGGACAAGATACAAGACTATATGTGAGTGTCATTATTATTAGAAAGGAAAACCAAGGAAATTTTGCCAGCTATTTTCACTCGTTTTTGCAGGTTTTCGGAAGGGACTTTCTTCCGAAAATCTCCAATATCAATGCGATGGAATGACCGATTAAAGCCGGATAAATAATGGAATCTGTTTGAATATATCGGCTGTGAAACAGTTTTCAATATTGTATTCACAGACCAACATTTTTTCAAACGCCTGGTGCGTTCTTTTTGACCCACCCGGTAGAAGGTGCTTAATTGGCCAATAATGAGCCTGGAGGTCCCGCAGTTTCCTTAAGAACCACTTTAAAGGGACCAGGACTCGCAGGGCAATCTATTGTTTCATTGATTAAAAGGGACAATAGGTCTATTGTTTGAAAAATTAAAACAATAGATCTAAGGAGGGGACCAGGGGAGCAATTGTCCATCCAGCAAGTATGTTAGAAAAGGCCCTGCATTCTTTTCTCCGGGTTTTACTGTATATCTAATGAGCTAAAATGCGATCATATTATATAAGATTCATCATATTTGCTGCTGTTTTTTGTCGCATTGCGGTGTTTCTGCCTTTAAACTGAAATACAAAACTTGCTACAGGTTGAAAAAAATGTACCTTTCGCCCTGGCTGTCATCAACAAGTGGTAAGTGCAAAGCCTCCTCTACAACAATTCGACAATCAATTCCAGTCACGGGATCGTGCATCTCTTCTTGGGATGAAACATCAAATTCATCAACGTTTTTTAATCTTTGGGTTCTTTCTTCTCTCGATTTCCTCTGCCTTCTTCCTGCTTCATTTGGGATTGTTTCCGTTCCTGGACCGTGTATTTCTGAATCTTTCTCAATTGGATAACTTGAACTAAATGTCTCATCTTCCATTGATGATGAGTTCGCATCTGTTGCATTGTTGTCTGTGATGCTGAGTGACATTCGGACACATGATTTACCAAGATAGTCAGAACCGAATTTGTAGATAGGATACAAACCACTAAAAATAGGAGGAAGGATTCATTACAAAGCTTGCTTTACGGGCGAGAGAGTGTACCGGACGAGTGTCGGGAATCACGCTTTAATCCGCAACAAAAACTCACGATAGATAGACCCACAAAGAATCTCGATGTTGAAGCTCACTTGATCACAACTGCGTATGTCTACTCTCTCTAATTTGACGTTAATACTGTTGATACTGTTACGCTATTCACACTCACACTCACTACTCACTCTACGGTAAGGCTACAGCTTTTATACTGTTTGCTTAGAATGTTCTCGTAATGCTGCGTAATGCTGTATTATCATGACTACTCAAATTATTATGAAATACTCCTAATTTGTCCCAAGAATTCCTTTGTGTTTATACAACCTACCCCTAGAATGTTCCAGATAAGCCCCTACGTGTCTAGATTACGATTTCGTACGATTACGCAATTTCTATACGAAAGCGAGGCTACATGTTTGTCATTAGGCCTAAAATGGCGAATGGCGAAGCAAGATGATTCAGCTGTTGACTACAATGTGGCATGCGTAAGCGTTAGTTATTACTGATTTATAACTATTCTAGAATATTCTCGACACCCTCCCCCCATTTGAGAAGGAAGTTCTCAAATGTCATCTTTTTATCATGGATGTTCACCATTCTACCAAAGGCTCATGGTTCTCTTCTTCCATCTGATCTTTCATTCTTAGTGTGGCGATTGCAGCTGCATCACGTCTCGGACGAAACTCCCTGGCATCAGCATTCAACTCTGTAGCCGTCGTTACTGTAGCATCGTCACATTGAAGCTCTAGTGGATAAAGATGTTGTACTGCTCGTTCAAGTGTCGATTTTCCAGCTCTTAGCTTTGCTCCACGAACAATGCCATCTCTACCCGTAATCAGCTGTTGAATGATGCCGATTTTCCATTGCCCCCTGTTCTTTTCCTCTCCCTTGATGAGCATGACATCCCCGATATTCAACGTATTCGTTTTGCCGTGATGTTTCAAATTGTGCCTTTCTCGGAGTCCCTTTAGGTATTCGTTGCTCCATCTATTCCAGATCCGCTTTTTGCATTCATTTAGGTGGCGTGCTCTCTTCCTCAGGTGTCGATCGTCGATATCGTCAATGTCGTGATCTGGTGGGTAGTTTGGTTGCCCAAAGAGCATGACATTGGGTGTGAGTATTGGCATCTGAACGTCATCTTCTACGTAACTGAGCGGTCGGTTATTGAGTGTCAGCTCTACATCCAGCAATACATCAACAAGCTCGTTCCATGTCAACGTTGTTTTGCCGACGACCTTGAATAGGGCTTGCTTAGTAAGACCTACCATTCTCTCGAACTGTCCGCCCCACCAGGCGGCCCGGCTAAGATTAAATTGCCATTTGATATTGTTTGAAGAAAGGTAGTCATGGATTTTCTCACTTCTCATTGCCTTCTTTAACCATCTTGATGCCGCTACAAATGTCGAAAAGTTGTCAGAATATATCTTGTCTGGTCGGCCTCTTCTCGCAAAGAATCTCTTCAGAGTTGGCAAGAATAGCTCCAGTGATTGATCTGGTAACAACTCCAAACACAGGGCGCGAGTAAGGCTGCAGGTGAATAACAAAATGTAAGCCTTTCCACAAACTTTCTCACTTTTCTTGTAAATTATTGGGCCTGCGAAGTCCAGCCCGATCACCTGGTATGGTCTGTCTCCAGTTGTACGTTCTACTGGTAGCTTAGCTGTTGGTGGCTTCTTCAGTGCAACTGCTTGGAAACGCTTGCAGCCAAAACAGCTCCGTATGGTCTTCTTTGTCAGTTGGCGTAATCTAGGTATCCAGTAATGTTCTCTTATCCTTGTCATGGTTAATCCAACTCCCCCGTGCAACGTAGCGAGATGAGCGTCCATCACGATTTTCTCGGTGAATTTTGAATGTGTTGGTAGGTACACAGGATAGACGCCTTGAATTCTACCGATACATATGTAGATTCCTCTGCTGTCTTGCTTTAAATTGAACTGGCTAACATGTTGTTTGAACTTTGGGTCTTCATTCACTCCCCGTTGCACTCTTTTGATCCAAATTTCGTTTGCGGCATTGATTTCCTCTGTCACCAGCGGTCCATATCTCTTCTCTCTGTTTGTACAGTTTCTCTTGAATCGCAGAATCCAACCAGTTATTCGAATTGCCTTTTTGTAAGAGAAACGGTGCATTATCTCATCGATACTGTCTGGTTCACTGACCGTCGTTGCCAAGATTTCCTTTATTTTCTTCGCTTCCTCTTCACTTTCCATTGTTGCCGCTGTTTCAATGTCTTCAGGCCATATGTCACTGTTTGAAAGCCAACAAGGACCCCTCCACCATAGCTGAGACTCTTGCAAATCACTTGCAGAACAACCTCTGCTTCCTATGTCTGCAGGATTTTGCTCTCCAGGTACATGTCTCCAAGTAATAAAGTCTTTTGATCTTATTTTCTTCACTCTGTTCTGTACATACTGTTTGTAGTTTCCTTCACCTCTTATCCAATGAAGTGCAACTTTGCTATCTGTCCACGCGATTGTTTGTTTCACAGGAAGATTAGCCAAAGCATCTCTCACATTTTCTAACAAGTTTGCGGCCATATGCGATGAAACGAGCTCAAGTCTGGGAATTGTTGTATCCTTCTTTGCCAAACGAGATTTTGCTGCTAGAATACCTTGACTGATACCCGAAGGCTGATGTACAACAGCATAAACACAGGCAGATGTCCCTACCTCACTGGCATCACCAAACGCATGGAGCTCGATTGAGTCGATCGTCTCTCTGTATGTACATAAACTCCGTACAACTTCCATCTTGATTGGTAAGTTTTCAGTAAACCTTTTCCATCGTTTTGCAATGTTGTCAGGTAGTTCTTGATCCCAAGATAACTTTGCATCACAAAGTTCACGAAAGAGCACTTTTCCTCGCAGGGTGACTGGAGACACTATCCCTATTGGATCATAGATGGATGCAAGTGTCTGTAAAACTCCTCGCTTTGCTGTTTCTCCAAATTTTGTCGGAAATGTGACAGCAATCTTGTCTTCTGATTTGCTCCATTGGAGGCCAAGTAACTTTGTCTCATCGTGTATTACCCCGAGTTGCTGCTTGGCATATGTCTGCTCATTATCACCAGCTTCTATTCGATCACCTTCAAGCTGCCTCTCGTTGGAATGCCATTTGTGCAATGAGAAACCGGCATTCTTGAAAACCTGAATTGCTCTGGCTTTAAAATGCTGCATTTCGTCGATAGTGTACCCTCCACTGATAACGTCGTCAACGTATAGACTTCTCCTGATTTCTTCGATGGTCTCTGCATGCTGGCCATCATACGATAGAAGGTGTTGTTCGAGTGTACCACCCAGTAGAAACGGGGATTGTGTTAATCCAAACAAGGCTCTGGTAAATCTCAGTACCTCCACTTCTTCTCGTTGTATGTCCTTGATCCAGTGAAATCTTAATGTATCACGATCTTCTTCGCGTATTCTTACTTGTAAGAACGCCTTCTTTAGGTCACCAGCTAGGGCAATTGGCTTAAGTCTGTTGCGAACAATGATACTCCAGAGCAAGTTTAGCAGTGAAGGTCCAGTCTCAAGACAGTCGTTCAAGGAAGGGCTCTTCTCATCTTGTCTTGCTGATGCATCAAAAACCACCCGTAATTTTGTGCTTTCTGCGTTTTCACGAACTACTGCCTTGTGTGGTATGTAGAATACTTTTCCAGCAGGCTCTTTGTTTTCTGGAACTCTTTCTACGATTCCCTGTTCCAGGTATTCTTGAATGACACCGTGGTAATCTGCATACAACGTTGGTTGACGCTTCAACTTCCGCAGTAATGTTGACAATCTTCCTAAACTCCCTTTCTCGTTCGTAGGTAGCGATGGGTGTCCAACCTCCCAGAGTAGGCCAGTTTCATACCACCCTTCCTCACTTCTGGTTAATTGATCCTTGAAGTCTTCGTAGACCGTCTGCTGGTCACCAGCGGGAGAATCCTCAATCCCAAGAACATCCAGTCTGCACAGTCGGTCGTAATCTTCACTTGTTGTTCTGGTGAGATATAAGTTGGATAAGTTCACTTCTGCACCAGGTGAAATTATTGTCCATCCAAACCGTGTGTACTCAGCCACTGGATCTCCCGGATCACCAATCCTTGGCTTTGTAGAAGTTTTGATTCTTGAATACTCGCTTGCTCCCAAAACAAGATGTATTGGTAATTCACTCTTCGAGTCGGTATCGATCATTTTCACGCCCTTGAGGTGTTGATATCTCTTAATCATTGAATCATATTTTGGGTTTGGTACGGACAGCAATACACTTTTGTCCACCTTGCTGACGTCGGTATATATCTCGAAATCTTCCTCGCAGTTGGTTATCTTCAAGTTGTAGATCTGGATCTTCCTTGCCGCTGTGTGCATCATCATCTCTATTTTCCTGTTTTCTGTTCTTGAAGTACTAATGCCAAGTCTGTTGATGAGTGTTGCTGAAGCATAAGAACTTCCAGCTCCTGTATCCAGTAGAGCTCTGCACTTGACGCCGTTAACTTTTACAACTACAACTGGATATGTTACTGGATGAATTTCAGATGTCATCATTGTCTGCTCAGCTGCTTCCGGTGGCTTGTCACAAATGGATGTGTGATGTCTTGATCCACATTTCATACACCCTTGCTTGCTTCTGCACTCTGCTGCTCTGTGACTGGAACCAAGGCAGTTAAAGCAAAGTCTCTTCTTGGATACAACTTGTCGGCGTGCTTCAAGAGAACTGATTTTAGAACAATTGCTAGCTTTGTGAAAATCCCCTCCACAATACACACATTTCCGTCCTTTCCACTGCTTCTGATCAGTTTGAAGTGTCCTGTCAATTTTACGTGGTGATCCGACGTAATCTTTCTTTTCACTTGCAATTGGGTTTCTCTCTGTCCACTTGCGAAGGGCTTCTACGAGCTGTGGAAATTCCCAGCTATCCCAGTTATCATCATTTCTCACAAGGTCGGATCGTATCCCTGGCAGTCTATCCAGCAAAAGTCTGACGTATCCATTTATTGTCTTCAGCTTTCCCATTGTCTCCATCGCTTGGACGTGCGTTACAAGCTTCTCGAAGAATTCATGTATTTTCACAGGATTCGCTCCATTGATTGTGGGTAGATCCATTATGCCTTTCACGTGTGCTGTGATGATCTCACTCGGTTTCCCAAACTTTGATTGCAGTATGCTTTTGGCTCTCTCGTAACCCTCAGATGTAAAAGGCAACCCATCAATGAGGAGGCGAACCTTTGAATCCAATAGCTCTTTGAGATATGAGAATTTGGAAACATTCGAAATCTTTGTACTGTCTATTTCTGCACTGAATTGGTTCCAAAATCTCATCCAGTCGATTGGTGTACCATTGAATCTTGTAATGCTCAGCTTTGGCAGCTTCACCTTTACGTCGTGCTCCTTGTGTACCGGCCTTTTCTCCTCACTGTGCTTCATTTCGTATTGCTCTCTGAGGTGCAGTTTCATTTCTTCAATGCGTTTCTCCTCTTCGAATTTCTTCTGCAAACGTAGCTCTTCCTCGTGCCTTTCGCTCTCGATTCTTGCTCTCTCCTTATGCTGATCCAATGTTTCGATTGCATTGGTTAAATCTTCAACCACTTGCTCATAATGTTTCACTTTCTCCTCGAACTCCACTCCCCATTCTTCAACCTTTTGTGGGTCTTCGTTTTCAGCAATCTTGCTGTCTTCCACACTGTTTCTCAATGCGTAAAGTTCCTCCAATCGACTAAAAATTGCTTGTAGATGTCTTTTTAACTCTCGCTCCCGGTTATCATGTAATATTTGCGATGTTTGTTTGTCTTTAATTTCCAACAGCTTGAATTTATCCTCTAGTTTCTTCAATGCTTCTTTCGAACCCATTTCCAATCGTAGAATTACTGAATTAGGACTAATTCACTGAGAAGCTTGTTTTGTACTTGATTCTCCAGATACTCTCTTCCGTCACTGCTTTGTGCACCCAGGAATTAGTCCCGTCGGAGGTGCCACTTTGTCGGGAATCACGCTTTAATCCGCAACAAAAACTCACGATAGATAGACCCACAAAGAATCTCGATGTTGAAGCTCACTTGATCACAACTGCGTATGTCTACTCTCTCTAATTTGACGTTAATACTGTTGATACTGTTACGCTATTCACACTCACACTCACTACTCACTCTACGGTAAGGCTACAGCTTTTATACTGTTTGCTTAGAATGTTCTCGTAATGCTGCGTAATGCTGTATTATCATGACTACTCAAATTATTATGAAATACTCCTAATTTGTCCCAAGAATTCCTTTGTGTTTATACAACCTACCCCTAGAATGTTCCAGATAAGCCCCTACGTGTCTAGATTACGATTTCGTACGATTACGCAATTTCTAAACGGAAGCGAGGCTACATGTTTGTCATTAGGCCTAAAATGGCGAATGGCGAAGCAAGATGATTCAGCTGTTGACTACTATGTGGCATGCGTAAGCGTTAGTTATTACTGATTTATAACTATTCTAGAATATTCTCGACACGAGTTAGAAAAATGTATCCACAGTTTCACCGTCATATAAATTTCGAATTTTTGATGCTCAGCATTGATGAGACGGAGAGAGAGCATAAATCACGGGTAGTTAGACACTGCTGGTGTGCTTCTATGGAGGAGCGCTGGATAATATGTATCTGCGGAGGAAATTTTTCATAGTACTGCGGAGGCGTTCTTTCGATATCTCCTCCGCAGTACTATAAAAAATTTCCTCCGCAGATACATATTATCCAGCGCTCCTCCATAGAAGCACACCAGCAGTGTCTAACTACACATGCATAAATATACCGGGTAAATCAATAAAAACATTCCCCTGTTTGGAAAAATACTGCTCCCGGAATATCAAAGCAATGCTATCGAAAATTTTCTTGTTTGGTTGCCAAAATGCTTTGCCATTAATTCGGTTATAGTTTTGCGGTATGATTTCACAAACAGTGGATACATTTTTCTGACTCATCCACCAGGTGCATTAAAGAAATCTAAGTACACGCAAGCCTTTGATAAAAATAGCCGCATGAGGCAATTGTCCTTGAAAATAGTCATTAGTACAGCTAACATAGGGGATAGAGATATCTGATTGGCTAGAACCTGATTAGCATTAAATCAAAGTGAAGTTGAAGGTGAAGTTGCGGTTTTTAGCGCCTAGCGCTGGGATCACAGAAGCAGCTAAGCGCTAATCGAGTCCGCGACCCCTTGTCATGACGCTCAAGTGGTGGAGCTCTACCGGGTATTGAACCCTGTCCGCCTGACTGTTCTGGCTGCAAAATCAGAGGATTACACCACTGCGCCACAACACCTTCAAGTAGCTTGATCCACTTTTCATATGCTTAGATTCTCTGTGACACCTATAAATTTAATTATAATTGCAATCATCATAAACATAAATATTGTTTTCTTTGCTCTGAATTGAGTAAAGGTCGAATTTTGCGAAGATGGTTGTCAAAACTTCATGGGAAAAAATCCAGAAACACTTACTTCAACAAATGGAAATTATGCGCTGTTTGCAATTATGAGAAAACTTAATATTGGTTTCGTTCTGAATAGAAAGTTGAATTTTACAGACGATATTTAAAAGAGCAAATTAAATTGGCAATTCAAATTGTGCACGGAAACAGCAAGAACAAACTCTCTCTCAATAATCGCACAGAATGTGCTCTTTAGGTAACTATTACAAAAGCGCGTCGATTAGTCTCTTTGCTCTGAATGAGAAAAGGCATTAATCATAATGTTTAATCATAACGAAATATAGAGAGCAATCGTAATCAACATGTACTGCAAAAAAAACTAGAATACATTTTCTCTTCCCATAGTTGCACATTTCACTTATTTTCGCAAATGTGATGAACAATCAATAAGTTGTTTCTTTGCTTTGAACAGCCAATGTTTATCTAGATAAGCACGCGTAACTGGGACTTTCAGACAGTACACGTTAGACAGATGGTGGCTTTTCGACGAAAACGGCTGCCAGGACTAAACAGCCATATCCGACAAAAATAAAAAACTTGTTTAAAGATCGATGCGCTATGGCGTACAATGTACAGCATCGGATGCACGCCAATCATATCTTCTTTTTTCCACAATTACTCGTTGCTTTTACGATTATTGCTTCGAATCTTCTCTTGATTCACACAATACGGAAGACAAACAAACTGAAAGTGATCACGTTCAAGCTTATATACGTGCTTAGCATTGCAGATATCATGGCTGGCGTAGAAATGATAACCATAGCCATGATGAGAAGATTAAATGGGTCAAAAGACTATTTCACGAGGACACAATTCCTGGTAACTGTGGGCGAGTATCCACTGGCCTTTTTCACCACACGAATGATTTTACTTATATCAGTGGATCGATATCTCCATCTGACGAGGATGAATTACAGTCTAATAATAACACATAGAAGAGCAAATATCTTGGTTTTATGTAATGCATTGTTTGCTGTATTCGAGGCCTGTATCTTAGGAATAACCCACAATCACTTCAAATTCTATGTGGGTTTTTTAACATTCGTTTATCTTATGTGCCTAGTATGTATCATTATTGTAATCGTCTTATATCACAAAGCGTTGAGGTCAATCAGAAACAGAATTCACAATGGAACCCTTGCTCGTGAGAACAGAAATATCCGCAATGCTGGAAGAGATGTATCAAAAGCAGTCTTCATGACCTTGGCATGTCTCTTGTCAACTATGATTCCTTCTCTGCTCTTGTCCCCACTCCCAATGTACATGCCATCTCAGCAATGGACATACATGGCCATGTACGCAACTGGCATAATCTATTACTTAAATTCAACACTTAATGCTGTTATAATCATCTACTTCAGCCGTGATCTGAGAAATTGTATAAAGCATCTCTTCTTAAGTAATGCACACGTCAATTGAAATCCCGACCCCCAGACCCCCGGGATCAGGCTATAACGGGGAATCTGATATCCCTGCAGTGTTACATTTTGGCTCTTTTTCCAGCCATCAAAGGACAATAGCTGTTAAATTCGCCACCCTCATTGCCCATGTACCTAAAAATCTCCATTTAAAAGAATAAGCGTATTGAAAAACCTTTCCATTTCCTTGTTTTAAAATCATTCTACCGCCAGCTAGTCTATAACTGATATTTTCTTAGGATACCTGTAATGTGAATAGCTTTTCACGCCAGACTGGTATCCAGTTTTCCTTGCTACGACAAATGTTAAAACCATCACTAAAGATCCACGTAACAAATACATATCGTGATTTCCCCGTCATCCATGACAAGGTAACAATAAAATAGCGGTATAACAGAGTACTTCCCCGTTCCCCGTGAATTCATTACGATGTCCCGGCTTTCGGAGGTCAGCATTTCAATAAACTAGTGCATAATGCCAAATAGCTTGAAAGCTTATCAGTGAGGCAAGGAGCTACGAATAAGGAAATTGGCAACAGTAACAATCTATGGGCAACAGATATTGACTGAACTTTTAACCAAGTAGCATGATGTACATAGCTCGATGACACTCACAATGTTTGCAAAACGTTTGTTGCAAGCAGATTTTGCAGTTGCAAGTTCTAATCGTTGCGAAAGACCCAAGGCAACAGTTTAGTACAAATGAAAGACTCGTTGACAGTGATCAATACAATGGGCCTAAAGCTGAATTCACATCTCGAGCGTCGTTCTTTACGCATTCCTGATAACAATGAATGGCATCAATTGCGACAAAGTTAGGGCCTGTTTACATTTGTGAGCTGGTTCGCCTTCAGATGAGATCCTGAGATTGCGGCAACAACAAAATACAGTCATTTGCCTAAATGAATAGCAAATAGAAGCTCAATTGCAGCAAACACAAGAGAAATGAGACACAGCTGACTGGCAAGCAAGATTAGATTTTATTAAATTCAAAAGCCATTTATTGCTGAACAATTCTCCGCCACTGTGTTTAGTCACCCAAAATTTCTGCAAACGCGTCGGAATTCCGTAAAAAATATCGGAAAATTTTTTGTCTGAAAATATTTTGTACGAACTTTATTCGTCTGAACCTTTTGAATCATTGAGTACACACCCAATACGCCAAGCGCCGTGACCTTTGAAACACTTGTTGAGTTGAAGTTATTCTCAAAAAAGAATTACCTAACTGATCCCTTCATTGATGGATTTTTTGCAATTCTTGATGCATCCAAGAAGGCCGATCCAATCAACTTATCACGCATTTTTTGGGTAACTGATGGTTCGTTGCTTTTTAACATCTTTAACCAAAATTGAACCTCAAATGTCTCTTCACGCAAATACCTGGAATAATATAATATTTCGTCAACAAATTTAGTTGAAAACATCAAACTACAAGCCTCCAGTGCACAATGATTTTTATTTAACTCAAAAAGAACCTCAGCTATGTACAGGGTGTCCCAAAAAAATTGTTCGACGTTTAAATAAAAATTAAAAAATAACGAAATACTGAACGGGCTCCATGGAAAGATGACCATATTGCTGAGATTTTAAATTAATTTTAGGCATCAGAAGCTAACAAATCGACTAAATATTCACGGAGTTACGAGCCTTTAAAGATCAAGTTTGTGCGAAAGCTGAAACCAGACGCCCCTAAATTGCATATTTTCTGAAAGTAGAATCTCGCTTACTCAAAGCAAATCAAATGGAATTTCAAAAGCACTTTCGACAAATTAGCTTTCTATAACATTGAATCAAGGTTATGGATGCTTGGGGGAATCCTGTTCAGCACAATTTGGAATTGCCCCGTCTCTCGTGGATTAAGTTTTCATTCCATGTTTTTGGGTACTTGCATTCTTAACAATATTTTGACAACGGTTACAAGAATTAGAAGCTTTGGAAGTCCTATTTGGTTTGCTCCGATATCGACGAAGCGTAAAACATTGGACAGTCTTCTTTTACCTCGATTTTGGGACGTCTTTTAGACAAACAGGTCAGTTAGGGGCGTCTGGTTTCAGCTTTCGCACAAACTTGAACTTCAAAAGCTTGCATAACTCCGTGAAATCCTAGCAGATTCGCAAGATTCTGGCGCCTAAAATTAATTTAAAATCTCAGGAACAGGGTTGTCGAACCAGGAGCCTGTACATTGTATCATTATTTTTAACATTTAATAAAAGGTCGAACAATTTTTCTGGGACACCCTGTATGATATACCACCTTATATGACGCGCAAAAAAGAGCTTTCGCATTCTTTTTTCATCCAAGCATATGTCCAAAAGAGTTGTACCCCGTTCGTGTGGCTGCTTTTGAAGAGCAATGATTTCAAATTGCCCCGTTTCTTAAACAATTGCATTAGATAAGGTTCAACGCAGAGCCACAGGCCTTGTTTGAGTCAATAGACCTTTAAATTACCCTATAGCCGTTCTTATGGACTGACGGGGCTACCGTGCCTAAATAAATAAAAATGAAATTAGCTATTCTACGAAAGAGCCTGGATCGAGCGTTAGTTTTATACATTTTTATACGTGAGGCTCGATCAAGTGGCGTTAGGGATTCTATCACTATTGTACAAATTCGAAAATTCTGCAAAATGTAGCAAAATATCATTCAATTCTGATTGTTTTCAGAACAGCGAAAAGGTCAATTTGACAACCGGTTGCTGATTTATGGCACAGGAAAGGCAAACAAATGGTTGCTTTCAAAACATTGCTTTTCTTGTCCTCCAGCAATGCCACAATCAAGTAGACTTTGAAAGAAAGGGTTCTAGCGTTGCATTCAAAATTTTTACATCTGTAAAAGTGTAACGATTAGTCTTTTGTTTGTATAGTAGCCTCGTTTTGAGGAGAGATTCAGAAAGAGAGCAGAAGTGCCGAATGAGAGAGGGTGTGGACGATTTTGGAGGAGAAGGTTTTAGATCAGACAGAAGAAGTGAAACTGGTATGAGTCATCATGTAAAGTAGCAAAGAAGAAGCCACTTGTAAATAGCTATTTGTATATAGTTTGATTATTTGATGCTGTCGTTGGTTTTTATTATATATTCTGCTTACTTGAACGAGCCCAAAAGAAGTATCACGGGCCCAACTAAATCGAAGTCAAGTAGAAGAAAAGAGGTCGTGACAAAAGGGTAAAAGTGTTGTTTATCTGTAAGACAAAGCTATTAATCTATTGACAAATGTAAGAAAAATTTGAATACAGCGGTGCAACCCTTTCTTTCAAAACATACTTTATACAGATGTAAATGATATACCGGGTGTCCCAGAATGATGTATTATCGTTTGATTGCTTACGTGTCCATACCCAATGAACCAATTTTCAAAAACTGTATTTTAAGATGTTGGTTGTGTTTTACAACGGCGTTTTCATGTCGAAAAGAAGATCGATAAATCTGCTCAAATTGGAGCCTTAGGCATGAGAAAGATACGGGCTACCTTTCCAGTCAACATTTTAGATATGATACAAAAGGCTGAAGTCGTATTCATATTCTCTGAATTCACTATTAATTGAAATCGTATTCTCTGAGCGACATATAAGTTCAGCCTTTTGTATCACATCTTAAACGTTGACTGGAAAAGTAGGCCGTTTCTTTTTCATGCCGTTTCTTTTTCATGCTATCTAAGGCTTGAATTTGAGCAGGTTTATCGATCTTCTTTTCGACATGAAAACACTGGCGTAAAACCACAATCAACATCCTCGAATACAATTTAGCCTTTCGGCAATCGGATAAAATAAAGTTTTCGAAAATCGGTTCGTTGGTTATGGACATATAAGCAATCAAACGATAATACATCATTTTGGGACACCCAGTAGATTACTTTAATGTTCATAGATCTTAAAGGCTTTAATTGAAATATGCAAGCTCAGTCTTCAGCAAATCTACGAAAATTTGGACACTAACCACGTCAGCGCAGAAGTCTTCGACAACATCAAATTCTTTTTTTGTTTCAAATCAGCTGAAAGTAGATCCGAAGAACTTGATCTTTCAATAGCAGTCAACTTTGTTGTCAATGCACCTGTTGGATCAAAGTAGAGAAGTCCAGCCTTAATGAAAAGTTGGCTGTAGTATCAAGTATGCAAAATAAATGCTGGGCGATCATAAAATGCGCAACACGCAAGAATAAAAGATGGCTGGTTGGCATCCTGGTTAAACGTAGAAAATATTTTCCGTTACGATAGGAATGTCATGACTTACAAGATTATGAACAGACTATGCCCTGAAAACCTCTGGGATAAATACAAGCCAAGATCTTTTCACTCAATCTACAATACGAGGCACTGTAAGGATATCCAGATCCCTAGATATAGGACTGAATTCGCAAAAAAGGGCTTTCATTACGCAGCTCTCAAGTCATGGAATGATATACCTTCCGAAATTTGTGAGTTACCGACACTTGCTCGTTTTAAAAACCACCTTAAAACGCATCTAAAGAGCTAGACTCTCAAGCCAAACACAACTCCCTGGAAGAACAGCAAGGATTAAGTTTTATAGGGCTTTAGGTTTCTATTCATAAGGTTTTATCATTGTAAATAGATGTTATATATTTTAATTTGCTGAAGGGTTAATTTGTGTATAAATAATATTAAATGAAATGACAAATAAAAGGTGTCCAAGAAAGGCCTTTGAGTGAATTTCATTTCAAAATTTAAAACTCAGACATTCCTGTGTTCTATGCCATACACTCGATACAATTGTCTGTTTCAGAAATAGAATCTAAATTTAAAAGGCAGGTAAATCATTGTCAGAATCATACGTGGAAGTCTTGTTCCCATACAAACTCCTTCCTAGCATTTTCTAATTTCTGGGTCAAAAAGAAGAGTGCTTTTACGAAACAAAATTTCACATCTAATTTAACCTTTCACTGATCAACATTTCAATTTTGAATATGGGCCACATATTTTTCATTCCATACCCCCAGCAAACGTTCTAAGTATTTTTTCGAATCAGCCAGTATAACTGGAGATAGGTCCGGTTCTTTATGCTTGCGTTTGTAATTTGCCTATCCATATATCGACTGCTACAAGCAGTGCTAAAAACTGTCCCGACTAGACCCCTTTTAGCTATTCCGAAAAGGATCCGAATCAGGAGCTTTCTAAATAGGTTACCCTAATATAGTCTGGTGCATGTGAAGGTATATTGTATTTCCTCAGCTATTATTACCAAAGGCTTATATGTGCTTTGATTCTCTTCAAGTCTAGTGATACTTCAAATAACGACCTTACCATGATCATAAAACTTGTACCGACAGTAAATCTTGAACTCTCTCAAGTCACCAAGATCTCCATCACTGAAATTTTCCAAAATTTCTCGAGAAAACCAAAATTTATCTATATTGATAACAGCGTTGAGGCAAACATTTCCATGCAGATCAGAATCCACAATACTGTCTTCGTGAGTGTCCACAGATTCTAACGGGCTCCAGCCCATTCCCCTTGCAGTATTTATCACTAACTCACGGTCTGTTGCGTTTCCAAATTTCACAGCCACTTCAACGCCTCCTCCGTTGCAATCCATCTCATCTGCATCACAGTGGGAGCGTGTTGCTCTTCTGGCTTGAGAAGGTCTACACGAACTTTTAACAGGATACCAGCCTTTGATGCCTACAATGTAAGATGGCAAAAAAGTGAATAAAAAACTGTTTAAAACAGAAAACAATAGCTAATTTGCACTTACCGTAAAAGCTCTATTAAGCCCCCTCTCTTTTAAGCCCCCTCTCTATTAAGCCCCCTCTCTAATAAGCCTCCTCCCCTCTGAGCCGATATTCCAAATAAGCCCCCCCCCCCGCTTAATTCTAGAGGTTACCAAATATTTCCATCTATTGATCTAAATAAGTTTCCACGTAAATTTTGATATGGTTTGAGATAAAACTGTGTCCAATTTGACTCGAAAAATTGTTATGTCCAATCCGCAAAATATCTAGCCTGCATGCAGACTTTACTTTCCACTGCGAAGGAGAGCCAAGGCGGATCTTGTAAATAGGCTCTCCTTCACAGTGGAAAGTAAAGTCTGCACGCAGGCTACAAAATATCGTATAAAAGAATTAAAAAGCTATCATATATATCCGTGCCATTTGATTTTGTGCATAAGCCCCCCTCTCTAATTAACCCCATCTCTTTTAAGCCCCCCTCTGGAGTGTCCGAAATTAAATAAGCCACCCTCGGGGGCTTAATAGAGCTTTTTGCTGCATCAAACGACAAAATATATAACAAAATAGGTTTGGTATATGATATAAACCTGCATAATAGAAACTGCAGATTAAGAACCTACAGGCCTGATTTTAGACAAATTAAGCCCCTTTTATATATATGAACCACTATATCGCTTGTTACACAAAATCACAGGCTCTTTTATGCGGGTTTCTACTGTATTGTAAATTCAAATCAGATTGTTGCAAGCCTAAATAACCAAACCTGTAGTACTACTGTTATAAGCCCTTTCTGCAGTGTCATGGATTAAGAAACCACAATGCTGCTACGTTTCTCGTAAAGAATTTTGATAAAGTTGGAACTTTATTGCAAGCGTAATAAAATAAAACGAATGACATCATACCCGTATGGCACGCGAGCAAGCCAATCAGAGGTATTTTACACACTCCAAGTAACAACTCCGCATTTTCATCATCAAAATCATTTCGTCTTCCAGGCATAAATCCACTTTTCGTTTGTTTGTGGCTAGAATCAATAAAATTTATTTTGAAGTGAACTGGAAAAATGCGCTTTCAAATGTCGCCACCAACCTCGTATCCAGCATCAGTGAAGATACGTCTCATTTAGGAGATCAGGCACGAAAAAAGTTCGAACTTTATTTAAATACTGTAATGGCTAAATACTGTAAGATTCAATCCTAGTCGTGACGAGAGAAGGACACAGGAAAATGAATATTGTCAAGCTTTTCTCGCAATCCCATGGAAGGGAAATAACACAGCGAGTAAGAAAATATATTTTGATCATAACATAGGCCACATCAACGGGGCATTATTGCCCGTGATGAAATGCTAAAGAAATCTTAACCAAACAAAGTGTGAAAACAGTACTCGGGAACTTCGGAACACTGAAACCGACCTCTTTGTCCCAATTTTAAGAGACCAAAAATGCTTTTCTTTTAGACGGGCAAAATTGTGGAATGACCTGGACACGAAATCAAAATTATGAACAACACTTAAACAATTTAAATCCTGTCTCGAAAACTCTAGAACAGGAAGGAATCCTTTCGGATTGTTGCTAATATTCTGATATATATATATATATACCTTTACTTTCTTTTCTTAATTAATCTTAGTTAATGTATTTAAATTGTAATTTAGGGTTTTACCTTTTTCTTTTTACATGGTAGTATGGAAAGAATGTACATAATTGATTACTTTACCCTCCTATAAATAAATGAAAATGAAAAATGTGTTGTGAAATTGTGAAATACGTACAAGATTTGAACCTGGATGTAACCTGACTCTAATTGGTAGGCTAACGTTGAAGTCTCATCGCCTTCATCACTTTCCAAGAATTCCTCAACGATACTGACTGGAAAATCAATGTGATATGAAAACGTTGGTGCAAAGCTGCGTGCTATCAATTGAGAAGTGCGAACAGAATCAGTTTCCAGAAATGACAGGGATACTTGAATGAAAGTGTTGAATCCAGAAAGTGCGATGTTTGCAAGCTGGTGTTTCTTGGATCTCTGATTGTGAAGGCAGGCCTGTAGAGAGAAATTTAGTGAGGGAAATAACAATCATTATCAGTATAACAGGAGTTTGTACTTCTAGAAAGTCAGCAATATTATAAAATGCTACCGGGTGAGTCAATTAAAAAGAACCCTCGTTCGAAAGGTCACGGCTCCCTGGATATCAAGACAATGATATCGGCGAGTATGTAGTTTAATGGTAGAAATGTTCAAATCTACTCTAAAATTTACCTGACTGAAATTGGCCATTCCATTCTGATATTATGAGGGATTTTCTCGAGAAAACCTCTTCGAAAAACCTTCAAAACGTGCCCAAAATCACGAACAAATTTCCCTCACATTTCTGCCTTACACGGGCCTTACAGTGATGACTCCTGTACGCTTTAGCACGTGCTATCCTCTTGGGAGGATGAACAAGTCCTCCTCCTGGTATCCATGACCTGTTCAGGGGGATTCCATTCTCTCAAGAGGACAAAATACATGAATTTATGCGAGTGTCATCAATTTTAGGAAGGAAAATTTGCTCATTGTTTTCATTCGTTTCTGCATGTTTTTGGAAGGGGCTTTCTGAAGAAAAATCACCTATATCCACGGGAAGGAATGGCCGAGTAAGGCCGGGTAAATTACTGAACTATATTGAGCATATTGGCAATAAAACAAGACAGTTTTCAATATTATTGCTTTGATATTCAGGGAGCAGTGGCCTTCCAAACGAGAAGTCTTTTTTTTACTCACCCGGTATAAGTATTATGGTTACAATAATCTTGTCGATGAGTTACCAGATGAATACAATTCGCTCTATCAGAAAAGATTACGACAGCAAGCACTTTGAATTGACAAAACTTGTAGTTGTGTGCAGTTCGGAAACCATAGTTCAAAACTAGGATAAACTGTGATAACACGCGCTGTAGGATACGAGTTAGTTTTTTTTGGTGTGTTATTTTTGTTTGTTTGGTTCGTTTGGTGTGTTAATATGTAATGCTGATACCCAAAAATACCTTGGTCTCCACTTCTCTCCCTTCTGCTAGCAATTCAGCTTAAAAAGTCACATGTTCTTCGTGCACAGTAATGTAAAATTTTCCTCCCGTGCAGAGGTAAAGCGAAGCCAAAACCAACGCAGGAGGAGACTTTCTCAGTCGAAAATTCAAAATGGTGATTAACACTTCACATCATTGCGATAAAGGATATCTGACCGTTTCAAGCTTAATAACAAGCAGAAGGGGAGAGAAATGGAATGGAGACCAAGGTAACTTTGAATATCAACATTAAATTTGAGTATCAATCAACACACCAAAGAAAACTGACTCGTATCCTACAGCGCATGGCGATTTATACTGCTTTCCTTATAGAAACTATTTCTAAGAAACAAGTCATTACTGATGCCCAAAAGAATTCAGTAAGTGGCACAACTCGGGGATCAATTGACTGTGTACCATTTAACGAATTGTCTACCTTTTAGGGAGAATTTGTATTGAGATTTGTTAATCGGACAAAAATGCAGTTTCTGCTCTAACGACCTGTCCGCTTTAACGATATGTCATTTAGGAGAGAATTGACTGTATCAGTACGATGATAAAAACAGTAAAAGCAATTGAAACGATGGGATTGTAGTAAAAACATACTGTATTCGGTAACTTAAGGCAATGTGTCCATGTAAGTACAGCCGCGTATACACTCTTGTCAAAATATGATAACACGATGCTGACGAAGAGCCTCGAATAGCGCGCAGTGATTGGTAGAATGTAACTGATCACATGCAAAACTAGAATTTAAATTAACAGAACGAGGCTGCCTGCTGTGAGACTTCGGGTTCAGCTCTGGAAGCGCAACTGCAAGTAAGTCATCAGTCTGCTTATATTAGACCTGGCTACCTTTTCAGTTCCGTGGCAAAGTGATCACATGAAATATCACGTGAAAATAGCAAAGTCGCTGTACTTACATATTACCTTTAACGTTGTCACCAAATGATTCTTTTAAAGATGGTAGACGGAGTTAATAGATAACTCAAGAGATGGGAAGACGTACAATTAGCATGACGTATTTAGCCTATTGTAAAATTAGCCTATTGTATTTCACCACATGCGCAAATATTGTTTAGCTCTTCTTCTCATGTGCCGTCTACTCGTTGCCGGTAGGCTGCTATGAATTGTCTTCACGCTCCTCTATCCTGGGCTATTCTCACAAGCCATCCATAATGTTTTCTTCCCACCCAATCTCCGATGTTGCCCATCCACATAGCTCTTGGTCTTCCTCTGGGGCGTCTTGATGGTATTCGACCTTCCACTATGACACGATGGAAGTTGTCCCTCCTTATCATGTGACCGAAGAATGTTAGTTCCTTGTTATTATTATTTGCATGATGTTTCTTTTCTCTCCTATTATTTCTAATACTGTCTCATTTTTAGTATGACTTTGTCATGAAATCCTCTGTATTGTTTAGCTAGAGGAACAAAAGCGTGCGTAAGCGTTTTCTTCCGTCCTATGTATAGAGTATCTGAAATTTAGCTCCTTTCATTGATTATCGCAGCTGATGGATGATATACTTAGGTCTATTGTTTTGTAACAGCAAGTTGAACAGGCAAGAAGAATTTGCTGGGAAGAGGGGAGGGGTGCAGTTGTCCATGTTCATTCCAAAAAGGCAAAACAGACCATAGAAAGCCCTTGTCAGTATAAAGAGATGTAGCAGATTTTATTATACCAAATATTGCTGGAAAGAATCCTAGTCCGGTTACTAGAAATTTGACACACAGACGCGTAATAACGAACCAGTAGCCCTATTAATTACAAAAAAGAAACAGCCCTACCTTTAGACCACAAGCTCGTAATATGCTCACTGACAAGCAAACACAAGGACTCTTTGACTGAACTGAGCCAATGTTCTGAGGAGATGGTTGACGTTGTTGATAATTGATAGTTACATTTAAAACTGCATCATCATTGTCGATGTTTTCGTCTGACGGAATATTCACTGGTGCTAACGGTAACTTGAATGACTGGAGCGAAGAGTCTTTGTACTTAGTCATCGTCATCATTGCTTGAAGTTTAGCCAATGGAATGATAGTCTAAAAAGATGAGGTGGCGGTAAGACAGTTTAAGCTTCTTATTGACAACAGCTGTTGAATGCAGTGAGGGTCACAGAGTTACACAGTGTGATACTACTTATTATTACCCGACTGACGTTTCAAAAGCGAGGCAATACAAGAATCCCGCCAATCACATTGGTTAATCACACATTTCCTGCGGTTTTCCCGTAGCCTTGTATGATACGATAACACAGCAACTGATTTAGGCCTGTGAGATTTACAATTAACTCAAGCGACATAACAGTTACAAAATGCGTTTGACTAAATGATAAAGTCAGAATTAGAAGGTATGAGGTACTACAACTCATACTAACCGGTTTGGTAATTTTAAAGGAAAATATAAAGCCTTCGGTTTTATTGCACAGACGTCACAAGCTCAGTCTGTACTTTTAAGGCCTCAGGGCTTATATTTTCCTGTACAACACAAAACCGGTTAGTATGTGCATAAACAATAGTTGATTCACCGGGCTATAAAGCAAAAACCATCATAGCTTGTATTTTCAAGAGAAGAAATATCTACAAATGTCTTATTGGTATCAAAGTATCAAAGTTGGTCACATGCCATGAGCAATGCATAACGAAAGATACAGTGATGTGTCTAAGAGAGTTGCTGGCTGTGTTGTTCGAAGACAAGCCTATTTACCACTACATATTCCTTTTGGTGTAATTCTAGTTAGCATCCGAACGAAGTGTTAGAAGATCAGGACACTAAGGCGCCACACTTATCGAAGCATTGCCCTAGCCTATCCTCTCGATGTGACCAAACCTCGTGATTCCTTTGACCAGGAAGTACATATGGTTGGCGACTCTACGCGGCAAGCTTGACAGGCGCGGGAGGACGCGAACCAACAACCCTCAGACTGGTAGCCAAGCACGTTTCTAAGAAGCCATCTCTGTCGTTCCGACGTGCATGAAGAAAATAATAAAATGACTTACTCTGTAAAAAAGACAGTCTCTGATATTTGGGTAATATGATCTTTGCCACAACTCAAACTGCATGCCAGATGATGTGACGGAAGAAATCGAGTTGAAAGCATTCCAGAGAAAATTCTGGATAGATTTTCCACGACTTGATTTGAATGTGTGCTTATGTGAGTATCCAAAAAGTGGATTTTCAACAAAGAGCGTCGTCGGAGACTTGTACCAAACCAAAGGAAAATCTGCCAAGGAGAAGATTTATGGTAAAATCGTAGTCAAAAAGAGAAAATTCATCATGCGGGTAATGTATGTTTGGGGGTGGTTAATTCAATTCGTCAACAAGCAATTTATGCAAAATGCAATTTCAATGAAACTTTCTTTACAGAATGAAAGTACTGATCCTATGGTAAAAAATTAATGTCAAGGCGTTACATGTTTATCTATTTATCCATTATTCCTGACATATATGACTTACTTAATACAGGAAGACCTAGTAAGTATCTCTAACGCTAGACCGATCAACTATGATAAAACTCGATTTTAAGAAACTTGAAAGAGCAAACAGCAAAACTTGGTTTTTCCTTTATGCTTGATATTCTTATTAGCAATTGAGTAGCTCGCCAAATTTAGAGAGTTATGCATATCGTGGAGATAAATCTAAGTTTGAGAAATACAATCTTTACCTGTTTCCTTTTGCTTCTGCTCTGGGAACTGATATTGTATGAAACAATCTTTTTCGTTGGTATCTGTCATATCAGTGGTCAAAAGTTTATTAGCACTATCAACTGATATCCCAAAGACATGCTCCACTGAAATGGAAAAAAAATTGCTGATTTAAATTTCTGTGTAGCATTCATACAGACGACATACCACATAACTTTGCCAATGCACACTCAAAAACCTTGGATAACTGAAGCCATTATAAAACATAGCGCTATAGTGGAAATTTGCGAGTGTCTTGTTTATTAATCGAAATAGATCAATTCTAAAAGCTTGGAAGTTGTTCAGATCATTTCAAAACTTTCGCAGATCAATAGGCAAACATCAAACAGAAAGGTTGAAATCGAAGAAGTGACGAGCAATTTACAACAGATGGAGTTTGTGGTGCTACTTACAAAATTATCGACCCAAAAGGCAGTGTCTCGCATCTTTCTTGGACTAGATTTGTGGTTTGCTTTCAAGAACAGCCTATTCGTGGAATCGTTTCAATGATTTAGGCACGGGGGGGGGGTTCTTCCATAGTAAAGGTACCTGGGGATGTGCCGCGAGCAAGGGTATACTTGTTCGGACTTCTAGTCTAGCCAAGGGTATACTTTTTTACAATTTTGGCCAGCAACGGTTTAGCCAAGGGTATCATTTTTGACAATAATGGTCTAGCGAACGGTCAGGACATCATATTTGGCACAAATTTGACAATATTGGTCGAGAAAATGGTCAAAATTGGTCTAGTCAATGGTACCATTTTCGTAAAAATTGATTCAGACAATGGTCAAATTGGTCTAGCCAAGGGTACCATTTTCTTAAAAGTTGGTCTAGCCAACGGTGCCCTTTTGAAGATGCTCGCGACAGACCCCTACCCAAAATTTGGCCAAGAACCTCCCCCCCCCCCCCGTGGATTTAGGTCTGACTGACAATTGCTACCTATCCTTCCTGTATTCCCTATCGCGTTCGAGAATACAAGACCAATTTTATGCAGGTTTTTGCAAATTGCCCACACAAACCTGTAGAAATATTCTCAAGGTTCACCCGAAAACAAGATCGCGCTATGTTTTTTCAAGGTTGCTGTGACATAATGCCGTCTGGATGTAAAGCGCATTGAACTCATGTGTTGAATGTCTTCTCAACGATACAATTTTGAAGTTACCATTCCTATTGGCAACAAGAGGTGAACAACTAATTTGAATTCCTTTTTTTTTCATAGCATCTAAAATAAAAACAAAACCTAAAGTATATTGTCTCTCTGTTTGTCAATTCAATAATTGCTCTGCAGTGCCGAAAATATTTCAATGTCCAGTTTAATTCTGCTCCTTTACGGTGCCTACATACAAAAGTTAAGCAAATTTCCTCTTTGTCTAATAAAGTGATAATGCTACTTACCAGGGTCACTGTGTATCTGGGAATGTTTTGACTCAACTATTCTCCTTGGGTCCCTTCAAGAAAATAAGCTTGAGATAGGCAAACTTCATCAACGATATCAACGATTGCTTGTAATTGTCAGTTATAAATTTCCACAAGTTTTAATATAGATGGTGCTCTCTCCTCCTTTAAGGAATTTCCACGTACAGGTTTCATCTATTTTCCTCTTTAGTAAATTATAGTTGTTGCTGATAGTACCTTTTGCTATATAGTTGCATTATTGTACTTTATGTGCTGTTTGAATGTTGAGAATTTCAAAATGAACTGAACTGAACTGAACTGAACTGAACTGAACTGAACTGAACTGAACTGAACTGAACTGAACTGAACTGAGCTGAGCTGAGCTGAGCTGAACTGAATTGAACTGAACTTCCTCGAAGAGAGTCTTTTTGGGCATTTTTGATCGTTTTTCGAAGTTGGTACGATATTTTTCAATTCGGTCTTAAAATATTCATTCTGCTCCTCCAGTTTTCTGGCTGATTCATCGAGCTTCCTCTCTCAGCTCCTAACACTAAATAATCAACCAACTCTGGATTCTCCGACATTTACTAAATTCGGTAGGGCAAGGGATAGGATTTTCAGCTTCGATTCGTAAAAAAAACTCTCCTGCAAGCAACATTTGCAGGTTAAGGTTCATGGTCATGTAAAGCAGGGCAAAAAGAAAGCTAAAATTACAAGATTTTGCAAGTATTTTAAGGTTCTCGACGGTTGAAATATTCCAAAGATAGGATAGGGTCTGCCTTTTGACCAGGAACATTTTGAATCAAAGGAGTTTCAAGTTAAATTCTTAGCGAAATTTGTTGTGCAGTCATAGTCAGAAACTCAGTACGTGCAAGCAGTTGTTTAGGCCACTTACCTGTTCTTCAGAGGCAATTCAGGTTCCTTTCCAAAAGTCTTGTCTTTCATCTTCAATAGATTTGAAATCTGAAATAAGTAGCACAAAATGAGATTTCTAGTTAAAAGAAGGAAATCTTTTTATTTAGGAGAATAAATTAAATTGACTAAATTACGAGGTCTTTAGATACGCCTGTCTTACTTTTTTTCAGTAATATATTTTGAGTGGGCAGGAAGTATTTCTAGCTACATAAAGCTAATTTAAGCCCACTGTGCATCCCGCATCCAGGCACGGGACCCCTAGTTTAACGTCCCTTCTGAAGGACGGCGAGGTGAGTTGCAAAGTCAAGCCTCCGAGGTCACCCATCCGGAGTTTGACCTTACTCGACAGAGCTTAACTTCAGTCTCCTGACGGAAACTGATTAAGCCGCTCGGCCACTCACCCCGTAACGGAATCGGTGAGGAGAAATATCTCGAAATTGCTCGATACTATTTTGGCGAATTTCATGTTCTGAACACACAGACATTTAAACAATACCATGGGTAGTTAGACACTGCTGGTGTGCTTCTATGGAGGAGCGCTGGATAATATGTATCTGCGGAAGAAATCTTTTATGGTACTGCGGAGGAGATTTCGTTCTTTCGATATCTCCTCCGTAGTACTATAAAAAATTCCCCCCGCAGATACATATTATCCAGCGCTCCTCCATAGAAGCACACCAGCAGTGTCTAACTACCCATGACAGTACCAGGTGAAAAACAATCCCCGTTTGGCAGGCCACTGCTCCCTGCATATCAAGGCAATGATAGTGGAACATATATTAGCTAATAGTGGACATGTTAAAATCGATTTTAAAATTTACCTAATGGAAATCGACTGCTCCCTTCTGAAACTATGAGGAGTTTTCTCAAGAAAGCCCCCCAAGAAACTTCATCCACCCAAAGGGAGAACACGTGCTGAAACGTGTACAAGTCATTGCTGTAAAGCCGAAATATTAGGAAAATTTTCATGATTTTAGGCTAGAATTACAACGTGATTCCTTGTTTTCGTTCAACATTTTTAATCTGATTTATATTTTCTCTCATAGTATAAGCGATAACCATCCAATTCAATGGGCAAAGGTGAGATTCGTGTAGTGAGTCTAATTTTAGGCCTGTTTGATTTTTTCTTAAAGGCGCTTTCTTGAGGAAATCCCTCATAATTTCAGAATGGAATAGCCGATCTCAGCGAGGTAAATTTTAAAAAGGATTTGAACATGTCCATCATTAAATAATATATTCCCCAATATTATTGCCTTGATATCCAGAGTGCAGTGGCCTTGCAAATGGGGAGTCTCTCTTTAACTCATCCAGTAGGCTTCTAGAAATAACTAATCAAATACTGAATCGAAAGTTAAATCAAACCTGTTCTGGTGTGCCAAGAGCGAGCAAAACCTGAAGCTGACCGCAATTTGAACCACTGAATAAATCTTGGATTGCTACCAGTCCATCGACAGCTATCACGGGATACTACAGTGAGAACAACCAGTGCAGTGGAGGAAGACACAAGAATTCTCAAACACTGAAAGGCTCTGAAAATGTTTTTAACAGGTGGGCTAGTGAAACTTCAAAACAAAATGAGCTGGAATTATGGATTGGCAGATTCAGATTTCTCGGACTGTGTTTTTCTTTAGATTTGGTGTATTCATAATAGATTCGTTCTTCTCCCTGCTAAGGCATACTGAAGCCCTTTAAAGGCATCTACAAATTTAGTGGTGTGCTGCTTCAAAATTTCCCGGATTTGTAGCTACAGTTTTGTGAGTGAACCCATTCTCAAAATGTGAATAGTACAGCCTCGTATTACCTACATTAAGGATGTCCCCTCGCGCTTTTATCTGAAAAGCAGTCAGAGATGAAGCCAACTTGAAAATAAAGATTCGATCAAAGATATAAAATGGAAAATGAGGTGGGAATTTCAAAATCAGTTGGGCTTAATCTTAGACTTCTCTCTGCACTTATACTATGATTAATTTCATTTGGGAAATTATCAGCCTGGAATGTATAGCATCAAATACCTGTGACTTCAATAGCGTCTTCACAATGCCTTGATCTTTGAAGGAGAGATAGAATGGATGCAATGATATCTTTACAATTCCAATGAGCTGAAAGGAGATTACAAAACGTTATGAAGAAGATGAGAATAGATGTCATTCCTCAACAAGGAAATGAAATCGGCAATGCACAACAACAGAACTGCATGTACCTGACCCGACGTCCCAAAAGAAAGTACTGCTGTTTGAAAAATCACCAAAATTTGGTTACATGGTTGATCTTTAAAGGGGCTGGATAAGAAACTGTCGGGGAAATTTTTGATTTGGCTGTTTTGTGATGAGCTAATTTATCGTGACTATTCACTGAAAATTCAAAATAAATGTATCATCTTGGAGATTCGCCTTTGCACTTTCTTCTGATACAAATTAGATCTCGATACGTTTTGGGATTGCTGTGATATAAATGGATTTCCTACAAGTATTTTTGTTGATCTTTCACCCAAAGATCAGCCTGTATCTAAATAAGGATCTTTCCTTTTGAATTTAGCTAATTACAAATGAATTTCTCCTTTCAAAATGCGATATTTGATGCACAAACCGTGGATTTGTTTACGTATTTCTTATCCAGCCCCTTTAAATTCCATGTGTGACAAGTAGATAACAGAACAAGATATTTTCCCAGGTATAACTGATCTTGGGAATAGCTTTTTTTAGAGCTGCCTGGTTATCAAGCATACTACAAAACGCATTGATGATTACCAGATCAATTTATGTGTGTATATCAACGTCTATTTTGATCATAAGTGTCAAGCAGAAACGCAAAATATCATTGTTGACTTGAAAAGGATTATGAAAAATCTCAAAATAATGATGCTTAAGGGAAGATTTGTTATGTTGCTTAAAGAGTATAATTCGGAATTAAGGTTTTCAACTTTGTCGCATTATACCCTTCAGTAATGACATAGAAACTTTAATCATCTTTACATATATTTGAATCATTGATAACATAGATCAAGAAGAAATTCGTTATGACTGGTTTGATAATCGAGTTTTTGGAGATTAAGGTAGAAAAAAAAACTGGATTTCATTGTTCATCTTTTTTTTTTTTTTTTTTTGAATGAAGACTCAATATCATTAAGATACATGGTCTAACTACGAACTACAAATTACAGCATAGGAACCACCCGCCGCACACAGCCGACCGCCCGTCATCAAGGTTTCATAATAATCATCAAGATGAAACCCTTAGAACGCACTGAAGAACAAACCTCGTCATTTTCCGCTGATAAAGATTTATTCCAAATTTCAATGACCATAAAATTGTTTCTTGTTCTTTCTAGCAACGATTCTTTTAGCATAACTGGAATGGTCTGCAAAGGACAAGAAAATCAACGTTTAACGCCGGTTGCAAATGCAATGAATATAAAACTATGCAATAAATATGACAGACTTAATCTATGCACTCTCAGGTTTGTGTATTGATCAGATCACATTGTATATTAATAAGATGAATATAAAGCTGAAAACTATGACACCGTTTGCAAATAATAAATACTGCCTATGGTTTTGGTCTAAAAAGCCTGAAACTCTTTTCAAGTTACCTCTGCAACAGAATGATACCCATAATACGCTGTGTTGGTTTCGGGACAATGGAATGGTTGCAAATCCTTCCAAATTTCAAGTCATGTTTCTTGGGCTGAAACCAGGCCAGGAATACATGTTTGAAATTGATAAGAAACCGATTCCTGCAACTGTCTTTGGATGAGTCCATCAGTAACTAAGGATGTAAATGCTCTGAAGTTAAGCACAATAAGTTTTAACATTTAACGAAAAACATTCTTGCAGGCAAAAGTTTGACCCACTCTTTTCTAGTAGAAAAACCAGATGACCAGAAAAAGGTATAACTACAACTTTTAAAATCGCTTAAAAATTAATCATGAAAATCTTAAGTTTTTTAATTTTTCTGTTTCCTTTGGAAAGGCAGAAATTTGTTTCATGCTGATATTACTTTGACTGCATTTCCTCTCAATTTGACTTTGATTATTTTTTACAGTCCAACGGGAAAGGCAGTAAATCATTTAACGTTAGGACAACGATGCAAAATTTCTTTTCAAAGTGTATCTTATCAAACTGTCTCTTAAAATATCTGCAAGAGGCTCTTCAATACACTTCTATACTTTCTTTACTCATTTAACAAAGCTATCAGCATTATTTAACGTCATTTAAACAGCGAAACAGTGAAGAGCTGTACTCACGACATCATTTCGCGTTATCGCAACCGTGACTTGACATCTAATGTTAGATAGACTCTCGTACAATAGTCACTACTGTTTAATCGCTTGAAGAATTGGTGTGTTTAACGTTTCTTATGTAATGGCCATGGGGTAGTCAAAATCTTTTTCCTTCCCATGGTATCGCATTCGTATTGTTGTAAAACAGTTTCTAGGAAATGTATTCAGTAATTTGTTTTCGTAAAGTAAATTTAATGAAATATAAAAAAAAACAACGAAAGAGTCAGCGGAATTGAAGTTTATATTTCATATCAGGAAAAGTATTCACTGTGATTTGATAGGTACAAATTATTAGGTTATCAGTTATGTCTGAAAACATATACCTGCATAAAGTCAAATTGTGGATCCAATGAACTCCAACAAATTTTACTTCTTGAAGCCTCTTCATCCCAAAACATACGGCAAATCATATAACAATTCGAAGGCTTCTCTAACCCTTGATGAGAATCTTTGCATATGCGTCGTCCCTCAGGTATATTTAGGAGACTGTGGAGGAGAACTTCAGAACCTGCGGTGTTTCTGGTTGCTTGATTTGGCGGTCGATCTGTAGGTATTTGCATGGTTTCTACTTTCGATTTTGCAATTAGATGAGCAGGAGGATTGTTTTGCGCTATTGCAATGTCTTTCACTGGTTGCATCTCTATGTTAGCATGTTTTAGAGGCGGTCTTGACGCTGCAGCAGATTTAGCTCTAGTTGTCTTGGTTTTCACGTCAGCTTTATCAGATTCAAACTCCATGGAAACCTGCCCCAAAATAGAGAAGAAGAATTGAGAAATATTTTCACTCAACCTTGAACGGAAGAGAGACTTATGTTTGTTCCAAGTATCATCAACACCTTTTTTTAATACAAAATGCAAACAGCCATCAAAATATCTTGTTTAATTTCGTTTTCTAATTGCTTGAGTAACCTTCTTACCAATAAAAGCGACACTGGAAAATATTTGTCAATCGAAACGTCAAATGTGCATAATAAAGTGCAGCACCACGTAAAACATGTCAATATGATTTTTAAATTTCTGTGATTTTTCAACTCTCAACTTACCCGGTACTAAAGCGGTAATAGTCTGTTAAGAAGAAAGCAATACCATAGCATAGCTTCCAAATCTTTAACTCGGCGTAAAAAGGTGGGTGTAAAATTCTTTGATCTATTTCTTCTGACTGAGTGGCTGGAAACAAACTTCAGTTACTTATCTTTAATCCTACCGTTGGACTTTTCAGAAGTTTTCAATATTTTTCGAAATTTTACCGTATGTTACATTTCAACTCATTTGAGGGTGTGACGTCATCAAATTTCTAAATCATAAACCAGAAAAGAGACATATTTTGCTCTATACCATATTGTAGATATCCATAAACAATGGTTTCCTTCGAAACTATTTCATGTTGCTTCAAACAGTTTAGAAATTACGATAGTTTTTAATTTTTTGAAAATTTTTCTTGAATTCTTGAAAAATTAGAAAAACGCTCTAATTCTGACAATATTGAAGATTTCAGAAAAGTCCAACGGTAGAATTATAGATAAGTAGCTAAAGTTTCTTTGAAGTCATTCAGTTCAAAGAAATAAGTGACTGAATTCTACACCAGCCTTTTTAAAGATTTGGAACCTATGCTCAATACCATACCGGGTGAGTAAAAAAATTTATCACTTTTGGCGGGCTGTGGAATAAAAAGTACACCGCTGATATTCAAAAATAAAATGTTGAACTATCAGCCAGAGGCTAACTTAGACGTGAAAATTTTGTTTGGTAAAATCACTCATCATATAGCTCCAGAAATGAGTATATTGCTGCCAAGGAGTCTGTATGGGAACCAGAATTTCACGTTCAATTCTGGTCCATGCTTTACTTGCCATTGATATATAAATTCCATTTCTGAAACTGGCAATTGTATTGAATTCAAATTCAAATGGCAAATAAATCATGGACCAGAATAAACATAGAATTTTCGTTCCCATCCAAGCCTCTTTCTATGGGGTGAGAGAAAACGAGATGTTTATTGTTTAATAGAATGTATACACAAATCATACCTGTGTCTTTATCGTCCTTCTCGCCTGATATTCCTTGTAGCTACCTCAAATCAACTCCCAGATTCATATTTGCAACGACATAAATGTGTTTGAGTTTGAAGGCAGAAACACCGCAATGCAACAAAAAACAACAGCAAATATGATTGAATTTATTCCATACCAATATTTCGTCCTGTCATGCAGGATTTCTTCAGGGCTGTAATGTGTTTCCTGTAAAATAACCTAAATGTGTTTCCTGTAAAAGCGAGGCTATTCTAGGCCTAGGCCGTTGTAGGCCACTGCAAAGATAAATCTGGGAGTTGATTGGAGGTTGCTGCAAGGAAAAAAGCAGGCGGAAACAACGACAAAGACACAGGTATGATTTGTGCATACATTTTATCAAACAATAAACATCTTGTTTTCTCTCTCCCACGAACTAAGTTAGCCCTTGATTGATAGATTAACATTTCAATTTTGAATATCGGCAGGTTACTTTTTCTTCTACAGCCTGCCAAACGTGTTAATTTTTCTACTCACGCGGCATGTTGGAAACAGACCTACCAGCAAATCACCGATTTCATCAAGTCCTTCTGGTTTTTCTCCATCTTCATTGACATCATAAATGGAAGTCTCTTTTATTCTGATTCTTTCTCTCAATGCAAAATGGTCCGCCAAGAAGAGATGCTGCAAATCCATTTTTTGCTTGCCAAGTAAAGATGGCTATTGAAGAAAATATTAATTTACATTGTAAAACTGGAGTGTATGACAATTTCTAGATTTGGAATAACAGCATATCCATGTACAGTTAAGCTCGAAATGATTTATAACCATGCCAAATTTTGGGTACTTTGCATTCTTCTATATTTGAGGACTAAGTTTACTGTGGCTGAAATTTTGTAATTACGCCTGAATGAGAGACATTTGAGGGAAGAAGAAATCGTGTGAACTGGCCCACAAATATAACGATGCAATATATTCCAAATTTAGCATAGATATGAATAAGTTTGGGCTTGACTGTATGAGTATAGAAGGATAACCAAGCACAGTGGGCCAAAATGGTAATTTTGCAGACATTAGATCATATCTCAGGGGAAATAAATGCTACAGGTTGACAGTTCATTTTCGACGTATAAAGAAGTATGAACAAAACCACCTACAGACATTGCGAAATTGTCACATTTAGGGGGCTTGAGCCCGGTATTCTTCATTTTAGATGCTGAAACAAGGACCTCTTTCACTATTAGCTTCCTAAGTTGGCGAAAAGCATATTTATTTTGGTAACTTCAAAATTCTCGAATGTCTGCCTCCAACCCAGTGTGCAAGGTGGGGAGGGAGGGGAGGGGAACTAAAACTGCAATTTATGCAAAGTAATTACCTTTTGCTAATTTCAGTTTCAAGTTAAGCTTTTGAATCACTTACTTATTGTGCACAGATCTACTTTCCGAATCCGATACGCATCGCTTGAACAAAATAAGAGCGGAAAAATTTGAACACGATGTACGCTGAAATTGTACAAGGATTTGAAATCTGGTAGTCAATCTAGGAGATTGTTCTAGCTATCTTGTAACTCTTTTGGACCAACTAGACCTTAAATGGAATCGACACAGTTGAGCTGGCCGGGGTCAAGTGATAAAATGACATATTGTAGTTGATACTTTTGGCATGTACCGTTTCATGGTGTTGCTGAGGAAATACTACGTAAGGATGGTGACAGGGTGTATTGATGGCACTGGGTACTGGCCCTGCCGGTACCTGGTACTGACACCTTTGGTACTGGTAGGGTAGAAATTACTGTGGTACCGAGGTCATTTTTTGAGGACTTGGATCAATTTTTTCATTCCGACTTTTCCCCAGTATTTTTCCGTAATTTTCTATTTGAAATGGAACTGCTTTCCTGCTCCGATGGTCCCTGGTACTGTCCTTAATTTTACTGTGTACCGGACGTTTCGGTACCTGCTACTGTCCCTGTGGTACTGTGGTACATTTTACCGGCCACCATCCTCTACGTGTGTTGGTCTTTCTATGGCCTATTTATAGCGGTAACTCGATATAGTTATGTAGATTCCCTTCAAGATGATTTTAGATTCCTTGCCAGTGCAAAATCGAGGGTTGTATCACTCTTCCGAAAAGCCGCACGAGATTTTTGGAAGCAATAGGATTTCTAGGGATTTTTCGCGGATTTTTCTTGAAAACAAAAGGATTCTTGCCAAGGTGTACGGGATTTCTACAGAGTGATACGCCCCTCGTGCAAAATTGTTCAAATTCATTTGAAAATATTTTCCAAACATTACTAGTACAAAGACCTTGTGCTAATTCCAATACATACCGTTTGTACGCCAGGCGAACGGGCGAAAACTTTGAATACGATACGTTTTTCCCACCATTTCTCCAAAGATAACCCATCAAAGTGAACAGGAAAGACTGAACGGTGATTGAATATAATACCTGTAAGGAAAATGGAAAATGATTTACTAATAGCGATCAAAATAATATTCATCAACACATGCTATGATGTCTAGACTTTTTGTAAATAAGTATTTAACGAAACTGAAAATAATATGAAAAGGTGGAACGTTAAAAATCCAATAAAATCCATTAAAATCCAAAAGAAACATGTAATGCAACGTAACCCAAGATAGGTTCCTTCCCGTTTATTGCACTTCGTAATTTGAAAAGACTACTCCAACATTTTCCTGCCACTGCCATTCGTTTGTCAAATTCAATCTTTCTTAAATTTACCTAACTTGCTACGAAAGTCGTTTTAAATTTTTCAATATTTCTTTCCATTTATGGATGATCAGTCGGAACACATATTCAAAGGTTATTCTACAGAAGCTTTCATGCCAAAGCATTTGTTCCGAATGAATTTCTATTGATTCTATCAGATCCACCTACTACTCTACAACCAAACTTATTAGGTAGTTGGAGTGAGACAAAATTGGTCAGCGTGGGCAAAATGGGTTTACTTCTACAATTAACACGCAAATTGTCGTTGGCTGTGCTCTGAACTTTTCAACAAATAAGATTGTTTTTGTTTATGATTGAAACTTTTTTCTTCAACTAGAAAAGAATAGCAGCAAAATCCATGAATTTTCAGGGACCTAATTTGTCAAACTCTGACTTATTTTACTCTACGTTGCCTTAACAAAGTGTAAGACAGACCAAGGGCTAATTTTGTGAAACAAAGTCTACAGCTCCTCACACCAGCTGTGCAGCCAGTCATGACGTGTTGCTTTCTCTGTTTATTTTGATTTGACCGAGTGAACTTAGATGGATAAAATCCATTCTTACGAAAGGCAAATCGTTTTGTCTTTACTGCACAAAATTTACCCGGCCGTATCATAACAGATTACAATGGGTTAATGTAAATTTGTTTATGTATTATCAATTCATCAAACGAAAGAATTAATTCACTTCAATTAGATGAGCGTAAGTTGAGGGTCCTTCTGTAGTGAGGCTAAATTCTTACTATCATCATGAACTTTGTTTGATGCACATCTAATGACTTCTGCACCAGACTGAATAGTGCCCGCAGCATCCTTGGAACTAACAGGGAACTCGTATTCAACGAAGAATGTGCTAAAAAAGAAGGATTAAAAACTTTAAACTATGACATAGGCGGATATACAACGAGTGCCAGAATAAAATAAAATTAATGGATTTGAAATTTCGTATTTGGAAGACTACAGGACAAATACAAATGAATAGAATTTTTGATGAAAGCTGAGCCACTATTCCTAGCGATTATTCTTCTATTTTACTGACCAGTGGAATAGAAATAAATTTTACAAAAAATCTTTCACTATTGAATGCATGGAAAATGGGACTAAAAGCCTCGATCAAATTAATAAAGAATCTCCTCTTTCAGAGTAACAGGCAACTATTTTCCATCTTCATCGAGAGTTAAGAATCGAAACTTATAAAAGCAATAGTAACGAATGTGTGTGATATCATAATTTTGCAAAGATCGTTTTCTTAACTCTGAGCTGCATTTAAAGAGCAATTGTCCCCCACGGTCCTTTGCAAGCACGCTTAAATTCCTGATTGCTTGTAAATAAAAGTTTGTCTCAGTGGAAACTATGGTTCGACACTGCAGAAAGTAAGTTAATAAAGAATATTAACTTTGGTTGAATTGTTCTATCAGTTAAAATACTGCACTGTGGATCTACCGGATGAGCCAGAAAAAAGTTCCCACTTTTGACAGGCCAGGATAAATCACACACTAGGCCAGTTTTAGTTGTTTTTGGTTTAATCTTTTGTCAATATCCTATAGTATTCTTGGTTATTTTTTGTGGATTTTTCGGACGCCAATTTATCAAGATATTAACGATTTCTGGAAATTTTTTGGCCTGCAGACTGCCCAAAAAGATCGAAAAACAGTGATCAAATTTCCTACAGATTGAAGTTGGCAGAACAAAGGGAGTGCCCTTCGAAATGACTAGGGAAGTTGGAAATGGATTAGGTACAATCTGTCGCACGAGCGCGCGGTCGTTCAATGATTACGCAAGTTTAATTTCAAGGAAATGATAAAACAACTGAGAGTCTTTGTACTAATAAAAATTACATTAAACTTGCGCAATCATTGAACGACCGCTCGTGCGACAGATTGTACCTCATCCATTTCCAAAGTCCCTAGTCATTTCGAAGAGCACTCCCTTTGTTCTGCCATGTTCAATCTGTAGGAAATTTGATCACTGTTTTTCGATCTTTTTGGGCAGTCTGCAGGCCAAAAAATTTCAAGAAATCGCTAATATCTTGATAAATTGGCATCCGAAAAATCTACAAAACATAACCCAGAATAATATAGGATATTGACCAAAAATTAAATAAAAAACAACTAAAATTGGCCTAGTGTGTGATTTATCCTGGCCTGTCGAAAGTGGGAACTTTTTCTGGCTCACCCGGTATAGCTTCCATTAGGCCAAATTCGATTTTTAGACCGTCTGAAATTGTAGCGTGCAAGCAAAGAGGCCTGGGTGAAAATGGCTCTTTGCTTCTGAAAGATAATTTGATCACCGGCACTCTAGCAAACCTTGCACTCATATTATTTCCGTTGTTAGAGAAGTGGCATTTTAATTCTTACATAATCATTGGCATGTATAACGAATATGAACGTAAATAAAGTAAAATATTAGCACTTTGATGCGAATTGAACTAGTGCTTAATTCAATTCGGATCAAAGTGTATATATCTTCTTTATTTACTTCATTATCTTTGTATAGCATTACACGCAGCAAGAAGATTTCTTTATCATTACAAATATTAGGAAAAGGGGGAAAGATAAAAAGTTGTTGCAATACCTATGACCATAATTCGCAAACGAATCTTTTTTCAATTCAAGTTGATGAATAATCACTCTAGCAAATTGCACGCGAGCGAGAGCTGTTATTGTATCCAAATCCATTCCTTCTGGAACAATCGATTCTAGAGCACTAACTCCTCCAGCTTTCTTCCCTAGAGCACCGTTGTCTTGGCTGCTGCTATGATGTGGACCTGTAATCAGTAAACAAAATGTCACTTTTCAAGACAATACTAGGCCTGCTGACGAGATATTTATAGATCTCATTTATATATCTACATACCGGGTGTCCCAAAAAAAGTATACAGATTTAGTTGACTCTAGCGATGTGAATTTAGCTTCAATCAATGTCTGATCACTCTCAAAATGTTACTCAATAGTTAACTTGAACATAGATACTTCGTTTGTTGGTATTGGTGCATAGAGAGCAGAGATATTAATCTTCAAAGCTCAAATTTGCCCCTTCCTTCAAACCAGAGCTTTAGCCTTATGGCCTAAGCAAATTCTTAAGGCACTGCGTTTACATCAACGATAGCCTCGATAAAATTTGAACAATATTAGATCTGGTGTTATTCTGTCACCCTCTAGTCATCCATTGGACAGTTTCTTAATTTTCCATTATTTTCAGTTCTTAATTTTGATGTGCTTCAGGAATTTGCTTAGGCCAAATGGCCAAAGCTCTGGTTTGCAGGTGGACGCAAATTTTAGCTTTCAAGATTGATGTTTCTGCTCTCAGAGCACCAATACCAACAAACGAGGTATCTAGGAACAGTTTGAGAGTGATTAGCCATTGATTAAAGCTAAATTCACATCGCTGGAGTCAACCAAATCTGTATGACTTTTTTTTGAGACACCCGGTATACATATATAACCTCAAACCTCGACACATTATTTTATTCGATCACTGAAACTCAATTTAAAGAAATGAAGGAAAGTTCGGAGAAGCAAGATTGAGATGGTATGGACATGGGCAAGGGTGAGATGATGAGTATGCTGAAAAGGAGGCCTTGAGTATGGAAATACCAGGCAGAAGGAAGACAGGTAGACCCCGCCAAAGATGGAAGATCAGGGAGGGTGGTTCGTATTACAGAGAGGGCTGTTCACAACAAAAGCAAGTGGAGAGGAAAAATTCCCCTGGCATTGTAGCTAGGAAGGAGATTTTGAAACTTGATACCTTCGCGCTCATTCTCAAGAACGAGGTGGGCCTAGCAGGCCTAGCCAAGGTGAATGTCACAGTATTAGACCTGAAAGAAGCTTATTTGCTGCCCCAGAAGGTAACGAGAAGGATAAACACAAGAAGGATACAAGGTGATTGATACTATTTATTTGAAACCAATTTAATTCATTCACGGGAACCTAAATTTATCCTAAAACCCATGATTGTATCAGAATAAAATTCGACTTTCTAGAAAAAGCAGTACATCTAAGAGCATGCTCAGGGTAGGCGATTGTCAGTTGCCTCTGCCATCGTAACATCGTAAAAATCTGATATCGTAACCTTTGCTCTTGAAAAAATGGTGAAGAAACTTACCGCTTTGGCTGGCATTTAGATCCATATATCCCATGCTGTCATTTCCAGCTATGGATGATGCATCATTTTCTCGCATCTCTTTTGCCCGACGTTGATTTTGTCTGCTTTTCGTCTTTCCCTCGTTTTTATTAGCAGAATATCTTTTTGGTCTCTGAAATGAAATCATTTATCTCTAAACTACATTACGTTCTCTGAGTCTGAAGTTTAGTGTTGGTAAATTCCCTCGAATAAAAAATGGATAAATCCAACATCTTGTAAAAGTAACTTAGAATTAACCTCGACAAGTCTATAAGAATTTGAACTTAGAATTAATCTCGAAAAAGTCTTACGAGTTCGCTGCAGGTTTTCGCAGTATGATTTTTTGAAACGTGGTTGTGCACTTGATAATTTTCAATTCTTCTGTCCACTGGGTTCCACACGATCACAAAACGATTCAAGATGAATATTGATCCCTTCAAACTCAAAACGACAGGCTTTAACGACAGGATGTAACGATATATCCCTAAAATGACATTTTTTATTTCATTTTATAATATTACTTCATTTTATAATATTATTTGATTTTATAATATTCATACAGGTTAAATAGGTTTCATATATAAATATGTTTTTAAACCTGACCTGTTTAAACAAAAATACTAAGCACTAAAACTAAGAACAAAAGAAATTTACATGCTTAATTTACAATATTATACAAAACTAAGTCTATAAAGGGAGAACGTAAAAGTGAAATAGAACTTGTTCCCGTCTATAGTTGTTCTTTGAAGGTTGTCAGGGAGGGTGCCAATTTCGTCTCTTTTTCTAGATTGTTCCACAGTTCACACCGCGACAAGAAAAAGCCTTTTGGCCATTGATCGTTTTGAGGAGCGGTATCTCAAGATCAGTTTCTGATGAGCGCAGAAACCGTTCTCTACCATCCGAACATTTTATGAATATTTTCCAAGTAGTCTGGGGCAAGCGAGCATAGGTTCCAAATCTTTAAAAAGGCTGGTGTAAAATCCAGTTACTTATTTCTTTGAACTGAATGACTTCAAAGAAACTTTAGCCATTTCTCTATAATTCTACCGTTGAACTTTTCTGAAATCTTCAATATTTTCAGAATTAGAGCGTTTTTCTACTTTTTCAAGAATTCAAGAAAAATTTCAAAAAAAACTTAAAACCATCGTAATTTATAAACTGTTTGAAGCAACATGAAATAATTTCGAAGAAACCCATAGTTTATGGATGTCTACAATATGGTATCAAGCAAAAGTCTGTCACTTTTCTGGTTTATGATTTAGAAATTTGATGACGTCACACCGTCAAATGAGTTGAAATGTAACATATGCTGAAATTTTGATAAAAATTCGAAACTTCTGAAAAGTCCAACGGTAGAATTAAAGGTAAGTAACTAGAGTTTGTTTCAAGCCACTCAGTCAGAAGAAATAGATCACAGAATTTTACACCCACCTTTTTACGACGAGTTAAAGATTTGCAAGCTATGCTGGGCAAGCGAATTCAAAGATTTGTAAGTTAGTGTGGCCGTCTCTTTTCTTAAACTGCCGTTCAAATCTTAAAAAGCCGCTATCACCTAGGGTCTTTTGCGGGCATGCTACAATTTAAGATTATCTAAAAGTCAAATTTGGGCTATGTGCAAAATGTGGATCAACACTGCAGCAGCTGAAATAATAGCAAAGTCAACTAAAGTCAAATTTTTCTGTCAGTTCCACTACTGCAGTAGACTCAATCCACTCGTCCCAATGTTTTCACTCCATTCCAATTTTACAGTACGATCACTGCAGCGGAAATACGTTGTTGCGCAGGAGTATAAAATGTCGGTTCACAATAAAAATTCAATTCAATAATAAAAATGTTGTTGTTGCTGTAATTGGGATGTTTTATGGAGTCTACTACTGCAGTTGGAATCCACTTTTTTCGTTCAGGCTAGATTAAATTTTCAGACAGTCTGAAACAGCAGCATGCCCACAAAGGACCCTGGGTGATAATGGCTCTTTAATGAGATGAACTAAACGCCTGTTTTTATAAATGCACAAATAATAGTCCTGTATGCGTGTTGCACGATGTCTCACTAAATACAAACAAATAACAGTATGAATAATTGTGCTTTGGACAAAGTTTTATTTCAAGTGCCCTTTTACATAATTCTCAGACAAACATGGTTTAATCAAAGTTACCCTCTACCCCAAATTCAATCTCGTATAATCTGATAGTGTCTGGTGGCTGAACATTCTATTTTTAGGCTTTTCAGTCTGACACCGTCAAAATGACGAGGGGAACTTTTCAGTAATAAGAATTTAGAGAGTTTGTTAGATCAGTGGGATTGCAGGATTTGAATTCATATTCTTAATTCTTAATGTACCTTGTTACCAGGATCTTCGAGTGATGATCTTCTACTTTTGTCATTTTCTCTTTCTTCATCTGCAGATTCATCTGTTAGCATTATTGAACTTTCATCAGAATCACTCTGAAATGTAAATTACCCATTGCCAATGATGCTATTACATATGCAGGACAGGACTATGGATGGGTCAACATAAGGTGGAATATTTTTCATGTTATTGATATAGAAGAGAAGCCTCGCGCATTTTATGGTGAAAGCCTTTGCCGTATGAAAGAAGTGCTAAATTAGGAATATGATTCATTAAAATCTTTGTGTTTCCTTGATAATGTAACGTATCAAGATGATATGAAATAAGGGCTTTGAATATCTCGTTTACCCTTTAGTACCTCAACAGATTTAGAAGTAGCTTAGGAAGGGGGTATGAGAAAATCTTAAAATATAGGTTAAAGACGTTTATTGGATTTTAGAAGAAAAAGATCCTAGTTCAGAGTTCTGTATATTCTAATTTCGATCATGTGTGGTTTCTCATCTTCCAAGTAATAGACCATTCCCATGATTACGTCATCACCAGTGCGGCGCGTAATGCATGCTGGTACTTGTAGTTAAACACCTGGCCGAGTTAGTGTGTTTTGTATAGGAAGTGTTTAAGAAGTCGTGTATTGCGTTGGAAATATCGAAGAAAAATTCGAAAAATCAACTACATTTACCGAAGAACATGTCCCTAGATGTTTCAGAAACTCAAGTCCTGGATTCAGTTTGACTAGAGTGCAGAAGAAGGAATTTTTAGGGGGAAGATGTGACGAAAGTGCAGTGTGGCCTAATGAAAACATTGCGAGTGAGAAAGGAGGCAAGGAGGTGATTGTTTTCGGATGATTCACATGCCGTTTACTTAATCCATTACCTCTAGAAATTGGAGTCCTGAACTTTAATTCTTTATCTAATAACTCTATCCCAGTTGGCAAAAATTCTGAAAAACAGAGACTGACGCAAACGTGGAAACACTGGACAGCGAGAAAGAATTTCAGAGATCACAGGTGTGGAACAGCACACTTCAAGGGTATAAATGATGCCAGAGTTAAAAAAAAACAGCATTTTGACTTTCTCAAAACCATAAAAAATTGAGAATTATGGTAAATTTTCGGATTTCCTCCTTGCAGTAAGCAATATACTCAATTTTAGGTGCTTGATGTATCCATGGCCGAAATGCAGCGATTTGACTTCAGTGATTTTTATCGCGTTCAGTACGTAAAGGGGGAAAGTTCTCCTTTCATACGATTGCCGTTGGAAGCCAAAAAATTGAAAACGTCAAACTCCCAATGGCTCCGTCCCTGCACAAGATAATAAACTCAAATTTTAAGTTTTGGTCTAATTTTAGAGAAAGAGTACAGCACTTTCTCTCTCCCTTTTCTGGCCTTCTCAAATCACTGGCAATGTTTACGTTAGGCCGCATTATATTTTCATTGACTTTCCTTGCCAATATTTCCTTCATCTCCGCTTCATCTGCACTTTAGTAGCACTTAAACCCCTGACTAGAGTTTCTAAAACATCTAGGGACATGCTGGCCAGGTCCATAACGCGGAACACGCGGAACTCGCGGAAACCGCGGAACAGAATTTTTCCGCGAGATATAGTTCTGCGTTATTCACTGGCGTATTAGGCAAAAGTCCATAACGCGGAATTGAAAAACGCGGAATTTTTTTTCAAGCCCTGAAAATTGCATTCTTAATTCAAAGTCATTCTTGGATCTTCAAAACACTTTTAAACAGTGCATGTGCGCCCCTCCTCAAGTTCGGCCTACTATTGCATCGTTGTTGTTATTATTCATTTTGGCTAGGCCCATCGAGGTCAGTGGCCTAACTATGAACAATGTTGACATTGTGTTGGCAAATTCAGAAGAAAAGCCACGTTCTCCTTTTAACTCATCAGTAGGAAGAATCAAACAAACAGAGATTCATCTGTTTTACCTTCAAACTTTGCTGATAAAATTCTCGAAAAATTTCCGCGAGATTGAGTTCCGCGTTATTCACTGGCGTATTAGGCAAAAGTCCATAACGCGGAATTAAAAAACGCGGAATTTTTTTTCAAGCCCTGAAAATTGCATTCTTAATTCAAAGTCATTCTTGGATCTTCGAAACACTTTTAAACAGTGCACTTGCGCCCCTCCTCAAGTTCGGCCTACTATTGCATCGTTGTTGTTATTATTCATTTTGGCTAGGCCCATCGAGGTCAATGGCCTAACTATGAACAATGTTGACATTGTGTTGGCAAATTCAGAAGTAAAGCCACGTTATCCTTTTAAATCATCAGTAGGAAGAATCAAACAAACAGAAATTCATCTGTTTTACCTTCAAACTTTGCTGAGAAAATTCCCGAAAAATTTCCGCGAGATTGAGTTCCGCGTTATTCACTGGCGTATTAGGCAAAAGTCCATAACGCGGAATTGAAAAACGCGGAAATTTTCAGGGCTTGAAAAAATTTCCGCGTTTTTCAATTCCGCGTTATGGACTTTTGCCTAATACGCCAGTGAATAACGCGGAACTATATCTCGCGGAAATTTTTCGAGAATTTTCTCAGCAAAGTTTGAAGGTAAAACAGATGAATTTCTGTTTGTTTGATTCTTCCTACTGATGATTTAAAAGGAGAAAGTGGCTTTACTTCTGAATTTGCCAACACAATGTCAACATTGTTCATAGTTAGGCCATTGACCTCGATGGGCCTAGCCAAAATGAATAATAACAACAACGATGCAATAGTAGGCAGAACTTGAGGAGGGGCGCAAGTGCACTGTTTAAAAGTGTTTCGAAGATCCAAGGATGACTTTGAATTAAGAATGTAATTTTCAGGGCTTGAAAAAAAATTCCGCGTTTTTCAATTCCGCGTTATGGACTTTTGCCTAATACGCCAGTGAATAACGCGGAACTCAATCTCGCGGAAATTTTTCGAGAATTTTCTCAGCAAAGTTTGAAGGAAAAACAGATGAATTTCTGTTTGTTTGATTCTTCCTACTGATGATTTAAAAGGAGAACGTGGCTTTACTTCTGAATTTGCCAACACAATGTCAACATTGTTCATAGTTAGGCCACTGACCTCGATGGGCCTAGCCAAAATGAATAATAACAACAACGATGCAATAGTAGGCTGAACTTGAGGAGGGGCGCAAGTGCACTGTTTAAAAGTGTTTCGAAGATCCAAGGATGACTTTGAATTAAGAATGTAATTTTCAGGGCTTGAAAAAAAAATTCCGCGTTTTTCAATTCCGCGTTATGGACTTTTGCCTAATACGCCAGTGAATAACGCGGAACTATGTCTCGCGGAAATTTTTCGAGAATTTTCTCAGCAAAGTTTGAAGGAAAAACAGATGAATTTCTGTTTGTTTGATTCTTCCTACTGATGATTTAAAAGGATAACGTGGCTTTACTTCTGAATTTGCCAACACAATGTCAACATTGTTCATATAGTTAGGCCACTGACCTCGATGGGCCTAGCCAAAATGAATAATAACAACAACGATGCAATAGTAGGCCGAACTTGAGGAGGGGCGCAAGTGCACTGTTTAAAAGTGTTTCGAAGATCCAAGGATGACTTTGAATCAAGAATGCAATTTTCAGGGCTTGAAAAAAATTCCGCGTTTTTCAATTCCGCGTTATGGACTTTTGCCTAATACGCCAGTGAATAACGCGGAACTATATCTCGCGGAAAAATTCTGTTCCGCGGTTTCCGCGAGTTCCGCGAGTTCCGCGAGTTCCGCGTTATGGACCTGGCCGAACTCGGCCAGGTGTTTAACTACAAGTACCAGCATGCATTGCGCGCCGCACTGGTGGTGACGTAATCATGGGAATGGTCTATTACAATACAAGAGCGTGCTCTTAGGTTTCTCTGCAGGGTATTTCAGAAAAAACGGAGCCTAGCTCTTTTTGAGATTTTTCAGAAAATGATAATATTTCAATCAATTTGACGCATACCACCTGAAAGCGCTATCTGTCTTCTTTCTAATAATATCTCGGATGGATATATTAATTGAAATATTCATCAATTAATTGAAATTTTTGTAAGTATGGCATATTTTAGATGCCAGAAAATGTTAGTACATTTACAGGGACGAAAATTCATCTTTGTGAGAGCTTATTTTGTCATTCCTAATAAATGCAGCTGATGGGAATAGATTTTTCTTTCTCCTACCGAGGGGCATCATCTCAAGTGCTTCAAGGTACTCTCCTTCGCCGGTTCATGGACTGCAGAACCGGATACCAGTGGAGGAGAGTAGCTTCAAGGTCTGGAATGCTTTTACAAAATCTGTTTCTTAATTTCATACAGTAAAAAAGTGCTAATTTTGTTCTTACAGCATTCTGCATTTGAAATCGGCCATACATACTAAAATATCAATTAAACGAGGAATAATTCCGCCAATGTATCTAAACTGCATATCATTGCCAAAGAAGGAAGATTGTACTTTCAGATGGTATACATTATATTTACCAAAATCTTATCATCTTTTCAAGATTTTCAATTACAGTTGGGTTGCGTTTTTTCTGAAACACCCTGTATATAACGATCATACAAGATTTGCCTCTGAAATCGGGTAAATGCACGATGCACGTTGCTTGCCAAAGACTCATTTACTTCGAAATATTCAAAACATTGAATCATATCAACCGACCATTTACGCGGAACATTTTTGAATTACGTTCTTCAAATTATTCGTTAAGAAATCCAAATAACTTAGCCCATGTTAGGCCCAATCAAATAACATTCGGGTCCAAGAGTTTTAAGTCCAATGGGCCATGGATCTGGAATTTGGATTTGAAATATAGTCAGCAGAAAATTTGAACAGTTTTAAGGTTTTCATAAAACAATTGTACAGCCTCTTCCAAATTACACAAAGATAGCAACTGCATGATTCAATATTCAATAACCGTCTGTCTTAGGCTGCCACGGAAATTCTGCCAGCTTCAGTGAATTACTCTGCAAATACAAATCCGAATTGAACATGCGAAGTCGCAAAGTCTAAGTTAAGATCTCGCCTATGCCATAGCCACAAACTGAAAGTCAAAATTTTGGAAACGAAGGCTCCTTTGCAGGAAATGTTCAAACGCTTATACTTTTTTGGGACACCCGATTCTATTTTGTAAATAATGGAATTAGAATAAAATTACACACAGCCTATAGTATTCGATGTTTTTAATCGATGAAAACAATAGTAACATAGGTGGCGAGTGCCTTTATTTTGTTCTATGTTTAGACTAAATCCCTATATCTCTGTTGAGTTATAGACCAGAGGGTGGAGGGGGAGCACCACCACCCGAGCGGAGAATTTATGAGACCAAGCCTATCTAGGTCAATTTTTTGCGTAGATTCCGAATTTGGGTGTTGATCATGTGTTTTAGGGGGCTTTTCCGAGATACAGGGGGTCTAAAGTGCGTTTTAGGGGCAAATTGCTATAAATTTGTTTTCTTCATTAAATGTTGATAAAATACAGACATATCAGTTCTTTGATGGCTTTTATGATTGTTGACTGTTATTTTGAAGTGCTTGCTCAAATTCCAAATTTAGGGGGACCATAGAAAGTTCAGGGGGGAAGTGCGAAATCCCAAATGGAAAATATTCCAGTACATTCACATACTCAAATTCATTCATCATCGTCTTCGTCATCATCATTGTCATCATCATATCCATGCCCCTTCTTGAATCCTGTGCTTCTATAACCCAAGGGGGACACCTGGCACATACTCATACGGGGGGCTCAGTCCACACAATTTTCAGGCAACCTAAAGATGCCAGTTCAGCTCTATTGCAGCCCAAAAATGTCAGCTCATTTTGTACTTAGAATTTTATATTTTATACTCCATACATTGTGCGTTGTAATTTGAGCATTTGATGTGTCTTACAAGGCTGTCTTTGCATGGTGGCATCAAAGAAAGATATGTGATAGTTGTCTCTCGAACAATTCCTCGAAAAAGTCTTCCGTCAAACATCATCAACATGCGATAATATCTTTTCTCCATACAACACACACGTAAACTTTCTAGTACTCTCAATTATGTCGTTCGTTGAATTACTTGATGTGTACTTAGCCTTTCGAAACTTCTAACCAATGTTTCTGTGCCTTGCATAAGCTTCCAGCATGCTTTTTTCTTGTCATTTCTAGAAAATGGCGAATTATATTCACCTAAATGCACGCAAGCTAAGCAGGGCTTCTCTTTTGGTTCTCGATAATTCACAAGCAGCTAGATCGATAATGTTTCTATGCTTTTACCTGAGCCACTGCAAATAATATTTTGAGATTGGGTAAATGGCTAGCAAGCAAGATCACTGGGATGTCAATATCATAATAAAAAGAAAACAAACCGCAAATCATCTCTCGTCCTTCGTTTTGCTGCAGAATGGTAAAGGAGGAAACAAACTTTGTATCTGCCTTCTCGTCGTTACATCTTAGATCCTCAACAATCGACCACCATAACTATTGATCTTTAAGCAACTATCTTTGCGAGAAAGGTAGATCATTTTGTCTTCAGGAAGATTGCTATGATCAGCCATCCCTCCTTATTCTGTCCATAGCTCAGGAACGCAAGGATAGTAAGACATTTTATGTTTGGGTTTTAATTAAGAATTGGTCTCCTTCGCCTCTAAGTACTCCCTCTGGATTCTTGATGGGCCCATCGGCATATGCTTTGCAAGCCATATTTGCACGATCATCGTGACTCTTGGTATTTCATTCGGCAACTTCGTTGCAATCCCCCTGAAGGTGTCTGGAATTCTAATAGATCAGATGGGAGCAAGCTGCAATGTTTGTGGACATACCCAAGATTGCTAATTGTGGAGGCAAATGGTGCTGCCAGAAGTTTGTAGCAGTCTTTCTTTGCTTTCCATCAGATTGCTAATTAAAGTAGCACTGGTGCCAGAAGAAATGACAGAATAGCTTTGTCCATTTCAACCACCGATTTCTCCTTGTACAACGTAGCCATTATGATTCCTAAAATGCCTCTTATTTGGACTGTTACGTGGGTTTCCTTTAGCGGTGACTTTTGTCTTTCTTTCATTGTTACCAAAATCTCACCAAGGGACTTTTTTTATCGGATCAAAAAGGTTATAACGTAAGAACAACGATCAAAAACTCAGGCGACTCGAGCAAACTTAAAGACAGGCACTAGTTATCCTTTTTTTTAATTAATTGTGACATTTAGGGTCTGTCTATGTATTTGCAAATGTTTTATTTGCTTTATCCATCTTTGATTAAAGAAATATTTCAATTGGCATAAAACTTGGGCCAACTCTTTCGCAATTGCCGTGAAACTTGGACCCGCCGTTAAACTTGTGGATTCTTTGTGGAAATAGGCCATGAGATACCCTGGGTACCAGACTCTCTAACATAAAAACAGTTTTTAAGTTAGAGAGTCTGGTACCCAGGGTAGCCATGAGAGTATCTGCTAATGGTTCTTGTCAGAATTTAATATTGTAAAGTATTTACTTTGGTTCAATCGTACTTTTAAAAGGTTTGCCCGAGCTGCTCGAGTTTTCGTTTTTCATATAGAGTCAGAATGAAAACTCGGACTACGCAGCTAAATTCTAGAAAAGGCCTTATTTTGAAAGGCAAAGGATATCTCTTCTTTTGCCGAGGAAGGTCCAAATAATACCATCAAACATTGTTTTTGCAGTGATAGACATTCGCCCGAGTAGCCTGAGTTGCTCATGTCGCCCGAGTTTCCGACCTGACCGGTTGGAAGTATAGTTTTTAGGTTACTAGAAATCCCAAATCCTATTAATTTTTTGGAAAACTTCCAAACCCCAAAATCCAAACCTCTTCTCACCCTTTTGTCATGGGTGGGATGAACTTCAAAGATGATGCCAAACAACAGGATCATTCCAACCATTGAAGCTGAGAACGGGCCTCAGCTGATAATTGATACTTCTTACTATTACAGGTATGTGAAAGAAGTTAAGGCCGAAAAATGGTACTTCTATGTAACCATCAAAGATACTGCTAACTATCAATAGGTGATACTTCCAGCCATCAAAGACACTTCCAAATATGTACGGGAAAATATTTCCTAAGTTGCTGGTTACATTCTTCATAACAAACTTGCCCTCTTTCTCCTATGGAAGGAAGGGAATTCAACCCTTCGTTTGATAACGGTCTGCCAGGCGCCATGTTGAAAAGGATTTATGAAGTCCTCCTTCGTTACCAGCATCAATTTGGTGACTCTCTCCTCATAATTTTCTAACGAAGATACAAATCTACCAAGAAGACTGCTTCTGGGTGCAGGAAACCCTGAATATTGTTATTGCATCCAAAGTGCACGACTCTCTCTTTTTGTAACATTCATTGATTTCAAATATTGAATTATGCTTATGTTGTCATTCAAAGACGCCAAACATTGACTTGATGAAAATTTTAGACCCCAAATATTGGCAATTGGCACGGAGTATTAGTATTGAAAGATAGGGAGTACCAACATGGGAAAAATCTCCATATAAAATCATTACACATGTTGAGAAGCGCATAACAAAAAGCCCTTTCCTTTTTTATGAATTCTGCAACACATATTTGCTTAATTACTATACTTATAAGCTTCTTTACTCTACTGCCAGGACAAGACCACGGGGAGAAATAACTATGTCTAACCACATGGCCTGATTTTGAGCATATGAATGTATGTGCATGTCTTCTTACACCGAACTTTTATTCAGGACTTTTTAGTATTTCGCACTTCCCCCTTAAGCTTTCTATGGCCCCCCTAAATTTAGAATTTGAGCATTCTCTTCAAAATAACAGTCAATAATCATAAATGTGATCTGTCTTAATTTTTTCAACATTTAATTAAGAAAACAAGTTTATAGCAATTTGCCCCTAAATCGCACTTTAGACCCCCTGTATCTCGGAAAAGCCCCCTAAAACACATGATCAACACCCAAATTCTGAATCTACGCAAAAAATTGACCTAGATAGACTTGGTCTCATAAATTCTCCGCTCGGGTGGTGGTGCTCCCCTTTCACCCTCTGGTCTATTAGAGTACCGTTGGACTTTTCAGAAATTTTGAATATTTTTCGAAATTAAAGCGCATTTTATAATCTACTTCATTTGAAGATGTGACGTCATCAAATTTCTAAATCATAAATCAGAAGAGTGACAGACTTTTGCTTGATTCCATATTGTAGATATTCGTAGACAATAGTTTTCTTGGAAATTATTTCACGTTTCGTCAAACGGTTTAGAAATTACGATGGTTTTAAGTTTTTTTGAAAAAATTTCTTGAGTTCTTGAAAGAGAAGAAAAACACTCTAAATCTGAAAATATCGAAGATTTTCGAGAAGTCTAACGGTAGAATTGTAGTAAAATAGCTGAAGTTTCTTTGAAGCCATTCGGTTCAAAGAAATATGTCATTAAATTTTACACCAACCTTTTTAAAGATTTGGAGCCTATGCTGATAAGGACCAGGTTTCAGCGCTAAAAGCCTTACCATCTTCTTTGTGAAAAATAGGTCGTTGATCAAAGATTCTTCGTGAACTGGGTCTTCCACGTCACTGAATTCATCAGAAATGCTCGCATCTGAATTTTGATCAAATTTCTTGAGGATTCTGCTAATATCGTGATGCTCATCTCCAGTAACAAGGTCAACAAGTTTTCCCTCCATTGGATAAGTCATGTGGCCAGTAGGTGACTCTGTGGTTGGAATTTCATCAAGTGTGTCCCCTTCGTCAACTTGCTCCAGTATATCTTGCAATAGATTACCTTCAAATTTGTCCCTTGGTTTTCTGAAAGAACAATTTAGGTACAGCATGAAAAGCACTAGCTGACTGCTTTGCCAGCAAAACGTATGGATATACGAAAGAATGCAGGGCATTAAATATTGCAGTGAAACTTGAAAGTTTGGAAACAAAGTTGCGTTCGTTAAAGCAAAATGCTTGGATCAGAGAAGCAACTAATCGTTAATCGATTGAGAAATTCCTTGTCCTGACGCTGGTGTGGTTGAGAATGAGGAAAGGCTTGAGCCTGAACCCACTTCTTTATATAATCAGTTCAAAAGAAACGTTCCAAATATACACCTACTGTGCCTATCATGGTGGGAATAGACACTAGTTCATCGGAATTCCCACGATGAAAGGGAACTTGCTGTGAAAAGAACTGCTACACAAAGATATGCCAAACAAAATATCATACGTTCCGGTTCTCCAACTCACTTCATTACTTCTGTCGCTAGCAAACTCATTTAGGCTCAAAAAGGAGATACATCGTCTGAGAAAATGAAAGCGTTTAAACTATTTACTTAGCATAAGGTGTCAAAAGAGCTTATCTTAAAGTATCTTAACATGGAAATAATAGCTACAAACAACTCGTTGAAATGCTACAAATAATGGATATTATAAAAAAAATGCATCAACAAGAATTTGGCATTACTTCTGAAATCCATGCCGTTTAACAGAACTACTACGAAAAAAATATTTGGTGACCCAGAAAAATTTCATGAGCTAGATTATAATTAGCTTTATGTACACAAACTTTATTGACAAATGCTTTGTCTGGGCAATCTTTTGAGATGCTGCATGGTCAAGCAATGATAACCATCAGAAAAAACCAGATTCAAAGAAATTTCGAATCCCAGATTTCTCATTTAGAGTGAAATAATAGCAACCCTTTTCCAGTCAATATTTTGTGAAAACCGAACGTGGAAATTGATTTGAAGTCGTCTGGGGCGCTCTGTTGTTTGCAAAATGATTAACCTCCATTCCATACTCAAATTTCAATGTATTTTGGCTCTTTTCACATCTTCGAAAAAATGGAATGGAAAAAGAAGGGAAAGTCCGAGAAATGCATGAATTACTATATTTTTGAAACTGGTTTCTCGAATGGTAGTCATAACTTAAACAGACCAAGCAATCTCAAAAGATAGCCAAGCCTTTCAACTACATGTTGATACCGTGTTTTTGTTCATAAAAATTGCCTTCACGAAGCTATATGCGATCTAGCTGGTGAAGACTCTTTTGGGTCATTCGGTATGAATAAATAAAACATACTTCTCTTCGTCTTCGACTGCATTCAAGATTTCGATTGTGGAAACAAGCATTCTATTGCGAAGATCTTTTCCACGTTCAATTAATGTTGCAAGTAGCTCCCTTTCGCCATCACCAATCAACTGAGGGTTATGATGCCTTCCAGGAGACTTGTCTTTATGAATGAGGTCATGTCTTGAAGGACCAACTTCATCGTTGAACGAGTGATGCGATGAATGCAAATCTACAAAGGGAAACGGTCAGAGTTAGATAAACTAAGCAACATTCTAACGGGAAATATTCACCAATTAAATTGTTAAAAAAATTATTAAATTGTTAAATTATCACCCTAACCCTAACCCTAACCCTAACCCTAACCCTAACCCATTAACAACAAATAACAACAACAAATTATAACAAATTACCGATAAAAACAAGCCAATTTTATAGCAGACGAACAAAACAAAACCGACACGCCATTAGCACCTAAGCCACTTGTTGGCCAAACCCAAAAACAAGTGGCTTAGGTGCTAATGGCGTGTCGGTTTTGTTTTGTTCGTCTGCTATAAAAGTGGCTTGTTTTTATTGGTAGTTTGTTGTTCGCAAGAACCAAACTGATGAGAGTGCGACGAAACTAGTATTTGGTGATTTCACGTTTATCTTTTCAGCAGTTACTGGTGAGTTATTAACTTTTTTCTTTCCTTTCAGGTTTTAAGGTTAATTCGCTTTTGTCTTACAGAATTTAACTGTTTTTCTCTTGTCACAGGCTTATTTTGGTTATTGTTTCTTTTACAGGAGTTAATAGTCTTTTTCTACTGATTTCGGTGTTTTTGTTGCGTTTATGGGTTTAATATGATGAGTCCGTTATTTAAAGCTATCTTCAAATTTTTCACCACGAATCATTTGTTTACATTCAACAAAGTACACTACGGTCACACGATAACGGCAAGATTTTGAAACAGCATAGCAATATTACGGATAGGCCTTCCGTTCACAAGAAAATGGCAATTTATTTGCCCCACAATTTGAAAACGGCAGAATTAGAAAACGAGATTCTTACCGGCACAATATGAGAACGACATCATGTTAAGATTCGAAAACGCTGAAAATGGAGCATTTTCAGACGCTTTTGAAACGAGACTAATCTTTAGGCGTAGATAAATTTTCGAGGCGCCACATTCTAACCTCGCTACTGGGGAGATTGCAATGACTTCGTTACTGTCAAATTTTCTGCTGTTTTCATATTGTACTGGTATCGTGTAAGTGTGAGCATAGTCTTAATTTTAAAGTAAAGTTTCGTTCATGAGAAATACCTTCTGCAAAATGTGATGCAATTTCTGCAAAATGTGATGCAATTTCTGCAAAATGTGATGTAATGATTAAAAAATTTACAGAAATGCTGCAAGCGCTTTTTTTCAAATCCGACATCTGCAGGACTATGTTCTGTCTCAGATCAGATGTCACGCGAAAATTCCCACGAATAACAGCAACTGAATTGTTCTGCGTTCGAGTAATTTTGCATTATCGCAAATCTCACGTGACATCCCACTTGAGACAGACTTTCATTCAGGACTACATGTAGTCAGCAGCTTACAACTCCAGGGAGAATCAAGGCAAGATTATCACCCCCCCCCCCTTCCCCATCATCCTGTATTTAGAAATGAAACAAGGCAGTCATGAGACGTGATGACATCATTAGAAAGTTCGTCGTAGCAGTTTTAAGTGTTCACTTCGTATGATGCCAGAAATCAACAAACAAAGGTCTTATACTGCATTAACACTAACAAGGTTAAACCAGCCTTATCTATCAGGTTAAATTTCTACCAATCAAATGCATTCGATTTGTTGGATTGACCAATTAGAAGGCCTCATTCGATAACCTGGTTTTGTTTAAAATGCAAGTGTGACTGGATATTTAAAAGCTGTTGAATACTTTACCATCGAGTTCAATTTTGGGCTTACCTGTCGTGTTCTCTTTTGGTTTCTCAAAAGTGTTTGGTCTTCCCGGTCCAACAACGAATCGAGGCTCCTCATTTGACGAGCTCATCTCCAAGTATTCAACTCTTTCCGGTGGCAATGAAGATATCTTTACTTCCTGTTTGAAAAATGAAATCGAGAAATAATAAATAAATCTAGATTTCCGTTACCCCGGAAGAAAATTCTTGCAAACACCAGAGGAAAACACTGCCTCTTTAGGTCGACTTCAGGTGCCAGATTTTAGATGGCAATTTTAAACCCGATTTTAGCCATTTTAGACCAGATTTTAGTTTCCGTGTTATTGTAATTATCAGCAACGATAATTACATAACTTAATAATAAATTAGTTTAACAAAAGTAAGGTTATTAGCATAGAAGAGCTGACTCTCACAAACACTTCGAAGACTGCTAAAGATGTCTAACTTTGAAACAAGATTACCATTCTTAGAAGAGGAAAGTTTTGCAGAATGTGACACATTAAGCAAATCAAATCATAAGATAAATAAAACACAGTGAAACCTTTCGCTTTCCGTCCTTGTCTTTCGATGAAGTTGCCTTTGATGATTTTTTCTTTTCACGTCCTGTGGCTTTAACTTTACCATAGAGTTGTTCTTTTTTGTATAGCTGTGGGGTCGACATATCTGTAGTTGGTATTGTTGACGAAGTCATGTTGAAGCTTCCTGTTATAAATATAAAAAGACGTCGAGGTAAACATCTAAAAGTATTAAATTTCTTTGTGGACAATCCTTTCAAGGAGAGTCAACTTTCAGCAGAAGCTGGTTTACAAGGGACCCTCTTTACAAGGTGATTCTTGAATTCGATTCTGTTTCGAAAGAAAGGTAGTTGATTTGTGACATCCAAAGGAAATCACACCTGAATTCCGTGTTTTAAGAACAAAAATAACCAGTTTGAAAATGTGCAGGTTAAAAATACCTAATGGATGTGACTTAATCAAAACCTTGGCTGGATCTCCAAAGGTCTATCTGCTAGAGGGACCTCTTGTTTGATTGTTTACATGTCAATAACCAATGAACCGATTTTCAAAAACATTGTTTTATTTGATTGCCTAAAGGCTAAATTGTATTTTAAGATGTTGGTTGTGGTTTTACCACGGCGTTTTCATGTCAAAAAGAATATCGATAAACCTGCTTAAATTTAAGCCTTAGATGGCATGAGAAAGAAACGGCCTACTTTTCTAGTCAACATTTTAGATGTGATACAAAAGGCTGAACTCGTATTCGTATTCTCTGAACTCAGTATAGTATTAACTGAATTCGTATTCTCCGAACGACATATATTCTCTGAACGGTATATAAGTTCAGCCTTTTGCATCACATCTAAAATGTTGACTGGAAAACTAGGTTGTTTCATTTCCATGCCCTATAAGACTTGAATTTGAGCAGGTTTATCGATTTTCTTTGCGACATGAAGACATCGGCCTAAACCACAACCAACATTCTCGAATATAATTTAGCCGTTCGGCAATCGGATACAATAAAGTTTTTGAAAATCAATTCATTGGTTATGGACATATAAGCAATCAAACGATGATACATCATTTTGGGACACCCGGTATTGAGCCGAGGTTCTCTTACTCAACCAATGTTCAATTATTGGAATATTTTTGAAATAGAAAAGCGAATTTGAGAACAGAAAAAGAAACAATACCAAACTTACCTGACACTGAATGAAATGCCAGTGACACAAACAGTGCACCAATTTCTTTACCGGTACCTGCAGCAGCAGTTCCAACTATGGGATAGAATCTGCTTTGGACAAAAATGTAGATAGAAAAATAAGTACATTTGTAAAGTTCAGGATGGCACAACGCTTTGTAGTTGAATCCGAGCATGATATCTTCAACCTGCAAATTATGGATAAATAAATCCTATTTTTCGTTTGCGGTAGTTACTTGTAGTTTTGTGCATTTATATTCATGTAAAATGCCCAGGGTAGTCAGAATATTTTTCTCCCTGTCGTATCATCTCTGTAGTATTGTAAAGTAGTTTATCAGTGTTGCTATGGGTATCATGTATTGTATTGCAAAACTGGTCTTCAACATTCACGACCCAAAAGGTTTATACATTTTAACGCAGCTTCGTGTTGGACTCAGTAAGTTGAATTTTCACAAATTCAAAAATAATTACGGCGATACTTTAAATCTTCAGTGCCCGATAAATGATGGTGTTGAGGATACGGAACACTTTTTGCTGTTCTGCCATGATTATGATGCAGATAGACGTGATCTTCTTAACAATGCTATGTGATATTGCGACTCTATAAATCAATACACCTTTCGAATGAAAATTTACTCAAAATCATCCTGTATTGCCATGAAAGGTTATCTTTAGATTCAAGTATAAAAAATCTCGAGGCAATATTAAGATACATTCAGGCCTGAGAACGGTTTTCAATAATTTGTTGTTAAAAACTTCCTCTCGGGTGTAATTCGTCTTTTCTTTCATTTGTTTTCTTTGATTATTTGTTGTTGCAATTACTTGTAATTGTTATTTGCAATATTGTCATTTGTAATTGCTATTAATAATTTGTAATATCTAAATGTGTTAAGGTGTTGTGACGCAGTGGCGTAATCCTCTTTACATTGCATCCAGAACAGTCAGGCGGACAGGGTTCGATCCCACCAGGTAAAGCCCCACCACTTGGGCGTCATGACAATGGGTCGCGGACTCAATTAGGCCTATTTTACTTCTACGATCCCAGTGCTTGGCGCTAAAAACCGCAACTTCACCTTCACCTTCAATTGTAATATTAATTTGTGGATCCCTATGTTAAATGATATGGTCACAGGGTTCCAATGTATTTCCATTTCCATCGTCTTATAATCGCTGTATGTAGTTTGAAATGTTATAGGAATATATATTTACTAGCAAACTAGTAAAGGTGACATGTGATTTTTCAATATTCTTTTATTCGTCTGGTAAAAAAGTGGCCTGGTTGTATCGTTAATTTGTTCTTCGCACGAATGACGAGTGTGCGACGAAGCGCAATTTTGGTTATTCAACGTTGTTCTTTATTGCAGTTACTGGCGATTTACAAAGTTATTTCTTTCCTTTCAGGTTTTAAGAATGACTCGTTTTTATCTTGCAGGATTCAACAGTTTTCTCTCTCTAGTTACAGGTTAATTTTGGTTGTTGTTCTTTTACAGGAGTTAACAGTCTTTTTTCCTACGGACTACGGTGTTTTGTTGCGTTTATAGGTTTTGAACGATGAGTCCGTTATTTAAGGCTATTTTCTGATATAAACCGAGGGGTGTATCACTCTTCCGAAAAGCCGTACGAGATTTTTTAAAACAATAGGATTTCTTGGGATTTTTTACGGATTTTTCTTGAAAACAAAAGGATTCTTGCCAAAGATGTACGAGATTTCTACAGAGTGATACGCCCCTCGATATAAACAATGAAATAGGTATGAAAAATTTAAACCTTTCTTCGTTATTTTATGTATAGCTCATGTCAGCATCTTCATTAAAGAATAGCAGAAAACTCACCCTTGAACTGGTTGACTGTGGCACAGACGACCAATGTCTTTGATTTGTATCTCTCCTATACTTTGACCATTTGAAAGCACGTCAAGTGTGAGGACACCCATATCTGTTAATTCAATATGCAACAGTTAACATTCAAATCAAATGATATTCCTTCAATTATGATGAAGATGAAAACATAGCACTACCAAGTGAGTCAATAAAAAGAATCCTCGTTTGAAACATTACGGCTCCCTGGATATCAAGACGATGATATCAGCAAACATATAGTTTAATGGTAGACATGTTCAAATTCATTTTAAAATTTACCTGACTGGAATTGGCCATTCCGTTCTGAAACTGTGAAGGCTTTTCTCGAGAAAGCCTCTTCAAGAAACCTTCACAACGTGCCCAAATCACGAACGAATTTCCCTAACACCTCTGCCTTACACAAGTCTTCCAGCAATGACTTCCTCACGCTTTAGCATGTGCTTTCCTCTTGGGAGGATTAACAAGTCTTCTCCCTGGTATCAATAATCCATTCAAGGGGATTCCATTCTCCCAAGAGGACAAAATACATGGATACATGCGAGTGTCATCATTTTTAGGAAGGAAAACCAAGGAAATTGGCTCATTGTTTTCACTCGTTTTTGCAGGTTTTTTGGAAGGGACTTTCTGCAGAATACCTCTCATATACACGGGAAGGAATGACCGATTAAAGTCAGGTAAATTACTGAACCTAATTTGAGATTTTAGCAATAAAACAAGACAGTTTTCAATATTATTGCTTTGAAATTCAGGGAGCAGTTGGCCTTCCAAACGGGGATCCTTTTTTGACTCACCCGGCATATGCATTCCTAAACCAATGAGCACGTAAAAAATATTCCTGGTGTACTCTCTTTTTTGTAAATTCTATTTTAATGATATGCAAACGATTAGCTTTATGTCATAAACAATCAAAAAAGTATTCTGCATGACTAGAAGCTCACTTTTAACATTGAAAAATATGTCTTTAAATAAATGTGGCATGAAAGACTTCATCAGTAACCATCAAGCTATTGCACGCTCTTGCATAAAAAGTTTATCAGCAAAATACTTGAAGCTCCTTCATTGGAATTTTCGAAGGTCAGGTCAAAAACATGGATCTGCAGCACAAGCAAAAGGCTCCATTTGCTCAGATGGCTTCAACTGGAGCATAATGAATTAAAATTCAATAATAAAAGATCAGAGCTTGTACTACTGTTGGTAAATAAGAGAGAAGTAAGGACTTGCAGAGGCATTGTAAAAATGAAAATGGCAATTGAAAACCAAATGCAAAGGTGACAATTAAATTATTGCTTAAAATGTGGAATATAGAATAACTTTGTTATTTGCCCAAAACTTACCTTGAAGGTATGCAGTAAATTGCTTAGGTCCAGATCTGATGGGATATTTTACTTCATTTTTAAATTTATCAGCTTTGGACTTGCAACTGCTTTTTGGTCTGCAAGAAAGACATGTCCATACTGTTAATAAATCATTTCAAAATCAAATCTTATTGTGTTCACTTGTTGTGCACACAAAAAACTCCCTTGTCGTCCAGGATTGGAACGTTTGTTTGTACTCTGTTTGTCTACTTTCATGGCTCATGGCATTCATAATTAGAATTCTCAAGAATTTTTAACGTTCTGATAAGAATTTGGAATAGCATGAAAGGCTGTAAGAATTTTTACACAAGGATGATTCATAACAACTACTAAAGTGTGCAAGACCTGTGCTATAATGTAATTTTACAATTTTACAGTACTTACTCAAGAAGAATGTCCTTGCATTGTTGACCCCACCATTTGACAGCAATTTGTACATTTTTCAATAGTTTTTCTTCCATCCATTTTATGTCACCAATGGAGCAGTGTAGAAAACATCTCAGCTGTCCTTCCACAAATGGAGGTAAACTGGGACCAACCAAGCAACTGTCCTTAACCATTATAACACTTCAGTCTAGCAATTGATCAGAGCTATAAGTTAAATTTTGAGTGGCATCATAAATTTTCAAACAGTCCCTAAAATGAATTTCTATTTGATAGATATTATGATCTGAAACCTTCTGGGGAAATGTTGCTTTGTAATGTTTGTGTTGTGAGGCTGCTATGGATTGAGTAGTCAATCAAATTGTCTAATGTTTTTGATACAATGTTATGGGACAAAGAACTAAATCAGACAAGTACGGTAAAACCCACATATTGTATTTGTCATGCATGTACCTATGTAAGCTTCACCCTTGTTGTCAATTGAGCAATTTTGAGACAAAAATGCATTGTCAATACAAAACCCATTGTTTTTCAGTAACAAATAATATGGTACAGTGACAATTAATTATATGGCAAATTTAAAAACAGTGGGCTTTTAAAACATAGCTGATTGTCCATACGACCACCTCGGTCATTTATTTTGACATTAACCTTCATCCTTGGAAAAGTCAATGATGGTGACATCTTCATCTTTTGTTTGACACATTACTCCTCTTACTTCTTTTTGAGACGCTCCTCTTCACCAAGAGTTGTCAAGATAAATAAACTCAGTGCTAAAGACATCAACAACTGTTTCAGCAAGAGATTGACCATTGGTATTGGACTTGAATTGTGTGTAAAAAGAATCTTAGTAAGCAAGCCGATCAGGTCTACAGCAAATTCCTGCATATAAGAACCTACAGAAGTAAGAACCTAGAGGCTGTTTTTCCTAAATTATGATACCTTGCAATTAAGAAACTTTTTCAGTTTGATGAAGATTATGTTTGCACCGCAGGGGTAGCACAGTTGATTTTAGTTTTTGTCATTAAGTTGGGTTAATTTTTGTCCCAGTTGGCTGTTAGAGATTGGATTTCCTCCCCCCCCCCTGTTTTTTCAAAGTTTCAAATTGCTTATTAGGTATGTACTAACTTTGGCAATAGACAAATCAGGCCGAACATCTTTGGCCAGGGTGCATTCCATGTAAAACCTACGCTGAAGGTACGCCGAGCCCTAAGCTTTTGTACGCCAGGTAATTTCAGGGAGAGAGAATACAGGTCATATATATTTGATCATGTCAAAAGAGACTGCTAATTCACATAAGGAAAGATCGAGGACAACTTCACATTAATGCCAAGGTAGGCAGATTTTCGTATGCCATCATGCCAAGAACCGATTTTATTGAAAAATGACGCCGCTACGCCGACAAAAAGTCAGATCTACGCCCTAGATCTTTGGGCCTAAGTACATGGAATGCACCCTGGATCTTTGGTGAAGATTCTAAAACAGCATATGCAAGGCGCTCTTTTCTCTTTAAAATAAGAACCTATTTCATCCTGGCTCTCAAAAAAGTAGGTTCTTTCTCTGCGGGGATATATTGTATATATAGGCTTTCAGGAGACTTTCAGGAGTCGAGGTTCACTGCAAACAAAGGAAGATGACATATATGTTTTCTACTAAGACCCTTCATCATCTCTCCCGATCATGATTTGGTCTTACGGACTACTGTATGTTTTTGCCTTGTGTTATGTTTCTTTTGTTACGTCATACAAGGGGACCATTATGTTGGAAATAAGGCCAGGCCAGCTTGACCCTAGCCGGACTTTGTTTATATTATTATACCCGCTTTCATTGTTGCTCAGTCTTTTCCTTTGAAGTGACTCAAACAATAATTACCTTTCAAACATTTGTTCAATACATTTTCTCAGCTCTGTTAGCAACTGTAAAACAATCAGCAACCTGTCTGATATTTTCGCGCCATCTCTTCTTTTTCATCAACAAAACCTCAAGCCTCGTCCTGGCGCAATTTGCGTTGTTGTTGCTACTGTTGCTGCTGTTGCTACTCATTTGTCATTTTTGCCGCGCGTTTTCTTTGTGCACATGCAGAGCTTCATATATTCACAGAAGGCATTTGCAAACCAAGTAAGTTTTGTAAGTTTATGTCTATCCCATTCTTTCCAAAGAGGTTGAAAATACGGAAGACTATGTTGTCTTTGTAGCTTAACAATGTAGGAGAAACTGTTGAAATACGTACGCAGTGGTAATAAATAGTAGGGCTAGGCCCATCCATGTCATGTGCTGCTGCTTGTGGTATAAATTAAATAAAGCCTATTCTTGCACAGGAAGCCCACATTACAGTTAATTAAAAAAATGTTTCAAAAATATTTTATTCAAAAGAAAATACCTTCCCTTTCGTCACTATAGCGTGTGTTGTTTTCTTAAGCCTTTCCAGTTTGTTATTTGTGAAATAAATACAGCACTTTTTGAGAGAGCACAAGGAAACAAGGGACTCAAAAGGAAAAACGGAAGAACGAGAGAGAAGAAGTCCCTTGTTTCCTTGTGCTCTCTCAAAAAGTGCTGTATTTATTTCACAAATAACAAACTGGAAAGGCGTAACAAAACAACACACGCTATACTGACGAAAGGGAAGGTATTTTCTTTTGAATGAAATATTTTTGAAACGTTTTTTTAATTAACTGTAATGTGGGTAATGTGGGCTTCCTGTGATTCTTGGAGTCTAAAGTAACCGCACACAAATCAATTCTTTCATGCAAAACGTCCATTGAACGTTTTCAAAATACCCTCACCCCTCCTCCCAAAACGTCCCATTGAAAATCGATGTAACTTTCCGATCACGCATGAGAGTATTTCATAGACTACCGTTGTTTTGATGCCTCTCAAATGGGCCTAAGCGATTATGAAGTCGTCGACAACGAAGTTTTCCGTGACCAGACTCAACAAAAACGGACAAGTTTCTTTCAATGAAGTCAAAATTCTCTCGCACTAAAAATATATGGAGCAAGCGAAAGCTGTAGAATGCAGTTTCTTACAAAAACTTCTCAGAAGAAATTTTGATAAAACAAAAATATTGAAAACGTCCGGTCCCTTTAACCCCCTCCTCCCAAATGTCCATTGGACGTTTTGCGTGAAAGAATCAATTGTGTGCAGCCCCTAAAGTGGTGTGGGCCCCGGGTGGGTAGGCAGTAGGGTATCATCAGTGGTATTTTCCGGACGATCTGTTTATGAAACCCGTTATGTCTCGTTCAATTCCTACTTTGACCATCCCCCCTGGGACACCCCTGGGTATTTGCAGAAAAAATATTCCCAGCCCACACCCAGGCATTTGACCGGCAATTTTCCCCAGCCCTCGGGCATTTGAGCAAGGAATTTTTGTTGACCCCTGGCAGCCCAGGGGGATGGTCAGGGTAGGAAACGAAGCATTACCCTCACAAAATCCATTATAACTGCAAGGCAAACTTGTATCTTATTTGCATATTCTCTATCTCTTACTCCATCTTCCCACCAGAGGGCGCCGGAAGCTTCATGATGCGGCGGGGGCAGGAATCGCAGAAAGGGCACCTTGGGGTTCAAAATTTGGCGTTCAGAATAATTGGGAATCGTCGTTTGTGCTAAAAGTCTATTCCGGCAGGGGTGTTACCAGCCCAACAAGCTGTGGTAGAAAGACAGAAGGGGGTCCTTACCCAGAAAAATTCTCCTGACCTTGCCTTTAAGTCCCTCGGAAAACGTGGGAAATGCCCTTGAGACACTCAGAAAATGTGGGAATGCTCTTTTATTGTTTTGATTTCAATATTTCTGGAAAAGCAACCATCTCATCAGTACTTTTCATAACATACAGTAGGCATTTTTGCACGAAGGTGTTGTGGAGCAGTGGTGCAATCCTCTAACTTTGCAGCCAGCACAGTTAGGTGGACAGGATTTGATACCTGGTAGAGCCCCGCCACTTGAGCGTCATGACAAGGGGTGGCGGACTCGATTAGCGCTAAGCTATTTCTGTGATCCCAGCGCTTGGCGTTAAAAGCCCAACTTCACCTTCACCTCACCTTGCACAACAAAAATCGAAACAGAGAAGTACATCATATATTTATTTACGAGGAAGGAAAAGATATGATTAGAAATTGAAATTTAAGGCCTTTCTCCAAATCTTCAAAAAGGAAGTCAATCAAAACCTACCTTCCCCAAGCTTTTTTAACTCAATTTGAGAAAGTATAAGATTGACGAGAAACAACCCGGTTCCAATGTCTAACAGACGTGATGAATTAATAGTTCTCTGAAAAAAATTTTTGGAAGGGCATTTTGCTGCCGCCACACTGCCCCCATACCACAAGGGCAACGGGGGCAGCTGCCCCTGTGGCTCCGGTGCCCTTTCTTCCCATACATCTTAAGTTTTTAGAATAAGCTGCTAACTTGTGCACATTCGTATCAAGAGCAAATGATTAGAATGAATAGAAAAAGTCATGTTTTGCATGTCTGCATTCAGGTTTTCATTGACATCATAGATAGGTGTAGGAGACAGCCCCCAATGTTGAAAAAATTTGCAAAATTTGACCATAATCAGCGAGAAATCCACCTAAGTCAGGCAAAATGTTCCCCCAAATTTTATCTTTCCCTATGCTCATGTTACAGTCTATGGATGGTTCGTTCATGAAGATGAGCAGGAAATATTTTTCAGTGGTAGGGTCTGTAGGTGTGCACGTGAAATAGAAATGGGTATGTAAAATTAAAGATAAGTAAGGGGTCATTGACAAAAGATTTTTGTACCCATTAACCTATTTGTCGATGAACCCCAGGCAAAAACTGGTGTTGATAAATTCAGTAAAATTCTTGATTCACAGATTTTAGCTATGTAGCTGTCTACCCTCCCATACATTTGTGAATGTTGATTTAAAAGTGTGTATGGTCTAAACCAGCTTCCTGCAATCAGCATTACCCATCTTACCCCTAGACAACTCAGTTTACCTCCAGCCTACTCATTTTACCTACTCATTTTGCCCTATCCTAAAATCACATTTCAGGGCTTTGGTAGGGTTAGGTTGGGTAGAATTTTTAGAAAATTGCAATAAGCTCGGTTTTACTTTTGAAATAATGGTACAAGATGGGTATGTCCTTGAAGCTTGGCTGACATGTCCCCAACCAAATTTGATCAATCGCCCCCCCCCCTCAGGTTAGGTTGGGTACTTCCTGTGCCATTCTTGGTAAGCCTCCATAGCCTAATCAGTTTTGTATGGAACTTGTAGTAGGCTGGAATTAGCTTGTATTCTAGCTACTTATGTATTAGGCTACTTATGTATGCCTACTATAAATAAATGGATAATAATGATAATAAATGGACTGACAATGAAGTTAGGGGGTGGGGGTGGTGGGTCTGAACATTAGTGTCTGAATGAGGCTAAATGGGGACAAAATCGACACATGACTGACCCCTTACTTGTTTTCATATTTTAGCTCTTACCTATGACACAACATGGCCAAAAGGAAAAGAGCTGAAGATGGTTGGGAAGAATGTAAATCTACCATCCATCAAAAGATCAAAAGTCTTTACAAAAATGATTCAATGAGTGATTTTACCCTAATTTCTGGTGATGTTAGAATTCCAGTGCATAAGTTGATACTATCATCAACAAGCTCTGTTTTCTATTCACAGTTTTATGGCCCTATGGCAGAAAAGGGAGTGGAACTTGATCTCAGTAGTTACGGAAATGCTGACTGCATTGCAGAGTTCCTTCGCTACATATATATGGACCAAATTTTGTTGAATTGGGAAAACGTATTCCCTATCCTAAACTTGGCAAAGTTCTACCTAATATCTGGCCTTGAAGAAAAATGCAGTAAATTTCTAGAAGAATCTGTCACAAAGGAAAATGTGTTAAATGCTCTGCCACAGTGCCTAGCTTTTGGAGAAAAAGCAGTCATCGATAGCTGCCTTTATACAATCGCAATCAATGCGTCTGAGCTCGTAAAGAGAGAGTCATTCATAACGTTAAATCTGCAGTCAGTCAAGGCTATCTTGCAGTTAGATGCACTCAATGTTAAGGAAATTGACTTGTTTATGGCGGTAGATAAATGGTGCGAGACCCAACTGGTCAGGGAAGAAAAAGAAATATGCCCTGAATCAAAAAAAGGAATATTGGAGGATGCCATCAGCTCGATACGATTTCCAGTGATGACTCTGAAAGAATTCGGTGCACATTGTGTCTTGTCTGGATTTTTGACCCCTGAGGAAACAAATAACTTGATATTTTATCTTAGTGTCGATTCAAAAGATGCTAAAAAAGATGTACTACAGAAGATTCCTTTCAGTAGTGAACCGCGGAAAAAGCAAAGGAAAAGGGTAGGGGTCAATCGTACCAAACAGCACTATCGGTATGTTATATATAATTACGATGGATTTGAGTCTGACTCTATCGACTTTCAAGTAAACGAGAAGGTATTCCTGACCGGAATTTCGTTGTTTGGCAATCCGAAATTAAATAAAATTTTTAGCTTCAGTGTAAAAACGAATTCAAGGGATATTGATCCTAAATACACAGTGGGAGAGCCACATTCAGGACCAGTATCTGGATCGTTCCGTTTGACGCTGGAAGAAGCAGTTGAAATACTCCCAGGTCGGAGAATTCGGATTGTGGTTACAATGTATGGTCCACCTTCAAGGGGATTAGGGGATGATTTTCCAAACCGTCCATTTCAAGAAGATGGCTTCGTGTGTCGAATTCTCTCTCCGTATGAGGATGACGACAGTGACGACGATGATGACTTGGACGAGAATGTTTATGTTAGACAATTTCCAGAACTGTTGTTTGAACTTGACAATGTTGAATTTGATTAGTGTATTTTTTGCAGAGAATGGTATTCAATTGCTTTTCATATTCAGGGCATCATTCGACTTTCGTTTCTTATCCTTATCTTAAAATTGGGTATCTCAGCAGTTTTACGTCAGACAATTTTTAGTTGGTATCCATTTTCATTTCTAACGTTATCTAGAAAATCATAAATCAACGAATTTCGTATCGCATTTCAGAGAGAAGATGTGTACCGTTGGAACAGTAACTTTTCGGCCCAAATGAAGGATATACATGTAAACAACCTATTTATAATCAACGCGGTATTATCAAGATAGCACGAAAAATTCTTTTAAGTCATGTAAGTCATGTCAGAGGAGAACATCTCTCTGATCTCCTTCGTATCGGCCAATATATTTGCTGCGCATCAGAAACAAGAAACATCGGGAATCGGGAATAAGGAAAAGAAACAAATCAGAAATAAGACACAAGGAAGAATATTGAAAAATATCGAAACTGATGCCCCTGTGTATAGATTGAATGAACCACACTCAACCCACCAAGAAACACAGCAAGAAAATACGACTGCTGGAATTATGTGCATAAACAAATGTGGTTCGCTAAAGAAAAAAATAACAGTGATAAATATACGATAACGAAACTAGATTAATTTAAGGGAATGTAAGCATATAAAAGTGGCTCAAGCCACTTGCGCGGTGAAACTCTAGCGAATCACAAATTGGTATTTCCTGTTGAACAGGAAATAAAATTTAACTTCAATAAGTTACCCAAATATGGTGCGGCACATGGCTATTTTTATCAAAGGCTGATATATGCTTAGATTCCCTTTAATATCAACGAAGAATAATCTGCAAACAACAAGAAATTTTACAGCAACTAGAAAAAGCTAACTTCTGATAATTGTCAAATGAGCAAGGCCTAAATCTAAATGTCCACAAAATGTCCTGAAATACAAATCTTGCACTTTAAACCAACAACAATTGAAAATCTAAGCGTAAACTAATTGAAAACAGCATAGATAAATAAATATATGGGAAATATATACACAACTTAAAATCTATAAGTCCTCGTAGGGGTCCTCGTAGCCATAAGAAACTTGCATTGAGGGGTGGGCCTATCACAGCATAAGAAACTTTAGGCCACACCTGCACTTGGGAGATTACTGTCACTGTCCGTGGCACAGCTGAATCCAAGGAGAAGTGAATATACAAAAGCTAAAGTTCAAAACAAAAATTTTTATTCGCACTAAACAAAGACTTGTATATGCTTAGATTCCCTTCAATTCTTCTTAGGACATTTAGTTACGATGCAACATTCTTGCAAATGCTTGATTTACGGTCTCTGCAGACCAGATAGATTGTCCCAGAAAATCAAGATTTATTCTAGAAGTATACGCTGAAGTCGCTGGTCTTTTTTGACAAAGAGTGGATTAAACTTTCAGGGTAGCAATCACTTCATTTTGATCGACCAAAGAAAGGGCGTTGCCTGCTTCCTTTTCCAAATACGTTACAAGATCCAGCAATGACTCGGAAAGTAAGCTAGCGTATCATCATCAGCATAACTGTATATAGTCGCTTGTTTTATGAGAAAGAGTAGATCATTGATATAGAAATTAAAGATAATAGGCTCCAGCGCTGATCCTTGTGGTACTCCTGAAAATATATGTTGAAATGAGCTGCACACTGTACACGTTATTTATCTGCACACTCTGTTTTCGCTTTTTCAGATAGTAGTGGATCGGTACTAATGCATTTTCATCAAAGCCATATGCATGGAGTTTAGCTATGATTCAATTCCGAGGAACTGAATCGTAGGCCCTTCCAAAGGCTGCGATCAAAGTCGACAGTGTTTCTTCTAAGAAAGGAATAAGTTGTTCGTTGAGAATTTTTTCAAAAATCTTTGAAAAAGTGTTGAGTACACTGAGTAACGTGTTGAGTGGATGTTGAGTAGAACTGGTTCAAAAGCGGAACGATCATAATTTCGTGCTAAGAGCATGCATGGGCGTTATTGTGGCTGGAAATAACGGAAATAACATAAGAAGCAATAGACCTTTTTACTTCTTAAAAAAGAAGTTTGGATCGAGCATCCAAATCTGGTAAATTTTGTTGAAAGAAGTGGAAACACGACCCCCGTCTATGATAGATACCTGCTAGCTGCAGCAAAAGTTCCTTCGGATCTCAGAACACTTTTCAGAGAGCTAAGTAACGATAACTTTGCTCCAATTGACTTACGACTGGTTCAGTTTATACACTGGCAAGATTTATTCGCCTCTTGGCCTTGTTTCTTGTTTGCGACATTGCAAATGGAAGTTTGCGTTTTCAACCGTAGTTATTCAAATGGAAGAAAAGTCAACTAAAATGAATGAAAATAACGAGAAACAAAGCAAAAAGGGCAATAACACTTGTCTGTATGCAAAATAAGCCATTGCTAACTCATTTTGCGCAAAGTAATTGATGACAAACTCTCTGAAAAGTGTCAACTTTTTGCCACAGCTAGCAGTGTATCCACTGAGAACGGGGGTCGTTCTTTCGTTTTCCTTCCCAAACTTTACCAGATTTGGACGCTCGATCCAAACCTCTTTTTTAAGAAGTAAAAGGTCTATTGTAGAATGGAACGAGGAACAGAAAACCGATACGCAATAGACCTTTTAGCTAGCTATTCTACAAAATAGCCTGGATCGAGTGTTATTTTTATGAATTTTTATACGCGACGTTCGAGCTTCTATCACTATTGTGCACATTTTTAGAGCTTCTGTCACTATTGTGCACGTTCGAAAATCCTACGAAACGTAGCAAAATATCGTTCGGTTCTGATTATATTCAGATAGCTAAAGGACTATTGTTCCTTTCTCTAGCGAACAATTAATTTTTGCGTTTCCGAAACAAGGCTAGAGCGAAGATGGAATGGAACGACTGCGTTCCTGTGTGAACGCAAATTACAGATTACATTAGGTGCCGTTGCAAAACTTTGAAACTAATGATGAAAATATTACTGGTCTTTTCTTTCAAATGGATTGCTCGACGGGAATTTTAGGTAATTCGTCATAATCCCAGAAAAAGCACTTTTGAATTCATAACAGCTTCACAATTAGAGCGCTCCTTTTCTCTACTATTTCTGAAGTATACATCAGTGCAATATTTATGATACGTTTAATGTTGGACGGGCAAAGCTTTAAATATTTCCTTGCATTGCTCTCTTCCATAAAAAAATAAATTCTGTAATACCGAGAATAATGATTATTTCAAACAAGCCCCAAAGTTTTGCGAGAAATTCAACGCCTGTGCTGTCAGGAGTGACGTCTTAAGTATAAAAAACAAGCAACAGTGACTGCAGTCCTCGCTGCAGTCAGCCAAACCCAGAGCCCAGAAAACATTATGGTCACACGGTCACTGACCGTAAGGAAGGTCTCTAATAACAAAGGAATAACTTATGCCACACCCTAAACACATCCATCTTTTATTCAAAAGTGAGGAAGGTTCCAGCAAAAGCATCTACTTGTCTGGAGGAAGGTTGAGCATGTTTCTGGGCTCTGGTCAAACCTGTAAACATTCATTCAATCCCCCCAAAAGAAGAGGCTTCAAATCTCTGAAATTACTGTGTATAATTGCCTGACCGGTTTCTTTGATCCGACTGGCTTGAACAAAACTTATGCCACTGAGCTACAGACTCTGCTGGAGTATTCAAAAATCTTGATTTTTATATACATCATATTTTATGTTTCACCTCATCTGAGGGATTAACATAATAAAATTTCTAAGTCGTAACCAGAAGAGTGAAAGACTGGTGCTTGATACCATAAAACAAGACAACTTGGGCAAGTACACCATATTGTAGACATTTATAACCCAGGGGGGGGCACTCATCATATGCAAATACGGGGAGGTAAGTCCGATATTTTTGGGTCAGAGTATTGCGGAAAGTGATAATTTTGGGTCCAACATAAACTGAAATTATTGCCATGATATTTTTGGGCATCAAATATAGTCAAAATGATATTTCTGGGTTCTTTAGAGGCAATCCTGGTCTCCATTAGCACTGTTTCAGATCTTTTATGTTCGTTTACAAATTTCAAGGTATAAAATGAGTTGATATTTTTTAGTTGCATTGAAGCCAAAATGATATTTTTGGGTTGCCTGTAAATTTCTCGGACTGACCCCCCCCTCCGAGGCCCCACTCTGGGATTTATAAAACATCGTTTTCTTGGAAATCATTCTTCGTTACCTTAAAAGTTTAGAAATTACGATAGTGGGATTTGCTCTAGAATTCTTAAAAAGAAGCACAATCCTCTAATTCTGAAATGTTGGAGAGTTCAGCAAAGTCCAATGGTAGAAATATACCGGGTGTCCCAAAAAAATGTATACGGATTTGGTTGACTCCAGCGCTGTGAATTTAGCTTCAATCAATGTCTGATCACTCTAAAAATGTTCCTCGATAGTTAGCTTGAACATAGGTACCTCGTTTGTTGGTATTGGTGCTTTGAAAGCAGACATGCTAATCTCGAAAGCTCAAATTTGCCTCTTCCTGCAAACCAGAGCTTTAGCGTCTTGGCCTAAGCAATTTCTAGGCACAGCGTATAAATCAACGATAGCCTTGATACAATTTGAACAATATTAAATCTTGTGTTATTCTGTTTTCCAGAAGTCACCCCCGAGTCACCCATTGGGAAGTTTCTTAATTTTTCATTGATTTCAGTTCTTAATTTCGATGAGCTTCAGGAATTTGCTTAGGCCAAAAGGCCAAAGCTCTGGTTTGCAAGTGCACGCAAATTTGAGCTTTCAAGATTGATATTTCTGCTCTCAAAACACCAATAGCAACAAACGAGGTATCTATGTTCAAGTTAACTATGGAGGAACATTTTGAGAGTGATTAGCCATTGATTGAATCTAAATTCACATCGCTGGAGTCAACCAAATCTGTATACATTTTTTTTTGTTGGGATACCCGGTAGTTAAGGACAGTAGCTAAAGTTTCTTTCCAGTCATTCAGTTCAAAGAAATAAGTCATAGACTTTTACACAGACATTTTTAAAGATTTGCTCCCGAGAAAGGGGATGAGGACTATCTATTGTAATAGATCTACTGTCTTTCACCGACAGGGAGGGGAATCTGGAAAACGGTAATTGTCATGGGATGTCACAAATGCATGGTCCCCTGCACTAAAGGACTTACACATTGTCAAGTTCAAAATACAGTGCTGGAAATTGTTCACTAGTATCATAACCGACATCTGGCCCGAGGTATCTATAGAATTCGCATGAAAGCCCATCCCTCTCAACTTCATCAATTGCATTGTCTTCGAATCCCCTCACTGGTGGTCCATGTATTGTAATCCAAATGTTAACTTCTTCGTTTGAGAATACTTCATATGGTTCTTTGAGTGCTACATGGAATGTTCCATATAATGGTCCTGAATTTGGTTTCCCTACTCGAAAACTACAATTTACAGCTCTTTCCTACCTTGATGCGGTTTTTAGATGGATCGCTCCAATTTTGTTGTATTCTGGATTGCCAAACAATGAGAGTCCAGTCATGATTGCCTTATCGCTCAATGTAAATTGCAGATCGTGCATTACATAATCAGTCCACTCAATAAACTCATCATCTGGTGGGATACGATCAATACAAATTTTCTTCCTTTGCTTTCTCCGTGATTCGCTGATGAAAGGAGTCTTCCGTAACAAAACTTCTTTCTCATCTTTCGAGTCTTCATTTAGGTAATGAATCAACTTATTTGTTTCCTCTGGCTTTAATAATCCTGACAGAACGCAGTTGTCACTGAACTCTTTTGAAGACATTATTGGAAAACGGATTAAATTAATAGCATCACCCAATACTTCTCTTTTCGACTCAGGGCAAACTTCTTTTTCATCTTTGCTTAGTTGACTCTCGCACCATCTATTTACAGCCATAAACAAGTCTATTTCCTCAACATTGAGTGTATCTAACTTCAAGATAGCATTTAATGATTGCAGATTTAACGCCAAGAATGAATCTTGCTGTATAATTTCAGATGCATTGCTGCTGATTACTTCAAGAAACTTTGTCAACACTGACGTTTCTCCAAAAATTAAGCATTGAGGTAGAACATCTAGAACATTTTCCTTTGTGATAGATTCATCCATAAAATCGTTGCATTTGTCTTCAAGGCCAGATATCAAATAGCATTTAGCCAAGTTGAGGATAGGAAAGACATCTTCCCATTCTAACAACACTTCGTTTGTGTAGATATAGCGAAGGAACTTTGCTACGCAGACAGGATTCCCATATCGACTAAGATCAAGTTCCGATCCCTTTTCTGACATGGGCCCATAGAACATAGAATAGAAAACTGAACTACTTGAACCTAAGACAAATTTGTGCACTGGAATTCTAACACCATCAGATATTAGAGTAAAATCACTCATGATAGTGTTCTCGTGAAGATATCTGATTCTTTCCTGGATGTTTGAAAAACGTTGCTGCCAACCATTTTCATCTCTCCTTCTTTTGGCCATTTCTTCTTGCAGGCAAGAGGCTACAATTTCAAAAGGAATGGAATAATCTTGAGGAAATTCTCGCCTCTACTGAAAGGTGAAGGGTGAAATAAAATTCTTTTGCAGGACTTTGAGCTCTCTTTCACTATTTCAAATGTTCAGTTTTGATTTCAGAAAGGCATATCATGTTCTGTTCCTTAATTCATCTATTGATAAGAAGCCACCTACTTACACCCTTTTCTTTTTATAAGAATAACATTTATAAGAATATTCAGGCTCAGAATCGTCAAGTTTTTAAGAATATTATAAGAATTGTAATACGGCTAATTTTAGTATAAGGTGCCCTCGTGGAAGAAAGTATGGTTTTAGATTTAGGCCCTTGTGGAAGAATTACTAAGGCCCATTTGCGTCATTTTTCGTAAGCAGTTTTGCAAGTCATCTATTACGTAGTCACTATCTGCATTGAATTAGACATCCCCACTTGCGTCAGAAAGGCATTAGATGCAATACGTGGAATCCCCCGCTTCTGTTTCTTTTGTTTAGAAGGATTAGGGCTTTGCCCCACCTACGCCGTTTATTGCAAGGTCGCAATCACCCGGTTAACCTTATTTGGATATGTTGCAAACTGTGGTGTAATACCTCGAAGATTCTAGAACAGCTTTGTCATTATTATTTAGTTTTGTTTTAGACACCCATTTATGTATAAATAGAGAACATATTTTTATAACAGAACAGATATGGATTCGAAAGGTTAGGTAAAGCAGGTCGGCACAAGAGGCTTGTGAAAGCTCTTGTCGCCTTTTGTCGTTTTATGAGTCTCGTAGGTAGACTATGTTTGATGTCGATCGATCAACTAGGTATAGCTATCAGTACTTGAGAAAGACTGTTGAGTTATGACATTAGTTTGTTTGTATCGTTATATTTCGGGGTGTCCAAGATTATACCTGACCTTGGTAACGAAGAGATGATGAGATCAGAAGAAAATATAGAACGTTTTTGGGAATTGTATTTCTGGCCATCCTTGCCGAACTTTTCACACTGGTGACATTGTCGCGGGATAAATGAAATGGTGCTGGAAACAGACCGCGAACCCATTTGAAGAAGACTTGTGATGACCTTTTTACTTTTATGAACATTTAGCTGAGACATTGACGTTTGAAAGGAATCTATTGGCTTAAGGCGACGTATGCTCTTGGCAATTTGTCTGGAGAGAAACGAACACCCTAAACGCGCCGCGGATTGCTTCAGATTTGAGAGACAGCCTGGATTTCGACTGAGGAAGGCGACGAACACTTGTCACTTGCGATTATTTGATTTAAGAGCTCGAACACCCTGAACACTCAACTGAAATTCAGCAAGATTCGCGTTTGTATTTGATCCGATGTTTTTGTCATGAACTTGGACTTGTCATTTTATGCTTATTCTTGGACCGGACTGTCATTGTATATAACTAGATATTTTAGAGTATATTGTATGCATTTGCGAAATTATTTGTTTTCTAGAACATTTTAAGGGATTATCCTTATTACGTCAGAATCGAGGACGATTCCTTTTCCTTGATGGGGAGGTATGTAATACGGCTAATTTTAGTATAAGGTGCCCTCGTGGAAGAAAGTATGGTTTTAGATTTAGGCCCTTGTGGAAGAATTTACTAAGGCCCATTTGCGTCATTTTTCGTAAGCAGTTTTGCAAGTCATCTATTACGTAGTCACTATCTGCATTGAATTAGACATCCCCACTTGCGTCAGAAAGGCATCAGATGCAATACGTGGAATCCCCCGCTTCTGTTTCTTTTGTTTAGAAGGATTAGGGCTTTGCCCCACCTACGCCGTTTATTGCAAGGTCGCAATCACCCGGTTAACCTTATTTGGATATGTTGCAAACTGTGGTGTAATACCTCGAAGATTCTAGAACAGCTTTGTCATTATTATTTAGTTTTGTTTTAGACACCCATTTATGTATAAATAGAGAACATATTTTTATAACAGAAGAATATTGCTCAGCCTCAGCCAGGGGCGGATCCAGCCCGAAGTTGAAGGGGGGGCAACTTGCAAAGTGGGCGCCAAATATACGATAGAAATTGAGCGCGCCAAAGGCGCGCGAAAATTTTTTGGACGCTTTTCAAAGAAAATTCTTTGATTTACTGCTAAATAACGCCTTGATTTATATGTTTCCCCCATATTTAAATCGAAACAGTTGAAAAATTATGCGTTAGAGTCAGGAAGAGGGGCGCTTTTCTCGCCAAAAGAGGGGCGCCAAGCTGAGTTTTCATCGTGAAGGGGGGGGGCAATTGCCCCCACTTGCCCCCCCTAAATCCGCCACTGGCCTCAGCTCACATATTTGCGTCTCATTTTTCAGCAGTTGCCAATTTTGCGATGTTCATAACTTGAGAAAGCTGGAGAGGACACTCCAGTCCATCCCCTGATGACACATTTGTTTTATAATCTTACCTTCCCAGGGTAGGTACCTCACTAGCTAAGCATAAGGTGATGTGCACCAATTTTATGGTAAATTTTGACAAGAAAATTCAGGGAATGGGGCACTTTTCATGAAAACTTTCTGAGATTGAGTCTAGTTTTACTAAAAATTCCAGTTATTTTGTCTTTTTGTGGTAAAACCCTGGGGGGGGGGCACTCCTATACCTTCAGAAAATAGGCCAATCTCTAATAAAGCAAGTTATAAATCTCTCTAGCACGAGCGGCACGAGCCATGACAAGCAAAACTAAAATTCAAGATGGCGGCTTAAACAACAACGAGGCTCAGAACCCAAAACGAGGTTAATAGTTATACAACATCTCCCTCACAAGCTAAGTGTCCATTAACAACAATAAATTATGAAAGTTATAATTTGCCTTTTCTTTTCAGCATGTCTTTCACTGAAAGTTCTTAGAATTCAACAAAGTTAGTAACTTCAACGATAACGGAGAGGTTTTCGAATAACTCTTCCACGACGCGTAACTTGCACTGGCTCAGTTTGTTCATTTGGATGTGGAACTGGCAGTGTTGAAGAGGTGGGTTGGTTGGATGTTTCGGGGGGCAGAATTGGCTGTGCAGGCGATGCTGGCAGTGGGGGAGTGATCTCTGGGTGCTGCTCTAACGGTTCTGGCTGAGGATCTGAGTTGGGGGCATGTGGATCTGGGTTGGATGCATGTGGATGTATGGCAAGCGGCAGATCAGTCAGCTGGATCGGATCATAGTCATGCTGAATGCTGAATCTGTCATGACATGGAATAAGATGGCGTCTATTGCGTCGAACTATATTGCCTTTCTCATTTAGGACGCGATATGAACGTGGCTCTTTGGATTTCTCTATGACTTTGCCTTTGTTTCTCCAATCTTTGTCTCCCGGGACACGCATTCTTACTACTGAGCCTGGTCTGATTGATGGTAGATCCTTTGTGTTCCTGTTGTCAGGGCGTTTCGTTCTATTTGCAGAAACTGATGGAGGGTGTTGTATTAAGGATGGTAATAATGTTCGCGGATTGCGGTTGAAGAGGCGGATGGCTGGAGATATTCCGTCGGAACCAGGTATGGTGTTCAGAACAAGAAGTGCTAGGTATGGATCTTCTCCGGCATCTCTTGCCTTTTTAAGTGTGCGTTTGACTGTTTGGATAGATCTTTCTACAAGGCCATTTGATTGTGCAAAGTATGGGCTAGAAGTGGTATGTTTGAAGTCCCAATCCTTTGAAAAACTTGTAAACTCGTTGGCAATATATTCTGGACCATTGTCAGAAAATAATTCTTGTGGTATCCCATGGCGTGCAAAGATCTTCTTTAATTTGGTAATAACGGACGGGCTCGTTGTGTCTGCAATCCGTTCAATTTCAATGTATCCCGAGTAGTAATCTGTAACAATGACGTAATGATGTCCCAGTAGGTGGAAAACATCTGAGGCTACCTTTATCCAAGGTGAATTTGGTATTTCATGATCAATCAAATGTTCACTTTGCTGTTTGTTTCTATACGTTAGGCAATATGAGCATCTCGCAACTAACTCTTCAATCTCAGCGTTCATTCCTGGCCAGTACAACGACTGTCGGGCACGACTTTTGCATCTTTCCATTCCATTATGACCTTGATGAATGATTTCTTTCATAGTGCTGCGTAGCGAGGACGGAACTATGATTCGTTGACCTTTGAGGAGGAGTCCTTCATGATACACAATTTCACTGCGAACACTGTAGTACGGTTTTACAACTTGTGGAATATGGTGCTTGGAAGGCCATCCATTTAGGGTGAAGTTGATTAATTGTTTTAAGATTTCATCTGAAGAAGTCTCCTGTTGAAGTTGTGCAAGGCGAGTTGTGCTGATGGGGAGGAGCTGAAATGTTGAGCTAATATGATGAATAAGATCAGGCTCTTGAATCTCTGTTGTCTGACTATTCAAATACGCTCTGCTTAGGGCATCTGAAACAACCATTGTTCTTCCAGGTGAATACTCAAGATTGAAATCATACTTCTGGAGTTTAAGGAAGAAGCGTTGTATGCGCGGTGGACAATCAATGATTGATTTGCTGAAAATTGACTTCAGTGGTTGATGGTCATTGTAAACGGTGAAATGACGTCCGTATAGGTACTCATGGAAACGCTCTGTTCCAAATACAACTGAAAGGACTTCTTTTTCAATTTGAGCATACCTTGTCTCATAAGGTTGAAGAGCTCTAGATGCATATGCAATGGGATGCCACTTCTCTTCACTTTCTGATCCATGATTTTGTTCAAGTAGTGCTCCAAGACCTTGTGAACTAGCATCTGGTTTGAGTCGTGTTGGCAAGTTTGGATCAAAAAACTTGAGGCATGGTGAAGTGGTGACGAGGCGTTTGAGCTCTGTAATGGCATCAAATTGTGGCTTTTGCAGAAAGAATTGTATGTCTTTTTTCAGCAAGGCGCGAAGGGGGGCTGTTATCTGTGATAGGTTAGGCACAAACTTTGCAAGGTAATTGACCATTCCGAGAAAACGTTGAAGATCAGTTTTCGTCTTAGGAATAGGCATGTCAAGGATGGCATTGATTTTGGTAGGATCTGGTTTTAAACCATCAGCTGAAACTGTATGTCCAAGGAATGTAAGTGACTTGGAAGCAAAAATACCCTTGCTTTGATTCAGCTTTAAACCGCTTTTACGAATACGGGTGAGGCATGCACGTAAGCGTTGGTCGTGTTCTTCTTTTGATGCGCCCCAGACAATGATGTCATCTTGTGAATTAGCACATCCTTCAATACCGGCAATGATATTGGCAACTTCAACTTGAAAAACTTCACTTGCAGAGTGAATTCCGAAAGGCAGGCGTTTGAAACGATAGCGTCCAAATGGAGTGCCAAATGTCAGCAAAGCTGCACTTTCATTGTCAACTTTGATTTGCCAGTAGCCATTTGAGGCATCAAGTTTGGTGAAAAACTGTGCACCAGACATTTCAGAAATGATTTCTTCTGCAGTCGGTAATTTGTGGTGCTGTCGTTTAATTGCCTTGTTGAGTGGACGAGGGTCAAGGCAAATCCTCAACTTGCCATTAGGCTTTGAAACAATGACTAGAGCGTTGACCCAGTCAGTAGGCTTTTCTACAGGCTCAATCACATCAAGCTTGATCATACGCTCTAACTCTTCTTTGAGTTTTGATTTGAGAGCGAGTGGAATTTTTCTTATAGGAGCAATGACTGGTTTCACGTCATCTTTAACTTCAATGTGATGGGTGCGTTCCAGGCAACCAATTACTCCAAAACAATCCGAAAACTCCTTTTCAATGGGAACATCAGTTTGAGAACTACCATTGATTTTGTAGATCCGTTTGATCAAATTCAGCTTCTCAGAGGTATTCAAACCAATGATAGGGACTGAGTCAGTTTCAACAACAACAAACAAAACGTTGACAGTCTGACTCTTGTGCTTGATTGAAGCAATACACCTTCCTGCAACTGGTATCTCGGTACCATTATACGCTGAGAGCTTCACGGTAGCTGGCTTGAGTTTTGGACGAGGAGATAACTTTTTGAGGAGATTCTTTGGAATGACATTACACTGTGCACCAGTATCAATTTTGAATAATGTATTGTTTCCATTCATTTCTAGTGCAACTGACCAATCAGATTTACCATCATCTACAGCAGAAATATTCTTGGAGTAAGCTGAATTGGAAGGGCTTTCTTCATTAATTGAGTCAATAAAAAATTCATCATCACAACTATCACTGGACGATGAAACTTCAGAGTACGAGTCATCAAATTTTTCTGCAACAGCTTTAACTTCTCTGTGAGGACAGCAAACTTCAAAGTGGTTCTTTCTTTTGCAAGACCTACATCTTTTTTCATAGGCCGGACATTTCCCACGGGGATGAGTGGAGTTGCAAAATTTGCATTTCTTGATTATATCATTCTCATGCTTGCTCTGTTTATCACGTTTATCTTTATTGTATTTCCTGTGTTCCTTTCCCATTTGACGGTTGACTTTATGAATATCTACATTGTCTTGATAAGACCTTAATTCTTTGGCATGACGTCTGGTTTCTTCTGCAGCATGACCTGCAGCAACAGCTTTTTCTAAAGTAAGCTCTGCATCTCTGAGTAATCTTTCACGAAGGGAGCGATCAGCTACGCCACAAACAATCATGTCTCTAATCAATGAATCCTGAAGTGTATCAAATTCGCATTCAGAACTACGTCTTTTAAGCTCAGTAACAAATTCATTAAACGACTGACCTTCTTGTTGCTTAAACGTAAAGAATTGATGATCGTAATGTTTTTACGAGGATTGCAGTACTCATTGAACTTTTCAAGAACTGGTTTAAGTTTGAGGTTATCTCCTTCAGTATCAAACTGAAATGTTTCATAAATATCTCTACCTTTAGGCCCAATACATGATAGAAGTATTGAAGTTTAAATTTTATCAGATTTCCCATCTGATTCGGTGGCTGTTAGAAAGAAATCAAAGTGCCTGCTCCATTTTTTCCATCCATGAGAAATATTTCCATCAAATGAAAACGGCGAGGGAGGTTCCAGTTTATCCATGTCTCAATAACGTTGAATCTATCGAAGCTTCTACTCCAAATAGAACTGTACACCTGACACCACGTTGTATCTATCCTTAGATGAAAGAGCAGAACAGAAAATAGGCCAATCTCTAATAAAGCAAGTTATAAATCTCTCTAGCACGAGCCTACAGTATCATAAATGTACAAAAGTTTGACATATGCACCCAGAACGCTGACAGACGCTAGCCTGTTTTAACGAAATATATACCCTGATGAAGGAAAATTTTCTTAAGAACATAGTTTACCCTTTCCCGTGTCAAATTGAACTTCTCAAGCTCAGGTACTCTGATCGGTGGCAAGTCAGTTACGTAAATTGCTGATAATTGTCCTGTTATTCTAGACTGACAACATCATTCCTTGATTTGCTCAATGTTTTTAATCTGATCTTTTCTTTTCATTCATAAAGGACTGACAACCAAACAGATTCTACAGTAAATACAGATAAAATTCTACGAAAAATCTGAAGAAACATCAAATGCCTTCTATCCTTCAAACCTTGCACGAAACATTTAATGCTGCTTCAAATTTGACCCAATTACAGTAGGCAGAACCATGGACTACAGAACTACGGAACCAATAACCATGGACTACGGAACTAGAAACTGGCAAAGGGGAGTACCCAATCAGTCTGCGTTTTTAAATAAAGAGCATATATCACATTAGCAATTGATTAATAGGACAATCAAGTTTAGATTGGAATTCCATTGTGTTGTGTCTTTCTATTTCTGCTTCATGAATTTTCATTGCAACAAAAATTTAGCCTTGATCCTGTGCTTTGTAATAAACAATAGAGAGAATTGTATTGCATAAACCAATCAGGTTCATGACATATGCCCTTTTATTGGTCATGAGTCTCAGTTTGAACCATCATGCAATTCAATGCGGAAAACTGAGACTCATGCAATCAGTCTAATGTGATTTGGAAAGGAGGAAACTGCTCCAAAATTCCTGCTTCCCATCTTGTGCTGGTCTGCTAAGTTCCTTGTTTTGTTACAAATCTTATTTTTCAAAGTTTGATTAAAATGTCTTTGCAGAAGAGTTCTGAAAACAGTGGTGGAGCCATGGGGGGAATGGGGGGACAAGTCTCCCCCACACTTTTCTCTGAGGTCACTCTTCCAATTCATTTTAAATCCATTGAGAAAATGTCTTAGGAGGGGTTAGGTAGGTATCTTTAGAGCTTGATAGACAAAGGAGGGTGTTCCCTAAGGTAAAAAGGGTGTGGTCCGGAATGTTTTCCTTGGGGCTACGGCCCCAGACTCCCTTTTTCCTTTGTCCCTTCCACTTTCTCGAGGCTGGCGCCACCACTGTTTGAAAATTGAAATTCTTATTTATCAATTTCTTGAAACCAGGCCTTTTAAACCTTTTAGCAACGGGGTTGTACCAGGGGGCCAATTCATAGGGGTGGGCACTTTCTGCCCACTGGTGCGCACCCAGTACTACAGTGCGTTTAAAAAGCCTGGTATTAATAAGGTTAACTAAAGAACGCCGGTCAACCAGCATCCTTTGCGTTCGCGCTTTGCTGAGCACCAGGGCCGAAGCCAGTGGGGGGGCTGGGGGGGCGGCCCCCCAGAAGGCTATTTGTCGGAAATTTTATTCCACCTGTCGGATTTTTGTTGTTGTTACAGGCCCACATTTAGAAGATTTTACTGGAACAATGATGCATAGAACATGAATTTATTGTCTTTCGAGTATAAAATTTGACATGGATTTTGAATTTACAGCATTTTTTCCTTCTTATTGACCAATTTTGAAGGCTCCAATGTTGAAACTACAAAATAATTCCAAAATCTAGTCATTAAAGGAGCACATCAGTCCATTGGTGCATGTTTTAACGTATGTTCCTAAAATTGGGGTTGTTGCTGTTGTTTTTGGTGATTTAAGAGCGTCGGAAAATTTTGGTTCTTTGCCCCCCTAAGAATTAAGGCTGGTATCGGGCCTGCTGAGCACTCCTATGTACGATGTCCTATGAAAATGGCTGCCGCAGTCGAAAGACAAAATGTGACGCACGCAAAAAGGATGCTGGTTGACCGGCGTTCTTTAAGGAACTGCTGTCCTGGAATGGAATAAAATGTTGGAAGCACAACCTGTCCTGGGAAAGGGTGCAGTAAACTAGTTGGTGTTGCTGATCTTTTGGTATCTTTGTACAATTTTTAACCTGTCTTGGAAGAATTTGCTTTATTGACATAACTGTCCTGGAACCAACCAAATACAAAATGTATCATCCTGTCCCAGATTTTCTTTCCAGGTATGAAATTGTATGACCCCTCAAAATGAAGCTAATAAATAAACAGTCATATAATCAGTAAATTAGTTTTGGTTTGTCTCAGATCTTTATTTCTTGCGCTATTGTCATTAAATTGGGAACTTTTCCGAATCTGAATCTTCTGTTCTGAATCTGAATTTCGTTCTGGGGTTCTGGGGAAATGAAACTAGTAGTGATCATCTCTGGCCTTCTTCGTATTTACGCGCGAAAAGAAAAAGCGACTCTCGTCTTCTCTTGCATGAACTTTCGAGTATGATGCATGTTGTTACTCGACTAAAAGAAGAAGGAGAGCAACACGGGGAACCATTCGGCACAAGGCAAGGACAGAAAACAGAGAAACCGGAAATAATTACTCCACCAAAGAGAGGCAGGAAGAGCAGAGCTCCTCCACAGTCACAATGTTGGATCCAAAGAGCCAGCCAACGGCCTAAAATGTCTTTATCCTTTAGTTTCCATGGTAACCAATTCTATTTTTAGATTTTAAATGTAATATTCACATTACCCATGCCATGCCCAATTACCCTGTTTTGCCTATTTGATGGACTTGCCCTAGTCTCTTCCGGGGAAAAAACCAAAACCATTTCTTTCTCTCCTACACAGTGGTATTGTGGCAATTTTTTGGGGCAATTTTTTGGGTATAAACGCGCGGGAGAGACTTACGCAAATCCACCTATTTGGATAAAAGACACGGATTTAGGAATTTGGTCTAGACAAGTACTTAGCTAAGAATTAGCAAAAGTCACTGATGTTTTAACTCTTATCTATCCTCTTTACTCTCTGTTTTATAGTCAAAAGTTTGGGTGGGGGGGGGGGGGCATCTTTTGCCCCCAACCCCGGTGGAATGATGTTAAGAATACTACATCAAAACATTTTCCTATTGTACTGCAAATACACTTACCTCACATAAGTATTGCACCACCTTACCCAAAATGGCGCCCAAAAGTGTCTTTTTGCCCAACCAATAAAATTTACATAACAAAGGCATCAGCATTTAAGGGTTTCTCTACCGGGTGTTTTTGGTGGGAAAAGAATTGTTAATTCGTTTGCTTTTCATTCATAAATAAAATGAAACGTTATTTTGTTGGTTTCTTTGATAAATTAGCAAAAACCTCCGGACAACACTGCACGAGATTTTGGCAGTATAGCTGGAGGAGTAGGCCAAAACAAAATGAGAAACGGATAGATATTTGGGGGCAAAGACAACAACATTTTATAGTTTTCAAATTAGGATTCTACAAACTTTATCGCTATGACAAAAGTTTTCCGTGAAGAACGCAAGAAGGATAAACACAAAGGGAAAACGGAAAGAAACCATTCCAAGGTAAGAATATCCTTGATATCACTTTTATCACATCAACATTTATTTTGCTTCCTGGAAGACTTTAGGCAGGTGGTTGACACTTTAATATATGGATTTTGATGTGCTTAACGAAATCGCTACGATTTGATTTAGTTTGAAGATAATTTTGAAATTTAACAAGTGACTGGAGCATGTTTTTTTTAACGTGACTCCTCCTTAGAGAAATTCCAGTTCAGCTACATTGAATGACGGCCTTGTTATTTATTTGAAATTTCTTCTTTTATCACATTCAAAGTGGAAAAATTTTATCATGAGGATAAAATTTGCGGAATCCTAATTTGAAAACACTAAATTTTGTTTTCTTTGCCCCCAGATATCTATCCGTTTCTCATTTTGTTTTGGCCTACTCCTCCAGCTATACTACCAAAATCTCGTGCAGTGTTGTCCGGAGGTTTTTGCTAATTTATCAAAGAAACCAACAAAATAACGTTTCATTTTACTTATGAATGAAAAGCAAACGAATTAACAATTCTTTTCCCATCAAAACACCCGGTAGAGAAACCCTTCAATGCTGATGCTTTTGTTATGCAAATTTTGTTGGTTGGGCTGGAAGACACTTTTAGCAGAAATTACGTGTATCTTTATGTAATGGGTGGGTCGGGGGGTGTGTTGCCTGCTCGGGGAGTCGTGGCGCGGGAGTCACACATCCGATTCGTCTAATTCTTTTTCAAATCCTCGACCGAGGCCTGGACAAAATTTTCGTTTAAGCCTCTTTGACACGTCGTTTAAAATCTCTATGAAATTGTGCGAATCGGTTGGGTGGCTCTTGGGGTGCGGTTTTGCGGGCGGGTGGTACATCTTTCCTGATTCACCCAGTAGTTTTTATTTCTTTCTATATTAGTTCTTTAAGGTAGAAGACCCCTTTTTTGGACCCAAAAAAATCAAATTTTTTTATTATGGATTTTGATTGAATAATCATTGCTCTATAATGTGCAACTGACACCTAAGCTCTTCTGTAGGTGCAAAACTGAAAAAATTGAGAGAATGTACCGCTTGGTAATATTTTTATGCATAGCAACGCCCTTAGCAACGATAAAGATATTGAAAATTGCGATACCAAGGCCCCCTGCACCCCTGGCATAGGGTCGATTAGCTTTTAAAGTTGGTTTACCTGTGATTAGCCTCGTTTTGAGAACTAGTACCGCTAAATGAGGTTTTAAAAGACAGCCGAAAACTCAAAAAACTTCTGAAGTTACAACCGGAGTGCAATTTTGAGAAACTGATGTTGTTCAGGAAAGAGGAAGAACGAGTTTATCAACAAAACCAGTTTTGGTGATCCCAATGCTGCAAGGAAAAGATGGTTTCAACAAGGAAGATCGCTAAGAAACCAGCTGAAGACATGTGACAACTTAGGCCCATCAATATAGCTAGGCCCAGATGTTATGATGAGGCCTAACCCCCACACCACAGTTCACACACAAGAGAAGGGCAGAGGTTTTGATCAAGACACAAATGACAAATCAATGTATTTACCTAAGGTGCAAGGTCTAGGTAATCATGGAAGCTCATTCATTGCCTGAATCAAATATTAGTTAGGCCTACAAGGCAAAGAGGATTTTTACAGAGTTCCAAACTTGATGATCATATTGCAATCTTTATCAAAATGGAAATATTTTCAAGATGTTCACTTGTGTAGATGCTGAAACAGGGTTGAATTTCAATTAATAGACCCCAAAGGCACATGAGCATTACAACATGCTTTGATTGTGAATTGGTTCATAAATTTTGCATTTATGTCAAGTAACAATTTGCTTTTGGTTGCTGATGTGTGCGCATAATCTGGAAATAAAGAATGTCATAGCTACTGGTCAGATGGTATTACAGCTTGTGCAAGTTGAAATCAAGCAAGAAAGGGGACTAGATATTACAAAGCAGGTCTTGCATTAGCAAGGAATTTTTACCAATCTCTGAGATCAAAGAAATAAGGAGATATATTATCGTCTCTGTAAATCAAAGACCATGCGTAAATGGCTCCAATACAAGACACAAAATACAAATGAAGCATTTCATGAGAGGATTTGATAAAGCTGATTCAAAGCTGAATATATTGGGGAAAGGGGTATTTGAGAGACTTATTTGAGCTTGGAGTATCTGATGTAATTGCGGGCATCACTATGTACAGTACAGGCCTTGCGGACATTAACATGGTCAGACATTTACAAAAGTCAGGTCAAAAAGACATTTATTGTGAAGAGAAAGATAATTATACAGTCAAAAGTCTTGTGAATAGACAGCTAAGAGGCAAAACAAAGTTTTGAAATGAGAAGAAACAAGAAAAGAAGGATTAATGTTGTGGATAGCAAAGATTTCATTTGGTTTTTGTAACATCAAACTTTAACTTGATTTTTCTCAAAACAAGATTTTCGCCCAGGTTTGCGTTTTTTGTCCAATGTAACTTTTTTTAGAATAAAGATATCTCAACCAAATTTTCAGGATATATTCCTCATAATGTGTGCTATGCAATAAACCCTTAAAAAATTCCAGATATCTTGAGAAAAAAATTTTTTTCTTTGTGTCAAATTGTTGACATAAAGCGCAAATTTGCATGTTGTTCAATTTTTCAAAATATTAAACAAATTTCCAATACCTTGCTCAAGCTTGTAGGTAAGTTGCAGAGAACCATGTAGTGGTAACATATGCTGAAAACCTCATCTTTATACATTGTAGGAATGTGCAGATATTTTGGACACAATTACCTGCATTTTTTGCTATTGTTCCGCTCCTATTGTTGCTATGGTAACTAATTTCTAAAAATAGAACATGTGTTTTTTCCACATTTCCTTCTTTGTATCCATCCTACATAAGATCTTGTCAAAATTCTTCAAAATAAAGAATTTTTACCAAAAAGGGGTCTTCTACCTTAAGGATCTTTTCTGTTAATCCTGCCATACAAATCTTTAATCTCCTTATACAATCTTCAGGCAATTATGAATGAGACAGATTGCCTTTAACAAGAATATCCAGTGATCAGAATATGTAGAAAGGGTAGATACTAAGATTGAAGAAAGTACACGAGAATTACAGCAAATCGTACTGATAAAATATATCTGAAAATAAATTTGAACGGCGCCCATAGATCCACTCCCTGCTAACATGAGCCAAATGATAAAAAAATCATACCCTCTGCTTTGAGCCAAAGAATTGAGGGAGCTCCTCCTTTAAGAGTATAGTGTATTAGGTGTAAACCATCATGTATAAGCCTCGATATCAGGTAGAGGTATAATTAATTAGATCAGGATCGGAGTGGAAACATGGCGTCTTATCTCGTGTGCTCTTTAGGTCTAGCGTTAGGTCGCAGCGGATCTTAGGCATCGCGCGCGCATACACAACATAATATGGCGACGAGTAATCTCAAGAACCCAAAGAAGGAATAGAAGGAAGTAATTTCAACAAGAGAATAAGAATTATGCCAGACAACGAGAATCAAATAGGCCAAGCTCAACCGCCTCAACCAGTAGCGATTCATTTGCCTCCAGTTAAGGAATTTGATCCAAAAGGAGACCCATCTACGGTAAGCCAACGATGGCAGAAATGGAAGAAATCGTTTGTATATTTTCTGAATGCAACAGGTATTCAAAATGATAGCCAAAAGAGGGCTGCACTTTTGCATCTTGTAGGAGATGAAGTGCAAGATATATTTGAAACATTAGGTGAGGTAGGCACAACATATGACCAAGCAATAGAGAAGTTAGATAGTCAATTTGATATCAAGAAAAATATTCCATTTGAAAGATGTGTATTTCATGAGGCAGGTCAAGAATCAGGAGAAAACATAGATTCATATGTCACTAGGTTGAAAAAGTTAACTATTCATTGTGAATATGGAGATGCAAGACAAAATGAGATCAGAGATCAAGTAATAGCAAAATGCCAATCAAGTAAGCTTAGAAAAAGATTGCTACAAGAAGCAGATCTCACATTAGATAAAGTTCTAACAATAGGAAAGCTCATGGAACAATCAGACCATCAGACAAAGAAGATAGAACAACAAAACAATGCAGGATCATCAGCTGACACAATGAAAGAATCTTTTTCAGACCTGAATAAAATAAGACCAAATAAATACCAACACAAAGGCAGACAAGCAATGAACACAGGAGATCAAAGATATTCTCAACAAAGACAACAATGTGGAAGATGTGGAATGAAAAATCACAAAAGCAAAGACTGTAGAGTGACAAAAGGGAAAAAGTGCATGAAATGTGGAACTATGGGACACTTTGCAAAATTCTGTAAGACTAAAACTCCAAAGAAATCAGAAAGTCATCAAGTCAGAGCAAATGAAATCACAACAGAAAGTTCAAGTGATGATGAAGCATTTGTATTCAAAATTGGAAGCAAAGAAAGACCAGTATACCCAGTCAATGTAGATGGCACACCAATCAATATGCTCATTGACAGTGGATCAACACTGAACATCATTGATGAAACATCACTTCAGAAATTGAAAGAAGAACCACAACTTGCAAACAGCAAGGCAAAGATATTCACTTATCTAGGAAAAGAACCACTGAAACTAAAAGGAACATTCATAGCACAAGTTGAAGCATTTGGAAAAGAAACCCAAGCAAAATTCTATGTCACAGAAGGTTCAGGAGGAGCATTGCTAGGACAAAAGACAGCAGAAAAACTAGATCTTTTAAGAGTAGGCCCAGCTCTAGGTTTAGAAGCAGATCCAGCAAGTTCACTTCATAAAGCAGTAAATGAAATCAGTCAAGATAAATCAACTGAACACAGGATAGATCCAAAGATTCAGAAAGTTCTAGATAACAATAAAGAAGTATTTGAAGGCATGGGTAAATTCAAAGATTACAAGTTAAAGTTACACATTGATGAGAATATCACTCCAGTTCAACAGCCAATCAGAAGATTACCATATCATACAAGAAAGAAAGTTTCTGCAGAATTAGAAAGATTGATGAAAAATGATTGCATAGAGAAAGTTAAAGGTCCAAGCACCTGGATAAATCCAATAGTAGTAGTACCAAAACCAAATGGGACTATAAGATTATGCTTAGACATGAGAAGAGCCAATGAAGCCATAGTAAGAGAAAGACACCAGATTCCAAAAGTTGAAGAAATCCTCCCAGAGCTACATAATGCAAAATATTTCTCAAAGATTGATTTGAAAGAAGGGTATCACCAGCTAGAGTTAGCAGAGGAATCAAGACACATAACAACATTCCTAACACACAAAGGTTGTTTTCAATCAAAACGTCTTGTGTATGGAGTCAGTTCAGCCTTTGAGCAGTTTCAGAAGGTAATTGAGCAAAGTATTGCAGGTTGCCCAGGCACAAGATCAATATCTGATGACATTCTCATATGGTCATCAAGCATAGATGAAATGGCAGAGCGTCTGGACACGCTATTCCACGCATTGCATGCCAGAAATCTAAAGATCAACCCAAAGAAATGTGTATTTGGAACAACAAAGCTCACATTCGCAGGATATTGTCTAACAGACAAAGGAATTCATCCAGATCAATCCAAAGTAGATGCAGTCAACAATGCCAAAAACCCCAACAAACGCAACAGAAGTAAGAAGTTTCCTAGGTCTAGTCAACTTTTGTTCACACTTCATCAAAGACTACGCCACACTTACAGAGCCACTGAGGAAACTAACCAGGAAAGAAACTACATTTGCATGGAACAAAGAACAGCAAGCAAGTTTCACAAAGCTAAAGGAAAGCCTAACAAATGCAAGCACAATGGCTTATTACCAGCCACACGCAGACACAAAAGTCATCGTAGACGCATCACCAGTAGGACTAGGAGCAATCCTAACTCAAAAGCAAGAAGATGGACAATTGAAGCCAGTAGTTTATGCATCACACGTATTAAGCCCAACAGAACAAAGATATTCTCAGACAGAAAGAGAAGGTTTAGCAGCATTTTGGTCAACACAGAAGTTTCATTACTATTTGTATGACAGAGAATTCACAATAGTAACTGACCACAAACCACTTGAACAGCTCTTATCAGCAAGAGGAAGCCCTACACCAAGATTCCAAAGATGGTTACTTAAAATGCAACCATACAAGTACACAGTCCAGTATGAGCCAGGACACACAAATGCATCTGACGTCTTATCCCGTTCACCTTTACCAGCCACAGGAGAACAGTTAAGTGATGATACAGAACATTTCATCAACTCAATTGTATATGATGCTATTCCTAAGTCAGTCACAATAGAAGAAATTCAAGAAATATCAAGAAATGATGAAATCTTGAAGAATGTCAAAGAACGGATCAAAACAGAGAAATGGTCAAAAAGTCCAGAGTACAAACCATTTTTTCTGAGCCGGAAAGAACTCTGGATCAAAGATGATATTATTTTAAAAGGAACAAAGCTAACAATCCCCACAGATCTAAGACAAAGAATACTAGCCTCAGCACACCAACATCACTTAGGTATTGTGAAAACCAAAGGATTATTGAGAGAAAAAGTATGGTGGCCAGGAATAGATCAAGAAGTGGAAAAAATGATAAAACATTGCCATGCATGTCAAGTAACAGGATCAAGTAAAGTCAATTATGAACCACTTGAAGCAACAAAGATACCTTCAACAAATTGGCACACAGTAGCTTTAGACATCCAAGGACCATATCCAACAAAGGATTATCTGATAGCACTCATAGATTACAGATCAAGATATCCAGTAGTTGTGCAAGTCAAAACTATCAACACAAAAACTGTAATCAAAGCATTAGACAAGATATTTTCTATGTTTGGTTATGTACAGAAATTAGTTGCTGACAATGGAAAACAGCTCATTTCAGATGAATTCAAACAGTACCTCAAACAACATGGAGTAAAGCTAAGGAATGTCACACCGTATTCACCTTGGGTCAATGGTGAAGTTGAACGATTCAACAGATCACTCAAAAAGGCAAATCAATGCGCACATGCAGAAGGAAAAGATTGGAGAGAAGAGCTTAACAAGTTTCTATTGCTCTACAGAACAACGCCGCACGCAACAACAGGACAGTGCCCAGCTACAGTATTTTTTGGACGTGGTATCAAGAATGACATACCAGAATATACAAAGGTTCAATCACAAGACACAGAATTGGATAGGAAAGACAGAGAAAAGAAAGAGAAAATGAAAGAATATGCAGATATCAAAAGGAATGCAAAAGACAGTGAAATCCAGGAACAAGACACAGTGCTAGTAAAGAATCTCTGGAAAAATGACAAATTATCTCCAAATTGGTTAAATGAGAAATTCAAAGTCATCAAAATTTACAGGAAAAGTGCTTTGATAGAAAATGAAAGAGGAAAATATTACAGGAATAAAGCTCATCTTAAGAAATACAATGAGAGTGAGACAAACAGACAAGCAGTGATTCAAAAGGAGAACACACACAGCACAGATGAAGAGGAAGACATCTCAGCAGAGGAACTACCAATTGACAATGCGCAAAATGTCGCAAGGCCAACGCGTTCCGAGCGCAGACCGAATAGAGCGATCACTAATGCCAATGACGCAAATAACATTATTTCTAATGAAAATAATAACCCTAGGTTGCATGATAATGCTAACATGCAACAAGACAATGAGAATAGCTTGAATGAAGAAATTGTTGACCACCATTTGAATGAAGAAAACAATGAAGACTTACAAGAAAATGTTGGTAATGGAACATCAATTTTTGTACCAGATACTGTTCCAACAGCTATTCAACCACATGTACCAGTGAAGAAATTGCCGGTAAAAAGGAGACGTAAGAAGAAGAACTGAGTTGAAAGGACAGACAGGAGTTTATATATATATTGATTGAACAATGCATTGGAATCTTACTCGTTATGTTCATTATAATCAAGAAGCTGAAACTTTGGAAGATTATTCGTTTTGTTGATGATTGAACATCTTATACACATTTACCATTTACGCTTTACGCTGATGGACTAAAGTTGATGAACATTGATTATGCTGATTGTTTTGTTTGGTTACATTTACAAAGAACTATATTGGAAACTCAAGAGGACGATTTCAAGAAAAGGGAGAATATAGTGTATTAGGTGTAAACCATCATGTATAAGCCTCGATATCAGGTAGAGGTATAATTAATTAGATCAGGATCGGAGTGGAAACATGGCGTCTTATCTCGTGTGCTCTTTAGGTCTAGCGTTAGGTCGCAGCGGATCTTAGGCATCGCGCGCGCATACACAACAAAGAGATTCCCTTAATCTCATTATGGCTCTTCATACTTACCTATTTAGTCTGTTTACATTTAGCCCTAAGTACCATCCTGTGTTTTTTCAATGTTATTTGTTGTATTTTATTTTAAATTCCTATTTGTTAATTAGATAGGTAGGTATGTAGAGTTATAACATGTATTAGATGGATTTTTAAAATGAAATGAACTGAACTGAACTGAACTGAATTAAAAAGAATTAAAGAACACAGGAGAGAAGGAGAGCAGCCGAGGCATATTTGCATGAACAGAGTATCGTAAAATGGCTATTTCTTGTTCTTTTCGCGATGTTTGATGTGAGAAAAATTCAATGCGTATTGTGCTTAGCAAGAGTTCGCGAAAGCTTTGCCAGTATTTTTTTATATGTGATAGGCACATGTGATATGCTTGGTACAGTTGTCACTTTTTACAAAGTTCGCATCGTACGCAACATTCTCTATGAAGACAAATAATAGATTATCTATAGATGCTGTTTTATTTTATCGTCATATTTTAGTAATGGAGAAAATGTTCCTTTTGCCTATAATGGCCCTGTGCAGATGGATTGAATACCAACGATCTACAGTCTGTAGACAGCTGTAGACTACAGAAACTCACTAATCGCTAACTAAAAACCTGGGACCCGTAATTTTACATATGCAAAAAGGAAAAATTGTGCTAAATTTCCAAGCTCTGACAATTTGTTGTCACTGCAATTAGAGAGATGACAGCGAAAGATTTGCAGCTTTATGGCGAAAACAAACATCAATCTTGCCACTCCAAATTTGTCTTCCCATCTTCCAGCGACGAAAACTTCATTTTTAGCCTTTTATCACCACGGTTTTCCCAAATTCAAAGGAGAGAAGAGTTAGTTGGTGTTGAACAAATTAAGCAATGAATCGCCCTAAAAATTCGGTGTGCGTCCATTCTTAGGTCTCCTCTCTTTCCGTTGAGCGCTGACTTCGGTATTGCTTTGGGCATCCGCCCCTAATGTATCAGAAAGACTGACTTGCAGTTGTCCATTTAGTCCAGTTTTAGCATATGGACGGTTCGAACTTTACGGGGGAGGAGCAGCGATGAGCATGGACCACAAGGCATTAGCCAAAATTGCCAATGGTTAATGCGGCTCCTTTTATAAGAATTTAGCTGTACACAACAATTCTATTATTATTAGTGTCAGCAACAACAACAAATCCAAACGGATGCACTGCAACTCCACGCGGAGTGTCAAGACAACCAGGTCTAGAACCCAGTCTTCCAATTGTTGCAATAACCTCTTTTCGGATATTTAGAACTTGAATTCTATGATTTCCAGAATCGGCCACCAGCACGTTATTATCTGCATCTAATGCAAACGAACAGGGGTCCATAAATTCGCCAGGACATACACCAACACTTCCTATGATCTTTGCTTCGGTGTAAATTTCTTTTGAAATATCAATCACTTTCAAATCGTTTTGTTCAATGTCACTTACAACGATTTCGCTTCTGCCAATGACAGTAAACTTTTGAGGATTGGAACATGACTCGTCCAGCCGAATGAATTTCTTAAAATGGCCACATTCTGAGAAACATTGGATTTTCTTGTTCATGGTATCACATAAGAATATATCGTTTTCATTGTTGATGGATACCCCAGAGAGTTCGGGCAACTGCTCATGTGGGACAGTATGAGGCAAAAATTGAAATAACAACTCCCCAGTTTCATCAAGCACTTTAACTAGAGAATTGCCAATAAGTATAAGCTGTCCCTTGTTGTTTACTGCCATATCGACTGCTTTAAACACGTTTCCAAGTGAAATAGGACTGTGTTCAATCCTTCCTAGCAAATCCGTTCTCACGACTCTATTGTTGCCCGTGTCAAGAACAAGAAGATGCCCCATACTGTCAAAGGCAACTGCTGTTGGTGACTTGAATTGGAGAGGGGAAAGCCTGGAACCTTCTTCGCCAAAGCTACACGAATCCAGCTCATCTAAATCATCATACTGAAGGACCTAAAATGGAAGAGTGGACAAAAATTTAGCAAAGTGCCTTTCTGTTTGAGCCCGGGAAACAGGCTGGCTCGGTAAGCAATATCTCACTACTTCAATATCTTCAGGAATCAATAGAAAAATTGGATCTCGTTTATATGGAGAAGCGAGCCAGCTCGGTAAGAAAGACCTCATGGAACACTCCCGGAACACTGGGAAGATCTCGGCAGGTGGGATGAAACTTTTCTTTTGTAAACACTCCATCCCGGCTACCGAGATGGAAACGTCTTTACTGCTCATGAGGGGTGCGTGTCAGTTTTTGGTCAATTCCTGTCTCGGTAAGCAATCTGGAATTCCTCCATGTAAACCACAGGAGTAAAATCAGCTCCCTTATAAGCAGAGCCAGCCCTTTTGTCAGGCTCATTTAAACAGGCTCTGAAAAGGAAAATGGCTAAACAAAGGCAGATTTTGTGACAATAGCCCTAGCTTCTTCTGATTGATGTACCAATCAATGTAAAGAGATAACTGAAATTCTCTCCTGCTGCAAAACTAAACAAACAGGGCCGCTAAAGATGCCCCAAAACCAGTACCACAAAAACCTAACGTAGCTATATTTGAATTTTTAAAAATCTCTTAGAACTCGGGAAACAGACAGCCAAGAAGTTGAAAAATATTGGCAAGGTATAGTTTGGGATTTCGCCGAACGACAGATCATTGTCCTTCAAAATCGGCCATGCTGTTGGGGAGACGAGATACGCTTTATCCGAGAAAACTTATGTGTCTCCCTTGCAGTGGGTTAAAGCTTATCTCGTCAGAGCTCCAACCCCAAAACGCAACTGCGCATGAGCTCTAACACACTGCATGGGGGGGGGGGGACACATAAGTTTCCTCGGATAAAATGTGTCTCGTCTTCCAAACAAAGACGTTCTATCGGTCGTGGCCAGTCAGAAATTGATGCATTCTATACTAGGAATATTTGGTGGATTTGGACGGATTTGCAATCATGAAATGACATTTGATACTCTAACGGTTATTTCAAAGAACTACCTTGAATTCTGCAGCTTGTTCTGTTTTTTCAATCTTTAAGCGTGCCCTGACACGGTATTGCGATCGATCCCTGAGTCCACGTTCTCTGGTCCGTTTTTTCTCCGCTTCATTCTCCTCCATAGCGCTTTCCAGTTCCATTATTTCTAATTCAATATTGCCAATCTTTCTTGCCTGCTCACTGAAGTCTTCCTTTGACTTTTTAAGTTTTGTTTCAAGATCTATGATATGCCTTATTTGCCCAAGAATCTCAAGATCTATAGCCCTAAGCACCTCCTTGTGTCTCTCCTGTCGAGAAGCAATGTGTTCCAACTTGTATTCCAAGTGCTCTCGCTCTTTAGCAGTGTTCAAAACCTCTCTTCTCAGTTTCTCAATGCACTGCAAAAAATTTGAATTGCAGAAGATCAAACTTGTGGTCCACATGTGATTACAGTCTGCTCAGAGTATTAGATGTCCCAAATTGCTGTATCGGCTGATAAATAACCTGCGTGCAGACGCTTGGAAAGGGCAGGAACGCGGGAGAAAATATAATTTACGCAACCGATCCTATTTTCTTGTTCACAGGTTTCCAGGACCCAAGGAACCGAATTTGATCAGTTTTGGGGAAATTCTATTGGTCATCATTAGTTTTTGGAGTGGCAGCTTCAAAGCAAGCAACTAGTCTACGTATGTCTGGGATCAGGAAAAATTTGACAAAGCATTGAAATACATTCCAAAGACGAGATTAAACCTGTAGCTGAAACCTTTGCTATGATTCTCAAGTCGGACTTTCATTCAGAAAGAAAGCTTTCAGAAATCTAATTTCAAAATTACAGGGTACTTTATACTTTAACCCATTGGGTCACTTGGGTGTAAAACATTTCTAAATCGCAAACTAAAGATGACTTGTTTTTGATACCTTAATGTAGACATGGTTTTCTTGAAATCAAGCTGGTCTTTTATACATCTGCACGTAAAACAACTTTCGAGATCAGCAACATCTAAATTTTTGGTTATTTTCGAAAATTTACAATGTTCTTGTTTTCTGTTATGTGCAACCAAAACGGTATTCAGTCCTCTCAAGAAATTACCTGTGTAATCTTTTCAATGCTTGCACGATTTACAACCAATTCAAAGATGCTTTTTCTTCTTCCAAACCCTCTTTTTGCACTCCCTTCTAAATCTCCAATTTCTGCCTCTTTCATTGCTATTTCTTCGATGAGTTTCGATCTCTGTCGATCGTTCTGCGCTATGGCTTCGAATGTTTCAGCTTGACGCTTGCTGTACTGATCCAGGTCTTTACCCTTGTTTGTTCTTTTTTCATTGATTGTAATAAGATTTGCCTCTTCCATTTTGATCTTGTTTGTTATCATGTCACTGGTAATACCTTGCCTTTCAAGTTCATCGTTCTCGCACTCAAGTTGTTCTTGTTTGTATTTGATTGCAACGATTTGCCGTTGAGTTGTCTTTTCCAACGCATCGAGTCGAATCAATGTTTTCTTGTCTGGTTTTTCTAAAGAGAAAACAACGATGCTGAGGTTCTTTATCGAGGGGGGAGGGGGGGCAAACTCCTATTACAGGGGGTTTGTAATATATGTGCGTGTGAAAATACAGAGGGAGCCCCATAACCAGTGCAATGCTTTAATAACCCCATCACCAGAGCACTAACATTTTTCACAAGAATCATGAATCAGGACCGTCGAGAGGGGGGGGGGTAGCCAGGGTAGTTACCAGGGGGCCTGGGGCCTGCAAGAAATAAGGTATGTATCTTTTCTTTATTGTAGTTTTCTTTCGGGGACGACTTCAGGCCCGTTAGCCCATTGAGATTCTAAATAAAACTAAAAGCAGCGTTTTTAAAGTGTACAGGATGGTGTGGTCCAAGGATAAAAGGACGTGGTCCGAAAAATTTTCCGGCGCCTTCGGCGCCGGGGCCCCGCTTCCTATCCTAGCCCTGGGGCCCGGCCCATCTCTCGACGGCCCTGTAAGCTATGTACTATTAGCAGAGTTAAACTCATAACCTTTTGCTATGAGTTTAACCAGAGTACATGTATGCCAAGCACCCAATCACAGGTGGTGGGGAATGGTTCCGTAATAAATAGCTTTGAATTTGATAGAATCTTATCATATTGCCAGCTAACAGTGTCTCATTTCTCTTGTGTTCGCTGCAATTGAGGTTCCATTTGCTATTCGTTCAGTCCAATGACTGTCCTTGGATCCGCCATCCCAACATTCCGTCAATTCGCCCTCTAGCAGAATGTTGGAAAAGCGGATCCAGGAACTACCGAAAGGGAGCGGTAAGACGGACTGAAGAGAGGGACTTGGGGCAAGTCTAAAAGGAAATAGAAGCTATGTTTCCATAAAGATTACACAAAGATTAGATTTTATTAAATTCAAAACTATTTATCATTACTGAACCAATCTCCCCCACATGTTGAAGATAATGAAGCAAAAAAGTTATTCCCCAAACGTTTTGAAAATGTGTAAATGTTTTTGTTTGACAATAACTACAAAGGGACCATCCGACTTATCGATTCTTTGTAGCTGAATTCTACTCTAAGGTAAATTTTATCTATCATTCAAGTATTATGATATTGCAATTTTGGAAACTCAGGCCGTAGGAAGCTGGGGGGCAGGGGGCTAAAGCCCCCAATAATTTTGAAAACAATGGTGCTACGTCGCAAGCATTAATTAGCTGTATTGTTCTCTATTGTTTAAAGAAAAATCCCCCCCCCCCCCAATCAGAAGCTGCTTCCTACGGCTACGGCCTTAGGAAATCAGTTAGCTTGCAGGCAAATTCGGAATTTCAGCGAGGAACACTCTAATGTCGGTAGAAATGATCCAATTTTTCTGGATGTTAGGAATATTTATTTTGACTACTTTTCGTTGAAAATAAGAAGTATTTAGGAGAAGAGCCAAAATCAGAAAACTTACATTGCATTCGCGTTGCCTAGCAACAGATCATGCCATAGGATACGATGCTATTTTTAGAATCATAATTGCCTGGTAATCATGTGTACCAAGTTGCGTTGCCATAGGAATTACGGTTGCTTAGAAAATCACTAGAAAATCTGGGGGGGGGCGTTTTTTGCCCCCCCCCCCTCCGCCACGAGAAAGTGGTGATATAAGTGGTGCTTGATTTACCCATGTAGCGTAGCAAGAGGAAGGGGGCTTCAATAATTTGTGTCAATTTTAAAATAAAGCGAGTGCATAATAAACTGTAAATTTTCAACTAAATTCATATGGCAAATTTAGGCAATGATGACAATGATGACGTAATAAAAAAGAATAAAATGCATTTGCTAATTAGTAAAACAGATACCCTTACTTACTGATATTATCTTCATTGCTCTCAAGTCTTGAATTCTTTTTCCTCGCAAGGTACTCATCAAGAAGTCTCTCTGGCTCGAAAAGATTCGTGCTGTGCAGGACTTTCTTGAGGAGCATCAACTTACTATTATTCACCAACCCCTTTGCACATAATATTTCCACAAAATCTTTGCCTTTTCTGACCTGCTCCAGACTTTCTCCGCTCACGTGCCCTTTTAGTTCTCTCTTGGCCCTTTGAACATCAGCTACTGTGAGCATTCTTGCCATCGTTTGCAGCAGAAGATTCAGTTCTAATTCTGTATCTTTCATTTTTCAGAACTGTATGTATATTTTGTGAAATTTTGCTCTCATGCAGAGTTAGGCCGTTTGATTTGTGTACTTTGTTGCCCCTTTTGCCATAGCAATAGAGTAATTAACTTTGTTACCCAAGTGTAAAAGGCGATTAAATCATCATTGTTCTGCAACAATAAGAAACGTTGAATAATGCTAACGTGTCCGTCTGCGATTAATTAATCATCCGTGAATTAGGATTAGTGGGAAATCAATTATTAGAATTATTCTCCTTTGGCAAAGAACTATGACGTTGTAGTAACAAAGGAGACAATTGAAGGTCATGACGTAGCCTGCGTGCAGACTTTACTTTCCACTGCGAAGGAGAGCCAATGACGTGGCTGGGTGAAGTACTTTCGAAGGGGTCACGGCGGAATCCCGGGGGGAAGGTACATGACTTTTGGATGGACGGGGGTCTGCCACCAGGTTTTCAGAAAGCTGCCCCTTTCTTAGCCTGTGTTCCAGATCACTTGGAAAGGAAAGTTGAAAAGGAAACTTTCCTTCTCAAGTGGTCTGGAACACAGGCTACCCCTTTCTGTTCAGATTACCGAAACCTGCCTTGGTACCCACTTTTATGATAAATTTTGGCAGAAAACTGCCCATTTCTAACCATTTTGGCGAATTTCAGTGAAACCTCACCCATGTTTATGGAAAATCTGCCGAAAAAGGACCCTTGTTTAGAGAATTTTGGGCCCAAAAAGTCATCACCCATATGGGCGGCACATATCGGTACCCTGAACATGTTATGTAACCCCTCCTCGGGGGCGGAATCAAGTTGAATCCTTTTCCTAGGCCTAAGTTGGATAAACTGCTCAAAGAGTGGCTGAAAAGTTGCACAATGTACAATAAATTTCCAAAAGCTCTAAAAAATCCCCAAAAAGCATGAAATACCTATACAATTCGAGAATTCCGGCTGATTTTCATGGATTTTTTAAATCTCGCACAGAACCCTCAATTTTCTTTATAACCTACAATTTTGCAAGTCAGCCTAACTAGGTTCTTATGTTTTGGGTATTTAGTGGGAAATGAGGCTGTTCAGGTTCTTAAATTGGTTCTTATTTCATTCATGGCTTTCAGAAATTTCTTTTCTTCAGATTCAAACTTCAGGCCCATTATTTACTGTCAGTTCACATCAGTTTAGTTTATGAGACATGTTTCCGAACAGAAATTTGTCGAAGAATCAGAAATGTTTATAGAATCCAGAGAAAATCTTTCAAAAGCTTCTCATCAGGTAATATAAACATTTTTTGTTCTTCCACAAACTTCTGTTGTGAATAAGACCCCATGCTCTCTAAAAATAAGAACCTATTTCAAATTCCAGGCTTAATGGGTTCTTATCGGGTTTTTACTGTGTTAAAAATTGAGGATTATAAGTAACTTTTGGCAGCAAAAGTGTCCCAAATCTAACAAATTACCTACCAGGTCCGGACCTTGGTTGCGGTAAGAATTCTTATAAAAATACGCGTATATACTTGGAAATGTTGAAGCTTTTGTGGGCCTATCCCACTGCCTGTGGTAGACATAGAAGGTGAAGGTGAAGTTGCGTTTTTCAGTGCCAAGCGCTGGGATCGCAGAAATAGAGCAGATCTAATCGACTCCGCGACCCCTTGTCATGACGCTCAAGTGGTGGGGGTCCTACCCCGGTCCTACCGGGTATCGAACCCACTCCACCTGACGGTTCTGGCTGCAAAGTCAGAGGATTACACCACTGCGCCACAGCACCTTCAATACGGACAGAAATGGCATTATAATTATCCTCAAGTCATGTATGTACGATAGAAATATAACAGAGTACCAACGAACTAAGTCGACATCATCAACAAAACTAAGTCGACATCATCGATAAATGTTACTGAAGGTTGGCGATATAAGTTAAGTTGTCTTCTTGTCGAATGCATTCTTACAGAATATATATTTATTTGTTTTGAAAATAAATTAAACGTGCTATATTTTATATATTTACAACGTTGCAACGAAGAATTAACTAAAGCCGAATTTGAACCAAGAAAACTTTTGACACAGCATGGATAAAATGTGTACTAATATATCAATTAGGATTGGGGAATACTCTTTTTCCTTTAAGAAGAAACTTGGAGCAGCTCATGGTACTGAACGTTTCTTAATTTTTACAAGAAAATTTCCGGTTCTAGGGTAGTACCAAAGGTTTCTTACTCGTTTCTTGTTTTGCTGCACGAATTGTCATATTGTTTCTATACCGGGTGACCCAGAAAAAAGTGACCCAACGCAATCTGGTATAGAAAAAAAGTAAGTGGCCGATTGAAATATTTCAAATGTTCTTCTGTCATTAATAGACTGGCCTACACTACGAGTATTTTTCAATTTTTTTTGGGCACGTTAAAGTTCCTGAATTAAGGTTTTGATGAGAAGGGTAGGCTTGATATCCTCAAAAAGTGGTCAAAAACAGGGGATCAATTTAAAGCCATTTCAGATCTTCAAAACAACGAGGAACGTGTTTCATTTTGCCTAAGAATATTTCTAAGTACCCAACTATAAAATTGCTATGAAGACTTCCGACTGGGTTGCCTATTCCCAGGTTGAAATGAAAGACGCTCCCCGTTGTTTTCAAGATTTGAAATGGCGGTAAATCGATCCCCTGTTTTTGACGACTTTTAGAAGATTTTGGGCATACCCTTTTCCTCGAAAAAATCCTTAATTTTGGATATTTACCGTACGGAAAAAATTGCGAAAAATAATCAATGCATAGGCTAGTCTTTTAGCAACAGAACAACGTTTGAAGCATTTCAATCGGCCACTTACTTGATTTTCTGTGACAGATTGCGTTGGGTCACTTTTTTCTGGGTCACCCGGTAGAGCACAATATTTAGCAAGGAAAGTATTGCCTCAAAAAATGACTTATAATGAATATTGCAATTGTATTTAATTTTTTCTGCATTTTAAAAAAGGGATAATAGTAGTACTTTTATAGTACTGTTTATTTATGAGACAGTACTTTCAACCCTTTTAAGAATGTGGAGAAAATCTGAGTACGACACTAGAACAGTATATGGGGCTTAAATCTTTCAAATCTTTAAAAAGATGGGTGTAAAATTTTATGACGCTTTTCTTTGAACTGAATGGCTTGAAATGAACTTATGGTATTTTGCTGTAAATTTGCCCTGGAAATGTGTTGATATCTTGATTTTTCTCAAAATGGTGGCAATTTATTCATTTTTGAAAAAAATGAAGAAAAATTTTGAAACAAAAGGCTATAGTTTGCTACCTATTCATCAGATTCCTTGAAACTAGTTATCGTTGTGACTGAAACATGTAATCTTAGATAACAGAGTTTACTTGGGTTAAATCGGTCCTATGGTTTCATCGGTCGAAGCGATTTAACGGTCTGAGCGATTTTATAAAAATGCGCAACCTCCGAATTTTCAAAACAGGCCCACAATCCTTGATCAGCTTTGCTAACAACTCAGCATGACAACACTGAAAAAAATATGTAAAACGGCCAGAAGGGATTCTTAATAAAGTGTAGGGAATATAGCATAGTAGGGTTGGCTCTGTTTCCTCACAAGTGGCTGCCTGGGAAATTATCAACCTGAACTTGCTCCATCTTCATCGCTGTGTAGCTTAACTATTGGGAAATTTGGTCTGAACGTCTAGGCCTGTTTTAAAGGATTCTAAGATAGAACCCTTTCATAAAATCACTTGTAGATCGCGCAAGATGCTGCCGATTTTAACCAACCAAATTTTATCATCTAAGCTGGCATGTTCCCCACATAGTCATAGTCAGTGTTGAAGAATCTAATGGGTAGCTAGCAGGCTACATGCTTACACACATTTTAACCCATTGGTTCACCCGGTATAATACTGATATATAATCAAGGTGTTTTCTGCAATTGTACGAAAATAAATCATTTTTTGTGAATGATAAATAAAGATCTTTGCTTTGAAAGAATTTTAACGAAAAATCTTTGTGTTGACAAAAAGTAATACCATAGCTTTCCCTCCTATCCAGCCCTCCTGTAATCTAAATGCAAAGATTCAAACAGACATCTGTCGTGTTGAGCTCTGACTTTATTGCAGCCAATCTGATGCAGGACAGAATTCCTATAACGCCAGGAATGCTCCTCTTCTAACTTGGTAGTCAGGAGACAATCGTTTACGTTGCCTCTGTGTATGAGGCTTTATATATCATAACAATATTAACATATTAACAATAACAATATCAAACTAACTAACTATGCATGAGGCTTTATATTTCATAACAATATCAAACTAATCAATATCTTGCGTCCTATCGGCCGGCTCACTGATCTTTCTATCATGAACTTGCTCTACAGATAAAGAAACGAGTCTAAATGCTTCTAAAAATTCATTAAAATCAATCATACCATCTTTGTTAATGTCCAGCGACCTCGCCAGATCGTTGATCTTATCCGCTGGGATTTGGCGTTGAGAAAATTGATTTAACACGTCACAAGAATTCTTGAATTCATCTAGACTTATATATCCTGAATATGTGAGCAAAAAATTGAATCAATTCAAACAAAATCATGCTGTATGTATCAGCTAAAGAAAGAAGCGTATGAGGCAAATCATTAAAAATCCAGCGTACGAGATTTTGGGATTTACAAAGAGCAAAAGCTTGCTACTAAGGTTTCTAGATTTCTTGAAACTTAATTAATATTGCCTTTATTGAAAGGCGTTTCACGTAATGTTTTTTAATAGAGTATCAAATCAATTAATTTGGTGGCAGAAGCAAGCCTTTGCTCTTTGTTTTGTAGACTCTTTCTTCTTTTGGATAATGGGTCTCGTGGTAGGCTACGCTGGGCCTATAAGGGACTCAGGAGAGGGACCAGTAGTGGTTGTAGAAATTGCTGTCATTGTTGTTCTCTCGTCCGGGGTTCTTATCGTTCGGCATCGTGCGCCTATGCTGGCCTTGCATCAAATGTTAAACAGTTCCCAGTATTTATCAGTAGTTAATTGCATATGTAGCTTTCTGTAGTTGTTTTACTTAATCTTCATTTATTTGCATGTCTTTATGTTAATGGCCACGGGCGTAGTCATTGTCTTTTGCTGCCTGTGGTATCGTACCTGTAGTGTTGTATTGTAGTATAGTAATTAGAAAGTGTAGTAGGTAACATGTAATGTAACACTTTATGAATATAAAAAGAATCTTTCCTTGATCCTTGTATCAAAACTCAATTATCACTGCTGGAGTAAAAAGGAATTGGATTCTGACTCACCTGAGCAATCTTTGTCCATGAGTCGAAAGACAGTTTCTAAAGCACTTCTATTTCGATAAAGAACTTCGGAGACATTTGTCAGCTGCTGCAAAGAAACATGTTACTATCATAATTGCAAAAGCTAAACAAAGTCAAATTTCAAAATAAACTCCAAACGATAACTCCAATTTTCAGAAACGCAAACATCAACGTCAGGCAACATCTCAAACTGACAAATAACGAGTGATTACGGAAAGATTCTATAGAGCAATTCTACTGTCAACTGAAAACAGAGTTTCAGGTCGAAGCCAGTGGGGTGTTATGGAGCGGAGCCCCTCCTAAGAGAATATTTGTTGGAACTTATGTTCTGGCTGTCGGATCCTTTGTGATACACATTCCACAGTTGGAAGATTTTCTAAGAGGTCTGATGTATTGAACATGAATTTATCTGTGATACAGGATAATTGTGAACAAATCATTGAATTTATGGCAGATTTTTGACGATTTAGTGTATACGAGTTAGTCATGCAATTTTGCTCCTCATGGTATCATCTCTGTGGTGTTGCATAGCACAAACCAGTAGAGTAAATAGTAACATGTATTCTACCTGACTGACGTTTTAAAAATGAAGCAAAACAAAGATTCCGCCAATCCCATTGGTTAATCGCACATTTCCCGCGGTTTTCCCGTAGCCTTGTATAATACGATACAAGGACGCGGTTTTGTCGCCACAGCAACTGTTTTAGGCCTGCGAGATTTGCAATAAACTTAAGCGTTTGACTAAATTATACGAGTCAAAATTGGAAGCTATCAGGAAATAAAACTCATACGGTCTGCATTTTCAAGACCTCGCGCTTTATATTTTCCTGTGCAACAACAAGAGCAGATTTTGTAATACAATAGCATGAATTGCTTTAGTTGACACCTCAATTCAAAGCGGTTAGCGATTGCAGACAAAGAAAACTCTCTCAACCAGCAATTCAAAACAAACAAAGCCGCAAAAGTTTCTTTGAAACCCAGGTAGCTAGCTCGCTCGTTGTGCATTCCAGAAACTGTTTTTAAGGGCAAACATGAGCGTAGATCGAAAGAAGAAGGATGCATCTACACATCTGCCGCGGGCATTTTATTTGTTTCGTTCAAAAGCCGTTTAGGAGGCGATTCAATTCTCTTAGTTTTTTGGGTGTTAGCAAAACATTTACTGCTCAGTTTCTGGACCAAAGAAATGAAATGCCCGCGGCAGATGTGTAGATATATCCTTCTTCTTTCTATCTATGCTCATGTTTGCCCTTAAAAATAATTTCTGGAATGCACAGCGAGCGAGCTAGCTACCTGGGTTTCAGAGAAAGATTTGCGGCTTTGTTTGTTTTGAATTACTGGTTGAGAGAATTTCCTTTGTCTGTGATCGCTAATCGCTTTGAATTGAGGTGTCAACAAAAGCAACTCGTGCTATTGTATTACAAAATCTGCCCTTGTTCTGTGCAACACAAAACCGGTTGTATGTGCATACTGTAAAATCTTTTATCTAGATATAACGTGGGTAGTTAGACACTGCTTTTATGGAGGAGCGCTTCGAATGTGGGTAGTTAGACACTGCTTTTATGGAGGAGCGCTGTATCTGCGGAGGAATTTTTTTAGTTATGCGGAGGAAATACCGAAAGACTGACTAACAAACTTTCAAAATGGCGGGTAAAATACAGTTAGGCTCATCATTGAGCTCAATGGGTTGTTGCAGGATAGGAAACAGAAAAAGACGCTGTTACAGAAGGAAATCACTCTCATAATGAATTCAATGTAAGTACACATGCGGCGTCTAACTACCCATGGATATAATAAAGAGAATCTAACCTGTGGTACAGCAGAATCGAACTGGTATCCTCCTAAACATGACATGTACAATATATTGCCATTATCATCTACAGCAGCGAGGCTGTGACGTAATAGAGTCCATGGCAGTTTCAGCCTCAAAACACTTTCCATGCAGTATGCCCAATCATTCAACTTTATTGCACCTAGCATGAAAAAATAGGTACGCAATTAGTTTCAGTTTCATAATTTCTTATATCAAACAGCGTTACATATTTGTAACAATATTCTTTAGAGTATCATCTAGACAACTCCTGCTGATGAATCACAGGGAGCCGAGGAATAATTAGCAAACTCATGCAAATAGAAATAATAAGAATTGTCTCAAATAAGAGCTGCAGAGGAAACTGCGAAAGATTCACAGAGCTAAGATCTGCAAGATGCAAGAGCTACGATTTCCTACGAAGCTCTTCTATCATTTCTCTTTTTTAAGTTTGCTAATCATTCCTGGTCTCCCTGTGGGTGAATCAGGAAAGCTTATCTTCGCATTCATCACGTATACCAAGGATCATATGCACTTTATATCATGTGAATTGATGCATTTGGTGCCACAGGTATTGTCATGCGTAGTTGCATGACGTAGTCCGCAATCAACCGGGATAAGTGAGTCTTTTTTCAAACAGCATGACTTGAACGTGCCATTTCTTGGTTGGCCTTTGTTGTCACCATTTCCATGGGCCAGCAACAACAAAGGCCAACCAAAGGATGTGCAAAGCATGCCAGTTGAAATAGATCCTTTAACACTATTTTGGAGGGGGCCCTAGTGTATTTTTCTGATATCTCTGCAACGAGGAAGTCTATGGCAATCAAGCTGCATGACTTTTGCAGCTACATATCCAATGAGGGGGAGGGAGATGACTTTCCTGGACATACCCTGTCCAAATCGCAAAATCACGAATCACAATTTTCGCGAAAAAATTAGCAATTTCAATTGCAGTATTTTGCGAATTACCTTTTGCAGACTAGTGTTATTTGTTGTATTTAATCATAATTGTCATATTTGGGAGGAAATTGAGCTTCAAATTTTCTTTCATCACATTTTTCCTGATTTTGACCAATTTTGCTACTTTCCTTGACTATACAGAGAAAAATGCTCGCGTAAGCATTATTGATGGCGAATTTTTAATCAATTGGTATATTTTTAGAAGGTACATGCCTAGGGCTACTCGCATACCAAATCTGGTTGCTCTGCCTATACAATCATACAATGTACGTTACATATGGTTGTATTCACATGTTGACGGTACTGCACAGACCTTGAATCTAACTCCTAAAAAACTGATTTTGCAGAAAAGGATCCTTCTTTCAAAGTAGAATTTCAAGCTCAATTACAGCAGAAAGTAGAATACAAATGGAGATGACACTGAGCCTCGTCTTTTTGTTTCAGCACAACAACGATGAAGAGAAATGGCACTAAAAAGGCAGCAAGTTCGTTGTCCCTTGGATCCACTGACCAGTCCATTCAACTCCAAGGTTCCTTAGGTCCACTGATCAGTCAATTCAAACTTTACCATGGTTCGGATGATACACCAATACGGATGATACAAGAAAGTACGTCAATGCAAATCTCACCACGCTGTGGACTTGCTACAAGTAGTTCACCACGCTGTGGTAGAAAGGTCATTCCTCCGAATACCGGAACACAAAGATATTGACCACAATCAATTGTTTGATGGATTTCCCAACAGGAATATAAAATTCCTCAACAGGAATATAAAATTCCTTCGGAAGTTTCTTTGATCATAAGAGAAACTTGGGACACCTGAGTGAATGAAAACTTTTTCTTGTTTCCAAGCTGTTAGTTGTGAGTTGGAGGAACACAGTTTTGGTGTTAGTTCTGTTCTAGAAACGTTTGTAATTTTTACTGATTACATCAAATCGAAAAGACATGACCTTCGAGAAGAAAGACAGTCGACTGGACAAATTCAATTCAATGTTTTTGATTTTCTTGTTGATGGTTGTTGTATCTGAAATGGGATACAACCAATGGAGATTTCAGGAAATAAAACAAGAAATAACTGAGCTGAAGACGCAGCAATATCAAAACACAGAAAGACTCAACAAACATGAATTCAGCCCCAAGATAATTACACCAAAAGGAAGAGCTTTCAATTTACCAAAGTTTGGTTCAAATCTGGCGTTTAGCCGAATACGAAGACATGTCCCAAATGGACATCGCCTGTTTGATGCTTATCATGCTATCATTCACGAAATGCTGCAAAAGAAGGTGGACAGCCCGAATGCATGTCAAAACAAGTCTGTTGTATGTATCAAAGGTGAGAAGGGTGACAGAGGACCGAGAGGAAAGGCTGGACCATTTGGCATCAAGGGACAGAAAGGTGATCATGGTGAAATTGGAAGATCAGGAGTAGATGGTCTCCAAGGGATACCGGGGCCAAGTGGACCAAAGGGTCAAAAGGGTGAGCGTGGTACAAACGGCAGATCTATCCAGAAACCTAGAATAATCTCCAAATGGCAGACTGTTATTAATAAACCTGAATCAACTAATTTTACGTTGTTCTGTGCAGCAGAAGGAAATCCCCCAGCAAAAATGAGATGGGAGTTTGATGGGCGCAAAACAGATTCAAGGTACAAATATCCATTAAGTGGTGCTTTGCAAATTACAAACATAAATGAGAATGACCATGGTAGAATTAAATGTATTGCTGAGAACATCTTAGGCAAAGCGGAAATTGCAACCAGACTCGACGTTCAGACGAAACCAAGAATTCAACTGCCTGCAAGGAAAGTCTTGGCAACAGTTGGGCTACCTGTGCACATACCATGTAACGCTACAGGGAATCCAGAACCAAAGATAATTTGGAGGAAGGCATTTGGGTTATCTAAAGGGGAGCAGGTCTTCTCTAAAGATGATAAAAGTTTACTGTTAAGATTCAACTCTCCAACTATGGATGACAGTGGGGATTATATTTGCTATGCAGAAAACCTTGTTGGAAACACAAGCCAGTTAATCTTGCTTGATGCAGTCGAGAGAAATTGTGATACTTGGAGGAAAAGTGGGTACACTAAGAATGGGGTGTATACAATAAATCCCGATGGCGGTTCACCCTTTAGCGTGTATTGTGACATGACAACTGCTGGAGGTGGCTGGACGATAATTCAACGGCGTATAAATGGAAAAGTTGATTTTTTTCGCAACTGGATGGATTACAAAAATGGATTTGGGAACTTAGAAGCAGAATTCTGGCTAGGAAATGACAAGATACATCGCTTGACAAAAAACAAAGACATGACAATCAGATTTGATTTAGAAGATGTGGCTGGAACAAAAGTGTTTGCAGAATATGGCACATTTTATATTGATGGGGAAGAAAAGCAATATACAGCACATGTTACGTCATACTCAGGAACAGCTGGGAACTCTTTTGGGTCTGTAAATGGAATGAAATTCTCCACAAAGGACAAAGATTATGATACCTATCCTAAAAGTTGTGCAATTCGATTTCATGGGGCATGGTGGTATAGCAATTGTCATGACTCTAATCTTAACGGAAAATATTTAAATGGGCCGCACAAGTCCTACGCAAATGGCGTAAACTGGTCTGCCTTCAAAGGATATCACAATTCATTGAAGACAACAGAAATGAAAGTAAAGCCAAAGAATTGAATGTGAGAGCAGACTGTTTAAAGCTAAAAGCAATATTTTTCTGTGATGAAAATTGCACAGATCAAACAATATAACAAATTATTACCTGACTGGCGTTCGAAAAACGAGGCAATACAAGAATCCCGCCAATCCCATTGGTTAATCACACATTTCCCGCGGTTTTCCCGTAACCTTGTATAATACGATACAAGGATGTATTTCTGTCACCAAATCAACTGATTTAGGCCTGTGAGATTTACAATAAACTTAAGCGACATAACCGAAACAAAATGCGTTTGAATAAATGATAGAAGTCAAAATTAGAAGCTATCAGGTAATAAAACTCATACTAACCGGTTTTGTACTTGTACAGAAAAATGTAAAGCCCTCGGCTTTATATTTTCCTGCACAACACAAAACCGGTTAGAATGCGCATATGGTAGTTGTAAACAGTAGTTAGAATGATGCATTGAAATACGTTCTGTTAGTTGTGAGAGCTGAGAGAAAAAGATGGCCTTAAAAGCAAACACCTTTTTAGTGCATTCACTTAAATTGTGCATCATATGATACAGGCATGAGATTTACTAAAAGTACACAATTTGATGTGCTGAATACGATGACAAAAAACCAGATATCCAGTCAGAAATACCTTCCCCCTAAATCATCCTTAGCAATATCTTAGAAAATGGGATTGCAATTTCGTTTCATTTCATTTTATCATATTTTAACACAAAACCCTTTCACCTACATTTAAAAAAGGAAAAAAGAAAGATTATCGCTATACAAACATATATCTATTCATACATTAAAATTTTATAAATTTGCTGATCTTCCCAGGGATCGTGCCTCGGGAAGGATGCTAATTGTGTAGGAATTTCTTCAGTTTCCTTTCGAATGTGGTAATCATGGAACTCATTCTAATTTCCAATGGGATCTTGTTCCACATGTTTGCACCAGAATAGAAATAATCGCGCTTGGAGAGCCCTAGGTTCTGCCTTGGGGTGTCCAGTTCTAATTGATTTCTTGTTGGATAGCTAAATGCTTGAAAGAAGCCAATGATAAAAAACTGCAATAGCCTTCATGTTCGGTTTTGAAATGTTCTCATTGCAACATTTCGACCTTGAATCCACGAGAATTATTAGATGGTAAATTCACAAGTACGGAAAAATCTCTGACACACCCATTGTGGGACTTTAAAAAGCGTAAGAATAACTCATTCATACCTATCCGTATCCATTTTTTCACCGAATTTATCAATTCTGAAAGTGAATAGATGCATCACTGTTTCCAATAATTGACACTTACCTGTATTTTCAGTGTCGTACTTTTTGAAAATGACTGTCAACTCTTCATGATTATAGAAAATTCGTTCCCGTAGTTCCCGCAAAGCTGACTGCTCATTAATTCCAACTCTGCAAACAGAAATAAAGGCTGTGATAAATGACTGCAAGACGCATCAGGTTTGCATTTTAGTGAAATCGAGATCTACAAGATCTTTTACCAGAGTTTCATTAACCCTGTTCTCAGCCGACCATACAGGCAGGGCAATGTCTGTGAAAATTTGATTTCTCGCCCAAACAAACACTGTATCGATAGTTTATATGCAATCGAGTACAGGCATTCATTTCCAAAATGGGAAATTTTGCATCAGTATCACCTGATTGATGATGTCATTACATGATATTTTGAGACAACATATCTCCTCCCTAGTATGTTGAATTGGATTTAAAATATTGCAGCTGAACTGAGCTTGATGAGACCTTTCGAATGACTTGTAATTTTTTGAATCTTGGTGAATCTAGCAAAAGAATTTATGACGTCATCATCCTATGACTATTCCGTGGCATCACAAAAACATAAGCCGACATATATATGAAAATTCAAGGAAAAACAACAAGACATGGCAAAAACTACATTCTGTCTCAAATTAGACATCTTGTTGGGGATACGAATCGTTAAAGTTCAAAGCAACGGTTATCCCCCCAAAAGGAAGCCTGTGATCATGCGCAGAAAGCATGTTTGGTATTGTGGATAGAATGTGGGTCGATAATCCGGCCACAATCCAAACAAGAATTAGCAAAGAAATAAAGAGATTCTTGCGCATGGTAATAGGTTTCCCAGCTGTTGATCTGCTTTGAATTTTACCAGCATAACAAAAGGCTCAGACAAAAGGGGCAGTCCTCGGTATCCTCAACAAATCAGGTGAAAAATTGTCCGCAAATAACAACAGACAAAATGCCTGCCGCCGTTATGGATAATTTTGCGCTATCACCAATCTTACTCATATATGATTTGAGACAGACTTTACATACGATAGTTATCTAAATTGTTGGTGGCTTACTAGGGGGATGGGGACGAGATACTTTATTCTTAGCTCAAGGATTCTTCTATTCAGGATACTTCGAGTTCAATGATCTATTATCACATTTTGTTGTCAGTTTTAAGAAGATTGTAAAAAATATTGTAAAATACTGTGGCATTTGGCCATGAACCTGATTTCGATTTATTACAATCCATGCAGTAATATCTAGCTACAAACTGTAACTTTTCAAACACGCATACTTCCTTTTGGTGCAACGATTACAAAACACGAATTTTCAGAAAAACTTCATTTGCAGGTCTAAAAAGTATTTTATGAATTCAAAATGAATGCTCAACATTATTAAGTTAATGCCTATGACAAGAAAAGAAGTTTCAAACTTTTCAAATCGAAGTTTTCAAAATCGTTCGGATGGATTTGCAATACAATTTTGCAAGCATTGAATGATTTTTTTACTCATCAAAGTTGCATTTCAATAACAAGAACCCATCGGGGAGGCAGTTTGATAAACAAGGTATCGTGTATAGCGACCACCTCCCCAACAAGGTATTATTTTTCACAAAAATGCACCCAAAAAGTTATATCATTTTGCTATAATTGCTCTCGCACATGATTTGATGCGGATATTGCAATTTTGCTTCCACAAACGGTACTTAATTTGAAGAAAGGGCTCACACACAGGTTAGGAGTCTCCTCACCCCAGTTGCACACTTCCATAGATTTCAAGGTCAAGATCCCCCAGGAAAAAGCCTGACAGAATGTAAATATACATACGTTGTCCTGAAGGAAAGAGATCTGCTGCCTTTAGAAACAGAGAACTGGACAGGAAATGGTCTTGAATCTTCACTCAGTTTCAGAAACGCACCATAGTTGCTGCCATCAGCGTAATAATTTGATGCTGAGAAGATCGTCAGAACCTAGAAATAACAGAAAAGGGTATTCGTATTGCTGTTTGGATAAAACCGGATTGGAAGAAAACTGAAAATCTTTTCATTTCCCGTTTTGAATGTACAAAATTTTTTGCAGCCGATTTTAAATGTTTAGAAATATTTGAAGTCGCCTTTGGAAATATTATGCGCCAGTCGAAATTTCAAGGATGTTTACATTTCCTGAATTGAATTACTATTTTTTGATATAAGCTCATAAAATAATTACAACAGTTAAATACTACGCACAAATACCACAGGGAGCATGGAATTACATACCAAACCTGTGGAATTTAACAGTCAACTTGAAAGCAGTCTCAAAATAGATGTCTAGTGAAACCAGGGAGCGCCGGTGAAATGATTCAGGAATTTATCGAATGTTCATTTATGCATGGGCATTGCAGAGTCATGAATTTTCAGTATGCATTAGACTTATTACGATGAGTCCCAGTAATCGCTATTTAAAGCGAGACTACTACACCAGCCTTTCAATAGCGATAACTACGACCATGTAATCAGTCTAAGTATGCAAACAACTTGAATCCGGCTTTTATGGCAGAAGTATTTGTTAGCAAAGATATGCCATATAGCCTTCGTGGCAATAATAATCTTGTTTTGCCTAAAGCTAGGACGAATCAATATGGCATTGATACTATCAGGTTTGTTGGTCAAAAACTATGGCAGACTCTGCCAAGAGAAATCAAAGAGTCCCAATCATTGGAGATTTTTAAAAGAAATATTAAATCCATCAAAACTTTTGACTGTAGCTGTAAATTGTGTAAAATTTTTGTATCAAATCTAGGTTTTTTGTAATTAGACTTTTGTAAATATTCTGTATAGTTGGCCTTAATTAGCTTAACGCTATTGTCTTAGCTAACTTTAAATAAATTGTTTATTTATTATTATTATCGCCTGATTTCTATTTTGAAACAGACTTCTATATTACAAATATAAAGGGTACAGAAACCAAAGCTATAAACATATAACCACATAAGGACATGATATAATCGTTGTTCACAATAGAGTAGGGCAAGAGCGATTTATCGAAAACGTTGCGACGCATGAATGTATGTCAGGGCTGCCTTGATAATTTTTGTATCAGAAACAATTGGTAGCCTCTCATCGCTACTCAAAAGAGCTTTAAGTATCATTTCATTTGAAAGGTTTGATAGGCCATTCGAAAACAATATTGCGTTTTAACTGTCGAGAAGAGCATGTCTTTGTACAGCATACAGGTGGTAGGACAGGAAATAATGTTCCGTATCCTCAATTTATCGTTCATTTAGCAAGGGCAGATTTTGTAATACAATAGTAACAGCTGCATTTGATTGACACCTCAATTCAAAGCGATTAGCGACTGCAGACAAAGGAAATTCTCTCAACCAGTAATTCAAAACAAACAAAGCTGCAAAAGTTTCCTTGAAACTAGCAGGGCAAACTCTCGCCTTGTGCAAGCGTAAGGCGGTTTTTAAGAGAAGTCACGTGGTTGTAACGAAAGAAGAAGGGTAAATCTAAAGTTCTGTCTGGCGGATTTTGTTTATTTGATTCAGAAGCCGAGCAAAAGGCACTGTAATTCTCGCATATTTAGGGCTTAAATCAAACCATTACAGAACAGCCCCTGAATCAAATAAACAAAATCCGCCAGACAGAACTTTAGATTTACCCTTCTTCCTTCGTTATAGCCATGTAACTTCTCTTAAAAACCACCTTTCGCTTGCACAAGGCGAGAGTTTGCCCTGCTAGCTTCAGGGAAACCTTTGCGGCTTTGTTTGTTTTGAATTAGTGGTTGAGAGAATTTTCTTTGTCTGCAGTCGCTAATCGCTTTGAACTGGGGTGTCAATCAAAACGCAACTTTGCTATTGTATTACAAAATCTGCCCTTGTTCGTTCATTTAACACCTTGGATCTATTGTATCCTTAAAATTGTGCCTGAACTGAATGACTGTGGAGTAACAATCCTTGCGAGCGTTGTATTGTTTAAATAACAAACCTGATCCGAATGGAAATATTCATATCCCTCATATTTGCATTCATGAGAACGAATTATCAAATCGAAGCCATTCTTCTGTAAGAACTGCTTGGTGACATCAGGGCCGAAATAACATCCACCACCTCGAGTGTGGTTAAATATCCGACCTTGATCAAGCTGAGGATCGCTCCATAACAGATCAAGAATCTATAACAAAATATGAACAAACTTATTTGCCAATACATTTCGCGGCTCTGATAAACCAGCAAATAGCAACATAGGGCTCAAATCTTTAAAAAGGTCAGTGTAAAATTCTATTACCGTTTTCTTTTCATTAAATGGCTTGGAAGGAACTTATTGATTTTTGCTGTAAATTTGCCTTGGAAATTGATTGATATCTTTATTATAGCTTCAAAGTGGCGGAATTTATCAAATTTGAGGCAATGACGTCATCAAATGCCTAACTCCTAAACCAAAAAAGCTACAGATTTCTGCTTCCCATCATATTGTAGACCTTCGTAAACTATGGTTTTCTTGAAGGTTATATCAGTTTTCCTCTATTGGTCTAGGATTTACGATGATTTGAATTTTTTTCTAAATTTTCCATAATTTTTTTCAAAAATTATTAAATTACCGCCATTTTGAAAAAAATAAAGACATTAAAAATGTCCACGGCAAAGTATCATTTGCAGCAAAGTATCATAAGTTCATTTGAAGCCATTGAATGCAAAGAAATATGTCATAGAATTGTACACCCACCTTTTGAAAGATTCGAAAGATTTGAGCCCTATATTGAAAATAGCGTATGAAAAGGGTGCTACTGCATTAATTAATTAATTGATTAATTAATTAATTAAGTAATCAATTCATTCATTCATACATTCATATATCTATTTAAAAATTGTATTGATAGTTTTAAAAGAATAACGCAAATTTATACCAACTATCTACAGGGTGTCCCAAAAAATTGTGCCCCTTTTGCCTGCAGATGGCATCAAAACGGCAAAAGATTCATGCCAAACTTTGGCATGATGTTGCTCTTCAGATATTCAATTAAAGTTTGCTACCATTCCCATAAAAATCCGTTAAAAAATGATGGAGCTATGACCTTTAGGAGACCAAATTTGCCTGATGACCGAAACCAACGGTCGGCCATTTTGTCTTACTATTTTGCAGCGACAAATGGCTTCATGGATGAAATGAAACAGCAGCCTCCAATGTCATAGCTCTCGTGAAATTTCCGATAATCATCAGAGAATTCAACAATTTCTTACACCTCGCAGAAACCATTTCTTACCTGACATGAAGCTATTTATCGCTGCAAAATAGTAAGACAAAATGGCTGACCGCTGGTTTCAGTCATCACAGACAAATTTGGTCTTCTGACGGTCATAGCTTCATCATTTTTCAACGGATTCTTATAGGATGGCAGCAAACCTTACTTCAACATCTGAGGGGAAACATCATATTAAAGTTTGGCGAGGATCTTTTGCCATTTTGTCACAATCTTCAGGCAAACGGGGCACAATTTTTCGGGATACCCTGCACAAAAAAACCTGAAGTAATACATGTAATTTACAATTAAAGGAATTCAGTCTCTATTTACAAATTGTACAAAGGCAACTGGTTTAATCCCAAGCTTTAATTTCCTTCTTGAAAGATGCTACTTTTTCAGTGACATATACAGGGTGAGTAAACACAATTAAAACGTGCGTCCAGAATTTGGTGTTTTCGAAACAGAAATGTTACCTACCCAAGATCAAAATTGATAAGATTTGGTATCTTCAAAACACAAAATTTCTAAAATTGCTAAAAGTTTATACCCTTGGTAGACAATAATTGGCAATGAGTATTGGGTACTCACTAAAGAGTACGCACAGTTGGTTGGGTACAGCGATTAGGATTCAGTTTCAATCGACGGCTAATCAATTTGAAATCGTTCCTCGATAGTTAATTTGAACACTGATTTCTCATTTGTCGATACAAGTGCTTTGGGAGCGGGAATATTACCGCTGAAAGTTCAGATTAGCCTCCAAGTCCAAACTAGAGCTTTGGCCTGTTGGCCTAAGCAAATTTCTTGCTGCACTTCGAAATTTAAAACTAAAATCGAAGAAAAATAAAGCAACGGAAACAATGGGTGACGCTAAGTGATTTAATCAAATTTAATCAAGGATATTATTTACCTATTCATCTACTGTGCTTCAAGAATTTGCTTAGGCTAAACAGACAGAGCTCTGGTTTGGAAATGACAGCAAATTTGAACTTTCAACAATAATATTTCAACACTCATAGCACCAATATGAACAAACGAGATATCTTTATGTTCAAGTTGACAATCAAGGAAAAATTTTGAATCGGATTAGCCATTGATTGAAGGAAAGTGCTTATCGCTGGGCACAACTAACTTTGTATATGTTTTGTATCGGACACCCGGTATACTCTTGGCAAGACTAGAATAGAAGTCTGAAAAGTAAACCCTTGACGGCAGTATATCCCCAAGTAACTTTGTATATGTTTTGTATCGGACACCCGGTATACTCTTGGCAAGACTAGAAGTCTGAGAAGTAAACCCTTGACGGCAGTATATCCCCAAGTAACTTTCCAGTGGAAAAATCACTACCTGCTCCCATTCAACAATAGAATCAAAATCTGGTTTCTTTCCTTCTTCCAAACTGATATGCGATGGCTTTAAAACTGATGTGAACTAGGAAAGACGTAAAAAAAGAGAAGATAAATATGTCATCTATTCAAGTACTGTATTGCCATACAACCTAAGTCAACGTAAATCATACACTTATTTTTCATGAACATGTTTTGCCGACGTCAAGGCTGTCAGTGTTAATGGTCTGATGCCGAATTGAACTCAGAAACCCCAAATGAAATTTTAAAACGAAAACTTAGAACAGGAAAACGCTTTTGCCTTGGAAAACTAGCCTGCGTGCAGACTCTTGGACAGGGTGGACAGGAGAAGACATGAACGAGAGAGAAAAGTAGAGTCTGCGCAACCGATCCACTGTTCTTGTCCACAGGTTCTCAGGAATCAAGGAATCAAATTTGATTGGTTTGGGGAATTCATTCGTCTTTGTTAGTTTGTAAAGTGGCATTTTCAAAGCAAACAATGTTGTATATCTGGAATCAGGAAACGTTCGACAAAGCATTGAAACTATGAGTGCCATGATTCTACAGACGAAATTAAAAGCAGTCTGTCCCCTATTGTTCTAACCTTAGTTGCTGCTTTATTTACCTTACTTACCCTGGAGCTAAATTCATGTATCACTGAGTCTCTATAACCCTGATTTTCAAACTTCTGGAATATACAATAAAGTTCTTTATCGATTTTATTTCATTCATCGAAGGGGACAGTAGTTGAAGAAAATGCTGAGGTCATTGAACAAGAAAATTGACTCTGTTGCGCAGGCTCTACTTTTTTCCCCTCTTTTCAATGTTTCTGACAGGGCCTGCACGCGGGCTTAGGAAAAATGGATCAGTTTGATCCCCAAAAATTATTGTGATAATTACTTACAAAATTGTTGAGCCAACCCAATCGGTTTGTGCCTCTGCTTTGCCTCTTCCCCCTAGTTAATGCTGCAATACCATAAAAAGTTGTGACCACACATTGTTGCAATCACGCGTCGGCTCGATCAGGCACTTTTTCCAAACAACATTGACATGAGGGAAAGGGGGACGAAAATGTCACTTCTTCAAGGTGGCTTAACAATTATTTAAGTGATTTTGGTTGTATGAAACGACTTCAAAAGAAATTTGAGCCTTTAGGCAAATCCCAAACAAATTTGACATTATAAATTTGAGCTCTTACGCTTTATTTGGCGGTGAAAATATGAGATTCATGATAATATTTGCAGACGTCTAAATGAGAAGCTCACAGTTGTAGATCTTAAGCTACACTATTCATATTCGTACCAAGAATCAAGAACTTCCTTTCATGAACGGACTACAAGAAAACGTTTTAGCACACATAGACTTGCCCAAAGTAAATCCCTTAAGTTCTTCTGATCAATCCTTTTTCCATATTTCCCGGATCCGCCATTGCAGCATTCCATTCCGTAATGGAACAAAGGGGAGGGAGAGAATTTCTCTCGCTCTCTCCTCATTGTGCCTTGATGGAATATTGGAATGGCCAATCCAGGAATTACCAAAAAGGGAACGGTAAGACGGACTGATGAAATAGAATTGGGTCAAGTCTAGGTCTCACACAAAAAAGAAAATAAATTTTATACCTTAAACCTCTTTAGTTTTTTTACCAAAGCAATGTCCGTTTTGTCAGAAATTCCACCATGAGCAACAAAATATTTGTTACTAATTATCGTCGCTAAGGGTAGCCAAGAAAATAGATTTTTACAAAGTTCTTTGATCATAGCTGCATCATCCTGCAAAAAAGTTTAAAGTTTTTTGAGTGAAGGGTGTATCCACTATTTGAATAAATTCATATCAAATTAACCTTGACAATTTCATTGATTCAGCTTCGCCAATCAAAAACACGACGCCACCTTTTTGGGGTAAATCTTCAGAGAATATATTTAGGTTTCTGTAGGATATATGCACCAAGATTGCATGAAATTTCTCTAATATTCATCTCACCATAGTGAAGAAAAGGACATGTAGCAATTGTCAGTCAGACCTAACGCAATGAAACAGCACACAAATGCTGTCCTTGAAAACGAATCATAAATTTTGTCCCAGAAAGCTTTGACAAAGTAGCTCTTGCAACGAAAATTTTACACAGCGTCATAGACTCCTGCAGTTGTAAGTGCTACGCTATTCTTTGAAATCGCTTCATTTACCTCAAGTCTGATTTTCAAGCAAGAATTGATAAAGTGACGTTTATATGTCGTCTGTATGAATGGGTTCCCATGACCAAACACATCCAATAGCGGTTATCTTTACAAGGAATATATTTTTGTTGGAAAGGAGAGACTTTCCTTTCTCCAAAACATTTGCAAATAGACCTGGTCACTCCTAATTACACTAAACTACTACCATTGAAAGTCTTAAAACTAAGTTTAAGTGCTGAGAAGGCTGATGATATTAGTTTGTCCGATGATCGGTTGCAGAGTATTTAGTAGACGTGTTTTTCTTAGGAATGCAATAGGTATTGATGCTTGTGCACGACATTTGTTCCTGTTCAGAATAATTGAACTATGAAAATGAGACTTGTAGAAATAGATAAACGAAGGAGGGATGTGTAAAGGGAGCAACCTTGATCATTGTGCGATGAACATCGGCAAAATTGGCAAAGGTTTGTTTTACCACTTCAGGTCATGTGACCATGCCCATGGGAGGTTTTAGTAGCATTGTTTTTTTTTATATTCAAATATTAAATTTTACAAGATACTTTACATTCTACTATACCTAATTCTAATTACTATACGACACTACAGGTACGATACCATGGGGAGCGAAAGACTATGACTACCCCATGGCCAATATCTAAAAACACGAAACGTTAAACCGTATACAATCACACTACGAACAATTTATAAATTAAAGGATACTATACTAGATTCAGTTTCACTCCAGATGTCAGGTCAGTGTTGCGATGAATTTGGTGAGATTTAGGTAAGTAAAATGCCTCCATCTGATGTGAAACAGAATTTACAAGGAAAAGAAACACTAACGATACGGGACTTGGTGATTGCTTAGTGCATGGCTGAATTCTCAATAGATCTTAATCAAACCGACCAGTTTCGTGGATGAAGCGTAAAGTTAATTCGAGTACATTTCTGTTCAACTCATTAGAAAGGTCTTCATCACCATACAATAAAAGCTGCGTCAAAGAATGATTTGAAAGATTGGTGATTTGTACATATGGTCGTAATAATTCAACAATTCCAAGCATTGTTTTCATTCATGGGACAGGTTATCATGACACGAAGTAAATGTTAAAGAAATCAAAAGCAGTTTTATGAATAGATTGATAACGCAACTTGAATGGGGTGTAAACAGACCTTGGCCATTTGGGTTCATTACAATAAAGATTGCACTATGTGACCATCAAGTACTGCATGTCCTACCTTGTACTTATTTTTGATTTCTTTCACGAAGCCATATCTAGGTAAAGACAAAATATAAAATTCGATAAATACAAAAGAGTTACTCGGATAATAGGTTAGGAAACAATAAAAGATGTTGAATATACGAACCGCAAGTAAGGTTTGTCGTTTTGTCCATAATATTACGTAGCAGTAATTGAAGTCTGTACTGGTATATATTTTCCAAATCTCGCCGTTATATTGGATCTTTTTGAGGTTAGCGAAATTAGCAGAGCGTTCTTGTAGCTAGTTGTTGGCAATTAGTCGGTACACGTTTGTTTTATAAGAAACTGTTTTATAAGAAACTAGTACTACAATGACCAAAAATTTAAAAAAAACTCTAGTACTACGCTTAAGAACATATAAGAAACTCTTAAAATTCAATTTCTGTATGTCTCTTTTATTCTATGTCTCTCTAACAAAGGTACCTTCATCTTTTTTTAACTTTTAACTGTAAAAAGTGGTAAATTTTTGCCTGAATGTGCATGGCTTATCCGTGATGACAATGTCAATGTAAAATGGAAGCCCTTTGTCATTCTACTAAAACACCGAAATTTTCATGCGAAATTAAGAAACGTAGAATGGGCCAACGAATTCTACAATTGATCGATAGTTCTCTGACAGGTGAGTAAAGAAAAGAATCGTCATTTGAAAGGGCACTGCTCCCTGGATATGAAGATGATAATATTGGCAAATATATCTAATTATCTAATGTAAGTTGTTTGTTTGTAGGTTTGTATATTATCTAATGGTTGACATGTTCCAATCCAGTTTGAAATTCATCTGACTGAAATTGGCCACTTTGTTTTGAATTCATAAGGGGTTTTCTCGCAATAGCCTCTTCAAGAGACCTTCAAAGTAGGCCTAAAATCATGACCAAATCCTCCTAATACTTCTGCCTTACAGCAATGACTTCGATACATTCTAGCACGTGCTATGCTCTTGGGAGAATGAATGAAATCACCCGGAATAATGTTGTCATACTCCAAGGGATGACATGTTCATCCTCCCAAAGGGATAACACGTGCTAAAGCCTGTTAAAGTCATGGCTGTGAGGCACGATATTTCGTTGTGGTTTAAAGCCTGTTTTGGAGATTTCTTGAAGGGTTTTTGTTGAGAAAATCCCTCATAATTTCAGAAAAGAGTGGCCAAGTTCAGCAAAGTCATATTAAGATATATTTGGAAATGTTTACTATTGAATGATACACTGGGTAAGTCAAAAAAAAGTTTACCCGTTTGGTGGGCTGTGGAATAATATGTATGTGGCTGATATTCAAAATTGAAATGTTAATCTATCATGCAAAGGCTAACTTAGATTGCAAAATTTTGTTTTGTAAAATTATTCATCCCTAAGACCCAAAAATTAGAAATTTCTCATTCCATTCTGGTCCATGATTTACTTGCTATTGAAATTAAAAAATTCTATCTCTGAAACTGAAGACTGTGGCAAGCTTAAATTTCAATGCCAAATAAATCATGGACCAGAAAGGAACGTGGAATTCTCGATTCCCATACAAACCCTTACAAGCATTTTTCCAATTTTTGGGTCTTGAAGATGAGTGATTTTAACAAACAAAATTTTCTCATCTAAGTTAGCCTTTGGTTGGTAGATTAATACTTTACTTTTTACTATCGGCCACTTAATTTTTATTTCACAGCCCGCCAAACTGGTAAACGTTTTTTGACTCACACGGTACTTGCCAATATTATTGCCTTGATATCAAGGGAACAGGTGGCCTTTCATACGTGGATTATTCTTTCTTACTCACCCGGTAATATGGATTTGAAAAGGAAATTAGATTTTCATATACACCTCGTGTTCATTATTCTTAACGTGGATAATAACCTTGTTTCCTCACCCGGTAATATGGATTTGAAAAGGAAATTACATTTTCATACACACCTCGTGTTCATTATGTGATCTTCGTGATTTCCTCTGTTCAGGTAAACTTCGGAAGGATACAGCAAGAAGAAAGAGCACAGGATGACAAGTACTTCAATTGAGTATGGACCACGATCAACAAAATCTCCGTTGAAGATGTATGGATTGTCCGATGAAGGAAGGCCATTCTGAATTTGAAAATTAATGAAGAATCTTTCTAAAGAACAACGCATAACAAACGATTGGAAACTGTCTACTGGTTTACCCAATAAAAAATGAAAATTTTTGAAAAGTCATGCTTCTTTGAATATATTACGCTTCCTTTGGATCTCTTCATGTGCATTTCATGTGAATGTGCAAATCTGGAGGCACATTTCAAAATTAGGCCTAACGAAATTGAGTTTTTAGGGTAAGTTAGGGTTATTTCGGGTAACTTAGGGCTTAGTTAGGGTTAGTAGGGCATTTCGTTAATTTACTTTCCTAAGAGATATGACATAAAGCTGTTCCTAAAATGCATTCATTTCTTGTCAAATGACACCGCTAGCTTGCTAGCTTATTTCGTACGGAATCTAAATCTATAAGTACAAACATTGGCGAGGGCCCCCTGTGACTAAATCATCGACATAATAGTGTCAATGTTCTCGACCAAGTTGAGTGAGTTGATGAAGTTGATACAAATGCGGCAATGCTCAGAAGTATCAAGTGTTTAAAAACAATGAGCTAAAGAACTCATTTAATTTTCACACAATAGTGGCTTATTGGATCATGCTTGCAAGACAAAATATGCCGCTTGGCAACGGCGCCTTGGACACGTTGTTTTTATATTCTTACGGGAATCTTTTATTAATATAGCTAACTGCTCTATTGTTATTCTTCTTTATGACAGCGACTTGATAAAAGTCTTCTTGACAGAAGCAACGGCATCTTTAAGCTGGTACATTCAAACAGCAGTCATATAGATCTGAGAAATTCAACATTTAAATCAAAGGAAGGACCTCAGAGATGACTCACAAAGTATTATGCGCACGATAGTCCATGATCTGCATGGTGGGGCAGTTTGCAAAATAGTTGATCTGTTGTTCGTCCGTCACGAATTTATATTTCAAACCATACGGAAACAGTTATGTCTATACAAATTGCAAACAGCCAAGAAACAGAATCTGCTCCGCTGATACCTAACTATCCAATGGGACTACCCAGTGGACACTTCGACTGTAGTAATGATAAACAATTTTGTGTTGGATGAACAATTGAACAATTGATCAACCTTTTCGTAAACAGCTCCTTGGTCCAACTGAGTGCAGCCTTCATTGACCACAGTACTCAGGTGCACTGGTCCAGCTGTTCATGGTTCAGCAAATAGAACATTTTAGGATCTTGCTCCTTCAAAACAGACTTATGACGTTTTTCCTTGTCTTTGTTCAATATTTCTAATCTGATTTTGCATCTACTAACCATTCAATTCAATCAGCGATGCAGACACTTATGTTCCGGGTGTCCCAAAACAATGTATACAGATTCGGTTGACTCCAGCGATGGTGAATTTAGCTTTAATCAATGGCTAGTCACTATCAAAATGTTCCTCCATAGTTGACTTGAACATAGATACCTCGTTTATTCGTATTTGTGCTTTGAGAGCAGAAATATCAATCTTGAAGGCTCAAATTTGCGTCCACTTGCAAACCAGAGCTTTGGCCTTTTGGCCTAGGAGATGCCTGAAGCAGATCGAAATTAAGAACTGAAATTCATGAAAAATTGAGAAACTTTACAATGGGTGACTGGGGGGTGACTTCTGGAAAACAGAATAACACAAGATCTAATATTGTTCAAATTTTATCAAGGTTATCGTTGATTTATACTTGCTTAGGCCAAAAGGCTAAAGCTCTGGTTTGCAAGAAGAGGCAAATTTGAGCTTTCAAGATTAACGTGGCTGCTCTCAAAGCACCAAAATCAACAAACGAGGTATCTTTGTTCAAGTTAACTATGGAGGAACATTTTTAGAGTGATTTGACATTGATTGATGCTAAATTCACAGCGCCAGAGTCAACCAAATCCGTATACATTTTTTGGGACACCCGGTAGTGTGTCTGCTTTTTAAACAGAATTCAATATCCCCTTTTAGGGTGTGTCTGGATACTTGTAAAAATCACTTTTGAAATGCATTATGTGCAGTGAATTACGCTGCCACATGGAGCAAACTGGACGACACCAGAACGAGGAAATATGCCCATTCCCCACATACTGACTTTGTGAATAAAAAACTAGATTTTCCTGGCAGCTGTTAAAAACTACTGATCAAATAAACTTAAATTCCAGACTTACCTTGTGAAAAACCATCAGTAGATCGTCCAATTTTCCGTGAATATCACCTGACAAAAAGCAAAATCGATAGCAATCTAAGAACAATTTGAATCAGTATCGATTCTTCAAAGCACGCTGAAACATATTTATCATTTACATTTTATGTGAATTGTGATTCAGGCATGAAATCGTAAATGAAATCTTAAATAGGTGAATAATTAGGAAATCTTAATAGATGACTACGCTAAAGATGGCGGCAAGAAACTTTTTACGAAGATGCATTGCGTTCTAATTGCAATTTGGCAATTCTATTGGAATTCGATTAAAGAACCCAATGCATCTTAGTAAGGAGTTCCTTGCCGCCATCTTTAGCGTAACCGTCTATTGAAATAATTTTGATGAATTTATTTGGTCGTGGGGCTAATTTTCATATGGAAATAAATTTAACAGGGGGGGGGGGGGATAAATCTGAGAGAAATACCGGGTGAGTCAAAAAAGGGGACGAGTGCAGTTTAGCGGGCGGCGCAAAATGTCACATTCCATTCCTAACCCTAACCCTAACCCTAATCCTAACCCTAACCCTAATCCTAACCCTAACCCTAACCCTAACCTAACCCTAACCCTAACTTACCCTTTCTTACCCTAACTAACGCTAAATTACGCCGGAAACGCTTTTCTGAAACTAGCCCTAACCCTTACCGTATGCCAACAACAACAAAACATTCGAATGCCGCCCGCTAAACTGCACTCTAGCCCAAAAAAGCTCCAAAAATTACAAAAATTCGAAATGCAATAAAAAAAATTTAGACGTGTATTGATTAACCTGTCGAAAAATTTCAATTGGCAACATTCAGAAGTCTTATTAGTACCAGGTTTTAAAGCATACTATAAAATTACACATGATTTTTGAGCAGGTAACAGGTGAGTACGGAAAACATGCGGCGATTAACAAGCCACACTTGAGTTGTTCGGGATACTGCGAACTCCCCTTTTGTAGATCACAATGGAAAAGACGATAACTCTGATTGGTTCGCTGATCAATGGAATGGGTGACGCGTTTTGGGGCATCCGCGTGATCAGAAAGGAAAAATAAAGGATGATGACCCTGCAATTGCTAATGCGCATATTCCAAAGCGCTTAAACGGCTCTTTTTATGGGTCTAGCTCTTATGGAGAAAATTCGTAAGACTTTCACTGATAGTATCCCCAACAATGAGCCAAAACAAGTCAAATCGGATGAGTTGAAGTTTAATTTGCAGATGAAAAATTGAATTAGATGCAGAAATCTAATTTGTTAAGATCGATCATTGATTTCTGTGTTTATTTGTAATTTTGTGATATGCTAGCTATTTTGGTGGAAAATATCGCTGGTGTAGGAACGTTCTGCTTCCTAAAAATGACAATTGCATCAATGAATAACAAATAAATTACAATAAGTTTTCCTTTTGTGCTTGAACATAATGCATGCGTGGTTTCAATCTTTTAGAGAAACAGTATGCTTGTCGTTCTTTAGAAGTTTACGCGTGCAGAAAAAATAAGAATCTAATCGAAGGCTTATTTAGGATTTTACTCAAATCGCTCGTAATTATAGAAAGGAAAGACCAAATTCGACAAAACAATTCTCATTTCTAAATTAGCCTTTCTTCTATGCAACGTAGGCTGCATCATTAAAAATTGGTAAACATCCACACTTTTTCTGACCCAACCGCTACACCTTTAAGTCCACTGAAATGTTTCATTGGTTGATTATACCAGAAACTAATCTCATGATCATCTACAGATTGAATGCTAATGTGAAGTTGCAAAATTGATAATCATGGGTGAGATTTCCGATGTCTTCTAAAGTATTTGGTTCAAAATATAGGTTTTCAAGGGAGCATTTCGACGCCTTTTATATAATTGTGCAAATTTGTTATTATTGCCTCAAATAATCGGCCTTTGACACAAAGGAAAAGGAAGGAGTGTAAATATAAATAGCAAAACCTAATTGTTTGCGGAATTTTCAAAGGTCGAAGCATTTTTCTAATCCATCCAGTATGTGATTTTACGCGGAAGCCTCTGTGTGGAAAAACTTGACAAGATAACCTTTCTGGTGTACGTGGCATAGGTATAAGGTACCGGCTGGTGGTAATCGGACGCTGGAAAACTAAATCATTTCAAAGGAAAATTAATCAGAGACGAAAAACAAAATTACCGGGTCAATGGACATGTACTCTGGGAACTCCAATTAATTTTCAAACGCCTAAATATTTGTTGGCGTACCTGATAATTTCATTAAGCACTTACCGCAAATAGTAATTCGCTTTGAAATTTTCAAATTCGCAATGGAAACATTTGGTAGTGTTCGAATCTTCTTAGTAGCCTCCCATAATATCAGCTTTACGTATTTTGCATGTAGAATCTTTAAAGAAAAGTGGAACATATTTTCATAATACACATGGAATATTGATGAGGCCTCTTTCAAAATTTTCAAACAAGGTAATTTTTATTGAATTATAAAAATTATCCAGTACGTTGATAGCATCGGAAAAATCTGCAGTAGAAAATTAGGCTATCAAAGTGTTCGAAACGCAAGTCTGTTGCTGACATCTAGCCAATAGTTCTCCTTTGTTTTCTATATTATAAACCTAGGCTTATGACATGCAAGTTAAATACCGGAAAGAGTAAACTGAGTGTGCCTAAGCTATAGAACCAATTAAGGTTAGATGTCAAATGTGCATTTCTATCTACCGGGTGAGTCAGAAAAAAGGATCCCCGCTTAGAAGGCCACTGCTCCATGAATATCAAAGCAATAATATTGAAAAATGTCTTGTTTTATTGCCAACATGTTCAATTCGGTTCAGTAATTTACCCGGCCTTAATCGGCCATTCCTTCCCGTGGATATGGGTGATTTTCTGCAGAAAGCCCCTTCAAAAATCCTGCAAAAACGAATGAAAACAATGAGCACATTTCCCTTCCTAAAATTGATGACACTCACATAAATTCATGTATTTTGTCCTCTTGGGAGAATGGAATCCTCCTGAATAGGTCATCGATACCAGGGGGAGGACTTATTCATCCTCCCAAGAGGATAGAACGTGCTAAAACGTTCACAAGTTATTGCTGTAAGGCCATTGTAAGGCAGAAATGTTAGGGAAATCTGTTCATGATTTTGGGCACGTTTTGAAGGTTTTTTGAAGAGGCTTTCTGGAGAAAATACCCCATAATTTCAGAATGGAGTGGCCGATTTCAGTCAGGTAAATTTTATAGTAGATTTGAACATTTCTACCATTAAACTATATATTTGCCGATATCATTGTCTTGATATCCAGGGAGCCGTGACCTTTCAAACGGGGATTCTTTTTTCTGACTCCCCCGGTACATTTATTGCTGGGTTAATTGAGATAACAGAATTTGTAAATTAGGCTTTACATTGTAGTCTATTTGCACGCCCCCTGTAAAGCAGTCTTCACAGAATGCCGGGGCTACCGTGGTTAAACAATGAAAATGAAATGAGAAATAAGTTTCATTTACCCTTCCATCTCTGAAATGATTCAGCAGTTCCTGTGTGTGTTCAAGTGTCAATGGGAGGCTTATATGAGGTCCAGAATAAGCTAAAGGAACTGTAGTATCGACAATATCGTCTAAAACAACAGTTGATTCCCTTCGCTCGTCTGTATCAATGGTGGCTGCACCTTTCACTAATACCTCCCTGAATTTTGATACTTGATCATCTAGAAAACAAAAGACGAGACCTGTACGCAGGGCATGAAAAGCCACCTGGCCGTGCGACCGGGCGGTCGCAGGAAACTTTCATTTCATAATGTCCTGCAGAAAATTTGTCAAAGTAAGTCCTTTTCGTGTGTCGCTCTCATTTGTCAAAATAAGGGAAAAAACCTACAAAATCAAGCAAAAGTTACCTAACATAACTTGTATCTTAAAATTTAAATTAAAAAATACAGGTAAAATTTGTATTCATATTGAATGCAACAAATACAAGATCAACCAGCATTGGATTTCCCTCGTGCTTCTTAGAAATCACAAATGGTTTGTTTTACGGGGTCCCAGCTCAATCGTTCCAAACTTCATAAAGATTGTGCAATTTTACACAGCACTGCACTGCTGTCTTTGGATCCTGTCCTCTTTTCAAGAAAGCTGGATATTTTCACTTTTCTCTTCCTTGCAGGAAATTTAAGCATGATATTTTGTACGGTCGCAGGAAGAAAAACACTTTTGCACGAGAGACAACAATTTCTGCACGAGGAAAAACAAACTATGAATCTGCAAAAAATTCAGCTTCTCGCGTATGCTGGTCCACTATTAATCGTTTACCTTTCGAAAAATGACAACGAATCTGATTAAAAACGATCCATGGATTTCTCGGGATAGGAGCCGTAGAAATCTGCACCCCATGCAGGGACAAATTTTTTTTTGGAAGCTGATAAACGTCTTTTTCGTCATTCTAAAGATTTAAATTGAACGAATATGATTCTTGTCTTTCTATAAAGAACAGTCAAAGAAACTTCGCAGTAAAAGTGTCTAAATCTCTAGAATGGCAAGAGAAATTTAAATTAAATAAATTTCTACTCTTAGTCTATATGCTACAGAATGATTTGCAGCATATCGAGAGCAGCCCATAATCATTCATTGTAAATTTTGGCAAATGGCGATACTGGATTTTGGAACAGCCGGGCTTTTGTCGAGGCACGAACTGTCTCCCTCTATAAGATAATAGAACAACTGGTGCTGCTTAACCCATGCTCTATTGTTGATTTAGTAAGCTAACTGTAAATTACATTATTTTTATAATAGGCGCCTCGGTTGCTTGCAGGCAAATCTATGGATGAATGATGACTCTTCAAAAATATAGCACGACAATTTGCATGACAAACAATGCAAAAAAATGACTACACGACACACGAGACACGAAATTTGACCTCTATCATACCCTGTACTCCGTTAGTCAAAAATGATTAAGGGAGAAACAATATCCGAGAAATTTTCAAGAGAAAAGTTTTGTCTTACCTGCATTCACTTTCTCTACCATTTCATTGAAGAAATTGTAAAGCTAAAAAAAGTGAAACATATGTAGAAGGCATACTAGACTTACGACGTGATTCCTTGTATTCGTTCAACATTTTTAATCTGATATTTTATTTTCTCTCAGTATGAGCGATACCATCCAATTCAATATGAGCGGTGCTGAGACTTATGTAATGAGTATAGAAGGCATACTACCAACCTTAATGGTTATCGGCAGTGTGAGGTGTTTGGAAATCTATCTACCATGAAGGTCAAGGAAAATTTCGCCTTTTCATGAGACCGTAGAAGTTAATCTAATACAGCGATCTAAAAGATTGTACCTGGTGAGTCAATAAAAAGGCCTGGTGTTTGAAAAAATGCTGCTCCCTCAACATCAAAGTAATAATATTGAGAACTGTCTTGTTTTATTCCCGATATGTCCAATTAGGTTCAGTAATCTACCCCCCATTCCAGAGAGATTTTCTACAGGAAGCCCCTTTCGAAAACCTGCAACAACGAAGGAAAATAGCAAACAAAATATCCCTTTGTTTTCCTTCCTAGCAATAATGACACTAACATGCATTCATGCACTTTGTCCTCTCGGGAGAATGGAATCCCCTGAATAAGTTATTCATACTAGGCGGAACACTTGTCCATTCCCACAAGAGGATAGCACGTGCTAAAGCGTTCTCAAGTCATTGCTGTAAGGTAAACACATTAAGGAACTTGCTAATGATTTTAGCACGTTTTCAAGGTTTCTCGAAGGGACATTTTTAAGAAAATCCCTTGTAAAATCTTAACGGAGTCAAAATAATTGAACATGTTGGCTATTCAACCGGATACTGCAAAATATCATTGCTTATATATTCAGGTAGCAGTAGCCTCTCAAACGCCGGGCCTTTTTTAACTCACCAAAGCTGCAAGATGAGAGTTTGACTTGGAATTGGGACAAATGTAGGTACCGTTGCAAAATTTTAGACTACGTTTACACGATACCGGTAAAATTTGAAAACGGCATAAAAATGTAACGTATTTCATGAAAACTAGTAAGTATTAATGGCAGAAAGCGTCCGCATTTTGTGGAGCGAATATCTGGATTGAACTTAGCCACGAGGACAAGCAAGTTCACTTTTTGTTTTCAATTTCAAAGAGTCGTTAGTAGATTTATATTTTGCAAAGTATTTTGGCAGGACCCCCTGGAAATCATTCTAGCTGACTGACGGGGCTACCTTGATATGATATGATATAATTTTTTATACACGAAACTACCCTTCAGCTTAAATACAATAAATAAATTGGTTATTAACAAAAGATCAAATTACCTAAGATGCTGTTCTTCCAGGGGGTCGTGTTTTAAACTGATATTTTTAGTCAGCTCTTCAAATACTCCTTTAGTTCTTTTTTAAAGCGACTAATAGTCGGGAGTTCTCTAATATCAACTGGGATATTGTTCCAAACTTTCATAGCAGAATAGTAATAACTCTTTTTCGCATATTCTGTATTTAGTCTAGGAATTTGTAGATCTCTACAGTACCTTGTTGCATAGTTTGACTGCGACGATCTTTGCTGAAATTTATCCCAGAGGCTTTCAGGGCTTAATTTGTTCATAATCTTATATGTCATGACCGATCTATCAAATCAAATAATATTTTCAACGCTCAGCCAGTCACATGACCAGTTATCCTTGAATTTGGCGCTTTCGATTATTGACCGGGCCCTGTCCTGCAGACGTTGGAGGGTATCAAGTTTTGTTTTTGGAAGGCTGCCCCATATTTCATTAGCATAACGTAGATGGCTCTCGACAATAGCGTAGTAGACACTACACAGCTTTGTTTGGGGAATTATATTTCTTAATTTCTTTAGTGACGCAAGTCCTCCAAAAACTTTACCCTTCACAGTTTTGTATTGCTCTTCCCACTTTAGGTTCTCGTCGACAGTTACACCTAGCGATTTCGTCTTCGTAATACGCTTAATATCTGAGCCATTTAACGTGAGTGCATTCGAGATATTCAGCGCATTTACTTTACGAGAATGGCCTATTATCATATATTTTTTCCTTTCGGGGTTAGGACTTAACTTATTTATTCTCATCCACTCCGAGAGGTTGAGCAATTCCTGTTGCGCCTCTAAGACCAGTTTCTCAACATCATCCGATGCGATTGTTACATTTGTATCATCGGCATAGATACTTGCTTGGGAAAATTTCAACACTTCTCGAAGTCGTTTAGATAAATGACAAAAAGGAGAGGACCTAGGCAGGAACCTTGAGGTATGCCACACGTTACCTCACTTGTCATTGATCTCTGTCCATTTACAGAGCAAAATTGCTTCCTATGATCTAAATAGGACTGAAACCAGTTCCCAGCGTTGCCCCTTATACCGTATCTGCACAATTTTTTGACCATTATTTTGTGATCGACCGTATCAAATGCTTTCTTCAGGTCAAGAAATATGGTCAAGTTCAATTTTTTACTGTCAATATTTTCATATCAAAAATCGGTACTGCATATCAAGGATGTTATTGTGGAGTATAGTTTACGAAAAGCTGACTGATTCTTGGTGATTACATTATTTTCAAGAAGGAAATCAAACATCTGATCGTGTACTATCCGCTCCAGGATCCTAGAAAAAATTGAAATAACTGAAATGGGCCTATAATTGAAATGGGCCTATACCTTGAATAAATGATTTTAGAATAAAATAAAAATGAAAACCGTTTCACACGAAAAAGACACATTTTTTGCCAACACAATTTGAAAACGGCAGAATTTGAAAATGGAGTCGTGTGAACCCTCGGAAACGATGAAAATGGTACATTTTTCAACGCTTTCCAAACAAGGCTGATTAATTCTTTAGGCCAAGATAAATGTCTCTTTCGTCGAAACCCAGCCTCTTTATTGCAGAGATTGCAAAGAGATCTACAAATTGTTTATCGTTTTCAAATTGTGCCGGTATCGTATGAATCCCAAGATTCTTGTGGTAATGTATCGATAAAAGTCTTACTTAAAATTTAGAGACCAAACTTTACCCCATGCAGGGTTATTTACAAAAGGGCTTACTATGAAAAATCTAAGCTTACAGGCAGTCCAATCAACTTATGGACAATTCTTAGCTTTGTTCATGGTTTGATAAACCACCACTTGGTGTGCAAATAAGGTGCCATTAAGTGCAATTTTCCATTGGTGAAGGTGAAGGTCAAGTTGCGTTTTTCAGCGCCAAGCGTCGGGATCGCAGAAATAGAGCAGACCTAATCGAGTCCGCGACCCCTGTCATGACGCTCAAGTGATGGGGTCCTACCGGGTATCGAACACACTCCGTCTGACTGTTCTGGCTGCAAAGTCAGAGGATTACACCACTGCGCCACAACACCTTCATTCAAACTCAGACAACAGAAAGCCACAGGAGAAGTCTATAATGCATGATGCTGTTTTGTGACCTACAATACATCTCAAAAGGGCATCTGCAAGCACAGTGTTAATTGAGGTCCTTACGACACGAAACATAAGGAAATAATTAGCATTGGGATTGATGAACCAAGTTTCTAAATTTGCCGATGAGTTGAGTAAACAAACTTTAAAAACTTACATTCAATTGATCTTGCTCAGCAGAATATTCTATGCTTTCAAAGATCTTCCAAGTGCATCTTCTTCGAGCTTCGAGCCGAGCTTTATGTCGACGATACCATTTTTGGATGATCACTGAGGACTTCATTGCTACAAGGAGAAAATCAGTGACAAAGGTCAGTCAGGAAGACAGCTCTTTCATGTAATTCCATGGGTGATTAGACGCTGCAGTAGTGCTTGATTGCCGCAAATGTATGCTTCTGCGGAGGAACCATTTATATCAAATTCTCCTCCGCAGAACGAAACAAGAGTTCCTCCGAAGAAGCATACAAGCTGAAGCATAACTACCCATGGTAATATTGATGTGGACTTGTCCAAGTCTCACTTTTTTTTCTCCACCCCCCCCCCCGCAGCGCCCTTTACCTTTTGCATTTTTGTGGCTTAATCGACTGATGAAAAAAAGTGAGACTTGGACAAGTCCAATATTGATGAGGCTCCGTCTACAAAATTTTTTGTCGAGACGTTCATTTTGCAATTTATTGAAAGGCAATATCACACAGACTTTTCATCTTTTTTTCAAAACGGAAGCGCCATTTTGAAGATCATTCTTCATACTTCACAGAGGAACAAACCAAACTTTCACAACTCTTACGATTCTTCGGATATAAGTGAACTTTTGACGGTTACTTTTTGATGGCTTGGCTGAAAAACAGAAACAAACAAAAAATGCAGAAAACAATGGGCACGTGCCTCAAACAATGGTGTTTATAGATTTGTTTACAATTTGGCGACGGAGCCCCTTTAAAACACTTGATACAAACTTGCATTCAAAATCTTTTTGCCATACATTTTCCTCAGAGTTTCTGATACAATGTTTATGATCTTTCTGTTTAATATCACCTGTGGAGGGATCATTATGGAAACAAGATTGGTTGCATTGACCATGTTAATGCTATCCCCAGAATTTTGAACATATGGGTGTTTTTAGATTACTTTTTTAGGTCGTTATAAATTATATTTCATTTCAGATGGTTGTAAATAGTTCTCTTTCTTTCCTAAATTTATGCTGATATTGAAACTACGACGATGTTTATGGTCTCATCTCATCTCAATTTACACTTATAGTCTGGCTCAAATTAGATGTCACCTGCAAATACAAGCGAATAACAACAATAGAAGCGTTTCGCAAAGGCATTTTGCATTATAAAAACAATTGCCGTTCGAAAAGCCACTGCTCTCTCGATATCAAGCCGATAATATGGACAATTATATTTGTTAATGGTGGACAGGTTCGAATCTGTTTTAAAATTTATCTGAATGAAATCGGCCTCTCCGTTCTAAAATTGTGAAGGATTTTCTCGAGAAAGCACCTTGGTGAAACCTATAAAACGGGCCTAAAATGATGACCAAATTTCCCAAATATTCCTGCCTTACAGCGATACATCATAAGCTCCTTTCTATCAACTATATAAATGCAATAAAGAAACTCGAAAACATAGTACTTGAATCACGTTTCGCTGTCGCTTCATCAGAAATAAACTTTACAATAATTTGGTGCCTGCCTAGAAATCTAATTACAGCAATGACATATTTTAGCAAGTGTTCTCCTGTTGGGAGATGAAATCACTCGGATTAATGTTGTTATGCTGCCAGGGTGGGCACTTTCATCCTCGCACCAGTACCACGAAGGGATAACACGTGCTAATGCATGCAAAAGTCATTCCTGCAAGGCAGGAGGCTTGGTCGTGATTTTAGGCCATATTTCAAGGCTTCTTGAAGGGGCTATCTTGAGAAAATCCTTCATAATTTCAGAACGAAGTACACGATTTTTTTTTATAAGAAACTTGGATCAGCACTTAGTACCAAAAGTTTCTTAATTTCGCATGAAAATTTCGGTGTTTTAGTAGTAAAAGTTTCTTAATTAGTTTCTTATTTTTGGGCCTAAAATTGGGGTATTGTTCGAAGTTGAGCCTTCTTCTCGAGAAAGGGCTTCCTTTTTGCATTGACATTGTCATCAAGAAGAAGCCATGCACATCAAGGCAAAAATTTACCAATTTTGCAGTTAAAAGTCAAGAAAAAACGAATGTACCTTTGTTAGAGAGACATAGAATAAGAGAGACATAAAGAAATAAAGTTTTAGAGTTTCTTAACTGTTCTTGAGCGTAGTACTAGAGTTTCTTAAATTTTTGGTTATCGTAGTACTAGTTTCTTATAAACCAGTTTCTTATAAAAAAAACGTGTAGTCGATTTCAATCAGATGAATTCTGAAACATATTTGAACATGTCCACTTTTCAAGAATATACTTGCCAATATTATTGCGTTAATGTCAAGGGAGGAGAGTGGCCTTTCAAATGGGGACTGTTTATTACTCAGCCGGTGGATCAGGCTCACATTACACGACTCATAAGCATTCCTTAGGCAGAAGCGCGAGGCTTATTTAGGCTGCGGCAATAAGACGCTTGAGGTGTTTGTTGAACTTGAAGAGTTATCTCTATTGAATTTCTACTGAAAACCAGCAAACATGGCTGTGTACAGACTCTCAATAACAAGGATCAAGCACTATCATTTCATTCATGGTACAATCGCACCTGCTATCGAAATAACAACATTCAATAATTGATTGGAGATCTCGTAATGATGAAGGAGTTGTTTAGACTGGCACAATGCTGGATATGATTAACTTTGAATATAAGGATGCAAAAAGGGTTTGCTGCAATATTGATAAAGCCATCATGCCCCAGCGGTGTCTGCTTTGTAGATTGAAGACCCAGACATGTGCCTGCCAATAGGATGGATATGTAAATGGCACTAACTTATTCCTTGACCGGTCGAAAATGTTCAGAAGACATTAAGAGAATGACACGGGCCTAGCTAATTGTCTGGATCTGATCCCAGGACTACACTCTTTCTTTTTACAAAGAAAGTTGGCAAGAGGTGGTCAAGGTCTAGCCTCACTGGGGCCCCACTCCATAAAGACCATCAAGTTAAGCTCATCTAATTGAGTTAAATTGTTGTCGTTGTGGTCGCTCCACTGAGGGCCTTATGTAGGAAAACTAAAATGAATCTGAACTGTAACTTATTTATAAAAAAAGACTACATGAAGACGACTTGTCCTTAAAACTTTGAGCGAAGACTTAGCAGAGCGTTGATTTCACAATAAAGTTGCGACGGCCTAAATCTATCGTAGCTGCGGTCGTAAATTTTGGTAGCTATGCGGTGTTGTTGCTGGAGGGCATATTCCTATCATGCATTGCGTGAAATGAGGTCCGCCATCTTTTCCGGAATCGTCTATTGGCGCTAATATATTGACGTATTGTAAATACAGGCGATATAGAAAATCCGAGGAAAACGTAAAACTGGTCGAGTTATCGAAGAACTTCAATTAAACCGTATTCAAGTTATCGAGCTTTAACTGTACATACAATTTCTTGGTTGGCAGTAGCACATACACTCATTTTTTTCAAGGAACGCAAGGCTGGCTCAATGCCTCGATCATTCGAAACTTAAGAAGCTAACCTACCTGAATTAAAATAGCTAAGAAACTTTAAATCTGCACTCAAGAATGTTTCGACACTGTACAATAATAGCTACACCCTGGAGAACGTCTGTGCAGTAGTGTAGAGGCTGCTCAGTAAAGCAGCGGTTGTCCAGTGCGATACAGGGATCGCATGATGTCATTGGAGGGATCACATCAGTAAGGGTGAGGCTATTCAGTTAATTACAGGGATAACAAGCAGTACCATACAGGGATAACATCGTGTCGTTGCAATGATGACATTAGTAAAGTAGCGGTTATTCAGTATTCTGATGTGAGCCCTCCAACGACATCACGTAAGCCATATAATTTACTGAATAACCTCAAAATTACTGATGCAATCCCTCCAATGACACTATGTTCCCCTCTCATTTACTGTATGTTATCCCTGTAAATAACTGAATAGCTTCAAATTTACTGCATGTGATCCCTCCAATGACATCATGTGATCCCTGTATCGCTCTGGGCAACCTCTGCCTTACTGAACAGCCTCTACACTACTGCACAGACGTTCTGCAGGGTGAGCTAAACTGCTTTGATGTTGTTTGAGTGCAAATAACATTCGTTGTTTTGAGATCTTAATAAGTAATTTGGGAGCTCTTCTAACAAAACGACATTAACTCTACAACTTCATTTCCACCATAAAAAACATAAGACGTTCATTGAAAAAATTTGGTACCGGGTGAGTCAGAAAAAAGAATCCTCGTTTGAAAGGTCATGGCCCCTGGATATCAAGACAATGATATCAGCAAATATATAGTTTAATGGTAGAAATGTTCAAATCTACTATAAAATTTACCTGACTGAGATCGGCCACTCCATTCCGAAATTATGAGGGACTTTCTCGAGAAAGCCTCTTCAAAAAACCTTCAAAGCGTCCCAAAAATCATGAACAAATTTCCTTATTTCTGCCTTACAATGGCCTTACAGCAATGACTTGTGGACACTTTAGCACGTGCTATCCTCTTGATAGAATGAACAAGTCCTCCCCCTGGTATTGATGACCAATTCCAGGGGATTCCATTCTCCCAAGAGGACAAAATACATGAATTTATGTGAGTGTCATCAATTTTAGGAAGGAAATTTGATCATTGTTTTCATTCGTTTTTGCAGCTTTTTGGAAGGGGCTTTCTGCAGAAAATCGCCCATATCAACGGGAAGGAATGGGCGACCAAGGCCGGGTAAATTACTGAACTTAATTGAACATATTGGCAATAAAACAAGACAGTTTTAAATATCATTACTATGATATTCATGGAGCAGTGGCCTTCCAAGCGGGGATTCTTTTTTCTGACTCACCCGGTAGCTAAAGTGTTTTGAAATTAAAAAACCGGGACGGGACCTTAGTTTCTATCAAAAGAATGAGTGCTGTCCATTCCTTTAAAACACACCGAAAATTGTGGACTTATCCTAGGGTGCGAAATGTACAGTATTTCTAAGATGTTATACAGAGTTTCCAATTAAAGACATGAGGCATATAGTTCTTCCAGATGCAATAAATCTTATATGAATATTTGTAATGTTTGGTTTACATAAGCCCAACCAGCTGCTCTGAAAAACATATTTCTTCTTTACAATCAAGAAGTTGAAAACTATTTTACTTTCTTTGTTGGGACGAAATAAATCAATTTCAAATTGAGAAATGCCTACAATGGTCTCATTGCTGCAACCACTGAATAATGCAAAGCTATATACAGATCGATTTCTAAACATCAAAATGGTGAATCGTTAACTGTTGGATAGGAAGATAGGACTGCCTTAAAATGTGCCCAATACCACAAAACTTTAGTGCACCACAGGTAGTCCATAACATTACCCAGGAAACAATATTGTGTTTGCTGTAGCCATGAGGGGTACTCACCCCCGGGGGGGGGATACTCATATATTTTTCCGTACGGGGACTTGCCACCCAACAGGGTATCATTTTCAGGATTCCTACTCCGGGACAGGGTATCACTTTTGTATGGTCGGCTCCATGACAGGGTCCATATTTTGTATAATTGACTACGTATCGTCGCTGTAAGCTATTTGCACTCCGCGAATATGATTTAAATCGTTTGGATGGCAACATTTCCGCATTTTCTGATAGATTTCTATCAAATTTCTATCAAATTCCCAGGGCAGCCTACATTTTTTACGAAGAAACCCAAGAACAGGGTATCGTTTTTACAGTTTTACTCCGGGACAGGGTATCATTTTCGGGAATTTTACTCCGGGACAGGGTGCCTTTTCAGATTTTCCAGCGGCACGTCCCCGTATTTTCGTAAATCAAGTACCCCCCCCCCCCGGGTACTCACCTCACTTCTATTCACTGACAGGTATGTGCCCTGGTTGTAAGGCTGGATTTTGCAACCCTGAAATTCTTGGAAACTGGTTGTCATGTTGGTAAATGTTTTGTTAAAATTGACCTAAATATGAACTTTTTTGAAAGAGGGCACACAGAATTTTAAAAGAAACTAAGAATTTAAGTCATTACTGAAAGTTTCTTAAAATCATCAGAGTTTGAGATATCAGAGTTTCTTAATCCAAGTTTCTTAGAAGTCCCATAACAATCTTCATGTCTACTACCAATGCCCTGTGAACATTTCAAAACAAAGTGTTTGAAGCCTTTTCCAATGTTCAGACATTTTTTGAGTAGCATGATACATGAAATACCCACAAATGAAATAGATTAAAATATGCTAATGATTTCCTTTACTAAAATAAATAGTTTCTTAACTTCTATTTTCCTAGTACTAGAGTTTCTCAAATTTTTAGCAATCTGAAAATTGAGTTTCTTAGTGGTTCACATAATGAAAAAGACATGTATAGTCACAATAGACAATGGAGAACAATTAAAGAAAGATACTCTGCAAACTGAATATCATATCAGCTACTTCACTTGTATCATTGAAGTAAAACATTCTTCCTGATGGTCCAAATCAAATGCATCATTTAATCTTCAAATCTGGATATTTGCTTCAAAGAAACATGATCTTGATGCTCCTCCTCAGAACAATCCCTCCTCAGAACAATATTTTTCTGTGATGATAAAATGGGGATGGCAGGACGATTAGCGGCTCTGATGGAATGCTGGGACCTTGCAAATCACCATTGTTTTGGGGGCGAAGGGGGTGTTTAAAACTACTTGCTATGGTTAGAACTATAGATTATCAAGAATGGCTTAGTGTTCAAAGGACTTTTGGCAGGCACTGTTGGTCCCTCGATAAAATAAAGTTGTTTGCAAATATTTGAACTTCTTTTATGGTAGCATTGCTACTGTATTTAAGTTGAGAAAACATGTTTTGAACTTTTCAATAAAGGTCATTAAGAATTAGCCAACATTGTACATAAATGTCATGACATTTCAATTTACCAGGTGGCATCAGAATTAAAACACAAATTGGACTGTTGATAAACAAAAAATGCTTCACTACAAGGCCTTGCCTGTCCAAGAATTAGTAAATAATTATTAAAAATTCTCCACAACCAGTCAAGAATTAGATGACTATGAAAAAAAAGTGCAGAGGGACATTTTTACCAAGATAAGCAGCATCTCAACATCATCTCTTTCATGATCATCTGGTCTCAGGTGGTGGTATGGAAGCATTGATAAAGAATCCTTAACAAAAATTCTAAAAAATTTTATAAGAATTTTCAGATCAGAAAAAAATATAGCAATGCCTCTGCATCTATTCTTTCTGCACATGCTTTTGCCTGCAAAATAAAACCTAATGATGGACAGATTACCATGATTTAATAGCAAATAGCTTGAGATGTGCAAAATCAATAATATGACATGGCCGGTTGAGAAGAAAAATCCATGCAAAAAGCCTGCTCACCCACCACCCTTTCCTTAAAAAATGTATCTGCCCCCCCTGTTCATGAACAACACATCTTGTCTAGTACCACCGACACAATAACCAAAGACCATAAGAAAATCAATTCTTGTCCTTCTAAAAGAGTCTTTTTCAGGGTTTTTTCAACGAAAAAGATGACTTCGAAAGTCATATTTGCTTTATAAACTCTCCCACTTTTTATGGGTGGTCTGCTGCTCTGTACAAGCTCAAAAAAGTAGTTGCCCCGTTACCTTTTGCACCAGCTATGTTATAAAACAAACTTTGCACTGTCCCTTATGAACTGTGTATTGATGCAAAAATTTATGTTGTGGTGCTCGTACCAAACAAAACATGCGAAATCAATAACACTGAAATGGTATGGATGGTACAATCATTGACCCGAAGATATGCTTCAATTTGCCTAACGTGGATGCAACCATTCTATCCTTCAAAGTAGCTATAAAAACAATGAAATATGGCAAATTCAAAGCTTAAATACCCTTTTGAAATTGAGCTTTAGTCATCTTTTGACCACTTAATGAACTTGAGTTAGTGCACCCCATCTCGATCTCTAATTAAATTTAGGCCACCAGAGACCAATCACCTTCGACTTGCAGTCACCACGCAGAGCTTTGTTTACATCAGTTTGCTACAAAATAAAATCCCACGTCGGCTGCATCTTGTGAATAAATAAGTTCATGTCTCTATGGAAGGTCATTTAAAAATCAGCCTTTCAAAGTGTATCCAAAAGCAAGGCCAGGTCAAAGTGTGAATCTTCTGCTCATAAAAAGTGGACTCCCCAAATCTGTTGACAGCGAATTTTAGAAGTCATCGCTCTCAAGTAGTTTTAAGCAGGGAGATATACACGGGAGAGGAAACGCGCACTGAGTTGCATTCTGCGATGTGATATGCGCCTCCTTCGCAGCAGATCGCGCATTTTGCAGTGAAAACAAGATGGAAGCTGTCGTTTGGGCGGACAAGTGCATCTCATTTTTGGATTGAATTTCAACAACAATGGTAAGCATTTTAGGATATGTTAGACATTCCTTTTAACCCTTAGTGTTTTACCTTTGCATAGTGAGACTCGCTAAGCCATTTTATATCAGGAATTGGCTATAGCGATTAAGTTTCTTCAGCGGTAGCTTAGGCCAGTTCATCTTTTGCATCACGCTCCAAGCACGCACTTGTGAAAATTTCACCCTGCCCAACCCCGCCCAACTCTCAGAAATTTAAGATATTTGTGGATGGCTTTTGGCAATAAATCTAGTGAAAAATCTTTTTGAGATAGTATGAGACTCACGAGATATCTTAGTTTTCTTTGGGGGTACTTGCACTGATTGTGCCTTCGTCCTATTCTCATGCTTCAGCAACATTCCGAGATTCCAATCGACTCGAAATTTACGCAGTTTTGGGTCATTTCAATCAATCGAATGAGGGTTGGGCAGTTTTTAAAAAAGCGAGGCAAGTCGAAATGTTGTGCAACATTCGTTTACAAGATGACCATGTTGAAGTTTTGCCCTATAATTTTCTAAAATTGGTCACTAATAAACTTTGATGAGGATGTTGCAAAGGTTTTGTTAAAATGGAACAAGAAGAAACGCCACCACAGACAAGCTTAAAAAAAGTATCAAATAAGAGGACACTAGAAGACATCACCAACACTGTTATTCCAAAGAAGAGGTTGTTTTGTGATGAGTCAAATAATATCACCAATCTATTTTACAAAGGATGCCCTCTTTTACCAGAAGAACTACTTATCTATGCCTGCTTAAAGATATTGTTTCCAGAGGCTCCTTTTCAATCATATTCTGAAGAAAAATATGGATTGATCACATCGCTCATCCACAAAATTTTCCAAACTGAATTGAAAAACAAGGATGTCTACAACTACATTTACAGATCCAAAAATAATGTGATCAAGAATCTAGGAAAGACTGAAAGGGGGAGGTTAAGGTGGAAAGTTTTTGATGAAAATGTTGACACGCTTTTGCTGAAGCATGAGGATAAGATTTTGGAATTATTATTTCAAGAGGACTCTGCTCTTAACCCTGAACTGAAGAGGGCCATGGAAGAAGCAATTGCTAATGAATGCAAGAGTCAACCAAAAGATGAAAAAGTGAATTTAGAGGAGTTAGAAAAATTTGATCTAAGTGAAAAGTTTCCTGGTTGGAATTATGCTTATGACCATCAGCAATTTAATGGACACTTTTATTATTATGTGTCAAAAGGTCATCCACAAATTGAAATAATGATATCTAAAGAGCATGCATGGACTATGTATTTTGAAGGAAAAGAGCGTGATGTAGATTTCAGCTGGTGTAATATGCCAAAGAGGATAGAAACTATTTCTGACATTCAAAACTTGCTTACTAACATTCAGTCATTGAAACCATGCCCTGCCATAGATTTTGATAAATTTGCAAGCATTGTTTCAGTTTGTGACAATGATGTAGCATTTAGAACGAAAAAGAAGGAGCCGGCAGCATTCATTGAGACACAACCATCACTGTTTCACAAGAAAGTAATAAGATCAGCAACTTGCATGATACTCTTGCCAGATATTGACACAATTAGCTCTGTCCCTTGTGACTGTTGCAGAAAAGCTGGGCAATATTTGAGAACTCTACGGTCCATCCAGAGCAACAAAGACAGCAAGGACTTCAAGCAAAAAAAATTTTGTAGGCTAGATCAGCTGGAACATGAAGAACTATTAAGGCTTGCCAGAGAAAACAGTAAAAAATTGAGAGTAATGAATGAAAGGATGAAGTACTTGGAAACTTTCAAGAAGAAAATGACATCAGTAGGGAAGAAGACCAATGATGACCTCTCTGTAATATTTGATGATTTGAAAAAAGGGATTATAGGGAAACAAAGTTGCTACCAATCACCAGTCTGCAGATGGTCGTCTTGTAACGAAGAGCTCAATAGCTGTGAAGAATTATTTCAACACACGAGAGAACATATTGCAGTTCAAGCTGATGTTGCTCCCTGCTTAAGAAAGTATGAATGTAAATGGGAAAAGTGTACAAAAACCTTTCAGAAAAAAAAGTTACTTGAGAATCATTTAGTAAAACACACAGGAGATGCAAAGATTCAGTTTTTTGAGATTCTTTTGAAAGACCAAGCAAAAGCTTTGAACACTGAGGCCCGCCAAATGCGTTGGCATCCTCTTATCATCAGATGGTGTCTGAGGTTGTATAATAAGTCACATTCTGCTTATAATTCTTTGCAAGGCTCTGGGTTCTTACGATTACCAACTGGCCGAACATTATCTGACTATAAGAACTTCAACAGACCAGGAGGAGGATGGAATGAACAACAATTGACAGAGATGAGGAAGCGATTTGTAGAGAAGAAATTAGAGGACAGGGCAAGATGGGGAGGTCTTTTCTTTGATGAGGTTAAGGTGAAGGAGGGCTTGGTGTTTGATCCATCTACATGGGAATTAGTTGGTTTCACTGACCTTGGTTCTGAAGAGATTGATTTAGAAGGTCTTCTTAGTGAGGATAATAGTGCTTCTGGCAAGAAATGTGCAGATGGATTAGCTACACATGTAATGCAATTTTTTTTCAAGAGCGTGTTTGCTAATTTTGAGTATCCTTGTGCATATTTTTTGACAAAAGGTATAAAATCCCCGAAATTGAATCATTTGTTTTGGCAAGGTGTATCAATGCTGCATAGTCATGGTTTTGAGGTGTTGCTGGTTTGTTGTGATGGGGCTTCATCAAATAGAGCATTTATGAAGATGAATACGGAAAAGGGTGATGCCTTGAGTGTTGGGTACAATTTTTTCAGTCGGCATCCATTGTTCTTGATGTCTGATCCACCACATATCATAAAAAAGTTGCGAAATAATTTAAGTAGTAGTGGTTTGGGGAAAAAATGCTCTAGAGTTCTAAAGAGGAATGGATCTCTCATTATTTGGAAACATGTTGAAGCTGTCAATGGAAGAGAAAAGGCCAGAAGGGCAAGATATACAAAGCTTACCGATGCACACATCAACATTGATAATCTCAGTAAGATGCGAGTAAAGTTAGCGGTAGAAACCCTTTCAAGAGAAGTTGCAAATGACATGGCTATGAATGACCACTATGCGACATCTGAGACTCAACAGTACATCAATATTTGCAGTGACATGTTTCATGCCTTTAATAGCAGAAGTCCACTATCCTCACCACAAGATGAACGAATAAATATTTTACAAGGAGCAATGGGCTATTTTGAATCATGGAAAGCTAGTTTAAGTACAGAGGATAAGAAAATTCAAGAAAAGAGTTTTATAACACGGGAAACAATGTTTGATTTACAAGTAAGTATTCTGACCTCAATCTGAACATTTATAGAATGAAAGGAACAGATTAGTTTTAACCCAGGGTAATAAAAAGCCAGCCTGGTTTTTGTTAAAGTTAATGGAAACTGCTTATTTGTTACTTTAAAAGCTCTATTAAGCCATTTAGGGCTTGTTTAATTTCGGGAAAATCCAGAGGTTCGGTTGGGCTTATTAGGGAGGGGGTGTTTTTTCACAAAATCAAAGTGCTGGGAGCTTAATAGAGAGGGGAGATTATTTAAGATTGTGGCTCCGGTGTCGGGGCTTATTTGAGAGGGGTTTTATAGAGAGGAGTGCTAAAAGAGCTTTTACGGTAGTTAGTGGGAAATTTTTCCTTTTTAGTGACACCTGTTTTTACAAACTGTTGGTCTGTTTGCAGGATTTTTTTAACAGTACAGTAGTATCCGGGATACAGTATAAGAAACAACTCTTTCAATTTCAGGTCTGACGTGTTTCTAATAATATAAGATAAACGTCAAATCAGGATAAAGTTTCTTATTAGAAAAATCATGTACTATCGATCAACTACTCAGACGAGCTTTATGATTGTGGTGCAACACATATTATTTTGATTTGTATATGTATAAATTTTCACTCATATAGGAAATCATACGATTATTCCAAGAAGGTGCTTTTTGCTTCATTTGCATACAAAATTCTTGTTTTTATTTGAACAGCTACAGTTCAATTCAACTGGAGATTTTGAATGTGAAACAAGCTTTTTTCAGACCTGGGCCAGTTTCTTATAAAATAGGGTATTATTTTGAAAATCAGGGTGTGTGTTTCTTTAATTTGCGTTTCCTATATGTGGGACACTACTGCATTTTTCTGAGAAAATTCTTAGTGTCTCTCTCTGCATTATTGTAGGTTGCAATCCATGGGTTCACAGAGTTGGTGAAGTATATCAGTGGTAGCAGGTTCAAAGAGGTTCAAGGTGACTGTTATGTTATACCCAAGCGTATAAGCCAAGATTGTGTGGAGTCCTTCTTCTCAGTTCAACGTCAGATGTGTGGAGGAAATACCAACATGACAGCCTACAGTTATGGATACAATCTAAATGGGATTTTGTCTTATAAATCATCTAGTCTTCTGAAGGGTGTGCAAACAAGTTATACGGTAAATTCTAATGAGATAGATTCTCTTGCTGTTGATACACTTCCCAAGCGGACAGCAAGAGATTCTATCAAACAAGACACTGAATGGACATTGTTTGTTTGATGCATAAACACCTGTTGTCCCAGAAAAGGTAGGCAGATTTGGTTGGCAACAGCAATGTGAATTTAGTTTTGATCAATATGGCTATTACTCCCAAAATATTTTTTCTTGATAGTTAACTTTAACTTACTGTACATGTACAATAGATACATTGTTTGTTGATATTGGTGCTTTACTATCGAAATTAAACACTGGGATTAAAGCAAAATTAAGAAACTACGCAATTGGACCAGCAAACAGAATATGATATGATGTTCCAGCAATGTTCAAATTTTATCAAAGGTTATTGTTGATTTATTTGCTGTGCTTCAAATTTTTTGGCCAAAACGCCAAATCTCTGATTTGGAGATGGATGTAAATTTGAGCTTTCAATGTTAATATTTCTAGTCTCAAAGTACCAATTCTAGCAAACAAAGTATCTGTGCTCAAGTTGACTATTAAAGAAATTTTTGAAAGAGATTAGCCATTGATTAAAGCTAAATTCACATCACTGGATCCAAACAAATCTGTATTCTTTTTTCCTGAGAGACCCAGTGAAATATGTACTGAATGAGACAAAACTTTTCTACGTAACAGTAAGCAGCTACCTTTGAAAACTACAGTAAAGGGAATAAACTACATATATGCTTTTGAAGTGGACACATCAAATGCTGCGCTTATTTTAAAACATGTCCATTGCATGCAAATTTGTGAAGATTTTGAAAGGTGTAAGCTTCACTAGGTATTGTGACATTTGCATTGTTTGTTGTCATGCTTTCACAAGAAGTTGGAAAGCACCATTTTATGTACAGTAAGTGTCTTGTGTAAAGTGTCTTATTCTAACAAATATTGTCCATTCAGCCGTTTTTAAATTTGTTGAGGAACAGAGGACTGCCCCTTTTGTCTAAGACTTTTGTTATGCTGGTAAAGTTCAAAGCAGATCAACAGCTGCAAAACCTATTTCACCATGCACGAGAATCTCTTTGTTTCTTTGCTAATCCTTGTTTGGATTGTGGTTCGGAGCTTCCTATGATATTATGACTTTACTATCTCTGTGGCATTTTCAATACAGTATTCTACTGTATCTACTGCAGTAAAAGCATTTTCACACAAATGCAGATGGCCCCCATGTTTAAACAAAAAGTTGTGTTTTGTTTGATATGAAATTCATATTGTGTTATGAAGCTTGAAATGATACTTTGTTACTGTATGTACAATCAAGGAGTTGGGCAATTCATAAACACAAGGTACTGTATAGTCTGCTAAGTTAGCTCCTGTTCATTTACTGGTTCTGTACCCTAATATATAAAACAGCTTGCAAACAGCTTTTCAATTTAATACAACAAAAATAGCAATTACAGGTGGCCCAAAAAGTTTACCAATTTGAAATGTTTATGATGTACCGTATAACTGTGTTTATAGCAACACTGTCACTTAATTTTAGGGCCTGGTTACAGGGAGTTTTTACCAAAGGGCTGGGATTTCAGCCCTCTTACTCAAGGTTAATCAAACCTGGTTTTCATTAAATCGTAATTCATCGCTGATCATTGTCTTACAGCATTGGCAATGATACCGGATGTTCTAAGACAATGATCAGCGATGAATTGCGGTTCAGTGAAAACCAGGCTTTAGCGCTTAGCTACTTCTGTGATTCCAGCGCCTGGCATTAAAAAATCGCAATTTCACTTCACAATCACTCTCAAAGTGTTCCTTGATAGTTACTTGAACATAGATACCTTGTTTGTTGATATTGATACTTTGAGAGCAGACATGTTAGCTTGAAAGCCCAACTTTGCCTCGTCCTGCCGGATGATGCCAAAGGTCTGGTTTGCAAGTAGACGCAAATTTGAGCTTTCAAGATTGATATCTCTGTTCTCAAAGCACCAACACCAACGAACAAGGTATCTATGTTCAAGTTAACTATTAAGGAAGATTTTGAGATTGCTTAGCCATTAAATTCACATCACTGGAGTCAACCAAATTTGTATATATTTTTGGGACACCCGGTAGGAGTGTGGCAACCAGAAAGAAAAGCCTTCATCGTATTCAAATCGGTAAACTTTTTAAGACCTCAAGTACAGTCCATGGAACTGATATTTGCAGTACATTATCTTTTACTTTCTTTGACCTTCACTTCTGTTCATCAACTGAAAGAAAGAACATTGACTTAGGCACCTGTGAAAGTGTAAGAGGGAATAGAAATTCTACCAAAACACACAAAAGCAATTTTACAGCATATGGTTGTACAATTAATGAAAATTATTGTTTTACACAAACTTTTTATCTTCGATGTGATATTGAAAGTGGTATATGATAATTATTTTTATTAATTCTGAAACCATATGCTGTATTCTGTAATGAGGAGAGTAGATATCACATAAATGTATTATCTACTGTATGTAAATACATACTACTGTATGTACTGTACAATATGTACTATATATTAAATTTGTTTTATATATTTGGTGAACTGTTGTGACCCTGTGAAAGAATATACTGTATATTATATGGTTTAACAATGAATGAGACAAGGAATACTTTAAAGCAAAGCATCTTATTGAAGTGAATAATGATAAAATGACTGTGCAGCAAGTTGTTTTTATTCTTGTCCTTCTTCTGATGATAACATTTAAAATAAGAAGGTCAGATTTTTATTGTTTAAGCACCATTCACATACTCAACATTAGCTGTTCAAAGAAATGCCATTGACAACAAATTTCTGTGATATTTTTTAGAAAATATAACATTTCATAAAGCTCCATTTTACCAAATTTTTGTTTGCATTAAGATTTTACATGCAGAAGTTTTGTCTAACTTAGGTTATTTCTCCGAGCAGCTACGCAATCTACAGGCATGCTATTCTGGCTAACTGTTGAAGATGAAAGCAAAGCTTGGTAATCTAGCACTTTAGTGACAGGCAATACACATGTTACATTTTAGCTTAGTTGCGCAGTCTTTATATTTTGTAAACAAAGCTGTTTCATTTGGTCATTTTTGAACTGAGAGGGATCTGCATTCATTCATTCATTCATTCATTCATTCATTCATTACAAAATTATTTCATTTTTTATTAGAATTACCTCATCTGGTTTAACAATTGCAATAGGCTCTGTTTTGATAGCCAAGATGAACTTGGGCACGAGAACTGTTTTTCCCTTTCCACTGTAGCTTGGTTTTCCTAGTGCTTTCAATAGCTTGGTAAGTTCTTTACCATTAAGCTCCATGCAAATTTCTTCCACCCTTTCATGCTGCCCTAACTCCACTAGAATTCTCCTTAAGCTCTCACTTTCTGTGTAGCTGTTTCTTAGTTCTGCAATTATTTCTTCTTTTTCAGTTAATTTTCTTTTCTTTGCTGCTTTGTTTCCATTGCCTTTCAGAGCCTGACGCAAGGCAACACTTTTCTTTGCAGGTGCAACATTTATTTTTTTGCACATTGAATTCTGCTTTGACTTCAAGAAAAAGAATACTGTGCTCTTCAGTATGATCACAGAAGCTCCTATCATTGATAGATCAGAGCATTCTTCCAGTCCTAATGCACTACTCCAAAGTGCTCTGATCTCCTTATCTTTTGCCATTTGAGCGAAGCACTGATTGACAGTATCTTTCATGTGTTGCTCGATACCATATTTGATAAAAACTGATGCCTTATTATGAAGGACTTTAAAAAACTCTAGGAAGTGTTCATTTACGGCAAATTTGTAGCCTTCATTTCCACATAAAACATCTTGCCCTATTTCTCTAAATATGCTTTCTAGTTTAATCTTCTGCACTTCAATCCTTTCCTCCGATCCCAACTCTACCCTCAGTTCAACAACAGCAGGCAAGTCTCTGGTGTCATCTCTTGCTCTCTTTATGCACCATCCCCCATGGTGAAGAATGCCCGCATTCTCTAACTCGTCTTCCTGTGGTTCATTGATCTTCACTCTGGCGGGGAGAGGGACTGCTGGTATTTCAGGGGTCATTGCAGAAGTTGTTGTCCAGAAATGCTGTAAAATATGCTGCAAACAGCAAGAACTACCATCACAACTGTCAACACCACAAGCATCAAGAACAGAATGCCAAGCTTCTGAATTTTCAACGGCTGACCTAAAATCCTTAAACTTTCTCTCTTTCAAAACGAACGAATTTAATTGAGGGTTCTTTTTCCCAACGTGAAGGCAGTTGTTTAACCCATTGCAACAAAAATGAATGAATCTGCAGGCTGCAGCCGTAAAACGTATGTTGAAAATTTTTTCAAATATCATAACTTCATTTTCAACACAATGTGCTGGATTAGTGAGCCTCGCTAACACCTCTTCAAACTTAAACTGTAACTCTTCTACACTAAAAACACTAAAACTTCCACCACTAACTCCACTACCACCACTGCGACTACTAACAACTTCGACTTCTACCTGATGCAACTCATCACCATCTAAACTCTCCTCTTCATCTGCACTACCTCCACCACTTAACTGACTATTACTGACACCGACCTCCTCACCTTCTCCGCTTCCATTTCCAAAAATCCAGCTCAAATCCATTTCGTCTTCTTCCCGGTCGATCTCCACAGCAAACATCCTTCGTTGCTACGCAAGCCAATTGTCGTTGCTCCGTTGCTACGTCAACACGCGAACGAGGTCGCATATCACATCGCAGACAGCGCCAGCGCGCGTTTCCTCTCCCGTGTATATCTCCCTGGTTTTAAGCCACAGGTGCACCATCAACGAACTCAGACAGCCAAAAAAGATCAATGTCACATCGACTTGCAACAAGGGGGGGGGGGCAACTCCTACTATTCTGGGAATCCAGGGGGGAACCCATAACAAGGGCAATATTTCGAAAATATAACCCAATAACCAGGCAGAGCCGTAGGCAGCAACTCAACCTTAGGGGCACGACACGTGAAGGGCACTTACAATAAATGGTACAGGTTGCAGGGCTCTACTTGTTTAATTTCAGACCAGACAACTCTTACAGCACGTCTTTTTATGAATTTGAGCCAGTAATTGAAGTTTCTTAAAATATTGTCACAGAATTTGCATACTCAGGGTTTCTTAAAAGTTTATTACAGGCTCCAAATAGCCTGCGTGCAGACTCGGGCCCAGGCAAAAATATGAAAGGAAGGGAAAAACTCGAGCCCAGGCAAAAAATGAAAGGAAGGGCCTTCCTTTCATTTTTTTTTGCCTGTGCCCGAGTCTGCACGCAGGCTAGCTCCAAAAGGACCTTCATGCTTACTTCCTGTGCCATCCTGAAATAGACGATTGCGTTAAAGATGGCCGCGACGAATTTTTTACCGAGATGCACTGCGTTCTTTAACCGAATTCTTATAGAATCGTTAAAGAATCTTAATTAGAATGCAATGCATCTTGGTAAAAATTTCTCGCCACCATCTTTAGCGCAATCGTCTATTTGAAACGTTGAAGCCTTTCCGATACACCCATTTTTTTTATAAGACACTAAGGTCCGGGGCTGGTAGGCAGTTTCTTAAATTTTTGGGCCATTTTGCTACCAAAAGTTTCTTACATGTTTCTTGTATTTTTAATGCCATAAGTGTAGAGTTAATTTTGTTTGTCTAAAGGGCTCCCAAATTACTTAGTAAGATCTCAAAACAAGTAACACAATTCGCACTCAAAATAATGTCCAAACAGTTGCTATAACTGTACAGTGTCAAACAATTTTGAGTGCGATAGGAAAATTAGAACTGTAAATTACAAAATTTTCTTAGCTTTTTCAGTTCAGGTAGGGTTGTTTCTAACTTTCGAAAAATTAAGCCTACCGTTTCTTATAAGCAGTTTCTTACAAAAAATGAGTGTATTTGGACATTACACATATTTTTTTCTGTAAGAAACTGCCCATAAGAAACTCAACTCTCAGATCGCCAAAAAATTAAGAAACTCCAGTACTGGCAAAATAAACTATTTATTTGATAAAGGAAATACTTGACATATTTTTACTTTATTCTCACTTGTTTCCTGTTCATATTACTCGTAAGGTACTTGAGTAAGTAAACATTGGAAAGGCTTGAAAAACCTTGTTTTAAAACCTTCACCAGGGCACAGGTAGAGAACATGAAGATTGTTATGGAACCTCTAAGAGACTCCAAAGAAACTCTGAGTACTCAAAATCTGACAGGGATCTGATAATTCTGAGAAACTTTCAGTACTGGCCCAAGTTCTTAGTTTCTTATCAAAAAAATACGTGTACTACTCAAGTACCTTACGAGTAACGTGATGGGGGGAGCAAGTGAACATAAAGTAAAAATATGTCAATGATTTGATTTCTTTTATTAAAATAGGCTTCTTAATCTATAATATCCCAGTGCTGGAATTTCTTAACTTTTTGGCAATCTGCAAGTTGAATTTCTTACATCAGCAGTTTCTTGGGAGAAAATACGTGTTTGTCTGTTCCTTCGCCTTTCCCTCTCCCTTTCCTTTCCACAGGGGGGGGGGGACTTGGTAGTTCAAGGTGACGTACCCGTTGCAAAATGTTGTAAAACCCCAATCTCGTCCCCAGAGTGAGTTCGTTGCTCTACCTCTACTCTGGGAGACAAGAGGCCGTTCGGCAATTTGATTGGCTATTCGAAAACGACAGCAAAATCAGATTATTACTGGCTCCTATTCAAAAATGGCCTCTATTGAATCGCTAATTTCACAAAATAAATGGGGTGTATGGGGCAAGTGAGGAGTTTAAGAGGGACAATGAACCACGGCGCATCCGAATTTCGGGGTTTCAGGTAATTTTGGTGTCATTATGACGTCATAACAGGGGGTTGAAAAATAAATGTTGCGATTTTCCGACCCGAGGTTACGTTTGGAGTCGATGCTCCATGGTTACAAGCCCGATTTCAAAACGGAAAAAAGTTTTCAAGAGACCATTCGTCTGCAAGTCTAATAACGTAATTTGGGGTTCAATATTGCCCTCAGAAGCGGAGCGCGCGCCCCCCAAAAATGAGGAATAATTTCGGCCTACCCCATTTTACGCCGTAACTCCGTTTTGCGAGAAGTAGACGGCCCCGGCATGTCAAAAATCGACGGAAAACTGTATTCTTTCGCTAAAACACTTTTAATCTTCAATTTATCTCTAAAATTCGCCGAATAACGAGCCATTCTATTTTCAAAGCTGTGGGGGAAATTCTCGAAAATTTCAACTTAGGCCCTTTTTCCACCCAAATGGATCGTGCTCGTTTTCCTACTAAATGCACTTGCTAACCCCGGATTAATCATTAAATACCTTAAAAAGGGCTAAAATAGGGTTCTCAAAGTGTTTGTTTTTAATTTCTCAATTTATATACTTCAGAATTAGCGCTAGAGCAACGACCATTTTTCATCGATTATCGTTGCCTAGCAAACTGCAAATCCATAATGGGGCGCATCTTGCCATATATTGGCAAGATTGATGCCAAGTGTACCAGGGTGTTCATTCGGCTTCGCGATCAGCTTATGACGTCAGAACACCCTGGGAACGAGGTTGGTAAAACCCTAAACCCTTAGCGGTAGTAGCTTTTAGCCTAAGCGGTAGTACCTTGTAGCCTTAGCGGTAGTAACTTTTTCCTTAAGCAGCAATAACAATAGGTCAATTGTTCCAGAAACAATTTAAGAGCATGATTTCTGTGATTATTAATAACAAAACCAAAAGTAGGCAAGTTTAATACTGTAGAAGTAAAGGTGGGATTTGGAGAACTTTCTCCAACTCTGTGGGCATATGGCAGTGTGGTCAATCGTAGATCATTGATAAAAATTAATTGCAATAACCTGAGGTGCTGCTGAAGATAGTGAATAACTGGATAACTGGTTGATTTCTGTTGTTACAGAGTCTTACTAACAAAAATTCAATTCATCAAACTTTGTTAAAACTCCGCGAGCTAATCATATCGATTTTCACAACCCTAAGCGATAGTAAATTTGAAAATTTTCTACCCTAAAGGGTAGTAAATTGCAAAATTCAGGACCCTAAATTTTGCAACGGGTACGTCACCTTGCACTACCAAGTCCCCCCCCTGGGTTCCTTTCCTATCTCCTTCTTCTCCGCCTTTTCCTTCTCCACTCCCCCCCCCCTCCAGAGCATTTTACCTTTCGTTGCGTTTTATGGCTCAATCGACTGATGAAAGAAAGTGAGACCTGGACAAATTTACAAGTCTCTCTCTTGTCAGCACAAGACACAAAAGATCAATGCAGGGCAGAAAGAGGGCGAAAAGACAGGCCCTTGTCGTCAGAGAAACTTTGTAGGAAGTGCACTACCGCCAGGGGCTCAATAGAAGCATAGAAGCTATTGACTATGATAGAAGCACCAGCTTAAAATCCATGACACATAAGAGATTCAAATTCCCCAAAGAGAAAATATTTGTATATTGAATATATGGCCTACCTGTTGAGAATTCGAATTCGGCATAATTTGGTTGTTATGGCTACTTTTAACACAGGTCAAACATTGATCAAGGCTAGCAAATAAATATCAACTGGCAGACAGGTTTTATTCGTGTTCTAAATAATACTGACATTTAATTAAAGTCAGCTTTTTAGTCAGTATAGGCATCAAATGTTGAAAAAAACATCATACCATCGGTTAAAGCAAGTTGAATTACTTGAACTTGAATTATTGCGTCATCAGTTGTCCGATTGTGACGTCATCAAATTGCTAAATCGTGAACCAGTAAAGCTACAGATTTCTCCTTACCACCATATTATACCACATTAAAAGAAATCTGTGACTCTTCCTCTCGCTTTTTCAACGTTTCGATTTGAATGGGGTATTTTAGAATTTTCTGCTCTCTGCAAATGCAAGCTTTTAACCTTGCACAAACCCTTCAATTTGCAATTAAATTCTAGGATTTCCATTGTCATAAGTCACGTGACCAGCCGATGCCCTTTTTTGGAAACTGGTCACAAAAATCACAAAAAGAATTATAATTCCTTTGCTCTACCTTCAATTAAGTCGTGCTAAGTGCCAAATTATTCCCCTTGCAAAGTGCTTTCGTTCGACATATACATTATCTATATTTGCTGACATCAGCAAGTTGCAGATTCTTTGACGTCATATTTCTAACAAAGAAGGTCCAAAATTAAAAATGTTGATATAAATCGATATAAAATTGTATTTTCTTCACTTTTTAAGTAGTTTGTCGAGGCTGCAATCCTTAAAATGTGAAATAATTAGCATTTGCTATTTTTCAGTACAGAAGCTTATAAGTGGTATTGTTTGGTTGTTTGGCAACAAATCACATGACCAATTAGCACCAAAATTTAAAATTCGACTTCTAACAGATGTAATTACTATTGTACGAAGTTACAAAGTCATACTGTTCATGGAATTGGAGATAACTATGGGGCATTTTTGCCCCTCCGCCCTGGCAGAGCTCTAACCCAAAGAGCCCGAGGTAGAATAGGTTCGGTGTAAAGGTTTCCAGCAAGTAAATATAAACAAACAAGTTTCATTTCATAAGTTCTCCATCTTTCCAGTCTCGTGCTCCCAAACAATAACAACAAGGGCGCATGCCCAACAGAACACCCAAACGAGGCTAATAATGTTACACCTTTCCTCCAACAAAAACAAACAAAGGAACTGTAATAAAGAGAAATTAATTGTCTTTAAAGTTTGTTAATCATTAGTGTCCAGCAAGGTAGTCAGGCCGAATTACTCTTCTGCCACTTCTTGTCGTTACTGGTTGGTAAAAGTTCAATTGCCTGTGATCGAATCTTGTCTCAGCAGGTCCGTTGGCGGCTGTCTCTGCGTCAACATCATCAGGTCGTAAGTGAGGTGCCTCTTGTGGATCCAATGGCTCCACTTCCGGTTGGTGGTCCTTAAGAGGTTGAGTCATCGCTCCTTGTTCTCTTCTTGGGAAAACGATTGAATCTTCTTCATCAGCGTTGAATGGCTCTTTGGTATGGCGTAGAAACTTTCGATTTCGTCTAAAGATCTTTCCATCTTCTGTTTTTACATTATAAGATCTTACACCAACTTGCTCTGTGACACAGCCTTTGGTCAAGCGGCCTGTTCTGTCATTATTGCTTGGTTTCATCCGAACCACATCATCCTTCCTTAATGTGCTCAGCTCCTTTGTGCCTCTGTTATAATACTTTGACTGTATCTCTTTCCTCTGACGAATTTTTTCTTGAACACCTGTGACTACCTTTGGTTTGAGGAGCTTCTTGGAAATGGGAAGCAGAGTTTTGGCTCTTCTGCTGAAAATACGCTGAGAAGGAGAGCTGTCCATCCCCTCAGAGGGCGTGTTTCGCCATTCAAGCAGCACAAGATAGAAATCATTGCCAGATTCAGCTGCTTTTTTCATCAGAATCTTTGCAGTTTTGACCGCATTTTCTGCTTTGCCATTGCTTTGAACATACCCTGGCGAGCTTGGCTCGGTGGTAAATTCATATTCCTTGGCGAAATCCTGGAATTCTTTGGAAGAGAATGGTACATTGTCACTCATGAACTTATCTGGTATGCCATGCGTAGAGAAGTGTCTCTTGAGCTTCTTCTTAACTTCCCCAGCAGTTTTGTAGAATAGACGATCTATCTCGAAGTAGTTGGAGTAGCAATCCACAGTACAGAGGAAGTCTTTGTTGTTGACTGTGAAAATGTCGGCAGCAATGATTTGCCAGGGGCGGCTTGGGATTTCACGGGGAATGAGGGGTTCTTTGGCCTGGTCGTTGTGAAATATGTTACAAATTTCACATTTTGAAATGAAGTCGGTCAGATCTTTGTTCATGCCAGGCCAATAGACTGCTTCTCTTGCTCTTCTGAGGCAACTCTGTATTCCCGTGTGTGCCACGTGCAGTTTCTCTCGAATCTTTTGGCGTAGTGTCTCTGGAATTACTGCTCGCTGACCCTTGAATATTACGTCATCTTGTGTTGCTAGCTCATCTCGAACTGAGAAGTATGGATGAATGCATTGAGGGAGGGTCTCTTTGCTTTCTGGCCATCCATTCAAAATTGTTGCCTTCAGTGATTGCAAAGTATTGTCACATCTGGTTTCTCTTTGGATTTCTTTCAGCTGTGGCTCAGATATTGGGAGATGATTTATCATATGGATAGTTTCGACTTCTTCTTCAGTTTCTGACTTCTGTCTCTCACTTGTCGGTAGGTATGCTCGAGAGAGTGTATCTGCTAGAACCATTTCTTTGCCAGGTTTATAGCAGATTTTAACATCGTAGGACTGCAATCTTAACAATAGTCTTTGCAGTCTCTTTGGAGCAGATGCGAGTGGGTTGCTGATGATTGAGACAAGTGGTTTGTGATCTGTCCAAAGTGTGATCTCTCTGCCATATACGTAGGTATGATGATGTTCTACTCCAAATACTTGTGCAAGCAGCTCTTTCTCTATTTGGCTGTAATTTTGCTCTGCAGGGGTGAGTGCTCTGCTTGCATAGGAGACTGGACGCCCCTCTTGCATGAGCACAAAACCAAGCCCCTTCGATGATGCGTCACCTTGGCCTTCTGTTGCTACTCTATGGTCAAAATACTTTAGAACTGGTGCCTCGCATATTGCTTTTTGTATGTCTGTGAATGCTTTTTCGTGAGCTTTTCCCCATACCCATGGTGCATCTTTGTGGGTCAAACTTCTCAGAGGTTCGCATACTTCTGACAGTCTGGGGAGAAACTTGGCCAGGTATTTTACCATGCCAATGAACCTTTGTACGCCTGCAACATCTTGAGGTTTGTCCATCTTTGTGATGGCCTCCACTTTGGCGGGGTCTATTTTCAGACCGTTCTGTGTTAGGGTGTGACCAATGAAGGAAACTTCATTGCATTTAAACTTGAATTTGTCTTTGTTCAGCTTGATGTTCTTTTCTTGGCATCGTTTCAAAAGTGCTAGCATGTTCTCATCATGGTTTTTAACAGCTTCTTCGTATGTTTCCCCTCTTCCGGTAATGAGTGCATCATCAGCGACTGCATATACGCCAGATAGGCCTTCAATGCACTGATCAAATCTGTGCTGGAAATGCTCTGAGGCTGGTTTATCCCAAAGGGCATCCTGAGGTACCTCCAACGCCCCCATGGTGTTTGGAACTTTGTAAGCATGCTTGATTCGTCATCGAGCTCTATTTGAAGATACCCTTCCTTCAGGTCAATTTTGCTGAATACCTTGACACCTTCTAGCTCTGGCAACACGTCGTCAATGAGCGGTAAAGGGTAATGGCTTCGTTTCAGTGCTTTGTTGAGGTGTTGTGGATCGATGCATAACCTCAGTTTCCCATTTGGCTATTCTGCAATGACAAGGTTTGATACCCAATCTGTTGGGCCTGTAACTTTCTGAATGACATGAAGATCTTCCAACCTTTCCAACTCAGCCTTGAGCTTTGCTTTGAGAGCGATGGGGACTCTGCGGGGTGGCATGACAACAGGGGTTTGTGATTCATCAACGTCTAAGTGCAACTTGCCGGGCATATTACCAAGTCCTTCAAAGACAGATCCAAAGTGGTTCTCTATATCTGCTGCACTGAGTGGAGCCTCTGCGGTGGCTGACAAAAATGTTTCTGGGACAGCATGTTGTTGTGCTTGTTGACATGGGCTGTGTGAAGCAATGCTATTAGAGCTAAAATTGTCTATATTTGAATGAAAAATATTATCATAATTTACAGTCAATAGGCCCATCTTTTGCGCAGCATTAGCTCCTAATAATGGTACATAATCCCCTTTCACAATAATAAATCTGACCGTGTACTCAGTCTGGGTCTTGGGGTTTACTACCTTAAGCTTACAAATGCCATTTATGGGTAATAGAGCTTTACTGTACAGGCGCAAAGAGTGATCAGATTTTTCAACAATTGTGCCTGAAGGAACAAAATGTTCGGGAAGAACATTACAGGTAGCACCTGAGTCAAGTTGGAAGGAAAATTGCCTGCCTTGTATAATCATAGAGGCAAAGAGTTTATTCTTAGGAGGAGATTGGGACACAGCATTGATTTCCAAATTGTTTTGGGATGAAATTTCAACAATAAGAATTTCTTCATCACTAGAAGTGGTTTCTTCTTTCACTGCATGTATCTTGGCTTTAGAAAATGTATCTCTCTTACCTGGTGAGTTCTGCACGCTGCATTTTTCAACAAAATGGTTTCTCTTACCACAACCAGAACAAAATTTACCATAGGCTGGGCAATAATCTTTGTTTTCTCTATGGCTACGTCCACAAAATTTGCAATCTGATATAAAAGCTCTGGTGTCTCCTGTGGCTCTTCTTGGGGTGCTTTGCTTCCTAACATAATTTGCCATAAGATCATGATTATCAGCTTGGCCTGCCATTGCTTTTACTTGAGCGGTAGTTGTTTCTGTTGCCCTGCATAAATCGATGCATCTAGATAATGATCATTTTGGTTCCTGCAGCAGCTTACGTCGTACAGCATTATTATGAATTCCACAAACAATTCGGTCACGTATCAACTCATCATCAAGAGCTCCAACCGCCAAGTTACTGCAAGGGCACGCAAAGAAGCAGCATAAGTTTCAATTGATTCTGTAGGTTCTTGATTACGATTATTGAATTTATAGCGTTCGTAAATTACATTTGTTTCACCAATGCAGTAAGTATTCCATAATTCAAAAATTCTCTCAATGTTTTGACGTTCATCCTCATCCTCGTACGGAAGTGAATTGTGTATACTGAGAGATTCCGGTCCTATACAGGTGATGAAAGCAGCAACTCGAAAATTATCAGGTTTAGACTTCAAATTCGTAACGGTTTCATAGGCATCATATATTTGTTTCCACTGTTTCCAATTCTCTGATAAATTGCCTCCTAAATGTAATCTTGGGGGTAATGGCACGTTAGATATAAACGAAGATGTTGCTCCATTTCCTTCAGGAGAAGCACTGGGCCCAGACGCATTTTGATCTGGACTTGTCATCACTACTGTAAGTCGAGACGCTGTACAGCTTGAACAGAAACAAAGATCAGCAAGGCAATCTTCCACTTGCTACACATCAAAGATGGGTGTTTCACCTGACACCATGTAAAGGTTTCCAGCAAGTAAATATAAACAAACAAGTTTCATTTCATAAGTTCTCCATCTTTCCAGTCTCGTGCTCCAAAACAATAACAACAAGGGCGCATGCCCAACAGAACACCCAAACGAGGCTAATAATGTTACAGTCGGTGTTTTTCTGAAAATGTCCCTCATCCTATGTATCTTTTCTAAATATATCCATGTTCCTCCTTTTCTATTTCAAACATCCCTTGATGAAGCATCATATCGTAATGGTCTCCCAAAACAAATTTGAGTTGGCATATTTTGTTCCCCAACCACGAAAATGAATATAAGATGAACATGGCAAGACCTTTTAGGAACTGAAGGGGTTATCAACAGTTTCAAAACATAAAACAAAAGACATCCAAAAGCAGAGGACGATTTACGATTTACGAAACACTGTTGAGCCTGGGTACAGAGCTTCCTCCCTGTGTCGGTTTAGCTAAAGTACCTCCACAATTATGTAAAATAAACACGCTTGTGTACGGTGCCTCAAAGTCATAAGGGCAGACCCTTGGCCTGTGCAAAAGTTTCGTTTGTACCTCTTCTTTGATGCCCAAAATGAGCTGATTTCGCAAACGGTTGAGCGTTTTTTGAGCAAGAATTTTGTTTTTCGAGCAACAAACTCATTTTTCTTGGTAGGAATTCATTTTTCGCCCAAGGCTGTACTGCAAATATCCCTGCAAAGTAGTGAAATCATCCATCCGCAATACTGAAGTTATCCGCCCTTCCTTCCCCAGAGTATTGAAAGTATCCATCGTGTACTGAATACACTCCACAGTACTGCACAGATGTAATAATAGTAATAATAATAATAATAATTCATTTATTTACAGTTGGTGAAATATCTAGTTAATACAAACTAATAAAAACCAACTATCTAATTACAAACCCTATTTACAAATGTTGCATCGGCATTGTTCTCCCTTCCAATTTTTGATCATTGTTTTAAACTGTTTTGTATTTTGTGCGGATTTTATGTTGTCTGACAAAGTGTTCCAAAGTATACTACCTCTGAACGATAGGGAACTTTGTCCATATGACGATGTCTTAACTTTTGGCACCTGGAGTAGATTCTTTATTCTTAGGTCATATGTGATTTCTTTCGTTGCGAAAAACTCTGACAAAATAGAAGGACTAATGAAATTGGTGCATTCGTATATTTCGACCATTAGCTTTTGCAGATTGCTACAATGGATCGTTATCTCTTCCGACCTTGCCAGTAGTTCTTCAAAGGTAGATGTATAATCGCCATGGAGAACTCTCAAGGCACGCTTATGTAGCCGGTTTATTCTTTTGTTAGTTGTTTTACCACAAAACATCCATATCAGTGGACAATAGTTAAAGGCTGACTTTATGAAAGTTTTGTATAGTATGTTTGCTTTATCCTTTTATTATTTTCTTATTATTTTTTATTATTATTTTATTATATTATTTTTATTATATGTGTGGCGGCAGGATGACAGTACGAGTTTGTTTGGTAGCAAATTCTATTTCTGAAACTGGCAATTGCATAGAATTTGAATTTCAATGGTAAGTAATAAATGATTGACCAGAATCGTACGCAGAATTTTCACTCCGATACAAACCCCTTACCAGCATTGTCCTTATTTATGGGTCTATAATATGAGTGATTCTACCAAACGTCTTTTAACCCTGTCTCACCTGGGACTTCTGAAGCGGTCAACACCTGGGGGGAATTCATTCCACCCCCCTTTTTCTTCACTGTTATAGATAGTATAGTGGACTTTGATGCAAACAATCAAAATCACGTGATTAAATCAAAATATCATCAAATACATGTGTAAGCATAATTTGGCATATATTTGAGATTACTACCGGGTGCGCCAAAATAAACTATGCACGTTTGGCAGGCCACAATAAATCGTACACTGGGCCGATTTTGAAGATTTAAGATTTAATCTTTAGCAGAAAGCCTGAATTGGATTCTAGGACTTTTTTGCAAACTTTTCCGTTTTCAGTTTTTAGAGCTAGAAGCGAGTTTCTTAAAATGTTCTTTTTCGAAAACATGGAAAACGATCAAAAAACGTCGATCAAATTTTAAAAGATTCAACATGAATGAACAAAGAAAAAACGTTTTCAGGGGGATTTGGAGGTTTAGTACGAACTCTCATATAGCAGATTACAATTAATCGATTTCTAAATCGCAAATCACGACAAACAAGTTGTCTCTTTGTCTATTCATGTCGATTATTTAGAAAACTTGATCGATGTTTTTTGATCATTTTCAGTGTTTTCGAAAACTAAAATTTTAGGAAACTCACTTCTAGCTCTAAAACCTGAAAAGGAAAAAATTGCAAAAAATCCCAGTATCTAATTTAGGCTTTCTGCTAACGATTAAGTCATAAATCCTCAAAATCGGTCCGGTGCACGATTTATTGTGGCCTGCCAAACGTGCATAGTTTATTTTGGCACACCCGGTATCTGCAGCAATTAAAAAAAGTATACAGATTTTCTTGTCAACACAATAAAACATTGGGTGTCATATTTAGAATCTTGAAATTTTCATCATTCGATACAGTATGGATATAAAGTCAAAGTAGCAGAATCTTGGCATCCTGCTTTGCATATTTTAGCATTGGCGAATAAAAGTTTGGTTATGACATGAATTTGGTATTGTCTCAAAATATAAGCAGTCCTTATCATTGTGCTGATATTAGGTCAAAAGTTGATGTTTTAAAGTAATTCACTTTGCTATTAATATATAAATAAAGTCAATATAATCTGCGCTAAAGATAAAAAGCTCACGAATTAGTTTAAATTTATCTAATGATCGATTTTTTTATCTATCCTCTAAATCCATAGCCTATTTTGCAGGTATGGATTATATGCAGTAAATTATAACAGATGATTCATCACACGTGCAAGCTTGATTTACTTTTTGATCCGCGGAATGGAAACGCCTGGATTTAAGGATACAGTTACTTTCAAATCTGCTCAAAAAATTCCATTCATTTTCATCAGCAAAAGGTAGCAACATCAAATTCATGCAGGTTGTCCCAAGAAATTGTGCCCCGTTTTTGGCTGCTGTGGAGGAGCTGTAGCTCTAATCATCTCAGTTTGTACACAGTTGGATAGGCTTCAACTTTTAGGGTTGGAGTCTTTTTTAAGTCAATCTGACTGTCTAGTGGTTGCTGATTTATGGCAATGAATATACAAAATGTGTTTGCTTCAAAAACAGCAACTCTTTTGTTCCCCAGCAAGGACATATTTGGTAAGACCATAACACGAATTGGTTTTGATTGACACCACAATTCAAAGCGATTTTTGATCGCAGACAAAGGAAATTCTTTCAACCAGTAATTCAAGAAGTTAAGCTGCGAAGGAGCGTGGTATGAGTCAATAAAAATGCAAGGCGTTTGAAAAAATGCTGCTCCCTAAATGCTAAAGCAATGATATTGAAAACTGGCTTGTCTTATTTCCGATAAGTCCAATTAGGTTCAGTCACTTATGCGGCTTTAATCAGCCATTCCTCAGGGTTGATATGGGGAATTTTCTGCAGAATGCCTCTTTCGAAAGCCAGCAAAAACGAATGAAAACAACAACGAGCGTAGCCTGATAACCAGACCCAATTTCAAAAGAAATAAGTGGTCTGTTAAACACCGCCGTAAAGCTTGTTCAAGCCTCGTTTCAATATTGCTCAGAATCCAAGGTTTTGAAGGAAATTTATGCAAATAATTTGCTGATTTTTGTAAACAAACCATTTATCCATGTAGTCCTTTGACAGTTACGATTTAATTACTCTTTGTTCTGCCTTGCATAGAAAGTTAATCTCTGACCCAAGGGTATGCAATCCTGTCGAGATTAGATTTGCCGAAATTAGATTTCTATGCAAGGCGGAACAACAAGTAATCAAGTCGTATTCAAACTGCAATATTCCTTTTTCAGAAAATTTCCAAAGAACTACATGGATAACTGGTTTGTTTACAAATATCAGTAAATTATTCGCATAAATTTCCATCAAAACCTTGGATTCTGAACAATATTAAAGCGAGGCTTGAACAAGCTTTTCGGCGGTGTTTAACAGACCACTATTTCTTTTGAAATCGGGTCTGGTTATCAGGCTACAACGAGCGAAATTTCGCTTTGTTTTCCTTACTAGTAATAAGTGAATAAGTTATTCATACTAAGGCCTAGGTTAAACGTCGCTCTTCTCATGCGCCGAACCTAATACAATTAGGAGCGACTGCAGAGCGACGGTAGAGCGACACTGAATTATACGTCGCTCCTAATGTGTCGCTCCTAATATAAAGACAATTGAATTTCTGATATCCTTTGTAGCCTAGCAACAAAATCATTGGTACAGGTCCTTCAGCTTTTGTTCTCAAAGTAACAACGAACAAAAGCATATTGAAAAAACTGACGCAACTAATTTTGAGAAAGCAAAACACATCATGGCAAGCAAAATAATGTTTAAACTCTGTCATGGACATCATTTTACAGTGTTTTATCGTGTAAAACAAAGAATAATCAACAACATCTCAGTCATAAGTTATACTTAGTAGATAGCCGGGGATGTGCCACTTTTGCAATGTCAAACGTCTGCGTTCAGAGTTGAGTTTGTGTCCATCATGCGGAAATCAAGCTATACTATTATCTGAAAGTTCTGTTTTTGTTTCGCTCGATTGAAGATTAGAAACAATCCCCAATATTCTGTCTCAGTCACAACAGAATCAAGAACATCAATGCCCTTTTAGTCACTTCCGGCAAATTCCCGTTATTCGAAGATATACGCATGCTCCGCCTCGCTTTAAAACGACAAATTATGAGGAATAATTTATGCATTAAGTTCGGCGCATGAGAAGAGCGACGTCTAACTTGAAGTCGCTCCAGAGTCGCATAGTGCGACAGGACCAGTCGCTCCAAGTACATTCTGCTGCACCTAGTTAAATTTGCCGAACTTAATCAAGTTAAACGTCGCTCTTCTCATGCGCCTAATTCAACTATTAGGTTCGGCGCATGAGAAGAGCAACGTTTAACCTAGGCCTAAGGGGAATGCTTTTTCGTTCCCCCAAGGGGTAGCACGTGGTAAAGCGTGCTCAAGTCATTGCTGTAAGGAAACATATTTGGGAAACTTGCTCATGATTCCTTAAAGGGAATAGACATAGCTATATCGACAAGCTGCTAAAGATAGGCTCAAGAAACGCCCACAAACCCATTGTTTCCTTCGCCACACAATAAAACCGCAGGCGTCAAAGTTGTTGAATACAATAGATTATATTTGTAACTTGGTCCGGGCCAGCTTTTAACTATGTCGATTCCCTTTAATTTTGAGGCAGTGGTACCCAGGGTAGTGATTTTAGCACGTTTTTAAAGGTTCCTAGAGGGGAGCTTTTTAGAAAATCCCTAGTAAAATGTGATCGGAGTGACCGATTTGAGCCATAAAAAATCCTAAAAACAATTGAATATGTTAGCTATTGAATCAGATATTGAAAAATTCCATTGCCATTCGAATGTGTTGTGGTGCAGCAGTGGAACAAGGACCATGACCTCAAATAAACAAAAGAATCGACAGGAGAGAATACCCCAACATTTGGCTCGTCGTGCAAGCGAAAATAAGATCAATTCTGGAAAAATTTATATTTTTCAACGCAGTACTAATATCTTTAAGTTTTCCTCGCGGCTTTTTCTAAAAGAACGCAAAAAGCACCTTGCACAGCGGTCGAAACATATCTGCTCTTTGCTCGCTTACTGCAGGAAATTTCCTTCATATCCACGAGTACTCTGGGTTCATATCCACGAGTACCCTGGGTAATTTTCAATTTCTTTGTAATTTTGAGGCTCTAGTACCCAGGGTAATCCACGAGAAGGAATGACCAATTAAAGCTAGGTACATTTTTCAATCTAATTGAAAGTATTGGAAATGAAACAAGACAGTGTTCAGTATTATTGCTGTGATATTCAGGGAGCAGCATTTTTTCAAATACTCATCATTTCTTTTCTCACCAGGTAGTTTATCCAATCTGAAACCCCGAATGATTATTTCGTAACTATTACTGACTCACTAGGTTTTACGGAGCACAGTGAGATTATAGTTAGTACAGAAGGTGCCTCAGATTCTGCAGAAAGGGCTCTAATTAAATATTCCAACCACCCAAGCATAAGGAAAATTCGCAGCTTTGCTCAACACGACGATTTCTTTAAGGTCCAAAGGTTTCCTTAGAACAGATGCACTCTGAAATGGGGAGACTTAATCCTAAGAAGGCAACAACCTATAAAACTGTACCTGCAAAAGTACACGTTTTTTTATATAAGAAACTTGGATCAGCACTTAGTACTAAAAGTTTCTTAATTTCGCATGAAAATTTCGGTGTTTTAGTAGTAAAAGTTTCTTAATCAGTTTCTTATTTTTTTGGGCCTAAAATTGCGGTATTGTTCGAAGTTGAGCCTTCTTCTCGAGAAAGGGCTTCGATTTTGCATTGACATTGTCATCAAGAAGAAGCCATGCACATCAAGGCAAAAATTTACCAATTTTGCAGTTAAAAGGCAGGAAAAGACGAATATACCTTTGTTAGAGAGACATAGAATAAGAGAGACATACAGAAATAAAGTTTTAGAGTTTCTTAACTGTTCTTGAGCGTAGTACTAAAGTTTCTTAAATTTTTGGTCATCGTAGTACTAGTTTCTTATAAACCAGTTTCTTATAAAAAAAACGTGTATTGAAAAGCAACGCTGACATTTGCTCCGAATCGTTACAGCTTATTTTCAATGATTGCGTAGAAAATGGTTTGTTTCCGGACTTATTGAAACTAGCAAATGTCACTTCTCTTCATAAAATGGAAGAGAAAACCAAACTGTTTCTAAGGTTTTTGAAATACTGCTGGACCAACAAATTATTGATTATATGGGGCCTTATTTATCGGCACTTCTTTGCGGTTTTCGTAAGGGGTATAATGTGCAGCACGCGTTAGTTCGAATGCTTGAAAAATGGAAAGCAAGCTTAGACAATGGAGAAAATATTGGCGCAATCCTGATGGACTTATCCAAAGCGTTCGATTGTATTAAACATGACCTCCTTTTAGCAAAACTAGATGCTTACGGTTTCAGCTGTGAAGCACTGTATCTCGTCAACAGCTTCTTGGAAAATAGGCACCAAAGAGTTAAGATTAATGGGTCTTTTAGTGGCTACAAACAACTCTCCCTTGGAGTTCCACAAGGATCGGTTCTTGGTCCCCTGTTCTTTAACATATACATAAATGATTTGTTGCTCTCCATAGACGAAACTGATATCTGCAATTACGCAGATGATACAACCATATATGCATGCGGTAAGAATTTGATAATGTAATTGCAAGGTTGGAGAATGATTCAAGTACAATTATTCAATGGTTCGCTGATAACTTTATGAAATTGAATACAGATAAATGTCATTTACTCATACTTGGTAGAAATTCTAACCAGCAGGTCACAGTTAATGTAGGAGATTCTGTCGTAGCAAATACGGAAGAGGAAAAGCTACTTGGCGTTGTGATCGAAAAAAAACTCAATTTTGAGACGCATATCAATAAGTTGTGTAAGAAGGCTGGTAGCAAGCTCTTCGCCCTCGCTCGCATATCTGGTTACATGGACTCTAACAAACTAAGAATCTTAATGAGAGCCTTTGTGATTAGCCAGTTTCAATACTGTCCATTAGTATGGATGTTTCACAGTAGGCACATGAATAATAAGATTAATAGAATACACGAAAGAGCCTCGAGAATCGCATACAAGGATTATGAATCTAGCTTCAACACCCTGCTAGGAAAAGATGACTCGGTTAATATTCATGCAAGGTGCCTGCAAACGCTTATGATCGAAATGTTTAAAACTAAGGAGAACATCAACCCCCCTTTTATGAGGGAAATTTTCTGCGAGCGTCGTGCGAGCGTGTTAATTATAATCTGAGAAACGATAATGAATTTGTGCTACCAAGGGTAAGAATTACAAGTTAGGGATCCGAGACTATCAAATATAGATATGAAATGAAATATGATAATGAAGAGGTAAGATATGAAAATAAGAAGAAAGCAGGTTTAGCAATGACAAGAGCACATGTTAATGTCATGGTTGATTGAATTTAAAATGTGACACGATAATTCTGAAATTCTTATCTGGTTACATGGACATATCTGGTTACATGGACTCTAACAAACTAAGGATCTTAACGAGAGCCTTTGTAATTAGCCAGTTTCAATACTGTCCATTAGTATGGATGTTTCACAGTAGGCACATGAATAATAAGATTAATAGAATACACGAAAGAGCCTCGAGAATCGCATACAAGGATTGTGAATCTAGCTTCAACACCCTGCTAGGAAAAGATGACTCGGTTAATATTCATGCAAGGAGCCTGCAAACGCTTATGATCGAAATTTTTAAAACTAAGGAGAACATCAACCCCCCTTTTATGAGCGAAATTTTCTGCGAGCGTCGTGCGAGCGTGTTAATTATAATCTGAGAAACGATAATGAATTTGTGCTACCAAGGGTAAGAATTACAAGTTAGGGATCCGAGACTATCAAATATAGATATGAAATGAAATATGATAATGAAAAGATAAGATATGAAAATAAGAAGAAAGCAGGTTTAGCAATGACAAGAGCACATGTTATTGTCATGGTTGATTGAATTTAAAATGTGCCACGATAATCCTGAAATTCTTCTGTTAGTGGAAACTGTGTTAAAGGATTATAACTTTCTCATGGAGGTCAGCATTTTAGCGGTGCAACTAATAGACAAAGGTAGACGTTTTCAATGTATTTCTGAAGAGAAAAATCAATTTTCATCTCCACGATGATAAAGCAGCTTCTAAAAGATGAAGCAGGTAGCTGACGGGCAAGTGCCAGAAAGGACATACACTTTCTTTGCAAAAAAAACGTAGGTCTTGGGTTGGTCCAAAGCTGTTTGCATTGGAGGACATTTTTCCAAACGAAAGTTTCTTATCTGGTCTCTCAAAATTTCTCAAGCTCTGATTTTGTAAATTTTACAATTTCATATCGAGAACTCAAATTTTGACTTTTGGAACTCAGTATTTTACAGCAAAACATCAAAAAGTTTGGACAGTTTTGTACGGGAAGAAAAAGTTTCTATTCTCAAACCGGTAACAGAATGATTTTACAACTGTTGTAGCCCATATACCTTTTAGCTGTTCTATACAAAGGCTGGATCGAGCGAAATTTCTAAACAACATTTTTGTACGAAAGTTTCTATTAAGTGGCGTAAGAGCTTCTATCACTAGTGTGCACATTCAAAAATTCTATAAAATGTATTAACATATATGTATAAGGGACAGTACGAAGTGTATTTTATAACATGGCCGGTGCAAAACGTAAAAGGGCAACTATTTTTTTTCTAGCTTGCACAGAACTGGGTCAACACTTGTTACAAAGCAAATAAGAACGGCGTAGTAACTTTTTATCAACTTCAAAGTCGATTTTTTCGTTGACAGAGACTCGTAAGGGCAAGAATTGATTATGCTATGGTCTTTGGCTAATTCATCTGTGGTACCATTAATGCAACGTATGTTGCTCATGAATACGGGACAGATACATTTTTTAAGGAAAGGGTGACGGGGCAGTTGGCTTTTTGCAATAATTTCATACAGGGTGAGCAGACGTTTTTGCAAGAATTTTTTATCTCCACTGGCAATGTAATATAATAAATTTTGCACTGTCCCCAAGGTCTTACGAGAAAAAATAACCCCGTGTCATGCAATGCCTTATGATTCGACATCATTATTATCGTTGTAACAAAGCATAGGTTCCAAATCTTTAAAAAGGCTGGTGTAAAATTGAGTGACCTATTTCTTTGAACTGAATGACTTCAAAGAAACTTTACCTAATTCTCTATAATTCTACCGTTGGAATTTTCTGAAATCTACAATATTTTCAGAATTAGAGCATTTTTCTTCTTTTGCAAGAATTCAAGAAAAATTTTCAAAAAAATTAAAATCATCGTAATTTCTAAACTGTTTGACGCAACATGAAATAATTTCGAAGAAAACCATAATTTATGAATGCCTACAATATGGTATCAAGCAAAAGTCTGTCACTCATCTGGTTTATGATTTAGAAATTTGATGACGTCACATCCTCAAATGAGTTGAAATGTAAGATACGCTGTAATTTCCAAAAACATTCCAAATTTCTGAAAAGTCCAACGGTAGAATTATAGATAAGTATCTAAAGTTTCTTTCAAGCCATTTAATCAGGAGAAATAGGTCATTGAATTTTACACCCATCTTTTTACGCCGAGATAAAGATTTGGAACTTATGCTTTGTGACAATTATTATTTCCAGTGAACATCAATGCAAGGAGATTGATATCGTGACTCCAAATGATACTTATGAGAGATGATATTCAATTCAAGTTCACAAACTTTAGCCAGGGCCTCAAACTCGTAACATAAATGACAAATACAAGGACTGCTCGTTGAAAAATAATCATGATAAACTTAAGAGCACGCCTTGTGATTTCACTGAGAATTAAAAGAGCTACCAACGAATTAAGAAAAACGCAGTTTTGTTGTATGTATGAAATTGTGGGCGAATCATCTTCGATAATTCTCAACTGCTTGCACAATTAGTAGCAGATGAAATATCACTTTTTGGTGCCAGAATCTCTTACGTGCGTCTTTCGCAGATTGAAGAGCTTATCTTTAATGTCTACCTCATTAAGCATATTTAGGATCCGTAAGTGCTTTACAGTCTGTGATTCTTTCAAGCTAGTTCTTATTGCATACCAATATTATATCGTATCACGAAAATATTCGAGCAGGTGTTACAACCTTTAAATCGACCCCCCTGGACTGTATTTAAAGCATATGCCGTATAACTTTTAAAGAATCAAATGGACAACACAGTCAGCATATGTCTACGATAGAAGAAGCAAGAAAAGCCAAGCTGATATTTTGATATTGGATAGAGGGATACAGATCTTCAAAAGATAGATTGTAAGTACACTCTTTTTTTTATAAGAATACTATAAGTTTTTTTCACCCTCAATATTCTTAAGAAATTTTTCATTTTGAGCCTTAACATATTCTTTAAGTATTCTTATTTTTTCAAATCTGATATGGTTTCATGGGGAACATAGTTCAAAGAAGTGTCATATCATTATGAAGAAATGGTCGAACGAAAGACAAATTTAAGCAGTTGTAACAATAAGAATGTTATGAACATCGCAAAACAGGCAACTGCTGGAAAATGAGACACAAATATACGAGCTGAGGCTGAGCAATATTCTTATAATATTCTTAAAATTTGGATGATTCTGAGCCTGAATATTCTTATAAACAATATTCTTATAAAAAAAAGAGTGTACACAAGTATCTGTTTGACAAGGATATCTTAACAAGAAACTCCACTATCAGATCATCTACAATTAAGAAAGTCGAGCAAGGAAAGAACAACTTCTCTTTCTTTCCTAGGAATATTAAGCATATGCTAATTCTTCTTGTTTTTTGTACTTTATTACTCGCTATGTATTACTTGAATAATGTCAAGACAGAGGCATAAACGTTGTGCATTTCAACATAAACGTTGCTGAGAGAAGTTTCAAAAAGGCACATGAAATTCTTCACTGATAAAGATATCGAGAATTTAACGTCCCTTCTGAAAAATGTCAAGAACTTTCAACTTGCACTCAAAATCAAATAATTTTACGAATACGAAGGTTTTAGCACTGCTTTCACCTCTTAGATTCCCATAAAGATAATACGTTTTTCTGTATCCAATTTTTAAGGCGAGTCGGAAGAAGTTTCAATTTTGAAAGCCAGTAAATGATACCGTATTAGCCAGAAAAGTTGCCACATTTCAAAATTGACAGCACCAAGAGTACAAGATTGAACAATTTGTTTTTCTTGCTTTCTGTGAGCAGAGGAAGTATAGGTAAATCTCACTGTACAAAAATGTCATGATTGTGAACTGATTCAACCAATAGAACATTACAAGAAGTACAATTTTTCATGAGTGAGACATATCGTCTGCACATTTATTGCCACAGGACTGAAAATCTTCGGTATTTGTTAAAAGATATATTTTCATGTATTATCCTGAGAGAGGTGAATGCACTTGTGTGACATTAATAACGATTCCATCCAGTGTTTTAGGCCCATTTTCAGGCATTTGGCAGCCAGCAAATTTTCGTAAAGTCAAATTTACCTATATTCTCAGCGCTGCGCCCATAAAACGCGATACAACCACGAAAACTTTGGGCTTTTAACTAGAATTTGAATAATTCAAATCCGCCTAGTACTCTAGCTGCTATGAATTTTCAAAGGCAGATACTTTTTTGATTCGTCCAGTAGTTCTGCTACCAATCTTTCAACTTTCTTTTTTGCTGCAATTAAAATTCAATACAAAAATTGCTGCTTTCAGAAATAAAATTGGAGTTCCAATGGCAAGTAAATCGTGGACTACAATCGAACATGGAGTTCTCCTTCCCATACAAATCCCTTGCCAGCATTTTCCTAGTTTCCGGGTCTAAAAGATGAGTGATTTCACAAAGCAAAATATTCACATCTAAGGTAGCCTTTGAATGATAGATAAAAATTTCAGTTTTGAATATTAGCAGCGCACTTTTCATTTCATAGCCCGCCAAACGTGTAACTTATTTTCAACTCACCCATACAGTTCAGCAAACGCCGTAAAAACAATTAGATCTTCTGATAACTACCTTAACCCAAATTACGCATTCGAGTATGCAGACATGGAAATATGATACCGGGTGTGCCAAAATAAACTATGCACTTTTGGCAGGCCATTATAAATCGTTGAAGATTCATGACTTAATCTTTAGCTGAAAACCTGAATTAGATACGGGGATTTTTTGCAATTTTTTTCGTTTTCAGTTTTTAGAGCTGGAAGCGAGTTTCTTGAAATTTTAGTTTTCGAAAACACTGAAAACGATGAAAAAACATCGATATCAAGTTTTGTAAAGAATCGACATGAATGGACAGAGAGAGAATTTGTTCGTGGTGCTTTGGGATTCAGAAATTGAATAATTGTAATCTGATGTACGAGAGATCGTACTAAATCCCCAAATCACCCTGAAAAACGTTTTCTCTTTGTTCATTCATGTTGGGTCTTTTAAAATTTGATCGACGTTTTTTGATCGTTTTCAGTGTTTTCGAAAACGAAAATTTTTAGAAACTCGCTTCTAGCTCTAAAAATTGGAAACGGAAAAATTTGCAAAAAGTTCTAGAATCTCATTCAGGCTTTTTGCTAAAGATTAAGTCATAAATCTTCAAAATCCGTCCGGTGGACGATTTATTGTGGCTTGCCAAACGTGCATAGTTTATTTTGGCGCTCCCGGTAGGAAACTTCAAATGACGGGAACAATCAATTGAATGAAAAATTGCAAGCTGCAGGCAATCTTCAAATAGTTCAATTAAGATGAAAGAGCCTTTTTGACTTACCAGCTTCAGGTTAACTTTGCATCTGCTCTCTTCCTTTGAGTTGAAAAATAGGTATCGGAAATTAAAATAAAGGATTTTGGTATCAATAGAAATCCAATGAATAATTCCATTTTGAAGAAAAAAATATGAGAAAAAGACGACGCACGCGGGCAGAAGTAGAATGTCAAGGAATCCAATTCGCCCAGTTGTGATGACATCACAAAAACAATTTCAAAGCTAAGACAAAACCCTGCTTTGTGGCAATTAATGTTGGGAATATCAAATGACTTTGGCAGGAAATGTGCAAACAGCTGCATGAATGCATGGAATCACTTGTATATTTTCAGTGAGCAGAGAAAGGATAGGTAGTAATGGTAAATTAGAGCATGGTAGGCTATGCAGGTGTAAGAGTGGTAGCGTTGATTGCTGCCTAATAGTAGGTTAGACTATTCAATAATCATATGCAATGTCATGGAAGGAGCATGCCATGGTTGTGGCTAGATAAAATCTGCAAATCAAGATTTTTATGAAACCAACACTTTGAGGATCTTTGTTCAACCCTTTTTAAGGCATTTAAACATTAATCTGGGGTTAGCAAGCGCATTTAATGGGAAAATGAGCACGATTTGTTTGGGGCGAAATGGGTCTTAGTCGAAATTTTTCGAAAATTTCACCACAGCTTCGAAAATGAAGTGTCTCGTAATTCTGCGAATTCCAGAGATAAATAGCAAATTAAAGTTGAATTAGGTAAAGAATGTGGTTTCCCGTCGAATTTGGACATTCTGGGGCCCTTTGCCCGGCGCAAATGAGAGTTACCGCGCAAAATGCGGTGGGCCAAAATTTAGCCCCACCTTCAAGGTACCCATGCAGAGCCCCTAAGAGTAGTATCCAACCCCAAATTGCGTTATAAGATTTGCAGATGCGTTGGCTCTTGTACATATTTTTTCGTTCTGAAATTGGTTAAGCAACGATGGAGCACCGACTCCAAACGTAGCCTCGGGTCGAAAAATCGAAAATTTTTTTCAACCCCCTTTTATGACGTCATAATGACATCCAAATTTCTTGAAACCCTGAAATGCGGATGCACCTTACCCTTTCCCTTACCCTTAGTGAGCCCTCTCCTTCCCCATGATTGCTACTGATATTTGACAAAAACGATCCGATGGAGGCCCTTTTTGAATGGGGAATCAATAGGAATGGCCCCCAAAATGACCAAATATGGCTAATTTATCTCACATGCGCAGATGGATAGGGTTTAAACCCCCATCAACTGGGGCAGATTATGGCTTTTACGGTATACCAGCAATCCGTTTTACAACAGCAACCCAAAGTTGATCGATTTTCCGCAAAGCAATAAGTCTTTCGAATGATTAATGAGCCCTTTGTTATCGAATAGCCAATCAAATTGTGAATTTGACCTGACGTAGGAAGCTGGCCTTAGGAACCAGGTTGGGTTGAAACTAATCTGTGTTCAAAATGAGTCGATGAAAACGCTATTTTACTGTGAATTCGTTTTTATTCGATTTCTCAGGAATCCTCCCTTCCAGAAACTTTTAAGCTGCTCTGGAACCAATTGATCTGTCGAAATTCTGTTAAAAATATGGTGTTACTCATTGTCTTCGCAATCGAAAGATGTATTAAACAAAATTGTTTGTTTTCACGGATTTGGAGAAGGGCCATTTCAAAATGATTTATTTGTTTCAGAAGAACTCGATTTTCCACTTTGGTGATGTAAAGATTTTAATCAAACTTTCTTACCACTCATACTGGAGGAGAATCGCCTTATATGGTCAATAAAAATGGTCGGCTAACGTTTTTCATCATATCTGACCGCGCTGCAAAAACTTCTTTTCAAAAGGAGCTGAGGCCTGGGTTTTGCAGGAAAGCGCGTGAAAATTATTTGTTGATGCCATTTCTGAAATTCTGTCGTTTTTACTACCGATCCTTTTTGTGAAGGATGTTTTGAAAGCACTTACCTGAAATTGATAAAAGTGAGAGTATTCGATGTCCTTGCTGTTTTTCAAGCTTTACAGACAATTCTAATTGCAATGAGTGTAGAAGCCGGGCGGTTTATCTCGGTAGTGATCAGACTGGCCTACATGCGCCCCTATTGGTCGGCCTGTGGATGCAGTCAATTTCATCATTCTATCTACCAATATTTTGAAATGCAATCATACTTCTTGCAAACCCCTCCTCCACTTGCAAGATTTTCAACAATATCCCGTGGGGCTCCTTATTTCATTTCATGCAGTTTTTATTTATTTCAACAGGGTTTAATACATTCAGATTCAAATACACTGATTTTCAATGTGCCCTGCTTGAAAACACAACTAGTCTAACTTAATTACCAATTAACTTGAAGATCCTATATAAAAGAAAGGAAAACATCTGATAAGAAAGGCATGTTCTATCTACCGGACCCTCTGGACCATTGGACCATTGGACCATTGGACCATTGGACCATTGGACCATTGGACCATTGGACCATTGGACCATGCAGCAGACCCTGGCCGCAATTTTGCATCGCACTGTTTCTCTTGCTGTAAATTCTTTCTATTATTTTCTCAGGGACGCCTTTAACCCTTGTTTTTATTATCAATTGCGCTTTTCCTGAGAAAATGAATAAATTTCGCCATTCTAATTGTTGTCTGCTGGATTCAACATTCTCAGTGTTGCGTATGATCAAACTGGTCAGAAATCTTTTGCTTTCAGAGGGGCTCTGCGGCATGTAGAATTGCACTGAAAGCACAAGCACATTGAAAATGCATTTGTCTGACTTTGCAACCATGGTCTATTGTTGTAAACCTTACCCCATGGGAGCCCATCCAAATACTTAGCTAACTTTTGGACCTGCATTTTTGGGAAAAATACGAATTTCAGCGTCCCTGAAATGGTGACGAGGGGCATTTTCCTCTTTCAAAAAGCAAACCAGACGAGACCTTTCAGAATGAAAGGATTTTTTACGAATTTTTGGTGGATTTCCTTCAAAAGAAAAGGATTTTGGTCAAAGATGTACAAGATGTTTTGGTAATGAAATGCCCCTCACATTGTGAATTGCTTGGTCTTACCCTCAAATCATTGTACGGTATTATTGTAAATCACTGTACTCAAATGTTTTTGAGATCCTTTGCCTGTGTTACAGCGCCTTCTCTCGGTGGTGATAGCACAGGCAGCACAGTAAGAGTGTGCAGAATACGCGAATGACTTCACATCCACGTATTACTTCAGCAAAACAACAATTTGCATCCATTCTTTGTCTGGTAAAAGGTCTTAGACTTGTTCTTGCATCAGAGTCAATTCTTGCATGCATTTGATTTCAACTTCAGCTTTGTATGACCAAATTCAAGCCAACTTTCTATTCTGGGGTATTGCTGCTTATTGTGTTGTAAACATTGACATTCTAAGGTTGTAAATCTCTCCTTGTTTCCTCGTTTCTTTTCGAACAAAAGGGTTGTCTGCATGACTGAGACCATAGGAAGTTTCATTCAGCATAATTTCATTTTTACTCATATGCAAAAGAGACAGCAATATAACTTTATTTCTATGAATATAACAGCGAGAATATCTTGGCGGCCAGCGGGTCGGGGTCTGCGGCATGGTCCAATGGTCCAATGGTCCAATGGTCCAATGGTCCAGAGGGTCCGGTAGATAGAACATGCCGATAAGAAAGGGACTCAGAAGTCAAACGTATGTGCTGAACGCTAATTTTAGAATATCTATTTGATCTTTCAAAAACGCTTTTAGTCTCGTTTTGAAAGTAGCTAGCGCAGGAGCACTTTGATCTCATAGCTCAACTGGTTGCAAACAGTAACTCCTCCATACGAAAAGCTCCGTTGCCCATTTGAGGTCTTGCACAGTGGAATCCTAAGGTTAGTACCGGTATTACTTTAGGTCCGATTAAATGAATCGGACGATTTGTGAAACATTGACTGCATGTAGGGAGGTGCATGCCCATTCAAAGATTTATGTACTATAGAAGCTGTCTCGAAATCAATCATTTCTTTGACTGTTAACCACACAAGCTGTGATATTAATGGCAACGATATGCTTTATCGAAGGGACCATTTATAACAACACGAGCTGCCCGATTTTCCAGCTTTTGCAATTTCCTTAGAGTGGTATCTCCAGCACATCCCCAGACTGAGCAGCAATATCTAAAATGCGGGTCAACTTTACTGAAATACATCCTTTGGATGGTTACCAACCGAAGATATTTCTTAGAATACTTGAGCATTCCCTATTCCTCGTGCAATCTTACGAATAGCAACATTGACTTGCTCTTTCCAATTTAGTAATGGATCAATTTGTACCCCCAAGATATTTGATATTACAAATAGATTCAATCTTTTCGTCATTTGGAAGACGGGGAAATTGGCTGAATCATTGCAGTCTAGTTTTCTGAGGCTAGGTGCAGTACCAAGGATCATCCTTTGTGTCTTTGCGACATAAAGGGACGGTTTATTTCCCTGTAGCCATAAAACAAAGATTCTGAAGATCTGAGTTGATAGCATCGCTCATGTCAGAGATAGATTTCGACAGGAACGCCGGAGAGGGGGGGGCGCGGGGGGGCAAGCGCCCCTCCTGCCCTTTCCTAACGGGGGCAAGGGGGGCAAAAGTGCCCTTTCAATGAAAAACAATAATTTACTTTGAAACTTGATAGAAAAGCCGCCATAGCTTCATTCCCTTATCAGAAACACACCAGTAACGAAAAATGACTGGCAATTGCAACTTCAAAATAAGCAATATGCGATTTTATGCGATTCGGAATGAGGACATGTGGAGAAATAGAAGAAAAATTTTTGTGAAAGAACATTATTAATGTTCGTTAAAACGTTTTTGATAGCATTTTAAGCCAATCTAAAGGGCGTGGTCACAAAAATTTTCCCGGGGGAGTACCCCCGGACCCCCTAATTTTTAGGCTCGCTTCGCTCGCCTTCGGTCTCGATTGCCCTTACGTTCCTAGTCGCCCCCCTTGCCCTACCATCGCTCCGGCGTCCCTGGATTTCGAGCAATAGGAAGTGCTTGCTTGTGTCATCTGCATACATCGAGAATTTAGTTTTTTGTAAGGAAAACGGCAAATCATTGATATAGATCAAAATTGGGAATGGGCCGAGGCAGGAGCCCTGAGGCACCCCACATTTGATGTCCAGTTTACCTTACAACATAGTGCTTCCTGTTACTTAGGTATGTATGATATGAACCAGTCAAGTTCCACGCCTTCAACTCCATAGAAACTTGCATTTTCCAACAATCTGTAGGGCATTGACTCGGAATTTTTCTTCTGGTCGTGAAGGTCCTAGACATCTCAACAACATAGCTTGTGGAAGATCTAAGTCAAGATCCTTTTTCACAAACCAAATGAGGAGAAAGTAGTTGCGTATAGGATGGGTAGTAGGGTACGATTCTTTCGGAGAAATTATGTGAAGTGACTGGGAGAGTCGTTCTAAGCCAATGTATAGGTTGGATTTTTGAAAAAATCTCCGAGACAAACTATCACAGAATTGTCAAGTTTCAATTTTCTGGCCAGGCAAATTGGATTGTGAGAGCCGTTCTGGGACAAATTATAGTGTGTTTGCGCAAAAAATTTCCTCTGGTGGTGATTCATAAAAATACTATTACCTAATTATGAAAGTTTTCAAATGGGCACTGGTAAAGATGTGATGCATTCTAAACCAAAGAATATCATATTTTTACAAAAATAGTTTCCTGGGGATGCTAATTTAAACAACTATTACCAAATTGTCATCAATTCTATTTCACCACCAGGTAACATTTCATCGGTAGGAGTGTTCTATCTAAGCCAAAGTAAAGGACGAGTCCCCGAAAATTTTCCTGGGGGCTTTGCCCCCAGCCCCCTCATACTGGACTTTGAAGCTTCTGCTGATCCCGATGCCCTCTTTTCACAAACCATATACTTCAGATTTCTACTTGACACGTAATAGATCGGTTGCGGGAAATTTTTGTAAATCCGAAGGCGTCGCTGGTGGGACGTCATTTTCTAATTGTGGTACCCTACTTGTGTTATTTCGACAGATTCATTTATCTTTATGTCAACCTATAAAAAGGGCGTTGGTTGCATTTACAGCCAAAGTAGAGGGCGTTGTCGAAGAAGATTTTTCTGGCGCTCCGCCCCAGACCCCATTCTATTTGGCCCCCCCCAATAAAAAATCCTGGCGGCGCCACTGCATAGAAACGCAGCTTAACTGTAAAAATATCGTGGTCAACAGTGTCAAAGGCTTTCTCTAAGTCGATGAAAGCGACCCCGGAAAAGAGCCCTTTGTCAAAGTGTAGGAAATAGTCATTGGTACACTTTAGTAGCATGTGGATACGGAGTGGAAGAGCCTGAAACCAGATTGGTCTGGGTAGAAAATTCATTCTCAGCAAAATAATTAGATACCTGGTCAAAGACTATCCTTCAAATAATCGTCAAACTACAGGAAGCATAGAAATAGGTCTATAGTTAGATCCATTCCTAGTGGAGCCATCTTTGTAAACAGGTGAGACTCTCGCAATCTTCCAATTTTCTTTGAATCGACCTTGGATAGAGGACAACGAGACCTTTCGATTGATAGATAATTTTTTGGATTTTGACGAGACTAGCAAACTTTTGAATGACGTCATCAATCATATGACATCATAATTCAACTTCTTTTAGAATCATTTCAGTTGAAATTTTTTGGTCATCTTAGCTAAATTTGCCATGTAACTTCCGAATTTGATGTCGATAAACGGTTATTTTACCAAGAAATATCGTTTTAGTATAATTGGACATTTTCGCATATCACTCTTCCTCTGAGAGAATCACATTGTTTGACACGCTATTTCTGGACAAAACACCTGTTCATTGACATCAGATTCGGAATCTACATGGCCAGACTAGCAATGATGAAATTAAAAAAACTCAATTTCAATAAATTTCATTATGAAAAATTCAATTATGACGTCATAGGAATGATGGATTGATGACGTCATACAAAATTTTGCTACTTTCTTCAAAATTTACAGAGATTTTGATCTGAAGGTCTGTTGATCATTCTTCCAAAAATCAGTCTGTATCTAGATAAAGAAATCTCCTGTTGAATTGAGCTAATTAAATCAATTTCTTCTTTCAAAAATACGAAATTTGATGCACCACCTTGAATTTGTTTACATATTTCTTATCCTTGTTGGGGATACGAACAGGCTAGTTGTGAGCTTCAAGGAATCAACGGATATGTCTAGAAAATGTTTGGTATGTTTGAACAGAGGGAGTCCTATTTGGAAAAAGAGATCGGTAGGGAAATACCTTGTACATCAGACTGAGCAGAGAATGACATATTTAAAAAAATGTATAAATCGCAATCGTGTGACCGCAAACACCGCAAAACAACGCGGAAAGAAAGTACGCCAATTTTTGATTAAACATTGATTATATACCGTATATGTGATAAACAAGTAAATGAAGTAAAATGTAAGCACTTTGATGCGAATTGAAATGAAATAATTTTGATCTTATTTCAATTCGCATCAAAGTGCTTACATTTTACTTTATTTACTTATTTATTATTGTACAATTGCACTACACCAAACAAGAAGATTTTTTTGGATCATTATACCGTATATGCGCTGATATTAATTTGTTGGAACCGAATATAATGTGTTTAGAGAAAGCTTTGTCCAGCTTGAGCAGAAAAGGACATATTTAGAGAAATGCATGATTCGTTCAAACAGCAAAGGATGTGTTTGGAGAATTGTTTCATAGGTTTCAAAGGGGTCTGGAACACAGGCTAAAGTTTGGACAGAGCAGGAAATGTTTAATGGAGCAGAACATGTTCGGGTAAATGTTTACCAAGCGTGACAGAGCAGAAAAGAACATGCTTAGAGAAATTGTTGATTCAATTAAACAGAAAAGGTTTTTTTAGAGAAATGCTTGATTTATTCAAACAGAACAAGATGCGTTTGCAGAATGGTTTTATAGGTATGGAATGTTTAACAGAGCAGAACATGTTCAGGGAAATGTTTACCAAGCGTGAATGAGCAGAAAAGAACGAGCTTTGGGAAATTATTGCAGTACATATACAGGGTGTCCCAGGAAAATTGTTCAATGTTTGATTAGATATTAAAAAGTAACGATAAAAATACAGACTCCTGGTTCAATAACCCTGTTCTTAAGATTTTCAATTTATTTTTGATGCCAGAATATTGCGAATCTGCGAAATATTCACGGAGTTACAAGCTTTTGAAGTTCTAGTTTGTTCTGAAGCTGAAACCAGACGCCCCTAACTGACTTGTTTTTCAAAAATACATCCCAAAATCGAGGTAAACGAAGACTGTCCAATGTTTTACCTCTCCTTGATATCAGATCAAACCAAATAGAACTTCAACAGTAAATTTTTTCCTGTAATCGTTGCCAAAATTTACTTACGAATGCAAGTATCCAAAAACATTGAATGAAAACTTAATCAATGAGAGACAGGGCCATTCCAAATTAAGCTCAACAGGATTCCTCAAAGCACCCATAACCTCGATTGAATGCTGAAGAAAGGTAGTTTATCGAAAGTGTTTTTACATTCCTTTGATTTGAATAAACAAAATTCTACTTTCACAAAATATGCAATTTAGGGGCGTCTGGTTTCAGCTTTTGCACAAACTTGAACTTCAAAAGCTCCTAGCTCCATGAATATCTAGCCAATTTGCTAGCTTCTGGTGTCTAAAATTAATTCAAAGTCTCAGCAATATGGTTATCTTAACATGGAGCCCGTTCATTACTTCGTTATCTTTTTATATTCAATCAAACGTCGAACAATTTTTTTGGGACACCCTGTAGAAAAGGATCCTCGCTTGGAATGCCACTGCTCCATGAATATCAATCCAATAATATTGAAAAATGTCTTGTTTTATTGCCAATATGTTCAATTAGATTCAGTAATTTACCCGGCCTTAATCGGCCATTCCTTCCCATGGATATGGGTGACTTTCTGCAGAAAGCCCCTTCAAAAAACCTGCAAAAACGAATGAAAACAATGAGCACATTTTCCTTCCTAAAATTGATGACACTCATATAAATTCATGTATTTTTTCCTCTTGGGAGAATGGAATACCCCTGAATAGGTCATCGATACCAGGGGAGGACTTGTTCATCCTCCCAAGAGGATAGCACGTGCTAAAGCGTCCATTAGTCATTGCTGTAAGGCCATTGTAAGGCAGAAATGTTAGGGAAATCTGTTCACGATTTTGGGCACGTTTTGAAGGTTTTTTGAAGAGGCTTTCTGGGGAAAATCCCCCATAATTTCAGAATGGAGTGGCCGATTTCAGTCAGATAAATTTTATAGTAGATTTGAACATTTCTGCCATTAAACTATATATTTGCCGATATTATTGTCTTGATATCCAGGGAGCCGTGACCTTTCAAACGGGGATTCTTTTTTCTGACTCACCCGGTAGAATGTTGCGTTTTTGGAGCAGACTTTTCAACTCTTATCTTGTGGCTCAATTTATCTCATCTTTATACTTTCAATGCAGGTAACCTAGAACAAGGAATCTGCGTAATATGTGATGGTCAACAAATGTGGGTTAATCTTCTGGACAAAAAGGCTAGCTAACGTCCTGATAAATGTATTTCTCATTCTCAACGGCAGGATGCATGGTAGTGGGATTGAATTCACACACAGACACCTTGCAGTTCAATCCACCTTTTCAAGATAAGAAGCGTGAAAGCGGAAGTATTTTGCTGTTTGAGATTTTGCATTTTAGAGGCTAAAATCTTGTTCTGCGCACAATGTTTAGCAAGGATGCAAATGTTCACATTCATACATGCCTTCTTTTCGAAATTATTGTAAGTTTAAGAATTTTAAAGTCATAAAGGCTTTGACCCTGAAATCGAAACTTTAGACAAATTTTGTCCAAACTTCGATTTCACGGTGAAAGCCCTTATGAATTCAAATTCTTTATATCGCCATAATTTCGAAATAAAGACAGATATGAATTTGAAAATGTGTCTCAACACTAGACTTTGTACGCAGAATAAGAATTTAGCCTAAAAACTTTGTACGCAGAATAAGAGTTTAGCCTAAAAAATGCACAATCTCAAACAACAAAATACTTCCGCTTTCGCGCCTCTTATCTTGAAAAGGTGGATTCATTAAATATTCCCTTTCACAATTAAGGTTGCAAATTTTAGAAGCAAGATCAGTCGCCTATCAAATGAAATAAGTAAATTTGATTAAAAAATAGAAAAACATTCGAAGATCAAACAGAAAAATCTAGACAGATGTAATATATGCTTTTTGGGAAATACTAAAAAGTCTCATCTTATCGTAGATCATTAGAGAAGTTGGAGAATAGAAGCCAAGAGAGATCAGCCAGAGAAAAATGCATTCAGTGTCAAAATTAGGAATAACAATTCTGCTTCATTTACTTGTCCAGTTGAAGTGTCTTCAGATCGAAGATGAAATAACAGGCTTGAGTTTTACTTGTAACAATAAATGTTTCATCAAAATGGGATACTGTTTGCATCAATTGCGAAATCATAAAGCTTGTGAAGATTATCGGCAATCTTGTGCTGCTAGCTGCAGAAAAGAACAACCGAGAAGTATATTCAACAGGTAACAATTTTCTATTTGAACTAAAGCCTGTCTGAAATTTGATGTCACGCGAAAATCTTCTCGAATGAAAGCAATTGAGGCATATGATTGAGGTGCTTGCATGAGTATTTTTGCGTTGTCGCAAACCTCAGGTGACACCTTATGCAAGCCGGACTTAGTTAAATGCTTCTTATTTTCTAATTCATTGCATTCAACCGAAAATAACTTTATTTATTAACTAAACTACAATACACAGATAGTAGTGAGGTCAGTCTAGCAAGATTGTATATAGGTGTGCCAAAGTAGAGCAAACACGGAAAGCACATTATTCCTATCACTCGTACATTCATTTGATACATGTAACCTGAAACTAACCTGAATCTCTGCAAACAGGGAGGGGATGGGCGGGAGGGATCCTATCTTACATAAAAGTACTTGCTATCGACCTGTGATTCTCCACGCCTTGAAGAGCTTTTTATATTTGCCTACTAAGCACGCCTCACGGAGAGCGTGCAACAGTATTCCCTTAAGAGCTTAACAATGCTGCTACAAAATAGTTTCCTATTGTACTGTTAATAAATTCCTTTATTTTCTAATTCATTGCATTCAACCGAAAATAACTTTATTTATTAACTAAACTACAATACACAGATAGTAGTGAGGTCAGTCTAGCAAGATTGTAATTTGTCAAGAGGGGGCACTCCCGGGGGGCACTTTTTCTGAGCCTATAATCAAACGCAAAACCTAAATTAATGACTAACACAACTTTGTTAGCAAAATCATGAAAAGATGGAATTTCTAACTATTTGTTAATTTCTAACACAACATATCTCAACTGATGATTGTATATACTAAAGACCAAGTCCAAGTGACACTGAAAGTAGATCATCTAAACTGTCCTTCACATAGCCATCCTTTGCGCGTTCGGACTTCCATCGTCCATGCCTTTTTTGAAGAGTCTATCTGTAATACCATTATTCGCCGCTGCTGAAGCGCCTCCAGAGCGCAAACTATGTAATCCGAATTGTTTTGGGTTCAGTCCTATATCTCCAAGTAACTTCATGACGGCCTCTCTGGCTGTTGTATAGGATACGGGGTGATTATTTTTCCTAAGTATGTAACACTTGTGGGTCTTCAGATAAGATACTGAACGAAACAAGTAGTCTTCAGATTCATCGCCAATTCCTACCATAACAAAATATCGCTGCAATGTTTCAACCGGGCAAAGAGAAGTATTTGTCTTTGCAATGAATGAATAATTGCCATCTCGGTAAATGTCAGTCTTGCTCTTTTCAATGAAAATGGTCATATGTGTACTGTTAAATGTAATATCACAGCGGCGTAGATTCGCCACTTCGCTAAATCTGAAGAAACCAGCTAAACTCAGTAAAACAATAACAAAGTTACGCAACTGTAGTAAGTTAGCTGATGTACCGCCAATATGATCATAAATAAGATGTAAGTGCAATGATGATATAGGCTCTTTCTTTTGAACGACTTTCTTTGACGATCGTTTCGCTGCCTCGAGCATGTTCTTACAAAGGTCTGAGCTGGTTGGGTCGTCAAGACAGGCCATCTTGTGGAAATGCTTGATGGCATAAAACGCACTTTCAATTACACTAAGTGACTCCTTTGACTGGAGCAGCTTTGTCAGATATAATGCAACGTGAATTGGATTTGCAGGAAAGTTTGATATCTCAGGAAATATTTCGGACCAAGACAACCATTTGTTAAAGCCGGATTTATATCTATCTTGCGTGTTCTTAGACCTTGATTTTGACAAAAAAGTAGGAATATCCATGGCTAGCTGTTTCAGTCGTTCATCTTGAACTTGATGTTTGATTGCTGTTTCAATTGATAGAGGTGAAAAAGGACAATTCAATCTTAATTACGATGAAAAGTCTGTGACTGCTGCCATACAAGAGACAGACTTCTCTCCTATGCTTATTATGAATACAAGAAACAATTAGCCATGCATATCTTGCTGCCCTCTAAGGCACAGCAGAGGTGTTTTAGCCTCCAAGGCATTAGTTATTTAAAATTTGACGAAAAATTAAGCGTATTACTAGCCTCCAAGGCAGATTACTAGCCTCCAAGGCAGATTACTCGCCTCCAAGGCACTTACAGTTACTCTAGATAGCTATCACTGACCTCCAAGGCTCAGCAGAACAATTAGCATAATTAAGATTACTTATGATTCGATTTTAAGTACTATAATTCCTCCTTTCATACAAGTCAAACCAATGACAGAAAATGGGCAAGAGCCAAGTATTATAACATTATCCATATCTCTAAATATCATGTAATCTTTAACAAAGTAACGAAAAGTGTTATTTTCTGCACATAGCATTGGCCAGTAGACAGCTGATTCCCAGAACGGTATTACCATGGTACCACGTACCTTCCTTTCAGTAATATATCTAACAACTTTCGGAATATCCTCAACAGGAGGAACAAGTAAGTTATTTTCGCATTCCCAATTTTGTAAAAAAGCATCAACTGCCTCTGATCCTGGGCAGAAAAATTTAGAGTTAAATCGATGAAGTTTCCTGTTTTGCAAGTTTGCAAATCTGTCTATAGTAAATGGACCCCATTTTGAGTTTAGAAAGGCGAAAAAGATGGGCGTTATCTGCCAATCTCCGACATCGGTGTACTTAGAAAGTTTGTCAGCATCAGCATTCAATATTCTAGGAATCCAAGAGACCTGTAGCAATATGCCATTTTCTCTACAAATTGAATCAATTTCTAAAGCAATGGAATGCAGCTCATGAATTCTGCTCCCAACGTGGACTATTCTCGATGCTGCATAATTATCAACTTCCAAAATAACTCTCCTCGATTTAATTTTGGGGAGGAAACTTTTTAGGGAAAAAAGTACAGCAGTCAATTCACACCAAGTAGAACTTTTGATTGTTTCTTCAAATGACAACCTCCTATGGGCTTTAAAACAATTATCGAGTACCGCTCCTACTCCTGTAGCGCTAGCATCTGAAGATATACCTACCGATGTTAGATTAGAGACTCTTATGTTTCGGAAATTTAACGATTTTATATTATTTTGCCAAAAAAGAATTTCTAAATGAGCACCCGCAAAGTTAAGTATGTTTAGGGCAGCATCCCAGGAGGATCGACCTTCAATTACAGCATATAAGTATCTTGATTTGAGACTTACGATATTTCCTAAAACATATTTTGTTGACAATAATTTACCTGCGAATTGAGCTAACTTTCTTGAAGTTGTATTGGGCTTTTGCAAAAGTATATTAGTTTGATTCAATATTGAATCTATCCGAGTTTGTGGTATGAATAGAAAATTGTTATTAAAATCCATGGAAACCCAATCCATGTTAATAATTTTGTTGGCTCCCAAACAGATTTTTCATCATTTGCAACAAAACCCGCCTTCGCAAGGGTATCTTTAACATTATTAGAGTGCAGTTGAGCCTTAGGTTTGGAGTCAGCAATAGCAATACCATCATCAAGATAAACACATATTCTAATTCCTTGAGAACGCCAATGTTTTACCAAAGGTCTTAGAAGCTTTGTAAAAATATACGGAGCGGAGCACATGCCAAAAGGTAGAACGGTAAAAACAAAAAAATTTTCAACTCCATCGAATATCCAGGAAAAACCGAGAAAGGTTTGATGATCAGGAAAAATATCAACATGATGATAACCTTGTTTCAAATCAAATTTAAAAACAAAAGAATCTGGTTGTAAATAGTTCTCAAAGGAACGCCAATCATCAAAACGAATATTCTCTTTAAAGATATGTTTGTTTACATATCGTAAATCAATAATCAATCTCAATTTTCCTGAAGAATTCGCAGCAACAGATAGGGGACTCACAACATGTGGGGTAAAACTGACTTCCACCGCTGAGCCACGCCTTAACAGTTCTAAAATGCTTTCAGAAACAAAATCTTGATTCAAATAAGAAGATTTGTTATTTTTAAACAAAGCCTGCTTCGGTGTATTTATGAGAGGTATTCTGTAACCAAATTTAATCAATTCAATAACACTCTCTGGTGCCTTAATATGTTCCCAGAAGGCAACATTTTTAGCCAAATTTCCTTTCACACGTGTTTCAGTGGACATATCCAAATCAAAATCAAGACAACAATCTTTTTCAAAACGAAAATCAATTTCATTGATAAATAAACCATTAAAATACTCATCTTGGTTTTTGCTGGAGTTGAAGTCTCCCAAAAGAGGCTGGGTTACTGGTGATTGGGCAATTGCGGCGCCAGTGTCCGAACTGTCCGCAGGCCAGGCAAATGTCGGTTGGTTTTGCTTGCATCCTGAAGGCTGGACGCTGAAACTGGGGCGTATTGTTGAAGTAGCCTGGTCTTCCGGCCGCGGGGAAACGAAATGGCTGTGGCTGGGGAAAGCACGCTTGTGGTTGCAAAATTTGCTGTCTTCCGGCAAGAAATGGCTGCATAGGACTGTTGTGAAATTTCTGCCTGGTTGCGGTCTTTCTTTTAATCATTGCTCTGGACTCCGCTGCAAGAAGCTTTTTCTCATCCTCGCTGTCGCTCGCTATCTCATCTGACACGTATTCTTCCACCGTTGACCAGCCAGCTGGGGATCTGTCAGCAATCTTAATCAATTTGTTGCGTTTGTGTAGCTCCTTACAAATCGAATTTAACCGCTTCTTGGGCCTTGTCTTCGCTCCTGTTTCCAAAAGTTTAGTTACTTCTTCTATTCGATCGATTATTCCATCGTTGAACTCAAATTGCATCTTGTTGGATTTGAATTTGAATTCTCTGTGCTGGCAAGATTTTTTCTTTGAATCGTCATCTGACTCGTGCGTTAGCTCACGTTTCAAACTCTTAAACTTGCTATCGAAGTACGACTGCATCAGGGACAATGCCTCGCTGTTATCCAAGGTGTCCTGGCCATTTTGCGAAGGTGTTTCTCTGATTTCCATTTCATCGTCTAACGTTTGTCTTGTTCCACTCTCAGAGTTTCTTTCGGTCGCAGACATAACGCAAACAGCACACCTATCTTACATAAAAGTACTTGCTATCGACCTGTGATTCTCCACGCCTTGAAGAGCTTTTTATATTTGCCTACTAAGCACGCCTCACGGAGAGCGTGCAACAGTATTCCCTTAAGAGCTTAACAATGCTGCTACAAAATAGTTTCCTATTGTACTGTTAATAAATTCATTTGTACTGTACTTTTGCAAGTTTTAAAACATACGGGAGCGGTCATTTTTAATCCTGGGTACCAGTGCGGAGGATAATTTCACACAGCAGGGCACTTTCTTGAAATTTTATATTAAAGTTTTACATGTTTTGCCACAAAAAATCTTCAGACAGGATGGATCGGAAAGACGACATAGGAATATAAGCAGGGTACTTTCTGGAAACTAGCCGGAGAGCTGATGCGTTATTTTAAAACCAGACCAGTATACACAGATAATCTGAGAAGCTGTCAAAATAAATGCGTGGTTTGAAGCTACTTTGAAAGGAATTCTTGTGATTTTTGCGCGTATTCTTTTGGGCATCTTCTGAAGACGGCAGAGTTGGCAGGAGCTAATAAAATCCCAACTAACTCACGCCGAGGGCGCAAAGACTGTGGGGGTCTGGAGGCGAAGCCCCTGGAAAGTTTTTCGGTCAATGCCCTGTTTTATGCTCGGAGGTCCTGGAGAAAAAAAATTTACGAATCCAAAAATTTTTCAAACAGGCTAGCTAAAATCAAACTAAGACATGATAAGGATACTTCGTCGAGAGCATTGTGTAAGATTTACTTGATATTTGATTTACAAAAGTCATCACGAGATTTCATGGGGTCCGACAAAAGTCATGGCGTGGTCACAGTAAATTAGCTGGGGCATTGAAAAGAGGCGGTCTTAGGGCGAAGCCCCCAGGAAAGTTTTTGGGGCCACGCCGTTTATTTTGGCTTAGAATGCATTTCCCAATATCATGCTTGCCATTAGCGACAAAGGAACCTTGGATAGTTTGTGAGCTATCCTATAAATTGGAGCACGCGGAAATTTTTTGAAGAAACAGCTTTGACTATGGCTTAGAATGCATCTCCAAATATCATGCTTGCCATTAGCGACAAGGAAACTTTGATAGTTTTGTGACAGTTATCTTATAAGCTGGAGCATGAGGAAAACTTTTGCAGAAAAATCCTTTACTTTGGCTTAGAGTGCATCCCCTGATTCCATATTTGCCAGTGCTAAAGTGGAAGATTTAAAATTTCACGGAAAGTTCTTATCCAACCTATACCCAGCTTTTTCTATTCGGTTTTCGAGGGATCTCGAGGAGCATCTTTCCACAAAAATGGGGGCAATGGCCCCCCTTACCCCCCCCATGGCCACGCCACTGCCCTTGAGTCTAGATATGAATATTGAAGTCTGGGTATTTTTCGTCTCACTTGACGAAGTGCTTCTGATGTCAAAAGGGCTGAGCATTCCAAAATAAAATTTTCTTGCATCGGAATCTCCAACAAATTCGTTTACAATGCTGACAAGGTTGAGTCTGTTATTGTGCACATGTTGCACCATAAGGTGCTTGAGGCAGTTGTTTGCTGTTATTTACCTTAGATATAGGTCTGACTCGCTTCAGGGCTAAGGGCCTGTCACTGATGATCAGTTTACTACGTTATTATGAAGAGAAAGAATATTCAACTTTTGGAAATTATTGGGGTGGGGGGGGGGGGCGGGCCTGACCGGCCCCAATAGCTGCTACTGGCCTGTTCATTATGAAAGCCCATTCCGTTTTTTTTTTGGTAGACTTCAGTGTCTTCAGAGAGATTTTTGTCGTATTCTTTTGGGCCCTTCTAGAAACGGTAGAGTTTTGGTAGGAGCTAAAATCCAATTCTGTTTTCTACCGAAAAAGATCGACTTCGCAGACTTCAGATAGTTTTTTGCGTAAGCCCATTGGTTTGGTCATTCTGTCTCCGTTAGGACCTGTTCATATGGAGGCGAGCCAGCCCGCCTACCGGGCTGGCCCGCTAAGTGAGCTGATTTCGCATTCTGTTCATGTGGCAAAATCCATCCCGCCTACTGGGCTGGAATTGGTCACGTGCCATCGTTGGTGGTATTGTTTTGCATGCCCACCCATGCGCAGTAGAGACCTTTTCGTCTCGGCAGGCGGGCTGGAGTGTTCATATGGGAAAATTTTGATCTCGCCAAGCGGGATCCCGGCAGTACTTGAGTGAGATCTCGCCTACCGGGCCAGCCCGCCTGCTCATATGAACAGACAACAAACTTTGAATGGGAAACAGGGATAAGGTGAGATCTCGGCAAAAACCTCCAGCCCGGTAGGCGGGCTGGCTCGCCTCCATAATCAACGTAATGATTTAAGAAAATAATGATTAAGTATTCATAAAATTCTTTGAAATAAAGTTTAGTTTGAAGTAAAAGCTCTTCATAAGACATTTCAAGATAATGTTTAGTTTCTATCAAGATTCGCGTAACATCTGGTTTGAAGAAATTTTCCTCTGAGAAGTCTGCCAACTCTGCCGTTTTCAGAATTTATGTCCTCTCGAAAGTTTTCTCTAAGATCTCCCCGATCTCTACGTTTTCTTTTGGTCGCATTCATTTGGTAGCTGAGCTGACATTTTTCTCTGCGAGATCTGTCATTTTCCGAAGATTTCCGAGACTTCAGTTGACTAAAAGAATACGCTATTTGTTTACTTCCTATAGCTAAAAGTATCCGACTTCGATGCAGGCATTTAGAACTGTTACAAGCGCAACTTTAGCTAAGATTTCACAATGTTTTTGAAAAATCACACCAGTTTTTCTCGTGAGAAACGTTTGCTAGAGATAGACTGTTTACTGAATATCATCATGAATTTCTAAGTAGCAACATCGAAACGCATCGGAATCACTTAAACGTAATGTGTCCATGTAAGTACAGCTGCGTATACGCTCTTGTCAAAATTTGCTGACGCGATGCTGACGAAGAGCCTCGAAGAACGCACTGTGATTGGTTGAATTTAACTGATCACATGCAAAACTAGAGTTTAAATTTCACGAAGCTGCCTGCTGTAAGATTTCGGGTTCAGCTTTGGAATCGCAACCGCAAGTAACTCCTATAGAGGGCCTGGTATACATGTGCCTGCCCGGGTTATGGGTTAATTTACGATATTTTGCCCTAGTTATGGGTCATTTTTCGTGAATTGTGTCCAGTTTATGGGTCTCTTTGCGGAAATTTGCTGTAGTTATCGGTAAGTGTCAGAGGTTTATTGCTATTATTGGCTATTATGACAAAAGACTTTCATAGAAAAGAATTTAGGTCTACCAATTTTCTATTGACTCTGTATGTAATGATTCTTGTGGAAAATGTTGCCCTGTTTATGGGGTCATATTTCAAAATTTGCCCTAGTTATGGGGTCATATATTCCAAATTTTGCCCTGGGTATGTATGGGTCCAAACTCTGAATTCTCAAAGGCACACAAATACTAGACTGATTACAATTCGTCGTAAATTTCACTCGTTTTTTATATTTTGACTTTAACTTTTTCGCTCAATCTAACCTGTTTGAGCGAGCAATCCAATTCAATAAATAGGTAAAATAATTCTACTCAATAGATAAAATTTCGAGCGAAAACTAGAGACGACCTGTAATAAGTCTACATATATACCAAACCTCCTATAGGAGTTCCCCCCTCACTCTAGGGAAACAAGGCCCTCACTGAAGCGACAACAACATCATCAATTCAATTCACTCAGATGAGCGAAAGTTGAGTGTCTTTGTGGAGTAAGGCCATGCAAGAGTCACATACACCATTTTTGCATGAGAATCACAAGAAAGATGTGATAGTTTAGTTACTTTCTTTACGCGTATTCTTTTTATAAGAAACTAAGAATTTAGGCCAGTGCCGAAAGTTTCTTTTAAAATTATCAGATTTTGAGTACTCAGAGCTTCTTACAAGTTTCTTAGAGGTTCCATAACAATCTTCATGTTCACTACCTGTACCCTCGTGAACATTTCAAAACTTTTTGAAGCCTTTCCAATGTTTAGACATTGGTCAAGTACCTTACGAGTGATATGATACAGGAAACAAATGAAAATAAATTGAAATTATGTTAAGGATTTCCTTTAACAAAAAAGAGTTTCTTAACTTATATCTTCCCAGTGCAGGAATTTCTTAATGTTTTAGCGATCTGAGAGTTGTGCTCCTTATGGGCAGTTTCTTACGAAAAAATACGTGTTGCCTATTTATTGATTTGATGCCAATGCAAAGATCGTCAAATTTCAATGCACAGCACGAGCATCTTTGTCCATATTTTTACAAGTGCCCCCTGACTTAGGACCTGTTCATATGGAGGCGAGCCAGCCCGCCTACCGGGCTGACCCGCTAAGTGAGCTGATTTCGCATTCTGTGCATATGGCAAATCCATCCCGCCTACTAGGATGGAATTGGTCACGTGCCATCGTTGGTGGTATTGTTTTGCATGCCCACGCGTGCGTAGTAGAGGGGTTTTCGTCTCGGCAGGCGGGCTGGAGTGTTCATATGGGAAAATTTTGATCCCGCCAAGCGGGATCCCCGGCAGTACTTAAGTGAGATCTCGCCTAACGAGCCAGCCCGCCTGCTCATATGAACAGACAACAAACTTTGAATGGGAAACAGGGATAAGGTGAGATCTCGGCAAAAACCTCCAGCCCGGTAGGCGGGCTGGCTCGCCTCCATAATCAACGTAATGATTTAAGAAAATAATGATTAAGTATTCATAAAATTCTTTGAAATAAAGTTTAGTTTGAAGTAAAAGCTCTTCATAAGACATTTCAAGATAATGTTTAGTTTCTATCAAGATTCGCGTAACATCTGGTTTGAAGAAAAGCCGGCATTTCTGGTCACCGTTTTAGACTTTATGGCGGCATTTAGGATACGTTTTTAAAAGTAGGTGGCATCTTGGATATTCAAAGAAATCGGATAAGTCAACAAGGCTATCATCTTCCATGAGCTTGACAATAATGAATTATGCAAGTTTCTTTCATGCATGATCTCTTCGTGGATTGCTCTGAAAACTGAAGCATGAGTAATAAGACGCCGCAGGTACGCCACTGGCTACGATGTTGAATCTCTTTCCTCATCTACTGTCCACTTTGCCCGACGCTTTCTAGCTAACACTAAACGACATCGAAATAATACAGTCTTTTTTACTCTTGTAGCCCAGCCAGAAGATGCAAGAATGAATGCTTTGGCTTCTATGAACAATGCAAAACGATGGCATCCACAGTCGAATCGCAAATTGTATGCCTGAAGTCAAGGGACAATTGTTATATAGGATGTTCAAGTCTATTGTAGATATTGAGATAAATCAATTACACTCCTCCTAGTTATTCTCAAAAACAGTTTCTTCGAAAATATGAAAATGAAGGTTGAAGAAGGTCACGACCTATCGAGCTTGACTCTTCATCGGGTTTTAACTATTTTAACCCTATCTTGACCGGACTTTATTGAGCATCCACGGGCCGGGGGGGCAGATTACCCCCCTCAGAGCTCTGAATTCACAAGGGCTAGAAACATGAAACTCCTTCATCTTGTGTAACTTAATGAGAAACTTCCGAATATCTAATCTGTTCTACTCTAAATTGTTGTATTTTTGATGACGTCATCAATTTCTTTGTTTAACCCTATCTGACCTGGGGGGGGGGGTGGCGGAATCCGCCCCCCCTAGTACATTTTTGTTTGCACCGTTTTCCACACAAGCAGCAGGCCTCCGATACTTCGTAAGTTTAACTTTGTATCATAGAGCAATAAAATTGCAACAATTTGGACATTCTATTTTTAGCCTTGTTTCCATGGTTACCAATTTTTCATACTGCACTCTGTGAAAAACATATTTGTATCTCTCTTAATTATGTTTAATTGGTTCAATTAAGTCTAAATCAAGAATTTACATATATTTTGATCTATATCTTTCATTTCTTTATGAAAAATAAGGTTTCATGACCTTTTAGCAACCTTTCATTTATATGACGTCATATGACATCATAATGATCATCATGCTCTAGCAACAACAACAACAGCGCTAATTGGATTATGATTTCAAATTTTCAGTGTTTATATAATGAACTACCTTTGTGCCAAGTTTGGCTGCCATATCTCTTATGACAACAGAGATAAACAGGGGGGGGGGCGGAATCCGCCCCCCAGGCATTGAGTGTTTCAAAACACCCAGGTCAGATAGGGTTAAGGCCAAAAACAATACTCTTACAGACTTGACTATAAATACTCTCTTGAGACAAATATTATGCTTCTTATACTACCTTTAACTGACAAATAAAACATCAAAGCCTCTAAAAACATGATTTTCTAAAAAATTATGAAATTTGTAAACATACATCTATTACCTAAATTCATTTGATATATGACGTCATGAATGACGTCATACAGAATGAAACAAAAAATAGGGTATTTCAAAATTGTTTTATTGATTTATGGTTGCATTGAAAATTTCATCCATTATCTCACTTCTGTCAAGAATCATCTTAGTTTGAGGTTATAAAGGGTTTGACCGCAAAGCCAACAAGATATTATAGGTGACCTGAAGCGAAATTTTCTATCAATGCAAATGATCAGCACTGTCGAATGATTTTTTTTTCTTTGATATCTCATTACGTTTTCAAATTATCCACTGATTTTATGTTTCAACTGATGGCGCCATTTTATTTGCAAATGACTAGGATAACATATGGCATAATTGTGCAAAGTTTTTTGATTAGATTTCTCTTTGGAAACATGGTCAACCTTATATACTTTCCTTATTTTTCACAAACAAAATGACGTCATCAGCCAATGGTACGAAACAATGGATAACTCAAAAATGAGACAAGGTATCAAGAAATCTTGAACGGCATTTTTTATCATTTAGCGGCGCTATTCATTTGAATAAATACAAATGTTCGCTTCAGATCGCCTTTAAAACTGCTCTCTGAAAAATTGTTATCTTTCCAAAGATACATGAGACACGAGACACGGACCAGGGATAAGAGTTGTACCTCTTCTTCGTTCAGGTTACAGTGAAAGTAAGAGATAAGTGCCCTAGGGTTGCCACTGACTGCTGACGACACGCTGACTTATTGCAACCAAATCATATTAATCTGATACCTGAAAGAAGTTTCTATAAATCATACGCTTTCATCTTGTAGTTACTGCCTAGATTACTTAATGGAAACTAACTTGATGATAAGTGGTTAGATGTAACACTCTTACATCTGTCCAAACCTTTCTTCAAAAAAGTAAATACACCTTTACGGTGGGCCATTACGGAGTGAAACCAGCTGAAAAAATTAATTGCTCATCTTATGCTTTAGCAAATAAGTCAACGGTATTAAAAGAGTAAGACTACCACTTAGTTTTGTATTGCAATTTTGTTTCTCAGCAAGGTTACCAAGAAATACAGGTATGCCATTTTATCTTAATTATATTTTTTTAATATCTATACAGGTAACTGATTTCAGTTACTAGCTGTTTACAAGCAGATCTGCCACAAAGCCTAAATTACAAAACCTAAATTACAAAACCTAAATTACAAAACCTAAATTACAAAACCTAAATTACAAAACCTAAATTACAAAATCAGTCAGTGAAATAATCACTCAAAGGCTTACTTTTTGTGAACTTGATGTGAACATTTTGTTTGGTAAAAGTAATCAACTGTTAGACAAAGAATTAGAAAAATAAAGGGAATCACTCAAGCTCCAACTGTCCCGATAATCCAAATGCACCCCAGCGCGGAAGGGACAACCCCCATACCAAGGCCACAACAAATCGGGACGGAAAGAACTGAGTGCTTCTCTCAAATTGGACTTGCCTAAGCGACTTGGGCAAGTCCACTCTCAAGTAAATGTAGATAGATTAGAATCTGAGCTTGATGGTCATCCAAACAGGGAATTTGTGCGAAATTTATGCAGCCACCTTTGCGTTGGGGCAAGAATAGGTTAAAGGGGGTGAGAAGGCTCCGAATGTCCCCCAAGCTCCCTACGGCAAATGCAAATCCTACTAAGATTTCAGAAAATCTCAAGAAGGATATTTCATTAGGAAGAGTGGCAGGCCCTTTCCGAGATCCACCTTTTCACAATTTCCAGGTCTCGCAACTGGGAGTGATTCCAAAAAAGAACTCAGCAAAATTTCGCACAATTATTGTTCAACTGTCATACCCAAAATCAGGAGATTCAATAAATTCGGCAATTGATAAGGATTCTTATTCGCTTTCTTATGTTACTATTGATCAAGCTATAGAAGCCATTCAAAGCTTTGGACAAGGAACTATGTTAGCTAAAACTGACATCGAATCAGCCTTTAGATTTTTCCCAGTGGACCCCGAAGAAGCATAGGTTCCAAATCTTTAAAAAGGCTGGTGTAAAATTGAGTGACCTATTTCTTTGAACTGAATGACTTCAAATAAACTTTAGCTAATTCTCTATAATTCTACCGTTGGAATTTTCTGAAATCTTCGATATTTCCAGAATTAGAGCGTTTTTCTTCTTTTTCAAGAATTCAAGAAAAATTTTCAAAAAAACTTAAAACCATCGTAATTTCTAAACTGTTTAACGTAACATGAAACGATTTCGAAAAAAACCATAGTTTATGAATGCTTACAATATGGTATCAAGCAAAAGTCTGTCACTCATCTGGTTTATGATTTAGAAATTTGATGACGTCACATCCTCAAATGAGTTGGAATGTAAGATACACCGTAATTTCCAAAAATATTAAAAATTTCTGACAAGTCCAACGGTAGAATTATAGATAAATATCTAAAGTTTCTTTCAAGCCATTCATTCAGAAGAAATAGATCATTGAATTTTACACCCACCTTTTTTCGCCGAGTTAAAGATTTGGAGCCTATGCTCCCCGAAGACTGGGAGCTACTGGGCATGAAGTGGGAAGGTCTTTATTATTATGAAATGTATCTTCCCTTTGGACTAAGCAGTGCACCGTTCCTGTTTAATCAACTGGCGGACGCAATCGAATGGATTCTTCGTGAGAAGTGCGCTATTTCGTATGTGACACATTTTGTGGACGATTTCCTGATAATGGAACCAAAACAGGGTGCCACACAGTCATCAACCTCAGACTGTGTGATTTCATTGCACAGCATGCTCCTAGCCTTCGATTCCCTGAATATCCCCCTATCCGCAGGGAAAACACAGGGTCCGCTTCCCAGACTGGAATACTGGAATTCCTAGGTATTATACTCGACAGCGAAAAATGGAAGCATCTTTACCTGCCGATAAACTTTCTCGGCCGCAAGTTGAGCTTCAGTTATGGCATAAAAGAAAATCTGCTACACTAAAGGAACTCTAGTCCCTCATAGGTACACTCAATTTTGCATGTAAGGTTATCCCACCAGGCAGAGCTTTCCTTCAACGCATTATAAATCTCACGGTTGGAGTTAAAAAATAGCACCATCATATTAGGTTAAGCAAAGCCTTTTTTGAGGACACCCAAATGTGGGAAACCTTCCTAAAATCTTGGAAAGGTAAAAATTTCTTTTTGAATCAGTTCTGGGAAAGTTCTAAGTTCGGATGATTTGTTTCCAAAATGGCGGTGAACATGTGTTTGTTGTCAGTGCGATAAATTCTTTCAGTTATGTGGCATCTGGTCTAGAATGGGTATCATAGATCAAGAAATAGATCGATACAAGATTAAGGTTGATCCTAATAAGCGTACTGGAAAGACAAGAGATTTGGAAGAGGACAAAATCGATGTTAGTTTATACAGCGAGAGTGCCAAGACTTGCGGCTTCACCACAAAAGAACCAATCATATGGATCCGTGCATTTGAAAGATATTATGAGCAGCAAACAAAACTAAAGTGCGAATGGAACAAAGTCTCCAATCAGAATCAGCAGTACTCTGAATTGCAGTTATTTGTCCATAACCAAGCTGGACTTAAATGCATCACCATCCATATTTATTTGACAACGGGCGTGATTCTCGTCAAAGGTAACTTTTGGAAGCAATGGGCAGATAGTGAATTTGCCACATTCAAAGAAGCAATTGTAAATATTGATAAAGATGACAATGGTGACACAGTTAGATCGCATCCACCATCAGTGGAGTTTCTATCAGCTCTTGACTCAACCAGCTCAAAGAAAAAGTTATCAGAAGTCCAAGAGGACAAAGAATTAAAAGCAGAATCTCCAGAGTCACATCATCAATTATCCAAAGAAATAGAATTTCTCACCACTGAAAATGGGAAAATCAAAGCTTCAGTTGGGATACTAGAGAAAGGAATAACTGATATGAATAAGGCTTTTGAATCGATCAAAGAATCACTTAATACCCATGAAAAGAGAATTAAAACAGTCATCAGTCAAATCGAAGACAAATTTGAAGCTAAGCTTCAAGTTTACAATGAGGAAATTAAAAAAGAGATGAAAAAGGAAATAACAAATATGAAGAATTCTTTCCAGGATAAGATGCTCAATTTTGAAGTGAATATAAAGAAACAACTTGATAATAACAAAATGACCAAGGAGGATAAGGATACTGTCCAAAGAGTGACAAAGGTAGAAATAGACTTTGGTGAAACTAAGACCCTAATGGAGAGAATAAGTGGTAGAATAAAAGATGTTGAAGATCATCTGAATACCCACGATATTGAACAAGGAGTGTCAGACAAAGTAGAAACTCTGAACAGGAAAATCAAGTCTTTGGAAGAGAAAATATCAAATCTAGAAATCTCAAGGTCACATGCTCCTGCTGTAAAATTCCACTCTACAGTAACAAAACAAATACCCCAGCAAACTCCTGGCAGTGATGGTACAGATCAAGCTCAATATGACACACCAAGTAGAGCCCGGCAAATGAGTGATGACAATCACCCAAGCCAGGATGATGATTTTGCAAGAAATAGAGTTAAGGCAAGGAGTTCTTATGGAAAACCTAGAAGGTCCCTGACTGTTCTTATGGACTCAAACAGAAGACTAATTGATGCTCAGCTGCTCTGGAAAGATTGCAAGTTGATTCCTTGTAATACACTTGAAAGAGCTCTGGAAATAATTGACTCTTTGTTTGATCATCCTGATGCCCTTCTAATTCACGCAGGTGTAAATGACATTGAATCAAAATCACCTGATGAAATACTTGAGTTAGTTGAAAAAGTAGTTCAATTGGCAAAGCAAAAGTTACCAGATACATTCTTGATTATCTCAGAAATAACACCTCGAATGGATCACTTTGACAGGGATGTCTTCCAGACAAACAGCCGTATTCAAGATCTGGCTTATAATGATGGCAACATTACCCTTATTAGACATAATAACCTGAGGAATTTCCAATCAATGAGAGATAATAAGCATGTCTCTGAAGATCTTGGGATCCAAAAATTGGCAGGAAATCTGAAGTATGGCATCAGAAAGGCTTTTGGAATTCAGACAACTGAAAATTTTAGACCTCAGATCAGTAACAAACAAGACTGGAGAGCATATGCTCCGTCTTCCATTCCAGGGGCAAATTCAAGACCTCCCCAAATGTGGCAAGGTAGATTTGATAATATGAATCCGAACTCTCACAGTTATCAGAAAGAAACAGAACGATATGAAGAAAATGCACTGAAGAGTTTAGATCAGAGGATTGGTCAACTCATATTGATGCTTTCAAACGGCCAGATGCCCATCAAAAAGTAAAACACAAGAAGGCAACTTCTTCTCTTATAGACAGAAAAGTTTTCAATACTGCTTGCTGATTTCACAGTACATTTTGTAAGTTTTGGTTTAGGTTTTCTTGTTGTTCTTTGTTTGATTTATATATCTGAGTTTTTGGTTTCCCTTTTACTGGATATTATTTCCAACATAAAAATGCCCTTAAACTTGAAAATACTGTCATGGAACATAAATGGATACTATAGCAAAATATTAGGTAGCAAACTTTGCGATCAAGGTTTCCTTGAAAAGGTATCAAAATACGATATTTTATGCTTAGTAGAAACACATGAAAACAAAAACTCAGATCTTAGTATCGTTGGGTTTCATAAGTTAGACTCAATGAAACGTGATAAAGTAAAATTTAAGAGTTCTGGAGGGATTGCTGTTTATGTTAAGGATCACATTAAGAATGTTGTTTCAACAATCAAAAATCAGAATGATCACACTGACATCCTATGGTTCAAAATTAAGAAGGATTACACATCTAGTAGGAGAGACATATTTGTAGGAAACGTCTATTTCAGCCCAGAGGTGTACGAAAAGAAGTACAACAAGGATTACTTATGTATTCTTGAAAAAGAAATTGCCCACTTCAAAACTAAGGGTGAAGTATTGGTACAGGGAGATTTTAATGCAAGAACAGGAAGCGTGCAGGATTTGGTTGAACACAGCAAATTTTTTGAAGATGAAAATGAAATCACATCAATCAATACCAACTCCAACTTTAAATATCGTAGAAATTCTGAGGACCATATAATTAACTCTAGGGGAAGGGATCTTATAGATTTATGTCATACCGCGGATCTGTACATTGCAAACGGTAGGGTACTAGGTGATTGTAGAGGCAAAAATACTTGTTTCCAGTGGAATGGGTGCAGCCTAGTTGATTATCTTATAGTTTCAAACACAATCTACAACTCTTTGAACTATTTTCAAATAGGGGACTTAATACCGTGGATATCAGATCATTGTCCGCTTACATATTCCATTAGTTTAGTTAATGAGGTAATGATCGATACGGATGAGATAAAACTAATTGATATTCCGTCTAAGATTTATTGGGATGGGGCCCGTAAGGAAACATTTAGAAACTCTTTATGCAGTGAAAAGATCAAATATACGCTTGAAAGTCTCAGTGAGAAATCATCAAAGGACAATTCTCCTTCCTCTTGTATTCAAACGGTTAAAATGATCACAGATTTGTTCAACTCCATTGTCGATGACTGCAACATTAGAATCAAACCAAAGTTGTCAAAAACCATCAACAGAAAAAATAAGAAGTGGTTTGATGGGGAATGTAAGACAATGAGAGTCAACCTCCGCAGAATGGGGAAAATAGTATCTCATGAACCGAAGAACTCCCAAACAAGGACTGATCTAAATCTGATGAAAAAACAATTTAGGGGACTTTTGAAAAGAAAAAAAGCTGCATTTACAAGTGGCATATTTAATGATATGCAGAACAACGTTAAAGACTCTAAACAACTTTGGCGAATGTTAGACAAACTGCAAAAGCAAAATGAGGAAAAAGTCGATCACATAAAATCAATTAGCCCAAAACTTTGGCTTGATAGCTTCAAAAATCTTTTGACAGCACAGAATAATGAGTCAGTCGAATTTGAAGACCAACATTCTGATAATAGCTCTATTTCTGAAATGGACAAAGAAATTGATGATAATGAATTGCGAAAAGCGGCAAAAAGCTTGAAAACTGGCAAATCTTGTGGATTGGATCAAATTGCAAACGATATGATACTATGTGTCTTTGAAATCTGTCCGTACATTTTTAAGAATTTGTTCAACTCTTTATTGACGAATGGCGTGTTTCCTGACGTGTGGACTAAAAGCATGATTGTACCGATTTTCAAAAAAGGAGACAAGTCGGATGTTGCAAACTACAGAGGTATCGCCCTTCTTTCATGTCTGGGAAAATTTTTCAATCTTGTTATCAACTCTAGACTAACAGAGTTTGCCAAAACCAATGGTATCTTTCAACCAGAACAGTTTGGATTTATCAAAGGTAACCGAACCTCAGACAATCTGGCAGTTTTACACTCACTTGTTGACCATTACTGCTTTAAAAATAAATCTAGACTATACGTTGCATTTATCGACTTTGAAAAGGCCTATGATAAAATCAATCGACAAATTTTGTTGAATAAAATAAAGAAAATGGGAGTGCAGGGAAACGTTTTCAAGATTATCGAGAGCATGTACCAAAATGACCAATCATGCATACGCATCGGAAACAAGAGAACCGACTTCTTCCAAGTTGGCAATGGAGTTAAACAGGGCTGTATTCTAAGTCCAACCTTATTTAACATATTCCTAAGCGATCTACCCGCCATTTTCAGAGATCAAGACAGCAAGCCTGCTTCATTAGGTGAGACAACTGTAGGATCGTTTTTCTGGGCAGATGATATTGCAATCATATCAGAATCTAAAGAAGGGCTACAAAACTCTTTAGATAATCTACATAGATATTGTCAATCAAATAAGATTAACGTGAACGTTAAGAAAACGAAATGCATGGTTTTTAACAAAAGTGGTAAGTTACTTCGAGGAATCAACTTTTGTTTTGGAAACGAAGAGATAGACTTAGTTAATAGGTTTAATTATCTCGGTTTTCTTCTGACACCCTCTTTTAATGTCAAAGACCTTCTTAATGACCTGTATAAAAGGGGGCTGAAAGCCTATTTTAAATTAAAAACTACCCTTGGTGACCATTTTAAAACAAATATTCCTTTATCTTTAAAACTTTTTGATTCTTTAGTGAAACCCGTCCTTATGTATGGATCAGATTTCTGGGGACCATTAGTGTACCACCTCATTGACAACAACCCCATTGAGAATCTGAACGTCAAACTATGTAAACATTTGCTAGGAGTCAACAAGCACACGTCGAACGCTGGTTGCAGAGCTGAACTAGGCAGGCAGCCACTTTTACTGATTGGAGCTAAATCTTTCATCAAAAATTGGATACGAATCATGAACAATGAAGTAAATATGATTTTCAAAAATGCGTTTGAATTCAACTTGAATTTTCAACTACAATGGACCACAAAATTGAAGGATATCCTTCAAAGACATGGACTTCGTTACATTTGGGAGCATCAATTAATCCCAGCTCGAACTATAGACTGGAAAAACAACTTAAATACGGTAATCATACGTTTAAGAGACGGCTACATTCAAACAACGCTGTCAAACATAAGAAATCAACCAAAACTAAGAACATACTGCTTGATAAAAAACGATTTCCTCATGGAACATTATTTACTTAACATAAGAAACATAAAGACGAGGGTCGCTGTAAGTAAGTTTAGACTCTCTGACCACCGACTAGCAATAGAAACTGGAAGATACATAAGACCTAAAGTTGATCCAAAAGACCGTATCTGCCCAGTGTGCAAAGTAACCCAAGATGAAATTCATTGTCTTGTAACATGTCAGATCAATGGGACAAGCCGCGATGTCCTTTTTGACGAGATCATAAAATCAAAACCCAGCTTCATGTTTATGCACTCTAAAGACAAGTTTGTCTATTTGATGCAAAACAGATCAGAATTAAGTACTCAAATATATAAGTTTATCGAATCGAGCTTGCTCGCCAGCTATGATCATATAAATAAGACACATACCGATCCAGCTTGAAGCTTCAACTACTTTTGTTTGTAACTATGTTTATTGAAATTGTTTTGATCTGTTATGTTTAGTTATTTATATCTCGTCTAGCTGTTGAACTATATAACCGTAGTGTTATGGTAGGCTATTTGAGATTTAGATTGAAATTGAAAAAATATATGGGGAGCACAATGGAAGAATAAGAGAGTCCTCTTTTATTGCGATAACGCAGCAGTCGTTGCTATTGTAAATACTAAGAAGTCAAAGGGTGAGCAAATCATGAAACTTGTCCGCAGTTTGACTCTCTTGACTTTGAAATATAATTTCTATTTCAAAGAAAGCATGTCGTGGGTGCTAGGAATGAAATTGCTGATTCACTGTCTCGTTTTCAGGTCGAGCGTTTCCGGCAGCTGGCGCCAGGGGCGTACAGGGACCTGCAACGTGAAGGCATTCCACCGCCAAATACCCCAAACCAACTACCATCCGAAAGAGCAATGGGAGGGGAGCCCGAGCCCCGCAAAGGCCACAGCCACTGCAGGGTCCAAGCCCCACTCATCAAACCCCCTTGTTGTTTTCAAGCATACAACGACTGATTGGTATTATCTTCTGTCTTTTTCAATCACACAACTGTCATAATCTTTAAATAAGATTATTATCATTATCATTCGAAATTTTCGTTTCAGGCATCTGAAGCACCAGCATGGCGACAAATCACGTGATAATGGTTTTCCTAATGGCTGTTGGAATCTTGCTGTCAAGCTTCCTGGCATTCATATCTGCTGATGCCACATGTTCAGATCCCCAGGAAATTGGAGAGTTGCGTGTACTCAAATCAAAACAATGTGTAGACATAAAAGGTAGTAGCGGTGCTGGAGATATCAAAGCGTTGACATGCGATGGATACTCAGACCAGCAGGTCATTCTTTGTGGGGATGGGACAATCAGGAACAAGGCAGAGAATTACTGCTTCCAGGCAGATGTCAATGGAAACAACAATGTGTACTCAGGCATTTGCAGCTTAATTCCCACGATCCCTGATCATCAGAAATGGGTATTTGGAAGAACGAAGAAATTCACAGACAACGGAGGCATTATGCAAACTGCGAGGGAGATAATAAATGTCAAATCAGGAAAATGCCTTGACGTTGTTGGGCTAAGTGGAGGAGGCGACATGGGAACAAGCCCCTGTGAGAACAGAGATGACCAATACTTCTACATTCGCTCACGAGGGAAACTAGAAGCTCATGGCAGACTACAGAACCAAAGAAGTGGTAGATGTCTTGATGTTTCCGGAAAACAAGGTGGGAGTGATGGTGACAGAAATGTACTCTTGTACCACTGTGAAGATGCAAAGGATCAATGGTTTCGTTTTTACAAAAATGGCGAGATTGTGAATGAAAAATCAAATCAATGCTTAGATGTAGTAGGACGTTCTGGCCAAGGGAACATCATCATCAACGATGCATGCGAAGATCAACCAGACCAAATGTGGTCCACACCGAAACAACTCTGCCAGGGTGAATACTGCTCCTTCCGCAACAAGAAGTCTGGAAACTGCATAGATGTAGCGGGAATAGCTGGTGACGTTGATGCAAATGTGGGTTCCCATTCATGTGAAGGACTAGCTGATCAGCGATGGAAGTGGATAACCGGCAAATGGACGACTCCCTTGACAAAATGGAATATGGTTGGATGCAATCAAAATGGAAAGGTAAGAAAGGGGTCAAGTCTCTCCTGTTTATATCTACAAGACTGCCACCATAGAAATGACTGCCACCAAAAATAGCCCCTGCGTTAGGTGAAAGGGAAAGGAAAACCTCTGCTGCTCCCTTTCTTTCTCCCTCCTCATTATCCAACAGCAAAGATCATTATTTTGGTATTCCTGTATTTAGGTGTCAGGTACGCTGAAGATACTTTGGCAAGTCCAAGGAGAAGGGTAATTAATCAAGAAATGTACAGAGAGATATTGCTGGAAAATTAGGGAACGCACCCTTTCCAGGAGTGCAATTTTAGGACATGATAATGTGTTCTGGAGTCAAATTTCAAACACGATACCCCGCGAATTTTCTTGTTTTACATCAAAGGGAAGCTGATTCGAAGTTTTGCGTCTCTTTACCGTTAGCTTTGCAACAGCCCTTTGTCCCTATTGACAGCAACTTTGAATTCGTTTCAGGTAACTCAATGGATCACAGAAGGATTGACGTATTCCTCAACAGTTACGGACTCCATCACAATAGAAGTTGGAACGGAGATCGAATCCGGTGTAGAATTCCTCGGTGCCGGCGGAAAAGTGAAAGCATCATTCAAAGTGGCCACAACCCTGTCCAGACAATTCACAAACACAAACAACCGGGAGAGACGAATCAGCCTCACTTGCGAAAACTACGACAACAACGAAGTTTTTAATCGAGGCTGTATGTGGCAACTAGAGGTCACAACCACGCCTGTTACCGACCTCAATGATCCATTGTCGTGGAAAGCTATGATCGTCAAATGCACGAACAGTAATGTTGCACCCGGATGTCCTCCATTCACTAAATGCAGAGACACAGCGTGTACTCAGTGTGAAAGCTTCTCCTAGAGCACCTCATCATGAAAAGTATGGGACACTAAATTCAAGTCCGTACGCTAATTGATTTTGTAGGCTGTAGAAGTGAATTACAACAACATGAACTGCAAGCAAACTTTTGTTTTATTTCAATTCATATAAAACTTCCAGCCTTCCACGGGGAAAGCATGGGTATTCCCCGGGGGGGGGGGTACTTCACTTTAAATTCATACAGGGATGTGCGGTGCCAGAATTTCTGTTATGACCCAATCCCAGAATTTTGGTCAAAAAATGATACCCTATCCCAGAATATAGGTCAGATATTGATACCCAATCCTAGAATTTTGAAGAAGTAACAAAGAACAACTTTAAGGAACTTTTTGATAACAAAATCAACCGGGTATCTAAAATGTGGACTGTGATGGGAAACATAGTGAATCCTAAAAAAGGAAAATCTAACAATCTCATTAAGAGAATTACCACCGATGATGATCAATCGTATTTTGATGATACCGACATTGCTAACGCACTAAACAAGCACTTTTGTACTGTAGGCAAAAAAACTGCTGCAAAGATAAAAAATTGTTCAGCGAACTTTAACAGCTACTTGAAAAATCCTGTCGAAAAAATCACTATTTTTCCAGCCAATAAAAGAACATGAAATCGTTACTGAAATAAAACTTCTAAAAGGCAACAAATCTCCAGGACATGATGGTATTAAGCCATCGATTATAAAATCTACCTTTGAACTCCTAGTTAGCCCACTCTCTCACATCTACAACCTTTCCATAAATTCTGGAATATTTCCAGATATTTGGAAAGTCGCAAAGTAATTCCTGTTTTCAAGAAGGGTGATAGATACCTTGCAGAAAACTACAGACCAATCTCCCTCCTGTCTTGCTTTGAAAAAAATATTTGAACGTCTGGTTGTCAAACGTATGATGACTTTCATAAAAAAACACAAACTATTGTATGAACTCCAATTTGGATTCAGAGAAAACCACTCAACAGTGCATGCTCTCTTAGAAATTACCGACCAAATCTACAGTAAATTAGATCAAGATAACTGTGCACTTGGTGTATTTCTCGACCTATCAAAAGCATTTGATACTATTGACCATGAGATTCTTCTTCACAAACTCCATCATTATGGATTTAGAGGGATCGTTGGAGACTGGTTTTCCAGCTATCTCAGTAACCGTAAACAATACACGTGCTGCAATAAGACACAATCTGCCTTAGAAACCATTGAAACAGGAGTACCACAAGGGTCAGTCCTTGGCCCAATTCTTTTCACAATATTCGTAAATGACATGGCAAACGCTATGAATGATGTTAAACCAAGACTCTTTGCTGATGACACGAACATATTTTGCTTTAGCAACAATATTAACGACTTAGCTAGAGTAATTAACAGCTAACTAGCCAAATTAGATGAGTGGTTCAAAGCAAACAAACTGCTTATCAACACAAGTAAAACAAATCACTGCCTTTTTAAACCAAATCGAAATAAAACCATCGACAACGATTTCGCAGTCGAAATGGGTTCCAAACTTAAAGAAGTCAACAGTTTAAAATATCTTGGACTGCAAATAGATTGCAACTTAAACTGGAATGACCATATAGACATACTTGCTAGCAGCTTAGTTAAATATTGCTCTATGTTTGCTAAACTGCGACACTTAGTCCCAGCTGAATATTTGCAGGCTTTATTTCTCAGCTTAGTGCAATCAAAAATAAGCTACGCCTTAGAAGTTTATGGAGTGGCTAAAGAATGTCATTTAAAGCGACTCCAAGTACTGCAAAATAGAATGCTTAAAATCTTGCAGTTCAAAGACTATAGATACTCAAAAAACATTCTGCATAAATCGTATGGAAATTTTAAAGTAAAAGATCTCTATGAAGCAAAAATTCTTAACTTCATGCATAAAGTGCATCATAACCCAGAAAAACTTCCAGCTGCATTTCATAGCTATTTTGAAACTAATGAGGGTAAACATAAATACGAAACAAGACAAAGAAAAGACTATAAACTATGCAGAACACGCAAACATTGGGGTGACCAAACGCTTAAAAACAAAGGTGCAAGACTCTGGAATAACCTCCCAGATAAAATAAAACATATCAATAACGTAAAATCATTTTCTAACGAAATAAAAAATCTTAGACTCCTTCAATACCAATAAAATAAAGAAACAAAAAACAACAAATTAAATCAAATACAAAATAACTTAACCCTATCCAGACTGGGCTTTTTGAGCTACTAGAAGACTGGGGGGGGGGGGCTCATTCAGCCCCCCCCTCTCTAAAATCGCCATTCCTTCACTTTACGAAGACGAAATTCACCATGCAGGTAGCCGTGCTTATGATCTATCATTTCTAACAAAAAAAGTCTAAAAATAGATATGACGTCATAATTATTAAAGACCAACTGGCACGTGTCCACGAAAAAAATGAAAAAAACAACTTTTTTTTAAATCTTCATAATTTTCTAAGATTGATTCCTGAAACCAAATTATGCCAATCAAAGCATTGTTAGAAGGTGAAAATATACTTATAAAGTGAAAAATTTGATTTTCGCAAATCCAAGATGGCGGACACAGAGATTAAAAATCTTGTTTTTCTGAAAAATGAAAAATGCAGCTATAAAAGAGAATTTCTCCATATATTACGATGAAAACTACTTCGATGATAAGTGATCGTTGCATACTTCATTTTTCCTTTTGAAACTTTTGTTTTAATTATTGCAAAAAATGCTGACATCAGCATTTTTTCCCCGTAGTAAGCAAATGAGATGGAAAGAAGAAGGAAGGTGGAAATAAGGGGTTGAAGATAGTTATTTGGTGAAATTTTGATAATATCTTGACAAACTAAACACTTTCAAGTCAAAAAATTCTCACTGTAAAACAAATTCTCAAGATATGCATGAAAACTGATCGTTAGTAGTACTATCTGAGGATACCCCCGGGGAATCTTGTACCGTTTGCGACCAATGATGCACAAAATTCAAACAAAATTACACAGCTTAGGTGGAAACAACCCTGTTGATCAGTTTTAGTCTATTTATTGCCGCTGTAAAACATTTGGGGTCGAAATATCCTTGCAGAAAGACCGCTAACTAATTTTTGCCATTTTCTTAAAGATGACGTCATTGATGAGGTCACGTGACACATATTTTGTCTATTGTTCCTGGAAAAAATTAAAGAGACCTTACAAATTATAAGTTCACAACTGAAAAAGGATACTATCAAAGGATTATGAGGTGATCTGGAATTACATCCATAAGCAGCTTACCTAAAAGTTGGCCCCGACCACTCTGAAAAAAACAGCCACCCCCCGGCCCCCTGAATTTTTTTTTCAAAATTTCACACAAATTCACACTTCAAAAGGATAGAAACTAAAAGTCAAAAAACCATTTCCTGGTTCGTTGAACCAATTAGGAGCAGTGCTCAGTTAAGTAGGTGGGGGGGCTGAATGAGCCCCCCCCCCCCCCCCAGTCTGGATAGGGTTAACCTTTAACGCTTTATAATATTAACCATTATACTTTTACCAGTTTGCTACTACTGTTCTTCTCGTTACGTTTTGTATATATTTTGCTTGTTTTTGTTCTCAAAGCGGCTCAGACTTGCTTTTTCTGATTCGTATAAGTTTTACAGTACATTATATTATGTACCATGTATTTCTTATGAATAAAGTTTGAATTGAACAATTCAACGTTAAATTGCACTCACTCTCAAGACGAAAGAACGGATTTCGTCTCAGTTATGGTTACAAGCAGAACAAATCTGTTCTGAATCAAAGGGGACATTCAACACCCATTACCAGAATTTTTAGCATAACAGCTAACCCCCAATCCCAGAAAATTTCAAGTGAAAGTCTACCCCAATCCCAGAAAATTTCAAGTGAAAGTCTACCCCAATCACAGAAAATTTCCAGTAAAAGTATACCCCATTCCCAGAATTTTCAGGCCAAAAACTACCCAAACTGGCGCACATCCCCGTCTGACCAGACAGTGAAGTACCCCCCCCCAGGGGGTATTCACTAATGGATGGGACAAACATCTCCAAAAAAGGATCTGCGTTCGGCAAAATGGTCCCATAGCCTTGCCTTGGCATTCTTCTGTTTGAAAGGCTAGGGTATGATGTTATGATAGGGCCTTATGGGTAACGGGCTTGATGGGTCCTCCACTATTCTGGGGCACGCCCTGGTACAAAGTAGGTTGCTGAACGCCCCCATTGTTACAAAGACAACATGGGTACAGTTGAATCTTCAAAATTACATGGGCTGATCTCGAATAAATAGGCTGTAAATTTCTTTTTTCTACCGGGTATCACAAAAAAGTACTCCCGTTTGAAAATTCACCAAAATTGGATCACATGGCCGATCTTCAATTTTCTTTTTTTGTCAAGTAGATCAAGAACCAAATTATTTTCGAAGACATCGCTGATATTTTAATTATTGAAGAAAAATAGCAAATTTAGCTCTTTTTAGGGCTACCTGGTTTTGAATCATACTGCAAAAAAGCACTGATGATTGCCAGATCGATTTTCTTTGTGCTTGTAAAACGTTTAGTTTGGTCACAAATGACAGAAATAAATGCACACTGTCATTGGAGACTTCAATGATGATAAAAATCTGAAAAATTGACTCTTAGGCAAGATTGTGTACTCTGCCTAAAAACTATAGCTCAAAATAAGGTTTTTCAACGTGTAATTTTTCTACCTTGCTACACCAAAAGCAGACATTTTATCATATGTGAATATTTTTGCGTCTTTGACAAAGCAATTAAAAAGGAAAATTTTATGAAAGGTTTGATGATCAATTTTTAGTGATTTCTTAAACAGGAGTACTTTTTTGGGACACTCCGTATCAGTTGAGAATCAAATCAAGATGTTCGTAAATTGATATGATATGGCTGCAGTCAATTTTATTAAAGTCAGTGTTCTAAAAACTTGCTGCAAAGAAAGGAGTCACCAACTTCTATATGAAAATGAATTTGGTTGAAATCGGTCTCGCCATTCAGTCGTTATGGGACATAAAAATATGTTTCACGAGATTCCTACGATGCCTCGCGAGAGTCGAAATTGCTTTCCATTAGGAGAGTAATATAATTCATAAAGAAGGTAATTTGAAGTACAGAAATATGATACAATCTAAACATATTTACAATAAAATGGTAAATATCTCTACATACTACTTAGATAGATCTTATTTCTGATAAAAAATTTAAGAGAGAAATTTTCCCTTGGAAATTCGTACATGCTACATGTATAGTTACGACATAAATGAAAGGTCGGGGAAGAAATGTGAGTGGGTTCATAAAATTTGCCATAATACGTTTGGAATCAACTTTTAGAGCATTTTTACTGATTCTCACACATGGCATTAAAACTCCGTACATTTACGCTAATTTTAGTCTGTTATAAAAAAGTTTCTTATCAAAAACCCGAAACAGAAAGAAGCGGGAATTTTGACATGTCGCGCCTCTTTTTCTGTATTAAAGAAAATGGAAAACCGTTTTAGCTTAATTCAAATGCCATCTATCTATGTTGTCTTATTTGCTATCGCGCTCAGGAACAACGGGCCATTTTGAGGCTAAAGGCTAATAAAATGGATATTGGAAATTTTTCATGTTGAAGAATTATGCGAAATCCAAACATTTTCTCAGGCCCCGTTCACACTGCTCCATCTTTGCAGGAAAACGGAGAGAAAAACCTCCGTTTTGTGAAAGTGATCCATACAAAAAAATGGTACAAAAACGGAGGTTTTCGAAAACACTATCAAAAATCGATATCCACAAAAACAGAGGTTTTTGAAAATGCTCTAACATTCAACAACGAGTTTCATAAAACCAGAACAATGTGAACGCACAAAAACGGATATCTTTGGCTGCGTATTTGTGATTTGGTGGATCAATGTGAACGGACAAAAAAGGATGTTTCTCCCTCCGTTTTTGTACGAAAACGGAGCAATGTGAGCAGGTAGCTTCAAAATGGATCATAACAAAACGGAACAGTGTGAATCATTGAAATCGATCTCGAAATCTCAGTCAAATTGATCACATGACTACAGGCACATTTAATGGCAAATGAGATTCACGATAACCCAAAACTACTCATAAAAAGCATTCAAAAATTACAATATGCGGTTCGCGATAACACAAAATTAGTTATCAAAATTTCATCAATAGTTTTTGGTTTCGTGGGTATTTTTATCGGACATCTGGTGTGAAACAGACGTTTCAACTGGCGTTTCACAGGGCGTGCTCATTGGCAAAGGGCGCCCATTCGAGAGGGGGCGCTCATTACAGAGAATATGGTTATAGTGTTACAGTGAGTGCAACTATCTTTTATTTTCAAACTTCTGATGTCATAAGATCAGGCGGAAAGTACGCTGGCGGAAGCGCGTACGTAGGTGGCGGGTAAGAATATGGTGATTCATAATCATTTTGATCGCCATCAGTTCCAGGAAATTGAGGGTAAGGTGGTGGTGGTTGTTTGAATGACGTCAGGCCATAAATTGGATTGTTTTTTAAAGCAGCATCTTCATAATCCAATGGTTCTTCGTCAGACTGCCGTTCATCAAGTGATTTTTCATCATAAGCATAATCCTCCGGAAGAGTAACAGCCGGACCATTATAAAGATCAAGTTCATACTCTTCTGGCAGAAGAATTGGTTGGCCTTTTTTGAACGTATGTTTGTCAAGGAATGATGGTTTCATTCTCCTTCGTTTTGATATGAATATAAAAGTGGCAATAATCAATGCTAAAAGCAAGGCTACTGCTAATGTGGGTACAACATACCTCACAAAAATCTCCTTAGTCTGTGCTCCAGAAACTGGCCCGATTGGTACGGAAGGTGTTGTTGTTGGTGATACACAAACACCTTGATAGTTCATCGTCAAACTGAGCAACGGGAATTCTGGTAGCAACGCTTGCGAGAACTCTGATGTTGGGCTCCCTGAGGGCAACTGTATTTTGTTTAAGTTGTTACGAATGGCAGATGTGTTGCATGTATCCCCTGCTACACTGGTATCACTCCAACTGAAGATAACAGAACCATTACGTAACGAAGTTGCATAAAACCTTTGCGCTGTAGTGTTGTAAAAGTCGATGATTTTCTTGAATAAATTTCTCTTTGATGAGCCGTCCATTAGGAAGGTAGCGTAACTGGTTGATATTTTAGCTGATATGAAGAACTGTAAAACAATTACTGGGTTCTGGATATAAACATTGAAAACATCCCTTGCAGAATTCCCTGATCTATCAGTCGCAATAATTTCTAGTCTAATTTCTGCAGTACCCTGGGCGCTGTAATCCTCTAAGAACGCTAGTCCTGAAAGAGTCTGTGTTGCATTATCGAAGCTTACCCACAATGCTCTAGGAAGCGGGGTGCCAGTTGCATAATGACAAGTCAATTTCATGTTTGTGGTCCAACCATCCTCTTTGTCGTAAAATGTATCATACGGTATCTTATACGTAAAATATCTCCCAACATATGCGAATATTACACCGATACTATTTACGATGGTCGGGCTTGTGTCTGGTAGGCTTGTCGTAATTACTGTGTTCGGAGTAAAAATGGATATCGTAGGTAGCAATGAATAGGCTGAATGGTTGAAGTACGATGTCGAAAAGGACGACGCTTGGGATAGCAAAGCAGTTCTGAATGCCCCTGATGAGAACGATTCCGTCTTTGACTGAAAGCTTTGCCTCAATGTTGAGAATATAAATGAGGATGTAGCTTGACTAGTTGATGTGGATGGAGCCCGAATAGTACTGTAAAAACCAGTAAGCAATGACGAGCCAGGAATCGTTCCCTGTACAGACAGGCTCGTTGCATGTGAAGCTTGCTTTGTTGATACAGATGGCGATAGGATCATACTAACTGAACCCGTAAATAATGACGAACTAGGCACAGTGAACTGTAGAGAGAGGCTCGTTGAAAACGAGACTGGAATAAAAGATGATATCAAAACAGTTCCAACCGAGCTCCTATTTGAAATCGATTTCGATACAATTGTTGATGCTGGTACTATTTTGGTACTTACCTCAAAGGTATCACTTGCAAGGCTTGAAATATACACTTGGCTTAAATGCATTGTAGTTGGAACAGCAGCAATATTGGTTGATTGTGTTTGCAGTGTACTCATTGTCATTTCAATTGGTGAAGTCATTATATATGATCTAAAGCTGATTTTGCTTGTCACAATTGATTCTAATCCTGTCAAGAAAAACGAAGCCATATGTCAGCTAAGCTGTCAAATACCCTTAAAGCTCTCTTCGGCCCCCTTCTCTAATAAACCCCTCCCTTCTATAACCAAACATTTTAAATAAGCCCCCTCTCTATTAAGCCCCCCTCCATTTATATCAAATGCCAGAGGCTACCACAGATTTGGCATTTATTTAGCTAAGAACGTTTGTATGTTAATTTTGATTTGGTTTGGGATAAAAGCTCGCATGTGTATTCTAGGGTGTTAGGACACACGAGTTTTGTATTGATCTTTGTTTTCCTCCTTGTTTTGTCTCAACTTGTGTCTTCGGTTGGCCTAACCATTTTTTTGTTTGTTTATTCAAATCTAACTCAACTCACAGAAGAAACTTCCAGATTAAAACCTTTTCTTCTACGAAGGCGCACTTACACACGGGAATACAGTGAGTTAGATTTGAATAACCAAATAACAAAACGTTTAGGCCAATTGAAAACACAAGTTGAGAGAAAACAAAGAGGAAAAAAGACCAAAGCATGGTAAATAAATATCTAGTTTCCCATTAAAAAGAACAACTTACAAGGTCAAAGAAAAGTCATCTGACATAGATTGTATCTCTGGTACAATTTGCAATCAATGTATCAGATGATAAGACGTATCTTATTCAAATGATGGACAGGTTCTCGAGAAATCTCATTGTTTAAAATGATAGTTTCATAGTTCTAATTGCAATAAAACTTTGCGGAACGTCCAGCTACTCAGAGCATCTGTCAGGCGAAGAAGATTTCTTCACAATCATTTTATGAGACTACTGCGCAAAAGAAAGTTTAAATTAAAAAAAGACTGTTCTTTCGTATTCATATTTTTGTGATTCGAACAGCATTCGAATCACATTGACATTTCACAGCAAAGGAAGCTCTTTCTTCCACGTCTTTCGTATCTTACATAAGTTAGGTTGGTCTCATAATATTAAACTTTTACAGTTTCAAGCATATTTCACAGATACTCATACTCATAAAAAGTGATATGCAAGTATACAACAATTGCAAGATCAGCATGTACTAGATTTCCTTCATGCTTCTTAGAAATCGTAATGGTTTGTTTTATAAGGTGCCCAGCTTTGTCATTCCCAACTTCATACAGTTGTTTTATTGATGCCTGATGCGCATTTACATAAAACCATTTACGTGTTATTGCATAGCTATCTCTGGATCCTAAGCTCTTTTTGCAAGCTGGACACTCGTCTGTTCCTGCAGGAAATGTGTGCAAGATGTTTTCCGGTAACAGGGAGAACATTTTTTATGCTCTGCTCTTAGGAATGAAATAATACGGAATGTCGAGCGCCCGGTCTGATGAGAAAAGCAAAGAAGCTTAATCATGAGTAGAGGCAACTGAATTGAACTGATAGCATTCATTTTTTGAATCATCTCTTTCTTTTCAGAGTATTTATTCGGGAGATGAAGTGCTGACTCTATTGTTTTGATATATTGTGCTTCAGCTTTGTTGTGAGCGAATCAACGTTAGGGCTCACGTTGTCATGCGTTCCCTTGTTCTCAACGGTCAAGCTAATCTGCATATTGCATAAGTGAAATAAATCGTTACTACGCAAGCGGTCTAGAGCCCTTTTTGGGGATTCCTCGAGGCTCACAACTCAGCATGTTCGTATCCCCAACAAGTATGCTTCAAAAGCAGGTAGCTTGTCGTAAAAGCACACATCCTCACTAATTCATTTTAGATTTATGTTGTAAGATTGAGATACACTTCTATAAAATCGCATGTAACCGATTTCAACAAACACAATTTTAGTGTCTAAGTTAGCATGCATTTTAAAGAATCCGGCGATAAGTTAGCAAATAATGGCTTGCAAGCGTTTTAAATGGTTTTCCTCTCACATGGTACATACATATAGCGGAACATGAAAAGAAAGTAGTTACCTGATGAATTCGCACTTGCTGTCCTTCTGAAAGGAAATATAAATATAGATATAAATAAAAATACATTGAAGAAATTAACATACATTTGTAGGGTGTAAAACTCGACCACGACAGGCCAAAAATTCTGCAATTCGGAAGACAGCCAAGATTAAGTATTGCAAGCATTCTAACAAAATTAAGACTGGCTAAAAATGTTAAATTCTAACTTTTTCAGGCAAATGTCAGTGCTTTACGAATTAAAAATTAAGAGTATTGCAAGCATTCTTTTACGTTACGTTACGTTACGTTACGTTACGTTACGTTACGTTACGTTACGTTACGTTACGTTACGTTACGTTACATTTATGTTACGTTATGTTACGCTATGCTACGTTAAATTACGTTACATTAGGTTTTGTTCCGTTTTTGAGTGACAAGGACTTGGCTTTACAGCCTGTACTTACAATTTCGAAGACATGCTTTGCTGGACACTGGAAGTCTGCTTACTAGTTGCAACACCGTCAGGGCTTGAAGAAATCATAATTGTTGGTATATCGATAAATGACGAGAAGATTGAGCTCAAAACTTTGAAGGATGAATTTCGAGCTGCAGTTGAGACTCCGATATCTGGCGATGCCAATTTAGAAGGTTGGTAACTACTCATACTCATACTCTCAAGTGGTGTCGTTGAATAGACTGTGAAACGGCTGTGCGAGGGAAATTTTGTAAGTAATGATGATAGGCTGCTATTTGCGCCAAGACTTGTTGCTGAAAGCGTACTGTTAGCAGAGAGATTAGACCTCGCAGAAAATACAGACGCATATGCAGTGGATGTCACGCTATTCGGAATAGTAGAAACAAGTGGCATGGTGTGTTCATGAGGACTGCTGCTCCGTATGATAGATGATGGAATCGAAACCTCCAAAGTTCTTGACCTTGTGATGCTTATCTTACGTATTCCCGTAGAGTAATCTTTTGTTGTTTGTAGTGATGCAGATTTGGTAGTTAGAGGCAATTTGGATGTCATCAATGACACATTGATTGAAACGCTACTAAAAGGGCTTGTAACATTGTGCGCTGTAGACATAGCAGATTTGACAAAGACTTTGGTTGCAGAGGTAGCTGTGGATAATCTTGTTGGAAAATTTGAAGCTTTAGTGAAGGGTTGAATTGATGTTTCTGTTAACAGCATAGGAATACTTGTATTCGAGACCAATGCAACACCGCTTTTTGTAGCAAAAATACTCACTGAGGTTATTTTGGACGCGAGTGAAGATAGATTAGGAGTTGCTGAAACAAAACCTGGAGTAAATGCCATTGAAGTTGGCTTTAAATCCAACGACACATTGCTAGATGATACAACAGATTCTATCGACGTTCTTAACTTTGAGGAAATAGCTGAGGAATCTGATAACATTGAAATTGATTTAGGCGTACTTGTTTCAAAGGACGAGGTAGAACTGACGTTCAGAATTGTTGAATTGTATTTGCTGGTAACTGAAGTGAGCACAATTGCCGAAGACGAATATAAACCTACTGTTGAAGGTATTGTTTTGGAGGTTATGTTTGACAAAAGCGAGATTGATTCTGAAATAGTCAATGGAGGTGTACTAAGCACTTGCGACGATTGCAATAAGTATGTGCCTCTCCTGGTATCCATAGTTGAGCTGTCGACTGACGACATTGAAATGGTTGGCTTGATGATATTTGTGCTACAGGGCGCAGAAATACATTCCCTTTTTGAAACATCAGCAGATAAACTGACGAGTGTGGGAAGTGGTATTGTAGTGGACAAACCCTCTTTCGTAGTTAATACTGTTGTCGAATGGGCAGTTTCACTTAAGCTCACATGCGAAATTGACTTCACTGAAAAACTGGAGCGCACCTTTGTTGTAGAATTAGCGTTGAATGATACTTGCGTAGTATATGAAGGAAGCACGGCGAATGTACTGGGATTTGAAGCAGAAGATGCCAAGGTTGATCTTGTAACGTATTGCGTTTCAGCCGAGCTTGAAAGGGAGACAGACTTCGAAAATGTCGAGTAAACTTGAAAACTTGAAGCAACTGGTGACCTACTGCTGGAAAATGTCTTCGAAACTGATGAAATGACACTGCCCTCTTGCAAGGTCGACCTGAGTGATGTGAAAATTGCCGAACTAAGAATGAGTGATGGCATCGCAGATGTTTCTAATGGGGTGCCTTCTAATGCCGTTATTGATCCAAAAAACACACCACGTCTTTTCCTAATAAGATGCACTCCACTGATCTCTCCCGTAGTCAAATGCCAACTATTTATTGATACTCCATCTGTATCTGATGTACTTCGACGATGCATTTCATGAATATTAAACGAATCAGCAATGAAATTTCCACATCCCAAAGGCCATGACACGTAATAAGCATGATCTTCTCTATTTTCAGTCGATAATTCACCATAACGTATGATATTGAGCCTTTTCAATTGCTTGAAAAAAGGCAACGAGTTTCCACTGCGCACAATTTGAATCATACGTAGAGGAAGGCCTGTGTAAGCACTGATACTATTTGCAAGGTTCGTGAGGTGTCTTGTAGCATTTTTTGACTTAGTAGCTACTCTGAGCGTGGCAACCGAAACCAACTTATGATCAACGCAGTTCGAGAATCGGCTTACTTCAGAAGCGCTGTCAGTTGCATTATCAAACACGTGGTTGAGTGCAACTGACAAGCTCCTTGCCTCAAGTTCAACCTCAATAGTCCACGAATAATGGCCACATATAAATTCTTGCTGAAACCTGTTCATTCCAATTCCAACGAACAACATCTCATATGAGTCGACATCTTGTTCTTGGGGTATCCCAAAGAGATATCCATTCCTTGTATTATGAGCTAACCAGGTTGGTAAATTCCGAGTGTACTTTTCAAATATCTATAATACAAAAAGGTTGAATAAGTATGATGAAAATCATGCCGTTCTCAAAATCGCCGGACCATGGAAGATCTGGAGGAGTACCAGACTACCGGATGACCAAAATATCTTCACGAGCACCTAGTCCCTAGAAAGCAAATGCTAGGACACAAAGAGGAATCGGCATGCAGCTGACGGGCACAGCTTTCTTTTGAGATGTTGCTTGGTCAGTTTAAGCTATGACCACCCTCGGAAAACCACTGTAAAAATATGGTAATTTATTACCCCTTTCCAGTCGATGTTTTAGAAGATGCGAAGAAAGCCGAATAAAAGGATGGCAATTATTTCACTCTAAGGGCCTGTTTACAGGAGGAAAAACACCTCACCTGCCAGACCCGGGGCTGACAGGCGAGGTAAATTTGAGCCACTGTTTATATGTGATTTCTACCTCGCCTGTCAGCCCCCGGGCTGACAGGCGAGATGGAGTAAAGTCTCTCATCCGTGAAATCAGAACGAATTAACCAATATAAATCAACGAAGAAAGCCAATACACCTCACCATACCAGCAGTGTTTCGCTTACATGGAAAAATTTCACCTGGCCCATGTGAGATTCCACCTCTTGTGAGGCGATATCTCACCATACCAGTGGTGTTGCGTTTGTCATATAAACCCGAAGTGAAAAAACAATGGGATTCTATTGGAAGGAGGACAGGTGAGGTGCTTTTCCCCATATAAACAGGCCCTAAATGAAAAATTTAGGTTTTTAAATTTTCTTTTGTTGCCGTTGCTCAAGGCCAGCTGACAGCAGTTAACAGAGATTGTGTAGGCAGTCTAACAAATTGCCCTGGTTAAACTTAAGGCTCCAATCTTCCAATCTTCAAATCTTTCAAAAGGTAAATCGATAGAGGAAAAATGATACCATGTTAGGAAGCCATAATTTATGAAGGTGAACAAGTTGGTGGCAATCATAAATCTGTCGCTCTTCTCGTTTCGGATTTTGAACTGAATTGCTTGAAATGAACTGAAGATACTTTGCTGTAAATCTGCCATGGAGTTTTTTCTATTTAAGTAGTATCAAAAATGGCAGCATTTATCATATTTGAGGGTGTGATATCATCAAAATCCGAAACGAGAAGAGCGACAGATCTATGAGCTTCGCCCCCCCAATATTTGGCAAAGTGCCCGCCACTGTTGCCACCAACTTGTTCACCTTCATAAATTACGGCTTCCTAACATGGTATCATTTTTCCTCTATCGATTTAGGATGATTTTAATTCTTTCAAAATTTTCCAGGAATTAAAAAAGAAGAAATGCTGCCATTTGGAAAACAATCATAGTAAATGAAACGATCAAGATAAAAACAAATTTCCATCGCAGATTTACAGCAAAGTACCCAAAGTTCCATTTCAAGCAAGTCAATTCAAAAGGAAGATGTAATATATAGGTTGATTGTAACAAAATTTACAAGCATTCATACTGAGCAAAAATTTGATAAGGAAGTCAATGTAATTGGTTGAATCTCGTAAGAGCCATGATTTTATAAGGGCTTTCTATATGAAACACATGCGTACCAAATTTCCTTGCTCTCAAATTACCCTGGTTTACCACATGATATGCACTTAAAATCTTGTTTTGTGGGTTGAAGACAAAACAGCTGCCAAAGGAAAATTCAAGATTTCTGGACTTGACAGAGACCTCCCCCACAAAGGACCACAAAGCTGGGAGGCCCGGCGAATTTTAACTTAAAACTATTGCAAGATGAGTTGAAAACCGAGGAGATTTCCAATAATGATAATTGATATCCCTTGGTCCCACCCAGCACTACGATATGACAAGAGAGACATGTGCTAAGTGAATGGGTCCTGAAGATATCACTGATCAAGGCTAGGGATTAACACGAAGTCTTTGAAGGAATTGGAATTGTCTTGAAATCGACAGAACAAAGACTTTGGGGCAAGGCTACGGCTAATAAACCAAGGGGATAGAAACCCATCAGCCAAACTTCTTCTGAAAAAATAAAAAGTGGCAATATGTCACAGTACAGCACATTAACATGGTTTCCCTGCCTAATAAATGCTCTTTAGTTGCTTAACCCTATCTGACCTGGGGGGCGGGGAGAGATTCGGCCCCCCCCCCAGTACAACTCTGTTTACAACGTTTTCCATGTATGCAGCAGGCCTCTGAGATTTTGGAAGTTTATCTTTGTATCATAGAGCAATAAAATTGTACAACGAATTTGGAAATTCTATTTTTAGCCTTGTCTCCATGGTTACCAATGTTTCATACTGCACTCTGTGAAAAATATACTCTGTACCTCTTTTAATCATGTTTAATTAGAATCTATATACGTTTTGATCTATATCTTTCATTTCCTTATGAAAAGTCAAGTTTTGTGACCTTTTAGCAAGCTTTCATCCAGATGATGTCATATGACATCATAATGATCGTCATGCTCTAGCAACAATAACAACATCGCTGATTGGATTTGATTTTAAATTTGCATTGTTTATACAATGGACTACCTTTGTGCCAAATTTGGTTGCCATATCTCTTATGACAACAGAGATCAGCAGGGGCAGAATCGGCCCCCCCCCCCCGGCACTGAGTGTTTCAAAACACGCAGGTCAGATAGGGTTAAGAATTCTTGCTTAAAAAATGTGCAGTCTTCATACGGCTCAAGAATGTCTATTTTATCGAAGGTGTTGTGGCGGAGAGGTGTAATCCTCTGACTTTGCAGCCGGAACAGTCACACGTAGTGGGTTTGATACCCTGTAGGACCCCACCACTTGAGCATCATGACAAGGGGTCACAAACTCAATTAGGTCTGCTCTATTTTTGTGATCTAAGCGCTTGATGATGAAAACGCAACTTCACCTTCACTTTCATTTTAGCATGTAGAATTCTTACAAACTCTAAAGAATCCTTGTCATGTTAATTTGCACAAGGGATGTACTTTAAATCAAATGTTCTCTTGAATGAAGAACGCTCGTTGATAAAAGGAGCTTGAATTGAGTATTTTGGCACAATTTTTGCCCGTTTCCATACATGATTAGAGCTTGATCAAGCTTGACTATAATCCAGTGCTGGAAATATTCTCAAGCCACACTGCATTCAAGCTTGATTGGGTTTGCCTTCAGTTCAGAGATATGTATGTATGTATGTATCATTTGCCACGTTATTTAAAAATATTTACACGTTTTTAATATGAAAATAGATACAATACAATATATAAGCTTAAAAACGTAAAGGAAAAACACCGCTAATTACAGTGGCAGGGATAGCATTAACAGGTCAAGATGACCTTAATTCCATGATGGTCCCCTCAAAGGTGCTGGGACAACAAAAAACGCGAGAAAGGAAAAATTGTAGCTGTTTTCCGTGTAAGACATGGATTGTAAGATCATGCCATAGTCCGGAGAAATAATGACAAGTCTTAATAGAAGACACAAATGGTTTATGCTGCAAGCTAGCGTAAGCGGTGCAAAATACTTAATGCTTGAATCAAGCTCTAAAGCATACTAATCACACTCAAAACAAGTTAGTATCAGGCTTGAAGAATGCAAACATACTCAATCATTTTTCTGAGGGTAAAAACAGATTGAACTCACCTCAATTCTTGAGATATTACACCCAAATGATTGGTTGATCTCATCCCTGTAATAGTGTCCAACCAGAGCTTTTGTTTTTGGTCCATGGTTCAAAGACTTTCTTTCATAGTACGCTGTTGCATAGGTTAATAACAGGAAAAGAGGCCAGATAGTAAAATAGAATGTAGTCAAGACCATTGCTTAATGTTTCGTAGTTCATGTCTTTCTGTTCATGTGGATGGATCATCTGCAATAGTACAAAATAATGTCAGAATGGCATTTGGTTGAGTTGAACTAGTTCCTAAACTTGAAAATTCATTTTAACAAAGAGCATTTGATGGATTAAAATGTATCAAATTTTTTCTGATAGCTGAGAAACTGAAGTCATGCTTCTGTAATTTTTCCCCGGGGGGGTTACTTGACAAGGTTTTGGTCGGGGACGTGCCATCGAAGCTTAAAAAACTTACCCGTTCCTTATACCAATTTTGCGAAAAAGTATACCCAACCTTCTACCAATTTTCCGAAAAAGTATACCAAAATCGTTCTTTAAACCAAAATTGCGAAAATCGATACCGTTCCTTATACCAAAATCGTGAAAATTGATACCGTTCCTTATACCAAAATCGTGAAAATCGATACCCTTCTCGATGGCACGTCCCCGTACCCGAAATATGTGGAGTACCCCCCCCCCGGGAATTTTTCTTCTTGTTTTATAGTTGCCAGTCGTCATCAGTTTCGGAGTCGGAGGCAGCCATAATAGGCATAATAAGAGTACAATAGGTTGTAATTATTTTCATTGTTAAAATTGGGGCTGTGCACCACAGATATATGGCACACCATACACCTTCTTGGTCAAAGTTTTAGTAGGGGTCTGCCGCGAGCATATTCCAAATAGTGCCGTTCACTAGACTAATTTTTACGAAAATGGTACCCTTGGCGAGACTATTATGTTGACCATTTCCTGGACCAATATTGTCAAATTTGTACCAAATTTGATATCATGACCGTTCGCTAGACCAATATTGTGAAGGTGAAGTTGCGCTTTTCAGCGCAAAGCGCTGGGATCGCAGAAATAGAGCAGACCTAATCGAATCCGCGACCCCTTGTCATGACGCTCAAGTGGTTCCTACCGGGTATCGAACCCACTCTGCCTGACTGTTCTGGCTGCAAAGTCAAAGGATTACACCACTCGCGCCACAACACCTTCAAAATATTGTCAAAAATGATACAGACGAAAATTGCAAAGAATAAGTACACCCTTGGCTAGACTAGAAGTCCAAAAAAGTATACCCTTGCTTGCGGCACATCCCCAGGTACTTTTACTATGGAAGACCCCCCCCGCCCCCGTGCATACGCCGATTCCAGTCAGTACAGTTTGTTGTATGACTGTTGTATGTCTATCTGGCTTCTATCAAAGTGTTCAGTGTAACCCCAGGTTGTAATTAATTTGCAACAAATGCACAGCTTTCGCAATAAATCATCCACATTTTCTCATTGGGGTTCAGATTCTTTTTCCCAGCTATGTTTAACAGTGTACGATTTACGAATCATGATGGGCGGCATGGCATAGCTTGCCTGGCGGGGATCGGATCTAACCATTTAAATTATTAATATTCAAACAGTTATTATGAATCAGGAGCTATGATCTATGATCATGCAGCAAGTGTGAGCGCAGCTAAGACAAAATAATTACATGAACTTACCAAATACTTCTGGAATCACTGGGTAAAATATAAAAACGCCAATTTAGTTTCCCTCTCTTTTTCCACATCTGGCGGCCATATTTCTTTTGCTTGTTCTGAGATTTGATTATTTGATATTTGTGCACGTGATGAAATCAAAGCCAATCGGATTGCAGAATGTCCACCTTGTTTTCATGGCAACGAATATTTGAAAAACAATGAGTCATTAGAATTATGCCGACGACGTAAAACTTTCACTTTTGTTACCACAGCTTGAAATATTCAAACTTTTAGTGAAAGATGCGAAGATAGATTGCTTTCATGATATCTGGATGTTTTTGAAACAAATTCCAGTTGCTCAAAGATTGCTAGTAAGTGAAATTGTCCAAATTTTTAAACTGCTGAGTGTCAATCCTGCAACAAGTGCAACTGGTGAGCGATCATTCTCTTTAGCAAGGCGTCTAAAAACTTGATTTCGCTCAAGAATGTCCCCAAAAAGGTTCAACAACTTAGCAATTCTTCACAGTCACAAACAAAGGACAGACAGAATAAACAATATCGTAGTTGCAACTATTTTCATCAATAGAAATGAGAACAGGATACGAAATTTTGGGAAATTTCATTAAAATGTTGATTCATTGATGATACAAACTTACTCAGAATAAACAATGTTCGCGTTTTTATGTTTGAAGAATGAAAACATTATGCAGGGGCTTTTGCTCCAACCGGAAGGAATACACCTATATATATAGACATATAGACATATAGACATATAGACATATAGACATATAGACATATAGGTACATAGGAATCAGGAATGTTGTAACAAAGGGCATTATTTGTGCACACAATCGAAACAATCAGCGAAGCATCTGAGATATTTATAGGCATTGTTAATGTATACAATCAAAACAATTCTGATATATTTGGGCCAACAATGAACTTTGGCGAAGTTGCAAATTCACATTTCCTCATTAAGACTAATTACTACTTGCTCCCAAAATTAATGGAGCTGCCAACTCATTACAAGGCAATCTTCAAAATTTGACCTCTTTGACCTGGCACACTGCCCTTACTGTTTGAAAAATCTTCAATATCGATAACTGTTAACAAGGGAACCTACCAACCCATATCAAGAAACCATTGTGACACTGTTATAGTGGCAACTCTTGTCAGGATAAAGTAAACAATTTGTCAATATTGGCGGCCATCGTTTAGTTTCACTCTGGGCAGTAGGAAGCATCTTAAACTTGGAGGGGCACATCATTTAAATGGCACTTCTTTCGTAAGAAGGGCACTTTAATATACATCAAATTTTTGACGGTAAAAATATGATAGATAGAAGAAAATAGTGCGAATGCTGCTATATCCGATGTTCTTCACAATGAAACAAAATGAGAAGTATACATAACTTGACCACACAGTAAATATAAGCAATGTTAAAGCGACTTTCTGTCCGCATCGGTCTTCATAAGGGGCACATCCTGAGGCAAAAGGGCACTTTTTGGTTTATTGATAAAACTTTGGGGGCACGCCCCCCGGTACTGCCCCCCGGTTCCTACGTCTCTCGACTCTGGCTTTATCTAATGTAATAGTTCTGATGCATATCAAGAAATCTGGTCTGCTTCATCAAGTGGGCTCGTCATTAAGCTACAGCCATTTCGATATAAACTAAATCGTGCATTGCAATTGCAAATAAATATTCTATTACTTTTGAGGCAAACTATGTGCATGATCTCATTCTTCAAACATGGCTAATGGGGGCCTTTAATTAGGTTCTGTTATGTTTAAAATGCTTAATAGACCATTTGCCAATTAAGAAAAAATTCCGACAGCCCTAGTAACAGTCGGAAATCCGGGGAGTCCTCTCCATTACAGTATAATCGGCAAGCCGACCCGGTCCGATTTTCTGACCCGAAGCTGCATTTGGAGCCGATGCTCGATGGTTACTCAACTAATTTTAAAACAGAAAAAAATGTACAAGAGATAACTGGTTTGTGAGTCTGATCACGAATTTGGGGTTCAATATTGCCCCCAGGGGCGGAGCGCGGGGGCTGCGAAAATTGGGGAAAATTTTGGCCTACCCCATTTTGGGCCGTAACTCCGTTTTGCGAGGGGTAAACGGCCTCGGCATGTCAAAAATCAACGAGAAACCGTATTCTTTCACTAAAACACTATTAATCTCGAATTTATCCCTAAAATTCGCAGAATAACGAGCCTTTCTTTTTTCAAAGCTGTGGGGAAAATCCCGAAAATTTCTACTTAGGCCCTTTTTCCTCCCAAATGGATCGTGCTCGTTTTCCTACTAAATGCACTTACTAACTCCAGATTAATGATTAAATACCTTTAAAAGGGTTGAAATAAAGTCCTCCAAAAGTTTGTTTTCAGTTTCTCGATTTATCCGCTTCAGAATCAGCCCAAGACGATCGGCCAGTTTTCGTTGATTTTTCAAAATTTTCTCCCAAGTTTTGGACTTATTACATTTGAAGTAAGGGGTCAAATCAGATGATCGTTTGTTTATGTGCCCTACTCTACAAATCGATCGTGGGAAATACATCGAATAAGATATTTTGAAGTGGAGAGGATTCCCCGATGTTACAAGGGCTGTCGGAATTGGCCACGCTCGCCTCAATCCCTTTTTCCTAATTGGCAAATGGTCTATTGAGATATTTAACTTCGACATAAGACTAAAGCATAGCGTTCCTTTAGGCCTTTTCCTTTATACCAAAAGATGCTGCGTGTGGTCCCCGAGCCTTCGCTATCAAATGTTAGACGTACTATAGACTGCAAACTATTTTCCACTTTTATGGCGATTTACAGAAGGATTTAGTGGTTAAATATGCTGCAAATGAATATCTTTTCCCGGGCGTTTCTTGGCATGTAAAGGGCGTTGGTCGCATTTATAGCCAAAGTAGAGGGCGTGGTCAGGAAAATTTTTCTGGGGGCTTCGCCCCCAGACCCCCTCATATTTTCTCCCTACTTTTGAGCCCCCCCAATCGAAATTATGCTCCGCGGTCCCTGGTACCGAGTGATTGGTTGGGAAAGAATTTGTTGCTTCTTGACGTTGTTTTCTGTTATCACTTTATGTGACCAAAGTTTCGTCATAGGTTCATTCTATATTCTACAAAGCTGCTATTCATAGTTGCGCAAGGGAGCATTTGACAACATGAGTGTTTACCCCCAGGGCCGCCAAGAGAGAGGCTAGGCACCACGCCGTTTTATCCTTGGGCCACGCCCTCCTATGCACTGGTAAGACACTGCTTTTAGATTTTTTTGAATCTCAGTGGGCCCGCCGGCCTGAAAATGTTCCTGAAAGAAAACTACAAAAAAAAAATACACACCTTATTTCTTGCTGGCCTACAGAGGCCCCCAGGCCCCCTGGTAACTACCCTGGCTACCCCCCTCTCTGTTTTGAATATCCCCCTACTATACTGATGTTGCCTCACCACACACATCATGGTATCCCCCACTGAGCTCCGGATGCCTCCCAACTATACTGAATTGCCCAACTGTACTCAAACATACCTCCCACTGTACTGAACATCCCCAACTGTACTGCACACTCCCGGTGGGTGCAATTCAACAGTAAAAGGTACATCACGCTCGTCATCATCATCATCATCATCAATAATTTATTTAATGTAGGCTAAGTAAAATAAAAAGAATAGCTAAATTACAGCTAATTTAGGCCTACTTTACAAAAATTTACAAAATTTACAAATTAATTCCTAAAGCTAATCAATAAAAACATTTAGTGGATTATATACAAGATAAAAGCATGCCTTCCCTACGAGGTACGGAGCGACGCCCACCTCCCAAAGAGACGGCGGACACACCGCGCGAGGGAACCCCCACACGCATATCCTAAGCTGCGGTCGCCGCTAGTGAGCAATTCCCCAGTTCAACCGCAGCCCAGTGCCTGCATCGTGAAGGGGACCTCACATCCCGCACAGCACATCCCCTATCCCACCGGGAAGCAGCGCACCGCCCCCATCCTTGCGAGAAGGCCCAAGAAATGTTTATCATGTTAGAAACCCAACTCTTGGAATGTTTGTTTTGCAGAGCCTACAGTTGCATTTTTCACCATGCCAACATCTAATTCGTTTTTTGAAAATAGGAAGGGTGCTTGATCGTTTTATTTCGTGCGGTAAAAACTGCCAAAGTTTATTTCCAAGGTAGGCTGTGGTCTCAACTCCAAAGGACGTGGTTCGCACCTTTGGAATTTGAGCGTCATTGCCATGCCTTGGGTTGCAGCTAATACCTCTCTCCATAAAAATATCTTTCATGAAAGGTGGATTTAGATCAGACTTTGTTTTAAAAACATCCGTCATAGGCAACTGTAGGTTTCTTACATGGATGGGCACCGAATTGCTCTGTTCCAGGAGAGAACCAAAATCACTTCCGTGATCCTTGTACGCAATGCGCAGTGCCCTCTCGTGAACATGATGTATTCTATGGTTTAAAGTTCTGTCATAAAACATCCAAACAAGTGGACAGTAGCTAAAGTGCGATAACACAAATGGTTTCATTAGCTGCTGCAATTTGTCAGTGTCCATGTAGCAGGATATACGGGCAAGTGCATGGAGTTTCTCAGAGCCTTTTTAAGGGGTTTTAAGTGGGGAGGCAAATCCTAAAAAGGGGATAAAATTAGTCTGATTGGCTAGAAAAGCAGGCTAAAAAATAGGAAATTTACGAATCCAAAAATATATATCAAACGGGCTAGCTAAAATCAAACTACAGACAAGAATACTTTGTCAAGATTGTTGTGTAAGACTCGTTTGATATTTGACATATTTGATTTACAAAACTCATTGCGAATTCTTGTGAGCAGCGGCGTGGCCAGAAATTTTAAGCTAGGTGAAATGAGGGGGTCTGGGGGCAAAGCCCCCAGAAAAATTTTCAGGGCCATACCCTTTACTTTGGCTTAGAATGGCTCTCCCAATATCATGCTTGCCATTAGTGAAAAGGAAACTTTGAGAGTTTTGTGACATTTATCCTATGCGTGAGTAACATTTTTGAAGAAACATCCTTGACTTTGGCTGAAACACCCTGTCTCTGGTGGTAAACAGTCCTGTTATCGTATTCCATTCACTTACACATGGCTTTTGCAGGTTGCCACGCAGTGGTGGTGGCAATAGCTTACTTTCTGAAAATCACTTACTTTAAGTAAGGGATAATTTTCTGGGGTCAAAAATTTCGACACTGGGGGGGCAAAGTCTAGGGATCGGGGGGCAATTGCCCCCCCAGTTTTAATGTTAAAAAAGGCCCTGGAGTTTCTGGCCGGCCATACCATTCCATAGGATACCTTTTTCTCTGACTTCCTAGTTGATGAAAAAACCCCTAATCATGGAAAGTTTTGAAGGTAACCCCCTTTAAAGGAGTATCACTGAGCCCTAAAGAAATCTGTACTGTACAAACACTGTTTCTAAGAGAAAGGTTTGGGATTTTGGCACTTTATTACGATTCACTTGTACTGATATCTCTTCTCTTTGTTGGGAACAGTAGAATTCCACGAAACTTGGGTATGAAACTTGGGCCAGGTGAATTTTGACTTTTATTTTAGGGCCCCGAGTCCACCAGCTAGCATTTCACTGTTTTTGGGTTGGAATATTTTCTGAAGAAAAATACGCCGATTTTCCTAACATTCTACAAAAACTTTCATAAAAAGGAATATGGCTATAAGTGCAATTTTCTGAAGGAGATCTTTATCGGGAGGCCATGAATCAAACCGCGAATGAAACTAATTCAAACAAACATAAGATGCTACTGATGGGTAATTAATTATTGGAATTTTCCCACACTGGGATTATGAATGGAATTAGCTGCAGAGAATCGCTGTTTGAAAGCCGTCGATTAAAACAAATATTTGTAGCCTTGGTCAGGTAGGAAAAATTATTGTCTATATCTGGTCACGTGGCGGAAAATTTATTTTAGCTGCAGAGAATCGCTGTTTGAAAGCCGTCGATTAAAAAAATATTTGTAGCCTTGGTCAGGTAGGAAAAATTATTGTCCATATCTGGTCACGTGGCGGAAAATTTATTGAATGTATTCATTTGCGATTGAGATGTTCCTGCCATGTGACCATATCAATTAATGGTTAGGGCAAATGAATCCCATTACATGCGGAATTTTGCATGGAGTACCAAGCTGAAGAACCTTCGAGGATACCAAGCCAAATTTCGAAAAGGAAAGTTGACTTTAAGAGAGAGAGAAGAAAGTAGGCAAGTTTCTTATTTGACATCTCTTTGCTTCGCTAACCCTGTCATACATCCAATGGGATAATGTTTATTTGGGGGTCATCTACTAAAGACTTGTCGTCCCCGTTAAGATCTGCCTCCCATTCCTGCTAAACTTTTTTGCCTCCGGTGAAGGTTGCCGAGTTTCCATAGGCCCGCAAATATTGTTGCTAGAATCTGAATGTTTAGAGGGGGGGGGGGGGGTTGCTGTATATTTTGTTAGTATGAAAGAATGTCGACTGCATTCAGGGACGTAAGAATCATCTCATTAGGAATGCATAGGAAGAAGTGCTCCAATCGAAATTGTATGGGCGGAAGAAGACTTCAAAATGGGCAGGATTTTAATTTTTGCATCAAGCACCTCTGTCCCAGAGTACCCCCCTGGGACATGAAAGGATTGATTTCCCGGTTATACATCGAAAAGATTGATTGTCCAAATTCAATGATTTATTGTTATCTTACAATGGAGTAGTGTTAAATTGACAATGGTTGACAAAAGAAGAAAGCTAATTGGATAAACGGCTTCATGCCTTATATATATAGATTGGGCTATTAGTATACCTGGTACCCAGGGTACAAAAATTGGTTCTATGTGATGGAAACTAATGTCTATTTTATTCCAAGGGATGCAACTACAATGTCATTTACCTTCAAGAGCGCCAATTAATCATTATTTAGACGATATGGCTGACTTTCCAAAAAGTGTTACAATTGACCCCGGTCTTTTACCACATTATAAATCAATTAAATAGCTTGATCATCATACTATCATCCCATTCGTTGGCAATGTTTTTTCCCTTGGATTGCGCTTTTGAATTCTCGGACGAGAGGGTTGCTGTATCAATTTCATTGAAATGTACTCCATCCCCGGGGGGGGGGGGGTACTTGATTTACGAAAATACGGGGACGTGCCGCTGGAAAATCTGAAAAGGCACCCTGTCCCGGAGTAAAATTCCCGAAAATGATACCCTGTCCCGGAGTAAAACTTTAAAAACAATACCCTATTCTTGGGTTTCTTCATACAAAATTGTAGCCTTCCCTGGGAATTTGATAAAAATTTGATCGAAATCTATCAGAAAATGCGGAAATGTTGCCATCCAAACGATTTAAATCATATTCGCGGAGTGCAAATGGCTTAAAACGACGATACGTAGTCAATTATACAAAATATGGACCCTGTCATGGAGCCGACCATACAAAAGTGATACCCTGTCCCGGAGTAGGAGTCCTGAAAATGATACCCTGTTCGGCGGCACGTCCCCGTACTGAAAAATATATGAGTACCCCCCCCCCCCGGGACTCCATCCCTTACACAAGCTCCTTGATCTTGTTCAATGAGATAGTGATTGATGCAAGTGATTCTAAATTGCTTGGCGACGTTTCGAACTTTTTGGTTGAACATCTCGATTTGCAGTTCACATGGTTTCCCAAACGTGGTAAGTCCAAGGAAACAAAGATTTCGGCATTGGGATATTTTCTTTGGCCAATAGACCTTTTAGCTATTCTACAAAAGAGCCTGGATCGAGCGTTACTTTTTATACATTTTTATACGGGAGGTTCGATCGAGTGCCGTTAGAGCTTCTATCACCATTGTGCACATTCGAAAATTCTACAAAATGTAGCAAAATATCGTTCGATTCTGATTCCTTTCAGAATAGCTAAAAGGTCTATTGTATGAGGGATTTCATATTTCATTAACACAATTTTCTATATTTCCTTGCCTTGAATCCTGCTGAAACTCTGAATACTCAAAATCTGACAATTTTAAGAAACTTTCAGTACTTGCCCAAATTCTTAGTTTCTTAGACATACATGTATAAACCAAATTTAAAGGAAAAGTCCGGGGTTGGTATGATTGACGATAAAATACAAGATACTACTGCTTTACTGCTATGAATGATGTATGATACTGTTTACGACTTTTTTTCGCCTTATCCCTGTGAAATTACGTATTCAAATAAGCAATTTGAGCGAAGTGACGTCATATCGCGCAAACAAAAACGAGGCTGTGTGGTTGTTTTTTGCCTCTTTATCGTAGAAAGCCTCTTTATCTATGCCTCTTAAGCCAAGAACAGGACGCTATGGAGGAGCATAGTGAAGCAAGTCGTTGATTCTGTCTATTCTTGTTGATCGTCGATAAAGAACCATCTTTAATCCAGACCAACAAGAGAAAAGACAAAGAGAGAGAGAGAGAGATCATGTTCTCATGCCATTTTCAATGCATGAGCACACGATAAAGCGGCTAGCAGCGATTACTCATACAGCCTCGTTTTCGCTTGCGCGATATGACGTCACTTCGCTCAAATTGCTTATTTGAATACGTAATTTCACAGGGATTAGGCGAAAAATAGTGGTAAAAAGTATCATACATCATTTATAGCAGTATTATCTTGTATTTTATCATCAATCATACCAATCCCGGACTTGTCCTTTAATTTCATTTGTAATTTCCAACGTTATCTAGAAAGTGACATCATGGACCAGTTGAAATGAACCTTGGGATCATGGACCAGTCGAAATGATCATATAGAAGGAAATATTTATTTGATGGAAATTGGCAATACTAAAAGAAATTGAAGATGCCATTACTTGTTGAGGATACCGAGGATTGCCCCTTTTGTCTGAACCTTTTGTTATGCTGGTAAAGTTCAAAGCAGATCAACACACTGGGAAACCTATTACCATGCGCGAGAATTTCTTTGTTTCCTTTCTAATTCTTGTTTGGATTGTGGCCGGATTATGCGTCCACATTTTTACCACAAAACCAAACATGCCCTCTGCGCATGATCACAGGTTTCCTTTTTGGGGGATAACCGTTGCTTTGAACTTTGAGGATTCGTATCCCCAACAATTACAGGATAACAAAACAACCCTGCGGTGGAATCTTGAAATTGGAATCTGGAATGTGAGTGGTATGACGTCAGACGCGAAATTCTTACACAAAGTATCTCACGACATCTTGACGATTTCCAAATGAAAGCAGTTCCGTTCAGCCGTTTGCTATGCTTTGAGGTAGCGTTTGGGTGATTTACATCACCAGAAATTGTTATTTTTCAAAGAAACCTCGTTGATGAAGACATAAAGTCATCATTTGTTCATCTGCAGTGATGCTGGAATGTGAAAGGTACGCCGAGATGACCTTTTGAAGAAGTAACACGCTTGTGTTTACGGTTTAGGCTTGTTTAGGCCCATTCAGGCCCACCGCATATCTCAACAAGTATGGATAAGATTTTGGAAGGAACGCTTGGTTCCAATCATCCAGATGAATTGAAAATGGCTTTAGCAGAAAAAATTATTCAGTCTGCTGCAACCATTGAGGATGAAAGTGTTATCTTTAACGTTTTAAAATGTTGCACAGACACGATCTTGAACAGCCAGTCTGATTTCAATGTCACAATGACAAAGCGAATTTTGAATGGTTGGGCAAGAGTACATTGGGATTTGGCTGGCAAAGTTCTATCTGAAGAGTTGGATACACGCTTAAGCATTGATTTAATTGAAAACCAGGAACTGTCAAAAGAGAAGACGAAGTTTCTCGAGTTTGTGTTGCTCCTGATGTCGATTTTGCGGAGTGCAAATGGTGACAATGCCACAGGCAATGTGTTGAATAAAATTGTGTCATGTTTTCTCCAGGAAAACGACGTTCAGATATCATGCTTGATGGCTGAGATTATACTGCGTAATTGGAATTTATGTTGTACTGAGAACAGAGAGGGTGAACTAATACTAAAAGTTATAGATTTGCTGCGATCATATAGTTTAAAATGTGAAGAGATCACAAAGCAAGTGCATCAAGTAAACACAATAAGTGCGTTCTTTTCTAAAATAATTGAAACTGATTCCAAATTTGCTCAATTTGCCTTGGCAGAAATATTTAATGCCATTTCACAAGACATTCTACCAGCAAGTATAACACTGACTCCTTTGTTATGCTGCATGCCTTCTGATTATGCAGTGTTTGCTGCAGAGTCAATCTGCAAAAATCCAAAGATAAAGGATCAAAATGTTGAGCTGGTTCTTTGCAAGATGATAGATTGGCTTGCATGGCCTGACTGTAGAAAACTTGATGTATGGATTGTAACAATATGCAAAGCATTAGTTGCTGATGGAGGAAGACATAGATTGATAGCTGCTGTTATTAAGAAGAAAGCAGTTGTGGTGAGTGAAATACAACCCGGGGGGGGGGGTACATAACATATTTATGGTACGGGTATGTGCCGCCCATATGGGTGGGTTTTTGGGCCCAAAATTATCCAAACAAGGGTCCTTTTTCGGTAGATTCTCTATAGATTTCAAATCGTAAGGTCTTGTTGCCCTCAATCCAAAAATGTAAAATTATCATCGGACTCAGTTGAAATCAAATGGAAACTCTTTGTGATGTTCATCAAAAAATGTGACTTCCGGTCAAAATTTGAACATGTATCAGGTGAAATCCAATTCGGACAGGTTTCAAAACCAAATCAGTGTTCAGAAGTTTGACAAAATGTTTTCTTCGCTTTTTTGGACATAGGGACCTGTCTATGTTATGAACATTGGATTGCGTTTAGTTTTTTTGGAATGGAAATCTTTGGTAGATGTTTGCCCTGTGTATAGTTGATCAAATGAGAGTAGTGCCATTTTTTTCTTGTCAACTTGCTCACTATTTATCTCTTCTCCATTACCAGAAATTCTTTTGCAATCAGATTTTGCAGAGAGTAGAAATATGACAGGAATGACATTTATCAAGTGTGGACACTGACTGTTGATTAAACCTTATTTCCTTTCATGTGATTATCTTATTTCTATCAACTATTCACATCTTCATTTCAGGTTTTCAACCATTTGTTTTCATCAGTATCACGTGAAAATGCATTGTCAGTGTTTTCATACATGATGCTTCTGTACCAACATAGTCCAGAGATATTCCACTTGGTAAGATGCTATTTACAGTATACAGTATTGATTTAATTTAAGGTCACTGTACCCCTTCAGTGACCACTACTCTTGGTGTTTTCTCTCTGAATTGTTACACATGCAACATAGTATAAGGTACAGTATACATTATCCAGTTTGTCTTTAAATGTAGAGTATTTACATATGAGCCAAAATAATACAAATATCCAATAACTGCGCCCTAGGTATACACCCGAAAATGCACAAATCAGGCCTGCCCCCTTTTGTAACATCCATGTACCCCCAGATAAGTTTCATTTAAAACCCATAGTAACCTCGCAATGAAATTTTTGCATTCTCAGCACGGTTTAATCTAGCAAGGCATTTCTCCGGCTTCCTTTGCATGTCTTTAAGCTTCAGAATGATTAATGAAACAATTTTCCCATTTGCCCGTTGCCTTGTTTTGAGATTCATTCAAATGTTAAGTTTGGAGCATGCAATTTTCTCAAAACTAAGACACACTTGGTCCTCCTATGCTATTTCTCTATGTCTGCCAAATCTCAGCCAATTACGTCAAGCAGTTGGGAACAGGGAACTGTATGAAGACTCATCATTTGCTGAAAAATTGATTTTGCAAAGGGCTGAAATAGTTTCTTGGTGTAAAACTCCACTGTTGTCAATGCTTGACATTGATCTGACCACAGGCTAAACAAAATTACTCAATGTTAATCCTTACTGTAGGTATGGGCATCAAGACCACCAAATCCTATTTCACAGGAAATCAAGGGCACTTGAAACCTTTAACCTTTGGTCATCTAATTTTCCTCCTAATGTAAAGAGCATTTTCCTAACTGGGAATACCTTGCTTTAAATTACTTATAATTCACTGAAAAATAAAGGAACTTCCTCAAAATTTGCAGAAATCCTAGGCAGATGTGTGCTATCTAAATATAAAAAAGTCCACCAATTGATTGGATAACATTTTTTATCATCTTGAAGGTATTACAGTAATCTTTAGTGTGGAGCAATTCTGGCAGAAATCCTGAAAATCATAGCATGCTAACATTATTTTCTTGCCTGAGAACATTTTGAATTCTTACAGAGTTTTTATTTAGAAATCCTTATGATATTTCTTAACTCGCAAGAGTTCCTATCAGGATGTGACAAATTCTTTTGATGGTTTTGAAATAGAAAACAAGAGGAAATGATATTAAGATATTCAAAATTGTCTCTTTTTCTTCTTGTTCAGGACCTCTTTTCTGTCTGAAGACTGTAAATCATTGAAATTTGTTACCATAATCAGCTAAAAATATATCCAAGTGTATATCATATACCATGTGGGGTACATAACATGTTGAGGGTACAGATATAAGCCACGCATATGGGTGGGTTTTGTCCCAAAATTCTCTAGACAAGGGTCCCTTTTCTCAGCAAATTTTCCTTAAACGAGTTGGCTGAAGTCTGCAAACACTAGTTTAAAATGGGCAGTTTTTTTGTTAGAATTAATCATAAAAGTGGGTACATAGGCAAATTTGTAGAGTTTGAAGTGGTTAGCTTTCTGAAAAGCTGGTGGCACACCCCTGCCATCCCCATGTCATGCACCCCCAAGGCCATATAAATAATATTATCTTTGCAATTGAAGCTTGCTCCAAGGATGCCATCTCTGTTTATTCAAATTGAAAGAGATTCAAATGGCTTGGCAAAGCACCACCCCTTTTCCATCCCCATGTCATGTACCCCCAAGGCCATATACATAATATTGTCTTTTGCAATTGAAGCTTGCTCCAAGGATGCCATCTCTGTTTATTCAAATTGAAAGAGATTCAAATGGTTTGGCAAAGCACATGGCACTGAAGACATTAGCAGAGCTTGTTCACACTTTGATGTATAAGTTTCCTGGGTATCCTGATATCTACACTTCCCTTGCTGGTGCTTTGGAGGTAATTAGCTAACTTACTGTAAATGATAAAATGAAGTGCTCTGGAAGCGCTATTTTCCTTGGGTCGTAACTGTTTAGTGGAAGAGACTTTAAATGAACAACCCTTTGTCAAATGATTGAAGTTTCACCATAGTGATTTCAATTTCTTATCCATCATGTGGTGTCAAACATTTACAGGCCTTATGCAGAGCAATAAAATTCTCGAAAATTCTTAGAATGTGTATGATGCTAATTTGTATCTTCTGCACACAATTTGTTTTTACTTTCTTCAGTTGTTTTTATTTTACTTTCAAGGTGTATCCAAAGCCAACAGAGGTAGACATGAACAGATGGCTGGAAAGTAGCGGTCACGTGGGTGCAGATGTATCAATATCTCCTCAAAAAGATTTTGCATTCATCAAGAAACAGATTCCAGGCAAAACTGGTTTGAATAATCTTGGTAATACTTGCTATATGAACAGTGTCATTCAAGCTTTATGTATGCTGAAAAAGTAAGCATTTCTTTGGTTAAATATATTTCTTATTTAATTTTTTCAATTTAGCATGCAATAGCTTGTGGGAGCTCGGATTGGCAGCGCAAGCCTTTTTAATGCGCAAGAGCATATGAGCACCACTTGCTGCAGGCACAACATGTCATCAAAACATTAATTGCTGTGCCTTTACTGTACTCACAGTGATTTGACTTGAGACACAGTTTTGATGATTAGGATGATGGCGATGATGATGGTGATGGTAATGATTATGATTTGGTATTTGTTGCGTTTTTATGCAATTATTCAAGAGTTTTATGCAATTATTCTGAAATGTACATCAGGTATTTTGGCCATTGTTAATATATTCTTGTCATATTGTTTTCAGCTTCTGTGGGCAGCTTCTTTCAACCCAACTCGCAAAACAAGCAGATCCGATTACTTGGAGTCTCCAAAAATTGTTTGCATTTCTGCTTCTCTCAGAGGTACTAATTGCATATCATGCTGGGGGCGACCAACCTACTTAGTCCTGCAAAATGAGCAAATATTGTTTGCCAGATATTTGAGATTCGTTTGCCAACCAATATTTCTCCATTTAGCCATGTCGGACAAGCAGAAGTCACAGAAGGTGTCATGCAAAGTTCTGTAAGACTTTAAGATAAAATGGCAGGGCACACTTCTGTTTCATTGCTGAGACAAATAATGCTTGCCTAGCAGATGTTTGCGAGATGACCAAACGGAAAAACAGTTTGCTTGGCAAACAAATGGCAAATATTGTTTGTTTATTTCTTTCTTTCTTTCGCCAGGGATTTACACCTTAGAATTCTACACACTTCAGTAACGATAGCGGAATTACATACATCTCAATGCTCAATTTTGGATACGAACTGTTTGCTATAACGATGCTTTATGATGGCACAGATATCTTTGCTATTGATTATTTTTTGTAATGTCCTTTTAAATCAAGAAAACACCGAATCACCTAGCAAAAATCTTGAGGCTCTCATTTTCAAAAGATGTTTCAGTGCTATTTAGGCCATCTTTTAGAAAGAAAACAAAACAAATGGCAAGTTTGTGGGGCTGTTCATTTTTGAAAGATGCATGATACTATTCGTTATGTGAAATAGATCACTTCGTGAATTGAAGCATTATCATGACGTAGTTTTTTCGGCTCGACGACTCGACGACATACACTTACCTCACATAAGTATTGCACCACCTTACCCAAAATGGCGCCTAAAAGTGTCTTTCAGCCCAACCAACAAAATTTGCATAACAAAAACATCAGCATTGAAGGGTTTTTCTACCGGGTGTTATGGTGGGAAAAGAATTGTTAATTCGTTTGCTTTTCATTCATAAGTAAAATGAAACGTTATTTTGTTGGTTTCTTTGATAAATTAGCAAAAACCTCCGGACAACACTACACAAGATTTTGGCAGTATAGCTGGAGGAGTAGGCCAAAACAAAATGAGAAACGGATAGATATCTGGGGGCAAAGAAAACAAAATTTAGTATTTTCAAATTAGGATTCTTCAAACTTTATCCTCACGATAAAATTTTTCCACTTTGACTTTGATAAAAGAAGAAGTTTCAAATAAATAACAAAGCCTTCATTCAATGTAGCTGAACTTGAATTTCTCTAAGAAGGAGTCACGTTAAAAAAACATGCTCCAGTCACTTGTTAAATTTCAAAATTATCTTCGAACTAAATTAAACCGTAGCGATTTCGTTGAGCACATCAAAATCCATATATTTAAGTGTCAACCACCTGCCTAAAGTCTTCCAGGAAGCAAAATTAATGTTAATGTGATAAAAGTGATATCAAAGATATTCTTACACTAATATAATATATAAATGATTTAAGTACCAAAAATAGCTAAGATGTTTAAAACACATCTTTTTGTGTTTTAAACATCTTAGCTATTTTTGGTACTTAAATCATTTATATATTATATTACTGTTCAATTACATAGTACCACACGCAACGAACATATTTTTAAAGATATTCTTACCTTGGAAAACATAGATATAAAATGCAAAACGAGGCTGACCGGAAACGCTCTTCCTTCCCGTCTTGCGCAAGATGGCGTCTGCGCCTGCAAGCTACGGCTGCGCAGTTGATGCCCCGATCTCATGGGCGGCCGCCATTGAACGTCATGAAAACATTTGGAGCGACGAGGCAGGCCCCGAACGACAGCAAAGCTGTCTTGGAGAGCCGAAATTCCTCCGAGAAGATGCATTTTTACGCCAAGGAAAAACCCAAGAAATGACGGGAATTTGACACAAAAAATCGTATCAGAAAAAACTCTTTTGCAGAAAAACTGGCCCCTGCCCCAAAAAAAGTCTTGGTGGAGTGAAATTACAGAATGCAATAAACATGGCGCACCAGGTGAGTTTCCCAGGAAAATTTGCAAAGTTTGCCAAAAATCGTCTTAGTTTGTGCAAGTGACGACCGGGAGAAATTTCTACAGAATGGCTACTTTGACGTCAAACACACACGATTTTAATCTGTTGTGATTTAAAGTCGAGTGCAGACGTCCAGAGAATGGTGAAATATGTTAGATGTCGATTTCCATTTCGTCATTGCCCCTCGTCATCTGGTACAAACATGCCATACAAAAATTTGTTGTCTCCAATTTTAATGCTTTGACACCATGCCCAGAACATATCTGCCTTTCTGTTATAAAAGAAAAAAATTCCTACCCTGCCCCAAAAGCAGACTGGTAAATTTGCAAAATGAATATATCAGTGATTGGTGGTCTACACTTCGATTCTTTGGGAAAATTTGCAAAGTACCGTTTTTTTGCAATTCAAAAATCGACTTTTTGAGCCATTGCTTAGGCCCATTTGACCATATGTTTGTGATGGAATCACATGAAGATAGGCCTTTACTATAGGCTCATCCGATCTGAAGACAAAAAAGCTTTATTTTGAAATGTTTGCAAGGGCATACTAGGCCTACAGGTAATGAACATGAAGAAACTCTGAGTACTCAAAATCAGGATTAGTTATAAGAAACATTCAGTTCTGGCCCAACTTCTTAGTTTCTTATACAAAATATGCATATTTGACAGTTACCAAATTTCTCATCATGAACATGATTACTGCGCATATCCATTATCCATACAGATAACTTCTCTATATATGGATGTCTTTTTTCTCAAAAAATGGAAGAGCAAGGTATAATACATGTCTTCACACTAGCAAGAATCTGTATCAAGTCAGTCTATGATACTGAATCTTTTGTCAAAACCTTACATCAAATTGATTGACTCCAATTATAATTAACACATCTAAATAAATATGCATGTCAGGGCTTCAGGTAAAAGGGAGCAGAAATTTATTGCTCTAGAGCCATGTGATAGTTGCCCTGGAAAATTGCAAAATATTTGTGAAAGAGTCTTGTCATAATATTTGAATTTTCTGACAAAAAGATCCTACCTTTATCAAATTAGCATTGATGTGGCAGTTCATAGAAATTGAGGCTAGCAAACATCTGAGAGACAGCACAACACTCTGCTTTTGAGTTTAGAACTTCCACTCCTCTGTGGGACATTTCTTAATACTTTCAATGTCAGAGGACTTTTGAACTATCATCAAATACTATCAAGTACTGTAATTCAAGGTTATGATTTCCAAACTGTGCCAGGTGCAAAATTGACCTTTCCTCAATTCTTTGCAGGTTTATCATCATCAGGACAATGGACCCCATGGACTTTGGCAACCAAATAGATTTGACAAGAAAGTAAAACATATGTTTTTTTAATGTTTTTGACATTGTTCAGTTGTGATTGATGGTTGTAAGTTGAACTCTAGACTACTCCAAAGAAGAAATAAAAAGGGAAATGTATGATTCAACTGTATGCAACGTACACATATTTTTTTTATAAGAAACAGCTTATAAGAAACAAAAGGCTCAAGTTTTTGAACGTTAAGAAACAACCCTACCTGAATTAAAAAGCAAAGAAGCTCTTGTAATTTGCAGTGTTTTAAGTTTCCTATCACACTCAAAAATATTTTGACACTGTACAGTTAAAGCAACCGTTTGGACATTACCCATACTAAAAAAACTGGGAAATACCCAGGAATTCGTAGAATTTTTCTGGGTAATTTCTGGGCAAAATTCCCTAGCTTTCAAGGATTCCTAGGATAAAAACAGGTGGGAAAAAGAGCCAAATTCCTAGGAAAGCTGGGAAATAGTGGAATATAATGGAATTTTTTGGGAACATTTCCCAGCTCTTTGGGTACTGATTCCCATCCCCAGCTTCCTGGGAAACAGAATTCCTAGCTTGAAATTCGTTTTGATGAAAAAGTTAGGGAAACTGGGGAATCCTAGGAAATCCTAGCTTTCCCAGTTATCTCCCCAGCGTTTTTGGTACAGGTATTTTGAGTGCAAATTATCTTATTTACTTATATTTGGACATCTTACTAAGTAGTTTGGGACCCTTTAGACAAACTAAAATTAACTCTACACTTCCCGCATTAAAAATATAAGAAACACCTAAGAAACTTTGGAAGCAAAATGGCCCAAAAATTTACGAAACTGCCTACCAACCCTGGATCTTAGTTTCTTATAAAAAATGCGTGTATATCTGTTGGGTTATTATTATCAAATGATTAGAGGAAGTAAAATGCCTGTTGGTAAAAATTTTGCTTTTTTCGTTGCATTGAGGTTTACAGTGTGATATCAATGAATTCAGTTACTTTGATGAAGTTTTTTTTATGAAACTTGTGCTTGTGTATTGAAAAACAAGAATGAAAATAGCACTTCTTTGTGTGTGTTCTTCACAAAAGATCAACAGTTCAGAATGGTTACAAAAATTGCTTCACAGGTTACTATAATACTGCTATAATACAGTAGCTGATTTAAGCAACAATTTGTGGTGCGTTCATAAGAAAAAGATATCTTGTCCCTACTTTTTATTTTGTTTACTTTGAACCTGAAACTATACTTGAGATAAGTGGTTACAAAGTTATCAAATCAACCAAAACATTATACCTTTTTAACTGTTTTTTATTTTAATGGAGATCTGGTGGCAAGACTAAGAACAACAAGAAATTCCACTGTTATCTTTCATTGTTCTTTTTAAATGTTATTCTCACATATTAAAGTGAATGACCTCAGCTATATGGCATCCATCTATAAATAGGACAAAGAGAAACCGAAACACTCTATTGTTTTCTTTGGCTTTGCTTTCTTTTGCCACGTTGGATTATAGAATACAATAGGATGTTTATAACCTGTGAGATCTCATCTTTTAACTTAGGTCATTCCCGTCAATTACTAATTTTGCCTTTTGTAAAATGTACCCAAATTCAAATATATTGTCTTGCTTTCAAAGTTGAATTTCTTGATATGAAGTCCTTGTTCCATCAACAGTTACCAACTGCAAACTTTGCAAATTGCGCAGAGAAGTTTTCCTTTTCAAGTGATTAACATATGCATAATGAGCTTCAAAAGTAAATTGGTTAAAAGTTTGCTAAACACTTGATTTTTTGGAAATTTTCAAATCTTTTTGAAAAATGCATGCATGCCTTATATTATCTTGGTGAAATTTGCTTTTGATTGTTGGTTCTCATCAAGATTGAAAGTGTGCTTCAGATATCTTCTTTGCAAAAGACAAAGCTTGCCGTTTGAAAACAAATTGGAGCCAATGTTCTCTGAAATCCTGGAGGTGCTGGACTTTCATAGAAGTTCTTTCTTGACACATCCAGCTGGACACATACATAGATAAAGATAGGATGATCCCCTTGAAGGCCTGTTTCAACATCATTTCAACAGTTCAGTTTTATTGGTGGGATTAAACTTGACTCATAGGCCATTGTTACACTAAGCTGCTGAAAGAATTTAGTCATTTCGGAAAATAAAATGTCTCCTCTGTCTGCAAAAATATCTTCATATGATACGGTGAAGTTGTATGTTTTTCTGTTCTTGTTGTGGAAAAACATCGCATCATCAGCTATAATATGCCTAAATTCATATTGATTGCTCTGCTTGTAAATATCCTTGTTGTCAGGGCAAAGGAAAGAAGTGCCAGTGTAACGTTAAACAGATTCTCCAACTTAAAATAGTTTCCACGATTTGCAAAAGGGCTTTTGAAAAGCTCCAGAATGCTTATCCGTTTCTCGCAGCTTTTTAGGCCACGCTCGAATTAACAGGAGGGAAAATTGCATTTGCCATGCGCGAAGAGCGCACAGGGGATCAATGATTACAAGACTGATTTAACGCGACGCGAGTGGAGTGGCCATTGGCCTAACTTTCTTCATTCATGTGAAGTGTTGTGAAACTTAATTTAAACACAGTTTGCCTCGATAATTATTCGGTTACTTTGTTATCAATCGTCGGAAAGAGCTGTGGATGCAGGCTGGCACAGAAACAGATTGGATGTTATTGTTTAAATTGAGCTCTTATTTGATCATTATTAGACTAGACGACTACTCCGTTTGGGTTCGTTGCTTTTTATCCTGCCAGCAAAGGAGGAGCGTGAAAGAAGACTGAGCTTTTCGACCAACTCTTGCAAGAACTTGTAATATTAAAGCGACCACCTATTAATAGTAATGGCCTGATTAACACTAACAGATAGTCTACATGATACGATGAGTGAAGTTGCGATGACACGTGCTTTTTTCTGCAATAATGGTTTGAAGTAGAAGTTCAAACTTTGATCTAACATCAACAAACAGCAGCATGGCCTAAAAAGGAACCTTGGCTTGGAGAATGAACAACACTGAATATGATGTTAGATTTAATCTTATATTGCTAGTAGTATAGTAACTGCAATAAAGAGAATGTTCAGTTTTCTGGTGCCATAAATAATCATGGAATTGTTTCAAAAGTTATATGAAGATCCACATAGATCCCACAGTAAAACAGAATAAATGGTGTGCCAAAAAAAGATTAGAAACAATGCTGGAACTATCAGAGATGAGATATCTAACGGTATCATACTGGACATTCATTCATTGCAAGCATAGGGAAACCTCAGTTACAACGTTCAGGTCTTCATGGATCGTGTGCGTGCACTATCTATGTCATCATATTATCAATGTTATAACGGTGAAACGTTATGAGTCAACAAACAATTGTTGCCACAGTTAATGGAATTGTGCCATCAACAGCTAAATCCCCATCCCCCACTTTAACAGACCACTGGATTTGCCATCAAATTTTTCTTTGTTATGGGCCTTCTACCACCTCTCATTATATAGGCTGACAGGCCCGTAGGAAGGGGGTGGGGCAGGGGGGCTCAAGCCCCCCCCAATAATTTTGAAAACAATGGTGCTACGTCACAAGTATTAAGTAGATGTATTGTTCTCTATTGTTTTAAGAACAAATGCCCCCCCAATCAGAAGCAGCTTCCTACGGCCCTGTAGGCTGATTTGTGTGTCTTGGGTCAGAGCCTAAGGTGACTTCATCATCTATATTGTGATGTTAAAATTACGCAGTTCACTACCCAAAAATTAACGGCTCTAAGATTTCTTCAGAAATTGATTATGAATATCACCTGTTTCAATTTTCATTATAAAATAACAATTTTCATCACAAAATAACAATTTTGAACAGATTTGAGCTGCACCCTCATTAATGGCCCAATTCCATTCACCATGGCAAAAATTGTTTTTCAATTACGCTTTATGCCAGCAAGCCCATTTTACACATCTGAACTCAGCATTATTTCATACAGAGCTATGTTAACTGTTAAAAAATTTGTTTACACTGGACTTTTACAGTATCTTTCTTTAAAGGTTTTTAGGTGATTGACCTGATTTTTACAAACCATCTTATTTCATCTTACTTGTTGCAATTATTTTTCATTATTTGCTGTCTCTTCAATATAGTCCAGACTGAAAAATGGTCACTATGGTCAAAAATGAGAAAAATTCTGAAAGCTTTCAGTGCTGGATAAATTTCTTAAAGGCTGATTTCCAGTCAGTGGAGTTTTCCGAGCGGGTAGAATTTTAGACAATAAAAGGTCACTCAGCCGTAACTTTCTTTTCAATTTCAGAGCGACATTTTCTCTTGCATACAATAGAAATTCTGCCCGCTCTGAAAATTCCAGTGATTGGAAATCAGCCTTAACGTTTAAAAATTTATAACAAATATTATCCCAAGAACAGTATGCCCCATTTGAATTTTCTAATTCTTCCAAGTGCAACATCATACAATGATGTCAAAGTTTCAGCATAGGTTTTAGACAGAATAAGTACAAGACCATGTTATGATCAATACCATTCTTCAATGAGTAAATTACAGTCAATTGAATTATAAAAGAAGGTTGACAGATACTGTCATTTAAGTGTTTCTAAATTTGGCATACTGAATGTCCTTGTTTAGGTAGTTCTTCTTCAATTAATATTGCTTAATAGCATATACACCATTCTGTTCTACCACCCATCTTATCAAATCATTGAATTTTGTATGGTGAGAGCCTCTTGTCTCCATCCAATTTGTAATTGTCCTTTTTTCTATGATAAAAATATGAGATTTCTCAATGATATATAAATTACTAAGTTCTTTAAAATACTTTTATAAGTGTTTATAAATATTTTAAACAAGGCATATTTTACCCTATGTGTAACACCTGTCATTAGGTACTTGAAGATATCAGAATATTGCACCCCTACTTTTCTCCAATTGCAATGGTCTCTACAAAGTGTCCCAAAAAAATTGTGCCTGAAGATTGCGACAAAATGGCAAAAGGTTCTCGCCAAACTTTTATATGATGTTGCTCTTCAGATGTTCAAATAAAGTTTGCTGCCATCCCCGTAAAAATCCGTTGAAAAATGATGGAGCTATGACCTTCAAAAGACCAAATGTTCCTGATGACTGAAACCAGCGGTCAGCCATTTTGTCTTACTATTTTCAGTGATAAATAGCTTCATGTGCTGCGAGAAATAGTTTTTGTGAGGTATGAAATGGTTGAACTCTCTGATGATGATTGGAATTCTCACGAGAGCTATGAAATTGGAGGCTGCTGTTTCATTTAATCCATGAAGCTATTGTCATCGCTGTAAAATAGTAAGACAAAATGGCCGACCGCTGGTTTCAGTCATCCGGCAAATTTGGTCTCCTAAAGGTCATAGCTCCATCATTTTACAACGGATTTTTACAGGGTTGGTAGCAAACTTTAATTGAATATCTGAAGCGCACCATCAAGCAAAATTTTGTCAAAAATCTTTTGCCGTTTTGTGGCAATCTTCAGGCAAACGGGGCACAATTTTTTGGGACACCCTGTACATATAGGAATATAGAGAAATGGGCACATTGCAAGCAGCTAAAAACCCCAAAGGGAATTTCAAGGGGAACTAGCCATCATGGATGAAGTGTTAGTCATTGTGTCTAGTTTATCACCCAATATAGTTTGTTCTGCGGCACAACTTGTATTAGGAGGAAATTGCACCCCTAATTTTCTCTAATTGCAATAGTCTCTACATATAAGAATATAGAGAAACAGGTACACTTCAAGGGGCGAAAACCCCTAACGGGAATTTTAAGAGGAACTTTCCATTATGGCTGAAGTATCTATAAGTGCGTCTAGTTTATCACCCAACATAGTTTGTTCTGCGGCACAACCTCTATTAGGAGGAAATTGCACCCCTATTTTTCTCTAATTGCAATAGTCTCTACATATAGGAATATAGAGAAACAGGTACATTTCAAGGGGCTAAAACCTCCAACTGGAATTTTAAGAGGAACTTTCCATTATGGCTGAAGTATCTATTGGTGGGTCTAGTTTATGACCCAACATAGTTTGTTCTGCGGCACAACCTCAATTAGGAGGAAATGGCACCCCTATTTTTCTCTAATTGCAATAGTCTCTACATATAGGAATATAGAGAAACAGGTACATTTCAAGGGGCGAAAACCCCCAACGGGAATTTTAAGAGGAACTTTCCATTTTGGCTGAAGTATCTATTAGTGGGTCTAGTTTATCACCCCACATAGTTTGTTCTGCGGCACAACCTGTATTAAGAGGAAATTGCACCCCTATTTTTGTCTAATTGCAATAGTCTCTACATATAGGAATATAGAGAAACAGGTACATTTCAAGGGGCGAAAACCCCCAACGGGAATTTTAAGAGGAACTTTCCATTATGGCTGAAGTATCTATTGGTGGGTCTAGTTTATCACCCAACATAGTTTGTTCTGCGGCACAACCTGTAGTAGGAGAAAAAAGCACCCTTTTTAAAGACTTCTCTAAATACTATACAGAGAAAAAGGAAAACTTGGGACATTTTAGAGTGTGCAAAAGCCTAACGGGAATTTTTGCAGCATATTTTCATGATGGCAGTTGTGTTAATTAGTATGTCTAGTAAGCAGTGCAATATACTTTGTTCTGCGGCACAACCTGTATATGGAGAAACATTACCCCCTTTTACATTCACTTTCTTTGACAGTTGACACCAGCAGCCATCCATACAGAAGTTCTGATTGTTTCAGTAGTTATCTGGGTTTTTCAACATCATACAATTCATGTAGCATGAGTAATGAGGCTGTACTAGTTTTGGTTGCATATTATTGTTGTGATCTATCACAGTTACCAAGAGGCAAGGATTAGATTTGAAAGAATGCAATCAAATTTATCTGAGTCTTCATGATTTTAGGCCCGTTTCAGGCTGTTTGTTGTGAATCTCGGCCTAGACTAAGCAAAATTTGTTTGAATACAAAATTATGAAGAAACCAGGATAAAAATCAAACTTACCTCCTTCTCTGTTCCTACTCTATCGATGGCCGAGACGAGGATATCGTATATTAATCAACTTTCCTTGTTCGGACAACCAACATTTTTCCGCGCGCTTTCTCCACTGGAACAAAACTTGCGAGCATGGGAAGGAGGCGCCCGCGTCACCAGTCCGCCATGGTCAGCGGCAGACAATTTACGCTCCTGTTTTCTATGTTACCTTGGAATGGTTTCTTTCCGTTTTCCCTTTGTGTTTATCCTTCTTGCATTCCTCACGGAAAACTTTTGTCACAGCGATAAAGTTTGTAGAATCATAATTTGAAAACTATAAAATGTTGTTGTCTTTGCCCCCAGATATCTACCCGTGTCTCAGTTTGTTTTGGCCTACTCCTCCAGCTACGCTCCCAAAATCTTGTGCAGTGTTGTCCGGAGGTTTTTGCTAATTTATCAAAGAAACCAACAAAATAACGTTTCATTTTACTTATGAATGAAAAGCAAACGAATTAACAATTCTTTTCCCACCAAAACACCCGGTAGAGAAACCCTTAAATGCTGATGCTTTTGTTATGCAAATTTTGTTGGTTGGGCTGAAAGACACTTTTAGGCGCCATTTTGGGTAAGGTGGTGCAATACTTATGTGAGGTAAGTGTATTAGATTTGCTTGGTAGCTTGGTTCAAGATACCAATAGACCTTATCATTGTGCCCCGTTTGCCTGAAGATTGCAAAAAAACGGCAAAAGATTTTCACCTTAATTTTGCATGATGTTGCTCTTCAGATATTCAATTAAAGTTTGGTACCATCCCCTTAAAAATCCGCTGAAAAATGATGGAGCTATGACGTTCAGGAGACCAAATTTGCCTGATGACTGAAACAAGCAGTCCGCCATTTTGTCTTACTATTCTGCAGTGATAGCTCCATGGATGAAATGAAACAGCAGCTTCCAATGTCATAGCTCTCGTGAAAATTCGGATAATCATCAGAGAGAGTTTTCAACTATTTCTTACCTCACATGAAGCTATTTATCACTGCAAAATAGCAATACAAAATTGCCGGCCGCTGGTTTCGGTCATCATGCAAATTTGGTCTTCTGAAGGTCATATCATAGCTCCATCATTCTCAACGGATTTTTACGGGGGGGGGGGGCAGCAAACTTCATTTGAACATCTGAAGAGCAACATCATTTAAAAGTTTGGCGAGAATCTTTTGCCGTTTTCTCACAATCTTCAGGCAAATGGGGCACAAAGTTTTTGGGACACCCTGTACACTTTGAAGAATTTTCGAATGTTCACAATAGGAATAGAAGCTCAAACGCCACTCAGTTGAGCCTCATGTATAAAAACATATAGAAAATATCGCGATCCAGGCTCTGTCGTAGAATAGGTAAAGGTCTATTATGGACGAACGAATTTTTCGATTTTGTAGTTATTGGCCTGATATTAAAATGACATCTCATAGGTTTGCAAATTATCATCGTCCACCTTCTGCGCCCTCGGCAGATTGCGCATCAACATGCGACAATTGTCTCTATAGATTTCGATCTTTGACAGAATTGTTTAGCGACATCAGGTTTCGTCCAGTCCAAAGACTAATGTTGTCTCGCCATCGTTTTTGTTGTTTTCCTCTACTTCGTTTGCCTTCTGTCATTCCTTCGAGGCAGATTTGCTTACGCCTTGAGTACAGCGTTTGGTGTGACCGTAGAGCTTCAGGACTTTGCATTTAATTGTGGATGTGATGAGAATGAGCTTTGTTGTACGAAGGAGGTCTTCAACTCGCGTATGATCAGACAGTCGTTTGTTTGTCATGAATCTCACCATATGATTTTGGAAAACGACAAGTTTTTGCAAGGATTTCGAGGTCCAGTTAACACATTCTAATCCATAGAGTACAAGCGGTATCACATAGGTGTTAAAGATCTTCGATTTTAGATGATATGATATCCTTCTTGATGTTAGCGCTGCTTTATTCTTGTTAAAGGCTGCCCACCCTAGGCCAATGTGATGCTGGACGGCGGCCACTCCGTCATTTTTCGAGGAGAGTTTATGGCCTCGGTAGATAAATTCAGTTACTTGAGAGATTTGATTGTTATAGATGGTAAGATGAAGGTTTGTGTTGATTTCAGCGGCTGTCATGCACTTGGTTTTGGAGACATTGATTTTCAGGCCGACTTCGGCTGCATATTTAGCTAGGAGATGAAGGAATGTGGTTTGCATATAGCCTCCTGTTATTAATAATACAGTAGAGTCGCCCCTATACGAAACCATTGAATAAGAAACTAAAAAAACAGTAGAAGAACAATGGGATAATCAAGGGGGAACAATAGGCTTAGGTTAAAAAGTGGGTTTGTTAAAGGCGGCCTTTACTGTCATGCTGCATACATTAACAAAACAAGTCTATGAACCATCGCGTGTGTTTATTTCTTTGTCCCATTCATAGATCACGCAGTTTGGCTCAGGTCATTCACTTTAAAGGTATTGAGTCCATATAAATAGCTGAGCGTTAACACTATCCTGAATTTTGCTGACAAACTGCTGACGGCCCTTTGTTATCGCATAAAAGTGCTGAAGTCATTAGCAGTGGAGACCAAAGACTTCTTAATCCTTGCATTATCCTCGGGAATTTCTTTGGTTTAATTTTAGATCACAACTGTTGTTTTATGATTGAAAAGAAGTTGATATTGGTCACGAGCGCGCTATTTATGCGGACTCAGTGCCTTTAATTACCATGCGTAAATTTAATAATCACAATATTTCCCCGCAGAGACCAGCCATAAGCCCGAACGATTTCTACAAAGTATCAAGACCACCTTGGTTTCGTCCTGGGGCACAACAAGACTGTTCTGAGTTCTTGAAGTATCTGATTGAACGAATCGAACAAGAAGACAAACATCGCAATGAAAGCGAGGCTAAACAAAAAGAGAGCAACAAGACCAAGGCAGGCCTTCATGAAATGTTTATTGGAGAATGTAGAGTTGATGTAAAATGTTTGAACTGTCATTTTATTTCATCAAGATTTGAAGCCTTCAATGATTTGCCGCTTGCATTTCCAGACACCAAAGAAGATGGGAAAAGAGCTTTCCCTTTGAAAGGTATTTATCAATGTTTTTAATAATTGCAACATTTAAAGAGTATTTCAGGAATTCTGCGTTGAAACACTTTCAAGCATTGTACGGGTGTTCCAAAAAAAGTACTCCTGTTTGAAAATCATCAAAAATCATCACAAAATTTACAATAATTTTGTTTGTGTATCTGCATCAAACTTGGCATGGTGTAGGTTTCTTGCTGTGCTGAGATTTGACTCATTTGCTTCGAATTGATACTAATTATGAATAAGGTCTATCATAGTCGAATTTTGGCGATTTTTCAAACGGGAGCACTTTTTTGGGACACCCGAACGCCATACAGCTACTTACAATATAAGATTACTCAGGAATAGATTAAATACACTACCATTAAATACAATAAAAACCATAACTTTAAAACCTAATAACAATTTACAAAGTTTAAGATGAAAGAAAAGAAACACTAACTTCTAAATAGATTGTTTAAAACTATTTAGGGAAGATGCCTGCTTGGTTTCAGCAGGAAGGCCATTCCATATTTTTGCTCCTCGATAAGAAAAGCATTTTTGCCCATTACTTGACTTTTTCTTGGGTAGTCTTAAATCTGTCTCTGTATTACGCAGGACATACAAAGAGCACTTTGAGTTTCGGGTGAAGAGGTCACACAGGTATTGCGGAGCCAGTTCATGCAGGGACTTGAAGACCATTGTTTTAGATTCACCATCTATAAGTTCTTCAATGGTCTTCCAACCCAGCCTGTCAATAAGTGGTCTACTTGGGGTGTCAAAACTGCTATTGGTTATAATTCTAGCAGCTCGGTTTTGAAGTTTTTGCAACTGATTCAGCTCAGTTGATCCGGCACAACCCCAAACAGAGCAACAATATCGAAAGTGTGGCTCGACAATACCTGTGTAAAGAGTCTTCAGAGTTTCCTGCGGTAGGAAAGTTTTGGCATGCTTTAAAAAGCCAATAGCTCTAGAAACTTTAGTAGAAACAGTCTTGATGTGCTCTTTCCAGTTAAGAGAGTTATCAATCTGCACACCAAGGTATTTAGTTTTTTGGATTACTTTGAGCTCGTTGTCACGAATTTTCAAATCCAAATCCTCATTTCGATTTTTGAGGATGTTATGCTTTTGCTTAGTGGAAACTAACATGGAATTTGTTTTCGCAACATTCAAAGAGAGTTTGTTGCCTTGAAGCCAAGTATCCAGTTGTTTGAGATCATCATTGATGGCGTCATTCAGCTCACTTATATCTGAAGACTGGTAGCACAGACTTGTATCATCAGCATACATGGAAACAACTGAATTTTGGACAGCTTGTGGTAGATCATTGATATAAATAAGGAAGAGAAGGGGACCAAGACAAGAGCCTTGGGGCACACCAACATCTATACCCTCGGTTTTTGAATTGACACCATTAACCCGACAAAACTGTTTTCGGTTGTATAGGTATGATTTAAACCATGCTAGTTCCCGCTGTTGAACGCCATAGTGCGCCAGTTTTTGGCAAAGAATCTCATGGTCAACAGTGTCAAATGCTTTTTTTAGATCAATGAAAACTAGGCCCACAAGCTTCCCAAGATCCAGCCCATTGTACCAATCGTCGGTATTTTTAAGTAGGTGGGTTACAGTAGAATGAAGGCGCAAATAGGCAGATTGGCCAGATGAAAACAGACCGTTATCTTCCATATGCGTATACACCTGATTGGTTACTAGCTTTTCAAAGAGCCTTGAAATGACAGGTAAGACTGAAATGGGGCGATAATTTGACTTTTCAGCCTTGTCCCCATCTTTGAAAATAGGAGTAACTCTAGCAATTTTCCATGAGTCAGGAAACATACTTGTTTCAATTGATGTATTAAATAAGAAAGCAAGGGAATTTTCAATGAAAGGTAAAGCAAGCTTCAAAAAGTAGCTAGAGATATTATCAGTTCCAAAGCTCTTTGCTGTTTTAACCTTTGCAAATGCATCTCTGATTTCTTGCACCTTAATAGTCCTAAAGTGGAACTTTGCTTTAGTTTTGTTCATATCAAAGTCACCTGTCAGAAGGGGGTTTGGAGCTGGACTGATCTTATCAGCAAGATCCTTACCAACTGAGCAGAAGTAACTGTTCATTGCATCAGGAATATCCTTCTTGTGAACAGTTTCTGAACCAGACCCCTTAAGAGTATCAATGTTACTTGACTTAGACCTCTTATTGAGAAGTTCATTGATTGTCTTCCATGATTCTTTCATGTTACCCTTGCAAGCAGAAATTTTATTATTGTAGTACTCTTTCTTAAGCTGGATATTTAGAGAATTGACCTTGTTGCGAACTTGCCTATATGAGTCCAACAGAAGTGTGGACTTACTCTTGACAGCAGATTTCTTTAACTTATCTCTTGTCCGCATTAAATCCCTAAGGTCCTTATCAATCCAGGGACAGTACTTTTCTGAGACGCGCATTTCACATATTGGGGCATGTTTGTCAACGATCAGAGAGAATAAGCTAGTCCAATGGTTAACAAGCACATTGATATCATCAGTTTCAGTAAGCATTTGCTCCCAATCAATCCCAGCGACATCAGATAGGAATGCCTGCTCATTAAAATTTTTCATTTTTCGAGTTTTTATCATTTTATGGCCCTTTACTACTGCTCCATTAAACTTACGGACACAGTATACCATATAATGATCACTCATAGAAACTTCATGCACTCCTGATTTGATGATGTTGCTGGCACAAGTTGTAGCTATATGATCAATTATGGAAGAGGTGTCTAACGTGACCCTGGTAGGCTCTTTGACAAGCTGATTGAAGCTGAACAGCTCATACAGACTAGTCACATGTCTTGTGTCATTGTTGATGGGCTGATCAGCTTGCTTTGTTGTGAGATCACAATTCGTGTCTCCAAGAAGGATGATTTCTTTTCCTTCTCTGTCCAAATAAGAAAGAACCTTTTCTAGCTTGCTGAAAGAGACAACAGGGTCACTTGGTGGTCTGTACCAAGCAAGAAGCAAAAATGATTTGCTTTTTGGTGGGTCTACCTCAATGCAAATGATTTCTAAATCATCAATAGGAACATCAGAACGTAGCTTATATTTGATAGAGTTTCTTATATAAATAGAAACACCACCTCCGCTGCCTGTCCTGTCCAAGCGTTCTTGTTGGTAGCCAGGGAGACTGGTCAACTCTTAGGGTAATTAGGATCAAGCTTAGTTTCATTAAGTGCAAGAATATGAATACCTAGACTCCTAATTAGTAGTTGGACCTCGTCAAGGTGACTACGGAGACCATTAATATTCAGAGATGCAAGTGCCATACCTTTCTTAAACCCAAGATGCTGATGACACAAGTCTGATCGCTCATCAGTACAACAGGCATTTTCCCCGTTAGCAATTTGGGGTGAAGGTAGGTCAACTACATCCACCCCGGTAGACCAGCTACAAACATCAAAGGTTCAGTAGTTTTGCAACCAGATTGGATGCAAATTTACTCATACCTCTGTTGTTTAAGTGAAGCCCTCTATGACCTTTGACAATATGGTGTCAAGCACAATTCGTTTGCTCTTCAGATTTACGATTAGAAAGGATGGCATTACATCCTCAAAACAATTCAGGATAAAACACGCTGATATTTTGTAAATATTTTTTACATCAATTCTATACAAAAAGTTTACAATAACGGATTACCTAGCACATACAATACTGCAAGAACGATACCAAGGGGAGCAAAAGATCGTGTCTACCCCAACAAAATACACCTAAAATACAACTAAATACACTTAAAATTCAACTAAATATACAATTACGAAATGTTATATATAAATAATTTTTACGAGTATTTACTTAAGCCGGTTCACATTGGGTGTCAGACAATGAAAGGTGTGATAAACAAATGGAACCCCAGCCGAGAGAACAACAACGACAACAACCGTCCCCATCATTGCTCCCCACCCAGGTTTCTCACTGCTCGAGACATTGCTAACAGGTCAGAATTTCTTCCACCATATCATTGAATGAAAATATTCATATGAAATCAAGATGGACAAGCGATTTGACAGTATTGAAGATCTTAATTACAGTAAAATAGCCTAAGTCCTTTTTAAAGGGGCTCCGTCGCCAAAATGTAAACAAACGATGATTTTTCAGTTTTTGAAAGGTGATATCACATAGGATTTTCATATTTTTTTCAAAATGAAAGTTGCTGTTCGGACATAAATCATTGTACTTCACTAAGGAACAAACCAAACATTCATATCTTCTACGATTGCTCGGATATAAGTGGATCTTTAACGGTCACTTTTTGGTGTCTTGGGTGTAGCCACCAAACAAACTGCAGAAAACAATGGATGAACAATGGATAATTGGTGACTCGTGCGAGTTTACGGATTTGTTTATTGTTTGGCGACGGAGCCCCTTTAAGCCATGCAATCAAAAGAAAAATGTAATAACCAATTACACTAGCCTTTTTGAAGATTTGACATCTATGTCTTTGAAATCTTATGAATTTTTAGGTGGTGATATATCAAGGGAAGTCATGCGCAATAGAGTGAAAGAATCAGGAGGAATACCTGGGAACGAAACTAAAGACACATTGGATCCCGAGAGCATAACTCCAATGGAAGAAGCCCAATCTTCTTTCGGTGTCCCATCTGAAGAGCGGCAAAATATAGCCCTGTCAAGCAGTGGCGAACAGAAAATTCCGCTGAATCTACAGTCATTGCTAGAATCATATTTATCTACGGAAACTCTAAATGGGCAAAATCAATACCGTTGTGATAACTGTGCATCATTACAGGACGCGGAACAAAGGCATTATTTTACATCAACTCCAAAATACCTTATTTTGACGTTGAAACGCTTCACATATGATATCAAGACCCATACGCGCGGTAAAATTTTACGGAATGTTCATTTTCCGCTAGACTTAATGATTCCGGTTCAAGCAGAGGAGGCGCAAGAGGACGAATTATCTGCTTATCCAAATACAGATTCTATGGATTTTGAAGAATCTAACAATCAGATTTATACAGATATTGAGATGGATCGCGACGGATTTGCTGCTGACTGCAGCGGCTTAGCTGTTGCATTAGATATAACTACAAAACCCGTCTTGAAAGTAGTCGGTGAAAATAATAAACAATACTCACTCATTGCTGTAATCATTCATTCTGGCGTGTCCTCTGAGAGCGGACATTACTACTGCTATTGCAGGAAAAAGCCAGATTTGATTAGACAATCCGGACAGCAGGAATCAAACTTCGGGGTACCTGACAAAGATAAAAAAAGCAGTCGAACTCTTAGTGCCTGTAGTGATGATGTGGCTGAAACTGTCAAAGAACTATCCAGAAAATTCTACGAGAGTGCAGCGAAGAAAGACACTAGTGGAGAATGTAGTGGTGGGAAAGAGACGCGACAAAATGACCCCTTGAGGGAAATTGCAAGCGCCGTCGATGGAACTTTGAACAGCTCAGAAGAATGTAACAAAACTGGTACTGATGACAAGGAGCCCCTTCAAAAGCGACAAAAGCATGTGCCTTGCAGTGACTGGTATCTCTTCAATGATAGTATAGTTGCATCAGTGAAAGAAACAGATTTAGAGAAAATTCAAAAAGACCATCCAAGAGACACTCCATATGTTTTCATTTATGAGGCAATTGATGTTGATCAAAATCGTCGTTTTCTTTCGCATGATGAAGTTAGGCCAGAAATTTCTTTGGAAGTTGAAGCTGATAACAGGCAATACATAAAGGTAATTTATTGAGGATATTTTGTTTGGTTTTATTCTTTGTCCCCATTTTAATTTTAATCTTGAATAACGTTCCTTGGCTCAACTCGACTCGACTCGACTCGACTCGACTCGACTCGACTCGACTCGACTCGGCTCGGCTCGGCTCGGCTCGGCTCGGCTCGGCTCGGCTCGGCTCGGCTCGACTCGACTCGACTCGACTCGACTCGACTCGACTCACTGATAGTCGTGGTCACTGCACTGTGTGCCCTGATACAATTCATAACTTTTTCAAAAATTGTCATATAAATCCAGGGCAGGGATCATTGGATGCGCAATTGCATTCCCGGTTCAGCTGTGTACTAAGATTTCAGTTTTGAGGCGATCTTGGGGGACTGGAACCTAATCTCGGAAGGAGGTAGCCGCCAAATCATTATTTTCAATGATTTCAGTGGAATTATTTGATTGAATTATGTAGTATTATATGGCAAATGAATCAGCAAACAAAGGGCTTCGATTTGATACCAGAATTTCTGGAACTTGATGACATCAGCATTTTTTCATAATGACGTCATTTTGGCTGCCAGTTTGAGCTAATTCGCAATTTTTTCGAATTTTTTCAAACGTTTTCAATAAATAGACTGTAATGACACATTTGTAATAGGTTATCATCATTTTGCAGGTTCTTTTGGTCTTTTTTTACATAGAACAAATTAGCAGCAGAAATGTCGTCATCAGAATTGGCTAATTTCTGCACAAAATATCACAGGGAAACCAGGAATTAATCGTTGCTAAAAATAGAAATTATCTTTCAAAATAATTGTTGATAAAAAATTGTATTTCTTTGTCCCCTGTGCTTGCTGTTGGTCATTTTTGTACCTTCTTCCCCTGTGTTATAGAGCCTATTGCTACGCAACTATAACACAGGGGAAGAAGGTACAAAAATGACCAACAGCAAGCACAGGGGACAAAGAAATACAATTTTTTATCAACAATTATTTCGAAAGATAATTTCTATTTTTAGCAACGATTAATTCCTGGTTTCCCTGTGAAAATATCAGTCCAAAATCGTCATTTTCAATGAAATAATATTTTATCACTAAATATGTTGACAAATTGAGCCAAAAACTGCATAAAGTTAATGCAATTGATCTTCTTTCGACACTTATTCAACTTGGAAGCCTGATTTTAAGAGATTTTCAACTTTATGACGTCACTGTTACGTCATAAGGCGTGGCAGCCACATTCAAACTACGCTACAAGCTACAAATTACTTGTTCTGTAACTGTGCCAAGTTGTATTGAGTTCTGATTAGTCTAAGGCAATTTTCAGGGGTGGTAGAAAGCACCCCCCATAAATGGTAGCTCAAAAAAAGCCCATATGGATTAGGGTTAAAATTGCAGCAAATCATATAATCCACGTTTTTGCACGTGAAACTCATTGATTTTTCTATTCTTGAATGGTTATACTTAGAGGAAAATATATGGGCTTTGGCGTGAAACACTGTGCACTTTTTAAAAACGCTATTTAGATGGATCAATTAAACCATGAAAATCAAAAGTTTTATTTTTATGAAATAATCTTAATATTGTAAAAACTCAAATTTGATTCCTTACGTTTGTTCTAAATTCCTTTCACGCAAAAGAAGCTATTTCCTTTCAGATAAGCCATAGCTTGAATATTTTGGACAAGTATAACAGTTTCAATTGATTTAATAGAAATGAGTGGTTTTTCACAAGCAGCTTGATCATATATTGGATTCAAACTTAAGATTTTCGAAATTTTGTAAATTCACAGAAAAACAACCATTACACATACAGGGTGTCCCAAAAAACATGTGCGCCATTTGAATGGCTACTGTGGAGGAGCCATAAATCTAACCTTCCTGTTTTCAGATTTGTGAATAGGAGAGATTTCAACTTAGAGTTTGGCACCGAGTTTGTGTAAATCTGACAAGTGGTTCCTGATTTATTGAGAAAGAAAGTCACAATCGCTGGTTGCTTCAAAACCAGAGGATTTTATCTCCGTACTTAACCTTATAACTTGAATTTTAACATTAAATGAACTTAAACTTTACAGTTATGCCAGGAAACGCATTTGGGAGTAATTAATGACCATATTCTTCAATAATATCGACCAAGCAACATGCTGAACGCAATATTGTTGGTTTAAAACGACTTTATCACTTTTGAGAAGCAAAATATCTGATGGACGCATGACATGGCCTGAAGCACTTGTGTTGCACATTTCCATTCCTAGCAACCCTAGCTGTGTCCAATATTCTTGGTTGTCACAAAATTCAATGTATGACTATCTGTCTCACTTATAAACATCAGAAAATAGGGCTAGGTAGGTATATTTTTTTCAATCAATTTCGTTGATTTTAACGCAATGGAGAATTATGAATCCTCCGGTTTTGAGGCAGCCAATAATTTTGACTTTCTTGCTCCATAAATCAGCAACTAGTGATCAGATTTATTCAAACTTGGTGCCAACCTTTAATTTGAAGTCTCCTCTGTCAAGAATCTTAAAAACAGCAAAATTGGATTTATGGCTGCTCCGCAGAAGCCACTCAAACAGCGCACCTTTTTTTGGGACACCCTGTAGAGCAAGACGGTTTTCAGTTTCAGGGAGTTCAGAGCATTGTCGATTAGGGAAATATTAAAGGAATCGTTTTTGAAAAAATTGATTTTGTAATTGTTTCCAGGTCCGAGCACACAGTGCACTGATATGCTTGCAGAACACAATTTGTTTACAGCGTAACGTAAAGTAACGTAGTGTTGCAATTCCATTACCTCCTCGGCTGAGAAATTTCTTTTTCTAATCTTTTTTTATGCTCCCTGAGGAGTACGGTAGATCACTGCCTCGTGCAGACATACAGTCGGCACTCGAGAAGTTTTAATGCCTTCAAGATTAATATACCAATTGTACACCTTGCTAGGGTGTTGTACCTGCATGCAATTCCAAATGTTCCTAGGAGGTCACCAGTCCAGGTAAATATCTGGCCCAACCATGCCTAACTTGGATGATCAAATAGGAATCGGTGTATCCATGGTTGAAAATCAAGCATACGGCTAAAATCTTTCAAATCTTTAAAACGGTGGGTGTAAAATTCTATTCCATTTTTCTTTGAATTGAATGGCTTGAGAGGAACTTATAGTACTTTGCTGTAAATCTGCCTTGGAAATTTTCCTTCCAAGCCATTTGATTCAAAGGAAACTGTAATAGAATTTTACACCGACCTTTTTAAAGATTTGAGTCCTATGTTTGCAAGTCATAGAACAACTTTTCTTCTTTCAGGAACAGCGGATGAGTTCCAAAAGATCATTGTATAACGCAGCCTTGCATTCTAAAACACGAAGAAGGGATAATGACAAAGACGATGATAGCTACGGTGGAGGACCTTCTGGAAATTGCGGAGGGGAGTTTGGTGGTTTTGGTTCTAATGCAGGTCGATTCATTTACTAGTAAAGTATATATAAACGATAAGTTATGTTGTGTGTTTATTGTTTACCAGGCGACCTAAAAAGTTAGAAACCGTTTGAGAAATCAACAAACAATTACATCAACGTTGAGCATAGGTTCCAAATCTTAAATCGGTGTAAAGAGGTGAGTGTAAAAATTTTGACCAGTTTCTTTTAACTGAATGACTTCCAAGAAATTTAGGTACTTGCCTATAATTCTACCGTTGGATTTTTCAGAAATCTTGAATACTTTTCGAAATTGCAGCGTATTTTGCATTTCAACTCATTTCGGGACATGGTGTCATTAACATTTCTAAATCGTAAAGCAGAAGAGTGCCAGACTTTTCCTTGATACCATATTGTAGACATCCATAATCTGTGGTTTTCTTGAAAATTATTTCATGTCTCGACAAAAAGTTCAGAAAGTAGGATGGCTTTTTAGTTTTTTTGAAAATTTTTCTTTAATTCTTAGAAAAGAAGAAAAGCACTCTAATTCTGAAGAATAGTGAAGATTTCAGAAAAGTACAACGGTAAAATTATAGCGAAGCAGTCTTTTTTCTTTTTTTTCTGTTCATAGTAAATTGAAACTAGCCAATATGAATACGTAAATAACTGTACCGCTTTTAGCGTAGGAAGACTTAAGGTCATCTGGCCTCCACCAAGAGCGGTACTTACAATTCCAAAAGCACTGCACTGTCTCACTGTCTCTCTAAGCACTGTCTCAAGCGAAGCAGCCTCATTGAAGCCATTCAGTTCAAAGAAATTGGCCATATGGAATTCTACACAATTTTACCCTTTGCTGAGCCAGAGTCAAGCAAAATCTTTAAATTAAACTCCTTTTTCAAGATCCTTCCATTGATGCCTGCATGATAGTGTTTCGTGAGAAATATGACCCTTAAATTAATAGTTGTCCATCTAATTCTTTGAAGTACTGTAACAAACTACGGTGCTAATTTGGTTTTTTGAAGGTAGGAACTATCTGCCTTCTTTCTGTACATTTTATTTGAATCGTAGTTGATTTTTAGTTAAGTTTTTGGAGAGTTAAAAGTAATTGGCAGGGTTAAAAGATATGTTCATGAACAAGGGATTGGGCACTAGTAAAAAAACAACTGAAATGGATGAAACTGACTCGTGCAAGAGCTTAGGAGACGAAGAGTGTGTGGGTTTTCCTTAGTTATATTTGCAGATGAACGTATATATATATATGCCCTTGTCTATTACCTTTAGGCCCCAGTAACACGACACCGGATTCATCACACACCGGATTACTTTTCACATCGGATAGGGAGGTGCAGTTACCCGACACCGAGGCAATCCGGTGTCACTCCACTCCGTTTTCGCGGATTGAAACCACTCCGCTCCGCATTCCATTTTGTGTAGCTGCACCAATCCGATATATGTGACCCCACTCCATTTGGGCTTCGCAGGTATCAAAGACAATCGTAGTCGAGGCTGTTAGCAAAAATGTTGTGCAAAATCGGATACCAGCATTAAACTTGGGGCACTGGGGTAGTTTTGAGCGCTGAAAAAGATAAGATGCAGACCCCAGCTGAAAAATGCCCCCAAGTGCTATTTTAAGACGGGGGTACTAGGTCCCAAGCCCCCAAAAACGATAATTGTAATACTTTTGCTGATAAAAGTGATACCACCATGAAAATTGGTAGTAATGGACAATTTAACATGCTGAAAAAGATAAGATGCAGACCCCAGCTGAAAAATGCCCCCAAGTTCTATTTTTAGACAGGGGTACTACGTCCCAGGCCCCCAAAAGCGGTTATTGGAATACTTTAGGTGAAATTTGTGATATGAGCATAAAAATTGGTAGAAATTAGCAGTCTGATATGCTGAAAAAGATAAGATTTAGACCCAGCTGAAAAATTATCCCAAGTTCTATTTTAAGACGGGAGTACTAGCTCCCAAGCCCCCAAAAGCGATCATTGTAATACTTTTGCTGCAAATAGTGATACCACCATGAAAATTGGTAGAAACTGACAATTTAACATGCTAAAAAAGACAAGATGCAGACCCAGCTGAAAAATGCCCCCAAGTTCTATTTTAAGACGGGAGTACTAGCTCCCAAGCCCCCAAAAGCGATCATTGTAGTACTTTTGCTGCAAATAGTGATACCACCATGAAAATTGGTAGAAACTGACAATTTAACATGCTAAAAAAGACAAGATGCAGACCCAGCTGAAAAATGCCCCCAAGTTCTATTTTAAGACGGGAGTACTAGCTCCCAAGCCCCCAAAAGCGATCATTGTAATACTTTTGCTGCAAATAGTGATACCACCATGAAAATTGGTAGAAACTGACAATTTAACATGCTGAAAAAGATAAGATGCAGACCCAGCTGAAAAATGCCCCCAAGTTCTATTTTTAAACAGGGGTACTAGGTCCCAGGCCCCCAAAAGCGATCATTGTAATACTTTTGCTGCAAATAGTGATACCACCATGAAAATTGGTAGAAACTGACAATTTAACATGCTGAAAAAGATAAGATGCAGACCCAGCTGAAAAATGCCCCCAAGTTCTATTTTTAAACAGGGGTACTAGGTCCCAGGCCCCCAAAAGCGATCATTGTAATACTTTTGCTGCAAATAGTGATACCACCATGATAATTGGTAGAAACTGACAATTTAACATGCTGAAAAAGATAAGATTTAGACCCTAGCTGAAAAATGCCCCCAAGTTCTATTTTTAAACAGGGGTACTAGGTCCCAGGCCCCCAAAAGCGATCATTGTAATACTTTTGCTGCAAATAGTGATACCACCATGAAAATTGGTAGAAACTGACAATTTAACATGCTGAAAAAGATAAGATGCAGACCCAGCTGAAAAATGCCCCCAAGTTCTATTTTTAAACAGGGGTACTAGGTCCCAGGCCCCCAAAAGCGATCATTGTAATACTTTTGCTGCAAATAGTGATACCACCATGAAAATTGGTAGAAACTGACAATTTAACATGCTGAAAAAGATAAGATGCAGACCCAGCTGAAAAATGCCCCCAAGTTCTATTTTTATACAGGGGTACTAGGTCCCAGGCCCCCAAAAGCGGTTATTGGAATACTTTAGGTGAAATTTGTGATATGAGCATAAAAATTGGTAGAAATTAGCAGTTTGATATGCTAAAAAAGATAAGATTTAGACCCTAGCTGAAAAATGCTCCCAAGTTCTATATTAAGACGGGAGTACTAGCTCCCAAGCCCCCAAAAGCGATCATTGTAATACTTTTGCTGCAAATAGTGATACCACCATGAAAATTGGTAGAAACTGACAATTTAACATGCTAAAAAAGACAAGATGCAGACCCAGCTGAAAAATGCCCCCAAGTTCTATTTTAAGACGGGAGTACTAGCTCCCAAGCCCCCAAAAGCGATCATTGTAATACTTTTGCTGCAAATAGTGATACCACCATGAAAATTGGTAGAAACTGACAATTTAACATGCTAAAAAAGACAAGATGCAGACCCAGCTGAAAAATGCCCCCAAGTTCTATTTTTAAACAGGGGTACTAGGTCCCAGGCCCCCAAAAGCGATCATTGTAATACTTTTGCTGCAAATAGTGATACCACCATGAAAATTGGTAGAAACTGACAATTTAACATGCTGAAAAAGATAAGATGCAGACCCAGCTGAAAAATGCCCCCAAGTTCTATTTTTAAACAGGGGTACTAGGTCCCAGGCCCCCAAAAGCGATCATTGTAATACTTTTGCTGCAAATAGTGATACCACCATGAAAATTGGTAGAAACTGACAATTTAACATGCTGAAAAAGATAAGATGCAGACCCAGCTGAAAAATGCCCCCAAGTTCTATTTTTAAACAGGGGTACTAGGTCCCAGGCCCCCAAAAGCGATCATTGTAATACTTTTGCTGCAAATAGTGATACCACCATGATAATTGGTAGAAACTGACAATTTAACATGCTGAAAAAGATAAGATTTAGACCCTAGCTGAAAAATGCCCCCAAGTTCTATTTTTAAACAGGGGTACTAGGTCCCAGGCCCCCAAAAGCGATCATTGTAATACTTTTGCTGCAAATAGTGATACCACCATGAAAATTGGTAGAAACTGACAATTTAACATGCTGAAAAAGATAAGATGCAGACCCAGCTGAAAAATGCCCCCAAGTTCTATTTTTATACAGGGGTACTAGGTCCCAGGCCCCCAAAAGCGGTTATTGGAATACTTTAGGTGAAATTTGTGATATGAGCATAAAAATTGGTAGAAATTAGCAGTTTGATATGCTAAAAAAGATAAGATTTAGACCCTAGCTGAAAAATGCTCCCAAGTTCTATATTTAGACGGGGGTACTAGGTCCCAAACCCCAAAAAGCAGTTATTATCATAACTTTGCTGCAAATTGTGATACCAACGTGAAAATTGGTATGGATGGATTGTTTGATATGCTGAAAAAGATTTGATGTAGATGCACGCTAAAATGCCCCTTCCTGTACGAAAATACAAAACCATATCAAGGGCGCCTACCTTGTAGGAAGTGTGTTTATTCCCGTTACTGTACGCGTAGTAATTGGTGTCCTATGACCCGTTCCTGTTAATCTTTGTATATATTTTTAAATTCTAACGCCTGTTAGTGTCACAGTGTTGACCAATCAAAAATCACGCTGTCTGATTCGCTGTGGCCAGATCGTGTAACAGTTGATCTCATGTTACATAAACACTGGAATTTGAAACCACAAAGTTATTCATACGTCATCTTCACCTTGAGAGGACTGACTCTGTGTACTGCTGGGTCACGGTACGGTTCTAGGACACTCTCTATACCGGGTCACAGGACACCAATTACTCTACAGTACTGGGAATAAACACACTTCCTACAAGGTAGGCGCCATTGACCATATAACATGTTATGGCATTGCGGTTTGAAACCTTTCTTCTGCGAAGGCGCGCTAAGACACAGAAATACAAGGAAGATATATTCAAATAACACGAGGCATTTACATCAGTTCAAGAGGAAACAGAACAGAGAAGAAAACAAGACAAGACAACAAGACGAAGATCAAAACAAGATAAATAAATACGTAATTAAAATATCCGTGTCCTAACACCCTTGCATATAATAGCCATGTGCAAGCCTTGTAGACAGGACATATAGCCTGACAATCTGACATTCAGCCTAATGTTTGTTTTCTCAACAGATTCTTGTAGAGGAGGGCTCAGGCTTTCAAAATCTGCCAGGTGACTTTTTTGAAAATGCCTAAATGTCACGTGATCGATGACGTCATTTAACGGTAAAAAACCGGACAAAATCCTCTGTGGCTCTTCGCTGGTACGTTATTTTTGAATGAAAGTTGCATATTCAGACTCGCCACAAAACAAGCTTTCGTTTGATGTATATTTAAACAAGATTTGCTGACATCAGCATTTTCCATTATGACGTCATCACAAATTTACTTCACAAGGAAAATATTTTTTCTTGTGTAGAGTACGCCAGACTTATTCGTCTTTTGAGATTCTAGGGATATTTACTTCAACAAATAACAGCAAATAACATTCTAACCTGTACGAAAATACAAGGCCATGTAATAGCCATGTACAAGCCTTGTAGTTATGGCCTTGCAACCTTGTTATAGCATAGCCTGGAATAGCCTTGCTGTAACCTTATAAATGGCTTGAAAATGCTAATTAGCCTTGTAGAAGCCTTGTGGAAACCTTGTGCTAGACTGGTTGCAACTTGGAATCTAGCACGGTTTATTTCATCAGTCTTGGCGTCCGGATTTGCAGAACGAAAAATTGTGAGAAGGTGAGTCATAAATTCGTCTTCACTTTCCTCTAGCTTTTGAATGCGACGTTCAAACTCAGTCATCTTCGCTTCACGGTCGGTGGCTGAGTCGAACACAGCACTCAGTTGTTTCTTTAGTTCCGAATACTTTTGGGCACTTTTCTTTTCTTCCTCAAATTGATCGAGAGTAGCTTTGGCTCTGCCATCTACACATAACATCAACAGTTGACCTTGAACCAAATCATCAGTCTTCTCAGCAATGAGACAACAGCGGTCAAAACTTCTCAGCCACTGGCGTAGATCCACATCTCCGTCGCCGGTAAATTTGGCCAGTTTTCCAAAAACAACATTGAGGCCAGCCATAACTCCTGTCACCAGTGTTATTTAACTACCAGACCAGGTTAGAAGCATAGAAGATAATTTGTATATGTGACTGTACTCAAACTTGGATTCCTTCGAATGCCTAAAACATGTGCTGGTCTCCAAAGGGAGGCTATAATTTATTACATAAATTATGCAGTTACAGAGGATTACTGATAGCCTTGTAATTTTCTTCCAGGGTTAGTGCAAGGTCATAACAAGGTCATAATCCCCTCTACAAGGCTAAAACTTGGCCTGTACAAGGCCAAGTTTAGCCTTGTAATTTTGTGCAGGAAACTGGTACAAATTATTTGGAAGCATGGCAATCAGTACAAGAATATTATCGTGCTGATGGGTGGATTTCACCAGCTTAGAGTCAGACAACGTTTGATCTACAAACGGCACACATGCATGGGTTACAAGGATTGGTTTATAGACCCTGGTACGATATCAGCAGGTTCTGCCGACCAAGCTTTCCAAGGAAAGCACTACTATCGGTGTATGCGAGTCCTTAAAGAAGCATTTGACGCCCTTGTTCAATTTCATGCTGAAGACATCACCAGACATTACAAAGTAATGGACGAAGAGCTTCTCGCGAATTTGGTGGCACTCAGGCAGAATCCCTCATCTACACTAGTTGAAAAAGTGGTAGCACAAGAGAGCTTCAAAGACCTCTTCGCAGAGATTACAAGCACCAATGGAGGAACAGAAAGAAGTATGACCATTGCATTTCTTTAGGATGTTTCTTCCATGTTAGCCTTGGTGTCAGCAGTCCGTGACAACTCTTTTGAAAAGCATTTACAAGCAAAAAAGACATACTGCGTCTTGTGTTTGCGTTCGACCATCAGAACTATGCAGCATAGGCTCCAAATCTTTAAAAAGGCTGGTGTAAAATTGAGTGATCTATTTCTTTGAACTGAAAGGTTTCAATGAAACTTTAGCTTCTTCTCTGTAATTCTACCGTTGGACTTTTCTGGAATATTCAATGTTTTCAGAATTAGAGTGTTCTTCTCCTTTTTCAAGAATTAAAGAAAAATTTTCAAAAAAACTTAAAACCATCGTAATTTCTAAACTGTTTGAGGCAACATGAAATAATTTCGAAGGAAACCATAGTTTATGAATGCCTACAATATGGTATCAAGCAAAAGTCTGTCACTCATCTGGTTTATGATTTAGAAATTTGATGACGTCACATCCTCAAATGAGTTGAAATGTAAGATACGCTGTAATTTCGAAAAATATTCAAAATTTCTGGAAAGTCCAACGGTAGAATTATAGATAAGTATCTAAAGTTTCTTTCAAGCCATTCAATCAGAAGAAATAGGTCATTGAATTTTACACCCACCTTTTTACGCCGAGTTAAAGATTTGGAACCTATGCTGAACTATGCACGTTATTTGTCCTATCAACATGTGATGCTGACTAATCTCAAATCGAGCAAGCACGCTGCCTATAAAGACCTGAGAATTCGAGGGTTTGGTGCAACTATTCTGGTGAAAAATTTGCTCCGTTCATGATGATTTGGTGACCGAATACTTTAACTGAGAAATGAAGGGAACAGCTGGCCCATTCCGATCTGGCTACAGCACAAATATAGATATCACGAATAAGTGGATCCAGACGATGCACATTCACGCGAAGCTGAGAAAAGCCATGAGAGAGAAGTTGAGAATTAAAACATCTTCTACTCATAAAGAGCTTACATATTCTGGAAAAAGCAATCACAATAAGAATGTGAATTTTCTCAAAGAAAAGCTTCGCTCCTACAAGACTGATCCATTTTCAAATGGTCCGGCCAAGGTTATATGCACTGGTACTGAAGTGGATGTGAAAGTTATTGGCGATGTTCTTAATGCCCCTGCAACTGGAAATGAAAGGTTCAAAGAATTTGTGAAGAATCGTCTTGTCGATAGTCAAGAGAGCTTCTTTTCACCTATCAAGAAATTAAAGTTGCAAACTGGCATAGAAAAACCAAAGAAAACACCAAAAGCAGTCTCGATATTGAAAGAAGACCGTCAAGCCTTCGGGATTCTGGTTGGCAAATCTGCATCTATCGAAGAAGCATTTGCTTTTCCAATCACAACCATACCTTTAAGTCTCGCTACTCCTGATGGTGCACTACGACAAGGAGATAAAGCTGTTCTTCGTAATTTCATGATCAAGGAGTCAAATTCACTTGTAAAAATGCCACCAGACAACGCCAGATGGATCATTGATGGAATGACCTTATTTCGTAGCATCAAACCCAAAGAAACATACAGAGCCTGGTTCAAGAGCGTTCTTCAATGCATTAATCCTCCCCATGATGCAAAGGCAATACAAGTTGAAATCGTCAATGACCAGTATCTAGAAAACAGCACCAAAGCCAGCACAAGGCAGAAGAGAGGGGAGTCATCGAGGCGGGTGCATGTAGAAAGTGTAGACCAAAAGATGCCCCAAGGTAAAAATTGGCAAGAATTTTTCCACAATGATGCAAACAAAGAGAATCTGATAAGGATGGCTGCAGAATTCTTTCGAAGTGCAGAGGGGAGCAAGGATGAATAATGTTTTTAGCCAATCAGCGGTTCTGTTGATATCTGCCATTAGCCAATCAAAGCGCGTGAAAGACAATGGAATTTTGCGTTGAAATGTGTCATGGCCGCCATGGAGCCCTCAAGCTGCGACGAAATGCTCTGCAGCTTCCGTCGTGTTGCACGCGGTACTTTCTCCTAACAAGCCAAAACAACAATTTTTTCAAAGACAAATGGCTATTCTAAATTTCTACCGCTTCCATCTTTAAATTTCCCCCTAATACCGGAGATATGGCCGGCTAAATTCGGCTTAATTCCTCCCCCAGCCTCCGGTGTGACCATATAAACATAAAGTTTGACTTCATCACAGTTGAGGGTAAAAAATCACTCCAAAATCAACACTTACCCGCCATTTTACTGCTCCCAGTCCATTTTTATCAGTCTTCACAGGTTCACCATCAAAACAAACATCCTTTGTCAACCTTCTTCGCAATTTACATGCACATTTTGCAACCAAAACACTGGAGAACATCAAGGTATCAACTCGCTGCAAACACTCCACTGTTCACTTACTTTCGTGTCCCAAGAACAAGATTCGCATTCAGATTTAGAATCATATTCAAAGTCATAATCAGATTCAATAAATGAAGGAAACATGGCCCCCATTACCCCCATATGTTACAAGATATCAAACCCAAACCTAAAATACAAACAAGCTATGGTATCCAGCTACAGTTTAGAGCACTTTCCAAAATTTCCCCAAAGGGGGCTTTGTGCAAATTTTGCTTTTGGCTGTCCATACTCATACTTGCAAATAGACAAAGGTATGAAACATTGCCCCCATGTTAAAAGATATCAAGCCCAAACCTAAAATACAAGTAAGCTATGATATCCAGCTACAGTTTAGAGCACTTTCCAACAATCCCCCCCCCAGGGGCCTGTGTGCAAATTTTTGCTTTGGGCTGTCCATAATCATACTTGCAAATAGACAAAGGTATGAAACATTGCCCCCATGTTAAAAGATATCAAGCCCAAACCTAAAATACAAGTAAGCTATGATATCCAGCTACAGTTTAGAGCACTTTCCAACAATCCCCCCCCCAGGGGCCTGTGTGCAAATTTTTGCTTTGGGCTGTCCATAATCATACTTGCAAATAGACAAGGTCTGAAACATTGCCCCCAGGCCCGTCGGAACCGGAGGGGCTGGGGGGTGTTCTGGAACATTTAGAACGTTTATTGATTTATTGATTTATTGATTATTTGATTAGTGACGCTGGACTAACCCATTGTTAGGGAAAAATAATGGACCTTTGTTATGTTAATTCGATCGTACGATAGCGTGTAGAAAGACGTAAACAATTTAGGATAGGCGGATAGAAACTTGATAGGAAAGCGAGGGAAAGATTCGGAAAGATTCGACGACTGAAAAGATGGTAAGAAAGCGAACGCGATAGCGATAGACAAATTTATAGTGCGATAGTTTCCTTTAAGATTTGGTTTCATATTTTGCTGATTATTTTGGTTTAGCTGGGCTGTTGGCTGTATTTGTAGGTTAGGTTTAGTTGAGAGGGTTTCGCTGTGTTTTGAGTTTGATTTTGTGGGCTTTTGTTGTAGGTTTAGGTTAAGCCACAGGCGACAGGGGTTGTTCTTTAAAAGAGGTTGTCAGGGTCTGAACTGGGAGATTGGGGATTAATAAGTACATTCCAATATATGTGGTGCCGTGAACGGGGATTCTGGCAAAATGGATGCTAAAAAAGCAGCAACCCTGAGAATAGCACACAGAAAGATTGCAAACAACTTGGCAGCGGAAGTACCAGGCCTAATAGCAAACAAAGCGTCACTACCTCCTAAGAAATTGGAAATGGTGAGAATTCAGTTATTTGAAACTTTGACAGCTATCAGAAAATTTGATGAAATAATAGAAAATGCTGTTTGTGATGAGAAAGATGGTGATGTTCTGAAAGAAATTGAGGAAACAAAGAACATAAATGGAGAGTTTCACAGAGCCTTATTGATTTTAGATGATGAACTGAGACAAAATATACACGATGCAGCAACTAGTAATGCCAGTACAGAAAGGGTAGTTAGGCCAAAATTAAGAAAGCTAACTTTAAGAAAATTTGATGGCGACCCAAAGGGGTGGATGGAGTTTTGGGATTCCTTTGAGGGCACAATAGACAAAAATCCTGATATTTCAGATAGAGATAAATTTGAATATTTGAAAGATTCTCTTGCAGGCCAAGCTAAGATAACTGTTGCAGGATTTAAAATGACAGAAGCAAATTACAAGCAAGCTATTACAATGTTGAAAGACAGATTTGGAAGGCCAGATGAGATAAGCAGAGCACACTATGAAGAAATGCAAAAATTGCAGCCAGTTTTCAGTGATAAAGACATAGGAAGAGTGAGAAAACTTTATGATGAAGTTGAATTCCATCATAGAGCATTACAGGCCTTAGGGAAATCACAAGATCAGTACTCTGATGTTTTTGTTCCAATGATTGAAACTAAGCTACCTGAAAATATCAGAGTGTCAGTTTTAAGTCAAAAGAAAGGTTCTTGGAATATGGACCAACTTCTGGAAGTTTTGTCAACAGAGATAAATATCAGAGAGATAAGCAAACCTACATATGCAAGAAAGGAAAATGAAAGTCAGAAAAGATGGACAGCAACAGCAAGTGCATTGTTAGTAGAAGGAGAAAAGAAACTTTGCTTTTTTTGTTATAAAGATGGACATAAAAGTGAAGAATGCGAAAAAGTTGTTAGCACAAAAGCAAGAAAAGAAGTTATCAGGAAATATGGTAGATGCTACAAATGTCTCAAAAGGAATCATAGGGCAAATGAGTGCAGAAGTTCTATAAAATGCACCAAATGTTCTCAAGGACATCATGTCAGCATATGTGAGAATGGAAAGGAATCTGAAATTGTTAGCCCAGGATTGCATGTGAAAGATGGGGGCAGCATTGCAATGCAGACAGCACAGGCTGTCATTCACACAGAAGGAGGAAAATCCAGAGTGAGGTGCAGAATTCTCTTTGATTCTGGAAGTCAGAGGTCATTCATTAGATCCACCATAGTTGAAATGCTGGGAGGGAAACCTAAGCAGAAAGAATGGTTAACATTAAGTGGATTTGGAGAGGAAGAACCAAAGCAAAGATGCTGCAATATTCATGAAATTCAAGTGAAATCAGTGCAAGGGAACAATGTTGTCAAGATGAAAGTAACAGAAGTGCCAGTTATATCAAAAGGCCTAAGAAACAAACATGTAGAGAAAGTACAGTGTGAGTACAAGCACCTAGAAGGTCTTTGGTTTTCTGATGTCAGTGAGAAAGAACACTTAGAGATTGACATTTTAGTTGGGGCAGACCATTTATGGGAATTTCAGACAGGAAGTATTATACGAGGGGAGCTGGGAGAACCAGTTGCTATAGAAACCAAGTTAGGTTATGTATTATCAGGCCCAATGAAATGTGTTCAGAGAGAACCAATAAGCATACAATTATGTTTGACAAATGAAAGTCTTGAGGAGAAAGTACAAAAGCTGTGGGATCTTGAAACCATTGGGATAAAGGAAGAAGATCCAATACATGAAACACTGATTGATGAAATTAGCTTCAATGGAGAGAGGTATAAAGTCAAACTACCATGGAAGGAGAAAGATGCAAAATTACCATCAAATCATAATCTAGCAATGGAAAGATTGAAAGGACAGTTCAAAAGATTGAAGAGAGACCCCAAAATCATGGAAGAATATGACAAGATCATAAGAGATCAAGAAAGAGAAGGCATTGTTGAAAAAGTTCCAGAAGGAGAAATAAAGAAAGAAGGAAGTAAAGTTCACTACTTGCCACACCAAGCGGTGATTCGTCAAAATGTTGAGACCACAAAGGTTAGAATCGTGTACGATGCCTCAGCAAAAGAAAGCAAAAGAAGTTTGTCATTGAATGATAGTCTTCATATAGGACCACCACTTACACCACAGATGTATGATGTGCTATTGAGAATGAGATGTTATGATGTTGCATTGATTGGAGATATTCAAAAAGCTTTTCTGAGTATTGAGGTGGATGAAGAAGACAGAGATTCGTTGAGATTCATTTGGGTAGATGACATCAGAACAGACACGATAAGACCAGTCATTTACAGGTCAAAGAGGGTTATATTTGGAGCAGGCCCCTCACCTTTCTTGTTAAATGCCACAATCAGACATCATGTTGAGAAATATGAGAGTGAAGACCCAAAGTTTACTGAGAAAATGAAAAGAAGTTTCTTTGTAGACGACCTTGTAACGGGAGCCAGAAATATTGAAGAAGCATTTGATTTATACAAGAAAGCACAGAGCAGAATGGCTGAAGGGGGATTTGTGATGAGAAAATGGAAGAGTGATAAATGTCAGCTGGAAGAATTGATAGAAACAGATCTAGAAAGTGAGAACATTCAGAATGACAAAGCAACTGATATAAAAGTAGAGCAAGCCAAAGAACCACAAGGAAAGTTAGAGAAAGTAGTTAGCAACAGTGATAAAGTACTTGGAGTGAAGTGGGACAAATCAAGAGACAAGATCAAGATAGATACAGAGAAATTCGTAGAAGAGGTAACAGAGAAAGAGCCAGAGAAGGTGACAAAAAGATTAGTCCTCAGTGTGATTGCAAAACTGTTTGATCCTTTAGGAATCATCAGTCCAGTACTAATTGATGCAAAGATAGTACTACAAGAGTTGTGCAAATTGAAAATCGATTGGGATGAAGATCTGCCAGATCATGTCAAGGTTTTATGGTCAAAGTGGATTGAAAGTTTGAAAATAGCAAAGAGTATAGAAGTTGAAAGATCAGTTTTGAAAGAATTGACAGGGGAAATAACGAAGATAGCTATTCATGGGTTCAGTGATGCAAGCCAAAAGGCATATTGTGCAGCTATTTATCTTGCTGTCTACACAGAATCAAGATGTCAAGTTCATTTGTTGACTTCCAAGACCAGAGTTACACCCATAAAGGAAATGTCCATACCACGTCTGGAGCTCACTGCAGCAAGAATCTTAGCAAAACTCATGGAGACTGTGAAGAAAGCACTTGAGAAAACAATAGAGATACACGAAACACATTTGTGGACAGACAGCATGACCACGCTGTATTGGATAATGAACAGAGGAGAGTGGAAGATCTATGTTGCAAATAGAGTGAAAGAGATTTTGAGCAAAACAGAGAAGAGCACATGGAATCACATTCCTGGAAAAGACAACCCAGCGGATTTAGGGTCCAGAGGAGTGAAAGCAGCAGAGTTGAAAGCCAATGAATTATGGTGGCATGGGCCAGAATGGCTACCATATAAAGATCAATGGCCAGAGAGGACAGAGATACAAAAAGCCGAGGATTGTAAAGCAGAAGAAAACAAAGAGAAAGAACAGATTCTATTGTTGAATGAAACAAATAGTCAAGAAAGAAAGCCGTTAGTAGACGTAACCAGATACAGTTCAGTGAGAAAGGCAATAAGAGTTATTGCATACATCCTGAGGTTCCAGACTAATGTCAAAGCAGGATTGGAGAAGAGAGCAAGAAATAAAGGTAGATTAACAGTTGCAGAGCTAAAGGAAGCAGAGAACATACTGATTAAAGAAGCTCAAGAAGAGATGAAAAGAGATAAAGGTTACAAGAAAGTTGCAAGAGAATTAGGTGTGAAAGAAGATACTGATGGATTGTTGAAGTGTTACGGAAGATTGGGAAATACAGAGATTTCAGAGGAAGCAAAACAACCAATTCTATTGCCAAAGTACCACCCTTGTCAGAGCTTTACATTCTAAGAGCACATACAAGAACAAGACATGGAGGAGTCAGAGATACATTAGCAGAGCTACGCAGCCAATTTTGGATACCACAGGCAAGACAGCAAGTCAGGAAGATCAGAAAGAAATGTTGCATTTGTCGAAGATACGAGGGACAATCTTACCATGTACCAGTCACCGCAGAACTACCAGAGTTTAGGGTAAAGCAGTCAAGACCATTTAGTCATGTGGGAGTTGATTTTGCTGGTCCAATGTTTGTTAAACAAGGTAAAGGTGCATCAAAGAAGGTTTATTTGTGTTTGTTTACTTGTGCAGTTACGAGGGCAGTGCATTTGGAGATTGTTGAGGATTTATCGATGGTTGAGTTTTTACTATGTTTGAGAAGATTTAGTGGAAGGAGGGGAATGCCGTCGTTGATAGTGAGTGATAATGCAAAAACATTTAAGGCAGCTGCTAAGTTTCTGAGGAAGTTGATGAAAGATGATGATATTATGACGTATTTGGAGGATAATAGTATCGTTTGGAAGTTTAATTTGTCGCGCGCGCCGTGGTGGGGCGGATTCTTTGAAAGAATGATAGGGTGTGTCAAGCGCTGTCTTAAGAAAATCTTAGGAAACTCACGTCTATCGCTTGTCGAGCTACAAACAGTTATGTCAGAAATAGAAGGAACTGTTAACAATCGACCATTGACATATGACTATTCTGAATTTGGAGAAGATATGATTACACCAGCACATTTGATTTATGGATATCGATTTGACAATATACCGGATGAAGTAAAAGATGAAGAAGATGAGAAAGATTTGCATCGAAGACTTCGATACATCGCAAACAAAAGGAGACACTATTGGCGAAGGTGGCATCGAGAATATTTACTTGATCTGAGAGAGCATCACAAGAAGATTCAGAAGAAGAATGGTTCACAGTTGATTAAAGATGGAGATGTTGTTATCGTTTTCGACGAATCGTTACCTCGAGGGAAATGGAAACTTGGTCATGTAACTAAATTGATTGTTGGAAAAGATGATCACATACGTGGAGCAGTTATTGATGTAGTTACTGGTAAAGGAAGATTGACTCAACTGGAGAGACCAGTGCAGAAGTTATATCCACTGGAGGTGAATTACAATTATCGAGATGAACAGGTAAGAGGGAATTCTATTACTTTACCTGAGAGACCTGGAAGAAGAACTGCAGCAATTGATGCAGACTGGCGACGCCGTGTGTTAGATCAGATGGACTGATCTAAGAGGGGAGTGTGTTCTGGAACATTTAGAACGTTTATTGATTTATTGATTTATTGATTATTTGATTAGTGACGCTGGACTAACCCATTGTTAGGGAAAAATAATGGACCTTTGTTATGTTAATTCGATCGTACGATAGCGTGTAGAAAGACGTAAACAATTTAGGATAGGCGGATAGAAACTTGATAGGAAAGCGAGGGAAAGATTCGGAAAGATTCGACGACTGAAAAGATGGTAAGAAAGCGAACGCGATAGCGATAGACAAATTTATAGTGCGATAGTTTCCTTTAAGATTTGGTTTCATATTTTGCTGATTATTTTGGTTTAGCTGGGCTGTTGGCTGTATTTGTAGGTTAGGTTTAGTTGAGAGGGTTTCGCTGTGTTTTGAGTTTGATTTTGTGGGCTTTTGTTGTAGGTTTAGGTTAAGCCACAGGCGACAGGGGTTGTTCTTTAAAAGAGGTTGTCAGGGTTTGAACTGGGAGATTGGGGATTAATAAGTACATTCCAATATAGGGGGGCTTCAGCCCCCCCAATAATTTGCTGCAGTTCGTTCACTTTTGTAAGTAAAAAAGGCGGTGAAAGCCCATCTCGTGGGAATGAAGATTCCAACTTAATTATGTTCAAGGAAGTTATTAGAATTGATCAAGCTATCATCCTTGATATTATGGAATTTAAATATAATCTATATCCTCGTGAAATTGAAGTCCCATTTTTCAGAATTTTCTCGGAAAGACCCCCATCAGACTTCATCCTTTACTTTTTTTAATTGCCAATTCTCCAAAAATGGGGCGTTTTCCAACGATCTAAAGGGCGTGGCCATGAAAAATTTTCCCGGGGGCAAGCCCCCGGACCCCCATTTATAATCGCTCCGCTCGCATGAAGTTTCAGCCCCCCTAATATGAATTTCGTTCCGACGGGCCTGGCCCCCATGTTAAAAGATATCAAGCCCAAACCTAGAATACAAGTAAGCTATAGCACTTTCCAAAAATTTCCCCCAAGGGGGCTTTGTGCAAATTTTGCTTTTGGCTGTCTGTACTAATATTGGCTATAAGACCTCATAGGAAATCTTGGCCCATCTTGCCTTCTTTTAGCATTAGATCTTTTGAGTAGTTTTCTCACATTGAATTATTTTATCTTTAATCAATGTTAATCAATGCGTCATTTTCGGTTGATCTTTCCTGGATCTGTCCCTGGCATCTTTATTCTTTCCTTTTTATGACTGAATACTCGCGAATGAAATGAAACTTGTGCAAGAAAGATCCTTTAGCAGTAGAAGATACGACTTGACACAATTCCTTCATTCTCAGACAGTTGTGCAATGAACAATTAAGGTGTAACTGCATCCTTCCCCACATTTTCTGTGATTAATGGAGTCAATAAACTTTTAAGAATAGAAATCTTAATCTAAGATAAGATAGAAGATTAATTAATCTCTGATTAATCTAAGATAGAAATCTGACTCCAAACTTATGCTTGGATAGTACAGCTAAATAGCTATCTGTCTTAGTATGCCTTAGAAATTGTGTCTATTTAAATGAATGAATGTGTTTATACACAGCCGATTTGGACATAGAAGGTTGCAAATTGCAAGTTCAGATCTATCTATGTATATCACAAATTTACACTAAAAAGTTCTTGAAACAACGCTCCTCCACAGGACCTGTTCCAACATTTATCCATTTTTGGGACAGCCGGTAGCCTGTAGATGTCTACTCTCAAGTACCGAATAATCGTCCCTCCCCGCTTATTAATTTTTTAAAAATTTTCCAACCCCCCCACTTTTATTCCAACCCCCCTTTTATTAATTCTTGAAAAATAGAAGTAATAGTGAACAAATTTTTTTAATAATTCCTGCTAAGCAAATGTACTTACTGTATTTATTATCCTTTGTTTGTCTGACCCGTGTTACATACGTGTTTTACATACGTGGTACCCATGTTAGATACGTGTTTTACTAAGAAAACGAAAAACGACTATTCTCAATTTTTCCAACCCCCCCCCATTGTTCCAACCCCCCCGATTATTATTATATTGAACTATTTCCAACCCCCCTGATTATTCTCACCCCCCCCCCGTTTATTCGGTACTTGAGAGTACATGCTGTAAAAATGATAGAACTACTGCAAACCAGCAAATATCATTGCTTCTTCTTGTATATGCTTTAACTTAATGAATATTTTTACTCTAGGACCACAAGGAAACGTTGGTATAGAGTAAGCTTGGCGGGCAGTGAAAGTCAAAAATTAGCACCAAGCCCCCCAGAGTAATTTTTTTCAAAAAAGCAAAACTTTAGCTGGATAGTATAGCTGGTTTGTATTTTGGGTTTGGGCTTGATATTTTACAACAGGGGATAACAGGGGCAATCTTTCGGACATTTGTCTCATGGCAAGTATGAGTAAGGACAGCCAAAAGCAAAATTTGCACAAAGCCCCCTTTGGGGAAATTTTGGAAAGTGCTCTAAACTGTAGCTGGATACCATAGCTTGTTTGTATTTTAGGTTTGGGTTTGATATCTTGTAACATATGGGGGTAATGGGGGCCATGTTTCCTTCATTTATTGAATCTGATTATGACTTTGAATATGATTCTAAATCTGAATGCGAATCTTGTTCTTGGGACACGAAAGTAAGTGAACAGTGGAGTGTTTGCAGCAAGTTGATACCTCGATGTTCTCCAGTGTTTTGGTTGCAAAATGTGCATGTAAATTGCGAAGAAGGTTGACAAAGGATGTTTGTTTTGATGGTGAACCTGTGAAGACTGATAAAAATGGACTGGGAGCAGTAAAATGGCGGGTAAGTGTTGATTTTGGAGTGATTTTTTACCCTCAACTGTGATGAAGTCAAACTTTATGTGTATGGTCACACCGGAGGCTGGGGGAGGAATTAAGCCGAATTTAGCCGGCCATATCTCCGGTATTAGGGGGAAATTTAAAGATGGAAGCGGTAGAAATTTAGAATAGCCATTTGTCTTTGAAAAAATTGTTGTTTTGGCTTGTTAGGAGAAAGTACCGCGTGCAACACGACGGAAGCTGCAGAGCATTTCGTCGCAGCTTGAGGGCTCCATGGCGGCCATGACACATTTCAACGCAAAATTCCATTGTCTTTCACGCGCTTTGATTGGCTAATGGCAGATATCAACAGAACCGCTGATTGGCTAAAAACATTATTCGTCCTTGCTGCAGAGGGGTGCAAGCTTCTTACAATCCCATTGATCATAACTTGCAGAGAGGAAGCATGTGAGATCTCAAAAAGCAAAGTAGAAGTCCTGCCAAGCTGTAACCATGAAGAGGCTGAGACCAGAATGATATTGCATGCTAACTCAAAAGACACACCAGTTGTTGTTGTTGCCAAGGACACTGATGTATTTGTTCTACTTGTTCATGCAATGCAGAAATGCAAGCCCAAAAATGAATGGTTTATGTGCATAGACAACGAGAAATTCGTCAAAGTTCAAAACGTTGTGGAAAAGTTCGGTTCCAAAGTGTGCTGTGTTCTGCCACAGATCCATGCTATCACGGGATGTGATACAACTGCATACAAGTACAACATTGGGAAAGTTAAAGTAATGAAAAAGATAGCAAGGAGCGAACAACAATGTGCACTAATACAAGACATTGGGCGTAATGAGAGTCTCTCGCAACAAGTTATGGCTGACACAAAGACATTCGTGCAAACGGTAATGTATAGTGGAAAACCTCAGGAAGGCTATGTGGAGACAAGAATACGCATCTATCAAAATCTGAAAACAAAATCATCTGCAGCAGTTCCAGCTGACCCAAAATCAATTTGGGAAGATTTGCAGCGTGTCAACTTAACATGTTTCATTTGGCTACGCTGTTTAGATGCCACTGTTACAAGACCAGACCCAAACGCTGGTTGGTATTACGAAAAAAGCCTCAACCGTTTGATGCCTAAATGGTTCACAGGAGAGCAACTTCCCCTATCCCTGACGAAATCTGTTAAGCGCAAAGAGAAGGCTTCCTCGCAAGCACAAGGAAACGAAGCTGACGCAGAAGATGAAAGAAGCGATGACGAAAATCATGCACCGTCAGCAAAGCACTCAAGACCTGTGACGCGAAGGCGTCTTGAGCAGCCTACTAGAGAAGCTGGATATTCTGCAGATTCAGAGGCACAGTCAAATACAGATGTTGGGAATGTTTTGTCAGGTTCAGAGTGGGAGCAGGATTTCACTACTTCCGAGGAAGAAATGAGTGATTCGTCAGATAGCGACCACCTTCCTTGAACCTAGACAACTATGGATCGCAACAGTGGAAGTTTTAATGTTACATTAATTCCAAAAACAGGCCCTGGTCTCAAAAATTATAGACAAAATGCTTATATCATTTACTCTAGCTTTAGAATAAAGAAAACTTTTATTTCATTGAAACATTATCACAACGAGTCATGTTAACTTTCAAAAAGACAATTCTTTTCCTTGAAGTAAATTGGTGATGACGTCATAATGGAAAATGCTGATGTCAGCAAATCTTGTTTAAATATATATCAAACGAAAGCTTGTCTTGTGGCGAGTCTGAATATGCAATTTTCATTCAAAAATAACGTACCAGCGAAGGGCCACAGAGGATTTTGTCCGGTTTTTGACCGTTAAATGACGTCATCGATCACGTGACATTTAGGCATTTTCAAAAAAGTCACCTGGCAGATTTTGAAAGCCTGAGCCCTCCTCTACAAGAATCTGTTGAGAAAACAAACATTAGGCTCTTCGTGAAAAACGTGACCAACGCAAAACACCGCTTGGAAGATGTGATCCAGAAATATATGTACTTTGTAATTTGGCTTGGAGATATGTAATTTGAGAGACACGTGGTAGGTGAGAGGGGACTGGAACTACTCAATTGTGGAACCATAGTTCAAAGGTAGAATTGCCTTGACGTTAACATACATTTACTGCGTAGAATGTTTTATTAACCCCCCGCGGCAATTCCAGTTGCAAATACAATAAGGACACGAAGGTTGGCGAGTAATGGGGGTCGTATCATTTTAAATATATACTAATCAATTACAACTCGAACTATGACAATTGCGAATGTTATACACCAGACAGTGTTCTTTCGATATTCGTGCAGTAATCTTCCTTTGACTCTTATTAGTGTGCCTGAAGTAGTGGGCCTGAGGTTCACCCTTCCGGGGGAGTGGGTCAGGAGTTGCTTCGCGTACCTTTCCTGTGATTTATTGGAGACAGTGGGCCTGAGGTTCACCCTTCCAAGGGAGTGGATCAGGAGTTGTCCCCATACGCTTTGCTTTCACTGATTTCATAACACTTTCTATCACTGTATATCAGTTCACTTTGTTTAATCATAATTTGATCATATTCATTTCGATATTCATTCAACTAAGGTTTAGAGCAGTGGGCCTGAAGTTCACCCTTGCTAGGGGAGTGGGTCAGGAGTTGCCCTCTGATTCCGATATCATACATAACTAACATATAACTATCAAACATCCATATAATTTTGCTTGAACTAATTTAGCGAGTGCAGTACATGAAGGTCGCGAGGGGAGAGCCCTTTTAATTAATGTAGGGATCTGGGACCGAAATCCAGACAGAACTGTGCGAAAAATCAATTTGCCACCAAATAAATGGTGGCCATTCCGCCAAGATAATCCCCCAAAACTAGCCAACCTAATAATGACAAAATATTGAATTATGTTTTGATATACCACGTTTAAATTTTTGTACGTTCGATTGTCATATATGAATAGATATCTTTTTTGTTTTTGTCTTCTTTTTTTGTTTTTTTGTTTTTTTTGTTTTTTGTTTTTGTTTGTTTGTTTGTTTTGCTTTCGAAGTTAACTTGAGATTAATTTCAAAGGAATACTATCGATAACTGCTATAGGAGTGTTAATATATCTTTGATAACAATCGAATGTAGCCTGCGTGCAGACTCAACTATCCTAAAGTGTAGAGTCTGCGCAACAAAGTCGAAACGCTTGTCCAGCCTCGTTTGGATGAACGTGATTGATCAACCAATTGTCACGCCGCGCGGTCCTGGCTCAAGTGGTTCAAAATGGCGAAGTGTGTCGCTGTGAGGAATTTAGTTTGGAGCGCTGAGAAGTTTAAGGAAGAATTGGAAATCGTTAAGTCATATTTTCGGGTTCCCAACATATTTGAGGATCAAGAAAAGGCCCTATTTTCAAGGGACGCACGTACAGGATATGATTATTGGAAGTCGCTGATTTTTCAGGCCAGGCCAGGCCAGGCCGTCTCTTCTTGCTTTGTTTGCCTTCCATACTCCATACTATACTCGTTATTTCACCACTCCAGTCATTGATGCTTGATCAAGTAACGAAACTCAAGGACATTCGTATCAACGCTGCTACAATTTATTCTGACCAGTCAGAGGTTTTTAAATGACATCGAAGAAGGAGGGATATTCAGCATTCTCTTCCACATCACCTCCTGCTGGGCAAGTTGGCATTCATCAGGAAGGTACTACTCTTACTACATTATTATGCTTTACATTTTATTTTCTATTATCACATTATCTTCGAATTTCATTTTCATACTCCTTCTGCCCTGTCCACAAACTTTTGCTAAATGGGAGGTTTAAGTTTAAACTTTGTCACTCGGTTTTGGTCGATTAGGTGGAATATTTCACCAGTAGGCTGGAGCTGTTCCTTTGAAAAATGTCATTATGTTGCACATGTATATTGATCAACTCTGTGTGGGGAGCCAATTTATAGCTTTGAATTCTGTAGCCCCAACACGTGGTGTGTTTTTCAATTCAAGTAGAAGCGAATTCATGCATTGTTGAAAGCTAACTGTGAAATAGTAGATTTTAACCCTTTAAAGTAGAGGAGAGACAGTGCAGCAGCTGTCTAAGACTTTTCATATATTTTAAAGTATTTAAACTAAAAAGGCTGGGGCTGGTAGGCAGTTCCTTGAATTTGGGACACTTTTGGCTACCAAAGTTTTAAATGAGTTTCTAAGGCTCAGCTTCTTTAGCTCTTTGGAGAGATATCTGCATGTCAGGAAAACTAGGCTGGTACATATATTGTGGCTCATATTTTCAATTTTCATTCTTACAGGGGACTTGGCACTACTCAGAAACCAGCCTTCAGAAAATGGTATGGACAAGTTTGGGAAATGAGGGCATTTCTGGATTCTTCAGTCAAACTTGCAGTGTTCACCACAGCAACTGCTTCAAGATGTACAGAAACAACTATTTTTTGTTTTGAATTTGGCCCCAGTCTCTACACATGTTTTATTGAAGAGTAACAAATGTTCTGTTGCCAAGAACTCTAATGATATGGAAAGTGAGAAGAGTCAAGTTTAATAGAGTGGATCAAAGAAGATAAATTTTTGATAACTTTTTATGAAGATGTTCAAATCTTTTACATTTATAGATTTTGGCAATTTGAGAATGAAAACATTTTATGCAACTGCTGTAGTATAAGTTCAGGACAAAACAATATAGATTACAATTCCAGCAGCTCAATCCGTGCATATTATTGAACAAACAATAACTTGTCCCCACCCACAGTTGGCAGAACAGAGGATCAGGCACTTAGCATGTTGGTGCTAAAATAAAATTTCTAATATTCTAAAATAATGGAATGAATTAAATTGTACTAAATACCCATTGTAGTATTAGTTGTTTTAACATATTTTCAGGTTCTGCATCATGATTTCTAACAACAAAGATATTTTAGATTGAATTTGCAATCAATTCAGTGACATTCAAGTGAATACAAAACTTTTCATTTCTGTAAGTGCTCAGGTCTTCTGAACTAGAATTGACAGAATTTTTTCTCTGAATTGTGTATCTTTCCACTCTATATTATTTAGGCATCCTTCTTGGGCAATCATTTTGCAAAATATTGAGTGTTTGTTGCATGCTTCAAGCCTGATACCAACTTGTTTTGAGTATGGTTTGAGCTAGCCTACGTGTTGTAGACCCATTATCCCAAAGGAGGAAAGGAACAAAGAGCAAAAGCTTGCTACTGAGGTTTCTAGATTTCTGGAAACTTAATTTGTGCAGCCTTTGTTTCAGCCATAGAAATATTTCTTTTCTATGGTTTCAACTCGTTTCACAAATAGTTTGAAAAGGGGATTAGAATGATTAATTGGGCGGCCGTAGCAAGCCTTTACCCTTTGTTTCGTAGACCCTTTCCTCCTTTGGGATAATGGGTCTACGCATAGGCTAGGTTTGAGAGCTTGATTCAAGTAAGAGTTTTGCACCACTTGCACTAGCTTGGAGCATGCACCCTCACAACTGGCTCAGGGAAACATGCTCTGCAAATTAATTGGAACTCTCTTGAGACTGACAAGAATTTAAAGTGAGATTGTTATCATGCTGAAAACAGTCACCATTCAAGCTCATTTCCAGTTCAAGCAAATGATGCTGGATTTTCCTTTGGGAAAACAAATTTTTGTTGCTGTTTTTGTTTTAAAGGTTGAACTGAAGGCAAACTCAAACAAGCTTGATTTGTTGTCTGTTTGAGAATAATTCTAGTACAGGATTATTGCAAAGCTTGATCAAGCTCTAATTGGGTTAATATACTCAATTCAAGCTCCTTCAAGCCATGCTCCTTTCCAGATTGTGCAAGTGTTGCAAGATCAGTCCTTTGAGAGATTGCAATGATGCATCTTTTTAAACCTCTTTTTCACAAATGTCACAAGCAGAACATTGCCAAATATGGTTTTGTTATAGAGCAGAGCCCAGTACACTTCAAGAAAGTAGTTAGGTTTCTTATGTTGTGCTTGTGGCATTTTGAGCTTTTTCAACATTTTCTCAAAATCAATAGACACAAATGAATACAATTTTCAAGAGGTTTGAACATAAATTGAACATTGAACATTATTATTGCTCACAAAAGAAAATCAAGTACAGGATGTAATCAGCCTCTTGGTACAATGCAGGACGTTGCAGGATGCATTATATAAAAAAACCTTGGACCAAATGTGGTTGTGACTCATTTTTAGCAAAGAAAATGTAGGCCTAGTAGGTTGCTTCTTGATGGTATTTTATCAAATTTGGTGCCAAAATGCAAGAGAATCATCAGTCTTCAAATGCAAAACCAGGGCCATGCCCCCCCCCACTTTTTTTGCAAATTACGCAGTTCTGAAAGGCAGATCGTCATGTTGTGTTGTGTGCTGTGGTAATTTTCTCGTATCAAGTCCCCCCCCCCCCCCCACCGCCCCACTTTTCTGGTTTCCCCGAGGCCCTGATGTGAAGACTTGTTATTGCATTTTTCAAAAGTTGATTTTTTCGCTGTAAAAGTGCCTGCTAGTAAATGTTGGATGCTTGATCCTCCAAAACTTTCTGCTTTTGACGTGTAGACTGGATGCGCTGCAGAAGTCTGAGACATTCTCCACAAATATACTTTGCCGTGGGCCTAGGCCGGACGACGATCAGTCGACGATCTCCAATTGATTGTTGCAAAGCGGCGTTCACGTTAAATTTCCCTTTTCCATCGAGCAAATTAAAGTCTTTGCGATCATCCTTCAACGAAATATGCTTAAAGCAAAGAACATACGAAGAAATGTTTGATGCATTGGCGAAAATGATAGCTTTTTCACGCAATACTTGCTTGCAGACTTGTCGACCATGAAGGACGATTACCGCGTGATCGTGGCATATTGACGCGCTCTTCAATCCAACATTGCGCAGACAGGCTGTAGCACCGCAGAGCCGCTAGCGGGATTTTTTGTCCAATCAAAATCCGAGCTGCTCACCAAACTTTCTTTGTGAATTGATTGATCAATCACGTTCATCCAAATGAGGCTGGACAAGCGTGTCGACTTTGTTGCGCAGACTCTACACTTTAGGATAGTTGAGTCTGCACGCAGGCTAATACGCTTAACGCCACGGAGGAGATTGCGTAGTAAATGCATGCTTTCGAAATTAGATGTAAAACCATGTTCAATGTTTTGGTGTCGAACAGCTGCTAGGTATGTTTGGATGGTCGCAAAGCTTAACGAGCGTGCCAGATAAACGGTGAACAGACGTAGGGTATTTTCATTAAGAGGGAAACGGGGAAATTCAAAATGAGAGCAGAATTCCTTATACGAACGTTGGCCTTGCTGGTAAGTTCTTCTAGACGATGGTGCTAGAGACATTAATTGTAAAAAATTTAAATCTTCTTTTAGAGCTTCCAGGCGTCGGTTGGGAGGGCTGTGGGGTATCTCTCTGCTTGAGGGGTGAGGTAAAAAAATGTGTCCATCTGAAACCGAGATAGAGAATCTGCAATCAAGTTGTCTATCCCTTGAATATGCGTTACATTAGCTGTAAATTCAAACTTAGATGTGATAAAGAAAAGCTTACGTAAAAGATCAATAATATGTTCACATTCTGATGTGTTAGCTGACCAAATATCGACAACCGACATATTGTTACAATGCAAGAGGAGACGCTTGCTCTTAAACAATGGTGCCCACGTTAAGCATGCTAGATATATCGGAAACAGTTCTTTCCATTGGATCGAACGATCCTTAAACTCTGCAGGCCATGTTGCGGCTATCCACTTACCACAGAAATAGATGCCAAATCCTGTCCTGCTGGAGGCATCGGTATACAGCTGTAAATCCGGAGCTAAAGTTATCTTATTATCAAGAATTTTGAATTTGCCATTCCATGCGGGCAAGAAGTCAACCAACCATTTGATATCTTTCTTTGCTTTTTTGTCAAATGAAATGTGATGATGTAATTTTGAGACGGTGGTCGAAAGATTAATAAGACGCCTGAGGAAAGTTCGACCAGAGGGAATGATTTTTGAGGCGAATGAAAGCTTACCTATGAGTGACAGTAATTCCCGCTTAGTGCATTTTTTCTTCAGAGACCATTGATTTAGAATTTCATTCAAGGAGACGAGTTTGTCTTTGGAAAGGCGCAATTCCATTAGGGTAGAGTCTAGCGCTATACCTAAGTAAACGATGGTTGTGGTCGGATTAACAATCTTTTCGGGTGCGAGAGGAACACCCAGTTTAGCAAATAAGTCGATTGTGGTTTGCATATTTGTATGGCAATTGCGGGATTCCTTAGAAGCTGCTAAAAGGAAATCGTCTAAATAATGCGTGGAATTAGTAATGTGATAATTTGTCTTCATAATCCACGATAAAGTATCTGATACTTGAGTAAATCTATTTACAGAGGACCTAAGACCAAAGGGCAATCGCAGATCAACGAAATACAGGTTCTGAAAAACGAATCTGAGAAGATGCCAATCCGCAGGGCGGACCGGACATATACGGAATGCACTCTTAATATCGAGTTTCGCCATTAGAGCCCCTTGGCCAAGTTTCGAAATTATTCTGACCGCACTGTCAAAGCCATTGTACTGTACTGTGGACTCTTCAACAGATATAAAGTCATTGATTGAAGTGCCTTTGGGGGACGATAGGTCCGTAATCGTACGATATTTTTTGCTGTCTTTCTTCGGTATCACCCCAATTGGGGAAGTTCGAAAGTTCGGAAATGGGGGCTGCTCAAAAGGTCCAGCCATACGATTGTCGTTAAGTTCCGATAAAATGTTTTCTGCTATAATGTGGGGAAATTCTTTAGCTGATTTTAGATTTTTTGCTATACATGGAAATTCTGGGCCATCATAACCAATGTTGAAACCGTATTGAAGGCTGTTGATAAAGCTTGCGGAGAAATTCTTGTCGGGATAATTTTCCAATTCTCTTTTGAAGTTTTTGATAATCCATGGGGTAGAAGGACCAGGAGGTAGTGGGTTAAAATTACTGCGCAAATCGGCGGCAAGAGGTGCCTGGGTGTGCTCCTCTACATCTGTTGCAGACGTGTGGAAATTTGCATGGATTTTGGCTACATCTATCCTGGTTGTTGAAATGGCGGCAGGGTTGGCTTGAATCTGTGCTAAAGGGGTGGAGCGAACCACTGGAGAAGGTGTTGTTGGCACAAAAATTAGATTGTGGGTGAAAAGTTTCGTTGGGACACTCACTTGCGTGGTGCCCTGGGGCTGAGCATTTGTAGCACTTAAGCTCAGATTTTGGAAAATTTTTCTTCGTAGGTTGGGGGCAACAGGTAAACTGGTTATAGGCGTATTCGTCAAAGTGATCCCATGCAAGATTCTTGTCTAAGGCCATATTCATCCGAAAGGCTGTGTCATACCTTAGCCAGGATATTAGTGGGTAGTGACGTTGCAGATTGCACAACGTTTCTTGGTAGGAGAGCATAGAGGGGCAAATCTGGATGGAAATAAATTATTCCCCTTATATAGATGTTCCATGCTTGAAGCCATGTGGCAGCACTGTTAATTTTTAATGTGGTTGAGGCCTGGGATGATACAGCTACAACACTGTCTCCCGGTTTCGTTGGATGGAATTTCAGGTTGATACTGCCAGGATGCGTATACACATCATACAAAGAATTGGGTAACAACGAACTAAGTTCTACAAACTCCATATTCTGTAAGGATTTCATAACCTTTTGCGACATTGGTGGCAAAGTAAACTTAGTTAAAGGTAAAACTGGGAAATTGTTACCTGGTGTGCTGGCACAAGGTTGGGCTGGTGGGCCGCTGGATGGGTTTGGTGTTGCTGCTTGAATTGGAACGTCCGTTGACGGGATGATCAGTGACGCAGGGGACAAGGCTTCATGATTCAACTGCTGGACGATTGGCCGGTTAGCAGTTACAGCCCTCATTTCTTGTTGAATCAATGCAAGGAGTTCCTCTAAGGGTGGGAATGATGGTGGTTGATGGAGAGGGAGGTGGAAATTGCCATTATTTTCATCTAGGTCAGGGTTATTGTGACCATTGTCATTTTCAATTGGTGCAGGCAGTTGTTCCAGGTGCAGGTGGGTGTACAGGTGTTCCACAAGGCCACCCTATTTACCTGTCATAGTGCATGGACCGTGCATCGCAAACGAAGGACATCTTTGCGGTGGTACCTCAACCAGTCTCTTCTTGTGAGGCGTCGCTCTTATTCCTTGATACGATCCAAGGAGGCTTGTGAGACTTGGGATGCATTGGACTCAGACATTTTCAAATTAACTTGTGAACTTCAGCAAATTGTGAATTGAAATTTCTTCGTGAAAAACGTGACCAACGCAAAACACCGCTTGGAAGATGTGATCCAGAAATATCTGTGCTTTGTAATTTGGCTTGGGGATATGTAATTTGAGAGACACGTGGTAGGTGAGAGGGGACTGGAACTACTCAATTGTGGAACCATAGTTCAAAGGTAGAATTGCCTTGACGTTAACACACATTTACTGCGTAGAATGTTTTAATCATTTACTCTAGCTTTAGAATAAAGAAAACTTTTATTTCATTGAAACATTATCACAACGAGTCATGTTAACTTTCAAAAAGACAATTCTTTTCCTTGTAGTTATGGCCTTGCAACCTTGTTCTTTCTAGCCTAGAAAAGCCTTGCTGTAACCTTGTAAATGGCTCGAAAGATGCTAATTAGCCTTGTGGAAACCTAGTGGAAGCCTTGTGTTAGACTGGTTGTAACTTGGAATCTTAATGATAGCCTTGTAATTTTCTTCAAAGGTTAGTGCATAGTCATAACAAGGTCATAATCCCTGCTACAAGGCTAAAGCTTGGCCTGTACACGGCCAAGTTTAGCCCTGTATTTTTTTACAGGTTGTACTATTTCTAGACTCAATTTATTAATTTATTGGGTTCAGTTATTGACGCTATTTAGAAAACTCAAAAAGGCAAGTTTCTTACAGCTCTTTTACACTAATTTTCTGTTTGCTTATCTTTTAAATGGTTCAAGCTTGACTAAAAACTTCTCACTAACCTTTCCTTTCTCAATATTTTGAGGGGAAATAAAAAGCAATTTTTACGTCCCTTTGTAAATTCCCCGTTGAAGCAAGGGCGCCTACCTTGTAGGAAGTGTGTTTATTCCCGGTACTGTACGCGTAGTAATTGGTGTCCTATGACCCGGTCCTGTTAATCTTTGTATATCATAATTCTAACGCCTGTTAGTGTAGCCTACGCGTAGACCCATTATCCCAAAGGAGGAAAGGCATCGAAATAGACCCACTTTTGGAGACATAGATCGCAAAATATAGATAGTCCATACTTGCAGTGTAAAATGAACTACTTTTAAAGACCTATAAAAAACCTGGTTTTGAGGACAAACATTGTCAAATTAAGAACAAAATAAACCGATTTTTGGAACATACATTGGACCATTATCTCCATACCTACATGTCCACCCTTGTAAATCCCCGCATATAAGAACCTTGTAAATCCCACCCTTGAATAAGAGCGTAATTTTCATCAAACTGAAATTTAGGAAAAACAGCCTCTAGATTTCCAATTTTTTGTTTGTTCTTATATGCGGGGATTTACGGATTTACAGTACAGCGTCAAAGTTCTGTAGTTGCCGTCATTAGTTATGGTTTCGGCTACGCCTTCGTGCGTGGCACGACAGGTACGTCCTGTTGAATTGCCTGCATTATAAACAGGGTTGTCAGCAAATACAGTCCATTATTGTCAGAAAAAATAAATTTAGATTTGTTGATGGATGAGATGACAAGTTGAAGGTCATCTGGACAATCAAAGGTCGTTGACGTCATCATTCTTCATCAACGAAGCGAATAAAAATCGAAGCGCTTGGTGTCCTAAGTCAGTTTCCGTCTTGAGAGGCAGACGCAAGCAGCAGAAAAAGAGATGGCTAGAATAACTTTGTTGGTTGTCACCATTTTGGTAAGATCGTAATATTTACTTCTTGACGTTCATTTCATGTGTATTTACACTGTTGCAAACTTATGCGCGTAATAGCGGTGCAGTGGTGGATTTGCATGAACGGGCAAACGGGGCTGGTACATTAGCTTGAATCCAGCGAGTGCGCTTAATTAAAGGGGCTGGCTTGGCTTATTAGTTATCATCTCTCATCTGCAGCGCAGCGATCTCGCCACTTCAAGTTTTCTTGTTGCAAACACCTTGGAAGAATTTCATAAAATAAAAAGTTTGTGCAAGTCCAAGATGATGGTCTCCCGTGTGATATAAAGAACTGATACCTGACAGCAGATTACACACCTTACGTCTGTTACGTCTGTTAGATTACGTCTGTTGGGTGTTAATAGATCCACCACAAACATTCTCGTGAGAGGGGAACTGGGCAGGTACCCTCTTGAGTTACACGTTGAAAATAGGATCAAGTTTTTTTTTGATCACGTCAAAAAAGCACCAGAGGATAGTCTTATTTACCAAGCTTATTTAATGAATCTGGAACTTCCATCCGATCTAAATTGTAATACGCATATCGAGAATGTTACGCGAAATCTAAATCAAGAAGACTTTCACGCCTGCACCAAGAGCATGTTCAAGCTTAGCAATAAAACCAACTATAATAGATATTGGACGAGAGAAATGTCCTCTTCAAAAAAGGGGGAGTTCCTCTTCCATATGGAAAAAGGCATCACGCTGGAGCCATATTTAATGCAACATAACAAACGAAAGCTAAGGGTGATTACTAGTAAACTTCGACTCAGCGACCATTGTCTTGCGATTGAGACAGGCCGTAGGCATTCCCCAAAAATTAATAGGGAAGATCGGGTCTGTCAAATTTGTAATGAGGAATTCGTTGAAGTACCCTGGGTACCAGACTCTGTATCATTGAAGATGAAAAACACTCTCTACTTAAATGTGAACACTATTCTGTAGTTAGAGAATGCATTTCTGAATCAAATTTTTGAAAGTCATAAGTACGAAACAACTTACCCCTGATGATTTGCTTCAATTCGTATACTTATGTGAGGATCAAGAAACAATCGACAATCTATCTCCTCAAATTCACTGGACAAATTACTGAATTACTGATATTCGAGAAAAAACATTACATACTTTAAATATTCCCAAGTCTCTGTAGAACACAGATATGTAAAGAGAGGTTTCGCCCTAAATGATCAGGTTTCGCAACAAAATTGATTTTAAAATAAGTAAACGCCCTAGGACTGGGCAAATCACGATAAAAATGTTCATTAACTCTTTCTGAAAGCTAAACTTAAATGTAACGACTAGCTTCTTGTTTGTCTTGGTAAATTTTCAGTTCAAACGCAAGCCGGTCTGAACGGCCTATTCTTTGGCATGGCGTCTAATTTGGACGTACCCTAATTTCATAACGACGCCTTCGCATTTACCTGGTAGAACTTATCTCGTCGCAGCAAACCTAAGCAGGATAATTAAACTGTGAGTGCCGGGGGAAGGAATAAGGAGGTCTACGTGATATTTTTGAATATGAAGCAAGTGGAGGAGGTGTTTGCAAAGAGTAAGAAACGATATGGTTACATTTCAAAATATTGATAGATAAAGTGATGAAATTGACTAAGGGGGAGTTAGTTCGTGAATGAAACTTTACGCAAATGAAATAAACAAGTCAGTAATTGACAAAAAAGTCAAGAACTATAATTTTACCATTATCTTGAGGATTATGACTTTAACCTTATGACTTCTAAATTTGTGGTTGACAGGGAAGTCAGTAAGGGAAGTCAGAATCCACAGGCTGACCAATAGGGGCGAAGGTAGGCCAGTCGGACCACAACCGAGATAAAACCCCCGGCTTTTACAATCAATGCAAATTTCTGAATTTTTTCTTCAAAAATAATCTTTGGAGGGTTGGAGTTGCCTGTAAACAAACTTTAGTTGTACTTTATACAAAATCCTGAGGCAACGCGAAGAAAACAAATTTTCGGCTTGGAAAACAACAAGGACATAAAATACTCTCACCTTTGTCCATTTCAAGAAAGTGTTTTAAAAATGACCTTCAGGACAAGGATAGGTGGTAAAAAACGAAAACAACAAGATATAATCTCAGAAATGGCATCAGTGAATAAATGTTAACATGCTTTCCTGCAGAATCCTGGCCCGAACTCCTTTTGAAACGATGATGAAAAACGTTAGCTGACCATTTAGGGCGATGCTCCTCTATAATTCATGTTGTTGTTATTTAGGTGTAGTAAGTTAGTTACTACTTTTCTTTGTTTTCTTATGTTGTGTTATATTGTAGCCGTATAGTGTAAAAGCTATTGTGCTGAATGAATGAAAAAAAATGAATGAAAAAAAACACCTTCTGAGACTACAATCCTGGACAAAATATATTGGAACAACGTAAGATTCTACAATTTCAAATGAACAACTCCCCTTTTACACCCGATACAATGTTGCTTGGACGTTTTCAGCTTCAAGATGCCAACCAACATTGTTTCGGGGGTAAAAGGGGGTGGTGCAAATGTAAGAATGAGAAGAACTGTGACAATCACAAAAACCAAATTTGGTCCAAATATTTTGTCCAGTAAAATTTCCTAAGAATAAGTTGTAGGTTTCCGAAAACAACATTTTGCTCTTTTTCGGAAGGGCGTTGTTTTCTGTCTATTTTCTCTGATATAGTGCCTTCTGTCTCTGATAGAGTGTTTTCTGTCTATGTTCTCTGAATATTCTCGAACATAAGCCAATTTTCGAAGTAATGAAATTCGATGTAACACCGATCCCTGATGAGATTTCAACCAAATACAGAAAGAAATGAATATGGAGTGGGGCCTGTAGAATCGATTCGTGGTACAACCAGCTCTGTATCTTTATTGGTCAAATATCCATTTGTACAGGGTGTCCCAAAAAATTGTGCCCTGTTTAGAAAACGGCAAAATATTCTCGCAAAACTTTTCATGATGCTGCTCTTCAGATATTTGATTAAAGTTTGCAACCATCCCCGTAAAAATCCGTTGAGAAATGATGGAGCTATGCCCTTCAGGAGACCAAATTTGCCCAATCACTGAAACCAGCGGTCATCCATTTTGTCTTACTATTTTGAAGCGATAAATAGCTTCATGGATGGAAAATGAAACAGCAGCCTCCAATTTCATAGCTTTCGTGAAAATTCCGATCATCCTTGGAGAGTTCCACTATTTCTGACCTCACAAAATTATTTCTTACTTCACGTGAAGATACTTATCACTGCAAAATAGAAGACAAAACGGCCGACCGCTGGCTTCAGTCATCAGGCAAATTTGGTCTTCTGAATGAAGGTCATAGCCCATCATTTCTCAACGGATTTTCACGGGGATGGTTGCAGACTTTAATTGAATATCTGAACAGCAGCATCATGCAAAAAGTTTGGTGAGAATCTTTTGCCGTTTTGTCGCAATCTTTAGGCAAACGGGGCACAATTTTTTTTGGGACACCCTGTACTCGAAAAGTTGTCTCAAAAGCCTTATTTTCAATCATATGATCAGAATGCAACGATATCATTGGCTAATTAACATGAAATCAGAGGGTTTGCAGGTTCCCTATCCCCTATTGAAAGATTTGACTTGTATGCTCGAGTTACGAGTTGCTAGGTGCTAGTTGCGAGTTTTGGTTTTCCATCATATCAGTTCATAGCAATTCATTCGATTCTTTTGTTCTAATTCTAGACTCTAGCCAAAGTTTCTGATGAGCTTCTCAAATTTCTACTTTTCTAAATGAAGAAATGTCCATAGTTTATTTGTTCAAAGGGCCTTCAAGGTATTCAGTAAGATTTCAACAAAAAGTTCTAAAGTTCAAAAAATCATTTGGCAAAATTGAAGTGTCAAAACATTCTTACTTGGCCTGGCAAAATAACAGCTATAAATGACAAAATTTCTTATGTTAGCTTTTTAAATTATTTATCGTGAATTTGCAAAATTGACCCTACAGTTTCTTATTATGAAAAACTACCTAAAACTACCGGGTGTCCCAAAAAAGGACTCCCGTTTGAAAAATCACCAAAGTTTGATTACATAACCGATCTTAAATTTTCTTTTTTTGCCAAGTAGATCAAGGACCAAATTATTTTCCCATGTATAGCTAATATTGTAAGTTGTAATTGGTTTAAAATTAGCAAATTTAGCTCTTTTTAGGGCTACCTGGTTTTGAATCATACTGCAAAAAGCATTTATGCTTGCCAGATCAATTTCTTTGTGCATATTCTAGTTTGGTCATAAATGACAGAAAGAAATGTACACAATCATTGGAGACTTCGATGACGATGAAAAAAATCTGAAAATTTTGACTGCTGGGCAAGATTAAGCACTTGCTTAAAAAGTATAGCTCAAAATAAGGTTTTTCAACGTGTAATTTTTCTAACTCGATGCATCGAAAGCAAACATTTTAGCATCTATAAATATTTTTGGGTCTTTGACAAAAAATTTTATCAAAGGTTTGATAATCAATTTTTGGTGATTTTTTAAACAGGAGTACTTTTTTGGGACACCCAGTAGATTTCTACACTATCTGAAAAAAAAATTCACGAGAATTCCAAAGGAGGAAGCTGGGGTAGGCTTGCCCCAAGTCTACCTCTTCAGTCCGTCTTACCGCTCCCTTTTCGGTAGTTTCTGCATCCCGCCTTTCCCCCCAATTGACGGAATGTTGGATTGGCGGATCCAAGGGAACGGTAAGACGGACTCAAAAAGATGGACTTGTTGGGGAAGTCAACTATAATAGGTAGGGGCTTGAGAAACGTTCCGATGGTGACTTGCAAAACGGAGAGCAGCAAAGAGACGTTTTGTTGGTTTTAATGAGTGTGCTACTCTGAATGAATTATGAGTTTACAAGATTAAAAGAAATAAATGTGTTGAGCATTGGCTATGACAATAGGCCTACATGTGACACTAAGTGCACGTGATATTAGATGCACGCGATCCAAGGCGTGCACGTGATGAGTGTGCAGATGAGCATTTCTACTACAGTCTCATCTTCCTTACCAAAAAAATTGGCACAATTTTTTTCAAACGAAATAAACGATACGTTAAATGTTAAGCTGGGAGGGCTGCATCCTGCCAATAATCAGACAAACTTTATCGCATTTCAGGCTCACTTTGGGCAGTTCACCTTACTGAAGCCATTGTGTTTGGGCAAGATCCATACCAAGCCCCCTAAACATTGGGCGTTCCCTACAAAAAAAGAGAAAATTCCCTTTTCTGATCTCAAATCTCAAAATTATTATCTCCATATCGACATTAGTATAAAGAAGACAGGGTTCTCAAGGGTGCTCCTCAATTCCATTTTCCCCAAGTCATATTTTGCGTAACAATATCTTATTCCCTAACTGTGATTTTAGGCAAATCCAGATCCCCTCTAAAAAGGAAGTTGGTCTACACAAATTATTTGGGATTACTTTAGTAACTGGAAACATCGTAGAAGATGCAATCATGCTGTGACTATGATGCAATCAACTAAAACCTAACACAATCTTCTTTACTTGAAATAGTTTTCAAGTTAAAATCTATATTCCTGAAAGGAACCTACTCACAACTAGACTTGCCCCAAGTCTGTTTTGTAAACTGTAATAAGTCTACCGGAAAGTATATTACAAATCACTTTTCCCCTCAATTTTTTTTGACGAAATTTTTTTTTGACGAAATAGACTTGGGGCAAGTCTAACTCACAACACAAGGCGCAACTGACAACTCGCGCAACCGACAACTCGCAACTTATCTCCTATCCTATCCTATGAGGTTTTGGGAACAAGCCATCGTCCTTTTCTTTCCTTTCCCTCTTCTTTCTATACTAGACCCTCTGCTAACCAGTAGGCTTTGCGCGTCGCGCAAGACAAACGACATGAAGACAAGCTGATAATGGCGGCGATGGTAAATGTTTACGCTTTTCCTGCCTCAGGCTCAAAGGAGGACACGAAGAATATACCACTCTGCTTTCCTGTGGGCGGGCTTCTTGAGCGACCCGTATCCCCTGTAACTTGACTTTTCATTCGTTATGAAAGGAGTGATATATAAACAAACACTGGCCTAGCTTCGCAGACTTTCAGATAATTTGAAACTCCTTGTAACCAAAACTCACTTGGTTAGGCCTCATCGATAAAGATCTAGGAGGCCAAGGCCTGAATGTGAAAGACACAAACAAATCAAGAAAACTAGCAAATAATAGAAACACTTGGAGTGGAATTATCAGGCTAGCAATGTCAGGAACTGACGTAATAGCGTAAATGATGATGATTGCACGGTGCATTATGGGACAGCTACAGCACACAAGGCCTCGTTCTCGTTGCTAGCAGGGGGTTTTTCATAACACATTAAAGACCCATCGCTAACCATGATCCTTCGTGGCGCCAAAGTCGACTTTCGTGTTATCTAAAAGTCATTTTTGGCCTAAACTGTCTTTGTCTTGCTTTTCATCCTGCACACAAAGGATCATGGTTGACAATGGGTCTTTAATAGCCTCAGCTAATTTCACAATTTCTTGAATATACTATACGTAATAATGTCTCATTTTTTTCAGGTCGTGTTCGATGCAATTCCACTGGAAGCTAGCTGGCGACGTAAGTCTCAAATATCTTATTGTAGACAAGTAAGAGGGTTATGGCAGCAGTTTGGCTTATTGGGAAAAGATACTTGCCCAAGGAAGCAGAGAAGTCAAATCTTTGCAAAACTCTAAATTCATAGGTGTAAAATGCTACTACCCCATTCTTTCAAATTTACTGCTAGGAGAGGGCCGTCTTTGCAAAACTTTGAATTCATGGGTGTAAAATATGCTTTAGGACTGTTGAGGCTGCACGCAGGATACCCTGGGAGAGTTAAAAATAGTGAATACGCAATAATGAACTAGACTCGATCCACTTGTCCCAATTTGTTCACTCCATTCCATTTTTACAGTACGATCACTGCCGCGGAAATACATTGCTGTGCAGGAGCATAAAATGTCGGTAGCAATAACAATTTAATTCAATTTCAAATATGTTGTTGTTGCTGTAACTGGGACTGCTGGGACCACAGGGGGTCCAGGAATATCACTGAACAGACTCTAGTTTTGGTTACTTTGGTTCCTTGTGATCAGGCTTATGAAAACAACAGCTGTGTAATTTGATACAGATTACATCATCATTGGTCGACACTCTATTGTTGCAGTAGGACAATCTTGTCATGTGAGAGCTTTTATCTCATTGGCTGCTATTGAACTCGCGGTTTTTTCAAATCCCGCGCCTTCTACTGTAACAATAGCAGGCCGACCGCAATGATGATGTAATCTGTATCAAATTACACAGCTGTTGCTTTCACAATCCAGATCACAAGGAACCAAAGAAACCAAAACTACAGTCTGTTCAGTGATATTCCTGGACCCCCTGTGGTTATACTTTCGAGAATACTTTGCCTTTACCTTTAATTTACAAGTTATACTTTGCCTCCCTTTCAAAATACACCATAAACGATCTCCTAAAACCTGGAATGATAAGATCAATGCAAGCTCAAAGCACTAACCTACAAAACTCATAAAACAAACGTAGAATATACGAGAAATACCTTTCACTTGTTAAGAACAGGACGCATAGACAGCAGTAACCAAACTACGACTTAACGACCACTGCCTTGCTATCGAAAAAAGAAGACATAGCAAACCCCCATCATAAGAGAAGAAAATTATTGCAAATTCTGCCCAAACATAATTGAAGACGAAACTCACTTTACACTCTCGTGTAACACACACAATTCAGAGAGAACAGTTTTCATAAATCAAATCAACGAAATTTACCCAATTCATTAGAATCCCAACAGACAAACAAAAATTGATGTTCCTAGTTACAAATGATGATGAACAATACCTGCAAATGTTTGCCGAATACCTTGATATAATTTACAGCAAACGCTTGGATAGCACATAAACTTTTTCTTAGAACTTATCAACATACCGTTAACATTACCTTGTTAAACGATGTGTTGTTGTATTAGATTATAAGCTCTTTTAGTTTTAGTTCGATTAGACCATGTATCTGATGATATTGTGTCGAATTATGAAGAAAAAATGAAAATAAAAAAATAAAAAAGAGAAGAAGAAATGCACTCATTTCACAAAACGTAAATCAGAAACGGAATTTATCCTAACTCTGAGAGCCTGTTTGTATGAGCCCAGCAAACGGGCTGGTTCGAGTGAGCTGATTTTACTTTTGTGTTTATATGGAGAAATTCCAGCCCGCTTACCGATACAGAACTTAGCCACGTGCCTAAATGACACGCTCCCATTGTCTACATTAGAAGGGCATGAGCAGTGAAGACGTCTTCGTCTCTCGTCTCGGAAACTGGGTTGGAGTGTTTATATGGGAAAATCTTCATCCGCCTGCCGAGATTTCGCTAGTGTGATATCGCTTACCGAGCCGCCCGTTTGCCGGGCTCATATAAACAAGCCCTAAGTTCGAGTTCTAAGCGCGAATCGATAATTTAGCGTGACATATTGTCTGAACGAACGCAAAGAAACATAATTGTGTATCTTAATATTTCAGTTCCTTTCGGTCCACGACCAAATACTTCAGCCAAAAATCTTGCAACTGGAAAGAAAACAAGTCAAAGTTCAACTCAACATGGTGGACTGTCGAAAAGAGCGGTTGATGGAAAAATGTTAACTAATTACTTTTCATCTTCGTGCACACACACGGCATCCACTAATAAACCTTGGTGGAAAGTGGACCTTGGCCAACGTTATTTCGTATCCAATCTGAAGATCACAAACAGAGGAGATTGTTGTGGTAGCAGATTGTCCAATTTTGATGTCAAAGTTGATAATAAGTTGTAAGTACCATTCAGATTTAGGTTCGCGTTCTTTAACATCTCAGCATCAACTATGATTCTTTTGACACAACTCTTCATGTTCACAAATCACAGTTCAGAGTTTAAACTGCAACAGTACATTACAACTTTGGATCCTGATCAGTCTGATATTTACAATGGCCCTGCTAATCCATAATGATTTTGTTACTTCTAGTCTATCTATGAAAAAATTTGTTCTGGAGGAGTGTAAATGTTCTTATCTCGTAAACGTTTTTCAGTGGATCAAAACTGCACCAGTGCAGTGTAAACGTGGTCGGTGTCCTTTGGCGCTTTTCAGTCTTTCGGCTGTTTCTTTTAATCTTTTTCATGCTTTTTCAACGACTGCAGCAGCTTCAACAACCAAATGTGAACCAGACTTTAATCACCCTTTGAACGCAATGTATATTTCTTTACAAACATATAATAGGGGCTCACTATTTAAACCAAGATGTCCACTTCGATATTGTTACTTCTTTTGACCAGATGCAAGTATCATCCTGGTGCCGTAAAGCAAGGAGCTACCATCGACATCAGATGCAGTAAACCTTTGGCTGGTCGCAATGTTATGATTCAGCTGCGAGGACGAAATTATTTGACGCTTTGTGAAGTACAAGTATTTGGAGAACTTCCAGTGCAACCGGCTCCTAAAAATCTGGCAACTGGAAAGAGAACGAGTCAAAGTTCAACTAGATATGGTGGAGAGTCGAAAAGAGCTGTTGATAGAAACAAGCTAACTAATTACTTTTCATCTTCGTGCACACACACGGCATCCACTAATAAACCTTGGTGGAAAGTGGACCTTGGCCAACGTTATCTCGTATCCAATCTGAAGATCACAAACAGAGGAGATTGTTGTGGTAGCAGACTGTCCAATTTTGATGTCAAAGTTGATAATAAGTTGTAAGTACCATTCAGATTTAGGCTCGAGTTCTTTAAAAATTCAGCATCGATTATGATTGTGGGGGGGTGAGACACCCCCCCAATAATTTCTGAGTCGGTCCAAAAATGCTCTCAAAAGGGAAAAGTCGGTCCACGACAAAATCGGATGGACCAACTTCGTGGACCGACTTTTCATGGACCGTCCAACCACGACGAAGCTCGAAAGGTCCACAATAGTTTGAATCAAAGTTGGTCCGATTTTAAATGTTTTGGGCAAAGGTCGACCAATGACGACAGTTAGAATATTCACAAGAAGTGCATGACAATAACTGGGAGAGTCGTTCTAAGCCAAAGCAGAGGATGGCATTTTAAAAAATTCTTAGATGCATTACAAAATTGCACAGGCTTCCATTTTTAGGGGCAAGCAATCATTGGCTTGTAAAAAGCGGTCTAACACAATATGGAAGGTGTTTGTTGTGCAAAGACACTATGATCATAAGGGAAAACCTTCTTAGAGGACAAACACACTAAAACAAGTCGGTTTTGCTAGGCTTGGCCGTGAAGAAGTCGTTGTTCTTAAGATTATGCCTATACTTAAAACTCCAAGTCTGTGATGCATTCTAAGCCAAAGGAAAGGATCTTTCTTCAAAAATTTTCTCGTTCGCTGATTTATAGCATAAATGTCACAAACGATAAAGGTTTCCTTGTCACTAAAGGCAAGCATGATATTGGGAGATGCAGGGTCGGACTGGGAGAACATTTCCTTACCGGGAAATTAGCCACCAGGGGCCCAAATTTGTTTATGTTTTTAATTCTATTCGTAAACTAGCATGTTTAAAAAGCTACTTCACTGCAGCGACATGGCCAGGGCAAATAAAGTAGAAGAGTGTTAAAAGGAGGCGAAGCCCCTGGAAATTTCTTTAAGGATACGCCCTTTTGTTTGGCTTACCAAGTTAGTTGATGCTAAACAGAATTGTTGAGCATTTTGTAATGGTTGTTTTTTATAAATTAGCGGCCAAAGGAAAATATTTTAGCAACCTTCATTTTCATTGACTTAGAATTCATGTCTTCAACCCATCTCTTCCTGTGCCTAATTGGAAACGTTCACAATTTTGCAGCAGTTTTCCATGAAACCTTTAGGGCAAAAATTTGCGCAAACCACACTTTACCTTGTTTAATTTTTTAATCAAAATCTACTGAAACAAAGTAAAAAGCTATTAATTAAATCAAACTATAAATCCTTATTTATCAACGCAGTAAGTTTTGTATCTGCGAGGAGAAAGAACAGAAGGAAAAGTTAGTTGCAAGGAGTTTGCAACATTTTCGAAAGAAGTCTGGTTAAATCCATCTACAAAAGAATTTTGGAAATTGTATTCCACATACCTTCTTCAAGTTTCGTAAACAGGCATCTTTTTCTTCTCAAGTACATTGTGCGATTTTGGGATAATATGAAAAATAGGAAAAAACAGGCAAAGAGGAAAATTAAACTTGTTTACGAAACTTGAAGAACGTAGGTGAAATACAATTTCAAAAATTCTTTTGTAAATGGAATTCAAGCAGATTTCTTTTCAAACATATCGCTGTTTCCTCGCTACTCCTGCATCTATTTTAAGCCTCCTCCCAATATTATGAATGTCATTCCGGCCAAAGTAAAGAATTTGTCTTCAAAAATTTTCCTCGTGCGATAATTTATAGCATAATTGTCACATAACGATCAAGGTTCCCTTGTCGCTAAAGGCAAGCATGATATTGGGAGATGCGTTCTAAGCCAAAGTAAAGGATCTTTCTTCAAAAATTTTACTCATGCGCAGATTTATAGCATAATTGTCACAAAACGATCCAGGTTTCCTTGTCGCTAAAGGCAAGCATGATATTGGGAGATGCATTCTAAGCCAAATTAAAGGATCTTTCTTCAAAAATGTTCCTCATGCGCTGATTTATAGCATAATTGTCACAAAACGATCCAGTTTCCTTGTCGCTAAAGGCAAGCATGATATTGGGAGATGCATTTTGAGCCAGAATAAAGGGCGTAGCCCCAAAAATTTTCCTGGGGACCCCCTCGTTTCAATACCTCCACCGCAGGAAGGTCTTTTGACACAACTCTGCATTTCACAAATCACAGCTCAGAGTTTACATTGTAACAGTACAGTAAAATTTTGGATCGTGATCAGCTTCCCGTTTACACTGGCGCTGCTAATCCATAATGCGTTTGTTTCCTCTGTCAACGAAAAAAAATTTGTTCTACCGGGTGTCCCAAAAAAAAGTTCCGACGTTTGATTGAGCACAGAGAAAAATCGTTTTAATCTGGCAATTTCTATTCATCCTAGCTACGTGCTAGATATTTCAAATCACAGTTTGGCATATCGTAGGAAGAAATTAGTGATCTGAAAATGGAGTTATGAGCTCTAACATTTCACTTTCATGTTCAAGGCAAAACCAGAGAGATTATTACGCCTTCCTGCTTCGTGATGGTGGGGACTCCCTCGACGAGCAACACAAAAATTGAGTTGACAATTCGTTCATTACCTTGACGTCCCGAGCGGGCAGAAATTTTATTCACAAGAGAAAGCGTGGCTTTGTAATTGAACGGAATTTAGATTTAAATCATTTTTAATTGTGTGAATTAGCCTAAGGTGTGAAGAATAGAAACAAATAGGTCTCGGGACAACTGTTTGCTGCTGTTATTGTTGCCTCGTGCCAACTGGGAATTTCAAAAGGGAATTCTTACTGTTTCACGGTTTCACGGCACGGAGTAGAATAGTTTCAATTGCTTTTTCGACCTACCATATTATGCAATAGTGCATTTTTGTGTGTTCGTCCAGTCCGAATTGAGTGGCAAGGTATGAACGTAGTATTTTCCCCCTGAGACCTATTAGATTCGATTTTTAGACCTTTAATTCAAATATGCTCAATGAACGGAACTCTTGCACGTCGTCAAGGCAACGAAACAAAGTGTCAACCCAGTTTTTGTGTTGCTCATCCGGAGATTCCCCCTCCACCACGATGATGCAGAAAGCCGTACTAATCTCTCTGGTTTTGCCTTCAAGATGAAGGTGCGATGTTAGGACTAATAACTCCATCTTCAGATTACTGATTTCTTCCTACGATATGCCAAACTGTAAGTTGAAATGTCCAGCATGTACCTAGAATGAACAGAAATTGCCAGATAACGAACTTTTTTGTCTGCGTTCAATCAAACGCCGGAACTTTTTTTTGGGACACCCGGTAGAGCAGTGTAAACGTTCTTGATTCGTAAAAATTGTTCAGCAGATCAAAACTGCTGTTGGCTCCAGTGGGAATTACTAGAGCAAGCAATGTTGCTCAAAAGTAACTTTAGTAAACTTTATTTGTGTTTAAAACTTTGACTGTTTTCTGAAACTAGCAATTATCTTGGGATTGTACTTGTGTTGTATAAGCCACGCTGTTCTAGGTTTCGTGCTACGCTCTATGGATGTTGTTTTGGATATGTTTATAACTATCTGTTGAACTTTAGAAACTTTTAAGTGGCTTTAGGCCATCAACAAGTATCATCGACAACTACCGCCGTTGATTTTCGAAGAATTTGTTGTTTTTCTGTAAATAGTTTGAGTTCGCATGATACATGTGATTTTTTTGCCACTTCATTAATGCTATCTTCGTAACAACTGCAACAGTGCAGTATAAACGTGGTCTCAGTCCTTTGGCGCTTTTCAGTCTTTTGGCTCTTGGTTTTAATCTTTTCCAACGACTGCAGCAGCTTCAAAAACCAAATGTGAACCGGACTTTAATCATCCCTCCCAGCGCAATGCCTATTTCTTTGTAATTGCAATTGAGCTCGTTGTTTTAGCCGAGACATCAACTTCGATATTGTTACTTCTTTTGACCAGATGCAAGTATCATCCTGGTGCCGTAAAGCAAGGAGCTACCATCGATATCAGATGCAATTATCCTTTGGTTGGTCGCAATGTTATGATTCAGCTGCGAGGACGAAATTATTTGACGCTTTGTGAAGTTCAAGTGTTCGGAAAACCTCCAGTAGGTTAGTAAACTTTTTCAAATTGATGCAATTGAGGATACGGTGACAGATAAGATGTATTACACTTTACAGTAATAGGGATGGAGCACCAACCAGGTACCAAAAAGTCAACTACACCCAACACCCTAATGGTCAATACGGGGACCATTGGACCAGGAAAAAGTACCACTTTGAATAAAAAAATGCAATCCAGGTTTGCTCCAAAAATGTCCTTCGTGCCATAGTTTTTCATTTTCATTTCATTTGATATTATTTATACACAAATTAACCCTTCAGCAAATTAAAATATATAACATCTATTTACAATGATAAAAGCTTTATAAATAAGAACCTACAGCCCTATAAAACTTAATCATTGCTGTCCTTCCAGGGAATTGTATTTGGTTTGAGAGTCTAGCTCTTCAGATGCGTCTTAACATCAAGTGTCGGTGGCTCACGAATTTCTGCAGGTGTATCATTCCATGACTTGAGAGCTGAGTAATGAAATCCTTACCCTGGGTACCAGACTCTGAAATCCTTTTTTTCTTTGCAAATTCAGTCCTATGTCTATGGATCTGGATATCTTGACAGTGCCTGATATTGTAGGTCAAGTGAAAATATCTTAGTTGGTATTTATCCCATAGGGTTTCAGGGCATAGTCTGTTGAGAATCTTGTAAGTCATGACATTCCGGCTTTTGAAATTTGGCTTTTTTGGTGAAGTCTTTGGGACAGAGGTAGCACCGCAGTGCATTCAACATCTGATTTCACACGAAAACTGGGTGGGTTAAAGCAATTTTCTGGGACAGAGGTAGCACCGCTGTACGTGTGAATCTATCTGTATTTATTTGCAAGAAGCAAAAACTGGGTGAGATTGCTGCAACAAAAAGGACAGAGGTAACGACGGGTTAACTAATTTTGTGTGAAAACTCTAAGATGGTCAGAAAATAATGGAAGAATATGCAGTGTACTCTGCGAGGAGGTCCGTAATTTTAATTTTTTGGTGACCAGCTATATCCTCAAAACTTGGTTATTTCTTAAGTTATGTGGCATAATAGACCTCGGTCAAAAGTGGGTTGGTCTATTTTTGTTCTCAGGACAAAGGTAGAGTCGCAAAATTTACCGTACTTGACCGCCCCTGATATTAGAATGAAAAATGACATCTCGTGATGCTTTTCCTATCTATCTTTTACAGTATCAGTTCCAAGAAATCTCGCAACTGGAAAGAAAACTAGCCAGAGTTCAAGTGCATATGGAGATTCACGACGGGCAATTGATGGAAATAAATTCTCAGAATGGCATGGAAATTCATGCACGCATACTAATAGTGACCCGAAAGCATGGTGGCAGGTAGACCTTGGAAAACGTTACATTGTTGGAAGTGTTAAGATCACAAACAGAGGAGATTGCTGTGCCAATAGGTTATCTAACTTCGATGTGAAAGTGGACAATTACTTGTAAGTAGCCATTCTAATCTTATCGGACAAGTTTTATCCATCTTCGTTGGTATCAATATGCAATGGTTACAGCCGGACAAATATTTGGACCAATGTAGATTGCTTTTCCACAAGCCCGGGTTAAGATAAAAACGGGCTCAAAATCCAAATGTATGTAATGATGATGGAAGTGAGTTGCTCTGAAGATGCCCTAGTGGGCGAAACTAGTCAGAACTGGAAAAGAAAAGCGCAAAAAAGCACACAGATGCCTGTTTCTTTGAGTAGTTAGGCCCTCTTCTAACCGTACACTATATTTAATGATGATGGAATGTTTATTGTCATTACTCGAAGAGTACGAGGCATAAAACTTAATTCTGAACTAGACTCTTCAAGCAACATCGTTAATATCTTGCCTAAGAGCCACGAAATTGGGATTTTTCGTTCTCCTTCAAATCTACAATAATAGTCATGCAAGGCCCCCGACCAGATCAGAAAAGTGGGGGGGGGGACCAAACTTGATACAAAAAAATTACCACAGCACAAAACAAACCAAAAGCTTAATCACAAGATCAGCTATGCCTGGACAAGTAATTTGGTCATTTATTTACTTGTCAAAGAAAGAAATTTGAAGATTAGTCCTTTAATAAAATGTTGGGATTTTTCAAACTGGAGCACTATAAAAAGATTTGAATAAGCTGTTACAAAAGATGCAGTTGCATAGGACCCTAAAGAAGAATATCCTTGTTTTGAATTTACGTAATTACATCACTGCAATATCACTACGCCAGTGTTGTCCAAAAATAGATCGTTTTGTTTGATAGTGGCAATTTTTTTCTCAACAGATGCAAATATCATCCTGGTGCTGTTGCTAAGGGTGCAACCATCACCTTGAAATGTGATCGTCGCTTGGATGGACGTATTGTCAAAATTCAACTGCGTGGAAAGAATTATCTGACGTTGTGTGAAGTGCAAGTCTTTTCTGGATGCTAGAATGTAAGAAGAATTTAAACTTGTTCTCAACTTTGCGATCTTAATGGGGCTGTAAAAGATTTAAGTTAACAAAGGGCAAGTTTCTTATCATTTCTGCAGCCTGTGCACCTTTAATTTCTAACGTTTGAAAAACTGATCTATCCAGCGTTGTCCTTGGTTGTTTATTCGTTGATAATGTTCTTGGTTTTGCTTTTTAAAGGACACATATCCCATGTTTTCTCAAGTTGAAATAGACCGCTTTTTCGAGAAACTACTTTTCGAGAATTTGGAGAACTAAACGAAAGCGAGGTTAATCTCAGGCCAGCGTTAGAAGGAGGATGGGTCTGACATGCGCTGTTTCTTATCCAATCAAGAAGCTACAATAGTGTCATGTGATGGTACGAGGGTCGTTACCTTCATTCGGTTTGAAAAGCCCGCACAACAATACAGCAACCAATCAAAATTGTGAGGTGTCTGGACACGCTTCTATATATGGTAGTGGCTGGGTTACAAGCCTTGGTAGACGAAGAAGCAATAAGAAACGGCGCATGTCAGGGCAATCCTCCTTCCAATGCTGGCCTGAGATTAACCTCACTTTCGTTTGGTTCTCCAAATTAAAAATGGCGTTGAAACAGTGCAGAACAAGCAGTTTATTTCAACTTGAGAAAACATTGGATAAAGTTCGTTTAAAAAGTAAAGCCAAGACAATTATCAACGAATAAACAACCAAGGACAACGCTGGATAGGTAAGTTTTCAAACGTTAGAAATTAAATGCAATGGGACGACTATATAATATTGTCCTAAGGCCCTTGGTGATACTGTAGTTTGTTACCTGACTGACGTTTTAAGAGCGAAGCAATACAAGAATCCCGTCAATCCCATTGGTTAATCGCACATTTCCCGCGATTTTCCGTAGCCTTGTATAATACGATACAAGGACGCGTTTTTGACACCACAGGAACTGATTTAGGACTGTGAGATTTAAAATAAACGTATGGACCGTATGCGACACAACAGTAACAAAAATAATTTGACAAAATGATGTAAATCAAAATTACAAGCCATCAGGTAATAAAACTCGTACTAACCGCTTTTTTAGCTGTACAGGAAAATTTGGAGCCTGAGGTCTTATTGCAGACCTCATGAGCTCGGTCTGCACTTTTAAGACCTCAGGCTCTAAATTTTCCTGCACAACACAAACCGGCTAGTATGCGCATAGAATGCGAATCCTAGTCTGTGAATGAGAAACGAAGCGGGGGCAGGGGACTAAGGCAGCAAACATGTTTGACTGCAAGATTTTGACCAATAAATTTACGAGACATCTTACAGATTTTCTTTTTTGTAGGTTCTCCACACCGCACTTAGAATCATGGAAAGAAACTTGATCAATGACATTATCCCTGATTTTTCGATGCTGCTGACTTGATAAAAGTTAGTTAAATTTGGCTGCAAAATGAAATCTATTAATCATTAAGACGATACAATAAATTCAAATGTGTCTTTTTCATCGAAAAATTATATTTAGTGTAGAGCAGAAATTTGTTGTTTTCTTTTTCTCTCGTTGCGATAAAAAGAATTTCAGGGGATTTCAGAATTCCTCATTAAAGCTTGGTTTCAATGTAGTCGTGAAATGTATACGGATTTACTTCTGAACTGTGACGATGCCTGCCACGTGAATCAAATGTTATGTATGTATTTTCATTTCATTTTCATTTAAAATATTCACACAAGTTGATAAGTTTCAGAATACTATCAGCTAGCCAACATGCGAAATTCAATAACAAATTCCTCTCTAATTGGCTAGCGACATAGAATATCTTTGGCCCTGAGTGACCTTTCCTATGTTTTGGTATGCTATGGCCTGGGGGCCAAATGGGCAAGTTTGGAGTAAAATGGATAGGGTGAAAAATGTTTTGATGATTTTTGCTAACATCTTTGTTTTTGACATACTGCATATTGATTTATTAGTTCCGGTTCCACTGTTTCCCGGCAAACAACGCTACCCATTTTACCCGCGGCTGACCCATTTTACCCCCAGTATATCCTCATGTCATTGACATCCCCCTCGCTGCCTGAAAGGCTCCCTCTTCTAAGCTCCCTCCCTCTGGAGTTTCTGACAAACAAAAAACAAAATTATAGCACATTCACCCTGCAAGACATTTTGGGCAAATAGTCGTCGTCGCTCGTAGAATCAGCCATCTGTTACCCCCCGACACGAACTCGTCAGAAATAGATTTTGCAACTCGACCATAAGCACCGAGCACGGCACACGTCACTAAAGTCGGAATTTTGCAACTGGACCATAAGCACCGAGCACGGCACACGTCACTAAAGTCGGAACTGTGGTGGGAACAAGGAAGTCGTCACAAAATTATGAACGCGGCAGAAGGAACACGGCAGAAAATGATATTTTCCAGGGGGTAAATACAAGGCAAATCTTATAGAAATGTATGGTGTATTACCATTAAACTGGAAGGAAAATAGAGCAAAGCTACCCCCTGAAATGAACACGGAACACGGAACAAGGAAGGCGGCACTAAAGTCGTCACTAAAGTCGGAACACGGAACAAGGAACAAGGCAGTGGCCCCTATGGGCCACCGTATGATACACCTTTCAGAAGTGTTCCACAAAATTTAAAGGGAGTGTGCAATGGTAAATACGCTTCTCTATATATGGAATAGAAAACACTCAGAAAAGGCATACTTTCTTTGACTATGAATTGTTGACAGCACGTATGGGACATCGATTTGAATAGGTTATTTCAACATTTTTAAAAGATTTCCCAGACAGCATTCATCAACTCTTTAAGGAAGCGTTGCCAGGGCGTTGCCAAGAACATTCTCTTGTAATGAAGTATCATTACCTCCAAAATTACACCTTGATATTCAGAAAGTCAATTAAAATCTAAATGAATTATGCTTGAAAATGCATTCATGGATTTCACAGTACTGCTGGCACTAGGAAGCAAAGCAATACTTTGTATCGCTAAAGAAGTCACTCATCCCATGCCTGCATATACGAAAGACACAGCAGAAATGTTTACGGTTATGTATCCTGGAGGGCCAAATGGCCCCCTAGAAATCTCGTGAAGTTCTTCCAAAATCCTGTTTTCCCAAGAAATTCCTCAAACCTCTCAACCTCTTTGTCCTCATAGCAATCTCGTAGGACGTAAACGTATCATCTGGAAGTGATACATTCTGCTTAGCACCCTGCCTGAGAGATTTATGTCGTAGGCATGTTGTAAAAATCGGAGCCTGAGACCCTAGGATCTTTGAGCATACTAAAAATTAAAAGGACCCTTAACACCAGAGGATCATGATCAGGATGTTGTGTGTCGTTAACTTTCCCTCTTCGATCCCATGAACTCAGCGGCGTCGCCAGGGTAAATTAAGTGGGGGGGGGTAATGAAATGAGGGTTATTAAATGAGGGCAACTAATAAACTTTGATCGATCAGTTATGACATACAAAATAATCAACAGGCAATGTCCCGAAAACCTTTGGGGTAAATACCAGCATTCCAACAACAGAACAAGGAATTACAGGGACCTACAAATCCCAAGAAATAATCTTGAATATGTCAAGAAAGGCTTTCACTATTCGGCTCTGAAGCTTGGAACGATATCCACCCATCAATATCAGAGAGCTCCCTGTACTTAGTAGATTCAAAAAACAATTGAAAAGTTATTATATGAGCTGAACACAACCTAAAACACGACGTCCTGGAAGAGCAGCTATTAGATAGATTACTGTACATCTTTCGATCAACTAGCTTTCTATAACATTGAGTCAAGGTTATGGATGCTTGGAGGAATCCTGTTCAGCACAATTTAGAATTGCCCCATCTCTCATTGATTAAGTTTTCATTCCGTGTTTTTAACTACTTGCAGTCTAAAGTAAATTTTGGCAACGGTTACCAGAATTAGATAACTTTGGAAGTCTTTTGTGGTTTGCTCTGATATCCACGAGAGGTAAAACATTGGACAGCCTTCTTTTACCTCGATTTTAGAAAATCTTTTTGGAAAACAAGTCAGTTAGGGGCGTCTGGCTTCAGTTTTCGCACATATTTGAACTTCAAAAGCTTGTAACTCCGCGAATTCTTAGCGGATTTGCAAGATTTTGGCGTCTAAAAATTAATTTAAAATCTGAGGAATAGGTATATCTAACCAGGAGCCTGTACCTTTTATCGTTATTTTTCAACATTTAATCAAACGTCGAACAATTTTTCTGAGACACCCTGTACATAATTTCGGATTAATAGTTACAAGAAAACTTTGATAATTTTATGGCAGTTATCCTATGAATCAGACAGAGCACGAGGAAACTTTTTGCAGAAAAATCCTTTACTTTGGCTTAGAATGCATTGGCGACAATAAGAAAACTTTGATAGTTTTGTGAAAGTTTTCCCGGGGGGGGGGGGGGGGGGGGTACTTGACTTTCAATTGTGCGAGGGCTTTAGAAAAAATCGGCGAAAAGCATACGTAAAAATTCCTCGAAAAACAATAAATAACACTTTTGACAACCGGCTTTATAAAAATTGCCTTCATTTGATACTCGGCGTTAGAAAAGAGAGGTGAAAACGATACCCGGAAAGGAGTGCACATCCAGTCAGCAAAATATTCTAAGTACCCCCCCCCCCCCCCCCCTGGGCAGTTTTCCTATGAATTAGAGCATGAGGACAATTTTTGAAGCAACATCCTTCTTTACTTTGGAATGCATCTTCCGATAATATCATGCTTGCCAGTGCTAAAATGGAAGATTTAACATTTCTCGGAGAATTCTTACGCAACCTATGCCCAGCTATTTTCTCTTCGGTTTTAAAGGAATCTCGAGGACCATCTTCCGGAAAAAATAGGGGGGCAATTGCCCCCCCATACCCCCGAGCCCCCGACCTTCTACTCTTTCAAACCAATGCCAAGAATCATGCAGAGAGTTTATACCACGTAGAAGTACCGGTTGTCCCAAAAAAGGACTCCCGTTTCAAAATTCACCAAAATTTGAATACATGTCCGATCTTCGATTTTCTTTTCTTTTCAAGTAGATCAAGGACCAAATTGTTTTCCAAGACATAGCTGATTATGTAATTAGTTTAAAAATTTAGCAAATTTAGCTCTTTTTAGGGCTACCTTATTTTGAATCATATTGCAAAAAAGCATTGATGATTGCCAGATCAATTTCTTTGTGCATCTAAAACGTTTAGTTTAGTCATAAATGACAGAAATAAAAGCACACTATCATTGGAGAAGTCAATGATGATAAAAAATCTGAAAAATGTGACTCTTAGGCAGGATTGAATATTTTGCTTAGAAACTATAGCTCAAAATAATGTTTTTCAACGTGTAAATTTTCTACCTTGCTGCTGCGCCAAAAGCAGACATTTTATCATCTGTGAATATTTTTGGGTCTTTGACAAAGAAATTCAAAAAGAAATTTTATGAAAGGTTTGATGATCAATTTTTGGTGATTTTTGAAACAGGAGTACTTTTTGGGACACTCGGTACTACTATTGCTATTTTGAGTATATCCTATCTTGTTATTTTAAAAACTTCCTGCATGATAATGTATAAATGGCGTCCTGGCGTTGGTTTGAACAAGCGAAAGTTTCGTGGGATGGAAGAGGGGAAGCTCGTACGATAAGCAGCCTCTTGTTTGACAGCTTGCTGACATTGATCTATTGTTGTCTGTGGTGATGGCCATCTCTGGTGTTAAGGCACTTAAGGGTCCGTTTCATCTTTTATACTTAAAGGTCCTAGGGGCTTCAGGGGTCGTAGAGTCTTAGAGTCTGGTTTTTACAACATACCCATGCCATGCATGTCATTTCACGACATGACATGACATCATGTGTAGTTGAATATCCGGAAGAGAGCTAATTTTAGACTTGTTGATAGGTAAGGTTACAAGTCGAAGGTTACTGACGTATCGACCCTTTGTGAACGCCCAATAAAAGTCGAAGCCATTCAGTCAAGTCAAATTCAAATTCTGACCCGAGGGGCAGCCACAAGGAAGGAAAAGATACCAGAAAATAGAAGACAGAAATGGCCAGAATAACTTTGATGCTTTTCGTCAGTTTGGTAAGAGTTCATGCACAAGCATTCATAGGCGTAGGAGATAGGGGGCAAAGGGGGGCTGCAGCCCCCCCAACGTCAGAAAAATTTGCAAAAATCAGCCATAATCGGGCGGAAATCCGCCTCAAGTCGGGCAAAATTTTCTCAAACAATGGATTTTTTGTCGGGCAGCCCCCCCAAATTTTATCTTCCCCTACGCCGATGCAAGCATTTGTCGTGCAGTTGATTTAATTGAGGGTATTGTGTGTGTCGTGTTTCTGGGTATTGTGTGTGTCGTTTTGTTAATTTCTAAACATACACGTATGGAAAGGTAAACACCTACTAACAAAGTTTAAGAAGCAGGGGCGGCGTGGCAAAAATGAAGGGCCCTGGAAAATTCGTCGAGAAGGGGCCCATGCTTTGTCTCACACCCTTTTCTGAAAATAAGATCTAGCAACTTCTGGTTCCGCAGAAACGATCAATGCAACTAATTGCAAAAAACATGGCGAACGAACAGCAGCGGCGTGGCCAGGGTAAATTAAGTGGGTGGTACTGAAAGGCAGGGGATCTGGGGGCCAAGCCCCCAGGAAAATTTTTGGGGTCACGCCCTTTACTTTGGCTTAGAATGCATCTCCCAATATCATGCTTGCCATTAGCGACAAGAAAACTTTGATAGTTTTGTGACAGTTATCCTATGAATCAGAGCACGAGGAAAATTTTTGAAGAAACTTCCATTACATTGGCTTAGAGTGCATCTCCCAATATGATGTTTGCATTTAGCGACAAGGAATCCTTGATCGTTTTGTGGCAGTTATACTATAAATCAGAGCACGAGAAAAAAAGGTTTACGAGCCATTCATTGCTCATCACGATTTATAAACAACTAGAATACATGTAAATTCGTTTCCAGTTTAGCTTCAGGGGGCCCATATTTGTAAGATTTCTGGGGGCCACCGGGAAAATTTCCCGGTGTCCCGGTGGGCCACGCCGCCCCTGTTAAGAAGGATAACAAACTAAACAATGTCAAATGTCAATGTCAAAAATATCAATACAGCCCTGAAGAAGTCCTGCATGGTAGGACGAAATATTGGCATAAAATGTATTCAACCATTTGCTGTTGTTTTTGTTGTATTGCGGTGTTTCTGCCTTTAAACTTATAAATGTTTGATAGTTGCTCTCCTTTCCCAAAAAGAACCGATGCATCATCGCCAATGGTCAAAGTATACAATATAAAGCGGATTTCTGACAACATAGCCCATAAGTTGGAAATAAGCATGCGGCATAATATGCATGGACGGTTTTCCCCGTACCAATCTTTTATCCTTTGTTCTGAAATGGATTCTGAATTTCGTCCATTTGAAATGGATTCTGAATTTCGTATTGTTGGTGGTGACATTTGTCACAGCTGCAGACCTTCAAATCGGACGCATCGATTTAACAGCTACCGTAAAAGCTCTATTAAGCGCAAATGGGAGGCTTAAAAGAGGGTAGGGGGGGGGGCTTATTCACAAAATCAAATGAATTAATAGAGAGGGAGGGATCATTTAAGATTTTGGCAGAGCTTTCATGGTATATTTTATTAAAGGAAAGCCCCTGTTCGCATGTTTTATTCTTGTTTTCACTCGTTTTCTGTACCTTATTACTCGGAATTGCTTACTGTAAGGTAGTCCAGGGGGGGCACTCAACACATAAACATACGGGGGGGTTAGTCCGAGAAATTTTCAGCCAACCAAAAAATATCAGTTTATTAGCTTCATTGCAACCCAAAATTATCAGCTCATTGTATACCTTGACATCTGTAAACAAACATAAAAGATCCTGAAACAATGCAAATTGAGGCCAGGATTGCCTCTAAAGAACCCAGAAATATCACTTTGACTCTATTTTGATGCCCAAAAATATCATGGCAATAATTTCAGTTTACCGTAAAAGCCCTATGAAGCCCCCGGGAAGGGGGCTTATTTAATTATGGACACTTTTTAGTCCTTTTTGCACCACATTTTGCGGTTTAAACCTACAATTTTACGAGTTAAATCATTAAATACATGAATTCGACAAAGTTTTATCTCAAAAAACATCAAAATTAAGATGCAAACATGTTTAGCTCAAAAAATGGAGAATCTTTGGAACATGTTTAGCTCAAAAAATGGAGAATCTTTGGAGGGTAGTAATGGCCGTAACGTCCAACATTGGAAAAGCTTAAAAAAAACTTGACAAACACAGGAAGTAAACCAGAAGTCGAAATCTCATCATTTTACCGTGCTCCATTGTATTGTGGGGAGGGCCAACAATGCGGTCTCGGTTGGGTGGGGGTCCATTTCTTTACATCGTCTTGCCTTGTAAAAGTGCCTATCATTCATATAATTTAACTTTTAACACATTGCTGTTCACTCTATGCACTGTTGACGGGGTGTCCAAGTCAGACCCAAGGCACTTTTCGAAGTGGGTCTACACATAATTTTTGGGTCTAGGGTAAAATTCTTCGGGTCTGTTACTATTTAGGTTCTTAGATCTTAGGTCTACAGATGGACCAAGTTTGGGTCTGCTTGAAAATATAATTTGCAAAAATCAGCCATAATCGGGCAGAAATCCGCCTCAAGTCGGGCAAAATTTTCTCAAACAATGGACAGCCCCCCAAATTTTATCTCCCCCTACGCCGATGGGAGGTACATGGTCTCTACAATCTTCTATACTTTTCTATCATGCTCATACAAAGGTTTAACATATGCACCCTAAACGCCGACCTGTTCAAGCGAAATACATACCCTATTCGCGGAAAATTTTCTGCAGAACATACCATTTCCCGCGTCCAAATAGAGCTTCTCAATTTCAGGTACCATAATCACTGACAAGTCAGTTACTAAAATTGCTAAAATTGCCGGTGTGATTTAAAGAGGAGTACCCTGGGTACCAGACCCTCTAAAATCAAATTTTATGGATGCCACCACAGTGGCTTGGCCAGGGTAAATTAAGTGGGGGTATTGAAATGAGAGGGCCTGGGGGCGAAGCCGTTAGGAAATTTTTTGGGACACACCCTTTACTTTGGCTGAAAATGCACCTCCCAACATCATGCTACCAATAGCGACAAGGAAACTTTGATAGTTTTGTGACAGTTATCCAATAAAGTAGACCACAAGGAAAATTTTTGTAGAGACATCTTTTACTTTGGCTTAGAAAGCATCTCCCAACATTATGCTTGCCATTTGTGGCAAGAAAACATTTATGGTTCGTGACATTTTTTCTATAGCTACATCGGAGCAGGAGGAAAATTTTTGAAGATGCACCCATTACTTTGGCGTAAAATGTATCCCCTGATTCCATTTTTGCCAGTGCTAAAATGGAAGCTTTGACATTTCTCAGAAAATTCTTACCTCACCTATGCCAAGCCATTGTCTCTTCGGTTTTAAAGGACAAGTCCGGGGTTGGTATGATTGATGATAAAATACAAGATAATACTGCAATGAATGATGTATAATACTTTTTTCCACGATTTCTCGTCATCTTCTTGTGAAATTACATATTCAAATAAGCAATTTGAGTGAAGTGACGTCATATCGTGCAAACGAAAACGAGGCTGTGTGATTGTTTATTCGCCTCTTTATCGTAGCAAGCCTCCTTATCGTGTTCTCATGCCATTTTCAATGCATGAGTACATGACGCAGAGGCTAGCAGCGATTAAGAGGCGAAAAAGCAATCGCACATCTTCGTTTTTGTTTGTGCGATATGACGTCACTTCGCTCAAATTGCTTATTTGAATACGTAATTTCACAAGGAGAAGGCAAAAAATAGTGGGAAAAAGTATCATGCATCATTAATTGCAGTATAATCTTGTATTTTATCATCAATCATACCAACCCCGGACTTGTCCTTTTGAAGGAAATCGAGAACCATCTTTCGAAAAAAGTGGTGGGGACATGACCTCACATACCCCCCGCCCCCTGTGGCCACGCCACTGTGCTGCCATGATGTTAATAATGTTAAAAATGATGTTAAAGATTCTATTTCATAGAGTTGGGTACCCAGGGTAGAAGAGAAAACTGCTCCCGAATTCCTACCCCATCTTGTGCTGGTCTGCTAAGTTCTTTGACTCGCTACAAACTCTATTTTAGAAATTTTGATTAGATATCATTGCAGAGGAGTTCAGATTTATCAAATGCAAAATAAGACACCCTTTTGTAAAACCATGGTCAAATCGGCACCCCTAAACACGGGCCCGCGCGGGCCCGTGCCTACTTTGAAGAAAGGCACCCTTTCCTGCGTTTTTTTTGTACGCGCATGATAACACATCAGGTACTAAGTGCCCCCCCCCCCCCCCCGGAAGAACTGTTTCACTTCCAAAGTGCATAATTATCATAAAATCAATCATCGTGCCCAGAAGGTTACTAACGAGTTGTTTTTAGTTAAAACAAATATCTAACAACAACAAATGCTACTCTAATCTATTATGAAGTTTTGGGTCTAAGAATATTATGTTAATTGTCGGGTCTACCAGAAAACTGCCTTTAATATTCTGGGTCTGCGTCAAACTCAAGAATTTTGGTCTGGGTCTACGCGAATTTCTTTTGGGTCTACGTGTTTTGGGTCTGACTTGGACACCCCGTCCAGGCCTTTTGTCATATTGAAACGGAGACGAAAAGCCCCTTTTCGTCTTCGTCCCAATATGACAAAAGGCCGGAGCCTTGCTCGCAGCAACCTACCAAGAATTTTCTGCTCTATGGAAGATGCTAGATTTGCATCAATTGCACAGGAAGAAGCAAGACCCGGAGGGGCACTTCTCTATTCAGGGGGTGTGCGCTGCAAACATTTTTGTTATGACCCAATTCCATTCCGACAACTGTTTTCGCTACAAAACAATACGAAAATTGTTTTTATCCCGAATCTTAGCATTCCCAGAATTCTAAGCAAAAGTTAGACCCAATCCCAGAATATATCTTTGAAAAGTACATCCTATTCCCAGAACTTTCAGGCCAAAAACCACCCAAAACTGGTGCACATCCTCGTATCATTGGAAAATGAAATAGCCTCCCCCCCCTTCGGCAAATAAGACCCCTGGAAATGTAAGTGAAAATGATTGATCAAAAATTGGGTTACGAATTGCCACAGAGTTGTGAAAAGCTGATTAAAATCAAAGTGACCTTTTTCTTGGGGCAAATTTCAGCTTCAAAAAGTAGGCAATAATTTTTGAAGGCAAAAGGGACTTTTGGTCTCCTGTCATTTGCAACAGTACTTCAATCTTTTGTGTCGTACACGTGAATAGAACACAAGACATGTTCATGAAATGAGGACCAAAATGTAAAATCTTTCGACTCGTGTTGAATCAATCACATCTCATATTATTTGACGAACGATACCATATCAGTGCATGTTCAAACAGGTTTTGTAACCATCCTTAATGAATTGGAACTGCCAAGAATCATGTTGACATTTGTCAGATTTGGGAATTACAAAACATGTTTACGAATGTGTAGCTTTGTTTACAGAGTTATGCATACATGTTTACGTTTGACGTAAAAAGTCATTCCTTCTTCGCGTATTCAGAAGGATTTTATTTGGTCCAATCCTTGGCATCCCTCTATCCAAGCTCTTTCAGTATAACAAAAGCATAATGATCGAAATACAGCTGAAGAAATAAGGAAAGCAGCACGGGGGGGGGGTCTCTTCCATAGTAAAGGTACCTGGGGATGTGCCGCGAGCAAGGGTATACTTTTTCGGACTTCTAGTCTAGCCAAGGGTATACTTTTTGCAATTTTGGCCAGCAACGGTCTAGCCAAGGGTATCATTTTGACAATATTGGTCTAGCGAACGGTCATGATATCATTTTTGGCACAAATTTGACAATATTGGTCGAGGAAATGGTCAAAATTGGTCTAGCCAAGGGTACCATTTTCGTAAAAATTGGTTCAGACAATGGTCAAATTGGTCTAGCCAAGGGTACCATTTTCGTAAAAATTAGTCTAGCCAACGGTACCCTTTTGAAGATGCTCGCGGCAGGCGGCAGACCCCTGCCCAAAATTTGGCCAAGAACCCTCCCCTCCCCCGTGGAAAGCAGGCAGGAAAAATTCTCAACCAAACCTTTGATTTTATGCTTGGTTACTGCTAAATTGACCATGGAGATTCAAAATAGACTTTTTGAAACATTTTAGATTTTCATGGGAAGTAACCATAATGACGTTTTTTCAGAATGATTTCATCACTAAACATTTATATTGCTGAGAAATAAGATTTTGAACCCGATTTTTACAAGGGACATACCGGGTGAACCAGAAAAAAAGATCCCATTTTTGAAAATTCATAGCATCGAGAGCTCTGGATGGATTGGAATGAATCAATATTTGCTTGACAGCCAAAAGATTGATGAAGTATCTTTGTGATTTTTCTCGCCTTCTTATGAGCACTGGATGAATTGGTAAATTCAAGTTTACAAAACTGGGTGGTTGCAAAATGACCGAAAAAGCCTAAAATACTTGCTCAAATCATAAAGGACTCCTCGCTCAGAACAACAGAGAAAATGTAACTTCGCATTGGTGAGAGCTATCATCGTCTGCACATTTATTGTCGTGGGATTGAAAATCTTTAATATCTGTTTGAGAATCTATGTCTTATAACTCTCGAGAGAAGTGGAATGCCCGTGAGTATTGTTCTGTGTGAGGAGAGTCCTAACGATTTGATCAAGTGTTTCAGGCTCTTTTTCAGTAATTTTGCAACCATGAAATTTCTGTAAAATTGAATTTACCTACATTTGCAGTGCTCCTAAGAAGACGAGAAAAATCACAAAAAAATACTTTGATCTTATGGCTATTAACTAGATTTTTCGTTATTTGATTGAAGGGGCACTTTAGCCCCCCTTGCCCCCGTTAGGAAAGGGCAGGAGGGGCGCTTGCCCCCCCGCGCCCCCCCTCTCCGGCGTTCCTGAGAATTTGAATCATTCAAATCCATGAAGTACTTGTGGTGCTACGAATTATTGAATGTGGGAACTTTTTTCTGGCTCACCCGGTAGGTGATCAGTCTATCATAAAATAATGTCATTCTTCCAGGGCCTGTTTGTTGCGAGTGAGCTGGATGCTTCAAAAAGAACTTGTCCCTCTATCTGTCCTGGAAACTTTTCACCAGTTTGTGCTTCTGATGGAAAAACCTATGGAAATATGTGCATATTAAGAGTTTCTGCATGCAAAGATCCTTCCATCAAATTTGTGAGAAGAGGAACGTGTGTAGATAGTAAGTATGATGCTATGCATCACATAAAGGAGTATTTGTCATACAACTATCTGTTGCTTTTGATTTACACACCAATGCAAAGTAATTTGGCACAGAGACCCTCATTAGTCAATCAGCAAAAGTAGATAAAGCAACAAGCACAGGATGCGGTTATGCATTGATGGCTGACTCACCTGATCTGCATGCAAAATGTTGTTATCTGGTGAATAACAAAAAACCATCATTCCTACCTTTAGTTCCTCAACATTAGTTCATCTCATTGAATTGAATTGATGCTGTTACTGTGGCTTTACAGTTGTAGCGGTATCAGTTTCATTAGAAAAGTGAAATGACATGTATTGAGTCTACCTCAGATCATGGAGTAGACTTATTACTGCTCGTCCCTTCTTTCCCTGAGTTCTTTGATTTGCTAATCTGATATCACTTGGTCAATAGGGACTCATACCACCCATTACTCTTAAAAAGTGGGCCCCCTGTTTCAAAATGGCCTAAACTAGCGGGAGTTCTCATACACTCAACAAAATCGCTTCTAAATCTGGTTTCAAGAGCAAAATAAGTATTTTAATGCTTCAATTTCCATGACCAAGACATATCAGAGAAAGACATAGAAAAGCAAACGTTTAGTACAAACAATGATGGTTTCCTGACCTACTAACCATAAATGCACATACCTCTCAAGCAGCAATATTCCTCTGTAGAAACAAATAGATCCATGCACAGGTAACGCTATGTTCGGAAAAATGGAAACCACGGAAAGATTGACGACGAGGAAAGCGAGGACAAGTTATCGCGCAGTGGGAACAATCTGTAAGGCAATATTTCGTCATGATGGCAACTGCTTTCTTCTTTTCGCTCCACATTTTGATTCTCATTTGCTTTGTTTATTGCTTTCAAAGGATGTTTGAAGCCATGCACAAAGGAGTCTGATCCACATTGCGGTAGTGACGGAAAGACGTATGCTAATAAATGTATGTTTGAGATTGGCCAATGCAGGAATCCTGGCTTGAAATTGTTCGGGAAGGGAGTATGTCAAAAAGGTTTGTTCCCATTATATTTTTGATTATTTTGCAGCCCTAATTGTAAAGGTGGGCTAATCCGGCCTAATCTCAAGCTGCACGAAATGATTTTGTGGTGTCGCTCGACTCAACAGCACGCCATTGCAGCTCCAGATGCAGTTACATTTCTTCTTGCGGGTGTTACTTGAACTGAATTTGATTCATGAAATCAAGGGCGCCTACCTTGTAGCAAGTGTGTTTATTCCCAGTACTGTGCCCGTGACCCAGTACACAGAGTAATTTGTGTCCTGTGACCCAGTCCTGTTAAACTGTGTAAAGGATTTTCAAATTCCAACGTCTGTTAGTATTGACCAATGAAAAAGCACGCTGTCTGGCTCCCTGTGGCCAACTAATATAACAGCTGATCCGTTACATCAACACCGGAATTTGAAACCACAAAGTTATTCATACGTCATCTTGACCTTGACAGGACTGAATCGGTACTGGGTCACAGGACACCAATTACTCTGCAGTACTGGGAATAAATACAGTTCCTACTGTACAAGGTAGGCGCCCTTGATGATATCCAAGAAAAACAAAGGAAGCGACCCCAATGCATGCTGGTTACCTTAGAGCCTTTAAAGCGAGTGAGCTAGGCAAAGTCGTTTGGTCTAGAAAAGGGGCAAAAAGACGACAGACTTAATTGTTTATCTAGCTTGGTTTTGCTAATGCACGCGTTGAGATCATCAAATTTAATAACCTGTTTATAAAGCTATGAGATCTAGCATAGGGCTCAAATCTTTCAAATCTTTAAAAAGGTGGGTGTAAAATTATATTACATTTTTCTTTGAATTGGATGGCTTGAAAGAAACTTGGGGCACTTTGCTGTAAATCTGCCGTGGCAATTTATTGATATCTTGATTAATTTCAAAATGGTGGCTTTTTGATTATTTTTGAAAAAATGCATGGCAAATTTTGAAAAATTTAAAATCAATGTAGATCCTACGTCAATAGCGGCAAAATGATACAATCTTGGAAAAAAGCATAATTTATAAAGGTCTACATTATGGTGGCAAGCAGAAATCTGTAGCTTTTCTGGTTTAGGATTTAGAGACTTGATGACGTCACAGCCTCAAATATAATAAATTCCACCATTTTGAAACTAATCAAGATATCAATAAATTGCCACGGCAGATTTGCAGCAAAGAATCCTAAGTTCCTTTCAAGCCACTTAATTCAAAGAAACTGTGATAGAATTTTACACCCACCTTTTTAAAGATTTGAGCCCTATGCTATGAGATCTGATCTTTTATATCGAGTCATTCAGTTTAAGGCAGCGTTTGGCATAGCAGTTCTCTCAATATTCATCCAAATGTTTGGTCTTTGAAGATTCAGTCGCATTCAGCTAGCCATATATCCTACGAACCTTAGCAGAATATACAGAGTATGTAGAAATTTACAGTTAGGAGTAAATATCTCTTGAACTCAGTTCAATGTCATAGAAATATAATTCACCTTTCATAGCTTGATTTTTTGATTGGGTTGGCTTTACAAAACATGGCCCAGGCAGGCGTCATTGATGTGCACGAACTCGCAGGCACAAACTACACATAATGACGCATGTCGTTGATAGATGTCAAAATTATTTTACTAACTCATTTCAAAATCGCTCGTTGACAGCAATGAAGGAGCCACTGGGGAATGGGAAGGAGGCACTATTTTTTTAGGTAAGTCTTCTAATTCATCTGTGAATCCGTCGAGAAAATGTTCACGAGGGGCTAAGTATTTATTCATCGAATTTGATAGACCAATCACGGGTTGTAGAATATATTTTGGCTCGATGAATGAACTAAATTGATGTTGAATAAGGAATATAAATCACCTCGTCTCCTTCTTGTGTTTGTCCATATCTTTACCTTTGGCGGCAGCGGGGTGGCAGAAAGTAATCTTCGTTCGGGTCTAGCACTGCGACATTCAGCTAGGCCCATCTCGTTTTGTTTAAAATATTCACGAAAGTATCAAAAGGCGAAAATCTCGTTCTGGGTTTGCTCCTTCCTAGCTACAGTTCGTACGCGTACATTGTAGCTAGAAAAGAGCAAACCACAAGGAGATTTTTGTATTTTGAGACTTTCACGATTATTTCAAACAAAACAAGATGGGCCAAGGTGAATGTCGCAGTGTTAGACCTAAAAGATTACTTTACTTGCTGCCCCAGTAGGTAAAGATTTTGACAAACACAAAAAGGAGACAAGGTGATTTGTATTCTTTATTTGATACCAGTTTAGTTCATTCAAAGAGCTTGAATTTATCCTACCACCCGTAGACAAATAAATGTGTTTCTTGAGTACGGAAAGAGCGCATTTGAGGCTGATAAAGCGAAAAATTCCGATAACGTGAAAAAGCGAAAAATTCCGATACCGATAAAGTGAAAAATTCTTTTCAGATATGCCCTGCTATGGTGTTTCACAACCCTTGAAGAATAAAGGAAAGACATTATGCTGTGGAAGGTGCCTTCCAAGAAGCATTTGTCCCCGTGGATCAACATGCCATATTCACCCAACAGATATGTTTTCAGTATGCTGCCGTTACAAAGCAGCTAAAGGTTCGTAGAAGCAAATTTTGTACGATCTTTTTTGTCGGGAATAAATGGTTCCTGATTTATGGCAGAGGAAAGGAAAAATAAGAGGTATGTTCAAAAACAGTACTTCATTATAGTGTGAAATTCTGCATGCTCGGTATCGGTGGCGTCGCCACTGGGTGGAATGGGGTGGGGATGTCCACCCAAGTTTCCCCAGAGCTCGACTTTCTAATTTCTCGAGATCTGTTGGGGGGGGGGGGGGGTAGATTTTTATTGACTTAGAACTTTTGTGATAACTGTTTTTCTTCTTGAATTCTGAATTCCGTTATTGCAAATTCGAGAAAAGCCTTAAATTTCCATTTCAATCTTTTTCTTCCTCATAAAGTGATATTCGGTGTACTTTTCTGTTTCGAGTTTCGTTGTGCAAATATGTCTGCTGTTAGAAAAATGCTGCTTGAGATGGTTGCTTTTCCAAAATTATCGAAATAGATAAAAACAATAAAAGGGCTTTTCTCACGTTTCCGAGAGTCTGCAGGGCGTGGTCAAGAAAACATTTCTTCTGGATGGCCCTCAAACCCTCTTTTGTATTTCCATCCCAGATATCTTTTGGGCTGGCAACGCTCCTGCTTGGTATCATTTAAAACATATTTGAGAGCGGAATTTGAATCTCTCAAGAAATATGAAATTTAGTGTCTTAAGGGGGCTCAGTCCCTTGGAAAATATTTTCAAGTTTTTGTTTATCTTCATTGTAAACAAATTTAGCATCCTGTCCAACTGTGATGCCTGATTAGGAACTTGCAAACAGAATGCGGTAAAAGTCGTTTCTTATGAAACAGTTTACCTCCAGAAAGGCCTCTGGTGGAGGTTATTTCTGTCAAATTTTATTATGGAAGTATAGGAGCAAAAAACTGACCACGCACAGTGTATTCGGTGGCAGGTGACGGTCAAACCAGTTACTTTATGCAAAATCTAACTTCATATTACCGTTTGCGAAAATCTAAAAAACTTTCAAAAGATGGATAGGAAGTTAGGAAAGTTTGTGATGCAAAAAACTTCCCAAAGTTCCCAAGGGACTAATCCCCCCCTCAAGTAAACAACATTTTACAATGCTTGCAAAAATCAAGTTTCACTTGCTAACCTCTTTCAAATAATGTCTAGTTTGCACTATTTTGGAAAATATTCGTAGTTCTATTTCCAAAAACAGTTTTACTCTGCATAGTTTTTGGTTGTACTTTAGCTTTGCATTGAATTTTTGGCATTTTGATAGGAGCTGCTAGTGTTGTTTATATATGAGACAATATTGTGAACCCGGGGAGGGGTTCTCCATGGTACGGGGTTGTGCCATTTTTTAGGGTACCTTTTTCATGATAGAGTCCGGATTTATGGGTATGGTCTTCAACGACTTCTTATATTTTCCGGATTTATGGATATACTTTTCAGGAATTCTCAGGATTTATGGGTATCCTTTTGAGAAATTTTTCCTGATTTATGGGTGGTAGTTTTACGCTTTGAATGGCACAACCTCGTATCATGGAAACTGAAGTTACCCCCTCCCCGGGTTGTGAACCTTATCAAGAATGTAGAGAAATTGCAATGTGTCAAGGTGAAGGTGAATTTGCGGTTTTAGCGCCAAGCGATGGGATCGGAGAGATATAGAATAGGCCTTGATCGAGTCCGCCACCGCTTGTCATGACGCTCAAGTGGCGAGGCTCTACTTCTTTCTTTCATTATTTTTTTAAAATCTTTTCATTTTATTATTTTTTGGCTCTGGTACCCAGTGTACCTGGGATCGAATCCTCTCCCCCCTGACTGTTCTGGATGTAATGGCAGAGGATTACACCACTGCGCTACAACACCTTCATTACGATGCTAAAACCCTTGTTTGCGACATCGCTAGAACCCTTTCTTTCAAACTTTACTTGATGTTCACATAGATGATTGCTGTTTTTGAAGCAACCACTTATTTGCATTTCCTCTGCCATACCGGGTGTCCCAAAATGATGTATTATTGTTTGATTGCTTACATGTCCATAACCAATGAACCGATTTTCAAATAGTTTGTTTTATGTGATTGCTTAAAGGCTAAATTTTATTTTAAGATGTTGGTTGTGGTTGTACCAGTTTTTGAAAAGCAGTTCATCGGTTATGGACATATAAGCAATCAAACGATAATACATCATTTTGGGACACCCGGTATATCAGCAGCCGCTTGTCAGATTAACTCAAACTGGGCCTCAAACTCTAAATTGAATGCTGACCTATGCAACTGTATGAAAAAACCAGAAAATTGATGATTTTACAACTTCTCCAAAGCAGACACACAAAAAGGGACATAATTTTTTGGGACATCCTGTATATTGTCAGGCTGATTTTCTAACGAACAGCTTCCATTTCCACATACTGTAAAGAGGGACTTGGCATGGGTGGCTAGACGCTGCAGTTGTGCTTGATTTTTTTAGCTTTATGCTTCTGCGAAGGAAAAATGTATAAACTGCTATAAAGGAGGTTTGAAAACCTCCTCCGCACAATGATATATATTTTCATCTGAAGTACCCAGGGGTGGTCAAGTACGGTAAATTTTGTGAACCCACCTTTGTCCTGAGAACAAAAATAAACCAACCCGGTTTTGACCGAAGTCCATGCTACACAACTTAGAAAAAGCCAAGTTCTGAGGACATAGCTGGTCACCATTCCAACAAAATAATGACATTCTCTCGTGCAACACTGCATTCTTCCCCTTAGTTTCTAGCCACTTTAAAGGGCATATGTCATGAAGCTGATTGGTTCATGCAATACAATTCTCTCTGTTGTTTATTACAAAGCACAGGATCGAGGCTGAATTTTCATTGCAATAAAAATTAATGAAACAGCAATAAAAAGACATAAAACAATGGAATTCCACTCAAAACTTGTTTGTTGTACTAACCAATTGCTAATGTGACATATGTGCTTTAAAGTTTTCACATACAATAATAGATAACGTGTCGTTACCTCTGTCCTTTTTGTTGCAGCAATCTCACGAATTTCAGGTACAGTGGTGCTACCTCTGTCCCAAATAAGTGCCAAAACCCACTCAGTTTTTACATACCTATTGGACAACGACGGCACAATTTTTTTGTCCGTAGATTTGAAGAAATAAGCCAAAGAATGTCCCTTGAATCTGGAAATAATGGCAATGTCAGCTTTGTCTTGCCATTGAACAGAAAAGAACCAGTGCTGACATGTGCAAATACAACCAGTATTGGGGACAAACCTTGCTCATACAACCAGTATTGGGGACAAACCTTGCTCAGTGGCAAATTGTCCAAAAATATCGTAGGAAAAAGCCAAATTCACTGAAAGCAAAAAAAGCCAACTTTTGGGGACAAAGCTGGCCCAGATTTCAGGGCTAAGCCAACTGCTGGGACAGACCTAGAACCACTGTTTCCATAGGGACATGACCACCCCTGATTACCATAGAAGCTTAGACTGATGATATGGTCGTAGTTATCGCTATTGAAATACTGCCGGACGCTCCTAGCTACCGGACGCTCCAGTATGAGCGGTCTATGGCGGACGCTCCAGTATGAGCGGTCTCGGTCTGGTGTAATAGTCTCGTTTTGAATAGCGATTACTGGGACTCATCGTAATCAGTCTAATAGAAGCTCAGGCCGAAGCATGACTGTGGTGTCTAACTACCCATAATTAGGGTTTGCTAAATCTGTTAAGTAAACCCCCTGGGAGTCTCTGCTTCCCTACTGTCCACTTGGAGCTGGGACCATTTACCTACTGAATTGGTATGATTGATGATGAAATACAAGATTATACTGTTATGAATAGTGCATGGTGGTATTTCCACCATTTTACTTTTTTTTATATATTCAATCAAAAAAGAACTCAAACACAAATACATCTGCTGTGCCTTTCATGGCGGGAATAGACACTAGGTTATTCGATTTCCCACCAAAGGCAATAGACGATTACGCTAAAGATGGTGGCAGGGAACTTTTACCAAGATGCATTGCGTTCGAATTACGAATCTTTAATGCTTCTATAGGCATTCGATTAAAGAACACAGCGCATCTTGGTAAAAAGTTCCTCGCCGCCATCTTTAGCGTAATGGTCTGTCACAATTCAAGAATTACAATACACTGGAAAGAAAAACTACAAATTGCATATTAGATGTCATGCAATGGCATCAGCGAGCCAGAAACAATTTCAAATTTTGAGAGAACACAAGTGCAAGCAATGGACAGAATCTTTTCTCTTTGAAATTACTCATCCAAATAAGCGATTTGTGCATGATGACGACATCGCTCGTAAAGATTTATGCCAGATCTTTGATGGTGATGACGTCACCACGCAAAAATGGATCATTTCAATGCGTAATTTCGCAAGGAAAAGGTGAAATAAATGCTTGAATAAAGTATGATAAATCATTTGTGACAGGATAACCTTGTAATTTATCATGAATAACACCAAACCGGGACTCGTCCTTTAAGTGCTTAAGTGCAATGTAAGTGCTTAAGTGCAATGAGCAACACTAATGTGAAATCTTTTTGAAATCTACTAATATATATATATTTGAAATAATATCTAAATATTTATTTGAAATCTTATATCTAGTGTGTGACAAACCATGCCCAAAGATCTACAGACCAGTATGTGGAAATGATGGAAAGACATACAGCAATGAATGTCTCTTTGGAGTGGCAAAATGCAAAAATCCTCGTCTTAGATTGGCAAAACGGGGTGCTTGCACTAAGAGTAAGTTTTCTTCTTTTGAACATCAATTTCATATGGAATCCCACACCTCACTTAGTGAACACCTGTGGTTATAAGATAGTTAAAAGATGACCTTTAATCCTTGAAATATCACATATGCAGAAACAAGGGAGCACAGAAGATACCTTGCCATTCCACGTTGTACCTGTCCTGTTCTAAAATGTGCCCTTCTTAGCTTTGTGCCTCTCCAAGCAAGAAACGAGTCACACTTACGTCACCACCTACTTGTCCCTACATTCACCAACATTCACCCTTGTGATGTAGCACGCTTTAGGCAATCACGTTACAGTTAAGCTCTGTTCAAACTATTGTAAATTTGTAATTCCGCTAGTTTAGCCTTGAAGAGTATGCTGAGGCAAAATATCAGCTCATATATATAATCAATATCTAACCTAAAAGGTGGTTGTCTTTTCTTTGGCGTTGTCTTGCAATGTTTTTGCCATTAAACATTTCATATTATACGTCGCTACAAGCATCTTCATCACCCAATCAAGATCCAATGCACAGCCTGTCATCGTGGTTTTTTCTCTATATAGTTGATGTAGGAAATGTTATGTTTCCTATGTCCCTGTTGGGCGTTTTCAATCTCCTACATTTTGAGCATGGTCGTTTGTCCAGCATGAACTCTTTTACTTTTTTACAAACCTAGCTTGTGACAAGTCATGCCCAGAAATCTACAGACCAGTATGTGGAAGTGACGGAAAGACATACAGCAATGTATGTGTGTTCGGAGTGGCAAAATGCAAAAATCCTCGTCTTAGATTGACAAAACGGGGTGCTTGCACAAGGAGTAAGTTTTTCTATTTTTCAACATCAATTATAATTACATATCGAATCTTTCATTTCTCTTGATGAGTCGCACAGTCACCATTTTTACACTTGTCGTAAGATAATCAAAGATGACCTTTAATCCTTGAAATATCATAGATACAGAAACCGGGGAGCACAGAAGGCACCTTGCCCTTCTTCTAGATTCTGAATAAGTGAATATACGAGCCAGTCCTGTTCTAAAAAATCTTTCTTAGAGCTGTGCCTCTCGAAGGAAGAAACGTGTCACACTTACGTCACCACCTACTTGTCCCCCACATTCACCAACATTCAACCTTGCGATGTGGCACGCTTTAGGCAATCACGCTACAGTTTATCTTTATTCAAACTATTGTAAATTTGTAATCCCGTTAGTTTAGCCTTGAAGAAGCCTCGTATACTGAGGCGAAATATCAGCTCAAATAGTATATAATCAATATTTAACCTTAATGATGGTCGTCTTTACTTTGGCGTTGTTTTGCAGTGTTCCTACCTTTCAATATTTCATATTACACTTTGCTGCAATACAAGCATCTTAATCCAATCAAAATCCGACGCATAGCGCCCAGCAGCCTGTCATCGTGCCTTTTTCGAACATGGTCGTTTGTCCAGCATAACTCTTTTACTTTTTACAAACCTAGCTTGTGACAAACCATGCCCACAGATCTACAGACCAGTATGTGGAAGTGACGGAAAGACATACAGCAACGAATGCATATTTGGAGTGGCAAAATGCAAAAATCATCGTCTTAGATTGGCAAAACGGGGTGCTTGCACAAGGAGTAAGTTTTCTTCTTTTTCAACATCAATTCTAATTACATTTCGAATCCTGAATTTCTCTTGATGCGTCGCAAAGTCACCATTTTTTACACTTGTCGTAGGATGCTTAAAAGATGACCTTTAATCCTTGAAATATCACAGATGCAGAAAATGGAAGGCACAGAAGGCACCTTGCCCCTCCACGTTTTTTTGCTCCCCTTTCCCAGCTTCTTCTAGAGTTTGAATAAGTGAATATACCCGTCCTGTTCTAAAATATCCTTTTTGTGGCTGTGCCTCTCCAAGTAAGAAACGTGTTATACTTACGTCAGCTGCTACCTGTCTCCTACATTCACCAACATTCGCATTAGCCAATCACGTTACAATTTATTTTTATCCAAACTATTGCAAATTTGTAATCCCTTTAGTTTAGCCTTGAAGAAGTCTCGTATACTGAGGCGAAATATCGGCTCATGTAGTATACAATCAATATTTAAGTTTAATGATGGTCATATTTTCTTTAGCGTTGTTTTGCAGTGTCCCTGCCTTTCAATATGTCATACTACACTTTGCTGCAATACAAGCATCTTAATCTAATCAAAATCCGACGCACAGCCTGTCGTGATGACTTTTTCTCAATACGCTTCATTCAAGCAATGTTACCTACTCCCTGTTGGGCGTTTTCGATCTCCTACATTTTTTGAACATGGTCGTTTATCCAGCATAACTCTTTTACTTTTTTACAAACCTAGCTTGTGGCAAGTCATGCCAAGAGATCTACAGACCAGTATGTGGAAGTGACGGAAAGACATACAGCAATGTATGTGTGTTCGGAGTTGCAAAATGCAAAAATCCTCGTCTTAGATTGGCAATACGGGGTGCTTGTACCAAGAGTAAGTTTTCTTCTTTTTCAACATCAATTTCAATTACATATCGAATCCCAAATATCTCATGATGAGTCGCACAGTCACAACTCTTTACAATTTTTTATCATCATCAAAACAATTAAAACGCAAATAAGATTAGTCGTTACTGTGCACAAGGAGTAAGTTTTCTTCTTTTTCAACATCAATTCTAATTACATTTCGAATCCTGAATTTCTTTGGATGAGTCGCACAGTCACCATTTTTACACTTGTTGTATGATGCTTAAAAGATGACCTTTAATCCTTGAAATATCACAGATGCAGAAAATGGAAAGCACAGAAGGCACCTTGCCCCTCCACGTTTTTTGTTCCCGTTTCCCAGCTTCTTCTAGAGTTTGAATAAGTGAATATACCCGTCCTGTTCTAAAAAATCCTTCTTATAGCTGTGCCTCTCCAAGTAAGAAACGTGTTATACTTACGTCAGCAGCTACCTGTCTCCTACATTCACCAACATTCGCATTAGCCAATCACGTTACAATTTATTTTTATCCAAACTATTGCAAATTTGTAATCCCTTTAGTTTAACCTTGAAGAAGCCTCGTATACTGAGGCGAAATATCGGCTCATTTAGTATACAATCAATATTTAAGTTTAATGATGGTCATATTTTCTTTAGCGTTGTTTTGCAGTGTCCCTGCCTTTCAATATTTCATACTACACTTTGCTGCAATACAAGCATCTTAATCTAATCAAAATCCGACGCACAGCCTGTCATGATGACTTTTTCTCAATACGCTTCATTCAAGCAATGTTACCTACTCCCTGTTGGGCGTTTTCGATCTCCTACATTTTTTGAACATGGTCGTTTATCCAGCATAACTCTTTTACTTTTTTACAAACCTAGCTTGTGGCAAGTCATGCCAAGAGATCTACAGACCAGTATGTGGAAGTGACGGAAAGACATACAGCAATGTATGTGTGTTCGGAGTTGCAAAATGCAAAAATCCTCGTCTTAGATTGGCAATACGGGGTGCTTGTACCAAGAGTAAGTTTTCTTCTTTTTCAACATCAATTTCAATTACATATCGAATCCCAAATATCTCATGATGAGTCGCACAGTCACAACTCTTTACAATTTTTTATCATCATCAAAACAATTAAAACGCAAATAAGATTAGTCGTTACTGTGCACAAGGAGTAACTTTTCTTCTTTTTCAACATCAATTCTAATTACATTTCGAATCCTGAATTTCTTTGGATGAGTCGCACAGTCACCATTTTTACACTTGTTGTATGATGCTTAAAAGATGACCTTTAATCCTTGAAATATCACAGATGCAGAAAATGGAAAGCACAGAAGGCACCTTGCCCCTCCACGTTTTTTGTTCCCGTTTCCCAGCTTCTTCTAGAGTTTGAATAAGTGAATATACCCGTCCTGTTCTAAAAAATCCTTCTTATAGCTGTGCCTCTCCAAGTAAGAAACGTGTTATACTTACGTCAGCAGCTACCTGTCTCCTACATTCACCAACATTCGCATTAGCCAATCACGTTACAATTTATTTTTATCCAAACTATTGCAAATTTGTTATCCCTTTAGTTTAACCTTGAAGAAGCCTCGTATACTGAGGCGAAATATCGGCTCATTTAGTATACAATCAATATTTAAGTTTAATGATGGTCATATTTTCTTTAGCGTTGTTTTGCAGTGTCCCTGCCTTTCAATATTTCATACTACACTTTGCTGCAATACAAGCATCTTAATCTAATCAAAATCCGACGCACAGCCTGTCATGATGACTTTTTCTCAATACGCTTCATTCAAGCAATGTTACCTACTCCCTGTTGGGCGTTTTCGATCTCCTACATTTTTTGAACATGGTCGTTTATCCAGCATAACTCTTTTACTTTTTGCAAACCTAGCTTGTGGCAAATCATGCCCAGAGATCTACAGACCAGTATGTGGAAGTGACGGAAAGACATACAGCAATGTATGTGTGTTTGGAGTGGCAAAATGCAAAAATCCTCGTCTTAGATTGACAAAACGCACTGCTTGCAGAAGGGGTAAGATCTTCTTTATCAACATCAATTTTAATTTCATATCGAATTCTAATTTTCTGATGATGAGTCGCACAGTCACTACTTTTTACACTTGTCGTAAGATGATTAAAAGATTACCTTTAATAATTGAAATATCACAGAAGTATGCAGAAACCGGGGATCACAGAAGGCACCCTGCCCCTCCATGTCTTTTGTTCTCCTTCCTCAGTTTCTTCTATAGCCTGAATATACCCGTCCTATTCTAACAAGTGCCCTTCTTACAGCAGTGCCTCGCCAAGTAAGAAATGTGTCACACTCATGTCCGCATCTACGTGTCCCCTACATTCACCAACATTCACCCTAGTGATGTAGCACACTTTAGCCAATCACGTTACAGTTTATTTTTGTTCAAACTATTGTAAATTTGTAATTCCGTTAGTTTAGCCTTGAAGAAGCATCGTATAATTAGGCGAAATATCAGCTCATATAGTACATAATCAATATTTAACCTTCATGATGGTCATCTTTTCTTTGGCGTTGTTTTGCAGTGTTCCTGCCTTTCAATATTTCATATTACACTTTCCTGCAATGCACGCAACTAAATCTATACAAAATCCGATGCACAGCGCCCAGCTTGTCATTAGGACTGTTCTCAATGCGTTTTCGATTTCCTACCGGGTGTCCCAAAAGAGAGTACTCCCGTTTAAAAAATCACAAACAAATTTGCTTACATGACCGATCTTCAATTTTCTTTCTTTTTTGCCAAGTACATCAAGGGCCAGATTATTTTCCCAGACATAGCTGATCTTGTAACTGTTTTCAAATTAGCAAATTTAGCTCTTTTTAGGGCTACCAGGTTTTGAATCATACTGCAAAAAGCATTTATGCTTGCCAGATCAATTTCTTTGTGCATATCAAGCTTCTAGTTTGGTTGTAAATGACCGAAAAAATGCACACCATCATTGGAGACTTCGATGACGTTGACAAATCTGAAAGTTTTTGTCTGTTAGGCAGGATTGAGTATTTTGCTTAAAAAGCATAGCTGAAAAGAAGGCTTTTCAATGTGTAATTTCTCTACCTTACTGCATCAGAAGCAAAAATTTTAGCATCTATAAATATTTTGGGTCTTTGACAAAACAAGTCAAAAGAAACTTTTATCAAAGGTTGGATAATCAATTTTTTGTTATTTTTTAAACAGGTGTACTTTTTTGGGACACCGGTACATTTTGTACATGGTCGTTTGTCCAACATAACTCTTTTACTTTTCACAAACCTAGCTTGTGACAAACGATGCACAAAAATCTACAGACCAGTATGTGGAAGTGACGGAAAGACATACAGCAATGAATGCGTATTTGGAGTTGCAAAATGCAAAAATAGTCTTCTTAGATTGGCAAAACGGGGTGCTTGCACAAATAGTAAGTTTTCTTCTTTTGAGTGAACCTCCCCAATATATTTATTGCGAACGGGCCCTCTCGTATGAAACCTCCATTAACTTATATCTCTACTGCGCTCGCCTTCGAAAAGATTTTGTCAATCAAAGCACTGTCTTCGATGTTGGAAATTTGGCAAATACTTCTTTATAGCTACTTGCAGCCAAAGGGGTTCCTAGATAGTCAAATTCCTGAGGGCTACAAGCTGCTCCATTACGCCACTGGCAATATTTCAGTTGAGCCGTAGTATGTCTTCGCTATCCTCGTTTTGCTGCTGCTTTTATATCTCGGTGAACTTATGAGATTATGAAAAATCGATATAGAACCATTTTGATTTCCAGACGTTAATATCCAATCCACACATTCCAACATTCGAGTGCCAGCCATGATTCTCGTTTATAAAGTAGTAACATGGACCGAAATATGGAGCCTGCCTGTAACAATTTAGGTTCTTTCCCTGAAATGTTGGCAAGAAATAAACTTCGGGCGGGTGCCGAGGTCCTAGCTCCTGCGGAGGGCTGAACGCCTTGATACCTTGATAGTGCTGCCAGGATCAATGTTCATTTAGGAAAAGTTCTCGTCCAATCAAAGTAGGCTCCTCCACAATTCTCTCTCTCTCTCTCTTAACAGCTTGGAAAAAGACTTTTAGCTACTTTTGGCAATCCAGTATTTATTCTATTTTTATGACGATTGTTATTATATCAAACTAAAAGCACCATCAATAAATAACAGAAAATAAGATAATAAAAACACCCCTGTCATTCCTCAATACGTTTCGATTAAAATCTTCATCATTCGATTAAAATCTTTAATTCAATTATTTTTTCTGTCTAGAATGCGACCAAGTTTGCTTTGCACTCCACAGACCAGTTTGTGGAAGTGATGGAAAGACATACAGCAACCAATGCGTATTTGGAGTGGCAAAATGCAAAAATCCTCTTCTTAGATTGGCAAAACGGGGTGCTTGTACCAAGAGTAAGTTTTCTTCTTTTTCAACATCAATTTCAATTACATATCGAATCCCAAATATCTCATTTTGAGTCGCACAGTCACAACTCTTTACAATTTTTTATCATCATCAAAACAATTAAAACGCAAATAAGATTACTCGTTACTGTGCCATCCAAAGCAGGAAAGGACACAAGGCCATCTGGTCCCTATTTTGGATGACACTTTCAATTGTATAATACTTTAAAAAACAAATAAATAGAATGCAAGGTAGCTTGGCACAAATTACCAAATGATGAAAAATCACGATTTTCAAATTTTTGCATCCAATCCGGATAAGAAAGTATACATTTTGAGTTTTAATTGGCTATTTAGTACCAAGTTACCCTGATAAAACTAACGATGGTAGGGGATGGGTGCTGCTGTTTACGTGCTGAGTTTTTATGCAAAACGCTCTGACTTTATATGTACAAAGTTTGCATAAGCAATGGTCAGTTGAACAAGAAAAGGGGGTTGAGCTGGAAGCATCTTTGGAGAATTCTAAATTAAATTATCTTTTCTTTCTAGAATGTGACAGAGCTTGCATTGCTCTCTATAGACCTGTATGTGGAAGTGATGGGAAGACGTACAGCAATAGATGTGTCTTTGGTGTGGCGAAATGCAAGAATCCGCGACTTAGAATTGTAAAATATGGCCGCTGCACCGCGAGTAAGCTTGCTATTCTTATAGAGTATAATAGTTATAATAATAATGATAATGATAATAATAATAATAATAATAATAACAATAATAATAATAATAATGATAATAATAATAATAATAATAATAATAATAATAATAATAATAATAATGAATAAATCTAAACTGCAATCGCAAATAACAGAAGAAAGTAAATAAAAACACAACTGTTAAAAGCATACGCTTCGATTATAAAAATCCTCAGTCAAAGGAATGACCGCAAACCGTGTACTATTGGTTGAGGATAATCTTTGTACCTGCAGCTGAAAGGTTTGCTTAAAGGCCCGTGAGTTATCCCAAGGGTCCTTTGGTTTCAGTTGGTAAAGCCTGTTTTGAAAACAAGCCACAAGACGGCAGATCTAATTTGACAAGGAAACTACGGGCAACATTTACCACTAGATCTATCCATCAACCATCGATTAATCGAGTGATTGATGAGCTCCGAATAGTCGATTACCATTTGGCTCAACTGATCAATCGATCAGTGCCGAATGATCGATTAATCGACTCAAATGATAATAGACTTTGTTGAAATGGATCACTTATAAATTTTCATTCATGATCGATTATGAGAACATTATCAATTTTTATGTACCATCTTCGAAATTTGAGGGAATTTCATGAGACTTTCAAGAAAATGTATGCAAAATAGACTAAGAAGATCTTGAGAAACACATTGGTGTGTAATTTTATCCTAAAGTGACCAATAGTTTGGGTATTCCATCTCTACCATTCCATCTATACCATTCAATTCCACCATTCCATTCCATTATTCTATTCCATCGTTCCATTCCATTATTCCATTCCATCATTCCACACTCCATGTTTTACAAATAGCGGGGATATAAGGCGATTTAAATTAGGAGACTGGGCAATCTAAATATAGCCTATTGTATTCCATTGTATTTGATGATCGCGAGAAAAGCATATGAGTCAAATCTTTCAATAGGGCACAGGGAAACCCGCAAATCTTCCAATTTCACGGTTACAAGCCAATGATATCGTCGTATTCCGATCACATGACTGAAAAGGCTTTCGAGATAAATTTTCGAGTACCTTCACGAAAATAAAAATGGATATTCGAGTAATAAAGATACAGAGCTGGTTTTACCACGAATCGATTCGAGAGGCCTCACTCCACATTTGTTTTTCTGCATTTGGTTAAAATCTCGTCAGGGATCGGCGTTTCATCGAGTTTCATTCCTTCGAAAATGTTCAAGAATTCTTCAGGAATGCTACAAATAAGATATAGCTTTCAAAATTTCACATGTTACGTGAATTATATCCAGGAATAACATGAAAATATTTGTTTTTGTGATTTTCGAAAATCCTAGAGGAATTAAAGCTATTTGCTGCGAAGAAAGCTAATGGGCCTACCTTCACCCGCCGCAGAATCCCAGTAATCGGCATTAGATCACTCTTTTTCGCAATAATAACCAGCGGATACATTAACGAATAACTTTACCACAAATCCAATTTCTTTCCGCCATTTAATAATCGATAATTTCGATAAAATGTGACAAGACTTTACAGCTTCTGCAGCAAACCGTCCAACTACCGTCGATTCAAAGTTTTCTTGTTGCAAACACGTTGGAAGTCTTGCAAGACTTGCATAAAACAAAAGGTTTTGCAAGACTTAGGTCTCCCATATGACACAGCAAAATGATGCCTAACATAACCCAACATATGTTAGAGAGTCTGGTACCTAGGGTATTCTATTTTAAACCAGACGCCATATATCCGTCATTTGTTTTTAAGCGATTATTACAACTGCCAGTGTAAAAGTTTGTATAAATGAAGAATGGAAATACATTTCTCTTTCATTTCCATCAAAGGTGTCAAGCCCGGGAAATGCCCATCACAAAGACCATGCCATGGTATATTGTGCCGAAGAAATCAACAGAAACGTGACCGTTGTCATAGTGATAGCCAGTGCCACGGGATCCGAAAGTGTTGCCCAATGCGACTTGGCAAGCAGTGTTCAATGCCTTGTCCGGTTTTCAAGTGCCGAGCATGTCCAAAGGGATATAAATACGCTACTGCAAGTAATGGCTGCCGAAGCTGCGGATGCGGTGAGGTTTTTTTGTGATTGAGACGTAAGATGACTTCTGTTAGGTCATACTGGCCGTACGAAATCGAGGTGGGAAGAGGTGTGATAAGTTTACCCTTCAAGGACTATTGTGCTCACTCCCTCAACTAATGCTCTTTATTAAAGGCATTGAGTCCGCATAAAAAGCGGGCTCATGGCCAATATCAACTTCTTTTCAATCATAAAACAAAAGTTTTGATTTAATCGCTATCGAAATTAAACCAAAGAAATTCCCGAGGATAATGCAAGGATTAAGAAGCCTTTAGTCTCCACTACTAATGACTTTAGCACTATTGTGCGATTACGAAGGGCCGTCAGCGGTTTGTCAGCAAAAATTCAGGACAGCGTTAACGCTCATTTATTTATATGGACTCAATTCCTTTAACATCTCACAAAGTAATATCGCCAACACTACAGTCTTCAGTCAGCCTGCAATGCCTCGCAGACAACACACCAATCGAAGGTTCATTTATTGCTTGAACATTTTTTAGCATGTTCCATCCAAGGACTCCTATTTGCTCATTAACTACTCCTAACTTTGACCGTTGATAGCTCAAGAGCAATAAGAATTCTGGAGACAAAAGTACCTAGGAATTTGATGTTCTCTTTTTTGGCATTTATTGTAAATTAGGTCCGTTTTATTTGCAGTGTGCAATCTTTTCCCATGTCACGTGAACCCATGCTCGACTGCTCGTTGCCCAAGTTATCCAGGAGCAACATGTCGAGCAAATTATTGTGGCGGATGCTTGGCAGATTTCTACTATCGTGGACGCAAAATCAACTGCGGTTCTCCATCAAGAAAAGGATAGTAAATGGGTGCACGATGAAGAAAGAAAATTTTATACCAGTGCAATTTCAGAGACGCTTCACTGCTATGAAAGCTGACATTTTCTACTGTGTTATTTAATCGTATGATTCATTGCATTTGCTAGTTAAAGACAGTTGATCCCTGATTTAGATAATTCAGATCACTTTATATATCTCGACAAGAACCGTATCTCCTTAAACTTTCTTGAGTTTTGTAATTCTGAAGGTTCGTAGCTGCGCTACTGCCAGTACTTGCCCCGATTCTTTGTTTCATATAAAAAATATGTGTATGCATGCAAAACAATGCCTTCAGGGCTTCAAAACGTCGTCTCGATAGACAAAAACGAATAGATCGGAAGGTCAGACGACTTGTGAGTCGAAAATTTTGTCCATCGCGTTTTCACACAAACCAGACAACTTTTCCGTCAGTCAGTACTGAAAGTTCTTACATTTGAGCACTGAGAATTTCTTTCCAGTTTCTAGGCCCCACGAGGGCTGTACGTATTCTTTTATAAGAAACCAAAAATTTGAGCTAGTACTGAAAGTCTCTCAAAAATATTACATTCTGAATAAAGTTTCTGATGGGTTTCTTGGGTTTCACAAGGGCACAAGTTGAGCCAGCACTGAAAATTTCTTAACATTATCGGGGGGGGGGGGGGGGGGGTTTAGTTCTCAGAGCTTCTTTCGAGTTTCTTTCTTAAGCTCCATACCCGGGGGGGGGGGTGTACTTGACTTTCAATTGTACGAGGGGGTGCACTCCAAGAAAAAAAATTTCAACCGGCTTTAGAAATTTTCCTTTCCGTTCAAAGGGGTCTGGAACACAGGCTATCATTGTAATACTTTTGCTGTAGTGATACGAGCATGAAAATTGGTAGGGATGAGCAGGTCAGTATGCTGAAAAGATCAGATGAAGACTCCAGCTGAAACATGCTCCAACCGGAAAATGCCTCCAATTGCTATTTTTATTTTAGACTGGGTGGAGTACTAGTTCCAAGACCCCAAAAAAGCGGTCATTCTAACAGGCATGGATTAGCTCTCAATAAAGGACCGAGCATTCTCCCTCATGGACCCCATTTTTCGTCGAGTCAGTTGTCGCCAGGGAAAACCAAATATTACCCTGGGTACCAGCTCTCTAACATAAAATGGAGAACACCAAGAAGAGCAGGTCTTGATAAAACACGTGACTTTAAAGGTCAGGTTAAGGAGCGAGTCAATTTATTGTCTTGAGGTCAGGTAGAGCGAGTCAATTTATGGAGAAGAGAGGATGATAATGTTGCTTGGCTCCGGCTATCTTGAGTGAACATCGCAGCTGTTTATGTGGACGCTTGATTGAGCTTTGTTTATTTGTGGACATGAAAAGTTTGCCTAAAGAATTTTATGCTAGAGAGTCTGGTACCCAGAGTAACCAGAAAACCAGATCTCTGGGGTAACAAAATGAGGGAGCTAGGAGCTTGGAGCAAAGCCACCAGGAACATTTTTGAGGACACACGCTCCAGTAGTACTATTTCCCGAATTCATGATTACCGGTGCTAACATAGAATTTTTGTTCATTTGCAATAGTATTTTTGCCAATTAGCATCTCCAGGAAAATTTCTAAGCAAACGTATTTTTCTTTGGCTTATCGTCATCCGATCCTGTCAGTAGAAACTTTCACAACTCTGTTGCAGTTTTCTATCGATCACCCCTTCAGGAAATTTTTGCATGAACACCTAATAGTTGTGCCAACAACTTTCACTTTGTCTTGGAATGCTTCTCGCAATTCAATGCTGCCTGCTTCCGAAATGGTTGACGAAGTTCCTCCAAGAAAAAGTTTTGAAAACGCCAACCTTTACTTTTGCTCAGAACGACTGTTTCAATCTTCTTTAGCATTTCTCTGAAAAAATCGTACCCTTACCTACCTATCCCAAGCTACGTTCTTCTCATTTTTTTAAATAATCTCGAGAATCATCCTTTGTTAGGAGCTGGGGGCTAATGGCCTCATCCCAAACAGTGGCCACGCCATTGGTTGAGGTAAATTGGGCTATCTTTTTTCAAGATGTCATATTTCTAGTAAGACATGCAATAGATAAGGGAACAATACAGAAAAGAGTTCTGAGGAGATTTCAACCAACTGTATCAAATGATGGCTTCAGAGCTTATCTTTGCTTCCAATAACTTGTTCTCGACACTTTTCAACATGAAAGGCTGCAAATTCGTCTGTAAGCACACTATGGAACAGGGTGCCTCTTCAGATTTTCCAGTGGCACCCCCTCGTATTTTTGAAGACCGCGTCAACTTGACCGCGTTCAACTTGACCGCGTCAACTTGACCGCGTTCGGGTACGTGTCCCTGGTCGAAAATGACGTCAGGGAACCAGACTCATAAGACGCTACTAGTCGCTGCGCAGGAGCAATGTACTGGTGACTAAGTAAGCTTGGCTTTGGCTTATTGTTGTGCAAAATGCTCAAAAGTTGTTCAGTTGGTTTATTATGAGCGAGTGACAAATTTCAAAACAGTTTAAAAGAGACAAAAGGACACATATGGTGAGATATTTAAATAATTACACTTGGTTACACTTCTAAGCTTGTATTTTATCAACAGTTTGGTGCACAGAACCGCATGGTAAGGCCAAAAATGTAGTGTTTGGAAGGCAAAACGATTGGGCCTAATTTTTGAAACCAGCTCGCAACTCACACCCAGATTTTGTTCACAAAGCGGGCAGGAATTTTTTATGGGTAGATTATCACGCAATACTTTGCTTTCATCTTCATTTAAGACAAGTCCAAATTATTTACATCGGTAGCCTAATTTATTTGCAACTGTCTGTCTAATAATTTGAAATTATACGCGATGCAAAACAGAACTTGTTAGCGAGTTTTGGACCTCCTCGTTCCAACGTGGCCTGATTCAATCTGCTTAATTTTGAAAGAAAGTGATCAAAATTAATTTGCAAATTCTTGGAAACTGGCCTAGCTTTCTTTTTGCACTTGGTCATATTGTTATTTTCAAAGGGAACTTCGTTATTCCCGAGTCCATGTTAGGGCAAGTCCATGCGTATCTTATCTTTTGGCTTCACTTTCGGTCTTACCAACTTTGCTATGTATGTTTGTTGTCCAAGCTTCGCAAGATTCAAAATAAAGGCGGCTGCATACACTCGACTGTTTGGTCATTCTAAGAAACTGAAATGCATTGCCGAGAAGTTATTTGCAACACCAGTTCAAGTAAAAAGGAAACAAGATATGTAAATATTGATGTAAGCTGTCTACTTGAGAAACGGATAGTATGCTTGGATTTTAGGATGGCAGTTGCGGAGAAAAGCCTAGCTGACGATGGGTTCCGCCTTTCGGCTCTGCAGACACCACAACATTTTTTCGAAATCTTTTGTTGGTAAGCCTGAATAAGACCACAGGAAATTAAGATTTCTTCTGTGATGAATATATCGAGATAATCAACCCTTGTTGTGGTTACATATGATTTTCTATTCCCTATTAAGTCATTGTGGTTCGATTTACAACAATTTCAATTCACTTGCTTGTAGGATGATTCGCATGGAAAGTTGTTTATGGCTTCTTTTCTGTTTGATCAATTTATCCATCATGATTGTCAAAGCAAAACCGCTTGACAACAACTCATTAATCAGTAATTATTAAGTTTTCTTCTGCACTGAGCTGCATTTGACAATTTCTGACACAGCCAGTTTCAGTTTCATTAAAATATCAACTAATCCTTCATACAAGTCTGTCATTACATGCGATGATGAAAAACCCTCAAAACATAATGTTCCAGTTCAAATGTCTTTATTTTTTAATCTTTTTCGGTCAATAACAATGCAGTAATACAGCTGCAGCAATAGAAATTGGTTTTGTTTTTGAGTTACAAAACTACAGACACTCTACAGACTAAAATGAAGGAAGGGACATGGTAATGCACATAATTTTGTAAGAAACTGCCCATAAGAAACTCAACTCTCAGATCACCAAAAAATTACACCAAATGATGCACAAACCAGATGAGCCTTCAATAAATTTACAAATAAGACAAATGAGTATTTAATGTAGTCATAGTCTTTCGCTCCCCATGGTATCGTCCCTGTAGTGTAGTATAGTAATCAGGAACGTATAGTAGAATGTAAGATTATATTGTAATATTTTAATATGAATAAAAAAAAAAAAAAAAAAAAAAAAAAAGTATTTAATGAAATTAGGCTTTCAAGTTAGACCAAACTTTTCATGATATGTATTTTAATTCACCAGTTGAGCAAGGCAGGGGTAGGACAAAACCAATTTAAATGAAAGTGTATATCCTTCAAGGCTGACAAGTGCCAATTACACCGGAAGTCATCTCTTGATACAGTCCAAGTTAAACCACAGCGGTGCTAGAATTTAGCTTCCTGCAAGGATTTCAACCCTCAATCTTTAGACCTATAAGAATCTAAGGTTAAACTTATGATGCTGAAAAGGAACACCAAATAATCTTATTTTCAGTTCCAGCAGATGATGATGGATTTCTTTTTGGAAAAACAAATTTCTGTTCAAAGCGTGATCATGTCATAAAGGCGAAAAGCAACCAACCTTGATTTGCAGTGTGTTTGGGAATGATTCTGGGATGGGATTCTTGTCAAGCTTGATCAAGTTCTGATCTTATGTGGAAGCCAGCCAAACTTGTGTCAATATACTCAATCCAAGCTCATCCAGCAAATATAATGCTTCTGTGCTTCTGTCAAGCTTATTGCAAGCTTATCTGTTTCTTAATAAGGGGCAGTGTGTCTACTATAATTGTTCTTGTCAGTTTTTGATTGGCTTTACTGACTGGCTTTTAATGTTCAGTTGGAAACATGGCCTTTGGACAACTTGAGCAGACCTTTCAAACTCAGTCTGTATCAACTTCAGTCTTGGTCTTTCCCCAAATGCAAATTTTAAGACTGTCAGATAAGGTCACTGTAACCCTTATTTGTTATCACTTTTTCCCATGATATGCCAATGTAGAACACACTTTTTGTATTATTATTACTATTTTCCATTTTTTTGCAGATGAAGTGAATGCTCAGTGCAGTATAAATGATGATGACTTCCATTATTCCATTGGCTTTCTGTGTGACATTTTTTCAAACTCAAGTTTCTTCAAAGGCTTTGTACAGCTTCAAGACAGACCATGACCTTCAAAACATTCAATTTCATGGAGATGATGTATTCCTTGGTGCAACTAACATCATTTATAGGATGAATGCTAACTTGGTGCAACTTAGAAGGAAGTTGACTGGGCCTGTAAATGAAAGTACTGGTTGTCTGGCAGAGAAACCATGCCTAGGAAATAACAGCAATTTAGTGCTCTTATTGTATGGAAGGAACAGCAATTCAAAGTTGCTTACTTGTGGAACTTTTAAGAATGGTATTTGCCATGTAAGAAATTTAAAGACACTGAATATAGAATCTAGCAGTACTAGGGCACTTCAAATAGAAAAAGGTAATCCTGATAAAGTGGTGTCACTTATTTCTGGTGGAAACAAATTATTACATGTTGGTATGCCTTCCAATGGGAAAGAAATGCCCATAAGAGGTAACTGTGGTTCCATGCTGATAGATGATCTAGCGAGCCGGAACTTTCTTAAATTCAGCAGAGGAGGCCCTATTAAATTTTCTGCTCAGTATCATGTTCGCTATGTTTCCATTTTTAATGCCAATGGGTATATTTATTTTACAACTGTTCAACAAGTAGAGCTAAGTTCAAGGAGTTATCACTCAAAAATTGTACGTTACTGCAAAGAAGGGCTTGTTTATAATTCATACACAGAAATCCCATTGTCATGTCAAGACAAATCTCAAAATGAATATAACATATTGGTTGATGGATCCTTTGTTAATGTCAGTGGCAAAAGTGCATCTTTCTTCAATGCAAGTGATGGAGAGAGCTTGTTTGTCGGTATATTCAGTAAATCTGCTGGTGAAAGTCAAACTGACGGAAATGCTGTGTGTGTTTTTACACTCAAAGAAGTGAATAGAGCATTTGACAGAAACGTCAAGCTATGTGTTGAATATGGTGTGCCTGCAAAGGGCAATTTGTTGCCTTGGGATAGTAAAGAAGATGCAGCTTTGTGCAAGGTATGGTATGCATTTTTTTTTACTGTTTACCCTGCTTGGTTTTGACGGTATGGTAAAAGTCGAATTGGAGGAAGCATGCACAGTTTGTTGTTAATGAAAACCCACTACTATTTAAAACATCATGTGGAGTTTCTTAGCTGTTTTGGATATTTTTAATTATCCGGGAGGCTAGGCAAATTACTCTATTTGAAAAGTGGTACTTGTAATCTTGTAGTCAAACATTGGAAGTAAGCCATCTCTTTTTGAAATCTTTTCTCAAAAAGAAAATGTCAGCTGAAAGTTTCTGAAAGTAAGGTTTCCTTTTTGCAGAATTTAACTGTATTTTTTGCAAAAGTAGCAGACAGATCACAAGGTACATGATTGGTGAATCTCTACTATCCCCAGTGTTGGGAGAACAATGACCTTTCATTTGAAAACAAAAATGGTAAACTTTTCTTTCATCTGAAGTACAGTAGAAGCTTTGCCCAAAGACATTTTGCAAAGTGTCCACCACTGATCCTCATTAGCACTAAAGTACAACCAAAAATGATGTGGTAGAGTGAATATTTTTTATGCCATTTTGGCTCTGTTTGCTCAATGTTAAGAGCTAAGATCTCTTTCAAAAGGGCAAGAGAAGCGTAATTTTTTCATGAAACATTTTTGAAATTTAAGCTTGCAGAGGGGGGCTTAAATCGAGCCTCAAAAATGGCAACTCTTGGTTTACTCAGCAGCCGACGTTCAAAATGTATATGGCTAAGAAGCTTTACTCTATCTGTTTTAAAATCTGTGCTCCTTTTATTTCTTAACCCAATATCTTTTTCTACATGCGAAGAGATGGCGACGAGCTAGCAGATTTTGGAAAATCTGGTTTCCTCAATACCGGTGGAAACACAAGTCGCTACAACAATAAATAACGGGAGACTTTATCACAGTGAAACTGTACAGTATCAAGTGTTGGTCGCTGTGTAGCCCAAGAGTTGCCTTTTTGAGGCTCGATTTTAGCCCCTGTCTTCAAGCAAGCTAAAATTCAAAAATTGTTTCATGGAAATGATACGTTTCTCTTCCTCTTTGGAAAGAGACGTTAGCTTTTACTGTTGAGCAAGTAGAGCCTGGCAAGTAGGGGAGAATTGGATTTATAGCTGCTCCACAGCAACCATTGAAATGGTGCATATATTTTTTGAGGAGACCCTGCAGTTTAAAATGCTTGAAAAATGAAACATATTTTGTATCAAAAGTCACAAAATAGTATCCATAAAGAGAAATGCTAACATCGATGCATAAACATATACTAACATCTGTAAAATTTGATAAATTTAGCTTACCATTATATCAGGTGTCCCAAACAAAGGTAACCGATTTGATCAGGGCTAACTTTAAGACTTTAAGTCAAATCGATCCCTAATAAGTTTTGAAGTATTCTTCGATAGTTAACTTGAAGATTTATACTTAGTTTGTTGATATTGGTGTATTGAGAGTTTGAATATTAATCTTGAAAATTTCTGCGTTCATCACCAACCAGAGCGTTTGGGTTTTGACCTAAACTGTAAACGCGCTGGTCAGAAGAATCTCCTCAGTCATAGAATTTTTCAGACAAGGTTCTGTGAGTACTCATATCTTCCTGCAGTCAAAGTTTATTTACAAAAGTACACCGAGCCAAGCAAGCATGAGTGAGCACTTTTATGTTCCCTTGGGCATATACCGGGTGCGCCAAAATAAACTATGCACGTTTTGCAGGCCACAATAAATCGTACACTGGACCAATTTTGAAGATTTATGACTTAATCTTTAGCAGAAAGCCCGAATTAGATTCCAGGACATTTTAAAAGTTTTTCCGTTTTCAGTTTTTAGAGCTAGAAGCGAGTTTCTTAAAATTTTCGTTTTCGAAAACATTGAAAACGATCAAAAAACGTCGATCAAATTATAAAAGATTCAACATGAATGAACAAAGAGAAAACGCTTTCAGGGGGATTTGGGGGTTTAGTACGAACTCTCGTACAGCAGATTACAATTGGTCGATTTCTAAATCGCAAATCATCACGACCAAGTTCTCTTATTGTCCATTCATGTCGATTCTTTGGAAAACTTGATCGATGTTTTTTTGATCATTTTCAGTGTTTTCGAAAATAAACATTTTTAGGAAACTCGCTTCTGGCTCTAAGAACTTAAAATGAAAAAATTTGCAAAAAATCTCAGTATCTAATTCAGACTTTCTGCTAGCGATTAAGCCATAAATCTTCAAAATCGGTCAAGTGTACGATTTATTGTGGCTTGCCAAACGTGCATAGTTTATTTTGGCGCACCCGGTACAATTGCTTGTTTCGTAATAATTTTGAAGGAGATGATACAAAAGGCATTTCATTCAAGGGTTGGGTTCAAGTGATGAAGATTGGAATATAGCCCAAGGGAACTATTTTGCTTATGAATAACTTTTATTGGCCCCGGGGAGGGGTACTCCCATTGTGGTAGGACAAGGTGGTCCAGTCAGGGTTAGAGAGGGCCAGAGCAAAAATTTTGAAAAATATCCTCATCTTTTTACAGAAACCCCCAAATGGTAGTTCGTGGACCTAGAATTGGGCCATTTGGTAGCATCTAGTAGTGATCATTTTCTGCAATTTTTCAAAATTTTCTTTTGTAAAAACTGATTTAACAAAGCAAGAGAACTTCAAAATTCATTGATAATTATTGCTGCAACGACCATATTGCCATGCGGAGGAGCCTACTGAGTTGAAATCTCGTAACTGGCCAGGAATCTTGCCTCCCATTTACATGATCACAACGAGTACGTACGCCCACTGTCAACATGTGTGCCGTTATTGTCTTCAAGCAGACAATGAAAGCAAATACAATACAATGAAGACAATACAAAGATAATCTGGTCAGGAATCCGAATCAAAATTGATGCGGATCACTTGCGTTTACACGGCGCAGAGCAGAAGTGATCCGATACAAAAGTGATCCGATACAAAACGAGTTCGCTTTCGTAGAAGGATCAAAATTGATGCGGATAACAGAGCAGAAGTGTATTGGATCGCTTCGAGCTCGTGTAAACGGGAGACTGATCCGCAACACTTTTTGTATCGGGGTCTTGGAATACCCCCAAATTAGTAGTATGTGTTCGAGCAATAGGGCAATTTTCTTGCTGTACTTCGCTATGATCGAAGAGATTCCCCAACGCAGCGCACTAACAGCTGAGACCAAAACCCAAACGCTCTGGTTTGGAGGTAGGGGCAAATTTGGACTTTCAAGATTAATATTTCAGCTCTCAACGCCTTGATATCAATGAATGAGGTATTTATGTTTAAGTTGACTGTCGAGGATTATTTTTAACTTTATTGCGGAATATTTGAAGCTAAATTCTTATTGCTACGCCGGTTCAACTCCATTACCTTTTTTTGGGACATCCGGTAAATAGTTACTTGTTTGAAAGGTTTTTTGCATACTTTGTGTCTGAAAACTCGCTTTGTAGTCATATCAAAGCACTGAATCTTTCAAAAGTACAAAACTGCAGTGATAAAACTAATCAAGAATAAGTGAAACGACACACATGTACTTTTCCTTGTGTGTGCAGTCACGAACCATGGCAGATTTTGTAACAATAAATAAACTTGCCGTTGATTGACACGGCTTTAAAAAGTCATTAGCTACTGCAGGCAAAATCGAACCAAAGTTGCAAAGAAGCAGTGTAACCAGCATATTGTTCGAATCCTCACTGGTTGCTGAAGCACGCGGAAATCATCCAATTTCACGGTATTCAGCCAATCAAATCGCCTCTTTCTATCCCCGTGATACCAAATCGGTCGTTCGAAGGGAATTCTTGAGTGCCCTCGCAAAAATTGAAATGGCTGTTAAGTTACAATGATTACATGGCACTTTTTCTTAAATTGGTAGAAGGATGCCCCTCTGCAGTTTGTAGCGTGCTCAGATCAATATCTCATTTGAAGCCGAAATTGTATTCATTTTCTGGTCGACGAATATTGACCTTCGTTCAAACATATAAGAAATAAGGATAAAGATCTCAGTGATTATGGATATTGCCCACAGAAATGGCCCAAACACTTTCTCTTCAATTACATCTCAAATTTGCAGGCGATTCTCAGCGATTTCTGTCAGAAATATAATTTGGGCCTAAGCTTCTCACCAATTAAAACTCGTACGTTTGCCCCAATAAGGCTTAGTAAGTATTCTTAAGCTAAATGATTCACTTACCAATGGAATCAAGCATCAATTTATTTTCATTTTAATTAATGTCTCCAAATTTTGTCTAGTCTTGAGCAACTTCTGCAAATTTGTTTCGTGCCGTCTTTCTCTGCAACCTCTGCAAGCGGAAGTAAGCTGTTGAAATGTGGCTATTGCTAGGGTATTGTGGTACGAAGTAAAGTGATTCGATACAGTTGATGCACGTCTTTCTTTCTCAATTCATTCCAATGGAAACGAAAAGGATCAAGCATTTTTTGGCTGTTTGGTATATAATGAATAGATTTTACACAAAATTCCCCTCGAACGACCGATTTGGTATCACAGGGGTTAGAATGAGGCGATTTGATTGGCTGAATACCGTGAACTTGGATGATTTATGCGTGCTCCAGCAGCCAGTAAGGATTTGAACGGTATGTTCATTTGTAGTCTGATTTGTTTACATCCTTGGCTTGATAACTCAGTCGTCAAAACCCCTTTGTCTGCAGTCTGAGACGCTAATCACTTTGAACTGGCGTCTCAATCAAGGCAAGTTTAGCTATTGTTACATAGGTTGCTCTGCTGTCCTCATGAATTTAGATATTGACTGTAAAGTATGATGTTCCGTTTACGTCAAAATATCGGGTGTCGCAAAAAGTTCTCATGTTTGAAAATCACTAAAATGTGATTACATGACCAATCTTCAAATTTGCTTTTTTCGCAAGTAGATCAAAGATCAATTTATCTTACCAGGCATAGCTGATCTTGTCATTGGATTTAAAATTAGCAGTAGCAACTTGTCTGGTTTAGAATCATACTGCAAAAGCCTTCATGATTACCAGATTAGTTTCTTTTTGTTTGTTAAGGCTCTGGTGTAGTTATAAATGTGAGAAAGAAATGCAAGCTATCATTGTAAACTTAAAAGATAATGAAATCTCAATATAATGGCTCTTCGGGAAGAATGACGATGTTGCTGAAAGAGTTCGCTTAAAATAAGGTTTTTTGATGCGTTATTTTATACCCTTCAAGAAATGGAAGGTAAACGTTTATGACCTATAAATATGTTTGGATCATCGAAAAAGAGACCAAAAAGAATATTTCATGGTAGGTTTGGTAATCAATTTCGATGATTTTTCATGCTTCATTTGAAATACAAGGTTCTTCTTTCAATTTTTTTACTTTTTCTAACAAAATACTATTTACTTCCTATAAAATATTATTAATGTTCTCTAAAATACTGTGTGCTTCTTTTAGAATACTACCTAGTTATTTAAGAATTACTTTGTTAAAGAAAATACTTGGTATTTTGGGGAAAATTTGATGCTATTGAGAAAACAGTTAAAAGTATTCATAATGATATATTTGGCTTCAAGAAAAAAGCTTAAATAACGGTATTTTAAAATCATTTTGTAAGAAGTAAATAGTATTTCATGTGAAGTACTAAGTATTTTCAAACAAGTATTCTTGACGTAAACGGCACCTCATAATAAAGCTTATTAAATCATATGAAAACACAAGTGAATATTGTATGCAGGGGCTACATATTAACATAAATTTAAAGTTAACCATAACATCTAACCAAAAATTAATCTTACAGGAAGCTAACAGCGAATATCAATTACTGCTGGTAAGTCACTAACCAAACTAAAGAAGCATAGGCTCCAGGTCTTTTAAAAGATGAAATAAATGGCTGTCACATGTTTTTTTAGGATTGAATGGCTTTAAAAAGAACATCAGGTGCTTTACTATTGCATTGGTTTCGTTATTTCGAATAGATTTCAAACGATTTCAAGCATAGTTTTGAAACAATTTGAATTGGTCAATAGGGACTTAACAATCAGAACGTCACCATTATGAAATAGCGGGCATGCATTTTCAAAATGGCCTAAACCTGTGGAAGTTTTCGCACACCGATGTCCTGCCATAAAATCACTTCAAAGTCTGATTTAAAAGCTTGAACATTAAAAAGCAGGCTGTCAATAAGAAGAGTGACGTTTTCCTGACCTATTAATTGCAAAATGTATACCGTTGACTATGCTTTTATGCAGTCGTCTTCTTCTGTAGGAACTAAGTATATCCCATCCCTAGCGCAACCACGATAACTCTATAATATCAACCGATTTTGAATGCAACGGCAACAACTGCCTAAATAGCGTCACCTGATTGACTGAAAATGAAATTGTAGATGATTCTAACTATTTGATTGGTGCATAGGGATCCACTCTGCAAGGGCCTAAACTGTGCCCGTCATTTCATAGGCTTATTGACCAAAGACATGGAAAAATCAAAGAACGTAGGAAAGAAGGAACTCAATGTCGTAAGTCCACTCGCTATTTACATCACTTTTTCAGAGATTTGGAGCCAATGCTAACTAACCACTAATATTTACCTAAATCCTGTCATCCCCTTTTATGTTTCGCCCCCTGCTAACATAGCAATTACGAGTGTCCTTTGTGTGCACGCTACAATTTCAGAGTGACTGAAAATCAAATGCCACGTCAGCAGAGCATAATGGTGAGTTTAGAAACTTATAGTGCTATTGCCTGATCCAAGTTTCTAATATAAAAAAACATGTACCAGAGTAGCTTTGCCGAGTTGCTAACGAACAGGCAATATTTTTCTTCTTACTCTGGGGGTACAACTGACTTCTCAGCAGTTTTATTTGTTCTTCGAAAAAAAACTGGCAAACATAAATAATTTCTCGAAAACTTAACTGATAATTCATTTGACGACCACGAAGTCGAGTTCACATAATTGGCGTTACCTATCCAACGGTAAATCTGTAATAACTTTTTGAACATATTTTTGTAACGTGTACCGGGGTATACTTAGCCTGCATGCAGACTTTACTTTCCACTGCGAAGGAGAGCCAAGGCGGATCTTTGGCTCTTTGGCATTACAAGATCCGCCTTGGCTCTCTTTCTCAGTGGAAAGTAAAGTCTGCACGCAGACTAGGATATACTTGGCTTCATGAATCATCTCTAGCGTATGTCATAAGAACATCCTGGGAACGAGGTTTGCTAACGGGATATTTTGATGGATGCACAATAATAATTCATTGCCAATGCAGCTTTGCTTGAGCTTGTTATTTTCCATTTTGGAGTTGTTTACCTAATTCTCGTCAACATGAATGGGATTTGATAAAGAGCGATGGACGCTTTTCCTTCCATTGTCAGCTTTACCTCTTTATCATCATGTTTGTGACTTCATGTATACCATCCACCTGTATCTCATTGAATCAGAAAAGACACGTGTCTGTGAACTGCTGCTGTGGCTCTTTGATTAATGACGTCACATGACCTAGGGGTTAATCCACAACACGCGCTACCACAGGGGTCCGGGAATATCAGGTAAAACTACTGAGAAATTGATGTACAAGCGTTTATACAATTTCTTGGAGGTTCACAATATCTCTGCCATCTTCAGTTTGGTTTTCGTGCTTCTCATTCAATAAATCATGCTTTGATTAGTATAACAGAATCTATCAAAGACAGTCTAGATAACAAACGCTTTGGATGTGGAATCTTCATTGACCTACAAAAAGCTTTTGATACAGTCAATCACCAGCTTCTCCTCATTAAACTTGAACATTATGGTATAAGAGGTACAGCTCTAGCATGGTTCAGCTATTCAGCTCCTATCTTAGCAACAGAAGACAGTATGTATCTGTAAATGGCCACAACTCTAGTCACCTCAATGTTAGCTGTGGTGTTCCTCAGGGCTCTGTCCTTGGTCCACTTCTTTTCCTCATCTACATAAATGATCTTCCAAACTCGTCTAAAATGTTATCCTTTTATTTGTTTGCTGATGACACTAACATCTACTTCGAATCTGACAATCTTAACCAACTTGAAAAAGTGGTAAACAGTGAACTTAAGAATGTTAAAAAATGGCTTGATGCTAATAAACTTGGAATTTTGTTGAAAAAACTAACTTTATCATTTTCCATTCACCGCAACATTCTTTAAATAGAACTGTTAGCATCAAGATTGGTAAGGAATATGTTAATCAGGCTAAATATGTCAAATTTCTTGGCCTTTTATTGGATGAAAACCTCAGTTGGAAGTATCACCTGAATGAACTATCAATAAAGTTAACAAGAACAAATGGTATATTCTTTAAAATAGGGCATCTCCTACCCACTAGTGTTCTAGTTTCCTTGTATTACTCACTATTTGCCTCTTTTCTTCAATATGGAATCATTGTATGGGGTCTTACCTACGACATCCATACTAAACCAATATACCTTCTACAAAAGAAAGTTCTTCGAGCTATTACTTTTAAGACCTTTACTTCTCCTTCTACCCCAATTTTCTCTGAATTAAAGATTCTTAAGTGTTATGATTTTTTTCTTTTAAAACTACTTACCTTCGTGTATGAAACTCTATTTCTCCTACCTTCTTCCAAAATTTTTTGAAACCTTGTCATTAGTTCATCAGTATGATGCCAGTAGACTCGCAAGGGTGATATTTTTATGACGCATAAAAATACTTTGCAATATGGCTTAAGGTCTATTTATTTGATATGCTGGCGCTAAATCCTGGAATGAAACTCCATCCAATATCAAACAGTCTCTCTCGGTAGTTGGTTGTTTGCTCCAAAGTCCATCTAATTGCCAAGTTAAAAGATCATCGGTGCTATAACATCGGATAAACAGAATGGGGTGGGTATCAACTCCCCCTTCCTACAGGTATGGACCGCTCGCATGTGAGATATTGTTAACACAACTTTGTTGTTTGGTTTGAAGCAACTAAATACTCAATGTTAAATGTGAATTCTTTGGTATCAAATTACTGGTATTACTTTATATTTGCAGAAGCGAGGTAGTAACGTTGGCGACCTGTTTTGTGGCAGTGATGCTTTTACCAAGGCACGAGACTTTCCTCTTGGTGGCAGCATACCATCCAATAACACCCACGTCTTTTCAGTGCCTGGAAAACCAACATCAATACAAGCGTATTCACATATTAGAGGTTTTACCTTATTTTTGGGCAGTGCTGATGGGACACTATCAAAGGTTAGTAGAATTGAGTGTTTCATATTCATATTTCATATTTCCATTTATTGAGGAGGGTGACCACAGGGGGGGGGGGGGAACTTCATTTTCCAATCATACGGGGATGTGCGCCAGTTTTTGGTCATTTTTGGCATGAAAAGTCTGGGAATGGGGTCTCATTTTTGCTACACATTCTGGGAATGCTAAGGTTGGGGATAAACAACGATTTTGCTATTGTTTTGTAGCAAAAACACTTGTCGAAAACCAAATCCATATTCTGGGATTGGGTCTCAAAATCCCGCATAGTGAAGTCCCTGGGGTGACCCTTAAGCATAGTGACTGATTTGCAAGGAGCCCTCCACTTATGAACTTACAAAATACACATGTTATGTACAGCATTTATAAGTTACTTACAATAAAATTACTTACATACAGTAAATTTATACAACCGAGGCATAAAAAGCTAAATACTGAGAATTTTTCCAAGGATAGCAACCTGTGCAACATCCACTTTGCTCCCATGTCCGACCTTCATCAAATTGACAACGCAAACCAAACGAATCCCCACTGCCGACCAAGCAGAAATCAAAGACAGAAACAAGAGACCCGGCAGCTGCCAACCCCGGGGGTACTTTATACATTTGTCCGATGGGGATGTGCCGTTTTTAAGGGTATCGTTTTCATCAATTTTTTTTAGCACGGGGTATCAAAATAAGGCAATTTTTCTAGAGCAGGTTGTCAAAATATGTCAAAAGGGGATATTGTGACTGGGTCGTTTTTCGGTCAATGTTTTCACCAATTTTTTCAGGCACCGGTTATGATTTTGAGCAAAACTTCTGGAGCAGGGTAGACAAATTTTTCGCGGGCACACCCCTGTACAATTTTAATTCAAGTACTCCACGGGCCGCCAACTGTCTGAAAAACTTCTAGTCTCTGATACAGAATGTTTGAAAACATCATTCCACAGTTTATTACCTCGATTTAAAAAAAACTTCTGCCCATTTGCGGATGCTTTTCTTTGTTGACCTGATTTAGAATCTTTATCGACAAGTTCACAAACGGTCTTCCGATGAAGATTCATGAATGATCAAGTACTGGGGAACTGGGTGTGCAATTTTTATTGGTACTTTTTATAACTCTGTTCTGCACGCTCAACACATCGATCAGATGACAGGTGGCCCAATCACGTATTGTATGGAGGGTTGATTTTGAGATCTGATCTCCACTCATGAACTGTTCTTGCCTCTCGCTGCTTGAGAACCATAGACTGTTCAGTTCAATGCAACTGTTCTGTCGCTGCTGTTGTACTGCAATAACGCAACCATGTTAGTTGTGTATTGTATGTATTGTGTAAAATGACCCTGCTAAGAACAACAATAGGGCAGAGATCCTTCTCTTATCGTGGTGGTAGACTCTGGAATGAACTAGATAGAGAAACCAAGCCGTTAGCCCCCCCCCCCACCCCCCTGCAACTTTCGAGAAAGGACTTTGATTTTGATTTTGTTCTTACGTTTCTTTTAGTTTCTGATTAATTGACAGCTATAACGAAAATTTGTAAATAGGTCAGGTTTTTTAGCAAGTCAACATGTATGCTAGTATTAGCTTTACTGATTGCTTATAAGCGTGGGTAACTATCATAAACTGAAATGAAATGAAACATATTGTGCTCAGGATAGTATGATGGTGATTTCGTTATGATTTTACTGTACTGTACTGTACACAATACGCAACGAATGATGTACCAATATTATGGTAGCAGCGAACGAGATAGAAACATTGGGGTTTCCTCTGATCTTTACGTATTCAACGATATTTCATATCTTTTTCAGTACGCTGTATCTACTGACAAAGATGGTTCTGCCTCTGGTCTTTATCAGTATGGACAAGATTCAGTTGTGGCTAACAGTCCTGTCAAAAAAGTCATTGTTGGCCCTAACAATTTGGACTTGTATGCACTAACTCGTCGACAGGTAAGTTCTGGTTGAATCGTCATGTTGAACTGTCGTTACAGCCCTTCACAGTGCATAGGCTTGTCCCAAGTCTGTTTCCTGAAATCCGTCTGATTGATCCCTCTCCATAGTTCACGGTCTGCCATTGAAACATTCTGTAATGGGACAAATGGGGGAAAAAGAAACGTTGGGAGTGTTAATACATGAAATTTGGGATAGGGATCGATCAGACAAACCTCAAGAAGTAGACATGGGGCAAACGTAGCACCGAAATGTAAGCAAACGTAGAGTCAGCAAAGCCAAGCCAATGGCTTTTTTATGCGAAGGATCCTGTTTAGTTTACAGGGTGTCCCAAAAAAATTGTTCAACGTTTGATTAAAGATTAAAAAATAACGGAATGCTAAATGGGCTCCATGGTAATAGAACCGTACTGCTGAGATTTCAAATAATTTTAGACACCAGGAGCTTGCAAATCGGCTTCATTTTCACGGAGCCACGAGCTTTCGAAGTTCAAGTTTGTGCGAAAGCTGAAACCAGACGCCCTTAAATTGCATGTTTTGTGAAAATATTATCTCATTTATTCAAAGCAAATCAAATAGAATTTCAAAATCACTTTCGACAAACTAGCTTTCTCTAACATTGAATCAAGGTTATGGATGCTTGGAGGAATCCTGTTCAACAAAATTTGAAATTGCCCCGTCTCTCATCGATTAAGTTTTCATTGCATGTTTTAGATACTTGCATTCTTAAGTAAATTTTGGCAACGGTTACAAGGATTAAATAACTTTTGAAGTCCTATTTGGTTTGTTCTGATATCGATGAGTGGTAAAACATTGGACAGTCTTCTTTTACCTCGATTTTTTAGGACGTCTTTTTTGGAAAACAAGTCCATTAGGGGTCTCTGGTTTCAGCTTTCGTATAAACTTGAACTTCAAAAGCTTGTAACTCCGTGAAATCTTAGTAGATTCACAAGATTCTGGCGTCTAAAATCAATTTTAAATCTCAGGAACTGGGTTATCGAACCAGGAGCCTGTACATTTTATCGCTATTTTTTAGTATTTAATCAAATGTCTAACAATTTTTCTTGGACACCCTGTACAAAGCAGCGCCACGTTGGTCTTCAAGGGGCCTGTTTATTTGTTTATTTGGGGAAATAATCCCATGGAGATTGTGAGCTGAAAGCTGAAATTACGCCCGTTGTAATTGTTATCTTGTGCTTATATCGAAAAAAAAACCATCCCAGTCAGGTGAAATCCCACTCTACGAGAGGTGAGATCTCACTGAAGTAGGATGAAACTTTTCCAAATATGCGCTGCAAGATTGCTGGGATGAAATCATCTGTTCTGTGCATGCACCAAAGTGAAACCAATGGAAGCCCAATTGCTGCTAACGCTAAGCACAAATTATGGATGTAATTGTCTGAAATGAGGAGCTTGAAAATTGGATGCAAAAGCTGGTGGCTACGATGAAATTTTCCATATATACAAGCTACGATTATGCCCCACCTGCCAGCTCATACCCTTGAAGGTATAGGGCAATTTTTCACATATGCCCTTGAAGACCGATGTGATAGACCTTTCTCGACTACTTCTCAAAATTGGCATATGTGATAGACCTTTCTCGACCACTTCTCAAAATTGGCATATATTTCTAACTATCACTAAGGAAGAACTGAACAGATTTAAGCATGCGCAAATTCTGCAAAAGACCTTTGTAGCTATTCTACAAAAGATTCTGAATCGAGCAATATTTTTGTGCATTTGTATGCGAATAGAATGACGTTAGAGATTAGATCGCTTTTGTGTACGTTCGAAGAAAAACGGTATTGAAATATCCTTCGATTCAGATTCTTTCGTGGAACAGCTGAAAAGTGTAGATTGGTGATCAACGTCAAAGCGTTGCAATCCATCAAATGTTCAGGATGGCTTCAAGTAAAAAGATTTTCTGAAACTTCGTTTGTGAGAATTTCCATGAAAACATGATGCAGCCTCTAACAGCCCAATCGAACCACCCAGGAGCTGCTAAAGAGAAGCATCAGCTCAAACCTCGGAAGCTACCCGATGAGCCAGGAAAAAGTGCCCACTTTTGAAAATTGATAGCACAAAGGATACTTGATAGATTGGAATAAAGCAAATTCTGATTGATTGAAATATTTTTGTAATTTTTCATGTTTTGATGAGCACTGTAAATGTAGGTAAAATTGATTTTACAAAGATTTTATCCTTGCAAAATGTCTGAAAAAAGCCTAAACACTTGATCAAACCATAAAGAAGCTCCTCGCACAGGGCAAGGAAGAAAGCACAATTTTTCGTGGTATTGCCATAGGATGGAAAATATTCAGTATTCGTTTGAAAATATGTTTCGTACGACTCCTTGACCCCTTAGAGAGATGAATGCCATTGTGTATTGTTGTATAAGGGGAGATTTCTTATCATTTGATCTAGTGTATTCTAGGACAATTTTTAGGCATTTTGCAACTAAGAAATTTCCGTAAAATTGAACTCACCTATATTTTTAGTGCTCATTAAAACAGGAGAAAGATATAAAAAAATTGGCCTTTCGGATTTTAGCTTCAAATGCAAATACTCTTTGGAGCTATGAATTTTTGAGGGCCGTAACTTTTTTCTGACTTCTTCCGGCATATATGCTGTTTTTGATTCGTGTATATGCATCTTACCAAATTAACCTTTGAACCATCGCATTGTTTCTGTTGAAATTGCAGCATAAGCGTCGTGCACAGCGATTGTTGTAAGTAATTTTTGCACACCAGAAGAACCATACTCAGAGAATTTATTTCACACGAGTTATAGAATATGTTTTCATTTTTGTTTTCAAAGATTTCAAAATATGATGTTCGAGCCTGCAGTCAACGAATCTCGTGCAAGGATTGCTTGTCTGGACCTTATTGTGGTTGGTGTGCCCTCGAAAACAAGTGAGTGACTTTGGCTTTAAAATAGAACCTTGGCTGGCTTTCTATCGGTGAATTGATCGATTTTGAGACTAGCAAGGTGGTTTATAAGTCTCTGAACTACCTTCCCACAGATTACTTGAGGAATTTCTTCAAAGTGTCTTTGAAACTTAGACTCACGAAATAGTCCCAGTTATTGCAGCAACAAACAGAACAATGACAACAACAATAACAACAAGAACATTTTTTTGCTCAAACTTGGACTTACGGACTTTCATTAGACTGATTACAAGTTCGTAGTTATTGGTATTGATATATTGATGGACGCTATAACTACGATTCATGGACTTTCACATTTAAAATTGAGACGAAATTGTTTCTCTCAGTTTCATGTCCGATATGAAACCATAGCAACACTGTACGAAAAACTGAGTGCTCCAGGCAATGGCGTATGGGCCTAAGTTGTCGGCTCAAGCATCAGATGGTAAAGTGCCTCAAAAGTTTTCAGACGTTAGCAATGAACAAGAGCCGCACGTATGCAGATGAATGTTTCCTCGATCCAAGAATCAACAAACCTGTCACTTTCAACCGGAATTTCCTCATTTTGAAGGCCACTTATCTTCCGTGAGCTTCATAACAGCAAGAAAATTTCCAACTGGCGAAGGTTGCCTTGACTACGAATTAACCTCGTTTCAATGCGAAATAGAAAAATCGGTGCCCTCTTTGTTTCTTTTCTTCCCAATTTTTTATGTGAACGTCCATAAGTCCCAGTTTGAGCAAAAGAATATATGTTGTCGTTGTTATTGTTGTCATTGTTGTTAATGTAGTGGCCATAACTGGGACTTTTCGTGAGTTTAGACTTTCAAATAAAAATTGGGGCGAAAAGAAACAAAGTCGGCACCGATTTTTCTTTTGCATTGAAACGAGGTTAATTGTCATTGCAACTTTAAGCAGTTGGAAATTTTTATTGCTGCGCCCTTATTAACCACTCAATCTGTCTCTTGTTTTGGGAACTGAATTTAGTTGCAGTTTAATGAATTATTCTTCATTGATGACTTAATGTCAATGAAACAAAACTGACTGCAAGAATGAACGGTTGCCAGACAGGCATCTTCTAATGCCAATCGAGCGAGAAAGGCCTCTATCAACTTGTTCCATATGTGGTTCAGTTTGTTTTCATACCCAAAACGCCGCACTCACTGACTATGTTATTCCTAGTTTAATGAATTATTCTCTTATAGATGCAGCTTGAAAGAAGAATGTAAGAATGCAGCAGTGTCCCTCTATTTCATTGATGACACTGACGACAAGTGTCCCGAATTTCATTCGTTTCAGCCAAGTTCCGCTGCAATGTCTGTCACGCAGAACGAAAATGTGAGTACAGAATTTTTATTTTGTCTAATGCTATGGTGTTTGCATTTATTGATTCAATCATCTAAACATTCAATAGAATAAACAGAGTTACAATCTACGCTTGACAATTCTAAAATCGCCCTCTTTTTGATGTTTTCGACTCGTAGGGAGATACTGTGTAGTTAGAGAAGCAATAGATTTTGTTGAACTTTTCTTGATACTATTTCATTTCTACCAGATGAGTCAATAAAAAGAATCCCTGTTTGAAAAATCACCTCTCTCTGAATGAAGATGATGATATTCGGAAAAATATCGTTTAACAGCAGACATGTTCAAATGGACCTCAATATTTACCATACTGAAATCAGCCACTCCATTCTGAAGTTATGAGGGATTTTCTCCAGAAAGTCCTTTCGAGAAGTCTTCAAAACAGGCTCAAAATAACGACCCCTATTTCCCGAGCATTCTGCTTTATCTCAAGGAGCTCAAAACATTTATCACGTTTTATCCTCTTGGGAAGATGAAATCGTCCGGAATAATGTTGTTTTGCCCCCAGATATGACATTTTCGTCTCCCAAAAGGCTACAACGTGCCAAAGCATGTACAAATCATTGTTATCGGGCATGGATATGCGAGAAATTTGGTCGTGATTTTATGCAGTTTTTGGGAGTTTCTTGAGGGGGCTTCCTCGAGAAAATATCTTATAATTTCAGAACGGAGTTGCCGATTTCAGGCAAGTAAAATTTAGAATATATTTGAACATGTTCACTATTGAATGACATATTTGCCAACATTATTGTCTTGATATCGAGGGATCTGTGGTCTTTCAAACAGGGATTCTTTTTTTTTGACTCACCCGGTAGATCACTTCACACACCTCCCTTTGTTCATTTTACAGGCATTGACTCCATATAGTTACATGATCGTATACCGCGTATACCCTACCCTGGAGTTTTGCTGACAAACTGCAGAAAGCCTTTTGTTATCGCACAATAATGATAACGTCAATAGTAGAACAAACAATTCTTTATCCTTCCATTGTGCTCAAGAATTTATTTGGTTCTATGTCATTACTGATAAAATGACAACAGCCTTTGTTTGATGATTGAAAGGAAGTTGATATTGGTCACAAACGGGCCAGTTTATATTGTTTATATGACAATCATTTTGCAACTATTAGATTTTTGTAAAGTTGAGTTTACCTATATTTGCAGTACTCGTAAGAATACGAGAAAAATCACAAAAATACTTCGATCTTTTGGCTTTTAACTAAGATTTGAATCGTTCAAATCCACGAAGTACTTGTGGTGCTACGAATTTTCGAAAGTGGGAACTTTTTTCTGGCCCACCTGGTAAATGGCTCAAGAATTCTGGTGGTATTATGTAAAGAATTCTTGTCATATTAATGTGCGCAAGGCCAGCATAGGTTCCAAATCTTTAAAAAGGCTGGTGTAAAATTGAGTGACCTTTTTCTTTGAACTGAATGACTTCGAAGAAACCTTAGCTATTTCTCTATAATTCTACCGTTGGACTTTTCTGAAATCTTCAATATTTTAGAGTTAGAGTGTTTTTCTTCTTTTTCTAGAATTCAAGAAAAATGTTCAAAAAAACCTTAAAACCATCGTAATTTTTAAACTTTTTGACGTAACATGAAATAATTTCGAAGAAACCCGAAGTTTAAAACCATATGGTATCAAGCAAAAGTCTCTCACTCATCTGGTGGTTTATGATTTAGAAATTTGATGACGTCACATCCCAAAAAGGGGCTGAAATGTGAAATACGCTATAATTTCCAAAAATATTCAGAACTGCTGAAAAGTGCAACGGTAGAATTATAGATGAATATCTAAAGTTTCTTTCAAGCCATTCAATCAGAAGAAATAGGTTATTGAAATTTACACCCACCTTTTTACGCCGAGATAAAGATTTGGAACCTATGCTCGTAAGGCCTGCACCGTGTGATCGGTTTGACGAACGTCCATTATATGTACGATCTGTTATAAATGTTTGAATCAATGCTAAATTCTGATATTTTTTTCCATTTAGGTCTCATGGAAGATCAAGAATATCCCTACACTTAAGGCTGGTCAAACCTTCAACTGCTCATTTGGGAAAACATTGGTCACAGCATCTGTGTCTTCAAACGAAGTCTCTTGTAAGACTCCAAAATTTGGAGAAATTCCTGGAACAGATACTTCAAAGAGTATGCACTTTTTCATGTTTTCCATTTGGTTCTTTTAACCACGGCATCCATTCAGTTGTGCAATAAACTCAGTTACAATCTGAATTTACAATGATAAGGTCTATTTGCTAAATTTTTAGAAATATGTTTGTCCTAAGTATATCGAGAGAATGGCCCTAAGTAGCGGATTTTGCATGGATTCGTAAAAAGATAATCACAGATTTGATCCACTAAAAAGTTGTCATGGCTCAAGAGGGTTTTCATCGCTGCCTTTAAAGGGTCTGCTGCAACTAGCATGCTTTGCACGTGTCATCTCTTTGTTGGCCATTCTTGCTGCCATTTTCATGGGCCATGACAGTAGCGACAACGAAAGCCAAGGAAATGATGACGCATATGCAAACCATGCTGGTTGAAAAAGACAAGACCCTTTAAACCTGTTTTTTGTCTGAACTCGTTCTGCTCTTTATTGCTCATTTTGGTTTTTGCTGCTCATCTTCTTCGCCCGTTCTGAATTTAGGGCTAACTGATTTCCACTGTTCGGAAGGCTCCTTCTTGCTCGTCGTTCATTCTAATCGTTTTGGTTTTTGGAGTCAGTTCGTTTCCATTTGGTACTTATGTTGTGCATTTTCGTTTTAATGTTGAACATGATACCAAAACAAACAATAAAGAGCAGAGAAATCTCAAATGGAAACTAGGTTTTAAAGGGTTTTTTTCTATAAATTCAATGTTGAAAATTTACAATTTACGAATTACCTAAGATTACAAACGAGCTACCATACAATACTACAGAAACGATGTTAAGGGGAGCAAAAGATCATGACTACCCCAGGGCCATCACACGAAGGAGATAAACTAAAATACAACTAAATATATAAGAGCTATTCAGAAAAGAATTTAGAATAGAACGATATTTTGCAAATGGAATTTCCGAATGTACGCAAAAGTGATAGAAGCTTTATCGCCAATCAATCGAAAGTCGCGTATGAAATGTATAAGAAAGACGCTCAATCCAGGCTCTTTTGTAGAATAGCTAAAGGGTGTGTTACGAAAAGCTACTTACAAACAAAAGAACAAAAGAATAGAGGAACGGGACTCAGCGAACAGGAGGCTTTACAAATATGGGGAAGGGTAAGGGTTTGGGGAAGGGTAAAAGTTTACATTTGCAAAGAGCAAACATATCTAAGAATATCCCATTTAAATCAAATGCCATTAAATATCCCATTGAAGAAATCGGAGTGTTGGCAGGAAAATGAAGTTTCACCAAAAACGGAGTACAAGGATTGCAACGATAATCATGCAAGATCCCATTCAAATTTCCCATTCAAATATCCCATTCAAATTTGAGGCTCCACATGTGCCGTGAATAATGGATGGCCAAAGAAATGCAGCATAGGCTCCAAATCTTTTAAAAGGCTGGTGTAAAGTTTCATTGTCCTATTGCTTTAAACTGAATGGCTTCAAAGAAACGTTCGCTATTTTGCTGTGATTCTGCCATTGGATTTTGCTGAAACCTTCCATATTTCATAATAAGAGTGTTTCTCTCCTTTTTCGAGAATTCAAGACAACTGTTCAAAAAAGCTTAAAAACATTGTAATTTCTAAACTGTTTGACACAATATGAAGTAATTTCAAAGTAAGCCATATTTTGTGGATGTCTACAATATGGCATCAAGCAAAAGTGTGTCACTCTTTTAATTTATGATTTAGAAATTTGATGATGTCACATCCTCAAATGAGCTGAAATATGATATATGCTGTAATTTAAAGAAATATAGAAGATATCTGAAAAGTTCAACGGTATAGATAGGTAGCTAAAGTTTCTTTTAATGCATTTAGTTAGAAGCAATAGGTCATAGAATTTTCCACCTACCTTTTTATGCCGATGTTAAGATTCGGAACCTATGCTAAGAAATGTTTTGTTCAATTGTTTACTTTGTTCTATTCATATACAAGCCTATTTTCCATTGCGCATTCCCTTGAAGCTTTTCCCCGAGGAGAGAGGCTCACAGAACTTTTCAGGATTTGAGGTGGTACATTAGCGTAGGAGCCATACAGGTATAAAACGTTCTTATAATAAGAACATTTACCAACCAGCTTTTTCTCATGTTACCTGGTCTTCTTATGTAAACGAGGCTACGGTGCAATGGAGATAGGCCTAGTGCTTCACTGAATGGCCTTGCTGTGAGAAGCATTGATGAAGAAGAGATGGCTACATAGAGACGATACATTCCAACTGTTTACAAAAGCTGGTAAGTCTAAGGTCTTAGATGCTTGAAGTTAACGATTGCAATCAAATTTATGCCTTACTGTTATGCTAAAGTCTTTGTGCAGGCCTTAGGCCTAAACTTTTCAAATTATAGCCTATGTGCAGGTTCAGGTGGGTGAGTTATGAGTACATTTGTTGCATTTACTAGTTTAAAAATGTTCAGGCATTGATAAGCTGCAATGTATTTAGTGCCATCATCTGTATGCTTTGTATGTTTGAGTATCAATTTAATTAATTGTTTATGATATTTCTGATACATATACCTGCACTACATGCTGCTAAGTAAGAAACTACTTTTACAATGAAGACTTTGCACAAAACTCATATGGTAATAAAGACTTTGCACACATGTACAGGGTTTTCTTGCCCAAAATGTTTTATTCAGAAAAATTTACAGTCTTTCTTGGCTCAGGAATTCTTATCATAATAGCATAATAGTGTAAAGAATTTTTGTCATGTAAATACATGTTTGCAAAGCCTGTGCCATAAAAGAAACTTCTCACCATTTAGATTTAACAACCATCCTAGTTTATTAGAAAATACCTCTAAGGCTCTTTGGTATTACTGTTTTGTTGTTTCTTAATTTTCTCCATTGAAGTTTCTAAATTTCTTATTCTAATTTCTTATTCTAATTAGTCTCTGATCTCTTGTAGTAAAGTTTCTCAATTTTGTGGATGAGGCTAGAACAGTTTCTGATATGTTGTTTCTTATAAAAAGTGTATGTATCCAGTGCTTGATCCTATTGCTTTTTGTTTCAGCTGATTGTGAATGGGCACCTTCTTGATGGACATGCCAATAACAGTCATCCTTGCTTGACTACCATTACAGAGCATCCTTTCAAGACTTTGGAAAACTTTGAAACTGTTCCTAACTGAAAAGAGTAATGCAAAAAGCTGTAAATGAATTTCCATTTGACTCGCTTCCATTTTTGCATGGACTTTTGGACTTTACCTGTTTCCAGTTTTACTGTATATACTACATGTTATATTTAGGTACTATTTAACATTAATGTAGATACTAATTTTTTTAGATTTTATAGTGCGCCGTTCATTGTTCAGTCATAATGTTTTTATTTTTTGTAGCACTTGCAATTATTGAAAAAACATCTTTTCATTGACCACTTGAAATATAATAAGTGTATAAAATGGTAGTTTTTGTCTTAAATTAGGACTTCAAGTACCATTTTTTACACTTTTAAGTCAAAAGTGTATTTTCACTTCCCTTCTACTCTTGCAGCAATGAGAAATGACTTTGTTAGTATTCTATTACCATTAAAGATCTAAAAGATTTACGAAAAATGCGTAAAGTAAAAATTGGTACTTTTGGTCTTAAAATAAGAACATTACTACCATTTTTTACGCTTTTGAATTAAAGTGTATTTTACTTTATTTCAACCCTTCCAATGAAGAGAAGGGACTCTGTTAGTGTTCTATTGTGATCAAAGATCTAAAAGATTTACGAAAAATGTGTAAAGTAAAAATTGGTACTTTTGGTCTTAAAATAAGAACGAAAATGTGTAAAGTAAAAATTGGTACTTTTGGTCTTAAAATAAGAACATTAACTACCATTTTTTACGCTTTCGAATTAAAGTGTATTTTTACTTTATTTCAACCCTTCCAATGAAGAGAAGGGACTCTGTTAGTGTTCTATTGTGATCAAAGATCTAAAAGATTTACAGAAAATGCGTAAAGTAAAATTGGTACTTTTGGTCTTAAAATAAGAACATTAACTACCATTTTTTACGCTTTCGAATTAAATGTATTTCTATTATTCAAATTGAAGTTTATTTGAATAAAAGTGTATTTCTGCTTCACTTCAATTCTCACAGTGACGAGAAACGACTCTGTTAGTGTTTTATTATGATCAAAGATCTAAAAGATTTTCGGAAAATGTGTAAAGTAAAAATTGGTACTTTTGGTCTTAAAATAAGAAAATTAACTACCATTTTTTACGCTTTCGAATTAAAGTGTATTTGCACTTTATTTCAACCCTTCCAACGAAGAGAAGGGACTCTGTTAGTGTTCTATTGTGATCAAAGATCTAAAAGATTTACGAAAAATGCGTAAAGTAAAAATTGGTACTTTTGGTCTTAAAATAAGAACATTAACTACCATTTTTTACGCTTTCGAATTAAAGTGTATTTGCACTTTATTTCAACCCTTCCAACGAAGAGAAGGGACTCTGTTAGTGTTCTATTGTGATCAAAGATCTAAAAGATTTACGAAAAATGCGTAAAGTAAAAATTGGTACTTTTGGTCTAAAAATAAGAACATTAACTACCATTTTTTACGCTTTCGAATTAAAGTGTATTTGCACTTTATTTCAACCCTTCCAACGAAGAGAAGGGACTCTGTTAGTGTTCTATTGTGATCAAAGATCTAAAAGATTTACGAAAAATGCGTAAAGTAAAAATTGGTACTTTTGGTCTTAAAATAAGAACATTAACTACCATTTTTTAAGCTTTCGAATTAAAGTGTATTTACTTTATTCAACCCTTCCAACGAAGAGAAGGGACTCTGTTAGTGTTCTATTGTGATCAAAGATCTAAAAGATTTACGAAAAAGTAAAGTAAAAATTGGTACTTTTGGTCTTAAAATAAGAACATTAACTACCATTTTTTACGCTTTCGAATTAAAGTGTATTTTTACTTTATTTCAACCCTTCCAACGAAGAAACGACTCTGTTAGTGTTTTATTATGATCAAAGATCTAAAAGATTTTCGGAAAATGTGTAAAGTAAAAATTGGTACTTTTGGTCTTAAAATAAGAACATTAACTACCATTTTTTACGCTTTCGAATTAAAGTGTATTTGCACTTTATTTCAACCCTTCCAACGAAGAGAAGGGACTCTGTTAGTGTTCTATTGTGATCAAAGATCTAAAAGATTTTCGGAAAATGCGTAAAGTAAAAATTGGTACTTTTGGTCTTAAAATAAGAACATTAACTACCATTTTTTACGCTTTCGAATTAAAGTGTATTTGCACTTTATTTCAACCCTTCCAACGAAGAGAAGGGACTCTGTTAGTGTTCTATTGTGATCAAAGATCTAAAAGATTTACAGAAAATGCGTAAAGTAAAAATTGGTACTTTTGGTCTTAAAATAAGAACATTAACTACCATTTTTTACGCTTTCGAATTAAAGTGTATTTTTACTTTATTTCAACCTTTCGAACGAAGAGAAGGGACTCTGTTAGTGTTCTATTGTGATCAAATATCTAAAAGATTTACAGAAAATGCGTAAAGTAAAAATTGGTACTTTTGGTCTTAAAATAAGAACATTAACTACCATTTTTTACGCTTTCGAATTAAAGTGTATTTTTACTTTATTTCAACCTTTCGAACGAAGAGAAGGGACTCTGTTAGTGTTCTATTGTGATCAAAGATCTAAAAGATTTACGAAAAATGCGTAAAGTAAAAATTGGTACTTTTGGTCTTAAAATAAGAACATTAACTACCATTTTTTACGCTTTCGAATTAAAGGGTATTTTTACTTTATTTCAACCTTTCGAACGAAGAGAAGGGACTCTGTTAGTGTTCTATTGTGATCAAATATCTAAAAGATTTACGAAAAATGCGTAAAGTAAAAATTGGTACTTTTGGTCTTAAAATAAGAACATTAACTACCATTTTTTACGCTTTCGAATTAAAGTGTATTTTTACTTTATTTCAACCCTTCCAACGAAGAGAAGGGACTCTGTTAGTGTTCTATTGTGATCAAAGATCTAAAAGATTTACGAAAAATGCGTAAAGTAAAAATTGGTACTTTTGGTCTTAAAATAAGAACATTAACTACCATTTTTTACGCTTTCGAATTAAAGTGTATTTTTACTTTATTTCAACCCTCCCAACGAAGAGAAGGGACTCTGTTAGTGTTCTATTGTGATCAAAGATCTAAAAGATTTACGAAAAATGCGTAAAGTAAAAATTGGTACTTTTGGTCTTAAAATAAGAACATTAACTACCATTTTTTACGCTTTCGAATTAAAGTGTATTTTTACTTTATTTCAACCCTTCCAACGAAGAGAAGGGACTCTGTTAGTGTTCTATTGTGATCAAAGATCTAAAAGATTTACGAAAAATGCGTAAAGTAAAAATTGGTACTTTTGGTCTTAAAATAAGAACATTAACTACCATTTTTTACGCTTTCGAATTAAAGTGTATTTTTACTTTATTTCAACCCTCCCAACGAAGAGAAGGGACTCTGTTAGTGTTCTATTATGATCAAAGATCTAAAAGATTTACGAAAAATGCGTAAAGTAAAAATTGGTACTTTTGGTCTTAAAATAAGAACATTAACTACCATTTTTTACGCTTTCGAATTAAAGTGTATTTTTACTTTATTTCAACCCTTCCAACGAAGAGAAGGGACTCTGTTAGTGTTCTATTGTGATCAAAGATCTAAAAGATTTACGAAAAATGCGTAAAGTAAAAATTGGTACTTTTGGTCTTAAAATAAGAACATTAACTACCATTTTTTACGCTTTCGAATTAAAGTGTATTTTTACTTTATTTCAACCCTTCCAACGAAGAGAAGGGACTCTGTTAGTGTTCTATTGTGATCAAAGATCTAAAAGATTTACGAAAAATGCGTAAAGTAAAAATTGGTGCTTTTGGTCTTAAAATAAGAACATTAACTACCATTTTTTATGCTTTCGAATTAAAGTGTATTTTTACTTTATTTCAACCCTTCCAACGAAGAGAAGGGACTCTGTTAGTGTTCTATTGTGATCAAAGATCTAAAAGATTTACGAAAAATGCGTAAAGTAAAAATTGGTACTAAAATAAGAACATTAACTACCATTTTTTACGCTTTCGAATTAAAGTGTATTTTTATTTACTTTCAACTCTTCCAATGAAGAGAAGGGACTCTGTTAGTGTTCTATTATAATCAAAGATCTAATTTACGAAAAATGCGTAAAGTAAAAATTGGTGCTTTTGGTCTTAAAATAAGAACATTAACTAGCATTTTTTATGCTTTCGAATTAAAGTGTATTTTTATTTTACTTCAACTCTTCCAATGAAGAGAAGGGACACTGTTAGTGTTCTATTGTGATCAAATATCTAAAAGATTTACGAAAAATGCGTAAAGTAAAAATTGGTACTAAAATAAGAACATTAACTACCATTTTTTACGCTTTCGAATTAAAGTGTACATTTATTCTACTTTAACTCTTCCAATGAAGAGAAGGGACTCTGTTAGTGTTCTATTATAATCAAAGATCTAAAGAATGCGTAAAGTAAAAATTGGTGCTTTTGGTCTTAAAATAAGAACATTAACTACCATTTTTTACAATTCTAAATGAAAGAAAATTTCTATTTTTCTGTAACCCAGGAGGGAAGGTACTCAGATACATTTATGATAGGGTTGCTCAGGCTAAGGTACAATGCATCAACCCAAAAAAATTAATTTCTAACATGAAAATAGACCCAAAATAATTTTGCTGACCCTACATACCCAAAAGTTATGAAGTCAGTATCTTAATTTTGTAAAAGAGTACCCTAACTGATTAGATTTCTCATAATGAATTTGGATATTTAAGTTTTTCTATTTTAATAATCTTAGTTGATTTTAATTTTGTTTGTAAATTACATTTTCCCAAATCTTTTTAATTTTTCCCATATTTGAGACCCAAAAAAGTAAGCCAGAATTTCAGGAACCCAAAAAAATAACTGTACAAATCATTGACGCAAAAAAGTTACCCTTGCCCAAATTTTAGATCCTAAAAATTTACCGGAGCATCCCTATCCTAAATATACCAGAGTACCCCCTTGGCTCTGTAACTCCCTTTTTCTAAGCACAATCACCCCTTCAGTTTCAGTTTCATATAATTTAAATTCACTACATACAATTTATAATCCCCTAACTATATACGAATAAATAACTAAACTACACGGATAACAGATAATATTACAGAAAATTAATACAATGATACAGAAAATTAATACAATATACAAATACAAAGAGGAGCTAAATAAATTGTATGCAGGGAATTACTTAAAGGAGGAGCTCTCTCAATAGGTAAACTAATCGAGGAGAGAGCCCCCCCCCCCCTATCCTTAATTATTACTAGGTAAATTTAGATGAATTTACATAATTGTGCATTTTCTCTTCATATAGATTAATAGAACTACTGCCAGTATCAAAATGGAATCATCGGTTGACTTTGTTCAATAAATGAATTTTCAGTTTAGTTTTGAAGGATAGTTTTGATGAAGAATTTCGGAGTTCCATGGGTAATGTATTGAATCGACTTTAGACCATATTGAAGACAGTTTTTTCGAGACATATATAAATCACCTTGACTGGCCTGTCTTGTGGAATACTGATGAACAGATGAACTGAATAAGAAAAAGTCATGAAAGCAACTAGGTGAAGTTTTATTAACAGAATCAAAAACAAAAAGTAAGAGTCGGAGTTCAAAAATCTCAGAACGTTTCAGGAGCTTAAAATAATTGAAGATTGGAAGAGAGGGATATGTCCTTCAGTCCTTCAGTCCTTATCCTTCATGTCCTTCAGTCCATCATGGCTGATTCCGATAATCCGACTCTGATAATCCGACAAAATTTTCAGAGAAATCTGCTATCTCATTTAATGGAATCCTAATTCCGTTGATCTGTTTGCAATACGAACATAAGAGGCTCGTTCCGATATACGACACCAACACGACACAATGGCAAAATCAGTAGATCCTTGCAAAAATTTATTCTGCATGCATTGTGAAAAATTGCCTTGATTCAACGATCTGAAAAGCTCAATGCCCGCTCTTATCGCTCTCATCACAAGTCGACAGCACTAAATTCGTTATTCGACGGTCTTCCAAAAAAGTGATGCATGCACTTGAACTGATCTGAAGTTCGCCACGATTTGGCAGTCATGCTGAATCGATAACTTTATTACTTGATGTTGCGCAAGCATGTATAATTTGTACTACTAATTCTATTTTTGAAATAATAATGATGACGAGTTTTGAATTTCAATCAGCTTGAAAATAACAACAATTGCTACAGTCAATTCATAAGTGTACGGTTGAAAATTTCTCATTGAGATAGTTTGAGAAATTATGGTATGGAACTGAACTGTCTTGCTTGCAAGCTGGGGTAAGTAGCATGCTCGCGATTGCATGGGTGAAAACTCTGCTGTCTAACTGAATTATTGTTTTCTTCCTGTAATTGTGTCAATGATCATTCAAAAAATTAAATGATTCAACTGAATAAAGATTGCTTTTGAATAAAGATCTATGGGCCTATCAAAAATTTAGAAAACTACGCAATTGATATTTCCATCGACTTACCTTCCCCCACTTACGTCAAAACGGAGAAACTTCAAGGAACTTCCTTCTTGAAGAATCGTTTCTTCTACATTGTTCTAAATTTTAGTAGTAACAGTGATACATTTCAAGAGTTTTCTCCTGCAAGTGAAAATTTTTAGAGGGGGGTGTGTGCCTAATTGCATATTTCGAATTCATCGTTTTAAATGCCACACTCCGTGCCATACCAGGGCATGAAAATAGTACCAACTTTTTATTTTCTTTCTTCGAAGGGTATTCCCCTTCTTTTTGTTATACATCAATACCAGAGTTGTTTTTCGTCCCTCCTACAGTTTAGATAAAATGAAATACACTTAACTCTTAAAGTGTAAAAAAGGTAGTTAATGTTCTTATTTTAAGACCAAAAGTACCAATTTCTACTTTACGCATTTTCTGTAAATCTTTTAGATCTTTGATCACAATAGAATACTAAAAGAGTCCCTTCTCTTCGTTGGAAGGGTTGTTATAAAGTAAAAATACACTTTAATTCGAAAGCGTAAAAAATGGTAGTTAATGTTCTTATTTTAAGACCAAAAGTACCAATTTTTACTTTACGCATTTTCTGTAAATCTTTTAGATCTTTGATCACAATAGAACACTAACAGAGTCCCTTCTCTTCGTTCGAAAGGTTGAAATAAAGTAAAAATACACTTTAATTCGAAAGCGTAAAAAATGGTAGTTAATGTTCTTATTTTAAGACCAAAAGTACCAATTTTTACTTTACGCATTTTCTGTAAATCTTTTAGATCTTTGATCACAATAGAATACTAACAGAGTCCCTTCTCTTCGTTGGAAGGGTTGTTATAAAGTAAAAATACACTTTAATTCGAAAGCGTAAAAAATGGTAGTTAATGTTCTTATTTTAAGACCAAAAGTACCAATTTTTACTTTACGCATTTTCCAAAAATCTTTTAGATCTTTGATCACAATAGAATACTAAAAGAGTCCCTTCTCTTCGTTGGAAGGGTTGAAATAAAGTAAAAATACACTTTAATTCGAAAGCGTAAAAAATGGTAGTTAATGTTCTTATTTTAAGACCAAAAGTACCAATTTTTACTTTACGCATTTTCTGTAAATCTTTTAGATCTTTGATCACAATAGAATACTAACAGAGTCCCTTCTCTTCGTTGGAAGGGTTGAAATAAAGTAAAAATACACTTTAATTCGAAAGCGTAAAAAATGGTAGTTAATGTTCTTATTTTAAGACCAAAAGTACCAATTTTTACTTTACGCATTTTCTGTAAATCTTTTAGATATTTGATCACAATAGAACACTAACAGAGTCCCTTCTCTTCGTTGGAAGGGTTGAAATAAAGTAAAAATACACTTTAATTCGAAAGCGTAAAAAATGGTAGTTAATGTTCTTATTTTAAGACCAAAAGTACCAATTTTTACTTTACGCATTTTCTGTAAATCTTTTAGATCTTTGATCACAATAGAACACTAACAGAGTCCCTTCTCTTCGTTGGAAGGGTTGAAATAAAGTAAAAATACACTTTAATTCGAAAGCATAAAAAATGGTAGTTAATGTTCTTATTTTAAGACCAAAAGTACCAATTTTTACTTTACGCATTTTTCGTAAATCTTTTAGATCTTTGATCACAATAGAACACTAACAGAGTCCCTTCTCTTCGTTGGAAGGGTTGAAATAAAGTAAAAATACACTTTAATTCGAAAGCGTAAAAAATGGTAGTTAATGTTCTTATTTTAAGACCAAAAGTACCAATTTTTACTTTACGCATTTTTCGTAAATCTTTTAGATCTTTGATCACAATAGAACACTAACAGAGTCCCTTCTCTTCGTTGGAAGGGTTGAAATAAAGTAAAAATACACTTTAATTCGAAAGCGTAAAAAATGGTAGTTAATGTTCTTATTTTAAGACCAAAAGTACCAATTTTTACTTTACGCATTTTTCGTAAATCTTTTAGATCTTTGATCACAATAGAACACTACACAATAGAACACTAACAGAGTCCCTTCTCTTCGTTGGAAGGGTTGAAATAAAGTAAAAATACACTTTAATTCGAAAGCGTAAAAAATGGTAGTTAATGTTCTTATTTTAAGACCAAAAGTACCAATTTTTACTTTACGCATTTTTCGTAAATCTTTTAGATCTTTGATCACAATAGAACACTAACAGAGTCCCTTCTCTTCGTTGGAAGGGTTGAAATAAAGTAAAAATACACTTTAATTCGAAAGCGTAAAAAATGGTAGTTAATGTTCTTATTTTAAGACCAAAAGTACCAATTTTTACTTTACGCATTTTTCGTAAATCTTTTAGATCTTTGATCACAATAGAATACTAACAGAGTCCCTTCTCTTCGTTGGAAGGGTTGAAATAAAGTAAAAATACACTTTAATTCGAAAGCGTAAAAAATGGTAGTTAATGTTCTTATTTTAAGACCAAAAGTACCAATTTTTACTTTACGCATTTTTCGTAAATCTTTTAGATCTTTGATCACAATAGAACACTAACAGAGTCCCTTCTCTTCATTGGAAGAGTTGAAATAAAGTAAAAATACACTTTAATTCGAAAGCATAAAAAATGGTAGTTAATGTTCTTATTTTTAGACCCAAAAAGTACCAATTTTTACATTTACGCATTTTTCTTATATCTTTTGCATATTTGATCACAATAGAATACTAAGAAAGTCATTTCTCCTCACTGCAAGAATTAAAGTGAAGTAAAAATACTCTTTAAGATGAAAATGTAAAAATGGTAGTTAAAGTTCTGCTCTAAGGCCATAAAGAATAGTTTTAAATGTCTCTCTATCGTATTCGTATTCACTTTTTGTAGTCTGCCAATGATTTTATTTGGTTGATATAATCCTTCTAATATTGGAAATTTTAGTATTTACTATAAGTAGCTACATGGGTGGTTTTTAGTAGCTATAAATGTAGCAAAATTTTAATTGTACTGTATAATGAACAAAACTGAAATCATCGCCCTTCTTTTTTTGTCGTGTTTCTCTTACTTATCTCATTTCATTAGAACACTATCATTCTTATCATATCACATTCATATCAAATCATATTACATTCAATTGGTAAGGGAATCAGTGGATTTCTGCTTGCAAAAAGGATGTGATCTATACGTATTTTGGTACATACTTCTGCAACCTTGCTGTAGCTTGATGGGTTTTGACGCATGCTATTCTTATGCTAATTTTGAGGAAACCTCGTATTCATGACAGATCACTCAACAAGGAAAAATTGGTTGGTAAATCGCTTAAAATAAGAACGTTTTATATCTCAGCCATACCCACAACATCCTGCACAGAAGGCAAGCATGTCGACTGCTAGGCGGGGCAATAAAATGATAGCTGCATTTCCGGTGCGCAAAAACAATACCATTCTCAAGCCATGCCTTTCACATGTCACACATTGATATGTTAGCTACACATATGTTTTTAGTTTATAATCTGATGAATGGTTTGAGAGCAACAGGCTGTGAAGAGTTTAACCATTTTTCTGACTGACCCAATGCATATGATTTTCGACTATTCATTTGTCCAATGATTTTGTTATTATCCACTAAAAAGCTACAATGACATGTTACCAGTTAAACTACTTACAAAATTACTCCACTATGCCACTACATTACTTAGAGTTAAAACTACTAAGAAATACGAAGCAAACAGAACCAAACAATACACGTAACTACTCTACACTAAAAACTAAACCCCCCTTGCAGGTTGCAGCAGCTAAGTATCAGTATGAGCATTTTATTCATAATGTTGTGCTGCAGATATGTATCTTAGAATTGCCTTAAGAATTTCTATGTTAGAATCAACAGACAACCTTCCATCATCATACAGTATCATTTCAAGTGATAGTGCCTTTGAAAGATTTGACAAACCGTACGGTTGCAGTGCTGCGTTTACGCTATCGAGGAGATCTCTCCTTTATGCAGCGTAAGAATGGAAGTGCAGCAAAAAATTTCCGCGTCCTCGATATCGTCGTTAGATGATGAAATACGGACGAACGATTGATGAAATACAGACCAATCTTTCATGCAGAACCCACCTTGCTGTTGGAAAATCACTGTAAAAGTTGCCTTCATTGTAGTAAACAGGAATTTTAGCATACAAATATTGATGCTGGCTTGTCCAAAATCTAGGCTCGTTTACCTTTTTGTTGCACAGCTCTTTTAAAATCGCTTTTATTCTTTTATAGCCACAACAGTGAAAGTAGCATTACTGTCTCCCGTCGCTGGAATAGTGCTCGCTAATAACACAATGGTATTTTACAATTGCAAGCAGATTTCCAGGTAAGTTGCCATATATCCTTAATCCATCTGTAAATTATTCAAAAATGAACACCTAGTGTCCTAGAGCATATGAGTCAAATCTTTCAATAGGGCACAGGGAAACCCACAAATCTTCCAATTTCACGCTTATAAGCCAATGATATCGTCGTATCCCGATCACATGACTGAAAATATGGCTTTCAAGATGAATTTTCGAGTACCTTTACGAAAATAAAAATGGATATTCGAGTAATAAAGATACAGAGCTGGTTTTACCACGAATCGATTCGAGAGGCCCCACTCCACATTTGTTTTTCTGCATTTGTTAAAATCTCGTCAGGAATCGGCGTTACATCGAGTTTAATTCCTTCGAAAATTGGCCTATGTTCAAAAATTCTTCAGGAGCGCTACAAATAAGATATAGCTTTCAAAATTTCACATGTTACGTGAATTATGTCCAGGAATAACATGAAAATGTTTGTTTTTGTGACTTTCGAAAATCCTAGACGAATTAAAGCTATTTGCTGCGAAGAAAGCTAATGGGCCTACCTTTACCCGCCGCAGAATCCCAGTAATCGGCATTAAATCACTCTTTTTCGCAATAATAACCAGCGGATACATTAACGAATAACTTCACCACAAATCCAATTTCTTTCCGCCATTTAATAATCGATAATTTCGATAAAATTGGACAAGACTTTACAGCTTCTGCAGCAAACCGTCCAACTACCCTCGATTCAAAGTTTTCTTGTTGCAAACACGTTGGAAGCCTTGCAAGACTTGCATAAAACAAAAGGTTTTGCAAGACTTAGGTCTCCCATATGACACAGCAAAATGATACCTTTGAGAATAGATTGCACAATCCTAAAGTTTTTCTATCGTTGCAAAATAAAGAGAAAATAAAACATTTCTCAAAGATTGCAAATTTCTTTGTCACATCGGAAAAGTACATAATTTGTGAAAAGAAATTTCCCCTGCAATCTATTCTCAAAGGTGTACAATCTATTATCAATGGTAACATTTTGCTGTGTCATATGGGAGATCTGAGCCTTGCAAAACCTTTTGTTTTATGCAAGCTTTCCTGTTGCAACAAGAAACTTTGAATCGACGGTAGTTGGACGGTTTGCTGCAGAGGCTGTAAAGTCTTGTCACATTTTATCGAAATTATCGATTATTAAATGGCGGAAAGAAATTGGATTTGTGGTGAAGTTATTCGTTAATATATCCGCTGGTTATTATTGCGAAAAAGAGTGATTTAATGCCGATTACTGGGATTCTGCTGCGGGTAAAGGTAGGCCCATTAGCTTTCTTCGCAGCAAAAAGCTTTAATTCGTCTAGGATTTTCGAAAATCACACAAACAAATACTTTCATGTTATTCCTGGACATAATTCACGTAACATGTGAAATTTTGAAAGCTATATCTTATTTGTAGCGTTCCTGAAGAATTCTTAGACATAGGCCAATTTTCGAAGGAATGAAATTCGATGTAACGCCGATCCCTGATAAGATTTTAACCAAATGCAGAAAGACAAATGTGGAGTGGGGCCTCTCGAATCGATTCGTGGTAAAACCAGCTCTGTATCTTTATTACTCGAATATCCATTTTTATTTTCGTGAAGGTACTCGAAAATTTATCTCGGAAGCCTTATTTTCAGTCATGTGATCGGAATACGACGATATCATTGGCTTATAAGCGTGAAATTGGAAGATTTGCGGGTTTCCCTGTGCCCTATTGAAAGATTTGACTCATATGCTGTGTCCTAGTTTTTTAACAGTCTCTGGATTTGTGGAAAGTATTTTTTTGCACCATTGTTTTTCTGGGACATTCATTTCAGTTTGAAATCGAAGGACCGGATATAAAGATGAGATCTTATAGATTTATAGATAGCCTACTGCGTCAGTCAGAAACTGCTTGTGTGAAAAATCTACTTATGTGAAAAGAGTTTGACGTACCGTTCTTCATTTGTTTTTTCATTGAAAAATTTTTAGGAAGATGTATGAATGTGCTTGTAAACCGTAAAAGATTTAGAGGCTTATTTAATTTGGAGACTCATGAGAGGACTTAAAAGAGAGGAGGCTTATTAGGGAGGGGGGGGGTATAAATGACAACGTCAAATGAAAGGATATAAACGGTAGCTTTTTTAGTTCTTTACCCCATATTTTGCGGAATCAACCTACAATTTGACGATTCAAATACACAGATTCGATACAAATTTTATCCAAAACTATTCCAAATTAACATACCGACTTTTTCAGCTAAATAAATGGAAAGTCATGGTAACCTCTGGCATTTTTTATTAGTGGTAAGTGGGGGGGGGGCTTAATTGAAAGGATACCTAATTAAGATTTTGGCTTGGAAAGCAGGGGCTCATTAGAGAGATTTCAAATGGTCATAATTGTTGGCATAGGGTACGTATATTTGGGAGGCATGAGATGCACAGTATTTATATATATGATATCGTTTTGCAGGTGTTTAGAATGCACGAGGTTCAAGTACAAATGCAACTGGTGTTCAAGTGGCTTAACATGTGAAGACAACATTAAATCATGTGCCAGTCATGTTCCACATGCTGGGGTGAGTCATTCCTTAGAAAAGATTTTATTTCATATACGAGGTGTCCCAAAAAGTGTCACATTTGTTTGGCTGCTGCGGAGGAACTGTACGTTCGGTTGTCCCATTATTGATGCTGCTGCGTAGGATAGGCTTCAACTTAGAGTATTAGACCGTATTTTAGTCAATCGGACAAGTAGTGGTTGCTGATTTATGGCACAAGAAAATCGAAAATGTTATTGTTTTAAAAACAGCTCTTACTTTGTTCTCCAACAAATGTCAAAGCATGCAGTAAATTTCAAAAGAATAATGGTTTCTAGCGCTGTAATGCATTTTTCTACATTTGATAATTGCTCAAGGTTTTATTGCGTTATCAGTAAGCACATTAACATGCATTGATTATCTACCTCGACATATTAGCTACATCATAAGAGCCAGGCTGACAGGCTTGCAAATGTTTTAACTTCTCTATACTTAACCGGTATATTATCAGAAAGAATGCTTTTAACTCAGATTGTCAGTCACTATTTGTGACATGAAACATGTGATGACTACTGACAGAAGAAATTTAGATTTATACCAAGCTGTACTTTGAAATAAGCTCCTCTTTATTGGTGTGATAAGAATATCAATGTTTTATTGATCATGGTTCCGCTTTTAGGAGTAATTTGATATTTTGCTCGATGGGAAATCATTTAAACAAGTCTCAAGCTGCTGAATGGTTCTGCTAATTCTTCCATTTCAATTGAAAATGATATTTGTAAATGGTTCCACTGCTCAAAGCATAGTTTTGAAAATGATTGTCTTCAGAATTCAAATTGGGTGATCACACAATGAAAGCTGTTTATCATAATTATTCTTTTCTATACAGCCCGACCAACTCATCAAGTTTAGCAAATGCCCAAGGATCACGGGTATGGGAACTACCCATATATCGAATGGAGTGGACAGACAAGTCACAGTTTATGGACTGAATTTGCCTGAAGCTGCCGTAAGTATGCCTCTTTTGTGACGGTCCCCTTTATGTTCAGGCCCTTGCAGATTGTGATTCATTGTAACAGGATCCTCAAACAATATGGATCTTCAAAAACAATGCTCTTTTAGACTGCTTTTAAGAAAAGATATAATAGAGTTATAGATTCGTGTATCCAGCTTTCAGGACAAAAACTGTTAGTAAGGTAAAAATAGAAAATGTAACTGCTGGCCAACGTTAATGAAAGCAATAAGTGAAAGCAAGTGAAAGCACTATTTCTTTCATTCTTATATCTATTTTTACTTTGAAAGGCTTTTCCATACTTTATTACTTGAATAAATGGTGGGGCCTTGTGAGTTTTTTCAAATTTTTTAGTTTTAAGTGGTGGCTTGTTATCACCCTGAGATCGTGAAATTTGAGTAGTGTATCAATCTTAAAATCCTACTGAACTTTCAATCAGTTGTATTTTGATATTTTGTCTCTCATCTTCGTAGGCTGGATTCAAGTATACATGTAACGTTGCGATAGAAGGCAATGGGGTGAATGCTGCTGCAGAGCGTTTGAGCAAGGAAATAGTTAGATGCAGCAAACATACGGTCAGTAGTCTTTTGTAGTCAAGCACTAGACTGATTACCTGATTATCGGTTTTCTGCATTGAATTGAATGATGGTTATGGCTTCAAACTGAGACTCATGAAAATACCGCTTCAGAACACAGACTAATTAGGCCAAATGCGCCTCGTTAAGGGCACACCCAATCAGATCGAGTTTAAACAAGGCCAGACTGATTATTTTTACGTTCCAAGACGAAAGAGAAGTTTAAATTGAGCCATCATTTGAGAAGCGCAGCCTGATAATAAATTTGGCAAGGAGGAATGCGACTAAAATCATGATTATTACCAGCCCAGTAGATGTTGATAAATATAACTTCAGCTGACCATTTTCAGCTTTGATTAGACATTCCAGTTGATCATGTATTTATCTACCGGAAGGGTAGCTCTTCTGAACAAGTACTGATTTTCAAGGGGCCCTCCCATGAAACAGAGTCAAAATGATTTAGTTCAGTTCAGTTTCTCGTTTTTAAATTCTACTACACACAAACAATTTCAAACTAAATTAACTAAGTCTTAATAGATATAACTGCTAACAATAACAATGATGTAGAACAAAATAATGAATTTGTATGCAGGGAATTTCTTAAGGAGGGCCCTCTCAATAGATAATCTTATCGAGGAGAGAGCAACAACTCCTGTAGTAGAGAGCACCCCTTGATTTACAAAGAAATTACCAAAAGCTAGGGTTAAAAACCTATCTACAATCTAAATCCTATTTACAATGTGGACAATTCCAGTTGGTTGAGGCAAAGCCATGATAAATGAGAAATAAAGGTGGCAACTAATAAGAAAACTGCCGAATTCAGTTGACTAATTCATATTGTAATATTAGGGAATAAAAAGGTTTGAAGAATCACCAACATTCTACTTTGATATACCTATCACAAAAGCTTCTGTTTACCCCGTTGTGCCATAGACAACTTCAGCCAACTTTGTTTACACTCATTTCAAATCACGTGATGTTCCCATTGAAAACACTTTCTTTTCGTGCAAGTTAAAAACTTCATACCTTGAAAAGCATGGTGCAAGTAACTGTATCATGAAGATAAAGAGATGATTCCCAAGTGTATGGTCACTTGACTTGAATTGGGTATAAACTACTTTCTCGTAATTTGTATCTTGGTTATAAACAGAGGTCGACAAAATGTGGAAACGGGGGAACACCGTTCCCAGGAAATTTTTGCAAGATTTATGGGCTGCAGGTAATAATAGCAGAATTTTATGTTAGTGTCGAAACACGGCAGAACTGAGGCTTGTATCAAGAATTTGAAACAATTGCTTGTTCTAAGTAGTAGATTTCGTTCAGGTCAACCTTTTATTGAGCTGTTTGGGTGCTTTATGTGGCAAGGAAGTGCTGTTCGTTCCAAGGAAGGAATAAAGTGGCAACCGGGATGTGTATGTGCATTTTTTGTGGCTCATCTTTCTGACAAAAGTCATGTGCCTTTATGCTGCTCGCCTTCAGTTACTGTGCCTATTTTGAGCTACCTACCTAGCAATTATTCATTCTTAAACTTGTATGCAATATAAGTATCCGTTTTACGTTATGTTGAGCTTCAACTGTAACTTTTTGGTTTATGGATGTGTCCATGTTCACAGAGTAGCTTTTGAACTGTATTGCATACAACTTGCGCACGAAATCAAAAATTTTTAGCAGGAAGTTTGGAGGAAATTGTTGCCGTTCCCAGGAAGAAAAAAAGTTTGCCGGCCTCTGGTTGTAAAATTCTAAACATTTTGAAAATATGTTGCTTATGACTTTAACGGTATGAAATACTGGTTTAAGTATTTTAATGTTCTTTTGTAGTACAATTACGTTGGAGAAGTGGCAAATTACACTGCATCAGTTACTGTCTTGTACGGTGGGAAAAAGCTTGATGCAATTACTGATACTAATGGTAAGATAATTGATAGAAAGCCCCTGATGTTTATCAAAATTGACGCTGTTAGTTAGGAACATCATCGTAGCTTTTAGCTCTCTTAAGGCTTGTTGAAGCTTGCTGCAAGAAGCACTGATGATCACCAAATTGATATTTTTTTGTATATTAAGCTTCTAGCTTGGTCATGAACAGGGGTGGAAAAAATAGCGGACCACAGCTGGTCCCAGAACGTTTTTAAGGTCTCCAGAAAGAAATGTAAGAAGAATGAAAAGAAGAAAGAAAAGGGGTACTGAAAAAAAAGACAAAAAAAAGGAAATTAATTTTCTAACGTAATGTAAACATCCCAAATTTTCTCTTTGCATTTCTAACCAAGTCTTTGAAAAATTTGATGTCGTTCAGCCAATCAAGACTGTTTCCAGACAAAGGAAGTTTTGAGTCACTGTTTGTGACTAAAGAAAGTAGTCAGCTGAAAAAGTAACCAAACTCGTCAAAGTATAATTCATAATTGTGGCTACATGTTGATAATCAATATTCAAAACCTTGTCAATGTAATAAATATCATAACCTCTCACAATGTGGACCTTTTTGGCACATCTGGTCCTCGCAGAAATATTTTTCAAGAGTTTTTTGGTCCCAGAAATTGAAATATCTTTTCCACCCATGGTCATGAATTTCACGAAGAAACGCAAACTATCTGTTGTTGGATTTAATGATGATGAAAAATTTCAAAATAATTGCTCTTAGGCAAAATTTACGTGGTTTTCAACTCAGAATAAGGTTTTTCAACCTGTCATGTTATACCCGTCAAGCATCGAAACGAAAGTTTTATCGTCATTAATAAAAGGGACCAAAGGGAAAAATGTGCAATAGGTTCGAGCTTTGATGATTTTCTCAACTGTATTTTTTGGGACACCTTGCACTTCTTGAGTTTTCATATAAGTTAGGAATTTAGCCCAGGAATTATCGTTTTCTCCCCCCCCCCCCTATCCTCTTCGATATATCTTTAGCATGTTTATTTTTCAATAGTTATTCTCTACAAATGCGATTATAAGCGAGATGACTGCAGCATTTGTTTGGATGCCCCAAAAATCTGGCAATGTGGTTGGTGTAATAAGAAAAGCTGCTCTGTTTCTGATGCTTGTAAGACTAACTGGATTAATGGATCGTGCCCTTCACCACCAAGGATTATAGATGTAAGCACTGCATACGTTAACTGTTGTTTGAAATACATACATGTTATTACTGAAACGTCTTTCCCAGAAATGGCCGTCGACACCTGTATCATTCTCTTCTCGCAAAATCTTTATGTCGCGCTGCTGTCATTCTTCTTTCAGTTCATTTTCTGATATCATCTACCCAAAAAGAGAACATTGAAAGATATCATGTTGAATCCTTGTGTGAGTTCATGTAGCTTACTGGCTGACCAAATTGATAAATGATGGGAAAGTCAGGAAAAATGTGATTGTGTGAATTTATTTGCACAAAAACTTTTTACCATGTTTTCATGGATCAGATTGGTTATAATAGACCTTTAAGCTATCCTACAAGAGAATCTGGCTGGAATACATTATTATTCGCGAGGTTCGATCGAGTAGGGTTAGAGCTTCTGTCACCGTTGTTCACAGTCGAAAATTTTCAGAATATAATCAGGTATCGTATGATTCAGATCCTGTTTTGAATAGCCAAAAGGTTTGTTATGCTGAATAATCGGGCAAAACCCTACACATTGCTCAGGCCTTGAAGATAACGTGTTTTGGGTGTTTATATGAGATCCATAGCATTACAGCATGATTGCAGAAGAAACATTTTTTTCAGATGACAAAATTTTAGCTTGTTGATGTCTTATTCCTTCCAGTTCAACCCTAAAGCTGGAGCAATATTTGGAAATACCAAGCTGAAGATAGATGGAAGAGATCTTGGCACGACTGTCGGAGACGTTGCAAACGTAACCGTGGCTGGACAAAGTTGTCAATTTTTAACACATCTTTATGTGCCATCTAAAACGTATGTGGTTGTTATTCAAATAGTATACTTAGACTACGTTGACAGTTGACACGATACCAGCACAATTTGAAACAGTAAGAAATGCCCGGGTGGGTGGGGGGGGGGGGGGGTTACTACCATCTATACCGGTACCGGATATGCCCTTTTTGGGGTGCCTTTTTCAGGTAGAAAATATATTTACGGTGTCTTTTTTCTAAAGATCACCAAAAGGCATAATTTCGGGGTGTGAATTTAGAAGGATAACTCTTTAAGGCATGAAGTTTGATCCTGATTTCATATATTTGGTAAGAATTTGTAATTTTTATCACAATCTTAGGGTACATATTTTGAATTGCCCATAGATCTTGGGGCATGGTTTTTGGAAAATTACTCACAAGTCAAAATTGTACAACCCCGTTATCGGCCTATTGAAGTTACTCCTCGACGAAAAATGTGACAGAAAGGCGAACGTTTCATACGAGAACAGCACATTTTTGCCGGCAGATTTTGAAAATGGAACTCTAACCGGCACGTTTTGAGAACGGCATCGTGTGAACTCTTGAAAAGGATGAAAACGGAATATTTTCGACGCTTTTGCAACGAGGCTGATCGGTTCTTAAGTTGTATCTAGATGTCTTTGTTATCAAATTTTTGGGAAGATTGCAACGAGTTTTTACTGTCAAATTTCCCGTCAACGCTAGCTAAAATTTTGCTACTGTTACATTTTGCACCGTTTTCAAATTGTCCAAATGCTGTGTGAATAAAGTCTTATTTGCAAATTAGGAAAGTAAGTTGAAGAGACTGTCCTGTTAATTCGTTAGCCAGTTTAGGCACAATCAACCAATCAGCCTTGTTGCGCCGAATCAAGTTCGCGTCAATTCGGAGGATTCTCTCTTAGCAATCCCTGATAGGAAATAACATTATTTTTTCCTCGAATTTAGCAGAAAAGCTCCTTTACCAGCTGGAAATTGAACAAGGATGCTTCGTTGTTATTAGGCCTTGCCCTTGAATCAAAACTGTCACGTCTGATATTGCAAATGCTATAATCGAGCCTCTTAACATATGCAATAACTGAGAAATGATTTGTAGGATGGCAGGAATACCACAACACGACGGAAAACGACAGCAAATATCTTGCTTACGTCTTTCTATTGTTTCACAGAGTTTACTGCAAGACTGTTAGCGTTGAGAACCCTGCCTCAGGATTTGTACAGATGTTTGTAAAGTTTGGAGAGAAAATGATTCGAATCAAATCATCTCTCTTGTTTGATTACAAGGTAAATATTCACTATCTGTTTCTCGAGCAGGGCTTAAAGGGGCATTCCTCGAAAATTAAATGTATGCAGAGATTCATACTGTCATCCCGATCGAAAAACAGATTATGTCAGCCCTTGGAAATCGTTTTCCTTTCATCGATCGCGCTTCTCAGATGCCAGATCTGAAAGAAAACATATAGACAAATTTTAATTTCAATACCCTATCATTTTTATGCATCGTTCTCGGCGAACAAAGGTAGCATATTTTCGTTAGTGTCCGTCGGTCGATTATAGGCGAATCTTGAAAGGCTCGTTGCACGTCGCCCGTTAAATTGAGTTTGAATGTCCTATTGTATTCGTTCACTCATGTGTCCACGGTCAACTACGCGCAAGAGAATTCATCGGCTTTACCGAGAATTCTCGTTTTCTGTCTCGGATTCAAATTTGAGGATATGGCTGAGTTCTCGGTCTCTATTTTGAAAAATATCTGTTTCGTTTTTGGCCCGTTTGAACTTTATTCAAGTTGGAGAAACATTGGAAAATGTTTATAATGATAAGCATTTTCGTTTTGAAATGAAACAACGCAGTTCACCGGTATCCGGTTTTTTTCTGCGGAATGCCCCTTTAAACACGAGGATTTGTGTATCGCCTTCACACTACTGCAGTTGACAATAACGCTAGAGTTGACGGATAGGTGCTTTTCATCACAATTCTTGAAATAATAAGGTTCAACCAAACATATCAATGAAAATCCCAAGAGATACAAATGATAAGGGCGAACAGCTCCGTATACCGTTATCTTTAGCGTTATTGTTTGTAGTCATTTCAAAAGGAGTCGAACTAAAAGCCATTGGCGAAATTTAGAAATAAAAATACTCTGTGTATTTTTTGTACCGAAAATAAGTGACATAAGTGGCTGATTGAAATGCTTCAAACGTTGTTCTGGTGCTACAAGACTAACCTACGTTATGAGTATTTTCGTAGTATTTTTCGTCGCGGTAAATTTCCTGAATTAAGGATTTTGACGGAAAGTGCATGCTTGAAATCCTCAAAAAGTTGTCCAAAAGAGGGGATCGATTTAAAGCCATTGCAGATCTTCAAAACAACGAGGAGCATGCAAAGGAACATCTGGCAAATTCGTTCCTTTAAAGCAATTGTTAACATGTGTAGCCATAATAATAAATAATAATAATAATCTATATTTATACAGGTAAACTTGGTCAGCTTGCACAGAAGCTGCTATCATTCAAGGTCCTGTTAAAATTAAAATTTTATTAAAATTTTATTTACCTGCAACAACGGCATTACTTAACTGTTTGCTACTTTTATAAAGAAGACTTTTCTATTCGAAATATTCACAAATTTTAGCTTAGCATTTTTAGCCTACGCGTAGACCCATTATCCCAAAGGAGGAAAGGGTCTACGAAACAAAGAGCAAAAGCTTGCTACTGAGGTTTCTAGATTTCTGGAAACTTAATTTATGCAGTCTTTGTTTCAACCATATAAATATTTCTATTTCTATGGTTTCAACGCGCTTCACAAATTATTTGAAAAGGGGATTAGAATGATTAATTGGGCGGCCGTAGCAAACCTTTGCTCTTTGTTTCGTAGACCCTTTCCTCCTTTGGGATAATGGGTCTACGCGTAGGCTAAGCATTTCATGATGCTTTGCATTTTGTAACCAAATGACAGGCCCTGTTGTTAAAATTGAGCATTAGCTCGGTAATTACAGGCTACCCACTTGAAATGGTAACTATTATTTTATGGTTGATATTCCTCATCTAGGAACCTTCGGTAAACAGCTTTGAACCGACGAAAGGCCCTTGTTCCGGAGGAACAGAATTAAGCATTCATGGCACAAACCTTCACGTTGGTGATTCAGTCACTGTTACAGTAGCCGGAAACCCATGCAATTCAAATAAAAGGTGAGATCTTTTGTAATCGAGGCTTAGAAAGAGAAGCTGAATTATTTTGAAGCATAGTTAATAAGTTTTATCCGTATTTTTGTATTGAAAATACAAATAAGGACAAATGTTATTCATGACGAATGAAGCATAGTTAATAAGTTTTACTTTTTTTCAGCATTTTTCGTATTTTTGTCGAAGAAATTGAAAATACAAATAAGCTGCTAGTTCGTAGTGTAATGGCGTCATCTTGTACAAAGTCGGTGTGATGCGACGTCATCAATCAACCCAAATCTGGCTGATCTATTGTTTGGGGTGGATCTTGATGTCACAACCTTGCCTCCAACTAGAATCGCAGCTGTGTCGTGACTGTCTTACATTTATAGAAAATCAGGATGAGAATAAGGCTAGCTTAGGCGTTAGCTATAATACTTTATTCGACTGACAACAGCAGTTAAAGGCACACTGTCATGGATGTGATTGGCCAGATCTTCAGATAAAATTAATAACAAAAGATCTTATGGGTTTGTATTCATCAATCCTTTGTGCGCTGGAGTCATGGATTCATTCCCAAATAAAAAGATTCATATCTTTATCATCGAATTTATTTCTGTGGTAACTGAAATAACTGAAGCTTGCCTAATTCCTTTCTTTTGGATTGTCTTATTTACCCAATCAGCGCCATGATAGTTTGCCTTTAAAGAGCGCGAAGATTAAAAAAGACCCTTGACGCTTATTTATTTCTCAACTCCTCTGGTTTTTTCTACGTAATTTACAGTCGACAATGCTCCAATGTATCGACGAGACTGCAAGGAAATTAAGTCTAGGCCTTGGCTAAGAATTGAACTTGTCTAGGTTCCCTTGTCCGTGGCACTCTCTTATAAAGACACATGTCAGTGGTGGAAAAAATATTTGCCTTCCTGCGAAGGAACGTCAAACCAGAATTCTTCCTTCCATTGTTTTATAAATTTTCTGTAGTCCCATATTTCAGTGTAGTTCCTAATCCACAAGGAACTGAAATTACGTTAAAAGCTTCCTGAGATCACAAAACTGTAAAAGAAAAGAGCATAATCCAAACATTGATTTTCTTCTTTTCTTTCCTTCCTTTAGTCCTTCCTGTCTCTTCATATTTTCAATTTTTGTTTTCTTTGTCATCCCATCTTCCTTCCATCCTTCTTTCTTCCTCCTCTCCTTTTTCTTTCCAACCTGTTTCCTTTCATTTCTTTATTCCTCCCTTCATCGTTTTGATTTCTATCCTTCTTTCTATTCTGCTTTCTGTCTTTCCTTCCCTTTTCTTCCTTCCAGACAAGAGAGCTTCCTGCGAAGCTGCTTCGCGGCTTCACGCACATTTTCCACCTCTGACACATGTACTTTTTTTGTAGGATATCCCCAGACAAGATCGTGTGCACTATTTCCAGTAGCTGCTCAAAGCGACGCAGAAGAGCTGCAGGTGGCATCTCAATTTCATTCGATGGTCATTCAGTTACGCCAATAACAAACACAGCTTTTAGCATTGAACCCGATCCCGTCGTTACAAGTATCAATACATACAAACTGAGCACTGCTGACTCTCAAGAGCTGCAAACGTTCGTAAGGTGAGTTAAGCGCCACTTATAGTTTCACCAGTCAACGAGCAGCATTGAAGGGAAACTGAAGGTGCATAAACGAATTTTTTAGCATCCTTAGTTTATTAAAATGAGCTCAGTACTGGATTGCATTAAGAGACTTCAACTGCAGGAAAATAGGCAATTTTTAGAAAAGGCAATTTTTAGCATACGCGTACGAGTCACGTAATGAATATTGTGAAGACAGTCAATTCAATTAGGTACAGGACATCGAAGCAAAGCTGTGGTTAAAGCGGTAATCACGGTTGACAAAAAATTCCAGCCGTCATGATGGGTTGAGTAAAATTTCTAATCGTATACCATCCAACTGAACCACATACCAAGTGTCTGTAAGCCAGATGAGGCACCCTTCAACAGTTTTGTTTGCTGCTCATAGCTTTGGTTACGTAATTAGGCCATTTAAGAATGTAAGCAAATAGGAGCTGGAAATATTGGGAAATAGAGTGAAATTTAATCATTTGACCAAATCCATGTGCATATTTTGTTGTCTGGTTTAGTGTTTTTATTAATTTTATTGCCTGCAAATGCAGCAATTAATCAGGAGTCTTTGATTTTTTCAAGTGGTGGGCAGATCTTCCTCATAAAAGGCAAAGGATTTGACCTGATTCAAAAGCCAAAGATGAAGTTTACAGTATACCCAGAAAGGAAAATGAAACACGTAAGTTACTTGCTCTGGACGTGGGTCAATTTTTCTCTTTTGATTCCTTGAAACCTTTATAGTATAAGTTTCACTTTTTCTGTATTTTTCTTTCCGTTGATAGGGATGTGGCTTGCGGCTAATATGCGGAATGAATTTGACCTCAACTTGAAAAATTAGCTTCTAACGGCTAACTTCTTCAGTTAACTTCAGTTGAGTTAAAGGAGTTAACTTCTCCTTTTAATTTGTCTTACGTTGAAACAATTTCGCCGAAATAGATTGGCCGAAAAGCTAATACTTATAAAAGGAATTCCTGTGCTCTTTGCACCACTGTCCAAATTCAAACTTTTGTTTGCTCTGTGATTGGCAAATTTTGAATTAGTGAACGGGCTTTTTCCGGACTTTTTCCGGATTGTTTACTCTTTTCTTCCTGTTCTGATCTTATCTGACGATTTGATGTGTCCAGTGTCAGACGAAACCGCCCAGCAAATGGTGCCATTTCTGCCACGATTTTATTACCTTTTGATTGTTTAGTAAAAATTTTGCTTTACTCAAAGAATTAGCCTAAAGCTTGAAATTATTCCCCGAAAGATGCTGATACTTTGGGATTTTTATTTCAATTCATATTTCAAATCATGATGAAACAACGATCCAAATTTTAGAGTCCTCTGTTGAACGTTTTGCAGCTTAGCGATATTTATGCGTATAAGATATGCAATAAAATGCCCGATTTCAGAACCATCATTTTTTGTCTTAGCCTAGCAAGGGTTGAAAATTTTAATTATTGCTTTGCGAGAGCATATTACTGAAAAACATGAATTTTGATATTTTTGCATCTATTATTTTGAAGAATTTTTCTGCAGTTGTTGTTACAAAGTTCAGGAAAACATTATCCTCCAAACTTTTCGCCTAAAGTTTCTTAAAAGTTGTGATTCCTATACAGTAATGGCTCTATTAAGTCCCTCCTAGGGGGGTTTATTTATCTTCAGATATTCTAGTGGGGAGGTTCAAAAGAGACGGGGGCTAATTAGAGAGGGGCTGTTATTCACCAAGTCAGATAATAGCTTTTAAATGATAAATGATAGCTTTTTAGTTCTTTTAAACCATAGTTTGCGGAATAGGTAAGCATACAAATCTGACACAGTTTTATGCCAAATCACATCAAAATTAACATGACAAATTAACGTATTTAGCAAGATAAATGGAACATCTTTGGTAACCTCACGCATTTGATATGAGTGGGGCTGGGGCTCAGTGCAGATATGGGTAAATAGAGCTTTCGCGGTTTGCGTATTTGCACTGTTTGCATTTCCTTTCCTCTTCACAGGGACGATGCGTTTTAAAAAGCCCAGAACGATTAAACTGTGTTGCACCAAATATAACTGAAATTACAGGAATGATTAACAACACGGTCACTGTTGAACTTGGCTTCTTGATGCAACATGTGGTATCAGTTGAAAGAATAAGGAATATAACTGTTCGTGGTGACCCTTACTTCTATAAATTCGATGGTATTACAGAACTGACGACAAGAAACCTTGTTTTGAAGGTTTGTTGTTTAATGCTACTGTTCTTTTTAGTGATCTAGGGGACCGTATTTGTCCTATTAAAGAACCTGGTTTTGAAAAGACAAAGTATATTTCTCTTCCTGAAGAATAGATTTCACACATCTGAGAGCTCTCAATCAAATCAAAATAAACAGAGAGAGCAAAACATTAGAGGGTGTGAAATCAATTCGTGTGGCTGCGCTGTATCTTAGTCAGAGCTGTATCCTTTGTTTTATAAGTTCACCCTTGCTCCACTGCAGTAGTTTTGGTCGGCGACTAGTGCACTTGTCTACTGTCCACATGCCCGGGTGTTTGAGAACAAGCACTCTAGACAAGCGTGCTGGTGATTGACCAAAACTAGTGCAGTGGAGGACCACCTTTATGTAGTTGGCAGCCTTAAGGCAATTATCTATCTTGCTTAACTGATCGAGTTCTGAAGCGCATTTATTAGGGAGAGTCAGCGGAGATAAAATCTTGTGCCTGAGGAATCATTGTATTCTATTATTACTATGTTTTAGGATTTTGACACGTGTACGGATCTTGTTTAGCTGGAGGAAAAATAACGTGCGTAGGAGTTCTCATCGTAGTTTCACTCACAGATTACCCCCACTTTGCCGTTTAGTCATGTTAAGATCTGGTTAACTGCCAATCAAAAAGTAGAATAAGAATGTTTAAGAAAACAAATCATATGCCGCAAAACTAGCCAAAGTACATTGGACGAACGAAAAACTGTATTCTGTGATTCCGTGATTTTGCAGCATAAAGTACACTATTGTAATTCAGCATTGGTTCCAATTCTTTAAAAAGGTGGGTGTAAAATTATATGCCCTATTTCTTTAAACTGAACGGCTCCAAAGAAACTTTATCTACTTTGCTATAATTCTACCGTTGGACTTTTGAAAAAATTTCAATATTTTCAGAATTACAATGTATTTTTTCTTTTCTAAGAATTCAAGAAAATTGTTAAAAAATCCTAAAACCATCGTAAATTCTAACCTTGTTGATGAAACATGAAATACTTGTCAAGAAAACCATAGTTTATGAATGTCTACAATGCGGTAGCTAGCAAAAGTCTCTCACTCTTCTGGTTTACGATTTAGAAATATGATGACGTCACATCCTCAAATGAGTTGAAATATAAAATACGCGGTAATTTAGAAAGAATGGAAGATTTATGAAAAGTCCAACGGTATAATTATAGATAAGTAGCCAAAGTTCCTTTCAAGCCTTTCAATTAAACAAAATAGATCATACAATTTTACACCGATTGAAAGATTTGGAACCTATGCTTTGTATTTCGTATTGTATAAAATAGGTGAATGATGATGATAAATCTGTATCGAAGCACTTGTCGGAAACTTTGACAAATTCGTTCTACCTCAAACATCCTGTAATTTCTGGACGAATCACAAAATGTGAACGTTATGTTTTGTTGGGCAGCATAAAAATTTTCAGGGCAAGGGAGAGGATTTCTAGACACAAGAAGGCTCAGTTGCAAAAATGATGTGAAGTTTATAATAGTTTTAACCCTTAATAATCTGCTTGTCGTTCCAGGGAACGAATCTTGATCTACTGGGCAACGAAGATGTCAATGTTACAGTGGCTGGGTTGCCTTGTATCGTGCAAAATATTCGACAGGTAATTGATGAAATACATATTTTTCATCACTATTAAAACTAAGAAAACAACGAAATACAACATTTTGTGCCGTCGATAGCAGAAAGAGACACATCGCCATCTGGTTCTGGCTATGAGCGGTACTAAACAACTTCTTTATCAACAATTTTAGAAAAGGTAAAAATTCCTGTGCTCTCCCTGGCAGCCGCCCCAGCCAACCATCTCTGCCTACCATCTCGCCGTTTGCAGCCACATGCGCTTGATATTAGCAATCAAGATCCATGGTAAACAAGAAATCATTCAATGTCCAAAAGTTGTATCAAAAGTTCAAATCATTCCAGCTCCTCCGACAATTTCAAGATTATTGCCAGGACCTTCATTGTGTTTTATCATCATAGTTGCCCATAGCCTTCTTGCATATTTAGAAGTATTACCATCCCCATATATTAGTGGAAAGTAATACAGTATAAACCCACATAATGAGCCTGTGATTTTCTACCATAGGATGAAATGGTTCTTATATATTTTTCGTTTTAAATCCTTTTAAATCTTTTTAAATGGAAACGCAAGGCCAAAACGGACATATTTCACTCCGTTTTCATACGAACGTGGAGTAATGGAAACAGGGCCTTAGCTCCCTCCTCGTTGTTCAATTCAATACCGTCAATCATATCTCACCATGTTTTTTTTCTTCTCAGACTTTGTTTTGTATTTCACCGAATATCAGCAGTGTTGAAAAGAGGAAGCAAAGCGAAAAGGCACTTGTTAAGGTTCGTATCGGTAGCTTGGTACATTTTGGCGTTAATATTTTCGGACATTTTATGCGTCAGAAAATATTAATGTCCCAAATTTGTTGTAGTCGGAAATATTTATTTTCCGAAATTCTTTGCAGCACAGAAAATCACAGCAGATCATTTCTACTGTTTGACAACGAAACGCTTACTACTACATCTACTATCTACTACTATCTACTATCTATCTGCTATCTATCTACTATCTACTACTATCTACTATTTACGCTTACTATTTCTACTGTCTTACTCACGAAAAGCTTTACATTGAAAAGGAATGGGATGAGAGTGTTAATAAATGAAAATATTATATTTTCTTGAACTAAATCCATCTTAGCAATCATTCTCATCATTCTCAACAATATTCATTTGTGAAAGTTTCTGACAAAGAACCCCTAAAATAAAGCACGATCTATCAATGTATGACATTTTTAGCATGAAATAAGCAATAATAGACTCTAAATATGTAGTTTTGGTTGTCCGAAATTTCTGTGAAAACGTCTAAAATTCCGTGAAAAAGCGTCTGAAAAGGTTTTTTTCCGAAGATATTCCGTCCGAAATTTATTCGTCCAAAATTTTTGGCTTTTATTCAGCATTTACCTTGCAACTGATATTGGTGCTCAGTACTCGATCAGCTTGATGCTCAATCATCTTTTTCAATAGTTGATCAGAAATACGAATTGATGACTAATACAGGATACTTAGATGTGCAGCTAGACAGTTAACTAATTATGAACAGCCCATCAGATGCGTCGACTACCGCACTGATACAGAATTTTGGCTGGCCAACTATCAGTAATCTCATAAGAAAAGACAGCCACACTAATTTATAAATCCTTGAATTACGGCTGAGCGACCTTATTGTGTAAAATGCTGCCATATCGAAAATTCCACTGATTGGAAATTAGCCTCAACTCTGATGTTTTGCCATTCACCGTTTCAGGTAAGAGTAGGCATTGGTGGTCTGGAATACACTTTGGGATATGTCCGATACATAAAGAGTAAATATCGAGAGAAACCGTTCCCATGGCTCTATGTTTACATCGCCGGAGCCATTGCCGCTGTTTTCATCCTTGTCATCATTACTCTTGGAATTTTGTATCGTCGAAGAAGAAAGAAAGAAAAGAAATACCAAAAGGTTTATCAAACCAGGCTGGAAAACCTTGAATCTAGATATGCAAGAGAGTGTAAAGAAGGTAGGTAGAATTTGTACTAATTGTCTGCGAAATATCCGCAAATAGAAGCAATCGAAAGTTTCTCATGAGAAATTTTGCGTTGTCGCAAATCTCTCCCAATATCTAATCTGAGACTGACTTTAATTGTTTCTGAGGAGATGCGTTTGCTATTTGCTCCGCCAAGAATATCTTTACTTATAGAAGGAAACAAATACGTCAAAGGAAACTAATCTGAAGAAAATGGTTTCAGAATAGGTTACATATTTTCGGAAGATATATCGGGTGAGTCAAAATGCACCCCCGGCGTTTATGCAATCCCTCAAAATATCGTGATGAATTCGTGAGGAAAGTGTTGAAAGAACATGTGTGCATTAAAGGACACTTTTGTGGTTGACATGATTCATGATAAATGAAAGATTATACTATTATGAATGGTGTATCGTACTTTTTCCAACTTTTTTGTCTCTGCGAGATTACGTATTACAATCTGCGACAACGGCGTAGTGACGTCATCAAGCCTAATGTCAGAGCCAACGTCAGTGTGTCCTGGCGTCAGTTTGGACGCAAACTAGGCTGCTTGTCGTGTAACTTGCAAAATGGCGCCGAGATTCGGCCTAACTTATGCAAATGGGTTAAACATTGACAACCGTTACGGATGCCAAAAAATGTGGAAAAAGTTGCATTGTTCTTCAGCAGTTGGTGAGGTTGTTTTTTACATTAATTCTATAACCCCTGGAATTGTCCTTTAAACACGATGAACAAATTTGGGAAACATTTGCTGCCTGCAATTGTTCATAAAGTTGAGAAGCGCTATTCTACACAAAATCCCTCAACGCAGTTCTTTTTATAAACACTAAAATGGATCTCTCTTTTGTAGCCTTTGCAGAATTGCAGACAGAGATGACAGATTTAACAACAGATATGTCTACCTCATCAATTCCATATTTGAGATTTGAAACCTATGCAATGAGGCTATTGTTTCCAGGAATTGAGACACACCCAATCATGGATAGAGATGTAAGTCTGCAGTCTTCTATCTTTATTGGTTGTTGCTTTTTATTGGTTCAACTTTATCAGGAGTTATGCTTTGTCAAATTCTTCTTGAAAATACTTTTTTTTCTATCACAGTCAAAACTAAACGAACAACAAAACACAATATTTTGTGCCGTCTATAGCAGAAATAGAAATGACGTCATCTGGTTCTGACTATGAATGGCACTTAACAATTAGTAACATCCACAACGGTTCAAGAACATCCATAGGACAATTGAAGTTTTAAAGCACTCTGTGAACCCCGGCACATTCCCATTGTAGCCGTTTCATGATGTTTGATCAACATGTTTTGTCAAGCAATCTTACAAATTTTTCCTACTTAGCCTTGCAAGGAAATCAAGACACTGTTGGCAGCTGTTAGCTGTTAGCTGTTAGTACATTAGTGTAATCCTTTGACTTTGCAGCCAGAACAGTCAGGCGGATAGGGCTCGATCCCAGGTAGAGCCCACCACTTGAGCGTCATGACAAGGGGTCACAAAGGTCTTCTCATGTGATCCCAGCGCCTGGCGCTAAAAACTGCAACTTTACTGAACATGTAGGCATCAATTAGCTGCAATTTAGCTACAATTTTTAACGCCTACTATAAAGAAATTAATGATAATAAAATGATAATTGTTCTTCTTACACGAATCAACGCCGCATGGAAATGTCACAAGACTTACAAGTTTGAAATGAGACTCCTGTATTCATAAAAATATTTCTTTTCCTCACTGGGAATCTTTACATAACTCTCGCTACGCATTATGAAATTTCGCAAGTTAGATACCTTTGCTTTGTGCTTATGGAGCCTACATTTCAGAATATAAATTTCTTACAATTAAAGTTATTCAAAATAGATCTGCTTGATTTTACATAATTGTATACATCGTGGAAATCAACTAGAACCACATGAGTTACAAACAAGGAGTTTCAAAAACTATTTGTCTGTCTGGTTCTTATCACGTTGAACATATTTTCTGTGAGGCCTGAGGACCCCGGAGGGTATTCCCCCTAACTTTCAACACGGCAAGGGTCTGTGCCAATATTTCGCGTATGAAATATTACGTTACATCAACATTTGGGTGTGAGAATAACAACAGAAAGGTAATTCAATATTTGCGGTCCATGAATCTAAAAAAGGGAGAATCGCACTATTTGTCGCGATTCATTTAAACAGTGACCCGTTCCGTCATTCATTCATTCACCCCGCACTTTAATGTTCATCTGCTAATATATAATGCAATAAGTGACATTTGGGGTCTCCAGTATCGAGGACCATAGATAAGGAACTATATTGAGGGTCTCCAGCAAGCAGACATAAATAGCACTATTTGCGGTTTCCAAAATGTCAGACTCAATATTTAGAGTTCATCCTATATTGAAGTTGGGGAGTATCCACTCTCCCCGGGCTAAGAACAACCAACATAATTTGTTTTTTTATATTGCCATAAAATTTACAATCAACACACCAAGGTTACAAGGCGATGCCACGTGGAGCAAGGAAATACATAGCAACCCTGCGACCATAACATTTAACATAGAAATTCAAAGTAATATTACATTTGAATATTACAAATTATTCATTACAAATTTCAAATAGCAAATAACAATTACATGTAATTCCGTCAACAAAAAATTACAGCAACAAAAACAAGTGTAAGAAAAAAAGTACAAGAGAGGGGAGGTTTTTAACAACAAAATTAGGAACTTGCTGAAACCGTTTTGATGCCTGAATATATTCTAACGTTGCCTCGAGAGTTTTTGTATTTGAATCTAAAGATAACTTTTCGTGGCCATACAGGATGATTTGAGTAAATTTTTATTTGAAAGGTTTGTTAATCCATGGGGTCGCAATATTGCATTCACACTGTTGAGAAGATTGCGTCTATCTTCATCATAAGCATGGCAGAGCAGCAAAGAATAAAGTAAAGGAGGACCAAAATATTTCCTGTCAGCGATGCTCCAATGCTTCCTTTTGCTCTATATATTGACGCAGCTCTCCTTATTTATTATTCAGTGCAACAAAAGTGACACATGGAAGAGATGCATGTCATCATTATGCGAACTATTAAAGGAAAAAGACTTCTTGCTGATCTTTATCAAAACTCTGGAATCGCAACATAGCTTTGCAATGAGAGACAGGTATGCTTGTTAAATATGATTCTTCTTTGATTGTAGATATCAGAGGCTGACAAAAATGTTTTTCTGTGTGGGAACGGCAAAATTTCGTCCAAATTTCCTGCGAAATTTTTCTTTATTTTACATTGATTGGGTGGATTGTACAGCATAAATTCATGCAAGTTGCAAGTGGCAGGTGGAATATAGTACTATGTGAAATTGAACACATTCATAAATAAAAAACTTCAGGTTTAAGCTTAAATCAATATTGAATGTGAAAATGAATGCCAAAATAATGGTTTGACTGTCGGTTCTCGTAATGACATTCTGGAGAGCTCTCGGTACACACAAAGCAATCTGAAAGCTAGGGGATGCATTTGAAAAATGTTGTTTTGATCTCGTTACTATTTTTGATTGATGTATGTATAGATATTTATGAATGAAATGTCAAAATCCAAATAACATTCAAATCTGACCTTTATTCGTGCTCCCAAACAACTGATTTATTTGGTGTCCGAAAACCACCACCATGAATTTTTAAGACCATTCGATATGAAATCCGCTGTCCTCCCTTCAGTGAAACTGTTAATTCTTTGGCATAATGCTATGCGCTATTTACATGCTAGAAATCCAATTTAAGTGATTGTTTAAGATTTTGCTTCTTTCTGGAATGGATGCAGAGTTTTGAATCAGGGATGTAATATTCGCAACGACAACTTCTACACTGCCAAGCACAACGAAAGCAACTTTTTTAGCGTGGTTTACATTAATGAAAGCTTTTCGTACAGTTGTTTAGTATCTATAATGTTAGCTTTCGATACCAAGAATGATTTCATTTGTAACATACTTTTCTGTCGGTTTTCGCAAGTGTCTGATTACCACCGCCTTCCGATTACCACCGCCAACACCCTACAGCAGCTTGTGACTGAAGTGGTCACAAATTCATATCGTTAGTCTAAAACATCTTTTAGTTTTTTGAGAGTCCTGTGTTACATTAGTTTATGCTGTAGTTGATAAACAGAATCTTTGTTAGACCTTCTGATATTGATTTAAGGAAAAGCCAGCCTTAATCGGGAAAAATTGGTATCTAACGTTGATGCAACAACGCAAGCTCGTATCTTTTCTGTTTTTGTTATAGATGCAAAATGGCTTCTCTGCTGATTGTTGCATTACAAGATGACATCAAATACGTCACAGAGTAAGTTATAAAGATTTGTCAGTAGTCTGTAAAAGCTGTCTTTTGGTAGATGGCCTCCTAGAAGTAGGGCAAATTGTTTCATTAGTCAATATCTCGCTTTTAGAGCGCGTTCACACGATACTGGCACACTTTGAAAACAATTTAAAAATGTGATAGATAGGCCTCCCGTTCACATGAAAGCGGCATATTCTTTGTCGACAGATTATGTAAGCGGTTGATTTTGAAAACGGAACCCTAACCAGCACATTTTGAAAACGGTTTTGGGTAAACATTCGAAAACGAACGAGGCAGACTGATTCTTATGGTGCAAGTTCATTTCTTTGGCATCAAATCCTTGGGAGTTTGCACTGAGTTTGTTCCGTTTAATTTCCTGCAGTTTGAAATTGTTCCTGTATCGTGTTATCGCTAGCTAAAATTTTGCTACCGCCACATTTGTCAGCGTTTTCAAATTGTGCTGGCATCATGTGAACGTTGTCTTAGGTTGACCCACATGGGCCCTGCGTGAGACACCCTGACTTGCTTTAAAGCATTTCGCACAGTTATTGAAAGTTTCAGATTTGACTTTCATGTCGGTTTGAAGAAGCCAAATTTTTATCGAAATTGAGTAATTTTCATGGTGAGAAGTTCTCAACATTTATTGGAAATAAAACATATCTACCGATTATTACAAACAAACTTTTCAAAAGTTCTTATTAAATTGCATGTTTGATTTCATCCGCGCCTAATATTTTGAATGATATAGGACAAGCTTTACGTGCTTTTTATTTGATCATTTCTGTTCATTCTGCAGTATACTTCAAGAGCTGCTATCAGATCTTATTGAACGGTCTGTTGATTCTGGACGAGGCAAACTACTCCTGCGAAGGTAAGAAGTTGAAATGACCTGTTGAAATCAAGTTTGCTAGAATGGCATTGCAGGCGTGAGGGTAGCCCTTCAGCAAAGGTGCCGGTTTTCAAGGGGCCCCCTTCAAATGAGGCTGGCAGATTTCTTATATCTCCATTAAAAAACTTTCTTTCGCATAATACTTTCTTGTCAAAAAACCATCTTTAGATTCAAGGATCGTGCTGCCTAGTAAACAAGGGTGCCCCAGGAAATGATTATGGATGAAGCAAATATGAAATAATCTAAACGTTGAGCAGATTTTACCAATTATAGTATTGAAGCTACACAGAAAAATGGCAGTGTAGTTGAGTATTTTTCAACTTCGCATCAGTTCTAAGAAACTGGCAAAAATCAGGCTGCCTGGTTTCTTACAAAGGAGAAAATATTCGCTATGCTGGCAGGCTGCAGTTTCTTATATGTCCTGTTCTTATATGCGGGGACGTTCTGTACCAACTTTCGCTTTATGAAGCCATATCTTAATTGAGATGCTGCTTTTCATTTAGAACTGAATCAGTGGCCGAGAAGCTACTAACAAATTGGTTATCATATACTCTCCATGAGTTTTTACAGGTATTTATCCTCTTTTACTCTCATTCTACCAATCACACTTCACTCGATAACGGATAGCTGGAAACGTCGTGAATTTATCATACTCTGTTCAAAGTACAATTTATTTTGTTGTTAATGCTCGTATTTTTTCTCCGTTCTTTATTCCTTTCACTTTGATCGTTTGCACTTTTGTTCTCGGCGCTTCGGAATGTATGGTGTATATAGACTGATGACATAAGTCCCTCCCTAGTATCCCTGCGGTAAACCTTGCTAAACAGGCAAACTTTTCTTGACGGAAGTGATATGGTTAAATCAAAGAACGCATGGAAGGAAGGGACTTCCGTACAAGCTCTATGTTGTATTTTACCATGCTTCGTTTATTCTATAATCAAAGAGACTTGACCCTGTTTACATTGTATCGGTACAACATAGGGCTCAAACCGTTGAAAAAGTTGGTGTAAAATTTTATTACAGTTTTACTTTGAAATAAATGGCTTGAAGGGAACTTTGGGTTTTTTGCTGTAAATCTGCCGTGAAAATTTATTGATATCTTGATTGGTTTCACAATGGCTGCATTTATTGAATTTCAGGCTATGACGTCATCAAATTTCTAAATCCTAAACCAGAAAGTTACTCGAATATGCCGTTCTTTTAGCTTGATTAGTGTCGGTTCTACTACTAGTTCTTTGCTTGATAACGGGCTATGCTCGAAACGTCGTGCTTATTTCAGTTCGCATCAAAGTGCTTATATTTTACTTTATTTACTTGTTTATCATTGTACAATTGCATTACACGCAACAAGAAGATTTTTTTGATCATTTACTTGTTTTATATAAGTTGTATATATCAGATATGCAGAGAACAACATAGAATGAAAAACAAACTTATCCCTTGAAATTCATTACAGCAAAGAGTTGGTGAGCCCCTATTTAGACTGTTCACTGCCATCGTTTCATTACTGGACAAGGAGCCAGTGGATGCTATCGCCTGTGAAGCTCGTAATTCACTTAGTGAAGACAGATTATTGCGTCAAAAAGTTGATTTCAAGGTTCGTCTTTGCTTTTTCATTTGGCTCTTCATGTTTTTTTAAACGATTGGTAAATTTTTTCTGCAAGATTCTAGTTTGACGCATAGCTGATTTTCTATCGTTTGCTTTCGTTGTCATTTTCATTGTCATTGTTATTTGTATTCTTTTAGAAAATAGTTTGCTAACTCAAATTGTAATGTTTACTGGTAATTGTATCTCACACTGAGAAGTTGGACCTTACGTCCTTTCCTGCTGTAAATGACACAGTAGATGCATTTATGCGTCCTTCTTGCTTAAGGGCAAAAAAGAAAGAGGGGTATTCTTAAAGAAATGAACTTTGGTAAGAAGGATGTAAAGCTGATTTCTGCAAGGTGCAGGAAGTCACACGTGTTACATTTTCAATTGTTTGATTGGTTGGCTCAAAAGGAATGTCATTCTTTTTTTGATAAACCTACCTTTTAGCCATTCTACAAAAAATCGGAATCTACTGATATTTTCAGACCTTTTGTTGAATTTTGGAACGTGCACAACAGTGATGGAGGCTCTAACACCACTCAATCAAACCTTTGTTTAAAAATGTATAAATATATCGCTCGTGCCAGACTCTTGGTAGCATAGCTAAAAGGTCTGTTGAAGTATAGTGCTCATTAGAAAATGAGCTTTAAGCTGAATTCACACTTCGGGTGATTTTGTGCCGTGGTGTGACGAGGTGTGGGCGCCGTAAAATTGAATTCATCCAACTTTGTCATGTTGCCGCACTTCATTGTTATCTGGAATGCGTCAAGAGCGACACTCAAGTTGTGAATTCGGCTTTTGAATTTCTGTCAATTTTAATCAAAATTTGTGACCTCAGACCGTGCGCTTCCTTACTTTGATTTTCACCTTTAATCTTCAGACAATTATGGCTCACGTCGAATACGATGGAGATGACATGATACAAGTCCAGTTGCTCGATTGTGATTCAATTAATCAAGCAAAAGTGAAAATTCTTAATGTCATATACAAGGTAATTGTCTTCCTTATCCTGGGCTTTTCTTCTCAGCAACGTTGCATATAGATGCTTGTCTTGCAAACAGGGACAGATAATGTTACATTGGGATCCGCAACTTTTGATTGACACCCAAGTACAAAGAGATTAGCGATTACAGACAAAGGGGATTATATGCCCGGTCGGTCAAGTCATAAACAAAAACAAAGCAAGCAGCAAATTTTAGACAGTCACAACTAGGCAGGGAGTGCCTTTGTCAAGGTGTCATAGCTGGGAATGTTTCAGTATCAAGGTTGAAGCTGGATTTTGAAAAACAAAACTGACTAGAATATTGTTGTTTCCTAGCAGACGTGGCTCGGTTGTTTCTAAATCTCTTCTTGTCGAATGATAATGAATTTCCTTTTCAATTGCAGAATGTTCCATTTTCACAAAGACCAAATAAAGATAGCTTGGTTCTAGGCAAGTAAACTCAGTTATTCTGTTTCATCAGAGATAAAGTTCCCAAACCTCATTACCTAATGATAACCCTTTTAGATTTATCACATTATTTGCAAAGTTTGTCTGCCTCCAAAGTCGCAGTATTACAGCAAGTGACGTTTGTGGGGCTTGAACCCCGTCCACCTGACTGTTCTGGCTGCAAAATCTGTGGATTACGACACTATGCGACAACACCTTCGCACAACACCACTACACGTGTGTGAGATGATATTTGCCAAAGCGTCCAATTATCTATCGCTACATTTCATGGTTGGCATTAATTTGCTTCAGCTAGACCAGAAGCCAACCTAAAATAAAGAAATTATTATTATTATTATTTATTTCAAGTAACACTCAGCAATCTTTCAATCTATCCGTTATTTCAGCAATTGTAAGGCCCAGTTTAAAACATCATTTTTTGCAGTTTCGAATTTAACAGAAGTTGCTAAAAACTTCTAAGTGTCAATTAAATTCGACATGTTTAAATCACCTGTCGTTTCAAATAGATAAAGCAGCAGGAGTTCACCAGCTCTATCGTATCAAACGGCAGAAAGACGACTTGATCTAATTAATCAATTCTAGCCCATGGTCCGCGGTTTCTATGTGTGATTGGCCACTGCGCTTATTTATTTTGAAAAATGGCCATTTTAACCATTAAAATTTCAATCCGACACGGCAATGAAACGAGTTTTAAATCAGATCTTTAGACACGGCAGATTCTGCCGTTTTTGATATAGTTCGATTCGACACGGCAAAAAAACGATGTTTAAACTTGGCCTAAGATGGATTGTGGAACTTGCATTTTTATGAATGGCGCTTTCAATGTCATGTCTTTTAAATGTTGTAGTGTATTTAACACCAACTGGAGGGGAGAAGATATTACATCAAGAGGATAGCACATGTGAAATCGATGGAGAATGGAAACGAATAAATACTTTGGAACATTTCTTGGTAAGATCGCTAATGATGTTGGATCTTTTACTCACATCAGACTATTTTCGGTTGTTAGAATATTTGTGCTTTCAGCCATCGGTTGTAAGTTCGATGTTTGTTTTGTAAATTTCTCACTCCTATGAATGAATGAAATACTGACAAAAGCCTGGTTATCAGGGTACTGAAAGAAGAGCATATTTCGTTTTTCTATCAGATGTTTTATTCTCTCTCCTTTGTTTTAGATTCCTGATGGATGTCAACTTAAACTTGTACCATTCGCTATTTATTCCGATGGCACTGGCACACCTGGTAGGTTGAATGGTAAGAATGTTATGACGCCATTATGACGTCGGAAAGTTGAAAAACAGGCAGAAAAAATTCATTGGCCATTTTCACTATGATTTCAGCGATGTCAAGTCAACAAGCCTAGTATTGCTTGAGTTTGCAGTGTTTAGGGTTCAATAACTTCATTTGAATCTTGACATCCCGTTACAGTAAAAAGCTGATCGCACATCGAACCAGTACTGTGTCTTCTCTAATTACCCGAAACCAACGCTCATTCAGTTTTAAACCTTACAGGAGAGGCGCACTCCACCAATTGGTCATACGTGGGTGTGCACCAGGGTTTCTGTTATGACCCAATCCCAGAATTTAGAGAAATTTTGATATCAGATACCAGAAAATAATGAGGTTTCCACAAACGTGTTTTAACAGTAGAACGACAGAACTATTTTTCAACCATACAGCAGAACTTTTTCAGGATTATTACATTACTTGACATTTAAATCACCTGAAACAGAACATTCGCAGTCATGGTCATTCTCTAATGGTAGATCATGAAAAGACTGAATTATACCTAGTCTTTATTACAACCACGTTCCCAGGGTGATCTTACATCATACGCCGATGAGGAAGCCGAATGAACAACCTAGTGCACTTTATGCTAACCGGCCAAAAATGGACAGATTTGCAGCCATTGTGGATCTTATGGTTGGCTAGGTAACACTGATTATGCGAACTCGGCTCCAAACAACAAAGCAACATTGTAATGGTTGTTGCTCAGTGACTAGATAACATTGTTGTTATTCGAATAATTAGGAAGTTTTCGAGAAATAAGTTATGTTTGCAAGAACAGCTTCTATTGACAATGCTGAGACCAATTCAACTTGAAACACGAGGAAATAATCAGTGCTGTGGTTAATGAAACAAGTTTCTTACTTTGACCATGTATTTAGTGAGCAGACAATAGATACCTTTGGTTTGATGTGAAATGTCTTTATTGCCACTTGTATGGCTCGTGCAATACCTTCAGTGCATATTCTCTGGTGAATATTAGAGGGGCTGGGTTAACGTAAACAGACCTGTAATTTCTACAATCTATATTTGTTCAGGTACGTGTCCATCGTTTTCTGCACGCATTTTGGTAGACTGGGTGAATCCACAATGAAGTTACTTTTAGAAATCCACTGATATCTTTGTAATCTTACAACACATGAATGTTTCGTTTGTTTATCTGTGACTTTCAGAATTCGATCTTCAAAATAGCTCTTGTTATTTTGAAAAATTTGGAAGATCTGTGAGATATGACCTGACGAAAAATTGCTAAATTACCGTTTCGAACGAAGTTTATTTACAATTACATGACTCATCCCCTTTAATGCAGATACGCAGCATCTACTCTTTTCAATCGTTAATGATGTTTGGAATTCTTTTACAGTGTTCCATGAGACATCTCTGCAAAATGTGAATTTCATGCCAAGTCACAGTAGTACGCCAATGCTTAATAATCATCATCATAATGATAGCACATACAAATTATGGCATCTGGTAAGATTTTCACGTTTACGTTGCAAAACATTTTCACAAATGTCCATTGTGGACTGTATTCAAAAAGTTTTAGAATGCGAAAACATTGCTAAAGTCTGTTTCAATTTAGATGTCACGTGAAAATGTCCGTGAATAAAAACTATTGAAGTGTTTTGCATGGTTAATTTTGCGTAATCGCATACCTCACTTGGGATCTAAGTCGAAACAGGCTTCAGAGTTAATTTCCTACCAGAAGTGTCGCATTTTGCCACCAATGGACACTGGCTATGGCAGTCTGACACTTAATTAGACATGTGTGAGTCTCCACACAGGCTAGCACGTGTGCGCTGCTGAAAAAGCAGAGTTCCTCCTTTTTTGTGAGCAGATTTGCAGAAAACTGCTCGATCTATTGAATTTTAAGACATTTTTTAGCTGCAGGGGTGCCAATGATGTTGAGGTGAATAGGAAATATAAGCAGATCACCACGGGATTGCCAATTACAAATTTTGACATTGTAAAGCTCTGCTTGAACATGGCTAGAAGTTTATACAAATTTGACGACCCCCTATTTGTGTGTCAGTGGCACAATTTCATCAAACTAAATGCTCATCGATCAACTACATTACTACGCTTTTCGAAACTGCTTTTATTTGTTTTGCTAGGCTATGCAGGCCGAGAAATATTTGAATTTAGAACTGGGAAGCTCTTTATGGGACGTCCTGTACTCTTTCAAGAGGGCTAGGTATTATCGAAAGATTTCGAGGAAAAGTCCCCTTGAAGATCAGCATTGCTGAAGGGCTACTCTTCCAAAAGATTTGAAATGATTATGATAATAATGGCAGCCAGAATATTTGTTGTTTGTTTTTGCGTTAGGTTAAATCATCTGATTATCCGATGGAGAGAGAAGATGTGCGCCAAAACAAAATGATGGCTGAAGTTTACTTAACACGTCTGTTAAAGACAAAGGTAAGAATTTGCTTTCTATTTAGTGTGTTTTTGTGCAAATAATTCCGCTTTGTCAAGCAGATTTTGTTCACCATTGTCTGTTTAATTTTAACGTCGCAACCTCGAAAGTTATAGCGTCGCAACATGCTATAATGAGGAATGCTCAGTGGTAGCACGCTGGACTACCAATCTCATGGTTGGTGGCGCCATTCCCTGCCCCGTCGGACCTGCTACGTACCAGGTGTCCCAAAAAAAACGCAACAGATTTGAAAAAGATCTAATGCAAACTGTTTTGTACTCATTATCAAACAATTATTTTTATTCCAGTCTGCAATAATTAGATTAAATTTTGATATATTTTCCAGTATTTTTGGTGACTTTGTTGTAGAGTTAAAAATCAACAAACTTCAAAATTGCCCCCAGGTCAAAACCAGAGCTGCTGCACTAACAATGGTGTATCATAATGTCAAATTATAAAGCAATAAAATCGCTGCAATTACGGAGCATTGCTGACAAACACGCAAACATAAAGGCTAATGGAAAATTGAACAGACACTTTCATTAAGATTTCTGTCAAACACAGTTGTGCTTTTTAAGTGCCCACTATGGTTCTTTACTTTTTCAAAAATGATTAGGCCATTGTTAGATTTTTACTTTCAGTATTGACATGCCTTAAATTTTGCTGTATACTTTGCACGAATGCTGATAGCTCTGGTTTTGCCCTGACGGCATATTTGAAGTTTGTTGATTTTAACTCTACAGTTAAGTCACCAAAAATTCTGAAAAATATATCAAAATTTAATCTAATCATTGCAGACTTGGATTGAAATAATCACTTGATTAATATTTTGAAACAGCTTGCAACAGAGTTTTTTAAATCTGTTGCGTTTTTTGGGACACTCAGTAGAGTGAGGAGAGTTGCCCACTTCATGGGATTCCATGAGGTGTGGTCCTATTGAGATGGAGGACCAGGACGCTGCTTCGATAAGCTTAGCTTCTCGGTGTCCTAACCCTATCTCCAGATGCTACAATCTTAGCCAAAATACTTGGGACAAGTCACAAAATTGCACTACTTCGGTCTTTGATTACGTCACTCCGTAATCAAACGCCATTCAACCTTCTCAACATTGAATTAGGGGAAGGGGGGATCAGGAGGTTCTAAGCGTATTATTTCACCTCGATATCTCAAGAAACATCATGAAAACACTGAAATTTGCCTATGTCCCAGCTTCTTTTGGGCATGATTGTAGGCATAACTTTAGAAAAGGAAACCTTAATACCAGTTGAAACATGAAAAATGCTGCAAGCTTGAAAAAATTTCTTAGGAGCAGTGCAAAGTTTATTTTATAACATGGCCGGTGCAAAAGGTAACGGGGCAACTACTTTTTTTGAGCTTGTACAGAACTGGGTCAACACTTTTTACAAAGCAATATGAACGTTGCAGTAACTTTTTATAAGCTCAAGATGAAGTTTAAAATATGAAATGGTTCATTTTGAGGACAAAGTTGTGAAGCATGCAAGTTGAGAAATGCTTGGAAGGATGTGTATGAGAATGACGCAAAATGTCCTTGTCAGTTTTTCAGTTTGCAAGAACGATCAGTCATTTCTCTTCATCTTCAAAGTCGATTTTTGCGTTGACAAAGACTCGTATGGGCAAGAATTGATTTTGATATGGTCTTTGGCTAATTCATCGGTGGTACTTTGCAACATCTGTTGTTCATGAATACGGGAGACACTTTTTTCATGGAAAGGGTGACGGGGCAGTTGGTTTTTGCAATAATTTCATACAGGGCGAGCAGATTTTTTGCAAGAATTTTTGTTCTCCACCGGCCATGTAATATAATGAATTTTGCACTGTCCCTTAAGACATCGAAATTGTCCACTGTAGAATTGTAGTACCGGGTGAGTACTCAAAGTTAGGATGTTTCCAAGCCTGTAGGTCGTAGCCTATTCATCAGATTCCTGGGCAGGCTATATGTCAGCTTAAATAACCAAATTTAGCTGGTTTAAATCTCTTGTATTGTTCCCAAGTTATGAATGATTTAGAAAATTATTCCATCTTAGAGTCCTTTAAAGCAGGCCTCAGGTCTTTGATCAAATTTGCTAACAATTCAGTAAGACGACATTGAACACTGTCTAAAGACGGCTTCAAAACAGGCCTCAGGTCTTTGATGAAATTTGCTAACAATTCAGCAAGATGACATTGAACACTGTCGAAAGACGGCTTCAAAACAGGCCTCAGGTCTTTGATCAAATTTGCTAACAATTCAGCAAGACGACATTGAACAGTGTCTAAAGACGGCTTCAAAACAGGCCTCAGGTCTTTGCTCAAATTTGCTAACAATTCAGTAAGACGACATTGAACAGTGTCTAAAGACGGCTTCAAAACAGGCCTCAGGTCTTTGCTCAAATTTGCTAACAATTCAGTAAGACGACATTGAACACTGTCTAAAGACGGCTTCAAAACAGGCCTCAGGTCTTTGCTCAAATTTGCTAACAATTCAGTAAGACGACATTGAACAGTGTCTAAAGACGGCTTCAAAACAGGCCTCAGGTCTTTGATCAAATTTGCTAACAATTCAGCAAGACGACATTGAACAGTGTCTAAAGACGGCTTCAAAACAGGCCTCAGGTCTTTGCTCAAATTTGCTAACAATTCAGTAAGACGACATTGAACAGTGTCTAAAGACGGCTTCAAAACAGGCCTCAGGTCTTTGCTCAAATTTGCTAACAATTCAGTAAGATGACATTGAACACTGTCTGAAAACGGCTAAGCGAAATTCCCAAGTGAAGAAACAGTACTCTGTATCCGCACAACTGATTGCATAGGCAATACGACAGCGTGATTATTACGACAGCATGATTCATCGCTGTGGAGGTTCAATATTGAAAAAGTTGATCCAACAGTTGAGGCCCGGTTTGGACGAGTCTGAGACGTGACAGTTTGATAAAGTCACGTGTAAATCGAGAGCAATATGATCGAATTTAGCCAACTAAATGTTATTATCTGCCTTTCCATGGTATCTATTGAATAAGAATAACTTTGAAGAAATCTGGTGACTGGATGGCTAGCAAACTGCAGGCATCCAACAGTTGAGGCCCGGTTTGGACGATTCTGAGACGTGACAGTTTGATAAAGTCACGTGTAAATCGAGAGCAATATGATCGAATTTAGCCAACTAAATGTTACTATCTACCTTTCCATGTTATCTATTGAATAAGAATAACTTTGAAGAAATCTGGTGACTGGCTAGCAAACTGAGCATAGGTTCCAAATCTTTAATCAAAGGACCTTAGAAGTGACTGATTTTTATTGTGAAATTTTCCAAATTATGCCATGAGAATGCAAAGGAAGATCAGTGCAATTTTATTGCACCTTCCTCGAAATATGAGTAAATATGCTGTAATGTTACGTTCCAGAATGCAGTCTGAGGAAGCAACCATCAAAAATTGGCGTGCAGGAAATGTTTAGTCTTTGCTTGAAGATTTTTCAGTGGAGAACAAACAATCTAATTAAACACACAAGCAATCAAATTAATCACGAAATACACGTTTTTTTATTATAAGAAACTTGGATCAGCACTTAGTACTAAAAGTTTCATAATTTCGCATGAAAATTTTGGTGTTTTAGTAGTAAAAGTTTCTTAATTAGTTTCTTATTTTTTTGGGCCTAAAATTGCGGTATTGTTCGAAGTTGAGCCTTCTTCTCGAGAAAGGGCTTCCATTTTGCATTGACATTGTCATCAAGAAGAAGCCATGCACATCAAGGCAAAAATTTACCAATTTTGCAGTTAAAAGTCAAGAAAAGACGAAGGCACCTTTGTTAGAGAGACATAGAATAAGAGAGACATACAGATATAACGTTTTAGAGTTTCTTAACTGTTCTTGAGCGTAGTACTAGAGTTTCTTAAATTTTTGGTCATCGTAGTACTAGTTTCTTATAAACCAGTTTCTTATAAAAAAAACGTGTAATCCGTTTTCAGCATGATTAAACAGTGAAGTTGTTAATAAGAAACTCTTTTCAAGAATTCAACTAAGAACTAAACCAGTAAGAACCTCGACTAAGAACTTGGATATTGCTCAAGAAACTTGTTTATTTTGTCTGAGAAGGTAATTCGCATACTGGCGCTGTATTCTGGTAAAACTCACGAAATGCTTGGGAAGTTACCTATCAATGAATACATCGAACATTTAAGAAGGATGCGGAGAAACTGCAAAAACCTTTGGTACCCATGATCTGCTAATTTCAACTGTTTACTGAAAGCTAAAAGAGACTTTCAGTACTGGGTGGGAAAATTTATTGGTTTCTTGAAAACTCTTCGATTGTTGTTCTACTTGACTGATCAGCTGCCTAAAAGTTCTTAGAAAACTAACAATAATCTTGAAAAAATGCTAACAAAGAGCTTTTTGAAATAATTTTGATGGGAACGTCATTGAGCTAATTACTGCACTCAAAGAGTTCATTTTGTTGGAGAAGTTTCCCTTAGCAACCAATCTCATTCTGTGAAATGATGCATCAACACAGGCGAGCAAGGTGGCTGCCATGCCACACACATTATATTTTCCAATCTCGGCCTGTTCTCAGCTGCAGTCCCTCTATTTTCCAGAAGTTTATTATTCACAATTTAGCGCAAACCTCAAGATCAATGTGCTTTGCACAAGTCAACTTAGAGGTCTAGTCCGAACAAAACATTGAATTCAGACTATTGCTGAACAAATTAAAAGTCTAGGCCTACCTTTGAAGCAAAATCGGCTATGATTCAAATAAAATGCACAGAAAGTTAAAAAATGCAAGGCTTGAATTGAAAATTGATTTGCAGCTACGAAAAAGTAAGTTGATAAACTTCTTGATCAAAGATGAGAGACGTACCTTTCTTTGCTCGTTGAATGCAGTTTTTCATCCAGCATTTTGAGCGCGCAGGCTCCGCGACCATGATTCGTTCTTTCCGTAGAGTGGTCGCGCGTGCTCAAACCGCTGGAGCGTTTGACCTTTAAGATGTCATACACCTCAGGAGGGCCTCGCTGAACGACAAGCTTTGACCTCGCGTTGTTGCAAGGCTTGATGTGGACTTCATCACGTCCTTCACCCCATGACATAAAAGATTTTGTAAACAGGAAAATGCCCACCACCCCTATGACTTCACTACCGTGAGTCAAAAAGGCTGGTGTAAAATTGAGTGACCTTTTTCTTTGAACGGAATGACTTCAAAGAAACTTTTGCTATTTCTCTATAATTTTACCGTTGGACTTTTCGGAAATCTTCGATATTTTCAGATTTAGAGTGATTTACCTCTTTTTCAAGAATTCAAGAAAAATTTTCAAAAAAACTTAAAACCATCGTAATTTCTAAACTGTTTGACGTAACATGACGTAATTTCGAAGAACACCATAGTTTATGAATGCCTAGAATATGGTATCAAGCAAAAGTCTGTCACTCGTCTGGTTTATGATTTAGAAATTTGATGACGTCACATCCTCAAATGAATTGAAATGTAAGATACGCTGTAATTTCGAAAAATATTCAAAGTTTCTGGAAAGTCCAACGGTAGAATTATAGATAAGTATCTAAAGTTTCTTTCCAGTCATTAAAACAGAGGAAATAGGTCATTAAATTTTACACCCACCTTTTTACGCCGAGAAAAAGATGTGGAACCTATGCTAGCAAACTGCAGGCTTTGAAACGTTTAAACTTTCTTCTTTTACTCATCCGGTACAGTAACTGAGAGGCTCCTTTTCAAAGCTCGGAAAAAATCATGGCTCTACGGCTGTGAGCCAGAGGAAGGTCTTGCTAGCTATTTGATGAATGTTTAGTAACTTTCATGAAAGGCCTAGGATTGATTTGGATTATTTTAGCAACATCAACTGGTTTACACTTTTTGAGTTACAAACAACGCGAGGAGTTCAAAAGATATGGTTATTTTGACTTGATAAAATGGTTAAGGTTTAAGATTGGAGGCGTATGCTTAATATCCGCCTAAGAACAGCCTGATATCTTTTGTTGTAGGGGACACTGCAGCATTTTGTCGATGAATTATTTGAAGCGGTCTTCTCCGTCGCAAGGAAAGGTACACCAATACCACCAGCTATGAAGTTCTTGTTTGATTTCCTGGATAAACAAGCAGCTTTATTGAATATTACAGACGGTGAAGTTCTACACACTTGGAAAAATAACTGGTAGGTTATTGAAATTTATTGTGGCCACATAGCTTATATAATGCATGACAAAGTACCTGGAACGTAGAGGCCTTTTGCTGCAAGACACACATTTTTTTTATATATATTCTGTATCAACAACATGAATTAGCTGAGTGATTGCTTTAAAAGATCACTCTCCTCTAGAAACAGTGTTATTGAATAAGATATTTCTCCTTGCGATGCAGTGTCGGAACACAAAGTAACCTATTTCACCGTCATTGTATCTCATATCGACATTAAACAAACTTAATACTGCGAACAAAGCAGTGGTGCAAATGTATCCAAACAAAGGACAATCAACAAAGTTTTGAAAGACTTTAGACATGCGTTTTTAGGGCTGTTAGGTATTCCTTGCTTCGTTCTGTACTCATTTGAAATTTTTATGGCATTTTAAATGCCAGAGGTCAGAAAATCTCCGCAGTAAGCTCCATACTTTGAAAACCTAAGAATTGGTCTTTTACAGTGCTTTTCTGTTGCGCATTAGTAAACAAAATAAGTTTCCAACGAAATTAAGATTTATGGAGCTTGAACTTATCACCTTCAGGGATGTAAATTTTGTACAACACGCAAAAAGTCTATTTAATGTCAGTTGAATGGAGTAGATTACAAAGAGCCAGGTAACCTTTGCACAATGGCCTACATTATATTTTTTCATTCATTTTCAGTCTGCCTTTGAAGTTCTGGATAAACGTAGTGAAGAATCCAAACTTTGTATTTGACGTACACAAGACAAGTATTGTTGATTCATGTTTATCAGTTGTTGCACAGGTAAGTCTGTTGATATCTTCATGATTACCTAATAAAACTACCCCGTGATTCTTCACATTTTGTAATATTTTTTGATCCCTTTGTCGTTATTCCGACCCTCCGATTGTTAGATTTCGTCTTTATGAGGTATTTGCTATAATCAAAGTATAATCAAAGTGTACTTATTTCTGAACAGTCATCGGGCACAGTCCTGGGTGTTTGACACAGCTCCGAGTGTCTATAAAATACAAGGAAAAGAAGCTCTTGCAGCGATCCATTAGTTCTTTTGCAGTATAAATGTGCACTCGTCCATAGAACGTGGTTCCCATTTGCGCGATCAACTGTCGTGATTTCCTCATCACCAACTTTTCAAATGTGATGAAAAGTTCATCTCGCAGTGGAAAGGAATTCGTGAAGACATGGCGCTTGATTTTTTACAGTGATTAGCATAAAAGTTTTATCGCCATGTACTCTTATCATCGCATTTTAAAAGTTGGCGATGAGGAAGGCGATGACAATTCATTGTGCAGTGGGAACTAACCTTCAGAGAGGAATTCATTTACAACGATATCCCTTCAGTAAAAAGACTACAATAAATAAAATGACAAATCTCGAAATGATTTATTAGATGCATAATAGTTATGGAATACCTATCTTCCAAGGAGTCGTTCTTGAGGGTGCTTCACTTGATTATCAAGGCTCATCAGTAGTTAGCTAACGCTCACTCTTATATGTTTTTTCCAGTTATTTATGGACTCTTGTTCCCCAGAAGAACACAGACTTGGCAAGGTAAGTACCTTTGCTAGTCATTTTTTACTCATACTTACCTCCCTACCTATTTCTATGACCATTTATGAAAATAATACAGTTATAGCCGCCTTTTTCTCCATATGAAAATAGATTTACTGTAAATTGAATTTTATTCTGTGAGATTGTGCACTTTTGAGGCTAAAATCTTGTTTTGCACACACAGTTTCCTATTGCAGCACATTTTCACATTCATATTTGTCTTTATTGCGAAATTATGGCGATATAAAGAACTTAAATTCATAAGGGCTTTGACGGTGAAGTAAAAGTTTGGACAATTTTTTGTCATATTAGACTTTATGGCCATTTACCAGTGGGCAGCCACGAGCTAGCCACATGTAGGGGCTGCTACATAGGCAGCCAGGTTAACCTTGTTGTTGGATTGAAATCGACTAGATGCTGCTGGGCAGCAATGAATCAAAGATATATGGACTTCTCCTGAAAAGATATAATGTCCTATCGTTTATCACAGGGTTTTACGTACCATCCTAGAAGAAAAGGGTGACCCGTGCTAGGTTTTCTCTTCATCATGCGAAATATTTCTATTTGAAGTGAAACTGCCACTATCATGTACAGATTGCAAAATAGTCTCATACCTGAGTACCTTTCCAACTTGTTTGTCAAAAATTCGACTCGAAATGTCAGAAAACTGAGAAATACTGAAACTGATCTTTCACTACCCTTGCAGAAAACGAACAATGGGCAAAGGCTATATCTTTTCGTAAACAAAAGCTTTGGGATCGGCTTGAAGTTGATGTCGAGCAGGCACCCTTCCTTGCCACTTTCAAGAATAGATTCAAAAACGGATAATACTATGATAGTACCATCATAGTCACATTTATAAATGCTTATTTCGTTACTTTTATGTAGTTGATTATTAGTAAAGATATAATTTTTGCCATGGCCCCCTAAAAGCAGTTCTGATGAAGTGACGGGGCTGCCGTGCCAAAAGAATATGAAATAAAATAAGTAAAACAATGAATAGGAGGATATGAAACGGGAGCCAGATGTGCTGTCTAACTATCGATCATCATATACTTTCACACTGTCTATATCTACACGGTAATGTTTTAGGTAGGCCTTAGCTCAGTTTGTTTCAATGCGGCCTGCAGACAAAGGAACTGTGGGAAATTTGTTTGTAATTTTTCTTTACTGCCCAAATTCTGAAAATTTTAGAGGAAATTTCTTGAAAAGTTTCTTGGCTGCCATCCTTTATGTACTCGCAGTCCTTGCGCTGAGTTGAACGTTCGTTGTTTGTTTGCATTGAAAGTCACAACTGACCTTTCTTTCAGGATTCTCCATCAAACAAACTTCTGTATGCAAAAGAGATTCCAGAATATAAGAAGAAGGTTGCAAGGTAAGTGTCTAAGGTCTTGTTGTTAGACTGATTACATAGTCATAGTTATAACTATTGACAGACCTTTGGATGCTCAAACTACGACTCATAAACAAACACATTAAAAATGAGGACGAAATTGTTGTCCCTCGATTTCATGTCTGGATATGAAAACCATAGCAACACTGCACCAAAGGCTAAGTGCTACAGGCAATGGCAGTTGGGCCTTAAGTTGCCAGCTCAAAGCTTCAATACTAAAACGCCTCCAAATTAAAGTTTTCGTTGATGTCAGCCATGAAGAAAAGCTACAAGTACCGCAATGAATGTTTCCTCGATTAATCAACGAACCTTTCACTGTGAACCAGGAATTCCTCATTTTGAAGGTCATTATGCTTTTATGAGATTTTCCGCAGCAATGAAAAGTTCCAACCGTCAAAGGTTGCCAAGACTACGCCGTAGCCTCGTATCTGTGTGCACAGAAGAATATGTGCATGATCGTCATAACTGGTATCTATGTTCAAGTATTGAGTGACATCTTGAGTGATTATATTGAGTGACATTTTGAAATTGATTAGCCATTGATTAAAGAAAGCAAAGTTCTTAATCGCTTGGCCGGACAAAATATGTTTCCTTTTTTCTGGGACACCCGGTACAGTAGTACTCCGCTGATCCTGTGAAGCGTTGATTCAGATGCTTGCTTCTAAATGGCTAAATACTATATTCTCTGTCGCTAGATTTTATGCCGAAGTGAAGTCACTGCCACCTGCGTCTGATAAAGAATTGGTTGAAAGTTTTTCAGAAATCTCTGACGTAAGTATTTCATTTCCGTCATTTTCTTAAATGTAGAAAGCCAATACCTAGAGCCTTGTTTTCATTGTCACTAGCTGCTTGGGGCTATCTGTAAACTGTAACTGGTTGAGCCTGGGGAAGTTTCCAGTTTCGAAAATTCATAACACCAAGAGTACTTGACGGATATGGATGACCCGAAGTCCTGTTAAAGGACTAAACTATTTTTGTGATTATTCTCGCATTTTTATGAGCATTGAAACACTAGTAAATTCGTCTTGTCATAAAAACGAGACAACACGTGCCGCTAGCAATAAGGAAAGGCACTGACAGGTGTAACGGTCGGTGTCACCCAAAACCAAATTGTAAAGCTGGCCCGTCTAAACAAGAAAGTGATTCTGCCACTGGTACTCATTTACTGAGTAGTAATGAGTGTGGTAACAAGTATAGCGAGGATTGTTTCCGAATTTTGGGTAGGGCAAGGTCTGCTTTCCACCTCAAGGTTTTTGCAACACCTTCTTCCTCCAAGGGCAACACCTTCTTCCTCCTTAGTTTCTTTCATTGTGTGATTTTTGCTTGCTGACTTACTAGCTTACTGACTCCCTTTGCAGAGATATGGAGAGATGTTTAATCATTTCAATGCAGGAAGTGAGATATTGTCATACGCTGTCAAGTACAAAGTCAAGGTATAATTTTTCTTTCTCTCTCCCTCCCTCTCTCTGTCCCTCTGTACGTTCATCGCACGGTATTTTATTATTGTTCTCATGCCTAGTCCTCTGGGAGATACACTGAGAACCCAGAATGGGCTCCTCATTCACTGAGAGGGGGGTCTCATTCACAAAGTCAAATTACAAGGATATGATTGATATCTTTCTAATTCTTTTACCCCCCTATTTGCGGAATCAACATGCAATTCTCCGAATCAAATACACACATTGGTCACAGTTCTCTATTCAAATCATATCAAAATTAACAAGCAAACTTATTTGGCTAAATAAATGGAAAATCTTTTGTAACCCCTGACATTTTTATGAGTGGGAGGCTTGAAAGATAGGGGGCTAGGTAGAGCTTTTGGTATCCAGCGAAGGACACGCTGGAAGCACTGTTAATTCAGAGACCTTCATTGGACTCAGTGACCAAATCCTTATTCCTAGCCCGTGAACGATCTTAAAGTTTGAGAGTGAGAAAAGAAGCAACAGAGCCTGTAGGAATAGGCTGCATTTTAGAATTCCATCTACCTGATCTGAGGTAAAAAAAAAAGGTACATTGCTATGTACTCGAAAAATTCGATACCATAAGTGATGAAATTGGTTTTTGTTGATAATTCTTGCATGTTGCTACTCAGCCTTAGAATTTCAATTTCAAAGAACAATGGCAACGAAAGCTATATACCTCTAATTAGGTATGTGGAATTCGAAAATGCAGCCCATTCCTACAGGCCCGTTTCCTTTTCTTTTCCTCCTCCGCAGCCTCCAGATATACCCTGTTCACAAGCTACCGTATTTTCAAATGCGAGACAATTTCCTCCTTATTTTACGATAGATCATGGATGCTCTAGAAAATGAAGACCTGGAGGAGTACGCAAATAAGCTACAAGATATTATGGAATCGCTACCTGACGACTGATCTGCGTGTGATTCATGTGATTCATTTGCTTCTGGTTACATGAAGACTATGTTGTACGATGAATGAATTTCTTTGCAGTCAATGATGCAGGCATACGAAATGGGTAATGTTAAACGATCAGTCTTAAAGAGAAAGCTTCTATCTTCTGCTGACGATAGCTAAGCCCAGGAAATTGAAAGCATACCACCAGAACTATGGTTGAACACAGGCTTCAGGCCATTGATAATCTTGATGCTTATGGTTTCTGATGCTTCTTGTATATATCATGCGAATCTTATATCGGCACGAGAAGTGGCTGTGAGCGCTTCATATGAAAATATTGGCATCAGAAAAACAGGGACAGATTTTGTAACTCAATAGCATGAAATGCTTTTGGTGACACTTAAATTCAAAACGATTAGTGGCTGCAGACAAAAAATTCTCTCAACCAGAAATTCAAAACAAACAAAACCGCGAAAGTTTCTCTGAATCCCAAGTAGCTGGCGCGCTCGTTGTGCATTCCACAATTGTTTTTAAGAGCAAATACGAGCATGTATCAAAAGAAGGAGGATATATCTTCACATCTACCTCGAGAATTTAATTTCTTTGGTTCAGAAGCTGGGCAGTAAGTGGTTTTAATTACACCCAAAACAATGAGAGAATTGAATCGCCTCCCAATTGGCTTTTTAATCAAATAAACTAAATGCCCGTGGCAGATGTGTAGATATATCCTTCTTCTTTCAATCTCTCAAGTTTGCTTTTAAAAACAATTTCTGGAATGCACGACGAGTGAGCTAGCTACCTGGATTTCAGAGAAACTTTTGCGGCTTTGCTTGTTTTGAATTACTGGTTGAGAGAATTTCCTTTGTCTGCGATCGCTCATCGCTTTCTTTGAATTGCGGTGTCAATCAAAACCAACTCGTGCTATTGTTTTACCAAATCTGCCCTTGTCAATCAGAAACGTGTTGACGTCATCAAGGAGACCATGAAAATTCCAGGAGTGCAAGAAACGATAAAATAAAGTATAATCGATTTTGGTCATAATAAGATCTCATTAAAAATATTGATATTGTTTGTTGCTGGTCGCATTGTAAAGCCTCAAGTTTAAGAAATTATGTACCCCTGTTTCTTAAATGTTCGGCATTTAAAGAAAATTCAGTTGCGTTCAACTGTGAAGATTCTGTCCAAAGTTACATCCATTTCCAACTTGCCAGAACGTTTGTAAGTATTTGAAGTTTCTCAAGAAGATCTGAACTTATATAAATCAAGATTTTCTATGGAATGAAGCCACATTTTGGAGTAGGTGGAAGGCAGATATTTATTATGAACTCGTTTTAAATGTAGCAAACTTAGGCTGTTGATAACGCAAAGACAATGTAGTGAATAATAGATCTAATAAAGTTGCTGAGTCTAGAAATTATGGTAAGCACATTAGAAATTCAAATTAAGTATATATTCTCTCAATTTATAGTGCACAGTATGCGTAAGAAACATTGTGTCACGAATATGTGATGGTTAAGCATCGATAAAACAAGTTAATTTAATGTTTCCGGTGCTTTGTGTAACATATAAGAAACTCGTTATTATCTTGTACTGTAGAGCTCTACTCATTTGTCAAATTTGTCACGGTCAATGGTGAGTGTGTCATAAGAAGTTGTAGGTGTTGAAAAATCAACGAAAATCGGCTTTCCCGCAGCATAGGCTTCAAATCTCTGCAATCGATGGGCATTTTCAATTGAGTAAAGTAATTTGGTCTGGTAGTTGCTCTTTTTTTAACGAATGGCTAGACATGAGCTGCGTTGGATAATAACGCTAAAGATGGTAGAAGTGAGCTTTGTACCATGATTAAATGCAGCGCTTGGAATTTAAATTGATCTGATTAGTTTATTCTTATTCAAATGCAAAGGATCATGGTACCGATCTGCCTTCAGCCATCTCTTCAGTGTTTCTCCCTTTTTCAAGTCGGTTGCTTTTCTTTTTTACGATTTATCACTTTGATGACGTCACAACCATTAAACTAGCTGAAAAGGTGATATAGTCTTGAAAATGATAATCATATCATAACAATTTTTGCGGTAAAATGATGAGAAGTTACCAAAAGTTCCTTTAAAGCCATGAATTTTATTGAGAAAGAGCAGAACTATTGACACAATTACGTTGATAAGTTTGAAGTATGTCCTTTTTTGCCAACGATCCAAACAGTTCTTGTTGAGTGCTCGCGCTAACAGCTTAAATGACACCAGAGCTTCTTGCCCAAAACCATAATTTTGTGATTTAGGTCATGTTAACTAATTAAGAAATGATTTGCTTCATATGGACCCTGGGCACAGTTCAGAGCAATTTTTTATTTTTTGTGGCAATGGCAAATCCCCTGCACTGTATGCAATCACGTAAAAGCCTGGAATTTACAAGACTGTGTTTGATAGCCTGCTGTCGCAAGTATAGAGAATGCGTTAAGTTAGATCACACATGCATACCTATTCATCATTTTTCTAAACTTGCAGCTCCTTATCTCACGGGCAGTGCTTTATGTCACTATCAGTTTGAAGTACGTCTCAAATTAGATGTTACCTAAGATGCGCGATATCGCAAAATTCCTTTGCGAAACACTTCTATTGTTGTTATTCACGGGCATTCGCGGGTGACATCTAATTTGAAAACTATAAGTCTCTCTCTCTCTCTCTTTAGTCCTAATAGTCCGAACAATGCAGATTTAGCATTTTCCGGGCTATTTGGAATAAACAGATTTAACTAAAAAGATTTAATTCGGAATAAAAAGACTTAACTATTCGGACTCAAAAGAGAGAGATGCTTGCAGCAAGTCCGTCCAGTTAGCGCCTTTATTCAATTTTAAATTAAAGAATTGTGCAAATTTGGCCGATTATTTCTAAAGATACGTTAGTTATAATGGCCTTCACTTTCGTTTTGCATGAAAAAGTGCATGTTATGCTAAACCTTTCGAGAATTCATTAATCATAATGGCTTACAGATAACTCTATCGATTGACAACGCAGAAAAATACAGCATAAAGTTTGAAGCACTTTAGGTGCAATGGTTTCGAGCGAAAATTGGCATTACTGAGATAGAAATCACTCCTCGGGTTTTATTAGTTCTTGCAAAGTTTGGTGGTTAGGTAAGTGTTAGTAAGATAAGATGTACTTTATTGATCAAAAATTATGCATATTTTTGGCAGGGTTAAAGGCGCAAATGGATGGGTCATGTGATTAAATTTAACAGTATGCTCCCACTCTTCTTGTTTACGTTCGTAATGGGCTTAACCACGAGCAGTGCAGCTAAACTGTGACGCTTTGCCTGATAGACGCTTTGCCTGATAGACCCTTTGCCTGATTTGGCTCAGTTGGATGGTTGAAGAGTTGAGTAAAGTTCTATGATGGTTTGTGGTTTTTTCGCGCCCTCAGTTTCCAGCGTGTAATTCAATTGAGTTTTCAGGCAACATGTAAATTCTGATTTTGCATATGAACCATCCGTATGCGCCTTTAAATGGACTGAATAAGGCAAAATTTGTCACCATTGGTGATTAATGTGTACATAACCGTTTGTGAGTAATATTGCTGTATATCACTTTTATCGTTTTACTTTGTAGTTTTATCATTTCGTTGTAACAATTTGTTCATTTTTTTCCGTGGGGCTCCGTCACCAAACTGTAAACAAATCTGATTACAGCGCCCGTGGCCATTGTTCTCCATTGTTTACTGAAGTTTGTTTGGTGGCTTCACCCAAGCCACCAAAAATGCTCGTTAAAAGTCCACTTGTATCCACGCAATCGTAAGAGATATGAATGTTTGGATTTTTTCCTCTATGAAGTACAAAGATCTATCTTCAAAATGGTGCTTTCATTTAAAAAAAAACAGGTAAACAGGTCTGTGGGATATTGCCCATCAAACAACTACAAAATCACCGTTTCGACCGATTTTTAGAGACGGAACCCCACATATCGGATGAGTTAGGAAATAACCTGGGCTGGCTGTTTGCTGGACTGTAACGTCGCTTATAGCAACGCGATCGTTGTCAACTAAATTTTTGTGTGCAGCCAAACCTTTCCCCATTCAAATCGGTCACTTGATTTTTGAATCAAAAACGATTTTCTTCGTAATGCCTTTTATAGAAGTCTTGCAAACTGATGAAATCTATTTTGCATTGGTACACAATAGCTGAAGATTTGTTCAGGAAGTTTAAAGTTTCCCTGTGTAAGACGGAAAGACTTATGACAGATTCGATCTTTCAAGAGCCAGCCAGGGTGTCAGTTTGTTGTTCAAACTCAATTTTGTACGTAGGGTTGGGGTCCGGCAAAGAATTTCTAGCAAGAAGTTTCTCTGCATCAAATCCTGTATAAAATGAGTTTTCGTATTGGGGGCAATGAATGATTTTGAATGAGAGATGTGTTCCTCGTTTAGGGGCCAATTCTGTTACCGCATTAAAGTTTCCTCGTGATGTTTTTAATGTCGTTGGGAACTTTACCAAACGAAATTCCATAAAAAGTGTTTTTCTTGGTTAAAGGCACACTGTCGTGGCTGTAATTGGCTGGTTGTGATGTTGAAATCCCTAACAAAAGACTTGGCCTCTGGATCATTATAAAGCCTTTATGCTCTTAGATCATACTTTGTTTCGAGAATAAAGGGAGTCTGATCGTTATCATCTTCGTGAATTTCAGTGTACAGCGAAATTACTGAAGCCTGCCTAATTCTATTCTTTTATATTGTCTTATTCATCCAATCAGTGCCACGACAGTGTGCCTTTAATTCTCTCTTTAGCAATGTGTGGACAAGAAACAGCTTTGACTAAGAAGTAGCGAGGAGCAATTTTTCCGGTAAAATGTTCGCATTCTAAACACTCAGTCACTGTGAAATAATGTCTCTCAAAATAGATGTCATGCGAAGAAGTCTGCAGATGGAATGAATTTGAGAGTTTTGCATCAGTAATTTCTTCGAAGAAGCTCTTCACACTTATCATATATAGATTTGTTCAGTTGTAATTGAGGGGTACATGGGTACAATATGCGACCCCGAATGATGCTACCCTTTAAATTATTTATTCGATTAGTTTCATGATATTTTGTTTGATGTATTTGATGCATAGAAATGATTGTTTAGATCGTTCACTCGATGTTTTGATTACTTCGTCAATTTAGATATTGATTTTATGCGCTTTATGCTAACATTTCTTATCAATGTTACAGCTACTTGTATTTGGCATCGTTTAGAAAGCTGATTATTAAAATTTAGTGTGAACTGTTGCTTTCTTTTGTACTGCTTCTTCACTACGCGAGACTGTCGCCTTGATAGTACTGTACTGAATAGACCCCCAATAGACCCCCAACACGCGAGAGCTGTCTTGGTTTAGGTCTTACCTATCCAACCGCAAACAATTATGTAGGGTTGACAGTCTTGATTCAGATGTCAGGGAAATAGAAGTGCGAGTCCCACAGGGTTCATGCCTTGGTCCTCTTCTCTTCCTCATCTTTATCAATGATCTTCCCCAGACAGTTCAAGACTCATCTGTTACTATGTATGCTGATGATAGCAGTCTTTGTCATCAGTCTCACGATTTGACTCAGCTGCATGAGCCTATAAATGGTGATCTCAGCAAATTGGAGACTTGGCTTCAAGGCAATTAAAGCTTTCATTGAATGTGGCAAAAACGCATGCTAATATCCACCAAGCAGAAACACAACTCTCTCAAAAGTCGAAATGAAACCTTGGAACTGAAGATACGCAACAATGAGCTCGAAGCACTTCAAAATACAAAGTACCTTGGAGTGCAAGCCGATAGCTCTTTAGATTGGAAAGAGCAAATTACGACAGTTTCTAAGGTCTCCAGAGCGATCGGCTTTTTAAGACACGCAAAATCGTTTCTGCCCATGGCAAGTCCTACACAGGTATCGTTGAGCCCCACTTTCGATACCGTTGTTCTGTCTGGGGTCATGCTAGTTCTACTGACATCAACCAGCTACAAAAGCTTCAAAATCGTGCTGCTAGAATCGTAACAAATAGCAGCTTTCATACCTGAAGCAGACCACTTATGGCCGGAAAACAATAATACGGAACAACATTAACAGTGTCATCACTTTTTATGATTTGCGCGTGCGCGTGATCAAAACGAGGTCAAATGTTTGTTGAAACGTTCGTTGGAGTGGTCAAACAGATGAAACATTTCACACACACAACAAAATTTGTTTTTGAATTTCATCAAACTTCATCCAACATCGCCAAACAAATGTTATGTGACCAAACAATGTGGCCAAACAGACCCAACATTTCATCAAACATTTGTTTTTGATCTGCCTGATACGGGCTACAGCACAGCAAATTCCTGAAGCATGAAACAAGGAATCTCTGCCAAGGAGAGTACCATTGGCTGAACTTGCAAAAGTTAATGCTCGAGGTTTATGGCAGTTTAACCCTATCCAGACTAGGCTTTTTGAAACTCTGGGGAGACTGGGGGGGGGACAAAGTGCCCCCCTGGTTTTTCTAAGAATCATAAGTGCTAGAGGCTTGAAACTTGGCACAAGTAACAAACATGATAAGGCAAACAAGATGATGTGATTTGTTTTTGTTTATGTCACGTGATTAGGTGCTGACGTCAGCAAATGCTGCTAATTTGGGTGTAAAACCACATGTACTTTGTTGCGTTGTATCTCCAAATTGATAAAACATATCGATGTGATATTTGAAACATAGAAGGATTATATCCTTGTAATTCTTCTTTTGAAATTTTTGCTTTGTAACACTAATATTTTTGCTGATGTCAGCATTTATTTATTTCGTACGAAAAAAGAGCGATTTTTGTCTAAAATTGATTATAAATTACTTTTAAAAATAGGAAAAATGCTAAATGTACATAAAAAGACCTGCTGCATCATATAATGTCACTCATTTTTCTAAAAATGAAGCATAACATGGTTTTTCGTCAGTACGCATGCGCAACAACCAATTGTTGATGACGTCATCAAAAATCAATAAACTATAATCAAATGAAAGCTTGTTTCAAGACGAGCTAAACAATGTTTGTGTCATTGTCATAGAGCCAGTGGTTCTAAAGCTATGACTTAAAAGGTATTTATTTTGCGGAGCACTCAATTTAAGAGCATGTGTTGACCCCCGGAATCAGTGTCAAAATTTTTGAAATTGACATGAAAAGATGTCTCATAGATAGAAACTAAAAGTCACAAGAAAGCTAGACTATTCTAGAGATACTCTACGAGCTGTGTGGAAAAGTTTACTAGGGGGGCACTTTGTGCCCCCCCCCCCTAGTCTGGACAGGGTTAACACAACAAAACCCTTCTTTTGTGTGGGATATGTTCCATGAAAAGGACAACAATTACAATCTAAGATCAAATATTCTGTTGATGTTGCCTCAAACTAAAACAACTACTTATGGCAACAATAGTTTATCTTTTCGTGGTAGCTTATAATATGGAATTCCCTGCCTAATGATACAAAACTGGCCGGCTCCGTCTGTTCTTTCAAGGCTTGCAAGTCATGCATAAAAATGGATTGGAGAGAGTTACCGTTGCAAAATTTGTAAATAGGGTATTTGGGGTATTTTACGTTACTTATCATGAACTGTAATTTATTTTGTTCAAAATAGTTGGTCTTTATTAGTTCTTGTAGTTCTGTTCTGACGTCTCCTTCATTGCCTCCTTCGTGGCAGTATATAAATATACCCTACGCATAAGCAGAAAGCTGCGGCAATCAACCACAACTGCGGCGTCTAGCCGTCCAAGCTGTAACTGCAACCGTAGTAAAATCTTATATCAGGAACTGTAGTCAGAAAATCAAGAAACTTTACCAGAAGATATAAGGGATTATTATTATCAATTTATCTGTCGTTGGATTACAAAATACTATGCTAAATACAACAGTAGCTAATTAATTCCAACGTTAAAAAATATATACAGGGTGTCCCAAAAAGAATTGTTCGATGTTTGATTAAATATTAAAAAAATAACGAAATACGAATTGGTTCCACGATAAAATAACCATACTGCTGAGATTTTAAATTAATTTTAGACACCAGAAGCTAACAAATCAGCTACATATTCACGGAGCTACGAGCTTTCGAAGATCAAGTTTGTGCGCAAGCTGAAACCAGACGCCCCTAAATTGCATACTTTGTGAAAGTAGAATCTCGTTTATTCAAAGCAAAGCAAATGGAATTTCAAAAGCACTTTCGATAAATCAGCTTTTTATATCATTGAATCAAGGTTATGGATGCTTTGGGGAGTCCTGTTCAGCACAATTTGGAATTGCCACATCTCTCATTGATTATGTTTTCATTCCATGTTTTTAGATACTTGCATTCGTAACTACATTTTGACAGCGGCTATAAGAATTAGAAAGCTTTGGAAGTCCTATTTGGTTTGCTCTGATATCAACAAGGCGTAAAACATTGGACAGTCTTCTTTTGCCTCGATTTTGGGACGCCTTTTTGGAAGACAAGTCAGTTAGGGGCGTCTGGTTTCAGCTTTCGCACAAACTTGAAACTCCGTGCATTCTTAGCGGATTTGCAAGATTCTGGCGTCTAAAATTAATTTAAAATCTTAGGAACAGGGTTATCTAACCAGGAGCCTGTACATTTTATCCTTATTTTTTGACATTTATTCAAACGTCGAACAATTTTTCTGGGACACCCTGTATCACATTACATCACATAAAAAAGTAGTGGATAAAATATTTCTAAGTTATCAAAGCCCTGTTATCAAAGTATACAATTGTTATCAAAGTTTAAAGATTTCTTCACAAAATATGATTTTGGAAGTCAAACTATTACGAAACTGGAGATAAAGCTGTGTAAACGATTCGTTATTAAGTGACCAAACTTTGTCCAAACTTTTGTATTGAACAAATCAGACTTCCGTATTGTGTGGCCACGTGACTGCTATGTTGGGAGCCATTAAACTGTGCATTGTCCAAATCAATATAATTTTTGGAAGAATTCCACTAATTTTTACAAAATTTTACTAGTGAATTTAAAGCAGGAATGATCTTTGCAGTCTTTCCAGTCACAAAACTGATGCCAAGGCAGTCTTCTGTGACATAGAACTAATTTTTACAAAAAAGTTTATATCAGTCTTTCCAGTCACAAAACTGATGCCAAGGCAGTCTTCTGTGACATAGAACTAAAAGTATATATCAGTTTATCATGCAAAGTATAGAAAGCTCTTCCGTGAATGAAAGAAATCTAGATTTCTTTGGAATCAAAATTCAGTTTATAGTTCATCTTCCAGTAGGCTCCATAAATTCAATTTACTATTCTATATCAACTGTACATCAAATTCATTCCAAAAAATGTCTCCTACCAAAGGGATTTTCTCGAGAAAGCCTCTTCAACAAACCCTCAAAACGTGCCCAAAATCACGAACAAATTTTCCTAACATTTCTGCCTGACATTGGCCCATGGGCGGGCATGTCACACTGGGAACATGGTCCTACCTTTGTCCTAAATCCGGTAGTTCAAGAAAAAAATTTGCACAACCTGTGTCCAAAAAACTGGTTGTTTTCCGCTGTTATATTTCTTCAATTTGACGGACAATTGTCTCAGCATTCCATCAGAGTCGCGAATCGTCTTGCCATTCTAATTTCATCATCAAAGAACAACATTGTTCTGCGGGGAGAGGTGGAAATCGCAAAACAAGGCAAAAATAGCAAATGTGTTCCAAGACTTTTGGCAGATATTGTATCAGGGAAGTCATATATCTGTTACACGAATACGAATGTCAAAAAGAATAGTAAAACATCTTCAAACGTACATGATTCGATATAGCAGCCACAGCCAGTTCTGTATTAATTCAGCAATGACTTCGAAAATTGTCTGCCTGTTATCCTTCAAACTTTAGAAACAGCGTGTATCTACATTCTAACATTTAGATCCGTTTACATTTTGCGGGTACGAAATTAACATGGCATGAAACTGTTCCGTATTGGCCTCCCGTTTACGGTAAGACGGGGTAAAGTGAACTACTCAGAACATTAGCACTTCTCTCCAAAAGTAAAGATGCAATGATAAAACACGATTTATGCCCAATGCTTTGTTACGAGTGCTTACAAAAAATAACAAAATTTCAGCAAAATAGTTCGTTCTGTTGTTGCAAAAAATCTCTTTACTCGAGGCAGCAAAAATAAACTTGGGAAATTGTGGTTCTTAGCTTTGGGCTCCTTCCTATCTTTGGTTTTCTACCTCATGTCGAAATTCATTTCTACCATTTTTTTTATCGATTTGAATCACATACCATATGTATTTACTTTTTCTAAAAGGAAAGGGCCAAGAAAGACTTTTTTTCAGCTAGTCTAGCACAATATTTTGATTTTAAAAGATCTACCTTCCAGTCGATATTTTGCTTCGACCGGGGTAGAGTGAACTATTCACGATTTTATATTTTCTCATGTGAACATGAAGTCAGGTGAAGAAAGACCTCTTTAATCTCATTTCCTTCATATTTCTGCTTTTAGAAAAGCATAATTTGGAGGATAAGGCTTTGTTCTGATGAAACAGAAAAATATTTTGATACCAGCTGCCTGAAAAAGCTCCAAGAAATTTGATAGCCGAGTTTGACCTTTATTCAAATATGCGGTTACTGATCCAAGAATTTTCATTGGGATTTGATGAAGCAAGTATATGTAAAAAACATGGAAAGGATCAATCGCCATCACTGTGAAATTCGAATATCGATAATTGTCATAAATTCACAACTATTTTTGGTTTTATTTCTGGGCAGAGGTTCAGGGCAAAGTGAACCACCTTAAAATAGTTGTTCTCTTTTTGGGGATAGTATTTATATGCAATATAGTATTTTCCAAGTATATTTCCATGATAGTTCATCGACTTGTATTCAAGTCTGGCAATTTGATTCGAATTTGTGACTTTAGCAATAGAGTTGACAAGATAAATATTCGATCTGCAAAGATCATTCTCAAAATAGGCGACCATTTAATTTTTTCAAATATCACTGTTAAGAAATTTTTTGGATCGTTTTGTTTTGGCATGCGAAGAACTTCTTAGAGTTGCAAAATAAATCATGTTTTCGGGTTCTACCAGCATCAGTTTCGTTTTATCGAGCAATTGCTAAGTAGTTCACTTTACCCCGGCCCAAGGTAGAGTGAACTAGGCAGAGCGTTCGCCAAAGAAAGCTCTTTTCTGAGACAATGGAAAAAGATTTGAAAAATATTTTTGCTGGATAAGCTGACCCAAAGACATAATGTCAAAGCAACGTTAACAAATTTTCCCTCAGCCGCAAACTCTTTGGGATATCCTTGAAAAACCTCTAAAATAATTCACTTTACCCAGCCTGACACTACATTATGCCGGCGTAGTTTTTACTTGAAAACGGCACGAAATAAATACGGCATGCTAACTGGCTTCGTCTTTCAACCAACATAATGTAAACGATGAACAAGGCATCATTGCATGTCGGGTTCACATCGATGCGATAATCTGGCAAATGAGAGCATGCGCCTTGACAAATCCTCGCTCTGCGCATGGTGAAAACCTATCGTATTCATTTTGTGCCGGCAAAGTGTAAACGGTGATTTCATTTTAACAGAGAAACAAATACGGTATAGTTTTATGCCGTATTCGTTTTGTACCGCCATAATGTAAACGGGGCCTTACCGAAGGCCATTCAACTTGTCCAGTTGATGTCAGCAGGAATGTCCATTCTAAACCTGTCCAAAGGTCGTTCAACAGTGCTAGACCTTAAATCAGCTGTTTTTAAGAATTCTGAATTTGGAATTACTCAATTACTGTCAGTGCCAAAAAATCCAGTCAATGTGTAGTAAGTAAGACTAAGAACTGTTCAGTTCACAATTCAACCATATGCTAGGCCATGGAATTGCTCCCTGTAATCTTCAAATTGTGTTCGCTCTTTGTGTCTTTCGAGAAGTTGTAGAACTCTTACACAAAGCTGCTTTGCGACTGACCTTTGCTTTTCTGCAGCACTCTCAACAAATTTAGGCATGAGCAAATTCAGATAGTAAAGATCTCCTTTAAGCAAATACCGTGGTTTCTCAACATAGACTACAAGTTTCTCCAGAAGAATCAGTCCTTCTTCCGATTCACGAACCGATGGAATTGCTAAGGAGCATATATTAAGTTTGTTTTCAATTTCTGGCTCTTTGCTCCAAGGGTGCTGCTTCAGTTGCTGTAAATTTTGCTTCAGTTGCTCTTCTAAACCACTCTTTACCATATGATCACGCACTTCTAAAAGAAAGCAGATTCTTTTATAATACTCCTGATCCTTTTGGCTAGTTTGAGCATCAATGATGTGGTTCAGATCTTGCAGGTTCCTGTCATTAAGGAGAATATCGTGTGATTCTTTCAGACGCAGACATTCTTTCGCAAATGGCCTTCTTTCATCTTCAGTTAAAATGTGAGTTGATTCTGTGGCACATACTTTATTAAAGTGGCAGAGATTTCTGAAATGGTTTCTACGTTCTTCGATACTTGCCATCGTCAAGTCGACCCCTGACATTATTTCTATGACAATCTTTGCAAATTGCATGCGCTTAATAAATTCTTGCTCAACCCAGGCCCATTCAAAAGCTCGATCGTCCACGGTCTTTGTCGGAAAAGAATGAAATTTCACACATTTGTAAAAGTCTTCGCTGCTAGTATCACTTGCATTGAACTTATATTTCTGCATATACTCTATCAGCTTTGAAACATCGTACCTCGAAGCAAAATTCAAAACGCTATAAATTTGCTGTTGGTTCTCTGAATTGCATAACTCAAAGGCTCGTTGTAGAATTCTAAAGCCTTCTTCGCTCTTTTCATTGTCTTGTTCCTTTTTACCACTGTACAGCAGACGATCAGCCAAAGGTACCAGAAAATCTAGCACTCCCTCTGAAGAAAAAAAGCCATTTTTCTGTAGATTGATGTATGCATTCTTGAACTTGGAATGGTCGAACTTCATAAATATATTCAGAACATCAACCATTGGCTTATAATTTTTGGCAGCTTGTGATGTAATATCAGTTTCACACAAGTCAAAGGCTTCTTGGAGAATTCTAAAACCTTCTTCGCTCTTTTCATTGTCTTGTTCTTTTCTACCATGGAACAGAAGACCTTCAGCAACAGGAACGAGAAATTCTGAGACTTTCTCTGAAGAAACAAAGCCATATTTCTTTAGCATGATGTATGTATTCTTGAACTTGGTAAGGTTGAACTTGATTAATTTCTTCAGGATAGGAACCATTTCCTTCACAATTTCAACCTTTTCTCGAGGATTATTTTTGCAACACAGCTTGAGAGCCTCTTGTAGAATTCTGAAGCCCTCTTCATTCTGTTCAGCATAATCTTCTTTATCGCCCCCAAAAAGGAGAAAATCAGCCAAAGGTAGCAGAAAATCTAGCATTCTCTCTGAAGAAATAAAGCCAGATTTCTGGAGCTTAAGGTATGCTTTCTTGAATTCGGAAAGGTCATACTTGATGAATTTGGTCAACACAAGAACAATCCTTTTCACGTTGTCAGCTCTTTCTCGTGGAATAGCTTTGCAGCATGATTCAAAAGCCTCTTGGAGAAGTCTGAAACCTTCTTCACTCTTTTCCGTGTCTTTTTCTTCTCTGCCAGAGTACAAGAGGCACTGTGCCCTTGTGTACTCACTCTTGAATTTGACAAGGTCATGGGTACAAAATGCAATCATGACTTTAGGAATCACTTTCTCGAAGTAGCCAGCTTTTTCTTGCAACCTGCATGCCTGTTCTAGAAGCTTCAATCCTTCCTCCTTCTCTGCCGTACAATTAAGAAGAAATGATCCCCAAGACACGAGCATGTTTGAAAGCTTCTGCTCTAAGAGTATCTTTGATCTTTTAGCTATTTCATACGCTTCCTTGAACGATTCTCCAGCTTCGTCAACTTTACCAGCACTCTGAAGGCTGACTGCATATCTTTCGTAACAATCAACAGTAAAGAACCCATCACCAAAGTTCTCTCTAGAAATTTTAAGAGATTCTGAAAAATATTCGCATGATTTCTCTGTACTCCTAATTTCCTTATAATATTGGCCGAGAAGCTTGTTCGTTTTCATCATATAATATGCCCCAACTTTTGCATCTGGAAGAATCTTACACTTCTCAAGCAGTGCTTCGAGTCTTTCTCGGAAAGTATCATCTGGTTGATGTCGGGTGGATTTGGGACGGTTCTGATTGAGTTGTTTTGATAGCAATCTTCTTTCAATCATCACAAATTCATAACCATCCCGATAATACCCTTCTCCATCCTTCCATCTTAATTCATCTAAGCACAATTTGATGGTATGTGAAACACTACCATCAACAAACTTTGAAAAGGCTGTGAAAAGTTGATCAATCTCCTCTTCATTGACAAGATAATACAAGAAACGGAGCAGAAGGAAATACTCAGGGAAGTCCCTTTCTAAAGTCTTCCCTACTTTAGCAGCATCACCTTTTGACGGAGTTTCCAATTTCAGAAGGGAGATCAGATTCTGCAAAATCGAGCCATTTCGTCGGAATTTTAAAATGCAATCCGTGCCTCCTTCATTGTTGAATGAATCCTGACTTATCTTGAAGAGATAGTCAATATAAACAGTGATCAATGCTGCTTGGTATTTTCTGTTTTCATTGGAACTGCACTTCTTCTTTTGGATGTACTCCTTCATAAAGGGATGTAATGACTCTCCATTCTCGTCAAATTTGTCTATTATTCCTTTGTCTCGCAAACGCTTTATTGAAGGCGCAGCTCTGCCAACGACCATACCTAGCTTATCACATAATTTCTTGGCAAGATAGAAGCTGAACGAAGCAGGAAAAATTGATAGTGCTTTGGCTACATTCACTTCATCCCTGAGAAGTGATTGAAAAGATATATCAAAAAGCTCATTGATGTAGGAATAGTTTTCTTCTGCAGCCTCAAAAGGAGCTTCTTGCACGCAGGTGACAAAGCCTGTCTCTTCATCTTCGTCGATGATCTCATTGAGAGCCAATGCAAGAATTCTCAGAATGTAGGGAACTCCCCGGCACTTTTCAACAAGTAGGACCATATGCTTCATTTTGCTTTTGTCAAGCGTTCTCTCTAAGAATATATTTGAGTCTTCTTCAGATAATTTCAAAAGATTAATATTTTTCACTTTAGGAAATGATATCTCGTTTGCTTTTTCTCTGGAGCTTGCAACTATTTTGACATGATTTTCTGCATTTTTAGAAATCATCATTAAGAGATCTTTCAGTGCTTTGCTTCTGTCTGAGTGCAACTTATCAGAACTGACAAATTCATCGGCATTATCCAGTATGATCAATGTCTTCTGATTTTGCCTTGCGTATGAGCGAAATCTTCTCCCCAACTGCACTGATCTCTCATCTTCCTTTATGTCACTGATATCAACATTTAATTCTGAGAGGATCATAGCACAAAGTTTTTGGAATACCTTGTCAAGCTCGCTGTTAAATGTCACTTCTCTCATGTCAATCCAGATGATGCACTTAAATGCTTCCTTGACTTCATGAGCAAAATTTACGGAAAGAGCAGATTTGCCTAAACATGGTCCACCATGTATCACGATAAACTGACTTGTTTCTACATCATATTTCAAGGTGTTTAGTATATCTTCTCTTCCAACAAAAGGAGCATGTTTTTGGGGCAGCTTAATTATACGCTCGTGCTCATCTAAAACGAAACATAATTTTACGTAAAATTAATGCAATGCACGCATAGTATATCTTATGCAAAGTTACTATTAAAACAGTAACGCTTTTCCATGTAGAACCATGGGTTTAAAGGCTGGTCTTCATTTTGCATTTCACTGTATTTCATGGTAATTTGTCGGATGTCCATAATTGCGATTGTCAAATAATATGAAGATCAGGGATCTTTATTTGTTGGAATTCGTCCCATCTCATTGCAGAAAACAAAAATGCTGTTGATTTTCTGGGATCATTTGCGATACATTGCGACGAATTACGATGAATTGGAATGAATTAGGAAAGGATACCTGGATATCATACCATTTGGTTGGTTTTCATAAGGGCAACTACCTTGTAGGAACTGTGTTTATTCCCAATATTATTTCGTGACATACCGGGTATCCCAAAATGATGTATTATCGTTTGATTGCTTATATGTCCATAACCGAAGCACCGATTTTCAAAAACTGGTAAAACCACAACCAACATCTTAACATCCAATTTAGCCTTTAGGCATTAAATAAAACAAAGTTTTTGAAAATCCGTTCATTGGTTATGGACATGTAAGCAATCAAACAATAATACATCATTTTGGGACACCCGGTATTACACAGAGTATTTGCTGTCCTGAATCCATGTACACTCATTTTTTATAAGGAACTCAGGTCCGGTGGTGGTAGGCAGTTTCTTAAATTTTTGGACCATTTTACTGCCAAAAGTTTCTTAGGCGTTTCTGATATTTTTAATGCCAGAAGTGCAGAGTTAATCGTTTTTCGTCTAAAGGGCACCCAAATTACTTAGTAAGATCTCAAAACAAGTAAATAACATAATTCGCACTCAAAATGATGCCCAAACAGTAGCTAAAACTGCACACTGTCAAAACATTTTGAGTGCAATAGGAAAATCATAATTGTAAATTACAAAAGTTTCTTAGTTTTTTCAGTTCAGGTAGGGTTGTTTCTTAACTTTCGCAAAATCGAGCCTACAGTTTCTTATAAGGGGTTTCTTATAAGAAAATGAGAGTATAACATAAGAAAACTAGGGGTATCCAACTTCTGCAGATAAACCAATCACTTAGCAGGATCTCAAGAGAAGATTATCTCGAGTGCGTCCTTTCCGTTGCCGTTTAGGTGAAGCAAAATTGTTTCCACAAGCCTTTGTTCAACCAGGTGTAACAGAGAAATTATTAAAACCAGACCCTTGAGAGCGAATAAACAGATTTTTCAAGTTTCAAGAAATCATAATAAGTTTAAAAATTTGAATTTGAAAAGACAATGCACACTTGATTTAGTCTAACTTCAAAATTCAATTTATCTCCCCACACAACTCCGATTCTTGAAATTCTTGTTTTATTTTGATCGTATACATCTCAGTGTCAAATCAGATTCAAATCTTCTCAAGCGCTACGCTAGCTCGCTCCTTCGGAGAGGTAGCTCGCTTCGCGAGCAATGCTCCTCCGCAGAGGACTTAAGGTAGTAGTATCGAATAAAAATTTCCTACAAAATAAAGGTGTCCGCAATGCTCCATGGTGTGCCAAAGAATATGTTTGGGAACTTTCTGCAAAAATCTATGGCCGTTTTAGAAAGTGTGGACATTTCCTGAAAAACATAAGATCCTTTTGGATGATTACAAAGTCCGTCCTGAGCTAATGTCTCGTTCAATTCCTACCCTGACCATCCCCCCCGGGACACCCCCGGGCATTTGCACAAAAAATTTTCCCGGCCCCCGGGCATTTGACCGTACATTTTTCCCCGGCCCCCGGGCATTTGAGTAGCATTTCGCAAGAACAAGAGCTTTTGCTTATACAGTAACTGGGAATATAGCGTTTTTTCAGTGCCCGGCCCCCGGGCATTTGATCATCAATTTTTCCCCGGCCCCCGGGCATTTGAGCAAGGAATTTTTGTTGACCCCCGGGCTGCCCGGGGGGGGGGATGGTCAGGGTAGGAATTGAACGAGACATAAGCAAGCATAAGAAAATCTGAAAATTGATTTCTTCATAACCCCAAATGATCGTTGATGTTGTTTTTAGCTACAGTGAGTGTTGCTCCTAAAGTCGCCTTCCATAGAGAATCAAGCGCCTTGTATGTCTCAAATTAGATGTCATGTGAGATTTCCGATAATACAAAATTGCTTATGTTTATGCAGAACCCTGCAGAACGTTTCTATTTGCGGGCATCTAGTTTGAGACTAGTGGTCACGAAAATAACCTCTGTGCAGAATCGTATGCATAAAGATGTTTTGGTTCAGTGTGATCACGTGCCTTCCCCCAGTTAATGGGGCCATTGTTTGCTGGGATCCTGCACCTTTCCTCTCAACTTCACCTGCGACGTTTGCATCCGTAGCTGTGTAGGAGGAGGGTCCTTCTACCTTCGGTGATGCTGCGAATGCTAGCCTCTGTGCAGGCCGCCGGTTACATCATCCTCTAAACTTGACTTATTTGCATAATGAATACTATCAACAAGAGATATTGCTATCTGAAGATTTGCGCTGTGAACTGCGACAGTATTCTGAGGATAGACGCAAGGGTGAAGATTATGTCATATGTATTGTTACAAATGAAGTTTTGTTGCAAACTGTGCAGGAATGATAATGAATGTGCATGATTTGTGTAGAGCACACAGATTACCTCGAAGAATGCTTGATTGCACGTCTGCAAGTTTTTTACCTGTCCAGGGTACTGTGGTATATCTAGGATAGGGGTGGTCAGGTTCCTTTTTTGGGTCTAAAATTTGAGGAAAGCAAAGCGATGGGAGTATCATTCTTCCAGAAAAGCGTAAGAGATTTTTTAAACACTAGGATTTTCAGGGTTTTTTTTTGCAGATTTTTCCAAAGATGTACGAGATTTCTTTCGAAAATGATACGCTCTTCGTATATATCGAATATGAATATTCGAATATGAAATTTATTACGGAGAGCAGGGAGACAAAAATGACAGAAATACAGAAACGTTTAGCAGGAAAGCATTTATTTACTCAACTGAACATGATATCGATAAATTTGATATAAAGTTTTATTCTTTATTTATAATGCAATATATTAATAAATGTCACAATGCACTGAAACATGCGAGGCAAGGCAGGTAGGTGAACATGAAGGAAGTGGAGAGCATTTTTCTGTACAAATGGTTGTTGTGTGTTTCACGGGATTTTCACAAAAGATTTTGGAGAATACCGCGAGAAATTCAACCCCTATTCAACTCTCTTCTGCTATCAATAAGTGGCTAATGATGCGTTCGTTCTAGAAAACGATTGTTTTAACATAATTAAGCTGCTAATGAAGTCAAGAACGTGCCAATTCTGGGTAAATTTGTTGTTGTGCCAGGGTAAACATCATGGTGATTTATCCATTTTATGGTGTCAAATCTGTCTAACATGAAATAAGCCGACGTCAAATTTTCCTATAGGATCGCGGGAAACTTCTGTCTTGTATGCGCTTTCTGTGCGCTTTCTTTATTCCAGTGCCAATTAGCAGAGATAAAACGTTAATCAATTGCTTTAACGAGCGTGACGGACTTTCTTTCTTTCTTTCTTTCTTTCTTTCTTACTGACTTTCTTTCTGACTGACCTGGAGCCCCCTCTTAGATTACAAAGTTGGACTTTGTAATCAATGAGATGTGTTCTGAAACCAGTATTGTTTAAATGTTTTACATTGACTGAATTGATATTTCAGATAATGCCCTAAACTCATTTCAAGTCATTCAGCTGAAACCTAGAAATTAGGATGAATCGAAGAAACTAAAAATCAACAAACATTAACGAACAGTGGATTGAAGAAACAGTAACTCTACTCTGTGTGGGGTGTGACGTCTGATTTAAACACTGCATCAAATCATTTCAAATTCAGTCCTGAAGCACAACATTATTTCTTGTCACAGTTATAAACACAAAGACTTCACCAATGCTTCCTCTTGAATTTTAGTATCATTATTAATTGACTTTAGCCATAGTTTTAAGAATATAGCTTGCTTTTGCTTCATCTGGAGCAGATGTTATGAGCATTCTGACAAAACATCATGGATGTCGTGTTGCACAAATTTTTGTCTTGCTCTGTGTTCTGGGTCAATTTGGAAGCTGCGAACATGTTTGTTCAAGGCGTTTGGACTGCTTTCAAACCACACAGCTATTGGATAGGCTCTTTGAGAATTTCAAACAGCTCCCAGCTATGGGCAAGAACACGTTTTTTTTATAAGAAACTGGTTTATAAGAAACTAGTACTACGGTGACCAAAAATTTAAGAAACTCTAGTACTACGCTCAAGAACAGTTACGAAACTCTGAAACTTTATTTCTGTATGTCTCTCTTATTCTATGTCTCTCTAACAAAGGTACATTTGTCTTTACTTGACTTTAACTGCAAAATTAGTAAATTTTTGCTTTGATGTGCATGGCTTCTTCTTGATGACAATGTCAATGCAAAATGGAAGCCCTTTCTCGAGAAGAAGGCTCAACTTCGAGCAATACCGCAATTTTAGGCCCAAAAAAATAAATAAGAAACTAATTAAGAAACTTTTACTACTAAAACACCGAAATTTTCATGCGAAATTAAGAAACTTTTAGTACTAAGTGCTGATCCAAGTTTCTTATAAAAAACGTGTAGCTGGTGTATAGTATGGAAATCTATACCCAGTGGAAATGTATTGCTAAGTGCAGCACACGACACTCCTCCGCAGCGTTCTACTAATTTGACTCAGTCTGGTTCCCTGACGTCATTTTCGACTAGGGGGACTGGGCTCCACGGAAGCGGTCCAAAATAACGTCTGGACAAAAACCGTAACCATGGGCCGTAACCATGCCGCGACTTGTGCTTTGATTTGCCACCTTTTAGCGGGAAATGGCGGCGGCCAAGCTGCAAAACGATTTTGAAGAATTACTTGAAGAAGTCCTGAAAGCAGCGAGTGATGGCTGGGAAACGTTCGAAAGCTGTTGTAGGATTGTTGAAAGCATTGTTCCGCAGTTTTCTTGTCCACAAGAAGAGAGGTATGCTTACAATATTTGCGACGTTGATTTCGTTAGGCCAAATGGAGCTAGATGTGTGCTACCAAGTATCTGAGGTTCACTTGTATTTTGATTTTAATTTTGTAAGTTTTAAAGGACATTTTGCCTGTAACTATTAAGCTAGCAGGACCCTAATGATAACAATATTCTAAATATTGATAGGTTATCCTGTTAAAATATTCGTAAATTATTATTATTAGCCTATAATTAACGTTTTATTATCAACTGGATTTGTTTAACATAGGCTAGAGGCCTAGTCTTAAATAACCTGAAATGTCATAATTAATTGGAAATGTTGCTGTCCTTTTCTGCAATGATGATCAAAATGAAATCTTTAATTTCTCCTTCGTTTTTTCTCAGATAGTTTATATCAAATCACATATTCCTTCGAATGTGTTTGGTCCGGATACAGCTCCTGCAAGATGCACATTTTGGCTGGACCTTGCAAGATTTTCAACACATTCCCACAGAAGATTGGACACTGTTTGAATAGGATGAATTCTACCAAATCTTGAGGCATTCCCATATTTCCATTTAGGCCTGTGTAAATATTGTTAAGTATGTAAAAAGAATCTAAAGAATTTCAGATTGATTCTTTCCTGCTCCTAATGTTTGTATGATTCTAAATAAGTCAGTGATGTGGAATGCAGATTTTTTTCTGTGACTACACTGATAATTTTTTTCTGCGACCACACTAAAAGCAACCAAAGATGCTCGAGTCATTGCTGGCCTAAATGTGATCAGAATCATCAATGAGCCAACAGCTGCTGCAATTGCATATGGTCTTGATAAGAAAGAAGGTGAAAAGAACATTTTGGATTAAGGCATTTTCTGTATGACTACACTGATAATTGTTGTATCTTCTTGTTTGAATTCCTCAACTGACCATAAAATAGTGGGATCTTTTGAATTAAAAATTTTGTTGAAACTGTAACCATTAGATGCAAAGGTCCAGAATAGACAATTATGCTCAAGATGGAAGGGAGGAGGTGAGGAACTTTTTACCAAGAAGCTTTTATGGTAAAGATTCAATCAAAGAATGCAATGTGTCAAATGGTAAACAATTCCTCATTGCCATCTTCAGGGTAATGGTTTATTGTGCTCATCAAATTTCTATGAAGTAGATAGTCTGTGCTTTATGAAAAAGGCAGATGAGTTTGAAGCAGAGGCGTAGGAACCATGGGGGCACTTGGAGCGCTTGCCCCCCAACATTTTGCAATTATGATGGCAAAGTGTCCTTTTGTATCAGGAGGTGTTTGTCCTTGAAGTGTCAAGCCCCTCCCCCTCCCTAAGTGCTTCATACGGCTCTGGTTTGAATGAGTACTGTATTGCAGTGCATTGGCTCCTAAAAACAATGGTATCCTATTGTTGTAAAAACAGGCATAATGTTGTGCCTCAGAATGAAATTATGACTGAGTCTACGACAACAGAATGCCATTGCTTTTAGGGGCCAATCAGCTGGGTGACGGTGCACTTTTAATACCAACCAATTGTAACATTCAAGAAATTTATACAGACGCTGGTGCATTATTTTTTCAAAAAGTTTGCTAAAGATAGAGAGGAGAAAGATTGGTCTGTAACAAAAGATTCATTAATAAGGAAAGAAAGATCACTGGAGATAGATGGTTGCTTGAAGAATTCTTAGTAGCTTGACAGTGATACTGTTTGGTCCACTTAACTTATCCAGTTTTAAAGGCAGGATAAGGCAGGATACTGAACTTCATCAGCTGTGCAAGGGGAGATAAAAACGAATCTAAATTGGAAATGGACAAATAATCCAATGGGGATTTTGGAATTCTTAGGATTTTCTTTGTGATACTACTATAAGCAACATTTGGTAAAATATTTATTGAATTCAGTGGCTATTTTGACAGTTTCCAGGCCTTATACTTACTGTATTATGCCCTTTATTCCTTTGCATAGCATTTTCATGTTGCTTTTGTGTTCATCAAAATACTTATGGGTAGCAATTCTTTTTGCTTTCTCTAATTTCATTCATAATGCGGTTTCGGAGTTGCTTGATGTGTATGCATGTAGGTCATTGACAGAATTTATTAATTTGAACTGATGGAATAGATTGTCCCTAATTTTAATCATTTTCTGAGTGTGCAAATTAATCCAAGGTTTATTTCTAAGTTTCAAAGCCTTTTTGATAATTTTTCTTGAGGTAATGTTTGTCAATAAGATTGTGGAGATTAATCAGAAAAATATCAAATTTTTGATTTAAATCAATAGCATCGTCATTGAGAAAGGATTTTTCAATATCTTTATAGTCGGCAAGAAATTTAGCTTCATCAAAGTTTTTATAATCATAAGCAAAACAGGATGAAGTTTTGTACTCGGGGGTGTTACCATACAGAATAGCAAACTGGGGAAGATACGTATATATATATATATATATATATATATATATATATATATATATATATATATATATATGTATCCATTTATCACATTGATCACAAAAGACTGCTTTTTTATTTACATTTTTGCTGCAAATGCCACAAGGGAAAGGTACGTTGTGAGTGGTGGGTCCTAGATCACTACATTGTTTTCTACAATATGCTCATTTTGTCTCAAAGAGGGAAATACCTGGTTAAAACACAAACATTAAAGAAAATCGCAAAAACAAAACAGGTTTTAGCCTTTTCTCTTCTTTTAGCCTTTGAGGACTTTTCAAGCTTGCAAAAACATGTTGGTTAACAGATTTGGAGGTTACATTACCATGCATCAATATATTCAGCAAAAAGAGCAATAAAACTGCTGAAGGAATAATACAAATTGTATCAGACCAGCTAGACCATCATAACATTCTAAGATAGGGAATTTCCTCTAACCATCCAGCCAACCACACAAGCCCCACACCCGACCTTAATAAGGCACACCACCAGAGGCCAGGCAGACCCACAGACAGCCAGAGGAAACCCCCCTCAATTCAGCTCAACTAGAAGGATTTATGCTTTGTGTACTGTTTTATCAGTCTTACGACATTTGATCACTAGTGTTGCAGGATATGCCAGATAACCATTAGATATTTCTTTGGTTATCAATTTTTGCCGCTCAAACATTGCATCATTTTGACTCTTTGTTACTTCTTTGGAGTACATTTGGTCAGCTCGGATACCCATCTTTGGGTGCTTTCGACAAAGATCAGAAAATCCATTTTTCACAGTCTCACTGTCTTTCCAAGAGAAGAACTTTACATAGATATGACTTAGCCCTTTTTCATCATTTCTGCAACTTGATCAGCTTCAATTTTGAGGTGTCTTGCGATAACTTCTACCAGAATTCCCTCTGTTTGGTCCCATGTTTCATGGGGCTCCTCTTTAATCCCCTTAAGAATTAGGGTTGAGCACATTGATTTTTGTTAGTAGCTTCTTAGATTGAAGTTGTAGAATCTCTTTGAGGTTTGCATTTGCCAAAAGTATCTGCCTTCTAGGCTTTTTCAGTAGTGTTTTGCATGTCCAGCTTGATTTCCGTAAATTTACTGTGCATCTCTCTAAGGTCTAAGGATTTCATCTTTTTTGTTCATTCAACAGAGTTTTCATATATCATCCAGGGTTAGGCCTATGTCAGGCAAGTCAATTTTGGGCCTAAGTAAAGCTGCATCAAGTTCGGCACAGTTTTTCTTTCGTAAATAAAGTGATAGGCAGCAGCAGTTGTACCAAACAAGCATAAATGTATACAAATATTGATATTTCACCGTATCATGTAGATTATCATATTGGATTGAGACGATGCAGGAAGAAGTAAACCAATGTTTTGCCTTGCTTTGCTTTGCTTTGCTTTGCTCACACGGCAATTTGACTTTGTCCTTGTGTCATAAATTTGTTTAGTTTGCTTAACCCCCTGTTATTCTTAAACTAACTTAAAAACGCCTATTTTCACGATTGATTTTATAGTAGTTTCTATCTGTAGTCATTTTGCGAAATCTGACGCATGCGCAAAAAACGAAAGGCGAAGGAGCGTGGAAGTCGCACCACAGAATCGCAAAATTTGCCCTTTCCTTATATCTGTTCTTGTTCTGACGATATTACGGCGAACATCAGTCAACTATGACACTAAAGCTCAAGAGGAAGCATTAGGTCAAGTCTGAAAGTGATTAATACTCTGCCCTAAACCACCCCAAGGAAAAGCCCCTTTCAGGAAGTGCGCATTGTTACGCCAGCCCGACTGCCTGAAGAATATCACATTTTAAGGTCGGTGATTGGACAGGAAAAACCATTTTCGACATCGGACCAACGCACCTGTCCCACCTGTCCCACCTAGAATTCTGTGGAAAATGAGATTGGAAAAGAATGAAACAAGAAAGGCAGAATATACAAGACAAGAAAAAGAAAAACCTAGGAGGGACTGGGAGGGTGGGGGAAAATAAACAAACTTCGAACAGCGATATTTCCAACTTGATAGCCACGTAGGATCAAAATAACGGTATGAGGAACTGTTGCGTGCCCAGCATGCATATACGCCCTCGGGCACCACGTGATCCCAGGCTAACCAAAAAAGGTCACAGAGTAAACTGCTAGAAAATAACAACCACGCTCCTCCGGGGAGGTATTAACTCCAACTAAACTAGCGTGCCATTAAGAGCATTGTGCTTCCGAACCGAATTTGACATGATTGATAGTGTTGGGTTCAGACATCACAAAGAGAAGAGTATGTTGATTTCAATTTCTTCAATTCATCCTAGTTTCTAAAATTCAGTTGAATGACTTGTCTTTAATTTGAAATGACTTTAGGGCATTATCTAAAATAATAACTTAGTCGATGTGAAATAGTACTGGTTTCAGAAACGACCACGTATGCCATTTTCATGAAATTACCACACATTCTACAGGGTGTCCCAGAAAAATTGTTCGACGTTTGATTAAATGTTAAAAAATAACGATAACATGTACATGCTCCTGGTAAGATAGCCCTGTTCCTAAGATTTTAAATTAATTTTAGACGCCAGAATCTTGCGAATCCGCTAAGAATTCACGGAGTTACAAGCTTTCAAAGTTCAAGTTTGTGCGAAAGCTGAAACCAGCCGCCCCTTAAGGTTACTGTAACCGTTCAGGCGGCGATTAAGAAACTCCGTTTTCCACGGCCGTTCGTCAAAATATACCAAACAAACTTATGCATCATTCGACGCAGAATTAAACGAAGAATATCATAAAAATATATTCAGTTGATTCAATAAAATCGCGAATGATTTATTCTAGATTTAAGGCAAAATTGACCACCCTTGCGAAAAAATCTTTGTGTACCCCAATGATAATCGTTGGACCACGACTATCTACTTACCAAAGACTTAAGGCCCTGAACTGCAAAACCGTGTCACGAATTTTTGATAAAAGGTATTTTCTTGAAATGATATCATTTTAAATAAATGCAAATGTCTTAAATGTCTTTTTTAACTTTCAGACCCTTGTAAAAATCGGACCATTGGATCTATCATGCTCCTTTTAAAATGCTCAAATTTATAAGTAATTGTGACTATTTCTGGAAGTGAGTTGGTTTAAACAGTCCTCAAATACTTGTACCATCAGATTTTGACAAAAACGAAAAATCGAAAATTTGTCGTCTGAACAGTTACAGTAACCTTAATAACCCGTTTTCCTAAAGAAGACTATCCAATGTTTTACCTGTCGTCGATATCAGAGCAAACCAAATAAGACTTCCAAAGTTATTTCATATTTGTAACCGTTGCCAAAATTTACTTGAGAATGCAAGTATCTAAAAACATGGAATGAAAACTTAATCAATGAGAGACGGGGCAATTCCAAATTGTGCTGAACAAAATTCCTCCAAGCATCCATAACCTTGATTCAATGTTATAGAAAGCTAGTTTATCGAAAGTGCTTTTGAAACTCCATTTGATTTCCTTTGAATAAACGAGATGCTACTTTCACAAAATATGCAATTTAGGGGCGTCTGGTTTCAGCTTTCGCACAAACTTGATCTTCGAAAGCTCGTAACTCCGTGAATATTTAGCCGATTTGCTAGCTTCTTGTGTCTAAAATTAATTCAAAATCTCAGCAATATGGTTATGTCGAACAAATTTTTGGGACACCCTGAAAAACGGCCCTATAATTTTTTCCAGAACGTTCCCAAACATATTCTTGGCACACGCACTCGAGACGTGTTCTAGTTAATTGGAATATTTTGTACCAAGACACCATTTGACACCCGTTACAGTATTTTGATTTTCACCTGTTTTTACTTAAATATCAGTTTTTACTTTCAAATATAGTACTTTGTAGCAGTTTGCGAAATTTTCCACGCATTTCGTTGAAATGAAACAAAAATGATGCTGAGATGTATGAGATCAAAATAAAGAAAGAATTTCAAGACTCGGAAATTTGAGCAGAGAAATTGAATTTCTTAAAACTCTAAAAATCTGTTTCTTCGCTCTCATAAGTTCGATTTTAATCATTCCTCTTTTGTTTTGACTGACAATTATTGCTCTTTCAAATGAGCTACATCGCAATTAATTTTGAGAATTTTCATTTATCGGCATTTGTTACATTTGCTGGTGTCCTTCGTCTTTTATCAATTTAATATGAATGTTCGCACACCATCTCAATATTGGCCTGTCTGACCCTCAAGGGACATAACATGTTCAGGGTACGGGCATATGCCACCCATATTTTACTTCCAATTTTCGGGCCAAAAATTCTCTAACCAAGGGTCCTGTTTCGGCAGATTTTCCATAAACATGGGTGGGGTTTCGCTGAGATTCGAAAATAATTATCAAAAGTTGGAAGTTTTTCGTCAAAACTCGTCATAAAAGTTGGTACGAAGGTAAGTTTTTGGTAATTAGAAAGGGTAATTAGAAAAGAGTGGCTTTCTGAAAACCAAGCGGGAGACCCCCGTCCATCCACAGGCCATGTGCCCCCGGGGTCTGACCCCATGTGGGGTTCAATAATGCAAGATTCAAGATCTAAGATTCACACTAATTCTAGACCCGGGATTCAAGATTCAGCCTAATTCTAGATTCGGAATTTAAGATTCATAATACACTCATTTTTGCAAGAAATTAAGGTCCTGGGCTGCAAGTTACATACAGGGTGTCCCAAAAAAAGTGTCCGACTTTTAAATTTGAATATGTCCGAGACTGTTTGATGTATCAGAACCATTTTGACATTTTTTGAAAGCTGAAGCATATAATTTTCTGTCGAGTCTATTGCTGTTTAAATTTTGGAATTTTTAGGAAACCAGGGGGGTTCCTTAAAATTGATGCCAATTTTAAATGTTTTTTACTCTTCACTTTAGCCTTTACTATTCTCCAATGTTATTCTAATTTCTAAATAGACTTGTCCAGATAGCCCAGAAAACACAATAAAGTACTCTTAGCAACCTGAGAATGAAATTTACAAACTTGAAAAATTTCCAAAATTAGATGTTGCAAGACGGGGGGACATTTAAAACTTAGTTATGAACAACTCAGTCGTTCTAGCCGATTGGTAGTGAACATGTCAACTTTGTCAAGTTTTGATCCGTTATGCAAGTTTTCCGCTTTGAAATCAAATGCATCTCGGACGTTAGGTAGTTTCTTTGATGGCATTTTCAAATTTGCTCAATCATTCTTTCGAAACCAGGCAATAATCTTTGTTTCTCCAACTCTGTACATTTCAATGTCAATCTTGACATAACGCATCGCTGCGTTATCTGGAGTAACATACCTCCCTACCAGTGGTAGCAGTTAGATTTCTGCTAATTCGAGTTACTCATCTTCAAAGAATGAAACTTAAAGCTTCTTTTCCAGTAAGAAAAGGGCTACTTTGATTTCCCAACAGTAAATATCATTATAAAGTTAGACAACAGTAGAGCAAGGCGAAGGACACATGCAAAAATTGGTCATAACTTTGAGAATCCCCTGGTTTCTTAGTATTTGTCAAATTTGAACTGCAATAGACTCAAAAGAAAATTACATGTCTCTGTTCTCAAATGATACCAGAACGGTTAAAATAAATCAAATATTGTCCGATTTATTCAAATTTAAAAGTTGGACACTTTTTTGGGACACCCTGTATATACCGTTGTTCCTTAAAGGACAAGTCCGGGGCTGGTGTGATTGATGATAAAATACAAGGTAGTACTGCTATGAATGATGTATGATACTTTTTCCACTATATCTCGCCTTCTCCTTGTGAAATTATGTATTCAAATAAGCAATTTGAGTGAAGTAACGTCATATCGCGCAAATGAAAACGAGGCCGTGCGATTGTTTTTCGTCTCTTAATCGCTGCTAGCCTCTTTATCGTGTTCTTGTGCCATTTCCAAGATGTTGAAAATTGATTTTATAACATTTAAAACTCTCTCTTAAAATATTTTTTTCATCTGCTGGCTTCGCAACTGAAGTCACATTGTTTTGATTTGTTGGGTTTGGGCATAGCCGTCAGAGGGGTGTGGAAGACGTGCAAAAAGGGGTGTCAAGAGCGAACGATCGCGCGAAGAGCAGAAGACGCAGAGCTTAGTGCCAATAAAAAAGAATGTAAAATTTATCGTTCTATACGTGTGCAAAAAGTTTGAGTTTTTGCGAAAGAATATTTTTATCGCGAGGAAAAAACGAGGGTGTGGTTTTCTCCACAGCAAACCCCTCCTTCCGCCATTATCATCGGATGACGCCATAAAAATAGAGCTCTCTGATTGGCTAGTCAACCAAGATGGCGTCATATGTAAACAAACCAAAGGCTCTATTGTTACAAAATCTGCCCTTGTTGGAGCTCTTTAGTTGAAACACAATTAACTCTGCACTTCTGGCATTAAAAATATAAGAAACGCCTAAGAAACTTTTGGTAGTAAAATGGTCCAAAAATTTAAGAAACTGCACACCAACACCGGACTTAGTTTCTTATAAAAACATAAGATCCTTTTGGATGATTACAAAGTCCGTCCTGAGTTGAACAAGCATAAGAATATCTGAATATTGATTTCTTCATAACCCCGGATGATCGTTGATGCTGTTTTTAGCTACAGTCAGAGAGATGAGTGTTGCTGCTAAAGTCCCCTTCAATAGAAAATCAAGCGCCTTGTACAGTATAAGGACAAGAATCGCCTCAAGGCAATATTTTCATCTTTATGTCAAACGAGGATGATACGCAAAAGTCAAAAGTCATGACCCCTAGTTTGCTTAGTTCATGCACAAAACTATTGGTGCATCTGCCTCAAATTAGATGTCATGTGAGATTTACGATAACGCAAAATTACTTATGCAGAACCCTGCAGAACGTGTCAATTGTTGCTATTCGCGGGCATTTAATTTGAGACAAGCAGTCACAAAGATAACCTCTGTGCAGAATCATATGATGCATGAAGATGTTTTGGTTCAGTGTGATCACGTGCCTTCCCCCCAGTCAATGGCGCCATTGTTTGCTTGGATTCTGCACCATTCCTCTTAACTGCAACGTTTGCATCTGTAGCTGTGTAGGAGGGGGGTCCTTCTACCTTCGGTGATGCTGCCAATGCTAGCCTCTGTGCAGGCCGCCGGTTACATCATCCTCTAAAGTTGACTTATTTGCATAATGAGTACTATCAATAATTGGCTAATGATACGATTGTTTTGACATAATTAAGCTGCTAATGAAGTAAAGAACGTGCCAATTCTGGGTAAATTTGTTGTTGTACCAGGATAGACATAATGGTGATTTATCCATCTTATGGTGTCAAATCTGTCTAACATGAAATAAGCCGACATCCAACTGTGCTATGGGATTGGGGGAAACTTTTGTCTTGTGTGCGCTTTCTGTGTGCTTTCTTTATTTCAGTGCCAATTAGCAGAGGTAAAACGTTAATCAATTGCTTTAACGAGCGTGACTACCTTACTTTCTGACTTCCTTTCTGAATCGAAGCCCCTTCTTAGATTACAAAGGACTTTGTAATCAATGAGTGTACATGCCGGTACATGCCCAGCCAGCACAACAAGTCAGACACTTAAATTCCATGCACTCACCTTTCTCATCAAGTCGTTGTTGGCCGTAGAAGTTGACATTGTTGTTTTCACCAATGATTGCGATGCCTCCACATTCCACTATCATCTGTTGTGGCGTGGCAGTTGAAAGGTGCGCTATCCCGCTGGCTTCAGCATCAGCAACCTCCATATTGTTGGCCTAACCTGAAAGCTACGCGGAATTGAGTTTGCCTAGGCCTATGCCTATGTGATCTCAGCGTGAGGATGTGCGTGGATAAAAAATGAAATCATAATTGAACAAACGAGAAGATCTTTGCAGAAGTAAACAGAACAGCATTTAGTCGTTGAAACAACTGGTTTCATCCGTCGCAAGATAGGCACAGCATCAGCCTAGGAATCATTTCCGAATGCCAGGGCTGCCACTCTTGTGATTTGCTGTCTCCACCCAACCTCGTACCCAGTGACAATGAAGGTTTTCCGTCTCCGTCTGTCTTTCTGTCGTACACTTAACGCCACGCCTACATTGACCCTGTCGGGATCGATTTTCATTGTGTGCTTTACCACTGCTAGTATCCACGCCCGACAACACCTTTCTCGAGGAGTTCAGCCTCGCTTTGATGCCCCTATACAAATGTATAGGAATATGACCGGAAGTGAATGTTTTCGTCGACTTTGAACGTTTCTTGCAGTGATGCGGTGTGATTTTTCCGCGTTAATTTAATCTTAAAAGGTAGTGAATTTATCTAAGAAATGTTTAAAACTAAAATCGTTTTGATTTAAACTTCCTGGTAAACTCCACGCAATTTGACAGGAGTGATGGTCTTATTTTAAGAGATTTTCATCCGTATTTGGGCAAATTTTTCGAATTCATTGTTTTTGGTGAAGTAAGCAGCGCCTTGAAAACCATGACATTTAGAAAATGCCGTAGATCGTAGAAATTGTTTTGAAGCGGCGTGGTCTCCTTGCTGCTTGCTTTCAAGGAAACTTTTTAATTCTGAACGAAACAAAGCAATAAACCAATATGCAGAGCACTAGCGATCCTTTTACTGCCAGTGAAGGACAAGAGATGCTTTCATGTTTTCAAATAAGTCTCCAACCCGCCAGAAAGAGAGACAAGAAGAAGCAGCTTCAAACGAAAGAACTCGGATATTTATGGATCAAGAACTAAAATCGTTTCGTTTATGATGGCAGATGTCTTTGATGGAAAAATGGATAGCAAATTATAGAAAATATGTTATTTGTACTTGGCATGTTCCTCTCAATGATGGAGCAACTGAATGCAGTCTGGAAATCTTCTCTTTTCGGCTCTAAGGAAGATAGGAAAGGATGCTGTCTATCGAAATTGCAATGACTATTTCTGAATGGACAACGGCAATAACTGCTTTTTGGTAATTTTCAGAAACTCATGAACAAGCATGGCAGTAGGGGCTACAGGGTGAAACGGGCGAGCTTTGTCTTTGTCTTTGCAAACAATTGTCTTTGCAGATCAAATTCAGAATAAGTTTCAGACTGTTTCAGAATTGGAAGCATTAAAATTTCAATTTTGTGATGATTCAATTGCTATTATCTTACCATCTTCCTATTATCAGAGTAAAATCATCAGAGTATCAATTGTTGGATTACTCAAATTTTTTGATATATCATAATATTGTTTTTCATTGAATGCTTTGTTTGCAACAGTCATGTTCCATCAGTTTTGCATCAGTCTTCAGGCATTGAAAAAGCAAGAATTGCAGTCTTTTGTGGTTGTTGTCAAATGCTGCTTCAAGGTTGGGCTTCATTGGTAAAGGATAATCTTGTTCTGTTTGGGTCCTAAAATAAAACAGAGACAATATTATTTCCTCCTTCTAAAAACGTTTGCTGCATAGTGTTGTACGTGTGAACTTACTCTCATTTATATTTCATCGTTGATTCAATCTTCTAGTTCTCTCTTTATCTGCTCATTTCCCTCTTTGTAACTTCTCATTTATTAGGGCCTAATATTTACCTTTTATCTCTCATCTTGTAATAGCCTCACTCTCATGTAACACGTTTCTTTATCTAAAACGAGACTTGTCGAATTCGCCATCTTGATTTTCACTTGTACACGTTGCTCGCTTATCTCGTGTAGTCTCTCGTCTTCATCTGCAACTATCCGAGGTTCTACACATAGCAAATTTCACTTTGTCTCATAGAGAATTGCATGTACAAAAAAGAGCAGCAAACCAAAATAGGAGATGTCTTTGCAAACTTAAATCAGAGCAGCAATACCCTGCTCAAGAAAAAGAAAACAGATTTAAGGGCCAATAATTGCAGTAACTATCGTATTTATAGGCAAAATAATCAAAGCTGATAATTTTTTGTACAAGTTAGCCTTGATAACATTGTTTTAGTAAGCAAATCTCCTATTTCTAGGTCAGAGCTTCCCCATTAGTCTTGAAGAAAATAAGCAACAATGCAACTTTATGTTTGTTTACAGTTATATTAGGCCAAACCCGACGAAAAGTTCTCTGAGGAGAGCGAAGTCAAAGTTTTGTTATTATTCTCATTGCTCTGGTGGCCAAAACAGCTAGCAAGTACTCTAAAATACTTTCATTTTTGAAAACATCAGATTAAGTTCGAAAGTGATACATTCAACCAAGGTTAACGTTTGTTTTCTGTCTAAAAAGCAGACAAGTTTGTGAAAGGAAGCACGTAAAGTTAACGAAGATTAGATGGTCATGGCTCTCGAGGAAAAATTGCCTTTGAAAATTGTGGGAAACCGGCAAAGGCTACAGCAAAACAGGCAACATTCCTACAAACTAGATGCTTACAGCTATTGCGTTATATCTCCAAAATGAGAATTCCTGTCTTTGTTTAGAAAATATTGGAGTTTGAAAAAATTTTGGTTAAATTTAGGCCAACAAAAGTTAATTTTCTTGAAACTGCAAGCCGAAGTTCAAGACGAGAAAAAGACAAGTTTATTTCTTCAACAATTGGCGAAAGGTGGCAAAATAGGACGAAACGACATCGAGGAATCCAAAACTTTCAACGAATTTTCCATGAAACAAAGGAAAAACGTTAAATTTATGATAAAGTCTGCTTACCTGCTGTGCTGAATCCCGAGTTTGTAAACAGAGTTGTCCACGGCCTTTAAAAAATATGAAAAACCAAGAAGCTCTGAGTCCAAAATGCTCAAAGAACTTGAAAGAGCGAAGATACAGCTATTGCGTTATATCTCGATATTTTGCTTTGGGACACTTGGGACGCCTGCTGACGCCATTTATCACAAAATTTTACTTTCGCGCCACAGCTTTCTTGCAAAAGAGGCCGGAAGTGACGTCAGAATTCAGGCTTGGTGTTGTCGGGCGTAAGGGCAGCAGAGTAGAAAGTAACTTGCACCGAACTGTCTCTTTGGCTCCTTCCTTACTGTGGAAACCTTCCCAGGAAATTCTCTCTGATATCGCGGGGCAATCGGCATCTTGGCTCAGATTTCTTGACTTGTCAAACCATCTTCCATGTAGCAGATCGTAGTAGCCCAGGAGAGGGGTACTCCCATTATGGCCTGACAGCGTTAAAGAGGGCCAAAGTAAAAATTTTGTAAAATACCCTCAAATGGTAGTATTATCTTTTATCTTTTAACAGAAACTCCAAAATGGTAGTTTGTGGACCTAAAATTGGGCCATTTGGTAGCATCTGGTAGCGAAAATTTTCAGCAGTTTTTCGAAATTTTCTATTGTAAAAACTGATGGAACAAAGCAAGAAAGCTTCAAAATTCAATGATAATTATTACTGCAACGACCATACTGCCATGCGGAGGAGCCTATTGAGTTTAAATGTAATAACTGGCCAGGAATCTTGGAATACCCCCAATTGGTAGTAGGAGTTGACAAGGGGCTCAGTAAGCAAACAGTAAGCAAATCCGTAAACTCGCACGTGTCGGGGATTATCCATTGTTCAGCCATTGTTCTCTGCAGTTTGTTTGGTGGCTTCACCTGTGACTATGCTTCACCCAAGCCACAAAAAAGTGACCGTTAAAAATCCACTTATATCCGAGCAATCGTAGAAGATATGAATGTTTGGTCATTTTGAAAAAAATACGAAAATCCTGTGTGATATCACCTTTCAAAAACTGCAAAAATCATCGTTTTGTTTACATTTTGACGACGGAGCCCCTTTAATGATATGTACAGGCCTTGTTGAGTGCTGCAGTGATACTAACATTAATATGCTTCAAAAGGTACAACATAGGGCAACCAGAATTGTAACGAATAGCAAATATGATACATTCGCAATGCCTCTGAGCAACGGTCTTGGATGGTCAACAGTCAAGCAGCTTATACCAACGTATTCTCACCGGATCCGTCCCCCTTCCTTCCAGACCACTAAGATATGGAGAGAGTGAAGGGGGCTTCGCTGTCTGGAAGGAAAGAAGGATCATGGTGCGAACCGTCGCTGAGGGAGGAGTGATGGGTCGATTTTATTACTGTGCACTGCTTGTTGCTCACAAAGAAGGCTGAAATGAGCTCGGATTTTCCTATATACTGACCTATTCCCTAGGGGCTACGAAACTGCTCTCCCCAGGCCTCTCAAGCAGTCTCGGGTGTGTAGAACATTAGAGTCTTGGAATTTCATGAGACTTCTCCGGTGAGAATACCAACGTATTCTCACCGGATCCGTCCCCCTTCCTTCCAGACCACTAAGATATGGAGAGAGCTTTGGGGGCCGCAGATCTGGACTAAACGAGAAATGGAGACATAAAATAAACACACTGAATATTTTTCCAAACATCATACATAATGTAGAGGGTGTAGAGCCCCCTCCATTACTCAAGTAGAATAGGTTCGTAGAAGATCGGCGCCAAATGAAAACAACGAGGAGCACAAATGTTATGAACATTGCAAGTTATAGAAGATCATCGTACTCGGAAAATTACATAATTTGGAGACACCTGTGAATTTACTCGTTTTCTATCTTATTTCCTATGTGCCTTCTTGGGTTGAACTTATCGGTCTCTGACGGGTTGGGCAGGAGGGTTCCCCCTAAAATTACATCAAGATAATTTGTCTTTAAACACTAATCCTCAGTTCACTCAGATAGTTGCAGAAGGATGACAAACAATAATTATTTTGGAACTAATAATGAAGACAAATGAGAAGGAGAACCCTCCAACCCAACCACTCAGAACAGCAGCTTAGAGCAGTGTATTAAGGTCTTTAGTTAGGCCCCCGAGTGGTTGAGAAGAAGTAAGCGATCCTTCAAATTTCTTTTGAAAAACTCCTTGCAATGCTTGGTCAAGCAGGGATATATAATCTCGATTCAAAACCCTTGACGGATCTATTCTTGCCACAACGATCCAAGCATCAGAAAATGTTCTTGTTCTCCTCTGATAAGATTGCTCCCGCAATTAGGGCTTCAGTGAGATACTATTATGATAAAAGCCAGTGTTGCTGAAAGAATATAACATTATACAATTATAGCCTTGAACCATAGAAATATGCCTTGAACCTATCGCTAGCGATACCTTGCTTCATCGCAGTACTTTGGTGCCAAAAACATAAAGCAAAAAATATTTATTACCTAAAACCTAAGGCTAGCGATGTCATGCTTAAACGCAGATCTTTCGTTGCTTGAAAACATGCATAAAATTCTATGCCTAAAGCTAACGATGTCATGCTAAAACGCAGATCTTTCGTTGCTGAAAAACATAAATAAAATTCTAAGCCCAAAGCTAACAATGTCATGCTAAAACGCAGATCTTCCGTTGCTGAAAAACATGCATAAAATTCTAAGCCTAAAGCTAACGATGTCATGCTAAAACGCAGATCTTTCGTTGCTGAAAAACATAAATAAAATTCTAAGCCTAGAGCTAACGATGTCATGCTAAAACGCAGATCTTTCGTTGCTGAAAAACATACATAAAATTCTCAGCCCAAAGCTAACGATGTCATGCTAAAACGCAGATCTTTCGTTGCTGAAAAACATGCATAAAATTCTAAGCCTAAAGCTAACGATGTCATGCTAAAACGCAGATCTCTCGTTGCTGAAAAACATACATAAAATTCTCAGCCCAAAGCTAACGATATCATGCTAAAACGCAGATCTTTCGTTGCTGAAAAACATACATAAAATTCTAAGCCTAAAGCTAACGATGTCATGCTAAAACGCAGATCTCTCGTTGCTGAAAAAATATGCATAAAATTCTCAGCCCAAAGCTAACGATGTCATGCTAAAACGCAGATCTTTCGTTGCTGAAAAACATGCATAAAATTCTAAGCCTAAAGCTAACGATGTCATGCTAAAACGCAGATCTCTCATTGCTGAAAAACATACATAAAATTCTCAGCCCAAAGCTAACGATATCATGCTAAAACGCAGATCTTTCGTTGCTGAAAAACATACATAAAATTCTAAGCCTAAAGCTAACGATGTCATGCTAAAACGCAGATCTCTCGTTGCTGAAAAAATATGCATAAAATTCTCAGCCCAAAGCTAACAATGTCATGCTAAAACGCAGATCTCTTGTTGCTGAAAAAACATGCATAAAATTCTAAGCCTAAAGCTAACGATGTCATGCTAAAACGCAGATCTTTCGTTGCTGAAAAACATGCATAAAATTCTCAGCCCAAAGCTAACGATGTCATGCTAAAACGCAGATCTCTCGTTGCTGAAAAACATGCATAAAATTCTAAGCCTAAAGCTAACGATGTCATGCAAAAACGCAGATCTTTCGTTGCTGAAAACATGCATAAGATTCTAAACCTAAAGCTAACGATGTCATGGAAAAACGCAGATCTTTCGTTGCTGAAAAACATGCATAAGATTCTAAACCTAAAGCTAACGATGTCATGCAAAAACGCAGATCTTTCGTTGCTGAAAAACATGCATAGGATTCTAAACCTAAAGCTAACGATGTCATGCAAAAACGCAGATCTTTCGTTGCTGAAAAACATGCATAAGATTCTAACCCTAAAGCTAACGATGTCGTGCAAAAACGCAGATCTTTCGTTGCTGAAAAACATGCATAAGATTCTAAACCTAAAGCTAACGATGTCATGCTAAAACGCAGATCTTTCGTTGCTGAGAAACATGCATAAAATTCTTAGCCTAAATCTAACGATGTGATGCTTAAACGCAGATCTTTCGTTGCTGAAACATGTTATGTTGTAAAGGGGCGTCGTCCATATCAACACAAGAGAAACTCTAGTTTTGATCCATTTATCTCAGATATACTTTTTCAAGTTAATGATAAACAATCAGGGAATAAACATTTTTGAAAACGACATGTCTCGTGAGAGTTTCTTGTATCTGAATTGTGTCTCTTGAGGGAGTTGACCTTTGGACCCATCATCATAGACTCGTTAGCGTTCACAACATAAAAGCAAATTTGTCATGCCGAAGAAACATAAAATCGAATTGAAACTCGGCCTAAGAAACAAATGTTTTCTGACATTTCAATGTGAATGAAGAGGATAACTTACTGCCTGAACTGTGGCAGGAGTATACATTACATTTCATTTCGTTTCAAGTACTGCAGATAGTTGAGACCGACTGTAGAAGCTTCCATGTGTGCATCTGCCTGCCTGAGGGCCTTAGGCCATGTCAGCGACGGGAGCAGCATTTATTTTGATAGAGATTTTATTACTGTAAGCACTGCTTGCCCGGCGGGGTTACTTCTATATACATTTGTATATCATGTGAGTTCCCGAAATCTCTGAGAAAGGGTGTCCTAGAACTAAGCATTCTAGGACATAGATTCCTAAAAATAGGGTAGTTTTTCATGGGAAAGTCAGAGAATTCCAAAATAAGGGTATTATTCCATGATACTAAATATCAAACTTTTCTGTAGCTTAATGTTCCTTAGACAAATCATGATCCACAACAAATGTATTCTATTATCTGTTACATTTGAGATTATTGATTGCTTCTGTGTGACATAAAATGCAATGTAGGGGTAATATTTTGAATGCAGTGACTTTAAAGTTGTATGTTGACACAGGAAGCACACAGTGAAAATCTTGCCCAAAAAAGTTAAATTAGAATTGGTCTCTGACAACATGTTATTCAAAAGAGGATCCCATTTTCAGAGATTTGGGTGCAATACTATTTGTTGATTTTTGGACTTGAGTCACTTCATTTCAACTCTTCTTCTTCACCTTGATTTCTGAGTCACTGCTTTCTAATTTCATCATTTGTCTCTACTTTTGTTTGTTGAAAAACGTTAAATCCAAAATTGAATTTTCTTAGAAAGATTAACTGTTTCTAAACCAGTAAGTATACCATAACAGTGGGGATATGGCAAATATCCAGTTCAGAAGATCTTGTTTGGTGAATGCTTGTTGAGCAGGTTGGAATACTTGGAATTGGTGTTGTATTCCAGGTACGTAGAAAGGATTGTGTTGTCCCAGCATCCACACATCATTCAGGCACGATTCTTGCCAAATAAAATGTATTCATATTGACACACAATACCACTCCAGCTCACTGTTTGTTTGGCACAAAGCTTCCAATTTGTCCTCCAGGCTGACCATGATCTCCACTGCTCCGCTGCTTTTCTAGTTTCATAGCTCCAAGACACTCAAAGAAGGACCTTATTAGGCCCTAACGTAAGTTATTCTGTGAGCAGTGGGAAAACAATGGAATCAATTTATCAATTTTCGGACGAGGTTACCCACGCAAAGTGAGGCCAGCATTTTAGCGGGAAAATACAGGAGTTCTGAGTTCAGGAATCAAGATGGTGATGGTGCAAAGAACTAAGTGAGAGCTGAATGAAACTTATCTCATTGTGACGAGGGGACCTTTTTCTAACTCTACACGGTAAGGAAGGCATGGTTTTGCACACTTTTGAGATATCATACTCTGCAGACCAGTACTAGTAGTAGTGTCTAATGAGACCTGTGCTGTGCCTTTTTTGCATGTACAGGGTACAGTCTCCTTCTTTCCTTGATCAAGAAGGTAATGACCTTGCTATCAAGATATGGTCAAAAATTGAGAATTTGCTGGTACGGAACCTGGAAGGAATTTAAACCATTTGTCGGTAACACCAAGAAAAATTAGAAGAAGAATTATGCTATGTTTTCAAGCTATGAACAGTGTTTAATTTTTCAGTTTTATGGCTCTTGTCTATGTACTGCATTTTATACTGTCACAGCAAAATATTTGGTGCTTCCTAATTTCTTTTCCTGTTTGAACGCGTATATAAGTTGATAGAACAATCCAAGCCCAGAGTGAAACAGGTAGGAATGATAGGGTCCAGGTAGAACTTGCACTTTTCTGTCTGTCGACATGAGCATACAATTAAGCGCGAACTTTCTGTTCATTGTCAGTGAAAAAGGTCATTTATTTTATAAAAGTCAGAGAAAAGGGTCAATATTTGCCAGGTAAAATCAGAGATAAGGGGTATGTTTAAAGTTTTGGGAACTCACATGATATACATATGCATATAGAAGTGACCCCGCCGGGACTGCTTGTTGCTCACAAAGAAGGCTGAAATGAGCTCGGATTTTCCTATATACTGACCTATTCCCTAGGGGCTACGAAACTGCTCTCCCCAGGCCTCTCAAGCAGTCTCGGGTGTGTAGAACATTAGAGTCTTGGAATTTCATGAGACTTCTCCGGTGAGAATATTCAAAGAATCAGCTTCGCCAGATTTTTTGTCCTCGTTGTTCACAAGACGCTCCTTTTTCATTTCATTTCCATTTAACATTATTTATACACAAATTAACCCTTCAGCAAATTAAAATATATAACATCTATTTAAAATGATAAAACCTAATGAATGAAATAAAACCTAAAGCCCTATAAAAACTTAATCATTGCTGTTCTTCCAGGGAGTTGTGTTTGGCTTGAGAGTCTAGCTCTTTAGATGCGTTTTAAGTTGTTTTTTAAAACGATAAGTGTCGGTTGTTCTGGAACATTTAGAACGTTTATTGATTTATTGATTATTTGATTAGTGACGCTGGACTAACCCATTGTTAGGGAAATATAATGGACCTTTGTTATGTTAATTCGATCGTACGATAGCGTGTAGAAAGACGTAAACAATTTAGGATAGGCAGATAGAAACTTGATAGGAAAGCGAGGGAAAGATTCGGAAAGATTCGACGACTGAAAAGATGGTAAGAAAGCGAACGCGATAGCGATAGACAAATTTATAGTGCGATAGTTTCCTTTAAGATTTGGTTTCATATTTTGCTGATTATTTTGGTTTAGCTGGGCTGTTGGCTGTATTTGTAGGTTAGGTTTAGTTGAGAGGGTTTCGCTGTGTTTTGAGTTTGATTTTGTGGGCTTTTGTTGTAGGTTTAGGTTAAGCCACATGCGACAGGGGTTGTTCTTTAAAAGAGGTTGTCAGGGTCTGAACTGGGAGATTGGGGATTAATAAGTACATTCCAATAAATGTGGTGCCGTGAACGGGGATTCTGGCAAAATGGATGCTAAAAAAGCAGCAACCCTGAGAATAGCACACAGAAAGATTGCAAACAACTTGGCAGCGGAAGTACCAGGCCTAATAGCAAACAAAGCGTCACTACCTCCTAAGAAATTGGAAATGGTGAGAATTCAGTTATTTGAAACTTTGACAGCTATCAGAAAATTTGATGAAATAATAGAAAATGCTGTTTGTGATGAGAAAGATGGTGATGTTCTGAAAGAAATTGAGGAAACAAAGAACATAAATGGAGAGTTTCACAGAGCCTTATTGATTTTAGATGATGAACTGAGACAAAATATACACGATGCAGCAACTAGTAATGCCAGTACAGAAAGGGTAGTTAGGCCAAAATTAAGAAAGCTAACTTTAAGAAAATTTGATGGCGACCCAAAGGGGTGGATGGAGTTTTGGGATTCCTTTGAGGGCACAATAGACAAAAATCCTGATATTTCAGATAGAGATAAATTTGAATATTTGAAAGATTCTCTTGCAGGCCAAGCTAAGATAACTGTTGCAGGATTTAAAATGACAGAAGCAAATTACAAGCAAGCTATTACAATGTTGAAAGACAGATTTGGAAGGCCAGATGAGATAAGCAGAGCACACTATGAAGAAATGCAAAAATTGCAGCCAGTTTTCAGTGATAAAGACATAGGAAGAGTGAGAAAACTTTATGATGAAGTTGAATTCCATCATAGAGCATTACAGGCCTTAGGGAAATCACAAGATCAGTACTCTGATGTTTTTGTTCCAATGATTGAAACTAAGCTACCTGAAAATATCAGAGTGTCAGTTTTAAGTCAAAAGAAAGGTTCTTGGAATATGGACCAACTTCTGGAAGTTTTGTCAACAGAGATAAATATCAGAGAGATAAGCAAACCTACATATGCAAGAAAGGAAAATGAAAGTCAGAAAAGATGGACAGCAACAGCAAGTGCATTGTTAGTAGAAGGAGAAAAGAAACTTTGCATTTTTTGTTATAAAGATGGACATAAAAGTGAAGAATGCGAAAAAGTTGTTAGCACAAAAGCAAGAAAAGAAGTTATCAGGAAATATGGTAGATGCTACAAATGTCTCAAAAGGAATCATAGGGCAAATGAGTGCAGAAGTTCTATAAAATGCACCAAATGTTCTCAAGGACATCATGTCAGCATATGTGAGAATGGAAAGGAATCTGAAATTGTTAGCCCAGGATTGCATGTGAAAGATGGGGGCAGCATTGCAATGCAGACAGCACAGGCTGTCATTCATACAGAAGGAGGAAAATCCAGAGTGAGGTGCAGAATTCTCTTTGATTCTGGAAGTCAGAGGTCATTCATTAGATCCACCATAGTTGAAATGCTGGGAGGGAAACCTAAGCAGAAAGAATGGTTAACATTAAGTGGATTTGGAGAGGAAGAACCAAAGCAAAGATGCTGCAATATTCATGAAATTCAAGTGAAATCAGTGCAAGGGAACAATGTTGTCAAGATGAAAGTAACAGAAGTGCCAGTTATATCAAAAGGCCTAAGAAACAAACATGTAGAGAAAGTACAGTGTGAGTACAAGCACCTAGAAGGTCTTTGGTTTTCTGATGTCAGTGAGAAAGAACACTTAGAGATTGACATTTTAGTTGGGGCAGACCATTTATGGGAATTTCAGACAGGAAGTATTATACGAGGGGAGCTGGGAGAACCAGTCGCTATAGAAACCAAGTTAGGTTATGTATTATCAGGCCCAATGAAATGTGTTCAGAGAGAACCAATAAGCATACAATTATGTTTGACAAATGAAAGTCTTGAGGAGAAAGTACAAAAGCTGTGGGATCTTGAAACCATTGGGATAAAAGAAGAAGATCCAATACATGAAACACTGATTGATGAAATAAGCTTCAATGGAGAGAGGTATAAAGTCAAACTACCATGGAAGGAGAAAGATGCAAAATTACCATCAAATCATAATCTAGCAATGGAAAGATTGAAAGGACAGTTCAAAAGATTGAAGAGAGACCCCAAAATCATGGAAGAATATGACAAGATCATAAGAGATCAAGAAAGAGAAGGCATTGTTGAAAAAGTTCCAGAAGGAGAAATAAAGAAAGAAGGAAGTAAAGTTCACTACTTGCCACACCAAGCTGTGATTCGTCAAAATGTTGAGACCACAAAGGTTAGAATCTTATACGATGCCTCAGCAAAAGAAAGCAAAAGAAGTTTGTCATTGAATGATAGTCTTCATATAGGACCACCACTTACACCACAGATGTATGATGTGCTATTGAGAATGAGATGTTATGATGTTGCATTGATTGGAGATATTCAAAAAGCTTTTCTGAGTATTGAGGTGGATGAAGAAGACAGAGATTCGTTGAGATTCATTTGGGTAGATGACATCAGAACAGACACGATAAGACCAGTCATTTACAGGTCAAAGAGGGTTATATTTGGAGCAGGCCCCTCACCTTTCTTGTTAAATGCCACAATCAGACATCATGTTGAGAAATATGAGAGTGAAGACCCAAAGTTTACTGAGAAAATGAAAAGAAGTTTCTTTGTAGACGACCTTGTAACGGGAGCCAGAAATATTGAAGAAGCATTTGATTTATACAAGAAAGCACAGAGCAGAATGGCTGAAGGGGGATTTGTGATGAGAAAATGGAAGAGTGATAAATGTCAGCTGGAAGAATTGATAGAAACAGATCTAGAAAGGGAGAACATTCAGAATGACAAAGCAACTGATATAAAAGTAGAGCAAGCCAAAGAACCACAAGGAAAGTTAGAGAAAGTAGTTAGCAACAGTGATAAAGTACTTGGAGTGAAGTGGGACAAATCAAGAGACAAGATCAAGATAGATACAGAGAAATTCGTAGAAGAGGTAACAGAGAAAGAGCCAGAGAAGGTGACAAAAAGATTAGTCCTCAGTGTGATTGCAAAACTGTTTGATCCTTTAGGAATCATCAGTCCAGTACTAATTGATGCAAAGATATTACTACAAGAGTTGTGCAAATTGAAAATCGATTGGGATGAAGATCTGCCAGATCATGTCAAGGTTTTATGGTCAAAGTGGATTGAAAGTTTGAAAATAGCAAAGAGTATAGAAGTTGAAAGATCAGTTTTGAAAGAATTGACAGGGGAAATAACGAAGATAGCTATTCATGGGTTCAGTGATGCAAGCCAAAAGGCATATTGTGCAGCTATTTATCTTGTTGTCTACACAGAATCAAGATGTCAAGTTCATTTGTTGACTTCCAAGACCAGAGTTACACCCATAAAGGAAATGTCCATACCACGTCTGGAGCTCACTGCAGCAAGAATCTTAGCAAAACTCATGGAGACTGTGAAGAAAGCACTTGAGAAAACAATAGAGATACACGAAACACATTTGTGGACAGACAGCATGACCACGCTGTATTGGATAATGAACAGAGGAGAGTGGAAGATCTATGTTGCAAATAGAGTGAAAGAGATTTTGAGCAAAACAGAGAAGAGCACATGGAATCACATTCCTGGAAAAGACAACCCAGCGGATTTAGGGTCCAGAGGAGTGAAAGCAGCAGAATTGAAGGCCAATGAATTATGGTGGCATGGGCCAGAATGGCTACCATATAAAGATCAATGGCCAGAGAGGACAGAGATACAAAAAGCCGAGGATTGTAAAGCAGAAGAAAACAAAGAGAAAGAACAGATTCTATTGTTGAATGAAACAAATAGTCAAGAAAGAAAGCCGTTAGTAGACGTAACCAGATACAGTTCAGTGAGAAAGGCAATAAGAGTTATTGCATACATCCTGAGGTTCCAGACTAATGTCAAAGCAGGATTGGAGAAGAGAGCAAGAACTAAAGGTAGATTAACAGTTGCAGAGCTAAAGGAAGCAGAGAACATACTGATTAAAGAAGCTCAAGAAGAGATGAAAAGAGATAAAGGTTACAAGAAAGTTGCAAGAGAATTAGGTGTGAAAGAAGATACTGATGGATTGTTGAAGTGTTACGGAAGATTGGGAAATACAGAGATTTCAGAGGAAGCAAAACAACCAATTCTATTGCCAAAGTACCACCCATTGTCAGAGCTTTACATTCTAAGAGCACATACAAGAACAAGACATGGAGGAGTCAGAGATACATTAGCAGAGCTACGCAGCCAATTTTGGATACCACAGGCAAGACAGCAAGTCAGGAAGATCAGAAAGAAATGTTGCATTTGTCGAAGATACGAGGGACAATCTTACCATGTACCAGTCACCGCAGAACTACCAGAGTTTAGGGTAAAGCAGTCAAGACCATTTAGTCATGTGGGAGTTGATTTTGCTGGTCCAATGTTTGTTAAACAAGGTAAAGGTGCATCAAAGAAGGTTTATTTGTGTTTGTTTACTTGTGCAGTTACGAGGGCAGTGCATTTGGAGATTGTTGAGGATTTATCGATGGTTGAGTTTTTACTATGTTTGAGAAGATTTAGTGGAAGGAGGGGAATGCCGTCGTTGATAGTGAGTGATAATGCAAAAACATTTAAGGCAGCTGCTAAGTTTCTGAGGAAGTTGATGAAAGATGATGATATTATGACGTATTTGGAGGATAATAGTATCGTTTGGAAGTTTAATTTGTCGCGCGCGCCGTGGTGGGGCGGATTCTTTGAAAGAATGATAGGGTGTGTCAAGCGCTGTCTTAAGAAAATCTTAGGAAACGCACGTCTATCGCTTGTCGAGCTACAAACAGTTATGTCAGAAATAGAAGGAACTGTTAACAATCGACCATTGACATATGACTATTCTGAATTTGGAGAAGATATGATTACACCAGCACATTTGATTTATGGATATCGATTTGACAATATACCGGATGAAGTAAAAGATGAAGAAGATGAGAAAGATTTGCATCGAAGACTTCGATACATCGCAAACAAAAGGAGACACTATTGGCGAAGGTGGCATCGAGAATATTTACTTGATCTGAGAGAGCATCACAAGAAGATTCAGAAGAAGAATGGTTCACAGTTGATTAAAGATGGAGATGTTGTTATCGTTTTCGACGAATCGTTACCTCGAGGGAAATGGAAACTTGGTCATGTAACTAAATTGATTGTTGGAAAAGATGATCACATACGTGGAGCAGTTATTGATGTAGTTACTGGTAAAGGAAGATTGACTCAACTGGAGAGACCAGTGCAGAAGTTATATCCACTGGAGGTGAATTACAATTATCGAGATGAACAGGTAAGAGGGAATTCTATTACTTTACCTGAGAGACCTGGAAGAAGAACTGCAGCAATTGATGCAGACTGGCGACGCCGTGTGTTAGATCAGATGGACTGATCTAAGAGGGGAGTGTGTTCTGGAACATTTAGAACGTTTATTGATTTATTGATTATTTGATTAGTGACGCTGGACTAACCCATTGTTAGGGAAATATAATGGACCTTTGTTATGTTAATTCGATCGTACGATAGCGTGTAGAAAGACGTAAACAATTTAGGATAGGCAGATAGAAACTTGAGAGGAAAGCGAGGGAAAGATTCGGAAAGATTCGACGACTGAAAAGATGGTAAGAAAGCGAACGCGATAGCGATAGACAAATTTATAGTGCGATAGTTTCCTTTAAGATTTGGTTTCATATTTTGCTGATTATTTTGGTTTAGCTGGGCTGTTGGCTGTATTTGTAGGTTAGGTTTAGTTGAGAGGGTTTCGCTGTGTTTTGAGTTTGATTTTGTGGGCTTTTGTTGTAGGTTTAGGTTAAGCCACAGGCGACAGGGGTTGTTCTTTAAAAGAGGTTGTCAGGGTCTGAACTGGGAGATTGGGGATTAATAAGTACATTCCAATAAATCGGTAACTCGCGAATTTTGGCAGGTGTATCATTCCATGACTTGAGAGCTGCGTAATGAAAGCCCTTTTTTGCAAATTCAGTCCTATATCTAGGGATCTGGATATCCTTACAGTGCCTCGTATTGTAGGTCGAGTGAAAAGATCTTGGTAAGGAATTTTCTATCATTAATATGCAGGTCAAGCCACGTTCACAATGAAGTTTTGTTTATTTGAAAGATTATAGGTAGGAGGGAAAGCTAATCTAACCAAATGAAGTACACTCATTTTTTTAATAAGAAACTAAGGTCCGGTGCTGGTAGCCAGTTTCTTAAATTTTTGGGCCATTTTTGCTACCAAAAGTGTCTTATGTGTTTCTTATATTTTTAATGCCAGAAGTGTGGAGTTAATTTTAATTTGTCTAAAGGGCTCCCAAATTACTTAGCAAGATCTCAAAACAAGTAATAACATAATTCGCACTCAAAATAGTGTCCAAACAGTTGCTATAACTGTACAATGTCAAACATTTTTGAATGCGATAGGAAAATTAAAGTTCTGAATTTCAAAAGTTTCTTAGCTTTTTCAATTCAGGTAGGGTTGTTTCTTAACTTTCGAAAAATTGAGCCTACCGTTTCTTATAAGCGGTTTCTTATAAAAAGAAATGAGTGTATTACTATGGATGGGCAATGAACTGGAATTTTATACAAACATATTGGAAGGTTTGCAGGCTGTCATTAAGAGACTAGGTAGCATTAGGCTCTTTTGTCTGATCAAAATAATTTTCTGAAGAACTTTCCTTGGAAAATTCGTACCCCCTCAAAAATGTCCAAAAACGTCTCATTCCTTCAATTTTCATTCGAATAGTTTTCATGCCCCCATCAATTCTAACCCGCCTAGGTACCCATAATTATATAGGACTGACCCCGTACGGTTGCAAATGCATACAGTACAGTACCCTAAATAAAGGCTAAAACTTTCATTGTACGTTTTCCGCTTTGCTGCTTATCTAAGAAAATTGTCCTGGTCTTTCAACAATTTTTCTCATCCAGGGATCTACAGATCCTTAAAATTCTTACGCCAATACAAGCTTATGCCCAATGATTAATATATATCCTAATGTAAAAATTTGTAAGAAAATTAAGGTAAGGGGAAACAGAACTGGTTGGGCTATGTAACACGTCCTATTTTGGTTGGGGGGGCAAATAAGCCCCCTTACCTAACTCTTGACTGGAAATAGATAGAGCAAACCAGATTTGGTGTACTGGTAGCCCCAAGCATGTACTTTATGAGAATATAAAGATTAACCTAAAATTAGCCGTCACTATTGCTTGCGTCAGCATTTTTCTTTTTGTGGTCAAGAAAAGTGGCAAAATCAGTCAAAATTAGGAAAAATGTGATAAAATTTAATTTGGAGCATAATTTTCGTTCAAGCATGAAAATTACGATAGATTACATCAAATAGCACTACCATGCAACATATCTTTGCAAAATATTGCAATTTTGCTACTTTTTTCGCGAAAATTAATGTTCGAGAATTGGCAATTTTGACAGAGTCAGTTCCGGAAAATTGTCTCCCTCCCCCTAATTTGTCAAAATATTTTTATAAAACTTCTCGAGCCTTTGCACAATAAGTAGCAGCAAAAAGTCATAAAGTATTCGGGCCATAATTGTTCTCCTCGCAGAGTTATGACAAAAAGTCTACTAGGGGGGGGGGGCACATTTACCCCCCAACCAAAATAGGGTTAAATCAGCACAATAAGGGCTTCAAAAGTTACGTTCACTTTAGAGTGTGAGTGACTCGCACTTGGAAGGTTTGAACCATAGAAATATGCTTTGAACATTCTAAAGTGTGACTAACAGTCTATGTTTGTGTTATTCAAAAGAATGAGATGTAACGTAGTCATTTTCCGAACACCACTCCAATTTCACACGAAAATGGGTCGATTTTACTCCACTTTTGGTCTCGTGGTCACAATTATCCGCAATGAAAGCAAAGACATTCGAAAACGCTGAGGAAGAAGGAGCCAAATGAAATGGATCGATTTTAAGACTCACAGTGGACACCAAACACCGAGACAATTCACAACGATTACGTCACGTCTATTGCGTACCATCTTCATTATTGATTTGAACCATTTTGCTTCAAAATAAAAAAGGAGTGATATGGTACGGACGACACAGCGTTTTCGATCGTTTTTATTTATCACACCACAAAGCCAAGCCGCAGTACTGTGAACGGGTTTAACGATCGAAATGAAAACGAGACGAGTGCCCGAGGCCCGACTCCCCTTTTCGATCTATGGAGACCAAACTTGAAAGGACTGAGGTCTTGCACATGAACTTTTAGTCACGATCCTGTCATATTGTACCCTTCTAGGTTTTGCATGCATTTAGCACATGTTAAATCAAACATACTGTTTGATATCTATGTACGTTAAATGCCAAACATTTCGGAAAGTAAATGTTTGGGAGAAAATCTAGTCTGACACATTTTGTCTCGTTTTGTCTGACATATTTGTCTGAATTTACTTTAAAAGCGTCCGAAATTATTTGGCTAAGCTTCTACTCCTTGCTTACGACGATAATCTTAATTGAAATGCTCAGTCGTGGAAATTCTCAGATCTTTGGTTGAAATTAAGTTAATTCTACGCAACCATAACCCATTTCAAGCAGATTTGACCAATGAGCTATAAAAAAAGAAACTTGCTTCCAATTTTCCAAACGTTGAAAGTCTCTGAAAGTTTTGTCTGAAGTTTTTTCTGGACCTTTTCCGTCTGAAACATTTTAAATTCAATGTATGTGACTAATTTTCTCAAGTAGAATGGCAGGAACTTGGGTAGATACTTTGATATACTCCTGCAAAGAACAATACAAGGCAATACCACTTTGTTTTCCCCCTTTTGAACAAAGAAAAGGCCGTTTCCTTCAAGCATTCAAAAACTAAGCTTCAACAAACATGTTTGGGCAAATTTTCAGAGCAAGGAACATTCATTGGCAGTTTCTGCTATATGTGCAACAAGAGTTAACAATGATTAATATTGCAAAAAATAATTCACATTAAAAAATCGAGGTTATCTTTTAAACAAACTGATCAAACGGCACAATAGCTAAAAGAATACCTTCCCTTCAGAGCTGGGTAAAGTAAATTGTTCAACACTATTTAATAACAAATTGAGATTTTTTATTGATGATATGAATGTAATAACAGGGGTCATACTGTGTAAATATGGTCCGCAGTCCTTGTTTTCTGACTTGCTCTTCCAAACAAAACAAAGTCCCGACTTGGAAATGGATTCCAGATCTTGATCATGCAAAAGTTCACAACAAAAACAAGAAGAATCCCGGCAAGTGCATCTACTCCATAATGATGGTGTGAATAGAGAGCTGCCCATGATATCCAGAACACATGGCACCAAGCAAACTTTTTCCCAATCCATGGCTGGTTAACGCAAATAATGGCAGGCCACGCAACATGTAGAGAAGGGAATGCTCCAAATTTCAATGGTGAGGCAGAGTAAACTTTACGGAAAAAATTCAGTCCAAGAAACGCATCCAGTCTTTGAAATCCAGCCTCATTTGAAGCGGCTTTTACAAAATGTCCATCAGTGCCATACACAACACTATCAACGTACCAGGGTGGAGCTGTAGGGAACACATATTGTAACACAAGTGCACACAGGTTAACCCATCCAGCACACCAAGCAAAAGTTAAAACACTGTATCTTTTCTTTGGGTGAATCAGCAAATACAGTAGAAAGAAAGCTGGCAGTGGGAAATGAACCAAATATGGGATTGCTGCAAGACAGTCCAGGAATGGGTTTGCAATTTTCGACAATAAACGGTGTGGATGACAATGAAAAACCAACAACTCAAACCTTGGTAAAAATCCAATGTTGGGTTTACGTAAATCATCTAGTCCAGTCAAGCTCCTGAAAAGGTTGTAATTTGAATAAAAAATCAAGTAGGTCACATATGGTAGAAAGGCAAGTATTGCTTTCCGAATTGGTAGCTTCTCTGTCAGTGCTGATATTTTCTTGGGGATCTCATCAGCAATTGCATAAAGTTCAGCCTGAAATCAAGACAAAATAGAATAACATTAACCAGGTGCCGTCCAAAAAACTGCTATCTAAAAACAGTTAGTGTCCAGAATACTTTATAGATGGGAAGGAATTGAGCCCTGATCAAACAGCAGTGGTATTCCTGTGATCTTTTCTTGCTCTATTCTTAGCAATCAAAACATTGGTATACAGTACATTTGAATACATTCAAGTTCTCAAACAGATTTCAATTTCCCCTGGGAGTCTCTGTCTGATGTTACCGTTTAGGGGTGGCAGAAGCTCCTGAGATTTGGGGCAGACTCCAAGACACAAAAGACCTTCTAGCTATTCTCACTTGAATCTGGATTGAAGGATACTTTGACACATTCTCATTCAAAATATTTCATTGAGCAGCCTGGTGGCTTCTTTCAATGTTGTCCATATTCAAAAATTTGCTACAGTACGTTTCTTAGAAATGACTGGCATTCTTTGTGACTGCTTCATACAGGACTTTCTTGCTGCTATTCTTTCTAGTGGCCCAGGCCAGATAGGCATTGCTTTTCCTGGTCACAGTATAAACAGTAAGTATTTTCATTGCTCAAATTCACTCATTTGTATTGGTATTTTACAAGTTGAATTGAATTTGTGTAAACCTGGGATGGAGGATCAAGGTTTGGTGTCAATGGTTGTTATTCTCAGTTAGTCTATAATTTCAGCTCTCTTGTTTTAGACCAAAAACACAACAAGGTTGTCACAAACCCTAAGTTTGAAAATCTGATGAAAACACAAGGTAAACTTGCAGAACTCAGCCTTCCCTCTTTGGACTCAATCCATCAATGAATAATGCATTTTTGGGAACAAAAAATGATAGGAGCTTTTCATGCAAAACAAGAGCAAAACGATTTTCTCTGGGCTCGCATGTCCGATTTCAATGAAATTTTTTTATTTTGATGGCCAACACATCTAGTTTGGAATAATATAATCAGTTATCAGTGGTCAGAAATAAGCAACTTCATTTTTTGGTATTTCTTCCACTGACTGGATCACTGTGGGTAGATTTTGTGATTTTGTCAATAAGCCCCCCTCACTTATAAGCCCCCCTCTAGAGTCTCTGAAATTAAATAAGCCCCTGGGGGCTTAATAGAGCTTTTACAGTAACAATGCAATTTACTAGATTGTAATGAACTCCCAATGCATTCCTTCAACACTGCATGTGCAACCATCACCTACTGTGGACTGCACCATAAAGTTATTTCAGTACAGAACTGTAAAGCCCTGGCAAAACCACTGGACTTTGCACTGAACCTGCACTGGACAAATGTTCAGCGCAAAAAGTTGCTTTGTTTTGCCACCTTGTCCAGTCTTGTTCAGCATCGTCCAGCCGATTTTGAAGGCAGTCAAAAATGATCGTGGGCAAGAGTAAATTTCTTTTATAGAAGATGTTGTGGAAAAAATGTTCAGTTGTTGTGCCACTCCACTGGACATTGTCCAGTTTGGGCATGCACATTGTAATGAAATGGTGGACGATTTCATTCACATCTTTTCATTCCAGGCTATCTGACCTCAATTGTCAATTCCTTCATGTTATTTTCAAACATTCTCATTTATTCATAATATCTTTACTCATTTCCTTGTGTTTTTATGGCTTTTCTTGCTGCCTCCATCTTGGAAAAATAGGCAAAATTATGGCTATCTTCTTGTTTAAAACCTATCTTACCTCATGTCATAAAACTCTCTCATTTTCAATGTCATATATTTTTGATGGTAGTAAATGAACTACGTGCTGAATAAAGCCACAAACAAAATCAAATTATTTTGATAATATTCAAGTTCTTGCATTACTACATCCACTTGGATATGTTAATATTCCAAACGAGGTCTTAACGCAACTTTTATATCATGGCTACAAAGATTTCCCCAAAGACCTCAACAAAAATATTCTTGAATAGACTCTAGAATTGATCCAAAAAACTGGTTGATTCGATTAGGACCACGTTATGTCCAGTTATACCTTACTCAACCACCAAGTAAGTCTTTGTAAAGTATCTTGTTGTAAGCTCTGTATTGTTGATTTATTTCTCTGGTAGTATTTACCAGTACTTTGCGTAATGGGTGGGGCGGGATGTGATGTTTGCTCAGGGTTGAATCACAGGGGTCGCACACCCAATTCATCTAAAATCTCAACTTCAATTCCTTGATGAAGGCATGGACAGAATTTTGTCAAAACCTTTTCAACACATTGATAAAATCTTACTAAAGTAGGCCACATAAAATAAATTAATAGATTCTTATCACCACCTGCGTGGAATATTAATTCCACGTCAATATGTTTAATTTTTTTGGGGTAGTCATGGTATTTTGCTCCCCATGGTATCTCGTCCTGGTAGTGTAGTAAAGTAGCTCGTAAGTACTGTTATAAGTAATCCCGTTTTTGTAAATTCTTATACTGAATATAAAAAAAAAGATATTTTTATATATTTTGTTTGCAAAATATAAAAGTACCGCCAGCTCGTCATTTGCAATATTTGGGATATTTCTATATATTTTATATAACATCAAAAACACATAGTTTTATTGTTTTTTATTCATTTGCAATGTTTTACTCCTTATGATACATGACTGTTTTGTACGAAAGGTAGAATTTGACAGAATTATCATAAAACTATCAACAACTGTCATGCAAGTGTCAATCTGAAACAACGTTTTCACGGTATTGGCAAAGTTTTGATTCATGGCAAAGTTGTTATGGTTCAAGAACATTTACAAAAATATTTCCATAGGAAGAGCCAAAATGTTAAGAATTGAACTGTGTAAACGGGAGGCTGATCTACGGATCCAAAGTCAAAGTGCACCATTACAATTTAAATGGGTTCCCAGCAAAATGCATTTATTTAGGTGCATGACATGGAAAAGACTGAAACAAGACATGTCACTCGAGTTTGGGCCAAATTTCACAGCAATTTAATTGGGTTTCTGCGGGAAATTTACGAGAAATCACTTGTCGTGTGATTACACTCCAAAGCATTGAATAAATCATATGCTACGGCTGATGTTAAAAACTAGAAATTTAGTAGACAAATACTGTAAGAGACTCCCTAAACGTTGTTGTTTGCAAACAGCTCCTACAAACATTGACAATCGTAAATTGTTTGTCGCTTCTCTTTCTTCTTCTACGAACGGCCCAGTGTAGGCATTTCTCTTCGCCAAAGACGGTGTAAGCAAAGAATTCCTGGGAATAATGTGTCTGCTTCGTTGATTTGGCTAGACTTGCCAAAAAATTTATATATAAAATATCAACCTCCCGCCTTGCGAGAGTTTCCAAAACTCTGTGATGAGAATCTATCAATTTATTCTATGTGGCCTTATGCAAATCAGTTAGGTGGCTCTTGGGGTGTGGTTTTGCAGGCGGGTGGTACATCTTTCCTGATTTACCTGGTAGTTTTTACTTCTTTCTATGTTAACTGCAGCGGGGTTCTCATAGTCTATTGCTCCCAGTGGCATTATCGCCCTTGTAGTGATTTGTAGAGTAGCTAGTAGGTATTGTAGTAATTAGCTTGCCTTATAAAATTTCTAATGAGATATACAAAAAAATAAAAGTATATCTGTAGCTCCTTGGTGCTTTGAGAGTTTGCCCAACACTTTCAAAACTTAATTCTCAATTCAGAAAACTTCTTGCCTTTCTGTTGCACAGAAAATAATCACTGGACGATGTTCAGTTGTGTTGCCACAACCTAAATCTTCCTAATGTTCAGACACACACACACGACAATATTAGCTATGTCCAGTCAATGTTCAGTGCAAAAGGCCAGTCATTTTGCTAGCTAGGGCTTAACAAATTTGTTGAAGAAAATCCAGTATTTTCTTATCTTCTCTCCTGAGCTTGTGAATATCCTTAACAGAAGATTGGAAGTGAAATTCAAAACAATACCTGCTTCGTTTCCACGTATATTTCAAAAGCTTCTCTAAGACTCCTGGCAAATCTGTTCCATGATACAACAACCTAAATAAAGACAGACAGGACATAATGTTTTAATTAATATGGGTCTATCTAAAAGGACTAAATTATTTACAATATTTCTTTTTAATGACAAGACTGCGAGTGATGATCCAATTGCGTTGGGCCTTTTGAACTTCCTTGTCCTCGAGTGCAAGCGATCACCAATCACGGAAACGAAATTCAAAAAATTCATGAATGAAAAGATTGAAATCTTCATCTGCTTCTTTTCTTGAAGCACAGTCATGTTAATCTGTCAATTCTGCGGGTATATATGATATCACATTACCCCTAGATACCAATATAAATTGCGAAATCAGGATAAAAGAAAGAATAAAGGACGGATCGCATTGCTCGTTGGGCTGATCTACTTTTCGAAATGATGGCCTAATAAGCAAAGCCAGATGGAGACACAGGCTGCTACTTACCCTTCCAGCTTTTCCTTCCATGTTGTTTTTTTGCGCTTCCAAGTACACACTTGACGGTAAAAATGATAAAGACATCTTTGCAACAGTTACAGCATCAAAGGCAATTCACACAGTTCGTTTTCGAGATTGCGAAAGAAAGTATCTCACATTCAAGGACAAGTCTTGTTTTGGTCAATCAACGAGCCTAAACACTATGGGTGTTGCCTCGAAAGTCTGCTTGTTTCCCAAGATTGCTGCTAACTTGTGCTTTCTGAGTGCAAAATCAGGCGTTGTTAACGATACACATGCTCGCAGTTGTAAACAGCCGTGAGTATCAATGCAGGGTAGTATTAATCCAGAGTGAAATGTGTATTTAAAGGCGGACGGTTCGACATCTTGAAATCCACCTCGAGACGAGAAAGGGCAGAGGGCGGCGCTGCTGCTGCTGATTCAACGAGCAACCCAGACCCGGGTCAGCGGCTTTTTCATTGTTACCTAACAACGTCATTCATACCCAATCCTCCTAATTACGCAATATCACCTCGGTGATTTCCTCTGTGCGTTCGCTTGCGGTTTATGTTAGTAGTTGATGTCATTGCTAAAATATTCATATTCATTGCAAAAGTAAATCTCAAAGCACAGTCTTCATCTCACCAGACATCCTTAGAAACTGTCTTAGGAAGGCATGATCATTTTCATCTTGTAAATATTCCACCATACATTTATAATTGATTACCTTTAGGAATTTGTAAAGTAGGCCTAGATGATGATGATGATGATGATGATGATGATGATGATGATGATGATGATGATGATGATGATGATGATGATGATGATGATGATGATGATGATGATGATGATTATGATGATGACAACCAAGGAAAAGATATAGTCTGCGCAGCACCGCTCAATTTGATGTATTGTATGCGTCAGCATTTCATTTCAATCTAGCAGTTTGAATGGCCCTTTCTCCCAAGCGTCTGTTGATTGTCTGCACTAGGGGTCCACTCCAGGGTATTGTGTTGCTAATGAGGTTTGCATAGAGAACAAGTGAAACTTAGCCGTTCTCAAATCTGATTGCTTCTTCGTTTCCTGTGAAAGTGATTTTATTGGCTGTTACAACAATAAGTTTTCTTTGTTATCAGTATTGCGAAATAAATGCTGAAGCACGCACTACAATTTCAATTTTTCATGATAATAACTTGCTACACTTTTACAGGAGCGTCGTTATACTTTAACATAAAATAAAAGAAGCTAATTATAATAGCAACAGCAACAACAGCAACGAAAGAACTAATCCAAATATGTAGTATCAGAAATACAGCAATAAATTAAATGTAAATATAAAATGAATAAATCTAATTTCGACTGTGCATGGTGCTAACTCTCTTCAGTCGTTGGCGTAGGAATGGGAAAGGGGTAGTACTCAAGTGCAATTGGCATTGTCGTCTGAACGTAATTCAATAGACTTGTTCATGAAACATGAGGCCCTATCATTTGAAATATGAAATAATTGAAATTTTTGGGAGGGAAATATAAATATTTAGGTTTTTTAGTGAAATAAGAAATAACGCTGATTCCCAGTATGAAATATGAAATAACGAAATGACTAGGTATTTTTTTAGATTTTCATGAATGGGGGCGTCAAAACAGAGAATTGAGCTGTTCAAATATTTCAAAGCATGCCCAGTTCATAACTACATCTAAAAGAGAAGAATGATCATTTCTGCAGTGTGATTCAGGACATAAAAAGGTTCTTTGCATCCAGTAGCCTCTACGTGTGGACCCCACTTCCTACACGTAGGCTAGAAGTCGGGTGTGAGAAGCTTGAAGTTTATGACAGAATCGTCAATTTTCTCATACAGTTTATTTCGTAAACTGTGGTATTTTGGGCAGGTAGTCATGAAATGTTGTTCATCTTCAACGCTGGTTTTATTACAAAGGCACGTTCTGTCCTCGACTGGCAAATTATCTCTCCGGCCGACCTCGATGTGCAGACTATGATCGCTGCATCGGAATTTTGCAAAGCACCTTCTGAGCGATTTGTCGGTTAATTTAGTATAAGCTTGGAACCAGGCTACGCTGAAAATGTAAGCTTTAAAAGTTGCATAGGTTCTCAGTTTGTTACCTCCTTTATTTGACGGGCCAAATTTTGACTTAATTCCATTCGCCCAATAATGCTCGAAGCTATTTCTTAGGGCCCACAAAAGTGAGCGGTGTTGCGGCGCAGACTATGCCTTTTCCTTGGGAATAGTCATGCGCGTTTTCAAAGACAGTTCGTATCAACATTCCTTTGATGCCAAATTCTTTTCTGACGTAATAGAAGGTATGTTGTTATGACAGGTACAGCAAGGAGAGCAACGGATGCCTTGTTTTCATCTTGAAGTGCAAATAAACGCAGTGAAGAGAGGCGGACTCTGTGTGTGAATTGTAGCAGGTATCATGTTTTATATTATTCATATCATATCTATAGCAATTTGTCTTGCTTTCCTTCTGTGCTAGATTTTGAGGTAAGCTTTAATCAAGTTCGAAGATCTTTTAATCTTGCACACTCGCTTCAACGTACAAAGAGTATTCTGGCAGCCGAAACAAAATGGCGTCGAAGTTTGACTTAGCAAGGAGGAAATGAAAAATGTTGTCACATAAAAAATGCGAGAGTTAGCTTCGAGGAGAAAAAGCAACAGAAAATAAAGTAGTAGTGGTAGTAGTTGCTGCATCATATTGTAAATGGTTTCGCATGAAGGTGAAATTGTGGTTTTAGGCGGTAAATAAAGTGCTGGCTGAGATGTTTGATGTGATTCACTTGGGTGGGGTGATATTAATTATAAAACGAATGTAAACATTTATACTTATGTAAATAATACAGGACGAACAGGCACAAACTAGATTTGTGATTCGTATTTCTGTTAGAAACATTTCATTGCAAACATATTTAGACCGGGGGGAGGGCGTTTTTCGCACCCCCTCCCACCAGCAAACTTTCTCAAATATCTCCGCCGCTGTTGTAGATATTGTGCTACAACTTCTTGAATTTTCGTAAAATTTAATTGGCCATCAAACTTTAAAAGTTTCCTTGTCCATTGTTGTACTACATGACCTTCAGATGCCCTTATTTGGAGAGTCGTCACAAAGAAAATCCTAACATCCTCTCTAAATTCTTGCAAATAGTGCTAATGATAAAGTTACATGTACCATTCGATTGGTCTTGAAGAGTGCTTTCATTTGATATATAATTTATTTATATCTTCTGTCATCAGCAACTTTTGAAATCCATGATGTCATTTATCTTTGTGAGGGAATAGAATGAATGAATTAGGGCAATATATCTCAAAATGTGCAGAAAACAGTGTCAGATTCCTTATTATTAACTATTTTCACTAATTGAAAGTCTAAAAATCGAAAATAATTCACATTTGAAATCTCAATTAGTCATCATTCAATTTCTAATTGCTCTTAATTAGCAAGAGTTGCTTAAATTGAAATTTTCTTGTGTAAATATCTTTCTCTACTCTTATTTGCTACTTCTGGCCACAATTCTGCCTGTTATTTCATGTTAATCTGGACGATATTTGCTTTTTAAGTCAGTAGCTCAATTTTGACAATTTTCCCATTGTTTTTGGTTGGCTAGCAACGACCCACATGACCAATTAAACCTCTATTGTTGTTTTTGTAAAGCTAATTATCCAAAGAACAATTGTCATAAGTTTCATTGTTATATCTCTTGTAGTTTTTAAGAAAGAGAGGGGGGGGGGCGAAAAACGCCCGGTCCTGGCCAAAAATATCAAAATTTCAACCTGGTCCAAATAGGGACCTTATAACATCCCCCTTCGAGTTAAATACCAAGGTGAATTTAGTTCGGAGGTCCCAATGCTAATGATCTGTGAGTAATAGCGATTGTTAGGAAGTATTTGGATTGATGCACATCGAAAAGAGCTATTAGGAGCATATGGAACAGTCAGCAAGTGTTTGGCAACCCCTTGTTACTGCATCACGAAATCAAAATCGATGCATTTTTTTATCTCATCATGATCGCTGGATGCAGTTGTTTCTTGTATATGCATTCATTTTCAGCCAAGCATAAATTGTTGCGTTGGTAACCCTTTTGAAATCAGACAACTACGCATTCCACAAAACAAAAGACAGATTTGTTCCCACTGCGCTTATTCCATGGTTACATCATTGTCCTCACCGAGCTCGTTGCATTCTTAGAATCAAAGGTGAACCTATGGGAAACTCGCGGAACGAACTGCGATCCCCGTTTCTGTCAACAATTGAACTCATTACGAAATGTAGCTATACGCATTGCGAATTGCAATGCAGGGTAAGATGTTAGCCCAGGGTAAGAAGGTGCCAAAGATACGTGACCAGTTGACTTTCAGGCCCCAGGAAACGAAAAAGCTAGTTGGAAAGTTTGTCATGTACTGTGTCTAGGACGCAAGAGTATCTTTTTGTGAATTTGAGTTTGTTGCCACTCACAGCAACAGCAATCAACATTTCATTGTTCCCACCACAGAACTGCATCGAGCTGGTTTTCCAAAAAAGGAGTGAGTAGTGGGAGTGCAAAGTTTCAATGGATTTTGTCCAAGGGGTCAAGAATTCGCTTCCCTGGGTCTGGTTAGCAGGCTATCGCTTCCCTGGCTTCCAATAACCTCACGCACACGCGATGAACTTCATACAGGGAACCAAGCTGATGTAGATCGTATTACCACAGAGTGGCACTTCATTCATTCAAGAAAGCGTACGTGATTTTTGCAGAACAAAAGGACTTTTGCGAATTTTATGAATTTTCCATTGTCATGACTTTTCTTGAAAACAGAAGGATTTTTCATTTTTGCCACAGGTTTACGAGATTTTTTGGGAGTGAAATGCCCCTCGGCGCTCTGGAAGTCACAGACTTCTGCTTTCTGATTTAACGACACAAACAGATGTGATGTTTGGAGATCATTGATGTGTGACTTAGATCTTACCCTGGGTACCAGAGCCAAAAATAATAAAAATTTTTTTTATTTGTTTATTCTATTATTTTTTTGGCTCTGGTACCCAGGTGACTTAGATCTCACAGAATTTCAGCAGGTTTGCCATCAGAAAACAAGTTCGAAAAACCAGTTTTTCCCGAATGTACAAAACGATAGTTTTATTTGTTATGGATTGAAAACTGAAAAATGAAACAGTTGAAAAAACATAAAATTTTTGGAATTAACTTTCGCGAATCGGTAAAAATTAGGAATTTCGCGTGAATTCACTTTCGCCACTTAGGTTTCATATCCAATTTTATTAATAGGCAATTAAATTCTAAACATTTCATTGTTCTACCTCTGATCATGTGACCACAGTAATACCATATTTGGAGAGTAGTCAACAAAGAAAAAGCTTAAAATTCTCGCAGTTTTCGTATCGTTTGCCTGATCGATCTCAAACGTGCACCATTCGATTGCATTTGATGAGTACTTTCATTTGATATATAACTTTTTCATATTTGCTTATGTCAGCAAAATTTAATATCTATGACATCATTCACATTTATGACGTCATTTCTCTAATAAAGAAGTGTAAGATATAAATTTTTTTAGTCTAATTTGCTTCATCTTATTTATTTGATTCATTTTGAGTCTATATTTACCAGATAAAAGGACAGGACTGGCAAAGACCTGCGATGAAAGTAAATGCATGCAACAAAAGGCTAATTTAAGGCTAATTGTGCTAAAAATAGAAACTAAAAAATTTTGCAAAGTATGTATTTTTTAACTATGACATGTTTCCTACTATTTGAAACAAATTTGGAGAAAATCGGTTGAGTGGTTGATTAAATAGAATTTTTCTGGTGAAGAAGGTATAAATTTGCCAATTTTCGTCAGTTTTTCGGTTGCCTACTATTTGAAACAAATTTGGAGAAAATCGGTTGAGTGGTTGATTAAATAGAATTTTTCTGGTGAAGAAGGTATAAATTTGCCAATTTTCGTCAGTTTTTCGGTTGCCTAGCAACGAATCACGTGACTTATTAATTTTCATTATTATATTTGAATAGCCAATTGTCTAAAGAACAATAGGGGTAAGTCTTATTGTTATATATTTTGTAGTTTTGGAGAAAAAGAGGGGGGGGGGGGTACAAATTACCTAAAAAATCGCCCAGTACAAATAGGGTTAAGAAACTCAACTCTCAGATCGCCAAAAAATTAAGAAACTCCAGTACTTCCAGTACTGGGAAAATATAAGCTAAGAAACTATTTATTTTGATAAAGGAAATTCTCGAAATGTTTTTACTTTACTTTCACTTGTTTCCTGTATCATATTACTCGTAAGGTACTTGAGTAATGTCTAAACATTGGAAAGGCTTAAAACAACTTGTTTTGAAATGTTCACGAGGGCACAGGTAGTGAACATGAAGATTGTTATGGAACCTCTAAGGAATTCGTAAGAAACTCTGAGTACTCAAAATCTGATAATTTTAAGAAACTTCTAGTACTGGCCCAAATTCTTAGTTTCTTATCAAAAAAATACGTGTACGAGTATTTGATCAATTAAATATTCGATTCTGTATTTTGGAAAATTTCACGGGAATGTACTTTCGAATTTCTGCTAAAAATGCGAAAAACACAAGAGTTTCTTCTCGCGAAAGTAAGGCCCCGTTCACACGGGAACGCAGTCGTTCCGTTTCATAGGCCTATTGTTCCTTTCCGAAAAGTGGAACGCTCAGGGGTTGCATTCACACGGGAACTCTTCAAATAGCATCGTTCCGTTCCAAAAAGTGGAACGATAAAAAAGTGATACGAAAAGTGGAACGATACGCAATCTCTCCGTTCCATTCTCGTGTGAGCAGGCAGAACTGGTCCGAAAAACGAAACGATAACATTTGGCCCGAAGCGCATGCGTGTGTGTTGTTGTTGCATGAACATGACACAAGCAAACGAAATAAACTGGAGTATTTCAAAAGCACCGTCTATCTTCTTGTTGCTTCACTTGCCCCTATCTCACCTGGGGGGGGGTGGATTCCACCCCCCCCAACCAAATTTTTATTCGCCTATGCTAGAATATGCAATGCAGGATGCCAAAACTCCGCTACTTTGACTTTATATCTATACTGTATCGAATGATGAAAATTTCAAAATGCTAAATATAGCCTCGTAACCATGGCAACCAATTTTTTACTGTGTAGTCAACAAAATTTGCATAATTTTTTTTTAATTGTTGCAAATTTCAATCTCAAATATATGCAAAATTATACTTACACATGTATTCGATGATATCCAACTCAATTTGAAACAAAAGATTTCAATTTAGTGCCTCATTTCATTGTTTCAACCATGTTGGTAACAATCATGATAATCATAACTTAAAATCTTCTTATTGTCATAACAACGAGAACAATAGAGATAATTTGATTTAATCATGTGATTTTGATTGTTTGCATCAAAGCAGAGACGTAGGAACCGGGGGGGCACTGGGCACACGTGCCCCCCCAAGATTTTGGAATAAACAAAGAAATGCCCTTTTTATTTTCAGGAAGTGCCCCTTTAGCCTAATAAAATAAGTGCCCTTGAAGTGTCGTGCCCCTCCAAGTTTGAGATGCTTCCTACGTCCCTGCATCAAAGTATATATATTTACCAATTCTAAAGATTGTAGCTACTACAACAGCTAAGAAAAAGAGGGGGGGGGGTGGAATCCACCCCCCCTCAGGTATTGACCGCTTCAAAACGCCCAGGTGAGATAGGGTTAACTGACAGCATTGCTGAAGCTAAACATGTCCATTATTTCTTTGACCAAGCTTGCTTATCGACGTATTTCCTTATTGCGAACTCAGCAAAGTGTGCAGTTAGTGTGAATTTGTTCATTTTGGCGTGCAAAGTGTACAACGGAACGATTGCGTTCCCGTCTGAACACAAAATCGATACGCAATCGTTCCGTTCCGGTGTGAATAGTTTACTTTTCCGTTCCAAAAACCGGAGCGAAGATGGAACGGAACGATTGCGTTCCTGTGTGAGCGGGGAACTCATAGTGATTGTGAAAAAGGAAGGGTATGGTAGCAATTGCCAGTCAGGCCTATCCAGTGAAATAATTAAAAACAAATGCTGTGTTTCAAAGTAAAATATATTAAATCAAGGAAAGCTGCAAGAACTTCCCTTTGCAATGTCAATTTTTAGTAACAACAGGCTAGCTGTGTTCCAAATACGGAGATACGAAGATATATGATACATAACAGTGCAGGGCAATGAAAATCTCATGTGCCAAAAACTGAACAGCAGTGCAAAATTTATCATACTATACAAATCACTAGTTCAAATTGCCACAGTGCAAATGGATTCTGAAATCCAGAAATTCACTTTTAGGCCAAAAATTGGGGATAGCAGTACTAAAAAACCAGCCGCCGCCGAAGAACAATAAGATCCACTGTTGAAATTGAAGGTACTATAACAAGACATTCGTTCACACGAAATTTGGTGAGCACAGCTTTATGGCAGCAGGGAAATACCCCAAGTTATAACTTGCCCCTGTTACTTCTAGTCCTGGTCTCACCTATTTAATCAAATAATGAGAATTTTGATATTCTAAATATAGCATCGTAACCAATGGCAATCATTATTTTACTGCATAGTCAAGACAATTTGTATACTTTTTTTTATTAATTGTTACAGACATTAATTTTAAATGTCTGCCAAATTCTGCTTACACATATATCTAGTAATATCCAATTCAATTTGAAGGAAAAGTTTCAATTTCGTGCCTGATTTTATAGTTTTAATCATCGTGGTAATAGTCATGATAATCATAACTTAATATCTTCTTATTGCTATAGTAACAATAACGACAGAGATAATGTAATTTAATCATGTGATTTTGATTGTTTGCAGCAAAGTCCATCTATTTACCTGTTTAAAGACTATAGCTACTATAACAGCAAAGAAAAAGAAGGGGGAAGGGTGGAATCAACTCCCAAGGTATTGACCGCCAGAAGTCCCAGGTGAGACAGGGTTAATATCGAATTTAACGCTCAAGTACACGGGACAGGTATATATTTCTTAAAAATGGGGGATGAAGTAGTTGGTATTCTGAGAGCAAATTTTTCAGGGCAAGCAGATTTTTTCCCCATTGATTAATAGAAATAATTGTGATTGTCCGTAAATACTAGCTACCTAAGCAGCACAAAGCTGAACAGCAGACTAGCTGCATTCAAAATACTGCAGTTAAGTCCAGTAGCAACAGCATTTTTGTACTCCAGAACTTAATCGTAATATGATATATATACATAAATACAGTCAACTGTCTCTAAAGTAGGCACCATCCAGATCAACTCAATGTGTCCTCGTTTACATGGAGTGTATCCTACACCTTACGGATAAAATTTTAGCTAACATCTGTCAACAGGGATGAAAGCATAATTCCTTTCTTAACTGGTTGTTCATGATATAAAGGTGTCACTTAGGGAGAGTTGACTGCAGTGCAATATTTGAAAACTAATCGTGACGTAACATGAAAATAAATAAATATTATACAATCAGGCAGGAGATCTGGCTCTTGCTCGGGGGAGGCTACGTAAGCTAGGGGGAGGCTGTATACAGGAAACTTGGCTGGAGCGGAAAACCAAACAGGGTATACTGCATGTAGTTTTTATTGAAGCACCTGGAAAGTTTAGGGCATTCTTTTCAACCCAATTCTAAATGTTTTCAACCTGACTATTGCACACAGAGATAGTCGAACCCCCTGCCGAATTAGACCAAAGATGAGCCTTGACCAACACCAAAATTTGTTTCTTCCAGTGACTAAATGCTCCATTCTCGGATAGTACTGCATTCCCGAGAAATGTCGTTTGAAAAATCATGACATTTTATTTTTGCTCCTATGGTTTGCATTTTTGCTCTATTTGTAAAAGTAATAACGACTTGGTTACATTACATAGAGGATTGATGATAACGTCTTAAAAAATCAAATTTTGACCATGACCCCGTTTACACAGAAACGGATCCATTTGAATTTCCAACCTTTTCAAGGGCAAGGAAAATACCTCATCGAAAAGGTAATAATCACATTTAATCATAATTGATGCTTCATATATAGGCCTAAAGGGAAAATTGGAGATTGCTCTTGTTATCAAATTTTGTGTTTTTGAACCAGGCCTCTTTTGATCAGGACAGCCTGTAAATGGCGATGACCATCAACTACTGGCCAGAATAATGCAGCCACCGTGCACAAAAAGTAAAAATGAGTTTCATTGCAACCTTTTTGGTTATTTTGTCAGTCTCTGTTGTTGTAGGTCACTTTGTAATGAAGATTCTGAATATCGATGTTATCGTGCAAAATCATGCACCATTTACTCGTAAGGTCGTCATGCAGTTTTCAGAAAACCTTGGTAGTATTAAAAACTGTTGCTGGCATATTTTAGCCCCTTTTGGATATGTTATATGAAAAGGAATTTTATATCGATAGTGGGAATTAGAGCTTGGTGCCATTCCTTTTTGAATCAACACCCCTGCAAACTTGACTGCTATTATTCCTTAGACCTCGTCCTGCAAACGTCATCGTGATGTCACAGGTACTTTATCTTGCACCACAATATCAATATCTCAGAATCAGCAAGACACAAAGTCACCTGCCGGCAACAGAAAGTAACAGAATGGCCAAACAGCCTCATTTGGTAATTATGCAAAAGCATTTTTATGTTGATAGGCTGCATTTTAGCCAGGAGTTTTAGCTTATGCCACAGGTGGCATGCCATCTCCCTGTCCCTCCTGGTCATCAGCCGCTCTCCTGCCTCGTGTCCTACAGCTAATGTCCACATAAACAATGTTCTGGCCACTTTGGGCAGAAACCGCGTTCGGGCATGTGTCCTTGTTTTTCTCCAGGTAATCCTTCTTTCTTTCATCTCTTAATGCATCCTGGTGGTGACTGGACCAGAAGTCAGCCATTCCTGGAAGCGGTTGGATTTCGTCTTCTTCCATGACATAGGGGGTTGATTCGTCGCTCCTTCCACTAATAGTCGATTCCGGCACTGCGGCCCTCCTTCGCATCTCTTGCCTTTCTTCCTCCTTTCTCCGTTGTTCCCTTATCCATTTGATATGCTTGTCTGGCACATCTCTAGGATCTTCCTTGAAATCGAATCGCTGTTCGATGTGCTTTTTTGTGAATTTTTCGATTATCGCATCTAGTTTTCCCTCCATGGCTCGAACGTCAGATTGAAAGGCTTCCATAAGTTCATTTCTGTGTGCAGTACCAGCAGGGTACTGTATGGTCCCACCGGTGTATGTGTCTTGAAAAAGAGAACAGATAGGTGAAAACCTCATGCATGCATGACCAGCGTTTTCGGCACTTGGTATTCTCTCCAACGTTTTGGGTTCAGCAAGTTTATCATATCACGTATGGCCACATATTCTTGGTTAGCAATTTGATACTAGGATACTGTACCATTTTTCTCCTTAGCCTTATTTTAAATAGCTCCCGAACGATGTTAGCTATGACACTGAAACTTCCTGAATTTTACTAAAATCTAATTGGCAATCAGAAAATATAAATTTCAATACCTAGTGTTCACAAAGAAATTCTTTGAAATGGTTCTAATTTCTTTTTAATTTCATTCGATTTGTCTCGATGAGTATTTTCATTTGATATATAATTTATTTGTGTTTGCTGATATTAGCAATTTATTAAATGTAGGACGTCATCAATCTTTATGACGTCATATTTCTAATTAATTAGTACTTTTTGCATGCAAATTTCGGGGTACAACTTCTACTATTGATAAAGTTACTTGATCTCACCAAATATATGCAAAATTGATGTTGTCTAATTATCATTATTGAGCAAACAAACTCTGAACTTTGCATTGAATCAAATTTTCATAAATTAGGTATTATGAAACTTCGTCCGGTGGCTGAAGGGGGAGCATTACCACCTAGAAGGAGACTTTATGAGACCCACTTTTTCTGGGGTAGTGTTTGGTAGATTACGAATTTGAGTGTTGATCAGGCCGTTTGGGGGGCTTTTTCGAGATATGGGGGGTTGAAGTATTGTTTGGGGAGGTGTATTTTGTTTTATGGTATACTTCGTTTTTTAAGCACAAACACTGTTAAAAACAAGCATATCAGTAGAAGATAAGAAAATTTAGTGGTTTGTTACCATATGGGCCACTTCCGATTATTGGGTAGTGGGTAGGGCCGAAAATTTTCGAAATGGCATCACTTCCATTCTATATGTTCCAATGAGCAGTCAAACATTCCTACCAACCTTTAAATTCAGATACCCAGCCTCTCATATCTTAATCGTCATTTTCGTCATCAGATACATCATTTGAACTAGCGTCTTGAATTGCAGTTTCATCGACATTGCCCAAAAGATAGTCGCAAATATCTTCCGGGTACGCTTCCAAAATCCAATCAACGGATAAATCCTCATTCAAGCCGTGTAGTTGAGTGTTGTTGTGCTGCATGCTTGTCTCCAAAGTTGATGCTTGTCTCCAAATTCTAGCCACACCTTTGGCTCGCTTGATGTGCTTGATAAGACTACTCTGGCATGGAGGAAGGAGTGATAAATCTATGACATTTTCATCCCTCGCGAAAGTTCTCCAGAAGATTTCTCATTGGGCGTCAGCTATAGAGGTGTGTTGTTTTTCTCCATACAAGTGGCAGGTAAACTTTGTAAGCGAGGCAATAACATTGTCTGGGGCGACAGCTGACAATCCAAGCTCTCCAAATGTAGAAGAGAGCCCTAGCGTACTCTTTGCCAATTTCCAGTATGTCTTTTTCCCTTTTCTGAAGAAGGATGACACATCATAATTTCCACTGTATCAATGCAAGCCGAGGAGTGCTGCCTTTTCTGTGGAAGAAAGATCACACGAAGCCAATTCTAAGATCTTCTGATTTTTACCAGTGCCACTGTCTATGAAGACTATACAAGATTTGGAGCTTCATTGGCGAGAAGGATTATTGGGATATGTATGTCCCCGGAGCTTGAGCGATGAACACATTTAGTAATGCCACCGTTATTGCTTCTCAATGCGTGGTATAGCAGAAACATACTCTTGTGTCTGCTTCCTCGTGGTTTGTTTGGAGATTTTTCAATGGGTGTCGCTCATCCTCTACGTATTCTGGTGCAGCCATTTTGACGGGAGAAATAGATTGTGCGATTACCAAGAGCTGCTTTTCTGCCACCCTAACTCCTCAATTTCTTTGAAGCGTCGCTCTCTATTCCTTCCATTGCAGCGGAACCTAGCGAAGTTTGCAGGAATGCGAATGTCAGGATTTCTTATCACGAATGCTTCTGTTCCCCTGTTTCCCCTTAGCAACCTCTCGGCATTCTTGATTGATCTACATGCATATGAATTTCAAGCAACTTCGTATCTTCTTTGGATTTCGTGCACTAACTTTAGTGCTAGCTCTCTAAATATGTTTAGTACTTTCACAACAGACCGGTTCTCTAAATGTGTTTGGTACTTTCACAACAGACTGCAAGGCAGAAGAATGTCTCTTTGAATAGCGGTGTCCTTGACTTAGGCAGAAGAGCCCACAGGCAGAACCACACCCCTTTTCTTTGATCCAATAAAGAGAAATCTTTGGAAAGGAAAGTAACACAACTGACAGGAAAGTAAAAATTACTGCAAAAGGAAAGTCAAGGACACCGCTATTCAAAGAGACATTCTTCTGCCTTGCGGTCTGTTGTGAAAGTACCAAACACATTTAGAGAGCTAGCACTAAAGTTAGTGCACGAAATCCAAAGAAGATACGAAGTTGCTTGAAATTCATATGCATGTAGATCCATCAAGAATGCCGAGAGGTTGCTAAGGGGAAACAGGGGAACAGAAGCATTCGTGATAAGAAATCCTGACATTCGCATCCTGCAAACTTTGCTAGGTTCCGCTGCAATGGAAAGGATAGAGAGCGACGCTTCAAAGTAATTGAGGAGTTAGGGTGGCAGAAAAAGCAGCTCTTGGTAATCGCACAATCTATTTCTCCTGTCAAAATGGCTGCACCAGAATACGTAGAGGATGAGCGACACCCATTGAAAATCTCCAAACAAACCACGAGGAAGCAGACACAAGAGTATGTTTCTGCTATACCACGCATTGAGAAGCAATAACAGTGGCATTACTAATTGTGTTCATCGTTCAAGCTCCGAGGACATAGACATCCCTATAATCCTTCTCGCCAATGAAGCTCCAAATCTTATATAGTCTACATAGACAGTGGCACTGGTAAAAATCGGAAGATCTTAGAATTGGCTTCGTGTGATCTTTCTTCCACAGAAAAGGCAGCACTCCTCGGCTTGCTTTGATACAGTGGAAATGATTATGCGTCTTCCTTTTTCAGAAAAGGGAAAAAGGCATACTGGACATTGGTAGAGATTACGCTAGAGTTCTTTTCTACATTTGCAGAGCTTGGTTTGTCAGCTGACACCCCAAACAATGTTATTGCATCGCTTACAAAGGTTAGCTGCCACTTATATGGTGAAAAACAACACACCTTTATAGATGACGCCCACCGAGAAATCTTCTGGAGAACTTTCACGAGGGATGAAATGTCATAGATTTATCACTCCTTCCTCCATGCCAGAGTAGTCTTATCAAGCACATCAAGCGAGCCAAATGCGTGGCTAGAATTTGGAGACAAGCATCAACTCCTATCATGCAGCACAACAACACTCAGCTACACGGCTGGAATGAGGATTTATCCGTTGATTGGATTTTGGAAGCGTACCCGGAAGATAGTTGCGACTATCTTGTGGGCAATGTCGATGAAACTGCAATTCAAGACACTGGTTCAAATGATGTATCTGATGACGAAAATGACGATTAAAATATGAGAGGCTGGGTATCTGAAATCAAAAGGTTAGTAGGAATTTTTGACTTCTCATTGGAATACATAGAATGGAAGTGATGCCATTTCGAAAATTTTCGGCCCCACCCTCTCCCCAATAATCGGAAATGGCTCATATGGTAACAAACCACTAAATTTTCTTATCTTCTCCTGATATGCTTGTTTGTAACAGTGTTTGTGCTTAAAAAACGCAGTATACCATAACACAAAAGATCCCCATAAAATTCTTTAACCCCCCATATCTAAAAAAGACCCCCAAACGGCCTAATCAACACTCAAATTCGTAAACTACACGAAAACTACCCCAGAAAAAATTGGCTCTCGTAAAGTCTCCTTCTATGTGGTAATGCTCCCCCTCCAGCCACCGGAGGCTCGATTATGTCAAAATGTGCGTCGCTTTTGTTTGCCTAACAACCAATCATGTGACTTTTGATTAATTTATGGTATTTTTGGATTCTCCTTTGTTTTATTACCACACAGTATGATACGGAGCAAGTTTCATTGTCATAGTTGTTATATTTGTGGAGAAAAATATGGGGCGGAAGAAAAATTACTTTTTCACCAATTTATGATCTTGGAAATTAGCTATCAAAATCTTGGAAACTCACCGTGATATATTTTGAATTTATATCTTCCTTGGCAGGTGGCAACAACAATTAATATAATCGACATAGCAGCAACAACGGTTATCTGATAGATGAAGGATTGCGCATTGATGAACGAGTTTAATAGCTCTGCCTCTTTCTTTACCTGCAAGGCAAAATAGATGGTTTCAGTTATCAATAGTATACAAAAAATGAAGCCTTCGTTGTAGAAAATATTGCATAAGCTCAAGGCGGTTGCACAATTTTTTGCAAAATTTTCTATCGAAAATTCTTCTTTCTCTGGTGTTGTCTGAAAGTTAGCTACTGTAATAGATCTTAAATTAAATGTCATGGGAAATTAGAACGTTTTATAAGGTTTGTGTGGGGTTATTATGGGAAAAGATACACAAAGCGTATGTTGTGATAGACAATGAGCTGAAGACAAATGGCGATGAAATTTCTCCTAAGATTCACCACGTTCCAATGACAAATATTAAACACGTCTACAAGGGTTTGGTTAAAGACTGCAATGTATCTTGGCAGCAATTTTTCTTATTTCTGCAAGGATTTGCTTTCCATTTTATGTTCGCACACTTGCCAATGTGAATTGGAATTATCAATTATATGGAAAAAGCCATCGTTATACTTATGGCAATGTTTGTGTGTGTGTGTATAAAATGCTAGTTAGTTCATTATGCATTATATGTACGGTGGCCCATACGTGCCATCTGGTTTATAGTTTTGCTACTGGTTTATAGTTTTGTGACGACTTTTGTGACGACTTTTGTGACGAGTTTTGTGACGAGTTTTCTCCAGGGGGCAAACTGTTTATTACATTCTCGAAGGAACAATAGAGACTCAATAGGATCCATTGTATTCTATTATAAATTTTACCCCCTGAAATCACAACATTTCCTCTCTGGTTTATAGTTTTGCGACTGGTTTATAGTTTTGCGACTGGTTTATAGTTTTGCGACTGGTTTATAGTTTTGTGACGACTTTTGTGACGACTTTTGTGACGACTTTTGTGACGAGTTTCTTCCAGGGGGCAAGCTGCTTAATATATTCTCCAAGGAACAATAGAGACTCAATAGAATTCATTGTATTCTACTATAAATTTTACCCCCTGAAATCACAAAATTTCCTTTCTGGTTTATAGTTTTGCGACTGGTTTATAGTTTTGCGACTGGTTTATAGTTTAGCGACTGGTTTATAGTTTTGTGACGACTTTTGTGGCGAGTTCGTTCCAGGGGGCAAGCTGCTTATTACATTCTCCAAGGAACAATAGAGACTCAATAGGATCCATTGTATTCTATTATAAATTTTACCCCCTGAAATCACAACATTTCCTCTCTGGCTTATAGTTTTGCGACTGGTTTATAGTTTTGCGACTGGTTTATAGTTTTGCGACTGGTTTATAGTTTTGTGACGACTTTTGTGACGACTTTTGTGACGAGTTTCTTCCAGGGGGCACTGTCGAAGCCACATGTTTTTACTCTAAGCAGTGTAGGAAAAAATCTTTGCAATGCAGAAGCAAGCAAAATGACGGGAACCTCTGCATAGGAGAGTAACATGTTTTATCATTCAAAATGGCGGAGCATTACCGTAAAAGCTCTATCAAGCTCCGGGGGAGGGGGGGGATTTAATTTCGGACATTGTAGAGGGGGGTTAGAAGAGAGGGGGCTTTATTCACAATCAAATGACAATGATATACTAGCCTGCGTGCAGACTCAACTCGAGAGTGGGACTTAATAGCATGATACGCTTGATAAGGTTGAGATGAGAGCAAGTGGTAAGGCCTAAAATTGGAGTGGCTTCTATGTCAACAATGATGAAGAGTACTGGATAACATCTTCCTTTGTGATTTAAGGTCAGAACAGATTTGCCAACAACTGGAATGGCTGAGCCATTGTATGCTGATAGTTTGACAGCTGATTTATGGAGCTTGGAATTTTGTTTAACCTGCTGGTAGTCGGCTTTGGAGAGGATATTTACTTGGGCACCGGTATCAATCTTGTACGGGATGATTGATCCGTTTGTTTCAATTGCAATGAGCCACTCATCTTCAGTGAGTGTGTTGACTGAGTATGTGTCTGGATCCTGGGTGAGAGGGTTTGGGAGTACTTTTTCATCTTGGTGAACTGCACCAACAAAGTAGTCTTTTTTTTCGTCAGTATCTGAGAATGAATCTGGGTCTGAAGACATATCCGAGGGCACATTTTTGCTGACTGCTCTTACACGCTTCTGGCTACAGCATGTGGAAAAGTGACCTCTCTTACCACAGGTGTTGCAGTGCTTGTTGTATGCAGGGCAGTTTCCCCTATTATGGGAGTAGTTGCAGAATTTGCATTGCTGAATTTTGGTTGTGCCATGTCTCTTGTCAGGAAAGGGGGGTTTCTTAGCTTGCACTGTTTTGGTGATAGCGGAAGTAGATTTTTCTTCACTGTGGGCTTGGATAATTTTGGCATGTTTGCGTGTAATTTCAGCAGCCTGGCCTATCTTTATACACTTGTCTAAATTGATTTCAGGCTCTCTTAGCACGCGTTCTTGTAGAGCTTTGTCATTGGTTCCAATAGTGATCATATCCTTGATCAATGAATCTTTCAGATCACCAAATTCACAGTCCTGTGACAGTTTTCGAAGAGTGGTGGTGAATTCATCAAAGCTTTCACCATCGTGCTGCCTATATGTCAGGAATGTGTACCTCAGGAAAGTTAAATTCTTCCTGGGTGCGCAGTAGCTGTCAAATTTCTGAATAATTTTATCTAACTTCATATTGTCTCCATCAGAATCAAACGTAAAAGTATTATATATTTCACGCCCTTTTTTGCCTATGCAAGTGAGAAAAATGCTAGCCTTAACCTTATCTGACTTGTCAGAGGACTCAGTAGCGTCAAGGTAGAGTGTCAGTTCCTGTTTCCAAACACGCCAATTGTTAGAAACATTGCCATCAAAACTAAGTGGCTGCGGTGGCGAAAAATTTAGGCCCGACTCCATCATAACAAAATACCGATGTTTGTACGGTTATGGACAAGGAAAGTGACAAAATAAGCGATTCGTAGTGTCTACTTATCCTTCGTGAACTGTGGGTCTTGAAAAAATCCCAACTGACACCATGTTATGTTCTGCAAGAGTACTGTAAAGATAGGACACGTCTTCTCGTCCAAGTGAGTATAATCAACGAACAGCTTGAGCTACTACTTCATGTAAGAATACTAAAACTACTGCTTCATGTAAGATAACATAACAGGGAGGGGGATTATTTAAGATTTTGGCTAAGAGGGAAGGGGCTTATAGAGAGGGGTTTGATAGAGAGGGGGGAGGTAAATAGAGCTTTTACGGTACTTGCCGGTGGACCAAAGTTGGTTGTCTAAAGAACTTTCTCACTTGAAAAGTGTACTTAGATTTTTTCAGAACAAAAATATTTGACAGTTTTTGATGGATTTTTCTTGGAAGCAAAGGATGGATTGTTGCAAAAGCTTTTTTTAGAGTGAGATACCCCTCGGAAAGAAATGAAAATAAAATATAAATATGTTGAGGATGTTGAGAAGTTTCTTCAGTTACTTTTTCCTAGTACTGGAGCTTCATCATGCTTAGTTGTGTTGGGGTATCCGCGCACCCATGTAGCTTATCTGTTCTTTATCTGTCGTTAGATCAACACTTATTAAAGATGGAGCAAGAACACAACAGGACTAATTATGGTATTTACTTTGCAAGCTACAAAATATGTTTTGACGTCAGGAAACTTCATGCTGATGAACTGCCCTCTATTGTTCTGACCTTAGTTACTGTTTAGTTACTTAGTTACTGGAAATTCATGCATCGGTGAGCCTCTATGAGCCTGATTTCTCAGGATATAGCAAATTAGCGCAAAACGAAGCTGCAGTACCAGGAAAAAATAACTGAAGAAACTGCTTAATTTTGACGAAGGAAATTCTCAACATATTTGTATTTATTTTCATTTCTTTCTGAGGAGCATTTCACTCTCAAAAAAGCTTTGGCTCCTTTTGTTTTCAAAAACTGTAACAATATTTTTGTTCTGAAAAAATCTAGTACGCTTTTTCGGGTGAGAACGTTCTTTAGACAACCAACCTTGGTCCCCCGGAAGTACCGTAAAAGCTCTATTCAGCCCCCCCTCTCGATTAAACCCCTCTCTAATAAGCCCCATCCCTCTTAGCCAAAATCTTAAATAATCCCCCCCCCCTCTCTATTAAGCCAGACTCTTAAAAAGTTATCATATACGGTATATCATTGTCATTTAATTTACTGAATAAAGCCCCCTCTCTTCTAATCCCCCCTCTGGAATGTCCAAAATTAAGTAAGCCCCCCCCCCCCGGAGCTTGATAGAGCTTTTACGGTAATGCTCCGCCATTTTGAAAAGTAAAACATGTGGCTTCGACAGTGCCCCCTGGAAGGAACTCGTCACAAAAGTCGTCACAAAAGTCGTCACAAAACTATAAACCAGTCGCAAAACTATAAACCAGTCGCAAAACTATAAACCAGAGAGGAAATGTTGTGATTTCAGGGGGTGAAATTTATAATAGAATACAATGCATGCTATTGAGACTAGATTGTTCCCTGGAGAATGTAATGAGCGACAGTGCCCCCTGGAAGAAACTCGTCTGAAAAGTCGTCAGAAAAGTCGTCAGAAAAGTCGTCAGAAAAGTCGTCACAAAACTATAAACCAGTCGCAAAACTATAAACCAGATAAGAAATATTGTGATTTCAGGGGGTAAAATTTATATTAGAATACAATAGATCCTATTGAGTCTCTATTGTTCCTTGGATAATGTAAAAAGCAGCTTGCCCCCTGGAAGAAACTCGTCACAAAAGTCGTCAGAAAAGTCGTCACAAAACTATAAACCAGTCGCAAAACTATAAACCAGATGGCACGTATGGGCCACCGTACATATGGAGTTTTCACCAAAAGAGATTATTAGAGCAAACTATTTTTGGAGAGGTCATGCTGATTGTAACGAAATGTAAGCAGCATGCTTTTAGCTAATCATAAAGTTCGGGTATATAAACGAGTTTTGATAACATAAATAGCAACAATGTCTAACTGTTACCTTGAAACCAGCAGTTATAGCTGCCAAGGTCTGCAATATTCGTTGTTGTTCAACATTTACATAGTCTTTCAAAGTGCTCGCGGCGTTGGTCATATCTTTTGATACGACGAAACCAAACGAGAAGGGGTGTTTTATCTGTTCAACTGCATAAATATCTGGGTGTGAGAAGAGGTCAGGTCGAGAAGCTACCGATGCAACATCCACCAATGCTGATCGTATTTGTCTTTTTTTCAGTGCATCGGCAACTTCGTCGATGGTTCGATATAATGCTTCTGCAATAACAAGACAAAATGTTACTCAACCTGATAACCAGACAAGAGGGTTTCAAAACATAACGAACTGGATTTGTCCTTGATTGATTTTCGTGGAAGTGTTTTATTTTGGAATTTGTTCAGTCTAATTGGCCCAAGGTTTTGTTTGGCGGTAGAAGCAAATTTGGACTTTAAAAACAAAATTCAACTCTCAAAGACCCCATGTGAACGAACGAGGTGCCTGTTTTGAAGTTATCCATTGAGAAATGTTTGGTAAATGATTAACCAAGGATTAAAGCCACATTTTCATCGCTTGGCCCAACGAAATGTATTAGATATGTTGGGATACCCGGTAGTTGTAAACTTGTAAAGCAAGATTTAAGATCTGTGCTCCACTGCAAAGTTCTTGGCAGAACACAAGATGCATTGAAGATTATCCTCTTCAAGGGAGCTAAATAATGCAAAATGGTCAACGAACTTTCAGGTATAACTAGCAGCCCTGCATCTGCCATCATACAAAGACTTGGTAGCCCTCACTGCAATTGTTATAATGTAGAGCATACTTGTACGTTAGCATATCCTGTGACTATGACGTTAGCCACTGGTTATGATGTACACAAATCTCTTGCTTTTCTATTGGATAATTATTCAAAACGCCGAGCGTCAAATATTGGTAACAAAATGCACTAAATAAGATAACGATGGTTACTCGCGATATCGTAGTTTCAGCAATCACATCTCTAGTAAAGAGTACTGATGAATGGCATAATAACATTGATTCTCAAAAGGTCAATATGGCGATGTTTTTGGATTTAAAAAAGGCCTTCGATACGGTGGATCACAAAATACTGCTCGAAAAACTTTCTAGGTATGGCGTGCAGGGTAAGGTGATTAGCTGGTTTCGATCCTACCTCACTGAATGAAAACAGTTTTGCAGAATCAATGGTAAATGTTCTATGTCTTTGGGGGTAACCTGTGGCATTCCCCAGGGTTCCTGCCTAGGCCCCCTTCTCTTCATCATATACCTTAACGACTTTGAAGAATGTTTACAGTTTTCTTCGGCGAGCATGTATGCTGATGATACGCACACAACGATAGCCTCTGAAGATATTAACGAACTTACCGAGATGATGCAGGAGGAGCTACAGAACATTTCTGAGTGGATGAGGGTCAATAAATTAAGTGCCAATCCAAAAAAGACTGAGTTTATGCTTATCGGCCATCCACGTAGAATTAACAAAATTGAACCTCTGGCTCCATTGAAACTTAATGGCACAGACATAAAACGAGTGACAAAAACTAAATCACTAGGGGTTATTGTGGACGAGAATCTAAGTTGGAAGGAACACTTCAAATCCTTGAAAGGTAAAGTAGCAAGTGGTTTGTCTGCACTGAAAAAACTTAAAAACGTTCTTCCGCAATCTAAGCTATGTGAGGTTTACCATGCGCTGGTTGAAAGTCACCTCCGATATGGGAATGTTATCTGGGGTAGCCTGCCCAACACGAAGCTGCAAACGCTTCAGCGTCTACAGAACAGGGCCTTCTCAATTATTCAAAATGCTAGAATAAAGGACCCCTGGATCAATAATGGGCTGAACGTTGATCAAATCATCTATCTTGACAGATCTATCATGACACACAAAATAGTCCACAAGCAGTGCCCTGAGAGCCTCTGGAACAAGTATAGTCAGAGGAATGAAATTTCTAGGTATAACACAAGAAACAATAGAAATCTCGACATCCCAAAGTTTAAACTTGAGTGTACAAAAAAAAGTTTCCACCTTTCCGGGCTTAAAGCTTGGAATGAAATACCAATCGAAATAAGGGAAATCCCCTCGCTCTATCAGTTTAAAAGAAAATTGAAAACGCATTTAAAGAGCTCAGTAAACCCTAACTAAAACACGACTCCCAGGAAGATCAGATCTCAGCCTGGATCCAATCCTAGCTAATACCAAATTTTAAATTTTGTTTTTCATTTTTCATTTAAAACAAACTTGTAACTTTTGTAGTTTAATTTTGTACTGATGGGATATCGTGTAAAAATATGAATTAATAAAAAAAATAAAAAAAATATGTCTCGTTCAGTTCCTACTCTGACGATCCCTCCCCCCCCCACCCCGGGCAGCGCGGGGTGAACAAAACTCCTTGCCCAAATGCCCGGGGGCCGGGGAAACATTGACGGTCAAATGCCCGGGGGCCGGGCACTGAAAAAATGCTATATTCCCAGTTACTTTATAAACAAAAGCTCTTGCTCTTGCCAAATGCTATTCAAATGCCCGGGGGCCGGGAAAAAATGTACGGTCAAGTGCCCGGGGACCAGGAATATTTTTTGTGCAAATGCCCGGGGGTGTCCCGAGAGGGGGGGGGGTGGTCAGGGTAGGAATTGAACAAGACATTAATATGATCAACTCAAACAGCGGGAAGACTGCAGGCGTTAAATCCTGTTTTCTGAATATGTATCTCAATGGTTTTACAATGCGTGCCGCTGAGTGTATACCAACGGATATTCCATGCTTTAAATTCGTTCCGGTATAGCAAGTTTGCGTAGCTACTTTGTAGGAGCTGTGATATTGGCTGTTTGATATTTGGTACTGAGTTATGGCAAAGGTATCAGCTATGAGTTTGGGACATTTTTTGAGTAATCCAGACAAGTATTGGCACAGGGAAGTCGAAATCAGATGTTGTCTCCAACTCAGAGGCCCGGCACCCGCACTTTAGTTATTTTTTTGACCTCATGCTTGTCCACTATTTCTCTGAGAAAGGGGATAGATTCAAATCCTATCTAGGACATAGAATTCAAAAATAGGGGTCATATTTTTGAAAATTAATCAGAGATTCCCAGGAATAAGCTCCCAAATTTATCATTAATCATTCTATCACAAAGATAAATTTTAAGCATAACTCAACTGTAATAGTGTACCGGAATGATTTAAGCACTTTCAGCATGCATAAATCAAATTTAGATCACTCAGTATCAGGCCAGATCTATTTATTGTAATGTACTGTATTGAAACTGTACTGTAATGATATTAGTTACTACAGTGATTGTATGAAAAATAGGGGTGATATTTTCCCATAGAGTCAGAGAAAAGGGGTTAATTTGAAAGGTTCCGTCAGAGATAGGAGGTATGAAGTAGAATCTATGGACAAGCATGATATACACCAGATAATAGGGGTCTGGGTGCTGGGTGCTGGGTGCCGGGTGCCGGGTGCAGGTGCTGGGCTCAGAGGACTCTTACGATACTGCAGAGCACTTTAATTGAGAGCTTGAGTGCTAGCAACATGTGCAGCTCACGTTTTTACATTACAGCAAGCAGAAACTGCAACTTGTGGGTACTTTTTTCATCAGATTTACAAAGAAGCTTGGGAAAAAAGGATTTTGAGTAAACTGTACATTTTCTGACTTTGACAAGAAGATTACTTGATAGATATGCCTGCATACAACAGCTTGAAGAATGAAAATTCTATCGCACCTCATGAATTACTGATCAAGTAAACAATTCGAAGAATACTTACTCGTATTTACTTTCGCATTTCGACGAACGGCAATTGTGTAAGCAGTTGAGTTGGGAATGGCTGCAATCTAAAACGTAGTGATTCAATCTGATAAACAATTGTGCTAAAGATGCCAGGGAATATTTACCATGATATTTGGCGTTTGAAATAACTTTGAATGATTTAATAATTTGTCAATTTACCTTGGAAAATGGAATGCAATGGATCTTGGGAAAAATATCATGGTGCCATACTTAGTATCATCTATTTAACTTCTAATATCCTAACAACCTTAAAATGACATAGGTTTGTGATAACACAGGAAATTAAACGCTCAAAACTAGCCTGTTACAGTATGTTCATTCAACTTATGGACAAGTGCCATTCAATTTTAGATAATGCAGTTTTGAGGAACGTTCCGTGACAAGCGATGCTTTTTTGTGACATATAAAAGCGTTTCAAAGGGGCGTCGCTGACACACTGCACTGGGACCCCACCCCTCCAACATGAATACAAGGATCCAATTAGTTAAACTCCAATTTCTTAAATTCGTCTTTAGTTGAATGAATATATTGTATGTCCTGGACATCACTGCATGTTTGGCTGATTAATCTATAAAACGCTGGGTGGGTGCACCGAAAAGACTTCACATCATCGAAAATTTACTATACGTAGAATACTGAAGTTATTGGAAGCAATTAAGCAGCCTAAGTACCAAAAGAATAAGTTGATTGTTTTATCGAGGCATTAGCCTTATTGATGACCCGTATGTTTGCTCTCGAGTTTGACCTGCAGAGTACTTGACCTGCTGGCAGGAAAAAATGATATTGCCGTTGAAATTGAGTAATACGGGCTTTCTGAAAAGATTTTTGTTGCAAACAGGTATGCCTGTTGCACTTTTACACGGTGCTTGCAACGTCATTGCCTTCATCGCCTTTAGACCAGTGGCTGAAAGGGGAGCATTGCAACCCAAGAGGGCAATTAACAGGATGATGCTTTTCTGGCGTAGTTTTGAGCGTAGAATTCCAATCTAGATGTTGACTGGGCGTACGAGTAGATGTTTTCAAAATGTTGGGGGTTGTGGGTGAAAAATTCATAACGTGATTATCAATCGATTTGCAAGGTAAATATCACGTAGCGAAAGAAATTTTATCTGCTGCCCATTCGAGTTCTGCAGACATTTATATTGCAATCGCTTGTTAGCAAATGAAATTGACAGTCAAGAATTATTTTTCGACAATGGTACTGGTAAAGCAAGAAATCTCCTTGAACATATGCTATGCAGCCTATCTCATGCGCAGAGAGTGCACTTCTGGGGCTGCACCAAGGCATGCCTTTTCTGGCAATGATTGTATCTCGTCCTCTTTTCAAAAAGGAAAGAAGGCTTCATGTGGAAAATCACCCAGTGAAAATGTTGCTCTAGATTAGAGAAATTGATGTGCTGCCTCCATTCATGGAGAAAATAGGATCCTGATCCATTGATGATGCAAAAAAATGATATTTGGAAAAAGTTTGCAATCGACGAGAAAATAACTGGTCTGTCTTTGCTTTAGGAGCAGCAGTGAAAGGCACATAATGCATGCGAATTTCGCTGCAAGGATATGGAAGCAATCTTTATGTCCAATTATTCACTGTTGATTGGATATAGGACTCTCTACCCAAAGATCTATCCTGATCTCCGAGTTATTCGTCAATGAAAATGTAGATATGAATAGAGAATTGGGATAAGGTTGATGGAGAGGATGACGAGGACCAAACAGACGACTAAAACAATTCACAAATCGTAGATAGTAGATTTATAGCCATGTAGTTACGTTCGGCTAAAAATCTTCGCTGCACCCCCAACAAATCAGGAATGCATATTTCATGTCATATAACAGCAACATCGCTATGTGATATTCATTTCACCTTGCGAAATTGATTGATATAGCACATCATGTATTTTTTGCCATTAACCCCCATATTTCGGAAACGCACAATAATTCAATAGATATACCTCTTTCCCATATAACGTTGTGTCTCTTGCTTGTGTGGCAATCAAAGAGGTTGCTAGCTTGCCAGACAGAAGAGCTAAAACGACCACACCAACAATCATCCACACCATGGCAAAGACACGGGCAGGTTTCGAGCGTGGCGTCAGATCTCCATAACTACGAAAATAAGAAATATTCTTAGGTCTACGAAAGGAGGGCATCTTAAGGATAACTAGAGGAGAACTTGCTCGCCCTAGTGCTACTTTTTGTTCAAAATTGCCTACGAATAAGTTTCAAAATGGGAAAATGCTAAATATAGATAAAGAACCAGTTGCATATTTTATTTTCATTGGCTCTTTTGTCTAGAAATGGAGGTAATTGTTGCGCTTTTGCCAGTAGGCACGAGTAGCCACTGATTGGCGATGACATCATAAATAGGCAACAAACTGTTCATGCAAGAACCTGCAAAATCGCTGATTTTTGCTAGAACAGCTACCCTCATGTAAGAAACCTTAGAGCCTGGTTTTGGGACAGTTTCTTACAGGAGAAGGATTGCAACTAAACTCATATTTCACTACAATTGAACTCGTTTTCATGAGGATATTTATACAGGAACATGTGAGATGTGAGCCCACTATTTTTACAACAACTAAAGTGAAAACACATCTATAGCACGTCGAAAAGGCCTTAAAGTATGTAACCACACAGTTGCTACTTGTCACAGACGCAACATTGACAAGAAAACATCGTGATTGTGAATATGATTGGTTTTCAAATTTAAAGAATCTTATATTGTGAGTCTTGAGTTTAATTGGTCGTTGTCATTGCAATGCTCAATGAATAGATCTCAAGTACAATTTGTAAGCAATATCGACCTTCCATTAGATTTAGTATTGGTTGCTTATTATCATTATTATTATTATGCTGCTTTTACACGGTATTGATCTAACAACCGGCCAATTGTCTGAACTATGTCTCTCATCGAACCACTTCCCGTGGTCTAGGATGGGAAGCATTTCTGTCCTTCTTATTACTGTCCTTCTGTGTAGTACTCCTTTGTTCTTTACTTTGTATCGAGGACCTTCCGGATAATGCGCACTGTTGCAAGAAGACATGTTTTTTGAAGAGCGTCAACCACCAGGTGCAGGCCTACCTTGTCAAGGTTTTTTCTTAAATTATTTGTCACAGTTCCCAAAGCCCCTAGGACGATTGGTAAGATCATGATTTATAATTATTATTATCATTATTATTATTGTTATTATTATTTTTATTATTAGTATTACAATTATTACGATTATTGTTATTATTATTATTATTATTATTATTATTATTACTATTATTATTATTATTATTATTATTATTATTATCATTATTATTATTATTATTGTTATTATCATTATTGAAGGATAACGCACATTGTTCTACTCAATGGATGATTCTTTTTGGGTGTTGATGTCAACAAGACTCATCAAAACCTCAAGGACCTTTCTAAGGATTCTTGCAATATGCAGGATAACACTTTCTGCAATTCCCCTATTCTCATCTCATCTCAATGCCAATGTCCTTCATTCTTTTCTGTATTGTCTTTGGGGTAGTTCCAAGTGCCCCCAATACTATAGGAATGACCACTACCATCATGTCCCACAGCTTCTTCAGTTCTCGTACGAGATCTTGGTACTTCTCAATCTTCTCCGTCTCTTTTCTGTCCACCCTGCTGTCATATGGGATAGCAAAGTCTATTACATGTGCCTTGTTTGTCTCTTGATCAATGACTATCATATCTGGACGCCTTGCTTGGATAATATGGTCTGTCTGCACTGTAAAATCCCATGAAATCTTGCATCTGTCGTTCTCTATCATTGAACATGGCTCGTGTTGATACCATTTATCATTCACTTCGATGCCATACTTTTTACAAACATCCCAGTGCACCCTCCTACCCACCCAATCGTGCCTTCTCTTGTACTCTCTCTGTGCCATCTTACTACACTCACTTATTAAGTGGTTCACTGTCTCGTCCTTTTCTCCGCACATTCTACATTTACTTTGCTCCTGAGTCTTACCAATTTTCGGTTACGCCGTCATCACATTTGTACGGACTGCTTGCTCTTGCGCTACAAGGATTAAAGATTCTGTTTCCCCCTTCACGTTTCCCTGCTTTAACCATAGCCACCCGTCCTCACCAGCGATGTCATTAGTTTGCCTTAGAAATTTTCCTTGCAGAGTCTTTTCTTTCCAATTTTGTTTTCTTTCCGTTCTCTTTCTTTTCTTCATATCAGCTTGTGGCTCAATTACTTCACCTTCTTCCATGATCCTAAGTGAACTTAGTAGCCTTTCTGTACTATTGTTGACATACCTTTTCAATAAAACTTTTGCTATATTGACTATCCTCTGCTCCTAAAAGTCCTCTTCCTCCATCTTGCCGTGGTACATACAACCTATCAACGTTGCTCTTCGGATGTAAGGCATTGTGCATTGTCATTGGTTTCCCTGTTTGTCTTTTGTCCAGTCTAGAAATGCAGCTGAATATCTGGGTAACGATACTGCCCAAGTGTTGATGCGTTTTGTGAGATTCCCTCCATTTAGCTTTGTTTCCAGAATTTTTCCCGCCTCTTGTGCTCTTTCGTAGCTTTATCTTTCATTTCCTGGTGTCTTATCTGATCGGCTTGAAGCATTCCCAAATATTTGTAGCTTTCTGTATCCTTTACTGACTTGATCACAGAATCTTCTGGTAACTTAATCCCATTTGATGTAACTACCTTTCCTCTTTTCAACACTAGCATGGCACACTTTTCTATTCCAAACTCCATTCCAATGTTTTTGCCGAAAATCGGAACTGAGGATTGCCCAATGATTTTTCATTCTTCGCATACAATTTTAGGTCATCCATAAATAAAAGATGGTTAACCTTCTCTGCAGTCTTAAAAAATGTGTATCCTGCCTTTGACTTCCTCAATATGGGGGTCAAGGGAATCAACGCAATTACAAACAGCAAAGGAGATCATGTATTTCCTTGGAAGATTCCTCTCTTGATCTTTACTTCTCCAAGCATTTGTTCTCCACATGTTAGCTCTACTCGCCAGGTTTTCATACTCTCCTCAAGGAACTGTCTAAGCTGTTCATTAATCCCCAGATCTTTCAGGCACTCCATTACCATTATCATTATCATTATCATTTTTATGCTGCTTTTACACGGTAATGATCTAACAACCGGCCAATTGTCTGAATTATGTCTCTCATCGAACCACTCCCCGTGGTCTAGGATGGGAAGCATTTCTGTACTTCTTCTTATTACTGTCCTTCTGTGCAGTACTCCTTTGTTCTTTACTTTGTATCGAGGACCTTCCGGATAATGCGCGCTGTTCCAAGAAGGCATGTTTTTTGAAGAGCGTCAACCCCCAGGTGCAGGCCTACCTTGTCAAGGTTTTTTCTTAAATTATTTGTCACAGTTCCCAAAGCCCCTATGACGATTGGTAAGATCATGACTTTATCTACTTCTTTGTTCCAACATTTCAAAATTTCGTATTTCAAGTCGTTGTAGTATTCTATCTTTTCTTGCTGTTTTTTTTTTATTCTGGTGTCAAACGGGCATGCAACATCAATTACGAGGCACAACTTCTGTTTTTTATCTAGGACCACAATATCTGGCTTGTTATGCTCTATTCTCTTTTCAGTTTGTATAGAAAAATCCCATAACAGCTTAACTTCATCGTTTTCAAGAACTTTCATCTTTGTTTCCACAAAATGCTCATAGTATTTCTCCGTGCATGCAAAACCAGATTTCTTGCAATAGTTCCAATGGATTATTGCGGCAATCTTATCATGTCTGCACTTCTTGTAATCATTTTGAGCTAACTTTGAGCATTCAGATACAATATGTGCTACAGTCTCGTCTCGTTCATCGCACATTCTGCATTTGGCTGAACAATCTTGTTTATCTATCATTTTCTTGATCCAGTTTACCCGTAATGCCTGCTCCTGTGCTGCTAGTATTAATCCTTCTGTCTCTTTCTTTAATACCCCTTTCTGTAACCACAGCCAGCTATCCTTGTCGTCCCTAACCTCTTTTGTTTCTTTGAAAAACACTGAATGGAGCTTCTTTTCTTCAAAGTTTGCTTTCCGTTTTTTCATGATTTCCTGTTTTTTTCCTTTTTGGTTCTACTGACTCTGTAAATAACCCATCCCTCACCACCTCCTTAAGTATCACTTCTTCGGTATGTTCCAGGTAATAGCCAAGACTTGTTTTATCTAATTCTACAACCTCTTCAACACTCATTATTATTATTATTATTATTACTACTTCCAACAAACTTCACAAAGCATATATGGAATCGTCATAATGACCCTTCTTGCCCCTTTTGCCATCAGCATACGGAAAGTGTCGCACATCTGATGAATGGCTGTAGAGAGTTTCACAACTTTTATAGTAGACGTCACAATCGCATTGCTGACAAAATATTTGAGGTGATCTCAGGAAGTTTAAGTGGTTTCCAGTTTCATGCAAACAAACTTGCAGAATCAATAATGACAGACTATGGTGATGAACTACGGAGGATTACGCATCGTAAACCTGATATCCTTGTCATTGACAATCAGTCACGTAAATGCATTATCTTAGAGGTGACTGTCTGCTACGATCTGTATTTTGAACAAGCACTAAACACCAAACAGGAACGGTATCAGCCGCTGTGCAGTCTATTACAGTTGTTAGGTTGGGATGTAGATCTGAAAGTGCTTTGCTTTGGCTCACTTGGTTGTATCAAAAAGGATGTTTGGACTGTTATGAGATCATTGTCTTATTATTATTATTATTATTATTATTATTATTATCATTATCATTATCATTATTATTTGTTCTCTTCCGAAAATGCACACTGCGTCCTTTGGAATCGAAAAACAATAGTCTTTCTTGGAGATTGAATGTGGCAGCTGTTACCGTACGAGATCAAAGACTCCAGCGCCCTTCAAATGATTAAAAAGCAAACAAGGTGCTAGAATGATGATCAATGCAACTGCTGGCTTTGCAAAGTATATGTAACACAGGTTGGGTATAACAGGATAGACTTTTATGTTTATATCCTGATTCCTGAAATATAGATTTAGATCAAATTGCAAAGTATGTAAGTTTAGAAGCCTTAATAAGCTGTAATATTTAGCTATCGTTTTTGTTTTCACCTACTATTTAAATAAAGAGATGATGATAATGATGATGATGATGATGTTTAAGAAAATCTTCTGCAAGGCAGATGTGGCTGGTTTTGACATGCACAACAAGAAACATATAATGTCCTCACGCCGACCGAAAGTGTTGTTTGCGTTAATTGTTCTGTGCCATGTGTTGTCGTCGTCACTTTAACTGACTGCGAATGGTGCTTCACAGTGGATTGTCTTGTCACGAGGGGACACGGGGGAAAGTGATGCACCATTCGCAGTCAGATGAGGTGGCGACGATAACACATTGCACAGAAAAATTGACACAAAAGCACTTTTGGTCGGTGACTAAATTGTATTCTTCTTAATGCGCATGGTTTTGAGTGATTCTGGCTGGCTGAAGCATGTTCTGGGGTGCTCTGGGTGGTGCTATATGGGTCTGGACCTTTCTGGGTGATTCCACCATTCAGTAAGGACCTGTTCATATGGAGGCGAGCAAGCCCGCCTACCGGGCTGGAGGTTTTTGCCGAGATCTCACCTTATCCCTGTTTCCCATTCAAAGTTTGTTGTCTGTTCATATGAGCAAGCGGGCTGGCCCGGTAGGCGAGATCTCACTCAAGTACTGCCGGGATCCGGCTTGGCGAGATCAAAATTTTCTCATGTGAACACTCCAGCCCGCCTGCCGAGACGAAAACGCCTCTACTACGCACGCGTGGGCATGCGAAACAATCCCACCAACGATGGCACGTGACCAATTCCAGCCCAGTAGGCGGGATGGATTTTGCCATATGAACAGAATGCGAAATCAGCTCACTTAGCGGGCCAGCCCGGTAGGCGGGCTGGCTCGCCTCCATATGAACAGTTCCTAAGAATACCGTTTCAAAACCAGCCAAAAGTGAAGTTTTTGATCCAAATGAATTTTCAGTTTTAATCAGGTGCTAAATCATCTTTTAAAGATTTGATGCAAACGCATCTATGCACATGTAGCAAAACATAGCCTGTATGTTACAAGTAATTATAGAGAGAGCGTGCTGAGTAACAAGAAGATTCTGTTTGATAATGAGATCAAAACCCCTCTGAATACTCAGTTTGTGCAACTGGTTGAAAACTTACAGCTAATATAATAAATTAATACAATGTCTTACCCAACTGTGGTCATCGTTACATATGCCCAGTAAAAACCGCTAAACGCCCCTCTGAGAAAACTCTGTGGGAAATCCTCCGGGTTTTCTCTGGAGTCCTGTAAATAATTGTATATTTCAATTTGCTATCTACTAACGTGTTTCAGTAAGATAAGTTAATAATTTCGTTTTTGCTTTCACTATCGCTATTTTGCTCATCACAAAGAATTTGGCACACAATGTCATGAAAGTAAACTTTGAAGGTTATTGGTCATACAGAACCGTGAAGAAGGGAGGGGGAGTTGGCCCGGTTAATTATCAGGGGGTTCGGGACCATTAGGGGCCCAGAAAAACAAGGTAGATTTTTTCTTTATTTTCAGTTTTCCTTCATTTCATTTCATTTTTATGTACAGGGTGTCCCAAAAAAGATGCGCACCGTTTGAATGGCTACTGTGGAGGAGCAATAAATCTAACTTTCCTGTTTTTCAGATTTGTGAATAGGAGAGATTTCAACTTAGAGTTTGGCACCGAGTTTGTGTAGATCTGACAAGTGGTTGCTGATTTATTGAGAAAGAAAGTCACAATTACTGGTTGCTTCAAAACCAGAGGATTTTATCTCCGTACTTATAATTTTAACATTAAATGAACATAAACTTTGCAATTATGCCAGGAAACGCATTTGGGAGTAAATAATCACCAAATTCTTCAAGAATATTGACCAAGCAGCATGCTGAATGCAAAATTGTTGGTTTATAACGACTTTATCACTTTTGAGAAGCAAAATATCTGATGGACGCATGACATGCCTGAAACACTTGTGTTGCACATTTCCATTCCTTGCAACCCTAACTAAGTCCAATATTCTTGGTTGTCACAAAATTCAATGTATGACTATCTGTCTCACTTATAAACATCAGAAAACAGGGCTAGGTATGTTGTTTTCAATCGATTTCGTTGATTTTAACTCAATGGAGAATAATGAATCCTCTGGTTTTGAGGCAGCCAATAGCTTTGGCTTTCTTGCTCCATAAATAAGCAACTAGCGATCAGATTTACTCAAACTCGGTGTCAACCTTAAGTCTCTTCTGTCAAGAATCTTAAAAACAGAAAAATTTGAGTTATGGCTGCTCCGCAGAAGCCACTCAAACAGCGCACATGTTTTTTGGGACACCCTGTATTTCAACAGGGTTATACATAGAATTAAAGTAGAATTAAATATACTGATTTTCAATGTGCCCTGCTTAAAAACCTAACTAACCTAAATACATGAATAATATTAGAAAGCAACCTGTATTACAAAGAAAAAGAAAAATTCATATACAATATGTTCTGGTTAGAGGAGAAAAAGTTTTATGCTGTACAAGAACTTTCACACCCGTTAATTCTTCAAAGCTTGTTTCGGCAAATTTTTGAAAAAGACCAGTGAAGGGGCATTTTTTAGTTTTCTGCTTCGTTTTTTCCACACAGTCACACCTCGATATGAGAAACTACGTTGCCCGTACGAGGTTGTAAAGCGAGGTATTTTGAGATCCGTGTCTGTATTCTGGAGAGACCGTGAATTGCTTTCCGACTGTTTTGTAAATATTAGCTACATATGTTCAGGAGCTAAACCATGGAGAGACTTGTAAACCATAGTTGCAATTTCAAATTGTATCATTTTTTCTATAGTTAACCACCCTTGCCTTCCAATCAAAGGAAGAGATGATGCATCATATGAGCTGTTAGTAACAATTCGTGCGGCACGGTTTTGTAGCTGTTGCAGCTTATCGAGCAGGGTTTCTCCACAACAACCCCACACCGAGCAGCAGTTTCTGAAATACTTTCAGTTTCTTTACAATTTCCAATGGGAGCTATTTTTAGCATATTCAAGCATGCCCACTGCTCTGGAAATCCTATCTACGGCAAAAGTTATGTGTTCTCTCCACTTAAGCTCTGAATGAACGCCAAGGTACTTATTTGATCCAATTATATCTAGGTTGTCCTTATTTATATGGAGATTGATCTCAGGATCTCCATTGTCCAGATGATGTTTCTTCAAGTTACTCGAAGAACCAAGGATCATACTTTTGCGTTTTTGCCACGTGAAGGGAAAGTTTATTGCCTTCCAACCAAAGCTGAAGCCTCTTAAGGTCTGATTTAACTGCTTCATATATCTCGGCTATAGATTTTGATGAGTATGAAATGCTTGTGTCGTCAGCATACATGGTCACTTGTGTGCTTTGCAACGCACAGGGCAAATCATTTATGTGTATCAGAAACAGTAGTGAGCTCGAGGAACGTTTCTAGGACCGCAGGGCCATTGGCCTTCAAAAGTTCGCTTTGCATACGAGATAGATAAATTTTCCATCTGAACATTATTTTTAACAGCTTATGAGAGGGTATGGCCCGAGAGAAAAGCGGCATGGTTCAAGAAATTTACCAGTACTTTCGCCGGGGGCCCCGCCACACCTCTCAATGGTCATATGGTCATATATTTTTTACGTAAGGGTCTGAAAGCAAATAGTCTCATTTTTAGAAATACCAAGAACTCTTTCCAATTATCTTTCAAATTTGACCTAACAAGACTGGACTGTACTAAAATTTGCAAACTGTCTGCAAAAATTGTCCTGAAAATCATTCAAACGTTGCAGCAGATTGTAGCTGTTTCTTCCTGTGTGCAGAATGGCTTTGTACAGAATGAGCTTATGACTTCATGTAAAACATAAAAATCCCGTAGAAGGTCAGATCTACGATGTCAGAGACATTAAAAGGATACATATATTTGAAGACTTACCAAAGCCCAAACGAAGAAGCCTGCAATGATTATGAGTAAGATGCTGATAACGAAGAGCGGCCAGGTTTCTCGTATCTTCAGAGTAATATCCAGAGCTTGCTCGTTCCATGTGTTTCTGATTCTGAAATGTACCACACCGGGGTGGGGTACAACAGGCACAAACACATGGCCGTGGTGAGTTGCTCCGAATGTTCTTCCGAAGATCGGGAAGCTGACATCAACGTAACCAATATCTTTAGTCATCTGTTGAAGTGTTTCCTTTTCCGCTGAATTCTCATTCCCGTCACTTTGGAAATTGATGGTCGATTGGTTTCTGTCGATACAATTGTTATATATGGGTGACATCAGGCCACGCAGGATTTCTGCGAATAGTCCGTTGACATGCCCCGACGTGTTTTTATGCACGTACGGAGCATGGGAGTAGAAGTTGGTATAGATGACAGGGGGGTAGGCGCATGTTTCTAGAAGACGAAAAAACACATTTATTTATCGTGATCATTATTATCATTTTCATTATTATCATTTTTATCATTATCATTATTATTATTATTATTATTATTATTATTATTATTATTATTATTATCATTATTAATTTGCCACCACATTAATGTGTCATTATTAATTTATTTATTAATATTATCATTATTATTATTATTACTATTATTATTATTATTATTGTTATTATTATCATTATTACTATTATTACTATTATTATTATTATTATTGTTATTATTATCATTATTATTATTATTACACTGGTACCAATTTGCTGACGATGCAACCATCATAACCGGGCAGCAGTATGAAAACCAGATTTTGCTAAATGCCTTTACAAGATGGACGAAATTATCCGAGTAGATAAGTGCAAGACCTTTGGGATACAAAAAGTAAATACTGCAACAGTTCAATATTCCCCTAAATTATTCACCAATGATGCAGTAATACCACCTGTGGAAATGAATGAGGGGTTCACGTATCTAGGAAGGGTCTTTGATTTCAATATGGATGACGTGGCTCATAAAAAATCACTAGTTGAAAAGTGCAACCGGATATTGGAAGACATAGACAGGTTACCCCTCCACCCAAGACATAAAATAGATCTATACTCAAAGTTTCTGATGTCAAAAATAAGCTGGGATCTTACTATATCTGATATAAACATCACTTGGGTGAAGCAAACTCTTGATTCGATCAGTTCATCATTTGTGAGAAAGTGGCTAGAAATTCCAATAAATGGCACACTTGATATAGTGACACTCTCTAAGGAAGAATTTGGTCTAAACATTATCAAAATTTCAACAAAGTATCTGCAGTGCCAAACAACCAAGCGTAACTGTCTGAAGAAATCTCCAAATTCCGATATAAATTATTTACATCAAACTACCGCACAAGAAAGCATCCAGGTTGATCAATACAGAGATACAAGTGACGTGACAGAATCTGTGAGAGCCATACAAATCGAAAAGATTTCAAATGATCTACAGTATCAAGGGTACATCGTGAAACAGATGTGGACTCTCAGCAACGAGCAACTCAAATAGAGGTAAGAGACATCGAATATCTACAACTTTACGAACAGATACATGAATAATACCTTAGCTACATTAACGAATATGGTCCTGTGGGGAAGAGCAACCATGGACACATGCCTTGCATGTAAGGAAAATAGTCAATCCCTTTTGCACGTTGTTTCGGGTTGCAAAGTTCATCTTCAACAAGGCAGATACACGTGGAGGCATAACTCCATTCTTGCGACTCTATTGAGTCATTGAGTAGCATTGATGGCCTGAGGGACTTGAAAGTTTTTGCTGATATTCCAGGCTACCCCTGCCCCACAGTTGTCACAGGAACATTAAATAGCGACCAGATATCATCATAGTCTATCAAGAGAAGGTCATAATCGTTCTAGAATTAACCTGCGGTTTTGTCACCAACGTGAAAGAGAATTGTGCAAGGAAGATAAGAAAATACAACTCTACTATCCTTGATCTCAATGAAAAGTATGAGAAAGTAACATTTGTGAACCTGAGCATGAGCGCCCTAGGATTGATATGCAGGGATGACGACGGAAATGGCATACTGCAAGCATTAAAGAGCATCGGACTTTCGGAACTTGCGTCAAAAAACATTGTTAGAAAGATAATAAACATTTGTATAAGGACAACATATTACTTATTTTGTAGGAAAGACAAAGACTGGACCAATCCAGACCTTTTAACATTTTAAAGAAGTAAAGACTGTTGAAGGCAGTAAGACTGACTAACATGCCCTTTTATGGAGAGTGCTAGTCACATATATTCTTTGTAGTGTAGATTTTACATTTAAATTCTTTATCTGATTGTAAGCTTTACTTATGAGAATGAAAGTTTCCATTATTATTATTATTATTATTATTATTATTATTATTATTATTATTATTATTGTTATTATTGTTATTATTATTAGAAAGAGTTGTTTTGGCAATACAAACTTGGTACGTTTTCACCTGCTGGCCTGAACGATAGAGCAGCGGATATTGAATTCGATATGTTTGCTTGCGGGTCGGCATAAATTCTATCGTTATATTTAGAAGCTAGGATCTGCATGGGTGGGGCACTTCAACCTTTGGCTTTGTGTTTCTACGCACATGGTGGTAGGGTAGAATCCCCTACCTTGCCATCTGGGATTTAGCATTAGCTAAAACAGTTTTTAGCTATTCTGCAAATCCTTAGAGGGCTATTGGGCGGGTGTCTTTTCTCAAAGGTCTTGGCTCCAATAACAGAAGAGTTTCCAGTCCCAGGTGTGCTAATTAATGGTGCCACGCATATATCTCAAAATGGTTGTTTACTGGAAGTCATCTAAAACTTAAAAACTTTCTTTTAACAGTGGTGGCGGTAAATGCCATTTCATTGATTGCAATATAATTTGGCATGATTTTTGCTTAGGTTGTGTAAATATATTGTCATGTAAATAAGATTTTTAAAATGTATAAATACTCGGCTGTCCTCTGGTTTAGTTTAAATGAAGAAGATTTTTATAGAAACGTATTCAGATAAAAAGTGGTGCTTTTATATTTTATTTTCTGTTTATACATGATGGTGGTTTAGTTTATATATTATTATTATTATTATTAATATTATTATTATTGTTTACAAGGAAACAGGAAAACAGACGCCAGCCAGTAACCCTCCAAGGATTTGCTTAAGTTGCTAAATCCCGAATGGCCCGATGGGGAATTCCACCCCAACACCACGTGCAAATTGCACGAAGTTAACCAGCCAGCATCTCCTCCCCCTCCCCTGAGATCTAAGTGCAATGGTAGAAGGATTAAGCGCTCCCGCAGGCAAACAAGTCCAACTCGACATCCGCTACCCTTTCATTTAGGCCCTGTGGAGAAAATAGACCCAATTTATACTGCCAAAATAGCTCCTTTCTACGGAGCGAATATACGTCACCTGCACCATCGATGATGCTTATTTTTACCAAAAACTCACCCCGATGATTTTGTTCAAAAAAGTGAGAGAAAAAGCTTGCCTGTGGGACCGGCTTACCCGTATGAAGATTACCACTGAGACGCTTTTGTTTGTAGGTCCGAAAATACGATTTATAGACGTTAAATCTCTGGCGAAATTTAGTCTTCGTACTACCGACATACTTTTTATTGCAACATTCGCATTGTAGCAAGTATACTACAAAATCCGAGTTGCAGTCATACGCCCCTGAAAAGTTTCTAAAAAACCGAGAATTATCTGCATTATAAAACGTGGACCCCTCTCGCATCATAGGGCATATTTGACACCTTCTACCATTGCACTTACGCGTACCCTTTTCCACCAGCTCCTCGTTTACCGGTTTCAATTTTGCCCGAACCAGGGTATCTTTCAAGTTTTTGGCCCTTCTAAATGAGACGAAAAGTTTTCCCGAAAAAATCCTGCGATGCTCACGATCAACAAGAAGAATATTTTCACATTTCCTCAAGATCTCATGAACCCCATTAAGTGCAGGATGAAAAGTAAGGACGAGGGGTATCCTCGTGCCATCCTTAGATTTAGATTCCCTATTTAAAAGGGTATCCCTTTGCAAACATTTGACTCTCTCCAACTGAGTGTCAATCTCCCCACCCTTATATCCCCGATCAATAAGCCAAGATTTTAGATCAGCCAAGTGTTCGTTAAACGAAGAATCCTCCGAACAAATTCGTCGAATACGAAGGGCTTGGCCATAAGGTATACCCTTTTTAGTATGATAAGGATGGCAGGAAGAGCGATGTAGGAGCTGATGGGTGTCTGTTGGTTTTGTGTATAAATCAGTGACAAGAGTGCTCCCTTTCTTAATTACCCTTGTATCTAAAAAATTGATGCTTTCCTTAGACCATTCTGCGGTAAATTTGATCGAATGGTGTGATGCATTCAAATAGTCTATAAACCTTTGAAGCTCTTCTTCACCATGCGTCCAAATCATAAATACGTCATCAATGTAACGCCACCATACACTAGGCTTACAATCGTAAGAGCGGAGAAGTTTTTCTTCCAAGTCCGCAAGAAAAAGAATAGAGTACGGTGGCGCACATTTGGTGCCAATTGCTGTACCCCTTATTTGATGATAGAATCTCCCATTAAACTCAAACATGTTATTCTTAAGTACTACTTCTGCTAGGTCCATTAAAGAATCTGTAGACACCGACCGATCTGCTCTAGAATCAAGGGCTTTTCGTAACACTCCCAATCCCTCATCGTGGGGTATGCTCGGATAAAGTGCGACCACATCAATCGTACACAAAATGGCATCCTCTGGAAGGCTACCTAAGGATTGCATCTTTTGCAAGAAATGATTTGTGTCCTTGATATAGGAATGGACACCTTTAGCCAGGGGTTGTAAATGAAAATCCAAAAATTCCGAAAAGTTCTCTGTGTGGAAACCCGAATTAGAAATAACTGGCCTTCCGGGGACACTATTAAGCCTTTTGTGTATCTTAGGCAACAGGTAGAATCTACCAAGTTTGGGGTTATTGACCATTAAATATTCCAAAGTTTTATCATCAATATCCCCTCGTTGCCTAATTCTACCCATTGCCTGATTGATGACATTATGCAGACTTTCAGAAGGATCGTTATCAAGGGGTAAATACACTGCAGAATCACCCAGCTGGTCTTCTGCCTCCCTGATATAGTCTTCCCGATCCCAAACAACCACCCCTGACCCTTTATCCGCTTCCTTGATAACGATCGTTCTGTCAGACTTAAGACCATTCAAAGCTGATATTTCTTCCTTTGTAAGATTACTAAAATTTTTACCATCAGCTGATAATTTCATTATTTCATCCTCAACCTTAGAAAGATAAACCTCAATAGCTACGTCCTTATGCCTAGGATTGAACTTACTGCGTGGTCTGAACGCTGGAATTTCCGAAAAATCTTCTTCGTCCTTAAACCACCATTTAAATGGTGGTTTAAGGACGAAGAAGATTTTTCGGAAATTCCAGCGTTCAGACCACGCAGTAAGTTCAATCCTAGGCATGAGGACGTAGCTATTGAGGTTTATCTTTCTAAGGTTGAGGATGAAATAATGAAATTATCAGCTGATGGTAAAAATTTTAGTAATCTTACAAAGGAAGAAATATCAGCTTTGAATGGTCTTAAGTCTGACAGAACGATCGTTATCAAGGAAGCGGATAAAGGGTCAGGGGTGGTTGTTTGGGATCGGGAAGACTATATCAGGGAGGCAGAAGACCAGCTGGGTGATTCTGCAGTGTATTTACCCCTTGATAACGATCCTTCTGAAAGTCTGCATAATGTCATCAATCAGGCAATGGGTAGAATTAGGCAACGAGGGGATATTGATGATAAAACTTTGGAATATTTAATGGTCAATAACCCCAAACTTGGTAGATTCTACCTGTTGCCTAAGATACACAAAAGGCTTAATAGTGTCCCCGGAAGGCCAGTTATTTCTAATTCGGGTTTCCACACAGAGAACTTTTCGGAATTTTTGGATTTTCATTTACAACCCCTGGCTAAAGGTGTCCATTCCTATATCAAGGACACAAATCATTTCTTGCAAAAGATGCAATCCTTAGGTAGCCTTCCAGAGGATGCCATTTTGTGTACGATTGATGTGGTCGCACTTTATCCGAGCATACCCCACGATGAGGGATTGGGAGTGTTACGAAAAGCCCTTGATTCTAGAGCAGATCGGTCGGTGTCTACAGATTCTTTAATGGACCTAGCAGAAGTAGTACTTAAGAATAACATGTTTGAGTTTAATGGGAGATTCTATCATCAAATAAGGGGTACAGCAATTGGCACCAAATGTGCGCCACCGTACTCTATTCTTTTTCTTGCGGACTTGGAAGAAAAACTTCTCCGCTCTTACGATTGTAAGCCTAGTGTATGGTGGCGTTACATTGATGACGTATTTATGATTTGGACGCATGGTGAAGAAGAGCTTCAAAGGTTTATAGACTATTTGAATGCATCACACCATTCGATCAAATTTACCGCAGAATGGTCTAAGGAAAGCATCAATTTTTTAGATACAAGGGTAATTAAGAAAGGGAGCACTCTTGTCACTGATTTATACACAAAACCAACAGACACCCATCAGCTCCTACATCGCTCTTCCTGCCATCCTTATCATACTAAAAAGGGTATACCTTATGGCCAAGCCCTTCGTATTCGACGAATTTGTTCGGAGGATTCTTCGTTTAACGAACACTTGGCTGATCTAAAATCTTGGCTTATTGATCGGGGATATAAGGGTGGGGAGATTGACACTCAGTTGGAGAGAGTCAAATGTTTGCAAAGGGATACCCTTTTAAATAGGGAATCTAAATCTAAGGATGGCACGAGGATACCCCTCGTCCTTACTTTTCATCCTGCACTTAATGGGGTTCATGAGATCTTGAGGAAATGTGAAAATATTCTTCTTGTTGATCGTGAGCATCGCAGGATTTTTTCGGGAAAACTTTTCGTCTCATTTAGAAGGGCCAAAAACTTGAAAGATACCCTGGTTCGGGCAAAATTGAAACCGGTAAACGAGGAGCTGGTGGAAAAGGGTACGCGTAAGTGCAATGGTAGAAGGTGTCAAATATGCCCTATGATGCGAGAGGGGTCCACGTTTTATAATGCAGATAATTCTCGGTTTTTTAGAAACTTTTCAGGGGCGTATGACTGCAACTCGGATTTTGTAGTATACTTGCTACAATGCGAATGTTGCAATAAAAAGTATGTCGGTAGTACGAAGACTAAATTTCGCCAGAGATTTAACGTCTATAAATCGTATTTTCGGACCTACAAACAAAAGCGTCTCAGTGGTAATCTTCATACGGGTAAGCCGGTCCCACAGGCAAGCTTTTTCTCTCACTTTTTTGAACAAAATCATCGGGGTGAGTTTTTGGTAAAAATAAGCATCATCGATGGTGCAGGTGACGTATATTCGCTCCGTAGAAAGGAGCTATTTTGGCAGTATAAATTGGGTCTATTTTCTCCACAGGGCCTAAATGAAAGGGTAGCGGATGTCGAGTTGGACTTGTTTGCCTGCGGGAGCGCTTAATCCTTCTACCATTGCACTTAGATCTCAGGGGAGGGGGAGGAGATGCTGGCTGGTTAACTTCGTGCAATTTGCACGTGGTGTTGGGGTGGAATTCCTAAATGAAGAAGATTTTTATAGAAACGTATTCAGATAAAAAGTGGTGCTTTTATATTTTATTTTCTGTTTATACATGATGGTGGTTTAGTTTATATATTATTATTATTATTATTAATATTATTATTATTATTATTATTATTATTATTATTATTATTATTATTAATATTATTAATATTATTATTATTATTATTACTATTATTATTATTATTGTTATTATTACCAATTTCTTTATCGTTTGATTACAACAAATGGATAGCTAAAAGTAAATAGCTAATTGATTCCAACGTTAAAACTTTAAAATACAAATATTACATAAGAAAAATACACGTATTTTTATTACGGACTAAGAATTTCGGCCAGTACTGGAAGTTTCTTGAAATTATCAGTTTTTGAATACTCGGAGTTTTTTATGAGTTTCTTAAAAGTTCTATAACAATCTTCATGATGACTACCTGTGCCCCCTGAAAATGGGAAAACAAAATTTTTCCAAGCCTTTCCAATTCTTAGACTTTACTCAAAACATTCTAAGTAATATGAACAGGACACAAGTGAAAATATAGCAGAAATATTTTAAGGCTTCTCTTTGTCAAGATAAATAGTTTCTGAAGTTATATTTTCCCAGAACTGGAATTCCTTAATTTTTTGGTGATCTGAGAATTGAGTTTCTTATGGGCAATTTCTTATGAATAAAGAAATACGTGTAGTGGACAAAAAATATGTACAAGTCATCGAAAGTATACAGGATAAAAGCAGATATCTAAAAATATTTATCATAAAATTGTTGCGGACCTTTGAATCGGACGCTTTCTGTCCTGTTGTTGACAGATATCACTCTGGATTGGATGAATTCGTTATTATTACGCAAACTGTAATGACTTTCATTTTGACAGAAAAAGTCCTGCATGAATGAAGGGTCCAGGTCATTTCTAGTGTTGTAAATCTCAGTCATAAGTAGTTGCAAGTTATTTGTATGAATAGTAACGGCACAGTCCTTTTCTAATAGCTCATCATAAGTAGATTCGGCATCGTTACAAGCGATTCTCAAAGTCCTTTCTTGTATTTTGCTAATTTTTTGTTAAGCTGCGTGCTGTTAAACAGCCAGATTAAAGGTGATTAAAGGACAGTATTGAAACTGACTGGTAATAAAATCCCTAATGAGTGTTCTTAGTTTTCTTTGATCCATGTATGGGGATATGCGAGCAAGTGCATGAAGTTTATTGCTAGCCTAGCCGTTTGGCACAATTTGGAAACATGATTATCCAAAGAAAGTTTGCTGTCGATCCGAACTCCGAGTAGCTTCTCTTCGGAGCTATCTAAAACATCAGCATTTCCAATCCTAACAGCAACAGGATCATCACAACTCTGCCCAAGAACCAAAAGATGGCATTTATCTGCATTTAATTCCATAAGTTATCGGCAAACCATTCTAGAGCTACACTACAGTCACTAAGTATAAGGACTGTCGTTATTAAAAATAGTAGCAAACGGCAGTAATAAAAATCACTGCAGTTGAAGGTAATAACGGGACATTCAGTCAATCAAGTAACTTCTGTTGTAACTTGCTCCTGTTGCATGTAGCATTGGTCTCTCCTACAGTGTATTTTGTTGTTGAAACAAAAGGAGGGAAAGATGTAAATAGTGATAGTTGCTTGAGGTCGACTTACCTCCAATGTTTGGGGAAGATGAAATACCATCTCCAAATTCATTAAATGCCAGTACGGAAATCGAATATTCCGAATTTGGGTGCAAGTCTGTCAAGGTTATTCTGTTAGTGCATGGATGGGTGTATATTTCGTTGGTATTGTTGTTGTAATTTAATATCCCACCAATCTTTACCAATGATACCCGTATCTTGTATCCAATCAGGTCCCCGTTTGAATGTTGAGGAGGCACCTGTTTCCATTGTACTGTCAGTTCGTTGTGTTTGGTGTTGATGATTTCTACTTTCCCTGGTGCTTCCGATGGAGCTGGGGATTTAAATATGATTGATTAGGGTAAGGTGGGGGTAATTTGGGTCTAGCTTGTAATTTGAGTCGATTTGCTTTTCCCCTGTTATAATAATTGTAAGTTAAAAACTCGATTCATGGTTTAGTTAGTAGTGAAATCTATATTTTTGGGGGTTTTTAAATGGTATCGAAGAATTATTGGATAATTTCTAGTGCTGCAATTCAATTTCTAGCAAAGAGCTCAAAATTGCCCCTGTATGCCTAAATAACCGATCAAATTGATCAAATTTACCAAATGATGGAGTTGCAAGTTACGATTTGCGAGTTGGTGCTTTCTGCGAATTGCGAGTTAAAAGTGAAAAGCGTCAAGTGATACTTTTAAGATACGAGTTGCGAGTTGGGTTGGGTAAAAAACTTCACAATGCCGGTTGAGCGACGAAGCCTGATAGCATGTCGTTTTCATTTTGTATTGTATTCAAGTAAAAATATGCCGGCATAGTGTAAACGGGAGGCCAATACGGCACAGTTTCATGCCGTATTCATTTCGTACCGGCAGAGTGTAAATGGGATCTAAGTGAAACTTGCAACTCGCAACTCTCAACTCGCAACTCACAAAATGAGTGCAAATGGCAACTGCAACTTTCATCTGTCACCTTAACATTTGACTCTAAATCTGCTTATTTCAAGTGCTACAAACCGAGACATACACAGCTTGTTGCAAAATGAAAGAATTGAATTCCCATTTACAGTTGCATTTGTATCTCATTGAAGCAACTCAAAAATCAAGAAGTTGAAAATTAAATGAAGGTGCAATTCACACGGGTACGCAGTCATTCCGTTCCATATCACTCCTTTCTGAAAAGTTCCATATCGCTCCATATCGCTGATGTGTTGTGTTCCGTTCCAAAAAAAGTGGAATGATAAAAATAGAACGATACGCATTCTTTCTATTCCGCTTCCGTGTGAACAGGTAGTGAGGCGTAGAATTGGTCCTAACGATAAGATTTTTACTCTTAGCGCAAGCGTGGGTGCAGTTGTTGCTGGAAAGAATGAAAAGAAATGAAAAAAAAAACTGTGGAATGAAGCGATTGCGTTCCGGTGTGAACAGAAATAGACGCGGTTACGCAATCGTTCCGTTCCCGTGTAAACGATGTCTCGTTGCGTCCCACAAACTGGAACAAGGATGGAACGGAGCAACTGCATTGCTGTGTGAGCTGGGCTCAAATTTTTACAGTAAAATTGTCAGTACTTACTGCTGAGCAATGTCGTTGCTTCTGTTTTTTGACACGGTCCATATCCAGGCCGTGTCACTTGGCAAACAGAAATTATGTATAATGTTACTGGATGCAGGTCTGTGATTGTTATTAGGGTTGCTGGGTACGGAACTATCACATTTCCGCTATGTCCCTGGGAGCTGTTGTACATTATAAATGTACCAACAGGCTCCCCATTCCAACTTTCCGATGACGTACGCATCCACTGAACGTTTACCGTGCGGCCTGAAGTGCCAGTGGCCGTTATGTGTTTCGGTGGCTGACTTGGAACTGAAGTAAAGAAAACAGTGGTTTCAGAATTTTCAGAAGTTCTCAATTATGTTTCACAACAATGTTTCCGAAGATCGATTTGATTCAAGCACGGGTGTGAAGCTTTGCAGGTTATCATTGCTAGACATACAATCGAGCAGTACAAGCATGGACCTATTGAGGTTTGTTCTGAAGTTGATTTGCAGTAATCATCCTCTTAAAGACGCCTATATCCATGTTAAAGGCAGTCTGTCTCATTCATAATTGACTGAAGATTGTAAATAGGATGAAAACTTTGTATGGAAGGATGAACATAAAGGAATTGAGAAGAAATCGTTTCAAATTAAATTGAATTCCTATCATGCCATCATGCGAAGATTTCAAAGAGTATGGGCTCTAGCTCCTTTCCGTTGTCTAAGCTTTGTTCTCTAAACCAATAACCTTCGTTACAAAGGTCCTACAATGTGGGCAAGGCACATACTGGATTAAATATATGGTATACCTGATTCTTTTGTAGAGGCAAAGTTCATTTTGCTTGCAACACCGTTGCCATTTTCGTTGTACGCAACTATTCTAATTGCATATCGGGTGTTTGGCTTCAGTCCCGTTATTTTGGCTGTTGTCTTTAGAGTAGGCAGAATTTTGTAATCTACGTTGCATTCCATCTCGCGATAGAATATAATGTATCCTGAAACGTTCGTTGGTACTGAATCCCACTCAGCCTGAATGGATGATTCTTCCAGTGGTGTTATTGTAAGATTGGACGGAGCAACCGCTGGAACTGAAAAGAAAACCAGTGTACTATATTTTCATTGATTGTGAATATAACTCCATTTCAGAATCAATTAGTTTCATCAAAATTAGCAAAATTTGTTATATTTCCAGTTCAATTGTTTCATCGCAAAACACAGAAACGCGTCTTTTGAAAATGGCAGAAAGTTTAAACCTCATTGTGAAGTCGTAGGAACATGTCACAATTTCAAAAACAATTTCGAAATTTCTAATCTGCATAGAAAAGTTGTAAGAGCAGCAGGATTGAATCTCGTTTTGCCAACAGTTGTTGCAAACTAAAACGGTGCTTAACGGTATCTCAAACAGTATCTCAGACGGTATCTCAAACAAGCTGAGAGTTATTTTTTTCGCGTTTTCACATATTTATATCCAAGGTGTCCTAAAGAAGTACTCCTGTTAAAGAAATCCCCAAAAATCGATACCAAACCGTTGATATTATTTTCTTTTTGACTTGTTCTTGAAAGTGACTCAAAAATATTCCTGGATGATAAAATTTTCCTTTTGGTACCATTAGCTTAAAGTACTCGTTGAAATATTTTATTTTGAGCTATGTTTTAAGCGAAATTGTCAATTTTGCCTGATAGCCACAATTTTCAGATCTCTTATTAGCATCGAAGTCTTTAATGATGAAGTGCGTGCTTCTTTCTGTTATTTATGTCCAAACTAGAAACTTTACATGAACAAAGAAATTGCTATAGTAATCATCAGTGCTTTTGCAGTATAATTCAAATCCAGGTGCCCATACAAAAGGCTAAATTTGCTGATTTTTTAAATCAATTACAAGATCAGCTATGTCTGCGAAATCGATTTGGTCTATGATCTACTGGAGAAACAAAAGAGAAAAATTTGAAGATCAGCCATGCTATCAAATATTGATGATTTTACAAACAGGAGCACTTTTCTGGGACTCCCGGTATATGTATACATAGAAATAAGAAAATTCATTGGCAAACACTAATTGATAAAAAAGTGAGTCGAATATGAAGGAAATTTAGAAAACGTTAGCAAACTATAAATTGCTCTATGAAGTGGTAAGGAGCTATGGGAGAACATCATGTCTTTGTATAACATCGTACGATACGTTGAAGCAACTTTTACCATCCTTTGAAGGAGCGAGATAATGAGTCACTGCTTAAGTGTTTTCTTGAAAGTTCATGCAACATTTGAGTGTAAGTAGCCATTCTTTGTTCCTTACGATGGTAACACTTTGAAATTGACCTTCACAAGACGATGCATGTGCGATACTGTTGTAGTTTGTCTCTTGCTAGTGGTGATCCTGGCACGAACTGGAATGGTTTGTCCCATCATTTGCCCATTGTAGAAAGGCTATTATCTCGATAATAGAATGGGGAACGGAGAGACACCACAGTGAGAAGAAATATTATTGTTAAACGTGAATCATACAATGATATGGCAATGATTTTGAGATTTGAAGTGAATGACCAAAAATTCTTGAAGATAGCTTACCAAGAGATGTTTCGTATTGAGTTTCTGGTGAATGAATGATTTTCATTTTTCCAAGATAATTGTCATTTTCCAGCGAATCTTGTAAAAGCAGCATTTGAAAAGAATCGAGTCCGGCGAAGGAAATTTTGAGCGTCACAACGATGCTATTTTCCCTAGGAAAAAGCAGACAAACAGATGTAAAATTCATAGTACAAGAAGGTCCAAGAGTAAAACGTATTTTCTTTCATTTTCTTAGCCCCTCTAAGCAATGGTGTTGTGTTGGTCGTTGGACAAATTTTATGTACACATTCTATACAACGTAACGGCAATTTTGATATTTGGCATTTAGAAAAAGCAGCATTGACATCATCAAATTAAAGTACCTTAGTGGGTTCTATAAAAGGTTTATCTACAAGGCTCAAAAGGTCGTCTACGCTCGTTCAGGTAAGTAACATGGTAGTAAACCACGGAGCAATGACACCTTCTAAGAAGAGATAAAATAAGGGAAGCGAAAATTGTCATTTTTCATGAATAAAATGGTTCTACGCAATTTAAAAGTAAAGAAGAATTCCAAAAGTGATGTCCGAATTCTCATTGAAGTCTCCAGAATAACAGAAACTCACCAAAATGTCTGTTTCTTGATGCTTTCGATTGTCGTAAAGAGATAACTCTGGTACAAATGGCTGTAGCGAAATGTTCGTTGCATCTGGAATTAGATTGAAGTAGTTTTAAATGTCATTCTGGGAGGAGACTTGCACAAGTTTTGGTATACATTCATTTTTGTAAGAAACAGCTTGCAAGACACGGTGGTAGTTTCAATTTTGCAAGGAGGCTGTTGTATTCTGCACTCATATTGTTTTGACATCGTGTAGTAATAACAAATGTTTTAAAATTTGAATGTGAATTATAATATTTTTTGTTTGGAGATCTTACTAAGCAATTTGGGAGTCCTCGTAATATAACTAAATAAACTTTATACTCCTGGCATAAAAAATATACGAAAACCTTCAGCAGTTTCCTTGCTTTGATATTGTGGAATGATATCGTACGATGTGAGGCATTATAAACGCATACGATTTGAGGTACTACCATGCCCTGAATATCAAAGCAAGGAAATATAGAGGCTCCTTGTCCAATAGCCTGCATATTCTGTTATGGAAAGAAATTTACTTAGCTTCCTTGCGGCCATGTGCAAACATTGGTAGCTTTCCTGCCTCGAAATTTTTCATACTCACACGGATACAATGTTAAAGGCATTGAGTCCATATAAGGCTGCGTTTACACGGGGCCGCTTGAGTACTTGGCCTGCCGAATATTTGGTCGTTTAGCTGTACCTTGCAAATATTTGGTCAGTATGGCTTCGCGTTCACACGAGGCCGGCCATCTTTTATGGGCACGCGCATTAGCAATGAACCGACATACTGACTGGGATTTGGCGCCAGTTTCTTTGGCGACCATATTTCATGGCCTTCTATTCAAAGCATTCCATCCTCGATGTGGTACCTTGCAAATTTTTGTTCTGTTGACGTTGAGAGCGTTTACACGAGGCCGCCCACGAATTTGACCGGCTCAGTTCGCAAGAAGGCCACTTATTTAGGTAACCGAGTGAGGGTCGGCTAAGCGTCCAACTATTCAGGCGGTTAGGCAGGTCTCATGGAAACGGGAAGGCTTAATGGCCAAATATTTGGCCGGCCAAACATTTGGCCGGCCTCGTGTAAACGCAGCCTAAATAGTTGAGCGTAACGCTATCCTGAATTTTTGCTGACAAACCGCTGACGGCCCTTTGTTATCGCACAATTGTGCTAAAGTCATTAACAGTGGAGACTAGAGAAATATTAATCCTTGCATTATCCTCAAGAATTTCTTGGAAAATGCCGGGGAAACTTTCTCCATATGAACAGGCCCTAAGATTGCAAAGATCTCGATGGATTTTTAGAAGTAACTTTATTGTGGATTCACCCCATCCACCAAAATCTGTGCAGAACATAATGAGTGCGTGCCGGCACGCGCGGGCAACAATATAGATTATAAAGAAAACAGATTTGTTTACGGTTACGTGACCCAGCCCCTTTAATTTCAATAGCGATTAAAGCACAACTTTTGTTTTATGATTGAACAGAAGTTGATATTGGTCATAAGCGCGCTATTTATGCGGACTCGATGCTTTTAACTTTCCCAAAAGGGTAACTCTTGTAATAGCGTAAGGAAAGTTTGATGATGGCTTTAGGCCATTATATACTTACATTGATCATTAGGCGCTGCTGGAATTTGTTGAAGGTTGGGGAGCCAATAAGAGCCATTCCCTTGTGCCAAGCTTGCTGAATTGCCAGATTTTTTACGAGTATTTTCTCCGCTAAAATTAGATAGAGCAAGTTGCTAATTCAGTTGCAAATGTTAACTTTTACGTAAAGAAATTTTGGATAGCTTGGGAGTAAGTTAGAGTCTATGGGCATTCTGTAAATAATGCGATACGTATCTATCATAGAAGGTATCTAGGTATAATCAAACTATATAAGGAACCAAAGTGTTTGCTTGTGCAGCTTTTCAAGATGAGTTTGATGCTTTCAAATTGAGGCTAGGAGCAAGGTTAGGGTTGCATAGATGTTTCTCAGAATCTGTCCTATTAGGGCATATTGTTATACAGTAAATTGTGTTGGTGTTATGTAATGTGGCCTTCGGTAAAAGAAATGATAATTCGGAAATCATTTACCCGGGGCAAATCATTGTGTCTATCTTGGGAGAAAAATGCTAGACAAAACTTCATCATCCTGTCCTGGAATAAATGTTTGAAAAGATAATACCTGTCTTGGATAATATCAGTGTCTTTTTGTAAGTGTTTTCAATTCGTTCACGTGAAATTTGACATGACCTGGAAAGCTAGCTTTAATGGACATATTTGTGTTGGAATAAAGACATAAGAAGTATAATCCTGTCCCGAAATTTTCAGCCGAAAATGGGACTTTATTGGGAGGCAAATCCCGGTTACTCATTATGAAAATAGACCCTCAGGGTGCCACATTGCCCTGTCTTATATGTAAAATATTTCAGGTTAAACTCTCACCGGGACATTTCCTTATGTTGCATGTTACATTCTCCATTGCTTTGCCAATGCAATCATTTCCGCCAAACAGGGGAGTCGGATTTGTGCAAAAGCGCCAGCGTCGATGCATACCTGTGTTGCACGGTTTATCACAGGCCGTCCAGTTCGTCCATTTTGTCCAGTTACCATGAACTACAACAAAATTGAAAGTTTATAATAAAACATTAGTAAACAAATCTTCACTGAAGTAATCTTTGCAAACCCATTTCTTTAAAATGTTGGTGTATAGAAAAAAGCTAACAAAGATACATCAAGCTCTTTTTGTTGAAATTAACCAGTCAAGGTTTGAAGATTATGACTAGTAATAAACCTTTCTATTCAATTCAGTGGCACCATAATATAATAATAATAATAATAATAATAATAATAATAATAATAATAATAATAATAATAATAATAATAATAATAATAATAATAATAATTATCACTGTAAACATCGGAGTTACAAAGAACTAATGGCTAAATGCTTACAGGATACGCAAAAAAGGAAACTAAACAAAACACAACAGGCAACATCTAATTAAATAAGTGCGAACGGACCAACTAACTACATTTTGAACAGTGAGAGGAGTTGTGAGGGCATTAATTCGTTGCTACACCTGAATTGTCAACCGGAAGGTCTTGACATATGCATAGTACTCTGTGCAGAAACATAATGGTTGCGGTATTTATTGTGATATGCATACTGCCTAGCATTTTGATCAAAGTTTCATTGTCCACCCTATCCCATTCACTACCAAAGCAGTCATTCATATTTTCAAAATACTTGTTTCTAGCTTCAACGAGTCTTGGTTCTGAGCATCCGAGTATGAAATGGACCTCATTGCCCAATGGACTATCCCTACAAACTGTACATGTACGTTGTGATCTCGGTTTTTTCTGCATCCTGCCAAGTTCAATTGGCAGGAAATGCGCGGATATTCTAAGCTTTGCGATTGTAGCCCTATGCTCATATTTCAGCACATTATTACTATAGGTAGCTACAAAAAGTCAGAGAGCTTCATTGCCATATACTTCCTGAGTGCAGAGTTATCAAAAGAAATCTACTAGGGAGAGGCAGATTTGCCCCCTCTCCCTAGATCAAAGTAGGGTTAAAGGGAATCAGCATTGATACGACAACGCAATTAGAAATATAATATATCAGACGCCGTCTAAATGGATCTCCCTTTCAAAGCGCCATCTCATTGGGGCGATAAAAGTAGATGTGGCCAAAGACCAATTTAACCGTATCGATTCCCTTAATATGCGAAAGGCCTGTACTGTAAAGATATACCTGGGCACCGTTGCACATTGCAAATTTCCCTTTTTATTGTATCGCCAAAACAATCATAGCCACCATGCTGTGGAGCTGGGTTATTGCATCTTCTCGTTTTGTTCCGTTGTCCTCCTCCGCATACCGCATCACAAGTCGACCAACTGGACCACGCCGAGAAACCACCATGAACTAAAGTGAAAGAAAATCTTACTAGCAAATTAAGGATTGCCAAAAATTGTATTTTTTATGTCATCTGAATTAGATTTTTCTCTCTCATCACAGGCGAAATTCTACTGCACATAAATTCGCAATGACAGATATCAAAGAGTTGTTTAATCATTCATTTTCAACAAATATTTACATTTTGCAGTAAAATTTAATTGAACTATAGTGAAAAGCAATGCAAAACAACTTTAAATTGACATATTGTTTGTAAATATCAAAATCTTACTGGCACATGGTTGGTCGTTGCAGGTAGTTGTTTCGTCAGTTCTGCCATTGCAAAAATCGGCATCGCAGAACCTTGTTCTTGTGCGTGTTCCACCACTGCAGGATGCACTGCATTTTGACCATGGTGACCATATACTGTATTTGTCTTTTTCCGCTAAGGAAAGGGTCAAAGACCAGATTAATATATATTACTGCAAAAGAGCATTGCCATAAAACACAGGTTGTAGAGAATAATTGTACCACTGATAAAATGCAATCTCGCCTGCCAGTGTGTTCTCTAGTTTCATTCTCTAATTATCTAATCAACCTGCTTTAATGCATAATATAAATGTTATTAGAGTTCATTTGAGAATCAAAAAGAAATCTTGTCCCACATTTATTGCGTGTCTTCTCCCTGTCATTACCAGCTCTTTAACTTTACTGCATTCTATAACATGTTCAGGCTATTCTCTTTCGCCTTACATACAATGCCTTCTTCCTTCTCCACAATCTTGCCAATGTCGCTTAATTCTAATTTCGTTTTGTTATTTCTCCAACTAAGAAGAAGTAGGGTGAATCTAAAGATCTACCACGCGGATTTTGTTGCATTTGATTCAAGAGCTGTGTGGTAATTGTTTCATTTAGACCCTAAATACACGAGAATTAAAATGCTTCTGCTCGGCTTCTGGATCAAATAAACAAAATCCGTCAGAGAACACTTTAGAATTACCCTTCTTCTTTCGTTTTAGGCATACAACTTCTATTAAAAAGCACCTTTCGCTTGCACAAGGCAAGAGTTTGCCCTTTTAGTTTCAGGGAAATGTTTGCGCCTTTGTTTGTTTTTAATTTCTAGCTGAGAGAACTTCCTTTGTCTGCAGTCGCTGATCGCTTTGAATTGATGTGTCAATAAAACGCAACTGTTGCTATTGTATTAAAAAATCTGCCCTTGTTGGGGGGTCGTGCTTTCGTTTACTTCTGAAACTTTTCCAGATGAGGACGCTCGATCCAAACCCCTTTTCAAGCAAAAAGGTTCCTTATGACTTACTCTAAAATTTTATTTCGGCTATTTCTTCCATTCTAAAGTTCCCAGCTCACTGACTCTTGATCAAAATAATTGTTTTTACAATACGAGTTTTCTTCCTTAGATTTTGAGGACACAAGGCTGAGATAGCAGCTGGCCAGAATCTTTTGTAAGTACCGTAGTGACATCGAAATATTCTTTCCTGTCATTTATTGTTCCATTTCTATAGTTAAGCCTGTCAATAGATCTCCATAATTTAATCGATACGAGGCGTACACTTCCTCAAACTTGGACGATAAAATAATTTAAAATCGATAAATCTCAGCGCATTGTCAAATACGATGAACATTTCTAAAGAAGTAGAATACTAGAATTTACCATTGGTCGTTGGTGAAGGGCTTGCAGTAATTTCTGGGGTATTTATGGTACTTGCATCATACTTGGCTGTTGTAGGGGATATTTTTTTAGATTCTGTTGATAATGGCATTAAAGATGTTGGTGTTTGTTCTGGCACAATCACTGCAAAAGAAATAAACAAAATGTTTCAGCAAGACGACACTGACAGGAAACTTAAAATGAACTAATTAGCCACCTTCTTAGTATTGTATCCGAATCATGACTTGCTTTGACCTCAATTGATTGCTCCATTCTTAAACTGCTAAGTGCATTCGAAGGATGATATTTGCAATAAGGAAGATTGTTTCAAGATGAGACTTCCTAAATCTAGAATGTCACTTTGAGGACACAAAACTGAGACAGCTGCTGGCTAGAATTTAGTGGAAGTAAAGTAGTCATATGTAAATATTCATACCGGTAATACATCTTTGTGTTCGAATGTTTGATGCTATCAGTAGGTCTCCAAAATTCAAAAATATATGCGTGGCAGTACTCTTTCAACTTTACAATACGAAGAAAAGTTCACATCGTTAAATTTTAGTGCATTATTTTAAAAAATGAGCATACTTTCTGTAATCTTTGGGGTAATTGTGTAACTCAAATCATATTGTGTTATGGTAGGCGTAACGGATGTTGAAAATGCCGGCGATACAGACAGCGATTGTCTTGGTGTTGCTTCTGTCTTTGCCACTGCAAAGGAAGAAATCAAAACGCTTCAGCAAGACGACACTTGCAGGAAACTTGAAATGAACTAATTTGCAATGTTTTAGGTATTGCATCCAAATTATGACTTGCTTTGCCGCCTCAACTGATTGCCCCATTCTTAAACTGCTTAAGTGCATTCAATTGATGATATTTGCAATAAGGAAGATCAGTGGCAGAAATTATGGGGGGGGTGGAGGGGCAATTGCCTCCCCCCCAATTCGATAAGACTCGGAAATTTTCTTAAAAGTCGGACATTCCGTAGTTGGGACTGAAACTGTAATGAAGAAACGAGTCACCGTCAAGAAGTGGACGAGTTTTTATATAGAAAGATCAAACGAAATGCACAAACTCAAAAAGCACATTCTAAAGCTTTTATTCACTTTCATTTATTTCATAAACGAGAAGAAAGTTCTTGGGTATAGGTCAGTTAGAGAGTAGCAATATTTCCGCGAGATGTTGCAGCTTTGGGAGAGGCATTCTAAGCCAATGTAAAGGTTGGAGTTCTTTAACATTTTCCTGGATGCGACATTAACACAAACTATCAGCGACTTGCCGAATTGTCAAAGTTTCCATGTTTGGGGCGGGGGCAGGCAAAACCTGAATTGCGACAGAAAAAAATTCCACGGAATGCTACTCTAAAAACATGTTTCAACATTGTCAAAATCCCAATTCAGTGTCAAAACAATTCAGTGTCAACAGTGTCAAAATCCCAATCCAATTCAGCAAACATAGGGTCATGAAAGGCATTCTAAGCAAAAATAGAGGGAGTTTCCTCAAAATTTTCCTGGGGGCTTTGCCCCCGGCGTCCTCGTAACTATTGGGCCTGCCGACAGTACGTTCATAATACATTCTTGCCTTTTTCTATCAACTGCTGAATAAAATTAGTTTAGAAATCTGATATACAATAACCTTAGCACATTTAAGGACCCAATTTATGTCAGATCTAGGTCTTCCAGCGAAATACCTGAGAACAAAAGCATTTCCTCCGACTCAGAAATTTTACGGCTTGCCCCCCCCCCACTCAAAAAGCTGAATTTCCGCCACTGAGGAATATTATTTCAAGATAACACTTTCCATATCTTGACTGTCACTTTGAGGACACAAAACTGAGACAGCTGCTGGCTAGAATTTTGTGGAAGTAAATTGGTCCAGTGGAAATATTCATAACGGCAATACATCTTTGTCTGACTATATCTTGATGCTATCAGTAGATCTCGAAAATCTAAAAATACATACATGGTAGTACTCTTTCAAGTTTACAATATGAAGAACATTTTAAATCGTTAAGTTTTAGTGCATAGTAAAAAATGAGCATACTTGCTGTAATCTTGGGGGTAGCTGTGTAACTCCAATCATATTGTGTTATGGTAGACGTAACGGAGGTATTTGACAATGCTGGCGATACAGGCAGCGATTGTCTTGGTGTTGCTTCTGTCTTTGCCACTGCAAAGGAAGAAATCAAAACGCTTCAGCAAGACGACACTAGCAGGAAATTAAAATGAACTAATTAGCCACCTTCTTAGTATTGTATCCGAATCATGACTTGCTTTGACCTCAATTGATTGCTCCATTCTTAAACTGCTAAGTGCATTCGAAGGATGATATTTGCAATAAGGAAGATTGTTTCAAGATGAGACTTCCTAAATCTTGAATGTCACTTTGAGGACACAAAACTGAGACAGCTGCTGGCTAGAATTTTGTGGAAGTAAATTGGTCCAGTGGAAATATTCATAACGGCAATACATCTTTGTCTGACTATATCTTGATGCTATCAGTAGATCTCGAAAATCTAAAAATACATACATGGTAGTACTCTTTCAAGTTTACAATATGAAGAACATTTTAAATCGTTAAGTTTTAGTGCATAGTAAAAAATGAGCATACTTGCTGTAATCTTGGGGGTAGCTGTGTAACTCAAATCATATTGTGTTATGGTAGACGTAACGGAGGTATTTGAAAATGCTGGCGATACAGACAGCGATTGTCTTGGTGTTGCTTCTGTCTTTGCCACTGCAAAGGAAGAAATCAAAACGCTTCAGCAAGACGACACTAGCAGGAAATTAAAATGAACTAATTAGCCACCTTCTTAGTATTGTATCCTAATTATCACTTGCTTTGCCGCCTCAACTCAGTGATCCAATCCTAAAGTGCTCAGTGCATTCAAAGGATGATACTTGCAATAAGGAAGATTATTTCAAGATGAGACTTCCCAAATCTTGAATGTCACACAAAACTGAGACAGCTGCTGGCTAGAATTTTGTGGAAGTAAATTGGTCCATTGGAAATATTCATAACGGCAATACATCTTTGTCTGACTATATTTTAATGCTATCAGTAGATCTCCACAATTCAATAATATATGCGTGGCAGTACTCTTTAGATTTTACAATACGAAGAAAATTTCACATCGTTAAATTTTAGTGCATTATTTTGAAAAATGAGCATACTTGCTGTTGTCTTTGGGGTAGTTTTGTAACTCAAATCATATTGTGTTATGGTAGGCGTAACGGAGGTATTTGAAAATTGTGGCGATGCAGACAGCGATTGTCTTGGTGTTGCTTCTGTCTTTGCCACTGCAAAGGAAGAAATCAAAACGCTTCAGCAAATCAACACTGACGGGAAACTTAAAATGAGCTAATTTGCAATGCTTTAAGTATTGCATCCAATTTATAACTTGCTTCGATCTTAATTTTTTGTTCCATTTTTAAACTTCTTGGCTCAATGACTCTCAGTTCAAATTATCGTCGTTACAAAAAATGACCGTTTTGATATTTGAATAGTTCAACCTCATTTTGAGGACACAAGGCTGAGGTAGCTGCTGGTCAGAATTTTGTCAAAGTAAAGTAGTTCATAGATAGATCTCCAAAAGTTAAAGAAATTATGGGGTGCAGTACCCTTTCAGCTTTGGAATGTGAGGACGATTTGAAGTTATTAATTTGTTAGTGCATCGTTAAAAAGATGAAACATCTAAAGAAGTAGATGTACAGATCTTACCATTGGTTGTTGATGAATCGCTTGCATAACTTTCTGAGGTAATTACGGTACTTGCATCATAGTTGGTCCTGGTAGGGGTAGGTACGGATTTGCTTTGAGATGCTGACGATAATGACTCCGAAGGTTTATTTAGAGCGTCAAGGATCACTGCAAAAGAAAACACCAAATTGTTTCAGCAAGGCGACACTAATAGAAAGCCAAACCGAATTTTTTTAGTGTTATATCCTTCTTATGAATTGCTTTAATGTCACTTCAATTCATATTTTCCAATTTAGAACTACCAAGCTTACTGAATCTCAGTTACAATCATAGTCTTTAATTTAACAACTATCGTTTTTGATAGCTAAAATCCCTTAATTAGTTTGATGACACTTACAAGGCTACGAGAGTTTCTGTTGATTTTCAAACAGCTCTTTCGATTAGTGCTTGTTTAACAATACTTTGATAAGCAGTACAAGCTTCATTTCTAAAAACGACCTTGTCCATCTACTACATTAGAGGCCTTCGTTTTCCATTAAAATGATACATATGTAAAGTTACATAACTTGTAATCGTCGCACACCAACTTTACACCTGCAAAATCTTGTCAATTTTATTATTTGGAGTAATTTGAAAGACTGGTCAAAAAGTTTGAAATTTCTCAGAAGCAAAAGTCTGAAATTTGAAGTCTGATACATGTGGGATATTAACCATTTTGGTTTTGAGCATGTTCCTGTGCTCTCGTTTTCACGTATACATCCTGTGAAATAGGTGGCAAGAAAATTTCCACGCAATGAAACATTGAGCGTTAGTCAAAATGAGATAACAGTTTTTCTGTAGCCTCCTTGCAGACTCTTATATAGGACAGAACGAGGATCAAGGAAGCAACTTTGATTGGTTTGGGGAACTTCAAGCGTCTTTGTTAGTTTTTAAAGTGGCATCTTCAAAGGAAACAGCGTTGTATGTCTGGCATCGGTGAACGTTTGACAAAGCATTGAAATCATGTGTGCAATGCTTCCCACAGACGAGATTAAAGTTGTGGCTGAGACAAAATGCTGATCTCAGTGAGAAAGAAAAGTGGATCAGTTCGCAAACTCTACTTTTTTCCTTCTTTTCGATTTTTTCTCACAGAGTCTGCACGCAGGCTATTTTTGATGCTCAGTAATGCTTTTCTGATGCTCAGTAATGCTCACAATTGCCGATCCAAGATAAGATTAACCTCATTAGTACAGGTGAATTTTAATGACTCTTTAGAGCTTGACAGGAGTGGCTAAAAGTGTCCTCCCAAAAAAATTCAATAACCGTTATACTCATAAAGGTTGGCTCCAAAGTAGAGGGCCTAAGGAGGAGTCCATAACTCATTTGACATTTTCAGATTCTCAAAATCGGAACTGACGTCATAATGGCAACATATGCCATTGTTACTGTTGTTGAATATTCTTCCCAATTATCATATTTAAATGACAAAAAATAGAGAGAACATTATAGTTTGCAAGAAATTAACCCATTTATTCCCAGAGTATGAAATACTTACCAGAAAAGTGCACCACTTCCATAAGTAATGTATTTCGTGTAACTGACCATGAGAAAAAACATTTCTTTAAATTTCATGAATTTTTACACAAATTACCACAATTTTCCCATTGGGAACAATGGGAAGATATATAGACATGTTCATAACCTGGAATTTTTCATGGAAGAGTAATTTTGCAGCGTAAATATGAATGGAGCAAATCTGAAGCATAGCAGGAATCCAAAATACAAGCAGCAGACTTAAATCATGTCTGAAGTCCATGAATAAGACGAAATTTTAATGAGAAAGAAAGTTACAAAAAGAAAGCTTTATTCGAGCTTTTTTTAATTTTGGCGAAATCTGCAATGACGTTTCTTTTTGGCAGGGTTAGAAAAGTGATCCCTTATTGAAAACACAAAGTTACACTGTATTTCCTCTTTTCAGCAGCAGCAGTCGTTAATTTTAAACAGCTTTCTGAAAAATGGAGCAGAGAAGTTCTACGTGACTTACTGACATGCGCCAAAGCAGCATATGCCCAAAATGCAGCAACTCGTAAAAGCCGTAGCAAGTTTGTGAGTTTACCAAACGCTTCTCTGAACTTGACATGGAGACTCTAAGGACAAGTTATTTGAAGCAATTGTAACACCTTTATTATCATGGCAATATGACACAATGAGGTCTTTTGTGCTTTTTTGACTGATACGATCCACAATTTTGTTTGTTTTTATCCTATATTGATTCTGTTCGGCAATCTTAACGGTGATTCCTTCAAAGAGTGTCAGTAGCCTTTATCCTCTGGTATTCGAGACTTTTGAGGTATAGTAGGAAGTAAAGTTTATCATGATGTGTTCTGGCTTTCTGGTGATATTGAACCTTTTTTATCTCGTCAACATTCTATTTGCTCTCGACCGCATGGTTTGTCTTCTTCTTCCACATAGCTTAGCTTCCAGCCACCACGAGGGTAACGCTCACATCGTGTGGAAGTACTGAATCATCCCCTTCAACCTCTATCTCTTTATCAGTTACTCCCCTGAGTCCAGGAGGTACAATCACGATTGTACTGTATCAATGTCACTACTTTCCTAAGTCGCTCCACATGACTGATACAGCTTCTTCAAGTGTAGGAAACTTCTTGTGCTAAGACAAGACTTGTTGCCGAAACAATTAAAGCATATAATAATTTGAATTGAAATGAAATAAATCAGATTCCTATATTATTACTTGCTCAATCTGTGCAAGATCGCTGTGCAGCAGAAACAAGGCAACCATTGTATGCTCATTCCTGAAGCCAAAAGTAGCACTTTTTCAACAATTTTAGCTTTTGATCTTTGCTTGCTAAAGCAGAGCCATGCTAAACAATAACTTACAGCATTTTTATGCACTTGCGTCTAGGTAACTACTGAAACATTTTTCATTGACAAGATAAAATAAACTACAGATTAGCCCGTTGTTCCCATTGATGAACCAAACTAAGATTAACCAAAAATCTAGATATTTCTTTATAATATCTTATTTCATCAGTCTTCATGTTATCGCAGAAAGGAAAATTTGTCTGCCAAGAACCCAAATACAGTCATTTATGGAACTGAAACAGTTGCATTCAAATGTAGTTATATTGGAATAACATCCCAATATAGCAATCTTCAAAAGAGAAGTAAAACAAGCTCGATTCAATGCTCCTGCAAATTATGCACCTAATGTATACCAAATCTAGGATACATCACATTTAGGTATATTATATGTTGTTTCATTTTAGCTTCGTTGCTGCCCTGTTGGTTCGTATTAGTTAGCTGATTGTATTCATTCATAATTAAGCCAGATTATTTATCCATAATTAACGTATCAAAAAGCTGATATTCGTTTTCTTGCCCGTGGATCTGAACCGTTTCCTTGCAGTAAATGTGGCTGATAAACGCAATAAATGAATTACCAGTTTATAGACATGACAGCACGGAGTAAGCAGCAATTGAATTTCAATAATAGTAAGTAAGTAGCAGCATGCTGTTATGTCTCTTACCAAAAATTCTTTTCATTAAAAAGTGCCAATGTTTTTAATTATCGTGCACGCTGGTCAAGTTTTCCAACGAATTAAACTGTGCTTACTGTTTACATTCTGCGTTTTTAACCGTTTAAATTTGCTTAAAATCTGTAGATAAAAACAAAATCTTTAGCTGTATCATTCCTCTACATGCTTCTGAAATTTCAGTTCGAATAAATTAGCCAAACGGACCGATTGAATATCTTACTCCTTTCAATTGAATTGTTATTTAAGGTTATATCCATTCCTGAATGGGTATTGCGGGGGGGAGGGGGTATCGTTGGGGAATTGAGAGAAGACAAGGACTCATGTAATAACTCCAGCTTTTGCCTTTCTTTTGTTTCGTGTTAAGATACATCTCATGATGAATATGAATAAAGAATTACCTTCAACAAATTCCTGAGGAGCTGAATCACAAAATACAGTCTCGATAATGGCAGCAACACTCTTCCAACAAATATTGCTTCGATTATCTTGGTAAGTTTTAGTTGCCTTGATGTACTCGAAGGACTGTTCGCAGTAATCTACAAAATATCAAATTGCTGCCCTCGGAAATCAGTGATTAACAACACCAATGATTTCAATGTATTCAACACTGAATGAGGGAATAACTAAAAGAGTTAAGTGAGTGACCCACAGAATGTGTGGTTCTATGGAGAGTATGGAAAGTGGAAATTAATCATCTCTTCTCTGATAAACTTAATTTTCAGAAAAACCAGGCCATTCTGTCAGAAAAGCGAGGCTGCCTTACCAGGCTGCCGTTCTCTTCTGGGGAAATTTCGTGCCTCGTTTCCATTTTCCACAAAAAAGTTACAGCACACGCGTTACAAGCTAAAATACTAACAAAATTACTACAGAGTGTCTAAGAAAATTTATTTGACGTTTGATTAAATATCAAAAGCAACGATAAAAAATACATGTTCCTGGTTGATAAACCTGTTCCTCAGGTTTTGAATTAATTTTTGGCGCCAGAATCTTGCGAATCCGCTAAGAATTCAGGGAGTCACAAGCTTTGCCTGTTGAAAAATGGAGATAACTGGGCCTATTGCCTTTTCAAGGACTTTAGAGAGGGCTGTTAGAACACTAATTGGTCGATAATTCTCTTTGTTGAAAGGGTCTTTCTTTTTATACACAGGAGAAACATCTGCCATTTTCATCAAACTGGGAAATGTTCCTTGAAGGAAGCATTTGTTTAACATATTACCCACGGCCATGCAATTATGTCAGCAGAGATCTTTAAGAATTTAGCATTTATCATATCATGGCCAAGAGCTTTTTGTGGTATCCATGTTTTTTTAGTAGTAGGTTGGAATTCAAAAGCATCTTCAGTTGCAAATTGTTTTTATACTGATTATGCTATCATGTTTTTCAAAAATCTTAATGATTTGGTACAAAGGTGGATTGGAACCCTGTCAAACGCTTTGGAAATATCAAGATAGACCATACAGGGTGTCCCAAAAAAATTGTGCTGCTTTTGCCTGAAGATTGCGATAAAATGGCAAAATATTCTCGCTAAACATTTGCATGACATTGCTTTTCAGATATTCAAACAAAGTTTGCTACCATCCCCATAAAGGTCCGTTGAAAGACGATAGAGCTACGACCTTCAGAAGACTAAATTTTCCTTATGACTGAAACCATCGGTCGGCCATTTTTTCTCACTATCTTGCAGCGATGGATAGCTCCTTGGATGAACTGAAACAGGAGCCTGCAATGTCATAGTTCTCGTGAAAATTTGGATAATCATCAGACAGGTCAACTATTTCTTACCTCACAGAAACTATTTCTTACCTCACGTGAAAGCTGCTTACCACTTCAAAATAGTAAGACAAAATGGCAGACCGCTGGTTTCAGTCATCAGGCAAATTTGGTCTTTGAAGGTCATAGCTCCATCATTTTCAACCGATTTTTACTAGGATGACAACACACTATATTTGAAAATCTGAAGAACAACATCATACAAAATTTTGGAAAGGATCTTTTGCCGTTTTGTCACAATCTTTAGGCAAACGGGGCACAATATTTTTAGGACACCCTGTAGACAGGACGAGCATCAAGAGAAGGATTACAGTCAAATGCTTAAAACATTGTGCGTGTTATGGAAATTAAATGATTGACTGTTGAGGCGCCATGACAAAAAACCAGATTGAATTGGGCTAAGTAGGTCACGTGACACAAGATGTGAGTATAAAAAAATCATAAATCAGTTTTTCGATTATTTTGAAAAGGGCTGAAAGCCCGTTGAAATTAAAGAAAGTAGAGAAATTGGATGGCAACTCCCTTCCACATCGTTTTCACTGTTTTTATTCACAGGCACAGCATTTGCATATTTCCATATTAGGGGAAACACTGTGGGAAACACACCACGCCCAGACAGTGTTTGAATATTATCTTCTATGAAACGACTAATGCAGCATTACTTAATTTTGTCATTCCCACAGATGGCTCATGCTTTATTGGGGTTAAGTGATCTTATAATTTTCAGTATCTTTGCTTCAGAGATAACAATGTTTTCTGTCAGGTTAATGGTTAATAGAGTATGTTGTCCGATCAGAAAACTCTTGAACTGATAAAATTGTAAATACAATGCTTATACCTCCCAAATATAAACCATACAAAGCTCCTTCTGCTACGCATTTATCACCATTTTCATTCCGTAATGTGTCATCAGCAGTGTGCTTATATAATGTGAGAACAGGTTCGGTTTTCGACAAGTAAAGTCTGCTGGTAGAACTATCAACTGATACATGATACTCGCCATGTTTGATCTGGATGCCTACAAAGAAAGAGAGTTACACTTTTTTATGACTTCATTGATTTCGTTTCATTTCAAATCCTTTACACACGGTTTCCTTATCAACCAGAATGGCTGCTTTTCATGGGGTCGTGGCAAAACGTAATTACACTGTTATAATTCAGATAAAATGAACAATTACAATTTTGAATTAGAATGCAGTGAAAAATTAATGCTATTCGCTGCGTAGTCTACATTTAAAAGTAGACAGAGAGAGGATTTGCTTGACCTCGTGTTCTTATTTGTTCCAAACCATTGATCCATGGAACGAAAATGCTTTTTGGCCATTGCTCGTTTTCATTCTTGGAGCAAGCAAGTCATTTTCAGAATTTCTCAAATTTAGAATCTCCTGAGTCAAGCTGCTCGTGAATGAGTTGAGAGGTAAGTGGGCGCAAGACCACTCATTACTCATTGCCCTCAGAATAATGGTAGTATAAATAGTAGTAAAAAGTCGTAAAATAATAATGAATTTGCCATAAAATATTGCTCTTCTCTTCAACTTTCGTTCATTTGAGCTCTTTTATCTACTTTGCTGCTGGTGCATCAAAGCTACTGTTGGTAAATACCCCGTGGGCAAACAGGCGAGATAACCCGGCACGGAGGGATCATGTAAACAGTTCCGTAGTAAGCTCATCCCATGCGAGATCGCTTGCTTGAAGCTTGGTTCAGATGTCAGTTATGACTGGGATAAAATGTCTTGGAATTTGGAAGTGCGTCCCCTAAGCATATTTTAAACGCGTTTCTAGTGAGTTGTCAATTCCATGAAGAACAAAACATTCCTAATTCCATCTAAACACCTTCAAAGGGCTCCTGCAAAATATCAAGTGGAGGCAAATATATCTCCCACACTTCTTCCTGTCACATTTGTGCATTCTTGCGCATCCCCAAACGCTCGGTGCAGTCCCTGACCCCCACTCGTCTGTACGACAGTACAGATTCCCTCAAGAGCCAAGGGCACACAAGTTATGATTCGGGAGGTCGTAGATTAAGCATTCACTCCTCCAGGCAATGATTTGACACAAAATGCCAGGGTACAACAAAGTCGATATTCTTTTGATCCGGGGCTTGTGATGAAAACTTTAATTAAAGGCTAAAAAAGTGACTTGGTTTAATTTCCCCACATTGGTTAATGATTGGTAGATATCATTTTACTGAGTGTTCCAAAAAGAGTTCTTCCGTTTGAAAAATCGCCAAAGGTCGATAATAAAATTCATCATAACATTTTCATGTTTCTTCTTTTTGTCAAGGATCCACATATGTTTGAAGATGATAAAATGTTTGTTTCCATCACTTAAATAGCATAAAATAACGCATTGAAATAACTCGTTCTGAGCTATACGCTTCAAGCAGTATCGTAAATCATGCCGAAGAGGCACTACTTTGGGATTTTCCATTATGTTGCGTTTCTTTCTGATCTTCATGACTAAACTAGAATGATATTATTCAAAAAGAAATGTGAGGATCTGCCTGATGATAGAATTTTGGTGACTTTCAAGAAGGAGTACTTTGTTTGGACACCCCGTAACTGGAAAAATTTACTTATGCGTAACAGACTCACGAGTTTGTTGGGCAGCGAAAGTGATTTTCATCCAATCTTGAAGTGAAAGCACGAAAAGGAATGCCTACAATCAAAAAGTGAAGTTTGATTGGAGAAAAACATTTTGAATTCATTTAAATGGCTTAAGACAATCTTCAAAATGCGTGTCAAGGATGGACAAGCGATTTGTTGAAAGTGCTTTCTTTTCACTCTCAAGCCGCTACATGCTGAAACTTATCGTCACGGTAATTAAGTCAGTTCTCAGATTTTGAAACTGCTTGACCAATGGAGATGATAGCAACTGTGGCGGAAAGCTATCTGAGTAACTTTTGTGACTGTTGAAAGATGACAAATGTAGTTAATGATGCTAATTACTTGACCTACTGCGGTAAATATGATGAAGATTGCTTGCTATGTTTGCAAATTTTAAGCAAGCAAGATATTTTTATGAGAAAATTAGTATGATTATCTTGCAAAATTCATGGGAATTGGGATACAACTCTGTGACAGAATTTTTATCAATTTCTGAAGTTATTTGTAAAATTGACCATGCTCTCTGTTCTCGTTTTCCCAATTGCTCTAGCGATCACTTTTCCTTATCATATGCAATAAATGTTTATAAACATGAAAAAGGTTAATGTATCAAACAAGATATGATTTTACTTGTATGCAAATTGCTGAAATCTTCATCTTGCTCTGCATATCTCCAGTTGTGAAACGTTTAAACTAATGCTTTTACTGCCGCTGATAAAAGGGTCCCGACAGGAGAACGTACATTTACCTATAATGTGGGAAATTGTGCTCTCGATACCTCGTTCCTAATTGCTTGAATTATTCATAAGCACAGGACTTCCAGTTGTTTAACAATAGTATTTGTGACATTAAGGTGTGGCCCAACAAGCCACCATCCCACCTCTTGTAAGCTATAAGCTATAGTAGTACGATGGGAGGTATCTTGTACACTGCTGGCAAAGATAACCCGGCCACCCTGCACAATTAGTATCATTGCATTTTTCATCAATCAGTCAACCTTGTAATCTAGCATGTGGCTTCCATATCACTCATTCACGACCCCCACATAGATAGTCGTGTCATCGGCGGCGTAATTGCAAATTTCTTTCACCAAAAGTCTCTTTCACCAAAAAAATGTCATTCATAATACAGTAAATAAGAAAGGTCCCAATGCAGAGCCTTGCGATACACCCTTAGTTGGTTCCTGCTAGGAACTGAATGACCCATTGACCTTATCTCGCTGTTTCCCAGTGGCGGAGCCACGGGGGGGAATGGGGGGGACAAGTCCCCCCACTTTTCTCTGGGGTCACTTTTTCAATTCGTTTAAATTCATTGAGAAAATGTTTTAGGAGGGGTTAGGTAGGTATCTTTAGAGTTTGATAGACAAAGAAGGGTGTTTCCTGACGGCAAAAAGGGCGTTTCCTGAGTATAAAAAGGGCGTGGTCCTGAAAAATTTTCCTGAGCCCCCAGACCCCCCCGTTCCTTCGTCCCCTCCACTTTTTTAAGGCTGGCGCCGCCACTGCTGTTTCCTATTCGAAAGATAATCTTGAACCAGTTTTAGGGTAGATCTACTGAAACCGTAAGCTTCAAGCTTGGCAATCGTTAAAATTGGATCTCAGCACACAAACTTCTTCCAATGCTTAAAAGGAGTACGACAAGGATGCCCTTTGAGCCCAACATTATTCAACATTTTTATGGATGATCTTGTTAATGATCTTAACAATGCAAACACTGCTCCATTACAATTTGAAAACGAATCAATCACGTGTCTTCTATATGCAGACGACATCATCATTCTTTCCTCAACACACACAGGACTCCAAAATTGTCTTGATACATTGCATCAATATTGCAATAAGTGGAAACTTTCGATAAACAATTCTAAATCTAAATGTATGACATTTTACAAAAATTGCTCAAAATATAAGCATAAATTCTCTATTGATAACACAGAACTCCAAAACGTTACGGAATTCACTTACCTTGGCATCACGCTGGATGCAGCATGTTCCTTTAAACAAACACTACAACTTCTAAGCAGCAAAGCTAACAGAGCAATTTTTGCACTCAATAGTCGTTATAAACTAAAAGATCTACCAATTGTTGCTGCACTTAAACTGTTTGATAGCACTATAGCACCTATCCTCCTCTATGGATCTGAAGTATGGGGAGCTTTCGAAATTTCAACCCCAGATCAATGGGATAAGACCTCTATTGAAAAAATCCACACCCAATTTTTAAAGAGATTACTTGGCGTCAACAGATCGACAACAAACATCCTGGTACGGGGTGAGCTTGGACGATACCCTTTACTAACCCAAATTGAATCAAGAATATGTAGTTTCATCAAACATATCGAAAATGACTACGCTGAAACATCACTTGCTAGTCAAGCATTCTCATACGAAAAGAAAATATTGACAAGAAAATCAATGTCATCGCATATTGACGAATTATCAACATTACTGAGAAACGACCATTTGATCAACTCCCCTTTGATCTCAATGTCTAAACATTCTTTAAAGAAGACCATAACTGCACACTACTCAAAGCACTGGAAATCAAAAATGGACGAATGCTCCAAAGCAACTTTATGTAAAACACACAAACAAGATATCTCACTTGAAAAATACCTGATAAAAATGCAAAAAAGAAACTTTCGAAGAACGATAACAAAAGTACGACTCAGTGACCATTGTCTAGCAATAGAAAAAGGAAGACATACAAAACCAAAAACCGAAAAACATAATCGAATATGCCCACTATGTAATGAAAACAAAATTGAAGATGAGATACATTTCATTATGCAATGCAAATCCTTTACAGCGGAAAGAAAAAGCTTCAATAGCAAAATCATCGACACTTATCCAAACTATAGAAATATTCCAACAGATGAACAAAAATACATATTTCTTCAGACAAATGAAGATCATCATTTTCTCGAACTTCTTGGTGAATATATGTTTACAATTTATAACAAAAGACTGCAAATCCATACCGAATCTCAAAATGGATAATTCATTGAAATACCTCCACGCAACTTACCAAATTACATACTATCGTTTATCGTCACTATTATTGTCATCTTTATAATTGTTAGGAGTAGTTCGTGATTCATGCAATCAAATGCCTTTGAAAGGTCCATGAGAATTGCACCTGCGAACCTTTTCATTTCAGGAAAGATCTGCATTTTTCCATCAATCTTAGGGGTGTATGTTGGGTATTATAGCCTTTTACGATACGCACAAAGATAGGGAGACAAAATATTTTCCATGTAATAAAAAATTTCACCTGAAAATTTTCTTTCATAGATTTTTGGATTTTCACGTATTTTTGTTAGAAACTAAAAATTTGGGCCAGTACTGAAAGTTTATTAAATTTATCAGACTTTGAATACTCAGAGTTTCTTACGAGTTTCTTAGAGGTTCCATAACAATCTTTATGCTCACTACCTGTGCCCTCGTAAGCATTTCAAAACAAGGTTTTTTAGCCTTTCCAATGTTTAGACATTACTCAAGTAACATTATACTGGAAACGATTGAAAGTAAATTGAAAATATGTCATGGATTTCCTTTATCAAAGTAAACAGTTTTTTCACTTATAGTTTCCCAGTACTGGAGTTTCTTAAATTTTTGGCGATCTGAGAGTTGAGTTTCTTATGGGCAGTTTCTTATAAAAAAATTCGTGCGGCTGGTAAGACTGTTGTATGCCGTTATATGCCTGTAATTCTTTTTTGCAAAGGCATCACTATTTTTTAGAATCAAGCCAAACCTAGTAATCTTTATTGGCCTTTATTTGATCACCTTTTGTTATCTATAGCCGTAGCTGACCATGTATCAAATGATATAGTGTCTATAATAATGATAATGTATTCTGAATGAGACAAGCCATCTAGTTAACATAGTATATCTCTACGGAAATGAACATAAACCAGGTTCATGCGCAAACAAAAAAGACATAAAATAACCTAGTTTATGGAACAGCAACTTAGTATATGTTATGTTTATGCAAACGGCATTCCATACACCTGAAGGTTTCCTTTGATTTTTGTTTCACCTGGTCTTGAATTTGATAATTTTTATCATTAAACGGTATCCGTGAGTCGCCAAAAGGGCTGCATTTCATGCTACCAGCCAATCGGCGGCCAAAGCAATCACGTTATTTGATGGCAAGTTTCACTGTTGCAGATATCGACTCAACTTCACACTTAGACTTGCCCCAAGTCTATTTCTTCAAAAGAAAATTTCGTCAAAAAAAATTGAGGGGAAAAGTGAAGAGCGAAATATGTTTTGTAATATACTTTAAGGTAGACTAATATGTCATTCCATTCCTGATATATCGACTTGTTTTCCTTCTGTGTCTATCTATCCTGCGAAGGCGCCATTTTAATCTGATTGGCATGACTTCAAGGGCCCTAGGGCAGTTTAAGCCACTCAAACGGAAACTCCTCCAATGTTGTTACCACACTTGAGTGGAATAATTACTCTAGGACCCTTGAAGGTGGCCCCCCAAGCGGGGTCTCCCATCACGCGATCACATCGATTTGTTTGCCCTTTCACGCCGTCACGCCGAAATGGCGGTTGACTCACGTACTAAGGTCTACGATGACGTATTACTTTTATGAAAGCAGTAAGAGGAAAACTTCGTCTGGGAGGAGGATTGCGAAGAAGATTTCTTCTGCGTATGAAATCCAACCCTCTCATTCCTAATGACGTAAAATGACGTCACACATAACAAGCAGCCATTGCTAGAACACAGCATGCCCGTGGGGGGGGGGGGGGGTATTAATATATTTTTCCGTACGGGGACGTGTGGCTGAACAGTGTATCATTTTCAGGATTCCTACTCCAGGACAGGGTATCACTTTAGCATATTCAGCTCCATGACAGGGTCCCTTTTTTCTATCATCGACTCCATAACATCCTTGTAAGCCATTTGAACTCCACGAATGTGAAGCAAAATTTCCGCATTTTCTCATAGATTTCTATCAAATTTCCGGGGCATCCTACAATTTTGCATGAAGAAAATCAAGAACAAGTTATTATTTTTAAAATTTTTCCCCTGGACAGGGTATCATTTTCTGGAATTTTACTCTGGGACAGCCTTTTTAGATTTTTCAGCGGCACCTGTACGTATTTCCGCATTCCAAGTATTACCCCCCCCCCCCCCCCCCCCCCCTGGGACCGCATGGCATCTGCCAAAATTCCTTGCATTCACCAAAGAAAATTTGCTTTGTATTGTTTCCCTTTCTTGAAACAATAAAAGGATTAAGACTACTTTCTTCTTGCTGCCATGTTTTTGTGAAATATCAATAAATCATTGCTGCGTAGCCGAGCGTAGCGAGCGCAGCGGCATCCTATTCGGGATTGATTTCCAGATTTTGAGGACCGTTCACCGTTCACCGGTGGTTGGGCATTCCAAGAGAACAAAAGAACTTTACTCGATTCACTACAGAAGTTCCTGATGTTGTATTTTGTTGCTGTTGTTGTCGCTTCAGTTGTCTGCTTGATGGTTGCGGAAAAAAAGAGACATTTGTACTGAATCTAAATAAATTCAACATGTCGTTCTGTCGTCTCCTTTCAACAACGAAAGTCGTGAGTCGAGTCGAGTTCGTCAAATCGTAGAAGGACAAGCGTACTTCCACACGCATTGGTTAGTATCATGTCTTTTGTTTTATCCTCATTTCATTACAAATATATGAGGCTTTCTCTTTATCATCTCCAATATTGTTTTGATCTACGTTTTTATAGCTGACAGGAAGATTTCATCAGGGCCTAATAAAGTCTGATAAACCAGATAAACCAGACCGTGGCAGCGGAAGGAAGTGGATAAAGCAGCAGTGTTTAAAATTCAGACGGAGAATTGCAAGTAGGAATTGTGGGGATAGTCCACCAAATAACACCTACATTAGTGTTGCGAGTTTCTTTGTGTTTCTTTTACTCTACTAGGGATCAGGAGATATTGAAATAATTCCTGGACCAACACCTTCATCAAGAAGCAACAGTCCCCTTTGGCTCTGCTCTGAAAGTTAAGTCCTGGATCTGCCAAAAGTAGTTGCAAATGGAACTCTACACCAACTCACCAATGGGATGCATATTTGAGTGAAGAATCGCACGGAAGGCAGTGTGCTTTTATGGCAACCATCGTGAAATGGCAGTTGAAAGGTGGAAAGACTGAAACAGTTGATGAAATTCTCGACATAGTTGATTCACAGTTCTTGCATAGAAACTTGACATTTGAGATAACTGCTTTTTAATATTCTGCTTTTGAAAATGTTAATATTCTGCTATTTAAACTGCTACTTGATGGGAATCTTGGCATATGTTAGCCTGTGATAAAAATAACACCGCAAAGGCAAAGGACCGTGACGCCAGTGGAACCATATTTGGAGAACTGATCTACCTCAACAGTATACATTGTTGATTGAGACTGGAAGACACAAAGGATTAGATGTCAATGACAAAACTGCTCCCTTGGTCTCATTGAAGATGAGGTACATTTTCTCCTTGTATGTCCCGCCTATAGCACCCCTAGATCGGACCTTTTTCCACATACCTCGGTTGAGCCCCTTACAACGAACTTGCAATTCCCGGAGATAATGAGCTCTAACGATAATGAAACAATAGCCGCTCTAGCATCGTACCTCGTTCAAGCCAACCATATTAGGGAAACTCTGGCCAGATAACACCACATGGATGGATTTGTGCCTGGATATACACACACCCTTTACTTAATGGAGCTGAAAATACTTTCACATAAATGTCAACAGATATTTTTGACAATGGGAAAACAATTGTTTATTGGCTGTTTCAAGACAAAACACTGAAATTCAAAGCACTTGCAACTGCCATATGTGCTGAGCTGTGCTGAGTTTAATTCAGTGTTATTGCAATTACACACAGCTATAAGAAACTCTAAAGCAATTTCATAGAAGATTAAGAAATTTGATACCCATTTCTCAAATCATTCACAATTTGAGTTCTAAGCTGGTGTCAAATCAGCCTTTCATTGAAACAAGTAGAAATTAAGAAGCCCAAAAAGAAAGTTGTTGGAAACTCACCCCAAAGCCATACCAAAATTCTTACAGAAAATGTGTGTGGTCAGTGGTGTAGAGCTGGGGGGGCTCAGGGGGGCTCAGCCCCCCTAGTTATTTTTTCCGTAATTTTGGGGGGGCTTTAGCCCCCCTAGTTATTCTGAAGAAATTTTGATTTTCTTGATTTGTTTATTATGACAAAAATGACAGAACAAGGTAATGTTATATTCTTTTAAAGAAGAGATCCTGGTTTTTGGTTTGCACCAAGATGAAATCTTCAATGACTGTCAAGCTCTTATCTTCCTTGATGTTTATAAGCATAAATGGGCCTCATGTACATCTATGGGATGCCACTAATGTTACATCAAAATGGCATCAGAAACACACAAGTGCAAATTACAATAGAACAAGGAAGTGCAAACGGACATCATAAGTGGCAAGGCGATGGGGGTATGGGGTGCCCCCGCCACTTGTTTCGAAAAATGGTCCTTGATATTCCTTTAACGCGGAAGAGAAATGGCTGGGTATAGGTTCGGTGAGAATTTTTCCGTGAAATGCCAAATAATGCTAGAAGGAGATTATACATAATTGAACTGTGTTATCAAAGCTTCCATTTTAGCACTGGTAAATATGGAATCAAGGATGCCTTCTGAGCCAAAGAAAAGGATGTTTCTTCAAAAATTTTCTTCGTGCTCTGATTTGTAGGATAACTGTCAGTTGTCACAAACTGTCAAGGTTTTCTTGTTGCTAATTGCAAGCATGATATTGGGAGATGCATTCTACGCCAAAGTAAAGGATGTTTCTTCTAAAATTTTCTTCGTGCTCTAATTTGTAGGATAGCTGTCAGTTGTCACAAAACTATCAAGCTTTTCTTGTTGCTAATGGCAAGCATGATATTGGGAGATGCATTCTACGCCAAAGTAAAAGGCGTGGCCCCAACAAATTTCATGGTGCCACCTCTCTACCTGAGCCCCCCTAGTTATTGATCTAGCTCTACACCACTGTGTGTGGTGTCTATCTACTTTTTTCACTTTACAATAGCTGACATCAGCTGATTACTTTTGGTATTGGTATGGTAATATTGATTCTGTTTTTCTACAGTTGTCTGCACAAAATTGTATAACATTTGGAACTAGCTAGCTGGTTTTTGTATTAGAATGATGGTTTTGCTACTGTTTTGCTGCAACTGTTCTTTCTTTCATTGTTCTCTGTTATGCAAGTTAGGACTATCTAGGCACTCCCAACATTTACCAAAACCCTGAGTTTCCAAATTTTTGATTTCATGTGATGACAATAGAACATCGTGGCTGTTTGTGTAGCAAATCAAAAATTGAATATAAGTTTGCACAAACTGTGGTCTTTCAATTTGTGGGATTTGTTATTGCTTTTCATGTGGATTATTGCTTTCCAAACTTTTTGCAATATCATCTGCCATGCTTCAGGGGCGGATCCAGACGTTCGCACTGTGCTTGCGTAAGCATGTCTCTTTTGCTAGTTCAAGTTTGAAGAAAGAAATTCTATGAGAACTTTATAAATGGCGGCGAACCTTTTTCTTTCAGTTTAATGAAATCCTCAGCAAATTCTCAGAACATTTATGCTCGATATTTCTATTTCGCCAACTCAATCCTTCAGTCGGTCGAGTCCCTCAAGTTCCAAACACGAATTGCTTCATGGAGGATATTGAACGGTACTGCGGTGGAGAGCCACACCTCCACAAACCTCGTTTCTGAAACTTTGAGTCTGCATAAATGCGTAGGGAGCATCAAGTTCCGAATAAATTACTTCAACAAAGGCGAATCTGTGCATAAATTGTGTGCGACCTCGGATGAATTAAGAAACTGCGCTGACATATGAGATGAATGGAAAAGCAGTACCAACTTTTCAGGGATGATTTTTGTAAGCACATGAGGCGACCGATGCTTTTTAGCAACGCAATAGAAATGTATAGGAAAAGCTTGACGGCGAAAATGTGGAAGCACATCCTGGGAATGGCCAATATTATATGAAGTCCCTGTCACACGACCACCCACTAAAGGGCTAACCTCGTTCTAGGAGAAAGTTTCTTTCATGTCTCGTGCATGGCCTAAATGACGAATTTGATCATGAAGATATAAACAATCATAATCCTGTCTGGTGAAAAAGAAGTAAGTGTTGTTGTTTTAATCGCATGATGATGGAAACCAAGGAGAGGAGGTTGTTTTTTATTTGCAAGAGCGCTCAAAACTGCTCATCTTGACAGCACAAGGCATTTTAATATGATTTGCAAATTGCAAGCAAGAACCGGTGATGATATGTTCCCTCTCCTCTGCTCTTTTGACTGAATGAGAATCCCATCAAAAAGTTCAACAGGATGAATTCCTTGTTTTGGTAAGCAGTTATTTTGTTTAAACATTTCCATGTTGTTTTAAGGTTACTTATTATCACCAGTAATTTAATTCATTCAATTTCAAACAAAATAAAAGACGTTGTGTTGCAGACATAATAGGCCCATTTCAAAGAAGTTATGTATGGGAGACAAAAGTTTGTTGTAGTCTATGATGTTGTTTTGAGCTTACTTGATAATAGGATTTACGAGACAAGGAATTTAGAAAACTAGCTCCCGTCTGTGTGTAGAAACTCCCTTTTTATCTGATAGGGCGTTTCCATGAAAAATTGAAAAAGGGGCGTTGTCTGAGAGTCTGAAGGGCGTGGCCCCAAAAAAATGCTCTGTGAATTTAAACTTGGGAGTATGATACCATCTCACGCAGATTTGTATGTATTTGTGGACTTGTGTGACTTAAGCTGGACCTTATCACAGTCAATAGCAGCATTCCCTTTGACTTTGTTAACAGCTAGTTTAAACTTTTTCGATCCAAGGAAGTGTCTGTTTGTTTGTTCTTTTTCGAAACTTGAAACAGACAAGGGCTCATGCTGTTCGTAGGCCTAATGAATCCCAATGTTCGTCTTCCTCGTTTTGCATGGGTGAAAAACTGAATGAAGAATTTCTCCTAATACAAAAACCGCGACTAAAACTGTCTATTATCATGAAATGTGAACAAAAGCGTCCATGTCGTGGAAGAGCAGTCTGTGTTGGTTGAAAACTGAACAACGGAAACCCTTGACGACTGCTAAGTCATTCGAGTTCACAAAGAGTTTATACGGTGGCCCATACCTGCCATCTGGTTTATAGTTTTGTGACTGGTTTATAGTTTTGTGACGACTTTTCTGACGACTTTTCTGACGAGTTTTCTCCAGGGGGCAAACTGCATATTACATTCTCCATGGAACAATAGAGACTCAATAGGATCCATTGTATTCTAGGTATTGTAAATTTTACCCCCTAAAATCACAACATTTCCTCTCTGGTTTATAGTTTTGCGACTGGTTTATAGTTTTTGCGACTGGTTTATAGTTTTTTGACCACTTTTGTGACGACTTTTGTGACGAGTTTCTTCCAGGGGGCAAGCTGCTTATTACATTCTCCAAGAAACAATAAAGACTCAATAGAATCCATTGTATTCTACTATAAATTTTACCCCCTGAAATCACCAAATTTCCTTTCTGGTTTATAGTTTTGCGACTGGTTTATAGTTTTGCGACTGGTTTATAGTTTTGCGACTGGTTTATAGTTTAGCGACTGGTTTATAGTTTTGCGACTGGTTTATAGTTTTGTGACGACTTTTGTGACGACTTTTGTGGCGAGTTCGTTCCAGGGGGCAAGCTGCTTATTACATTCGCCAAGGAACAATAGAGACTCTATATGATCCATTGTGTTCTAGTATAAATTTCACCCCCTGAAATCACAACATTTTCTCTCTGGTTTATAGTTTTGCGACTGGTTTATAGTTTTGTGACGACTTTTGTGACGACTTTTGTGACGAGTTCCTTCCAGGGGGCACTGTGAGGGTGTAGAAAGGGGGGGGTACCGCTAGTCACTAGTCAAGCAGTAAAGCGTCCAGTTAGTCACTAGTCAAGACATTTGGCTTCAATTAGTCAAAAGTTTCCTTTGAAAGTGAAATTTCTGTTATGAACTCTTCTATGCAAAAGTGTATGATAAACTGCAGTAATTACCAAGGGTGGGCATGTCACACTGGGAACGATGGTCCTACCTTTGTCCGAAAACCAGTAGTTCATGAAAAGATTTTGCACCAACAGGTAAACTTCAGGATTTTGATAAGAAAGGAGGTTAGAAAACTTGATTTTCGTGACAAACTGACGGAATAGGAAGATTGATATTCAAATTTCACCTTTGTCCCAAAAACTGGTTGTTTTGGGCAGGAAAGTCGTACTCTGTGATAAAGGAACCGGTTATTTTTTCCAATTCCTCTGGACAAACATGGGTTAAAGCATTTTACAGTACTTGCCTGCCCCTGAATTACCTATGTCTGAATGGGAAATCAATCAATTTTTCTTTTACGTTAACTCCGATTTCGTGGGTGCACCACCAGTTTTAAGAATTTGAGTGCCAAGCTGCGGGTGAAACTGTTATACATAAACACCTTATCTGCCCCCTTTTTCGATTAGAACATGACAGAGGTGGCCTATGTATCTCAAGACCAGGCTTCCTGCTGACACCACCATCATACAGTGGTAGATCCCTGAGAACGGCGTAATGAGTGACATTATATTGCATACAGCCTAAGATATGCACTTCACAATTGGATTGCTTATTTCTTTGTCAGGAAGACCAGTTATTCTCCCAAAACATTCCATCACCTTTGTCCCAAGATAGTGCCAAAAATTGTGTTGTAATTGCGTGTGATAAAATACACTATTTCCTCAGCCGAAAACGTCAAGATAGAACCAGATTGCTGACTACTGTACAACACGATAAGGTCGTTGTGTCCCTTGCTTGACCTAGGCCTGAGTTACACGACGCCGGGTTGGGTTCACTGCGGATTGCTTTTCACTTCGGATAAGGGTTTCAGTTACACGACGCTGAGGCAATCCGAAGCACTTCGGTGGGTGAAACCGAAGTGAAAGTCACTCCGCTCTGGAGGTGAAGTGAAAATCAATCCGAAGTACTTCGCTTCGCATTCCATCTCGTGTAACAACTGCATCCGAAGTGATTTTCACTCCGAAACCTCATTCCTAATCACTTTGCCTCCTCCGCCCTCCGCCAAAATACGAAAGAGAGGTTTTTGTCTGCGCAGTACATTACAATCCGACATCGTGTAACAGCGACGCAAAACGGAGCAAAAGGCAATCCGAAGTCGTGTAATCACTTCAAAAAGCGTAGTGCTTTTGCTTCGGATTGGGGAAGGCAATCCGAAGTGAAAACCAATCTGACGTCGTGTAACTCGGGCCCTAGAGGTATATAACCATGGGTAACCCAAAATATTTTTCAATTGAACGGTCAGGGTAGAAGTTCTTTCCTGAATGGAGGAAGAAGAGGGACCACAAACTTGATATGTGTTACAACCATTTTCTGGCCCCATTCTCGAGATATTGATGCTGAAGAAGGAAAGAAGAACAATTGAAAAATCTCAGCCTACCACTGATCAGAGACGTAGGAACCGAGGAGGGGCATTGGGGGCACGTGCTTCCCCCAAAATTTTGCAAGAAACAAAGAAATGCCCGTTTATTTTTAGGGAGTGCCCCTTTAACTTAATGAAAAAGTGTCCTTGAAGTGTCGTGCCTCCCAAGTTTGAGATGCTTCCTACGTCCCTGCCACTGATTGTTTTCAAAAAGAATATTTTTTGTGTGGTAACAGTTGGTCGTTTTTCCATTCCTTTTGACATTCATTGCTAAAAAAAAACAGGGTTTGTGTTACTTCTGGCCTCTGTGCAAATGTACTTTTGACTAAATGCAGAGAAAAATAGGCTTAGTCAAAAGTCAACTACAGAATATAGTTAGTCATTAGTCTATGCTTTTGAACAAAATTAGTCATTAGTCAGTATGCAAAACAGTCTCTTAGTCAGCTAGTCAAAACCCCTTCTACACCCTCCACTGTCGAAGCCACATGTTTTACTTTTCAAAATGGCGGAGCATTACCGTAAAAGCTCTATCAAGCTCAGGGGGGGGGGGGCTCATTATTTTGGACATTCCAGAGGGGGGATTAGAAGAGAGGGGCAGTGGCGGAGCCACGGGGGAAAATAGGGGGGACAAGTCCCCCCTACTTTTCTCTGAGATCACTCTTCCAATTCGTCTAAATCCGTTGAGAAAATGTCTTAGGAGGGGTTAGGTAGGTATCTTTAGAGCTTGATAAACAAAGAAGGGTGTTTCCTTAGGGTAAAAAAGGGCGTTTCCTGAGCATAAAAAGGGTGTGGTTCTGCAAATGTTCCCGGGGCTACGCCTCCAGACCCCCATCTTGCTTCTTCCCCTCCACTTTTTTTGGCTGTCGCCGCCACTGGAGAGGGGGCTTTATTCAGAAAATTAAATGACAATGATATACCGTATATGATAACTTTTTAAGAGTCTGGCTTAATAGAGAGGGGGGGGGGGGTTATTTAAGATTTTGGCTAAGAGGGATGGGGCTTATTAGAGAGGGGTTTAATCGAGAGGGGGGTCTGAATAGAGCTTTTACGGTACTTTCCGGGGGACCAAGGTTGGTTGTCTAAAGAACGTTCTCACCCGAAAAAGCGTACTAGATTTTTTCAGAACAAAAATATCTTTACAGTTTTTGAAAACAAAAGGAGCCAAAGCTTTTTTGAGAGTGAAATGCTCCCCAGAAAGAAATTAAAATAAATATAAATATGTTGAGAATTTCCTTCGTCAAAAATAAAAAGTTTCTTCAGTTATTTTTTCCAAGTACTGCAGCTTCGTTTTGCGCTAATTTGCTATATCCTGAGAAATCAGGGTCATAGAGGCTCACCGATGCATGAATTTCCAGTAACTAAGTAACTAAACAGTAACTAAGGTCGGAACAATAGAGGACAGTTCATCAGCATGAAGTTTCCTGACGTCAAAACATATTTTGTAGCTTGCAAAGTAAGTACCATAATTAGTCCTGTTGTGTTCTTGCTGCATCTTTACTAAGTGTTGATCTAACGACAGATAAAGAACAGATAAGCTACATGGGTGCGCGGATACCCCAACACAACTAGGCATGATGAAGCTCCTGTACTAGGAAAAAGTAACTGAAGAAACTTCTCAACATCCTCAACATATTTGTATTTTATTTTCATTTCTTTCCGAGGGGTACTTCACTCTAAACAAAGCTTCTGCAAAAATCCTTTGCTTCCAAGAAAAATCCATCAGAAACTGTAAAAATATTTTTGTTCTGAAAAAATCTAAGTACGCTTTTTCAAGTGAGAAAGTTCTTTAGACAACCAACCTTGGTCCACCGGCAAGTACCGTAAAAAGCTCTATTTACCCCCCCCCCCCTCTCTATCAAACCCCTCTCTAATAAGCCCCTTCCCTCTTAGCCAAAATCTTAAATAATCCCCCTCCCTATTAGCCCCACTCTTAAAAAGCTATCATATATGGTATATCATTGTCATTTGATTTTGTGAATAAAGCCCCCTCTCTTCTAATCCCCTCCCTCTGGAATGTCCGAAATTAAATAACCCCCCCCCCCCCGGGGCTTAATAGAGCTTTTATGGTAATGCTCCGCCCTTTTGAATAATAAAAAATGTGGCTTCGAAGGAACTCGTCACAAAAGTCGTCACAAAAGTCGTCACAAAACTATAAACCAGTCGCAAAACTATAAACCAGTCGCAAAACTATAAACCAGAGAGGAAATGTTGTGATTTCAGGGGGTGAAATTTATACTAGAACACAATGGATCATATAGAGTCTCTATTGTTCCTTGGCGAATGTAATAAGCAGCTTGCCCCCTGGAACGAACTCGCCACAAAAGTCGTCACAAAAGTCGTCACAAAGCTATAAACCAGTCGCAAAACTATAAACCAGTCGCTAAACTATAAACCAGTCGCAAAACTATAAACCAGTCGCAAAACTATAAACCAGAAAGGAAATTTGGTGATTTCAGGGGGTAAAATTTATAGTAGAATACAATGGATTCTATTGAGTCTTTATTGTTTCTTGGAGAATGTAATAAGCAGCTTGCCCCCTGGAAGAAACTCGTCACAAAAGTCGTCATAAAAGTGGTCAAAAAACTATAAACCAGTCGCAAAAACTATAAACCAGTCGCAAAACTATAAACCAGTCGCAAAACTATAAACCAGAGAGGAAATGTTGTGATTTTAGGGCGTAAAATTTACAATACCTAGAATACAATGGATCCTATTGAGTCTCTATTGTTCCTTGGAGAATGTAATATGCAGTTTGCCCCCTGGAGAAAACTCGTCAGAAAAGTCGTCAGAAAATTCGTCACAAAACTATAAACCAGTCACAAAACTATAAACCAGATGGCACGTATGGGCCACCGTACGTATGGGCCACCGTAAGTTTAATCTCTGTGGATATGAATATCCAAGCATTGAATATGATTTTTTTATATTATGTGAGCAGAATGTGAGCAGCGAGTTTTTTTTCTCTATCGTTTGGCTCTATATACTTTTCATTGAAATAAGGATTACGTTTAGTGTACTGGTTGAGAGAATGTCAAGGACAAGATAAATTCTAATCATCGAAATCTCACCCACACTATGGAAAAGGCCGAAGAACCCCTTGCAGAAATCGCCGCCATCGCAGATTTAGGCCCAAAGGCAAAATTATCCGAGAATGAACCAGCGGAACAAGGGTTTTTCAACGTCGTATATGCAGACTCCTCTATTCACAAACTTGTTTGGAGCGATAAATGCTACCAAAGCATTTATAAAAGTGTTAAGAAATCGATTAAAGACAAGTACATATTTCGCAATAAGGGTATCCTCGTTATCGATGTGAACGGGAAAGATCAAGAAGGTAACCCCATCTTCATACCTTCAGATGGCCTCATGATCCTCGGGGACAACTCCACGATTGACCAGTTTAAATCAAAACTTGTCCAGTATTTCAAAAGCAAGCACTTTTTACTGGACTTTGGTTCAGTAAGTGGAGGTGAATCTATTTCAGTGGAAGGGGACCCAATCATGGTTGATAACAAATCCCTGGCAACCAAGATACATCTAAAGTTGTATTTCAAATTAAAGAAAGTCATGATTCAAGGCAATTTCAATTCCCTTGAATCATGGATGCATCACTACAAGAAAATATTCCTACCTGACCCAAAGCTTCCAAATACCCTAGCAGCACCAACTCATACTAGCGGCAACCCTAGTGTCAGTGATGGTGAGATACTAAATAAACATGGAATTGATGATCATAGCAATGCTCCAATACTAAAGCTCAAAATTCAAGACCCAATTCAAACCTCAAACCCATCCACAGATGAAATTAATGCAAGTGATAATGCACCAAACAATTCCAAAATTGTTGATCCTATTATTGCCCAGATACCAAAACCTAACATTCAAGACCCAATTCAAATCCCAAACCCTTCCACAGCTGAAATTATTACAAGTGACGATGCATCAAACAAGCCTGAAAAATATGATTCCATTAGCATTGCCCCAATTTCAAAGCCCAAAGACCAAGATGCAATTCAAATCCCAAATCCATCCGCAGCTGAAACTAGTACAAATGACAATATATCTACCAAGTCCGAAAATGATGATTCCATTATTGCCCAAATACCACAGTATCCCACGAATACTCCAAGAAAAATTTCTTCTCTAAACATTCAGCTATCACCCAGAAGACAAAATCAAATAATTAATCTGAAAAGTTCTGTCAATTCCTTGGAGTCTAATTTTATTATGCTGAAACATGATGTTGTCTCCAAAGTAGAGACCTTGTCTGAAAAACTTGCCATTGTTGATGAATTGACTTTTTTTTGAAGGATAAAATAGACCAACTAGATAAAAGGTATAAAAATGAAATTGCAACCTTAAAAGACCTGATCCACACAATACAGTCTGACAACGAAGTCTTGAAAGAAAGACTGAACAGTTCAGAAAAGTCCAATGCCACTTTAAAGCAAAAAACAAAATCTTTGGGAAAATGCATTGATAAGATGAAACAAAATGGTTATGACAGTATAACTGACAAAGAAGAGCAGGCACTTGACCTACAACCAAACTTAGTTAAGGTACCTACAGAATCCAAAGTTCTCAATTTGGAAAACAGATTTGAAGTCCTTGCTTCAGACAGCCTCCTTCCTGAGGACCCCAACGACCCCAGCACTACATCCAAGCATACAAAAAACCCTAACTCAGCCCAAAATTCCAGAAATGAAGAAAAGGCAAATCCACTACTCAATAAATCCACTTCACTGGAAGAAGTTATCAAAGAAAACAAAGCAGCAACTAACCCAATAACTAAAAGGAATGACACCATCCTTCTCATTGATTCTAATGGCAAATTCATCAACATGACCAAACTATGCGCAGATACAACAAGTGAAAAAATACCTTGCCCACTAATCCAAAGCGCCAATAATTTCTGTGACACCCCATATCATGGAAAAGACCCAAAGAATATAATATGCCATTTTGGTACCAATGACCTTGAAAAAAACTCTATAACCGTTACAGCAAACAACTTCTCAGATACTATCCATGGCTTAGCTAAGAAATTCCCTACATCCAAAATTTTTATCTCAATGCTACTTCCAAGAGCTGATAACCTAGACCAGAGCATACAACGAGTCAATGATCACATCAGAAAGCAATGTTCCATGTTGCCAAATGCTCATTTTATCACCCATGATAACATCACGGCAAACAAGCACAACTTATTGTGGGACATTAAACACCTAAATAAATCTGGTTTCTTTGCATTCATTAAAAATATCAAGGCTGCATTATATGGATCACGCCCTTCAGGCAACAAGTCATTTTCAAGCTACGCAGCAGATATAAATTCACCCTACATCAACCCAACATCTAAAACCACATCCCCCAAGCAAGCTTACTATCCAAGTGCAGTACCATACCCAAGCTATGCTGCTGCTGTCAATTCAGCACATTATTCTAAGCCAATATCCAAAACCACATCCCCCAATCAAGCTTTCTATTCAAGTGCAGCACCTTACCCACATCATCAGCAAAGACAACAAGACAGAGTTCACCCCTCACAACTTCCAAAGTTGATGGACATTAAAGCACCATATTCTGAAAGACAACAAGACTACGCCAATTTTAGTGGCCCATCAGAAGCTCAGAGAAAAGAACTATTTAATACTTTATACAACCTACTTATATGCTGACAATGAAACTGACTACTTTAGACTTCTCTCACCAGGAACACGCATTCAAATCCAACAATTGTAAGTAACTTTACATGAAACCATTCTCTTTTTCTTATTGGAACATTGGAGGAATTAACTCCTCCATTTTCGGTAATAAGCTTAAAACTACTGATTTCCTACAGAATTGCATCTATGATATTAATATAATAGCTGAAACATGGGGGCGCAACCCAGCTTTTGACACAATACCCAATTACACTCCAATTATCACTGAATGTAATACAAGAAATAACACCTCTAAAGGAAGAGCCTCTGGGGGTATTGTTATTCTACATAGAAACAGTTTGAAAGTTAACATACTCAAAAAACACACAAACTACATTTGGTTTGAAACCATGGGCATAACATTTTGTGCTGTTTACCTTCCCCCCAGTTCATCTGCTTATTTTGATCAAAACTTATTTGATGAGCTAAATGATGATATTTCTCATTTTACACAAAACAACCACAAAATTATTTTAGCAGGTGACTTCAATGCTAGAACTGCCAACAAGCAAGATTTCATCAATAATGATGGAAGCCAATTTACCAACACCCAGTACCTGAGTTCAGAAATTACCACAACCAGGCATAACTGTGATGGGGAAACTAATTCCAACGGACATTTACTCTTAGATATCTGTAAATCCCAAAACCTGAGAATTATAAATGGAAGGAAATTAGGTGATTCTTTAGGTAACTTTACTTGTCACAACATAAACAAGGGTTCAAGCACAGTTGATTATGCAATCACAACTGACAATTTTTTCAATGACATTGATTCATTTTTAGTCAAACCCCAAACCCCTGTCAGTGATCATTGTCAAATTGTATCATGGTTAACTTTCACAGCCAATCCAATGCCTATCAACCAAAATACCTCTTACAAATGGAACAAAATAATGCCAAAATTTAAGTGGCAGAGCAACAGTAAATCCAAATTTGCCATTGCTCTCCAATCCGTTAAAATAAAAGAAAAGATACAAACCTTCATGGTCACCACATTCTCTTCAAACAAACATGGAGTTGAGTTTGCCAATGAACTATTTACTGACATAATCATAAGCTCTGCAAAAGCATCCCTCCCCCTTACCAAGTCAAGAAATCCCCAACGCCAACCTAAATCTTGCAAAAAATGGTTTGACAGCGAATGTCAAGACAAGAAAAATATAGTCCGTGACGCAATGAAAAGTAAACACAGAAACCCCCACTGCGCTACAACAGAAACATATCTCAGAACTGCCGAAAAATCTTTCAGAAACTGTTGCAAATTCAAAAAGAAGCTTTCTGGAAGAAAAGTACAAATGATTTATGTGACACTAATCAAACAGATTTTTGGGATGTTTGGAAAGAGTTTGATGAGAATATTTCTACCAATGATAAACCAGCTCTACAGGATGGAGAGGTCTGGGAGAAATATTATAGTAATCTATTCAATGAAAACCCCACTGAAGAAGAAATAACTCCCAAAAAAGTGAACAGTGAAACTTTAGAGCCAGCAACCATCGACAAATTCCTTAATAATGTTATATCCAAAATGAGTTTGATAGAAATATTAAAAAGCTCAAAAACGGCAAGGCCCCAGGTCAAGATAGAATTTCCAACGAAATAATAAAGTCAAGCTACCCTTTTATTCATAAAGCATACCTGAAGCTGTTCAACTTAATTTTTAGTTCCCAGCACGTACCTGACAACTGGTGCAAAAGTATCATAACACCTATTCACAAATCAGGAAACAAAATGGACCCGGACAATTATAGACCAATCTGTGTTACAAGCTGTATTGCAAAACTATTTTGCACCGTGCTTAACGACAGGCTAACAAATCTCTTTAAAACACATAATATCATAAATCCTGCCCAGATTGGGTTTATCAATCAACATAGAACATCTGACCACTTATTCACACTCAAAACCCTAATTAACAAACATGTCTATAATAGCAAAAAAGAAAAAATCTATGCATGCTTCGTAGACTTCAAAAAAGCTTTTGACTCTGTCTGCCATGAAGGACTTTTTCATAAATTAGAAAATCTAAATATTCGTGGCAACTTTCTCAACATTGTTAAAAATATATACTCTAAAACTGTTTGTTCTGTCAAAATAGGAAACCAACTAACAAATTCCTTCCAGTACTCAAAAGGAGTTAGACAAGGCTGTCCCTTAAGTCCTACGCTCTTCAATTTTTTTATTAATGACCTAATTAAACAAGTTGACAATGTAAGTTGCCTTTTATATGCAGATGACCTTATCTTGATTTCCAAGACTAGGAATGGTTTGCAAACTATGCTGAATGAACTAAGTGATTTCTGTAATTCATGGAAAATCAATGTTAATACAAAAAAGACCAAATGCATTACATTCCAGAAAAAATGCAGAGTGAACAAAAAAGATTCTTTCTTTATTAACGATAAAATACTCGAAAATGTTAATGAATATAAATACCTAGGAATAACCATAAACTCTGCTGGTTCCCTCAATCCCACTTTCAACATCCTCAGTAACAAAGCCAAACGAGCGATTTATGCTCTCAATAATAAACATGCTATAAAACGATTACCAGTATGGGCTGCTTTAAAACTATTTGACTCTGTAATTTCCCCTATCCTCCTGTATTGCTCTGAGGTTTGGGGAGCATTCGGTTATCTTGATTATGAAAAATGGGACAGTAACCCTATCGAAAAAGCACACCTATCATTCTGTAAACATATCCTTGGAGTAAACAGATCCACTAGCAATAATTTGGTTCGAGGTGAACTTGGAAGATATCCATTAAAAACTACAATAGACTGTAGATATATTTCCTTCCTGCAACACATAAAAAGTATGCCCCAAAACAGTTTAGTTTATCAAGCATTAATTACAAATAACGAGTTAGATAGTAATATTAACTTTACTACACATCTGAATAATATTGAAGCCTCAACTAATTCACCTAATATTTTAAAGATGACAAAAAATCAAGTAAAAAGTACCATGAAATCATCTTATAGCAGAGTATGGAAGTCCCGAATTCAAGAAACAGGCAAAAGTAAATTTCTTACTGATCTTAAGAAAGACATTTCCTTTGAACCATATCTTACCTCAGCACCAACTCGCAATGAAAGAATTTTAGTCACCAAATTACGAACTAGTGATCATGACCTAGAGATTGAAAAAGGCAGACACCACAGAGCAATCATACCAAGGGAAAATAGACTCTGTAAATTTTGTAGCAATAACCAAATTGAAGACGAAACACATTTTATTTTCGAATGCACCCAGTATGAACCCCAAAGATCAAATTTCCTACTAAGATGTTATGATCTATTCCCAAGTACCAAGCTATTAGGTAACCAAGATCTCCTCCAATTCGTTTTCATGAACCCCAACCCTCAACTCCTTTTGGATCTAATATCTTATATCCATGATATTTCGAACATCCGTTCCAAACTCAACTTAACCCCTGCGCCTCCAGATTAACAACTGATTACTTTAGCTTACGATTAATTATTTTAAATTCGCTGTTGCTGTTTTGTTATGTTATCTTCGTAGATTTAGTTTTTGGTACAATATACCATGTATAACTTTATATCTATTGATGAATTATAATAGAATATGAACAAAAGCGCACTACACTGTGCGACTGACACTTAGCTTGCCTTGCCAAGTACCACAAAGGAAATACCCTTCTCACATTTCCATCCCTGATTTTGATATCAAAGTACGCATTGCATTGTGGTCGAAAACGGAACAAAGCAGTAACAAAGGCGCATTGCATTGTGGTCGAAAATGGAAGTTCAAGCAATTAAGGGATAACAGAGCAGTAACAAAGACGCACTGCATTGTGGTCGAAAGTGGAAGTTCAAGCGATGCCAAAGACTCGCGTACGAGTACGCGAGTTAGAAAGGTTGCAGCACAGAATATTATGCTTGCTCCTTCGTCGCACGCAAAAATTCAAGCTGTGCCTATTTACCTTAGCATTTACTCTGCTACCTGTATCATATCACGGTGCCTCTATGAAGCTTTCTTCGTTGATTAATGTAGGGATGTGCACTTGATTGTTTAATATTTTATACTATATACACCTTTCATCTCCTTTCCCAATCTTGCTGAGCAGTAAGATAGAAATCAAATGTTTTCCCAATATTTGCCCCTTGCTAATGTACGTAGCCTCCGTGGAGGCTTGGATCCCCACCCCACAGGAAGCCCAATTGCGTAATATGGCGGCCTAGTTGTTTCTTCACTGCAATATAAAGATAGCAGTATTTGCTCTTCGAATTGAAGAAAAGTTACATTCCATGCCGTACATGGTTGGTTCTGGTTGTTATTTCGGTTATCTCTGTGTCTTTTCTCTTGTGCTCCGAAATTATTGAAGCATTCTACCGCCATGGTAGTTATTACTCACTTGTTGTTGTTGTTTTGTCGTTGTTGTCATAGTACTGGAATAACGCAACATTATAGGTTGCAATGGTTGCAGTATGTATGTCAGAAATAACTTGAATAAACAGTTCTTCGTTGTTAAACTGGACCTTACTAATTTAAGATTTGACGACCCCAGCGCCCGTAAAAGTTAAAAAGAAAGTGCAGACATCAGAAAATCCAAAAGCAAAGAAGAGACTTTTTTTTAACAAACATGAGTTTGAAGCGAAAGCTTGCATTCTAAAATATTTGGACCAAGGGCGCCTACCTTGTACTGTATCCGTGACCTACTGTTCACAGAGTAATTGGTGTCCTGTGACCCAGTCCTGTTTATCTGTGTATAGCATAGGAAACCAAGGGGTGTGCAACTTCTGCAGATAAACCAATCAGTGAGCAGGATCTCGAGAGAAGATTATCACAAGCGCGTTCTATCCGTTGTGGTTTCGGCATGGGCAATAGGTCACCAAGTGTGTGAAAGTTTTATTGGAGCGAGCCACCTTAATGTTTTATTGTTAGCCACCTTAACCAATTGTTTTTTGTGTGTTTTACCTATTTTCACTTGGTAGTGAGCCACCTTATCGCTGTTTCTTTATTTTTGAGTTTTTGTTAGTGAGCCACCTTAAGTGCAGATCCACCTTAACCGTAAAACCTCCATAGGACAGAAATTATATAACAGGTACTATAACAGTCCATAATCATATATAATAGTATAGGCATTTTATACTGTCAACCCGAGAACCTGAGAACCCAAGCAACTTCATAATTTCTTCATTTTCATTTATTTCCATTCATCTAAGTAGTTGCTGCGAAGCGCGCATGCGCAAGCAGTCATCTAGACGAATTCGATGGTTTGATCGAGGGCGGACCATGGACAGTGGAGTATTTTTCAAACAACAACAACAACAGGTTGTGTATCATCGTGTTTTCTGGCTGGGCTGCGAGCACTACTGGACTGCGAGCGAGAACTGCGATTTTGGGAGAGAAGCTGGCATACATTTATGGTGAGAAGAAGAAGGAGATTTTCTCAGATTCAGGTAAGTATCGAATCTTTTTTTACATCTCATTTCATAGCAAATATGAGGGGATTTCTTTTTATCCTGTCTGTTGTTTTAACCATTTACTGTTCTGCAGCGGACAGGTTTCAAAAAAGGCAGGAAGAAGTCACCAATGAGGAGGGCCTAGGCGTTGCTCACGCTTTCAAGAATAAACAGCAGGAAGCAAAGCTTGCCATCGGCAGGAGGTGGATAAAGAACCAATGTTCAAAGTTAAGAAGGCGAATTGGAAGGAGCTGTTGTATTAGGCCTAATGATACCTGCTTTAGTTTTTCAAGTTTTTCCTTGTTTTCTCTTTTGCTTTTAGCAGGAGATATTTAATTAAACCCTGGACCAACAGCTACATCAAGTAACAGCCACCCTGAAAATTCAGTTTTGGAGTTGCCAATGTTAGTTTCGAGAGGAAACCTACACCAAGGTGATGCATCTTTCTGTGAAGAATCACGCGGAAGACAGTGTGCTTTTATGGCACTAACCTCACTTGCTTTTAACCATCATGCAATGGCAGTTACAAATTGGCAGCCTGAGACAGTTGATGAAGCTCTGAACATTGGTGATTCTCAATTTTTGCATGCATTATAAAGAGGATTTATTCCTGATGCCCCAAATTTGTCAGTTGATCAACTGCCAACAACTGTGTGTTTTGCAACATCAAATGAAGATAACAATGACCCAGGGGGTACTCCCTAACTTTCAATACGGAGGGGGGTTCATGCCACTTTTTCTTTGCTGACCCCTAAATATTAAGCCTAATGATTTGGGGACCCCAAATATTGAGTCTAATGTTTTGGAGACCCCAAATATTGTTATCTATTTCTGGGGCCCCTTACATGTTTTTGAATGATTTCAATTTGAGCCTCTTGATTTTTCTCAGTTTTGAATAATACCAAAGCATTTATTTCGTGATTCGCAACTTCAGGGCCAAATTGCAGGATTCTTCCTTTCCTCAGATTTGTTGACCCCAAATATTCAATTGTTATCCATGTTGTAATTCACAGACCCCAAATATTGATTTGATGTAAAATTTCGGACCCCAAATATTGGCACGGACCCCCCCGTACTAAAAGTCAATGAGTACCCCCCCTGGGAACAATGACTTGCCCATTGTGAGCATAGCCGTCAAATCTTTTCTTTTGTCAAAAGCTCCCGTGGGGTTGTGACTCACGCTCTGATCAGATCGCATTTTCTCCTATGATTGACCAATCAGATGCCGTCGTTGTGTTTACTTCCGCGTTTCACAGCAAAACTTAGGCCATTTTCAGCCGTTTTGACCACTCTCCGGAAAAAATCATTGCACGATCGGATAAATCGAATTTCGTCAAAATTTCAATTGGAGAAGATTCTCCATGCTTTGGACCATAAGTGTTTTCGGTATGGCTTTGCGATCACTAAAAATAGCAGTATTGTGGCATTTTTAAGCTCACTGCAGTCATTCATCGGTTACAGACGCTATGATTAGCAAAAAGAAGAGTAGAAAATTGAAAACCTGAAAAAGAACTAGTGCATACACATACCTCAGATGGATTTAATAACAAACATCCACTTTTTCTGCCGCGATCTACAGCGAGTTTCACCAGCAAATAACACAGTCAACAAAAATAGGCGCGAGAACTTGAATGAGCAGCTACATTCCATCGTCGAGTGAGAACAGCATCCGATTCCAATGAACAGAAATATGAATAAATCAACGGTGAATAACGAATGCATGAACTTGCCATATGCTGAAGATTACGGGAGTAGCTGTACGTGCACTCTGGCCCAGAAAGAACAATTTTGTGATGTCTTTTTCGATAAACCATCTGTGGATAAACCGTGCCACCATTCCTTTATCCAACTGCGGCTATCTGCACGCAGGCTAGATGGAAACCGGCAATAACATTACCAAAACGATGTACGAATTGATCGGTCACTTCCCATCTTTTATTGCAAGAAAAATATCTATCGTCTTATGGTCTAGCAGGCTAGCTAGCAGCTTCATGAAACAGAACTGAAATGCTAGGTTTAGTGTTCTTACGAATACGAATAACAAGAAGAAATGTACATCTTATTTTCATAACGAGTAAAAAAGATCGATCTTTTCGACATTTGAAATACTATTTATAGAAACTCCTCATGTCAATTTCACATTTTGGGCGGATATCATCAAAAATATTTTATCTTTTAGAAGTCCTTCGTTAGAAAATCACCCCTTCACAGTGAAGCAACACAGTAGCATCAAAGCAAAGTTGGGCAGTTTGCAAACTCATTGCCCATTCATGGAAGAAAACCCCTATTTTTGTAAGATTCTACAACTTTCATCCAATAAAGAAAGCTCCTCAAAATTCTCACTTTCTGAGTACAAAATATTTCGTAAGAGTTTCTTAAAAGTTCCCTCAAATTTCTATCGGTGGTGTAGGATCTCTGGGATCTCCTGTGCCTTAGACAAAAATTGTGCGGCAAATTATGAAATCATGCCACAATAGTGTACACTCATTTTTTTTTATAAGAAACCCCTTATAAGAAACGGTAGGCTCAATTTTTGGAAAGCTAAGAAACAACCTTAACTGAATTGAAAAAGGCTAAGAAACTTCTGTAATTTTCAGTTTTGATTTTCCTGTCACACTCAAAAATATCTTGACATTGTACAGTTATAGCAACTGTTTGGACATTTTGAGTGCGAATCATGTTATTTACTCGTTTTGAGAGACTTACTAAGTAATTTGGGAGCCCTTTAGACAAGACAAAATCAACTCTAAACTTCCGGCAATAAAAATATAAGAAACATGTAAGAAACTTGTGGTAGCAAAATGGCCCAAAAACTTAAGAAACTGCCTACCAGCCCCGGACCTTAGTTTCTTATAAAAAAAAATGAGTGTAGATCACATACGAAGTCTCATGTAAGAAATTACTAAATGAAAAGTGAAGTTATTATGTTCCAGTTTCAAAGATTTTATATTCTAGGTGACCCGAGAGTTCAGTTTCTTGACATTTTTCCTATGATAGCGGACCTCTATCAATGCAACAGCATACACTTTTTCTGCAGGAAACTGCTTGAAGGAAACCGTTGCTGCCTCTTCCATAAATTAGGAAAATCTATTAGAAGCGATGAAAGGTCATTTCAAATTTAAGGAACTTTTGAAAGTAAGTTATGAGTTGCAAAACATTTTTTCAACCAGAAATTGCAATACCAACTCAACTATTACTAAAAAGCAATAATTTTTGTTATTATTTCGTTTTTTAACAATTCATTGGTTCAAAATGTGGTTCTGAATGAACGTCGACAAACTGTCAGTTGGAATTTTGAAAATTTGGGAACCTTACAAGAAACTTTTTTATTAGAATCAAGCCTAAAGTAAATATAACATTTTGGAAACTGAAACAAATAAATTTCACTTTTCGTTTGGTAACTTCTTACATGAGATTTCGTATGTGATCTACACTGTTGTGGCATGATTTCATAATTTGCTGCACAATTTTTGTCTAAGGCACAGGAGATCCCAGAGATCCTGCACCACCGATAGAAATTTGAGAGAACTTTTAAGAAACTCTTACGAAACATTTTGTACTCAGAAAGTGAGAATTTTGAGGAGCTTTCTTTATTGGATGAAAGTTGTAGAATCTTACAAAAATAGGGGTTTTCTTCCATGAATGGGCAATGAGTTTGCAAACTGCCCAACTTTGCTTTGATGCTACTGTGTTGCTTCACTGTGAATGGGTGATTTTCTAACGAAGTACTTCTAAAAGATAAAATATTTTTGATGATATCCGCCCAAAATGTGAAATTGACATGAGGAGTTTCTATAAATAGTATTTCAAATGTCGAAAAGATCGATCTTTTTTACTCGTTATGAAAATAAGATGTACATTTCTTCTTGTTATTCGTATTCGTAAGAACACTAAACCTAGCATTTCAGTTCTGTTTCACGAAGCTGCTAGCTAGCCTGCTAGACCATAAGACGATAGATATTTTTCTTGCAATAAAAGATGGGAAGTGACCGATCAATTCGTACATCGTTTTGGTAATGTTATTGCCGGTTTCCATCTAGCCTGCGTGCAGATAGCCGCAGTTGGATAAAGGAATGGTGGCACGGTTTATCCACAGATGGTTTATCGAAAAAGACATCACAAAATTGTTCTTTCTGGGCCAGAGTGCACGTACAGCTACTCCCGTAATCTTCAGCATATGGCAAGTTCATGTATTCGTTATTCACCGTTGATTTATTCATATTTCTGTTCATTGGAATCGGATGCTGTTCTCACTCGACGATGGCATGTAGCTGATCATTCAAGTTCTCGCGCCTATTTTTGTTGACTGTGTTATTTGCTGGTGAAACTCGCTGTAGATCGCGGCAGAAAAAGTGGATGTTTGTTATTAAATCCATCTGAGGTATGTGTATGCACTAGTTCTTTTTCAGGTTTTCAATTTTCTACTCTTCTCCCATTGTGGCACCAAGTGAAATATCTAAACTCATTGTGGTATTGCCCCTTGTGGCAACAACATCAGAAATGCCCATTGAGGCAACACCCATTGAGGTGCTTAACAACAGTGACTTTCCCATTGTGGAAAGAAAAAGTGAATCACCCATTGTGGTGATAAACAGTGAATTGCCCATTGTGGCAACAAAAGCTACTACTTCAAAACCAACTGAAACAAACAGCAAATTAAACGAATCTTATCATTCAGGATGCTCAATTACTTTTGGAAATATTTGTCAAGGCTCTTTCTTTAGTAATACACAAGACTATAATGATTCACCATTCACTCCTTTGCATACAGCACTTGAAAATGTTTTCACAGATAACAACTATGCAATTTTCATATTAGATGGGTACATGGTATCTATTATTCACAATCCTAACTCAGGGCATACTGGAAAAACCCGACCCTATGACCCTAAGACCCCTATGACCCCTAGGACCTTTAAGTATTGAGTTTTGAAAGGACCCTAAGCACAGAAGGGTCATCCCCTCTGCATAAAGGATATACGCTAATCAGGTTACTTCAGCGATTTATTGAAAACTATGAAAACCTTTGTGTTGAAAGTATGTAAACGACCTTTTTTCTACCTGTTTTACGTATCACTACATTACAGTTAGTTAAATTTTGTTACAATTTCTCTCCATTTTCTTCTGTCACTTGCGATTTCTTCGAGGTTGTTTATCTCAACGTTTTTATCTTTGAGTTCCCTTAAAACTTGACTGTACCATGTTGTGATGGGATGGCCTTTTGGTCTTGTGACTGCTCGTTTGAATTCGTTTATTGCTTGCTTGCATGGTGTATTTTCAGGGAGGCGTAGTGCATGTCCAAACCACCTAATTCGCTGTTTTTGTATGATTTTTGACCATAATTCTTGTTTTGTCAACTTCATTAAATTTTCGTTTGATATCTTTGTTGGCCATTTTATGTTGAGTGCTTTTCTTAGTAATTTTCTTTGGGTTGCATCAATTTTGTTTCTAGTTTTATTGGTAACTGTCCATAGGCATGTGTTGTACATATAGACACTCCTTATGAATGCATTGAAAATTTCCATCTTTTTCTCTATGTTTATATTGCTTGTTTGTAGAATTACAGTATTCCTAATTTTAGACGCAAAATGAAAGAGCCATTGTTGGCGACATTAATGGCAATTTAAAACATAGTAATGGCATCATTTCACCGTAAAGAATCATTTGTTAAATCACTGATAAAGGGTGGAAATGCGTCCATTGCTGGGGGATCAAACACTCCTTGCTCAACTATTCAAAGAATGAAATGTGTTTGCAGTTTGTACTGATGATTGCTACATCTGTTGAAGGGTATTAACCCCCCCCCCCAGGCTGCAATGAACGGTATTGGCATGGCATTAAATTTGAACAATTATCGCAGAAGTAACCTGATTAGCATATAGCATCCTGATTAGCATATAGCCTTTATGCAGAGGGGATGACCCTTCTGTGTCAAGGGTCCTTTCAAAACTCAATACTTAAAGGTCCTAGGGGTCATAGGGGTCTTAGGGTCATAGGGTCCGGTTTTTCCAGTATGCCCTAACTCAGGGCTTTATGTTTTTGATTCTCATTGAAGAAATTCTTTTGGCATGCCAGATATGAATGGCAAGGCAGTGCTGTTGAATATAAAAAACATATTTTCCTTGAAAAACTACCTGCAATTGTTAGCCAGGATCTAGTCTAAAACACCACACAGGTGAACACAGATGAACACAAATGAACACAGGTGAACTCGAATGAACACAGATGAACACAGATCAACACAGGTGAACACAGATGAACACAGGTGAACACAGATGAACACAGGTGAATACAGGTGAATACAAGTGAATACGGATGAGCACCGGCCAAAATGAAGATACTAGTAAGAACAAAAATGAACACAAGTCACTGCTGAATGAATGAGTCCTCAGCAAATGGGCTCCAAGTTTCTTCTTTCATTCACTATTCAAAATCTTCATCGCAGTGGTGCAGCCAAGCTACATGTGTACAAGTGGGGGTTTTATGGGGGTTTCAGAAACCGTAAAACTGCCAAAATATTTCAGAAAAACCGCAAAAGCGCCTTTGAATTCACCAAAAAATGTCATAACATCCCTCAACATCATAACGTCTTAACATCATAACGTCATAACGTCATAACATATCTGCATACCTCACCTCGGTTCTATGTTGGCCTCGTTATCGTGTTTGCGACCCAAAAACTAATGACAGTGACTCAAATCCGCTGGTAAATGAAAATTAGTGGAATTTTCCACAAAATTATATTGTACTGGATAATAGACCTTTTAGCTATTCTAAAAAAGAGCCTGGATCGAGCGTTATTTTCATACATTTTATACGCGAGGTTCGATCGAGTGGCATCAGAGCTATTGTGCACCAAAGTCATGTGTGCACCTTCGAAATTTAATAAAATGTTAGAAAAATTGTTCAATTCTGATTCTTTTGAGAATAGCTAAAGGTCTATTATTAATTGCATTATCTTCTTTTTATTAGAAGTATGATCTCAAAAGCGATTTCCCTTTTGTCTTTGACACAGCTCAACCTCTGTTCGAATTCATGACATGAGATAAGACAGAAAGTTAATTAATGAATCATAAAAAAAGTTATTGTAAACTGTTCACGCATCATCATTCAGAATGAAAAGCCGTCTCTCAACGTCCAATGGCTCATAAAATTGCATTGTTTGGAATCACATGCAGCAAAAAACATGGACCCCATATTTTCAACTCATCATCTAATAGCATTAACCGTACCGTAGAAGCTCTATTAAGCCCCCTCTCTATAAAGCCCCTTCTCCAATAAGCCTCTCCCCCTTCAGACATTATGTCAAATAAGCCCCACTCTCTAGCCCCCTGCGGCCCTGCCCCACTTATATAAAATTCCAGAGACTACCAAAGATGTTTCCATCTATTTAGCTAAACAAGTTTGCATGTTACTTTTGATCTGGTTTGGAATAAATGATAAGCCCCCAGGGCTGGAGCTTTTTCAGTATACCATACAGCTTCTTGGCATGGAATAAGATACAGAACTTGCCCACATTTCTGCGATTCGTCTGATCATCAATCTCGTTTTCTAAATTCATATGAATCATTACAATAATACATGTTAAATCTACGTGTATTTATTCTAGTTATTCATTCTTGACCTGTTCTTTTTCTGAAAGACTCGCAACTTGTGTTCTTTCTTGTTCTTACTAGTATCTTCATTATGGCCGGTGATTATCCGTATTCACTTGCATTCACCTGTATTCACCTGTGTTCATCTGTGTTCACCTGTGTTCATCTGTGTTCATCTGTGTTCATCTGTGTTCATCTGTGTTCACCTGTGTTCATCTGTGTTCATCTGTGTTCATCTGTGTTCATCTGTGTGGTGTTTTAGACTAGATCGTTAGCCAGTGCACTTAAAGGCACAGCGAGGTTGGCCCAGTGGTTAAGGCGCCGGATTCACAACCGCAAGGTCGTGGGTTCGAATCCCACCAGGGTCATACTTGCTGCAAAAGTGTGAGGAGAGCTGCTAACTCTCTGTATTCCAGGCAAAGGCAAAAGGAATCACGAGGTGTGGTCACATCGAGAGGAAGGACCGGGGTCGCCCTGATGGGCCCCCCTTCGCCAAGCGCAGAAACCCATACCTTGCGAGAATAGCAAGTGTATGTGCCTAAAAAGTGAAAGGTTATGTATAACCCGTGTCCCCTGCTGGAAACAAGTAATCTCGAGACTTTCGCAGGCTAGGCACGTTAAATACAAATACTCACTCACTCACTCACTCACTCACTCACTCACTGTCCCCTCGACAATTTGTTTTATCCAAAGAAAGCAAAATCATTCATGCATAATTTTCATGGCCATGAAAATTACGCATGAATGATCCTGCCTTCGTTGAATAAAGGAAATTAGCGTAAATGTGTGGAATAGAATAGAGATCTTTATCGATTTCTTTCATTCATCAAGGGGATAGTTTGCCTTTAAAGTGAATGAACGGAGCTAAGAGGACGTCATCTATAAATAGGGCATTGAAAACTCCTACGCATGTTATTGTTCCTCTTGCTAAACAATATCCATGATCGTCTCGAAATCATCAAATACAATAGGCTAATAATAGAATACCCAGACTCCTTCCGCGCGGGGCTTTTATCTCCGTTGATTCTCTTTAATGCTACTTTCTTTGAAGTGGTTTCTGTCACATTTCATAATTTGTATTGTTCAGAGTCACACAAATTTACCTTGACCATTAATCCAAAAAAAAGGAAACTTTCAACTCAGGTCTCCAATAAAAGTAAAAACGAAAGTGGATGTAAAAGACAGAAGCAGCTTGCAAAAATGCAACAGTCTCAAGCCAATGTAAATGAAAATAATAGTTTTGATTCTAAAGCAGAAAAACAACTCTTAAAGATGCGTTTGTATGCAGCCAAAAAGAGGGCAGATGAGACTGAATTTGAAAGGGAAGATCGTTTTGCAAAAAGGCGGCAGAATAGAGCCAAAAAGTTAGCAAATGAGACTGAATCAGAACGGGTGGAGCGGCTTGAGAAAATGCAGCAGAATGCAAATATAAAACAGGCAAATGAAACTGAATCTGAAAGGGAAGAGCGGCTTGCAAAAAAGCGGCAGAATCGTTCTAAAAAGCTAGCAAATGAAACTGAATCTGAAAGGGCAGAACGACTTGCAATAAGGCGGCAGAAAAAAGCCCCTAAAAGAACAAACGAAACAGAACTGGAAACGACAGAGCAACTTGATAAAACAAATTACCTATCAGAATTCAATATAAGTCATGGTTCCATTTATGAACAAACTTGGGCAAAAATGAACTTGAACAGATTTCATGAGTCAACCAAATTTTTAATGCAGCAATGCAAAGTTTGTTTTGAGACATGGCCAATGAAATCAGTATCGCAGTCTGAACACTTTATCTGTGTACGATGCTCCAGAGATAAGAAACTCCCCAAAAGATTTCGAAGGAGAATGGTATGATTCCATCAATAGTTCCAAGAGAATTGCAAGGTTTAACTCAAACTGAAGACCCGGGGGGGGGGGGGGGGGGTACTTCATTGTCAACATGATTCGACCTGAATCTGGACTTTGAGAAAAGGATCCATTCGTATGACGGAGTATTCAAAAATTTTGAGCCCATTTGCATGAATGTCAGGAAATTTTTGACCCATGTGCATGAATTTGTCGATTTGAAACAAAGGAAAATTTAAGTTTTTTGGCCTGGATTATAATTATGGGGCCGATTGATAAGAAAATTCTCAAAGAAGTACCCATCTACCAGAATTGTGGTTAAAAACAGACCCATGTGTAGAGAATTTCGGATGTAAAAACCCATCCATATGAGCGGCACGTCCAGTACAACTTAACAATGAAGTACCCCCCCCCCCCCCCCCGGGACTGAAGAGATGCTTATTGCCCGTGCTCTCCCATTAATGTGTGTTTATGTCAAACCTGGTGGCAAAAGGGGTTACAGTGGACATTGTATTAACTTGCCACAAAGAGGTGAAAAGCTTGCTTCCAAATTACCACGCTACCCAAAAGATTTGGCTATCATTGTTTTTCAAAGAAAGGGAAAAATAATTCTACAAAAGACGTGAAGGTAAGGCGAACTGTTGTTCGTGATGCGTTAATGTGGTTGTTAAGAGGCATTGAATAGTTTACCAGAGAATGTGGTACCACAGGATTTCCTTACGTTAGATTCAGAAGGAGAAAATGAGTCAGAATGTGCACATGAAAACCAAAATTCAAATCATGATATTAGTATTGATGATCAGATTTACAATGGAGCAACTGAAATGAGCTCTTTCCTGCCACTTGCTGAACAGCAGCAACAAGAAATGCAAGCAATAAGAAATGAATTATCTGAGCAACAGCCATTGCAATGGCCAACTGAAGAGGGGGCAAACCCTTTAAGTGAATATGATACTCCATTTCTTGCCAGTATGGCATTCCCAATTCTTTTTTCTGATTGTGTTGGTTATCCAACCAATGAAGCAACATTGAGACATGTTTCTTTTCAAGATAGAATCAAGCACCTTCTAAAATTTAGTGAAAGTGTAAATGGAAAATTGATTTATCGTTTTGCAAGTCATCCAAGACAGTGGCGGACTGGCCCACCGGCCCACCGGCCCGTGGCCGGTGGGCCCCCCTCAAAATCTTGCAAAAAGGGCCCCCTTTTTCCTGGAAAAGGGCACCTTTTGCAAAATTAAGGAAATTTTTGGTAGAGTTGAATGTTTGAATAATGGACATCTCACTTCACATTTGAATCCTTCAGTGTTATTGAACTTGCTCAAAGAAATGAATACAGTCGAGAGCGAAGATACGAATGGCGAAGAAGGGGGCATCGTTGCAGAAAAAGTAAAGGCCCCCTCCATTTCTGCCAAAAGATGGTTCTCGAGATTCCCTCACAGAAAATAGTTGTTATAGGTAGTGTAGGGTTAAGAAATGACTGGGAGAGTCACTCTAAGCCAAAGTAAAGGCTGCAAGTTTCATAAAATTTACGGGACGCACTTTGTCAACTGTTCCACTTTGGGAGCACGCAAAAATTGGATTGTGAAAAACTGAAAGCTTTTGCCCGATAATTTTCATGAGAGTGTTCATTGATAGAAAACTGCAAAAATAATGTTGAGAATTTCATTGTTTCCAATTCTGCTCTGGTAAGATGGGATGGCGATAGGCATTCTAAACCAAAGGACAGATGTTTACTCGAAAAATTTCCCTGTGGATGCTTATTCATAAAACTACTATTACAAATGATCAACAATTCAATTTTAGCATCGGCAAACCTGGGATTGGGAGAAGCGTTCTAAGCCAAAGTAGAGGGCGTGTCCTCAGAAATTTTCCTGGGGACTTTGCCCCCAGACCCCTCATTTTGATACTCCGTCAGTTAATTTGCCCTGACCACACTTGAGGCCCATCTTAATATGGATGAATTACGAGATATGGCACAAAATAACAATTCAAGTGAGTTGATGGCAAAAATGTCCAGGTACATTGCAAATGTTCTAGGTTCCAATCCTTATTGGCATAAAGTTAAGGAAGAATTAAAAGCAGTTATAACAAGCAAAGGTGCATCAACCATCTCTTTTACATTCTCTGCTGCAGATATGCATTGGCCAGATTTGCATGACCTTTTTAACAATGGTTCTTAATTTGAAATGTCAAGTGAAGAAAGACGACAAAATGTCATTAACAATCCTCATCTTGTAGATTGGTTCTTTAGTCAAAGATTGGATAATTTTGTGAAGCATTGGTTGTATGAAACAATGGATGCAGAATGGCATTGGTATAGATTTGAATACCAGCACAGGGGCAGCATTCATTGTCATGGCACTGCCAAATTGAAAAATGATCCAGGACTTTGCAAATTGACTGAGATCGCTTTAACAGGCTTTCTTGCGCAAAGAGCTCTAAATGAGACAGGTATCTTTCACCCTGATGTAAGTGAAATAATTGATGCTGGAAAAAATGCAGAAAAGAAGGTCTGCCAATATGTTGACTGGCTTTTAACAACAGTAAATCCTTTACCGCCAGACACTGAGACTTGGCTTAAACCAAAAGTTCACCCTTGTCAGAAATGGCATGAAGATGTTAGCGAGTCGGACCTTGAAACAGATTATGTAGACCTTGTTAATACTGTTCAGAGACATTCAAGGTGTAGCACAAGTTACTGTTTGAGAAAGAAACAAGATGAGGCTGAAATGAAATGCAGGTTCCATTTCCCATTTGAGTTTTGTCCAGAAACAAAGCTTGAATTTGAAGAGGTTAATACAAAGAAAGGTGAGAAAACTTTCAGAGCTAAAATAGTCACAAAGCGTAATGATTCTAGGCTTAACAATCATCAAAGGTGCCAGCTGCAAGGTTGGAGAGCTAATTGTGACATACAAGTAGTTATTGATCATTATGCTTGTGTTGAATATTTAACTAAATATGCAGCAAAGGGTGAGCCAAAGTCACAAAGTATGAACCAGCTTTTCAGAGTAATTCTTCAGAATACAAGCAGTGAAAATTCTGATGCAAAGAAGGCCATTAAAAAGTTAGCAATGAAAGCACTTGGAGAGAGAGACTTCTCTGCACAGGAAACGATGCATTTGTTAATGTCACTTAAGCTCCATAGCTGTTCATTGAAAGTCATACCAGTAATGGCTAATTTCCAGTCAGTGAAATTTTCCGAGCGGGCGGAATTTTAGACAATAAAAGGTCGCTCAACCGTAACTTTCTATTCAATGTCAGAGCGACATTTTCTCTCGAATACAATAGAAATTCCGCCCGCTCGGAAAATTCCATTGACTGGAAATCAGCCTTAAGTTTCACTGGGTCACGAAAGGTCCGCAAGCAAACCGATGATAATTGTATAATTGAAAATGAAGGAGTTGACGTTTCAACAGAGAACTCCCCAGGGCCGCCGAGAGCGAGGGCGGGCCCCGGGGCAACTATTGGCTGCGGGCCCCTTGCTTGGCACTGGCACCAGAAGCGTAGATTAATAGGTCCCTCTAAGACCCTTTAACTTTTGCGTTATGTTGTTGTTGTTATCACTCCTTTTGTAGCGGCAAGTCAACAGAGGGAGGGAGCGAAACAGAGACTGTTGGAATGAGTCTACTACGAGTGCATAATTGGGAAAATTTCGTGAATTCCAAAACATGAAAATCGTGAATTTTTATGTCAGATTTTGTGACTAAAGTGCAATGCAATGTCTAATCCTCATCAATTTCTAGCTGTAAAATGATCCACGGTAAGAACTAGGCATGTCGGAATGGAATTCTATTTTGGGAGGCTAGAACTTGATGCGAGCGCAGCGAGTGAAAGGGGTCCGGGGGCTCGCCACCGGGAAAATTTTTCGTGACCACGCCCTGTAGATCGCTGGAAAATGCATCATTTTTGTAAAATTTGCCATTTAAAGAGGCAAAGAATCGTGACTGATGGAGGTTTTTCCGGGAAATTTTGAAAATAGGACCTCAATCAATTTCACGAGGATATACCGGGTGCTCCAAAATAAACTATGCACGTTTGACAGGCCAGAATATATCGTACACTGGACCGATTTTGCAGATTTATGACTAAATCATTTGCAGAAAGGCTGAATTAGATACTGGGATTTTTTGCAAATTTCTCATTTTCAGTTTTTAGAGCTAGAAGCGAGTTTCCTAAAATGTTAGTTTTCGAAAACACTGAAAAACGATCAAACATGATCGATCAAATTTTCTAAAGAATCGACATGAATGGACAAAGAGAGAACTTGTTCGTGGTGATTTGCGATTTGGAAATCGAATAATTGTAATTTGCTGTACGAGAGTTCGTCCTAAACCCCTCAAATGCCCCTGAAAACATTTTCTCTCTATTCATTCATGTTGAATCTTTTAAAATTTGATCAACGTTTTTTGATCGTTTTCAATGTTCTCGAAAACGAACATTTTAAGAAACTTGCTTCTGGCTCTAAAAACTGGAAACGGAAAAATTTGCAAAAAGTTCTAGAATCTAATTCAGGCTTTCTGCTAAAGCTACTAGAAGACTGGGGGGGGGGGGGCTCATTCAGCTCCCCTCTCTAAAATCGCCATTCCTTCACTTACGAAGACGAAACTCACGACGCAGGTAGCCGTGTTTATGATCTATCATTTTTCACAACAAAAATTCTAAAAATATATACCGGGTGCGCCAAAATAAACTATGCACGTTTGGCAAGCCATAATAAATCGTACACTGAACCGATTTTGAAGATTTATGATTTAATCTTTAGCAGAAAGCCTGAATTAGATTCTAGGACTCCTTGCAAATTTTTCCGTTCTCTGTTTTTAGAGCTAGAAGCGAGTTTCTTAAAATGTTCGTTTTCCAAACATTGAAAACGATAAAAAAACATCGATCAAATTTTAAAAGACTTAACATGAATGAACAAAGAGAAAACGTTTCAGGGGGATTTGGGGGTTTAGTACGAACTCTCGTATAGCAGATTGCAATTCGTCGATTTCTGAATCGCAAATCACCACGAACAAGCTCTCTCTTTGTCCATTCATGTCCATCATTTAGAAAACTTGATCGATGTTTTTCGATCGCTTTCAGTGTTTTCGAAAACTAAGATTTTAGGAAACTCGCTTCTAGCTCTAAAAATTGAAAATGATAAAATTTACAAAAAATTTCAGTATCTAAGTCAGGCTTTCTGCTAACGATTAAGTCATAAATCATGAAAATCGATCGAGTGTACGATTTATTGTGGCCTGCCAAACGTGCATAGTTTATTTTGGCGCACCCGGTATGACGTCATAATTATTCAAGACCAACTGGCACGTGTTCACGAAAAAAATGAAAAAAAAACAACTTTTTTTAAATCTAACTCCCTACTAGATGCATATGCTCATGGAGAGAACTATGATGATTCTCCTCAATTTGACAACATGAATCTTGCACAATTTGCAAAAAAGTACAAGGTATCTAAAAGTCGATTGGTTACTCTTCCAGACAATGTTGTTCCAAGGATATTTCCAACATATTCACCAAACCCAGCTGGGTCAAATTTTGCTCTTTATTGCAAATTTCAGCTGTTGAGATATAGCCATGGAAACATTCACAGAACAATGTTTGGGGCTGTGAAGATCCTTCAGATGAGATGCTAATAAGTGCTTGGCATTAGTTTCTACAAACACCATATGCACAAAGAAATGTCCCAGATTGGGTTGATAAGTTGCAAAATGTTGTCTTGAATCAAGAGCCACAGTATGAATAGCCTCAACAGCAACAAAGTGAATGTCACCAAGAGGAATGGATGATTTTAGCAGAATTGAATACCACCTGTGACCATGCATCTGATAGCTCTGCCAATAACTGGCAAAAAGATAGGGATAACTACACTGAAGAACAACTACATGAAATGCCTCAATGGATAAAAGATAAAAAAGATTCTCACAACTCTGAGCAACATCTGTTTGATGTGGATATAAATTGTCTCAATCGCATGCAGAGACTTGCATATGATTTAGTTATGTCTCATTCTCGTGATGATGATACAGCAAAGGACCCACTTTGTATCTTAGTAATAGGAGTTGCTGGCACAGGCAAGAGTTACTTGACTAACACTTTGCGCAATTCATTGCACAATAAATATGCAGTCACTGCAACCACAGGAAAAGCTGCTTTTAACCCTATTCTACATGGGGGGGGGGGGGCAAAAAAGGCCCCCCCAACCATACTTCCTGTAATTACTCTTAAGCTAAGCATGATGAAACACTGGAACTTGAGTGACTTTTAATCAAATTTAATATTGCATCAAAATAACAATAATTCATTGTTTTATAATTGGTCACGTTACTATGACATGCCCATATTTGGCAACGGGTCTCTCAGAAAATCAGTAAAACCTGCGTAACTTTTTTCTTACACATCTGATTTCAATGCAATTGGTACCAATCAGTTTGTCTTGAAGTCTACTTTCATTTGATATATAACTTTTTGTGTTTTGCTGACATCAGCAAAATTTAAGATATATGACGTCATACTTATATACCGGGTGACCCAGAAAAAAGTGACCCAACGCAATCTGTTATAGAAAAAATGTAAGTGGCAGATTGAAATATTTCAAGCGTTGTTCTGTCGCTAAAAGACCAGTCTACATTATGAGTATTTTTTGCAATTTTTTTGGGCACGAGAAGGTTCCCGAATTAAGGATTTTGAAGAAAAGGGCAGGCTTTAAATTCTCAAAAAGTCGTCAAAAACAGGGGATCGATTTGAACCCATTTCAGATCTTCAAAACAACAAGAAGCGTTCTTCATTCTGCCTGAGAATATTTTCAAGTACCTAGGGACTATAAACTTGCTCTGAAGACTTCCGACTGGGCTACCTATTCCCGGGATGAAATGAAACACACTCCTCGTTGTTTTGAAGATTTGAAATGGCTGTAAATCGATCCCCTGTTTTGGACGACTTTTGGAGGATTTTAGGCATGCCCTTTTCCTCGAAATCCTTAATGTTGGAACTTTACCGTGCCAAAAAAATTGCGAAAAATACGCATAGCATAGGCTAGCCTTATAGCGACAGAACAACGTTTGAAGCATTTCAATCGGCCACTTACTTAATCTTCCGTAACAGATTGAGTTGGGTCACTTTTTTCTGGGTCACCCGGTATGACGTCATATTTATGATAAATATTTGAAATAATTAGTGTATTATGATCAAAATTTACTAATTAAGAATTCAAGATCAATTTCATATGGTTGTTATTACTAAAAACGTATTTAAAATGCCAATAAAGCATCAACAAATTTGTTTAGGTATTAACAATGACTTTGATTGACAGCTGTGATAACAATAGAATTCCAAAAATATAATTTTTGACAGTTTTCATTAACCCTATTGTACCCGGGGGGGGGGCAAAAAATGCCCCCCCCCCCCAACCAAACTTTTGATTATAAAACAGAGAGGAAAGAGAAAAATGACCTGAAACATCCATGACTTTTCCTAATTTTTAATTGGCAATTAAATTTTAGACTTTTCATTGTCATAGCTTAAGTCACGTGACCAGTAGATACCCATATTTGGAAAGTACTCACAAAGGAAATCACAAAAACAGTCATAATTCCTTTGTCTTAACCTTGATGAAGTTGTGATTGGTACCAAACGATTCCCCTTGCAGAGTACTTTCATATGATATATACAATATTTATATTTGCTGACATCAGCAAATTATAGATTCCATGACGTCATGCAAATTGATGACGTCATATCTCTAATAAAGAAAGACAAAATTTTCAAATTTTGATATAAATCGATGGATAAACATATTCTCTTCATTTTTAAGTAGTTTATTGAGGTTTTCATACATTTTATCTGAATTAATTAGCACTTTTTGTGTTTTCAGTACTGAAGCTTATATCTGACATGGTCCCATTGTTTGGTCGCTTGGCAACGAACCACGTGACTAATTAGCATTAAAATCTATAATTAGACTCCTAATAGATGTACATACTATTGTGCGAAGTTACAATGGCATACTAATTATAGTTTTGTAGATAATTAGGGGGGCATTTTTTGCCCCCCCCCGGGCAATGGTCTGACCCTAGGAGCCCGGGTAGAATAGGGTTAAGAACACTCAATATGTATCATATTTATAACTTTAAAGTTATTTATTGACTATATTTGGTTGAAAATATTACGTTTTTAGAAAGAGAGCCAAAATCAGCAAATTTCCATTGTTTTTGCGTTGCCTAGCAACGGATCATGTGACCAATTAGCATGTGATGCTATTTTTAGAATCGTAATTGCTTGGTAATCATGTGTACCAAGTTGCGTTGCCATAGGCACTACGGTTGCTTAGAAAATCTGGGGGGGCCTTTTTAGCCCCCCCCCCATGAGAAAGTGGTGCTTGATTTACCCATGTAGAATAGGGTTAAAGAGAATAGACATAGCTATATCGACAAGCTTCTATAAATAGGCTGAAAAAACGCCCACAAACCCATTGTTTCCTTCACCACACAATGAAACGGCAGGGGTCAAAGTTGTTGAATACAATAGATTATATTTTTAACATGGCCCGGGCCAGCTTTTAACTATGTCGATTCCCTTTAACATTCAGGGTGTAACAATACATTCATTGCTCAAGTTACCTGTAGGTGTATATGGTAACAAGGATTTAAGTGGAGAAAGCCTCTGCAGACTTCAAGAGACATTAAATGATATAGAATACATAGTTATAGATGAGTACTCAATGCTTGGCCAAACTACATTTGGATGGATTGACAGGCGTTGTCGACAAGCAACTGGCTTCCTTGATAAATTATTGGGTGGTAAATCTTTGATTTTATTTGGTGACCCTGGTCAATTGCCTCCAGTTGGAGACAAACCATTGTTTCATTCCCAACCTTCTAATGAGATTGGTAAGCAAGGTTATTTTGCATATATGATGTTTGACAAGGTTATTAAGCTTACTGAAAACCAGAGAGTATCTGGTGTTAGCAAGGAGCAAATTGCATTCCGGGACTTCTTATTTAGACTGAGAAATGGAGAAACTACATCAGATGATTGGCAGTTACTATTGACCCGTCAGCCATCAAATGTCATCAACATTTGTGAATTTGAGAATTCAATCAGACTTTTTTACAGCAATGAGCAGGTTGGTGAATTCAACTATGAACGGTTGACAAAGTTACAGAGCCCCATTGCATGCATTGAAGCAAGACATTCATCAGCAGCTGCAAAAAGATTGAGTTCAGATGAAATGTCTGGTTTTCAGCCAGTTTTTTATTTATCAAAATATGCAAAAGTCATGTTGACTATGAACGTATTGCCAAGCATTGGACTTTGCAATGGAGCCACTGGAATTGTAATTGTAATTGTGTATCAAACAGGTCAGGAACCACCTAGCCTGCCTATTGCAGTGATCATCAAGTTTGATGGATACAGAGGGCCTTCCTTCAGTCATCAAGAATCATCATTGGTGCCAGTCTGTCCAGTAACTGCAAAAGCAAACTAAAATGCATTCCATGAAAGGCAACAATTGCCTCTACGATTAGCATGGGCTTTCACAATTCATAAAAGTCAGAGAATGACCTTATCAAAAGCATGGGTAATAGACATTGGCAAATCAGAGAGGACAGTTGGAATGTCATATGTATCTTTAAGTAGGGTGAAAACATTGTCATCACTTATAGTTGAACCAATGAGCTTTGAGCGCCTTCAAAAGATTGAATCAGCTGGAACATTTCAGTACAGATTACAAGAGCAGGAAAGATTACAAAGACTAGCTGATGAAACAACATCCAATGAGTAGTTTTAGACCTCTTGTGTCATTGTATAGTTGCATTGAGAACCAATTTATATTATGGACTGCAATAGTCCAATCTGAGGCAAGAACTTCACTGTAAGTTCTTTTTTTATTTCACAGGGGGAGCGGGAGAAGAAGAAAGAAGACAAGAAAGAAGGTAAGAAAGAAGGCAAGAAAGAAGATAAGAAAGAAAAATGAAGAGAAGTCAAGTTGATCTCCAGGCGGCACTTCATTATAATAATAATATATAATAATAAATGTTGTTTAAGGGGCTGGAAGGCCAAGGCCTATAAAACCATGATTGTCTATGACTACTAATCTAGTTTAGTTTGAATTCGAATTTTGAATCCCCGTGTAGGCGGTCAAAGAGTTTTTCGAACGTTATTACATCCTTTGCTTCGGCGATGTTAGCTGGCAAGCAGTTCCACTCTTTTATTATTCGCTGAGAATAAAAGTTCTTTCTCACATCTAATCTGCATTTGTTCAACACTATTTTGTATTTATGACCCCTTGTCTTATTGTCGTTGATATTGAAGAACTTTGAGGGGTCATTGTCAACGAGGCCATGAAATATTTTGTAAGTTGTTATCATGTCACCGCGCTTTCTCCTATACTGAAGAGTCGGTAATTTTAAAGCTTGTAATCTTTCATTATATGATAATTGGTTGATGCCGCGAACAAGCTTTGTTGTTCTTCTTTGAACGTTTGAAAGTTTTCCTTTTCATTTTTTGCTCCCTTTTTGTGAATAGGAGATACGTTTGCAAGTTTCCATAATTCCGGGACGTGGCTACAACTAAAACTCGATTGAAATATTAGAAGAATAGGATATGTAATTTCATTAGACAATTCCTTTAGTATCCTAGGGTGTATATCATCAGGTCCATCTGCTTTTGATGTATTCAAATCGTTTAATAGATTTCGAACTTTTTCTTCAGAGAATTGAATGTCAGTTAATGGTAATCCTAGGAATTGCCATGCCACATCTCTGTCTGTCACTTCGGGTATATCCGCCTTGCTAAATACGGACTTGAAAAAATCGTTTAGTAAGCTAGCTTTTTCTTGTTCGCTTGTTGTTGTGTTGTGCTGATCAGTTTTTAGGTCAGGAACTTTAATCTTTGTTTTCAATTTTGAATTTACATACCTCCAAAATACCTTGCAATTATGTTTGGAATTATTAGCAATGTCTGCTTCAAAATTTCGAATCTGCTTTCGCACGGTGCTTTTTGTTGAATTGCTTATTTTCTTGTACCGTTCATAATCTTTACCATGTTTAGTCAGGAGCCATCTTTTATATGCGTTGTGTTTTTTCTTTATACTCCTTAAGATCCTTTTATTCAGCCATAATGGTCTTTTATATTTTTGGTTAAGATTTGACAGTATTTGTTTTGGTACGCATTCCTCGACTGCCTGCATCATCTTTGTATGCAGGCATAGTAACATCTCTTCTGTATCTAGTCCCTGGAATTCTCTGTCCCAGTCCACTCCATTTAAGATCTCTCTCAATTTACCATAGTCGCCTTTGTTATAGGAGTAACGGTTTGATTTGTCGTAATTGTTTTGGACGAATTCAGAGTGCAGGACGTAATTAAAGCTTATTACTATGTGATCACTTGCACCTAGTGGATCTTCATATGTAAGTTTTTCAAGTGAATTTTCATTGTCAGTAAAGATGAGGTCGAGGCAATTGGACGTTTGATTCTGTCTGTATCTTGTAGGATGTTGGATATGTTGTGACAAATAACAATCATTTACTACCTCTAGGAAGAGGAATGCAGGATGAATATCACTTGTATTAGCGTGATGAGATTCCCAGTTAATTTCTGGGTAGTTAAAGTCACCCAATAAAACGATGTGCTGATATTGATCTTTTGACGTAATCTCTTTCAAGAAATTTCGCAAGGCAGAATGATTATTTGCACTTGGGCTTCTGTATATTACTGCACAAAGAACGCGTTCTTTATTCTCTAGCTGAAACTCAACAACAGCTGACTCTACGGATGAGTCGGTACATATATGCGGCAGTTCTGTTGCTTTGACTTTATTACTGAGGTAGAGTGCAACTCCTCTGTGGTTCGTAGAATCAATATTTGAGTAGAGGTTGTAACCACTGATTGACATGTCTTTTGCTTTTATTTTGGAACTTAAGGTCTGCTTAGTTAATACCTCTGTTATTGCACATAAATCAATGTTATTTGCAAAGAGTCTGTATTCTAGTTCTCTTTTCTTGTTTAAAAGACTGTCTGCATTTGTATAATATCATTGTAAGAGCATCTTACTCTGTAGCTCCAAATCATTATTCTGGACCTTATTTTTCCAGTTTGATTTATCCTGAACCTCTATGTCAGGATAGGGTATGTGGTTTGTTGCGGTTGCCATTGAGGCTGAATTTTTTGCCTCTGCGTTGGAGCTATGAATGGTTGTTGTTGCCATTGTTGCCATGGTGCAAGTGCCTGCGCTGTGGTCTGGGTGTGGTATTGAGACTGATTTGGTTGCTCTTGCATTGGCTGTGGTTGCCATGGCGCAGGTGTCTGAGTATGATAGGGAAGAGTGTGTACCATTTGGCTTGCTGAATTGTGTAATAGTTTGCCTATGTTTTTGCTCAGACCTTCTAAAAAAGAGTTCAGCCTCGTCTCAGATTGTTGTTGCTATTGTTGCTGTTGCTGATGTTGTTGCTGCAGCTGGGACTGTATTCCTAGATCTCTTTGTCTTTGTGCTTTGTAATCATTGTCAGTTGCATCTTTGACTGGTTTTTGAGGTCTAAATTTAGCATGCAGAAATTGGCAGTTGTTGCCTTTCGTGCATCCTGTCGGCTTATTGTAGAACCTGCACATTCTAACTAGCTTGTGCTCATACTTGCAGTTCTGTCTTGAGCAAATTCCTTTATTAAAGTCTTTACAAACATTGACCCATTGGTTGGAATTTTTTTGTTGACTTTCTAAACTCTCAGGTTTAGGATCTGGTATGTTATAAATAGATTTGTTTTGAGTTTGGGAAGTCTGCTTCCTCTCTTCGTTTGATGCTTTGTTTTTATTCGAGTCTGCATTAATTTCATGCACTTTATTCAACTTTGACTCAAACAGATTGATTGATTCTTCTTGCAGAAGTAGTCTTGCTGTTAGGTGGTCTACTTGACATTGAAGATTATTTTTCACATCAAGTAACACATTGTTTTCCTGCTTTAAGTGCTTTATTTCAACAAGCAAAGATTTTACATTTTCGATCGGTTCCATTGGGTTCCTCCCCTCTCTCCTTTGGTTATTGAATGGTGTATCTGGTGAGAGATCCATTATGGGGTTATCCTCCTTGTCTTGGACGGAGGTGTCATCATCTGAGATGTCATCATCATCGCAGGAAGTACTTCCTTCGGTAATTAGGCTATTCTCAAGTTTTGACAGTGCCCCCTGAGGCGTTGCAGAAGTGACATTTGAAATTGCGTTTTCTTTCGTTTCGAGATCGATTGTAACAGGTTTCCCCTTGTTTTTTGGATCTACAACCAGCTTGCAGCAGGGTGAAGGACGTGATGAAGTCCACATCAAGCCTTGAACCCGGCCGGTGCACTTCTATATAAAAGGTGATACGCAAGCTTGTCTGTAAATTCACTGAGAAAAGGTGAAAAAATTTTCAAATCCTAGGACCGATGATTTAGAAAAAAGGGGGGTTATTCTACAATTTGGTCAGTGGATTTTAAAAGATACTTAGATCAAAACCAACTAATTTCAAGAAGTAAGGTTGTTGTTAATGGTTTCCTTGTGAGTTACAATTGACTAGTCATTACGTGCAATAAACTTGATGTTGAATGATTTCAAATTGATGAATTATTATAGACTTTTTCTATACAATGTTGAATACAAAACACTTGGTAATGTAATTATCTTTGTTTTGGCCTGATCAAATTCCTCAATTGAAGTCTAATAAATATCTAGGCATAGATTTCTCAATAATAGCAAGTCACCAGTAGTCCTATGTATTCAGGTGTAGAAAAGGGGATAAAACCCAGCAACTGTTGAACAATATTCAAAGGCAAGTAGTAGCTAACATGCAGATTCTTGATATGGTGTGGGTCATGTCTGTCGTGTCTCCTTTCCATTAGGTAAAGCCATTTAAGTACAGTGTGTGATACTTGCAGTAGTCATGAACTTGATCTATCAGATCAGGCCTAAACTAACGGAAAATCAGTCAACTTTGATCTGGAAAATGTTATATATGGAGAAGTGCTCCAATGCTCCAATCTGCAGTTCCATAAAATAACATTATTGTATATATGGTTGTATCAAAACCGATATTATGATTTCCTTGGTGACAAAATGGATAATAAGTCTGTATTTCTCCCAGGGGGGGGGTACTCCCTAACTTTCAATACGGGGGGGGGTCCATGCCACTATTTCTTTACTGACCCCTAAATATTGAGCCTGACGTTTTGGGGACCCCAAATATTGAGTCTAACGTTTTGAAGACCCCAAATATTGTTATCTACTTCTGGGGTCCCTGAAATTTTTTTGAATGATTTCAATTTGAGCTTCTTGTCTTTCACAGTTTTTGAATAATACCAAAATATTTATTTCATGATTCGCAACTTCAGGGCCCAATTGCACGATTCTTCATTTCTTCAGATTTGTGGACCCCAAATATTGAATTTTTGTCCATGTTGTAATTCACAGACCCCAAATATTGATTGAACATGAAATTTCGGACCCCAAATATTGGCATGGACCCCCCCGTATTGAAAGTCAATGAGTACCCCCCTGGGGTATTTCTGACTGGCATCACTGCTGTTTCAGGTAGTTGCATGCCCTTGCTCCCTCAGCGACCATGACCTCACGGGAGTTTCAGTTAAAAAGAACTGCCAAAAGTACAGACCAAGGAAAATATTCATGCGAAATTTTGCAAAGTACAATGTGAAAGCATACTTGAGAGACCTTGGGGATTTACCTTGGAATTGCTTAAAGAAGGAGAGAAATGTGAACAAAGCTTGGGATAAATTCAAAGACATGTTGCTATCTGTAATAAACAAGCATGCACCACTTATTGAAAAAACTGTTCGGGGTCGGGAATGCCCATGGCTCACACCGGAGATTAAAACGGCAATGATTGAAAGGGACTATCATTTAAGAAAGGCTCGTAAAACTGGAAAAGAGGTTGACTGGTCTACCTATAGGCGACTAAGAAATGGCGTAAACAGAAAAATTCGTTACAGCAAATCGACGTACACAAGATCGATATTCAGAGAAAATATCTCGCGCCCAAAGCAGTTTTGGAATCAAATCAAAAGGTGTTACCCAGTTAAGCAGCAAAAGGAAGTTCCAGCCAAACTTATAAGCGTCGATGGTAGTTTAACACCCGACAAAAAAATTATAGCCAATGGCTTCTGCAAGTTTTTTGTAGAAATTGGAAAGAGAATACAAGCTGCTCTCCCTTCCATTTCAAATCCAGTTTGGAAAAATCACGAAAATTCAAGCATGAAAGAAAGAGTGAACCCAAAAAACTGCCATTTCAAATTTAAGGAAACGTCTGCAAGAGATATGTATGAAAATCTGAAGTCACTAAAGAAGAAAAAGAGCTCAGGTTATGACGAAATTCCCACCTCTCTCATCATCGATGGTGCTGGCGTATTAAGTGAACCTATGTCCCTCTTGATAAACTGTTCTCTACAAAATTCTGTCTTCTCAACTGCTGAAAAGTGTGCAAAAATTTTGCCCGTCCACAAATCGGAAGAGAGATCTGCAATGGACAATTACCGGCCAATCTCAGTCCTCCCCGTGCTTTCTAAAGTTATAGAGCGCGTTGTATACAGACAGGTATATGATTATCTTTGCAAAAACCATCTTTTGTCAGATAATCAATTTGGATTTAGGCGAGGTTCATCAACTGAACACGCTGTTACTTACTTTACTGATCAAATAAGAATGCGCATGGATAAAGGACTTCTGACTGGAGCCGTGTTTGTAGACTTGAGAAAAGCGTTTGATACGGTGGATCACGCCCGACTACTTTCAAAGCTACCGGCATACGGAATAATCGAAAGAGAACTATATTGGTTTGAAAGCTACCTCTTTAATCGAAAGCACTTTGTTGTATTTGATGGTATAAAGTCTGAGGAGGAATCTGTTACATGTGGGGTCCCACAGGGGTCAATTTTAGGCCCACTATTATTTAGCTTATTGATCAATGACATTGATCTGCAGTTGAATAAGAGCAGTATAATCCTATATGCAGATGACACTGTAATATTCACATCGGACAAGAACAGTAACGATATTGCCGAGAAGCTGAATGATGATATCAAAAACCTTGGGAGCTTCTTTGTTGAAGATAACCTAGTGGTAAACCTTAAAAAGTCGAAAACAGAATTTGTGCTCTTCGGAAGCCATCAGAAATTAGCAAAAGCCGATACAATAGAGATTAACATGACCGGGCAAAAGATTGTCGAATCAGATAGATACGAATACCTTGGGATAACACTTGATAAAAACCTAAATCTATTGAGCCAATTTGAAAAAATGTACAAAAAAGTATCTTCAAGGATCAAGTTGCTCGCGAGAGTGCGCATGAATGTGAGCCCTACAACCGCTGAAACCATATATAAAGTAATGATCTTGCCCATATTCCTATACTGCAGCAACATAAGCATTGGAATTTCAGACTCACACAAATCAAAGCTTGAAAAACTTCAAGATCGTGCAATGAGGATCATAAATGGACAAAATGGCACAATTAACTTTCCATCAATAAATCATGCAAGAAATAAACGTTGTGCTATTGAAGTATTTAAGTGCCTGAACGGCAAAAAGCGTTCTACGTTGCCTCTCTCTTTGATTATTTTCTTTTGCTTCTCTCTCTCAGTCGTCAGTTTTGATCTGTTTTTCATTCAGTAGATTTCCAGTTTTGTTTGATGGGAAACATCTTCTCAGAGTTGCATAGGTAGAGGCATCTTCATACTAAAACATGTTACCACAGGTAACTTCATGGTAGTGCAGTATTCACTTGAAAGTTGTTACGATATAAACAGACTCTGCCCTTTCTACTTTCTGACACACAGCCATCTTTTCATGGAAGCAACCCAGAAGCAACAGCCTCTTTTGCAATTCGAGGCTTGGTGAAAAAACGCGGGAAAAAGGAAGAGGATGTATCACTGCTACATTTCATTTGAAGTAATTTTGAGAGCTAGATAAGCTGATGAGGGTTCTTACGCAGTTAATGGTGTTAATGAACAAAAATTGCTGAGGGAAAGCCAGAGGAAAGTGTCATTTTTTGCCGCTGCTACATGTTTCAGTGCAATTTGGTATAGTGCCATTGGTAAGATGGTTAGGCCTATACATTTGAAAGTTCGGCTTTTTGGTGGTCATCATCAGTCCAGATCAAGAGAGGGCAGCAGATTTGTTTACAATTTCCTTGAAAATAGATTAAATACTTAATGCTTTTACAAGATGCAATGTACTCAATGCGTTTTACCATATAGTTTTACACAACATCATATCAATAACATCCTAAATGCAAAGTAAATGGGATGTATGCCCGGGGGGGTCTACTTGATACATTGAGCACCTGGGGATGTGCCTGCCAATAGAGCCCGATTTTCAGAAGAAAATTCCAGGACAGGGTTATACCTTTTGTGTATTCATTCCGGCACAGGTATGTTTATCAAAGCCCTTTTCCCAGGACAGGTCAGATTTGACATGCAAAATTAAGGTAACTCACAAAAGACTTTTGTATTATCCAGGACAGGTACTATGTTTTCAAACATTTATTCCAGGACAGGGTCATAAAATTTTCTTTTGGCAGGCACATCCCCATTGTTTTTCTCCAAGGTAGACCCCCCGGGGATGTATGTAATGTAATACAGACAGACCACAATTGTTCCAAATGAAATCTTATTAATTTATAGTGAATGGTTTCCATAGTGCAGGAAATATATCAATCAAGGAATCTGTGGGCAGCATTGATTGCAGAAAACCAAAGTTTTGCTGAAGTTTGTAAAAACGAAATATCAACACAAAAAGTGTAGATTAACATAACTTAGTAGCTAAAATTTATAAAAGAGTATTACACTCATCACTCTTTGAACCTGTAGTTCTGCCATTAACTTCTTTTATAGCACTATATTAGTGCTGCAGCCACCATTCTTTGAAATATTACAATAGCCATTAGTTTTTTCTTTAGTCTCATGTTAGTTTTACTACATAAATAAACTTCTGAAACCATACCATACTGTATGGCTCAAACCATATTTGTGCTTCAGTGTATGGATGTGTAATGGAGATATACAAATGTTCTGCTCCATTTTGAGTAGTTGGTGATATTTTCAGTATTTTAGGGCTAAATATAGTGACATTTAAAGGAAACCGCCTGGAGGGCATGTCAGTGATTCTCCAAAATAGGGGTACAAATTTCTAAAACATTGCGATAAAATGTCAGTGAATAGGGTCTAACTGCTGAGACTTTTCTCAGTGAAAAGGGTATATTTTGGAAAGCTTCAGACAAGCTTGTGTATCACCCAGGGGCGTCGTGGCCGGGGGGGGGGGGGGCAGGGGGGGCCATGGCCCACCCTAAAATTCAAAACGTTGGCTTTTTCGGAAATTTTAAGGTCTCGTCGGAAAATGACTGACTTTTGGGCTTTTGGCTTGGGCTAATACTGTTATTTGATCGATTCAAATTGTGTGCATTGCTTTCACATCTTCCTACAACCTTAGCTACAACACGTGCACTTTTCGTTGCATCCCATAGAAATTTTCCACATATTGGTTCTCGTTTTAGCAGAGTGGTTTACATACACTGCGTATCAGAGGGTACCAGAGCCTCAAAAAATTCAAAACAAGACTTTTTGTAGGCTTTGTATGAAGACGTTGAGAAAAAGCTCATCGCTTCGGAAGTAGAAATTATTTGAAACAGGTAGGTCTGAAATATACATTGGAAGATGGCACTTAAGATTTAAGTTAATGAAATACTGCCGTACATCACGGAGAGGTTTTCATTACTGATAGTTATTATTCATTGCCACAAAACAACCATGGATTATGCATTTTTTTTTCACACAGGAAATTTTCTGTTCAGCCCCAAATTGTTTCCTTATTTTCACTGAAAAAGGCTCTGAAAGTCAAGCTTATGAAGATTTAAAGAAATGAAGATGTCAGGAAGTTATCAGAGTTAGCGAGCTATCATGCTTATATTTCATACAATTACAGCAAAAACCAATCCATTTCTAAGTGATTTTCAAGTTCTACTTTGAAAATTTCCCAGGAAAGCCTTCTGTCAGTCAAGTTCTGCTGCCCCTTTCAGCGGCGATTTCTTCACAAAAAGGGGCACTTTCTAACGAGGTAAAGAATGTGGTCGCAAAAAATTTTTGCTCGCTTCGCTCGCATTTCATTTCTCCACCCCGAATATGAATTTCGTCCTGCCGGGTCTAGCCGTTGGGTTTCATCCCAGGAGGATTGGCCTCTTCATCGCTGTTCACATGGACCTAACCAATAAACCCAAGAAAATTTCCATTAGCCACTGCGAGCGTCTCGCAAACGGAGAAAAGGGCAAACTTAGAAAAATTCATTTTTCGGAAATTTCGGGGCCTTGGCCCCCCCTAAAAGACAGGCCCCACGACGCCCCTGGTATCACCTTTTATATAGAAGTGCACCCGCCGGGGCCTTGCAACAACGCGAGGTCAAAGCTTGTCGTTCAGTGGAGGCCCTCCTGAGGTGTATGACATCTTAAAAGTCAAACGCTCCAGCGGTTTGAGCACGCGCAGCCACTCTACGGAAAGAACGAATCATGGTCGCGGAGCCTGCGCGCTCAAAATGCTGGATGAAAAACTGCATTCAACGAGCAAAGAAAGGTACGTCTCTCATCTTTGATCGAGAAGTTTATCAACTTACTTTTTCGTAGCTGCTTAAAATCAATTTTCTATTCAAGCCTTGCATTTTTTAACTTTCTGTGCATTTTATTTGAATCATAGCCGATTTGTCTTCAAAAGTAGGCCTAGACTTTTAATTTGTTGTTCAGACTACAGCAATAGTCTGAATTCAATGTTTTGTTCAGACTAGACCTCTAAGTTGACTTGTTCAAAGCACATTGATCTTGAGGTTTGCGCTAAATTGTGAATAATAAACTTCTGGAAAAGAGAGGGGCCGAGATTGGAAAATATAATGTGTGTGGCATGGCAGCCACCTTGCTCGCCTGTGTTGATGCATCATTTCACAGAATGAGATTGGTTGCTAAGGGAAAGGGAAACTTCTCCAACAAAATGAACTCTTTGAGTGCAGTAATTAGCTCAATGACGTTCCCATCAAAATTATTTCAAAAATCTCTTTGTTAGCATTTTTTCAAGATTATTGTTAGTTTTCTAAGAAATTTTAGGCAGCTGATCAGTCAAGCAAGTAGAACAACAATCGAAGAGTTTTCAAGAAGCCAATAAATTTGCCCACCAAGCACTGAAAGTCTCTTTTAGCTTTCAGTAAACAGTTGAAATTAGCAGATCATGGGTACCGAAGGTTTTGCAGTTTCTCCGCATCCTTCTTAAATGTTCGTTGTATTCATTAATAGGTAACTTCCCAAGCATTTCGTGAGTTTTACCAGAATACAGCGCCAGTATGCGAATTACCTTCTCAGACAAAATAAACAAGTTTCTTGAGCAATATCCAAGTTCTCAGTCGAGGTTCTTACTGGTTTAGTTCTTAGTTGAATTCTTGAAAAGAGTTTCTTATTAACAATAGCACTGTTTAATCATGCTGGAGGCCTAAGGAAAAATAGTCCAATGAATAAATTCGTTATCGCAACAGAAAGCTTCGTGTCTTTCTTTCTTTCTTGTGTAAATCCATATTTCCAGTTCTAGATTATTTATATCATAGTCTATATATCCATACTAAGGGCCTGATTATATGAGGCGAGCTGGCTCGGTAAACGGGCTGGCTCGGAAAACGGGCCAGCTCACTTCCCTAGTCTATTGCATGTAAAAAGTCAGTTGCTATTACATGGAAGTGAGCCAGCCCGGTAAGCGAGCTGGCCCGCTTTGATGCAAGCGGGCTGGCTCGCCAAACGGGCTGGCTCGTCTCCATGTAATCGCATCAAACCGAGCCAGCCCGGCAAGCGGGCTGAAAATACACAATGGAGCATGCGCAGTTTCCTTCATAAACGTGTGACAGCACTTTTCCCATATAATACCAACCTAAATTCCACCTCGGCAAAGGAGCCAGCCCGTTTATCGGGCCAGCCCGCTTCCATATAATCAGGCCCTAAATTCTATCTCGGCAAACAAGCCAGCCCGTCTGCCGGGCTAGCCCGCTTCCATGTAATCAGGCCTTAAGACCACTTTACCCGAGGGGCAAATTAATCCTGAAAACGGATTATTTCGTGATTAATTTGATTGTTTGTGTGTTTAATTAGATTGTTTGTTCTCCACTGAAAAATCTTCAAGCAAAGACTAAACATTTCCTGCACGCCAATTTTTGATGGTTGCTTCCTCAGACTGCATTCTGTAACGTAACATTACAGCATATTTACTCATATTTCGAGGAAGGTGCAATAAAATTGCACTGATCTTCCTTTGCATTCTCATGGCATAATTTGGAAAATTTCACAATAAAAATCATTAAGCCCGTGAGTCACTTCTAAGGTCCTTTGATTATTTCTTTCCATTGAGCTAAGTAGCGTATGTACTATAACAATCCATAATCATAGTATAGGCATTTTATACTGTCAAACCAATAATAACATGGCATTTTATACTGTCAACCCAATAATGGCATTTTATACTGTCAACAAGAATAATAGAAGAGGGCTCTCTATTGGGCCACGCGGAGTTCACGGACCCTTTAGGCAATGGTCCGCGTTTTAGGTTCTCAAATAGGCCAAAACCTAAACCGCGGACCTTACGTCCGCGGATTTGAAAGTCAATTTTTTTGGTTTCGTCATAAGGCAAAACCTAAACCGCGGACTAACAGTCCGCGAATATATCAAATGTCTGCGTTTTTGATTTTCCTATAGGGCAAAACCTATTTCGAGGACTTCATGTCCGCGGATTTGAAAGTCCGTGTTTTGTGTTCATAACAAAGCAAAATCTAAACCACGGACTTAAAGTTCGCGGATATAAAATGCCTGCGTTGTTGGTTTTAATTCTACAAAACTCCGAGTTTAAAACACGTCGATCTTTACTTTTTCCATATCAAAACTACAAATTACAAAAGTTTCTTAGCTTTTTAAATTTAGGTAAGGTTGTTTCTTAGCTTTCGAAAAATTGAGCCTCCCGGGGTGGTGGGGGGGGGGGGGGGTACTTGGTCTACGAAAATACGGGGAAGTGCCGCTGGAAAATCTGGCAGGCACCCTGTCGCCGAGTAAAGTTTCCGAAAATCTTTATAGCTCTACAAACTGAATATAGAAAACTGCAAAAAAATCCTAGAATCAAATTTAGGCCTTTTGCTAAAGATTAAAAATCATAAATCTTCAAAATCGGTCCAGTGTACGCTTTATCATGGACCTTATAAGCCTACCCTGGGTACCAGCCTCTCCAACATAAAAACGGCCTCTCTGTATTTATGTTAGAGAGGCTGGTACCCAGGGTAATAAACCATGAACTTTCAACATTTTCTATCGTTAAAATCATTGGCCTAACGTGCTTTAATCTAAATAATAGCTTCCTTTCATGTACAGTATTTACAGTAAATTTTATAGACCAAATAAAAAGAGATATATACGGAACTAACCAAGCATTGGCAACAGTCCATTTCGTCTTTAGTCAAGGACTGTCTTAACGGAAAATAATTTGAAAAAGTAAAGATTGACGTGTTTTAAACTCTGAGTTTTGTAGAGTTGGTTTAAAACCATCAACGCAGACATTTTATATCCGCGGACTGTTAGTCCGCGGTTTAGGTTTTGCTTTGTTATGAACCCAAAACGCGGACTTTCAAATCTGCGGACGTAAGGTCCGCGGTTTAGGTTTTTGGCCTATTTGAGAACCTAAAACGAGGACCGCGGACCATCGCCTCGGAGGTCTGCAAAGTCCGCGTGGTCCGCGTTATAGACCTGGCCCTCTCTATTGCTCAATAGTAACCTTTACTTTGGACTGCATCGGTCAACCGGTTCAAAACGCTGATTTTTCTCCATTCAGAGGTCTGGGGACCGATGCATTTTTGCTGTCTATTGTTGAGAAGAAAGGAGCTGTCAAAGCTGCTATGATTGACACCGATGCACTCTTCAAAATAGTTACCTACGCAAAATAGCTACCTCCTGTTTATGCGTTGGTTATAGTTGTTCCCTTTGTGATTTGTCGAGACGCGCGTGACACATTATCTGAATAGAGAGTTAACCCTAACCAGACTGGGTCATTCAGCCCCCCCCCCCAGATACTTAACTGAGCACTGCTCCAAATTGGTTCAACGAACCAGGGAATGGTTTTTTGACTTTTAGTTTCTATCCTTTTGAAGTGTGATTTTGTGTGAAATTTTGAAAAAAAAATTCAGGGGGCTGGGGGGTGGCTGTTTTTCTCAGAGTGGTCGGGGCCAACTTTTAGGTAAGCTGTTTATGGGTGTAATTCCAGATCACCTCATAATCCTTTGATAGTATCCTTTTTACTTTCTATACTTATAATTTGTAAAGTCTCTTAAATTTTTTCCAAGAACAATAGACCAATTATGTGTCACGTGACCTCATCAATGACGTCATCTTTGAGAAAATGGCAAAAATTAGTTAGCGGTCTCTCTGCGAGGATATTTCGACCCCAAATGTTTTACATCAGCAATAAATAGATTAAAGCTGATCAACAGGGTTGTTTCTACCTAAGCTATGTAATTTTGTTTGAATTTTGTGCACCATTGGTCGCAAACGGTATAAGGGGAGTATCCTCATATAGTACTACAAACGATCAGTTTTCATAGATATCTTGAGAATCTGTTTTACAGTGAGAATTTTTTGACTTGAAAGTGTTTAGTTTGTCAAGATATTATCAAAATTTCACCAAATTACTATCCTCAACCCCCTATTTCCCCCTTCCTTCTTCTTTCCAACTCATTTGCTTACTACTGGGAAAAAGTGCTGATGTCAGCATTTTTGCAATAATCAAAACAAAAGTTTCAAAAGGAAAAATAAAGTATGCAACGATCACTTATCATTGAAGTAGTTTTCATTGTAATGTATGGAGAAATTCTCTATTATGGAGGCATTTGTCATTTTCAGAAAAACAAGATTTTTAATCTCTCTGTCCGCCATCTTGGTTTTGCAAAAATCAAATTTTTCACTTGATAAGTATATTTTCACCTTCTAACAATGCTGTGATCGGCATAATTTGGTTTCATGAATCAATCTTAGAAAATTATAAAGATTTAAAAAAAGTTGTTTTTTCATTTTTTTCGTGAACACGTGCCAGTTGGCCTTGAATAATTATGACGTCATATCTATTTTTAGAATTCTTTTTGTGAAAAATGATAGATCATAAACATGGCTACCTGCGTGGTGAGTTTCGTCTTCGTAAGTGAAGGAATGGCGATTTTAGAGAGGGGGGGGCTGAATGAGCCCCCCCCCAGTCTTCTAGTAGCTCAAAAAGCCCAGTCTGGATAGGGCTAAAATAATCAATTGGGCCATCGTGATGGTTTTGTGAACTTATTCTTTTGGATAATGGGTCACATTGTCGGTGACTGCTTTTGTTACGAGGTTGCTACGCAGGGGCAGTGTCAACAGAGAGAAAGGACGCTTCGGGAGGCTTCGCTTTTTTACAGGATGTGATTGTAAAATTTCTCTCATGTCAGCACATGAATTTGAAAGCTATGGCGGCAAATGGAGTAGCAGTTTATAGTAGTTGTACGAAAGACTTGAAATGATTTGATTCTAATAACATTCTGGTACACAGACTTCCGGATTGTCAATCTTGTGAGAATGGCCGATGCATTTGCATCGGTTGCATCGGTCTGGATCCGCCCCTGGCGGCCTTGTTTCCACAATGGTCCCTCCAGAGGTGTCATTGAAAGAAAAAAATTTCAGTTTTTGTGTCAAATCTTTGTAGCCTTTGGCATTTTAAAATAGACATAGGGGCTGTTTTCTTGATTTTGTAGATCTTTAAATAAAGAATGATCCCAAGCCTCTTCTAAAAAACTTAAAACCTTGTGCAAATCGGCCCCTGCCAGCTGTATTCACCACATTAAGTACAATACCCCACCACATTAAGCATAATGCCCTGCCCTCTTCCTTGCTTTCTTGGACTTGCTTACCAGTCTCGACCCCCGGGGGAGGGGGGTTACTAGGTCTACGAAAATACGGGGACGTGCCGCTGGAAAATCTGAAAAGGCACCCTGTCCCGGAGTAAAATTCCCAAAAATGATACCCTGTCCCGGAGTAAAATTTTAAAAACGATATACCCTGTTCTTGACTTTCTTCATACAAAATTGTACGCTGCCCTGGGAATTTGATAGATAACAGATACATTTCTTGTTCTAAATAGCTTCAGATAAAATAAACCGATACCTCAATAAACTACTTGGAAGTGACGTGAAGAAAATATGATTGTCCATTGATATATATCAATATTTTGAAATTTTGTCCTTATTTGTTAGAAACATGACGTCATCAATTCGAATGACGTCACATGGCTTCTATAGTTTGTTGATATCAGTAAATCTAGATATTATATTTATCAAACAAAAGCATTTTGCAAGGGCAATAGTTTGGTCTCAGGCACGACTTGTTCCAGCTCTCTATCCTCGTTACTCTCTGCTATATAGTCAAAAGCTTGGATGGGGTAGCATTAGTCGCCCCTCTTGGTGGAATAAGCTCTAATTTTGTCTAATTTATCATTTCTTTCCTCTTTAGATTCTTCGATCATGTCTGACTGTAGTCTGGAGAATTTGAAGAAATTAATATTTCTTTTCTCTTGCTTAATTCTGATTGGAGTGAGCATGCCTACAAGCTACGGTGAGCTGTTTGTTCTCATTAGTTTTTGCTAAATGCAGGGTATGACGGGTTAAAGTGAACTATGGGGTGAAGTGAACTTCCTAGGATTCTTTTAGTTTCTTTCGTGAACAAGAAATCGGATAAAAGAAGGGTTTTTTATTCTGATTTCATTCAAATTCCAGCTTTCAAAAAACCATCATTTGCGGTGTCAGGTTGTCTTTTGAAGATACAAATAAATATTCTAATATAGGCTGCTGAAAAATCCTCCACAAATTTGACAGTCAATGTTTGATCTTCATTTAAAAATGTAGTTTTGCTGATCAAAAAATTCTGGTCAACATTTTTTTGGTATTTGATGAAACAAGGATATCTATCGACACAGAAAAGACAGATTTTCATCACCATGAGGTTGAAATATTGAAAACTGCTGAGAAGTTTTAATGATTTTGGATTTATTTCTGGTGGAGGTTTTGGGATAAAGTGACCTTGAAAAAAGTTCGGGCCGGGGAAAATCTGGAAAATGAAGCTCTAGAAATTATCCCATAATTTTTCGTCACCACTTATACAACTCCTAAAAGTATAGATTTCATCACCCTATGAACCATAATCAAATTTTCAACTTATGTCCTTTTTAAAGACCCAAGACTGACCAGCAGCCTTTGCGCGCCTTTGTTTTTGTTTACAACAGTTAATAACAAGAAATTATAATAAACAATTTTTTCAAAGTTGGTAGAGACCATAGCTTTAACCCTATCCAGACTGGGGGGCTCATTCAGCCCCCCCCCACCTACTTAACTGAGCACTGCTCCAAATTGGTTCAACGAACCAGGAAATGGTTTTTTGACTTTTAGTTTCTATCCTTTTGAAGTGTGAATTTGTGTGAAACTTTGAAAAAAAAAATTCAGGGGGCCGGGGGTGGCTGTTTTTTTCAGAGTGGTCGGGGCCAACTTTTAGGTAAGCTGCTTATGGATGTAATTCCAGATCACCTCATAATCCTTTGATAGTATCCTTTTTCAGTTGTGAACTTATAATTTATAAGGTCTCTTTAATTTTTTCCAGGAACAATAGAACAATTATGTGTCACGTGACCTCATCAATGACGTCATCTTTAAGAAAATGGCAAAAATTAGTTGGCGGTCTTTCTGCAAGGATATTTCGACCCCAAATGTTTTACAGCGGCAATAAATAGACTAAAACTGATCAACAGGGTTGTTTCCACCTAAGCTGTGTAATTTTGTTTGAATTTTGTGCATCATTGGTCGCAAACGGTGTAAGATTCCCCGGGGGTATCCTCAGATAGTAATACTTAAAACAAAAGTTTCAAAAGGAAAAATAAAGTATGCAACGATCACTTATCATCGAAGTGGTTTTCATCGTAACATATGGAGAAATTCTCCTTTATAGCTGCATTTTTCATTTTTCAGAAAAACAAGGTTTTTAATCTGTGTCCGCCATCTTGGATTTGCGAAAATCAAAGTTTTCACTTGATAAGTATATTTTCACCTTCAAGATAGAGCCTTTGCGCGCCGACTTCGACTTTCTGCTTATCAGAAAGTAAGATGGTTACCGCACAGCAGCAAGATTCATTTTTTCAGCGTTTTCCGTTTTGTGTATTAGAAATAGGTGTCTGGCACTGGCAGTAAGCTTGAAAGACCGAAAAGGGGAGCAAATGGACATGTTGTGTGTATTTTTCCGAGTTGATATAAGTTCTGGATGAAAACAAAACAGTAAGTTCAAATTCAAACATAGGTGCTTTATTTCGATGTAACGTGAACACAACAGAACGCTTTTTGCGAATAAAGGGTTTAAACAATGTTGGTTAATCTGTGTTGAAATATTCTTACTCAGTTCAAATCAATAAAGACAATAAACATAACAATCATGCAAATCAGCTTAATTTTGCTCAGTTGAACGGAACGAAATTGATTCGTGTTCGCAGTACCGAAAGTCAAAGTATTTGTTTTGATTGCATGCACGCCCGCAAAGGCTCTATCTTGCACAGGCCCCTTTAACAATGCTTTGATCGGCATAATTTGGTTTCATGAATCAATCTTAGAAAATTATAAAGATTTAAAAAAAAGTTGTTTTTTTTTTCATTTTTTTCATGGACACGTGCCAGTTGGTCTTGAATAATTATGACGTCATATCTATTTTAAGAATTTTTTTGTGAGATATGATAGATCATAAGCACGGCTACCTGCATGGTGAGTTTCGTCTTCGTAAGTGAAGAAATGGCGATTTTAGAGAGGGGGGCTGAATGTCTTCTAGTCTTCTAGTAGCTCAAAAAGCCCAGTCTGGATAGGGTTAAGCTAATTAAGGCCAACTATACAAAACATATATAAAGTCTTACTACAAATCAAAGGTGAACCTACGGTTGACTCACGTACAAAGGTCTACGATGACGTATTACTTTTATAAAAAGCAGTAAGAGGGAAACATCGTCTGGGAGGAGGATTGCGAAGAAGATTTCTTCTGCGTATGAAATCCAACCCTCTCATTCCTAATGACGTAATATGACGTCACACATAACAAGCAGCCTTTGCTAGAACACAGCATGCCCATGGGGGGGGGGTATTAATATATTTTTCCGTACGGGGACGTGTGGCTGAACAGGGTATCATTTTCAGGATTCCTACTCCAGGACAGGGTATCACTTTAGCATATTAGGCTCCATGACAGGGTCCCTAGTTTCTATAATTGACTCCATAACATTGTTGTAAGTCATTTGCACTCCGCGGATGTGAAGCAAAATTTCCGCATTTTCTCATAGATTTCTATCAAATTTCCGGGGCATCCTACAATTTTGCATGAAGAAAATCAAGAACAAGTTATTGTTTTTAAAAATTTTCTACGGGACAGGGTTTCATTTTCTGGAATTTTACTCCGGGACAGCCTTTTTAGATTTTCCAGTGGCACCTCCCAGTATTTTCGCATTCCAAGTACCCCCCCCCCCCCGGGACCGCATGGCATCTGCCAAAATTCCTTTCGTTCACCCAAAGAAAATGTTGCTTTGTATTGTTATGTTTCCCTATCTCGACACAATAAAAGGGTTAAGACTGCTTTGTTCTTGCTGCCATGTTTTTGTGAAATATCAATCAATCAATCAATCAATCATTTAAACCTTTTCGATCCAAGGAAGTGTCTGTTTGTTTGTTCTTTTTGCAAACTTGAAATAGACAAGGGCTCATGCTGTTTGTATGCCTAATGAATCAGCATAAGGAATCATTCGCCGTATATAGCCGATTGCTCGTGGCCCATGGTCGAAACCGCCAAAGCCTCATTTTCACGGACCAATCAGACGGCTCAAAAGTGAGGGAGACAAAAGAAACCCGTGAAGATGTTCCTAAATTTTACCTACCTTCATAAAACGCAACCAGGACAAAAAACTGCTTGAGATTTCTCGAATTTTTTTTGAAGCAATCTACTCTCCAGATGTTTAGGAGTAAAAGTTTGGATGCCAATTCCAATGCCAATGCCAGTTCCAATGCCGATGCCAGTATTCCAATGCCGGTGAATACAAATGGCCTATCCAAGCATTCTTTTCTGATTGAATATGAACAAAAGCGCACTACACTATACGACTGACACTTCGCCCGCCTTGCCAAGCACCACAAAGGAAATACCCTTCTTACATTTCCATCCCTGATTTTGATATCAAAGTACTCATTGCATTGTGGTCGAAAACGGAACAAAGCAGTAAGAAAGGCGCATTGCGTGGTTGAAAACGGACGTTCAAGCAATTAAGGGATAACAAAGCAGTAACAAAGACGCACTGCATTGTGGTCGAAAGCAGAAGTTCAAGCGATGCCAAAGACTCACGTACGAGTACGTGAGTCAAAAACCTAGATTTGAGATAAATTTTACACAATTTACAGCTACATTCAAAAGTTTTGATAGTTTTGAAATTTCTTTTAAAGATCTCCAACGATTGGGACTCTTTGATTTCTCTTGGCAGAGTCTGCCATAATTTTTGACCAACAAACCTGATAGTATCAATGCCATATAGATTCGTCCTAGCTCTAGGCAAAAAAGGATTATTACTGCCATGAAGGAATGAAGGTTATATGGCACATCTTTGGTAATAAATACCGGGTGTCCCAAAAAATTTATACAGATTTGGTTGACTCCGGCGATATATTTTTAGCTTTAATCAATGGCTAATCATTCTCAAAATGTTCCTCGATAGTTCACTTGAACATAAATACCTTGTTTGTTGGTATTGGTGTTTAGAGGGCAGAAATATCAATCTTGAAAGCTCAAATTTGCATCCACTTGCAAACCAGAGATTTGGCTTTTTGGCCCAAACAAATTCCTTAACCACAAGAAGTTAAGAACTGAAATTAAAGAAAAATTAAGAAACTTCCCAATGGTGACTAGGGAGTGACTGCTGGAAAACAGAATATCATAAGATCTAATATTGTTTAAATTTTATCAAGGCTCTCCTTGATTTTTGTGCTGTGCCTTAAGAAATTGAGAAATTAAAGACATTTTGTGCACGTTGCTATTTTCTTTAGGGTGCCGGCGGTGGTAATCGAACACTTAACCCTATCTGACCTGGGGGGGCGGATTCCGCCCCCCCTACTACATTTTTGTTTACACCGCTTTCCACACATGCAGCAGGCCTCTGATACTTCGTAAGTTTAACTTTGTATCATAGAGCAATAAAATTGCAACAATTTGGACATTCTATTTTTAGCCTTGTTTCCATGGTTACCAATTTTTCATACTGCACTCTGTGAAAAACATACTTTGTATCTCTTTTAATCATGTTTAATTAGTCCAATTAAGTCTAAATTAAGGATTTATATATATTTTGATCTATATCTTTCATTTCTTTATGAAAAATAAAGTTTCATGACCTTTTAGCAACCTTTCATTTATATGACGTCATATGACATCATAATGATCATCATGCTCTAGCAACAACAACAACATCGCTAATTAGATTATGATTTCAAATTTTCATTGTTTACATAATGAACTACCTTTGTGCCAAGTTTGGCTGCCATATCTCTTATGACAACAGAGATAAACAGGGGGGGCGGAATCCGCCCCCCCCCCAGGCATTGAGTGTTTCAAATCACCCAGGTCAGATAGGGTTAAGGAAATCTAGATATTTTCATAAGAAATTTTGATCAAAGACCAAAGCCAAAAATATCAGGTATCAGGTACAGGTATTTGATATATTTTCCCGAAATATTTTGGTTTTCTACTTTTTATGCCTGCTTTTCTTTAACAACGATGTTTTTGAGACTGATGTTCGCGGTGGTTTTCGAACAGTGAGTTCACAATACAGAATGTGCGAAGAAAATTATTTTTCTAAATATATTTGGCAAGTATTCCGTCTATAAACTCTATTTTGCTTCATTTTTCTTATCTTTTTTTTTTCTATTCTTGAATGCGAAAACAATGCTTCGACTGTCGGGTTCTCGTACTGACATTTTTTCACAGACTTCCTGTGACCGCAAATTTTCGGGAAGAAATTTCCTGTGAGAAAATTTGTCGAAATCGTGGGTAATTCTCAAATATGCAATGAAAGTTACATCTTTTGGAATGTTTGGAATGACATGCAAGTTTGTCGTGAAACTTTTCTTTAGATGTTTCTTTCGATTGAGAAATTAATCAGGCAATGGCTTTTCACTCTCAATATTTTCACCATCCCCTGCAGAATAATTGAAACCCCCGGAGTATGAGCACCTTTCACTGGCATAACAGCTTCGTTTTGCATTAACGAACACGAGTCACAATTGAAGTTGCCATGGTGCTCGGGAAAGTTTCCCAGAAAATATCGTCAATCGATCTACAGAGATACAGCTTTGAAATCCTTTCATCATCAGTAGAAATGTTCTGGTGAAACTTTTTCTCAATTTTGAGGCTTAAAAAAATTTTTTGTCTAGCATGTCAATTTTTGCATCCGATGATGTGTGTCCACGTCCACTATCAATTTTACACTAAAAAATCGAGGAGTTGCTTTACTTCATTCAAATCCGTGACTTGTTGAGCAGTTGCCAATTCAGAATGAGCATCATGTCCCCCATTGAGCGTTTATTGCCAATCTCAATTTCCACAGAAATACATACAGGCAGTTGGCTAAGCACTAAGCAGTACCTTCCGCTCTTTTTATATGGTTTTTCCGTTGATGTATCTTGATTGGGATCAATGTGGTGGGATTATGTGCCATCATCTTTCCTACTCTGTTGGAACAGACTTGTTAGCGTTTTCTGACCTTCATCAAGTCTTGGCTTCTTATGCATGTTCTGACAAATGGAAATAAGATTTTCATCCTTTAAGTCCAAGTCACAGTAGTCACACTTTGTCATCAGTGTTTTAATTCTGTGTGCTGGGTTCTTATTCACCGTGAGTGAAAAATTTTGTTGGTCACTTGTCCATTTGGAAGTTGGAAAATTTTTGATGCTAGCAAAAGGATCCAAAGTTTATAAATGATACAACCGCAGGGAAATTGGGATATTGGTTTAAACAGCCAATTCACATCTAATTGGAAATATCTATTGAATAAAAATGCAAACTTGTATTGCCTATCCAGGAAGGCACTTCAGGGACTACAGCAGTTTGGCATTTGGCAGCTGGAATGCTATGCTGTATCACTCTTATATGTATAACATGCCGTTTTATTCTGGCAAAAAAGGCTGAGGTGCCAAGCGTGTACGTGCATATGCTTCAACTGCAGCTGCTAGTGCATTCTTGATTAACAATCAGAAAATAGACATCTTACAAATCGCAATAAATTTCCAGATGTAGAATTATGGATTAAGTTTTGAGTAAATGTAAATCTATTATAAGATTTCCACTTAAAAAGTATTTGCTGTTCAAGTTTCCCCTTCCCCTACCCTCTGCCATGCCTCTCTTGCATCCCACAGGCACCTCGTTTTCATTTAGAAATAGTCAGAGATAAAGATGGCGTACATTTTGGTTCCTTGTTGAACCTGGTAAATTCTCTGGTGCACGATGATCAATAAAAACCACACGAAGCGATGTAATGAATGCTTGACTTGAAAGTTACAAGGGGGATGAATAGGAATCTGCTAAAACATGAAATTGAATGCCAAAAAGACAATAGTACAGTATAGTACAGGTCTTGCTCACATTAAACATACTTTTCATGTCTACGAATACTTTCAGTTTCTTAATAAGATAACAATTCTCTTGTAAAGCATTAACACCCTGTATATGTGGCTCAAGAATTCTCACCATGACGTGAAAAGGTGTCAGCGATTCTTAAGAATTCATGAAAATTCTTGTCATGCTAATTTGTGCAATGCCTGTACTGTAGCATATTACTGTTTTGTGACAATAATTGATTCAGTTTCCAATTTAGGGTCATTATTTCATGCAAATAGAAGACAGTTGAGAAAATATGTGCACGATTTACTGCAGAAACTACACATATTTGCTAAACTTGTTTGATTTAAGATCTCTTCAATGTAAATGAGATATTTTCATTCCTGTGAGCATTTTATTCATTTCAAAATTCAGTTTCTTCCTTTGAAGTGGATGGAAACGCTGAATTTCCTATTCATGACTGAAAATTTCCTGTGAGAAAATTTCCTTTCCTGTGATTTCCTGTGACCAATGGTCATGCGGTCACGGGGAAAATAACGCCCTGATTCTGGAGACCGATTAGTACAAGCAAAACAATCTAAAAGCTTGGAGCTGCGTTAGAAAAATGGTGTTTTGATCTCATTGCTATTTTAGATTGATGTACCGGGTGTCCCAAAAGGTTAAAGCTCTGGTTTGCAGGAAGAGGCAAATTTGAGCTTTCAAGATGAACATGTCTGCTCTCAAAGTACAAATATCAACAAACGAGGTATCTATGTTCAAGTTAACTATTGAAGAACATTTTTAGAGTGATTAGACATTGATTGAAGCTAAATGCACAGCGCTAGAGTCAACCAAATCCGTATACATTTTTTGGGACACCCGGTATCTATAGATATTTATGAATGAAATGTCAAAATCCAAAAAACATTCAAATCTGACCATTATTCATGCTCCCAAACAACTGATTTACTTGGTGTCCAAAAACCACCGCCGTGAACTTTTAAGACCATTCGATATGGAATCCGCTGTCCTCCCTTCAGTGAAACTTTTCTAAGTCTTTTGCATAATGCTATGCGTTATTTACATGCTAGACATCCAACCTAAGTGATTATTTAAGATTTTTGCTTCCTTCTGGAATGGATTCAGAGTTTTGAATTTGGGTTGTGAAATTCGCAACGACAACATCTACACTGCCAAGCCCACAATGAAAACAACCTCTTTAGTGTGTTTTACATTCATGAAGGCTTTTCCTACAGTTGTTTGGTATCCATACTGTTAGTTTTCAATACCAAGAAATATCCTCTTTGATGGATTTCAATTATAACATGTTTTTCTTTCGGTTTTTGCGGAGGTTTTTGCAAGTGTCCGATTACTACCGCCGTCCGATTACCACTGCCGACACCCTACACAGAAATTAATGGAAGCTTTAGGGAAAAGGATTCGAGGGCAGCAAAGGATGCTGGTCATGCATGGGTCATTAATAGTGGAAAAAGCAAATAGACTCAAATTAGCCGTAGAACGAAACTTATCAAGCGGCGTCGGGGTCAAAAGTCATTCGGCACAATTAGTTATTTCAATTTCTACAGCTATGTCCTGTACCTGACAGCATTTGACGAATTTTACAATGCCAGTGCAGTATATCCCCGCATATAAGAACGTGTTTTTAGAGCCAAGCTGAAATAGGTTCTTATTTCAAAGGTACTAAGAATAATGTCAAGGTATAAAGGTTCTTTTTGAAAGGGTGCCTTGTGTATGCCGTTCTAGAATCTTCACAATAGATGTTCAGCCATGTTGCTTTTTTGTATATACCTAGTAACTGATTCTAGGCTTATAAATAGCAAGGGAGGAGATTCCAACTTTAACAGCTAGCTTGAACAGTAGTAAACTTTTTCGACCCTGCAATAAGAACATATATTTGATCAAACTGAAACATGTTTTTAGTTGCAAGGTGCATAATTTAAGAAAAACAACCTCTATATGTGAAGGACACTTACTACTTGAGATAAATAATTAATTTTGCGGTACTTCTACCCACACAACGGCCCGCACCCCGTTATCAGGCTTCTTGACATGGTGCCGCTGCGCAGCCAGTTATAGAGTCTGGTAACGATCCATGGAGTCTGGCCCGCGCGAATCGAGGTAACATGGCCGCCAAGACGGTTCTGGATTAGATTTGCTGATATTTTCGTGCCTTTATTTGGTTTATCCAATGTTGTTTCAAAGCAAATGAGTTGTACATTTATCGATATCTCTTGTATCAAGAACGGAAAGTCGTGGCAGGCTAACAAAATTGGTGCATTGGCGGGGAAAAGGGTCAAAATCCTTTATGATGTTTCAACACAACACAATGTTTCACGAAGGCAAACTGCAGTTTTTGAACAGAGATTAAGAATGGCGAATATTATTCCAGATATTGTGGAAGAACTCGAATTAGAGGTGGAATCGATGATTTGTTCAAAGGAAGCTTCGTTGCAGATTTTATTTTCGCTTGCTGAGTTATTACACTTGCCAGGGGACAGTATCGAGAATAAAAGCCGTCTAGCAGTGATTAGAGTGGCAAGAAAACATATTTCTGAAAGTTTAGAGGCAAATAAAGGTGATATAGAAGGGCAACATGAGTTTTTAACAGGTGTTTTGGATGTCCTCAAATTATCAGAGAAGAGAGACCCCAGAGATCCCACAGGTGGGGGGGGGGGAAGCCTTTAGGGACAGCCAGATTTTGTTGTTTCAGATAATTTGGATATTAGGGAAGCTAATGAGGATGCATATAACCCTGATAATGAGATTAAAAGCTTACAAGCCCAATTGAATAGGTTAAAGGCAATCTGTCCCCTTCGATGAATGAAAATAAAATCGATGAAGATCTCTAATGTGTATTCCAGAAGTTGGTGTTAATTCGCTTTATCCAAAGAAATCAGGGTCATAGAGACTCAGTGATGCATGAATTTAGCTGCAGCGTAAATAAGGTAAATAAAGCAGTAACCAAGGTCAGAACAATAGGGGACAGATTGCTTTTAAAAAGTGCTACTAATAAAGATGCAAGTAAAGAGGCTACATAGAGAGTACAGGGAAGTTGTGCAGGTGCATCTAATATTGCTGTCCCCATGACCAACATTCTCAGGCGTGATATTAAGATTAGCGGACAGATTAGAGACCCTCGTGACAGAAATTCCATGACATACATAAGTTTTTTGAAACAAATTGATGCTGGTCAGAACAAATGTTTTACTGCTTCTGAAATTGTTGAAGGGGTAATCAAAGCAATGGCTCCATCCCTTAAGCTAACACTCAAAGATTTGAAAGAAATTTTACAGGCCCATTATGGGAAGAAAAACATCACTGATTTGTTTACAGAGCTAGCAAAATTGAGTCAAATGGTAGAAGAGGATGCTCTCACTTTCCTCACAAGAGGCCTTTAATTACGTCAATAGGTTATTTTTGCTTGTGATCAAGGAAGGGGTCAGAGATTCAATATACCCCAGAACAGGTACAGTCTTTGTTTTTGCGTCGCTTAGAGCTGGGGATGAGAGACCCCACTATCAGAGCAAAAATGGGACCTTGCTTAAGTGATCCAGGAATATCTGATCATAATCTTATCACAACTCTAAGTGATATAATAGCAAGAGAGGAAGAACATAGGAGGCTGATAGGGAGTGTTAGGCCTAAAGTTAGAATAAATGAGGTAGAAGCTACAGAATTTTGTGATGAAAGGTCTGATAATAAAACAAAGAGAGAACCAAAAGCTGGAAAGTTGCAAAGAAAAGTTGAGGCAATGGAAGTGCAGATAAATAGTTTAAGTGAGAAAATGGATAGGCTTTTGGCTAATCAAGTAAGGCCTCAATACAGCAATTCTAATTTCTACCAGCATGTACAAAGTGTAAGCAAGAGGGCAAGGAAGATTCTTGTAACCATTGTTTTGGATGTAGCTCAGAAGAGCATTTTAAGCAAAATTGTCCTCAAAGGAAAAGTCAGACACAGGGAAACGAGAGTGGTCTGTCGAGGAGGGGCACCCGATAGACCCAGAACTTGGCCAAGAGCCCCTTTCACAACAACAATGCATGTTTTGTTGCAAAGAAATTGAAAAAGAAAATGTTAAAAGATGTTCTCAGTGCAGACAAGTGATATACTGTACAAAATCTTGTCAAATTTCACATTGGAAAAATCACAAAGTATTGTGTTCTGCTATAAGGCAGTTAGAACTCAAAGAAAGTGATAAGAAAAGTCAAGTACAGACTATTTTCCAAAGTTATTTAACACCAAAAGAACACGCTAAAGTCGTCAAGTTGGTGGGACGTCGCTGTAATTTAAATATTCTATTAAATGGGAATCAAGTAAACGCATTGTGGGACACTGGCGTGCAAGCGTCTATTGTGTCAAATAAATGGTTAAAAAGAAACTTTCCATTGGTTAAAGTTAGAAATGTTACTGAAATATTGGGGGAAGGCCAAGATCTAAATATAGCAGCAGCGAATGGGACAGATATTCCTTTTGTGGGTTATGTGGAGTTAAAATTTGAATTTGGCCAAAACAAGACTGACAGTTCAGTTATTGTGCCCATGCTAGTTACAAGAGATGAAATAGAACAACCGCTCATTGGTTTTAATATTATTAAACAGTTAACAAAGGACTATGAGAACATTGCGAACATGTCTAATGCAATTGATAAGAGTTTTCCAGATCTGCCAAAGAGCAAATTGAACCCTTTTGTGAGTTGTTTAGCTTCTCAACACGAGGAGATGCTGGGAACAGTCAAAAATGAAAGGAAAACTGTGGTTGTTCCTAGAAATCAGAGTGTTACTATCAAGTGTAGGGTTAGTTGTCTGATTACAGAACAGACAACTCCTGCACTTTTTGAACCAGAACTTGAAAATATGCCTGAAGGACTGGAAATTAATTCATCATTGCTTCATTTGAAAAGAGGCTCGTTGCATTCAGTTAGTCTTGATGTTTACAACGGAACAAAACATGACATTAATCTAAGAGGAAGAACACAAGTAGGTAACCTACAACTGGTACAATCAGTCACTCCAGTTGAAATAATTGATAAGAATACTGGAAGCCTACAGAGCCCACAGAAACTGAAAGTGCAAAAGGAAAGTGATCCCAGGGGGGAAGGTGGTGAGCCAAGGATTGTTTTAGGGGAGACTCTGACAGAATCTCAGAAAGATGCAATAGCAAGAATGCTCAAAGAAGAGTCAGCCTTATTTGCAAAAGATGACCAGGATGGTGGTTGTATACCAGACCTTGAGTTAAAGAAAGAGGTTAAGGCGTACATCGAAGACTTGTTGAACCGCGGATGGATTAAGAAGTCTACCTCACCATACAGTAGTCCAGTGGTTTGCGTGCGGAAAAAGTGCGGTCAGCTAAGACTCTGTGTAGACTACAGGGAACTAAATCGTCGGAAAATACAGAATCGACATCCAATCCCTAGAGTACAGGAAACATTAGAAAATTTAGCTGAGAAGAAATGGTTCAGTGTACCAGATCAAGGAAAAGCGTACCATCAGGGGTTTTCCACAATGACAGTAGAGCATTTACATCTTTTATTACGCCATGGGGTCTTTACGAATGGATCAGAAGAGTTCCCTTTGGCCTAACCAACGCTCCAGCCTGCTTCCAAAGATTCATGGAAGGTTGTTTATCAGACCTCAGAGACAAGATTTGTACTCCATATTTAGATGATGTGATTGTCTATTCCGAAACTTGTGATGAGCATATAAACAATGTTCGCACTGTACTGAGAAGATTAGGAGAACATGGTGTGAAACTTAAACCATCAAAGTGCCACATGTTCCAGAAAGAAGTTCGCTACCTTGGCAGAGTTGTCAGTGAAGAGGGTCACAAGATGGACCCAAATAATATTGATGCGCTCATTGCCTTGAAAAGTACAAGACCTAAAACTGTTGGTGATGTCCGAAAAATTGTAGGATTGTTAGGGTACTATCGAGGGTACGTGCAAGACTTCTCAAGGATTGCAAAACCAATATATGACCTTCTTCAAAGCGAAGATACCACTGACAACAATCACAAAGTAAAACCAAACAGAAAGAAAGCCTTATCCAGGACACAACCATCCTCATCTAATCCGGTTGAATGTGAGGAAAAACACGAGGAAATTCTTGTTCATGTCATGACTGTCTCATGTCACCACCAGTGATGGCATATCCAAACTATGAACGCCCATTCATTGTCCACACAGATGCTTCTAAGGAGGGACTAGGAGCAGTCCTCTACCAAAATCAAGATGGCAAGATGAGAGTAATAGCGTACGCATCACGAACATTGTCACCTACAGAACAGAAATACCACCTACACTCAGGAAAATTGGAATTTCTTGCACTTAAATGGTCTATAACAGAGCGTTTCGGAGACTATTTGTACTATTCTTCTGGATTTGCTGTGCTGACAGATAACAATCCTCTCACATATGTTTTGACATCAGGTAAACTAAACGCCACAGGTCATAGATGGGTGGCAGAACTGTCAGATTTCCATTTTACCATCAAATATATACGAGGTACAGCCAATGGTGATGCTGATTTTCTATCACGCCCACCCAAGGACATCCAACATTTACTGGAACAGTGTACTGAAGAGATTTCAACTGATGTGATTGATGCAAGTTTACATGCAGTTCAGGAAGACAGTGGAAATAATTTTACATGGATATCAGCTATAGGTGCCAACCCAGATGTGATAAGAGATTGCCAGCCACAGATTGTCACACCATTAAAAGCCATTTCACTCAACGAAATAAAAGACAGCCATCAGTAAAGTGATTCATTTCAAGAGAATTGGTCAGCGACCAACAAAGGAAGAACTTGCCAATGAATCAAAAGAGTTACGACTATTGATATATGAGTGGCACAAGTTAGAAATGGGCAAAGTTGGGTTCCTGAGACGGAAAACAAGAGATAGAAACCAGATTGTATTACCAGCAAAGTTAAGGCACTTGGTGTATCAGCAACTTCACGTTGAAATGGGACACCTTGGGACACAGAGAGTTATTTCAATGGCAAGAGAACGATTCTATTGGCCACATATGGCAGCAGATATAAATCATTATGTCAGGAATGTTTGCCCTTGCCTGATGCAGAGAAAGCCACACAAAGTAGAACGCGCTCCGATGCAACATCTACAAAGCTCGGCACCTTTTGATTTAGTGTCAATCGACTTTGTCCATTTGGAGAGGAGCTCGGGTGGACATGAGTATTTACTGGTATTAGTTGATCACTTCACTCGTTTCTCGCAAGTCTACCCCACAAGAGATAACAAAGCAAAGACAGCTGCAGAAAGGATTTTCAATGATTTCATACAACGATTTGGTTACCCAGCTAAGATACACCATGACCAGGGAAGGGAATTTGAGAGCAGAATGTTTCATCACCTAGAGAAATTAAGCGGAATTGAGAGAACTCGCACAACGCCCTATCACCCAAGCGGAAATGGTCAAGTGGAAAGATTCAACCAGACAGTATTAGCAATGACGAGAACTCTACCAGAAACGTACAAATCGAAATGGCATCTTCATGTGAACAAGTTACATGCATATAATTGCAGCCCAAATGATGTCACAGGTTACTCACCATTTCAGCTGATGTTTGGTCGACCACCACGCCTACCAATCGTTGTTATGTTCAGTGCAGCAACGCCTGAAGATAAGCAAGAGTATTCCACGTATGTTGAAGAATGGAAGCAAGCTACAGCTGAAGCACACAAGATTGCACAAGAAAGAACAGGGAAATCAGCGTTGCAATCAAAGAAAAGATATGACCATGCAAAACCATTTCATTTCATTTCATTTCATTTTATAATGTTTATACAGGGTAAGTATTCAACGTATAATACAAAAATTGATTTACAAACTGCCCTGTTAAAAGAAAGAAAAAAAGCAACTTACGATATCAAGATAAAAACTAATATATTGGTATCAAAAGTCAAAAGGAAAAGTGTGATTATGTACAGGATCTGGCATTTTTCAATGACGATTTGAATTGTGAGAAAGTACTGGCCATCTTATTTTCTCTTTTTAATTTGTTCCAAAGTTGGACCCCTCTATATGAGAAGCATTTTTGGCCACATGCGGTTTTTAGCAATGGTACATAAAGGTCTGTGCAGGTATTACGAAGCGGTCTAGTACTGGTTTCTGATAACCTTTGAAACAGTCCTGTAAGATAATCAGGCGCTTCATTGTTGATAGATCTATAGACCATTTTCAAGGTTTCTGTTTCAATGAGATCGTTGACCGTTGGCCACCCTAATTGCCTGATGATAGGAGCTGCAGACGATCTATAGGGGCTGTTTGTCACGATCCTAGCTGCACGATTTTGGAGCTTCTGAAGCTTGTTGAGTGTTGTGTTGCCACAAACACCCCAGACTGGGCAACAGAAACGGAAGTTCGGCTTTAGAGAAAGGAGATCGCGTATTAGTAAGAAATTTTCGGGAGCGAGGAGGCCCTGGAAAGCTACGATCCTATTGAGAAAACCGAGTTTATGAAGTTCTAGAGAGAATAGGAGAGGACAGCCCAGTTTATAAGGTTCGAGTAGAGGGATCTGATGGAGAAATACGCGTTTTACACCGAAATATGTTGTATCCATGTCCATACTTAGCAGTTACTACAGACAGAGAGAAACCGAAAAAGAAAATTCAGCAATAAAGAAATCGTAGAGAACCACGAGAAAAGGTTGATCAAACAAGTGAAGACAGTGATGAGGAATTAGAAATAGAGGCTATCGCGATAGAAACAGCAAGAGAGCTGCAAAACGAAGATGAGCAACTTGACGAAATACCAGATGTCGGAACATCAGATGAAAGTGAAAGAACCGTTGAGGAACCAGTAGCTCAGGTAGCAGAGGAAATTCTACAGCAAAACGAGGAAAGATTATCGTTAGGAGAAGAATCCGTAAGCTTCGAACCAGAGGAAGTTCCAGAGGAAAGGCCACAAAGAAATAGACGTGCGCCACCAGTGTTTACATTTTCGTTGCCAGGAGGAAACCCTTACTACCGTGTTCAAGCTATTTCCCAAACACCGCAACTGGTATTTCAAGGACAAGTACCAAGATTCGCATCACAGGGACAGTTTATACCAACGTGCGTTCCAACTCCACCCATTCAGCAAGGTATGTTCTTGCCAAGTTTCGTTACACCATCGATATATCCAGATCTCTACGCAGCAAGACCATTCGGACAATGTTTCCAGACAGCGTGTCGGTTACCAGGTGTGGTACGTTGATGATAGTAGCAGTTTACAACAAGAAAAAGACGCGAAAATGATGCTCGTATTTATAAATTGAATATTTCATAATCGTTTAAAGTTCGCAGAAAGATACGCTATTGAACAAAAACTTATATCCATTCCGCGAAATAGACCCTTTCAAATTTCAAATTATGCCCGTTCACTCTCCGTTAAAGAAGTGAATTATAGACTCGTAACGTGTTTGTTGTGATATGGACACAAGTCTTAGCATCAGTTTCCAGCCTAATTTACGCGGTTACGATAGAAGTTTGCTCGTAACTAAAACAATTAAGAAAATTGAAATATCGCTCACTGTAGTGATGAGAGAACGATTGTTGAGGATCACCACTATTTGATCGTTCACAAGAATTCCAAGACTCGGATGACATCATACCATCCAAAGTACACGTAAATACTAAGTGCTTACAATCGTTGTTTGAAGAGAGGCAATAGTGCAGTTCATGGAGGGACTTGGTTTGTATTAGAAGAAGAAGATTTCACAGAAGCACCAAGACTTTGATATGATTCTGGCCACATCATCAAATGATTCGAGGAGCTTAGGAGCTGTTGGCAAAGATTTCAACGAACTGGACTACCGAAAGTATTATTGTACTTAGCGGATAAGTAACGTAATGTAACTTTGCAATGTCACGGAGGAGATTTCTTAAAGTAGGGGAGTATGTGAAGGACACTTACTACTTGAGATGAATAATTAATTTTGTGGTACTTCCACCCCACACAACGGCCCGCACCCCGTTATCAGGCTTCTTGACATGGTGCCGCTGCGCAGCCAGTTATAGAGTCTGGTAACGACCCATGGAGTCTGGCCCGCGTGAATCGAGGTAACATGGCCGCCAAGACGGTTCTGGATTAGATTTGCTGATGTTTTCGTGCCTTTATTTCGTTTATCCAATGTTGTTTCAAAGCAAATGAGTTGTACATTTATCGATATCTCTTGTATCAAGAACAGAAAGTCGTGGCATGCTAACATATAGGTTCTTATTTGTGCAGGCTCTTTTATGCGAGGATTTACTGTACCGAGGATTCGGCACTTCACGTTCTAGTGCCGAATCCTAGATTTCAGCATTGTAAAGTTTGTCAAGTGCCGCCATGTAAAGGGCATTGCTTGAGAAATTGAAATAATTCGCCGTGCTGCATTATTCTTGACACCAATTGCCCATTCGCAGACTTTAATTGCCCAAAAGAATACGCCCTTGATCTACGATTAAAGACCGTCATGGGGATTGGGGAATAACAATGGTCACTGGTTTGTTTTCTCGACTTCTGTATTCTTCTGCTGCACCAACACTTATCTCAAGCAGCTCTGCGAGAAAGGCAAAACCGAACGCCTTCCCCCGACCCTGTCGGGGCATATAAAAAAACGCCATTGCTCTTTACTATCCCCTTCAGAGCGGCTGTTTGCACATTAAATTGCACATTAAATTTTGTCTCCATGTTCCAGACCACTTGAAAAGGAAAGTGGTCTGTGTAAGGGAGCACAAATCCGAGTTCAGACGATGAATAGAATTGGGAAATAATTCAGGGCATCCTTTCGCGCATCTAATTGGCTGTAATGAAGTCAGTGATCAACACAACGGATGTCTTAGTCACTTTGTGAGGACAATTGAAGCAATTCAAGGTATAAATCTTTAAAAAAAACTAAAGGTTCTAGTTGGAAACTATTTTGCAAAATGCCTGCGTGGTGTCAAATCATGGCTAGGCCATTTCTCAAAACCTATGGTTTCAGGTATACTCCAAATTCTGACCTTGTGGAGTCATATCTCTGGTGTTTGATGGTTGATTTCAAAATGCAAGGTAGGAGCATTTAAGTTGAAGATCGAAAAATGTTGCTATGAACTAAACAATTCCGAATTGCTATCGTTTTGTTTCCTTGTTCGGTCAAAATGGGGTACTTTTTATTGAGACACCCGGTATATAAAATTAATGTACTCTTCAACACCAATCGAACGGTATATATAACTTTATCATTAGCACTATTTGCAAGAATTTAGCGATGATTTTAAGATTTTCTCTGTCACCATTCTCCAAATAAGGGCTTCTGGAGGTCACGTGGTACAACAATTGACCGTGAAATGTTCAAAATGTGATGGCCAGTTAAATTTTAGGAAAAATCAAATAGTTGTAGCACCATATCTACAACAGCGGTGGAGATATTTGAGAAAGTTTGGTAGGGGGGAGGGGGGGGGCAATTCTGTCTTGGTTCTGTCTTGACATGAATGGTGGTATAGTCAATACTGACACATTAATGCTCTTGGGAGTTACGAATCATTCAAAATTGAACTCTCGGGATCACGTAACACACATTTATAAGAAAATTAATCGGAAAACAGGGAGTTTTTCTCGGATTGCGCGATATCTTGATGTGGAGAAGGCCAAAACACTCTACCATGCATTTATTCTCTCAAACTTCAACTACTGCCCATTAATTTGAATGTTTTGTGGGAAAACAGCAAACAACAGCATAGGTTCCATATTTTCACTGGATTACAAACTCCGAATAACAAAAGGGCTAAGTCCCAAGTGGCTAATCGTGCTTCACGTAGCCCTTTGCGCGTGAATTTAAGGCCCCAAGGGGATTCATCGTATTTAAGCATGAGCTGGACCACGCCTAGTGCATTCCAAGCAACAATCTCTGCGAACTGCATCTCAAAATCGAAACAGAGCGAACCGTCACTGCCACGACACAGTAAGCACAGCAGCCAGTGCAAATTTCTGATGCTGAAGTCACTGCAGTTTTATAAAATCAAGGAAAACCTGCTCAACAACCAGCAATACCAAATCCAGCAGTTGCAAATGCACCTGCCCCGAACAACGTGAGTTTTGTTTTCATTTTTTGCAGTTTCTTGCTGTTCTCATAGCTGCACGTGTGATATTTCACTGCCATTTTGGTGCATAGGCCTAGACACAGCGAGTTTTTATGAAGGTTTATTTTCACTAGCTCTTATACAGTTGCCCTTTGTTTTTTCACCGCATTCTATTTCAACACACAGTTTTTGGTTTTCTTCTATTTGTCTTTCGTTAAGACCCGTTTTTCAAAAAGTTTACTTCAGGGTGTTGCAGCAGTTCTATAGATAGGGTCACAAAAAAGGGCTAGGCCTACTCATAAATTTCACTCAAACTGAAAAACAAGAAAAGGGTAATTGAGGTTTTAGTAAGGCACGTGCTATATGTTCACAAAACGTATTGTAGGATATTTATTCTTTCTGAGGGGTGTATCATTCTTCAAAAGCGTACGAGACCTTTATTCTATTTTTTGTTTTACTACAGGTTTTTAAGGGATATTTTAATGTTTTTTACTCGAATAGGTTGTCTTTTTGCCTAAGGCGTACGAGATTTTTTGCAGAGTGATACGCCTCTCAATTTTGCTCGTAAACCGCTAAAGCTTAACCTTCTGCGGGCCTTTTGCTTGCGGTCGTAAAAAACAAACAAACATACAAACATACAAACAAACAATTTATTATTTAACATTTGAGTAGTTATTTATTTTTATCATGGCATTGAAATCGCTTTCGTTAAAAGCTTAATTTGTTCGCTTCCGTTGAAGCTTAATTCGTTCGCTTCCGTTGAAGCTTAATTCGTGTGCGTCCATTGAAGATAGGTTCGTTCGCTTCCGTTGAAGCTTAATTCGTTCGCTTCCGATGAAGCTTAATTCGTTCGCTTCCGTTGAAGCTTAATTTTGTTCGCTTCCATTGAATGTATGCAAAATTTTGCCATACAAAGTAAAAATTAAAAATGTAATAAAGGAAAGAAAGGCTATTTACATGTATGAAATGGTAATAAAAACTAAAGATCTAGTATAAAAATACCCCTAGTTTAAAATGGCAGGGATAGCATGAAGCTTAATTCGTTTACGTCCATTGAAGATTGATTCGTTCGCTTCCGTTGAAGCTTAAATCGTTCGCTTCCGTTGAAGCTTAATTCGTTCGCTTCCGTTGAAGCTTAATTTGTTCGCTTCCGTTGAAGCTTAATTCATTTGCGTCCATTGAAAATTGATTCGTTCGCTTCCGTTGAAGCTTAATCATTCGAGTAGGTTATCTTCTATTCCCCTTTTTGCCGTTGAAGCTTAATCATTCGCTTACGGCCTAAATAAAGATTAGGTTACTTTTATTCTCTTTTGCCGTTAGCTTAATCATTCGCGTACGGCCTGAAAACAGATTAAGTTACTTTTATTCTCTTTTGCCGTTGCAGCTTAATCATTCGCTTACGGCCTAAATATAGATTAGGTTACTTTTATTCTCTTTTGCCGTTGAAGCTTAATCATTTCGCTTACGGCCTAAAAAATCGATTAGGTTACTTTTATTCTCTTTTGCCGTTGAAGCTTGATCATTCGCTTACGGCCTAAAAATTGATTAGGTTACTTTTATTCTCTTTTGCCGTTGAAGCTTAATCATTCGCTTACGGCCTAAAAATTGATTAGGTTACTTTTATTCTCTTTTGCCGTTGAAGCTTAATCATTCGCTTGCGGCCTAAAAATTGATTAGGTTACTTTTATTCTCTTTCTGCCGTTGAAGCTTAATCATTCGCTTACGGCCTAAAAAATCGATTAGGTTACTTTTATTCTCTTTTGCCGTTGAAGCTTAATCATTCGCTTACGGCCTGAAAATTGATTAGGTTACTTTTATTCTCTTTTGCCGTTGAAGCTTAATCATTCGCTTACTGCCTAAAAATTGATTAGGTTACTTTTATTCTCTTTTGCCGTTAAAGCTTAATCATTCGTTCACGGCCTAAAAATTGATTAGGTTACTTTTATTCTCTTTTGCCGTTGAAGCTTAATCATTCGCTTACTGCCTAAAAATTGATTAGGTTACTTTTATTCTCTTTTGCCGTTAAAGCTTAATCATTCGTTCACGGCCTAAAAATTAATCAGGTTACTTTTATTCTCTTTTGCCGTTGAAGCTTAATCATTCGCTTACTGCCTAAAAATTGATTAGGTTACTTTTATTCTCTTTTGCCGTTAAAGCTTAATCATTCGTTCACGGCCTAAAAATTGATTAGGTTACTTTTATTCTCTTTTGCCGTTGAAGCTTAATCATTCGCTTACTGCCTAAAAATTGATTAGGTTACTTTTATTCTCTTTTGCCGTTAAAGCTTAATCATTCGTTCACGGCCTAAAAATTGATTAGGTTACTTTTATTCTCTTTTGCCGTTGAAGCTTAATCATTCGCTTACGGCCTAAAAATTGTTTAGGTTACTTTTATTCTCTTTTGCCGTTAAAGCTTAATCATTCGTTCACGGTCTAAAAATTAATTAGGTTACTTTTATTCTTTTGCTGTTGAAGCTTAATCATTCGCTTACTGCCTAAAAATTGCTTAGCTTACTTTTATTCTCTTTTGCCGTTGAAGCTTAATCATTCGCTTACTCCCAAAAATTGATTAGGTTACTTTTATTCTCTTTTGCCGTTGAAGCTTAATCATTTGCTTACGGCCTGAAAATTGATTAGGTTACTTTTATTCTCTTTTGCCGTTGAAGCTTAATCATTCGCTTACGGCCTGAAAATTGATTAGGTTACTTTTATTCTCTTTTGCCGTTGAAGCTTAATCATTCGCTTACGGCCTGAAAACAGATTAAGTTACTTTTATTCTCTTTACCGTTGAAGCTTAATCATTCGCTTACGGCCTAAAATTTGATTAGGTTACTTTTTATTGCTTTTGCCGTTGAAGCTTAATCATTCGCTTACGGCCTAAAGACAGATTACAGGTTTGTTTGTTATGCTCTTTTGCCGTTAAAGCTTAATCATTCGCTTACGGCCTAAAAATGAATTTAGAAAATTAAATATAAAAAGACAGTGTTTTAGAAGGAGGCCGTTCCCCCTACACAGGGAGGCAGAAAAAACGAAAAAAAATAACAAAAAATTTGTTTTGATATTAAACTTTCAACTATTTCTTGCGTTTAAATACATGCTTTCCTTTGTTGCATACAACTGCTGTTATATCTCTATTCGTTGGCTTCAAATTTGGCAGACGAAGCTGGAGGCTCTTTTCCGTCAACGTCTTCCACAAAAACTCTTGTCCACACGCTCCATCTCAGCCATTTGGGGATCTTACTAAAGATCTAATACATGGCCTCGTGCGATAGTTCTGAATGGCTGAGCTGGAGGGTACCCCCAAAAAAGGTTTTACAAAAAGTTTTTTTCTTAGTTCCTAATCTCTTGTTTAGTCTTCACCAAAAAACCTATCTTTCGATACAATCATGGAAGAACTGAACAGCATGGAATGTTCTCGAAGAGAAATATCTTGGTGTGACTATAAGGGGTTACCCTCTTGCTCAGTCTTTCAGAATTTTCTCTACCTGATAAAAGATATAAAAGACGGTTTTCAAAAATACTCCTTGCTAGAATTGGCTTTTCGAAATCCTGATTAATTTTGTGGTTGGAGATCTTTTCAATCAATTAGATAGCAGAAAAACTGCATAAAGGAAATTATTGCAAACTGCAGAGAGGCATTCGGCAGTGGAAACAATGCTGAGACCGTAGTTATGGACCTTTCCAAAGCCATTGACTGTTTGAATCCTAATTTATTAATCGCAAAATTTTATCGCAATCATGAAATATAATCAATCGTTTTTAAACGACTCCCTATCCTTTCAGAGTGGTTTTAAAATAACTGCAAGAAGCTGTGACGATAAGTGCCAGTGTGTGATTTTTGGTACAAAAAGCAACGATTTATCGATAAAAATTTGAACTACAACATTCATAGAGAGTACAGAGGAAAAATTACTAGGTGTGCTGTTTTAATTACAGCTTAACATATTAATTAGATCTATTTTACTTTGTACCTAATAAAAATGTAATTCTTGTTTTAGTAGGCATCAATTAGCTGCAATTTAGCTACAACTTTTAACGCCTACTATAAAGGTATTAATGATGGGAACTTCTTTCATTTTAAAAATCAAAATCTATACATTTATAATGGTTTAAAAATTCTTCTTAGTAAAAGATATAGCAAAATTTACAATTCAAAAATTAAGTATAAAAGAGCCAGTCATTCTTTTCTCTTTGTCAACGCAAAGATATGACTGCTAGCACTCAGGAGTTTAGTTAAGATTCTGTAATTCTTCAGAGTTCGAGGTGAGCTGGGTTATTCCATGGCTTGTTTCGTATACAAAATATGTAATACGTGCAACGAATCATAATGTTTGTTATACTTTTTAGCACATAATCCTTTTAGCCCTGGATCGTTCTGAGTTTGTTTAACATTGAAAAAGTATCACAACTGGTTTCAAACATTTCCAAAAGAACCCATGGATACATTGCCAAATCTAACAGCATCGTATTTTCGCGAAAGAGTTTTCGACGAGTTCTGAATACTTGTGCTTTTTCCGTAAAGCATTCTCATTCGAGTTCGATTCAAATCTCACAGTAAGTTCTATGATATACAGTGTCCGATTAAAAATAATAATAATTATGATAAAAATGATAATAATGATAAATATGATAATAATGATAATAATAATAATAGTAATACCATGGGCAATAATGCTCCGTTGATGTGGCCTATATTATGATCAAAATTGTGTTTTTACTCACTGTGTTTCTCTTCCACAAGATTGCAGGTAAAGCGCTTGATAATGTTGCTACTCCTTCGTTCTTCTCTCGTCACAACAAGGAATGAAACGCTGCCAATATTCAAATTTCAAATACAGTTGAAACGGTGGGAGCTCCTACGCAGCGATAATTCTCATTTCAAACTTCCCATCAAATAGTGACTGGGTATGCAACGGAGCACAACTCGCTAAGCGAACTTTCGTCAACAGCTCGACCAATGCGGTTTACTAGAACAAAAGAATGGTGAACAAAGGGCTTTGCAAAGCTCCATTCTACCACGGGGGTTTCATAAAAGGTGCTCTTTGCAGAGATAAAATGGCGCAGAAGAATTTCTGCACCCGCCCACTGAATCAATAAATCTACATTGCTCGGTTATGTGGCGAAGTTGTTTGTAAACAATTCGTTTCATATTTCTGATATAAATGTAAAAGTTTAGAGTGAGAATGGAGTCGCTGTTTAAACACTTAACTTCCGTCGTAGATTTTGTGCTGTGATTAAAAATATTTTCGATCTAATTCAGCTTGATTTAACGGATATTTGATTTGAAGGAAGCATATTGAACATAAGATATTCGTGAGATTCTGAAGATTATTCATTACATCAAACTCTTTGCTTCATGATGGAAAGCTTTGAGCATGTCTTGCTCAACTCCCCCTGGAGATAGCGCCCTCGCATTCCTTCACAAGGCTATTGGTTTCGGAGTTGTGACGTTTGGCATGGCAGATTCCAAATATGGTGTGCGAAATTGGTCGAGCTGTTGACGAAAGTTGGCTTAGCGAGTTGTGCTCCGTTGCATACCCAGTCACTATTTAAAGGGAAGTTTGAAATGAGACGTATCGCTGCGTAGGAGCTCCAACCATTGTAACTGTATTTGAATATTGGCGGCATTTGATTCCTTGTTGTGACGAGAGAAGAACAGGAGTAGCAACATTATCAAGTGCTGTACTTGCAATCTTGTGGAAGAGAAACAACACAGTGAGTAAAAATACAATTTTGATCATAATATAGGCCACATCAACGGTGCATTATTGCCCATGGTAATACAGTAGTAGTACTAATAGTAATCGTAGTAATAGTGATAATAGTAATAATAGTAATAATAACAGTAATGATAATATTAGGAATAAAAATAATAATAATAATAATAATAATAATAATAATAATAATAATAATAATATGATAATGTATGGCAGACTATTCTCCTCAACTACCACTAACGGGGAGAAGTCCTGAAAATGTATCAACCATTGTGTTTCTGTTTTGATGTCATGCACCATTTCAAGGTTCGTTCCAAGGAAAGATTTATGATTCTGATAAATCACCCTAGCCTGTCTTTTCCTAATAACCCTAGCTGTATCAATTTTGAAGAGTTTATCTCCATGACAATTCTGGAACGCCTCCACAACGGTTCATTTTCAATCTGGGGTGAACATGGAGACTGTATTCCACCACGACTATTACAATAAAAACCAGAAAAGCCAAGAATGCGCCATGATCAGCTTTTTTCTCCTTTCATGGACGAAAATGTTGACCAGGGACTTTTTTTTTGGACAAAATTGAACGATAATTCAGGCTACGACCACGTAAAAATTACACAAGATAGTAGAGAATATTTTGATTTGTCTTGGAAAGGAAGGTATGTCATTTTATAATACGCTACCTTTTGGGTGGAACCCAAGCTCCTACGTATATCAAACGATCGGCCTTGGAGCCTCCCATTTCATTCGATCGCAGGGAGTACCTTTAACGCAGTACATCGACGACAGGCACATTGGCCAGTTGCAGTCACCAAGGAATCTAACGGAGTCATGATCAAATTTAGAAGTTACTGAATCAGCCCCTTTTTATCATCACAGCGTTAACATTTGTTTCGTGTGTCTACTTTATATGCAGAGTCTATCCTGTAACTACAGCAACGTATTTGTGTTGTTGGGGCTAATCTCCGTGAAACATGCATTCTCAAGACAAAAAGCAGCTCTTGCGTTGTTTCGAGAGTCTATCTTGAGTTCAAAGTACATCTGCCTTCATACACTTCAGTCCTTTACAGGAAAAGCAACATTATTTACTCTTGCAGTACCAGCAGTGATGCTCTACACCAAACAAATAATGCAAGCTTCGGCAAATGCTAAACAAAAAAACAAACAAAAAACAAAAAATCCCGAACTGTAAAAAAAAAAAAAAAAAGTTTTCAACATTAAAATCTCTACAGATGCATCTAACACGGGCTGGGGAAGAGTTCTCATGCTCAGAAACAAAGCTTTTCTCTTGAATCACATGACTATTTGGTCGGATAAAAATTGTTACTAATCGCCGAACAGAGAACAATAGCCTTCCACAAATCGTTAATTACCTTCTCCAAGGAGATCTATCAATGTAGTGATGATGTTATTGTCGATTTCAATATCTATGACACTTTTGGAACAACTAGGGTGGAAAAAATATCCCACTTAACAAAAATTACCTCTTCAATCTTAGTCAAAAGCTGAACGTCACCTACTCATAAAACGATGTTTGCTCCTTGCTCTTCAATTCTTCTACTGCAGCGGAAGTGGCTGGACAGAATTTTAGAGAGAAACTGCCTTTTGCGGCTGCAAACAACTCTTTCCTTGGAGCACATATTTAACAACAGATTGTATTGTGCAAAAAAAATAAAATAAAAAAATAGAATACAATGCCAGATGAAAAATTGTCTCCTGGGCCGGGTTGTTCAAACCACGATTGGCGCTAATCTTGGATTAAAGGCATGATTCGGTAGTCATTTGTATTGTTCTAATCTGGTATTAGCCTTATATCAGTTTTAAGCATTCGGGCCCTGGTATATATTGGTGACCTACTCCTAAACCTACTCTTGAGTTATGGATAGTATATGCTAGGATCAACGTATTTATCATCAGGATACTTATTGATTGTATACAATGATCACAGTTTCACTTTGTGTGCCCGGTAAAAACAGCAATTGATGGTGCGCTCTCCATATCTTAGTCGGTTTTGGTAGCAGGGGTACGTAATCCAGTGAAAATACGTTACTATTTTCACTGGATTACAAACTCCGAATAACAAAAGGGCTAAGTCCCAAGTGGCTAATCGTGCTTCACGTAGCCCTTTGCGCGTGAATTTAAGGCCCCAAGGGGATTCATCGTATTTAAGCATGAGCTGGACCACGCCTAGTGCATTCCAAGCAACAATCTCGGCGACAGAGCGAAAAATCGACCCATCCCTCCTCCCGCAGTGACGGTTCGCTGGTTATCAGCAACCTTGCTACCGAAAACAGCATCTCTGGTGCGCTCTCCATATCTTAGTCGGTTTTGGTAGCAGGGGTGCGTAATCCAGTGAAAATACGTTACAATCTTTATTTCGGCATTAAAAGGTGGGTGTAAAATTCAATGACCTATTTGTTCTGATTGAATGGCTTGAAAGAAACTTTAGATACTTATCTATAATTCTACCGTTGGACTTTTCAGAAATTTTGAATATTTTTGGAAATTACAGCGTATCTTACATTTCAACTCATTTGAGGAAGTGACGTCATCAAATTTCTAAACCATAAACCAAATGAGTGACAGACTGTTGCTTGATGCCATATTGTAGGCATTCATAAACTATGGTTTTCTTCGAAATCATTTCATGTTAAATCAAACAGTTTAGAAATTAATATGGTTTTAAGTTCTTTTGAAAATTTTTCTTAAATGCTTGAAAAAGGAGAAAAACACTCTAATTCTGAAAATATTGAAGATTTCGGAAAATTCCAACGATAGAATTATAGAGAATTAGCTAAAGTTTCTTTGAAGTCATTCAGTTAAAAGAAATGGGTCACTCAATTTTACACCAGTCTGTTTAAAGATTTTGAACCTATGCTGCAAACAACACTATCAAGCGTTTGCATAAATGTGCACTGAGAGTTCTGAATTGGACTATGATGCAACATTTGAAGATCTCTTGATATCGTTGGGTGAGCTAGCAATCCACTGCAAAAATTTGCAAAAGCTAATGCTTGAAATATATAAATGCAAAGATACCGTTTCCCCCTCCTTCATGTTTGAGTTCTTCAAACCAAAGAATGTTCAATATGAACTACGAACAAATAGCCTCCTGCATCTCCCTCAAACCAATTGTTCATGGAAACAATTCTTTATCATTTAATGGAAGCATTTTGCGAAACAGGGTATCAGCCACGATAAAAATTGCTCAAAACACAAAGCAATTCAAAATATGATCAAAGCTGGAAGGGAGATACTTGCCGTTGGAACATCTGCAGATGATGTGTACACTGATCATGTATATGTTCAAATTTATGTTATATGTTCAAATTTATATTATATATCTTTACTTTGTATCGTAGATAGTTGGTATTCGTTAGTTTCTTTTGAAACTATTGCTTACACCATCAACTGTACCTAAATATATTATTATCATTTTATTGGTCTCCCGCCGTGAACGCGGTGGAGATACCCTGAATTAATCTGCGTTTTGAAGCTGTATTGTCATGAGTATCAGTGTGAAGCCATAAACTAAAGCTAAAGTATCATCTAATTCAATGCAGAACACAAAGACTCATGAAATCAGTCTAGGAGAATATACTGAGTACCCTCTGCCCCATGCCCATCCCCTCCGCCCCAACCGCGATGACTCCCCGAAGCGGTTCTTTGATTTAGTCTGGGTCACTATGTCATCCCGTGCAATTTTCGTGTTAAAATTGATTTTTCAACGGATTCCTATGTAACTTTTGATGCTGAATCCGAAAATCAATGTTCCCAAGCCAAAAAATGCCAGGAAACATCATTTTTTGGCATGCGTAAATGCATTTGATGCCATATTGGTATTAAAATCATAAGATCCATTGTGTTTACTTTAAGATGTAGTTCTTAGAGCGTAAATACTATAGTTAAGGTGCTGAATCCAAAAAACAATGTCCCAGAGCCAAAAAATTTCAGGAAGCATCGATTTCCGGCATGCATCGATGCTTTTAATGCTTGAATAAAGGTGAATTTTCCTTCTGGATAGCAAAAATACAACGAGGATGACAAATTGCAGGAAAAAACTTCCTTGGCATTATTGAAGGCCACCAATTACGCCATAGCCCAATTTAACCAGCTTCCTTGTTGCAGTACATTGGAATGAGAAAGACGTAGCTTAAGGAATCAAAATAGATTTTTACAAGCAGAATAAAGCCTCAATCGACTACTTTGAGTTTATTGCTGCTCTTGTTCCTCGATATCTTCATCAGAAACCGCGAATTTTGTCTAGTTCCACACTCATGTTTTTGAACTCTTCACATCTGCACACGTCTGCGCACCGTTTCGCTTTTGTAAATAAATTTTTGGGTTGTCCAAATTTAAAGAAAGGCCAGCAATTTCTTAGAAAAATATACAAATGCCGGGTGTTCCAAAAAAATGTATACAGATTTGGTTGACTCCAGCGATGTGAATTTAGCTTCAAAGTGAATGAACGGAGCTAGGGAGAGGCAACCTATAAATAGGACAAAGGAAACTCCTATGCACGTTATTGTTCTGCTTGCTAAACAATATCTACGAACATCTCCAACCCATCAAAAATACCCAGACTCCTTCCGCGCGGGGCTTTTATCTCCGTAGATTCTCTTTAATCAATGGCCTATCACTCTCAAAACGTTCCTTGATAGTTAACTTGAACATAGATACCTCGGTAGTTGGTATTGGTGCTTTGAGAGCAGAAATATCAATCTTGAATGCTCAAATTTGCATCCACTTGCAAACCAGAACTTTGGCCTTTTGACCTCAGCAAATTCCTAACGCATATCGAAATTCAGAACTGAAATTAATGAAAAATAAAGAAACCTCCCAATGGGTGACTAGAGGGTGACTTCTGGAAAACAGAATAACACAACACAAGATCTAATATTGTTCAAATTTTATCAAGGCTATCGTTGAATTATATGCTGTGCCTTAAGAATTTGCTTAGGCCAAAAGGCTAAAGCTCTAGTTTGCAGGAAGAGGCAACTTTGAGCTTTCAAGATCAACTTGTCTGCTCTCAAAGCTCTAATACCAACAAACAAGGTATCTATGTTCAAGCTAACTATTGAGGAATATCTTTAGAGTGATTATCCATTGATTGAAGCTAAATTCACAGCGCTGGAATCAACCAAATCCGTGCAATTTTTTTGCGACACCCGGTAGCAATAAGTGCAAAACGGTTGCTTTTTGAGAAACAGGTATGACGCTAGCAATGGCAAAAACAAAAGCCAGCTATTTGCATTTTCTAGAAAATTTTCCATCTGAAATGCTGATTTTTTGGTTTCAGTTTCTCAAAAATAATACATTTGCTGTAAAGACTGAAATTTTAAAGTAAACATAAAAATTTTATGATTTTCATCTTATTATGGCATCAAAGGCATCGATGCATGCCAGAAATTGATGATTCCTGGACTTTTTTGGCTCTGGAACATCGATTTTCGGATTCAGCACCTCGAATATAGCATTTACGCTATAAAAGCTGCATCTTTTAATGAACGTAGAACATTTTGTGATATTTACCCCCATCATAGCATCAAAGGCATCGATGTATGCCAGAAATTGATGCTTCCTGGAATTTTTTTGGCTCTGGAACATAGTTTTTTCGGATTTAACACCTCAAATATCGCATTTACGTTCTCTAAACAACGCTACAAAGTAAACATAGAAGATTTTTATGATTTTGACACTATTATGGCAACAAAGGCATCGATGCATGCCGGAAATTGATGTTGCCTGGAATTTTTTTGCTCTGCAACATCGATTTTCGGATTCAGCACCTCAAATATAGTTTTTCGCTGTGAAACCTGCATGTTAAAAGAAAGATGAAAGGTTTCACGATTTGATACTATTATAGCATCAAAGGCATCGACGCATACCGGAAATTGATGCTTCCTGGAATTTTTTGGCTCTGGAACATTGATTTTCGGATTCAGCACCGCAAAAATAGAATTTACGCTCTTAAAGCTGCATCTTTTGACATACGTAGTAAATTTTGTGATATTTACACCATTATAGCATCCAAAGGCATCGATGCATGCCAGAAACTGATGCTTCCTGGAATTTTGTGGCTCTGGTACATCGATCTTTGGATTCAGCACCTCAAATATAGCATTTATGCTCTTACAGCTGCATCTTTTGATAAACGTAGTAAATTTTGTGGTATTTACACCATTATAGCATCCAAAGGCATCGATGAATGCCGAAAATTGATGCTTCCTGAAATTTTTTGGCTCTGGGACATTGTTTTTTGGATTCAGCACCTTAACTATAGTATTTACGCTCTAAGAACTACATCTTAAAGTAAACACAATGGATCTTATGATTTTAATACCAATATGGCATCAAATGCATTTACGCATGCCAAAAAATGATGTTTCCAGGCATTTTTCGGCTTGGGAACATTGATTTTCGGATTCAGCATCAAAAGTTACATAGGAATCCGTTGAAAAATCAATTTTAACACGAAAATTGCACGGGACCTCTTTTTCCGACATAGTGATACAGACTAATTGCCTTATGTTTTTAAAGTGTCAACTGGAAGTTTTTTTCTATCACAGATTTTGTAAAATGTGAAAATTCCAAGCCTCGAGTATGCCCTGATACGAAAAACAAATGTGATCTAGGAAAGAATCAATATTCGCGTTGGCGGATTGATTGCAGGAAAGTGTGTGGATTGTGTTCACGTAAGTCATTTCTCTTTACAAATACACTGATTAATACACCTGCAATTTGCGTTGGGGGTAATTCACAACGCAAAAGCTGAAGCTCTGATTGTACTATATTATCATCGAACCTTCTGTCTCCTTGCCACATTATTTAAGCTATGGGGAGTGCGAAGGAGACTTTGCCCCCACTTTGCCGTTGTTGTAAGGAGAGTGTTCTTACCGTGCACTGCCACTGAGGGAAGAGATTGGGTCGATTCTCAGTTCACCGATGTTCGTTGTTTCCAGGGGCGTTCCGAGGGGCCCCCATCAGCAAGGCCCTTTTAGGCCCCTTCTATACTTCAAAAATATACTTTCAGATGGCTGTTTTGGATTAACTTTGCACAAGTTGCAAAGCAACCAAATGAAAGCAACGGAAGTGGTTATGAAGGGGCCTGTAATAAGTCTTTATAAGTGACTTTTTAGGTATCTGGCATTAAAGATGTCCAAAGAGTGCAACTGGGTCCCGATTAACTGAATGTTTTTCGACTGGCACTGGCTGGCAGACAAACAAGTTTTGGGAAATCTGCAAATGTAGAAAATGGAGTGCCTAAGGCCTAAGGGGCCCAATAGAGACATGGTCGAGGTTCGAGGAACATACGTAGAAAACAGGGGCCCTTCTCACCTAACCTATGGCCCTTGCCAGCCTGTTCACTTTAAACGATACTTTTCCCTACATTTACATTCGATATACAGCAATTTAAAAGGTCCTATTATTTGCAATGATAATTTTCAGATAAGGAACAGAAATTGCCACTTTAGAGCAACGATGAATAAAGAAAGAATAATAGATGAAAGAACATTTAGTAGATGACTTGACAAAAAGTTGTTTTCGGGCGATTTTCAAGCTCTGCTTTCAAGAATTTTGTCATCAGTAACCCTTTCCTTCTGCAAAAAGGTGAAGGTTTCATAAGTGAAGCATTTCCAATGATCTGAAGCACATTTCGTCGAAATTCATTTTGAAAAAGCAGTGGCGTGGGAACGGACGGTGTTGGAGGAGCATTTACCTCAGTCAGACGTTTTAAGTGGTTTTAAGAAACGAGGAGAGAGTAGTTGGGAATAGTTAGGGCAAGGCAACAACTTCTATGAGAAATGCTGCAAAGTCACCAGGGGCGTTGTTCTAAGCCAAACTTAAGGTTTGTGATTTCAAACATTTTCCTAGACAAGTCATCCGAGGATTGTCGAGACTACTTGCATTTTGGAACCAGGCAAACTGGATTAAGAGAAACGCTCTAAGACAAAAGTAAATGTGTTTGCGCAAAAATTTTCTGAAGGTATGGTCATTCATAGAAAACTGTGACAAAATCATGAAAATTTCCAATTTGGCATTGGTAAAAATGGGACGAAGACAGGCATTCTAAGTCAAAGAAAATTATCTTTGATCTAAAAGTTTCCTACAGATGCTGATTTATAAAAGCGATTGTTGCAAATGATGAAAATTCTATTTCAGCGCCTGCTAATATGGGATCTGTAGAAGTGTTCAAAGCCAAAGAAGAGGGCGTGTCCTGAAAAATTTTCCAGAGGGGCTTGCCCTAGACCCTATCATTCTGCTACATTCCAATTTTGTCCTGGCCAAGCCACAGCGTAAGTCCCCGCACCAACAATGCCTGCCAAAAGTCCTTGGAACACTTAGGCCCTTTCTTGACAATCCGCAGTTCTAACCATAGCGATAAGGCTTAAACACCCCCTCACCCCCAAAACAATGTTGATTTGCAAGGTTATTGTCCTAGCATTCCATCAGAGTCGTGAATCGTCCTGCCATCCCCATTTTATCATCACAGAACAACATTGTTCTGAGGGGGAGAGGAGAAAATCGCAAAAAAATGCAAAAATAGCAAACGTGTTCCAAGACTTTTGGCCGGCATTGAAGTTGTTGCTCGGCATTCTCGTATTCAACTTATAGGTTTCTCCAGAGTTTGGTCTTTATCAAGAACTACATTCTTCAATGATAGCTTGAGAACTTAGATAGCAAAATGCAGCGCATCGTTAGACCATTCAAATTACCAGAAATGATTTCAGTACCATTTTAAGCCAGTCTAAGGAGCTTGTCTGCAACAGTTTTTTGAGGGAGTACCCTGGACCCCCCCCCCCAAAAAAAACATTTGTCTGCTCGCTTCGCTTGCCTTGGTATTGGGCCCCTTTCTGGCTCAATCGCCCGGACTCTAATTATACTACCAGTCTGCCCCTGGTTTTTTCTTGAAAGAAAAATACATCTGACTCGTGCAAAGGTTTAAATGTGTCCCTTGTGCTTGTAAGTAATTGGCATTCAAGTGTATTGAAAGTTAAGTTTTGTGCGCCAGTTACTGAGGGAGATATATAGAGCTGCCACTTTTGAAAATTCATGCCAAAAGATTGAAGTATTTTTGTGACTTTTCTTGCCATGCTACGAGTATTGGAAAGATTGGTAAATTCAAAATTTTAAAAGCCTTGTGGTTGCAAAATGATCGAAAAAGGCCGAAAATATACGATCAAATCGTAAAAGACTCCTAGCTCAGAACAACAGAAAACAGCAATTTCTCATGGGTGAGAGATATCATCTGCAAATTTATTGCCATGGCAAATTTATTGCCATGGAATTGAAATTCTTTGGTATCTGTGTGAGAATCTATATTTCTTTACTCTTGAGAGAGGTGAAACACCCGTGTGTATTGTTGTGTGAGGAGAGTCTTATTGATTTGATCAAGTGTTTTAGGTCCTTTTCAGTCATTTTGAAAACATGAAATTTTTGTTAAGTTCAATTTACCTATATTTGCAGTGCTCGTAAGAAGACGAAAAAAATCACAAAAAATATATGATCTTTTGTCTTTTAACTAGAATTTGAATCATTCAAATCAATGAAGTACTTGTGATGCTACGAATTTTCGAACGTAGGGACTTATTCCTGGCTCACCCGGTATACGGATTTGTTGGTTCACTCCAGCACTGTGAATTTAGCTTCAATCAAAGACCATCTCAGCAGGAAAGATTGGTCTGATGTTTGTTCAGCCTATTATGATGCCAACGAATGCACCATAAAATTCACGGCAAAAGTTACCAATTGTTTTGAAAAGGCCTTTCCTCAACAACAACTATCAAAAAGTGTGTCAAAGACAAACCTTGGATTACAAAATCCTCAGAAAATGCATTCGAAAAAAGAGCAACCTCTTTTCAAAATACCATATGCGAAAATTGCAAATCTCGTTAGAAAAATTCAAAATGTATATGAATATACTATCATCTTGTCTAAGGCGAGCTGAGAAAAATTATTATAATGCTAAATTTAGTGAAAAAATTCAAGAATAAATTCGATGTAGGCAACTTTAAACTAAATTCTCAATCCAAATAAGAACAAATCGCCCACTGCAACAAGCAGTATTTATGGTGAGAAGAAAACCGAACTGAAAAAGATGTCGAGATTGCAAACTCTTTGAACCAGTTCTTCTGCACCATTGGGAAAAAAGTAGGCGAAAATATTGAATCAACCAGCACTCTTTTTGATTCTTTTGTAAAAAACCCAAACAGCCAGACTCTCTCGGCAAGTCTCGTAGCCATTGACGAGGTACTACTTGAAATTTCAAGATTAAAAACCAAAAAAGCACCAGAAGACGATAACATTGAAACAAAACGTTTAAAACTTTGCGCAAACATCTTATTGAAACCTCTTACCCATATTTACAATTGCTCCATCAGCCCTGGAATCTTTCCAAATATTTGGAAATTGCAAAAGTAATCCCTGTATTCGAAGAAGGTGATTGCTAAGATTGGGGAAATTACAGACCAATCTCGCTGCTCCCTTGCTTTGAGAAAATCTTTGAACGACTGATGGCAAACAGAATAAATGCCTTTCTTGCTGAAAAAGAAACTTGCTGTATCTGTATCGTCTACAATTTGGTTTCCGCGAAGGACATTCAACTCTCCACGCATTAATCGAGGCTATGAACGAGGTGTACCAAAATCTGGACCGTAACAATGTTGTCATTGGTGTATTCCTTGACTTGAAAAATCATTTGATACGATTGACCACAAAATCCTTCTCCGTAAGTTCGAATGTTATGGACATTATGGCTTTAGGGGAATTACTAACCAATGGTTCCAATCTTACCTAGAAAACCGACAACAGTATGTTTTCATTAATGGAACAAAATCCAATACCCAGGTCATTGATATAAGTGTTCCTAAGGGCTCCGTCCTTGGCCCCATTCTTTTCGATCTTAACGTCAATGATATGCATGAAGAAACCACCCTTCATCCTAGACTTTTTGCAGATGACACCAATATCTTTTGTTTTGGCAGTGACATTCAGCTAACAGAAACTACAATGCTGAGCTTTCTAAATTAGATTGCTGGCTGAAGTCACACGAGCTCATCCTAAGCATTGAAAAAACAAACTACTCTGTCTTTGTTCACTAAAACGCGCCGTGTACTGTAAAAAATACCAATCCAAATTTCTAGAAAATGTCACCCATACAACCAGCATTAAATATCTGGGTCTAACTATAGACGAAAATCTTTCATGGACCCATCATATTACTCTGGGTCCAGCCTCTCTAACATAAAAACAGAGAGTCTGGTACAGTGCGCCCCTCTCCTCGTTCTGATGTGCCCATATTGACCAATCAGGAGCCAGTATTCATATCTGTGTAAGTGCAAAAGGTCACAGTGAAACAATAGCGAGCACTTGCAATAAGCGTCGATGTAAAACACAGAACATCAAGTTGGTTGCGTGACTGAAGAAGGCAACTGACTGCGAATACGGATTGCGAATAAGTTTAATGGTCACGCGCTCAGCCATTAGAACATTTACAGACAGACGGGACACACTTGCCAAACTGCCCATGGATTTAAAGATCAACGATATTTTGTCAAGCTGCCGCTCTAATCATCGCAACGAAGTTGGGCCTAAATTTCACTGTTCTGTTGACAACCACCATCGTCAATCGGCGCTCCCGTGATGCTATAAAGCCTATTGCCCGTCATCTAATATCCAGCAAGTTATATTTACACCATAGAAAGGACATTTGTATCAGTATACTGGAAACAGGTAAGTTCGATTTGTTATTCTTCACTCACTGACCTCCCAATCATCATGGCCTATTCCATTTTTTAATCCATATAGGTTCATGATGGAAGGCACCTTTGACAGACAAAGTTTAGCCCTGGAAAATGAAGGGTGTTTGCTATGAGGATGGTGGAATCCAGGGGATGTTTTACTGGCTACTGGCTGGGGTCCCTGGATTGCAGGGCCAGGGAGGTTCTTCAGTTTTTCATCATAACCCTTGATTTCTGGGAGACTGGGAGCTTCTGTACAACATCCCTGGATTTCAAGGTTGGGTAGAGTCTTGGATATTAACCCTGGAAATTATATGTAATCGGGCGATGTAGACAGGCGCAAGAAGACGATAGATCTGCCAGTAGGCCGGTGAACGAAAATGAAAAGGACGGCTAGCTGGATAAGAATACTCAAGTACCTCTCAAATATAACCAATACTATCATTGACCAACATTCGATTGAAGGATCAAGTACTCTACCAAAGACATCAACAGGATCAAAAGCACACCGGAATAAAAAACACGAGTAATCGACTGTCGAAAGAGGGGTACGTTCGGAGCATTTTTTTAAGCCAAGCTTAAAGGCTAAGAGTATGCTGTTCTTGGTAAAAGCTTAAGCGCATGATTCTGTGAAGAATGTGCCGTATACGGTGTATGTTCATTTTCTTCAGCTGAGTAGAGATGTTATGGAAGCCAAATGTAACTGTAAAGTGGGCAAGGAGGGTGCTGTAAACATGTAGCTGCCCTCTTGTTTACTTTTCTGGATTATTCCAATATAGATCCAAAGGAAATGCCACTTGACTTGACCTGCACTCAGGTTGCACAGAAGTGTTATTTTCCGTTCCGTCATCTGCCAATATGACATTGACAAAAGCTGTGAAATTCAATGATGTTCTATTTGAAAAAGCAGAAGATGACAGGAAGAAAAAGAAGCATGCACTTTAGCTTTACCAAGCACAGCATACACTTGGCCTTCACGTTAGGCTTTACGGAAAAGCTGCGAACGTACTGCTCTTTCCACAGTCGATACCAGTGTTTTTTATTCCGATGTGCTTTTGGTCCTGTTGATGTCTTTGGTAGAGTATTTGATCCTTCAATCAAATGTTTGTCAATGATAACTTCGAATATTGGTTTTATTTGAGAGGTACGTGAATGTTCTCATCCAGCCTTCCTTTTCGTATTCGTTCGCCGGCCTACTGTCAGATCTTTCGTCTTCTTGCGCCATGATTTCTCCACCTTCACTTCATTCTTCACGCCTATTGCCAAACAAGAGTTTAAAAAAGTAGATCTATGATTCTCTTTGAGTATATGATTGATTTTGTCCGTATTCTCCATGTTTTAGGGCAAGTGACAGCGTAAACAATCGATGAATCTGAGCTTTGCGTACTGAAAACAACACAGCTGATAGCAAACAGAGCAACGCGTGACCACAAGTCCCATAATGCATTGCGCGCCGCGTCTTGTGTGACGTAATTACGCATAAGGTCTATTTGAACATAGATACCTCGTTTGTTGATATTGGTACTTTGAGAGCAAACATGTTAATCTTGAAAGCTCAAATTTGCCTCTTCCTGCAAACCAGAGCTTTAGCCTTTCGTATAAATCAACGATAGGCCTTGCCTTGATAAAATTTGAACAATATCATATCTCGTGTTATTCTGTTTTCAAGAAGTCATCCCCCAGTCACCCAATTGGAAGTTTCTTAAGTTCTCATTAATTTCAGTTCTTAATTTCGATGTGAAGGAATTTGCTTGGGCCAAAAGGCCAAAGCTCTGATTTGCAAGTGGACACAAATTTGAGCTTTCGAGATTGAACTTTCTGCTCTCAAAGCACCAATACCAAAAAACGAAGTAACTATATTCAAGGTAACTATCGAGGAACATTTTGGGAGTGATTAGCCATTGATTAAAGCTAAATTCACATTGCTGGAGTCATCCAAATATGTATCCTTTTTTGGGACACCCGGTACATACATACAAATATGCTAGGCCGTAGGCCATACCTACTTTAAACGCTTAAAAAGGAAGTGAGGTGGCGCCAAGCCTCTTAGAATTGCCAGTAAAAATATGGGACCTTCTTCGAATACGCACGAATTCAAATCCGCTAGTTTAGCAACGTATGGATAGTACATATGAATATGAATGTGAATGTGGTTTTCGCTAGAAACAAACAAACGAAAAATATAAATAATGCTTGCCTACCAACGAATAAAGCGAAAAAGAAACGATAAACTCAAGGAAAACATACTTACAATATTCGTAAACCCTTACTGCAAGCGCCATCTTCGTAATTCGTAAACAACGTTCCCAAAAAAACAAGAAATCAAAACAAATCTAAGCGTGCAACGTCTTAGTTCGGTGCGCTAATGCATCCTTTGTGTCCCGTACTCAATAAACAATGCGTCCATTGATTAAATGATAAAGGTGTTCAACTATAAAACAATAACAAATAAACAATGAGCTCTCCTGTGCAGCAACAGGAAGTTTCGTTGCACATACTCTGAAACTAAGGACTTTTATCGCCAAAAGGTCCCTTTGGGCATCATTATCATATATCCACATGGCCCCATTGAAAAAATTTGCACAATAGCAAAATACGGGGGATTAAAGTTTTCCTGGGCCTCTGCGGAGGGGCATAGAGCCGATTGACTTATTCTTTTTGGTTATTTGATAAAATCATCAAGTTAAAGACAGCAGGAAGACACTTTGGCAGACTCCAAGACAGCAAGAAGTCGATTGAAAGACAGCAAGATCGTATTCATGAAATATACAGAGAACTAATGAAATCGATGGTGCTCCGCAGCCACATCAAACCTAACGATAGTCATCTTGTTATTGTCGGTTCTTTAAATATTTGTAATTTTGACATGGTTTGTTTGAAAAACAGTACTAACCATGCATCACAACACTAAACTACCAAACAGGAAAAAAATTGGGACAGTCATTTTAGCATATATGGAAAGGAAATTTTGCAAGTACATCCATGAGATTACAGAGAATAAACAGTACTTTTGACTTTGTTTGGAAATTCATAGCGTTTGCTAAGCTTCGTATAAAGTAAAAAGGTAGAAGTGCCTGTGAATGCGTGGAATCTAATGAGAGCTGAAAGCTGCGTTCACATGATACCAGCACAATTTGGGAGCAACCTTAATTTGCCACGAATCAGAATGAGACATAAGTTTAAAATAGTTTATGTCACTGATATGCCTACGAGACGGTCCTTGAAGAAATTGTTACTATTATGGGAGCAAAGAAGTATATTTCTTTGTAAATGAGAAGTAGACACTTAGACTGATTACAATTCGTCGTAAATTTCGCTCGTTTTTTATATTTTTGACTTTAACCTTTTCGCTCAATCTACGACTCATAAAAAAGCTATGCGAAAACGAGGACAAAACTAATGTACGAGAATTCGACCGAAACTTGGTCGGTCGATTGATTGATTGATTGATTGATGGATTCGATTGATCGGTCGTGCCGCAGGGAGACTTCCCGGCTGTGATGGAGGTCATGTGACTTTTCCACGCCTTCAAACTTTTTCGGAATGAGTGAACCAGACAAACTTGCGTTCCTTTGACAATCAAAACAATAGCTAGCGGGATCTGATTTCTCTCAAATGAAACAATGATAAATCTAAAACAATACAATCATGATTGTTTCGATTGCTAAAGGAACCCAAGGTATATTTCAAAAACTTTTTGCTGAAGCCTTCTGCAACCTATTGTGAGACTGTTTACGCAAAAAACCTGCACTAGCTATTTTGTAATAATTTCAATCACTAATATTTCTGCTGTTAATACTATGGTTAGCAAAGCATAAACGTTTCATCAAGTTTCGGTTATTCTTTATCTTAAAATGCGCGAGTTTTCTGGCGTTATCTTCAGGGGAACCTTGCAAATTTTTTCTAGAATGTTCTTCGGTCGGGGAAGCTCAAGAAACGAACACAAATTATTCTCGCAAAGAAAAACACCCACAAAGGCTTCTCAAAACTATAAATAATTCTCCTAAAAATATGCAGTTATCCACAAAACTCTTATGACACATTTGTTTCGTAAGATTGAAAATAGTTTCTGTTTAAGCAACTTTTGTGATTTTAAACTTCATGAGGAAAGATAAATTGATCGGCACTTTGCAAGAACGAAGAAACTTTTTCAAGGTTCAAGCCTCTTTAACAAATTTACTATAATTTGCATAGAATTTCAAACACGAATACTTCTGCTGTTTATAGAGGAATGTTTCAAGAAATTTCGGTATCTTTTCCACATCGAATGTGTGAGTTTTCTCGTAACTTTTTGCCGGGTCGAAGTGCTTACCTCAAGCTCCTTTTTTGTTTTGCTCAGGCCAAAAAGGAATCCTGTGTTTCACGATTTAAATTCGCCAAACAGTAGTAAGTCTTCCCACAGCAAGTTGGTAAACAAACAAATGCATCCTTTCCCTTCAAAACCCTTTCGTACAGTGCCTTTTGAGATCCTTTTGAGTGCCTTTTGACTCTTTCGCACAGTGCCAGTCAAATTCCTCGCCTTTATTCTGTCCGTAGCTGCGATAATAACAACCTCCATTTTGGCAAAAAGCAACGCGAAGCGCTGTCCTCTTGACTGGCACCGAAAATTCCGAAAACTACCGAAAATGTTACCGAAAACTCAAAAATTTACGCGGGAAATTTAAATGAGCCAATCACAGCCGAGCAGCCCCGAATGCTGCAATCTGATTGTAACGTCAAGAACTTGACGTGAAAACGAGTTTTTGTCCTGATTTTGAGATAGTTTGATTATGAGTCCCTGTTTGAGCGAGCAATTCCATTCAATTCAATCAGTAATTCTACTCAATAGCGAGCGAAAACTAGGGACGAACTGTAATAAGTCTAGTAGACACTATGAAGGAAGTGGACACAAAGGGAGAGCCATCTACTGGAACATAGAGGGCTGGGCTTTTGAAACTAAGTTCCCATTATTGTGCATCATTCTATCCTCCGATCCTCCGATCTCGATCCTCCTAATATCAATGTCCAATCTTTTTATTTTCATTGCTGCTATGCAAATATTGCAAACACTTCAAAATTTACATTATTTTCAGAAAATAGCCATATAAACTCATGAATACTGATCTTCGTGTCGTGGGCGAAAGTCTTTCCCGCATCGTGGGGCCAGTCTGGAACCAGCAGCTACACTCCGATGCTAAAATGGCGCCCTCTATTGGTATTTTCAAAAGACTACCAAATAATTCATACCACTCGTGCTGCTTTTTTTCTTTCTCGTTTTCTTTTGCATTTAGATACGTATCATTTCGCTTCCTTTGAAAAATTGTAAGTACTCGTATTGTAGCTGTCAATTAATTTTCTGTTCATAGGTAACACCAAGGCCAATTGCAAATCAGAACTCTTCTGTATTGTAATCCTATATCAATATTTTTAAAGAAATGTTATGAAAATAGTCAGGTAATCGAAGCAATTCTTTAAAGAATTACGATAACATTCCCTGTTCATCATTTTCCGTTTCCCCGACCTCCACGCCCGACAACACCTTTCTCGAGGAGTTCAGCCTCGCTTTGATGCCCCTATACAAATGTATAGGAAAATGACCGGAAGTGAATATTTTCGTCCACTTTGAACGTTTCTTGCAGGGATGCAGTGTGATTTTTCCGCGTTAATTTAATCTTAAAAGGTAGTGAATTTATCTAAGAAATGTTTAAAACTAAAATCGTTTTGATTTAAAGATCCTGGTAAACTCCACGCAATTTGACAGGAGTGATGGTCTTATTTTAAGAGATTTTCATCCGTATTTCGGCAAATTTTTCGAATTCATTGTTTTTGGTGCGGTAAGCAGCGCCTTGAAAGCCATGACATTTAGAAAATGCCGTAGATCGTAGAAATTGTTTTGAAGCGGCGTGGTCTGCTTGCTGCTTGCTTTCAAGAAAACTTTTTAATTCTGATAGGAAACGAAGCAATAAACCAATATGCAGAGCACTAGCGATCCTTTTACTGCCAGTGAAGGACAAGAGATGCTTTCATGTTTTCAAATAAGTCTCCAACCCGCCAGAAAGAAAGAGACAAGAAGAAGCAGCTTCCAACGAAAGAACTCGGATATTTATGGATCAAGAACTGAAATCGTTTTGTTTATGATGGCAGATGTCTTTGATGGACAAATGGATAGCAAATTATAAAAAATATGTTATTTGTACTGGGCAAGTTCCTGTCAATGATGGAGCAACTCAATGCAGTCTGGAAATCTTCCCTTGTTGGCTCTAAAAACTCACAGACAAGGAAGATAGGGAAGGATGCTGTCTATCGAAATTGCAATGACTATTTCTGAAAGGACAACGGCAATAACTGCTTTTTGGTAATTTTCAGAAACTCATGAATAAGCATGGCAGCAGGGGCTACAGGGTGAAACGGGCGAGCTTTGTCTTTGTCTTTGCAAACAATTGTCTTTGCAGATCAAATTCAGAATAAGTTTCAGACTGTTTCAGAATTGGAAGCATTAAAATTTCAATTTTGTGATGATTCAATTGCTATTATCTTACCATCTTCCTATTATCAGAGTAAAATCATCAGAGTATCAATTATTGGATTGCTCAAATTTTTTGATACATCATAATATTGTTTTTCATTGAATGCTTTGTCCATTAGTTTTGCATCAGTCTTCAGGCATTGGAAAAGCAAGAATTGCAGTCTTTTGTGGTTGTTGTCAAATGCTGCTTCAAGGTTGGGCTTGATTGGTAAAGAATAATCTTGTTCTGTTTGGGTCCTAAAATAAAACAGAGACGATATTATTTCCTCCTACTAAAAACATTTGCTGCATAGCAAATTTCACTTTGTCTCATAGAGAATTGCATGTACAAAAAAGAGCAGCAAACCAAAATAGGAGAGGTCTTTGCAAACTTAAATCAGAGCAGCAATACCCTGCTCAAGAAAAAGAAAACAGATTCAAGGGCAAATAATTGCAGTAAACTATCGTGTTTATAGGCAAAATAATCAAAGCTGATAATTTTGTGTACAAGGTAGCATTGATAACATTGTTTTAGTAAGCAAATCTCCTATTTCTAGGTCAGGGCTTCCCCATTAGTCTTGAAGAAAATAAGCAACAATGCAACTTTATGTTTGTTTACAGTTAGGCCAAACCCGACGAAAAGTTCTCTGAGAGCGAAGTCAAAGTTTTGTTATTATTCTCATTGCTCTGGTGGCCAAAACAGCTAGCAAGTACTCTAAAATACTTTCATTTCTGAAACATCAGATCAAGTTCGAAAGTGATACATTCAACCAAGGTTAACGTTTGTTTTCTGACTTAAAAGCAGACAAGTTTGTAAAAGGAAGCACGTAAAGTTAACGCAGATTAAATAGTCATGGCTCTCGAGGAAAAATCGCCTTTGAAAATTGTGGGAAACCGGCAAAGGCTACAGCAAAAAAGGCAACATTTCTAGAAACTAGATGCTTACAGCTATTGCGTTATATCTCCAAAATGAGAATTCCTGTCTTAGTTTAGAAAATATTGGAGTTTGAAAAAATTTCGGTTAAATTTAGGCCAACAAAAGTTCATTTTCTTGAAACTGCAAGCCGAAGTTCAAGACGAGAAAAAGACAAGTTTATTTCGTCAACAATTGGCGAAAGGTGGCAAAATAGGACAAAACGACATCGAGAAATCCAAAACTTTCAACAAAATTTCCATGAAACGAAGGAAAAACGTTAAATTTATGATAAAGTCTGCTTACCTGCTGTGCTGAATCCCGAGTTTGTAAACAGAGTTGTCCACGGCCTTTGAAAAATATGAAAAACAGAGAGGCTCTGAGTTCAAAATGCTAAAAGAACTTGACAGAGCGAAGATACAGCTATTGCGTTATATCTCGATATTTTGCTTTGGGACACTTGGGACGCCTGCCGACGCCATTTATCACAAAATTTTACTTTCGCGCCACAGCTTTCTTGCAAGAGAGGCCGGAAGTGACGTCAGAATTCAGGCTTGGTGTTGTCGGGCGTGGACCTCTATCTCTCACCTTACCTCCAAACCTCCATCTCCAAACCACGAATATAGCGAAAGGAAACTCCAAATGCTCCACATGTAATATAAAAACGTGCCAACTATTGGCTAACCTACCATAAAAGCAAAGGTCTGGGCTTTGGAAAAGAAGATTTTATATTCTAAAAGGAGTTTTGTTGAGCTGTCAGAATTGCAACAACTTTCACCTTCTTTCCAAATTTTCTTCCTAGCGTGTCCACCAAACAGTACAGAAAGCAGCTGCAGCGAAAATGCACTGTGCCAGCAAATTAATGATAGCTCATACAATTGCTCATGTAAGAGTGGATTTAGTGGTGGTTTTGATTGCTCTGACATAAACGAATGTACCACTGGTCAACATCAATGCAGTGTCCATGCCGACTGTACGAATACCAAGGGATCTTATACATGTCAATGTAAATTTGGTTATTTTGGAAATGGAACTACATGTGACGGTAAGGAAGCTAAAGTTGTAAACAAGAAAATATCTAATTCAATGTACGTCTGCTTAGGTGACATTTAGACCCCGTTTACACGAGAGAAAACTGGATCGATCCAGAACGGAATCGATCCAGTTTGGGACCGATCCAAAAATTGTGCAGATGTTTACACGGGATCGCTCCAGATACTTTATCACTGATTCGCAGACTCGTTATAAAGACTGGGCATGCGCAAAGACTTCACGCCATTTGTTATCAGGGTGACCAAGAGGTGTCATCATGAAACGCCTCGATTTCTTGTTTCGGCTTGCCTCGTTTTGCATCCGTGCCAGTTTGGGATCGATCCAGTCGTTTACACGAGGCTCCGGATCGATCCTAAACTGGATCGCACTGGCAATCGATCCCAAACTAGCGCAGATAGCGAATCGATCCCGAGCGATCCCGTGTAAACACAAGGCCGATCCGTACCAGTTTGGGTTCGATCCCGTTCTTGATCGATCCAGTTTTCTCTCGTGTAAACGGGGTCTTGGTGGCGTATCAACCAAAATAATGTAGTAAATGCTGCTGTTTCCATTACAGATGGATCAAATAGAGTCGTTTGCAATGAATCTTCAATGGCAATCTACCTTGATAACCGGACACAGCTGTTCGATGGTTCATCGATAACATTGAATGATACAAGTTGTAAAGCCAAACAGTACCCCCCAGATATGGTGCATGGACTGGTTACCGCGTATGACAAATGTGGTACAACCACAACGGCGACATCGACGCATATTTCTTATGAAAATGAAGTAACGTGGACATATGGAAATACTTCTTCAGCAGTTGTCCGATCAACCGGCAAAAAGATTAAATTTAGTTGTTCATTTGATCGCAGCAAAAATACATCAATCATTCATTTAGAGCCAGTGAAAACATTAATTACTTCCACAGAAGGTAACATTCTTTGCTGTTTTAGAAGATTTTTATGAAATTTAAGAAGGTTCAGTTTACTTTAAATTTTGGTTTAATTTTTAATGATTTTTAATGATGCTATATGGCCAAAGAATGACGATTTACGTTGAGCAATCTGCTTTAATAGATTTGGTTTTTCTTTTACTCTGTCAAATATCTCTTTGTTCGTAACTTTGTTTATCCAGCTGAATTTTAATATTCTGCGATAACACCATGTTTCAAATGCATTTATCCTTCTTGCAGCTTCTTTACCTATTGTCCATGCTTCACAACCGTATGTTAACAGTGACATTATATACGTCTTCACCCGGGGGGGTTACTTGACCAGGTTTCGGTCGGGGACGTGCCATCGAAGCTTCAAAAACATACCCGTTCCTTATACCAATTTTGCGAAAAAGTATACCCGACTTTATACCAATTTTGCGAAAAAGTATACCCGACCTTATACCAATTTTCCGAAAAAGTATACCAAAATCGTTCCTTAAACCAAAATCGCGAAAATCGATACCGTTCCTTATACCAAAATCGCGAAAATCGATACCCTTCCCGATGGCACGTCCCCGTACCCAAAATATGTGAAGTGCCCCCCCGGGCGTCTTCAGTAACCTTTTCTTGGTGTTCGTATTGATATTGCTTTTCATGAGTTTCTTTAATTCCCAGAATGATTTCTTTGCTATTCCTATTCTCCTTTTGATTTCTTGTAAACATTTAGCATCTTCCGTAATTAGTGTGCCAAGATATTCATATTGCTTTACTTGCTCTAATGCCACCCCATTTGATTTTGTTACGATTTTCGTCCCTGGCTGTTTTTCCATGACCATAACCTTGGTCTTTTTCGCATTCAACTCCATACCATAAGCTGTACAACTTTCATTTATCTTATCAACTAATCTCTGTAAATTTTCTTCCGTGCTAGCTAGCAATACGGTGTCATCAGCAAACCGTATGTTATTGATAACCATTCCATTCAATTCTAACCCAGATTCATCTTGTAGGGCATCATTTATTAGTTCCTCGCTGTACATATTAAAAAATACTGGTGACAGAACACAACCTTGCCGTACACCTTTCTCAATCTTAAAGCTGCGTGAGTCTTCTGATTTACCTCTGATTTGTGCAGTTTAAGACCAGTATAGATTTGATATTAGCCTTATTTCCTCTGGAGGCACCTCGTACTTTTTCAACACTTGAATTAATCTACTATGGTTAACTTTGTCAAATGCTTTTTTGTAATCGATGAAGCATGCAAATATTTTCTTGTTTTTACTGACCATTCTCTCTGCAAGTATCCTTATTTGACCTGTTGCATCTCTTGTTCCTCGACCCTCTCTGAATCCTAATTGGTTTTCACTCATTCTTTTCTCAGCAAGTGGAGTTATTCTTCTCTTTAAAATGTGTAGTAAGATCTTAGCTGTGTGTGATATCAAGCTTATTGTTCTATGTTCTGCACACTCTTTTGTATTGGCTACTTTGGGAAGCTGTATAAAAATTGATTTGAGAAAATCTTCAGGTTGAAGGCCTGTATTATAACATTTATTGACTATCAAAGGGTATTGACTATCAAAGACTATCATTTATTGACTAATATCATGGGGTAGTCATTGCCTTTCGCTCCCCATGGTATTGTACCTGTATTGTCGCATAGTAATTAGCATTAGGTATAGCAGAATGTAAAATACATTTTAAAATTTTATATTTGAAAAAAAACGTTGTACCGGCACAGTGTAAACATGGTCCAAATTACCATTGGTCACACAATTCACAACATGTTTGATATGAAGCTTTGACTTTATTTTAGACGAGGAAATTACATTTTTGAAATAATTGATATTACCGATTTGTTTCATTTAAGAACCATGTTGTATCCATTTTTCTTTTTAGTTGGTTTTGGAACATTTACAGTGTCATTGGCGATGTATAAAGACAATACGTTCACAATGCTACAAAGCATTTTCCCCGCTGCTGTTAAATTCGACCAAAGACTTTACTTCGAAGTGCAGGTTGGCACAAATAACACTAACCTTATTGCTTTGATTGAGAAATGTTCTGCAACACCAACAACCGATAGAAACCATGCATCAAGCTACGATCTTATAAGAGACAGGTTTGTTGCTCTTAAATCACATTTCATTTCATAATTATGATAATGTCACTACTGCTTGGAGAAGGCTCGTGAAAAATGATAAGGATTATTGAAGGACGATACGTCGATGTGTCAAACAAACATCAATTGAAGGCAACTTTTTGTCTTTCAAATTGTACCAACATCAATCTTACATCATCTCAGAGCCTATTTCCTCCTGATTTCAAATTTGCAATCCAGCTTCTCGTGAAATGTAGATTTGAAATCGGAAAGAACTGAGCTCTTGGTACATATGATAATGATAATAATAACAGTGATAATAATCAATTTATTTACAGTTGTTGTGAGCAATGGTTTTAAACTAATGAATGTCAACTATCTCTGTTCAGTGCAGTTCAGTCCATTCATTTTAAATTCCATTGCATACAAATATCCTAATATTTAACAACTTGCAACAATAAATAACTACATATCAAATTAAAAAGACAATATAATACACATAAAGTAAGAAAAATATCTTACACTGGAGCATTTGTATGAAGGGAATTCTTAAGGAGGACCTCTCTCAGTTGCTAAGCTAATCGAGGAGAAAGCACCCCCTCTTTCAGAAAAAGAAATTAAGAAACTATGGGTAAGTGGTGACTATCAATAATCTGCTGTAACAATTATGTTCAAATTGAAATTTATCTATAAATTTAACAGTACTTAGGATAAATAAATGATCAGATTACGACATCCACATGAAAACACGTCCGTTCGCTTGCTGTCATGATGCAAAAAAGTAAAGTAATACAACGTAAAGATACATACTCTAAACATAATTATATACATGAATCTATGTACACATCATCTGCAGATTTTGCAGCTGCACATATCTCCCTTCCAGCTCTGAATCATTTTTTCGAATGGCTTTGGGCTTTAAAAACTGTTTGTCATGTCCGATACCGTGTTCCACAAAATGGTTCCTCTAAAAATGACCCTGCGTCGTTTTACGAAGCTGCAGGAGGTTATTTGTTGGCAGGTTGAATTGAATCCTTTGGTTTTGAAGAGCCCAAACATGAAGAAGGGGCAAGCGGCATTTATGCATTTATATATTTCAAGCAATAGTCTTTGCAAATTTTGCAGTGGATTATTAGCTTCTTCAAAAGTTGCATCATATTTTCCCTATATAGAGCTCTTAGTGCACGTTTATGCAAACGGTTGATTGTGTTGTTTGCGGTCTGTCCACAAAACATCCAAATTAACCGGCAGTAGTTGAAACTTGAAAGAACAAATGTACGGAAGAGTATTTTGATGGTAGATTATTTCGAAAGTCCAACTTTGAATCAATCGTAACTCCTAAGAGCTTTACTGTGTCAGTATAAACAACAATGTTTCCATGTATGTCAAGACAGAATCTTTTGTTCTGTTTGGGACCAAGAAACGTCATTTTAAATTTATCCGGGTTTGCTCCCTGTTGTTATCCCGAAACCGGCAGATTGCATTTTCAATATCAAACTCAATACACGCAATTACTTCCTCGATATGTTTGCCACATGCAAATATTGCATTATCATCAGCAAAGTTGCATACCTGGGAACTCTTTATGGCGAACACAAAATCACTGATGCTTTTATTGAACAATAATTAGGGGCCAAGAACTGAGCCTTGAAGAACAGCAGATACTGTGCACTTCCAGTCACTAAAAGTACTGTTTATCTTAACGCTCTGTTCTCAATTTAAAAGGTGTTCTAAACTCTTGTTATTGAAGCCATCGGCTGCCATTTTGCTGCAAGTAAATAATTACTAAATCAATCATAAGCCTTCAAAAGATTCATTAGCACTACTCCTACAATGCCCGACTGATCGATAGTTGTGCGGAACCACTGACAAAACCTCCTGCTCTCGCATTTCAGCGAAAGAAATTTTTTTATTAGAGTACGATATTCCGAAAATTAGATCAATTGAAATATTTGAACTGAGACGTACGTGCACGAGAATAAAACGCAAAAAAGACGAATCTTACTGCTTGTTGTAAGGTTTTTGCTATCATACCTTTATCTTTCGGCCGTTACACATGTGTCAGCTGTGGTGGGCAACATCTATGGCCAGCATTTAATGTTCCCACATTTGTTGATCATGCTTAGTGCACACGAGCACGCAAGCTCATTTAACATTTTTCGTCACGCTTCGACCTATTCGGCTCAGGCTTTTCTTGTCCATTTCAAGTCGTTTGGCCATACTGTTGACAAGTTTCAGCATTATTCTAAATTTTGCATTCGTTGCACAAGTTTTCATGGCAAAAAATATATTTTCAAGAAACATGAAATCTTTTTAAAGAAATTGATCATTTAACTGGAAATGGGTGTGAACAAAACTTTGCCCGATTGGGTCTATTCATCTTGATATCTCAAAGTGAACGCGTGATTTGAAAGACCTATTTTGATTGGCTAGATTCCATTCAACATCATGGAAGGAATAAACATGTTTGTTCGCTGGAAAAAGTATACAAGCGATAACACGATAAAACCTTTTATGAGGAACAATGTCGGCATACATGTTGCTAAAATTGTTGGCCCACTTTTTGTCACGACCAATGATTCTATTTACTTTACAGATGTGCTTCTGATACGACAGTTCGATTCATTTCTGCGACACCATCGCACAACATGAGATTCAGCTTCATGTCATTCAAGTTCTACAGGTATACACAAGTTTATCTACATTGTCAAATTTTCATGTGTCGCAAGCACTCATCTGCCTCTCGCTGCTCATCTGGTTGCCAAGGAAACAACATCAAACGAGTTCGAAGATCGGCATTGTTCGAATCAGAAGGAATAGGATTGAGGTCGCTGCGGAGGAGAGACAGCGAGGAACAAGAAGTAAAGAATTATCCACCTTCAAAAACATACAGTCTGAATATTGGACCTTTTATAGAAAGAGAAGATACAGCAACCGGTAAGTCGTTTATTAATCAATAAAACCCTTTAATTTGAAATTCGTTATGCTCTATTTGCTAAGCGCTGGCAATGATCCACCAATTTCTTGGGAAGGAAGACAGGAATAAAAGAATTTCGTAACCTTCAGTTGTCCAGTTCTCTTATCTGCATCACTGTCGAGCATTTGAATGAAAATGATCAGTAAACTTGCAGAGCTGTGTGAATTCTTCAAATCTCGGTCATAAGTTAATTTATGTTGGCCTAAGCAGTACACAACATTGTATGCAGAAGTTACCAATCTTCCTCCCTCAAAGTGAAATTAATCAACAGAGATACAGATATGATAGTTGGCATGGGTAAAACATTCTGCTATTCTTGTCTTCCCTTTCCTGAAAAAATCGGTGCACAGTTGTCCATGGTTTACACAGAGTCAATTTTTAGAGTAGTTTGCCCATTATACCCGGTCACCCATCATGGCCGATTAGCAAGAGCACTGAAATTTCAAGGAACTGAGGACTAGTAGTCAAATTGCAATTACATGGAGAATCTTCGCTGACATCATTGTAATCATGATTTGACCTTCATTATACACTGTATGCTTCAGGTAGATATGAACTCAAGGTGGCTCACTACTGAAGATTTCGAAATCACTGAACAGTGATAAGGTGGCCCAATACCAAGTAAAAAGAAGTTCAAAACACAAATAATAATTGGTCAAGGTGGCTTGCTACTGATATAAATTTCACACTGCTACACATATGGTGTCCAATCGCTCATGGTGTGACTCGTTTGCAATTCTGCCATAATGGGCAATGCCTCCCCGATGTAAAGTTGATTTATCTGATTTGCACATTCATACTTTTTCCTCAATTAGTTTGTGATATTACCAGTTCATTCCGTTTTTTTTCCTCGGGGAAGTAGCATCAATCCTGTGAGGCTACATTTAAGAACCATTGTTTAGAGATTCTTAAGCTAACTCTTTTAACAGATACAACCTATGTTTGTGTATTCGACACTGTGGATAATTCTTCCATAGTAAAGGTACCTGGGGATGGGGGGGGGGGGTTCTTCCATAGTAAAGGTACCTGGTGATGTGCCGCGAGCCAGGGTATTCTTTTTCGGACTTCTAGTCTAGCCAAGGGTGTACTTTTTTGCAATTTTGGCCAGCAACGGTCTAGCCAAGGATATCATTTTTGACAACATTGGTCTAGCGAACTGTCATGATATCATATTTGGCACAAATTTGACAATATTGGTCGAGGAAATGGTCAAAATTGGTCTAGCCAAGGGTACCATTTTGCAAAAATTGGTTTAGGCAATGGGCAATCTGGTCTAGCCAAGAGTACCATTTTCGTAAAAATTAGTCTAGCCAACGGTACCCTTTTGAAGATGCTCACGGTAGACCCCTACCCAAAACGTGCCCAAGAACCCCCTTCCCCCCTCCCCGCGTGGATAGAACATATATCAGAAATTTTCAGGCAAGAAATTAGTTGCTATCATCACCAAGTTTACAATTTTTAACAACAATGCCTCCCCCCCTCTAAGGAGGAAATCGGTCAAAGGAATTATTTTTACTGCAGATTAATGCAACTTTTAAATTATATCACAATGTATTCAATCGCTTTAGATTCTGCCAAGCACGGGGATGTCAAGAGCTTGCTTACCTTGGCCAATGGCATTATTCTTCTCACTGCAATCTTGGCCATAATTTTAGGCTTTTTCGTCGCAAAGGAAATTGTGAAAAGACGAGAAGGAAAGAAACAACAGGATGGATTTGAAAAGAAGCAAGAATGTTTGAATCAAGTATTTTAACTCAATCCAATAATGTAATAAGCACCACACAAGCACATCACATACACCTATAATGACCTTTGTATACATGACATTTGATAGAATTGCATTGTTTTGAATTTGTATTTTTCCCAGTTTAGATACACGGGATGTCTCATGGAAATTCTCCCAGGTTTGCAACAGGATCTATCAACTTAGGGAGAAAAGTAACAAATGATACAGTTTTAAGAAGCTGAACTTGATTTTTTACAGTGTCTGCTTTTCAAAACTTCTCAAATCCTTGACGGGTTACCGAAACAATTCCATGTTTTCCATAATCTTCAAAACTTGCCCCCATGCAAGATGGGTAGATTCTCTACTCGATAATACTCCGGAATTTGAGCATGGAATTTATCAGATGGTTCTTACTTTAGATATTAGTTCTAACTTCATTCAATTAGAATAATGCTCATTTCCCAAACGGCAAGGAGGCAATGGATCAACATCCATGCACAGTTATCCCAAGGCTGCCTACCGTGTATGAATTGTGTTAATTCGCAAGTCCTGTTTCGTGACATAGTACACAGTTACATGGAGCAATTGTTGTCCTGTTATGCTCCGTACGATGATTTTCAAATTTTAGCGACCGTCAGTGTTGACCAGTCAAAATTCGCGCTGTGTGGCTCCCTGTGATCATCTCTTGTGACAGTTGATTTCTTATTACATCAATAGCAGAATTTGAAACCACCAAACTACTTTTGCGTCATATTAAAAGGACAGCAATTACTCTGTGTTCTGTTTCACGAGACTTGACTGCAAACGATCACAATCCATTCAAAGTAGGCGCAATTTTTTATGCCAGAGGAATTGTTAGGGACCGTCCAAAGCGATCGGTTAACTTTTGGCACAATGAAATCTCCTAGATAGCAGTAATTGGGGAAAAACGGCTATAGTGGTCCATATCTGTATTTCTACCACGGAGGGGGGGGGGGGTTCCTCCATAGTAAAGGTACCTTGGGATGTGCCACGAGCAAGGTATACTTTTTCGAACTTCTAGTCTAGCCAAGGTTATACTTTTTTGCAATTTGGGCCAACAACGGTCTAACCAAGGGTATCATTTTTGACAATATTGGTTTCTCAAACGGTCATGATATCATATTTGGCACTAATTTGACAACATTGGTCGAGGAAATGGTCAATATTGGTCTAGCCAAGGGTACCATTTTCGTAAAAATTGGTTCAGACAATGGTCAAATTAGTCTAGCCAAGGGTAACATTTTCGTACAAATTAGTCTAGCTATTGGTACCCTTTTGAAGATGCTCGCAGCAGAGCCCTACTCAAAATTTGGCCACGAACCCCCCCCCCCCCCCCCACCGTGATTTGGACCCGACAAGGAACTTGAGAAAATGCAGTGCTTTTTAGGCATTTGCAGTAACTGGTGCTGGGAGAGGCACCAACAGGCAAACACTTTGCGAGGAATTGGTTTGGGAAAACCTCAATACAAAAGGGATTATAGATGTTTATATCATTTTTCACCCTCTAGGTAACGTCGTCTCCCGTGTATCTTTTTGAGGAAATTTCTCCTGTGTGTGATATCCAGGGGGGGTGTGCGCCAGTTTTGGGTAGTTTTTTACCTGAAAATTCTGGGATTGGGCAATAGTTTCCCTGGAAAATGTTTGTGATTGGGGTATATTTTCACTTGGAATTTTCTGGTATTGGGGCAAGGGCGCCTACCTTGTAGGAAGTGTGTTTATTCCCGGTACTGTACGCGTCGTAATTGGTGTCCTATGACCCAGTCCTGTTAATCTGTGTAGATTTTCAAATTCTAACGTCTGTTAGAGTTGACCAATCACGCTGTCTGATTCCCTGTGGCCAGATCGCATAACAGCTGATATCATGTTACACAACACCAGAATTTGAAACCACAAAGTTACTCATACGTCATCTTGAGAGGTCACTGTACGGTTCTAGGACACTTTCTGTACTGGGTCACAGGACACCAATTACTCTACAGTACTGGGAATAAACAAACTTCCTACAAGGTAAGCGCCCTTGTTCTGGTTGTTCTTTTTATCTCAATTTGATGTCTGGTTAGGATCGAAAACTTCTTGTTTTGTAATGATTATGTTTACGAAGATTAAAAAGATAAGAAAGACTCGGTTAGATCCAAACAGAATAAGGTAATGAATTAAAACTATAGTATTTCCATGCTCCCTTCGCCGTTGTTTTGTAATGTTGTAATTGTTTGTTATTGTAAATTTTATGAGAATATAAAAAAAAATTAAAACTATTTTAAACAATCTGTAATAACAACAATTGAAACCTTTGTGCAAATTAACTGAAGGAAAACAAGTGTGATACTGAACAAGAATTGGACCCAATCTAGCCGGCCAGGTCTACAACGCGGTTCTCGCGGACTTCACGGACCTCCAAGGCAATGGTCCGCCTCCCACGCTTTAGATTTTCAAATAGGCCAAAACCTAAACCGCGGACCTCACGTCCGCGGATCTGAAAGTCCATGTTTAGGCTTCGTAATAAGGCAAAACCTAAATTGCTGACTTACAGTCCGCGAATATATAATGTCTGCGTTTCTGGTTTTCCAATAGGTCAAAACCTATTCCGAGAACTTCACGCTCCATGGATTTGAAAGTCCATGTTTTGGGTTTATAACAAAACAAAACCTAAACAAGTCTGCTGATTTTTTATCGTTAAAATCACCGATCTAAAATGCTTCAATCTAAATAGCCAGCGTGCAAGCTTTTTTGTAAAATTGAAGGGACCGGAAAGTAAAATTTATATTTTCTCGTTTTCACAATTTTTTTACAAAAGAAAGACTGCACTAAATAGTGGCTTCCTTTGATCTCATTACATTAAATTTTATAAACCAAATTAGAATAGATATACCGCACAAATCAAGTATTGGCGACAGGCCATTTAGTTTTGATGCTTCGTATTTAGTCAAGGATTGTATTAGGGAAAAAATCTGAAAATGTAAAGATCGACATGTTTTAAACTCGGAGTTCTGTCGAATAGGCTTAAAACCAAGAATGCAATCATTTTATTTCTGCGGACTGTAAGTGCGCGGTTTAGGTTTTGATTTGTTATAATCCCAAAACATGGACTTTCAAATCCACAGACGTCAGGTCCGCGGTTTAGGTATTGGCCTATTTTAAACCTAAAACGCGGACCTGCCTTCGAGGTCCGTGAAGTCCGCGTAGTCCGCGTTATAGACCTCGCAGTAATAAATTAACCCTAATCCTACCGGGGGGGGGTGTTTTCCACCCCCCCTGTCGGTTTTTTGCAGAGCATTCTTTAACGACAAAAGCTATGACTCTCAAACTCTCTGACAATTACTAATTATCTATTAGCTACATTTTGACAATTAAATTTTTGAACAATAGGTGTCACGTGACAGGTGACACTACCATATTTGGAGCTAGGTATTAGAAAAATTAATGATTTTGATATTTTTACTCCCAGAATTAGTTCCAAACGTTGACTATTGTACTTTAAAAGAATCAGCAAACAATTAGCTTTCTATTGTTGTCAATAACAATGGATTTTGCTGACGTCAGCATTCTTAAATGATGACGTCACTCTGGCCGCCATTTTGGGTCATTTTGGCAAATTTTGAAGTTTTTTCCAATAGATTTTGTTAAAAATGCATAGAATTGCATTATGCAATACTTAAAAAGCATTTTGAGCTAATTATTATCAATTTTTGGCAGAAAAACACAGTTTTTAGTTATGACGTCATCAATTTTTGTCATTTTCTTCCAAAATAACAGTCTAAAAACACTCATATGCATCATATTTGAATTGGAAATGAGTAATACGCCAAATAAGAATGGAAAAAGTCATTCAGATTACCTTTATTCCGTTTTTTGAACAAATAAGCCGGGAAACCATATATTTTGACATTTTTCGGCATTATGACGTCATGGTGACGTCACCTAATGAGGTGGCCACGCCCAAAACTACCAATCGGCTAAGAATAGTTAGGACTACGCCCTTGCCAAGTTTTAATTATTTCCCATTAGTCTACGGCTATTTATAGAAGGGGGGTGGAAAGCACCCCCCCCCCCACCGGCTATGTTAGATCAAAAAAAGCCCGGTAGGATTAGGATTAAGCAACTGCTTTTGAATCGTCCCAGCAAAAATTAAATGAAAAATAAATCGATAATAAACCTAAACATTTTTAAGATATATAAACCTATTTACAACTTTCATATTGAGCAACTAAACTTGAAAAACAAAAAGAAACATTATAATTACGATGGCTATCAGCTTATCATCAATGCAAAGCTTTTAGTTTCGTTTTGAATGAGTGGCTCGTTGGGGCTAATTTCATTTCTGAGTTGAGACCACCTTGAGAAAACATTTCTTAGGTTTTCAGGCATGAGGTCGTTTAAAGATTTATACACCATCGTACTTGCTTCTTGTCTAATCAGCTTATCAATTGACCGCCAACCCACCATCCAAGCCGCTGCAATGGACGATCAGCTGGAATGTTAAAAGGGCTACTTGTACCAATTCTGGCAACTCTGTTCTGCCATTTCTGCAATGTTTTCAATTTAGTTGTCCCACAACATCCCCAAACAGAGCTACAATAGCTGAAGTGAGGTTGCCTATGTTCCAGACAGGCCCGTACGAAGCGGGGGGGGGGGGGAGTAGGAGGGGCTCAAGCCCCCCCCAAAATTTTTTAACACAATGGTGCTACGTCACATGACCTAATTAGATGTATTGTTCTCTATTGTTTTAAGAACAATTCCCCCCCCCAATCCGAAGCTTCTTCCTACGGCCCTGGTTCCAGACCACTTGAAACGGAGAGTGGTCTGTGTAACGGAGCGCTAATCCGTGTTCAGATGATGAATTGAATTGCGAAATAATTACAGGCATTCTTTCACGCATCTGATTGGCTACAATGAAGTCAGTGATCAACACAACGGATGTCTTTGTAAATATTTGTGTTTGAACCAAACCAGGGCTGATCGTTATCACTTTGCACGGGCGTAAAAGCTCAACAGGATTAGCAGGCATTCAAATCTCGTACTCTTTGATCGTAGAAATGCAATAGGATTAGCAGACGTTAAAATTTTCTATTCTTTGTATTGTAATGTGAGTTCTTCGCACGGGACAGGCTTTTCCTTCTGATAACAAAACAAATAGTAATTATGCGTATTATTAGTTGCACATACTAATTTCTCTTCAGATTCTGAAGAAAATTTCTGAACACGGATTAGCGCTTCGTTACAAAGACCACTTTCCTTTCCAAGTGGTCTGGAACACAGGCTAAAATGAGGTTGAAGAATACTATAAGATGCATATTCCGTAAGGAATCCTCTTCCACATAGTGTTACGCATGTTTCAGAAGTTCTATAGCTCAAGATATCTTCTTCTGTGTACATCTAACATGGTTCTCCCATTTTAGATTATCATTAATCCTGATACCAAGATATTTAGTTTCCTTCACAGGATCGATATCATTTCCATTTACTCGAAAGCCTTGAAAATGAGGAATCGGTACCGTTGGTGTATCAATTTTCCTCAAATTCTGCGGGGATCCTGTGATCATGGTGAGATTCGTTGCGCTTCCTCGAATCTGGGATACAAGAGGCCGTTCTGCAAATTGATTGGCTATTCGAAACCTTATCTTTTTACTCTTATTTTAGCTTTTCAGCGTGAACCAGGCTGCAAACATGTTTTCCAACATAGTCCTGTAATGCACGTTTAAAGACCCATGACTGACCAGCAGCCTCAGCGCGCCTTTGTTTTTGTTTACAGCAGTTAATAGACTGATAACAATGAGTCCCACTTATCATTCATCAAAGCGAGACTCTCACTGAACTGTCATGATTGATATATACGATGGTGTAATAAGTCAAATTTTAAACAACCGCTAAACGGTCATTGGCTGTGCTGCATGTAAGCATCTTTAACATCCTGAACCTTGAGTACAGCAACAACGCAGCTACCATACTTGAGGTTCAGGATGTTAGAAGATGCCTACATGCAGGGTCTTCAAGACTGTAAGAAAGCACGAAATCGCAGAGAAAACGCATGGCAGAATTGACGAAGAATTGCCTCTAGATCTCGACACAGCTCCAAATGGACATCAGGAAAATAACTATTGATCTGTTATTTCATGATTCTTTTGACGAAGGAGACCAACAAACCAGACCAGGCCAAAACAGACCAGGTTAAATCTGTAAATTTTTGCCCAACGGCTCGCGTCTTGCTGTGCTTGTCGACTGCCCGACCAAAAATGACGAGGTACAGTTCCGTCTTTATTTACTCGTAATTTGATGTTTGGCATTTTCAATGCAATTCTTTGTTGAGTTCAATGATTGATGGTGAAGCTAAATCAGTTTCCAATGCCTGTTTGTCTGCAAATAGGCAAAATTTCCTCTGCTTTCCTCGGGCTTCCTCCTTCCTATTGTGGCCTAAGATTATTTCGTCCAATTTGCGTAGTCCTGATTATCCAGAACGAGAATATATCCCTAAATGAATTGTTTATGGAAAGAAACAACTAAAGAAACCATTGATGTAATTTGTTTTCCATTTACGCTATTTTGGTTGAAGATTAAAGCGGATTACGAACGTTGCTATTTTCTGTATACAGAAATTAATGGAAGCTGCGGGGAAGAAAATTCGAGGGCCGCAAAGGATGCTGGTCAGTCATGGGTCTTTAAGCATTTATTACATACTGGCTACAGCAATGAATTGTCCTGTAATACACGTTAACCCTATCTGACCTGGGGGGGCGGATTCCGGCCCCTCTAGTACATTTCTGTTCACACCGTTTTCCACACATCCAGCAGGCCTCTGATACTTCGTAAGTTTAACTTTGTATCATAGAGCAATAAAATTGCAACAATTTGGACATTCCATTTTTAGCCTTGTTTCCATGGTTACCAATTTTTCATACTGCACTCTGTGAAAAACATACTTTGTATCTCTTTTAACCCTATTTTAACCGGGTAAAAGAAAAGTGATTTTCTACCGGGGGGGGGGGGGCGTTTTTCGCCCCCCACCCTGTTTTTCTCCGCAAGTATAAGAGCTATGACAATGAAACTTGCACTGTGTCATAATTGAACAATGGAGAATCAAAAAATAGCACCAATCAATGAATTGTCACGTGATTGGTTGCTAGGCAACCAAAAACAATGCAAATTTTGAGAAAATCGAGCTATTTGCAGAAAAGAGCCCATTATAGCAAATAGCTAGATAAAATTGGCAAAAAACCATCCAAATACCTGCTTGATATCATTAATTTGTAGTTTCATATGGTTTCGCATGGATATTTGTGGTTTCTAATAAATTAACTAATTAAATAATGAGAATTTGATTCAATGCAAAATTGTTAGCTCAATAATTATGATTTAAAACCATTAATTTCGCATATTATTGGTGAAATCAAGTACCTTCATCGATATTTGAGGTAATTCCATTAGTTTTGCATGAGAAATTACTCATTAATTAGGAATATGACGTCATAAAGATTGATGACGTCATAGAAATAATAAACTGCTGATGTCAGCAAATATGAATAAATTATATATCAAATGAAAGTACTCATCGAGACGAATCGAATGGTATACATATTGTTGAGATTTGACAACAAAGGAAGAAATTAGAGCTGTTTTAAAGAATTTCTTTGTGACCACCCTCCAAATATGGGCATGTGGTGGTCACGTGGTCAAACACTAGGTATTGAAATTTCTATTTTCTGATTGCCAACTAAATTTTAGGAAAAGTCAAGGAGTTTCAGCATTGTAGGTGGCATCGTTTGGAAGTTATTAAAAAAAATCCGATAGGGGGGCGAAAAAGCCCCCCCCCGGTTAAAATAGGGTTAATCATGTTTAATTGGTCCAATTAAGTGTAAATTAAGAATTAATATATATTTTGATCTATATCTTTCGCTTCTTTATGAAAAATAAAGTTTCATGACCTTTTAACAACCTTTCATTTATATGACGTCATATGACATAATAATGATCATCATGCTCTAGCAACAACAACAACATCGCTAATTGGATTATGATTTCAAATTTTCATTGTTTACATAATGAACTACCTTTGTGCCAAGTTTGGCTGCCATATCTCTTATGACAACAGAGATAAACAGGGGGGGCGGAATCCGCCCCCCCCAGGCATTTAGTGTTTCAAATCACCCAGGTCAGATAAGGTTAAGCAAATATTATATACAAAAGCAAATACTATGGTGGCCCAGGACTGTCATTGGTTTTTTTCCTCGCGTATCTTTTCCCTTTGCTTTTATTGTATTAATTTTTTATTTATTCTCCCCTTTCAATTTTTTTTTCTTTGGAAAATTTTATTTTTCTAGATATGATACATTCGTTGGTGGAAATCTTTCAAATTTACAATTGAATTTTGCAGCTTGCTGCATCTATTATAAAAGTCGAATAACTCTATACCTAAAACAGTTACAGGAATGTGCATGCTTGTTTTGAACTCAGCATTCAAATCTGCATCAAAACATTGCCATAGCAAATCAATCCATGATTCTCTATAAATTTCTCAGCCTTAATAAAATAGATGTTTTTCTGTAGTAGTGATCCTCTACCAAATTCTCACATCAATTGCAATCTGTTGGAATGACCCTGAATATCTCTTTTCCAGCTAAAGTTATAGAAGTCTGAGTGACTTTTTTGAGCTCCGCATTTAATTCTGCATCGAATGCTATAAGAAATCAATTTATGGGATATTTTCAGAATCCTTCTGAAATGAGATTCAATTGATTCAAATCGAGGAATGTTCTTTCATACATTTGAAACTTCATCAGGTTAATGAAGTTCAAATGATAGTAAACTTGTCAAGAGAAAATTAAGCCATAACACAGTCTATGGTTGAAAGCTTATGAATTTATATTGAATACATCGGTTATGAAGCTTTGTATGAATAAATTCATTCATATCGAGGTATATTCTTTGAAGCATTTGAAACCTCATCGGGTTAACCCTATTCCACCTGGGGGGGGCATTACGGCCCCCCCCCCAACCAAACATTGATATACAGCTCTTTTGACGATATGAGACAGAATGCAGGTACCAACTGACTTTTCCTAGAATTTAATGCTCTACAAGATTCTACAAGTTTCGTTTTAATTATATGAGTCTAGTGACCACTGAATGCCCTTATTTGGAATAATATGTCACAAAAGAAAACACTAAATTGCTTATATTTTAGTCATTCCTTGCTCGATTTTGTTTTAATTAGTGTCATTGAATTGCTCTCATTGAGGGCTTTCATATGGTATATAGTTTGTCAATGTTCATTTATGTTAAATGCTTTTTAGACATATGAGGTCCAATATATTTATGATTTCATTGTTCGAAAAGGTGTGTAAAAAAAAACATTAATATATTATTTTGCGAGAAAATATGATGTTGTACAAGATTTTTAACAGTTTATAAGAAAAAACTTTGTTTTCTCTAAAATATAGGACATTATTGTAGTTTCCATACATATGCTTATTGCAGACTGGCCGCAGCATATCTAGTTGCCTAGCAACAAGTCACGTGACTAATTAAACTTTAATTACTCTCAGTAAGAATCACAAAAGATTGTTGATACTGTGTACAAAGTTACAACTTCATAACTCTATTGGTTTTGGAAATAATTAGGGGGGGCCATAAAGGCCTCCCCCCAGGTGAGGAGTGAATCAAAAGAGCCTAGGTGGAATAGGGTTAATGAGGTTCAAATGATAGTAAACTGGTCAAGAGAAAATGAAGCCAGGACACAGTGTATGGTAGAAATCTTATGAATTTATATTGAATACATTGGTTATGAAGCTTTGTTTGATTAAATATATTAAAATCGAGGTATCTTCTTTGAAACATTTGAAACCTCATTAGGTTAATGAGGCTCATGTGATTAAACTTTTCAAGAGTTAATCAAGTCAGAACACAGTTTATAGTGGAAATTTTTTACCAAATTTACACTTGATATTTGCAGTTTGCTGGATCTATTATAAAAATCAAATATCTCTATAACTAAAACAGTTAGAGCAATGTGCATGCTTGTTTTGAACTCAGCATCAAAGTCAGCATCGAAACTTTGCCATAGGAAATCAATCCATGATTCTCTATAAATTTCTAAGCATTAATAGAATAGATGTTTTTCTGTAGTAGTGATTCTCTACCAAATTCTCACATCTATTGCAATCTGTTGGAATGACCCTGAATATCTATTTTCCAGCTAAAATTATTGAATTTTGAGTGATTTTTTTAGATCCGCATTTAATTCTGCATGCTATATGAAATCAATTTATGGGATGTTTTAAGAATCTATCTGAAACGAGATTCAATTCATTCAAATCAAGGTATATTCCTTGAAACATTTGAAACCTCATCAGGTTAATGAGGTTCAAATGATAGTAAACTTGTAAAGAGAAAATGAAGCCAGAACTATGGTGGAAATCATTGTCTATGTTTGATTAAATTGGAAATCTTTTAAACATTTGAAACTGATCTTATGATGAATTTGAAGCCAGAACACAGTCTATATATTGAATACATCGGTTATGAAGCTTTGTTTGAATATCAGGTTTCATCAAATGATAGTAAACTTGTCAATGGAAAATGATTTTAGAGCACAGGAATATATATTTAATAAATCGGTTATGATTAAATTCAATCAAAAGCGGTTATGAAGCTTTGTTTGATTAAATCAATTCAAATCGAGGTATATTCTTTGAAACATTTGAAACCTCATCAGGATTAAATTCAAATGATAGTAAACTTTCAAATTTTAGAGCACAGATTGGAATATATATTTAATAAATCTGTTATGAAGCCTTTTTTGATTAAATTCAATCAAATCGAGGTCTAAATGATAGTAAACTTGTCAAGAGGAAATGAAGCCATAACACAGTCTATGGTTGAAATCTTATGAAATTATATTGAATACATCGGTTATGAAGCTTTGTTTTTTAAATTTATTCAAATCGAGGTATTTTCTTTGAAACATTTGAAACCTCATCAGGTTAATGAGGTTCAAATGATAGTAAACTTGTAAAGAGAACATGAAGCCAGAAAACATTCTAAGTTTGAAATCCTATTAATTTATAATAAATAGATTGGATGTGAAACTTTAATTGATTAAATTCACTCAAATCGAGGAATGTTCTTTCATACATTTGAAACTTCATCAGGATAATGAAGTTCAAATGACAGTAAACTTGTCAAGAGAAAATTAAGCCATAACACAGCCGATGGTTGAAATCTTATGAAATTATATTGAATACATCGGTTATGAAGCTTTGTTTTTTAAATTTATTCAAATCGAGGTATATTCTTTGAATCATTTGAAACCTCATCAGGTTAATAAGGTCTAAATGATAATAAACTTGTCAAGAGAAAATAAAAAAATAACACTGTCTATGGTTGAAATCTTATGAAATTATATTGAATACATCGGTTATGTAGCTTTGTTTGATTAAATTCACTCAAATCGAGGAATGTTCTTTCATACATTTGAAACTTCATCAGGTTAATGAAGTTCAAATGATAGTAAACTTGTCAAGAGAAAATGAAGCCATAACACAGTCTATGGTTGAAATCTTATGAAATTATATTGAATACATCGGTTATGAAGCTTTGTTTTTTAAATTTATTCAAATCGAGGTATTTTCTTTGAAACATTTGAAACCACATCAGGTTAATGAAGATCAAATGATAGTAAACTTGTAAAGGGGACATGGAGCCAGACCACATTCTATGTTTGAAATCTTATGAATTTATAATAAATCGATGGGATGTGAAACTTTAATTGATTAAATTCATTCAAACGAGGAATATTTTTTGAAACATTTGAAACCTCATCAGGTTAATGAGGTTCAAATGATAGTAAACTTGTCAAGAGCAAATGAAGCCAGAACACATTTTATGTTTGAAATCTTATGAATTTATAATAAATAGATGGAATGTGAAACTTTAATTGATTAAATTCATTGAAATCGAGGTATATTCTTTGAAACATTTGAAACCTCATCAGGTAAATGAGGTTCAAATGATAGTAAACTTGTGAAGAGCAAATGAAGCCAGAACACTGTCTATGGTTGATATCTTATAAATTTATATTGAATACATCGGTTTTGAAAACTTGTTTGATTAGATTCATTCAAATCTAGGTATATTCTTTGAAACATTTGAAACCTCATCAGGGTAATGAGGTTCAAATGATAGTAAACTTGTCAAGATAAAATGAAGCCAGAACACAGTCTATTGTTGAAATCTTATCAAATTATATTGAATACATCGGTTATGAAGCTTTGTTTGATTAAATTCATTCAAATCGAGGCATATTCGTTGAAACATTTGAAACCTCATCAGGTTAATGAAGTTCAAATGATAGTAAACTTGTCAAGAGAAATTGAAGCAAGAACACAGTCTATGGTTGAAATCTTATGAATTTATATTGAATAAATTGGTTATTAAGCCTTGTTTTTTAAATTTATTCAAATCGAGGTATTTTCTTTGAAACATTTGAAACCTCATCAGGTTAATGAGGTTCATTTGAAACCTCATCAGGTTAATGAGGTTCAAATGATAGTAAACTTGTCAAGAGAAAATGAAGCCATAACACAGTCTATGGTTGAAATCTTATGAAATTATATTGAATACATCGGTTATGAAGCTTTGTTTTTTAAATTTATTCAAATCGAGGTATTTTCTTTGAAACATTTGAAACCACATCAGGTTAATGAGGTTCAAATGATAGTAAACTTGTAAAGGGGACATGGAGCCAGAACACATTCTATGTTTGAAATCTTATGAATTTATAATAAATCGATGGGACGTGAAACTTTAATTCATTAAATTCATTCAAATCGAGGAATATTCTTTGAAACATTTGAAACCTCATCAGGTTAATGAGGTTCAAATGATAATAAACTTGTCAAGAGCAAATGAAGCCAGAACACATTTTATGTTTGAAATCTTATGAATTTATAATAAATAGATGGAATGTGAAACTTTAATTGATTACATTCATTCAAATCGAGGTATATTCTTTGAAACATTTGAAAGTTCATTAGGTAAATGAGGTTCAAATGATAGTAAACTTGTGAAGAGCAAATGAAGCCAGAACACTGTCTATGGTTGATATCTTATAAATTTATATTGAATACATCGGTTTTGAAAACTTGTTTGATTAGATTCATTCAAATCTAGTTATATTCTTTGAAACATTTGAAACCTCATCAGGGTAATGAGGTTCAAATAATAGTAAACTTGTCAAGATAAAATGAAGCCAGAACACAGTCTATAGTTGAAATCTTATTAAATTATATTGAATACATCGGTTATGAAGCTTTGTTTGATTAGATTCATTCATATCGAGGTATATTCGTTGAAATATTTGAAACTTCATCAGGTTAATGAAGTTCAAATGATAGTAAACTTGTCAAGAGAAAATGAAGCCATAACACAGTCTATGGTTGAAATCTTATGAAATTATATTGAATACATCGGTTATGAAGCTTTGTTTTTTAAATTTATTCAAATCGAGGTATTTTCTTTGAAACATTTGAAACCTCATCAGGTTAATGTGGTTCAAATGATAGTAAACTTGTAAAGAGAACATGAAGCCAGAACACATTCTAACTTTGAAATGCTATGAATTTATAATAAATAGATTGGATGTGAAACTTTAATTGATTAAATTCATTCAAATCAAGGTATACTATTTGAAACATTTGGAAACTCATCAGGTTAATGAGGTTTAAATGATAGTAAACTTGTGAATAGGAAATGATTTTAGAGCACAGTCAATGGTTGAAATCTTATGTATTTATAATGAATACATCGGTTATGAAGCCTTGTTTGATTAAATTCATTCAAATCGAGGTATATTCTTTGAAACATTTGAAACCTCATCAGGTTAATGAGGTTCAAATGATAGTAAACTTGTCAAGATGAAATGAAGCCAGAACACAGTCTATGGTTGAAATCTTATGAATTTATATTGAATAAATCGGTTATTAAGCCTTGTTTTTTAAATTTATTTAAATCGAGGTATTTTCTTTGAAACATTTGAAACCTGATCAGGTTAATGAGGTTCAAATGATAGTAAACTTGTCAAGAGCAAATGAAGCCAGAACACTTTTTGTGTTTGAAATCTTATGAATTTATAATAAATAGATGGGATGTGAAACTTTGATTGATTAAATTCATTCAAATCGAGGTATATTCTTTGAAACATTTGAAACCTCATCAGGTTAATGAGGTTCAAATGATAGTAAACTTGTCAAGATAAAAAGAAGCCAGAACACAGTCTATGGTTGAAATCTTATGAATTTATATTGAATAAATCGGTTATTAAGCCTTGTTTTTTAAATTTATTCAAATCGAGGTATTTTCTTTGAAACATTTGAAACCTGATGAGGTTAATGAGGTTCAAATGATAGTAAACTTGTCAAGATGAAATGAAGCCAGAACACAGTCTATTGTTGATATCTTATGAAATTATATTGAATACATCGGTTATGAAGCTTTGTTATTTAAATTTATTCAAATCGAGGTATTTTCTTTGAAACATTTGAAACCACATCAGGTTAATGAGGTTCAAATGATGGTAAACTTGTCAAGATAAAATGAAGCCAGAACACAGTCTATGGTTGAAATCTTATGAATTTAAATTGAATAAATCGGTTATTAAGCCTTGTTTTTTTAATTTATTCAAATCGAGGTATTTTCTTTGAAACATTTGAAACCTGATCAGGTTAATGAGGTTCAAATGATAGTAAACTTGTCAAGAGCAAATGAAGCCAGAACACTTTTTGTGTTTGAAATCTTATGAATTTATAATAAATAGATGGGATGTGAAACTTTAATTGATTAAATTCATTCAAATCGAGGTATATTCTTTGAAACATTTGAAACCTCATCAGGTTAATGAGGTTCAAATGATAGTAAACTTGTCAAGATAAAATGAAGCCAGAACACAGTCTATGGTTGAAATCTTATGAATTTATATTGAATAAATCGGTTATTAAGCCTTGTTTTTTAAATTTATTCAAATCGAGGTATTTTCTTTGAAACATTTGAAACCTGATGAGGTTAATGAGGTTCAAATGATAGCAAACTTGTCAAGATAAAATGAAGCCAGAACACAGTCTATTGTTGAAATCTTATGAAATTATATTGAATACATCGGTTATGAAGCTTTGTTATTTAAATTTATTCAAATCGAGGTATTTTCTTTGAAACATTTGAAACCACATCAGGTTAATGAGGTTCAAATGATAGTAAACTTGTAAAGGGGACATGGAGCCAGAACACATTTTATGTTTGAACTCTTATGAATTTATAATAAATCGATGGGATGTGAAACTTTAATTTATTAAATTTATTCAAATCGAGGAATATTCTTTAAGACATTTGAAACCTCATCAGTTTAATGAGGTTCAAATGATAGTAAACTTGTCAAGAGCAAATGAAGCCAGAACACTTTTTGTGTTTGAAATCTTATGAATTTATAATAAATAGATGGGATGTGAAACTTTAATTGATTAAATTCATTCAAATCGAGGTATATTCTTTGAAACATTTGAAACCTCATCAGGTTAATGAGGCTCAAATGATAGTAAACTTGTCAAGATTAAATGAAGCCAGAACACAGTCTATGGTTGAATACTTATAAATTTATATTGAATAAATTGGTTCTGAAGCTTTGTTTGATTAAATTCATTGAAATCGAGGTATATTCTTTGAAACGTTTGAAACCTCATCAGGTTAATGAGGTTCAAATGATAGTAAACTTTTCAAGAGCAAATGAAGCCAGAACACAGTCACACAAATTATGTCAAGCTAATGATAGTCGTCATTTGTCATAGTTCTGTGAGTTCAAAGTCTTTAGCCCTATTTTGCCCCTCCCCCCAATAGGTTGTACGTTGTTCTGATATCTCTACACCTACAGTGAGGAAGGCTACATACGTATAACAACCTTTCTGGACAGACCCTATCAAAATAGCAAATTCACGAATCAAGATTTTCCCGAAAAAGGCAGCGAAATTGCATTATTTTGCAAATTTCTTTTGCACATTGCCCTGGTGTTATTTGTAGTTTTTATTATAATGTTCATGTTTGGGAGGAGATTCTGATTTTGACCAATTTTGCAACTTTTCTTGACCATCATGCCAAGAAAAATGCTGTCGTAAGCATTATTAATCGCAAATGTTTCAGTGATAGTTAAATTTAGAAATAGCACATTCCTAGGGCTATTAGCAGCTACCCCTTGCTTGCGCCGGAACAAAATAGGACGTGTCAGATCGTTCGACCACAATAGGATTGAACTACCAAGGGGCTTTAGTAAAGGGTACCCCTAAGTTGAAGGTGAAGGATACCCCTAAATATTGACGGTTGTTCATCATTAACACCCTCTAAGCCTTAGCAGCTGATTGCTTTATGTAGCAGGTGACCAACTGACTTCTCACTATGCGGCTAGTATCCACGCTTTCATTGATGTAGGGTCTATGGAATTCTTCACTAAAAGGGCTTTTTTCAACCAGGTGAACCTTCACCAGTTTTACCCTCGGGTAATTACAACTGCATTAAAATCATTGGTCAACCCTTTGTCGTTACTGTAACCACATAGCGTCAGTTCTCAACGAGGGTAGGGTATGGGGGGGAGGGGGGAGGGAGTAATGCTCGCCACTTTCAAAAATGTGCCTGAAATTGTAAAGGAAAAATGCAATAAAGATATCTGCGTATACCTTGATACTTCCAATCTGAAAGCTTTTTGAAATAAAAAACGCCCACAGTAATGACCCTGCTGAAACAATGCCCTCCAGAAGTAAAGGGAAGGTTTTTGTTTCCCGGTGACTTTCAATCTACAAAATCTCCCTGCTTTCTTTATTTGGTCCGAGCTGTTTGCCCGAGAACACTTTCTTTTTCTCGATCGCAATTTGTGGATATTCTATCAAAGATGATTGCTGAAGTTTTTCCTTTCTTGTCATAATGTTTGTAATGTCCGTTGAGAATGGATAATTTCAAAATGTTCGCCGTTGTAATTTCATGTTCCGTTGGGGTCGATAATATAGGGGAGGAGGGTTGCTGTCAAAAATCATAAACTACTTAACATAACACCTACTATCAGAAATCGTTGTTGTTTGTTGCGTATCCTTTAAACGTTCAACAGTCTGCTCCATGGATGTGCTGCATTCCTTAAATAAAAAAGTCGATTTACGCGAGGAAAACTATCCTGAAAACTACCATTGCTTTTATGTAATCGTTTTCAGATGTAAGATTTTACAATACACCTTGCATTCTACCATACTTCTCTAACCACTGTTAAACAAAACTAACACTACAAGGGCGATACAATGCTGAGCGAAGAAGCCTAGCAACCCCAATGGCCAATATATATGCGACGTGAAACTATAATCCTTGCAAAGACATTTAAAAAAATCCACACATTTTTGTTCAGCTTTCCCCCTTCCCCTTGCCAATGTTGATTCCTTGTACGGTTACTCATTTCCCACGGTTGCAGTGCAAAAACCGCATCCAAATTGATTTTTTTCATATCTGGTGATAAATGCTTCGCACCAATACTGTTCATGGGGCAGGGGGTGGGGGCAAAAGAGCAACGCCAAGTTTTCTGCAATGTAACATTTTTGTAACATCTGAATTTAACATTTTTATCAAGTTGTTTTAGCAAGGATTTTACATGCAACAACACTAGAAACTCATAAAACGAATGAATACCAAAGTATGTACAACACCAGATATTAGGAGAGGAATGCACTGAATTCAAATAATGTGACGAGCGCCTGGGTGTGAAGCTTCCAAAGGCTTCGGACAGAGAGTTGAGTAGGAGACCTTGATGTGACTTTTTGGTGACATGCCCAAAATTCGGGAATTCTTTGATAGACCTTTCAAATGCAATTCAGACTTGATATAAGCTCCGCCGATGTATTATGTACAGAGAGTAATGTGCATGAGCCAAATTAAGTAGCAAAATTCTTGACAATAATCAAGAGGCCCGTAAGTTCACTACAATTTTCACAGGTTGTCTGCAGAATTTACCTGGTTTCCTTCTTTGATGTTGTTGTTTGCCACTTTTAATGCATCTGACAGTGCTTTTGCATAATATTCTTCTGTATCTGTACAAATTAGCAAGCAGTAGATTAAAAATAGTTGGAAATTTAAGTTTAGAATGATGTGATTTTCATGTTGAATGAAAAGAACCTTTTAATTGGGGAGATCTGGGACAAATGTAGTCAGTGGCGGATTTAAGGGGGCAAGTTGGGGGCAATTTCCCCCTTCATGACAAAAACTCAACTTTGCGGCCCTTTTTTGGCGAGAAAAGCACCCTTCATCCTAATTCTAACTCACAATTTTTTTAACTGTGTCAATTTAATTATGAGGGATTAAACGTATAAATTAAGGCTAAATTAAGGCGTTATTTAATAGTAGCTCACACAAATTTTCTCAAAAAGCGTCCAAGAAATTTTCGCGTACATTGTGCGCGCCCATTTTCCATCATCTTTTGGCGCCCTCTTTTCAAGTTGCCCCGCCCCCCCACTTTTACTTCGGGCTGGATCCGCCCTTGATTGTAACACGAGGCAATTGAAATACTGGCTCGCGCACCTTGAAGACAAATGCAAAAAATCATGCTTACATGCTAATTTTAACCCTCTAAATGCGATTTGAGATTCAGGAATGTTCAGCCAAGTTTGCAAAATTTTCGGGAGAGAATGTATTTTGAGAAAGTAAATTCGTGCCTTCACTGTGAATTTCTGTCTGAAAGATTTTGCACTTGAGCAAATATTTCATTTTCACATCATAGATATGACATTTATTTAGGATCAAAACTTTATCAAAACTTTAAGCTCCACAGCTAATAAGATGTGAAAAAGCGAAATAATGACAGCTGACCAGGGCAGGTGAAATTGTAATACGCTGTTACGATTGCCCTTGTGTTTGGTTTTGATTCAGTTTGTAATCTGGTTGAACAAATGTTCATCCATGCAGTATTAAAGAGTTAAAAGTTTAAATTTGTAAAAAAAACAACTTTTTCTCAATCGATTCAATTTTTTCAACCGATGCATCCAAATTTACAAAGAAATAAATACCACGTCTTGTTATTATTTTGTTATTTCTAAAGCAATGGATAATCAGATATCTTGTGCTACATTCTGTGTAAGGAGCAACCAGAGTCGTGCAATGATTATCTGTAATGATTTTAAAGATGTGTAACAATTGCTTCAACCATATGTTACAATTGCCCCCGCGTTATGGGGGCAATTCCATAGTAAAGGTAACTAGGGATGTGCCGCGAGCAATGGTATACTTTTTTGCACTTCTAGTCTAGCCAAGGGTATCCTTATTTGCAATGTTGGCCTACAACGGTCTAGCCAAGGGTATCATTTTTGACAATATTGCTCTAGCGAACGGTCATGATATCATATTTGGTACAAATTTGGCACAGGGAATGGCAAAATTTGGTCTAGCTAAGGGTACCGTTTTCGTAAAAATTGGTCCAGACAATGGTAAAAATGGTCTAGCCAAGGGTACCATTTTCGTGAAAATCGCTCTAGCCAACGGTACCATTTTGAATATGCTCGCGGCACACCCCTACCCAAAATTTGGCATAAGCCTTTTGTTATGCTGGTAAAGTTCTAAGAATATCAACAGCCGGGAAACCTTTTGCCATGCGAGAGTATCTCTTTGTTTGTTTGCTAATCCTTAGACTTTTTTGTTGCGATAACTGGGACTATTTCGTGAGTCTAGCTAATCCTTGTTTCGACTGTGGTTTGATTCTCCGCCCACATTCTTTTCATAAACCAAACGTTCTTTCTGCGCATGACCACAGGCTTCCTTTTTGGGGAATAACCGTTGCTTTGAACTTTGATGATTCGTATCCCCAACAAATTCAATAGTAAAGATGAAATATCACGTAAAAACAAACAAGGACAAAAAATCTTTCAATAGAGCCGAACCGGATGTTTAGCCAATCAGATTTGACCAAGACGTCACATGAACAAAATAATCGACTAGTAAGATTTGGCTTGTCGTCCCGGGGGGGGGGGGATACTTAGTATATTTTGCTGACGCCATGTGCACTCCTTTCTGGGTATCGTTTTCGCCTCTTTTTTCTAACGCCGGGTATCAAAAGAAGGCAATTTTTCTAAAACCGGTTGTCAAACGTGTTATTTCATTGTTTTTCGGCGAAGTTTTACGTTTAGGGGTATGCTTTTCGCCGATTTTACGTTTTGGGATATGCTTTCGCCGATGTTTTCTAAAGCCGGCTATCATTTCGAGGGATAATTTCTGAAGCCGGGTGAAAAAATGTTTTCTTTGAGTGCACCCCCCCCCCCACCCAGTACAATTGAAAGTCAAGTACCCCCACCCCGGGCTTCTCGTGCAAGCCGACTATAAGATAAATTCAGGGAAAAATTATATTTTTAGCTCAGTACTGATATCTGTAAATTGTCCTTGGGGCTTTTTCTAAAAGAACGTGTAAATTCGGAGAAAACTGATTTTGAATATGGCCCATCATTTGGGATCTTCATCCTCACCAATAAAGCCCTTTAAACATGCCGCAAAGTCATATCAGTGTCTTTCTATTTGCTAAATATCATTGCAACTACATTAAAAAAGCGATAGCTGGCTTTTAGACGGTACTAAACTTTTATTACCGAGGCAGTGGTGACGGAGAAGCGAGCGTATATCTACCTTGGGTCCCCCTTTCCATTCCTAGTGAATCAATTCATCCAGCCAAGCTTTCTTCGCTGAATTTTAATGACTCATGTTGTCGATTTCATTTGATTTAAAAATATCATTTGATTTATAAACATTCTCATCAATTTCTTATTTCGGTCATCAATTTCTGAGCTTGACCTCAGCTCCTCTCTATCATTGGTCAAAATCTGGAGTGGCGGGAAATTTCTTGACCTGACGTGAGTTGAGGCCGCTGAGTAAACTAGGATTGCTCTCGTGTTGTTCCTGCTAAACGGTCTATAAAAACGTCCAAAATGAAGAGGAAATGTTGATAATAGTCACTGCAGGGGACTCAAGTTACCAAAGAAGAGTGCTTCAAGGGTACCGGACCCTGTTAAGTATTTTGTTGCTTCCCGAGAAGAGATTTGCTCACAAGAAGAGTGTCCTGGCTTCCTGAAGTTAGATGATTGGCTATCAAATTGCTTGAAGAAATATACCGACAAGCGCCAATCCATCGATGAAGTTTCCATGAAATATCCAGGTATTTGTTGGCAATCTTATTTCTCTACCTTGTGCTTATTAGGGGGTACCATGTGCCGTTTTTGGTCTTACATTCATTTGTTTTTGAGTGAGCCTATAGTTTCTTACACGAAGCGTTCTTCTAGAAAAAAGATGAGCGCTGAGTCTAAAATATGTCATGATGGGAAGCCACATTCAGAAATTACAGACACTTCTAATCAACGGAAGGTAAAATTTGCAGGACAAAAATAACAAAGAGCAATTTGGCTACATTAGGGACCAGTCATTTATAACTCTGGGTACCGGGGTGGGCTGGAATTTATAAACTGGTGAAAAGTTTTCACACCCCTTCCAATTTTCTCTAAAAAAACTGATACCCCATTTAAAAATTAGAAGAAATTTCATACCCCAGTAGCCATCTACAGTATAAGTTGTGATGTAAGTTTACTGTAATTCACTTTGATTAGGTGCTTTTCAGTGAGCTTTCTGTTGATTCACTTTGCCTTTACTTTGCATTGCTGCTGTAGTTTCCTTTACCTGAAAAATTTCATACCCCCTCGAAGCCCCTGGCTGGGGGGCAGGGGGGCACGTGCCCCCCCTAGCGTCTGAGATTCGGATATTTGTCGGAAATTTCGGATTTTCGTCGGAAATTCGGAAATTTTTCCGAAATTTCTCATCTGTATGAATTGAAGCCTAGCTACTTTCACGACCCTATTTACTAATGAATCTTTAACAAGAGGGCATTTTTCGACAGTCTAAGGGAGGTTATATAAAAAAATGTCCTGGGTGCCAGAGCCTTTGTTTGTCGAAATATGGTACTCGGGATTCCTTTAAAACCGATGAGAAAATAGCTGGGTCTAGGTTGGGTAAGAATTTTCCGAGAAAGGTCAAATCTTCTATTTTAGTACTGGTAAATATGGAATCAAGGGATGTATTTTCAATTCGCACCATGGTGATATTTTACTTTATTTACTTGTTTATCATTGTACAATTGCACTACATGCAACAAGAAGATTTTTTATGTATTTTAAGCCAAAGTAAAGGATGTTGCTTCAAAAATGTTCCTCGTGCTCCGATTTATAGGAGAACTGTCACAGGTTTCCTTATCGCTAATGGCAAGCATGATATTGGGAGAAGCATTCCAAGCCAATGTAAGAAATATTGGTAGACTTTTAGTTCTAAAGGACATTAGTCCGGGTTTTAGCCCGTGCGTATTTTTTATTGATTATTTGATATCCAACGATTGTCGTAAGCTTCGAGCGGAAGCCAGTTCGTTGTGGACCGTTGTTATGTTAGATTGAGAGAAATTACGTTACGATGTTGCATAAAGTTTGCATCGAAGTTTGCCAGAATATTCATGTATTTTAATTGTGAACTCGCACGGTTGGGGTATTTCCAACATCACTGGCACCTCCGACGGGACCCACTTGGGGGTCGAGGAATATTTTGGTGAATTTTGAGGGTCGTATAGGGGTTTTGGGGAACAGGGGAACATGCCTAAAAATGATTGAGGGAACAGGGAACAAGCAAGAGTCTGTAGAGGGAACAAGGGAACAATCAGTTTCCTATCAGGGATCAGGGAACACTGTAGAAGATTAGGTAAAGTTTTTGAGAAGAAAGTCGATTGATGAAACTTGTCAACATTTAGGAATTTTCGTTCCTCTTTGTGTCTCACAATATTTTTTATGCGAATTGGATTTGGTGTCTGAGTCACACTCGGAGCAGTGGTCACACTAATCCATTGACCTCATTTTTGATTCAGTTTCATGAGGTCGAGGGAGCTGCGCGTGCATTGGAGGATTTTGGTGAAGGATCGGCGTACAACCACCACAAGCTCAAGCATGAGAACTATGTCTTTGGATAAAGAGTCGCTACTCACTGTGACAGTGGCGTACCCAAGAGGGGGATGGGGGGTACGGACCCCTCACTTTTCAAAAAGATGGTCCTTGAGATTCGTACAAAAAAGCAATAAAATTTGTACCTCAGGGGGGGTCAGGCAGATCTGTCAAGCGGTGGTCTTTGAGATTCTTGAAAAGCCAGGAGAGAATGGTTTTGTCAAGGTTTTATAGAGCAATGTTTTGGATTTCTAAGAAATGCTTGAACGATGTTGGGAGAGGCATTCTATGCCAAAGTAGAATGCATGTTCTCAAAATTTTCCTGGTGCCTTTGCCCCCAGACCCACTCATTTCGAGATCCCCCAGACCCCATTCGTCTTCTGTACGTGCCATTGGCTACAGGGATCCCTATTTGCTGCTGCTCTCCTCGAACAATCTCATCTGAAATGTTTTCAAGAGCTGTACTCTGACCTTTTTAAAATGATTCAAATTGCCACAGCAATTTCTTTTGCAAAAGCTTCTGGCAAAAGATAACTGACTAGACAATGATCAAGTGGTGAAAAAAGATATTTCCTCGAATATCAAGATCGAACAACCAGCGCTAAATCATTTTGGAGTAAAAGCTAAGAAAGGCAATTTGTAATTTCGTACTTGATATGCTGGACTGTTTTCGAAAAACAATTCTCCGTCTACTCTCCTAGATTAATTTGCAATTGTGGGTATAGATTCTCAATGCAAATGTAACAAAACGTCCTACCTATTTTTTTTATTGCAGCCACGATGCAAGATATAACTAAAAAGAGCGTTTCCCTTATTTTCCAAGCGTCTGAAGGGTGTGGTCCAAAAAAATTTCAGGAGCTACGCCCCAGATCCCCTCACTTCTCATGTGCTGCGTACTCCTCTGAATGTTGGACTGCCCGTCACTGCAGCCCTTTAAGGAGAAGCCATAGTTGTCTAGGCTCTTACTGCTGTGGATATGGATGTTCAGTTTTTGATAACAGAACGTAGCTGTTCAGATATGTTGATTTTGTTTTATTCGTTTTTATTGTTGCTTTTTTTATGGTTTGTTTTATTCTCTCTGGCTTGTTAGGATACAAAAAACAGTTTTTTCTAAAAGTAATGATTTGAAGATGCCAAAAAGGTAGTTTTACAAGGGATCTTGACAATTTTTGTTTGACAAACATTTTTGCAGGGAACATTCTTAAAATTCGCTAGGGAACATGGGAACAAATGATAATTTTATAAGGGAACAGGGGAACAAGGACCCCCCCTATACGACCCTCAATTTTGAAGGGCAAGAAGATGTCTGAAGACGGCCGCGAAGATGGCAACTTGGAAGCAACGAATCGAGATGAATTAATGGCGCTTTCACGCTCTCAAAGATGAGAGAGAAGTATTTAAAGAGGCCTTAAGAGATTCATTTTCGCGATTAAATGAAATAAATTGTGTTGTGTCGAACGGGTCGACGAAGACTTGGTAAGTGAAATTAAAGAACTTCAAATCGTGATAGAGCCCAGAGCCGAGCTTGATTGAAATTAAAGATTTGGACATTAAAATACAAGCTGAAATGAGGAAATTGAAGTTAAGGGATAGTTTAGTCAATGAAATAAAACGAAGTAGGTCGTACGCTGCTAAGGTACAGGTAGCCCTAAACAAGGCGACAGAATTAGAAAGGAAAGAAACCAAGAAAGACAATGTAGCTGGACTTGGGGGGTCACTTGGGGCTCAAAGAGATTTAGTTAGGCCAGCACAGAGAAATTTGTCACCAGGGTTTTTGTTTTCTAATTTTCCTAGTTCAGATTTGTTGGGTGATGGAGCTGGGGAAAATTATTCCGGACATGATTATGGGGAAAGAGCTCACACCGGACAGTAGCCCTGTCCACAAGTTGCTCGAAATTTCTCGAAAAGTTGCTCAAAATTTCCTGAAAAGTTGCTCAAAAGTTGCCACTTTTTTCAAAAAGTTGCCCATAAGTTGCTCATTTATTGTCATTTTTTTATGGCCAAGTGCTATAGATATATGAATAATTGACATATATGCGTAAGATTAGCGCGAAGGATGCTTCAAGAAGTACCTTTAATTTTATTGCAACATTTTCTCTTATGATATGAGGCAACTGCAGTATCCTGGAAGTTTGAGCCTTTTGACGCTAATACTGGTAAAACCATGTAACACATCTTCAGTATTTCAGCAGGAACCATTTGTTGCTTATAAACAGAACAACAACAGCAGCAACAACAACATTAATTGATTAATAATAATCATCACCACTATCAGCATCATCTTCATCACAATCATCATCGTCATCATACTGATCATAGTCATAAATCGTTAATTTAAAAGACCAGTTCTTCCCAAAGCAAGACGTTGAATCCCAGTCTGACCAGAAAACAGATCCTTTTTATGTCTAATTTTCATAACTGTTGCAGAGAATAAACAAAACATCATTGAAATGTTTGTAACATTGCTAGAATAAGTACAAGTTTCTCGATTTTGCAAAAGTTGCCAAAATTCCTAAAAGTTGCCCAAAAGACTTCAAGTTGCCCGAAAGTTGCCGAGCAACTTGTGGACAGGGCTACCGCACAGCAAGGGATTTTTGGACAACCAGAATTATTGGGGCAACCAGATTGTTTCGGACAGTTTGGAATTAGCGGACGACCAGGAAATTTGCGACAGCCTAGGAATGTTGGACCAACATAAATTACCGGACACTTTGGAAATTTCGGACAGTCAAGAATTATGGGACAGTGTCGGAATATTGGTTCAACAGAAATTTCCGGACAGTTAGGAAATATCGGGCAGTCAAGAATTGTGGGAGAATCTAGAAATATTGGTTCAACAGAAATTCCCGGACAGCTAGGAAATATTGGACAATCAAGGTATGATCCCTTTGGGGGGAACTTAGGATCCACTTTTGGAAATGAAGTGAATGCAGGCAGAAATGAAAATGACTTTAGAAGTCAAAATGTTGTGAAATTGCCTAAGTTAGAGTTAAAGCGTTTCAGTGGAGATCCAATGAAATGGTTAGAGTTCTGGGATAATTTCCGGAGAAATGTTGATGATAATCCAGGATACTCTGATGTGCACAAAATGTCATATTTGAAAGCTTGTTTGGATGGTGCTGCAAGCACAACAATTGCCAATCTCTGCATAATTGGTGACAATTACAAGCCAGCAATAGAAACATTAAAAGGAAAATATGGCCAAACAGGATTGTTGAAAGGGGCACACATGGCAGCATTAAAGGCAACGCAAGGAGTATCAAATCCAAGAGATATAAATAAATTACGAAAGTTGTATGATGAAGTAGATTCCCATTACAAGGCGCTATCAGTTTTAGGAGTCCCAGGAGATCATTATTCCGTAGCGGTTCTACCAGAATTGATGAAGAAATTACCAAGAGATATAGCGGTTAATATTCGTCGAGCAAAGGAAGTGAACCACGAATGGGGGATAGGAGAATTTCTAGAACAATTCTGGCAAGAGTTGGTGCTCAGAAGTGCGGACGAGTCTCAGGAGCAGCCGGTGGTAGAAAGAAAGAGAGAGGGCAGAGTGTTAGCGGTCAGCAGTGCAGCATGTGTTTATTGTTTAGGACAGTGGCGGACTGGCCCACCGGGATACCGGGAAATTTCCCGGTGGGCCCTTGTCAAGACAATAGCCATTTTTTGTCTTGGGCCTTTTGGACACAAATGCTTGCTGGTGGCCCACAGTAATAAAATTGCAATTTTAACTGATATTTTAACACTTTTCAAGTCCATCTAAGTAGAATATGCCTGAAATTTTTCAGCTCGCTTCGCTCGCACTTCAAGACGTCTGTATTCCTGGCTACTGTCGGCCACTTTGTGCAACTTTGTATGCCAGTGGCGTGGCACGGCCACGGATGGGGATGGGGATGGGGCCATTTGCCACCCCCTACTTCTGTCAAAAGATGATCCTCGAGATTCTTTAAAAAACGAGGAGAAATTGGTTATAGGTTGGGAAGGGTAGGGATCTATCCGAAAAATACTGGAGAGTGGTTGAAGGCATTGGGAGAGTCGCTCTAAGCCAAAGTAAGGTACGCCTTTTACAAAATTTTCCCAGATGAACCATGATAAATTATGACAAACCATGATGGCATTGAAATAAGAAAATTAGACAATAGAAGATTCAGTTTCCTCAAAAAATTTACTGGGGATGCTAATTTGAAAAAGCAATTGTTACGAAATGATCAAATTCTATTTTAGCACCGCTAACATTAGATTGCGAGAAGTGTTCTAAGCCAAAGTAAAGGGCGTATCCTCTGAAAATTTTCTCCCCCAGACCCCCCTATTTAAATATCCTACCACTTAATTTGTCATGGCTGTTGTATGCTTTATTTAGGCTCTCGTTACGTCCGCACATGAAAACATTTTCTTAGAAGTTAAACGAAGTGGTACATTAAATTTTCAGCTCGTTCTGCTTGCTTCTTTCTTTTTAGCTGTGCCATCATCAGACGAGACTTTGATAAAAAGCTATAATTTGTTTTAAAGCTGCCACGAAAGTCTCCGTCGCTTAATTCACTTTTTCCAAAACATCTCATTTCACTTGAATGCTTGAAGGCTCACCCCATATCCAATTGGGGGTGGATTTTTCGAAAATAAGGGTTCTCAGCGGCATTGTAAAGAAAAGGGTAATTGTAAATTGTAAAACTGTACATTGTACACTCAACAATTTTCCTAGACCGAGGCCCAGGCCCTCGTTTCACTTGATTTGCCCAAAGTTGCCTCCTTTTGAGGTGAAAATCTGGCTACACCACTAGAAACACTACGAAAAGACTTTTCAAACATGCTAGCTAGTTTACAAATATATTTTGAACTTCTACAATTGTGTGGGACCCTAACAGCTAATTTACCGGTAAGGAATTGATGCCCCAGTCCGCCCCTGGTTTAGGAGAGCATGCAAGTAAAGAGTGTAGCCAAGTGGAAGATCTTGATAAAAGAAAGGGTATCTTGAGGAAATATAACAGATGTTTCCAGTGTCTGCGGAAGGGGCACCCTCAAAGGAAATGTAGAGACAAGAAGGAATGCGACAAATGTAAGAAAACGGGTCACCATGTGTCAATATGCAAAGAGGAGAAAGTAACCAGTTTACATGTAACAGCAAAGGGAGCCATTGCATACCAGACAGTACAAGCTAAGATCAACATTCCAGGAAAAGAACCAGTTCCATGCCGTATGCTGTTAGACACCGGAAGTCATAAGACTTATGTGGTGCAAAAGATTGCTGACAAATTGAATGGTAAGCCAGTTCGACATGAAACCAAAATTCTGGACACAGTCCACGGCAGCAGGAGTCACAGATGTGCAGTTTATGATTTAGAGGTTAGAAACATGAATGGAGAAGTTAAGTTCACTACAGAAGCTGCCACCCTCAGTAAACTGACAACTGTGAGGAACGCTAGACCGGAAGCGGTGCAGCAAAAATTTGAGCACCTAAAGGATATCAAGTTCTCTGATGTGTCTCAACAAAATGAGTTAGAAATTCATGTGATCATTGGTTTGGAGGACTTAGGTAAGGTAAAGACAGAACGTATGATACGAGGGGAGGAAAACCAACCCATTGCTGAGGAAACCAAATTAGGATGGACACTGCTAGGACCAACCTATCAAGGAACAAAAGATTGTGGTCATGAAAGTAGTGTGCTATTTTGTATGGAACAAAAACAAGAGATATCTACTGAGGTAGAAAGACTATGGGACTTAGAGACTGTTGGAATTAGAGAAGGGGATCGAGTACATACTGAGTTTAAAGATACAGTCACGTTCAATGGTACACGCTACGTTGTTAAGCTACCCTGGAAGTCTGAGTTAATTAGATCATCGTTACAAGACAACAAACAGCTATGCGAGAAGCGGTTAAGATCACAGATGAAACGATTATCAGCAATACCTGAGCAATTGGAAGCCTATGATGGTATCATACAGGAGCAAATAAAGTCTGGAATCGTTGAAAGGGTTCCAGAGAAAGCAATGGAAGTCAAGGAAGGAAAGCACTATATACCACATCACGCAGTCATCAGACGAGAAGCTGAGTCAACCAAAGTAAGAATAGTGTTTGATGCGTCAGCAAAGGAGAGAAGAAGTGGTAGGTCATTGAATGAATGTCTTCACAAAGGACCGGCGTTGATGCCTATGTTGTTTGACATTGTTTTGCGTTATAGAATGTATGCAGTCGCATTAGTGGGTGATGTGCAGAAAGCTTTTCATCAGATTGAGGTATCTGAAGAGGACAGAGATTTTTTAAGGTTTTTGTGGATGGAGGATCCAAAGGATGTGTGTTCGAAGGTTTGTGAGCTGAGGTTTGTGAGAGTTATTTTTGGGGCAGGGCCCAGTCCATTTTTGTTGAATGCTACGCTGCAAAAGCACATTTCAGACTATGAGCAGGCGGATCCAGAGTTTGTAAGGAAGGTGGTTAGAAGTTTATTTGTGGATGATTTTGTTGGTGGAGCTATGAATTCGAGTGAAGCTGTAGTCTTGAGAGGGAAGCTCACAGAAGTTATGCAGAAGGGGGGGATTCACACTCCATAAATGGAAGTCCAACAGTGAGGAAGTACGAAGGGGTCTGACAGAGGAAAGGAAAGGTGATAATGAGAAAACCTTTGCGAAACAAAGTTTAAATCAGAGTGAAAGTCAGAGTAAGGTACTTGGGATCAAGTGGAATCCAGAGAGCGATGTCATGGCTGTGGAGATATCACAAGTTGTAGAGCAAACAGAAAGAAGTCAAATCATGACAAAGAGAGAGTTGTTGAGCCGGTTGTCAAGAATTTATGATCCACTAGGAGTGGTAGGACCAGTCACGATTGTAGCTCGAAAGATGTTTCAAGATGTGTGCAGAGAAGGAATGAGTTGGGACAGTTCAGTAAGTGAAGAAATGCAAAACAGGTGGGACGCTTTTGTGAGTCAGGTGCAGCAACAGCCAGAGATAGAGTTTCCGAGATGTGTGACATCAGCAGAGAAACCAGAAGAGATGTCACTACACACATTTGCAGATGCTAGTCAAACAGCATACTGTGCTGCAGTGTATTTAGTAGTGAAGTTACCACAAGGAAGATTCGGAAAATTGCTGACTGCCAAAACAAGATTGCCACCATTGAAGAAGAACATGACAATTCCACGTTTAGAGTTGACAGCAGCGAGAGTAGCAGCAAGATTAGTCACCACAGTAAGAGGAGCATTGAAAGAATTCGGGATCAAGAAAGTTTACATGTGGTCAGACAGTTGCACGGTTCTACATTGGCTTGAAAAAAGGGGTCAATATCGACAGTTTGTTGAGCACTGAGTCAAGGACAGTTGACTGAAATACAAAGGCCACTGCAAGGCATTGCATCATTAGAGTTAAAGGGACCTGTAACCAAGAAGGTTTTAAAGTCAGACTGTGAAAAGAGGAATGAAAGACCAAAGAGACTTGCTACGTTTACAGGGGAAGAAAAGAGAGAACTACAAACTGAGATTTTGAATCAAGAAGATTAACTTCTTGATTGGGGGGAGTGTAAGAAATATTGGTAGACTTTTAGTTCTAAAGGACATTAGTCCGGGTTTTAGCCCGTGCGTATTTTGTTATTTGATATCGAACGATTGTCGTAAGCTACGAGCGGAAGCCAGTTCGTTGTAGACCGTTGTTATGTTAGATTGAGAGAAATTACGTTACGATGTTGCATAAAGTTTGCATCGAAGTTTGCCAGAATATTCATGTATTTTAATTGTGAACTCGCACGGTTGGGGTATTTCCAACACCAAAGTAAAGGATCCTTCTTCAAAAATTTTCCTCGTGCTCCGATTTATAGGAGAACTGTCACGAAGCTCTCAAGGTTTCCTTGTCGCTAATGGCAGGCATGATATTGGGAGATGCATTCTAAGCCAAACTAAAGGATGTTTCTTCAAAAATTTTCCTCGGGCTTTGATTCATAGGATAACTGTTACAAAACGATCAAGGTTCCATTGTCGCTAAAGGCAAGCATAATATTGGGAGATGCATTCTAAGCCAAAGTAAAGGATGTTTCTTCAAAAATTTCCTCGCGCTCCTATTTACAGGCGAACAGTCACGAATCTATCAAGGTTTCAAGGCATGATATTGGGAGATGCATTCTAAGCCAAAGTAAAGGGCGTTGCCCCAAAAATTTTCCATGTCAATGCTCCAACCTACAATTTACCCTAGCCACGCCACTCATTGTGGCACGCTCTATTCCCATACAGTTATAGCGAACTAATCTGTGTTATTGCTTCGATTGAATACCAGATCAGGGTCTTGCTATCTCTGTGTTTGAAAATCATTCTTTGTAACCAAACTGCGCATGCGCATGATGACGTCATTGGTTTCGACTCATCATTCGTCGGAAAATCAGCAAGTTGTGCCCCCCCCCCCCGCCAATTGGTACCCACGACGACCCTGCTTCAGAGGCAACGTTTTGAAGGCAAAATGAATCGATCACTCTTCGCACGGTTCTACCCACATTTAGACCCCATTTAGAACATCCAATGTTGTTCGGATATCAAAGAAGCAAAGTTTGGCGTGACCACTGCCTCGGTAATAAAAGTTCAATGGCGTTTAAAAGCCAGCGATCGCTTTTTAATGTAGTTGCAATGATATTTAGCAAATAGAAAAACACTAATATGACTTTATGTTGTTTGTGAAGGGCTTCATTGGCGAGGATCAAGACCCCAACATGATGGGCCTTTTTCGAAATCAGTTTTCTCCGAATTTATGAGTTCTTTGTAGAAAAAGCCGCAAGGAAAATTCAAAGATATTAGTGCTGAGCTAAAAATTATAATTTTTTCCTGAATTTATCTTATAATCGCTTGCACGACGAGCCAAATGTGTGTGTGTGTGTGGGGGGGGGGGGGGGGGGTACTTTCTACCGTCGCGTCGATTCTTTTGTTTATGTGACGTCATGGTCACATCTGATTAGCTCACGTGCAAATGTAAACATCCGGTTCGGCTCTATTGATAGATTATTTGTCCTTGTTAGACGCGCTTTTGTTAAACTATGATCACGTGGATCTGAATAGCCAATTAGACGATAGTAGTCACTGTTGTTATACTTGCACGCCATATTGTGGGTTTGAAAAGGATCATGGTACAGGTGCGTCGCAGACTGTCGCCGAGTAATGGAAACACACATGGACACGTTTTCTCTAATGACAATGTGCTCTTGTGAAGCCTGTTTTTTACGAGGCGGATTTTTTGTTCAAACTCCAAATTTCGCTCAAATATTTTTATTTGGCATGCGCAGAGTTCAAGCGCACAATATTTTTTGATTTGCGCATGCCCAGAAAAAGTTCAAGCGGAGTATGAGCGAAAAATTCCACCTCATTGAAAACATGCTTAATGCAGCTATCATTTTATTGCCCCGACCCCCCACCCCGGGATAGACGGGGCTATTCGCCTCCTGTTCACTGAAAAATTTTGCCCCGGGGAGCGGAGACACCAAATATTTGGTGTCTATATTTATCTTTTCAGCAGTTACTGGTGAGTTATTAACTTATTTCTTTCCTTTCTGGTTTTAAGGTTAATTCGGTTTGTTCTTACAGGATTTAACAGTTTTTCTCTTGTTACAGGCTTATTTTGGTTATTGTTTTTTTACAGGAGTTAATAGTCTTCTTCCTACTGATTTCAGTGTTTTGTTGCGTTTATGGGTTTAGTATAATGAGTTCTTATTAGTTGTAATTCGAAAATAGAAGTTTCTGCTTTCGAATTAAAATAGGATCACACACATTTGTTGCCCTGGTAGGCGAGGACATCGCTCACTTTTAGAAGAGAAAAACGCGAATGACCCCGCATCAGCCCCACCTATCCGGGGTGGGGGGTCAGTGCAATAAAACGATAGCTGCATAAGCAAGTGCAGCTGCGTTTCCACTTTTGTCAAAATATGCTAACTTGTTCAGGTCAGGATACTATCAGTGAAAGTCTATAGGATTTTCTGAAAAAGAGCTTGACCCCCGTTTAAGATGTGTGGATTCTGCGTAGTTGCGATTTCAGGGTCACCGTTATTCATTCTCCCTTTGTAAATTCGCGTATCCCCCAAAGGTCTTCGCCCATTCCATTGATCATTTCATTTTTTCACTTCATTTCATTTTATCATATTTAAACACAAAAACCTTATCAGCTAAAAAGAACTATTGGTATACGAAATAAACATCTATTTACAAATAGAATTTTACAAAATTTGCTGATCTTCCTCGGAATAGTGAGAGATTGGCAGAGTGATTGGCAGAAGATATTTGATCACATGCCAATCAAAGAAATTAACGGAGATATGGCGACATAATCTTAACATAGCACAAAATAACGGCAGGCGCCACTAATCTTCCTTTTGTTTTCATCGATCGAGAACATCAAATACAATAGGTTATATTTAGCTGGACCCAGTCCCTAGCTAGGTTGCTTTTAACCCTGTTGATTTACTTTAAAATTCAGCACTAAAAGAGCAGCCGCAAGTAAGTCATCAGTCTACTTAGATCACAAGTTGCCACGTTATAATTTCTTTGTCATCACATAGAATATCGTTATGAAATATCACTTCAAGTTGGTAGCCCGGTGTCAAAGAAGATTTCTTGCTCAAATGCCCGGAGAAAAATTTATGATCAAATGCCTGGTTACTGTTATGTATGTTCCTCTTGACTGGGAGAAGATAGTTATATTTCATTTCATTTAATTTCATTTGAAAAGATTGCAACATACAAGAGCATCATCTTATTTAATAACAACACGAACAAAGAATAAACAATTGATCTACCTACTTATAACAACTTATGACTGTTCACGTAATACGAAAGGACTTTTAAGGAAGGTGGCAATCTCTTTAATCAGGCCAAAGTTTTCATTTGACATTATAAATGTAAATTTCTCGTGTGACGCTAAGTTCTCAAAATTAGGGACCAGTTTCCGAAAAAGTAGTAAAAGTTTGTGTCTACCAACTTCTATGCGGCGAGCATTTCTATCTTGCATTTGCGAGTAGGGTTCTTCATAGAAACAAGTTTTGTATAAACTACTGTAAGAACGAAGTTTGTTACCTCCTCTATTGCTACTTCATAGTTACAAGCACTGATGATATTAACCAAATTTTAGAGCAATGGTCAAATATGTTTTCTATTATTCCGGAAAAGCATGCCCCGATGCGCAACAGAAGATTTTCTGAAAATTTCTCTCCCTGGTTGACTCATATGTAAATCTCATAAACTCATATGTAAATCTCGAGATAGGCTGAAGTCCTTGAGAAACTTTAGTTCTAAGTCGGATCTTTTAATGCAGGCTTATAGGCAGCTGCGAAAGCGAATGAATAAACTGAACGAGAATTTGAAGCGCGAATTTTTCACAAACAAGATTGCCTCCTGTGATGGCGACCTAAAAACACATGGGAAACAATTAGTCAAGTTCTAAATAAGAAGTCTAAGACCACTCACATCTCATCCCTGGAGGTTGAAGGAAAAACGGTTAGCTAGCTAGCTATTGCAGAACAAATGAATAATTTGTTTGTGAAATTGGCAAGAACTTCAGTGATAAAATACCTGAGACATCTAATCCTCTCTCCGGGGGGGGGGGGGGGGGGTGGTACTCATATGTTTTGCCGTACGGGGACGTGCCGCTTAACAGGGTACCATTTTCAGGATTCCTACTCCGGGACTGGGTACTACTTTTGTATAGTCGGCTCCATGACAGGTAAAGGAAATTCCCTCAACAAGTAATTCAAAACAAGCAAGGCAGCAAAAGTTTCTCTGAAACCCAGGTAGCTAGCGCGCTCGTTCTGCATTCCAGAAATTGTTTCTAAGAGCAAGCATGAGCATAAATCCAGAGAAGAAGGATATATCAACACATATACCTCGGGCATGTTATTTCCTTGGTTTAGAAGCTGAACAGTACGTATTTTAACAGCACCCAAAAAATAAGAGAATTAAATCACCTCCCAATCGACTTTGAACCAAATAAATAAATAAGTATATGTGTAGATATTTTTTTTTTATTCAATTTATTTAACGTTGGCTATTTACAATATACAATAGCACAAAGGTGCGAATTTAGGCCAACTACAATTAAAAACAAAAAATACAAAAAGAAATTAAATATACCCTAAGTTTTCTGCATAACGCTTGCATAGTCTGCAGTCACAGCTAACCGTGTACGTTTTAATTCTTCTTTTAAACATTGAAAGAGATTCAGATTCCTTTATGTCGGCAGGTAGTGTCCTCCAGAGCTTCTGCCCGAGGAACCGCACAGTTTCTGTTCCAAACCTCATTGTTTTAACTTTTGGTAAACATATGTTTCCGCCATCCCTCAGCTCATACGAAGGCACTTTTTCTATGAAAATCTCATTCATAACGCTAGGGGCGTTTCCTGATTTTGTTTTATATCTTTCAGTTAGAAGTAACCTCTTTGATATATCTATCTTCTTTGATCGATGCTCTTATTTGCTCTAGAAAACAATTTCTGGAATGCACAACAAGCGAGATAGCTACCTGGGTTTCAGAGAAGCTTTTGCAGATTTGCTTGTTTGAATTGCTGGTTGAGAGAATTTCCTTTGTCTGCGATCGCCAATCAAAAGCAACTCACGCTATTGTCTTACAAAATTTATCCTTGTTTTAATATCTCATTTTCAGGACGGGAAAGTAACAGAATGAATGAATAACCATATCTTTGAAACGGGTTTTTCGGATTGTAAACAAACGTTTATCTCTATAATGTACAATACCTGCCAAAAGTCATTGGAACACTTAGGCCATTTCTTGACAATCCGCAACTTGAACCATAGCTATTAGGTTTAAACAACCCCTCAACCCTGAAACAACATTGTTCTGAGGGGGAGAGGGGGAAGTCGTAAAAAAGGCAAACATAGAAAAGGTGTTCCAAGACTTTTAGCAGGCATTGTACATTGTTTCTCACACGTGTCCTGGATAAATTTTGATGGATAGGGTGAATTCACAATAAAGGTACACGTATTTTTTCTATAAAACAGCAACAAGGGCATATTTTGTAACACAATAGCAACAGTTGCATTTGATTGACACCTGAATTCAAAGCGATTAGTGTATGGAACGCCATTTGCACAAAAATGACATAATATAGGATTATGTCACATAAACCTATATTATGTGCACATAAACTAGGATTATGTACATATACTATGATTATGTCGATATAATATAGGTTTCGTTAAGAAGCCATGCTTCGTTATTGCAAAGAATGTGGGATGAAATCCAAACGCAATCCAAACAATCCAAACAAGGACTAGCAAATATATTCAAAGATTCTCGCGCATGGCAATACATTTTCAGGATATTGACTTGCTTTGAACTTTACCAGCATAACAAACAGACTTACACAACAGGGGCAGTCCTCATTATCCTCACAATGCTTACGTGCAAATTTCAAAACGAAATGTTTTGGAGCTTCCAATTTGTTCCAATTTGTCTAATTTGTTAGACATTACCAACTCAAGTACCTTCCATCAGTAAAAATAACACGAACCAAGTGAAAACAAAAACTCACTTGAATAAATAGTTGCTTAAATAGTTGTTTTCTAGTACTGGTGGAGTGTCTTAAGTTCTTAGCGGTCTGAAAGCTAAATTAAGAGTTTCTCATCAACAATATGTGTATGATGACAATTACTTTCAAATCAGGAATCATGAACTACCCAACACCTACTATCAGAAATGGTAGTTTCTTGTGACATGTTCTTTAACAGATCGTTTATCTCCTGACAATGCTCCGTGGGTCTGCTGCATCCCTTAAAGAGAAAAAAGGTCGATTTACACGAGCAAAAAAACTATTTTGAACCTACATGTGTTTTTACAGCTTGCATTCTACTACACTTTCTAATCACTATACAACACTACAGAGGAAATACCACGCCAAGCGAAAGACAATAGCGGTCCCATGCCAAATAAAAGGCTGTTTTAGTAACAAGGCGCGGACGTCTTCAAAGACGAGGACGCTCAGAGGTTTTTGGAGCATTCCAATTTTCCAGCCTTTTTATCTCAAATAGCTGCTCATAAAGAGGAGTACTTACTGCTTGGAAATAGTTTGTGTTCTCGTGTCTCCATTGGTTATGGATATTTCTTACTTTCCATATCGACGTTCTATTTTTGGTGGGCGGCCTTCCAAAGTATAATTTTCAGGTTGTCGATTTCATAACAGAACTTCAACAAAGCCCCAGGAGATTTACAAAAGTTTTAAAGTTGATTTCGCTTTGTAAATTACATCCCTGAACAAAAGAATTCTTCTGGCGTCTTATCGGCCCACGTCTTCTTGCTAAAATAGCCTAAATTAAGAAATGCGACGTTGATTATAGTACATTCAACTACTCTCTAAAAACGATTGAAAACTAATGGGTGCTGCACTAGATTTTGGTCCGTGTTGCGATAATGTCACGAGCGCAACTCTTTCGGTTCTTTTACCTAGGAAAAGAAAAGTTGCATTGAGGGACTTAGTGCTTGCTTGCTACATTTCAAAATATTTCAATAGTCAAACCATTTGAAGGATTTCACATTCATCCTTCAAAAGAAAGTTGTACGAGCTATAGCCTTTGAAAATCTTTGTGCACCTTGCTCCTTTTTTCTCGTTCTCCGACTTCTCAAGCTGCAGGATCTTTTTGAAAATGAAACAGCTGACAATCGTTTATGAATCTGTTGATAAGTTTTCCCTATCTTGTTTTCATGAGTTTTTTTATACGCTTTCTCAGCTCATCAACATGATACAAGGCAACCAAATAAATGTAAGATTCTTCTGACATGGGAAAAATACTTTGTAATGTGGCTTGAAATCCATAATGTATTCAGGTGAGAAATCTAGAAACACGCTTCAACAGTAGTGAGTTTCCGGTAACACCCATTTGTTCACCACCAACTACCAGTCCTGGAACTTCAAACAACCAGCCAATATTAGCAGTCACATTTAAATATGAAATTTATGACATTGGTGTTCTCTCCTCGATTACTGTACCCATTGAGAGAACTGGTCCTTTAAAAATACTCTGCGCACAAATTCCCTTATTAATTTGTTATTTTGTTGGTTTGCATTTAATTATCATAACTTTATATTTTGATGTTGTATGTTGCAATCATTTCAATGGCCTTTATGTACGTAGTGGAATTTTAGAATGAACTAAACTGAACTAAACTGAATTGAACTGAACAAAACTTAGAGACCCTTTACATGGAGGCCCGACATGAAACTCATGCCGGCATGAACTCATGTCGCCGTGAGACCCGACATGAAAATTTCCAAACACGAGGCAAAGGCGATTTGGTTTTCATATCGCCCGATAGGAGAACATTGTGTTCACATGAGAATTTCATCCCATTTCTGCCGGCATGACTTTTCATGCCGGCATGAAAAAGCGACATGAAATTCTCATATCGCCCCGAAATGAAAGTTTCATGTCACCCCGACATCATGTAAACACAACAGTAGCTCAGACCAGCACCCGAAATGAAAATTTGTGCCGGCATGAAACTCATGCCTCCATGAGTTTCATGTCGGGTCTCATGTAAAGGGCCTCTTATGTATCATCAAAATTATTGGTCATTGATCACGTTGAAAAACATAAACACATTTAAACTTCAATGACAAAGAGAACGTGACCAGGGAGTCTCTAATTTATTCTTACCAGCAGGAATAGGCAATGAAAAGTACAAAAGAAAATAATACACCCATTTCTTATAAGAAAGCGCTCATAAAAAATGGTTGGCTCAATTTGTCGAAAATTCAGAAACAACCCTTTCTGCATTTAAAAAGCTAAGAGACTTATGTAATTTGCAGCTTTCATTTTCACAGCGCACTCAAAATGTTTTGACACTTTACAGTTAGCAACTGTTTGGACATTATTTTGAATGCAAATTATGTTATTCTCGTTTTGAGACCTTACTAAGTAATTTGGGAGCTCTCTTGACGAAGCTAAATTAACTCTACACTTCTGGCATTAAACATATAAGAAACGCGTGAGAAACTTTGGTCAGCAAAGTGGCCCAAAAATTTAAGGAACTGCCTACCGGCCGCAGACCCTAGTTTCTTATAGAAAGGGATACGTTCGGACATGCACTCATTGTTTTGTAAGAAACGCCGTATAAGAAACATGGTAGGCTCAAATGCTTGAAACTTAAGAACTTACGCTACCTGAATTTAAAAGCTAAGAAACTTTATAATTTTCAGTTTTAATTTCCCCCTATCACTCCAAATAGTTTGGATATTAAACAGCACTGTTTTCTGCCAGTCTTCACTTGACATAAAGTTTACATTCATTTTCAGTTCATTTCCAAGTTTCCTTCCAAATATTTAAACTTTATTTGTAAATTTGTTTTGGCATCAACTTCGGAAGGGAGTATCATTACTGGATTTTCAACGATAAAGTTTCAACGACTTTTTTTCATTCTGAGTGAATTCTGTTATTTATTGCATTTAAATCTAACCAGGCATCTTCCAAGCTCTTCAATAAATTCGATCATTTTTCGTCGGAAAATGGTCTTAAAACTCAACAAAGAACTAAGTACCTACCGCCCCTGACCTTAGTTTCTTATGAAAAAATGTGTCTGTGGATCACCTTAGGAAGCTTGGTCCTCCGTCACGCGCTGTATTTAATGTAGATTGTTCCCTGATGGTTGCGATATCATTAATAAACAATAAAAAGATAAGAATAGCCTTAAATAACGGACTCATCATATTAAACCCATAAGCGCAGCAAAAACACCGAAATCAGTAGAACGAAGACTATCAACTCCTGTAAAAGAAACAATAACCAAAATAAGACAGTAACAAGAGATAAACTGTGTAAGACAAAACCGAATTAACCTTTAAACCTGAAAGGAAAGAAATAAGTTGATAACTCACCAGTAACTGCTCAAAAGATCAACGTGAAATAACCAAATACTAGTTTTGTTGCACTCTCATCAGTTTGGTTCGTGCGAAGAACAAATTACCAATAAAACAGGCCACTTTTATAACAGACGAACAAACTAAAACCGAAAATCACACGCTATTAGCACATAAGCCACTTGTTGGCTAAACCCAAAAGACAACCGCCAAATATCAAAGCCTTGGCGCAAAATTAGAACAGTTGCAACGTGAAAACAAACTCCTTCTGTCGGCAGAGGGAGGGATCCCGAAGTTTGATAAACACCGCTTCTAAAACCTTGAGGTGGAAGGCAGACCTAGCCCTACCCAGAATTTGGAAACAATCCTCGCTATAGTTGTTACCACACTCATACTGCTCAGTAAGTGAGTACCAATGGCAGAATCACTTTCTTGAGAAGGAATTTTTTCTTCGCACGAACCAAACTGATGAGAGTGCGACGGAACTAGCATCTTTCAGCCGTTTCAGCCTTTACTGGTGAGTTACTAACTTATTTCTTTCCTTTCAGGTTTTAAGGTTAATTCGGTTTTGTCTTACAGGATTTAACAGTTTTTCTCTTGTTACAGGCTTATTTTGGTTATTGTTTCTTTTACATGAGTTAATAGTCTTCTTTCTCTGATTTCGGTGTTTTTGTTGCGTTTATGGGTTTAATATGATGAATCCGTTATTTAAGGCTATCTTTAAATTTTGTACCACGAATCATTTGTTTGAATAAAAAGATACCATACGGAGCATACTTACATCACATAGCGATTCGAGTGACGATGAGCAATCTAAGAGCACTTCTCTAAACAAATCTACATTTTCTTCATCCATGCTTTTAACTTGAGAAAGATAGAAAGAAGAAAAGAAAGATAAAATGGTTAGAAGTAAAAAAAATAACATATTGCAAAGATTTATTTGTCATTAACATGAACAACGACACTTCATTGCTTTGTTCGATGAGATTTATTATCAATGAAATTTTGACGAAAAGATGAACAAATAAAACCTGGGGTTTTGCAACTGCTATAGATACCTGGTGGATTTTCAGGACAAAAACTCTCAAGTTATATTGCAATGAGTCAATACAAAGTCCTTTTATCTTTCGATAATATCACAGATATTCTTCCATTTAAAAATGTTTACCTTTGCTTCGATGTTAACTCTTCAAAAATTCGATAAATTGCCTCATTGCCCAGCTTATTACCTAGGATAACAATGAAAAATTTGTCATATTGCTAAATGCACAGAACGTGGAAATCCCTCCTTGATTCATTGAAGCTCTCTACATTAGTAATCTATAAAGCCATTCTATCTTTCGATAATTTGAAAGATATTCTTCCATTTTCTTAATTGTTAACTATTCTTCCAGTAATTTACAAAGTCCTTTTATCTTTCGATAATGTCAAAGATATTCTTCCGTGTTCTCAATTATTAACTGTTTCCTCCAGTAATCTATAAAGCCATTCTATCTTTCGATAACTTCAAAGATATTCTTCTGTTTTCTTAAAATATTAACTATTTCCTTCAGTAATTTACAAAGTCCTTTTATCTTTCGATAATGTCAAAGATATTCTTCGATTTAACAGTTTTTACCTTTGCTTCGATGTTAATTCTTCAAAAGTTCAATCAATTGCCTCCTTGTCCAGCTTTTTACCTAGGATCAGAATGAAAGATTTGTCACATTCCTAAATGCACAGAACAAGAAAATTCCCTCTGGATTCATTGAAACTCTATACATTAGTAATCCATAAAGCCGTTCTATCTTTCGATATTGTCAAAGATATTCTTCCGTTTTCTCAATTATAAACTATTTCTTCCAGTAGTCTACAAAGCCCTTTTATCTTTCAATAATGCCAAAGATATGGATTAAAAGAGCAGAGCTCCATTGTAAGTAGAAATCATACAGGGTGTCCCAAAATAGTGTCCGACTTTTAAATTTTAATATGTCCGAGACTGTTTGATGTATTAGAACCATTTGGACATTTTTGAAAGCTGAAACATATAATTTTCTGTTGAGTCTATCGCTGTTTAAATTTTGGAATTTTTAGAATACCAATTTTAAATGTTTTTTACTCTTTACTGTACCCTTTACTATTCTACAATGTTATTCTAATTTCCAAATAGACTTGTCCAGATAGCCCAGAAAACACAATTAAAAGTACTTTCAGAAACCTGAGAATGTCATTCACAAACTTTAAAATTTTTCAAATATTATATGTTGCAATACGAGGGGACATTTAAAGCTTACTCTCAAGTACCGAATAATCGTCCCCCCGGCTTATTAATTTTTGAAAAATTTTCCAACCCCCCCACTTTTATTCCAACCCCCCTTTTATTAATTCTTGAAAAATAGAAGTAATAGTGAACAATTTTTTTCAATAATTCCTGCTAAGCAAATGTACTTACTGTATTTATTAACATTATTCTCCTTTGTTTGTCTGACCCGTGTTACATACGTGTTTTACATACGTGGTACCCATGTTAGATACGTGTTTTACAAAGAAAACGAACAACGACTATTCTCAATTTTTCCAACCCCCCGATTGTTCCAACCCCCCCCCCGATTATTATAATATTGAACCATTTCCAACCCCCCCCCCCCGATTATTCTCACCCCCCCCCGTTTATTCGGTACTTGAGATTAGTTATGAACAACGCAGTCGTTCTAGCCCATTGGTAGTAAACATGTCAACTTTTTGTCCGTTATGCAAGTTTTGCGCTTTGAAATAAATGCATCTCGGACAGTTAGGTATTTTCTTTGATGGCATTTTCAAATTTGCTCAATCAATCTTTTGAAACCAGGCAATAATCTTTGTTTCTCAAACTCGGTACATTTCAATGTCAATCTTGACATAACGCATCGCTGTGTTATCTGGGATAACATGCCTCCTTACCAGTGGCAGCAGTTAGATTTCTACTAATTCGAGTACCTCATCTTCAAAGAATGAAACTTGAAGCTTTCTTTTCCACTAAGAAAATGGCTACTTTGGTATTCCATCAGTAAATATTATTGTAAAGTTAGATAATGGCGAGAAAAGGTGCAGAAAACATGCAAAAATTGGTGAAAACTTTGAGAAAACTTTGCGGTTTCTTAGTATTTGTCAAATTTGAACAGCAACAGACTCAAAAGAAAATCAACCATCCAACCGATTCACATAATTTGGTAAGATGTTAACGACGTGTCAAAGAGGCTTTTGGCTTCTTTTATCTTCTTTTAAATTATATCTTGGCTTCAGTCGAGGATTTGAAATTAGAAATATGGTCATTTTTAAATGGTCCCCCAACAGTGTTTACCTTTGCTTCGATGTTAATTCTTCAAAACTTTGATCAATTGCTTCCTTTTCCAGCTTTTTACCTAGGATCATAATGAAAAATTTGTCACATTGGTACAGAACAAGAAAATTCCTCTTTGATTCATTGAAACGCTATACATGGTCGTACATGTTGTACATGTTAAACATGTTGGTCTAGCCAATATGACCCCCCGACCAGTATGGCCTCAAGAAGCCATCCTCGCTCTCAAACGTTTTCAAAATGGTGACTGCATTGACTGGAGTAGCAACAAAATCATCTTACGTGCTTGCATGCCTTCAGATGAGGAGGATACCTTACGTGGAAAATTACTTGGAAAATAGACAAGAAACTTTTCAGCTTTGAATTTTTCCAATTTCATCCTTCAGTGAATTATCTCCAGGGCCGTGCGAAGTACCCTAAATGTAGGGGAGGGGGGAGGGGGGGATATGACATTTCAAGAGGAACTTCTTTAGTTCGCTAAAGGAGGCCCAGGGGAGCTTCACATTTTTGTCATATAGGACTAGGAGTGTGCGCTAGATTTGTGACGATGATGAGTCCTTTGTATCCCTGCGGTAAACCTTGCTCAACTGGAACTAATAATGAAACAGTGAAAAAGCCAACCCTTTTTCCCTATTTTGTGAAGTCTCGCTTTCACATTGCCTGCCAGAGAGCCCAAACATTTTGCGAAATATTTGTGTGAAACCTCCAAGGACTCGTCTTTGTGTTCTAATGCATCGAATTGAAGAACAAAATTCTCTCGCTTATTTCAGGACCCTGGATTGGTTTCCCTATCCCTAGTTCTAAAGTCGAAAGTCCACAACAAGACTTCGCTCGTTCTTTTCAAGTAGGGCGGACGCGGACATAAAGCAAAGAAATAAGTTCTAAAAATAAGTTTTTCCTGCTCATGTAGGCGTACACAAGAATAAATCTCCACCCTTCAACAATCTTAAATTGGTATTCTAGGAAGCTCAGAGTTTGGGCCTAAATAGGGTCACCTATTTCAGAGTAATAATACGAGTCTCTGTTAACCGAAGCGCCATCTGTTTTTAGTGTTTTTAGCACCGGGTGGGATCGCAGAAGTAGAATAGGCCTAATCGAGCCCGCAACCCCTTGACATTACGCTCGAGTGTTGGGGCTCTTGTCTACCGGGTATCGAACCCTGTCTGCCTGATTGTTGTCAGCAAAGTCAGATGATTACACCTCTGCACCACAACACCCTCGACTATTGGTGATACACAAGCTAAAATCTGAGAAGCAGTAGTGAGGAAAATACTGAACGGACTCCAACATTTCCATCAAACGTCAAACGTGACAAGGGTTACTGCCAAATTCACATACTTTGGCCTCGACTTTGGCTAGCATATGATAGATAACATCTTCCAATTTACACTCCTTTTGAATTTAACTTTATATTTGTAGGGTTCTCATATAGCCTGAAGCAAATTTGCGACACAGTTTTTCATGAATTGTATTGAGAGTATGGTTGAGATTTAAAAGAAAAGGCCCGGGAGAGGTACATAACATATTTATGGTACGGTGCCGCCCATATGGGTAGGTTTTTTAGCCCAAAATTCTCTAAACAAGGGTTCTTTTTCGGCAGATTTTCCATAAACATGGGTAGGGTTTCGCTGAAATTCGCAAAAATGGTTAAAATGGGCAGTTTTCCGCCAAAATTCATCATAAAGGTGGGTATCAAAAGCAAGTTTCGGTAATTAGAAGAGGCAGGCCCGTAGCACCTATTGGGGCCGGTCGGGCCCGGCCCCCCCCCAATAATTTCTAGAAGTTGAATTTTTTATTCTTCATAATAACATAGAAAACTGATCATCAGTGACAGGCCCTTGGCCAGAGACGTAGGAACCGGGGGGCACTGGGGGCACGTGCCCCCCCCCAATATTTTGAAATAAACAAAGAAGTGCCCCGTTTTGTTTTCAGGAAATGCCCCTTTAGCTTAATGGAAAGGGTGCCCTCGAAGTGTCGTGCCCCTCCAAGTTTGAGATGCTTCCTACGTCCCTGCCCTTGGCACTGAAGCGAGTCAATACCTATCTAAGTTCAACAACAGCAAACTACCGCCTCAACCACCTGATGGTGAAACATGTGTACAACGACAGAGTTGATAAATTCAACCTTGTCAGCATCGTAAACGAATTTGTCATAGATTCCAATGCAAGGAAATTTAACTTTGGAAAGCTCAACCCTTTTGATATCAGAAGCACTTCGTCAAGAGAGACGAAAACTACCCAGACTTCAAGAATCAATAATCATATCTAAACTAACGAGCAGTGGCGTGGTCCTCGAGATCCTGGAAAGCCGAAAAGAAAAAAGCTGGGTATAGCTGGGAAAGAATTTTCCAAGAAATGTCAAATCTTCCATTTTAGCATTGGCAAATATGGAATCAGGGGATGCATTCTATGCCAAAGTAAAGGATGTTTCTTCAAAAATTTTCCTCATGCTTCAACTCATAAGAGAACTGTCAAAACGCTATCAAAGATTCCTTGTCGCTAATGGCAAGCATGATATTGGGAGATGCATTCTAAGCCAAAGTAAAGGGCGTGGCCCCAAAAATTTTCCTGGGGGCTTCCCCCAGACCCCCTCATTTCAATTCCGCCCATTTAATTTACTCTGGCCATGTCATGGCTTTCGCAGGACACCATGAAAATTGTGTGATGACTTTTGTAAATCAAATATCAAGTAAATCTTACGCAATGCTCTCGACAAAGTATTCTTATCCTATCGTAGTTTGATTTTAGCTAACCTGTTTGAAATATATTTGGATTCGTAAATTTCCTATTTTTCTTCAGGACCTCCGATCATAAAATGCCCTTTCAGCAATGCACAGAAGGGCGTTGCCAAAAGAAAAGAGGGCATTGAGTGAGCAATACTTCTGGGGGCTTCTGGAAGCTTTACCCCTTCGGTATGAATTAGTGCCCCTCCAATCTGAAAAACGCTCCTACGGGCCTGGAAGAGGGTAGCTTTCTGAAAACCGGGCGGTAGACCACCGTCCATCCTCAAGTCATGTACCCCCCCCCTCCCTCCCGGGAGAGAAGGCACGCGGATTTGTTGTAAGAAACTAGGAATTTGAGCGGAATTTGAGCCAGAAAAATTATAACATTTTGAGTACCTCGAATTTCGCCTGCCTTCAATTTTCGCCTCGGAGGGGGGCGAAAATTAAAGGGAGTGAATTGCGGAAATATTTTGGGAGCGAAAATTAGAGGGAGCAAAAATTAAAGGAAGCGAAAATATCTAACTTCTATAAAAGAACTTTTGTTTTGATTGTAATACAAAATATAAGACATGCATTACTCTTCGACAACAATCATATTGTCCTCCTTATCTGAGGTGTTATTTTGTTGTTCTAGTTCCAACGCGTTCTCTTCCTCGGGGCCATATCCATCCAAATTACGTCACATCGATGGGGGCGACAACCAGGGGGGCGACAATTAAAGGGAGCGAAACTCCCGCGAAACTTCTACACAAGGGGGGCGAAAATTAAAGGGAGCCAAAATTGGAGGCAGGCAAAATTTGAAAGGACTAAGGTAGTCAGAGAGTTTCTTACAACAAATAATGGAAAGTGTATGAACGATTTCCTCTTTAAAAAATAAATAGTTTCATATGATGTATTTTCCCAATACTGGAGTTCCTTTTTTGTGCCCGATCCGAGAGTTGAGTTTCTTAAGTATGCAGCAAGCAAACATTCTTGGTCTATTCAGAACTAACCACCAGGAAAATAAAGTTTGCAATGTGCAAAGTTTGCAAATCGGTGTGAGATTCAAGCTACTGAAAGGGAAATTTACAAACTTCTGTCCACATCTTTTTGCAGGAAACTGCTTTCGTGTTGAGTTCAACAAGTAGACCCTGTTCAAAATTAAATCAGTTATTTTGAAATGCATTATTCACCTGAACGTGATGTGGACCTAAAACTAATTTTGCAAACTTTATCTTTTTTTTGCTGAGAAGAATTGCAAAGGCTCATAACACAAACAAGTGCCCAGTAGTTATCCATACTTTGCATTTATACACTCTGCATTTAAAAAATTCAACATTGCAAAAAGATGTGGACAGGAATTTTTAAATTTTCCTCCAAGCAGTACAAATTTCATACCAATTTGCAAAATTTGCACATTGCAAACTGCAAAGAAACTGAGTACTCTTCTATGGTGGTTAGCCTTGAATAGACCAAAAAGGTTAGTCCTGTCCACATCTTTTAGCAATGTTGATTTTTTTAAATACAGAGGGTATGAATGCAAGGTATGGATAACTACTGGGCACTTGTTTGTCTTCTTGTAAAACGATGGGGTTTGCATTTAGTTTAACTCCACATCATATTGAGACAAATAATGCATTTCAAAAGAACTTATCATTTTGAATAGGGTCTGATGTAGACCCAATTTTCATATTGAGGCCCTTTATCAGAAATGTAAGCCTTATGAAAAGTAATGTAAGTTCAACACATGCAGAGTGTCAACTTAGTGGACTTTGCACAGTGGCGGATTTAGGGGGGGCAAGTGGGGGCAATTGCCCCCCCCTTCACTATGAAAACTCAGCTTGGCGCCCCTCTTTTGGCGAGAAAAGCGCCCCTCTTCCTGACTCTAACTGTGTACATTGAGGCATTTTGCCTTAATGTAAGTTTAAATCAGGGAGCTAGGAGTTGGGCCTAAGTTGCATTTTGCTGAAATGTCTCATTGCCTAGTCATACTTTGCATGGCAGTCACAAGGTACATCCCCCGCACGTGTGCGTCATAATTGCATCATGTGTCTCACCTGACATCCTAGTTCCGGGTTCACATGTCGCAATCACCTATACGTAAGCAGCTTTCAGCCAATCAATTGATAGGACATAATACCTCATTTCATATTTGGCTTGCCTTGCTGGCAGTATTTAAGTCTGTCCTTGTGCTCCTAAAATTAGTTCAGAAAATATTTGGCAGCAGTGCAGACTTCAATTTCTGAAAAGCTTGGAATTTTACTTCAAACACAAAACACTACACAAAACACAACGGATTAAACTGTACTGCGTGAGACAATTTTAGGTGGTATTGGAAATTCGATAGAGTATTTACTATCCTCATATAATTTGTCAATCCTGTTTTTGAAAATGTTTAACGACTTTGATGTAATGATGTCATCAGAGAGACCATTCCAGTAGTCTGTTACCCTCAAGCTGAAAAACTGCTTCCTAATGGTAGTATTGAATCTCTGCTTCTTCAATTTTTGGCTGTTCCCCCTAGTACGTGACTATTTTTCTAATGGTAACAGAGTATCACTGTTCACTGCATACATGTGATTCTTGAACTTGAAGGCTTCAATGAGGTCACCTCTTAATCTCCTGTATACTAAACTTGGAAGCTTAAGTGCCTCAAGTCTGTCTGCATATTCCATATCCTTCATGCCTGGCACTAACTTTGTTGCTCTCCTCTGAACTCCCTCTAACAACTGCACATCTTTCTTATAAACTGGTGACCACACACTGTTACAGTACTCCAGATGTGGCCTAACCACACTCTTGTACAACTGGATCAGCATATCCCCATCAAGATGAAAATTTTACAATCCTTTTGGTTTTTTCACCAATCGCATGCATAAGTTTTCTCTAGTGCATGCAGCAAAGTTTCCAGTCTGGTGTTTAGATGTGTTACAGGCTACTAGCCTACTATTATACACTACACATTATTATTATTATTATTATTAAACAAGTTGCGGCCCCCAATAGGCCTTCGGGCCTCTTGGGGGACCTTCCATTTTACAACGTCTTTTTGATTCAACTGCACTCGCACTAAACAACAACAACAACTTCAACACGGCTGGCATCTTGATTCTGCTTCTGGCCTACATCAAATCTGCGATTTGTTTCATCATTCACTTATGACTTTCGTGGACCTTGCAAACATTTCTCCTGGCTTGATTACTGCCGCAACAAGCAGGGCGCTGTCCATTGCTCTGTTCAGTACATGATGGAGAATTCCAAACGACTGCTGGCTTTGCACAACAACCTTCTTGATTTGGCAAACACTCAATCCACAAACTTTCCACTATTTCCTGTTTCAATCGAGTCTTCTTACTTCACTGCAACATCCTCTTGGCATTCATGGTTGGTGGCTGCTTCACGTCAGCACGATGTCTTCAAAAGCCCACACGATGGAGTATTCCGCATTCGCAATTGTCGACTCTGATGGCAAGAACGCACCCTCCAATCAAGTTTGTTGAACTTTGCTTCACGTTTTACAACTTTCTTAACTCCTCATTTTACTTAGATCTTTTTTCGCATCAAAAACTAGATAGATATATCTATATATTGTTTAAAGTTTGCCACGCCTCTTCCAACAGCCGTACCGGATAGGAATATGAAGTGAGATTCATTAAACATCTCTGGTGAGACAAACTGAACTGGAGTATCTAATCCCATGGGCATGCCTACACCTGTGGGTGCCTAGCCTAGTTTGGCCTAACTTTGCTATACCCTATATATAGAGGGGTATCGCCCTATTGGAGCGCTTTTGTAAGGAGAGCAGGTTTTGACAATATAAAGCGAAATTTTGAATAAAACTTACCATGAGTATGATCATCTACTCTTCCTCTCCCTTTAGTGTGAATCTTGTGACTAATTGTGATTTCAATTTGCCATAATATAAATTTTTATGCCGAGAGGTCTGAGCGGCCTAATTTCAAAAGGTCGCCCATTTGGCCCTAGGAAATTGTTAAAGGAGCCATAGCGACCCATCGGGATTGTTTTTAAATTGCCTGACGAAAACGAGGCTTGAGCATGTGACATAGCACGAGCTCATACAGAACACAGGTGCACCATTAGGGCGATTTAGGCCCGAGAGAATGCTCTGATAATCGAGGCATGTGGTGGCAAGATCGCTTGCGTGATTTCAAGGATTCCTGTTAATTCATCATCTCAAAGGTTGAAGCTCGACGTTAGGCCATCCAATTTAGATCAGGGTTGCAATATTTGAACTCAAGCAGCGACAAGAGAAATGACCATGAAAAAACAGATTGTAAAAGAACATACCTTCGATTCTCCTTCAGGTTAGTTCAACTTTATTTTCATTTCGTGAAGGAACAAAATGACATTACACAGCGAGGGCAAGTCACGATGTTGGAGGTGGCATCAGCAAACTGTTTTCGCGCGCTTTTTGTGAAAAACTAGTCCGAGACTCTTTTATTCAGCGACTTTTGCAGTGCAATAAAATTTGTCAAAATTTGAGGGCGCTCCACAAGGGCGATACCCCTCTATTCACTGTATTGGCATATATTATATGCTTCAGACAGGTAACTTTGTTTGCACTTTGGGAGCTGTTATCTATCTCACTCCATGTTCCATCTGCGTTTTACAATTGCACCTACAGTACAGTATAGCCATTATTTTCTTAGCTTGCACCAGTTTCATGCCATAAGTATTTGTAAGTTTCTACAAGCCTTCAAGTAGCTGTCAATGCATTCCGCATTGCATTTTTATGGGCGGTATGCAGACATGCCTATCCTGTTTTCCATTCAAATACTCACCCCTGCCTGTGTTGGTCCTATTCAAACAGGTATATAGCCTTGCGTTGCAAAAATCAAGTCGCATCACAATTGTGGCTTTACTACCTTGATGGTATCTCATTGGGTTCAGTAGTCTTTATCAGAGGCATTGGAGGGCTTTTCCCTCACCTACCTACCTGTAGGGCAACCCCTCCCTGGAACCTACAGCAATATGGACCAATTTTTGGCCAGGCTTTTAGCAATCTATGATGGCTCAACAACTAGGGTTTATATGGGACTAGTTTCTAAACAGTTCCTAACATTGGGTATCTTTCATTCATTTAAAATATGGTCTGCTTCTCATCTTTTGCTACTTGATGGCTTGTTTTAACATTTATAGATCTGTGTATTAGGTAATCGTCCAACTTTGCCTTGCTCCATCCCAAAGCATGCTCATAGGGCATTTAATATGTTCACTGGTCATTTGCACACAAGATACAACATGCTTGTGCATTAACATACTATATTCTATTTTCAATTCTATCTTCAGCTAAGCTATGTTTTACAGCTTTGGTATGGGGCAAGCCATCTGTCGTAGTTCGTATTTAGCAGGTTTGTGGTCCCCCTCTCAAAACCATTCGCATAGGTTTGTGGTCAACCTTTCAAAACCATTTTCGCATACAGGTTTGTGGTCCCCCTTCAAAAACCATTTCGCATAAGGTTCTTGGTCCTTTCAAAACCATTTCGCATACAGGTTCGTGGTCCCCCTTCAAAACCATTTCGCATAAGGTCTGTGGTCCTTTCAAAACCATCTCGCATACAGGTTCGTGGTCCCCCTTCAAAAACCATTTCGCTTAAGGTTTGTGGTCCTCTAGAAAACCATTTTGCATATAGGCTTGTGGTCCTTTCAAAACCATTTTACATACAGGTTTGTGGTCCCTCTTCAAACAAACATTCATGTATAGGTTTGTGGTCAACCTTTGCGTATTGGGTTGCACTACTCCCTTAGAAGCATTTTGCATATTGGTTCCCAGTAACGTGGGCAGCACTTGCATTTTTGGTATAGGTTCAATATCTATCTTGTCAGTACAATATTTGTAATAGGTTCATCAGCAACCCTTAACTATCAAAAGCGCAAACAATGTGGCACCCTCCCAAAGAATTTTGCCTCATATCTTGTGGTAACCTGCACAAACATAGGGGGGTGGTCACCCTCTACAGTATTGTATTGCCAATTGATCATCAAGGCGCTTTTCTAAAAAGGCACTACTACTTCAGGCTATCTCAGTCCCTCATATATAATTCTTTCTATTCATAATTCAAAAATACGACTTTTCTGCAAGACCGGTTTACGAAACCATGCAACCCTCCAACTATAGCCATGCATGGTAGTCCTACCCTCCCTTCACTAAAATATTTGGGATATACCTAATTCCCTTTTCGACAGTATCATACTGCCCCCTTTGGTATGGAAGATCCTGGGGTCAATATAGTACATATCCCCATTCTGCCTTTCACTCGCCTCCTTTAACTGAGGGATAACTATACTACCAACAAATGTAATCATACTAGCACTCATATTAAACTCATAACAAACTCTTTACATTCACAACACCCAGTCCACATTATCCTTTGGATTTGGGGAATATTTCATATTCATTCAAATTCAACATACAGTATTTAGGTATCTTAATTAGTGTTATTAGTGTAATTGTTCGTAATTGTTGTATTGGTATTGTTAATTGTATTGGGAGTAATTCTGTAGTTGTCTTTTGTAATGAATGACAACTTTGGCCCAACACTGTCTCTTTCTCATGGTCCTCTGATTTAATGTGTACATTGAGGCATTTTGCCTTAATGTAAGTTTAAATCAGGGAGCTAGGAGTTGGGCCTAAGTTGCATTTTGCTGAACATTGCTAAATGTCTCATTGCCTAGTCATACTTTGCATGGCAGTCACAAGGTACATCCCCCGCACGTGTGCGTCATAATTGCATCATGTGTCTCACCTGACATCCTAGTTCCGGGTTCACATGTCGCAATCACCTATACGTAAGCAGCTTTCAGCCAATCAATTGATAGGACGTAATACCTCATTTCATATTTGGCTTGCCTTGCTGGCAGTATTTAAGTCTGTCCTTGTGCTCCTAAAATTAGTTCAGAAAATATTTGGCAGCAGTGCAGACTTCAATTTCCCCACCCACCCTTCCCTCTTTAGCCTATTTCAACATTTGACTACAAGAAGGGGCAGGGAATATTTCATATTCATTCAATATTTCATGTTTAAAAAGGGGAATATTTCATATTCATTCAAATTCAACATACAGTATTTAGGTATCTTAATTAGTGTTATTAGTGTAATTGTTCGTAATTGTTGTATTGGTATTGTTAATTGTATTGGGAGTAATTCTGTAGTTGTCTTTTGTAATGAATGACAACTTTGGCCCAACACTGTCTCTTTCTCATGGTCCTCTGATTTAAGCACTTATTTGAGATCCTCCTGTGAGAAACCATCCTTAAATAAGGCTGACAAGTTTCTTAAGAGGGTACCATTTCCTAAAAATAAACCAACTTGATGTTTCTTTTAATATGGTTTCTACTGTATTTTGGGGGCTCTTATAACAGAAAATTGCTGTTTGGTAGCGAGTTTTCTTACTTATATGAATATATGACTTCAAGTAAAAGGTGTGTAAAAAGCAGCTTTTGGTGGGGTGCAGGTAATAGCAGAGGGCAGCAATGCAGATTAGAAGGAATATGATATAGCTGCAATTAGATGCATTGAATAAAACTTGAAAGGAAATAGCTTTCAGTATTTTGTTTGGAAAATAAACAATGATCCAAAACATGTCTACCAGGTGTCGCATAGCCATAATAGGCGTAGAGACAGGGGGCTGGTGGGGCTGCAGCCCCCCCCCCAAAGTCGAAAAATTTTGCAAAAATCACCCATGACCGGGCAGAAATCCGCCTTAAGTCGGGCAAAATTTTCTTGAACAATGGATTTTTAATCGGGCAGCTCCCCCCCCCCCCAAATTCAATCTCCCCCTACGCCGATGGGTGTCTGATTACTCCCTTGCTTCTATTTCATATCATCGACTACAGTACTTCACAAGAAGAGAATACATTGGAGGCAGCATTAGTTTGATGATGTACATCGGATAAAGCAATGTAGAAAGAAACAAACGTTAAGCAGCATCTCTTTCCACCTTATCAACATAATTTATGCAAATCACTTTTTTTAGGCTTAAAGTAAGATCATACCGGTGGGCCTAAGTATGGAATTTGCACACACACATACATACTCTTATAATAACAACATCAAACCTGCAATACCGAAAATAAATTCTTAATGTACTCTTACCTGATACAATTGGAAGGCCAATAAATTCACAAAATACCAATTTTTCAGCTTCCAGAACACAATTTCACGACACAAATCATCACAAACAGCAAATCACCGGCAGAAACTTTCCCGCTTCGAAGGGGAATTAGGGCACCACCACGCATAAAACCAGTCAAGAAAAGTGAAGTTAGGGCACTGGAAAGTGCAACAAGGGCACAGGTGCCCTTTTGTCTCATTCTGTAAGAGGAAAAAGGAAAGGGCACTATGAAGCGGTGACAGGGTCAAAATTATTCCGTCATTGAAACCCAGCTTCGTCGTCAAGTATTCATCCGTCGTGATGTAGTTGTTCGTCGTCAAGCCATACCATGCAGGCCCGTCGGAACCGGGGGGGCTGGGGGGGCTTCAGCCCCCCCAATAATTTGCTGTAGTTCGTTCACTTTTGTCAGTAAAAAAGGCTGTAAAAGCCCATCTCATGAAAATGAAGATTCAAACTTAATCATATTCGAGGAAGTTATTAGAATTGATCAAGCTATTATCCTTGATATTATGGAATTCAAATATAATCTATATCCTCCTGAAATTGAAGTCCCATTTTTCAGAATTTTCTCGGAAAGACCCCCATCAGACTTCATCCTTTGCTTCTTTTAAATAACCAATTCTCCAAAAATGGGGCGTTTTCCAACGATCTAAAGGGCGTGGCCATGAAAAATTTTCCCGAGGGCAAGCCCCCGGGCCCCCATTTATCATCACTCCGCTCGCATGAAGCTTCGGCCCCCCCAATATGAATTTTGTTCCGACGGGCCTGCCATGCCGTCGTCGTACTAGACTTGCCCCAAGTCTATCTCTTCCGTCCGTCTACCGTTCCCTTTATGGTAGTTCCTGGATCCGCCATTTCCTGGATCCGCCATTCCAACATTCCATCCAGAGAGAACGACAGATATCTCTCATATATCTCTCGAGCTCTCTTGGACGGAATGTTGGAATGGCGGATCCAGGAAATGGCGGATCCAGGAACTACCATAAAGGGAACGGTAGACGGCCCGGGGGGGGTACTTAATATATTTTGCTGACGCCATGTGCACTCCTTTCCGGGTATCGTTTTTGCCTCTTTTTTCTAACGCCGGGTATCAAAAGAAGGCAATTTTTCTAAAGCCGGTCGTCAAACGTGTTATTTCATTGTTTTTCGACGAAGTTTTACGTTTAGGGATATGCTTTTCGCCGATTTTTTCTAAAGCCGGCTATCATTTGGAGGGAAAATTTCTAAAGCAGGGTGAAAAATTTTTTTCTTGGAGTGCACCCCCCCGTACAATTGAAAGTCAAGTAACCCCCCCGGGGTAGACGGACGGAAGAGATCCAAGTCTATCGTCGTACGATCATTGGCCGTTGTAACTGTGGTTCGTCAATGGCCCTGCAGCCGTGGTCGAGTGTTGAGCCGACGTCAATACCCCAGCCGTCGAGGGATGGTAAGCCGTGGGTGGACAATAAGCCGTCGTCCATCAATCCGTCGTGAGTTGATAAGCCGTCGTCGTCGAGCGTAACTTGACAAGCCGTCGCTCGTAACGGCGCAACGATCTCAGGCTCTTTTCCATAATTTGCGAGAGGCCTTGGTGCGGAGAGCCAGAATATGGAAAAGCCAGAGCGGAGAGAAATTCTGTTTTGGCCAGAACATGGAGAAATTCTATAGGACATATTATCTTATCAAATCTCGTCCTTATCCATTATTACTAAACATTTTCATGGCTTATTTTAGCCCATTTACCATAAATCGTGTTCCTTCCTTTTTGTAAGGGAAAGGAGAAATACACTCAATAGTTAAATTTTCCAAAGTTTTTTTGAAATTATTTCACATTAAATATGTTTTTACCTTTGCTTTTATAGCATTCTTTGAAAGGAAGAAATAAAACCGGTGGCACTAAGGTGAAAATAGGGCACCGAAATTGTGAAGTTAGGGCGAGTAAATCTGCTGATGATAATGAAGATGATGATGATGATGATTATGATGATGACAACCAAGGAAAAGACATAGTCTGCGCAGCACCGCTCAATTTTATGTTTTGTATGCGTCAGCATTTGATTTCAATCTAGCAGTTTGAATGGCCCTTTCTCCCAAGCGTCTGTTGATTGTCTGCACTAAAAGGGGTAGTTAAATTCCACTCCTGGGTATTGTGTTGCTAATGAGGTTTGCATAGAGAACAAGTGAAACTTAGCCGTTCTCAAATCTGATTGCTTCCTGGTTTCCTGTGAAAGCGATTTTATTGGCTGTTACAACAATAAGTTTTCTTTGTTATCAGTATTGCGAAATAAATGCTGAAGCACGCACTACACAAAAGTGAGCGGTGGGTGTTGCGGTGCAGACTATACCTTTTCCTTGGGAATAGTTATTTCTATGGGAATAGTCATGCACGTTTTCAAAGACAGCTCGTATCAACATCCCGGGGGGGTTACTTGGGCCAAAAGATGACGGGGGCGTGCCGCCCAAATTGTAGCGTCATACCCACCCTTATCAATTCACATACTTTTTTCATACCCACTTTCAAGGATTTGGAGAAAAACATACCCAGTTTTATGGTTTCCAAATTGAACTGTATGTAACATGCAAGGGATTGAATAAGAACGTAAATAAACTACAACTAACATTTTATATGTTTTTTCTTTATAAGAAACTTGGATCTGGCCATAGCACTAAACGTTTCATAATTCAACAAGCAAATTTTCGCATTTTAGTACTAGAAAGCTTCTTAATTTGTTTCTCATCTTTTAAACTCATGAATTGCCACTGTGGTCCCAACACTGCTGCAGATATGTTTCTTGAGATCTACAGTGGCGGCCTGGCTTTTTTCGTCCGGTGGGGCCGGCAGCGAAATGGCGTCCCCTTATATCAAGCATAGTCGTCAAGTTTCTGACGAGATTGGCAATGTTGCAACTTTCTTACGCTTACTCTTTTGAGACCCTGACCTGCCCCAAGGCTAGATTCAGACATCATGAGTGACTAATGTAAATTGTGACGGTCTGGGGGCGAAGCCCACAAGAAAATTTATTGCAATAGGGGCAAATTAAATGAGGGGTCTGAGGGCAAGGCGTTAGGAAAAATTTTTTGACCACACCATTTACTTCGGCTTAGAATGCATCTTCTAATACTAAATTTCCCGGTAGTTTTTAATGAGAAATTATTTGGAAATTTGAAATTTATTCTAGGAAACCATGGAAAACTAAGGGTAAAAGCACATTTCGTTTTATCTACTTGGAAACTATGGGGAAACTGTTCTTTTACCATTAATTTCCAACTTATAAATCATGGAGAAATAACAGCATTTCTTGCTGTGACGAGGATTATTTTTGAAGAAACATCCTTTACTTTTGCTTAAAACTCATCGCCTAATATCATGCTTGTCTTTAGCGACGAGGAAACCTAATAGTTTTGTGACAGCTATCATCCTATAAATCAAAGCACAAGGAACATTTTTGAAGAAACATCCTTTACTTTTGCTTCCAATCATTTGCGTGGCCAGGGTAAATTAAGAGGGGGAAGTAGAATGAGGGGGTCTGGGGGCAAAGCCCCCAGGAAAATTTTTGGGGCCACGTCCTTTACTTTGGCTTAGAATGCATCTCCCAATATCATACTTGCCACTAGCGACAAGAAAACTTTGATAGTTTTGTGACAGTTATCCTATGAATTAGAGCATGAGGAACATTTTAGAACAAAGATCCTTTACTTTGGCTTAAGATGCATCTCCCAATATCATGCTTGCCATTAGCGACAAGAAAAACTTTGCTAGTTTTGTGACAGTTATCCCATGAATTAGAGCATGAGGAAAATTTTTGAAGAAAGATCCTTTACTTTGGCTTAGAATGTATCTCCCAATATCACGCTTGCCATTAGCGACAAGAAAAACTTTGATAGTTTTGTGACAGTTATCCTATGAATTAGAGCATGAGGAAAATTTTAGAAGAAAGATCCTTTACTTTGGCTTAGAATGCATCTCCTAATATCACGCTTGCCATCAGTGACAAGAAAACTTTGATAGTTTTGTGACAGTTATCCTTTGAATAAAAGCACGAATCACGAGGAAAATTTTTGAAGAAAGATCTTTTACTTTGGCTTAGGATGCATCTCCCAATATCATGCTTCCCATTAGCGACAAGAAAAACTTTGATAATTTTGTGACAGTTATCCCATGAATTAGAGCATGAGGAAAATTTTTGAAGAAAGATCCTTTACTTTGGCTTAGAATGCATCTCCCAATATCATACTTGCCACTAGCAACAAGAAAACTTTCATAGTTTTGTGACAGTTATCCTATGAATTAGAGCATGAGGAAAATTTTAGAACAAAGATCCTTTACTTTGGCTTAAGATGCATCTCCCAATATCATGCTTGCCATTAGCGACAAGAAAAACTTTGCTAGTTTTGTGACAGTTATCCTATGAATTAGAGCATGAGGAAAATTTTAGAAGAAAGATCCTTTACGTTGGCTTAGAATGCATCTTCTAATATCACGCTTGCCATCAGTGACAAGAAAACTTGGATAGTTTTGTGACAGTTATCCTATGAATAAAAGCACGATGCACGAGGAAAATTTTTGAAGAAAGATCTTTTACTTTGGCTTAGGATGCATCTCCCAATATCATGCTTGCTATTAGCGACAAGAAAAACGTTGATAGTTTTGTGACAGTTATCCCATGAATTAGAGCATGAGGACAATTTTTGAAGAAAGATCCTTTACTTTGGCTTAGAATGCATCTCCCAATATTATGCTTGCCATTAGCGACAAGAAAAACTTGGATAGTTTTGTGACAGTTATCCCATGAATTACAGCATGAGGAAAATTTTCGAAGAAAAATCTTTTACTTTGGCTTAGAATGCAACTCCCAATATCATACTTGCCACTAGCGACAAGAAAACTTTGATAGTTTTGTGACAGTTATCCTATGAATTAGAGCATGAGGAAAATTTTAGAACAAAGATCCTTTACTTTGGCTTAAGATGCATCTCCCAATATCATGCTTGCCATTAGCGACAAGAAAAACTTTGCTAGTTTTGTGACTTTTATCCTATGAATTAGAGCATGAGGAAAATTTTAGAAGAAAGATCCTTTACTTTAGAAGAAAGATCCTTTACTTTGGCTTAGAATGCATCTCCTAATATCATGCTTGCCATCAGTGACAAGAAAAATTTTGATAGTTTCGTGACGGTTATCCTGCGAATCAGAGCGCGAGGAAAATTTTAGAAAAAAGATCCTTTACTTTGGCTTAGAATGCATCTCCTAATATCACGCTTGCCATCAGTGACAAGAAAACTTTGATAGTTTTGTGACAGTTATCCTATGAATAAAAGCACGATGCACGAGGAAAATTTTTGAAGAAAGATCTTTTGCTTTGGCTTAGGATGCATCTCCCAATATCATGCTTGCCATTAGCGACAAGAAAAACTTTGATAGTTTTGTGACAGTTATCCCATGAATTAGAGCATGAGGACAATTTTTGAAGAAAGATCCTTTACTTTGGCTTAGAATGCATCTCCCAATATTATGCTTGCCATTAGCGACAAGAAAAACTTGGATAGTTTTGTGACAGTTATCCCATGAATTAGAGCATGAGGAAAATTTTCGAAGAAAGATCCTTTACTTTGGCTTAGAATGCATCTCCTAATATCACGCTTGCCATCAGTGACAAGAAAACTTGGATAGTTTTGTGACAGTTATCCTATGAATTAGAGCATGAGGAAAATTTTAGAACAAAGATCCTTTACTTTGGCTTAAGATGCATCTCCCAATATCATGCTTGCCATTAGCGACAAGAAAAACTTTGCAAGTTTTGTGACTTTTATCCTATGAATTAGAGCATGAGGAAAATTTTAGAAGAAAGATCCTTTACTTTGGCTTAGAATGCATCTCCTAATATCATGCTTGCCATCAGTGACAAGAAAAATTTTGATAGTTTCGTGACGGTTATCCTGCGAATCAGAGCGCGAGGAAAATTTTAGAAAAAAGATCCTTTACTTTAGCTTAGAATGCATCTCCTAATATCACGCTTGCTATCAGTGACAAGAAAACTTTGATAGTTTTGTGACAGTTATCCTATGAATAAAAGCACGATGCACGAGGAAAATTTTTGAAGAAAGATCTTTTACTTTGGCTTAGGATGCATCTCCCAATATCATGCTTGCCATTAGCGACAAGAAAAACTTTGATAGTTTTGTGACAGTTATCCCATGAATTAGAGCATGAGGAAAATTTTTGAAGAAAGATCCTTTACTTTGGCTTAGAATGTATCTCCCAATATCACGCTTGCCATTAGCGACAAGAAAAACTTTGATAATTTTGTGACAGTTATCCCATGAATTAGAGCATGAGGAAAATTTTAGAAGAAAGATCTTTACTTTGGCTTAGAATGCAACTCCCAATATCAATACCATTTCGTCAAAACCCATTATTAAGGTTTCAGGACAGTAAAACCAACCCATTTCTATTGGAATCACTGCATTTTGAGACCCATATTTAGGGATTTTGAAGCTTTCGAACCCATCCTTATGGGCGGCACGTCCCCGTTCGGCTACATATAGGAGTCACCCCCCCCGGGATCAACATTCCTTTGATGCCAAATTCTTTTCTGACGTAATAGAAGGTATGTTGTTATGACAGGTACAGCAAGTAGAGCAACGGATGCCTTGTTTTCATCTTGAAGTGCAAATAAACGCAGTGAAGAGAGGCGGACTCCGTGTGTGAATTGTAGCAGGTATCATGTTTTATATTATTCATATCATATCTATAGCAATTTGTCTTGCTTTCCTTCTGTGCTAGATTTTGAGGTAAGCTTTAATCAAACTTCGAAGATCTTTTAATCTTGAACACTCGCTGCAACGTACAAAAAGTATTCTGGCAGCCAAAACAAAATGGCGTCAAAGTTTGACTTAGCAAGGAGGAAATGAAAAATGTTATCACATAAAAAATGCGAGAGTTGGCTTCGAGGAGAAAAAGCAACAGAAAATAAAGTAGTAGTGGTAGTAGTTGCTGCACCATATTGTAAATGGTTTCGCATGAAGGTGAAATTGTGGTTTTAGGCGGTAAATAAAGTGCTGGCTGAGATGTTTATCTGATTGATGTGATTCACTTGGGTGGGGTGATATTAATTATAAAACGAATGTAAACATTTATACTTATGTAAATAATACAGGACGAACAGGCACAAACTAGATTTGTGATTCGTATTTCTGTTAGAAACAGTTCTTTCATTGCAAACATATTTAGACCGGGGGGAGGGCGTTTTTCGCACCCCCTCCCACCAGCAAACTTTCTCAAATATCTCCGCCGCTGTTGTAGATATTGTGCTACAACTTCTTGAATTTTCGTAAAATTTAATTGGCCATCAAACTTTAAAAGTTTCCTTGTCCATTGTTGTACTATATGACCTTCAGATGCCCTTATTTGGAGAGTCATCACAAAGAAAATCCTAAAATCCTCTCTAAATTCTTGCAAATAGTGCTAATGATAAAGTTACATGTACCATTCGATTGGTCTTGAAGAGTGCTTTCATTTGATATATAATTTATTTATATCTTCTGTCATCAGCAACTTTTGAAATCCATGATGTCATTTATCTTTGTGAGGGAATAGAATGAATGAGTTAGGGCAATATATCTCAAAATGTGCAGAAAACAGTGTCAGATTCCTTATTATTAACTATTTTCACTAATTGAAAGTCTAAAAATCGAAAATAATTCACAATTGAAATCTCAATTAGTCCATCATTCAATTGCTAATTGCTCTTAATTAGCAAGAGTTGCTTAAATTGAAATTTTCTTGTGTAAATATCTTTCTCTACTCTTATTTGCTACTTCTGGCCACAATTCTGCCTGTTATTTCATGTTAATCTGGACGATATTTGCTTTTTAAGTCAGAAGCTCAATTTTGACAATTTTCCCATTGTTTTTGGTTGGCTAGCAACGACCCACATGACCAATTAAACCTCTATTGTTGTTTTTGTAAAGCTAATTATCCAAAGAACAATTGTCATAAGTTTCATTGTTATATCTCTTGTAGTTTTTAAGAAAGAGAGGGGGGGGGGCAAAAAACGCCCGGTCCTGGCCAAAAATATCAAAATTTCAACCTGGTCCAAATAGGGACCTTATAACATCCCCCTTCGAGTTAAATACCAAGGTGAATTTAGTTCGGAGGTCCCAATGCTAATGATCTGTGAGTAATAGCGATTGTTAGGAAGTATTTGGATTGATGCACATCGAAAAGAGCTCTTCGGAGCATATGGAACAGTCAGCAAGTGTTTGGCAACCCCTTGTTACTGCATCACGAAATCAAAATCGATGCATTTTTTTATCTCATCATGATCGATGGATGCAGTTGTTTCTTGTATATGCATTCATTTTCAGCCAAGCATAAATTGTTGCGTTGGTAACCCTTTTGAAATCAGACAACTACGCATTCCACAAAACAAAAGACAGATTTGTTCCCACTGCGCTTATTCCATGGTTACATCATTGTCCTCACCGAGCTCGTTGCATTCTTAGAATCAAAGGTGAACCTATGGGAAGCTCGCGGAACGAACTGCGATCCCCGTTTCTGTCAACAATTGAACTCATTACGAAATGTAGCTATACGCATTGCGAATTGCAATGCAGGGTAAGATGTTAGCCCAGGGTAAGAAGGTGCCAAAGATACGTGACCAGTTGACTTTCAGGCCCCAGGGAACGAAAAAGCTAGTTGGAAAGTTTGTCATGTACTGTGTCTAGGATGCAAGAGTATCTTTTTGTGAATTTGAGTTGCCACTCACAGCAACAGCAATCAACATTTCATTGTTCCCACCACAGAACTGCATCGAGCTGGTTTTCCAAAAAAGGAGTGAGTAGTGGGAGTGCAAAGTTTCAATGGATTTTGTCCAAGGGGTCAAGAATTCGCTTCCCTGGGTCTGGTTAGCAGGCTATCGCTTCCCTGGCTTCCAATAACCTCACGCACACGCGATGAACGTCATACAGGGAACCAAGCTGATGTAGATCGTATTACCACAGAGTGGCACTTCATTCATTCAAGAAAGCGTACGTGATTTTTGCAGAACAAAAGGACTTTTGCGAATTTTATGAATTTTCCATTGTCATGACTTTTCTTGAAAACAGAAGGATTTTTCATTTTTGCCACAGGTTTACGAGATTTTTTGGGAGTGAAATGCCCCTCGGCGCTCTGGAAGTCACAGACTTCTGCTTTCTGATTTAACGACACAAACAGATGTGATGTTTGGAGATCATTGATGTGTGACTTAGATCTTACCCTGGGTACCAGAGCCAAAAATAATAAAAATTTTTTTTATTTGTTTATTCTATTATTTTTTTGGCTCTGGTACCCAGGTGACTTAGATCTCACAGAATTTCAGCAGGTTTGCCATCAGAAAACAAGTTCGAAAAACCAGTTTTTCCCGAATGTACAAAACGATAGTTTTATTTGTTATGGATTGAAAACTGAAAAATGAAACAGTTGAAAAAACATAAAATTTTTGGAATTAACTTTCGCGAATCGGTAAAAATTAGGAATTTCGCGTGAATTCACTTTCGCCACTTAGGTTTCATATCCAATTTTATTAACTCAAATGTTCCTTGACTCTTCGATGATTCGTCCGAAACTTCCATACTTGTTGGTAGTATAGTTCGAAAGGGTTGTTGTAAAAGCAAGATCATATTTGATAATAACAGGAGGAGTATCAATACACGTATTTTTTCTTATAAGAAACTGCTTAACCCTATTTGTACTGGGGGGGGGGGCGTTTTTCACCCCCCCCCTACCAGTTTTTGCTGCGTTACGCTAAAACGACAAGAGATGTAACCACCAGTTTTGGTGACTTTTACTCAAATTTTATAAAGTGTAAGATATAAATTTTTTTAGTCTAATTTGCTTCATCTTATTTATTTGATTCATTTTGAGTCTATATTTACCAGATAAAAGGACAGGACTGGCAAAGACCTGCGATGAAAGTAAATGCATGCAACAAAAGGCTAATTTAAGGCTAATTGTGCTAAAAATAGAAACTAAAAAATTTTGCAAAGTATGTATTTTTTAACTATAACATGTTTCCTACTATTTGAAACAAATTTGGAGAAAATCGGTTGAGTGGTTGATTAAATAGAATTTTTCTGGTGAAGAAGGTATAAATTTGCCAATTTTCGTCAGTTTTTCGGTTGCCTACTATTTGAAACAAATTTGGAGAAAATCGGTTGAGTGGTTGATTAAATAGAATTTTTCTGGTGAAGAAGGTATAAATTTGCCAATTTTCGTCAGTTTTTCGGTTGCCTAGCAACGAATCACGTGACTTATTAATTTTCATTATTATATTTGAATAGCCAATTGTCTAAAGAACAATAGGGGTAAGTCTTATTGTTATATATTTTGTAGTTTTGGAGAAAAAGAGGGGGGGGGGGTACAAATTACCTAAAAAATCGCCCAGTACAAATAGGGTTAAGAAACTCAACTCTCAGATCGCCAAAAAATTAAGAAACTCCAGTACTTCCAGTACTGGGAAAATATAAGCTAAGAAACTATTTATTTTGATAAAGGAAATTCTCGAAATGTTTTTACTTTACTTTCACTTGTTTCCTGTATCATATTACTCGTAAGGTACTTGAGTAATGTCTAAACATTGGAAAGGCTTAAAACAACTTGTTTTGAAATGTTCACGAGGGCACAGGTAGTGAACATGAAGATTGTTATGGAACCTCTAAGAAATTCGTAAGAAACTCTGAGTACTCAAAATCTGATAATTTTAAGAAACTTCCAGTACTGGCCCAAATTCTTAGTTTCTTATCAAAAAAATACGTGTACGAGTATTTGATCAATTAAATATTCGATTCTGTATTTTGGAAAATTTCACGGGAATGTACTTTCGAATTTCTGCTAAAAATGCGAAAAACACAAGAGTTTCTTCTCGCGAAAGTAAGGCCCCGTTCACACGGGAACGCAGTCGTTCCGTTTCATAGGCCTATTGTTCCTTTCCGAAAAGTGGAACGCTCAGGGGTTGCATTCACACGGGAACTCTTCAAATAGCATCGTTCCGTTCCAAAAAGTGGAACGATAAAAAAGTGATACGAAAAGTGGAACGATACGCAATCTCTCCGTTCCATTCTCGTGTGAGCAGGCAGAACTGGTCCGAAAAACGAAACGATAACATTTGGCCCGAAGCGCATGCGTGTGTGTTGTTGTTGCATGAACATGACACAAGCAAACGAAACAAACTGGAGTATTTCAAAAGCACCGTCTATCTTCTTGTTGCTTCACTTGCTTAACCCTATCTCACCTGGGGGGGGGGGGGTGGATTCCACCCCCCCCCAACCAAATTTTTATTCGCCTATGCTAGAATATGCAATGCATGTTGTGTTATGTTCATTGTCAAATGATACATAATTATCAAATACGCATTGTATTAATTCCCACAGGTGCGTGCAGCACATAGCGCATGTTTTCGTACGTGTAAGTTGTTTTCCTATTTAAGTTTTGAACGGTTGTTTATCGAGTTAGTTAGTAAACACGAGAGTTGAAATAAAACGTCTCATCTCTGGCTTGTCTAACTCAACATGGTGACAGGAAAACTTAAAAGCTACAACTGAGGAGTGTGCATGGCTACGAATGTAGAAGAGCGGTCTTAAGACTACGGGTCGACGACTAAGAGGCGCTACATTGGTGAGCCCCGCAGCTTGCAACAAAGTTCACGTGCAAGATGGCGACGTTTCAAGTCACACCCCCAGAAAAGTTTTCTTTTAAGCCAGAAGAATGGTGTAAATGGATTCGACGTTTCGAACGTTTCAGAGTGGCCTCTGAGCTCCATAAGCGAGATGAAGAGAGTCAAGTAAACACACTGATATACTCAATGGGCGACGAAGCAGATGACATATTGCAGTCGTTTGGCCTCAGTGATGCCGATAGAAAGAAATACAAAAGTGTGAAAGACAAATTCGAGGGGCATTTCATCATAAAGAGAAATGTGATATTCGAAAGAGCCCGATTCAACATGCGTGTTCAGCAAGAGGGTGAGTCTGTAGACAGTTTTATTACTGATCTCTATACTCTAGCTGAATTTTGTGTATTTGGAGATTTACACGACGAATTGATTCGTGACCGTATAGTTGTTGGGATTCGTGATAAAAATTTATCAGAAAGATTGCAATTGGAGAGTGAATTAACACTTTCGAAAGCCATTAATGCTGTTCGACAGAAAGAAGTAGTTAAAAAACAGCAGAATCTAATGAGTTTTAAAGCTTTTTCTCAATTGAAAGAATTTACTCATTTCGCGAAGCAGTGGGACATTAAACTTGTACCAAGCAGTCCGAGGTATCCTCAGTCCAACGGAGAAGTCGAAAGAGCGGTGCAGACTGTCAAGAACATTCTGAAGAAAGAGAAGGAAATTGAAAAAGCGTTGTTAGCGTACAGAACAACCCCTCTACGAAGCGGCTTTTCACCAGCTGAACTATTGATGGGCAGAAAGCTACGCAGCACTCAAAAAAATAGGGGTGCTACGGAGGGTTTTTCAGAAAACCTTGGGGTTTTTTAGGCTCATAGGTTTTTTTAAAAACCCTCAAAGGTTTTTTGAGAATTTGGTCTTTTGGTGGGGTTTTTTTAATAACCTTGAGGTTTCTCAGACTCTTGAAAAACCCTTTAGGGTTTTTCCCTGTTCGGCAACACTAAAGGGTTTTTCACAAAAACCTTCAAAGGTTATTCATATCAAAGCAATTTTCACAAACCCTTTGCAGTTTTTGTTCATGGCCATGGGAGGTTTTTGCAAAAACCTGCAAAGGTTGTTCGGGGTACAAAGTAATTTTACTATAATCGAAATGTGTAAGGGTGTTTTAAATAACCTACCGCACTTTTCTTACCTGTGTCGATCAAAATGTTGGAATAACATACAAATCAAGGTGATATTTAGCAGGAAAACGAAATGATATTTATTTTTTATTTTTGCACGCCTTTAGTGTGCTTTCTCTCTTCAATAACTACTTTTGGTGCCATCACTGGGACTCACTGCAGGTAGCCTCCCCTCAATTTCGGACTGGATCCACCCTTGACTTGCTCTACATGGCATAAAACTAGGGCAGAGCGAGGTGTGGAGCAACAAGGGCAAATCAAAATTCTCAAGCTTCTCTGATGGCTCTGCTCAAGCTTCTCGGGGTGCGGATAAGTCATGTGACCGTCAGCGCGAATTTTCGAATTCGATCCAGCACGAAGTCTTCGATCTGGCGTCAGCACGAAGTCTTCAATTTGTTTGAGATTTTCGAGAACGACCTTTCAAGACCTCAAAAGAATGCTTTCAACGCACAAGAAACGAAGAAGCAGACAAGATGCAAATAATTTCCAACAAAACATTGGTGAGTCTCTTCACTGCGTTGCTTATACTCCCAGTTATTTGCTGTGTAAACATTTTGCAGCAAGAATCACAGAGTTTGCAAGAAATTCATGAATAAAGTAGCTTCTTTCTCATTATGACTATAGATACTTAGGCCTAGTCGAATGCAACTGCCTCCTCATATCAAGTTTTCCATGTTTAAGAATTGTTCATATTGGTTTTACGAACGTTCTTTCTTGGTGCACATATTCATGGGACAAATGCACTTTGGCGGACACAGTTTCCAAGGATAACAGAGGTTGAATTGAATTGTATTGTTAGAACTAACTGCTGATTGGCTTCCTAAACAATAGTGATATAAATCCTATCATCTGATTGGATAATGCAAGATTCCAACGTAATTCGACTAATTCGCACTTACTGGAGAACTTCAACATGACTTAAATATGGCCTAAAACTGCAGCAGGAACCGGCAATCAATGAATTTGTTTCGTTGACAGATTTTGGGGGCTGCCGCCCCCAAGCCCCGCTAGTTCAGTAGGTATACTTTAATCTTAGTACTGATGCATTTTCCATCCAAAATCGGTACAAAATTCACACACGGAGAAATGTTAAAAGTGTGTCCGCTAAAGTGCAAACTAGCCAAACAATCTAACAACAGAGACTTTACCTGTAGTCCAGCCAAGACCTGCTCGTGCAGTATCAAGCACCTATGCACGTTGGCCGTTGTACGAGCCTTAGCTTTTTTTGTTAAACTTTGTTATAAGAATATCTAGGTTTGCTTTATTATAAGTACCTAGCTGCATACAGGCTATACTGCATTTATTTTCAGTTCAATTTTCAAGATAATGGTAGCCTACTTCTTGTGAAAACCTGGCCTGTTATGAATGGACAAAAGTGTGAGGGCAAAAAAGTATCATTTGGCGAGACACCTTCACAGAGAACAAGGTAACCATAAGAAAATGAACTTAACTTGTTTTCAGAGCTTATGAAAACATCACAAGAGAAATTATTTCGCTCTTTAGCCTTTCAAGAAGAATTTGATTCATTCAAAAACTTCAAAAAAGGGAATTTTGCTGGCCCATTCGGTAGATATAATGTTTGATTTGACTTCACGATTAATACAGTAATGCCCAAAATTTAAGAAACCGCCTGAAACAAAACGTCCAGGATACTGGAAAATAATTAGCCCTCCTACATTCATAAGAAACATGAGGCTCACACCAATTACTTAGTTTCTTGTGATGTGATCGATTGGATGTCCTGGTCTGATGGTCTTGGGGCATTCCAGTTCATTCAGAGTTCATAAGAAATTGCTGCCAAGATATCATAGATTTGAACAGATTTTGCATAGAGTAACGTCGCCCATTATGGCCGGTCGCCCATTATGGCCGGCTAGCAAGAGAAATTGAATTTCAGGGGACTGACGACTAGTAATAAGATTGCAATTGCGCGGAAAATCTTCGCTGACATCTGTTTTATCATGATTTGACCTTCACTGAAGTTTCAGTTCATTTGGATTGAAACCCGACGAGATGGTTTGTGCTTATCTCTAATTGATTCTTTCAAGTATTGCAAATTTTATGATTCTATTTACATTCCTTCCTTCTTTTTCGTTCGCTCGGCACCTTCCAGTTAGAAATTTTTTGAAATGTGAATTGATTTTTCAGAAGTCCTGCCTCTTGAGAGGAAATCTACATGCTATTTTCGTCGCCCATTATGCCCATCAGTTTACCAGAGAAGTTTCCAATCGCTTCAAAATATTAAAATGTAACATTTCGTTAAAAAAAGCACCAATTTGGGTTAAAATCTTACTTACTGACTTGTAAAATCATCAAAACCCAAAAGAACGCAGCATTATATTAAGTCTATTTTCATTTTAGAAACTATGCCAAAACTCATCCATCCATGCACAAGAGATAAGGCAGGATTTAGAGCAACTCGACCCATGTATTTCAATTGCCAAAACTCGAAGTTTAGGTTAATTCTTATTGATGTTTTTGGGTTTAAAGTACCAAATGATAAACAATGAACAGTAATTAAAGCTGTTTTTCTTATTAAAACTTTTTACCGGAGAGTAGTGTTCATTGTTCCTCCTGCGGCCATAATGGGCGACGCTGGAAGAAAACGACGCTTTTACCCCCTCCTTTAAAATCTTCTAAAATCAGTATAAAGAGTTTACGTAAAAAGTCAATACTTTGTGATCTTTTTCTCCATTCGTTGGTGATATAATCTGGCTATTTGGTTTGCTCTTTTTGGATCTAACTCAGAACTTTGCGACAACATGGGCATAATGGGCGACACCACTCTACATTTTAGCTGATTTTCTTGACAATTGATGTCATATGCAAAGGGATAATATGACAAATCTTATCTGCAGTAGCCTGTTTTCCTCGGAATTTGACCAATTGCACCTAAACAAGAACCAAGCCAAGCGGCTAGTTTGACAAAGAAGAGAGAGAGTGCAAGGTGTACTCATCATCATCATAGCATTACCTAATATTACTGCAAATTCTCCAATCGTTGAATAATACCCAAAGTCAGGCAATGCTTTAATGAATATGCCCCTCGATTAAGGCCCAATGGGACTAATTGAATACATTTTTATAGAGAAGCTAAGGTCCGGGGGGGGGGGGTCTGGGCTGGTAGATAGTTTCTTAAATCATAAGGAACTATTGCTACCAAAAATTTCTTATGCGTTTCTTACATTTCTGATACCCGAAGTGTAGAGTTAATCTATTTTTGTTAGAATAGCTTCAAACTGACTTAGTAAGACTTCATAATTCGCACTAAACACAATGTCAAATAATTCAGTGTCAAAACACTTTTGAGTGAAAATTACAAACATTTCTTAGCTTGTTTAACTTAGGTGGGGCAGTTTCTTGAGTTTCGAAAAATGGAGCTTACCATTTCTTATGAGCTATTTTAACAAGAAACTAAGGGACTGATCATTAATTTTTGCTGTGGAGAGGGTGGAAGACGTTTACAAATATTTGGTCAAATTTTCGCAACCCCTCTCTGATTTTGCTGAAAATGTTGGTGCCCCCTTAAATAATGCAGAAAATTTGTTCAGCCCCCCCCCCCCCTCCAAGTACACTGTCTTGATTCCAATTGCATGAAGATTTACATCGTCACAGCTGCTAGCATGTAGAGAGAAATATTATGTCAAAAGTTCCTGAAGAGCTAGTCTTTTAGAATTCTACAGGACTTTTATCTCAAACTATTATCCTACCCCCTCCCTAAAATGTGCGTTATTTTTCGTCCCCCTCCCTTTAGGTACGTAAAATTTTAGCACCCCCTCTCAGCACTCACTTATAAGTTCAAACGAGTTCCGTGTAAGTTTTCAAGCCTATGCTACGGATTTCCATGATTAAAATGAATATAGCTACATACAATATATGGTGAACGATGTAGAAGAGGGACAACATCCTCAGAGAGCAGGCATCGAGTTGATCTTTGCGCTTTTTTTCGTTTATTCAGCTTTCTACTAACTAGTTTCGGCCACAAGGCCATCATCAGAGCAACTGAAGAATTTTTATAATACAACGGCTTTTATAGAGAATAGTTCAATTAAGTCTAACTAACGAATGTCCGTATTTGGTTGCTTGATCGAGTGTCCGTTTGTTCTAAATCGTCAGATTTTTGTCTTGCTCAAAAAACAGCCTCCTCCTCAGTTTCTGGCCATCTCAGGTCGCTACCCTTCGCAGTGTATCAGTGTCCAAATTAAATTTTGTTGTGTTGTGCGTTGCTTGTTATGCAAGTCGATGTTTTTGTAACATACAAATTGTAGCTACACACAATGATTTTTCAGCCAAAACAGCCTAAAATTTAGAAACTTGCTACGCCAGCCCACACATAAGTTTCTCATGAAAATTACTTGTGAAATGTTCATGAAGGTAAAGGGTGCTTCACCTTCATCAGGAATGTCATGAAACATTTCATTTCCAAGAAACCCTTCCAAGAAACCTTAGACGCTCTTTGTCAACCGGCATGCATCGTGATTGTTTCTTTGCTTTTCGTTGATTTTCATGCAGTATGAAATTAGACCACTTTTAAAGTTGGGCTACAATGTGCGACTGTTTTTAATGGATGCCATTTTTTTCTTTCCAAGGATTGAGGAAAAAGACCAGTAGAAGACTTGCGCTCTTTCAAGGTGACGAAAGATGTACAAATATCAAGTATCATTACCATACTGGGACGATGTTACGAACAATGGACTTTGAAGGTTATCTTTGGGCGTTTGACGTTTTTATTGACTATCGTGTATAATAGAATGCACTCCTTTTCATCAGAGACATTGTATAGAAATCTGTAGTGGCGTGTTCCAGAAAATTAAGAAATCTACCAGAAGCTACTTGAAATCTTGAAATGAAATGTACTTTTGAAGCGATAAGAGGTCCCTTTGAACTCAAGAAGTGTTTTAAGCTATTTTGGATACGAGTTGCAATGTACTTAATTTAAAAGAGTAGCACCAACCCAAATGATGCCAAAACGTTGAAAAGTTCTATTTATGATTTGTTCGTTATTGCACAAAGCTATAACTAGAGGTCCTCCGTGAATAAAGAAATTGTGCACACAAGAAACTTTTAACAGAGTCGATCCCAAAATAAGAAAACCTATTGCAGATGCAAGAACGACGATGTCTCTTATAAAAATTGAGTATACAGGGTGACCCAAAAAAATGTTTAACGTTTGATTGGATATTAGAAAATAATGAAATAATGAACGGGCTCCATCGTAACATAACCACATTGCAGAGATTTTGAATTAATTTTAGGCACCAGAAGCTAGCAAATTGGCTAAATATTCACGGAGTTACGAGCGTTTAGATTTCAAGTTTGTATGAAAGCTGAAACTTGACACCCCTAAATTGTATATTTTTTGAAAGTAAAATCTCGTATATTCAAAGTAAATCAAATTGAATTTAAAAGCATTTCCGATAAACAAGCTTTATCTAACATTGAATAAAGGTTATGGATGCTTGGAGGAATCCTGTTTAGCACCGTTTGGAATGTTCCCGTCTCTCATCGATTAAGTTTTCATTCCATGTTTTTGGAGACTTGCATTCTTAAAGTACATTTTGGCAACAGCTATCTACAAGAATTAAAATATTTGGTTTGCTCTAATATCAATGAGAGGTAAAACATTGCACAGTCTTCTTTTACCTCGATTTTGGGAGGCCTTAATTTGAAAAACGAGTCATCTAGGGACGTCTCGACAAACTTGAACTTCAAAGCTTGTAATTCCGTTAATTCTTAGCGGATTTGCAAAATTATGGCGTCAAAAATTAATTCAAAATCTTAGGAAGAGGGTTACCTAACCAGGTGCCTGTACATTTCATTGCTACTTTTGATATCTAATCAAACGTCGAACAATATTTTTGGGACACCGCGGACATCCTGTATTACTGACCAGCAAGGGGCTTCGTATCGTGTATAAAGTTAGCATATCTTAAAAGCTCGCCAGCGGCATTATCTAATTTCGGACTCTCCAGAGGGGGGGGGGCTTATTCATGAAAACAAATGTCAAGGATATGTATGATAGCTTGCCAGTTCTTTTACCCTCATTTTGAGGATTCAATACACCATTTTACAAGTCATATACACCAATTCCACACAGTTTTATCCCAAAACCATATCAAAATTCACATGTAAACTTGTTTAGCTAAATCTTTGCAGTCAGCAAAAGTAACAAGGGTGTGCTGAATGTTGAAAGTTGAAAAAATTGCCAGATGTGACAGACTGTAATCAAAGCTCACCAAAGCCATGAAGATACGTGAACAAAATCCTACTGGCAGCAAATAAAAACCCACCAAAAATATATTCTCAAGGGCAATTCATAGTCAAAATTTTACTATAAGCTCTTTTTGCTCCACACACACAATAATGAGGTTACTTATAGTTTTTTGGATAAACAATCTTGACGTAGCGCGGTTCACTCATTGTAAACTTTCTTAGCTTTATAGTGTTTGCAAATCGTATGTAGCTCATGTCTATTGCTTAAATTTTCGTAGTCTCTCATGTTGGATTAATTTCGTTTCTCGTGATGATCTATTGTACTCAATCATTTTGCCTGCTCTGGAACAAATCAACAATTTCTCCTGCTTCCATGCTACTGTGAATCTGGCGACTGTTCTAAAGAGTTTCAAGGAGGGTTGTTTTTGGTAACAAAGGCCTCTTAGGGTTTTATGAAGCAGCCATTGCGGGCGATAAGAAAAACCTTTGCCATTGGTTTTTGCAGCAACCAAAGGGTATTTGTAAAAACCCCAGGCAAAGGGTTTTTGCTGACACCTGCAGTGGTTGCGTATTATAGGCTACTGAAAAACCCTTATGTGTTGTTATAACGTATCCAGTAAAACCTCCAGGAGTTTTTATAAAGCAACCTATGGGTTTCTATAAAAACCCATGAGAAGGGTTTTTATAAGCACCTCTAGGGGTTGCGTATTTGTAGGCTGATGAAAAACCCCTTGAGGTTGTTATGACTCATCCAGAAAAACCTCTAGGGGTTTTTATAAAGCAACCTAAGGGTTTCTATAAAAACCCCCCAGAAGGGTTTTTATAAGCACCTCTAGGGGTTGCGTATTTGTAGGCTGGTGAAAAACCCCTTGAGGTTGTTATGACTCATCCAGAAAAACCTCTAGGGGTTTTTATAAAGCAACCTAAGGGTTTCTATAAAAACCCATGAGAAGGGTTTTTATAAGCACCTCTAGGGGTTGCGTATTTGTAGGCTGATGAAAAACCCCTTGAGGTTGTTATAACACGCTCAAGGGGTTTTTTTTGAAAAACCCATCCAAGGGGTTCTTATAAAAACCCAAAGGAAGGGTTCTTGGAAAAACCCATAACAGAGGGTTTTTCTAAAAACCCCTGAAAGGGGTTTTTATAAGAACCTCTAGGGGTTGCCTATTTGTAGGCTGCTGAAAAACCCCTGGAGGTTTTTCTTAGCACCTTTATTTTTTTGAGTGAGTACTGTTCCAACATTTCATGAAAATCTCATTCCAAGATGGCCCGACATGGATAAATTGCAGAAAAGCGAGAACATGCAACGTTCGCAACAACAACAACATTTTAATGTCAAACACAAAGCAAAGTTGTTACCTCCATTGTCTGCGGGAGCTGAAGTAAAAATAGCAAACTATGATGAGACAGGTGTTGTACAAGGAAAAACGAACAGTCCACGACAATATGTTGTCCAGACACCAACGTCCACGTTGCGGAGAAACAGAGTGCATTTAGTTCCATTACCGGACAGTAATCAGTCAGAATCATCACAGGTGTCCGAAGATCGCAAAGAAGGCAATCCTGAGCCACGAACAGTTGAGCAACAGCGGTCTCCTTTGAACCTTTTGTCAAGACCAAGGAGAACAATCAAGCCATCACTTAAAGCGAGGGAGAACATGGCAAATAATTGTAGATAACATTAAGTTGTTGTGTTATGTTCATTGTCAAATGATACATAATTATCAAATACGCATTGTATTAATTCCCACAGGTGCGTGCAGCACATAGCGCATGTTTTCGTACGTGTAAGTTGTTTTCCTATTTAAGTTTTGAACGGTTGTTTATCGAGTTAGTTAGTAAACACGAGAGTTGAAATAAAACGTCTCATCTCTGGCTTGTCTAACTCAACAATGCAGGATGCCAAAACTCCGCTACTTTGACTTTATATCTATACTGTATCGAATGATGAAAATTTCAAGATGCTAAATATAGCCTCGTAACCATGGCAACCAATGTTTTACTGTGTAGTCAACAAAATTTGCATAATTTTTTTTTAATTGTTGCAAATTTTAATCTCAAATATATGCAAAATTATACTTACACATGTATTTGATGATATCCAACTCAATTTGAAACAAAAGATTTCAATTTAGTGCCTCATTTCATTGTTTCAACCATGTTGGTAACAATCATGATAATCATAACTTAAAATCTTCTTATTGTCATAACAACGAGAACAATAGAGATAATTTGATTTAATCATGTGATTTTGATTGTTTGCATCAAAGTATATATATTTACCAATTCTAAAGATTGTAGCTACTACAACAGCTAAGAAAAAGAGGGGGGGGGGGTGGAATCCACCCCCCCTCAGGTATTGACCGCTTCAAAACGCCCAGGTGAGATAGGGTTAACTGACAGCATTGCTGAAGCTAAACATGTCCATTATTTCTTTGACCAAGCTTGCTTATCGACGTATTTCCTTATTGCGAACTCAGCAAAGTGTGCAGTTAGTGTGAATTTGTTCATTTTGGCGTGCAAAGTGTACAACGGAACGATTGCGTTCCCGTCTGAACACAAAATCGATACGCAATCGTTCCGTTCCGGTGTGAACAGTTTACTTTTCCGTTCCAAAAACCGGAGCGAAGATGGAACGGAACGATTGCGTTCCTGTGTGAGCGGGGAACTCATAGTGATTGTGAAAAATGATCATTGATGCTGCTACAGTCAGAGAGATGCGTGTTGCTGCTAAAGTTGCCTTCAATAGAAAATCAAGCGCCTTGTATAAGGACAAGAATCGTTTGAAAGCAATATTTTGATCTTTATGTCAAACGAGGATGATACGCAAAAAAATCAAAAGTCATTACCCCCAGTTTGCTTAGTTCGTGCATGAAACTATTGGGCATCTGTCTCAAATTAGATGTCATGTGAGATTCACGATAACGCAAAATTGCTTATACGGAACCCTGCAGAATGTATCTATTCGCGGGCTTCTAATTTGAGGCAAGCAGTCACGAAGATAACCTCTGTGCAGAATCATATGCATGGAGATCTTTTGGTTCAGTGTGACCACGTGCCTTCCCCCAGTCAATGCGCCATTGTTTGCTGTAATTCTGCACCTTTCCTCTCAACTTCACCTGCGACGTTTGCATCTGTAGCTGTGTAGGAGGGGGGTCCTTCTACCTTCAGTGATGCTGCGAATGCTAGCCTCTGTGCAGGCCGCCGGTTACATCATCCTCTAAACTTGACTTATTTGTATAATGAATACCATCAATAAGTGGCTAATGATGCGTTCGTTCTAGAAAACGATTGTTTCAACATAATTAAGCTGCTAATGAAGTCAAGAACGTGCCAATTCTGGGTAAATTTGTTGTTGTGCCAGGGTAAACATCGTGGTGATTTATCCATCTTATGGTGTCAAATCTGTCTAACATGAAATAAGCCGACGTCAAATGTTGCTATAGGATCGCGGGAAACTTCTGTCTTGTATGCGCTTTCTGTGCGCTTTCTTTATTTCAGTGCCAATTAGCAGAGATAAAACGTTAATCAATTGCTTTAACGAGCGTGACGGACTTTCTTTCTTTCTTTCTTTCTTTCTTCCTGACCTGGAGCCCCCTCTTAGATTACAAAGTACTTTGTAATCAAAAAGGAAGGGTATGGTAGCAATTGCCAGTCAGGCCTATCCAGTGAAATAATTAAAAACAAATGCTGTCACGGCAAGAAAAGTGAAAATTTCCCCTAATCTCCGATGGTCGAGATTTCAACGTGTTCGACAAGTTTCCGAAATAGAAATTTACACTTTCAGTTTCCATTTGATCTCCACACAGTGAAACGTACACCATGAATTTCCTATAGTTTCCAACACAGGAAATAGAGATTTCTAATCTCTATGGGGGAGATTTCCTCTCTTGAGATTCATCACTCTCCACCGTTCTGTTAGTTCCTTTTTGTAAGAGCATTTCAATCATAGAAATAGTTCTATTCAATACATTACGCACAGGGTAGCATAACCAATTTTTCAGACTACTATTGGTAATAGGACAACCAACAATATACACTAAATTGTTTTAAAGAAACCGCCTATATATAAGAAACCGCCTCAAGTTTTCGAAAGTTAAGAAACAACCCTACCTAAATTGAAAAAGCTAAAAAACTTTTACAATTTACAATTCTAATTTTCCTATCGCACTGAAAAATATTTTGACACTATACAATCCTAGCAAATTGTTTGGACATTATTTTGAGTGCGAATTATGTTATTTACTTGCTTTGAGATCTTACTAAGTAATTTGGGTGGCCTTTAGACAAAACAAAATGAACCCTATACTTCAGCAAAATGGCCCGACAATTTAAGAAACTGCCTACCACACAAGCGTACGGGGCGGGGGGGGGGCGGCAGCCCCCCAATGTTGGAAAAATCATTGAAAATCAGCCCCAATCGGGCAAAAATCTACCCTCAGTTGGGCAAAAATGTTGGTAAACAATGGACTTTGTGTCGGGCCACCCCCCTAGATTTTTCCCGTACGCTTATGGCGTACCATCACCAGACCTTAGTTTCTTATAAAAGAACAATGAGTGTATTTTTTCAATATTAAAGAGAATGAGCTTTAGACAAAGAAACCACCGCAGGAAATCATATTATAATATGACTAACTTCATTCAATCACGTGACTGAAGTCAATGAAGACAGCATGAAGACAGGCAGGTTTTGAACGATTGCCAACTATGCGTTATACAACGGATTTGGGCGCCAACTATTTCTTTTGCTTCGTGCATCGTCAAAGACAGAGTAAAGACACCAACGTTGCAATTTTCAACCAGTTATCTTCCATATGATGGCCAGTAACAAACAAAAGTCATTCTGTCAAGGAGAGTCAGGTTCGTAAAGCTTTTCTAACTTTAAACGTTTTCCGAGTTCTTTCTCATGATAAGTAATTTCCCGCTGTTGCTTTGGGACTGCTCCAGTCCTGCATGCTTAGGCATGTGTCAAAGTTTTGCGTGACTAATGCAAAAACTTTGCTAAGAGGACGGAGATGGGAACCAAAGGAACACTACCCTTGGCGGTTATTGCTCTTACTCACAAATATAAAGTAAGGGGAGACTGTACCTCCTTGATATCAAATGTTAGATGGCTCGACCAGCGCAAGTTTGTATCAGTTGGCGCCATCATTCCAACTTTTATCGAACCTGCGTGCTGCCGATCTGCGTCTAGAATGCACGATTTGTACAAGTGGTCAGTTGTCTTCATTTGATAGATGGGAAATGTCTCGTATTAATGCCAAGAGAACATCTCTCATATTTGAAAATTATATTTAGAAATGCAGGTGCAGGGACGTAGGAAGCATCTCAAACTTGGAGGGGCACGACACTTCGAGGGCACTTTTTCCATTAAGCTAAAGGGGCATTTCCTGAAAACAAAAAGGGCACTTCTTTGTTTATTTCAAAATCTTGGGGGGGCACGTGCCCCCAATGCCCCCCCGGTTCCTACGTCTCTGTGCAGGTGGTACATTGATTTCTGTTTTGTTTTTTCAAAGCTCAAAAGTTGGTACAGTATCTCAGCATTACAAAAAAGAGGCCGATCCAAGACAAGGTATGTATTGAAAGTAGACTTTTCTTTCCCTTTAAATATCACTAATGTTCCCCTTTATTCGGCTTTCAATAAATTGTTGGACAAGGACATGCTTGCGTGATTGTACTAAAGATTGCATGGCGGTGAGGAACTTTTTACCAAGATGCATTGCGCTCGAATTACGAATCTTAAGCGATTCTATAAAATGCCCCCCCCCCCCCATCCAAACTTTCGAAAATAAAACCAAGAGTGAAGAGGATAGCGAGCTGAGACCAGACTTATGACATTTCGTCCCTTGTTTCCCTGCGTTCTTTGATTTCCAGATATCACTTGCTCGATAGGGACTCATATCATTACTCTTATAAAGTGGGCCCCCTGTGTCAAAATGGCCTAAACTGGTGAGAGTAATGATATAAGTCCCTATTGATCAAGTGATATCTGCGAATCAAAGAACGCAGGGAAACAAGGGATGAAATGTCATAAGTCTAAGCTGAGATGTCAATGACTTTTTCTAATTATGTATCCTATCCTACATATGGGTACATCAAGTGCCACTTTCTCATGAGGGAGGGGGGCAAGAAAGGCCCTCCCATATTTTCTATGCAACCCTAAAGCCTAATGACGACGCAACTTGCTACACATGATTACCAACAATTAATGATCATAGAAATAGCATCATATGCTAATTAGTCGCATGATCTATTGCTAGGCAACGCAAAACAATGAAAATTTGCTAATTTTAGGTCTTCACCTAAAACTTGAAATTTTCAACAAAAGTGATCAATAAATAACTTTAAAGTTATTTATATGATACATATCAGTTTTCCTTGATGAGACCTGTTGAAAATCTATTTTTGGAATTTTATTGTTATAATAAGGAACTTTTTGATCAAGATGCATTGCGTTATTTCATTGAATTCCTATAGAATTGTTAGAGGTTCGTAATTCGAACACAATTCATCTTGGTAAACAGTTCCTCACCGCCATCTATTACAAAACCATAAAGCACATAGCTCCTCCACAGCAGCGCACAAATTGGGTGCAATTTTGGGACACCCTGTACACCATCAATCACTTTTTAGGATGCTTAATTTAGGCCCCACAAACATAATTCCTTGCAATACACATTTTTCTCAAAAGGAACTAATAGTTTGAGCCACTACTGAAACTTTCTTAAGATTATCGGACTCTGAGTAACCAGGGTTTCTTACAAGTTCCTTAGAGGTTGCATAACAATCTCCACATTGATTACCTGTGCCCTATCCTATTGAACATTAAAAAAAATGTGTTTTAGCCCTAATCCTATCAGACTACCAGGGGGTGTTTTTCCAGCCCCCTGTTGGTATCATCTGCACCACACCAAGAAGAAGCTCTTTTTCCAAACATGATAAATTGAACTGTAGTTAATAGATCGAAAGGTGGAGTTTGGACTTAGGCCTAGTGTCTCCAAAGTCATAGACATAAAAGGCTAGTCGGCTAGGCTTTCGCAAACCATGTTTGACCCACTTAAATGCTAATATGCTTGTTAGGTAATGAAATAATTCCTGTTTGATTACAAAGTACTTTGTAATCTAAGAGGGGGCTCCAGGTCAGTCAGAAAGAAAGAAAGAAAGAAAGAAAGTCCGTCACGCTCGTTAAAGCAATTGATTAACGTTTTATCTCTGCTAATTGGCACTGAAATAAAGAAAGCGCACAGAAAGCGCATACAAGACAGAAGTTTCCCGCGATCCTATAGCAACATTTGACGTCGGCTTATTTCATGTTAGACAGATTTGACACCATAAGATGGATAAATCACCACGATGTTTACCCTGGCACAACAACAAATTTACCCAGAATTGGCACGTTCTTGACTTCATTAACAGCTTAATTATGTTGAAACAATCGTTTTCTAGAACGAACGCATCATTAGCCACTTATTGATAGTATTCATTATGCAAATAAGTCAACTTTAGAGGATGATGTAACCGGCGGCCTGCACAGAGGCTAGCATTCGCAGCATCACCGAAGGTAGACGGACCCCCCTCCTACACAACTACAGATGCAAACGTCGCAGGTGAAATTGAGAGGAAAGGTGCAGAATCCCAGCAAACAATGGCGCATTGACTGGGGGAAGGCACGTGATCACACTGAACCAAAACATCTTCATGCATATGATTCTGCAAAGAGGTTATCTTCGTGACTGCTTGTCTCATCAAACTAGATGCCCGCGAATAGAAACGTTCTGCAGGGTTCTGCATGGTTCTGCATAAGTAATTTTGCGTTATCGTAAATCTCACATGACATCTAATTTGAGACAGATGCACCAATAGTTTCATGCACGAACTAAGCAAACTAGGGGTAATGACTTTTGATTTTTTGCGTATCATCCTCGTTTGACATAAAGATCAAAATATTGCTTTTCAAACGATTCTTGTCTTTATACAAGGCGCTTGATTTTCTATTGAAGGCAACTTTAGCAGCAACACTCATCTCTCTGACTGTAGCAGCATCAATGATCATTTGGGCTTATGGAGAAATCAATATTTAGTTTTCTTATGCTTGCTTAGCTCAGGTCGTACTTTGTAATCATCCAAAAGGATCTTATGTTTTTATTTAGAATTCAAACCCTCGCTATAACAGCTGTGCAATTAAAACGAAAATTAAGCATTGGAGCCAACCAGAAACAAAATATACATTCTGATCACGGAAAATCACAGAAAATAGCATACATGGGCCTAAATGACTTGACCTTTTATATCAGCTATAAAATGTTTACCAGTACGAACCTGTACGAACCCTTGGCAGAAACCTTCACCGATACCTAAAGTTTAGTGTGAAATGAGTTTTAAGACTCTTCTTTCCTCACTTTTTTGTTTGCACCAGGAAAGAAGAAATTTAGGGGTCTCGTGTAGTTCTACTGCTAAAAGTACCCCTTGAAAATATGTGCCAAATAAACAAATAAATTGTTGTGGGTTCATAGAACTGATACGCTGTATGACTGTGCAGACTTTTGAGGGTTAATAAAAACAAATTATTTAAATCGGATGAATACAACTGGAGAAACAAAAATTCTGAATAGCTCAGAGCATTTTCTCTATGGTGGTATGTTTGAAAGTTTTTGCATTTGTAACGTATTTTTCATGAGGATTCTAATTTATGAGAGAGAGCCTGTTACGAAATGGTCAAAAAATTTATTTTGAAACTGGCAAGCATGGGATCGGGAGAAGTGCGCTTAGCCAAAGTAGAGGGAATGTCCTCAAAGAATTTCCTCGCTCCCAGGCCTCGTTAGGTCCCTCGTTGCATTGCTCCTAATTAAGTGGTATGAACAGCTTCCTATACGTTCAATCGGTCTGAAAAATTTAGTCGGTTCAAAGCATGTTGACACCCACCCCAACAAAATTTGAATGTACGCCCCTGATTTGTCTACCGCCATTTAAAGAGGGGTGGAAAACACGGTCAGACCACGGGCAGCAAAGGTATTTCAATTCTTGTAGGTGCAAGGGAGAACGTAAAATCTCTATTAAGCCCCTGGGGGCTTATTTAATTTGAGGCACTCCAGAAGGGGAGCATATATACCATAGCTTTTTAGTTCTTTTACACCATATTTTGCGGATTGAACACACAATTTAAGAGTGAAAATACACAAATTCGATACAGTTTTATTTCTATTTTCTCAAACCATATCAAAATTAACATGCTGTAATAACTTGTGATTTAGGCATATTCCAATGCACGTGTAATAAATGCAGTTTGTGGCACGAATTTATCAATGTGTAATAAAATAACTTTGAACTAACTTGGCAATTTGATTGCAGAGCTGGATGAAAGGCGTCAAAGACGGATGGCGGAAGAAGCAAGGCAAGTTTTGCGAATGAGAAGGCTTCTTGCAGAGTCACCAATGGAAAGGAAACCTTAAAAGAAGTCCAAAGAAACACTTGTTCGAGACTCAAGTGACTCTGATGAGTAGAAAGTATATGTTCTTTCAACTGCATAGCCAGCCATTCATAACTATGGTATGCTAACATTCGTTAAAAGTACATATCGGGTGATCCAGAAAAAAGTGACCCAACGCAATCTGTTATAGAAATAAAAGCAAGTGGCCGATTGAAATATTTTAAACGTCGTTCTGTTACTGAAAGACATGCCTACATTACGAGTATTTTTTGCAATTTTTGTAGGCACGGTAAAGTTCCTAGCCTACGAGTAGACCCATTATCCTACAGAATAGAGGGTCTACGAAATAATGAGATAACGCTTGCTACGTCTGTTCAATTAATTATGTTAATCCTCTATTCAAATAATGTGTGAAACCCATCTAAACAAAGGCTGCATAAATTAAGTTCTAGAAACCTGGAACTGTAGTGGCAAGCTTTCGCTCATTAATTCGTAGACCCTTTTCTCCAGTTGGATAAGGGGTCTACACGTAGGCTATAAAGTTCCCAAATTAAGGATTTTGAGGAAAAGGGCAGGCTTGAAATCATCAAAAAAGTAGTCAAAACAAGGAATCGATTTAAAGCCATTTCAGGTCTTCAAAACAACGAGGAGCGTGTTTCATTTTGCCTGAGAATATCTTTAAGTGCCTAAGGACTATAAACTGGCTCTGAAGACTTCCTACTGGGTTGCCTATTTATTGCCAGGTTGAAATGAAACACGCTCCTCGTTGTTTTGAAGATTTGAAATGGCTGTATATCGATCCCCTGTTTTTGACGACTTTTTGAGGATTTCAGACATGTCCTTTTCCTTGAAATCCTTAATTTTGGACATTTACCGTGCTGAAAAAATTGCCACAAATACTCATAGCATAAGCTAGTTTTTTAGCAACGGAAAAACGTTTGAAATATTTCATTCGGCCTCATAATTTTCTGTAACAGATTGTGTTGGGTCACTTTTTTCTGGGTCACCCGGTAGCCGTATTCAAATTCTACTGGATGTCTAAAAAAGTACCCTCTTTTGACCAAACAAGGGAACAAAACGATGACTATCGGGACGTTTTGACTGCATACCTGTGACATTTTCGATCTTCAACTTAAATGCACTTATGTTGCATTTTAAACCGGAGATACGAGTTCACAAGGTAAAATTTTGGTGTGCACCTGAAACCAGAGGTTTTGAGAATGTGCCTAGCCATGATTTGACATCACACATTTTGCACAAGAATTCTCAACTTTGAGCGTTAGTTTTTATTTTTGAAAAGAATTATATACATTAAATCCCTTGAATTAATTCAAATGTTCTTGAAATGACTTTTCTTTTGATGAAACGGTCCTTGAATTGTGTTCCACCCCACGTGTTTTGTATCAAACACGAGTAAAAGGAGCACATGCATGCTTATTTTGGGGATGTGGCACGAATTTATCATTCTTGTGACATTTTGTTATATTTGTTTAATCAGGGTCATGCACATGTCATTTTTACTCTTTTCAAAACAAAAAACTGAACATTAGGGGCTACACTTGCATTGGAATATGCCTAAATCACAAATCAAATCCCTTTTCAGAACCTCTGCTTTTGGGTGAGCTGGGAATTTTGACTTTGCAAACTTGTATCTCCGGTGTTTTGTGTACGATTTCTAAATGCAAGGTTTATACATCTAAGTTGAAGATTTATAGATTTAGCTGTGAAGGCGGGGAGCAATGATATTTTATTGTTTTGTTACTATCTCCAGTGAAAAGGGGGTACTTTTTTCTGAGACACCCGGTACTCAGAAATTTGTAAGTCAACCAGGATCGTAAATATTCATGCAGAATATCTTGCGTGGTCTCTACTTGAACGAAAATGCAACTTTCTTATTCAATAATTCTCATTGACACGGAGATATATTTTCATGAAAAAAGCTTATGCATGTGTTTATCACTGTATTGGAAAATATGCTTCTTTCACCTGATTTTCCTCACAGTTTGCAAGTCTCAGTTAAGAGAGGTTGACTGTTACTCACTTTTTCATAGGGTTTGATGAAATATCCAATTTAACTCACAAGCGTTTTTTCTAGCCAAGTAGCAGGTCCTAAGTTTGTTCGTATTCATTTCTAATTAGGAACTTGGCTCTGAACTTGTTTGAAGTACGGTTTCTAAGCTTTGAACAATTCATTCGGGCTCAATTTCTGGGCATCTCAACGGCAACCCAATTCATAAAGTAGAAATTTCTTGGAAACGAGTTTCCTTATTTCTATGAATTGTATTTCAGAGCTATAATATGGCTTTCTGAACCCAAATGATTGCAAGAATTAAGAAACTGGCATAATTGAAACAAACTTATAATTGTTGAAAGCAAAGTCTCGAATTGAAATAAAATTGCTGCTCGCATTCTTACCATTTTGGAAAAAGCTATGATATAAGTTTCTTCATCGAAAGTTCAACATCATGGAAAGGTTTTTTCGCTGCCACTCATCGGTTCAAACGAACTTGTTTTGCAGTGTACATTTCTGTCATTATTATATCACAAGCTGAAGATGTCATTGGAAAGAGTCTCCACGTTTTGAATTTAGTTTCATGTAGTATGCAGGGCCGTCGAGAGCCATGTCGGGTCCTGGAGTGATTCATAGGATCGGGCCCAAAGGGGGTTTGGGGGTGAATCCCCAAGAAAATTTTTACACGGTCCGGCCCTTCAGACTCTTGGAGAATAAGGGAAACGCCCTTTTCAAGAAAACTAGTCGGAAAAATTGTTCAGATATTCCGTGAAAAAGTTATCAAGAAATTGGTATTGACGGTAAACAATCAAGAGATTGAAGACTCACTCGTACGTGGACTTGCAACAAGTCTTCCTTTTCGTTCTTAGTAGCTAGCTCCACTGCGCGCTCGTTGCTCATTCGGCGCTGGTCAGTGGAGCTAGCTACTAAGAACGAAAAGGAAGACTTGTTGCAAATCCAACTCTTACGAGATGACTAAGTTTCAAAGGAGGGCCCAGACTTTTACGCATAGCAAATAAGAAAATTGTTTTCTTACGACTATGTTTTTAAGGTAGATAGATAGCCATAAAAAGTTGTTGTAAAGAGATTTTACAGCAATAGTTAATTTATGCGCAACAATATTTTCATTTTTCATTTTTATTCATTTAGGCACGGTAGCCCCGTCAGTCCATAAGAACTGCTTTTCAGGGGGCCGTGGCAAAACATTTTGACGGGCTCCTCTGGAACCCGGGCCCTATGGGACTCCTATCCCTCCTAATCCCCCCCCCCCCCCGCCTCTCGACGGTCCTGGTAGTATGTATTTGTTGGCATCGTTAATTACTTGTGAGGATCAGCTGTTGCGTTCATGACTGTTTAGAAGTTACGTCTTTCCATTGAATGAATCAAAGTGCCAGTGATGTGATATATTCTTCTTTCTGAATTAATACTTTGCATTGCGCACAAAAAGAATGGCAAAGGACGGGATGATTAGTTTTTTTCCAAATATATAGCCATGATGTTTAAAATACGAGTCAAGCTTAATCAAAATAATAGAAAATTATGATTTTGTTCCGTACGTTCAAAGAGGACGCAGAATCTGAATCAGAATCTGAGTGCTGCAAAGAAAGAATCCGAGAAAAATTTGGAAGACCTTCAGAGAGAAGAATCCTCTGGAGAAGTTTTATCTGGGATGATTCCTATAATGTCAAACCAGGACGCGTAGTGCTGACCATATTTGATGTTGCACCAAAATATCCAATAAATAAAATATCATGCGTCTCTTGAAATAGTATAATGGACAGGGAACCTATCAGTTTCCCTAAAATTTCCTACAAAACAAATCAGAATTTCGACTGAATTTCCTACTAATTTCACCTGGGGAAATGGTTGGTCTCCTCAGAATTTCCGACAAAAACTCATAATTTCGCTGGGATTTCCTACTAAAATCAAGGATCTTACTTGGGGGAAATTTGGCGTTTCACCTCAATTTACCTAAAGGAGCACGAGCAAGTATGGAATTTCCCCAAAGTCTCCCAAAAACATGCCCAATATAGACTAAGTTTCCAACTGTTGGAGATGCTAAATCTCACTTGGGAAACTGTGGGTAAAAGTATATTTCCCTTTACCCGTAGTTTACCCGTGGGGAAACTACGTTGGAAATTTGATGTGTAAAAAGCATTTGTTGTTGGAAACGGAAGGGAAATGGCCCGTTTACCTCTAATATACAACGAAAAAACTATGTCGAAATTCGAACTTTTCTTGCCGTGTGTGTTTCAAAGTAAAATATATTAAATCAAGGAAAGCTGCAAGAACTTCCCTTTGCAATGTCAATTTTTAGTAACAACAGGCTAGCTGTGTTCCAAATACGGAGATACGAAGATATATGATACATAACAGTGCAGGGCAATGAAAATCTCATGTGCCAAAAACTGAACAGCAGTGCAAAATTTATCATACTATACAAATCACTAGTTCAAATTGCCACAGTGCAAATGGATTCTGAAATCCAGAAATTCACTTTTAGGCCAAAAATTGGGGATAGCAGTACTAAAAAACCAGCCGCCGCCGAAGAACAATAAGATCCACTGTTGAAATTGAAGGTACTATAACAAGACATTCGCACACGAAATTTGGTGAGCACAGCTTTATGGCAGCAGGGAAATACCCCAAGTTATAACTTGCCCCTGTTACTTCTAGTCCTGGTCTCACCTATTTTATCAAATAATGAGAATTTTGATATTCTAAATATAGCATCGTAACCAATGGCAATCATTATTTTACTGCATAGTCAAGACAATTTGTATACTTTTTTTTATTAATTGTTACAGACATTAATTTTAAATGTCTGCCAAATTCTGCTTACACATATATCTAGTAATATCCAATTCAATTTGAAGGAAAAGTTTCAATTTCGTGCCTGATTTTATAGTTTTAATCATCGTGGTAATAGTCATGATAATCATAACTTAATATCTTCTTATTGCTATAGTAACAATAACGACAGAGATAATGTAATTTAATCATGTGATTTTGATTGTTTGCAGCAAAGTCCATCTATTTACCTGTTTAAAGACTATAGCTACTATAACAGCAAAGAAAAAGAAGGGGGAAGGGTGGAATCAACTCCCAAGGTATTGACCGCCAGAAGTCCCAGGTGAGACAGGGTTAATATCGAATTTAACGCTCAAGTACACGGGACAGGTATATATTTCTTAAAAATGGGGGATGAAGTAGTTGGTATTCTGAGAGCAAATTTTTCAGGGCAAGCAGATTTTTTCCCCATTGATTAATAGAAATAATTGTGATTGTCCGTAAATACTAGCTACCTAAGCAGCACAAAGCTGAACAGCAGACTAGCTGCATTCAAAATACTGCAGTTAAGTCCAGTAGCAACAGCATTTTTGTACTCCAGAACTTAATCGTAATATGATATATATACATAAATACAGTCAACTGTCTCTAAAGTAGGCACCTTCCAGATCAACTCAATGTGTCCTCGTTTACAAGGAGTGTATCCTACACCTTACGGATAAAATTTTAGCTAACATCTGTCAACAGGGATGAAAGCATAATTCCTTTCTTAACTGGTTGTTCATGATATAAAGGTGTCACTTAGGGAGAGTTGACTGCAGTGCAATATTTGAAAACTAATCGTGACGTAACATGAAAATAAATAAATATTATACAATCAGGCAGGAGATCTGGCTCTTGCTCGGGGGAGGCTACGTAAGCTAGGGGGAGGCTGTATACAGGAAACTTGGCTGGAGCGGAAAACCAAACAGGGTATACTGCATGTAGTTTTTATTGAAGCACCTGGAAAGTTTAGGGCATTCTTTTCAACCCAATTCTAAATGTTTTCAACCTGACTATTGCACACAGAGATAGTCGAACCCCCTGCCGAATTAGACCAAAGATGAGCCTTGACCAACACCAAAATTTGTTTCTTCCAGTGACTAAATGCTCCATTCTCGGATAGTACTGCATTCCCGAGAAATGTCGTTTGAAAAATCATGACATTTTATTTTTGCTCCTATGGTTTGCATTTTTGCTCTATTTGTAAAAGTAATAACGACTTGGTTACATTACATAGAGGATTGATGATAACGTCTTAAAAAATCAAATTTTGACCATGACCCCGTTTACACAGAAACGGATCCATTTGAATTTCCAACCTTTTCAAGGGCAAGGAAAATACCTACCTCATCGAAAAGGTAATAATCACATTTAATCATAATTGATGCTTCATATATAGGCCTAAAGGGAAAATTGGAGATTGCTCTTGTTATCAAATTTTGTGTTTTTGAACCAGGCCTCTTTTGATCAGGACAGCCTGTAAATGGCGATGACCATCAACTACTGGCCAGAATAATGCAGCCACCGTGCACAAAAAGTAAAAATGAGTTTCATTGCAACCTTTTTGGTTATTTTGTCAGTCTCTGTTGTTGTAGGTCACTTTGTAATGAAGATTCTGAATATCGATGTTATCGTGCAAAATCATGCACCATTTACTCGTAAGGTGGTCATGCAGTTTTCAGAAAACCTTGGTAAGTATTAAAAACTGTTGCTGGCATATTTTAGCCCCTTTTGGATATGTTATATGAAAAGGAATTTTATATCGATAGTGGGAATTAGAGCTTGGTGCCATTCCTTTTTGAATCAACACCCCTGCAAACTTGACTGCTATTATTCCTTAGACCTCGTCCTGCAAACGTCATCGTGATGTCACAGGTACTTTATCTTGCACCACAATATCAATATCTCAGAATCAGCAAGACACAAAGTCACCTGCCGGCAACAGAAAGTAACAGAATGGCCAAACAGTCTCATTTGGTAATTATGCAAAAGCATTTTTATGTTGATAGGCTGCATTTTATCCAGGAGTTTTAGCTTATGCCACAGGTGGCATGCCATCTCCCTGTCCCTCCTGGTCATCACCCGCTCTCCTGCCTCGTGTCCTACAGCTAATGTCCACATAAACAATGTTCTGGCCACTTTGGGCAGAAACCGCGTTCGGGCATGTGTCCTTGTTTTTCTCCAGGTAATCCTTCTTTCTTTCATCTCTTAATGCATCCTGGTGGTGACTGGACCAGAAGTCAGCCATTCCTGGAAGCGGTTGGATTTCGTCTTCTTCCATGACATAGGGGGTTGATTCGTCGCTCCTTCCACTAATAGTCGATTCTGGCACTGCGGCCCTCCTTCGCATCTCTTGCCTTTCTTCCTCCTTTCTCCGTTGTTCCCTTATCCATTTGATATGCTTGTCTGGCACATCTCTAGGATCTTCCTTGAAATCGAATCGCTCTTCGATGTGCTTTTTTGTGAATTTTTCGATTATTGCATCTAGTTTTCCCTCCATGGCTCGAACGTCAGATTGAAAGGCTTCCATAAGTTCATTTCTGTGTGCAGTACCAGCAGGGTACTGTATGGTCCCACCGGTGTATGTGTCTTGAAAAAGAGAACAGATAGGTGAAAACCTCATGCATGCATGACCAGCGTTTTCGGCACTTGGTATTCTCTCCAACGTTTTGGGTTCAGCAAGTTTATCATATCACGTATGGCCACATATTCTTGGTTAGCAATTTGATACTAGGATACTGTACCATTTTTCTCCTTAGCCTTATTTTAAATAGCTCCCGAACGATGTTAGCTATGACACTGAAACTTCCTGAATTTTACTAAAATCTAATTGGCAATCAGAAAATACAAATTCCAATACTTAGTGTTCACAAAGAAATTCTTTGAAATGGTTCTAATTTCTTTCTAATTTCATTCGATTTGTCTCGATGAGTATTTTCATTTGATATATAATTTATTTGTGTTTGCTGATATTAGCAATTTATTAAATGTAGGACGTCATCAATCTTTATGACGTCATATTTCTAATTAATTAGTACTTTTTGCATGCAAATTTCGGGGAACAACTTCTACTATTGATAAAGTTACTTGATCTCACCAAATATATGCAAAATTGATGTTGTCTAATTATCATTATTGAGCAAACAAACTCTGAACTTTGCATTGAATCAAATTTTCATAAATTAGGTATTATGAAACTTCGTCCGGTGGCTGAAGGGGGAGCATTACCACCTAGAAGGAGACTTTATGAGACCCACTTTTTCTGGGGTAGTGTTTGGTAGATTACGAATTTGAGTGTTGATCAGGCCGTTTGGGGGGCTTTTTCGAGATATGGGGGGTTGAAGTATTGTTTGGGGAGGTGTATTTTGTTTTATGGTATACTTCGTTTTTTAAGCACAAACACTGTTAAAAACAAGCATATCAGTAGAAGATAAGAAAATTTAGTGGTTTGTTACCATATGGGCCACTTCCGATTATTGGGTAGTGGGTAGGGCCGAAAATTTTCGAAATGGCATCACTTCCATTCTATATGTTCCAATGAGCAGTCAAACATTCCTACCAACCTTTAAATTCAGATACCCAGCCTCTCATATCTTAATCGTCATTTTCGTCATCAGATACATCATTTGAACTAGCGTCTTGAATTGCAGTTTCATCGACATTGCCCAAAAGATAGTCGCAAATATCTTCCGGGTACGCTTCCAAAATCCAATCAACGGATAAATCCTCATTCAAGCCGTGTAGCTGAGTGTTGTTGTGCTGCATGCTTGTCTCCAAAGTTGATGCTTGTCTCCAAATTCTAGCCACACATTTGGCTCGCTTGATGTGCTTGATAAGACTACTCTGGCATGGAGGAAGGAGTGATAAATCTATGACATTTTCATCCCTCGCGAAAGTTCTCCAGAAGATTTCTCGTTGGGCGTCAGCTATAGAGGTGTGTTGTTTTTCTCCATACAAGTGGCAGGTAAACTTTGTAAGCGAGGCAATAACATTGTCTGGGGCGACAGCTGACAATCCAAGCTCTCCAAATGTAGAAGAGAACCCTAGCGTACTCTTTGCCAATTTCCAGTATGTCGTTTTCCCTTTTCTGAAGAAGGATGACACATCATTATTTCCACTGTATCAATGCAAGCCGAGGAGTGCTGCCTTTTCTGTGGAAGAAAGATCACACGAAGCCAATTCTAAGATCTTCTGATTTTTACCAGTGCCACTGTCTATGAAGACTATACAAGATTTGGAGCTTCATTGGCGAGAAGGATTATTGGGATATGTATGTCCCCGGAGCTGGAGCGATGAACACATTTAGTAATGCCACCGTTATTGCTTCTCAATGCGTGGTATAGCAGAAACATACTCTTGTGTCTGCTTCCTCGTGGTTTGTTTGGAGATTTTTCAATGGGTGTCGCTCATCCTCTACGTATTCTGGTGCAGCCATTTTGACAGGAGAAATAGATTGTGCGATTACCAAGAGCTGCTTTTCTGCCACCCTAACTCCTCGATTACTTTGAAGCGTCGCTCTCTATTCTTTCCATTGCAGCGGAACCTAGCGAAGTTTGCAGGAATGCGAATGTCAGGATTTCTTATCACGAATGCTTCTGTTCCCCTGTTTCCCCTTAGCAACCTCTCGGCATTCTTGATGGATCTACATGCATATGAATTTCAAGCAATGTAAATAACTTCGTATCTTCTTTGGATTTCGTGCACTAACTTTAGTGCTAGCTCTCTAAATATGTTTAGTACTTTCACAACAGACCGGTTCTCTAAATGTGTTTGGTACTTTCACAACAGACTGCAAGGCAGAAGAATGTCTCTTTGAATAGCGGTGTCCTTGACTTAGGCAGAAGAGCCCACAGGCAGAACCACACCCCTTTTCTTTGATCCAATAAAGAGAAATCTTTGGAAAGGAAAGTAACACAACTGACAGGAAAGTAAAAATTACTGCAAAAGGAAAGTCAAGGACACCGCTATTCAAAGAGACATTCTTCTGCCTTGCAGTCTGTTGTGAAAGTACCAAACACATTTAGAGAGCTAGCACTAAAGTTAGTGCACGAAATCCAAAGAAGATACGAAGTTGCTTGAAATTCATATGCATGTAGATCCATCAAGAATGCCGAGAGGTTGCTAAGGGGAAACAGGGGAACAGAAGCATTCGTGATAAGAAATCCTGACATTCGCATCCTGCAAACTTTGCTAGGTTCCGCTGCAATGGAAAGGATAGAGAGCGACGCTTCAAAGTAATTGAGGAGTTAGGGTGGCAGAAAAAGCAGCTCTTGGTAATCGCACAATCTATTTCTCCTGTCAAAATGGCTGCACCAGAATACGTAGAGGATGAGCGACACCCATTGAAAATCTCCAAACAAACCACGAGGAAGCAGACACAAGAGTATGCATTCTGCTATACCACGCATTGAGAAGCAATAACAGTGGCATTACTAATTGTGTTCATCGTTCAAGCTCCGAGGACATAGACATCCCTCTAATCCTTCTCGCCAATGAAGCTCCAAATCTTATATAGTCTACATAGACAGTGGCACTGGTAAAAATCAGAAGATCTTAGAATTGGCTTCGTGTGATCTTTCTTCCACAGAAAAGGCAGCACTCCTCGGCTTGCATTGATACAGTGGAAATGATTATGCGTCTTCCTTTTTCAGAAAAGGGAAAAAGGCATACTGGACATTGGTAAAGATTACGCTAGAGTTCTTTTCTACATTTGCAGAGCTTGGTTTGTCAGCTGACGCCCCAAACAATGTTATTGTATCGCTTACAAAGGTTACCTGCCACTTATATGGTGAAAAACAACACACCTTTATAGATGACGCCCACCGAGAAATCTTCTGGAGAACTTTCACGAGGGATGAAATGTCATAGATTTATCACTCCTTCCTCCATGCCAGAGTAGTCTTATCAAGCACATCAAGCGAGCCAAATGCGTGGCTAGAATTTGGAGACAAGCATCAACTCCTATCATGCAGCACAACAACACTCAGCTACACGGCTGGAATGAGGATTTATCCGTTGATTGGATTTTGGAAGCGTACCCGGAAGATAGTTGCGACTATCTTGTGGGCAATGTCGATGAAACTGCAATTCAAGACACTGGTTCAAATGATGTATCTGATGACGAAAATGACGATTAAAATATGAGAGGCTGGGTATCTGAAATCAAAAGGTTAGTAGGAATTTTTGACTTCTCATTGGAATATATAGAATGGAAGTGATGCCATTTCGAAAATTTTCGGCCCCACCCTCTCCCCAATAATCGGAAATGGCCCATATGGTAACAAACCACTAAATTTTCTTATCTTCTCCTGATATGCTTGTTTGTAACAGTGTTTGTGCTTAAAAAACGCAGTATACCATAACACAAAAGATCCCCATAAAATTCTTTAACCCCCCATATCTAAAAAAGACCCCCAAACGGCCTAATCAACACTCAAATTCGTAAACTACACGAAACCTACCCCAGAAAAAAGTGGCTCTCGTAAAGTCTCCTTCTAGTTGGTAATGCTCCCCCTCCAGCCACCGGAGGCTCGATTATGTCAAAATCTGCGTCGCTTTTGTTTGCCTCCTAACAACCAATCATGTGACTTTTGATTAATTGATGCTATTTTTGGATTCTCCTTTGTTTTATTACCACACAGTATGATACGGAGCAAGTTTCATTGTCATTGTTGTTATCTTTGTGGAGAAAAATATGGGGCGGAAGAAAAATTACTTTTTCACCAATTTATGATGGGGCTGACCATTCGTAAGAGACCCGCATATTGAAATTTTTAAAAAGGAGTACTCTTGGAAATTAGCTATCAAAATCTTGGAAACTCACCGTGATATATTTTGAATTTATATCTTCCTTGGCAGGTGGCAACAACAATTAATATAATCGACATAGCAGCAACAACGGTTATCTGATAGATGAAGGATTGCGCATTGATGAACGAGTTTAATAGCTCTGCCTCTTTCTTTACCTGCAAGGCAAAATAGATGGTTTCAGTTATCAATAGTATACAAAAATGAAGCCTTCGTTGTAGAAAATATTGCATAAGCTCAAGGCGGTTGCACAATTTTTTGCAAAATTGTCTATCGAAAATTCTTCTTTCTCTGGTGTTGTCTGAAAGTTAGCTACTGTAATAGATCTTAAATTAAATGTCGTGGGAAATTAGAACGTTTTATAAGGTTTGTGTGGGGTTATTATGGGAAAAGATACACAAAGCGTATGTTGTGATAGACAATGAGCTGAAGACAAACGGCGATGAAATTTCTCCTAAGATTCATCACGTTCCAATGACAAATATTAAACACGTCTACAAGGGTTTGGTTAAAGACTGCAATGTATCTTGGCAGCAATTTTTCTTATTTCTGCAAGGATTTGCTTTCCATTTTATGTTCGCACACTCGCCAATGTGAATTGGAATTATCAATTATATGGAAAAAGCCATCGTTATACTTATGGCAATGTTTGTGTGTGTGTGTGTGTGTAAAATGCTAGTTAGTTCATTATGCATCATATGTACGGTGGCCCATACGTGCCATCTGGTTTATAGTTTTGCGACTGGTTTATAGTTTTGTGACGACTTTTCTGACGACTTTTGTGACGACTTTTGTGACGAGTTTTCTCCAGGGGGCAAACTGTTTATTACATTCTCGAAGGAACAATAGAGACTCAATAGGATCCATTGTATTCTATTATAAATTTTACCCCCTGAAATCACAACATTTCCTCTCTGGTTTATAGTTTTGCGACTGGTTTATAGTTTTGCGACTGGTTTATAGTTTTGTGACGACTTTTCTGACGACTTTTGTGACGAATTTCTTCCAGGGGGCACTGTCGAAGCCACATGTTTTTACTCTACGCAGTGTAGGAAAAAATCTTTGCAATGCAGAAGCAAGCAAAATGACAGGGGAACCTCTGCATGGGAGAGTAACATGTTTTATCATTCAGAATGGCGGAGCATTACCGTAAAAGCTCTATCAAGCTCGGGGGGGGATTTAATTTCGGACATTGTAGAGGGGGGTTAGAAGAGAGGGGGCTTTATTCACAATCAAATGACAATGATATACTAGCCTGCGTGCAGACTCAACTCGAGAGTGGGGCTTAATAGGGAGGGGGATTATTTAAGATTTTGGCTAAGAGGGAAGGGGCTTATAGAGAGGGGTTTGATAGAGAGGGGGGAGGTAAATAGAGCTTTTTCGGTACTTGCCGGTGGACCAAAGTTGGTTGTCTAAAGAACTTTCTCACTTGAAAAGTGTACTTAGATTTTTTCAGAACAAAAATATTTGACAGTTTTTGATGGATTTTTCTTGGAAGCAAAGGATGGATTGTTGCAAAAGCTTTTTTTAGAGTGAGATACCCCTCGGAAAGAAATGAAAATAAAATATAAATATGTTGAGGATGTTGAGAAGTTTCTTCAGTTACTTTTTCCTAGTACTGGAGCTTCATCATGCTTAGTTGTGTTGGGGTATCCGCGCACCCATGTAGCTTATCTGTTCTTTATCTGTCGTTCGATCAACACTTAGTAAAGATGCAGCAAGAACACACAGGACTAATTATGGTATTTACTTTGCAAGCTACAAAATATGTTTTGACGTCAGGAAACTTCATGCTGATGAACTGCCCTCTATTGTTCTGACCTTAGTTACTGTTTAGTTACTTAGTTACTGGAATTCATGCATCGGTGAGCCTCTATGAGCCTGATTTCTCAGGATATAGCAAATTAGCGCAAAACGAAGCTGCAGTACCAGGAAAAAATAACTGAAGAAACTGCTTAATTTTGACGAAGGAAATTCTCAACATATTTGTATTTATTTTCATTTCTTTCTGAGGAGCATTTCACTCTCAAAAAAGCTTTGGCTCCTTTTGTTTTCAAAAACTGTAACTGTAAACCAATTATTTTACCGCCAAAACTTTGTTTATCGATCATGCAAGCAAGGAAGATAATAAAAATTGAAAAACAAAGCAAAATGAAGTGTTTTGATAGCAAAATACGACTTTAGCTTTGAGAAACGATTTTTGTCTTTGATATAGGAGCAAACAACTCCGGCCAGGGCACGCGCAATAAGAAACGTATGGTGTACTCCCCGACCAAAAATGTGTGTTTTTCGTGTGAATTCTCCTGTGTTCTGTTGTTTTCTCCATTTTGTTTGTGTAAATTCTTCTCAGCACTGCGAGCACGACTGTGAGGCACCATGCGCGCGCAACTAGCTGAGAAGAATTTACACAAACAAAATGGCGAAAACAACAGAACACAGGAGAATTGACACAAAAAACACACATTCTCAGTCGGTGAGTACACTATACGTTTTTTATTGCGCATGGCCAGGGGTTGTAAATGAAAATCCAAAAATTCCAAAAACATATGTGTGGAAACCCGAATTTGAAATAACTGGCCTTCCGAGGACACTATTGAGCATTTTGTGTATCTTAGGCAACAGGTAGAATCTACCAAGTTTTGGATTGTTAACAAATAATAATAATGATAATAATGATAATAACGATGATGATAATAATAATGATAGTAATAATTATTTGGACAAGAGAAGAATTAAGAACCATAGACAGACAGACAAGAAAGATGATGACCATGTTCAGAGAGACAGTGTAGATGGGCTTTATCTACCCAGAAAGGAAGGTGGTAGATAATTTACTTCGATACAAGATTGTGTTGATATTGCGGAACTGAGTCTGACGGAATATGTAATGAAAAGCAAAGAGAAACTGATATCTGCAGCCAGAGGAAACGTGACGGTAGGTAGAGGTAGAAAGTGCGAAAGCTTACAAGAAAAGACGCAAGGAAGAGAGAGGAACTAGTAACTGGGAAAAGGAACTTCACGGACAGCATTAGAAAAACGAAAGAAGAGAATGCTGATGGCTGCACAGGCACAGTCCCTCAGAACGAATGCCATAAAATCTAGAATAGATAAAAGCGGGGAAGATGCAAAATGCAGGATGTGCAGTGAAAAAAGATGAAACAATTCACCACATTGTAAGCGGATGTAGCAATCTTGCACAAAAAGAATACAAACGCCGACATGACTGTGTAGCCAAAGCACTCAATTGGGATATATTACGTCAGCGAGGATTTGAAACCAGTACCAACATCAACCTGAGAGTGTTGTTGAAAATGAACTGTTCAAAGTATTATGGGATTTTACAGTACAGACGGATCTCGAAATTCATGCGAGAAGGCCAGTGATTATAATAGTGGATAAAAATGCAAATGAAACGATCGTAATAGACGTAGCCGTACCAGTTGATGTGAATATAAGAAACAAGGAGCAGGAAAAGATCATAAATACCAAGATCTAGCCAGAGAAATCAAGAAGATTTGGAATGTGTCAACCAAGGTTATCCCAATTGGTGCCCTGGGCACTGTAACAGGCAGACTTGAACAGTTCCTGAAGGAAATAGGTGTAACAACAAGAATCCAGAAATCAACTCTACTAGGCACGGCGAGAATTATCAGACAGGCTCTTGATATCTAAGGAAACTAGATGTGACCCGATATCATGGACATTAATTGTGCGCGACGAAGGAGCAAGCATAATATTCTGTGCTGCAACTTTTCTTTGGTTAGCCACTCTTGCATCCGCATCAAGCAAGAAGGACTCATGTAATGAGTCCATGATCAAATTACGTAACGTGCAGATATCGCGAACGGCCTAAGGTCGAGCGGTGGCAGTCAATCGACCCGTCTCCACGCGATTCATGACAAACAAGCAGTAGAAGTAGTAGTTTGTGCAGCTCCATACTGGTTTTAGTTCTTTCCATCGATATATTCATTATTTTGTTTCGCCTTGAAAAGGAGAAGAGGCTAAACATCACGATAATAACTGCGAGATCGAGTGGCTCGAATTCCAAGCGGAACCAACGAAGCCTTCAAAAGTCAACATTATGAGTGGTCATTTCTTTCAAATGCACGATACTGGAATTTGCGTCATTCAATGCTTGCATACAATCGCATTTTCAATAGACCTTTCCCCTGATTACGTCACACACCTGTGAGCGCGCAGTGCATTTTGGGAGTTGTATTTAACACGCGATCAGTTGTTTATGTTTTTCTATGGTGATCGTAAGGAGTTCTACTTTTATCTCAATTTATACAGCGAATACACGTTTTTTTTTTTATAAGAAACTTGGATCAGCACTTAGTACTAAAAGTTTCTTAATTTCGCATGAAAATTTCGGTGTTTTAGTAGTAAAAGTTTCTTAATTAGTTTCTTATTTTTTTGGGCCTAAAATTGCGATATTGTTCGAAGTTGAGCCTTCTTCTCGACAAAGGGCTTCCATTTTGCATTTACATTGTCATCAAGAAGAAGTCATGCACATTAAGGCAAAAATTTACCAATTTTGCAGTTAAAAGTCAAGAAAAGATAAAGATACCTGTGTTAGAGACACATAGAATAAGAGAGACATACAGAAATAAAGTTTTAGAGTTTCTTATCTGTTCTTGAGCGTAGTACTAGAGTTTCTTAAATTTTTGGTCATCGTAGTACTAGTTTCTTATAAACCAGTTTCTTATAAAAAAAAAACGTGCATTCAACGAAATTGTAGAAAGTCTTTCAACTTTAGCCAACCAGCACATCCTTAGTTTTTTCAAAACTCTTGCACTGGAACTGGTGCTTCAGAACGGGGAGAAAATGAAGACTTGTCCCAGAATAGCGGTGAGGATCCGATGCGGCCTAAAATGTCTGGAATGGAAGGAAGTAAACAGAGGCCGATCGTTGGAGGGATCACTTGTCGTGTGCTAGCGTGTTTCAGCAATAGACAAAAAGCTATCATTTACACCATTCTGAATGGCAAAAAGCAAGGGAAAGCAAGAACTCAGAAAGAGATGGCTGCATATGCTTTCTCGGCAGAATTTCACTCCAGGTCCAGGACACAGGGTACACTCAAAACATTTCACTGGGGGTCGAAAGACCTACATGAACAACGTTCCAACAATTGTTCCCAAAAATAAGGGGAAAAGGGAGACGAAAGGAAGGCCTACTTCAAAAACAAGGAACAGGTCACTTGATGAGCAGGATCATGCAATATCGTTACATCAAAATACGCCTTCTGATCAACAGTTGGAGAAATCTGCCGAGAAATCATATGCAGCCATCTTTGTCTGAGTTCTTGCTTTTCCTTGCTTTTTGCCATTCAGAATGGTGTAAATGATAGCTCTTTGTCTCTATATTGCTGAAACATGCTAGCACACAGCAAGTGATCCCTCCAACCACCGGTTTCTGTTTACTTCCTTCCATTCCAGACACTTTAGGCCGCATCGGATTCTCACCGCTATTCTGGGACGAATCTTCATTTTCTTCTCGTTCTGAAGCACCAGTTCCCGTGCAAGAGTTTTGAAAAGAACTAGGGATGTGCTGGTCGGCTAAAGTTGAAAGATTTTCAATAATTTCGTGGAATATTCGCTGTATACATTGAGATAAAAGTAGAACTCCGTACGATCACCATAGAAAAACGTAAACAGCTGATCGCGTGTTAAATACAACTCCCAGATTGCACTGCGCGCTCACAGGTGTGTGACATAATCAGGGATTGGCATTGACTTGACACAATACCCTGTTGACACTGCCTTTAGAGCCTCGCAATTAGCACGCACAATGGGGGTTCACAAGGAAGTAGGATTTAGGATAAGGATAGGAAAGGAAAAGTAGGAAATTCGATTTGAAATATTTTGACTTTCTCAAGAATTCCTATAAAGGCAGAAAGGGCTCAGAATTGAACTCTGCATATTTGGCAAGGAGAGAAAGACAAGCCATGATTCTGGCCGTATTTTCTTTCATTTTTGAAAGACTCATAAAATCCTCTATAATCAAAATACAGTTGAGAAATTACAATGACCAGATTTTGAGAGTCACCCAAAGTTCGAGGGGCGTATATCACTTTGTAAATATCTCGTACACCTTTTTCAAGAAAAATCTGTAAAAATTCCTTAAAATCCTATTCTTCTGAAAGATCTCATGCACTTTTTTGGAAGAGTGAGACACCCCTCACCAAAGTTGTTCAACTTCACCTGATTTAAGCTCCAAGGGGGCATTTTAGAGATCCCTAATGTGGCTCTTTATTGCATAATATATCAACATAATAACATGTGGGTCTTTTTCTTAGTCCAGAATCTATTCAACTTGCAGGAAATTTGGCAAAAATTATAATTCTGTAAGAATTCGATTTCCCCTTGATTGCCCGATCTGTGCCCGTTTCCTCTTCTGCAAGGTTAAAACATGGAATACGGAATACAGGAACAATCAAGATCCAGCCCCCATTGAAATCTCCCTCCCCCCCCCCCCATCGAAATCTCTTCCAGCCATGTATTCTAAGGCCAGTCTCAGCAATTACTTTATTTAAGATGGGTACAAATAGCAATGATCAATTTTTAACTGTTACACATAAGCGTACGAGGCGGGGGGGGGGGGCGGTAGACCCTCAACTTTAGAAAAATTATCGAAAATGAGCCCCAATCGGGCAAAAAATGCCCTCAGTCGGGCAAAAATTATGCTTAACAATGGACTTTGTGTTGGGCAGTCCCCCTAGATTTTTTCTTCCCGTACGCTTATGCTGTTACATGCATAAGTGCATAAGAGAGAAGAGAGTAGCAAAACTTCATCTACCAATTCTTTTCGCCGGCTTTACCAGGGATAACAAATGTCATCTAAGTGTCATTCTCTTTATTGTAGTGTTCTTTCCCCATTTAATGCACGCAGTTGATAACTTAGTTATTTCTAGTCCTAAATGTTAATTCATTTGTGTGTTACATTCATAATAATAATTATGATATAATAATGATTATTATGTTGCCACCATTGAGCTTGGTTTCAAGTATTTTCCTTGCACGTCTTTTGTATTCTTTTCCAAACTTGTCTTTCATATCTTTCTGCTGTATTTCGTTTGATTGTAATATACCCAGATATTTATAGCTATCATCTTGCTTTAGAGATCTTATTTTTTCGTCATTGGGCAATTCAATTCTATCTGATTTAACTATCTTTCCTCTCTTCATTATCAGAACTGCACATTTATCCAACCCAAATTGCATCCCTATGTCGTTGCTGAATACTCTAACTGTCTGAACAAGTGAGTCTAGTGCCTTTTAATTTTTCGCATATAACTTGAGGCCGTCCATGTATAATAAGTGGTTGATTTTCTCTTTACTCTTTGTAAACTGGTAACTAGGTTTCATCTTTCTCAAAACATGTGTGAGAGGAATCATTGCAACAACAAATAAAAGAGGTGAAAGTGCATCGCCTTGAAAATTCCCCCTCTTGATTTTCACTTCTCCCAGTTGCTGGTTTGCATATGTCAGTTCAACTCTCCAAGTTTTCATTGTCTTTTCAAGGAACAGTTGCATGTTGTCGTTAATGCCTAAGGATTACAAACATTCCAATATTCACGCCTGGGGGACCATGTCATAAGCCTTTCTGTAATCTACCCAACCCATTGCCAAGTTTCCAAGGAAAAGAATACAGTGTAAGGAAAATACTTGAAACCAAGCTCAATGGTGGAAAAATAATCAAAGGAATCAACAAATGGGCCATACCAATGCTAAGATAGTCAGCTGCTTTCCTTGACTGCACTATTGTTGATCTACAAGAATTGGGTAGCAGAACAAGAAAGTTAATGACTATGCATAATGCACTGCATCCTAGGAGCAATGTTGATCGTATATACATACCAGGGAGCGCCGAAGGCGCGGGAGGCGAAACGGCTAATGTTTTGAAAATTGATGTTTGATGCGCAGATCGAAAACGAGGTCGAGCGCTATCAAGGCAAAATGCCGGCGGGAAGATGGAAAGCTGTGGGGGAAAGCGAAAATGGTTAGGCAAGAGAATTCAACATTTCCTCCAAGGTTTGTTATTAACCCGTTGAAGTTGCTGGCCAGGGATCTTCAAATTGATGTTCGAAAAGACGCGTCTGGTTTAGGTGAAACGAGATAAGCAGATGACGCCATCTTCACTTTTGAAAGACAGCGAATTTGTTTCATCTTTCCAGCAAAGCTATCTTCATGCAAGAGATTCAGAAAAGGGCCTATTATTGGCTTTGAGCTTTTTTGGAGTTGGACTTGCACTCAAGAACCATACACAAACGACTGTGTTGCTTAGTGTGTAGGCTGCTGCTTTGGACGCTATGCAAGCCATCGTGTAGCTTCTAATGAATTAATGGGGACACTATTATGGTGGGTGTTATGCTGGCAAGCTCTCTGTTAAATGCTAAACGACGAAGTTCAATAACTGCAACTGCAAGAAATATGCATTCTTCCGACGTACAATACTGGAATGGAACCTCTTACCCATAACTGTAATCACAAGTCAAAGCATTGACTGTTTTAGAAATAGAGTAAGCGATTAGTAGTGTGCCACGTATCCCATCAATTTAGATGGATAGGGATTTTATTTTAGGAAACTCTGAAAAGAAGAACTCTTTTAAAAACTGTTTAGACAATTCTGCATATTTCTTTTTTAGCTTTGACATCCAGGATGGAAAGTATGTCATACGTGCAAACTCTTGTGCTCAGTTTGAAGCTTATGTGCACTTCCTCCTGCATATTGGGCAGCTTGAAGCAAGTAGATGATTTGCCCTAATCCAATACCGATCACAAGATCCCAAAATTTTGCAAAGTATTAGCTGACTTCCACTCGGCGCTCCCTGATACATACCATGAAGTGAAGGGGGCAGAGGACTCCCTGAGTGTCGAAAATACAGTGAATTTAGCTAAACTGGGATTGATTGCAAGGATACGTGAAGATGAGTGAAGAAAGGCTGATTAGTGCTGCAAGAGGTGCCGATGAAGCCACAGAATGAGATGCAGCAATTGAAAGTAAGAATGAGTTCAAGAAAAGAAAATAACTCGAAAGGCAAAACAACTGGAAAACAAAGATGCTAAAATAAAAAATTAAAGGATGGCACTTTGAAAAGGGAGACGGGAAAATTGACAATGACAGCTCAAGAACAGGCAATCAGAACTAGTTTAATCAAGGCAAAGATAGACAAGACCCAGCAAGAAAGCAAATGCAGAATGTGCGGTCAATAAGCTGACGAAAGTGTCAATCATATTCTGAGCGAGTGCAGTAAGATGACACAAAAGGAATATAAGCGTCGACGCGATTGGGTTGGGAAGAAGGTGCGTTGGGAAGTTAGTAAACGGTGTGGATTTGATGTTAAAGAGAAATGGTATGAAAATTGAGAACAATGGTTTCAGTGAGAACAATGATTTCCACATTCTGTGAGATTTTGAAGTGCAAACGTGATCGAAGCGAGAAGGCCTGACATGATCGTGACAGACAAAAAGAACAATATATGCAATATAATTGATTTCGCGGTGCCTTATGATATAGCCTGAGATCAGGCAAAAAAGGCAGAAAAAATGAAAGGTAAAAAAAGCCTTTCCTTTCCTTCCTTTCCAAAGTTTTTTTTTGAAACAGAAGGGCCCGTTAACAGGCTACTTATGATAGCAGGGTGGATGCAAAGGAAATGGAAAAAATTCAAATGGAAATATCAAGATATAGCCAGGGAGTTAAGAAAGATAGATTATGAAGTGAGATTAAGGCCAAAATTAAAAGTTAAATGTTGAAAGACATTTTGATATTCAAACAAACAAAATGATATTCAAACATGCAATTTGACAAGACAATCTCTAATGTAAAAGGCAATTTAACATCTAAAACGCATTTCGATATGCCAATACGAGATGACAAAACGAGATGACAAAACGAGATGACAAAACGAGATGACAAAACGAGATGACAAAACGAGATGACAAAACGAGATGATAAAACGACATGACAAAACGAGATGACAAAGCGAGATGACAAAACGATATGGTAAAACGATAAGCCATTTCGATAAGCCATTTCGATATGCCAATACGATAAGCAATTCTATATGCTAGATCAGAATTTGAAATGATATTGCGTAAAGTTTAAATCTGAAATCATTCAACCCCTAAGTGATAGGCCAAAATCTACATCCGAAAATGTCAGACCACTGGGAATAGAATTAGGCTCTCGAATGCAAAGGAGTAGTCGACTCTTAAGCAAGTTCTTTGAGAAAACTAACAATAGTAAAACCCAGCTAGCAATACTTCACAAAAGGGCAGTTTTTTTTGTAGAAACATATGAAATGATGCATTGAGATCGCTATCATTTTCTATGCGAAGCTACCCATTGAATTTTTCTAGTGTGCTGCTGCACCCATGAAGACAATCATTGCTTCGTGTGCTTTGGGCATACCATTTTCAAAGCAGCGTTTCTTGCGATGCACGACGGCGAGGAACTGGCTGGCTGTTATTAGATACAGTTGAACTTGGCGGGTTTATCGGCGCTGCAGAGGCATTTGATACAGGAGTGTTGTGAAACCTGAAACGCATTGCTATCCTCCCGAGGGGGGGGGGGGGGTACATAACATATTTATGGTACGGGTATGTGCCGCCCATATGGGTGGGTTTTTGGGCCCAAAATTCTCTAAACAAGGGCCCTTTTTCGGTAGATTTTCCATAAACATGGGTGGGGTTTCGCTGAAATTCGCAAAAAATGGTTAAAATGGGCAGTTTTCCGCCAAAATTCATCATAGAAGTGGGTATTAAAGCAAGTTTCGGTAATTAGAAGAGGGTAGTTTTCTGAAAACCGGGCGGCAGACCCCCGTCCATCCTCAAGTCATGTACCCTCCTCCGGGGCTATCCTCTCTACTCTTTCTGTTCGTCGATGGTGACACACTCTTCTGCTCCAATATTTTCGCTGCTTGGCGCATCAGTTTTGAGGCCCTAATCCGTCTTTTGTTTTCCTCAGTCATCATGTTCGATACGCGAATTTATGTGTTGCTATACAGTAAAAACCCGCACATAAGAACCTAAGATTTTGAAGTCAGCCTGTTTAGGTTCTTATGCAATGAGGCACATCCAGTAATCAGGGTGTAGGTTCTTAACAAAGGGAAATATGTGAATCTAGATCTTAGCCAAACTTATTTACACTATTGGCCCTATCCATTTCAACCCAAGCTTACCCAGTTTACCCCTGCATGCTCTGCCTATCACAGTTCTACAAGTAATGTGCTGCTTTGAAAATGGTATGCCCAAAGCCCACAAAGCAATGATTGTCTTCATGGGTGCAGCACACTGGAAAAATTCAATGGGCAGCTACGCATAGAGCATGATAGCGATCTCGATGCATCATTTCATATGTTTCTACAAAAACAAAGCATTTACTTCTAATTCAGACGTCCCTGGGAAAAATTGCCTTCAGGGCTTCCCCTTTAGTGAAGTATTGCTACTATTGTTAGTTTTCTCAAAGAACTTGCTTAAGAGTCGACTACTCCTTTGCGTCCGAGAGCCTAATTCTATTCTCAGTGGTCTGACATTTTCGGATGTAGATTTTGGCCTATCACTTAGGGGTTGAATGATTTCAGATTTAAACTTTACGCAATATCATTTCAAATTCTGATCTAGCATATAGAATTGCTTATCGTATTGGCATATCGAAATGGCTTATCGAAATGGCTTATCGTTTTGTCATCTCGCTTTGTCATCTCGTTTTGTCATGTCGTTTTATCATCTCGTTTTGTCATCTCGTTTTGTCATCTCGTATTGGCATATCGAAATGCGTTTTAGATGTTAAATTGCCTTTTACATTAGAGATTGTCTTGTCAAATTGCATGTTTGAATATCATTTTGTTTGTTTGGATATCAAAATGTCTTTCAACATTTAACTTTCAATTTTGGCCTTAATCTCACTTCATAGCAGATATCAAGGAAGATGAACGAAAACGCGCCTTACTGTTATACCAGGCAGGACCAGAAGTATACGAAATATTCAAAACATTGCCAGATAAAGGGGAAAGTAAAGATTATAAGAAAGCCAAAGATGCCCTAACAACGCATTTCGAGCCAGCAAGAAACTCGATTTACGAAATTTACAATTTTCGTCAAGCCAAACAAAGAGCGGATGAGACAATAGATGAGTTTCACACAAGACTGCGTACTCTTTCAACACATTGTAAATTCCATGATACTGATTTAGAAATTAAAATGCAGATAGTTTGCAATGGCAAATCAAGCCGACTACGGAGAAAAGCACTCCGCGATCCTGAATATAAGCTTGAAGAGATGTTGATAGACGGACGAAAAACCGAAGTTAGTTCCGCCCAAGCCTCGGGAATGGAAGAAACTTCCCAAGATTTACAGATCAAAGAAATACGCACAGAAAAGACATGTTTTAGTTGTGGTTTTTCTTTTCCACATTCTAACCAGCCATGTCCCGCTAAAAAAGCGAATTGTTCAAATTGCGGTGTGAAAGGACATTTCGCAAAAGTGTGTCGAAAACCGAAAGACACAAACCCAAGGAAACTTCAACCAAGAAAGCCCGCACAAGGTCGAAATTATTATAAGCCAGCCAAAAATCAAGGTCAAAAAGGGGATAGAAAACCACAGCGTGCCAGAGTAGTTTCTTCTAACCCCACGGAGGAAACAAGTTCTTCAGAAGATGAATACGCCTATGCTGTTGACAACACAAGAAATTCAAAGCACAAAACCTTACTTCGTTTGAATGAGTCACTGCAGATCAAATTTCTGATCGATACGGGGGCAACTGTAGATGTGGTCGACAACCAAACTTATGAAAAGATTATGGACAAAATAACACTGGAGCCAACAAAGACAAAAATATTCGCCTATGGTTCTTCCACCCCTTTGAAATTGAAAGGATGTTTCCAAGCATCAATAGAGTCAAAGTCACGCTATACAATTTCAACATTTTATGTAGTGGAAGGAACTGGGGGTAACCTACTTAGTGCAAAGACGGCACAAGAGCTTGCGCTAATCCAATTGATAAATAAAGTCAAAGGAATGCCTGCACAAAAGGACGCAAATCCAGACAAGAAACAGGAAATTTCGAAAGAAAATAGCCCTGAAAAGAAGTCGGAAATACCGCAGAGTAACGATGAAAAGATTCAAAAGCTGTTGAATAAATACGAAAATGTTTTCATTGGAGAAGGAAAACTAAAGGGACAACAAGTGAAATTGCATATACGGGATGACGTAACCCCAGTATTACAACCGCAGAGACGGATACCTTATCACATGCGAAAAGCCGTTTCAAAGGAACTGGGAAAGCTAATAGAGCAAGGAATCATTGAAAAAGTGGTAGACCAGCCCACTCCCTGGGTCTCACCCATTGTATGCGTTCCAAAGAAGGATGGAGGGACACGAATTTGCGTAGATATGAGGGAAGCTAATAAAGCGATCATCAGAGAAAGACATATTATGCCAACTTTAGACGATTTCAAAGCAGAAGTGAACGGATCGAAATATTTTTCGAAAATAGACTTGAAACAAGCATATCATCAAGTGCAGTTAGAACAAGAGAGCCGTTTTATTACAACATTTTCAACGCACGAAGGTCTTTTTCAATACACAAGACTTTCTTATGGCACATCTAGCAGTGCTGAATTATTTCAGAATATTCTGCAACGTAATCTAGGTGACATTAGAGGCGTGAAAAATATTGCCGATGACATAATCATATTTGGAAAGGATCGTAAAGAACATGACAAAGCCCTTGAGAATTGTTTAAAGAGATTATCTGATTTGAATATCAAAGCAAAAGGACAAAAATGCCATTTTCTACAACCAGAAATAAAATTCTATGGCCTAATCTTCACTGAAAAAGGAACAAGGCCTGACCCAGACAGAGTGTCAAAGCTTCAAAATGCTGCGCCTCCGCAGAACGTTTCAGAAGTACGTAGCTTTCTAGGAATGGCAAATACATGCAGTGACTACATTCCTAACTATGGAACAATAACATTACCATTACGAGAGTTAACAAAGAAGAATGTCAAGTTCAAGTGGACAGTTGTTGAACAAAGAGCTTTTAGTCAATTGAAACAAAAGTTGACCCAAGCACCTGTAATAGCTTACTTCGACACTAAAAGGAGAAGTCTCCTAATAGTGGATGGTTCACCGAAAGGTATCAGTGGTATTCTTGCACAGAGAGAAAATGATAGCGGAAGTTACAGGATTATTTCATACGCCAGTAGAGCCCTTAGCCCAGTAGAAAGTCGTTATTCACAGACAGACATTGAAGGACTAGCACTAGTTTGGGGTGTAGAGCATTTCAGATTGTTCTTATTGGGTACAGAATTTGATATTTTCACAGATCACAAGGCACTAGAGGCTATATTTAATAATCCAAGATCAAAGCCTCCAGCACGAATAGAAAGATGGATCATGAGACTACAGTCTTATAACTTTCGAGTTGTTTACAAGAGTGGACAAACGAATGAAGCTGATTATCTTAGCCGACATCCAATTGATATCATTATGAAAGAAAGTTCAGAGGAACGTATTGCTGAAGAATATGTTAATTATGTCATTGAGCACACAGTACCAAAGTCAATGACACTGGAAGAGATCAAACAGGAAACAAAGAAAGACCGAGTCTTACAAAAAGTTCAGCGAGCTTTAGACACAGGACAATGGAATACACAAGACAAAGAGATTCAACCATATAAGAGATGTTCAGAAGAGATCACAGTCAACAAAACAAAAGATATCCTAATGAAAGGCACCAGAATCATCATTCCAGAAGTCTTACAAGACAGAGCAACAAGATTAGCACATATAGGCCATCAAGGCATCGAGAAAACAAAGAGCTTACTAAGGGAAAAAATTTGGTATCCAAATATGAGCCAAAGAGTCAAAGAATTAATCGAAAAATGCAGCTCTTGTCAAGCAGTTGGTGCAAGTAAACCAGTCGAGCCAATGCAGATAACACCTACTGAGGACATACCTTGGTATGACGTAGCTATTGACTTTCTTGGACCAATACCGAATTCTCAACAGTATTTATTAGTAGCAATTGATAAATACACAAAGTTTCCAGAAGTGGAGATCGTACACTCTACAGCAGCGCCTGCAGTGATTCCAAAATTGGACAGAATTTTCGCCACTCATGGCATACCAGTCAAGCTTTCAAGTGATAATGGACCACCGTTTAATGGGACAGAGTTTGAGAGATACGTCAAAGCACTTAATATTGACTGGAATCCAAGTACTCCTCTTTGGCCACAGGGAAATGCTAATGTTGAGAACTTCAATAAGCCACTGGAAAAATTATTACAAACCGCACAGCTCGAGGGGAGAAACTGGAGACAGGAACTCCAACGATTTTTACTTTCGTATAGAACGACTCCTCATGCAACAACAAAGATAGCACCATGTGAACTGTTGTATAATCGAAAGATCAGAGGATATTTACCTGAACTGCCAGCCAAGAAAACCGTAAACAAGCACAAAGAGGCGAAAGAAAACATAGAGAAAAGTAAGGAAAGAAACAAAGAGTATTACGACAAAAGGCACAATGCAAAAGAATCAGACATCAAGGAAGGAGACATCGTAATCTGTCTACAAAAGAAAAGAAATAAATTGACCTCTAAGTTTAGTCCAGAAAGATTCACTGTTACAAGTCGCAAAGGCACCAGAGTTGTAGCAAAGAACAAAAGACATATCATTACACGAAATATATCACATTTCAAGAAAGTACCACGTTATGAGACCGTGAGAGATGATGATGATAGCGATAGTGAAACAGAGAACAGAGACATAGATCGTAGAGAAACAGCAGATACAGAATCAGAGAACAATGAGATAGAGATCAGAGGAGAGAATCAGGACGTTAGGCCTAGACGATCACAGCGATCGAGAATACCAGTTCGAAGATATGGACTTGTCGTACCATCGAATATGAACAGGTAAACAGGAGAGAAGGAAAGACTATAAACTTGGACGTGTCGTTTAAAAAAAAGGGAGCATTGTAGTGATTTCTGTTTATTGTTATGTTTTGTAAATACTTCATGTAAGATACTTTTATGGCGTAGCTTGCTCCGAAGCACACGTCTCCTCTCTGGTCTCGGCCTACCGTAGAAGTCTACACTCAGGAAAGCTCTTGAGATTTGAGGAGACTTGTTGTCACCGAACCTCAAGAACATAAGATCCTTTTGGATGATTACAAAGTCTGTTCTGAGCTAAACAAGCATAAGGATATCTGAATATTGATTTCTTCTTAACCCCAAATGATCGTAGATGCTGTTTTTAGCTACAGTCAGAGAGATGAGTGTTGCTGCTAAAGTCGCCTTCAATGGAAAATCGAGCGCCTTGTATAAGGACAAGAATCGCCTCAAAGGCAATATTTTGGTCTTTATGTCAAACGAGAATGATACGCAAAAATCAAAAGTCATTACCCCTAGTTTGCTTAGTTCGTGCACAAAACTATTGGTGCATTTGTGTCAAATGAGATGTCATGTGAGATTTACGATAACGCAAAAATACTTATGCAGAATCCTACAGAACGTTTCAATTGTTGCTATTCGCGGGCATCTAATTTGAGACAAGCAGTCACGAAGATAACCTCTGTGCAGAATCATATGCATGAAGATGTTTTGGTTTAGTGTTATCTCGTGCCTTCCCCCAGTCAATGGCGCCATTGTTTGCTGGAATTCTGCACCTTTCCTCTCAACTTCACCTGCGACGTTTGCATCCATAGCTGTGTAGGAGGGCGGTCCTTCTTCCTTCGGTGATAAAATAGCCGATGTGCAGAATCATAGGCATGAAGATGTTTTGGTTTAGTGTGATCGCGTCCCTCCCCCCAGTCAATAGGGCCATTGTTTGCTGGAATTCTGCACCTTTCCTCTCAACTTCACCTGCGACGTTTGCATCCGTAGCTGTGTAGGAGGGCGGTCCTACTACCTTCGGTGATACTGCGAATGCAAGCCTCTGTGCAGGACGCCGGTTACATCATCCTCCAAGGTTGACTTATTTGCATAATGAGTACTATCAATAAGTGGCTAATTAAAATGATGCGTTCGTTCTAGAAAACGATTGTTTTAACATCATTAAGCTGCTAATGAAGTCAAGAACGTGCCAATTTGTTGTTGTGCCAGGGTAAACATCATGGTGATTTATCCATCTTGCGGTGTCAAATCTGTCCAACATGAAATAAGCCGACGTCAAATGTTGCTATAGGATCGCAGGAAACTTCTGTCTTGTATGCGCTTTCTGTGCGCTTTCTTTATTTCAGTGCCAATTAGCAGAGACAAAACGTTAATTAATTGTTTTAACGAGCGTGACTGACTTACTTTCTTTCTTTCTTTCTTTCTTTCTTTTTGATTACAAAGTCCAACTTTGTAATCTAAGAGGGGGCTCCAGGTCAGTCAGAAAGAAAGTAAGAAAGAAAGAAAGAAAGAAAGTAAGTCAGTCACACTCGTTAAAACAATTAATTAACGTTTTATCCCTGCTAATTGGCACTGAAATAAAGAAAGCGCACAGAAAGCGCATACAAGACAGAAGTTTCCCGCGATCCTATAGCAACATTTGACGTCGGCTTATTTCATGTTAGACAGATTTGACACCGTAAGATGGATAAATCACCATGATGTTTACCCTGGCACAACAACAAATTTACTCAGAATTGGAACGTTCTTGACTTCATTAGCAGCTTAATTATGTCAAAACAATCGTTTTCTAGAACGAATGCATCATTAGCCACTTATTGATAGTATTCATTATGCAAATAAGTCAACTTTAGGGGATGATGTAACTGGTGGCCTGCACAGAGGCTAGCATTTCGCAGCATCACTGAAGGTAGAAGGACCCTCCTCCTACACAGCTACGGATGCAAACGTTGCAGGTGAAGTTGAGAGGAAAGGTGCAGAATTCCAGCAAACAATGGCCCCATTGACTGGGGGAAGGCACGTGATCACACTGAATCAAAACATCTTCATGCATATGATTCTGCACAGAGGTTCTTTCGTGACTGCTTGTCTCAAACTAGATGCCCGCGAATAGAAACGTTCTGCAGCGTTCTGCATAAACATAAGTAATTTTGCATTATCGTAAATCTCACATGACATTACATTTGAGACATACAAGGCACTCGATTTTTGATTACAAAGTCCACTTTGTAATCTAAGAAGGGGCTTCGATGTCAGTCAGTGAGAAAGAAAGAAAGAAAGAAAGTAAGTAAGTAAGTAAGTAAGAAGTCAGTAAGTAAGTAAGTAAGTAAGTAACCCACTTCCGTCACGCTCGTTAAAGCAATTGATTAACGTTTTATCTCAGCTAATTGGCACTGAAATAAAGAAAGCGCACATAAAGCGCATACAAGACAGAAGTTTCCCGCGATCCTATAGGAACATTTGACGTCGGCTTATTTCATGTTAGACAGATTTGACACCTTAAGATGGATAAATCACCAAGATGTTTACCCTGACGCAACAACAAATTTACCCAGAATTGGCACGTTCTTGACTTCATTAGCAGCTCAATTATGTCAAGACAATCGTTTTCTAGAACGAACGAATCATTAGCCTTATTGATAGTACTCATTATGCAAATAAGTCAACTTTAGAGGATGATGTAACCGGCGGCCTGCACAGAGGCTAGCATTCGCAGCATCACCGAAGGTAGAAGGATCCCCCTCCTACACAGCTACAGAAAGTTGCAGAATCCCAGCAAACAATGGCGCCATTGACTGGGGGAAGGCACGAGATCACACTGAACCAAAACATCTTCATGCATATCATTCTGCACAGAGGTTATCTTCGTGACTGCTTGTCTCAAATTAGATGCCCGCGAATAGCAACAATTGAAACGTTCTGTTGGGTTCTGCATAAATAATTTTGCGTTATCGTAAATCTCACATGACATCTCATTTGACACAAATGCACCAATAGTTTTGTGCACGAACTAAGCAAACTAGGGGTAATGACCTTTGATTTTTGCGTATCATTCTCGTTTGACATAAAGACCAAAATATGGCCTTTGATGCGGTTCTTTTTCTTATACAAGGCGCTTGATTTTCCATTGAAGGCGACTTTAGCAGCAACATTCATCTCTCTGACTGTAGCTAAAAACAGCATCTACGATCATTTGGGGTTATGAAGAAATCAATATTCAGATATTCTTAGCTTGTTTAGCTCAGGACAGACTTTGTAATCATCCAAAAGGATCTTATGTTCTATTGAAGGCAACTTTAGCTGCAACACTCGTCCGTCTGACTGTAGCTAAAAACAGTATCACAACGATCATTTGAGGTTATGAAGAAATCAATTTTCAGATTTTCTTATGCTTGCTTATTAGCTCACGGACTTTGTAATCAAAAAGAACTCTACTGACATGTATGCGATATGATGATAATGGTAATAATAATGATAATGATAATGTGAAGAATAATAATAATACATTTATTTATACTGATTAAAGGAATAGCTATACAAGCTAATTAAAGGCCCCATTAGCCATGTTTGAAGAATGAGATCAGGCAAATAGCTTGTCTCAAAGTAATAGAATATCTATTTGTAATTGCAATGCACGAGTTAGTTCATATCAAAATGGCTGTAGCCTAATAACGAGCCCACTTGATGAAGCAGACCAGATTTCTTGATATGCATCAGAACCTTTACATTAGATGTAGGGAGAGTCCAGAGACGTAGGGAACCGGGGGAGGGGGGCATTGGGGGCACATGCCCCCGAAGATTTTGCAACAAACTAAAAAGGTTTCCTTTTTGTTTCAGATGCCCCTTTTAAAGACCAATGCAGACAGAAAGTCGATTAATTTTGTTATCATCTACTTCGTGATTTAGTTATGTTTACTTCTCACTTTGTTTCATTGTGAATGAAATCGGATATCTATTAGCATTCATACTATTTTCTTCTACAGGGTGTCCCAAAAAAATTGTGCCCCGTTTGTCTGAAGGTTGCGACAAAACGGCAAAAGATTCTCGCCAAACTTTCGCATGATGTTGCTCTTCAGATGTTCAATTAAAGTTTGCCACCATCCCCGTAAAAATCCGTTGAAAAATGATTGAGCTACGACCTTCAGGAGACCAAATTTGCCTGACGACTAAAACCAGCAGTCGGCCATTTTGCCTTATCATCATCATCAATCATCATCAATAATTTATTGAATGTAGGCTAAGTAAAACAAAAAGAATAGCCAAATTACAGCTAATTTAGGCCTACTTTACAAAAATTTACAAAATTTACAAATTAATTCCTAAAGCTAATCAATAAAAACATTTAGTGGATTATATACAAGATAAAAGCATGCCTTCCCTACGAGGTACGGAGCGACGCCCACCTCCCAGAGAGACGGCGGACACACCGCGCGAGGGAACCCCCACACGCATATCCTAAGCTGCGGTCGCCGCTAGGGAGCAATTCCCCAGTTCAACCGCAGCCCAGTGCCTGCATCGTGAAGGGGACCTCACATCCCGCACAGCACATCCCCCATCCCACCGGGAAGCAGCGCACCGCCCCCATCCTCGCGAGAAGGCCCAAGAAATGTTTATCATGTTAGAAACCCAACTCTTGGAATTTATGTTTTGCAGAGCCTACAGTTGCATTTTTCGCCATTCCAACATCTAATTCATTTTTTGAAAATAGGAAGGGTGCTTGATCGTTTTATTTCGTGCGGTAAAAACTGCCAAAGTTTATTTCCAAGGTAGGCTATGGTCTCAACTCCAAAGGACGTGGTTCGCACCTTTGGAATTTGAGCGTCATTGCCATGCCTTCGGTTGCAGCTAATACCTCTCTCCATAAAAATATCTTTCATGAAAGGTGGATTTAGATCAGACTTTGTTTTAAAAATTTCCGTCATAAGCAACTGTAGGTTTCTTACATGGATGGGCACCGAATTGCTCTGTTCCAGGAGAGAACCAAAATCACTTCCGTGATCCTTGTACGCAATGCGCAGTGCCCTTTCGTGAACATGATTTATTCTATGGTTTAAAGTTCTGTCATAAAACATCCAAACAAGTGGACAGTAGCTAAAGTGCGATAACACAAATGCTCTCATTAGCTGCTGCAATTTGTCAGTGTCCATGTAGCAGGATATACGGGCAAGTGCATGGAGTTTCTGGCCGGCCTTTCTACATAGGGTCTTCACATGTCCTTTGAAAGATAGTGATCGATCAAAGGTTATACCGAGAAGAGTTTCCTCTCTACTTTCTTTCACACAGGCCTCGCCTATTTTGATGGTTATTTCATTATCTCCCTTCGCACCAAAAATCATTAAATGGCATTTGTCTTCATTTAGCTTCATACAATTGTTTGGAAACCACTCAGTTATTTTAAAGGCATCATGTTCTAAATGCGCAATGACAGTTTCAATCCTAGGACCACACGCATAAATTGTTGTATCGTCTGCATAGTTGCAGATTTTGGTTTCCTCCAAGAACATGAATAGGTTATTCAGGTATATGTTAAACAAAAGGGGTCCCAAGACTGAACCTTGTGGTACTCCCAGGACAGTTTTTTTCCACGTGCTGAATGAACCATTGACCTTTACCCTCTGCTTCCTGTCGGTGAGATAGCTATGGATAAACAGCAAGGCAGATCTACTGAAACCGTATGCATTCAATTTTGCAATCAATAGTTCGTGATTTAGACAATCGAAGGCTTTCGAAAGGTCCGTCAGGACGGCCCCTGCAACGCCACCGTTGTCCAATGACTTCTTGCAGGTTTCCACAAAATTTAAAAGTGCATGCTGTGTACCATAGCCCTCTCGAAACCCACAAAGTAATGGAGACAAGAAGCTTTCGGCAAAGGGTAACATTTGATCTTGCATCAACCTTTCGTAAATTTTCGATACTGATGGCAAAACTGTGATGGGTCGGTAGTTCTTTTTTGTAAATGCGTCCTCTTTTTTAAACAGCGAACTTATATCTCCGGCTTTCAGTCCTTCAGGAAAAGTATTTTTGGATAATCCAGAGTTGTAGAGATTTTGAATGACTGAACAAAATATATCAGAATTTTCCTTAAGAATTCTTGCAGGTATGCAGGTATGCAGCTGATCGGAGAAGCCTTATTCGAATTAAGTTTTCTGATTTGGACGGCAACATCTTCAACAGTGACCTCTCTAAAATTAAACTCATCGGAAAACGTAGCTCTTTCTTTGGTTATGCGTATTATACTGTTTTGCAGTTATAAGTATCTTCACGTGAGGTAAGAAATAATTTCTGTGAGGTCAGAAATAGTGGAACTCTCCGAAGATTATCGGAATTGTCACGAGAGCTATGACATTGGAGGCTGCTGTTTCATTTTCATTCCATTAAGCTATTTATCGCTGCAAAATAGTAAGACCGACCGCTGGTTTCAGTCGTCAGGCAAATTTGGTCTTCTGAAGGTCATAACTCCATCATTTTTCAACGGATTTTTATGGGAATAGTCGCAAACTTTAATTGAACATCTGAAGAGCACCATCATCTAAAAGTTTGGCGAGAATCGTTTGCCGTTTTGCCACAATCTTCAGACAAACGGGGCACAATTTTTTTGGGACACCCTGTATACTTCTATGTATCACATTTTTACCGTCAAGGATTTGATACATATTAAATTTACCTTCTTCAGAAAAAAGGTGCCATGGAAATGCCGTGCCCCGCCCCTCCACGTTTAACCCTATCTAGACTAATAAACTTGCCCCCCCCCCTCTAATAAACTTTTCCACACAGCTCGTTTAGTATCTCTGGAATAGTCTAGCTTTTTTGTGACTTTTAGTTTCTATCTATGAGACATCTTTTCATGTCAATTTCAAAAATGTTGGCACTGATTCCAGGGGTCAACACATGACTTTAATTGAGTGCTCCGCAAAATAAATACCTTTTAAGTCATAGCTTTGGAACCACTGGCTCTATGACAACGAGACAAACATTGTTGAACTCGTCTTGAAACAAGCTTTCATTTGATATATAGTTTATGGATTTTTGATAACATCATCAACAATTGACTGCTGCGCATGCGTACTGACGAAAAACAATTTAATGCTTAATTTTTGATTACAAAGTCCACTTTTTATTCTAAGAAGGGGCTTCGATGTCAGTCAGTCAGTCAGTCAGAAAGAAAGAAAGAAAGAAAGAAAGAAAGAAAGAAAGTAAGTAACCCACTTCCGTCACGCTCGTTAAAGCAATTGATTAACGTTTTATCTCTGCTAATTGGCACTGAAATAAAGAAAGCGCACATAAAGCGCATACAAGACAGAAGTTTCCCGCGATCCTAAAGCAACATTTGACGTCGGCTTATTTCATGCTAGACAGATTTGACACCATAAGATGGATGAATTGCCATGATGTTTACCCTGGCACAACAACAAACATACGTAGAATTGGCACGTTCTTGACTTCATTAGCAGCTTAATTAAATGAGTCCACTGAGCAACCGACTGAATTTAAATTTCATCCTGTAAATATAACTACTATTAATAGAGCTCTGGGTAAAATGAAAAAAATCACTTTGGTTTGGATCAGATGGCAATGGCATGGCGAGTAACTTCCTTGAAATTGCATTACCCGTGATTTGTAATTCCATCTGTGATATTTTTAACTTTTCCATATTGTCGGGGTCTTTTCCAGAAAGTTGGAAAATAGCCCGTGTGGCCCCTATTTTCAAAGGAGGCAAGCCTGATGACCGTTCAAATTACAGGCCTATTTCTGTTCTACCGGTCGTTTCAAGACTCTTCGAAAAGGTTATATATGATCAGTTATACCAGTACCTAGATAAGCACAAGTATCTAGCGTCTCACCAGTCAGGATTTCGTTCTCTGCATTCGGTTGTGACATGTCTGCTAAAAGGAACTAGTGATTGGTACGTTGACATAGACAGTGGGAAGTATACTGCGAGGATCTTTATAGATCTCAAGAAAGCATTCGACACGGTTGACCATCAAATACTCTTAGATAAAATGCAATTTTATGGAGTTACTGGACTTGCGCACAAATGGTTCAGTTCTTATCTTGATAATCGGAAGCAGTACTGCAGATTCAATGGCACAACTTCTAGCATTGAAAATACTGATATTGGAGTGCCACAGGGATCGTGCCTAGGGCCTCTTCTTTTTCTACTATACATAAATGACTTGCCATTTGCTTTAAAGAAAGCAAAGGCAACCATGTATGCCGACGACACAGCAATTTCGTATTCTTCTGATAAAAGTGAGGAACTGGACCTAGTAATCAACGACGAGCTGTCGTACATTGAAAGGTGGCTACAAGGCAATAAGCTTTCCCTTAAAGAGCCACTGCTGACATAAGTGCTTTGCGTGCCTAGAAAATCGAAAGGAGGTAAATAGCAATGGCGACGAACATTTGTGCCGAATATCAACTGCATTGAACTGAACAATGTTTTGTTTGCGCTTATTATCTTTTATTGATTTGTATGGCACGCCGTACCTGCAAAAATCAAGTGTTGTGTGTATGTCAATTGTTTGTGTGGCGTGTATGTCAGTCGTGTGTGGCGTGTATGTCAGTCGTGTGTGGTGTGTATGTTAGTCGTGTGTGGTGTGTATGTCACTTGTGTGTGGCGTGTATGTCAAACTCGTGTTTGTATGTCAAACTTGTGTGTGTATGTCAAACTTGTGTGTGTATGTCAAACTTGTGTGTGTATCTCAAACTCGTGTGTGTATGTGAAAGTCGTGTGTGTATGTCAAACTTGTGTGTGTATGTCAAACTCGTGTGTGTATGTCAAAGTCGTGTGTGTATGTCAAACTTTTGTGTGTATGCCAAACTTGTGTGTGTATGTCAAACTTGTGTGTGTATGTCAAACTTGTGTGTGTATGTCAAACTTGTGTGTGTATGTCAAGCTTGTGTGTGTATGTCAAACTCGTGTGTGTATGTCAAACTCGTGTGTGTATGTCAAACTTGTGTGTGTATGCCAAACTTGTGTGTGTATGTCAAACTTGTGTGTGTATGTCAAACTGGTGTGTGTATGTCAAACTCGTGTGTGTATGTCAAACTTGTGTGTGTATGTCAAACTCGTGTGTGTATGTCAAACTCGTGTGTGTATGTCAAACTTGTGTGTGTATGTCAAACTCGTGTGTGTATGTCAAACTTGTGTGTGTATGTCAAACTCGTGTGTGTATGTCAAACTTGTGTGTGTATGTCAAACTCGTGTGTGTATGTCAAACTTGTGTGTGTATGTCAAAGTCGTGTGTGTATGTCAAACTTGTGTGTGTATGCCAAACTTGTGTGTGTATGTCAAACTTGTGTGTATATGTCAAACTTGTGTGTGTATGTCAAACTTGTGTGTGTATGTCAAACTTGTGTGTGTATGTCAAACTCGTGTGTGTATGTCAAACTCGTGTGTGTATGTCAAACTTGTGTGTGTATGTCAAACTCGTGTGTGTATGTCAAACTTGTGTGTGTATGTCAAACTCGTGTGTGTATGTCAAACTTGTGTGTGTATGTCAAACTCGTGTGTGTATGTCAAACTCGTGTGTGTATGTCAAACTCGTGTGTGTATGTCAAAATTGGGTGTCTACTAGGGGAAGACACTTTCACGAGAAGAAACGTTCGCGAGTTGGAACAAATGTGACATTTTTGCGAATCGACCAAAATCTGTCAATGAGCTAATTTCATGCATCATCGAGTCTCTGTAATTCTTCATTTAACCCTATAACCCCGGGGGGGGGGTACTTCATTGTTAAGTTGTACTGGACGTGCCGCTCATATGGATGGGCTTTTTCATCCGAAATTCTCTACATATGGGTCTGTTTTTAACCACAATTCTGGTAGATGGGTACTTCTTTGAGAATTTTCTTATCAATCGGCCCCATAATGATAATCCAGGCCAAAAAACTTAAATTTTCCTTTGTTTCAAATCGACAAATTCATGCACATGGGTCAAAAATTTCCTGACATTCATGCAAATGGGCTCGAAATTTTTGAATAATCATCATACGAATGGGTCCTTTTCTCAAAGTCCAGATTCAGGTCGAATCATGTTGACAGGTCGAATCATGTTGACAATGAAGTACCCCCCCCCCCCCCCCGGGCCTATAACTACCGGGCTTTTTCGACCATCGTAGTACCGGGGGGCTCCGTAACTTCGCCAATATTGCAGATATGAGGACGAAACTTAGTACAATGGTGTACAGGAACAAAATCTACGCAATATGCTACTTTTTTAATTCTTCATTACATCAATGACGTCACTATGACGTCATAATTGAGGAAAATTGCACTTTTTGCTTACTATTAGCAATATTGGCAATATTTAAGTTCTTAGTTAATAATTTCTTTCATATTGCTACTAGAATATATTCCAAAGCATCACTGAATAAAAATTGGCAATGTAATATCAATTTAAGCTTATTATTTTTATCATATATTCATCATTTATTTCCATTAGTTTGTAATTGTTTCATTTAAACCCCTAATTACAGATAAAATACTCTAAAATGCCTCAAAATTGTTGATAACAATCAATAGAACCAATTTTGACCATTTAAGGTTATCTAATACATTTGTTGTTATTCATATGACGTCATAAACTTTGATGACGTCATGAATGTTACATTTGCTGACATCATTAAAAATGGATAAAACTATCCATCATCTGAAAGCTCTCATCGAGAGCTATCGAATGGTGGTATTCTCAACGATATATAGTCATCCTTCTTAAAACTGGACTCGCTTCTTTAATTGTCTGGCTGACCACGTGTTGAAAAGAGGTTGGTAACGTGATCAGTATCTACCATTTTGGAAAAAAATTACAAATTTGAATTAGTCCATGAAATTTTAGGAAAAGTCGCAAAGTTTCAGCTTTTTATCCTTTGAACTGACGACACTACATCAAATAAACTTCGCCGCGGGCACCTTGTGCCCCCCCCCCCGGTAGCGATAGGGTTAAAGCACTTGTGGAATATACAATGGGCATGTTCTATCTACAGGACCCATTTCACCGTTGAACCGTTGGATCATGCTGCAGATCCTGGAAGTGATTTCGTATCACCCTGTTTCTTTTGATGTAATTACTTTATCTTTTTCACAAAGAGTCGTTTAAAGCTTCGCTCCTGGTATCAGTATCCCTCTTCTGTGTCCACTTTTCCTGAAAAAGTGACTGTTGTCTGCTCGATTCCTCATATGACCTTTATTGCAGGACCATCGAGAGGGGGCGAAGGGGGGGGGGTAAGCTCAATAACAATAAACTACTTGTAAGTGAAGTGAAGAAAACCATGATTGTCCATCGATTTACATCAATATTTTGAAATATTGTCCTTTTTTTGTTAGAAATATGACGTCATCAATTCAAATGACGTCAGGGCTTCTATAGTTTGCTGATATCAGCAAATCTAGATAATGTATTTATCAAACAAAAGCATTTTGCATGGGCAATAGTTTGTTTCAGGCACGACTTGTTCCAGCACTCTATCCTCGTTAATCTCTGTTTTATAGTCAAAAGTTTGGATGGGGTAGCATTTTTCGCCCCTCTTGGTGGAATAGAGTTTTAAGCTCTAATTTTGCCTGATTTGTCATTTCTTTCCTCTTTAGACTCTTCGATCATGTCTGACTGCAGTCTGGAGAATTTGAAGAAATTAATATTTCTTTTCTCTTGCTTAATGCTGATTGGAGTGAGCATGCCTGCAAGCTACGGTGAGCTGTTTCTGCTCTTTAGTTTTTGCTAAATGCGGGGTAAGACTGGTTAAAGTGAACTACGGGGTAAAGTGAGCTTCCTAGAATTTTTTAGTTTCTTGCATGAACAAGAAGTGGGATGAAGAAGGTAGTTTTATTCATATTTTATTCATATTTCAGGTTTCAGAATATCATCATTTGCGGTGTCAGGTTTTGTTTTGAAAATATTCTAATATAGGCTGTTGAAAAGTCCTCCAAAAATTTGACAATCAAGATTTGACCTTTATTTAAGAATGCAGCTTTACTGATCAAAATTACTGATCAAATTTGTTTGGTATTTGACGAAACAAGGATATCTATGGACACAGAAAAGATAGATGGTCATCACCATGAGGTTAGAACATTGAAAACTGCAGAGAGGTTTTTATAATTTTAGTTTTATTTCCAGGGGAGGTTTCGGGATAAAATGACCTTGAAAAAGTGTTTCTCTTCGTGGTGATATGGCATATATTTAAAGTTTAGGGCTGGGAAAATCTGTAAAATGAAACACCATTTATACAAATCCTAAAAGTATAGATTTCATCACCCTTTGAGCCATAATCAAATTTTCAACTTATGTCCTTTTTAAAGACCCAAGACTGACCAGCAGCCTTTGCATGCCTTTGTTTTTGTTTACAACAGTTAATAATGATTAATAATAATAGCTAATTAAGGCCAACTATACAAAATTATTGACAAAATATATATAAAAGTCTAATAACAAAAAACCAAGATTTGAGATAAATTGTACACAATATACAGCTGCAGTCAAAAGTTTTGATAGACTTAAAACTTCTTTTAAAAATCTCCAATGATTGGGGCCCTTTTAATTTCTTTGGCTGCCATGAAGTCAGTGATCAACACAACGGATGTCTTGGACTATCTTCGAAAACGTGGGAGAAGATACAGTTAAAAAAAGTTTTCGACCAATAAGTGTATCGTCAGCATTGTCAAAGGTTTTTGAAAGATTGATGGCTAAGCAGATGCTGTCCTTCATCCAACAAAATCTCTCCAATCTCCTATGCGGATTTAGGGAAGGTTTTAGTACTCAACATGCACTGTTTCATGTTGTAGAGATGTTCCGTAGAACAATTGATCAGTCGGGCATTGTAGGAGTAGTACTAATGGATCTTTCGAAGGCTTATGACTGCCTTAGTCATGATTTACTTATTAGCAAAAATGGCAGCCTATGACTTCAGTAACAAGAGTCTAGAACTCTTGTATAGCTATACCTTTCAAACAGATAACAGAGGGTCAAGATAAACAGTACTTTTAATGACTGGAAGTGTACAGTGTCTGGTGTTCCTTAAGACGCAGTCCTTGGGCTCTTATTGTTCAATATATTCATCAACGACTTTGTTTTCGCTATACAGAGCTCTCAGGTATGCAATTTTGCTGATGATAACACGGTATTCGCATGTCTCAAAAATGTCGAGGAAGTAATCGCATGTCTTGAGTTTGATATTGAAAATGCAATCTCCTGGTTTAGGGAAAACAACATGGTAGCAAACCCGGATAAATTTCAAATGATGTTTCTTGGTCTCAAAAAGAGCAAACGATACTGTCTTGACATAAATGGAAACATTGTAGTCAATACAGATACGGTAAAGCTCTTAAGAGTTACGATTGATTCAAAGTTGAATTTTCGGGATCACGTAAAACACATTTGTAAAAAGATGAATCAGAAAACAGGGGCTTTTTCTCCGATTGCACGATATCTCGATGTAGACAAGGCTAAAATACTCTACCATGCATTTATTCTCTCAAACTTCAACTACTGCCCGTTAATTTGGATGTTCTGTGGGAAGACTGCAAACAACACAATCAACCGGCACAAACGTGGACTGAGAGTTCTGTATGGTGACTATGATGCATCGTTTGAAGATCTCTTGAGAAGGTCGGGTGAGCTAACAATCCACTGCAAAAATTTGAAAAAACTAATGCTTGAAATATATAAATGCATAAATGCGGCTTGCCACTCCTTCATGTTTGAGTTCTTCACACCAACAGACATTCAATATGACCTACGAACAAATCACCTCCTGCAGCTCCCTAAGACCAATACGTTAGTTTATGGGAACAATTCTTTATCCTTTAGACGAAGCATTTTGTGGAACAAGTTATCTGACACGATAAAAGCTGCTCAAAACACAGAGCAATTCAAAAATATGATTAAGAGCTGGAAAGGAGACACTTGCAGTTGCAACATCTGCAGATAGTACATAGATTCATGTATATATTTTACGTTTATATTATGTTTGAACTTTGTATTGTAAATAGTTGGTATTTATCAGTTTTCCTTAAACTATTGCTCCCACCAACTGTAAACAAATAAATTATCATTATTATTATTATTATTGTCCAGTCTCATTTTCATTTAGTCATTCAATATACTGATGAAAGAAAGTGAGACTTGGAAAAGTCCACGGATGTCTTTGTAAATATGTGTGTTTAAAATATGAGGACTGATCGTTATCACTTTGTAAGGTCTTAAAGGTCAAGAATTAGGAGGCATTCAAGTCTCCTATTGACAAATAATGATTATGCTAATTATTAGTTGCATATTCTAATTTTTGTTCAGATTCCAAAGAAAATTTCTGAACACGGATTAGCGCTCCGTTCTACATACCACTTTCCTTTCCTTTTCAAGTGGTCTGGAGCACAACCCAGCTAAATCCCCCTAACAAACTCTACTCAGTCCAAGTCTTCTTTCACCCAAAATAAGCATTTTTTCCTAATCAGTCAATCAAACGCTAAGAATAGGCAAGTGGTCTGACCTATCTGACCTTATTAACCCTATTTGGGCCGGGTTGAATTTTCATATTCTTAACCGGGGGCATTTTTCAGCACCCACCCCTCCTTTTCTTCGAAACTACAAGAGATATGACAATTACGCCAATTGTTCTTTGGACAATTAACTTTACAAAAACAGCAATAGAGGTTCAATTGGTCATTTGGATATCAATCACCTTGATCAAACAAGGTACAAAAAGCAGTTGTTGGTTGTACAGAAATTATACGGTGGATGGCCAAGTCAGATGGCCAAGTCAGGGTTCAAACATCTTTCCTCTGCATTTTAGTTGATACCTCCCTCCTGTCCTTTGTTGATGGCTTTGTCTTGAAACTTTTTGATATTTGCTGCAGAATATACCAATTTTCAATCAAAATTTCAAACACAGTGTCAGTCCTGTTATAATAAATACTAGGCTTGCCCGCCGTCGTATTTGTCATTCAGGTGTATGGACAGTTGAATTTAGTGCGCCGGTGACAAAGGGATGAAATATATCTATACATATTTGTTTTCATTCCATAATACATCTGTCTCAAAAGAACAATGGTGAAGAGGGACATAAGTATAATTTGAGAGTACCTTTGAACACCAAGGCCAAATGTTGATACTTTGTTAAGAAGAGCTATTTAGCGTTACAAATCAATGCAGTCAGTTTGTGGCGTACCTCCTCTCTAATAAGCCCTCCTCTCTAATAAGCCCTCCTCTCTAATAAGCCCCTCCCCTCTGAGCCAAAATTTAAATAAGCCACCTCTGCATTAAGCCCCCCCCCCTCCTGTTATATCAAATTCTAGTGGCTACCAAAGAGTTCCCATTTATTGACCTAGAAAAGCTTGCATGGTGGTTCTGATGTGGTGTGAGAGAAAACTGTGCCGAATTTATGTATTTGACTCGTAAAATTGAATGTTGAATCCGCAAAATACGGTGTAAATGATCTAAAAAGCTGTCATCTGTATCCTGTCATTTGATTTTGTGAATAAGCCCCCCCCTCTATAATAAGCCCCCTCTCTAATATGCCCCCCTGTGGAGGGTCCGAAATTAAATAGGCCTCCTGGGGGCTTAAGGTAGCATCATCCCGGTCATAGAATTACTATGAATATGGGTATATAACCAAGTTGAGATGGTACATAGGCATGATTGTAAGATTTTTGGACTGAGAAATTCAAAATGGCACCTTTCATGTTGCCATAGCAACCAAAAATAGCCGAAATTTTGCAAAAAATGGTACACGGAAAAGTATTTTTCATTCTCTACTGATTAAAGTTATCTCATTGAAATTAGCTGGACTTCATGCAAGTATGTATAATGCCTGCCAAAGGTCCTTGGAACACTTAGGCCATTTCTTGACAATCCGCAGCTCCAATCATAGCGATTAGGCATAAACAACCCCTCACCCCTGAAACAATGTTGATTTGCAAGGTTATTGTCCTAGCATTCCATTAGAGTCGTGAATCGTCCTGCCATCCCCATTTGTATGCTTAAATTTTGATGGAAAAAAATTTAGACATCAGGGTCTTAATCACCTTGTGCTAAGCCGATTGTAAAAGCAGAAGTTCATTTTGAAGCCCCATCTTCCGCGAACATTTTGACCAAATTTCATTTAAATATCTCTTATTGTTTGGAAATCAAAAATATATCCATTATACAGATTTCGCGAAAATCGCATTTCCAGGAAATTGACTTCAAAGTTCATGAAAATGATAGTAATCAAATAGTTGAAATTTGCTACAATCCTCGCTAAAACCCTTGTCACAAAATGGAAAAAGGTAGATCTGAAGAGCAAATACCCCCCTTTACCCCCCAAGTCAATGTTGCTGAATTCTCTAACTTGGAAAATATCATGCAGCAAGTGACCTGAGTCAAGACAAACAACATTGACTTGGGGGGAAGGGGGGGTTACGAGATATTTCCGCTGAAGTGGTAGGCACTTAGATTTTTTTTGAAAAATGCTGAAAATTCAGTTTGTGACAAAAGGTTTTGGCGAGGATTGTCTGAGGGTAAAATTTTTTATAAGAGCTCAAATTTAAACTTTTTCACTCGAATGGTACTAATTCGATGGCGCTCGTTCCGGATATGTGATTTGTTTTGTGATTAGTGATGATGATTGTTCAATTTGACGTCACAAAATGAATCAAAACGGCCTTTGGCTCTGAAATCATGGAATTTCCACCTTCAATCGAACTAAACAAATGTACTGGCAGCCAAATATCATCGATTTTATGAAATAAAGATTTATTAGTGGACCAGTATAGCGATACTGCAAGAAATTGACGGGTCACACCACGGGTAACACCATGGGTCACACTACTAAAGGGCGATATCTATTGAATTTGTATAGAAATTGGCACGGGTCACACGGGTCACACGGGTCACAGTCATTTTTTATAAAAAATATTAGGTACTATATCTTTTATAACAAATTAGTGTGACCCGTGTGACCCGTCGTTTTCTTTGGTAAAATGTGTACTGAGGCATCTAAGAAGGGTGTGACCCGTGCTGTGACCCGTGCTGTGACCCGTGGTGTGACCCGTCGTATAGCTCGTGGTGGGACCAGTCTGCCATCCAAAATGGCTATGCTTCATTTGAATTTGAACACTAAACCAACCACGTTCAATGGATAGAAACATTAAAATCTTCGACCAGATGACTGTAAAGACTTTCACAGCCACATACAATTCTCGTAGCATCTCACTGTTCTTCTATGCCATGTATAAGGAACAACAAAGGAAGAACCTGAGCAAAGGATTAACTTTGTCAGCTGTTTTTCAGATTTTTGGTGCTGCCGTTAAAGCCCTCTCCAGTGAGAAGAGGGACATTATGAAAATACTTTATGATGAATATGTTTTACAGACAGACATACCTGCTCGAATCTTTAATGATGTCCTCGCGTTTACTTATGTTTTAGTCCTGTTTTACACGTCAAAACATGCATACATCCACTCACTCGACCTCAGACAATCCTCGCCAAAACCCTTGTCACAAAATGGAAAAGGTAGATCTGAAGAGCAAATACCCCCCTTTACCCCCCAAGTCAATGTTGCTGAATTCTCTAACTTGGAAAATATCATGCAGCAAGTGACCTGAGTCAAGACAAACAACATTGACTTGGGGGGAAGGGGGGGTTACGAGATATTTCCGCTGAAGTGGTAGGCACTTAGATTTTTTTTGAAAAATGCTGAAAATTCAGTTTGTGACAAAAGGTTTTGGCAAGGATTGTCTGAGGGTAAAATTTTTTATAAGAGCTCAAATTTAAACTTTTTCACTCGAATGGTACTAATTCGATGGCGCTCGTTCCGGATATGTGATTTGTTTTGTGATTAGTGATGATGATTGTTCAATTTGACGTCACAAAATGAATCAAAACGGCCTTTGGCTCTGAAATCATGGAATTTCCACCTTCAATCGAACTAAACAAATGTACTGGCAGCCAAATATCATCGATTTTATGAAATAAAGATTTATTAGTGGACCAGTATAGCGATACTGCAAGAAATTGACGGGTCACACCACGGGTAACACCATGGGTCACACTACTAAAGGGCGATATCTATTGAATTTGTATAGAAATTGGCACGGGTCACACGGGTCACACGGGTCACAGTCATTTTTTATAAAAAATATTAGGTACTATATCTTTTATAACAAATTAGTGTGACCCGTGTGACCCGTCGTTTTCTTTGGTAAAATGTGTACTGAGGCATCTAAGAAGGGTGTGACCCGTGCTGTGACCCGTGGTGTGACCCGTGGTGTGACCCGTCGTATAGCTCGTGGTGGGACCAGTCTGCCATCCAAAATGGCTATGCTTCATTTGAATTTGAACACTAAACCAACCACGTTCAATGGATAGAAACATTAAAATCTTCGACCAGATGACTGTAAAGACTTTCACAGCCACATACAATTCTCGTAGCATCTCACTGTTCTTCTATGCCATGTATAAGGAACAACAAAGGAAGAACCTGAGCAAAGGATTAACTTTGTCAGCTGTTTTTCAGATTTTTGGTGCTGCCGTTAAAGCCCTCTCCAGTGAGAAGAGGGACATTATGAAAATACTTTATGATGAATATGTTTTACAGACAGACATACCTGCTCGAATCTTTAATGATGTCCTCGCGTTTACTTATGTTTTAGTCCTGTTTTACACGTCAAAACATGCATACATCCACTCACTCGACCTCAGACAATCCTCGCCAAAACCCTTGTCACAAAATGGAAAAGGTAGATCTGAAGAGCAAATACCCCCCTTTACCCCCCAAGTCAATGTTGCTGAATTCTCTAACTTGGAAAATATCATGCAGCAAGTGACCTGAGTCAAGACAAACAACATTGACTTGGGGGGAAGGGGGGTTTACGAGATATTTCCGCTGAAGTGGTAGGCACTTAGATTTTTTTTGAAAAATGCTGAAAAATTCAGTTTGTGACAAGAGGTTTTGGCGAGGATTGTCTGAGGGTAAAATTTTTTATAAGAGCTCAAATTTAAACTTTTTCACTCGAATGGTACTAATTCGATGGCGCTAGGATAGGAGAATTTTGTTTTTATCCAATCAACGAATTTGTTATGATCCGCCTTGGCCAATCAGATCGCTAGAAATAACAATGGAAAGTGCGGTCGTCAGCGTTTTTCTTCAAAAGTAAACAAACGGAGCTGTGGGAAAATGCCCAAAACCACTATCCTTTCGAAGGGCGTGATGCAGTCCTTTTTCAGCGAATTTGAAGGGGTTTCGAAATTTTTTGTGATGAACAGGACTTTTTCTTGAATCTTACCAGATATATTTTTGATATCTGCAGCGGTTCGCCCTAAATCAAAGCTGCGAAGCGGGGGTTTCCCTAACGGCTTACTACGCCTCATGACACACAAAGCATTCAAACGAACGAAGATTAAAAGGCCAAAGATGATGCTAAAGCCTCTCACCAACGCAAAAAGCAGTCCTCAAATTATTGCTTAGATTATACAGTATCATTGGAGATTCTTTTTTGTAGCATTTTTTTCTAAGATGGATTATTTGTTCAGGTGCAGTGGTGCTGCCACCTGCCAAGGCATCGTTTGACTTCCTGCCAGAGAGGGCCTAAGTCATTCAGCAGGGGAAACGGACTTCAAATCGAATGATTCAGAATTTGATTTGCCACATAACGAAGTTAAAGACAGATTTTTCAATATAGACGAGAGTCAGGCATGTTTTGTGGTTATTTCCAGGAGTTAATATCACTTAGATCACTTCCTTCGATGTCGAACATGGACCACGAAGCGCTGGGTCAGGCGACAAATTTTGGCGGGAAAACTGAATGACGACATAATGTTTATTTTTGAAAGGTGGAAAATAGCATTTTGACGAGATTTGTGAATGTAAAGCTGCTGAAAGTTTCAAATACGTGCGGAAATGAACGCCATGAAGAACAAACAGACTTCCGACGATCTTTACATTAAAAGTTCAACAGCCCATTATTTGTATTTAGTGCTCACAAACATGCAGAGGCAAAGGAGAATTTGTGCAACACCTCAAAAATCATGAATATCACTAGAAGAGGTAAATTGCTCCTAATTTTGTGATTTTGTCATACAGTATTTGCAATTTCTTTTGCACTTGCACAGAGCAGACATTAATTTATAACAAGGGTTAGGAGGAGGCAGCAAATAAGGAGGGGCTCTGAAACTTTTTTAAAGTAAATTTGTTGGGCTCTTGTGGAAAGTTTTCAGCAAATTATGCTGAAGTCTGAAAATGAAATGCCAAATATTTCAATATTTTCAAAATATTTAAATTTTGTACATTGTTAGGTTCTGAAAATTTTGAGGAAAAATTAGAAATGATGAAATCTCCCTGTAGTGTTGAGTGAGAAATTATTTGGAAACTTGACATTTATTCTAGGAAACCATGGAAAACTAAGGGTAAAAGCACATTTCGTTTTATCCACTTGGAAACTATGGGGAAACTGTCCTTTTACCTTGAATTTCCATCTTAAATATCATGGAGAAATTATGGTATTTCTTGCTGTGATAGTGTCCGAGATTTTACATGGCTTATGCCAGGATGTAAAGTTTTTTGCACAAATTTGAAATACTGTATGCTTCTATCAGTTATTAGCAATGACCAGGCCTGTAGGAAGCGGGGGCAGGGGGCTGAAGACCCCCCCAATAATTTTGAAAACAACAATGCTGTGTCACAAGCATTAACTATATGTATTGTTCTCCATTGTTTTAAGAACAATTCCCCCAAATCCGAAAACTTTTCTACCGCCCTGGTAACAGGGGTCGATCAAGCTCGAAATTGAAGGGGGTCAATGCAAAGAGGGCACCAAAAATATAACAGAAAGTGAGTTTGAGGGAGCGCAAAAATTTTTGGATGCTTTTGAATGAAAATTCTTTGATCTACTATAATTAAACATCACCTTGATTTATACGTTTCCGCCATATTCAAATAGAAACAGTAGGAAAATCGTGCATTAGAGTCAGGACAAGGGGCGCTTTCTCACCAAAACGGGGTGCCAAGCTGAACTTTTATCATGAAGGGGGCCCCCACTTGCCCCCTAAATCTGCCACTGCCTGGTAAAAACAGGTTCCAGAGACCCAAGAATAACCTCACTGCAAATTGCTATATTAGAAATAACAAAATTCTCATCTGGAGCAGTCTTCCCAATCTTTACTGTCTGCTTTATGGTAAATACATTTGGAAACAAACCAATTCTATATGTTTTACTCTCTGATTTGGATCTTTCTATGAAAAAGTACTGAAGTTAGGAGGTGAACCTCTGTAAGCCAACAATGTAATCGATGAAGCCCAGGAGCTGGCAAAATTACATTCAAAAACAGAATTTGAGACAGAAAGTTTCAAAGTCATTGCTTCAAGGAGGAAAACACATTATCACATTTGAATAATCATTCTGCACTGATACTCACTTAGACTACCCTCACATGAGAAAACTCAGACCGATCTGAGTTTCACGCATTGTGTCTGCTAATTTGCCTGGCTCCTCACATGAACATCCTAAGATCGGTTTGAGTTCAGCTCACTAGCTCTGCACATGCGCATCCTGTACGAAAATACAAGGCCATGTAATAGCCATGTACAAGCCTTGTAAGTTATGGCCTTGTAACCTTGTTATAGCCTGGAATAGCCTTGCTGCAACCTTGTAAATGGCTTGAAAAATGCTAATTAGCCTTGTAGAAGCCTTGTGGAAACCTTGTGTTAGACTGGTTGCAGATTGGAATCTTACTGATAGCCTGGTATTTTTCTTCCAAGGTTAGTACAAGGTCATAACAAGGTCATAATCCCCTCTACAAGGCTAAAACTTGGCCTGTACAAGGCCAAGTTTAGCCTTGTATTTTTGTACAGGATTTCACAAAAATGTTCCTGAATACAAACAATGCGTGCGTTCCCCTGTCAATCAGAAAAATTATGATCGCATTGTTGAAGATTTATCTTGATTGTTTTGATTGCCAAAAGAACACAAGGAATGCCACTCACACCTGCTTTGAAAATTCATTTCGCCTTGAAATAAAAAAGTTTCTGCTCACATGAAAATTTCAGGTTGACCTGAAAACTGAGACTGACCTGAGAAACCGAAATGATTTTCAGGTCGACCTGAGTTTCATTTTGCCTGTGTCATGTGAGCACTCCAAGGGCTTTGACCGCAAGCCAAAATGAGTTTCAATCCGATCTGAAACTCAGACCGGTCTGAGTTTGCTCATGTGAGGGTAGTCTTACATTCTTCTCATGTAGTTGATTCAAGACCAGGCTGGCCTAGCAGGGCTGAAACACATACACCTTACAAAATGGTCTTGAAATTATGGTGCCAAATCTACCTGCATTTATTAGAGCTTGCGTTAGAATCCTCTATTTAATCACTCAACTAAAAGAGCTAAGAAAACTTTTGCACCCTTCATGCACTTTGGGCCAAATTGCAAATTGAATTTCAAAATATGACAAAGGTTCCTATCATTTTCAGTGTGATCTGATTTCTGTTAAAACTGTTCGTTGTTGTGATATCTCACTGAAGGTACTTGGAATCTTTTTTACAACAAAAACAAATCACTGTCGGATTTTTTAGCATCAAGATTAAGAAACTTGCAAGAAGCTTTTGGTTGGACAAAGTTTCTATACAAGAGGATTCATGTTGTAATTATTCTGCCCCATCATGAAACTAAACAAACATAAATAGCTTGATGTACATTATATTTCCAGGGCTTTCATATTGATAAAAGACTAGGGTCCGCAGGGTTGTAGGTTGTGGTAAAATTATTTGTGTTATTTCTGAGAAACAGTAGACCCTAAACTTCTTCATCAATACCGAGCAGGACCGAATGTCAGTATAATGCTTCGAGTACAAATAATAATGATAATACTAATGATAATAATAATAAGTGCCAGAGATGCCACTGATCAATGGTTAGATTGTAAATTTGCATATCAAATCAGAATGTTTGGCATCAACAAAACCAAATTAAAAAGGACTGACATTGAAAAGGGATGGGGGCATTGTGGGAATGAATTGGTCAGTAGCATCTATGAATTAATACAGGTGCAAATTAAAAGACAAACAACAAAGATCTAAACTATATTTAAAGGCAATCCTTTGACTTGTCTATGAATGTTGTGTGCGTTTATATTCTTCATTTCGATTTCTTGCTGAAATTTTACTACTGTAGATAGGCCAAAACTCTCAAAATTTAACCAGGCCGAGTGGCTGACTGCATTTAAAATGCTAAGAAATTGTGTCATTGCGACAAGAATGACCACAGAAGCACTGTTCAAGATCAAGAACGAATCCAATATGGCGCCATTCTAGTGGATGTGGCCATTCCTGCCATTACCATGTCATGTAAAATTGATAATACCAAACAGCAAATGTGTCCCATATGTGATCAACTTCTGTAGAGGCAAATGGATATTCTTGCGAAGAAATCGAATGAAGCATAGCTAAGGATGGATGCGATTCTGTTTCAGGTGAATGCGACTGCTATACTGCTAGGCCTATGCATACATGAAGCCATGAGACCACACCGGAAGGCAATCGGTCAATTTGAAGATGAACCAAACCCAAACAGTGATAACGATAAAATTTGTAGCAGGCTCGTTGAGACGTCGTCCTAAAATAGATCATCAGCTCCAACAAAATAGGTATCTGATCCGAGATGTCCCAATTTGCTTTCATTCTTCATCTGACAACTGCATTTTCGTGCCGTCGGTTCCCCTGTTCACTTTGCTTTGTGTGTCATGAGGCGTAGTAAGCCGTTAGGGAAACCCCCGCTTCGCAGCTTTGATTTAGGGCGAACCGCTGCAGATATCAAAAATATATCTGGTAAGATTCAAGAAAAAGTCCTGTTCATCACAAAAAACTTCGAAACCCCATCAAATTCGCTGAAAAAGGACTGCATCACGCCCTTCGAAAGGATAGTGGTTTTGGGCATTTTCCCACAGCTCCGATTGTTTACTTTTGAAGAAAAACGCTGACGACCGCACTTTCCATTGTTATTTCTAGCGATCTGATTGGCCAAGGCGGATCATAACAAATTTGTTGATTGGATAAAAACAAAATTCTCCTATCCTGATGGCGCTCGTTCCGGATATGTGATTTGTTTTGTGATTAGTGATGATGATTGTTCAATTTGACGTCACAAAATGAATCAAAACGGCCTTTGGCTCTGAAATCATGGAATTTCCACCTTCAATCGAACTAAACAAATGTACTGGCAGCCAAATATCATCGATTTTATGAAATAAAGATTTATTAGTGGACCAGTATAGCGATACTGCAAGAAATTGACGGGTCACACCACGGGTAACACCATGGGTCACACTACTAAAGGGCGATATATATTGCATTTGTATAGAAATTGGCACGGGTCACACGGGTCACACGGGTCACAGTCATTTTTTATAAAAAATATTAGGTACTATATCTTTTATAACAAATTAGTGTGACCCGTGTGACCCGTCGTTTTCTTTGGTAAAATGTGTACTGAGGCATCTAAGAAGGGTGTGACCCGTGCTGTGACCCGTGCTGTGACCCGTGCTGTGACCCGTCGTATAGCTCGTGGTGGGACCAGTCTGCCATCCAAAATGGCTATGCTTCATTTGAATTTGAACACTAAACCAACCACGTTCAATGGATAGAAACATTAAAATCTTCGACCAGATGACTGTAAAGACTTTCACAGCCACATACAATTCTCGTAGCATCTCACTGTTCTTCTATGCCATGTATAAGAAACAACAAAGGAAGAACCTGAGCAAAGGATTAACTTTGTCAGCTGTTTTTCAGATTTTTGGTGCTGCCGTTAAAGCCCTCTCCAGTGAGAAGAGGGACATTATGAACATACTTTATGATGAATATGTTTTACAGACAGACATACCTGCTCGAATCTTTAATGATGTCCTCGCGTTTACTTATGTTTTAGTCCTGTTTTACACGTCAAAACATGCATACATCCACTCACTCGACCTCAGACAATCCTCGCCAAAACCCTTGTCACAAAATGGAAAAGGTAGATCTGAAGAGCAAATACCCCCCTTTACCCCCCAAGTCAATGTTGCTGAATTCTCTAACTTGGAAAATATCATGCAGCAAGTGACCTGAGTCAAGACAAACAACATTGACTTGGGGGGAAGGGGGGTTTACGAGATATTTCCGCTGAAGTGGTAGGCACTTAGATTTTTTTTGAAAAATGCTGAAAAATTCAGTTTGTGACAAGAGGTTTTGGCGAGGATTGTCTGAGGGTAAAATTTTTTATAAGAGCTCAAATTTAAACTTTTTCACTCGAATGGTACTAATTCGATGGCGCTCGTTCCGGATATGTGATTTGTTTTGTGATTAGTGATGATGATTGTTCAATTTGACGTCACAAAATGAATCAAAACGGCCTTTGGCTCTGAAATCATGGAATTTCCACCTTCAATCGAACTAAACAAATGTACTGGCAGCCAAATATCATCGATTTTATGAAATAAAGATTTATTAGTGGACCAGTATAGCGATACTGCAAGAAATTGACGGGTCACACCACGGGTAACACCATGGGTCACACTACTAAAGGGCGATATATATTGCATTTGTATAGAAATTGGCACGGGTCACACGGGTCACACGGGTCACAGTCATTTTTTATAAAAAATATTAGGTACTATATCTTTTATAACAAATTAGTGTGACCCGTGTGACCCGTCGTTTTCTTTGGTAAAATGTGTACTGAGGCATCTAAGAAGGGTGTGACCCGTGCTGTGACCCGTGCTGTGACCCGTCGTATAGCTCGTGGTGGGACCAGTCTGCCATCCAAAATGGCTATGCTTCATTTGAATTTGAACACTAAACCAACCACGTTCAATGGATAGAAACATTAAAATCTTCGACCAGATGACTGTAAAGACTTTCACAGCCACATACAATTCTCGTAGCATCTCACTGTTCTTCTATGCCATGTATAAGAAACAACAAAGGAAGAACCTGAGCAAAGGATTAACTTTGTCAGCTGTTTTTCAGATTTTTGGTGCTGCCGTTAAAGCCCTCTCCAGTGAGAAGAGGGACATTATGAACATACTTTATGATGAATATGTTTTACAGACAGACATACCTGCTCGAATCTTTAATGATGTCCTCGCGTTTACTTATGTTTTAGTCCTGTTTTACACGTCAAAACATGCATACATCCACTCACTCGACCTCAGACAATCCTCGCCAAAACCCTTGTCACAAAATGGAAAAGGTAGATCTGAAGAGCAAATACCCCCCTTTACCCCCCAAGTCAATGTTGCTGAATTCTCTAACTTGGAAAATATCATGCAGCAAGTGACCTGAGTCAAGACAAACAACATTGACTTGGGGGGAAGGGGGGTTTACGAGATATTTCCGCTGAAGTGGTAGGCACTTAGATTTTTTTTGAAAAATGCTGAAAAATTCAGTTTGTGACAAGAGGTTTTGGCGAGGATTGTCTGAGGGTAAAATTTTTTATAAGAGCTCAAATTTAAACTTTTTCACTCGAATGGTACTAATTCGATGGCGCTCGTTCCGGATATGTGATTTGTTTTGTGATTAGTGATGATGATTGTTCAATTTGACGTCACAAAATGAATCAAAACGGCCTTTGGCTCTGAAATCATGGAATTTCCACCTTCAATCGAACTAAACAAATGTACTGGCAGCCAAATATCATCGATTTTATGAAATAAAGATTTATTAGTGGACCAGTATAGCGATACTGCAAGAAATTGACGGGTCACACCACGGGTAACACCATGGGTCACACTACTAAAGGGCGATATATATTGCATTTGTATAGAAATTGGCACGGGTCACACGGGTCACACGGGTCACAGTCATTTTTTATAAAAAATATTAGGTACTATATCTTTTATAACAAATTAGTGTGACCCGTGTGACCCGTCGTTTTCTTTGGTAAAATGTGTACTGAGGCATCTAAGATGGGTGTGACCCGTGCTGTGACCGAGTTTTGGCGAGGATTGTCTGAGGGTAAAATTTTTTATAAGAGCTCAAATTTAAACTTTTTCACTCGAATGGTACTAATTCGATGGCGCTCGTTCCGGATATGTGATTTGTTTTGTGATTAGTGATGATGATTGTTCAATTTGACGTCACAAAATGAATCAAAACGGCCTTTGGCTCTGAAATCATGGAATTTCCACCTTCAATCGAACTAAACAAATGTACTGGCAGCCAAATATCATCGATTTTATGAAATAAAGATTTATTAGTGGACCAGTATAGCGATACTGCAAGAAATTGACGGGTCACACCACGGGTAACACCATGGGTCACACTACTAAAGGGCGATATATATTGCATTTGTATAGAAATTGGCACGGGTCACACGGGTCACACGGGTCACAGTCATTTTTTATAAAAAATATTAGGTACTATATCTTTTATAACAAATTAGTGTGACCCGTGTGACCCGTCGTTTTCTTTGGTAAAATGTGTACTGAGGCATCTAAGATGGGTGTGACCCGTGCTGTGACCCGTGCTGTGACCCGTGGTGTGACCCGTCGTATAGCTCGTGGTGGGACCAGTCTGCCATCCAAAATGGCTATGCTTCATTTGAATTTGAACACTAAACCAACCACGTTCAATGGATAGAAACATTAAAATCTTCGACCAGATGACTGTAAAGACTTTCACAGCCACATACAATTCTCGTAGCATCTCACTGTTCTTCTATGCCATGTATAAGAAACAACAAAGGAAGAACCTGAGCAAAGGATTAACTTTGTCAGCTGTTTTTTCAGATTTTTGGTGCTGCCGTTAAAGCCCTCTCCAGTGAGAAGAGGGACATTATGAAAATACTTTATGATGAATATGTTTTACAGACAGACATACCTGCTCGAATCTTTAATGATGTCCTCGCGTTTACTTATGTTTTAGTCCTGTTTTACACGTCAAAACATGCATACATCCACTCACTCGACCTCAGACAATCCTCGCCAAAACCCTTGTCACAAAATGGAAAAGGTAGATCTGAAGAGCAAATACCCCCCTTTACCCCCCAAGTCAATGTTGCTGAATTCTCTAAGTTGGAAAATATCATGCAGCAAGTGACCTGAGTCAAGACAAACAACATTGACTTGGGGGGAAGGGGGGTTTACGAGATATTTCCGCTGAAGTGGTAGGCACTTAGATTTTTTTTGAAAAATGCTGAAAAATTCAGTTTGTGACAAGAGGTTTTGGCGAGGATTGTCTGAGGGTAAAATTTTTTATAAGAGCTCAAATTTAAACTTTTTCACTCGAATGGTACTAATTCGATGGCGCTCGTTCCGGATATGTGATTTGTTTTGTGATTAGTGATGATGATTGTTCAATTTGACGTCACAAAATGAATCAAAACGGCCTTTGGCTCTGAAATCATGGAATTTCCACCTTCAATCGAACTAAACAAATGTACTGGCAGCCAAATATCATCGATTTTATGAAATAAAGATTTATTAGTGGACCAGTATAGCGATACTGCAAGAAATTGACGGGTCACACCACGGGTAACACCATGGGTCACACTACTAAAGGGCGATATATATTGCATTTGTATAGAAATTGGCACGGGTCACACGGGTCACACGGGTCACAGTCATTTTTTATAAAAAATATTAGGTACTATATCTTTTATAACAAATTAGTGTGACCCGTGTGACCCGTCGTTTTCTTTGGTAAAATGTGTACTGAGGCATCTAAGATGGGTGTGACCCGTGCTGTGACCCGTGCTGTGACCCGTGGTGTGACCCGTCGTATAGCTCGTGGTGGGACCAGTCTGCCATCCAAAATGGCTATGCTTCATTTGAATTTGAACACTAAACCAACCACGTTCAATGGATAGAAACATTAAAATCTTCGACCAGATGACTGTAAAGACTTTCACAGCCACATACAATTCTCGTAGCATCTCACTGTTCTTCTATGCCATGTATAAGAAACAACAAAGGAAGAACCTGAGCAAAGGATTAACTTTGTCAGCTGTTTTTCAGATTTTTGGTGCTGCCGTTAAAGCCCTCTCCAGTGAGAAGAGGGACATTATGAAAATACTTTATGATGAATATGTTTTACAGACAGACATACCTGCTCGAATCTTTAATGATGTCCTCGCGTTTACTTATGTTTTAGTCCTGTTTTACACGTCAAAACATGCATACATCCACTCACTCGACCTCAGACAATCCTCGCCAAAACCCTTGTCACAAAATGGAAAAGGTAGATCTGAAGAGCAAATACCCCCCTTTACCCCCCAAGTCAATGTTGCTGAATTCTCTAAGTTGGAAAATATCATGCAGCAAGTGACCTGAGTCAAGACAAACAACATTGACTTGGGGGGAAGGGGGGTTTACGAGATATTTCCGCTGAAGTGGTAGGCACTTAGATTTTTTTTGAAAAATGCTGAAAAATTCAGTTTGTGACAAGAGGTTTTGGCGAGGATTGTCTGAGGGTAAAATTTTTTATAAGAGCTCAAATTTAAACTTTTTCACTCGAATGGTACTAATTCGATGGCGCTCGTTCCGGATATGTGATTTGTTTTGTGATTAGTGATGATGATTGTTCAATTTGACGTCACAAAATGAATCAAAACGGCCTTTGGCTCTGAAATCATGGAATTTCCACCTTCAATCGAACTAAACAAATGTACTGGCAGCCAAATATCATCGATTTTATGAAATAAAGATTTATTAGTGGACCAGTATAGCGATACTGCAAGAAATTGACGGGTCACACCACGGGTAACAACATGGGTCACACTACTAAAGGGCGATATATATTGCATTTGTATAGAAATTGGCACGGGTCACACGGGTCACACGGGTCACAGTCATTTTTTATAAAAAATATTAGGTACTATATCTTTTATAACAAATTAGTGTGACCCGTGTGACCCGTCGTTTTCTTTGGTAAAATGTGTACTGAGGCATCTAAGATGGGTGTGACCCGTGCTGTGACCCGTGCTGTGACCCGTGGTGTGACCCGTCGTATAGCTCGTGGTGGGACCAGTCTGCCATCCAAAATGGCTATGCTTCATTTGAATTTGAACACTAAACCAACCACGTTCAATGGATAGAAACATTAAAATCTTCGACCAGATGACTGTAAAGACTTTCACAGCCACATACAATTCTCGTAGCATCTCACTGTTCTTCTATGCCATGTATAAGAAACAACAAAGGAAGAACCTGAGCAAAGGATTAACTTTGTCAGCTGTTTTTCAGATTTTTGGTGCTGCCGTTAAAGCCCTCTCCAGTGAGAAGAGGGACATTATGAAAATACTTTATGATGAATATTTTTTACAGACAGACATACCTGCTCGAATCTTTAATGATGTCCTCGCGTTTACTTATGTTTTAGTCCTGTTTTACACGTCAAAACATGCATACATCCACTCACTCGACCTCAGACAATCCTCGCCAAAACCCTTGTCACAAAATGGAAAAGGTAGATCTGAAGAGCAAATACCCCCCTTTACCCCCCAAGTCAATGTTGCTGAATTCTCTAAGTTGGAAAATATCATGCAGCAAGTGACCTGAGTCAAGACAAACAACATTGACTTGGGGGGAAGGGGGGTTTACGAGATATTTCCGCTGAAGTGGTAGGCACTTAGATTTTTTTTGAAAAATGCTGAAAATTTCAGTTTGTGACAAGAGGTTTTGGCGAGGATTGTAGGTCAATAACTTTCAGCCTATAAAATCTCTTTCTTGCCATTGTTGCACTGCCCTCTACTCTTAAATTTGTTTGTTGAAACTTTTGACGCTCATTTCTTGTTATTTTCTGCAACTATATTCTGGTGCTGTCAAAGTAAACCAATGTTTTTATTCGAAATGTTTTTGTGCTACTTCAATTTCTAAGGGATTTTTTCACTGCATCAACACTGATATCAAAGTTTGCAATATCATCATAAACACCAACTGAAACATAAATTTTCCAGTAAAAGCAGATTTTGAAATCTTGTTCGGGAATCACGCTTTAATCCGCAACAAAACTCACGATAGATAGACCCACCAAGAATCTCGATGTTGAAGCTCACTTGATCACAACTGCGCGTGTCTACTCTCTCTGATTTTATTGTTAATGTGACGTTAATACTGTTGATACTGTTACGCTATTCACACTTACACTCACTCACACTGATCTCTACGGTAAGGCTACAGCTTTTATACTGTTTGCTTAGAATGTTCTCGTAATGCTGCGTAATGCTGTATTATCATGGCTACTCAAATTATTATGAAATACTCCTAATTTGTCCAAAGTCCAAAGAGTTCCTTTGTGTTTATTCACCCTACCCCTAGAATGTTCCAGATAAGCCCCTACGTGTCTAGATTACGATTTCGTACGATTACCCAATTTCTATACGAAGGCGAGGCTACATGTTTGTCATTAGGCCGAAAATGGCGAATGGCGAAGCAAGATGATTCAGCTGTTGACTACAATGTGGCATGCGTAAGCGTTAGTTATTACTGATTTATAACCTGTTCTAGAATATTCGCTAATACTCACGTCGCTAATACAGAGACTTGTTGCCAAACAGCATCTGAAATCGGACTAACTAGATAGCCTCGTTTTCTTCGATTGTCTGAGGGTAAAATTTTTTATAAGAGCTCAAATTTAAACTTTTTCACTCGAATGGTACTAATTCGATGGCGCTCGTTCCGGATATGTGATTTGTTTTGTGATTAGTGATGATGATTGTTCAATTTGACGTCACAAAATGAATCAAAACGGCCTTTGGCTCTGAAATCATGGAATTTCCACCTTCAATCGAACTAAACAAATGTACTGGCAGCCAAATATCATCGATTTTATGAAATAAAGATTTATTAGTGGACCAGTATAGCGATACTGCAAGAAATTGACGGGTCACACCACGGGTAACACCATGGGTCACACTACTAAAGGGCGATATATATTGCATTTGTATAGAAATTGGCACGGGTCACACGGGTCACACGGGTCACAGTCATTTTTTATAAAAAATATTAGGTACTATATCTTTTATAACAAATTAGTGTGACCCGTGTGACCCGTCGTTTTCTTTGGTAAAATGTGTACTGAGGCATCTAAGAAGGGTGTGACCCGTGCTGTGACCCGTGCTGTGACCCGTGGTGTGACCCGTCGTATAGCTCGTGGTGGGACCAGTCTGCCATCCAAAATGGCTATGCTTCATTTGAATTTGAACACTAAACCAACCACGTTCAATGGATAGAAACATTAAAATCTTCGACCAGATGACTGTAAAGACTTTCACAGCCACATACAATTCTCGTAGCATCTCACTGTTCTTCTATGCCATGTATAAGAAACAACAAAGGAAGAACCTGAGCAAAGGATTAACTTTGTCAGCTGTTTTTCAGATTTTTGGTGCTGCCGTTAAAGCCCTCTCCAGTGAGAAGAGGGACATTATGAAAATACTTTATGATGAATATGTTTTACAGACAGACATACCTGCTCGAATCTTTAATGATGTCCTCGCGTTTACTTATGTTTTAGTCCTGTTTTACACGTCAAAACATGCATACATCCACTCACTCGACCTCAGACAATCCTCGCCAAAACCCTTGTCACAAAATGGAAAAGGTAGATCTGAAGAGCAAATACCCCCCTTTACCCCCCAAGTCAATGTTGCTGAATTCTCTAAGTTGGAAAATATCATGCAGCAAGTGACCTGAGTCAAGACAAACAACATTGACTTGGGGGGAAGGGGGGTTTACGAGATATTTCCGCTGAAGTGGTAGGCACTTAGATTTTTTTTGAAAAATGCTGAAAAATTCAGTTTGTGACAAGAGGTTTTGGCGAGGATTGTCTGAGGGTAAAATTTTTTATAAGAGCTCAAATTTAAACTTTTTCACTCGAATGGTACTAATTCGATGGCGCTCGTTCCGGATATGTGATTTGTTTTGTGATTAGTGATGATGATTGTTCAATTTGACGTCACAAAATGAATCAAAACGGCCTTTGGCTCTGAAATCATGGAATTTCCACCTTCAATCGAACTAAACAAATGTACTGGCAGCCAAATATCATCGATTTTATGAAATAAAGATTTATTAGTGGACCAGTATAGCGATACTGCAAGAAATTGACGGGTCACACCACGGGTAACACCATGGGTCACACTACTAAAGGGCGATATATATTGCATTTGTATAGAAATTGGCACGGGTCACACGGGTCACACGGGTCACAGTCATTTTTTATAAAAAATATTAGGTACTATATCTTTTATAACAAATTAGTGTGACCCGTGTGACCCGTCGTTTTCTTTGGTAAAATGTGTACTGAGGCATCTAAGAAGGGTGTGACCCGTGCTGTGACCCGTGCTGTGACCCGTGGTGTGACCCGTCGTATAGCTCGTGGTGGGACCAGTCTGCCATCCAAAATGGCTATGCTTCATTTGAATTTGAACACTAAACCAACCACGTTCAATGGATAGAAACATTAAAATCTTCGACCAGATGACTGTAAAGACTTTCACAGCCACATACAATTCTCGTAGCATCTCACTGTTCTTCTATGCCATGTATAAGAAACAACAAAGGAAGAACCTGAGCAAAGGATTAACTTTGTCAGCTGTTTTTCAGATTTTTGGTGCTGCCGTTAAAGCCCTCTCCAGTGAGAAGAGGGACATTATGAAAATACTTTATGATGAATATGTTTTACAGACAGACATACCTGCTCGAATCTTTAATGATGTCCTCGCGTTTACTTATGTTTTAGTCCTGTTTTACACGTCAAAACATGCATACATCCACTCACTCGACCTCAGACAATCCTCGCCAAAACCCTTGTCACAAAATGGAAAAGGTAGATCTGAAGAGCAAATACCCCCCTTTACCCCCCAAGTCAATGTTGCTGAATTCTCTAAGTTGGAAAATATCATGCAGCAAGTGACCTGAGTCAAGACAAACAACATTGACTTGGGGGGAAGGGGGGTTTACGAGATATTTCCGCTGAAGTGGTAGGCACTTAGATTTTTTTTGAAAAATGCTGAAAAATTCAGTTTGTGACAAGAGGTTTTTGCGAGGATTGTCTGAGGGTAAAATTTTTTATAAGAGCTCAAATTTAAACTTTTTCACTCGAATGGTACTAATTCGATGGCGCTCGTTCCGGATATGTGATTTGTTTTGTGATTAGTGATGATGATTGTTCAATTTGACGTCACAAAATGAATCAAAACGGCCTTTGGCTCTGAAATCATGGAATTTCCACCTTCAATCGAACTAAACAAATGTACTGGCAGCCAAATATCATCGATTTTATGAAATAAAGATTTATTAGTGGACCAGTATAGCGATACTGCAAGAAATTGACGGGTCACACCACGGGTAACACCATGGGTCACACTACTAAAGGGCGATATATATTGCATTTGTATAGAAATTGGCACGGGTCACACGGGTCACACGGGTCACAGTCATTTTTTATAAAAAATATTAGGTACTATATCTTTTATAACAAATTAGTGTGACCCGTGTGACCCGTCGTTTTCTTTGGTAAAATGTGTACTGAGGCATCTAAGATGGGTGTGACCCGTGCTGTGACCCGTGCTGTGACCCGTGGTGTGACCCGTCGTATAGCTCGTGGTGGGACCAGTCTGCCATCCAAAATGGCTATGCTTCATTTGAATTTGAACACTAAACCAACCACGTTCAATGGATAGAAACATTAAAATCTTCGACCAGATGACTGTAAAGACTTTCACAGCCACATACAATTCTCGTAGCATCTCACTGTTCTTCTATGCCATGTATAAGAAACAACAAAGGAATAACCTGAGCAAAGGATTAACTTTGTCAGCTGTTTTTCAGATTTTTGGTGCTGCCGTTAAAGCCCTCTCCAGTGAGAAGAGGGACATTATGAAAATACTTTATGATGAATATGTTTTACAGACAGACATACCTGCTCGAATCTTTAATGATGTCCTCGCGTTTACTTATGTTTTAGTCCTGTTTTACACGTCAAAACATGCATACATCCACTCACTCGACCTCAGACAATCCTCGCCAAAACCCTTGTCACAAAATGGAAAAGGTAGATCTGAAGAGCAAATACCCCCCTTTACCCCCCAAGTCAATGTTGCTGAATTCTCTAACTTGGAAAATATCATGCAGCAAGTGACCTGAGTCAAGACAAACAACATTGACTTGGGGGGAAGGGGGGTTTACGAGATATTTCCGCTGAAGTGGTAGGCACTTAGATTTTTTTTGAAAAATGCTGAAAAATTCAGTTTGTGACAAGAGGTTTTGGCGAGGATTGTCTGAGGGTAAAATTTTTTATAAGAGCTCAAATTTAAACTTTTTCACTCGAATGGTACTAATTCGATGGCGCTCGTTCCGGATATGTGATTTGTTTTGTGATTAGTGATGATGATTGTTCAATTTGACGTCACAAAATGAATCAAAACGGCCTTTGGCTCTGAAATCATGGAATTTCCACCTTCAATCGAACTAAACAAATGTACTGGCAGCCAAATATCATCGATTTTATGAAATAAAGATTTATTAGTGGACCAGTATAGCGATACTGCAAGAAATTGACGGGTCACACCACGGGTAACACCATGGGTCACACTACTAAAGGGCGATATATATTGCATTTGTATAGAAATTGGCACGGGTCACACGGGTCACACGGGTCACAGTCATTTTTTATAAAAAATATTAGGTACTATATCTTTTATAACAAATTAGTGTGACCCGTGTGACCCGTCGTTTTCTTTGGTAAAATGTGTACTGAGGCATCTAAGATGGGTGTGACCCGTGCTGTGACCCGTGCTGTGACCCGTGGTGTGACCCGTCGTATAGCTCGTGGTGGGACCAGTCTGCCATCCAAAATGGCTATGCTTCATTTGAATTTGAACACTAAACCAACCACGTTCAATGGATAGAAACATTAAAATCTTCGACCAGATGACTGTAAAGACTTTCACAGCCACATACAATTCTCGTAGCATCTCACTGTTCTTCTATGCCATGTATAAGAAACAACAAAGGAATAACCTGAGCAAAGGATTAACTTTGTCAGCTGTTTTTCAGATTTTTGGTGCTGCCGTTAAAGCCCTCTCCAGTGAGAAGAGGGACATTATGAAAATACTTTATGATGAATATGTTTTACAGACAGACATACCTGCTCGAATCTTTAATGATGTCCTCGCGTTTACTTATGTTTTAGTCCTGTTTTACACGTCAAAACATGCATACATCCACTCACTCGACCTCAGACAATCCTCGCCAAAACCCTTGTCACAAAATGGAAAAGGTAGATCTGAAGAGCAAATACCCCCCTTTACCCCCCAAGTCAATGTTGCTGAATTCTCTAAGTTGGAAAATATCATGCAGCAAGTGACCTGAGTCAAGACAAACAACATTGACTTGGGGGGAAGGGGGGTTTACGAGATATTTCCGCTGAAGTGGTAGGCACTTAGATTTTTTTTGAAAAATGCTGAAAAATTCAGTTTGTGACAAGAGGTTTTGGCGAGGATTGTCTGAGGGTAAAATTTTTTATAAGAGCTCAAATTTAAACTTTTTCACTCGAATGGTACTAATTCGATGGCGCTCGTTCCGGATATGTGATTTGTTTTGTGATTAGTGATGATGATTGTTCAATTTGACGTCACAAAATGAATCAAAACGGCCTTTGGCTCTGAAATCATGGAATTTCCACCTTCAATCGAACTAAACAAATGTACTGGCAGCCAAATATCATCGATTTTATGAAATAAAGATTTATTAGTGGACCAGTATAGCGATACTGCAAGAAATTGACGGGTCACACCACGGGTAACAACATGGGTCACACTACTAAAGGGCGATATATATTGCATTTGTATAGAAATTGGCACGGGTCACACGGGTCACACGGGTCACAGTCATTTTTTATAAAAAATATTAGGTACTATATCTTTTATAACAAATTAGTGTGACCCGTGTGACCCGTCGTTTTCTTTGGTAAAATGTGTACTGAGGCATCTAAGATGGGTGTGACCCGTGCTGTGACCCGTGCTGTGACCCGTGGTGTGACCCGTCGTATAGCTCGTGGTGGGACCAGTCTGCCATCCAAAATGGCTATGCTTCATTTGAATTTGAACACTAAACCAACCACGTTCAATGGATAGAAACATTAAAATCTTCGACCAGATGACTGTAAAGACTTTCACAGCCACATACAATTCTCGTAGCATCTCACTGTTCTTCTATGCCATGTATAAGAAACAACAAAGGAAGAACCTGAGCAAAGGATTAACTTTGTCAGCTGTTTTTCAGATTTTTGGTGCTGCCGTTAAAGCCCTCTCCAGTGAGAAGAGGGACATTATGAAAATACTTTATGATGAATATGTTTTACAGACAGACATACCTGCTCGAATCTTTAATGATGTCCTCGCGTTTACTTATGTTTTAGTCCTGTTTTACACGTCAAAACATGCATAAATCCACTCACTCGACCTCAGACAATCCTCGCCAAAACCCTTGTCACAAAATGGAAAAGGTAGATCTGAAGAGCAAATACCCCCCTTTACCCCCCAAGTCAATGTTGCTGAATTCTCTAACTTGGAAAATATCATGCAGCAAGTGACCTGAGTCAAGACAAACAACATTGACTTGGGGGGAAGGGGGGTTTACGAGATATTTCCGCTGAAGTGGTAGGCACTTAGATTTTTTTTGAAAAATGCTGAAAAATTCAGTTTGTGACAAGAGGTTTTGGCGAGGATTGTCTGAGGGTAAAATTTTTTATAAGAGCTCAAATTTAAACTTTTTCACTCGAATGGTACTAATTCGATGGCGCTCGTTCCGGATATGTGATTTGTTTTGTGATTAGTGATGATGATTGTTCAATTTGACGTCACAAAATGAATCAAAACGGCCTTTGGCTCTGAAATCATGGAATTTCCACCTTCAATCGAACTAAACAAATGTACTGGCAGCCAAATATCATCGATTTTATGAAATAAAGATTTATTAGTGGACCAGTATAGCGATACTGCAAGAAATTGACGGGTCACACCACGGGTAACAACATGGGTCACACTACTAAAGGGCGATATATATTGCATTTGTATAGAAATTGGCACGGGTCACACGGGTCACACGGGTCACAGTCATTTTTTATAAAAAATATTAGGTACTATATCTTTTATAACAAATTAGTGTGACCCGTGTGACCCGTCGTTTTCTTTGGTAAAATGTGTACTGAGGCATCTAAGATGGGTGTGACCCGTGCTGTGACCCGTGCTGTGACCCGTGGTGTGACCCGTCGTATAGCTCGTGGTGGGACCAGTCTGCCATCCAAAATGGCTATGCTTCATTTGAATTTGAACACTAAACCAACCACGTTCAATGGATAGAAACATTAAAATCTTCGACCAGATGACTGTAAAGACTTTCACAGCCACATACAATTCTCGTAGCATCTCACTGTTCTTCTATGCCATGTATAAGAAACAACAAAGGAATAACCTGAGCAAAGGATTAACTTTGTCAGCTGTTTTTCAGATTTTTGGTGCTGCCGTTAAAGCCCTCTCCAGTGAGAAGAGGGACATTATGAAAATACTTTATGATGAATATGTTTTACAGACAGACATACCTGCTCGAATCTTTAATGATGTCCTCGCGTTTACTTATGTTTTAGTCCTGTTTTACACGTCAAAACATGCATACATCCACTCACTCGACCTCAGACAATCCTCGCCAAAACCCTTGTCACAAAATGGAAAAGGTAGATCTGAAGAGCAAATACCCCCCTTTACCCCCCAAGTCAATGTTGCTGAATTCTCTAAGTTGGAAAATATCATGCAGCAAGTGACCTGAGTCAAGACAAACAACATTGACTTGGGGGGAAGGGGGGTTTACGAGATATTTCCGCTGAAGTGGTAGGCACTTAGATTTTTTTTGAAAAATGCTGAAAATTTCAGTTTGTGACAAGAGGTTTTGGCGAGGATTGTAGGTCAATAACTTTCAGCCTATAAAATCTCTTTCTTGCCATTGTTGCACTGCCCTCTACTCTTAAATTTGTTTGTTGAAACTTTTGACGCTCATTTCTTGTTATTTTCTGCAACTATATTCTGGTGCTGTCAAAGTAAACCAATGTTTTTATTCGAAATGTTTTTGTGCTACTTCAATTTCTAAGGGATTTTTTCACTGCATCAACACTGATATCAAAGTTTGCAATATCATCATAAACACCAACTGAAACATAAATTTTCCAGTAAAAGCAGATTTTGAAATCTTGTTCGGGAATCACGCTTTAATCCGCAACAAAACTCACGATAGATAGACCCACCAAGAATCTCGATGTTGAAGCTCACTTGATCACAACTGCGCGTGTCTACTCTCTCTGATTTTATTGTTAATGTGACGTTAATACTGTTGATACTGTTACGCTATTCACACTTACACTCACTCACACTGATCTCTACGGTAAGGCTACAGCTTTTATACTGTTTGCTTAGAATGTTCTCGTAATGCTGCGTAATGCTGTATTATCATGGCTACTCAAATTATTATGAAATACTCCTAATTTGTCCAAAGTCCAAAGAGTTCCTTTGTGTTTATTCACCCTACCCCTAGAATGTTCCAGATAAGCCCCTACGTGTCTAGATTACGATTTCGTACGATTACCCAATTTCTATACGAAGGCGAGGCTACATGTTTGTCATTAGGCCGAAAATGGCGAATGGCGAAGCAAGATGATTCAGCTGTTGACTACAATGTGGCATGCGTAAGCGTTAGTTATTACTGATTTATAACCTGTTCTAGAATATTCGCTAATACTCACGTCGCTAATACAGAGACTTGTTGCCAAACAGCATCTGAAATCGGACTAACTAGATAGCCTCGTTTTCTTCGATTGTCTGAGGGTAAAATTTTTTATAAGAGCTCAAATTTAAACTTTTTCACTCGAATGGTACTAATTCGATGGCGCTCGTTCCGGATATGTGATTTGTTTTGTGATTAGTGATGATGATTGTTCAATTTGACGTCACAAAATGAATCAAAACGGCCTTTGGCTCTGAAATCATGGAATTTCCACCTTCAATCGAACTAAACAAATGTACTGGCAGCCAAATATCATCGATTTTATGAAATAAAGATTTATTAGTGGACCAGTATAGCGATACTGCAAGAAATTGACGGGTCACACCACGGGTAACACCATGGGTCACACTACTAAAGGGCGATATATATTGCATTTGTATAGAAATTGGCACGGGTCACACGGGTCACACGGGTCACAGTCATTTTTTATAAAAAATATTAGGTACTATATCTTTTATAACAAATTAGTGTGACCCGTGTGACCCGTCGTTTTCTTTGGTAAAATGTGTACTGAGGCATCTAAGAAGGGTGTGACCCGTGCTGTGACCCGTGCTGTGACCCGTGGTGTGACCCGTCGTATAGCTCGTGGTGGGACCAGTCTGCCATCCAAAATGGCTATGCTTCATTTGAATTTGAACACTAAACCAACCACGTTCAATGGATAGAAACATTAAAATCTTCGACCAGATGACTGTAAAGACTTTCACAGCCACATACAATTCTCGTAGCATCTCACTGTTCTTCTATGCCATGTATAAGAAACAACAAAGGAAGAACCTGAGCAAAGGATTAACTTTGTCAGCTGTTTTTCAGATTTTTGGTGCTGCCGTTAAAGCCCTCTCCAGTGAGAAGAGGGACATTATGAAAATACTTTATGATGAATATGTTTTACAGACAGACATACCTGCTCGAATCTTTAATGATGTCCTCGCGTTTACTTATGTTTTAGTCCTGTTTTACACGTCAAAACATGCATACATCCACTCACTCGACCTCAGACAATCCTCGCCAAAACCCTTGTCACAAAATGGAAAAGGTAGATCTGAAGAGCAAATACCCCCCTTTACCCCCCAAGTCAATGTTGCTGAATTCTCTAAGTTGGAAAATATCATGCAGCAAGTGACCTGAGTCAAGACAAACAACATTGACTTGGGGGGAAGGGGGGTTTACGAGATATTTCCGCTGAAGTGGTAGGCACTTAGATTTTTTTTGAAAAATGCTGAAAATTTCAGTTTGTGACAAGAGGTTTTGGCGAGGATTGTAGGTCAATAACTTTCAGCCTATAAAATCTCTTTCTTGCCATTGTTGCACTGCCCTCTACTCTTAAATTTGTTTGTTGAAACTTTTGACGCTCATTTCTTGTTATTTTCTGCAACTATATTCTGGTGCTGTCAAAGTAAACCAATGTTTTTATTCGAAATGTTTTTGTGCTACTTCAATTTCTAAGGGATTTTTTCACTGCATCAACACTGATATCAAAGTTTGCAATATCATCATAAACACCAACTGAAACATAAATTTTCCAGTAAAAGCAGATTTTGAAATCTTGTTCGGGAATCACGCTTTAATCCGCAACAAAACTCACGATAGATAGACCCACCAAGAATCTCGATGTTGAAGCTCACTTGATCACAACTGCGCGTGTCTACTCTCTCTGATTTTATTGTTAATGTGACGTTAATACTGTTGATACTGTTACGCTATTCACACTTACACTCACTCACACTGATCTCTACGGTAAGGCTACAGCTTTTATACTGTTTGCTTAGAATGTTCTCGTAATGCTGCGTAATGCTGTATTATCATGGCTACTCAAATTATTATGAAATACTCCTAATTTGTCCAAAGTCCAAAGAGTTCCTTTGTGTTTATTCACCCTACCCCTAGAATGTTCCAGATAAGCCCCTACGTGTCTAGATTACGATTTCGTACGATTACCCAATTTCTATACGAAGGCGAGGCTACATGTTTGTCATTAGGCCGAAAATGGCGAATGGCGAAGCAAGATGATTCAGCTGTTGACTACAATGTGGCATGCGTAAGCGTTAGTTATTACTGATTTATAACCTGTTCTAGAATATTCGCTAATACTCACGTCGCTAATACAGAGACTTGTTGCCAAACAGCATCTGAAATCGGACTAACTAGATAGCCTCGTTTTCTTCGATTGTCTGAGGGTAAAATTTTTTATAAGAGCTCAAATTTAAACTTTTTCACTCGAATGGTACTAATTCGATGGCGCTCGTTCCGGATATGTGATTTGTTTTGTGATTAGTGATGATGATTGTTCAATTTGACGTCACAAAATGAATCAAAACGGCCTTTGGCTCTGAAATCATGGAATTTCCACCTTCAATCGAACTAAACAAATGTACTGGCAGCCAAATATCATCGATTTTATGAAATAAAGATTTATTAGTGGACCAGTATAGCGATACTGCAAGAAATTGACGGGTCACACCACGGGTAACACCATGGGTCACACTACTAAAGGGCGATATATATTGCATTTGTATAGAAATTGGCACGGGTCACACGGGTCACACGGGTCACAGTCATTTTTTATAAAAAATATTAGGTACTATATTTTTTATAACAAATTAGTGTGACCCGTGTGACCCGTCGTTTTCTTTGGTAAAATGTGTACTGAGGCATCTAAGAAGGGTGTGACCCGTGCTGTGACCCGTGCTGTGACCCGTGGTGTGACCCGTCGTATAGCTCGTGGTGGGACCAGTCTGCCATCCAAAATGGCTATGCTTCATTTGAATTTGAACACTAAACCAACCACGTTCAATGGATAGAAACATTAAAATCTTCGACCAGATGACTGTAAAGACTTTCACAGCCACATACAATTCTCGTAGCATCTCACTGTTCTTCTATGCCATGTATAAGAAACAACAAAGGAAGAACCTGAGCAAAGGATTAACTTTGTCAGCTGTTTTTCAGATTTTTGGTGCTGCCGTTAAAGCCCTCTCCAGTGAGAAGAGGGACATTATGAAAATACTTTATGATGAATATGTTTTACAGACAGACATACCTGCTCGAATCTTTAATGATGTCCTCGCGTTTACTTATGTTTTAGTCCTGTTTTACACGTCAAAACATGCATACATCCACTCACTCGACCTCAGACAATCCTCGCCAAAACCCTTGTCACAAAATGGAAAAGGTAGATCTGAAGAGCAAATACCCCCCTTTACCCCCCAAGTCAATGTTGCTGAATTCTCTAAGTTGGAAAATATCATGCAGCAAGTGACCTGAGTCAAGACAAACAACATTGACTTGGGGGGAAGGGGGGTTTACGAGATATTTCCGCTGAAGTGGTAGGCACTTAGATTTTTTTTGAAAAATGCTGAAAATTTCAGTTTGTGACAAGAGGTTTTGGCGAGGATTGTAGGTCAATAACTTTCAGCCTATAAAATCTCTTTCTTGCCATTGTTGCACTGCCCTCTACTCTTAAATTTGTTTGTTGAAACTTTTGACGCTCATTTCTTGTTATTTTCTGCAACTATATTCTGGTGCTGTCAAAGTAAACCAATGTTTTTATTCGAAATGTTTTTGTGCTACTTCAATTTCTAAGGGATTTTTTCACTGCATCAACACTGATATCAAAGTTTGCAATATCATCATAAACACCAACTGAAACATAAATTTTCCAGTAAAAGCAGATTTTGAAATCTTGTTCGGGAATCACGCTTTAATCCGCAACAAAACTCACGATAGATAGACCCACCAAGAATCTCGATGTTGAAGCTCACTTGATCACAACTGCGCGTGTCTACTCTCTCTGATTTTATTGTTAATGTGACGTTAATACTGTTGATACTGTTACGCTATTCACACTTACACTCACTCACACTGATCTCTACGGTAAGGCTACAGCTTTTATACTGTTTGCTTAGAATGTTCTCGTAATGCTGCGTAATGCTGTATTATCATGGCTACTCAAATTATTATGAAATACTCCTAATTTGTCCAAAGTCCAAAGAGTTCCTTTGTGTTTATTCACCCTACCCCTAGAATGTTCCAGATAAGCCCCTACGTGTCTAGATTACGATTTCGTACGATTACCCAATTTCTATACGAAGGCGAGGCTACATGTTTGTCATTAGGCCGAAAATGGCGAATGGCGAAGCAAGATGATTCAGCTGTTGACTACAATGTGGCATGCGTAAGCGTTAGTTATTACTGATTTATAACCTGTTCTAGAATATTCGCTAATACTCACGTCGCTAATACAGAGACTTGTTGCCAAACAGCATCTGAAATCGGACTAACTAGATAGCCTCGTTTTCTTCGATTGTCTGAGGGTAAAATTTTTTATAAGAGCTCAAATTTAAACTTTTTCACTCGAATGGTACTAATTCGATGGCGCTCGTTCCGGATATGTGATTTGTTTTGTGATTAGTGATGATGATTGTTCAATTTGACGTCACAAAATGAATCAAAACGGCCTTTGGCTCTGAAATCATGGAATTTCCACCTTCAATCGAACTAAACAAATGTACTGGCAGCCAAATATCATCGATTTTATGAAATAAAGATTTATTAGTGGACCAGTATAGCGATACTGCAAGAAATTGACGGGTCACACCACGGGTAACACCATGGGTCACACTACTAAAGGGCGATATATATTGCATTTGTATAGAAATTGGCACGGGTCACACGGGTCACACGGGTCACAGTCATTTTTTATAAAAAATATTAGGTACTATATCTTTTATAACAAATTAGTGTGACCCGTGTGACCCGTCGTTTTCTTTGGTAAAATGTGTACTGAGGCATCTAAGAAGGGTGTGACCCGTGCTGTGACCCGTGCTGTGACCCGTGGTGTGACCCGTCGTATAGCTCGTGGTGGGACCAGTCTGCCATCCAAAATGGCTATGCTTCATTTGAATTTGAACACTAAACCAACCACGTTCAATGGATAGAAACATTAAAATCTTCGACCAGATGACTGTAAAGACTTTCACAGCCACATACAATTCTCGTAGCATCTCACTGTTCTTCTATGCCATGTATAAGAAACAACAAAGGAAGAACCTGAGCAAAGGATTAACTTTGTCAGCTGTTTTTCAGATTTTTGGTGCTGCCGTTAAAGCCCTCTCCAGTGAGAAGAGGGACATTATGAAAATACTTTATGATGAATATGTTTTACAGACAGACATACCTGCTCGAATCTTTAATGATGTCCTCGCGTTTACTTATGTTTTAGTCCTGTTTTACACGTCAAAACATGCATACATCCACTCACTCGACCTCAGACAATCCTCGCCAAAACCCTTGTCACAAAATGGAAAAGGTAGATCTGAAGAGCAAATACCCCCCTTTACCCCCCAAGTCAATGTTGCTGAATTCTCTAAGTTGGAAAATATCATGCAGCAAGTGACCTGAGTCAAGACAAACAACATTGACTTGGGGGGAAGGGGGGTTTACGAGATATTTCCGCTGAAGTGGTAGGCACTTAGATTTTTTTTGAAAAATGCTGAAAATTTCAGTTTGTGACAAGAGGTTTTGGCGAGGATTGTAGGTCAATAACTTTCAGCCTATAAAATCTCTTTCTTGCCATTGTTGCACTGCCCTCTACTCTTAAATTTGTTTGTTGAAACTTTTGACGCTCATTTCTTGTTATTTTCTGCAACTATATTCTGGTGCTGTCAAAGTAAACCAATGTTTTTATTCGAAATGTTTTTGTGCTACTTCAATTTCTAAGGGATTTTTTCACTGCATCAACACTGATATCAAAGTTTGCAATATCATCATAAACACCAACTGAAACATAAATTTTCCAGTAAAAGCAGATTTTGAAATCTTGTTCGGGAATCACGCTTTAATCCGCAACAAAACTCACGATAGATAGACCCACCAAGAATCTCGATGTTGAAGCTCACATGATCACAACTGCGCGTGTCTACTCTCTCTGATTTTATTGTTAATGTGACGTTAATACTGTTGATACTGTTACGCTATTCACACTTACACTCACTCACACTGATCTCTACGGTAAGGCTACAGCTTTTATACTGTTTGCTTAGAATGTTCTCGTAATGCTGCGTAATGCTGTATTATCATGGCTACTCAAATTATTATGAAATACTCCTAATTTGTCCAAAGTCCAAAGAATTCCTTTGTGTTTATTCACCCTACCCCTAGAATGTTCCAGATAAGCCCCTACGTGTCTAGATTACGATTTCGTACGATTACCCAATTTCTATACGAAGGCGAGGCTACATGTTTGTCATTAGGCCGAAAATGGCGAATGGCGAAGCAAGATGATTCAGCTGTTGACTACAATGTGGCATGCGTAAGCGTTAGTTATTACTGATTTATAACCTGTTCTAGAATATTCGCTAATACTCACGTCGCTAATACAGAGACTTGTTGCCAAACAGCATCTGAAATCGGACTAACTAGATAGCCTCGTTTTCATAAGCACCACAGGCGTAAAATGCGGACCACGGAATTAATATCTTGGCTGTTGTTGCTGCTATGATCAGCAATCATTAAAGATGACTCAAGAAAACAACTCATTGATACCAAGTTTTATTCATGTGAATTTGAAAGAATTGCAGACAGTTTATGACTCTGACAACATTAAAGGGAATCAACATAGTTAAAAGCTGGCCCGGGCCAGGTCAAAAATATAATCCATTGTACTCGAAAACTTTGACGCATCCGGTTTCATTGTGTAGGTAAAGAAACAATGGGTTTGTGGGCGTTTCTTTAGCCTATTTATAGCGGCTACGAGATATAGCTATGTCTATTCCCTTTAACCCTAATCCATATGGGCTTTCTTCGAGCTACCATTATTTATGGGGGGGTGCTTTCCACCCCCCCCCCCCCCCTCTGAAAACTGCTTTAGACTCATCCGAATTCAATACAACTTGGCACAGTTATAGAACATGTAATTTGTAGCTCGTAGCGTCATTTGGGTTTGGCTGCCACGCCTTGTGATGTCACAGTGATGTCACAAAGCTAAAAATCTGTGAAAATCAGGCTTCCAAGTTGATTTCAAGTTTAATGAAGATTTTGCATTAACTTTGTGCAGTTGTTTGTTCAGTTTGACAACATATGTGGGGAGAAAATATTATTTCATTGAAAATAACGATTTTGGAGTGATATTTTGGCAGAAATTAGCCGATTTTTATGACGTCATTTGTGCGATTAATTTATTCTATGTAAAAAGAGACCAAAAGAACCTGCAAAATGGTGATTATCTATAACAAATGTATCATTAGAGTGTTTTTCATTGAAAAAGTTCGAAAAAACTTGAAAAAATTGCTAATTAATCCAAAATGGCGGCCAAATGACGTCATTATCAAAAATGCTGACATCATCAAATTCCAGAAATTCCGGTATCAAATTGAAGCCCTTCGTTTAATACTTCATAATTAAATCAAATAATTCGATTGAAATCATTGAAAACAATGATTTTGCTGCTACCACGTTCCAAATATGGGCATGTCACGTGACCTGTGAGTCCTATTGTTCAAAAATTTTTCCACCAAAATGTGGCTAATAGATAATTAGTAAAAGTCAGGGAGGCTGGAGGACATAGCAAACGTCGTTTAAAAACGCGGCAAATAAAACCTTGAGGGGGGTTCGAATCCACCCCCCATGTGGATTAGGGTTAAGCATGGACAGTGAACACAAAATTTAAATTTCAGAGGAGTTCAGAGAGACCAAAGATAAAGGAATCAAAGACTTGACAAGATACTGTAAGACATTACTTCATTATTATACATTATCATTAGCAATAGGTTAAGTGGTATCAGTACAAGGAATGTTCAAGGGGAATGTTCTTTACAGTATATTTGCTCCAAGTGATTTGCTGCATCAGATAATCTGTCTCCAAGATAAATGCCATATAAATGCATATTGATGCCAGGTCTCATAATTATGAAGCAGATGTCTTGCTTTAAACAAACCCCTATGGATTGAAAACATTGACATCAATGTGGTTAAGTAACAAGTACTTGTTAAATCAAAAGTAAAAATTATATCATCCTTTTCCTTTTTGTATGTGATCCAAAAACTGGGGGGGGGGGGGGGGAGTTCTTCCATGGTAAAGGTACCTAGAGATGTGCGCCATGAGCAAGCAAGGGTACTTTTTGGACATCTAGTCGATCCAGGGGTATCATTTTTACAGAAATTGGTCCAGCCAAGGGTTCCATTTTTGAAAAAGTTAGTCTAGCCAACAGTACCTCTTTAAATATGCTCGTGGCAGAGCCCTACCCAAAATTTAGCCAAGTACCCCCTCCCCTCACGGATAAAACACCAGACAAAATATTGCTTGATGCACTAAGGCAAGAACGAGAAATAAAATGTTGGGTTCATTTATTACCAGGCAACGTGGAAAATTTTTGGTCATGTTCAAAAAACACCATAACGTTTTTTTATTAAAAAATTAAAGATTATGAAATTGCTTTATTTGGCAAATCATGCATTCAAACCAAAACAACTGTTGGGGTGATAAAGTACAACAGACCAGCATTGCCAAGTAACATGCTTGCAGTTAGATAATATTAGAAATTGAACTACACGACCCAAATGTAAACGAAAACATCACTAACCTGAAGTAGACAAGGCAGTGTACTGCCCGGGGGGGGGGGGGGGTACTCCATTGTCAACATGATTCGACCTGAATCTGGACTTTGAGAAAAGGGCCCATTCGTATGACAGAATATTCAAAAATTTCCAGCCCATTTGCATGAATATCAGGAAATTTTTGACCCATGTGTATGAATTTGTCGATTTGAAACAAAGGAAAATTTCAGTTTTTTTTGCGTGGATTATCATTATGGGGCCGATTGATAAGAAAATTCTCAAAGAACTACCCATCTACCAGAATTGTGGTTAAAAACAGACCCATATGTAGAGAATTTCGGATGGAAAAACCCATCCATATGAGCGGCACGTCCAGTACAACTTAACAATGAAGTACCCCCCCCCCCCCCCGGGGTGTACTGACAAGACAACCGACACTTGACTTAGGCCTACACTGCTGTCTCGAAAATGCCTCTGAAATTGCAACAGCATTACATTTTGCCATTTCCCCTGTTAGAGCAACACAAACATATGTCTCTTCCCATTGCTCACTTTATCATGCCAAATAGCTAGCTAAATTCCTTCCGCTTCATTTGCTTTTCTGGTCTTCAGGTCGATCAAGCTGCGACGAGAGCGCCGGTCGCCATTGTTTCTTCCTGAAAAACGCAGACCAAACAGGTCTCTTCTTCAAAGGGAGGTTTTCCAGTAAAAATAAGTAAAGAGAAGAAAAATTGATTGGCTACAAAATAATTTACCATTGTTTTAGCCAAAATGCTCCAATCAGATTACAAGCCCATTTTTCGTTCTGAAGATTCCGATTTGAGACACTCTCTGGCAACTAGTCCCTCATTGAGCTGGCCATCAGCAACAACAACAACAGCGAAATTAAGGGACTAGTGTAGCTAGTCTACCATTTGCCTAGGCCATCGCTTTTTTCGTTGTTGTTGCTGCTCTCCTACGATGGATGTAGACTTACTGCTTAAAGCCCTCATTATACTGCCAGGGGGGATCATGGGAAATTGAAGATGACTGTAGAACTCAAGCAGCAAGTCTACAATGTACTTCGTAATGATTATCAAAATTGATATGATTTCGTATTGTGTTTTTAAATTTCTTTCTCAAATTCCAATCTTTTTGCTTTTCTAGTTTCTTTGTTCAGTTTTTCTCTCATAAATCTTGCTATATCTCGATGGATGGGGGTATAGGTATAGAATTTTTCAGAATATTGTTAATGTGGTATGAAATTTATTCAGGAAAGATTGAGGGGATTTGAAATATTTAATTCATTTCTCCAATTCCCCTTCACCATCTCCACCAACCTCGTCCCTAGGGCCTTTTGTCATATTGGGACGAAGATTTCGTCTCCGTCCAATATGACAAAAGGCCCTAGGGACGAGGTTGCCCCTCCATACCCCGCCCAGCCATACCTTACGACAGCTCCCTAATGCTCATTTTTTTATTTTTGCACTTTCAAAATGGCGGATTCTCTGCCAGTCAATAAAAAACATGTCCATAACATAAACTAAAGCTACAAGCATCATCTAATCCAATGCGGAACACTGAGACTTGTGTGATCAGTTTAGGAGTGCATACCCCCCGTCGTTAGCAAATAAATTGAGTACCCCCTCCCTCCTGCACCTCGCCCCAACCGGGGTGACTCCCCGAAACGGTTCTTCGATTGCCTTATGTTTTAAAGTATTAACTGGAAGTTTTTTTCTATCACAGATATTGTAAAATGTGAAAATTCCAGGCCTCGAGTATGCCCTGATACGAAAAGCGAATGTGATCCAGGATCGACTTATTATGTGCGTTGGCAGGCTTTTTGCAGAAAAGTGTGTGGATTTTGTACATGTAAGTCATGTCTCCTTACAAATACACTGATTTTTTATACACCTACAATAGGCCTTTCCCTTAATTACGTCATCACCCGAGTGGCGTCATCATGGGACTTGTAGTTAAAAATCCGATCTCGTGTTGTGATTTGTATGGAGTTGTCAGGAAGTGTGCGGAAATAAGTCGTTTAGCGTGATAAATATTGAAGAAAAACATGGAAAGATCTACTGAATTTACCGATGAGTACGTCCCTAATTTAAAAAAAACTCTAGTCTGGGGATCGGTGCGACAGAATTGCAGATTCGAGAAGTTTTAGCGGAGGAAGAGAACGAATGTTTAACACGGCCTAACGTCAACATGGCATGGTCAACGTGAACCAAAATGGGCAAAGAGAACTAGAGAGAAAGGAAAGCTGTCGTTGAGGGATTCAGATGCTGTGTTACTGACTGCTTTATCAAAAGAAGACAGAATCCAGAACTTTCTTTTTGAAATTTTCCCAACGGAAAGAGTGCAGAAAAGCAGGAACTACGAAAGAAATGGTTGCACATGATTTCGCGAAAGGATTTCAAGGACCCAGGTTTTACTTTGACATTTTGGCATAATTTATCTGTTCTTTGATTTATTTGTGGCCCTCTGTCTGCCCTTTCTCGTCTTTAGGTTTTGGCACAATAGTGGGAATATCATTCTTATATGTTTTTTTGCCCCCCAACGAAATGCTTTGAACACATTCTGTGTCCCAACCTTGGCGCCTTGGCATCCTTTCGCGAAGTCATGTGCAACCATTTCTTTCGCAGTTCCTGCTCTTCTGCACTCTTTTCGTTGGGAAAATTGCAAAATGAAAGTTCTGAATTCCGTCTACTTTTGATAAAGCAGTCAGGAACACAGTATGTGAATCCCAGAACGACAGCTTTCTCTTCCCTTTGCCCATTTTCGTTCACGTTGACCATGTCATGTTGACGTTAGGCCGTGTTGAGCATTTGTCATCTTCCTCCGCTAAAACTTCTCGAATCTGCAATTCTGTCGCACCGATCCCCGGACAGAGTTTTGCAAAAATCTAGGGACATACTCATCTGTAAATTCAGTTGATCTTTTCATGTTTTTCTTCAATATTTATCACGCTAAACCACTTACTTCCGCACGCTTCCTTGCAACTCCATACAAATCACAACATGAGATCAGATTTTTAACTACTAGTGTACTAGTCCCATGATGCGATGCGCACCGCTTGGGCTATGACGTAATTATGGGAAAGGCCTATTTGCATTGCGGGAAATTTCACAACGCAAAAGCTGAAGCTCTGATTGTACTATATTATCATCGAACCTTCCGTCACTTTGCCACATTATTTAAGTTATGGGGAGCGCGAAGGAGACTTCGCCGTTGTGGTAAGGAGAGTGTTCTTACCGTGCACTGCCACTGAGGGAGGAGAATGGGTCAATTCTCAGTTCACCGATGTTCGTTGTTTCCGAGGAGCCCCCATCATCAAGGGCCCTTTTAAGCCCCTTCTATACTTCAAAAAGATACTTTCAGACGGCTGTTTTGGCTTAACTTTGCACAAGTTGCAAAGCAGCCAAATGAAAGCAACGGAAGTGGTTATGAAGGGGCCTGTAATAAGTCTTTATAAGTGACTTTTTAGGTATCTGGCATTAAAGATGTCCAAAGAGTGCAACTGGGCAGCAATGAACTGAATGCTTTCGACTGGCACTGGCGGACAAACAAGTTTTGGGAAATCTGCAAATGTAGACAATGGAGGGCCTCAGGCCTATTGGGCCCAATAGATACATGTCAGGGGCGCAAATGAGGAGGTGTGGGGGGGTGTGACACCCCTCAATAGTTTCATAACTCGGTCCCAATTTCTATTTCATAGTAACTCGGTCCCGATCCGGTTCTGAACTTGAACCTGAATTTTAAGGCATTCTAAGTCAAAGAAAATTATCTTTACAGATGCTGATTTATAAAAGCGATTGTTGCAAATGATGAAAATTCTATTTCAGCGCCTGCTAATATGGGATCTGTAGAAGTATTCTAAGCCAAAGTAGAGGGCATGTTCTGAAAAATTTTCCAGAGGGGCTTGCCCAAGACCCTATCATTCTGCTTTATTCCAATTTTGTCCTGGCCAAGCCACAGCGTAAGTCCCCGCACCAACAATGCCTGCCAAAATTCCTTGGAACACTTAGGCCATTTCTTGAAAATCCGCAGTTCTAACCATAGCGATAAGGCTTAAACACCCCCTCACCCCCAAAACAATGTTGATTTGCAAGGTTATTGTCCTAGCATTCCATCAGAGTCGCGAATCGTCCTGCCATCCCCATTTTATCATCACAGAACTACATTGTTCTGAGGGGGAGAGGAGGAAATCGCAAAAAAAATGCAAAAATAGCAAAGGTGTTCCAAGACTTTTGGCCGGCATTGAAGTTGTTGCTCGGCATTCTCGTATTCAACTTATAGGTTTCTCCAGAGTTTGGTCTTTATCAAGAACTACATTCTTCAATGATAGCTTGAGAACTTAGATAGCAAATGCAGCGCATCGTTAGACCATTCAAATTACCAGAAATGATTTCAGTACCATTTTAAGCCATTCTAAGGAGCTTGTCTGCAATAGTTTTTGAGGGAGTACCCTGGACCCCCCCCCCCCCAAAAAAAACATTTGTCTGCTCGCTTCGCTTGCCTTGGTATTGGGCTCCTTTCTGGCTCAATCGCCCGGACTCTAATTATACTACCAGTCTGCCCCTGGTTTTTTCTTGAAAGAAGACTACATCTGACTCGTGCAAAGGTTTAAATGTGCCCCTTGTGCTTGTAAGTAATTGGCATTCAAGTGTATTGAAAGTTAAGTTTTGTGCGCCAGCTACTGAGGGAGATATATAGAGCTGCCACTTTTGAAAATTCATGCCAAAAGATTGAAGTATTTTTGTGACTTTTCTTGCCATGCTACGAGTATTGGAAAGATTGGTAAATTCAAAATTTTAAAAGCCTTGTGGTTGCAAAATGATCGAAAATGGCCGAAAATATACGATCAAATCGTAAAAGACGCCTAGCTCAGAACAACAGAAAAAAGCAATTTCTCATGGGTGAGAGATATCATCTGCAAATTTATTGCCATGGCAAATTTATTGCCATGGAATTGAAATTCTTTGGTATCTGTTTGAGAATCTATATTTCTTTACTCTTGAGAAAGGTGAAACACCCGTGTGTATTGTTGTGTAAGGAGAGTCTTATTGATTTGATCAAGTGTTTTAGGTCCTTTTCAGTCATTTTGAAAACATGAAATTTTTGTTAAGTTCAATTTACCTATATTTGCAGTGCTCGTAAGAAGACGAAAAAAATTACAAAAAATACTTTGATCTTTTGTCTTTTAGCTAGAATTTGAATCATTCAAATCAATGAAGTACTTGTGATGCTACCAATTTTCGAACGTAGGGACTTATTCCTGGCTCACCCGGTATACGGATTTGTTGGTTCACTCCAGCACTGTGAATTTTGCTTCAATCAAAGACCATCTCAGCAGGAAAGATTGGTCTGATGTTTGTTCAGCCTATTATGATGCCAACGAATGCACCATAAAATTCACGGCAAAAGTTACCAATTGTTTTGAAAAGGCCTTTCCTCAACAACAACTATCAAAAAGTGTGTCAAAGACAAACCTTGGATTACAAAATCCTCAGAAAATGCATTCGAAAAAAGAGCAACCTCTTTTCAAAATACCATATGCAAAAATTGCAAATCTCGTTAGAAAAATTCAAAATGTATATGAATATACTATCATCTTGTCTAAGGCGAGCTGAGAAAAATTATTATAATGCTAAATTTAGTGAAAAAATTCAAGAATAAATTCGATGTAGGCAACTTTAAACTAAATTCTCAATCCAAATAAGAACAAATCGCCCACTGCAACAAGCAGTATTTATGGTGAGAAGAAAACCGAACTGAAAAAGATGTCGAGATTGCAAACTCTTTGAACCAGTTCTTCTGCACCATTGGGAAAAAAGTAGGCGAAAATATTGAATCAAACAGCACTCTTTTTGATTCTTTTGTAAAAAACCCAAAAAGCCAGACTCTCTCGGCAAGTCTCGTAGCCATTGACGAGGTACTACTTGAAATTTCAAGATTAAAAACCAAAAAAGCACCAGAAGACGATAACATTGAAACAAAACTTTTAAAACTTTGCGCAAACATCTTATTGAAACCTCTTACCCATATTTACAATTGCTCCATCAGCCCTGGAATCTTTCCAAATATTTGGAAATTGCAAAAGTAATCCCTGTATTCGAAGAAGGTGATTGCTAAGATTGGGGAAATTACAGACCAATCTCGCTGCTCCCTTGCTTTGAGAAAATCTTTGAACGACTGATGGCAAACAGAATAAATGCCTTTCTTGCTGAAAAAGAAACTTGCTGTATCTGTATCGTCTACAATTTGGTTTCCGCGAAGGACATTCAACTCTCCACGCATTAATCGAGGCTATGAACGAGGTGTACCAAAATCTGGACCGTAACAATGTTGTCATTGGTGTATTCCTTGACTTGAAAAATCATTTGATACGATTGACCACAAAATCCTTCTCCGTAAGTTCGAATGTTATGGACATTATGGCTTTAGGGGAATTACTAACCAATGGTTCCAATCTTACCTAGAAAACCGACAACAGTATGTTTTCATTAATGGAACAAAATCCAATACCCAGGTCATTGATATAAGTGTTCCTAAGGGCTCCGTCCTTGGCCCCATTCTTTTCGATCTTAACGTCAATGATATGCATGAAGAAACCACCCTTCATCCTAGACTTTTTGCAGATGACACCAATATCTTTTGTTTTGGCAGTGACATTCAGCTAACAGAAACTACAATGCTGAGCTTTCTAAATTAGATTGCTGGCTGAAGTCACACGAGCTCATCCTAAGCATTGAAAAAACAAACTACTCTGTCTTTGTTCACTAAAACGCGCCGTGTACTGTAAAAAATACCAATCCAAATTTCTAGAAAATGTCACCCATACAACCAGCATTAAATATCTGGGTCTAACTATAGACGAAAATCTTTCATGGACCCATCATATTACTCTGGGTCCAGCCTCTCTAACATAAAAACAGAGAGTCTGGTACAGTGCGCCCCTCTCCTCGTTCTGATGTGCCCATATTGACCAATCAGGAGCCAGTATTCATATCTGTGTAAGTGCAAAAGGTCACAGTGAAACAATAGCGAGCACTTGCAATAAGCGTCGATGTAAAACACAGAACATCAAGTTGGTTGCGTGACTGAAGAAGGCAACTGACTGCGAATACGGATTGCGAATAAGTTTAACGATACTGTCACGTGCTCAGCCATTAGAACATTTACAGACAGACGGGACACACTTGCCAAACTGCCCATGGATTTAAAGATCAACGATATTTTGTCAAGCTGCCGCTCTAATCATCGCAACGAAGTTGGGCCTAAATTTCACTGTTCTGTTGACAACCACCATCGTCAATCGGCGCTCCCGTGATGCTATAAAGCCTATTGCCCGTCATCTAATATCCAGCAAGTTATATTTACACCATAGAAAGGACATTTGTATCAGTATACTGGAAACAGGTAAGTTCGATTTGTTATTCTTCACTCACTGACCTCCCAATCATCATGGCCTATTCCATTTTTTAATCCATATAGGTTCATGATGGAAGGCACCTTTGACAGACAAAGTTTAGCCCTGGAAAATGAAGGGTGTTTGCTATGAGGATGGTGGAATCCAGGGGATGTTTTACTGGCTACTGGCTGGGGTCCCTGGATTCCAGGGCCAGGGAGGTTCTTCAGTTTTTCATTTCATTCATCCCTTGATTTCTGGGAGACTGGGAGCTTCTGTACAACATCCCTGGATTTCAAGGTTGGGTAGAGTCTTGGATATTAACCCTGGAAATTATATGTAATCTTACCCCTGAAGTTTGCCTTCCATGTACGGATTAAAAATGGAGTAGAACAATGTATTTGTGCTCAATATCAACTTCTCTAGACAAAGTGTTAAAATGTAGGCTGCTGTGAGTATTGAGCATATACCTACTGTATAATCTAAAAACAACCACAAACTTGGACAGCAAGAGAAGAGTAACTTGTGCAAATGGCGCATAATTTGGACTAGGTAGGGCAAGCTGCCATGGAGAGTATTTTGGCAATTCAGCACTAGAGAATTTACACAAGACATTTTTGGCACACTTTGAACAACAGATTTGCAAACCTGAGGTGATCTTGTTGAAAACTGGTGTATTGTGCACTTGTGCGTGCAAGGGGCAGAGACAAGTATCCTTCCCATGGTATTTTTGCCTCTGAAAATGTGTTGAGTTTAAAGGATTACAGGGTTGTGCCATTTTTAAATGCCCTTTTCTAAGCACCATATGGATTTTTCTGCATGCTTTTTCTGTCATTGCAGTATTTTTATGTACTAAGCTTTTCCTCAGTTCTTCTGGATTTAATTACAGTATGTCAAGATGGGCTAACCTTTAATAATGACTCATCTCTATTATTATCTTAGGTTATCCGACAAAAGAACACATCTGTTCTACCAAATGATCATCAGCCTATGAAACCATCAATGGAGCAAGGAACTATGTTAATAAAGGAATCACACATCAATTTATCCTGAAGAAGTGCTGCTTGGATCTATAAAATGGTGGCTGCATTATCAGGAGAAAGCAGCTGTAATTGATGTTCGCTTATTGGCCTTTTCATGTATTGGTTCACATGCTCACTGCAACTAAACAAAATTCCTGTCATTGTCTTGTGAAAGCACAATAAGGGGGTATCTTATGGAGTCACATCGTGGACAAAAGTCGTAACACTCATTTCATGTCGTAACGTCTGAATCGTGTCGTTGGTCTTTACTCGAATCTTGTTGTTCACCGTAAATCATGTCGTACAATGCGATTTATCATGTATGGGATCTCCCCACCTTAACGACACGATTCGCGGTACCACCTTAACGACTCGATATCCCATTTCATGTCGTCCCCTGTTTCAGGTCGATCAAACTAATCGGTTGATTTCTGATCGCACAATCACCCAGCGATCAAGTTTTAACCATATGATCAGTTGCAACATTGAGGTGTGCCACGATCAGTAGAGTTAACATGGCGGGAAACAACGACAACGAAAGAGTGGCCAGAGAAAGAGTGGCCGCTATATTGCGAAACGCTCTACGTGACATTTAAGATGGTAGTGCAGTGCTAGTGCACCATCAACAAGCACTAGTGTACGTTCAACGCCACCTCCTCTTCCAATTGGTTTACCACGTCCGACGCTTGGACGATCAACTGCTTCCCAGCAAGATAACTACCTTTTTTCTTTTTTCAAAGCTGTGGGGAAAATCCCAAAAATTTCTACTTAGGCCCTTTTTCCTCCCAAATGGATCGTGCTCGTTTTCCTACTAAATGCACTTACTAACTCCATATTAATGATTAAATACCTTAAAAAGGGTTGAAATAAGATCCTCCAAAAGTTTGTTTTCAGTTTCTCGATTTATCCACTTCAGAATCAGCCCAAGACGATCGACCAGTTTTCGTTGATTTTTCAAAATTTTCTTCCAAGTTTTTGACTAATTACATTTGAAGTAAGGGGTCAAATCAGCCGATCGTTTGTTTATGTGCCCTACTCTACAAATCGATCGTGGGAAATACATCGAATAAGATATTCTGAAGTGGAGAGGATTCCCGATGTTACTAGGGCTGTCGGAATTGGCCGCGCTCGCCTCAATCCCTTTTTCCTAATTGGCAAATGGTCTTAGGTCAGAAAACTTTTGTACCTTATCTTCTAAACCAAACTGCTGTACTCTCCTTTTGATGGTTTTTGTGCTGACACCAAACAGGGCTGCAATCTTTGGTAAGGAAAAGCTGTATTGAAGATAAAGACTCAAGGTATCATTTGGTATTTTCAAACACGGCCTTCCCAACTTGGACTCGTTTTCATCATCTATATCTGGGCAGCTGCTGCTTCTTTCCAGATCTTCTTCCAAAAGGCCATAAGCTATGATCAGTGAATTAATCACATCATCGTTTACAAAAAAAATCTGCCCTGTGCCTAAAACTGTTGCAGTGCATACACATATCAATAATCTGTTGCATTTTATATAATGAGTGGTCCAGAATGTTGGGATCAGGATTTTGTTCCAGGTTCCTCAATATTTGTTGCAAATTGGAACAAATGAAAAATCTGATATTTTCTTGTGGACTCTCATCTGGTGACGCCTTTTTGGATAACAGGGTGTTGCTTTTGCTTCGATGAATCTGCTAATCAATAAATACTATAACATGATAATAACAATAGCATGAAAAAGCTCTACCTTATTACAGGCATGGCAGCTATAAAACTAAAATAAAATAACACATAATATTAAATACAAATTACAGTAACGATGAAAAACTTGAACAAAAGACTGTGAACTAAATAAAAAGAGAAATGAACTAAAATGTATCAAATAAAGCTACGGTGAAATGTAAAATAGCAGCAACAAAAAAAAGGAGAATGTGTTTAGGTATCTTGGAACATCCAGGCTGGGCCTAGGTAACAATATGAAGCGAGTCTCTCAGCTTGTTAGCATCAATAATAAACTCAGCCAGGCATCTAAGAACTGCAGTGTTTTCGCTACTCATAATATTGGAAAACTGTATCTTTGGGTCTAAGAGCTCGACGTTCACCGCTAAAAGTAGGCCAATTCTTAAATTATCATATGCTGGGCACATTGTCAAAAAGTGAAATTCGTCTTCGACTATGTTTAACTGGCACATTTTGCAAAGACGTTGTTCCCACCTCAATCAAAAGTGTATGATCACTACATCTGAACTTACTCAGTACTTTTCTATGTTCGAAAGTTAGGTCTTTAGTCAAAAAGGTTTCTAGTTTAAAATTAAATTTAAATGTCTTATAAGTTCGTAGTTTACTGTTCCGATCAGAGTTTAGACAGGCTAGGGATATTTCAGAATACTTGCTTTTCACAGAAACTTTCTACATACTTCCTTTTCAGCTTTGATGTATGATCACTAAGTTGTGATTATGCGATCAGAAATCAACAAAAAATAACCGATTAGTTTGATCGACCTGAAACAGGGGACGACATGAAATGGGATATCGAGTCGTTAAGGTGGTACCGTGAATCGTGTCGTTAAGGTGGTGAGATCCCATACATGATGCATCGCATTCACTGATCGCATTGTACGACATGATTTACGGTGAACAACAAGATTCAACTAAAGACCAACGACACGATTCAGACGTTACGACATGAAATGAGTGTTACGACTTTTGTCCACGATGTGACTCCATAGTATCTGGCTTTTGTTGAAGAGAACTTAAAAGTGCTGTTTCAGATACAAACTATCACCATTTAGCTTGTGCAAAATGCCAATATCATGTCTTGATATGATATGATAATGTCTCAAACATAAATACTGTGTAGTTTTCTGCTTACTTGCCTCATCTTTTGGCCTCATAAATTTACAGCACAGGTCAGTGTACATTGGTAGTGTTATGTTAACAATTTTATAAAGATCAATGAATTGCCAAATGTTTTCACACTCCTTGAAAATCCTTGAAAGAATTTATGTGGAAACTTCTTGCGGATCATTGAGAGGTCTTGTGGTGTCAATGAATACATGGCCTGTACTGTATACTAAGTAAGATCTAGCAGCTGTCACTGCAGAGATATGAAGCAATGACTTGTCAAATCAGAAACTCAGACACTAGAAATTCATTGTATCAAACAGATAAGAAACTTTTCAGGCTACACTCAGATATATTTCATGCAATGCTTACAGTACACATATTTAAAACAACTAAGAATTTGGACCAGTACTGAAAGTTTCTTGAAATTATCAGATTTTGGGTACCAAGAGTTTCTTAAGTTTCTTATAGGTTCCATAACAATCTTCATGTTCCATAATAAATTTGATACTAAAATTTTCGACGAATGGAGAAAAATGGAAAAATTTGAATTCCATAAATTCCATAATAACATGGGCCAACATGTGCCCTTGTGAACATTTTGAAACAAGGTTTTTTAAGCTAAAGAGTAGGGCTCTTCTGTGCTATATAATGTACATCAGCAACCAATGGATGATTAAAGGTACAGCACTGTCTTCTCAAAAATCCTCACACACAACCTGCAACAGCTGATTAGGAAGGAAGAATATGTTGCTGGCTGGGAGCATTATACTGTCATGCTCAAAGCTAAGGAACTATATGGTGCCAACTCGGAGCATAGTTCATCATAAAAATAGATAATCATTATTGGCTTATAAACATCCTTGAAAACATTTACCATTAAGCACTCTCAGTTGGTGGATTTTCTGCTCTTGCCTTCTTTTCTTACCATTCAAGGATTGATTAGCAGGTTTTTCACAAGAAACTTGTTCAAGAAACTCCACATACTTAATGTGATGGACTAAACATTTTAGGAAACTTGACTTCTATGCACAAGAAGCAGTAAGAAACTGTAAATACATATCCCCGGCTATGCTTCTTTGATTTCTTGAAGAAGGATGACACGTAATCATTGCCGGTAAAGGCATGAAATCCAATCAGCGCCGTTTTGAGCTCCCCGCTCATGTCGATTGAGCCAACACTAAGAATTTTGCGGTTTTTACCAGTCTCGTAGCAGGGGCGGATCTAGCCTAAAATCTGACCGTGGCTCCGGGGAGCGCGGAGCACGACCGAAAGAATGTAGGATAGCGAGCGCAAAGCGCGAGCTACACGGGGGTCCGGGGGCGGAGCCCCCAGAAAAATTTTTGGGGGCCACGCCCTTTACATCGTCGGAAACGCCCTATCTGACAGTCTGTTGTCAAAAAGTGAGAGTGTAACTGTAGTAAGTGAGTGCTATAAAACAGAGAGAAAAAATCAAGAGGGAAAAGGGCCGATGTATGAATCACCCGGGGGGTGGGGGGTGGGGTACTTAGTACACTTTGCTGAGGGGATGTGCACTTCTTTCCGGGTATCGTTTTCGCCTCTTTTTACAAACGCCGGTTATCAAAAGAGGGCAATTTTTCTAAAGCCGTTTGTCAAAAGTGTGATTTCATTATTTTTGACAAATTTTTACGTTTTGGAGTATTCTTTTCGCCAATTTTTCTAATGCCGGCTATCATTTAGAGGGAAAATTCTGAAGCAGGGGGAAAAATGTTCCTGGAGGAGTGCACACCCCGTACAATTGAAAGTCAAGTACCCTCCTCCCATGGTATGAATCATTGAGACTATTACAGAATCCCAGTCGTTCTCGTATGGGCGTCTGGGTAAACTATTTTATCCAAGATCAAATAGCAATGTTTTATATTTCTCAAAATTAATTGTAGTTTCGTGCACAGTAGCTTCCCTTCCTCAAAATATTGAAGGTGATTTTCCTTCCTCGATGGAAGATTGGATCTTATCATCTTTCTCAAAATTAAAGAAAATCTTCTAATCGAGAGATAATTCAATAATTGATGTCTTGAAACTTTTTCTTGTTACTAAAGATGTTTGTTTTGGGCATAGAAATTAAATTCTATAAGGACGTATAGAATTCTCGAATGTAGAAAACAATACAGAGATACCTGCTGACTGATTTTGACAAGCTCGTGCCTGGATTGTTCCGAAATATTTATCTTTTTAAAACCATAAAGCTCACAGGAAGTCCCAAGCTCTGATCAAAGATCAAACATGTCAAATGAAATACAGTTCTAACCGCAATTTTTGCCCTTGATGATATTTGATAATATACCGACTTAGATCAGTGATACCAACCTACTGCACCCGGGACTGAACTAGGCCATAGATAGCGTACGACACCGTCCAGCTTTGAGCCATCAGAAATGGCATTTTACTAAACTGGTACATTTTCAGGCAGCTGTTAGCATCATCCATGGTCTGCAGGCATTGTCGATGTAAACATTCGAGCTCTCCTTGTGACTTCCGTTTGCCTTTCTTCTAAGATACTCAGCAACTTTTGGCAAGACACCTTCACTGTGAGCCGCCATTATGCAGGACACGAGAGATCATAATTCTATCAGATCGCGCAGAACAAGTGAAGACTGGGAGACAGTTTCACTTGATTGGTAGATGGTTGGCTCATCTTAATTTCTATTGGCCTGCTCTACTTTTCAAAATGAAGAGTGGCTGTCCGTGGCTCCCGCCATTTTTCACTTGATTTTGCTGCACGATGATTGGTTGAATCCTGAAGACCGTGGCTCAGATCTGCCAAGTGTGGCTCCCGCCAATATTCAAATCTTTAAAAAGTCATTCAGTGATTGGCTGTAAGGATCTTGCAGCTGCCGTATGATTAGTTACGATTTTAGACTTTGTGACCCTTATTCATTGATTTGGATGTGAAAAGTGCTTTCTTTTGAGTGCTGCCGAGACAATTCTAACGGCGATTTTGTTTTAGAATTTTTTTTTAGTTATTTGATAGAATGTTGGAGAATAATTAAATCCTTGAAAATCTGACCGTGGCTTGAGCAACCCTCGCCACCCCCTGGATCCGCCCCTGCGTAGTCGATATGTATCTTGTCGGAATTTTCCTCAAACATGGATACGAAGAGTTTTTTTTTATGTCCACGTCACCTGAAGGTGAACGAACAACGATGGCTTTAGTAGAGTCTTGAGACAATGCATGATTTGCATGTAACAACAGCTTTGTGTCAGCCTCGTCTTGGTTGCTGCTTAATTCTTGTATCACATCAATTGTCTCAGAAGAGATTTTGTGGCAAATACCATCCATAGAATATATCAATTCATTGCATTTCAACTGTTCAAGGATGTCAATCCTGTTCTCTGCTATCACATCCCAAATTATTTCAATCAGTCTCGTTTTATTTTTTCCATTCTTTAAGAAATCGGAAAAATTGCGTGGGATTTTCAAAAGAGAGGATTGCACGATGACTTTACCAGCAACACCACGTCTTGCACGTTCGGGATCTTTCAGCGACATTTCTCTGTAGGTGTCAGCAATGATATCGATTCTGTTATAGCCATTCGGTAGTGCTGATATCAACTAAAATGCAAGCTCGTGGTATGTGTCACATATTCTTGGGGTTGATCGAATCAATGCCATCAGGTCTACGAAATACGTTGATACTGTTTCCTTTGGGACTTTTGTGGACAGTTCTTTAGGGTCAATTGAACTGCTTTCATAGGAGAGAACAACTTCCATAAACTTGCTCTTTGCGGTCGTTCTCCTTGTGCCATCTGGGTGTCCCAAAGATAATGGTACAGAAAAAAGAAGGTATTTGAGTGCTTTTTTGAAATCAATCACCTTGTCGAATTATCTTGTCGAAGAATCACCTTGTCGGGCTTTCAAGCTATACTCTAAATTATTTCAACCGATAACCGATTTCATTCTGAAGATCAAGAGCAAGCGGAACGAACGACGAGATTCTATTCTCCCACCCTCCCTGTCCCTTCTTATATTTGCGTTATTGAGTTTATATTTCTCGGTTGTCCAGTCGGATTTCCTGACAGGTGCATTAGCCGGAATTCGTTATTCCATATCTATCACCAACCGTAAAAAACTACCGCTGTTCAGGCAAAAGGGCCTGCTGCACTCTCCTCTGCAGTCAGATTAACCTGTGGGGCGAGAGAGGCTGATGCACTGATAGCCCATTTTCCTGAGGTAAGTATGAAGTTGATTTATGAATAAATATCATCGATCGCTCTAACAGTGTTCCCAAGCGTACGAGGCGGGAAGGCCGGGGACGGCAGCCCCCCCCCCCCCAATGTTGGAAAAATCTTCGAAAATCAGCCCCAATTGGGCAAAAATCTCCCCTCAGTTGGGCTAAAATGTTGGTAAACAATGGACTTGGTGTCGGAACGCCCTCTAGATGTTTTCTTCCCGTACGCTTATGAGTGTTCCTCAATAGTTAATAGACCTTATGCATAATGTCACACACGATGCAGCGCGCAATGCATTCTGGGACTTGTGGTCACGCGTGGCTCTGTTTGTTATCAGCTGTGTTGTTTTCAGTACGCAAAGGTCAGAATCATAGATTGTTTACGTTGTCATTCGCCCTGAAAACATGGAAAATACGGATAGAATCAATCATATACTCAAAGAAAATCATGGCTCTAGTTTTTTCAAAACTCTTGCCCAGGCAACAGGCGTGAAGGTGGGGAAATCACGGCGCAAGACAGGCGCAAGAAGACGATAGATCTGCCAGTAGGCCGGTGAACGAAAATGAAAAGGACGGCTAGCTGGATAAGAATACTCAAGTACCTCTCAAATATAACCAATACTATCATTGACCAACATTCGATTGAAGGATCAAGTACTCTACCAAAGACATCAACAGGATCAAAAGCACACCGGAATAAAAAACACGAGTAATCGACTGTCGAAAGAGGGGTACGTTCGGAGCATTTTTTTAAGCCAAGCTTAAAGGCTAAGAGTATGCTGTTCTTGGTAAAAGCTTAAGCGCATGATTCTGTGAAGAATGTGCCGTATACGGTGTATGTTCATTTTCTTCAGCTGAGTAGAGATGTTATGGAAGCCAAATGTAACTGTAAAGTGGGCAAGGAGGGTGCTGTAAACATGTAGCTGCCCTCTTGTTTACTTTTCTGGATTATTCCAATATAGATCCAAAGGAAATGCCACTTGACCTGCACTCAGGTTGCACAGAAGTGTTATTTTCCGTTCCGTCATCTGCCAATATGACATTGACAAAAGCTGTGAAATTCAATGATGTTCTATTTGAAAAAGCAGAAGATGACAGGAAGAAAAGGAAGCTTGCATTTTAGCTTTACCAAGCGCAGCATACAATTGGCCTTCACGTTTGGCTTAACGGAAAAGCTGCGAACTTACCTCTCTTTCCACATTCGATACCAGTGTTTTTATTCCGATGTGCTTTTGGTCCTGTTGATGTCTTTGGTAGAGTACTTGATCCTTCAATCAAATGTCTGTCATTGATAATATTGGTTATATTTGAGAGGTACTTGAGTGTTCTCATCCAGCCTTCCTTGTCGTTTTCGTTTGCCGGCCTACTGTCCGATCTTTCGTCTCCTTGCGCCGTGATTTCTCCACCTTCACTTCATTCTTCACGCCTATTGCCAAACAAGAGTTTAACAAAGTAGATCTATGATTCTCTTTGAGTATATGATTGATTTTGTCCGTATTCTCCATGTTTTAGGGCAAGTGACAGCGTAAACAATCGATGAATCTGAGCTTTGCGTACTGAAAACAACACAGCTGATAGCAAACAGAGCAACGCGTGACCACAAGTCCCATAATGCATTGCGCGCCGCGTCTTGTGTGACGTAATTACGCATAAGGTCTATTTGAACATAGATACCTCGTTTGTTGATATTGGTACTTTGAGAGCAAACATGTTAATCTTGAAAGCTCAAATTTGCCTCTTCCTGCAAACCAGAGCTTTAGCCTTTCGTATAAGGGCCTGTTTATATGAGGGAAATCATCCCACCTTCCAGGCTATTAGCTGTCAGGTGGGATGAAATTTGCGTGTGTTTATATGTAATTTTCATCTCACCTTCCAGCATTTCCATCCCACCTCCCAGCCCGTGATTTCAGACAATAACAATCGTAATTGGTGTTTGGCGCCAGCAGGGATTAGGTTTCCCTTTGTTTTCATATTGGCGCGTGCGCAAAACAGAGGATTTCATCCCACCTTACAGCTTTTCATCCCACCTTTCAGTGTTTATATGGAAAATTTTCATCCCACTTCAGTGAGATCCCACCTCTCGTCGAGTGGGATCTCACCTAGCCGGGCTGGCTCACTTTCCATATAAACGCAAGATGAAAATTACAAGGGGTCGTATAGAAGGGTGGGATCTCACCTCTCAGCTCACAGGCTGGAAGGTGGGATGATTTTCCCCATATAAACAGGCCCTAAATCAACGATAGGCCTTGCCTTGATAAAATTTGAACAATATCATATCTCGTGTTATTCTGTTTTCCAGAAGTCATCCCCCAGTCACCCAATTGGAAGTTTCTTAAGTTCTCATTAATTTCAGTTCTTAATTTCGATGTGAAGGAATTTGCTTGGGCCAAAAGGCCAAAGCTCTGATTTGCAAGTGGACACAAATTTGAGCTTTCAAGATTGAAATTTCTGCTCTCAAAGCACCAATACCAAAAAACGAAGTAACTATATTCAAGGTAACTATCGAGGAACATTTTGGGAGTGATTAGCCATTGATTAAAGCTAAATTCACATTGCTGGAGTCATCCAAATATGTATACATTTTTGGGACACCCGGTACATACATACAAATATGCTAGGCCGTAGGCCATACCTACTTTAAACGCTTAAAAAGGAAGTTTCGTTGCACATACTCTGAAACTAAGGACTTTTATCGCCAAAAGGTCCCTTTGGGCATCATTATCATATATCCACATGGCCCCATTGAAAAAATTTGCACAATAGCAAAATACGGGGGATTAAAGTTTTCCTGGGCCTCTGCGGAGGGGCATAGAGCCGATTGACTTATTCTTTTTGGTTATTTGATAAAATCATCAAGTTAAAGACAGCAGGAAGACACTTTGGCAGACTCCAAGACAGCAAGAAGTCGATTGAAAGACAGCAAGATCGTATTCATGAAATATACAGAGAACTAATGAAATCGATGGTGCCCCGCAGCCACATCAAACCTAACGATAGTCATCTTGTTATTGTCGGTTATTTAAATATTTGTAATTTTGACATGGTTTGTTTGAAAAACAGTACTAACCATGCATCACAACACTAAACTACCAAACAGGAAAAAAATTGGGACAGTCATTTTAGCATATATGGAAAGGAAATTTTGCAAGTACATCCATGAGATTACAGAGAATAAACAGTACTTTTGACTTTGTTTGGAAATCCATAGCGTTTGCTAAGCTTCGTATAAAGTAAAAAGGTAGAAGTGCCTGTGAATGCGTGGAATCTAATGAGAGCTGAAAGCTGCGTTCACATGATACCAGCACAATTTGGGAGCAACCTTAATTTGCCACGAATCAGAATGAGACATAAGTTTAAAATAGTTTATGTCACTGATATGCCTACGAGACGGTCCTTGAAGAAATTGTTACTATTATGGGAGCAAAGAAGTATATTTCTTTGTAAATGAGAAGTATACACTATGAAGGAAGTGGACACAAAGGGAGAGCCATCTACTGGAACATAGAGGGCTGGGCTTTTGAAACTAAGTTCCCATTATTGTGCATCATTCTATCCTCCGATCCTCCGATCTCGATCCTCCTAATATCAATGTCCAATCTTTTTATTTTCATTGCTGCTATGCAAATATTGCAAACACTTCAAAATTTACATTATTTTCAGAAAATAGCCATATAAACTCATGAATACTGATCTTCGTGTCGTGGGCGAAAGTCTTTCCCGCATCGTGGGGCCAGTCTGGAACCAGCTACACTCCGATGCTAAAATGGCGCCATCTATTGGTATTTTCAAAAGACTACCAAATAATTCATACCACTCGTGCTGCTTTTTTTTCTTTTTCGTTTTTTTTTGCATTTAGATACGTATTATTTCGCTTCCTTTGAAAAATTGTAAGTACTCGTATTGTAGCTGTCAATTAATTTTCTGTTCATAGGTAACACCAAGGCCAATTGCAAATCAGAACTCCTCTGTATCGTTATCCTGTATAAATATTTTTAAAGAAATATTTTGAAAATAGTCAGGTAATAGAAGCAATTCTTTAAAGAATTACGATAACATTCCCTGTTCATCATTCTCCGTTTCCCCGACCTCTATCTCTCATTGACCTTACCTCCAAACCTCTATCTCCAAACCACGAATATAGCGAAAGGAATCTCCAAATGCTCCAACCAAATGTATTATGAAAACATGCCAACTATTGGCTAACCTAGCATAAAAGCAAATGTCTTGGCTTAGGAAAAGAAGATGTCATATTCTAAAAGGAGTTTTGTTGAGCTGTCAGAATTGCAACAACTTTCACCTTCTTTCCAAATTTTCTTCCTAGCGTGTCCACCAAACAGTACAGAGAGCAGCTGCGGTGAAAATACCTTTTGCCAGCAAACTAATGATAGCTCATACAATTGCTCATGTAAGAGTGGATTTAGTGGTGGTTTTGATTGCTCTGACATAAACGAATGTACCACTGGTCAACATCAATGCAGTGTCCATGCCGACTGTACGAATACCAAGGGATCTTATACATGTCAATGTAAATTTGGTTATTTTGGAAATGGAAGTATTTGTGACGGTAAGGAAGCTAAAGTTGTAACAAGAAAATATCTAATTCAATGTACGTCTGCTTAGGTGACATTTAGACCCCGTTTACACGAGAGAAAACTGGATCGATCCAGAACGGAATCGATCCAGTTTGGGACCGATCCAAAAATTGTGCAGATGTTTACACGGGATCGCTCCAGATACTTTATCACTGATTCGCAGACTCGTTATAAAGACTGGGCATGCGCAAAGACTTCACGCCATTTGTTATCAGGGCGACCAAGAGGTGTCATCATGAAACGCCTCGATTTCTTGTTTCGGCTTGCCTCGTTTTGCATCCGTGCCAGTTTGGGATCGATCCAGTCGTTTACACGAGGCTCCGGATCGATCCTAAACTGGATCGCACTGGCAATCGATCCCAAAATAGCGCAGATAGCGAATCGATCCCGAGTGATCCCGTGTAAACGCAAGGCCGATCCATACCAGTTTGGGTTGGATCCCGTTCTTGATCGATCCAGTTTTCTCTCGTGTAAACGGGGTCTTGGTGGCGTATCAACCAAGATAATGTAGTAAATGCTGCTGTTTCCATTACAGATGGATCAAATAGAGTCGTTTGCAATGAATCTTCAATGGCAATCTACCTTGATAACCGGACACAGCTTTATGATGGTTCATCGATAACATTGAATGATACAAGTTGTAAAGCCAAACAGTACCCCCCAGATATGGTGCATGGACTGGTTACCGCGTATGACAAATGTGGTACAACCACAACGGTGACATCGACGCATGTTTCTTATGAAAATGAAGTAACGTGGACATATGGAAATACTTCTTCAGCAGTTGTCCGATCAACCGGCAAAAAGATTAAATTTAGTTGTTCATTTGATCGCAGCAAAAATACATCAATCATTCATTTAGAGCCAGTGAAAACATTAATTACTGCCACAGAAGGTAACATTCTTTGCTGTTTTAGAAGATTTTTATGAAATTTAAGAAGGTTCAGTTTACTTTAAATTTTGGTTTAATTTTTAATGATTTTTAATGATGCTATATGGCCAAAGAATGACGATTTACGTTGGGCAATCTGCTTTAATAGATTTGGTTTTTCTTTTACTCTGTCAAATATCTCTTTGTTCGTAACTTTGTTTATCCAGCTGAATTTTAATATTCTGCGATAACACCATGTTTCAAATGCATTTATCCTTCTTGCAGCTTCTTTACCTATTGTCCATGCTTCACAACCGTATGTTAACAGTGACATTATATACGTCTTCAGTAACCTTTTCTTGGTGTTCGTATTGATATTGCTTTTCATGAGTTTCTTTAATTCCCAGAATGATTTCTTTGCTATTCCTATTCTCCTTTTGATTTCTTGTAAATATTTAGCATCTTCCGTAATTAGTGTGCCAAGATATTTATATTGCTTTACTTGCTCTAATGCCACCCCATTTGATTTTGTTACGATTTTCGTCCCTTGCTGTTTTTCCATGACCATAACCTTGGTCTTTTTCGCATTCAACTCCATACCATAAGCTGTACAACTTTCATTTATCTTATCAACTAATCTCTGTAAATTTTCTTCCGTGCTAGCTAGCAATACGGTGTCATCAGCAAACCGTATGTTATTGATAACCATTCCATTCAATTCTAACCCAGATTCATCTTGTAGGGCATCATTTATTAGTTCCTCGCTGTACATATTAAAAAATACTGGTGACAGAACACAACCTTGCCGTACACCTTTCTCAATCTTAAAGCTGCGTGAGTCTTCTGATTTACCTCTGATTTGTGCAGTTTAAGACCAGTATAGATTTGATATTAGCCTTATTTCCTCTGGAGGCACCTCGTACTTTTTCAACACTTGAATTAATCTACTATGGTTAACTTTGTCAAATGCTTTTTTGTAATCGATGAAGCATGCAAATATTTTCTTGTTTTTACTGACCATTCTCTCTGCAAGTATCCTTATTTGACCTGTTGCATCTCTTGTTCCTCGACCCTCTCTGAATCCTAATTGGTTTTCACTCATTCTTTTCTCAGCAAGTGGAGTTATTCTTCTCTTTAAAATGTGTAGTAAGATCTTAGCTGTGTGTGATATCAAGCTTATTGTTCTATGTTCTGCACACTCTTTTGTATTGGCTACTTTGGGAAGCTGTATAAAAATTGATTTGAGAAAATCTTCAGGTTGAAGGCCTGTATTATAACATTTATTGACTATCAAAGGGTATTGACTATCAAAGACTATCATTTATTGACTAATATCATGGGGTAGTCATTGCCTTTCGCTCCCCATGGTATTGTACCTGTATTGTCGCATAGTAATTAGCATTAGGTATAGCAGAATGTAAAATACATTTTAAAATTTTATATTTGAAAAAAAACGTTGTACCGGTACAGTGTAAACATGGTCCAAATTACCATTGGTCACACAATTCACAACATGTTTGATATGAAGCTTTGACTTTATTTTTAGACGAGGAAATTACATTTTTGAAATCATCGATGTTACTGATTTGTTTCATTTAAGAACCATGTTGTATCCATTTTTCTTTTTAGTTGGTTTTGGAACATTTACAGTGTCATTGGCGATGTATAAAGACAATACGTTCACAATGCTACAAAGCATTTTCCCCGCTGCTGTTAAATTCGACCAAAGACTTTACTTCGAAGTGCAGGTTGGCACAAATAACACTAACCTTATTGCTTTGATTGAGAAATGTTCTGCAACACCAACAACCGATAGAAACCATGCATCAAGCTACGATCTTATAAGAGACAGGTTTGTTGCTCTTAACTCACATTTCATTTCATAATTATGATAATGTCACTACTGCTTGGAGAAGGCTCGTGAAAAATGATAAGGATTATTGAAGGACGATACGTCGATGTGTCAAACAAACATCAATTGAAGGCAACTTTTTGTCTTTCAAATTGTACCAACATCAATCTTACATCATCTCAGAGCCTATTTCCTCCTGATTTCAAATTTGCAATCCAGCTTCTCGTGAAATTTAGATTTGAAATCGGAAAGAACTGAGCTCTTGGTACATATGATAATGATAATAATAACAGTGATAATAATCAATTTATTTACAGTTGTTGTGAGCAATGGTTTTAAACTAATGAATGTCAACTATCTCTGTTCAGTGCAGTTCAGTCCATTCATTTTAAATTCCATTCCATACAAATATCCTAATATTTAACAACTTGCAACAATAAATAACTACATATCAAATTAAAAAGACAATATAATACACATAAAGTAAGAAAAATATCTTACACTGGAGCATTTGTATGAAGGGAATTCTTAAGGAGGACCTCTCTCAGTTGCTAAGCTAATCGAGGAGAAAGCACCCCCTCTTTCAGAAAAAGAAATTAAGAAACAATGGGTAAGTGGTGACTATCAATAATCTGCTGTAACAATTATGTTCAAATTGAAATTTATCTATAAATTTAACAGTACTTAGGATAAATAAATGATCAGATTACGACATCCACATGAAAGCACGTCCGTTCGCTTGCTGTCATGATGCAAAAAAGTAAAGTAATACAACGTAAAGATACATAATCTAAACATAATTATATACATGAATCTATGTACACATCATCTGCAGATTTTGCAGCTGCACATATCTCCCTTCCAGCTCTGAATCATTTTTTCGAATGGCTTTGGGCTTTAAAACTGTTTGTCATGTCCGATACCGTGTTCCACAAAATGGTTCCTCTAAAAATGACCCTGCGTGGTTTTAGGAAGCTGCAGGAGGTTATTTGTTGGCAGGTTGAATTGAATCCTTTGGTTTTGAAGAGCCCAAACATGAAGAAGGGGCAAGCGGCATTTATGCATTTATATATTTCAAGCAATAGTCTTTGCAAATTTTTGCAGTGGATTATTAGCTCACGTTCTGCAATCTTCAAAAGTTGCATCATATTGTCCCTATATAGAGCTCTTAGTGCACGTTTATGCAAACGGTTGATTGTGTTGTTTGCGGTCTGTCCACAAAACATCCAAATTAACCGGCAGTAGTTGCAACTTGAAAGAACAAATGTACGGAAGATTATTTTGATGGTAGAGTATTTCGAAAGTCCAACTTTGAATCAATCGTAACTCCTAAGAGCTTTACTGTGTCAGTATAAACAACAATGTTTCCATGTATGTCAAGACAGAATCTTTTGTTCTGTTTGGGACCAAGAAACGTCATTTTAAATTTATCCGGGTTTGCTCCCTGTTGTTTTCCCGAAACCGGCAGATTGCATTTTCAATATCAAACTCAATACACGCAATTACTTCCCCGATATGTTTGCCACATGCAAATATTGCATTATCATCAGCAAAGTTGCATACCTGGGAACTCTTTATGGCGAACACAAAATCACTGATGCTTTTATTGAACAATAATTAGGGGCCAAGAACTGAGCCTTGAAGAACAGCAGATACTGTGCACTTCCAGTCACTAAAAGTACTGTTTATCTTAACGCTCTGTTCTCAATTTAAAAGGTGTTCTAAACTCTTGTTATTGAAGCCATCGGCTGCCATTTTGCTGCAAGTAAATAATTACTAAATCAATCATAAGCCTTCAAAAGATTCATTAGCACTACTCCTACAATGCCCGACTGATCGATAGTTCTGCGGAACCACTGACAAAACCTCCTGCTCTCGCATTTCAGCGAAAGAAATTTTTTTATTAGAGTACGATATTCCGAAAATTAGATCAATTGAAATATTTGAACTGAGACATACGTGCACGAGAATAAAACGCAAAAAAGACGAATCTTACTGCTTGTTGTAAGGTTTTTGCTATCATACCTTTATCTTTCGGCCGTTACACATGTGTCAGCTGTGGTGGGCAACATCTATGGCCAGCATTTAATGTTCCCACATTTGTTGATCATGCTTAGTGCACACGAGCACGCAAGCTCATTTAACATTTTTCGTCATGCTTTGACCTATTCGGCTGAGGCTTTTCTTACCCATTTCAAGTCCTTTGGCCATACTGTTGACAAGTTTCAGCATTATTCTAAATTTTGCATTCGTTGCACAAGTTTTCATGGCAAAATATATATTTTCAAGAAACATGAAATTTTTTTAAAGAGATTGATCATTTAACTTGAAATGAGTGTGAACAAAACTTTGCCCGATTGGGTCTATTCTTCTTGGTATCTCAAAGTGATCGCGTGATTTGAAAGACCTATCTTGATTGGCTAGATTCCATTCAACATCATGGAAGGAATAAACATGTTTGTTCGCTGGAAAAAGTATACAAGCGATAACACGATAAAACCTTTTATGAGGAACAATGTCGGCATACATGTTGCTAAAATTGTTGGCCCACTTTTTGTCACGACCAATGATTCTATTTACTTTACAGATGTGCTTCTGATACGACAGTTCGATTCATTTCTGCGACACCATCGCACAACATGAGATTCAGCTTCATGTCATTCAAGTTCTACAGGTATACACAAGTTTATCTACATTGTCAAATTTTCATGTGTCACAAGCACTCATCTGCCTCTCGCTGCTCATCTGGTTGCCAAGGAAACAACATCAAACGAGTTCGAAGATCGGCATTGTTCGAATCAGAAGGAATAGGATTGAGGTCGCTGCGGAGGAGAGACAGCGAGGAACAAGAAGTAAAGAATTATCCACCTTCAAAAACATACAGTCTGAATATTGGACCTCTTATAGAAAGAGAAGATACAGCAACCGGTAAGTCGTTTATTAATCAATAAAACCCTTTAATTTGAAATTCGTTATGCTTTATTTGCTAAGCGCTGGCAATGATCCACCAATTTCTTGGGAAGGAAGACAGGAATAAAAGAATTTCGTAACCTTCAGTTGTCCAGTTCTCTTATCTGCATCACTGTCGAGCATTTGAATGAAAATGATCAGTAAACTTGCAGAGCTGTGTGAATTCTTCAAATCTCGGTCATAAGTTAATTTATGTTGGCCTAAGCAGTACACAACATTGTATGCAGAAGTTACCAATCTTCCTCCCTCAAAGTGAAATTAATCAACAGAGATACAGATATGATAGTTGGCATGGGTAAAACATTCTGCTATTCTTGTCTTCCCTTTCCTGAAAAAATCGGTGCACAGTTGTCCATGGTTTACACAGAGTCAATGTTTAGAGTAGTTTGCCCATTATACCCGGTCACCCATCATGGCCGATTAGCAAGAGCACTGAAATTTCAAGGAACTGAGGACTAGTAGTCAAATTGCAATTACATGGAGAATCTTCGCTGACATCATTGTAATCATGATTTGACCTTCATTATACACTGTATGCTTCAGGTAGATATGAACTCAAGGTGGCTCACTACTGAAGATTTCGAATTCACTGAATAGTGATAAGGTGGCTCAATACCAAGTAAAAAGAAGTTCAAAACACAAATAATAATTGGTCAAGGTGGCTTGCTACTGATATAAATTTCACACTGCTACACATATGGTGTCCAATCGCTCATGGTGTGACTCGTTTGCAATTCTGCCATAATGGGCAATGCCTCCCCGATGTAAAGTTGATTTATCTGATTTGCACGTTCATACTTTTTCCTCAATTAGTTTGTGATATTACCAGTTCATTCCGTTTTTTTCCTCGGGGAAGTAGCATCAATCCTGTGAGGCTACATTTAAGAACCATTGTTTAGAGATTCTTAAGCTAACTCTTTTAACAGATACAACCCATGTTTGTGTATTCGACTCTGTGGATAATTCTTCCATAGTAAAGGTACCTGGGGATGGGGGGGGGGGGTTCTTCCATAGTAAAGATACCTGGGGATGTGCCGCGAGCAAGGGTATTCTTTTTCGGACTTCTAGTCTAGCCAAGGGTGTACTTTTTTGCAATTTTGGCCAGCAACGGTCTAGCCAAGGATATCATTTTTGACAACATTGGTCTAGCGAACTGTCATGATATCATATTTGGCACAAATTTGACAATATTGGTCGAGGAAATGGTCAAAATTGGTCTAGCCAAGGGTACCATTTTGTAAAAATTGGTTTAGGCAATGGGCAATCTGGTCTAGCCAAGAGTACCATTTTCGTAAAAATTAGTCTAGCCAACGGTACCCTTTTGAAGATGCTCGCGGTAGACCCCTACCCAAAACGTGCCCAAGAACCCCCTTCCCCCCCCCCCCTCCCCGCGTGGATAGAACATATATCAGAAACTTTCAGGCAAGAAATTAGTTGCTATCATCACCAAGTTTACAATTTTTAACAACAATGCCTCCCCCCCCCTAAGGAGGAAATCGGTCAAAGGAATTATTTTTACTGCAGATTAATGCAACTTTTAAATTATATCACAATGTATTCAATCGCTTTAGATTCTGCCAAGCACGGGGATGTCAAGAGCTTGCTTACCTTGGCCAATGGCATTATTCTTCTCACTGCAATCTTGGCCATAATTTTAGGCTTTTTCGTCGCAAAGGAAATTGTGAAAAGACGAGAAGGAAAGAAACAACAGGATGGATTTGGAAAGAAGCAAGAATATTTGAATCAAGTATTTTAACTCAATCCAATAATGTAATAAGCACCACACAAGCACATCACATACACCTATAATGACCTTTGTATACATGACATTTGATAGAATTGCATTGTTTTGAATTTGTATTTTTCCCAGTTTAGATACACGGGATGTCTCATGGAAATTCTCCCAGGTTTGCAACAGGATCTATCAACTTAGGCAGAAAAGTAACAAATGATACAGTTTTAAGAAGCTGAACTTGATTTTTTACAGTGTCTGCTTTTCAAAACTTCTCAAATCCTTGACGGGTTACCGAAACAATTCCATGTTTTCCATAATCTTAAAAACTTGCTCCCATGCAAGATGGGTAGATTCTCTACTCGATAGTACTCCGGAATTTGAGCATGGAATTTATCAGATGGTTCTTACTTTAGATATTAGTTCTAACTTCATTCAATTAGAATAATGCTCATTTCCCAAACGGCAAGGAGGCAATGGATCAACATCCATGCACAGTTATCCCAAGGCTGCCTACCGTGTATGAATTGTGTTAATTCGCAAGTCCTGTTTCGTGACATAGTACACAGTTACATGGAGCAATTGTTGTCCTCTTATGCTCCGTACGATGATTTTCAAATTTTAGCGACCGTCAGTGTTGACCAGTCAAAATTCGCGCTGTGTGGCTCCCTGTGATCATCTCTTGTGACAGTTGATTTCTTATTACATCAATAGCAGAATTTGAAACCACCAAACTACTTTTGCGTCATATTGAAAGGACAGCAATTACTCTGTGTTCTATTTCACGAGACTTGACTGCAAACGATCACAATCCATTCAAAGTAGGCGCAATTTTTTATGCCAGAGGAATTGTTAGGGACCGTCCAAAGCGAAAGGTTAACTTTTGGCACAATGAAATCTCCTAGATAGCAGTAATTGGGGAAAAACTGCTATAGTGGTCCATATCTGTATTTCTACCACGGAGGGGGGGGGGGGGGGTTCCTCCATAGTAAAGGTACCTTGGGATGTGCCACGAGCAAGGTATACTTTTTCGAACTTCTAGTCTAGCCAAGGTTATACTTTTTTGCAATTTGGGCCAACAACGGTCTAACCAAGGGTATCATTTTTGACAATATTGGTTTCTCAAACGGTCATGATATCATATTTGGCACTAATTTGACAGCATTGGTCGAGGAAATGGTCAATATTGGTCTAGCCAAGGGTACCATTTTCGTAAAAATTGGTTCAGACAATGGTCAAATTAGTCTAGCCAAGGGTAACATTTTCGTACAAATTAGTCTAGCTATTGGTACCCTTTTGAAGATGCTCGCAGCAGAGCCCTACTCAAAATTTGGCCACGAACCCCCCCCCCCCCCCCCCCCACCGTGATTTGGACCCGACAAGGAACTTGAGAAAATGCAGTGCTTTTTAGGCATTTGCAGTAACTGGTGCTGGGAGAGGCACCAACAGGCAAACACTTTGCGAGGAATTGGTTTGGGAAAACCTCAATACAAAAGGGATTATAGATGTTTATATCATTTTTCACCCTCAAGGTAACGTCGTCTCCCGTGTATCTTTTTGAGGAAATTTCTCCTGTGTGTGATATCCAGGGGGGATGTGCGCCAGTTTTGGGTAGTTTTTTACCTGAAAATTCTGGGATTGGGCAATAGTTTCCCTGGAAAATGTTTGTGATTGGGGTATATTTTCACTTGGAATTTTCTGGTATTGGGGCAAGGGCGCCTACCTTGTAGGAAGTATGTTTATTCCCGGTACTGTACGCGTAGTAATTGGTGTCCTATGACCCAGTCCTGTTAATCTGTGTAGATTTTCAAATTCTAACGTCTGTTAGAGTTGACCAATCAAAAATCACGCTGTCTGATTCCCTGTGGCCAGATCGCATAACAGCTGATATCATGTTACACAACACCAGAATTTGAAACCACAAAGTTACTCATACGTCATCTTGAGAGGTCACTGTACGGTTCTAGGACACTTTCTGTACTGGGTCACAGGACACCATTACTCTACAGTACTGGGAATAAACAAACTTCCTACAAGGTAAGCGCCCTTGTTCTGGTTGTTCTTTTTATCTCGATTTGATGTCTGGTTAGGATCGAAAACTTCTTGTTTTGTAATGATTATGTTTACGAAGATTATAAAGATAAGAAAGACTCGGTTAGATCCAAACAGAATAAGGTAATGAATTAAAACTATTGTATTTCCATGCTCCCTTCGCCGTTGTTTTGTAATGTTGTAATTGTTTGTTATTGTAAATTTTATGAGAATATAAAAAAAAATTAAAACTATTTTAAACAATCTGTAATAACAACAATTGAAACCTTTGTGCAAATTAACTGAAGGAAAACAAGTGTGATACTGAACAAGAATTGGACCCAATCTAGCCGGCCAGGTCTACAACGCGGTTCTCGCGGACTTCACGGACCTCCAAGGCAATGGTCCGCCTCCCACGCTTTAGATTTTCAAATAGGCCAAAACCTAAACCGCGGACCTCACGTCCGCGGATCTGAAAGTCCATGTTTAGGCTTCGTAATAAGGCAAAACCTAAATTGCTGACTTACAGTCCGCGAATATATAATGTCTGCGTTTCTGGTTTTCCAATAGGTCAAAACCTATTCCGAGAACTTCACGCTCCATGGATTTGAAAGTCCATGTTTTGGGTTTATAACAAAACAAAACCTAAACAAGTCTGCTGATTTTTTATCGTTAAAATCACCGATCTAAAATGCTTCAATCTAAATAGCCAGCGTGCAAGCTTTTTTGTAAAATTGAAGGGACCGGAAAGTAAAATTTATATTTTCTCGTTTTCACAATTTTTTTACAAAAGAAAGACTGCACTAAATAGTGGCTTCCTTTGATCTCATTACATTAAATTTTATAAACCAAATTAGAATAGATATACCGCACAAATCAAGTATTGGCGACAGGCCATTTAGTTTTGATGCTTCGTATTTAGTCAAGGATTGTATTAGGGAAAAAATCTGAAAATGTAAAGATCGACATGTTTTAAACTCGGAGTTCTGTCGAATAGGCTTAAAACCAAGAATGCAATCATTTTATTTCTGCGGACTGTAAGTCCGCGGTTTAGGTTTTGATTTGTTATAATCCCAAAACATGGACTTTCAAATCCACAGACGTCAGGTCCGCGGTTTAGGTATTGGCCTATTTCAAACCTAAAACGCGGACCTGCCTTCGAGGTCCGTGAAGTCCGCGTAGTCCGCGTTATAGACCTCGCAGTAATAAATTAAGCAACTGCTTTTGAATCGTCCCAGCAAAAATTAAATGAAAAATAAATCGATAATAAACCTAAACATTTTTAAGATATATAAACCTATTTACAACTTTCATATTGAGCAACTAAACTTGAAAAACAAAAAGAAACATTATAATTACGATGGCTATCAGCTTATCATCAATGCAAAGCTTTTAGTTTCGTTTTGAATGAGTGGCTCGTTGGGGGTAATTTCATTTCTGAGTTGAGACCACCTTGAGAAAACATTTCTTAGGTTTTCAGGCATGAGGTCGTTTAAAGATTTATACACCATCGTACTTGCTTCTTGTCTAATCAGCTTATCAATTGACCGCCAACCCACCATCCAAGCCGCTGCAATGGACGATCAGCTGGAATGTTAAAAGGGCTACTTGTACCAATTCTGGCAACTCTGTTCTGCCATTTCTGCAATGTTTTCAATTTAGTTGTCTCACAACATCCCCAAACAGAGCTACAATAGCTGAAGTGAGGTTGCCTATGTTCCAGACAGGCCCGTACGAAGCGGGGGGGGGGAGTAGGAGGGGCTCAAGCCCCCCCAAAAAATTTTTAACACAATGGTGCTACGTCACATGACCTAATTAGATGTATTGTTCTCTATTGTTTTAAGAACAATTCCCCCCCCCCCCCCCAATCCGAAGCTTCTTCCTACGGCCCTGGTTCCAGACCACTTGAAACGGAGAGTGGTCTGTGTAACGGAGCGCTAATCCGTGTTCAGATGATGAATTGAATTGAGAAATAATTACAGGCATTCTTTCACGCATCTGATTGGCTACAATGAAGTCAGTGATCAACACAACGGATGTCTTTGTAAATATTTGTGTTTGAACCAAACCAGGGCTGATCGTTATCACTTTGCACGGGCGTAAAAGCTCAACAGGATTAGCAGGCATTCAAATCTCGTACTCTTTGATCGTAGAAATGCAATAGGATTAGCAGACGTTAAAATTTTCTATCCTTTGTATTGTAATGTGAGTTCTTCGCACGGGACAGGCTTTTCCTTCTGATAACAAAACAAATAGTAATTATGCGTATTATTAGTTGCACATACTAATTTCTCTTCAGATTCTGAAGAAAATTTCTGAACACGGATTAGCGCTTCGTTACAAAGACCACTTTCCTTTCCAAGTGGTCTGGAACACAGGCTAAAATGAGGTTGAAGAATACTATAAGATGCATATTCCGTAAGGAATCCTCTTCCACATAGTGTTACGCATGTTTCAGAAGTTCTATAGCTCAAGATATCTTCTTCTGTGTACATCTAACATGGTTCTCCCATTTTAGATTATCATTAATCCTGATACCAAGATATTTAGTTTCCTTCACAGGATCGATATCATTTCCATTTACTCGAAAGCCTTGAAAATGAGGAATCGGTACCGTTGGTGTATCAATTTTCCTCAAATTCTGCGGGGATCCTGTGATCATGGTGAGATTCGTTGCGCTTCCTCGAATCTGGGATACAAGAGGCCGTTCTGCAAATTGATTGGCTATTCGAAACCTTATCTTTTTACTCTTATTTTAGCTTTTCAGCGTGAACCAGGCTGCAAACATGTTTTCCAACATAGTCCTGTAATGCACGTTTAAAGACCCATGACTGACCAGCAGCCTCAGCGCGCCTTTGTTTTGACTGATAACAATGAGTCCCACTTATCATTCATCAAAGCGAGACTCTCACTGAACTGTCATGATTGATATATACGATGGTGTAATAAGTCAAATTTTAAACAACCGCTAAACAGTCATTGGCTGTGCTGCATGTAAGCATCTTTAACATCCTGAACCTTGAGTACAGCAACAACGCAGCTACCATACTTGAGGTTCAGGATGTTAGAAGATGCCTACATGCAGGGTTTTCAAGACTGTAAGAAAGCACGAAATCGCAGAGAAAACGCATGGCAGAATTGACGAAGAATTGCCTCTAGATCTCGACACAGCTCCAAATGGACATCAGGAAAATAACTATTGATCTGTTATTTCATGATTCTTTTGACGAAGGAGACCAACAAACCAGACCAGGCCAAAACAGACCAGGTTAAATCTGTAAATTTTTGCCCAACGGCTCGCGTCTTGCTGTGCTTGTCGACTGCCCGACCAAAAATGACGAGGTACAGTTCCGTCTTTATTTACTCGTAATTTGATGTTTGACATTTTCAATGCAATTCTTTGTTGAGTTCAATGATTGATGGTGAAGCTAAATCAGTTTCCAATGCCTGTTTGTCTGCAAATAGGCAAAATTTCCTCTGCTTTCCTCGGGCTTCCTCCTTCCTATTGTGGCCTAAGATTATTTCGTCCAATTTGCGTAGTCCTGATTATCCAGAACGAGAATATATCCCTAAATGAATTGTTTATGGAAAGAAACAACTAAAGAAACCATTGATGTAATTTGTTTTCCATTTACGCTATTTTGGTTGAAGATTAAAGCGGATTACGAACGTTGCTATTTTCTGTATACAGAAATTAATGGAAGCTGCGGGGAAGAAAATTCGAGGGCCGCAAAGGATGCTGGTCAGTCATGGGTCTTTAAGCATTTATTACATACTGGCTACAGCAATGAATTGTCCTGTAATACACGTTAACCCTATCTGACCTGGGGGGGGGGGCGGATTCCGGCCCCTCTAGTACATTTTTGTTCACACCGTTTTCCACACATCCAGCAGGCCTCTGATACTTCGTAAGTTTAACTTTGTATCATAGAGCAATAAAATTGCAACAATTTGGACATTCCATTTTTAGCCTTGTTTCCATGGTTACCAATTTTTCATACTGCACTCTGTGAAAAACATACTTTGTATCTCTTTTAACCCTATTTTAACCGGGTAAAAGAAAAGTGATTTTCTACCGGGGGGGGGCGTTTTTCGCCCCCCCCCCCCTGTTTTTCTCCGCAAGTATAAGAGCTATGACAATGAAACTTGCACTGTGTCATAATTGAACAATGGAGAATCTAAAAATAGCACCAATCAATGAATTGTCACGTGATTGGTTGCTAGGCAACCAAAAACAATGCAAATTTTGAAAAAAACAAACAGGTTGAATTGACCGTGGGTGCTGGAGTGCTGCCTGGGCGAGGGGGTGAGGTTTTTTTCGTCCTTTCCCTTGGGGGGCACGTTGGTATCCGTGGATCAATATGAAATCAATTTGAAATAACGCAATTATCTAGCAGCTCTCCCTCCTTTCTTCCAGACAGTTCAGCACCAAACCACTCAAATTTTCCCATAGTGCTTGACTTCCCTCGTCATTGTACCGTCCAGTAGCTATGTGATGGTACAGGGATGATAGAAGTCAACAATATAAAAGGTTAGACCCATAGCATGGTTTGGTGTGGAACTGCCAGTGTCCTTATTTGTGTGTTGTTTTCTTGTTTTGTTTTGTCCCTCGTATTGCTGTATTATTTTTTTATTCTTTTCGTCATATATTTATATCTTGAAGTTATTTGCAAATTGTAAGTACCGTTCTTGGTGTAGGCCAGATGACATTGTGTCTTCTTACACCAAGATCGGTACAGTAGTAATGTATTTAGTTTAGTTTTAATTTATTATGAATAGAAAAAAAAAAAAAAGAAAAAAAAAATTTGTGAAAATCGAGCTATTTGCAGAAAAGAGCCCATTATTAGCAAATAGCTAGATAAAATTGGCAAAAAACCATCCAAATACCTGCTTGATATCATTAATTTGTAGTTTCATATGGTTTCGCATGGATATTTGTGGTTTCTAATAAATTAACCAATTAAATAATGAGAATTTGATTCAATGCAAAATTGTTAGCTCAATAATTATGATTTAAAACCATTAATTTCGCATATTATTGGTGAAATCAAGTACCTTCATCGATATTTGAGGTAATTCCATTAGTTTTGCATGAGAAATTACTCGTTAATTAGGAATATGACGTCATAAAGATTGATGACGTCATAGAAATAATAAACTGCTGATGTCAGCAAATATGAATAAATTATATATCAAATGAAAGTACTCATCGAGACGAATCGAATGGTATACATATTGTTGAGATTTAATAACAAAGGAAGAAATTAGAGCTGTTTTAAAGAATTTCTTTGTGACCACCCTCCAAATATGGGCATGTGGTGGTCACGTGGTCAAACACTAGGTATTGAAATTTCTATTTTCTGATTGCCAACTAAATTTTAGGAAAAGTCAAGGAGTTTCAGCATTGTAGGTGGCATCGTTTGGAAGCTATTAAAAAAAATCCGATAGGGGGGCGAAAAAGGCCCCACCCCGGTTAAAATAGGGTTAATCATGTTTAATTGGTCCAATTAAGTCTAAATTAAGAATTAATATATATTTTGATCTATATCTTTCGCTTCTTTATGAAAAATAAAGTTTCATGACCTTTTAACAACCTTTCATTTATATGACGTCATATGACATAATAATGATCATCATGCTCTAGCAACAACAACAACATCGCTAATTGGATTATTATTTCAAATTTTCATTGTTTACATAATGAACTACCTTTGTGCCACGTTTGGCTGCCATATCTCTTATGACAACAGAGATAAACAGGGGGGGGGCGGAATCCGCCCCCCCCCCAGGCATTTAGTGTTTCAAATCACCCAGGTCAGATAAGGTTAAGCAAATATTGTATACAAAAGCAAATACTATGGTGGCCCAGGACTGTCATTGGTTTTTTTCCTCGCGTATCTTTTCCCTTTGCTTTTATTGTATTAATTTTTGATTTATTCTCCCCTTTCAATTTTTTTTCTTTGGAAAATTTTATTTTTCTAGATATGATACATTCGTTGGTGGAAATCTTTCAAATTTACAATTGAATTTTGCAGCTTGCTGCATCTATTATAAAAGTCGAATAACTCTATAACTAAAACAGTTACAGGAATGTGCATGCTTGTTTTGAACTCAGCATTCAAATCTGCATCAAAACATTGCCATAGCAAATCAATCCATGATTCTCTATAAATTTCTCAGCCTTAATAAAATAGATGTTTTTCTGTAGTAGTGATCCTCTACCAAATTCTCACATCAATTGCAATCTGTTGGAATGACCCTGAATATCTCTTTTCCAGCTAAAGTTATAGAAGTCTGAGTGACTTTTTTGAGCTCCGCATTTAATTCTGCATCGAATGCTATAAGAAATCAATTTATGGGATATTTTCAGAATCCTTCTGAAATGAGATTCAATTGATTCAAATCGAGGAATGTTCTTTCATACATTTGAAACTTCATCAGGTTAATGAAGTTCAAATGATAGTAAACTTGTCAAGAGAAAATTAAGCCATAACACAGTCTATGGTTGAAAGCTTATGAATTTATATTGAATACATCGGTTATGACGCTTTGTATGAATAAATTCATTCATATCGAGGTATATTCTTTGAAGCATTTGAAACCTCATCGGGTTAACCCTATTCCACCTGGGGGGGGGGGGGGGGCATTACGGCCCCCCCAACCAAACATTGATATACAGCTCTTTGACGATATGAGACAGAATGCAGGTACCAACTGACTTTTCCTAGAATTTAATGCTCTACAAGATTCTACAAGTTTCGTTTTAATTATATGAGTCTAGTGACCACTGAATGCCCTTATTTGGAATAATATGTCACAAAAGAAAACACTAAATTGCTTATATTTTAGTCATTCCTTGCTCGATTTTGTTTTAATTAGTGTCATTGAATTGCTCTCATTGAGGGCTTTCATATGGTATATAGTTTGTCAATGTTCATTTATGTTAAAAGCTTTTTAGACATATGAGGTCCAATATATTTATGATGTCATTGTTCGAAAAGGTGTGTAAAAAAATAAACATTAATATATTGTTTTGCGAGAAAATATGATGTTGTACAAGATTTTTAACAGTTTATAAGAAAAAACTTTGTTTTCTCTAAATATAGGACATTATTGTAGTTTCCATACATATGCTTATTGCAGACTGGCCGCAGCATATCTAGTTGCCTAGCAACAAGTCACGTGACTTAATTACTCTCAGTAAGAATCACAAAAGATTGTTGATACTGTGTACAAAGTTACAACTTCATAACTCTATTGGTTTTGGAAATAATTAGGGGGGGCCATAAAGGCCTCCCCCCAGGTGAGGAGTGAATCAAAAGAGCCCAGGTGGAATAGGGTTAATGAGGTTCAAATGATAGTAAACTGGTCAAGAGAAAATGAAGCCAAGAGACAGTGTATGGTAGAAATCTTATGAATTTATATTGAATACATTGGTTATGAAGCTTTGTTTGATTAAATATATTAAAATCGAGGTATCTTCTTTGAAACATTTGAAACCTCATTAGGTTAATGAGGCTCATGTGATTAAACTTTTCAAGAGTTAATCAAGTCAGAACACAGTTTATAGTGGAAATTTTTTATCAAATGTACACTTGATATTTGCAGTTTGCTGGATCTATTATAACATAAGATCCTTTTGGATGATTACAAAGTCTGTCCTGAGCTAAACAAGCATAAGAATGTCTGAATATTGATTTCTTCATAACCCCAAATGATCGTAGATGCTGTTTCTAGCTACAGTTAGAGAGATGAGTGTTGCTGCTAGTCGCCTTCAAAGGAAAATCAAGCGCCTTGTATAAGGATAAGAATCGCCTCAAAGGCAATATTTTGGTCTTTATGTCAAACGAGAATGATGTGCAAAAACCAAAAGTCATTACCCCTAGTTTGCTTAGTTCGTGCACGAAACTATTGGTGCATCTGTGTCAAATGAGATGTCATGTGAGATTTACGATAACGCAAAATTACTTATGCAGAACCCTACAGAACGTTTCATTTCAATTGTTGCTATTCGCGGGCATCTAATTTGAGACAAGCAGTCACGAAGATAGCCTCTCTGTGCAGAATGATATGCATGAAGATGTTTTGGTACAGTGTGATCTCGTGCCTTCCCCCAGTCAATGGTGCCATTGTTTGCTGGGATTCTGCACCTTTCTGTAGCTGTGTAGGAGGGGGATCCTTCTACCTTCGGTGATGCTGCGAATGCTAGCCTCTGTGCAGGCCGCCGGTTACATCATCCTCTAAAGTTGACTTATTTGCATAATGAGTACTATCAATAAGGCTAATGATTCGTTCGTTCTAGAAAACGATTGTTTTGACATAATTAAGCTGCTAATGAAGTCAAGAACGTGCCAATTCTGCGTAAATTTGTTGTTGTGCCAGGGTAAACATCATGGTGATTTATCCATCTTATGGTGTCAAATCTGTCTAACATGAAATAAGCCGACGTCAAATGTTGCTATAGGATCGCGGGAAACTTCTGTCTTGTATGCACTTTATGTGCGCTTTCTTTATTTCAGTGCCAATTAGCAGAGGTAAAACGTTAATCAATTGCTTTAACGAGCGTGACGGAAGTGGGTTACTTACTTTCTTTCTTTCTTACTTTCTTTCTTTCTGACTGACTGACTGACATCGAAGCCCCTTCTTAGATTACAAAGTGGACTTTGTAATCAAAAATCAAATATCTCTATAACTAAAACAGTTAGAGCAATGTGCATGCTTGTTTTGAACTCAGCATCACAGTCAGCATCGAAACTTTGCCATAGCAAATCAATCCATGATTCTCTATAAATTTCTAAGCATTAATAGAATAGATGTTTTTCTGTAGTAGTGATTCTCTACCAAATTCTCACATCTATTGCAATCTGTTGGAATGACCCTGAATATCTATTTTCCAGCTAAAATTATTGAATTTTGAGTGATTTTTTTAGATCCGCATTTAATTCTGCATGCTATATGAAATCAATTTATGGGATGTTTTAAGAATCTATCTGAAACGAGATTCAATTCATTCAAATCAAGGTATATTCCTTGAAACATTTGAAACCTCATCAGGTTAATGAGGTTCAAATGATAGTAAACTTGTAAAGAGAAAATGAAGCCAGAACACAGTCTATGGTGGAAATCTTATGAATTTATATTGAATACATCGGTTATGAAGCTTTGTTTGATTAAATTCGTTCAAATCGAGGTATATTCTTTTAAACATTTGAAACCTGATCAGGTTAATGATGTTCAAATGATAGTAAACTTGTCATGAGAAAATCATTACCCGTAGTTTGCTTAGTCTCTGCATGAAACTATTGGTGCATCTGTGTCATGTCAGATTTACGATAACGCAAAATTACTTATGTTTATGCAGAACCCTGCAGAACGTTTCTATTCGTGGGCATCTAGTTTGAGACAAGCATTGACGAAAATAACCTATGTGCAGAATCATATGCATGAAGATGTTTTGGTTTCGTGTGATCGCGTCCCTTCCCCCAGTCAATGGCGCCATTGTTTGCTGGGATTCTGCACCTTTCCTCTCAACTTCACCTGCGCAGTGGCGAAGCTAGCGGTCATGCTGGTCATGCCCAGCATGAGTAACAATTTTCAGAGATATGAGTATTTTTTAAAACAAAAAAATAATTTTTTTGCAAACATTTTCTTAAAATCGTAACATTGATGTCATAGTACATCATATGATCACATAATAAACCTCCGCTTCTCGACAGTCTGATGCCTTGCTCCCCTGTGTTAACTCGTGCTCGAGTCAGAAAGCAAGCCCTATCATAGGGTTTCCATACCAATTTTGTAGCTTTGGAAGCCTTCCACTTTGCAGTTATGGTCAAATTTCGCTGTTTTCCATACTGGTTCCCTATGTTAAGGAATGCTATTTGAAATAGCAGGAGATTCGTCATTATAATGATAAACCTAGCAATGATTTGATTGGCTGGATCTGATTTTACGCCTGCGCATTGCGCCAGTTCGAAACCCAAAGGCATGCTCCGGTTTGACAGCATGCCCAACATGAAACAATAGAAATGATGACGAAAGAGACATGCATTGCACTCTATAACTGACGGGCCTAGACACAGTTCAAGCTCAACGAACGTCCACGTTTCATTTTGGAGAATTATCATTTGAATTTTTCTTATCATGGATTACGAAGAATCGTCATTTCAAGTCCTTCCTGAGGGGGACATTGTCTCCCAGCTGTTGAGGAAGTCTTTTGCAGCAAGAATTGTCAGCGAGCAGAAGGCTATCATTAACCAGAAGCCAACTCCGAAGCTTGTCCTGAAGACGAGGGACAGGCCCGGGGGGGGGGGGGGGGTACTTAGTATATTTGTCCGACGGGGATGTGCCGTTTTTAAGGGTATCGTTTTCACCAATTTTTTCTAGCACAGGGTATCAAAATGAGGCAATTTTTCTAGAGCAGGTTGTCAAAACACGTCAAAGGGGAATATTCTGCTAGATCGGGTCGTTTTTCGGTCAAATTTCATGTTTTTGAGTATACTTTTCATCAATTTTTTCTAGAACAGGTTATCATTTTGAGCGAAAAATTCTGGAGCAGGGTAAAAATTTTTTTTTTCGTGGTCACACCCCCGTACAAATATAAGTCAAGTACCCCCCCCGGGGGGACAGGTCATTCCAAGAAGTCTGGTACTCTAAGAAAGATTGGTTGTGTGGCAGCGAAGGCTTGAAACGCCTTTTTTGTTGGCCATGTTTGCTATTTCGACCCCTTCGAACTTCTCAAACATGGGCTGAAACAGGCTACAGCAACATGCATGGTTTTCTTTCTGACTGCCAAAAGCATGAGAGAGCCAGGTCTCATATGCAGGCCTACAAGATGTGGAAAACCTTTGATGTGTCGGAGAGAGTAGATGTTCTATTTTCGAGAGCCAGAAGAGACGAGATTGATCGGCATAATGAAGAAGTGAGGCAGAACAGGGAGATGTTAAAAACCCTCTCTGAAGCTGTTCTTTATCTAGCCAAGCAGGAACTTCCTTTTAGGGGCCATGATGAATCTAGTGCAAGCCTAAACAAGGGCAACTACAGAGAGCTCTTAGAATGCCTGGCAAAATTTGATTCTGTCTTTGAGCGCCGCTTTCATGGGAGGCTTGCTGATTCTGAAAGGGCCTCTGGAGGGGGAGTTTTTACTGGTGTTTCCGCAGATATTCAAAATGACCTGATTGAATGCATAGATATGATAATTCAGGATCAAATTGACAAGGAAATCAATGAATGCACCTTCCTAACTATCCAGGTTGATGAAACAACAGATGTATCAACGAAGGAACAACTTAGTGCAATCATTCGCCTTGATAGAAATGGGGAAATAGTTGAAAGATTCCTGAAATTCGTGAATGTAAGTCAAGATAGGTCTGCACCAGCAATTACTGCCATTGTCAAGGAAATCCTAAACCGGTATGGAGAGTCATTGAAAGAGAAGCTTGTCATGCAGACCTATGATGGTGCAACTGTGATGTCTGGTCATATTGGTGGTGTTCAGACCCTTCTTCGCCATGACTATCCTTTTGCCTACTTTTTTCATTGTGCAGCTCACAGATTAAATCTTGTCTTGTGTCAATCTGCATCCAGAATCTCCCATGCCAAAGTCTTCTTTGCCAATGTAAGTGCATTCAGTAGTTTCACCAGTGTTAGCTCCAAGAGAAAAGAATTATTCAGGTCACATGACGTTGAAATTCCTAGCCCTGGGGAAACAAGATGGTACTACCGCTCTCGTACCATTGGTGTTATCTTTGAAAAGTATGAGCCACTGGTAACTGCTTTAGAGGAGATAGAGGAGAAGCCACAAAGCTGGGATGATGCTACTGTCACACAAGCCAGTGGGCTATTAAAATACCTCAATAGCTTTCTGTTTTGCTTTTTGTTGCTTCTGTTCAACAAGATATTGCAGCATTCATCTATCTTGTACAGCATTCTGCAAAACAGATCCACTGATTTCTCCTTTGGGGTTGGAAAAGTGAGGGGTTTTGCCACTTTCCTCACAGAGTTACGGTCAGATGCTAACTTTGATGAGCTCTTCGGACTAACAGTTGATATGGTGGGACAACCCTCTTCAAGATCGGGCAAGAAGCCCAACTACAAGCAACTATATTTTGAAGTTCTTGATAACACTATAACAATGTTGAATGACCGGTTTGCTGATTGTCAAAGCTTTGCATTTCTGGATTTGGTAAATCCTTATTTCTTTGGAGGCTGGAAGGATAATGTGCCAGAAAACAAGTTGCAACTTTTGAAAGGAAAATATGGATCACTTTTTGACATGCCAACACTACATACAGAGCCAGTTATTGTTTATGTATAAGGATGCTGATTTCCACAAAGAAAGCCCAATGGAACTGATGCATCATATTTACCACTACAATCTGCATCCAAGTTTACCAGAAGTAGTGAAGCTGCTGAAGCTGAATGCAGTAATAGCTGTGTCAAGTGCTTCAGTAGAAAGGTCATTTTCTTGTTTAAGGAGAGTGAAAACCTACCTCCGCAGTAAGATGGGTCAAGAGCGTCTCAGCTCTTTATGCAGAATATCCATTCATAAAGATATTTTAAAGGAAAAAGAAGATCAAAATCAGTTGCACAGCTTGATCGCAGAAAAATTCATTGAAAAACCAAGGAGACTCAATTTTCTCTACAAGTAAGGATGAAACTACCACTAAAGATTAAGAAAGGGCTCAAATCTTTAAAAAGGTTGGTGTAAAATTCTATAGCAGTTTTCTTTGATTTGAGCCCTATGCTCTAATGATCAAGGATATGAAATATCAGACTCAAGAAAATTTTTATAAATTGGTGCCTATCAACAGAAACATAGAAATATTTAAGGGAAGTGCAAGGTTAAAGTCTTGCATTTGCAAAGAGCAAGATATCTAGAAATATCCCATTCAAATCAAAGTTGCACAAACACACAAAGAATGGATTGCCAAAGAAACAATGCTGTATCCAATTCCTCTCTTGTTCTATTTACATACAAATATATTTACCATTAGACCTTGATAGGTAGGTAGGTAGGTATCATATTTAACGTGGCTAGCCTGCGAAAGTCTGAGAGAGACTTATTTCCAGCAGGGGCCACGGATGTTTTACCATCAACCGCCGCAGCTACCAGATTTCCCTCACATGGCTCTGGTTGACCCGAGCTAGAGTTACGGACAGCGACCAAACTGTCCAGCGCGGGATTCGAACCTCGGCCGTTCTGACCTTTGGTTTACGAGTCAGTCGCCTTATCCACTCGGCCACGCGCTCTCTTAATTGATCACTTTAATCAGCAACAAATTATGATAAAACTGCAAGCGTAAACAGAAAATTTCTTTTGGAAAGTTCCTTCAACCAGCAACAAATTATGATTATACTGCAAGCACAAACAGGAAAGTTCTCTTGGAAAATTCCATCAATTAGCAACAAATTATGATAATACTGCAAGCACAAACAGGAAATTTCCTATAATCAGCAACAACTTGAAGCAGTGAATAATCATCTGATTGGATGCATAGATATGATTGGTCAGTAGTTCCCCAACCAGCAACAATAGTATGATAATACTGCAAGCACAAACAGGAGATTCTCTTCAACAGACAACTGACCAATCATATCTATGCATTCAATCAGATCATTATTTACTGGTTCAATTTGTTGCTGGTTATAGGAACTTTTCTGTTTGTGCTTGCAGAATTAATCATAATTTGTTGCTGATTATAGGACATTCCAAGAGAACTTTCCTGTTTGTGCTTGCAATATTATCATAATTTGTTGCTGACTAAAGGAACTTTCCTGTTTGTGATTGCAGTGTTATCATAATTTGTTGCTGATTAAAGGAACTTTTCAAGAGAACTTTCCTGTTTGTGCAAGGTATATTTATGATAAGGGTGCTCAGGCTGGGGTACAAAAGCAGCACATCAACTAAAAAAAAAATTCTGCCATGGAAATAGACCAAAAAGAACTATTTTTCTGAATTACATACCCAAAATTTATGAAGTCAGTATGTTAATCTGCAGAAAAGTGCCCTCACTGATTAGATCTCTCAGTCAGAATGTATTTGGAAATCTAAGCCTTTTCTATTTTAGTTCTGTTACTTGATTCTAAGTTTGTTTGTAAATTATATTTTTCCCAATTTTTTACTTGTTCTCATATTTGAAACCCAAAAAAGTAAGCAAGAATTTAGCAACCCAAAAAAGTAACTGTACAAATGATTGACCCACCAAAAATGATCCTTGCCCAAATTTTAGACCCAAAAGAGTAACCTGTGCACCTCTATCCTCAATATACCAGAGTACCCCCCCCCCCCCCTCTCTCTCTCTCTCTGGGGTTTGTGCTTGCAGTATTATCATAATTTCTTATAGAGGAGAAGAACTTTCTTCCACAACAGTCAATCTTCTTGCAAGATCAATTGTAATGCAGTTTTGATTACCCCCAGTGTCACTGTTGCCAATGAGCTGGTGGGGTTCCTTCTGCTTAAAAAAGGAAAACTCAAGCAATGGGCATTCCCGTGACGTGGGGCTTGAGCTTAACTCAATGACCTTTTCATTGAGGACTAAACATGCCTGGCAACTGTTCTCCTCAAATGATTCCATAACATCTAGAGCACTGACATAGTGCCTGCCAAATCTTTAATAAAGGTCTACGTAATGTTTCACTGAGATGTCAAATTTGAAGCAAAAATATTTTAAAACAATTTGCGGCCTGCAATTTGCAAAAATAAGAGTTTTCTTCGTTTTATTTTTGCAACTTTATTTTCATCTCTGCAGCAACAGGCGTTTTCTGATCTTCTTGTAAGAAGGGCGTTTCCAGGCCAAAAAAGGGTGTGGTCCCAAAAAATTTTCCGAAGGCTCCGCCCCCGGACCCCCGCGCCCTTTGCGCCTACGGCGCAAAGGGCTTCACCCCTGCGCCTTCGGCGCGTGAGAGCATGACCATCCCCTTTTCACCAGCTTCGCCACTGCACCTGCGATGATTGCATCCGTTGCTATGTAGGAGGGGGGTCCTTCTACCTTTGGTGATGCTGCGAATGCTAGCCTCTGTGCAGGCAGCCGGTTACATCATCCCCTAAAGTTGACTTATTTGCATAATGAATACTATCAATAAGTGGCTAATGATGCGTTCGTTCTAGAAAACGATTGTTTTAACATAATTAAGCTGCTAATGAAGTCAAGAACGTGCCAATTCTGGGTATATTTGTTGTTGTGCCAGGGTAAACATCAAGGTGATTTATCCATCTTATGGTGTCAAATCTGTCTAACATGAAATAAGCCGACGTCAAATGTTACTATCGGATCGCGGGAAACTTCTGCTTGTATGCGCTTTCTGTGCGCTTTCTTTATTTCAGGGCCAATTAGCAAAGATAAAACGTTAATCAATTGCTTTAATGAGCGTGACGGACTTTCTTTCTGACTTTCTGACTGACCTGGAGCCCCCTCTTAGATTACAAAGTTGGACTTTGTAATCAAAAATGAAGCCAGAACACAGTCTATGGTTGAAATCTTATTAAATTATATTGAATACATCGGTTATGAAGCTTTGTTTGATTAAATTCATTCAAATCGAGGTATATTCTTTGAAGCATTTGAAACCTCATCAGGGTAATGAGGTTCAAATGATAGTAAACTTGTCAAGAGAAAATGAAGCCAAAACACAGGCTATAGTTGAAATCTTATGAATTTATATTGAATATATTGGTTATGAAGCTTCGTTTAATTACATTCATTCAAAACGAGGTATACTTTTGAAACATTTGAAATCTCATTAGGTTAATGAGGCTCATGTGATTAAACTTTTCAAGAGTTAATCAAGTCAGAACACAGTCTATTGTGGAAATTTTTTATCAAATTTACACTTGATATTTGCAGTTTGCTGGATCTATTATAAAAATCAAATATCTCTATAACTAAAACAGTTAGAGCAATGTGCATGCTTATTTTGAACTCAGCATTAAAGTCAGCATCGAAACTTTGCCATAGCAAATCAATCCATGATTCTCTATAAATTTCTCAGCATTAATAGAATAGATGTTTTTCTGTAGTAGTGATTCTGTACCAAATTCTCACATCTATTGCAATCTGTTGGAATGACCCTGCATATCTATTTTCCAGCTAAAATTATTGACTTTTGAGTGATTAGTTTTAGATCCGCATTTAATTCTGCATGCTATATGAAATCAATTTATGGGATATTTTAAGAATCTATCTGAAACGAGATTCAATTCATTCAAATCAAGGTATATTCCTTGAAACATTTGAAACCTCATCAGGTTAATGAGGTTCAAATGATAGTAAACTTGTAAAGAGAAAATGAAGCCAGAACACAGTCTATGGTGGAAATCTTATGAATTTATATTGAATACATCGGTTATGAAGCTTTGTTTGATTAAATTCGTTCAAATCGAGGTATATTCTTTTAAACATTTGAAACTGATCAGGTAAATGATGTTCAAATGATAGTAAACTTGTCATGAGAAAATGAAGCCAGAACACAGTCTATGGTTGAAATCTTAAGAATTTATATTGAATACATCGGTTATGAAGCTTTGTTTGATTAAATCAATTCCAATCGAGGTATATTCTTTGAAACATTTGAAACCTCATCAGGTTTCATAATAATGAATCGAGATTCAAATGATAGTAAACTTGTCAATGGAAAATGATTTTAGAGCACAGTCTATGGTTTAAATTTTATGAATATATATTTAATAAATCGGTTATGAAGCCTTTTTTGATTAAATTCAATCAAATCGAGGTTCAAATGATAGTAAACCTATAAAGAGAAAATGAAGCCATAACACAGTCTATGGTTGAAATCTTATGAATTTATGATGAATACATCGGTTATGAAGCTTTGTTTGATTAAATCAATTCAAATCGAGGTATATTCTTTGAAACATTTGAAACCTCATCAGGTTTTATAATAATGAATCGAGGTTCAAATGATAGTAAACTTGTCAATAGAAAATGATTTTAGAGCACAGTCTATTGTTTAAATTTTATGAATATATATTTAATAAATCTGTTATGAAGCCTTTTTTGATTAAATTCAATCAAATCGAGGTCTAAATGATAGTAAACTTGTCAAGAGGAAATGAAGCCATAACACAGTCTATGGTTGAAATCTTATGAAATTATATTGAATACATCGGTTATGAAGCTTTGTTTTTTAAATTTATTCAAATCGAGGTATTTTCTTTGAAACATTTGAAACCTCATCAGGTTAATGAGGTTCAAATGATAGTAAACTTGTAAAGAGAACATGAAGCCAGAAAACATTCTAAGTTTGAAATCCTATTAATTTATAATAAATAGATTGGATGTGAAACTTTAATTGATTAAATTCACTCAAATCGAGGAATGTTCTTTCATACATTTGAAACTTCATCAGGATAATGAAGTTCAAATGACAGTAAACTTGTCAAGATAAAATGAAGCCAGAACACAGTCTATTGTTGAAATCTTATAAAAATTATATTGAATACATCGGTTATGAAGCTTTGTTTGATTAAATTCATTCAAATCGAGGTATATTCGTTGAAACATTTGAAACCTGATCAGGTTAATGAGGTTCAAATGATAGTAAACTTGTCAAGAGAAAATGAAGCCATAACACAGTCTATGGTTGAAATTTTATGAAAATATATTGAATACATCGGTTATGAAGCTTTGTTTGATTAAATTCACTCAAATCGAGGAATGTTCTTTTATACATTTGAAACTTAATCAGGTTAATGAAGTTCAAATGATAGTAAACTTGTCAAGAGAAAATAAAGCCATAACACAGTCTATGGTTGAAATCTTATGAAATTATATTGAATACATCGGTTATGAAGCTTTGTTTGATTAAATTCACTCAAATCGAGGAATGTTCTTTCATACATTTGAAACTTCATCAGGTTAATGAAGTTCAAATGATAGTAAACTTGTCAAGAGAAAATGAAGCCATAACACAGTCTATGGTTGAAATCTTATGAAATTATATTGAATACATCGGTGATGAAGCTTTGTTTTTTAAATTTATTCAAATCGAGGTATTTTCTTTGAAACATTTGAAACCACATCAGGTTAATGAGGTTCAAATGATAGTAAACTTGTAAAGGGGACATGGAGCCAGACCACATTCTATGTTTGAAATCTTATGAATTTATAATAAATCGATGGGATGTGAAACTTTAATTGATTAAATTCATTCAAATCGAGGAATATTCTTTGAAACATTTGAAACCTCATCAGGTTAATGAGGTTCAAATGATAGTAAACTTGTCAAGAGCAAATGAAGCCAGAAAACATTTTATGTTTGAAATCTTATGAATTTATAATAAATAGATGGAATGTGAAACTTTAATTGATTAAATTCATTGATATCGAGGTATATTCTTTGAAACATTTGAACCCTCATCAGGTAAATGAGGTTCAAATGATAGTAAACTTGTGAAGAGCAAATGAAGCCAGAACACTGTCTATGGTTGATATCTTATAAATTTATATTGAATACATCGGTTTTGAAAACTTGTTTGATTAGATTCATTCAAATCTAGGTATATTCTTTGAAACATTTGAAACCTCATCAGGGTAATGAGGTTCAAATGATAGTAAACTTGTCAAGATAAAATGAAGCCAGAACACAGTCTATTGTTGAAATCTTATGAAAATATATTGAATACATCGGTTATGAAGCTTTGTTTGATTAAATTCACTCAAATCGAGGAATGTTCTTTTATACATTTGAAACTTCATCAGGTTAATGAAGTTCAAATGATAGTAAACTTGTCAAGAGAAAATAAAGCCATAACACAGTCTATGGTTGAAATCTTATGAAATTATATTGAATACATCGGTTATGAAGCTTTGTTTGATTAAATTCACTCAAATCGAGGAATGTTCTTTCATACATTTGAAACTTCATCAGGTTAATGAAGTTCAAATGATAGTAAACTTGTCAAGAGAAAATGAAGCCATAACACAGTCTATGGTTGAAATCTTATGAAATTATATTGAATACATCGGTGATGAAGCTTTGTTTTTTAAATTTATTCAAATCGAGGTATTTTCTTTGAAACATTTGAAACCACATCAGGTTAATGAGGTTCAAATGATAGTAAACTTGTAAAGGGGACATGGAGCCAGACCACATTCTATGTTTGAAATCTTATGAATTTATAATAAATCGATGGGATGTGAAACTTTAATTGATTAAATTCATTCAAATCGAGGAATATTCTTTGAAACATTTGAAACCTCATCAGGTTAATGAGGTTCAAATGATAGTAAACTTGTCAAGAGCAAATGAAGCCAGAACACATTTTATGTTTGAAATCTTATGAATTTATAATAAATAGATGGAATGTGAAACTTTAATTGATTAAATTCATTCAAATCTAGGTATATTCTTTGAAACATTTGAAACCTCATCAGGGTAATGAGGTTCAAATGATAGTAAACTTGTCAAGATAAAATGAAGCCAGAACACAGTCTATTGTTGAAATCTTATCAAATTATATTGAATACATCGGTTATGAAGCTTTGTTTGATTAAATTCATTCAAATCGAGGTATATTCGTTGAAACATTTGAAACCTCATCAGGTTAATGAGGTTCAAATCAGAGTAAACTTGTTAAGAGAAATTGAAGACAAAACACAGTCTATGGTTAAAATCTTATGAATTTATATTGAATCCATCGGTTATGAAGCTTTGTTTCATTAAATCAATTCAAATCGAGGTATATTCTTTGAAACATTTGAAACCTGATCAGGTTAATGAGGTTCAAATGAAAGTAAACTTGTCAAGATAAAATGAAGCCAGAACACAGTCTATTGTTGAAATCTTATAAAAATTATATTGAATACATCGGTTATGAAGCTTTGTTTTTTAAATTTATTCAAATCGAGGTATTTTCTTTGAAACATTTGAAACCTCATCAGGTTAATCAGGTTCAAATGATAGTAAACTTGTAAAGAGAACATGAAGCCAGAACACAATCAATTTTTGAAATCTTATGACTTTATAATAAATCGATGGGATGTGAAACTTTAATTGATTAAATTCATTCAAATCAAGGTATATTCTTTTAAACCTTTGGAACCTCATCAGGTTATTGAGGTTTAAATGTTAGTAAAATTGTGAGTAGGAAATGGTTTTAGAGCACAGTCAATGGTTGAAATCTGATGTATCTATAATGTATACATCGGTTATGAAAACTTGTTTGATTAAATTCATTCAAATCGAGGTATATTCTTTGAAACATTTGAAACCTCATCAGGTTAATATGGTCTAAATGATAGTAAACTTGTCAAGAGAAAATGAAGCCATAACACAGTCTATGGTTGAAATCTTATGAAAATATATTGAATACATCGGTTATGAAGCTTTGTTTGATTAAATTCACTCAAATCGAGGAATGTTCTTTTATACATTTGAAACTTAATCAGGTTAATGAAGTTCAAATGATAGTAAACTTGTCAAGAGAAAATAAAGCCATAACACAGTCTATGGTTGAAATCTTATGAAATTATATTGAATACATCGGTTATGAAGCTTTGTTTGATTAAATTCACTCAAATCGAGGAATGTTCTTTCATACATTTGAAACTTCATCAGGTTAATGAAGTTCAAATGATAGTAAACTTGTCAAGAGAAAATGAAGCCATAACACAGACTATGGTTGAAATCTTATGAAATTATATTGAATACATCGGTGATGAAGCTTTGTTTTTTAAATTTATTCAAATCGAGGTATTTTCTTTGAAACATTTGAAACCACATCAGGTTAATGAGGTTCAAATGATAGTAAACTTGTAAAGGGGACATGGAGCCAGACCACATTCTATGTTTGAAATCTTATGAATTTATAATAAATCGATGGGATGTGAAACTTTATTTGATTAAATTCATTGAAATCGAGGTATATTCTTTGAAACATTTGAAACCTCATCAGGTAAATGAGGTTCAAATGATAGTAAACTTGTGAAGAGCAAATGAAGCCAGAACACTGTCTATGGTTGATATCTTATAAATTTATATTGAATACATCGGTTTTGAAAACTTTTTTGATTAGATTCATTCAAATCTAGGTATATTCTTTGAAACGTTTGAAACCTCATCAGGGTAATGAGGTTCAAATGATAGTAAACTTGTGAAGAGCAAATGAAGCCAGAACACTGTCTATGGTTGATATCTTATAAATTTATATTGAATACATCGGTTTTGAAAACGTGTTTGATTAGATTCATTCAAATCTAGGTATATTCTTTGAAACATTTGAAACCTCATCAGGTTAATGAGGTTCAAATGATAGTAAACTTGTCAAGAGCAAATGAAGCCAGAACACATTTTATGTTTGAAATCTTATGAATTTATAATAAATAGATGGAATGTGAAACTTTAATTGATTAAATTCATTCAAATCGAGGAATATTCTTTGAAACATTTGAAACCTCATCAGGTTAATGAGGTTCAAATGATAGTAAACTTGTCAAGAGCAAATGAAGCCAGAACACATTTCATGTTTGAAATCTTATGAATTTATAATAAATAGATGGAATGTGAAACTATAATTGATTAAATTCATTGAAATTGAGGTATATTCTTTGAAACATTTGAAACCTCATCAGGTAAATGAGGTTCAAATGATAGTAAACTTGTGAAGAGCAAATGAAGCCAGAACACTGTCTATGGTTGATATCTTATCAATTTATATTGAATACATCGGTTTTGAAAACTTGTTTGATTAGATTCATTCAAATCTAGGTATATTCTTTGAAACATTTGAAACCTCATCAGGGTAATGAGGTTCAAATGATAGTAAACTTGTGAAGAGCAAATGAAGCCAGAACACTGTCTATGGTTGATATCTTATAAATTTATATTGAATACATCAATTTTGAAAACTTGTTTGATTAGATTCATTCAAATCTAGGTATATTCTTTGAAACATTTGAAACCTCATCAGGGTAATGAGGTTCAAATGATAGTAAACTTGTCAAGATAAAATGAAGCCAGAACACAGTCTATTGTTGAAATCTTATGAAAATATATTGAATACATCGGTTATGAAGCTTTGTTTGATTAAATTCACTCAAATCGAGGAATGTTCTTTTATACATTTGAAACTTCATCAGGTTAATGAAGTTCAAATGATAGTAAACTTGTCAAGAGAAAATAAAGCCATAACACAGTCTATGGTTGAAATCTTATGAAATTATATTGAATACATCGGTTATGAAGCTTTGTTTGATTAAATTCACTCAAATCGAGGAATGTTCTTTCATACATTTGAAACTTCATCAGGTTAATGAAGTTCAAATGATAGTAAACTTGTCAAGAGAAAATGAAGCCATAACACAGTCTATGATTGAAATCTTATGAAATTATATTGAATACATCGGTGATGAAGCTTTGTTTTTTAAATTTATTCAAATCGAGGTATTTTCTTTGAAACATTTGAAACCACATCAGGTTAATGAGGTTCAAATGATAGTAAACTTGTAAAGGGGACATGGAGCCAGACCACATTCTATGTTTGAAATCTTATGAATTTATAATAAATCGATGGGATGTGAAACTTTAATTGATTAAATTCATTCAAATCGAGGAATATTCTTTGAAACATTTGAAACCTCATCAGGTTAATGAGGTTCAAATGATAGTAAACTTGTCAAGAGCAAATGAAACCAGAACACATTTTATGTTTGAAATCTTATGAATTTATAATAAATAGATGGAATGTGAAACTTTAATTGATTAAATTCATTCAAATCTAGGTATATTCTTTGAAACATTTGAAACCTCATCAGGGTAATGAGGTTCAAATGATAGTAAACTTGTAAAGGGGACATGGAGCCAGAACACATTTTATGTTTGAAATCTTATGAATTTATAATAAATAGATGGAATGTGAAACTTTAATTGATGAAATTCATTCAAATCTAGGTATATTCTTTGAAACATTTGAAACCTCATCAGGGTAATGAGGTTCAAATGATAGTAAACTTGTCAAGATAAAATGAAGCCAGAACACAGTCTATTGTTTAAATCTTTTCAAATTATATTGAATACATCGGTTATGAAGCTTTGTTTGATTAAATTCATTCAAATCGAGGTATATTCGTTGAAACATTTGAAACCTCATCAGGTTAATGAGGTTCAAATCAGAGTAAACTTGTTAAGAGAAATTGAAGACAAAACACAGTCTATGGTTAAAATCTTATGAATTTATATTGAATACATCGGTTATGAAGCTTTGTTTGATTAAATTCACTCAAATCGAGGAATGTTCTTTCATACATTTGAAACTTCATCAGGTTAATGAAGTTCAAATGATAGTAAACTTGTCAAGAGAAAATGAAGCCATAACACAGTCTATGGTTGAAATCTTATGAAATTATATTGAATACATCGGTGATGAAGCTTTGTTTTTTAAATTTATTCAAATCGAGGTATTTTCTTTGAAACATTTGAAACCACATCAGGTTAATGAGGTTCAAATGATAGTAAACTTGTAAAGGGGACATGGAGCCAGACCACATTCTATGTTTGAAATCTTATGAATTTATAATAAATCGATGGGATGTGAAACTTTAATTGATTAAATTCATTCAAATCGAGGAATATTCTTTGAAACATTTGAAACCTCATCAGGTTAATGAGGTTCAAATGATAGTAAACTTGTCAAGAGCAAATGAAACCAGAACACATTTTATGTTTGAAATCTTATGAATTTATAATAAATAGATGGAATGTGAAACTTTAATTGATTAAATTCATTCAAATCTAGGTATATTCTTTGAAACATTTGAAACCTCATCAGGGTAATGAGGTTCAAATGATAGTAAACTTGTAAAGGGGACATGGAGCCAGAACACATTTTATGTTTGAAATCTTATGAATTTATAATAAATAGATGGAATGTGAAACTTTAATTGATTAAATTCATTCAAATCTAGGTATATTCTTTGAAACATTTGAAACCTCATCAGGTTAATGAGGTTCAAATCAGAGTAAACTTGTTAAGAGAAATTGAAGACAAAACACAGTCTATGGTTAAAATCTTATGAATTTATATTGAATCCATCGGTTATGAAGCTTTGTTTCATTAAATCAATTCAAATCGAGGTATATTCTTTGAAACATTTGAAACCTGATCAGGTTAATGAGGTTCAAATGATAGTAAACTTGTCAAGATAAAATGAAGCCAGAACACAGTCTATTGTTGAAATCTTATAAAAATTATATTGAATACATCGGTTATGAAGCTTTGTTTTTTAAATTTATTCAAATCGAGGTATTTTCTTTGAAACATTTGAAACCTCATCAGGTTAATCAGGTTCAAATGATAGTAAACTTGTAAAGAGAACATGAAGCCAGAACACAATCAATTTTTGAAATCTTATGACTTTATAATAAATCGATGGGATGTGAAACTTTAATTGATTAAATTCATTCAAATCAAGGTATATTCTTTTAAACATTTGGAACCTCATCAGGTTAATGAGGTTTAAATGTTAGTAAAATTGTGAGTAGGAAATGATTTTAGAGCACAGTCAATGGTTGAAATCTGATGTATCTATAATGTATACATCGGTTATGAAAACTTGTTTGATTAAATTCATTCAAATCGAGGTATATTCTTTGAAACATTTGAAACCTCATCAGGTTAATATGGTCTAAATGATAGTAAACTTGTCAAGAGAAAATGAAGCCATAACACAGTCTATGGTTGAAATCTTATGAAAATATATTGAATACATCGGTTATGAAGCTTTGTTTGATTAAATTCACTCAAATCGAGGAATGTTCTTTTATACATTTGAAACTTAATCAGGTTAATGAAGTTCAAATGATAGTAAACTTGTCAAGAGAAAATGAAGCCATAACACAGTCTATGGTTGAAATCTTATGAAATTATATTGAATACATCGGTTATGAAGCTTTGTTTGATTAAATTCACTCAAATCGAGGAATGTTCTTTCATACATTTGAAACTTCATCAGGTTAATGAAGTTCAAATGATAGTAAACTTGTCAAGAGAAAATGAAGCCATTACACAGACTATGGTTGAAATCTTATGAAATTATATTGAATACATCGATGATGAAGCTTTGTTTTTTAAATTTATTCAAATCGAGGTATTTTCTTTGAAACATTTGAAACCACATCAGGTTAATGAGGTTCAAATGATAGTAAACTTGTAAAGGGGACATGGAGCCAGACCACATTCTATGTTTGAAATCTTATGAATTTATAATAAATAGATGGAATGTGAAACTTTAATTGATTAAATTCATTCAAATCGAGGAATATTCTTTGAAACATTTGAAACCTCATCAGGTTAATGAGGTTCAAATGATAGTAAACTTGTCAAGAGCAAATGAAGCCAGAACACATTTTATGTTTGAAATCTTATGAATTTATAATAAATAGATGGAATGTGAAACTTTATTTGATTAAATTCATTCAAATCGAGGTATATTCTTTGAAACATTTGAAACCTCATCAGGTAAATGAGGTTCAAATGATAGTAAACTTGTCAAGAGCAAATGAAGCCAGAACACATTTTATGTTTGAAATCTTATGAATTTATAATAAATAGATGGAATGTGAAACTTTAATTGATTAAATTCATTCAAATCGAGGAATATTCTTTGAAACATTTGAAACCTCATCAGGTTAATGAGGTTCAAATGATAGTAAACTTGTCAAGAGCAAATGAAGCCAGAACACATTTTGTGTTTGAAATCTTATGAATTTATAATAAATAGATGGAATGTGAAACTTTAATTGATTAAATTCATTGAAATCGAGGTATATTCTTTGAAACATTTGAAACCTCATCAGGTAAATGAGGTTCAAATGATAGTAAACTTGTGAAGAGCAAATGAAGCCAGAACACTGTCTATGGTTGATATCTTATAAATTTATATTGAATACATCGGTTTTGAAAACTTGTTTGATTAGATTCATTCAAATCTAGGTATATTCTTTGAAACATTTGAAACCTCATCAGGGTAATGAGGTTCAAATGATAGTAAACTTGTGAAGAGCAAATGAAGCCAGAACACTGTCTATGGTTGATATCTTATAAATTTATATTGAATACATCAATTTTGAAAACTTGTTTGATTAGATTCATTCAAATCTAGGTATATTCTTTGAAACGTTTGAAACCTCATCAGGGTAATGAGGTTCAAATGATAGTAAACTTGTCAAGATAAAATGAAGCCAGAACACAGTCTATTGTTGAAATCTTATGAAAATATATTGAATACATCGGTTATGAAGCTTTGTTTGATTAAATTCACTCAAATCGAGGAATGTTCTTTTATACATTTGAAACTTCATCAGGTTAATGAAGTTCAAATGATAGTAAACTTGTCAAGAGAAAATAAAGCCATAACACAGTCTATGGTTGAAATCTTATGAAATTATATTGAATACATCGGTTATGAAGCTTTGTTTGATTAAATTCACTCAAATCGAGGAATGTTCTTTCATACATTTGAAACTTCATCAGGTTAATGAAGTTCAAATGATAGTAAACTTGTCAAGAGAAAATGAAGCCATAACACAGTCTATGGTTGAAATTTTATGAAATTATATTGAATACATCGGTGATGAAGCTTTGTTTTTTAAATTTATTCAAATCGAGGTATTTTCTTTGAAACATTTGAAACCACATCAGGTTAATGAGGTTCAAATGATAGTAAACTTGTGAAGGGGACATGGAGCCAGACCACATTCTATGTTTGAAATCTTATGAATTTATAATAAATCGATGGGATGTGAAACTTTAATTGATTAAATTCATTCAAATCGAGGAATATTCTTTGAAACATTTGAAACCTCATCAGGTTAATGAGGTTCAAATGATAGTAAACTTGTCAAGAGCAAATGAAGCCAGAACACATTTTATGTTTGAAATCTTATGAATTTATAATAAATAGATGGAATGTGAAACTTTAATTGATTAAATTCATTGAAATCGAGGTATATTCGTTGAAACATATGAAACCTCATCAGGTTAATGAAGTTCAAATGATAGTAAACTTGTCAAGAGCAAATGAAGCCAGAACACTGTCTATGGTTGATATCTTATAAATTTATATTGAATACATCGGTTTTGAAAACTTGTTTGATTAGATTCATTCAAATCTAGGTATATTCTTTGAAACATTTGAAACCTCATCCGGGTAATGAGGTTCAAATGATAGTAAACTTGTGAAGAGCAAATGAAGCCAGAACACTGTCTATGGTTGATATCTTATAAATTTATATTGAATACATCGGTTTTGAAAACTTGTTTGATTAGATTCATTCAAATCTAGGTATATTCTTTGAAACATTTGAAACCTCATCAGGGTAATGAGGTTCAAATGATAGTAAACTTGTCAAGATAAAATGAAGCCAGAACACAGTCTATTGTTGAAATCTTATGAAAATATATTGAATACATCGGTTATGAAGCTTTGTTTGATTAAATTCACTCAAATCGAGGAATGTTCTTTTATACATTTGAAACTTCATCAGGTTAATGAAGTTCAAATGATAGTAAACTTGTCAAGAGAAAATAAAGCCATAACACAGTCTATGGTTGAAATCTTATGAAATTATATTGAATACATCGGTTATGAAGCTTTGTTTGATTAAATTCACTCAAATCGAGGAATGTTCTTTCATACATTTGAAACTTCATCAGGTTAATGAAGTTCAAATGATAGTAAACTTGTCAAGAGAAAATGAAGCCATAACACAGTCTATGGTTGAAATTTTATGAAATTATATTGAATACATCGGTGATGAAGCTTTGTTTTTTAAATTTATTCAAATCGAGGTATTTTCTTTGAAACATTTGAAACCACATCAGGTTAATGAGGTTCAAATGATAGTAAACTTGAAAAGGGGACATGGAGCCAGACCACATTCTATGTTTGAAATCTTATGAATTTATAATAAATCGATGGGATGTGAAACTTTAATTGATTAAATTCATTCAAATCGAGGAATATTCTTTGAAACATTTGAAACCTCATCAGGTTAATGAGGTTCAAATGATAGTAAACTTGTCAAGAGCAAATGAAGCCAGAACACATTTTATGTTTGAAATCTTATGAATTTATAATAAATAGATGGAATGTGAAACTTTAATTGATTAAATTCATTGAAATCGAGGTATATTCTTTGAAACATTTGAAACCTCATCAGGTAAATGAGGTTCAAATGATAGTAAACTTGTGAAGAGCAAATGAAGCCAGAACACTGTCTATGGTTGATATCTTATAAATTTATATTGAATACATCGGTTTTGAAAACTTGTTTGATTAGATTCATTCAAATCTAGGTATATTCTTTGAAACATTTGAAACCTCATCAGGGTAATGAGGTTCAAATGATAGTAAACTTGTAAAGGGGACATGGAGCCAGAACACATTTTATGTTTGAAATCTTATGAATTTATAATAAATAGATGGAATGTGAAACTTTAATTGATTAAATTCATTCAAATCTAGGTATATTCTTTGAAACATTTGAAACCTCATCAGGGTAATGAGGTTCAAATGATAGTAAACTTGTCAAGATAAAATGAAGCCAGAACACAGTCTATTGTTGAAATCTTTTCAAATTATATTGAATACATCGATTATGAAGCTTTGTTTGATTAAATTCATTCAAATCGAGGTATATTCGTTGAAACATTTGAAACCTCATCAGGTTAATGAGGTTCAAATCAGAGTAAACTTGTTAAGAGAAATTGAAGACAAAACACAGTCTATGGTTAAAATCTTATGAATTTATATTGAATCCATCGGTTATGAAGCTTTGTTTCATTAAATCAATTCAAATCGAGGTATATTCTTTGAAACATTTGAAACCTGATCAGGTTAATGAGGTTCAAATGATAGTAAACTTGTCAAGATAAAATGAAGCCAGAACACAGTCTATTGTTGAAATCTTATAAAAATTATATTGAATACATCGGTTATGAAGCTTTGTTTTTTAAATTTATTCAAATCGAGGTATTTTCTTTGAAACATTTGAAACCTCATCAGGTTAATCAGGTTCAAATAATAGTAAACTTGTAAAGAGAACATGAAGCCAGAACACAATCAATTTTTGAAATCTTATGACTTTATAATAAATCGATGGGATGTGAAACTTTAATTGATTAAATTCATTCAAATCAAGGTATATTCTTTTAAACATTTGGAACCTCATCAGGTTAATGAGGTTTAAATGTTAGTAAAATTGTGAGTAGGAAATGATTTTAGAGCACAGTCAATGGTTGAAATCTGATGTATCTATAATGTATACATCGGTTATGAAAACTTGTTTGATTAAATTCATTCAAATCGAGGTATATTCTTTGAAACATTTGAAACCTCATCAGGTTAATATGGTCTAAATGATAGTAAACTTGTCAAGAGAAAATGAAGCCATAACACAGTCTATGGTTGAAATCTTATGAAAATATATTGAATACATCGGTTATGAAGCTTTGTTTGATTAAATTCACTCAAATCGAGGAATGTTCTTTTATACATTTGAAACTTAATCAGGTTAATGAAGTTCAAATGATAGTAAACTTGTCAAGAGAAAATGAAGCCATAACAGTCTATGGTTGAAATCTTATGAAATTATATTGAATACATCGGTTATGAAGCTTTGTTTGATTAAATTCACTCAAATCGAGGAATGTTCTTTCATACATTTGAAATCTTATGAAATTATATTGAATACATCGATGATGAAGCTTTGTTTTTTAAATTTATTCAAATCGAGGTATTTTCTTTGAAACATTTGAAACCACATCAGGTTAATGAGGTTCAAATGATAGTAAACTTGTAAAGGGGACATGGAGCCAGACCACATTCTATGTTTGAAATCTTATGAATTTATAATAAATAGATGGAATGTGAAACTTTAATTGATTAAATTCATTCAAATCGAGGAATATTCTTTGAAACATTTGAAACCTCATCAGGTTAATGAGGTTCAAATGATAGTAAACTTGTCAAGAGCAAATGAAGCCAGAACACATTTTATGTTTGAAATCTTATGAATTTATAATAAATAGATGGAATGTGAAACTTTATTTGATTAAATTCATTCAAATCGAGGTATATTCTTTGAAACATTTGAAACCTCATCAGGTAAATGAGGTTCAAATGATAGTAAACTTGTCAAGAGCAAATGAAGCCAGAACACATTTTATGTTTGAAATCTTATGAATTTATAATAAATAGATGGAATGTGAAACTTTAATTGATTAAATTCATTCAAATCGAGGAATATTCTTTGAAACATTTGAAACCTCATCAGGTTAATGAGGTTCAAATGATAGTAAACTTGTCAAGAGCAAATGAAGCCAGAACACATTTTATGTTTGAAATCTTATGAATTTATAATAAATAGATGGAATGTGAAACTTTAATTGATTAAATTTATTGAAATCGAGGTATATTCTTTGAAACATTTGAAACCTCATCAGGTAAATGAGGTTCAAATGATAGTAAACTTGTGAAGAGCAAATGAAGCCAGAACACTGTCTATGGTTGATATCTTATAAATTTATATTGAATACATCGGTTTTGAAAACTTGTTTGATTAGATTCATTCAAATCTAGGTATATTCTTTGAAACATTTGAAACCTCATCAGGGTAATGAGGTTCAAATGATAGTAAACTTGTGAAGAGCAAATGAAGCCAGAACACTGTCTATGGTTGATATCTTATAAATTTATATTGAATACATCAATTTTGAAAACTTGTTTGATTAGATTCATTCAAATCTAGGTATATTCTTTGAAACGTTTGAAACCTCATCAGGGTAATGAGGTTCAAATGATAGTAAACTTGTCAAGATAAAATGAAGCCAGAACACAGTCTATTGTTGAAATCTTATGAAAATATATTGAATACATCGGTTATGAAGCTTTGTTTGATTAAATTCACTCAAATCGAGGAATGTTCTTTTATACATTTGAAACTTCATCAGGTTAATGAAGTTCAAATGATAGTAAACTTGTCAAGAGAAAATAAAGCCATAACACAGTCTATGGTTGAAATCTTATGAAATTATATTGAATACATCGGTTATGAAGCTTTGTTTGATTAAATTCACTCAAATCGAGGAATGTTCTTTCATACATTTGAAACTTCATCAGGTTAATGAAGTTCAAATGATAGTAAACTTGTCAAGAGAAAATGAAGCCATAACACAGTCTATGGTTGAAATTTTATGAAATTATATTGAATACATCGGTGATGAAGCTTTGTTTTTTAAATTTATTCAAATCGAGGTATTTTCTTTGAAACATTTGAAACCACATCAGGTTAATGAGGTTCAAATGATAGTAAACTTGTGAAGGGGACATGGAGCCAGACCACATTCTATGTTTGAAATCTTATGAATTTATAATAAATCGATGGGATGTGAAACTTTAATTGATTAAATTCATTCAAATCGAGGAATATTCTTTGAAACATTTGAAACCTCATCAGGTTAATGAGGTTCAAATGATAGTAAACTTGTCAAGATAAAATGAAGCCATAACACAGTCTATGGTTGAAATCTTATGAAATTATATTGAATACATCGGTGATGAAGCTTTGTTTTTTAAATTCATTCAAATCTAGGTATATTCTTTGAAACATTTGAAACCTCATCAGGTTAATGAGGTTCAAATGATAGTAAACTTGTCAAGAGCAAATGAAGCCAGAACACATTTTATGTTTGAAATCTTATGAATTTATAATAAATAGATGGAATGTGAAACTTTAATTCATTAAATTCATTCAAATCGAGGAATATTCTTTGAAACATTTGAAACCTCATCAGGTTAATGAGGTTCAAATGATAGTATACTTGTGAAGAGCAAATGAAGCCAGAACACTGTCTATGGTTGATATCTTATAAATTTATATTGAATACATTGGTTTTGAAAACTTGTTTGATTAGATTCATTCAAATCTAGGTATATTCTTTGAAACATTTGAAACCTCATCAGGTTAATGAGGTTCAAATGATAGTAAACTTGTCAAGAGCAAATGAAGCCAGAACACATTTTATGTTTGAAATCTTATGAATTTATAATAAATAGATGGAATGTGAAACTTTAATTGATTAAATTCATTCAAATCGAGGAATATTCTTTGAAACATTTGAAGCCTCATCAGGTTAATGAGGTTCAAATGATAGTATACTTGTGAAGAGCAAATGAAGCCAGAACACTGTCTATGGTTGATATCTTATAAATTTATATTGAATACATCGGTTTTGAAAACTTGTTTGATTAGATTCATTCAAATCTAGGTATATTCTTTGAAACATTTGAAACCTCATCAGGGTAATGAGGTTCAAATGATAGTAAACTTGTGAAGAGCAAATGAAGCCAGAACACTGTCTATGGTTGATATCTTATAAATTTATATTGAATACATCAATTTTGAAAACTTGTTTGATTAGATTCATTCAAATCTAGGTATATTCTTTGAAACATTTGAAACCTCATCAGGGTAATGAGGTTCAAATGATAGTAAACTTGTCAAGATAAAATGAAGCCAGAACACAGTCTATTGTTGAAATCGTATGAAAATATATTGAATACATCGGTTATGAAGCTTTGTTTGATTAAATTCACTCAAATCGAGGAATGTTCTTTTATACATTTGAAACTTCATCAGGTTAATGAAGTTCAAATGATAGTAAACTTGTCAAGAGAAAATAAAGCCATAACACAGTCTATGGTTGAAATCTTATGAAATTATATTGAATACATCGGTTATGAAGCTTTGTTTGATTAAATTCACTCAAATCGAGGAATGTTCTTTCATACATTTTAAACTTCATCAGGTTAATGAAGTTCAAATGATAGTAAACTTGTCAAGAGAAAATGAAGCCATAACACAGTCTATGGTTGAAATTTTATGAAATTATATTGAATACATCGGTGATGAAGCTTTGTTTTTTAAATTTATTCAAATCGAGGTATTTTCTTTGAAACATTTGAAACCACATCAGGTTAATGAGGTTCAAATGATAGTAAACTTGTGAAGGGGACATGGAGCCAGACCACATTCTATGTTTGAAATCTTATGAATTTATAATAAATCGATGGGATGTGAAACTTTAATTGATTAAATTCATTCAAATCGAGGAATATTCTTTGAAACATTTGAAACCTCATCAGGTTAATGAGGTTCAAATGATAGTAAACTTGTCAAGAGCAAATGAAGCCAGAACACATTTTATGTTTGAAATCTTATGAATTTATAATAAATAGATGGAATGTGAAACTTTAATTGATTAAATTCATTGAAATCGAGGTATATTCTTTGAAACATTTGAAACCTCATCAGGTTAATGAGGTTCAAATGATAGTAAACTTGTGAAGAGCAAATGAAGCCAGAACACTGTCTATGGTTGATATCTTATAAATTTATATTGAATACATCGGTTTTGAAAACTTGTTTGATTAGATTCATTCAAATCTAGGTATATTCTTTGAAACATTTGAAACCTCATCCGGGTAATGAGGTTCAAATGATAGTAAACTTGTGAAGAGCAAATGAAGCCAGAACACTGTCTATGGTTGATATCTTATAAATTTATATTGAATACATCGGTTTTGAAAACTTGTTTGATTAGATTCATTCAAATCTAGGTATATTCTTTGAAACATTTGAAACCTCATCACGGTAATGAGGTTCAAATGATAGTAAACTTGTGAAGAGCAAATGAAGCCAGAACACTGTCTATGGTTGATATCTTATAAATTTATATTGAATACATCAATTTTGAAAACTTGTTTGATTAGATTCATTCAAATCTAGGTATATTCTTTGAAACATTTGAAACCTCATCAGGGTAATGAGGTTCAAATGATAGTAAACTTGTCAAGATAAAATGAAGCCAGAACACAGTCTATTGTTGAAATCTTATGAAAATATATTGAATACATCGGTTATGAAGCTTTGTTTGATTAAATTCACTCAAATCGAGGAATGTTCTTTTATACATTTGAAACTTCATCAGGTTAATGAAGTTCAAATGATAGTAAACTTGTCAAGAGAAAATAAAGCCATAACACAGTCTATGGTTGAAATCTTATGAAATTATATTGAATACATCGGTTATGAAGCTTTGTTTGATTAAATTCACTCAAATCGAGGAATGTTCTTTCATACATTTGAAACTTCATCAGGTTAATGAAGTTCAAATGATAGTAAACTTGTCAAGAGAAAATGAAGCCATAACACAGTCTATGGTTGAAATTTTATGAAATTATATTGAATACATCGGTGATGAAGCTTTGTTTTTTAAATTTATTCAAATCGAGGTATTTTCTTTGAAACATTTGAAACCACATCAGGTTAATGAGGTTCAAATGATAGTAAACTTGAAAAGGGGACATGGAGCCAGACCACATTCTATGTTTGAAATCTTATGAATTTATAATAAATCGATGGGATGTGAAACTTCAATTGATTAAATTCATTCAAATCGAGGAATATTCTTTGAAACATTTGAAACCTCATCAGGTTAATGAGGTTCAAATGATAGTAAACTTGTCAAGAGCAAATGAAGCCAGAACACATTTTATGTTTGAAATCTTATAAATTTATAATAAATAGATGGAATGTGAAACTTTAATTGATTAAATTCATTGAAATCGAGGTATATTCTTTGAAACATTTGAAACCTCATCAGGTAAATGAGGTTCAAATGATAGTAAACTTGTGAAGAGCAAATGAAGCCAGAACACTGTCTATGGTTGATATCTTATAAATTTATATTGAATACATCGGTTTTGAAAACTTGTTTGATTAGATTCATTCAAATCTAGGTATATTCTTTGAAACATTTGAAACCTCATCAGGGTAATGAGGTTCAAATGATAGTAAACTTGTCAAGATAAAATGAAGCCAGAACACAGTCTATTGTTGAAATCGTATGAAAATATATTGAATACATCGGTTATGAAGCTTTGTTTGATTAAATTCACTCAAATCGAGGAATGTTCTTTTATACATTTGAAACTTCATCAGGTTAATGAAGTTCAAATGATAGTAAACTTGTCAAGAGAAAATAAAGCCATAACACAGTCTATGGTTGAAATCTTATGAAATTATATTGAATACATCGGTTATGAAGCTTTGTTTGATTAAATTCACTCAAATCGAGGAATGTTCTTTCATACATTTGAAACTTCATCAGGTTAATGAAGTTCAAATGATAGTAAACTTTTCAAGAGAAAATGAAGCCATAACACAGTCTATGGTTGAAATCTTATGAAATTATATTGAATACATCGGTGATGAAGCTTTGTTTTTTAAATTTATTCAAATCGAGGTATTTTCTTTGAAACATTTGAAACCACATCAGGTTAATGATGTTCAAATGATAGTAAACTTGTAAAGGGGACATGGAGCCAGACCACATTCTATGTTTGAAATCTTATGAATTTATAATAAATCGATGGGATGTGAAACTTTAGTTGATTAAATTCATTCAAATCGAGGAATATTCTTTGAAACATTTGAAACCTCATCAGGTTAATGAGGTTCAAATGATAGTAAACTTGTCAAGAGCAAATGAAGCCAGAACACATTTTATGTTTGAAATCTTATGAATTTATAATAAATAGATGGAATGTGAAACTTTAATTGATTAAATTCATTCAAATCTAGGTATATTCTTTGAAACATTTGAAACCTCATCAGGGTAATGAAGTTCAAATGATAGTAAACTTGTCAAGATAAAATGAAGCCAGAACACAGTCTATTGTTGAAATCTTATCAAATTATATTGAATACATCGGTTATGAAGCTTTGTTTGATTAAATTCATTCAAATCGAGGTATATTCGTTGAAACATTTGAAACCTCATCAGGTTAATGAGGTTCAAATCAGAGTAAACTTGTTAAGAGAAATTGAAGACAAAACACAGTCTATGGTTAAAATCTTATGAATTTATATTGAATCCATCGGTTATGAAGCTTTGTTTCATTAAATCAATTCAAATCGAGGTATATTCTTTGAAACATTTGAAACCTGATCAGGTTAATGAGGTTCAAATGATAGTAAACTTGTCAAGATAAAATGAAGCCAGAACACAGTCTATTGTTGAAATCTTATAAAAATTATATTGAATACATCGGTTATGAAGCTTTGTTTTTTAAATTTATTCAAATCGAGGTATTTTCTTTGAAACATTTGAAACCTCATCAGGTTAATCAGGTTCAAATGATAGTAAACTTGTAAAGAGAACATGAAGCCAGAACACAATCAATTTTTGAAATCTTATGACTTTATAATAAATCGATGGGATGTGAAACTTTAATTGATTAAATTCATTCAAATCAAGGTATATTCTTTTAAACATTTGGAACCTCATCAGGTTAATGAGGTTTAAATGTTAGTAAAATTGTGAGTAGGAAATGATTTTAGAGCACAGTCAATGGTTGAAATCTGATGTATCTATGATGTATACATCGGTTATGAAAACTTGTTTGATTAAATTCATTCAAATCGAGGTATATTCTTTGAAACATTTGAAACCTCATCAGGTTGATATGGTCTAAATGATAGTAAACTTGTCAAGAGAAAATGAAGCCATAACACAGTCTATGGTTGAAATCTTATGAAAATATATTGAATACATCGGTTATGAAGCTTTGTTTGATTAAATTCACTCAAATCGAGGGATGTTCTTTCATACATTTGAAACTTCATCAGGTTAATGAATTTCAAATGATAGTAAACTTGTCAAGAGAAAATAAAGCCATAACACAGTCTATGGTTGAAATCTTATGAAATTATATTGAATACATCGGTTATGAAGCTTTGTTTGATTAAATTCACTCAAATCGAGGAATGTTCTTTCATACATTTGAAACTTCATCAGGTTAATGAAGTTCAAATGATAGTAAACTTGTCAAGAGAAAATGAAGCCATAACACAGACTATGGTTGAAATCTTATGAAATTATATTGAATACATCGATGATGAAGCTTTGTTTTTTAAATTTATTCAAATCGAGGTATTTTCTTTGAAACATTTGAAACCACATCAGGTTAATGAGGTTCAAATGATAGTAAACTTGTGAAGGGGACATGGAGCCAGACCACATTCTATGTTTGAAATCTTATGAATTTATAATAAATCGATGGGATGTGAAACTTTATTTGAGTAAATTCATTGAAATCGAGGTATATTCTTTGAAACATTTGAAACCTCATCAGGTAAATGAGGTTCAAATGATAGTAAACTTGTGAAGAGCAAATGAAGCCAGAACACTGTCTATGGTTGATATCTTATAAATTTATATTGAATACATCGGTTTTGAAAACTTGTTTGATTAGATTCATTCAAATCTAGGTATATTCTTTGAAACGTTTGAAACCTCATCAGGGTAATGAGGTTCAAATGATAGTAAACTTGTGAAGAGCAAATGAAGCCAGAACACTGTCTATGGTTGATATCTTATAAATTTATATTGAATACATTGGTTTTGAAAACTTGTTTGATTAGATTCATTCAAATCTAGGTATATTCTTTGAAACATTTGAAACCTCATCAGGTTAATGAGGTTCAAATGATAGTAAACTTGTCAAGAGCAAATGAAGCCAGAACACATTTTATGTTTGAAATCTTATGAATTTATAATAAATAGATGGAATGTGAAACTTTAATTGATTAAATTCATTGAAATCGAGGTATATTCTTTGAAACATTTGAAACCTCATCAGGTAAATGAGGTTCAAATGATAGTAAACTTGTGAAGAGCAAATGAAGCCAGAACACTGTCTATGGTTGATATCTTATAAATTTATATTGAATACATCGGTTTTGAAAACTTGTTTGATTAGATTCATTCAAATCTAGGTATATTCTTTGAAACGTTTGAAACCTCATCAGGGTAATGAGGTTCAAATGATAGTAAACTTGTGAAGAGCAAATGAAGCCAGAACACTGTCTATGGTTGATATCTTATAAATTTATATTGAATACATTGGTTTTGAAAACTTGTTTGATTAGATTCATTCAAATCTAGGTATATTCTTTGAAACATTTGAAACCTCATCAGGGTAATGAGGTTCAAATGATAGTAAACTTGTGAAGAGCAAATGAAGCCAGAACACTGTCTATGGTTGATATGTTATAAATTTATATTGAATACATCAATTTTGAAAACTTGTTTGATTAGATTCATTCAAATCTAGGTATATTCTTTGAAACATTTGAAACCTCATCAGGGTAATGAGGTTCAAATGATAGTAAACTTGTCAAGATAAAATGAAGCCAGAACACAGTCTATGGTTGAAATCTTATGAAATTATATTGAATACATCGGTTATGAAGCTTTGTTTGATTAAATTCACTCAAATCGAGGGATGTTCTTTCATACATTTGAAACTTCATCAGGTTAATGAAGTTCAAATGATAGTAAACTTGTCAAGAGAAAATGAAGCCATAACACAGTCTATGGTTGAAATTTTATGAAATTATATTGAATACATCGGTGATGAAGCTTTGTTTTTTAAATTTATTCAAATCGAGGTATTTTCTTTGAAACATTTGAAACCACATCAGGTTAATGAGGTTCAAATGATAGTAAACTTGAAAAGGGGACATGGAGCCAGACCACATTCTATGTTTGAAATCTTATGAATTTATAATAAATCGATGGGATGTGAAACTTTAATTGATTAAATTCATTCAAATCGAGGAATATTCTTTGAAACATTTGAAACCTCATCAGGTTAATGAGGTTCAAATGATAGTAAACTTGTCAAGAGCAAATGAAGCCAGAACACATTTTATGTTTGAAATCTTATGAATTTATAATAAATAGATGGAATGTGAAACTTTAATTCATTAAATTCATTGAAATCGAGGTATATTCTTTGAAACATTTGAAACCTCATCAGGTAAATGAGGTTCAAATGATAGTAAACTTGTGAAGAGCAAATGAAGCCAGAACACTGTCTATGGTTGATATCTTATAAATTTATATTGAATACATCGGTTTTGAAAACTTGTTTGATTAGATTCATTCAAATCTAGGTATATTCTTTGAAACATTTGAAACCTCATCAGGGTAATGAGGTTCAAATGATAGTAAACTTGTCAAGATAAAATGAAGCCAGAACACAGTCTATTGTTGAAATCGTATGAAAATATATTGAATACATCGGTTATGAAGCTTTGTTTGATTAAATTCACTCAAATCGAGGAATGTTCTTTTATACATTTGAAACTTCATCAGGTTAATGAAGTTCAAATGATAGTAAACTTGTCAAGAGAAAATAAAGCCATAACACAGTCTATGGTTGAAATCTTATGAAATTATATTGAATACATCGGTTATGAAGCTTTGTTTGATTAAATTCACTCAAATCGAGGAATGTTCTTTCATACATTTGAAACTTCATCAGGTTAATGAAGTTCAAATGATAGTAAACTTGTCAAGAGAAAATGAAGCCATAACACAGTCTATGGTTGAAATCTTATGAAATTATATTGAATACATCGGTGATGAAGCTTTGTTTTTTAAATTTATTCAAATCGAGGTATTTTCTTTGAAACATTTGAAACCACATCAGGTTAATGATGTTCAAATGATAGTAAACTTGTAAAGGGGACATGGAGCCAGACCACATTCTATGTTTGAAATCTTATGAATTTATAATAAATCGATGGGATGTGAAACTTTAGTTGATTAAATTCATTCAAATCGAGGAATATTCTTTGAAACATTTGAAACCTCATCAGGTTAATGAGGTTCAAATGATAGTAAACTTGTCAAGAGCAAATGAAGCCAGAACACATTTTATGTTTGAAATCTTATGAATTTATAATAAATAGATGGAATGTGAAACTTTAATTGATTAAATTCATTCAAATCTAGGTATATTCTTTGAAACATTTGAAACCTCATCAGGGTAATGAGGTTCAAATGATAGTAAACTTGTCAAGATAAAATGAAGCCAGAACACAGTCTATTGTTGAAATCTTATCAAATTATATTGAATACATCGGTTATGAAGCTTTGTTTGATTAAATTCATTCAAATCGAGGTATATTCGTTGAAACATTTGAAACCTCATCAGGTTAATGAGGTTCAAATCAGAGTAAACTTGTTAAGAGAAATTGAAGACAAAACACAGTCTATGGTTAAAATCTTATGAATTTATATTGAATCCATCGGTTATGAAGCTTTGTTTCATTAAATCAATTCAAATCGAGGTATATTCTTTGAAACATTTGAAACCTGATCAGGTTAATGAGGTTCAAATGATAGTAAACTTGTCAAGATAAAATGAAGCCAGAACACAGTCTATTGTTGAAATCTTATAAAAATTATATTGAATACATCGGTTATGAAGCTTTGTTTTTTAAATTTATTCAAATCGAGGTATTTTCTTTGAAACATTTGAAACCTCATCAGGTTAATCAGGTTCAAATGATAGTAAACTTGTAAAGAGAACATGAAGCCAGAACACAATCAATTTTTGAAATCTTATGACTTTATAATAAATCGATGGGATGTGAAACTTTAATTGATTAAATTCATTCAAATCAAGGTATATTCTTTTAAAAATTTGGAACCTCATCAGGTTAATGAGGTTTAAATGTTAGTAAAATTGTGAGTAGGAAATGATTTTAGAGCACAGTCAATGGTTGAAATCTGATGTATCTATGATGTATACATCGGTTATGAAAACTTGTTTGATTAAATTCATTCAAATCGAGGTATATTCTTTGAAACATTTGAAACCTCATCAGGTTGATATGGTCTAAATGATAGTAAACTTGTCAAGAGAAAATGAAGCCATAACACAGTCTATGGTTGAAATCTTATGAAAATATATTGAATACATCGGTTATGAAGCTTTGTTTGATTAAATTCACTCAAATCGAGGGATGTTCTTTCATACATTTGAAACTTCATCAGGTTAATGAATTTCAAATGATAGTAAACTTGTCAAGAGAAAATAAAGCCATAACACAGTCTATGGTTGAAATCTTATGAAATTATATTGAATACATCGGTTATGAAGCTTTGTTTGATTAAATTCACTCAAATCGAGGAATGTTCTTTCATACATTTGAAACTTCATCAGGTTAATGAAGTTCAAATGATAGTAAACTTGTCAAGAGAAAATGAAGCCATAACACAGACTATGGTTGAAATCTTATGAAATTATATTGAATACATCGATGATGAAGCTTTGTTTTTTAAATTTATTCAAATCGAGGTATTTTCTTTGAAACATTTGAAACCACATCAGGTTAATGAGGTTCAAATGATAGTAAACTTGTGAAGGGGACATGGAGCCAGACCACATTCTATGTTTGAAATCTTATGAATTTATAATAAATCGATGGGATGTGAAACTTTATTTGAGTAAATTCATTGAAATCGAGGTATATTCTTTGAAACATTTGAAACCTCATCAGGTAAATGAGGTTCAAATGATAGTAAACTTGTGAAGAGCAAATGAAGCCAGAACACTGTCTATGGTTGATATCTTATAAATTTATATTGAATACATCGGTTTTGAAAACTTGTTTGATTAGATTCATTCAAATCTAGGTATATTCTTTGAAACGTTTGAAACCTCATCAGGGTAATGAGGTTCAAATGATAGTAAACTTGTGAAGAGCAAATGAAGCCAGAACACTGTCTATGGTTGATATCTTATAAATTTATATTGAATACATTGGTTTTGAAAACTTGTTTGATTAGATTCATTCAAATCTAGGTATATTCTTTGAAACATTTGAAACCTCATCAGGTTAATGAGGTTCAAATGATAGTAAACTTGTCAAGAGCAAATGAAGCCAGAACACATTTTATGTTTGAAATCTTATGAATTTATAATAAATAGATGGAATGTGAAACTTTAATTGATTAAATTCATTGAAATCGAGGTATATTCTTTGAAACATTTGAAACCTCATCAGGTAAATGAGGTTCAAATGATAGTAAACTTGTGAAGAGCAAATGAAGCCAGAACACTGTCTATGGTTGATATCTTATAAATTTATATTGAATACATCGGTTTTGAAAACTTGTTTGATTAGATTCATTCAAATCTAGGTATATTCTTTGAAACGTTTGAAACCTCATCAGGGTAATGAGGTTCAAATGATAGTAAACTTGTGAAGAGCAAATGAAGCCAGAACACTGTCTATGGTTGATATCTTATAAATTTATATTGAATACATTGGTTTTGAAAACTTGTTTGATTAGATTCATTCAAATCTAGGTATATTCTTTGAAACATTTGAAACCTCATCAGGGTAATGAGGTTCAAATGATAGTAAACTTGTGAAGAGCAAATGAAGCCAGAACACTGTCTATGGTTGATATGTTATAAATTTATATTGAATACATTGGTTTTGAAAACTTGTTTGATTAGATTCATTCAAATCTAGGTATATTCTTTGAAACATTTGAAACCTCATCAGGGTAATGAGGTTCAAATGATAGTAAACTTGTGAAGAGCAAATGAAGCCAGAACACTGTCTATGGTTGATATGTTATAAATTTATATTGAATACATCAATTTTGAAAACTTGTTTGATTAGATTCATTCAAATCTAGGTATATTCTTTGAAACATTTGAAACCTCATCAGGGTAATGAGGTTCAAATGATAGTAAACTTGTCAAGATAAAATGAAGCCAGAACACAGTCTATGGTTGAAATCTTATGAAATTATATTGAATACATCGGTTATGAAGCTTTGTTTGATTAAATTCACTCAAATCGAGGGATGTTCTTTCATACATTTGAAACTTCATCAGGTTAATGAAGTTCAAATGATAGTAAACTTGTCAAGAGAAAATGAAGCCATAACACAGTCTATGGTTGAAATTTTATGAAATTATATTGAATACATCGGTGATGAAGCTTTGTTTTTTAAATTTATTCAAATCGAGGTATTTTCTTTGAAACATTTGAAACCACATCAGGTTAATGAGGTTCAAATGATAGTAAACTTGAAAAGGGGACATGGAGCCAGACCACATTCTATGTTTGAAATCTTATGAATTTATAATAAATCGATGGGATGTGAAACTTTAATTGATTAAATTCATTCAAATCGAGGAATATTCTTTGAAACATTTGAAACCTCATCAGGTTAATGAGGTTCAAATGATAGTAAACTTGTCAAGAGCAAATGAAGCCAGAACACATTTTATGTTTGAAATCTTATGAATTTATAATAAATAGATGGAATGTGAAACTTTAATTGATTAAATTCATTGAAATCGAGGTATATTCTTTGAAACATTTGAAACCTCATCAGGTAAATGAGGTTCAAATGATAGTAAACTTGTGAAGAGCAAATGAAGCCAGAACACTGTCTATGGTTGATATCTTATAAATTTATATTGAATACATCGGTTTTGAAAACTTGTTTGATTAGATTCATTCAAATCTAGGTATATTCTTTGAAACATTTGAAACCTCATCAGGGTAATGAGGTTCAAATGATAGTAAACTTGTCAAGATAAAATGAAGCCAGAACACAGTCTATTGTTGAAATCGTATGAAAATATATTGAATACATCGGTTATGAAGCTTTGTTTGATTAAATTCACTCAAATCGAGGAATGTTCTTTTATACATTTGAAACTTCATCAGGTTAATGAAGTTCAAATGATAGTAAACTTGTCAAGAGAAAATAAAGCCATAACACAGTCTATGGTTGAAATCTTATGAAATTATATTGAATACATCGGTTATGAAGCTTTGTTTGATTAAATTCACTCAAATCGAGGAATGTTCTTTCATACATTTGAAACTTCATCAGGTTAATGAAGTTCAAATGATAGTAAACTTGTCAAGAGAAAATGAAGCCATAACACAGTCTATGGTTGAAATCTTATGAAATTATATTGAATACATCGGTGATGAAGCTTTGTTTTTTAAATTTATTCAAATCGAGGTATTTTCTTTGAAACATTTGAAACCACATCAGGTTAATGATGTTCAAATGATAGTAAACTTGTAAAGGGGACATGGAGCCAGACCACATTCTATGTTTGAAATCTTATGAATTTATAATAAATCGATGGGATGTGAAACTTTAGTTGATTAAATTCATTCAAATCGAGGAATATTCTTTGAAACATTTGAAACCTCATCAGGTTAATGAGGTTCAAATGATAGTAAACTTGTCAAGAGCAAATGAAGCCAGAACACATTTTATGTTTGAAATCTTATGAATTTATAATAAATAGATGGAATGTGAAACTTTAATTGATTAAATTCATTCAAATCTAGGTATATTCTTTGAAACATTTGAAACCTCATCAGGGTAATGAGGTTCAAATGATAGTAAACTTGTCAAGATAAAATGAAGCCAGAACACAGTCTATTGTTGAAATCTTATCAAATTATATTGAATACATCGGTTATGAAGCTTTGTTTGATTAAATTCATTCAAATCGAGGTATATTCGTTGAAACATTTGAAACCTCATCAGGTTAATGAGGTTCAAATCAGAGTAAACTTGTTAAGAGAAATTGAAGACAAAACACAGTCTATGGTTAAAATCTTATGAATTTATATTGAATCCATCGGTTATGAAGCTTTGTTTCATTAAATCAATTCAAATCGAGGTATATTCTTTGAAACATTTGAAACCTGATCAGGTTAATGAGGTTCAAATGATAGTAAACTTGTCAAGATAAAATGAAGCCAGAACACAGTCTATTGTTGAAATCTTATAAAAATTATATTGAATACATCGGTTATGAAGCTTTGTTTTTTAAATTTATTCAAATCGAGGTATTTTCTTTGAAACATTTGAAACCTCATCAGGTTAATCAGGTTCAAATGATAGTAAACTTGTAAAGAGAACATGAAGCCAGAACACAATCAATTTTTGAAATCTTATGACTTTATAATAAATCGATGGGATGTGAAACTTTAATTGATTAAATTCATTCAAATCAAGGTATATTCTTTTAAACATTTGGAACCTCATCAGGTTAATGAGGTTTAAATGTTAGTAAAATTGTGAGTAGGAAATGATTTTAGAGCACAGTCAATGGTTGAAATCTGATGTATCTATGATGTATACATCGGTTATGAAAACTTGTTTGATTAAATTCATTCAAATCGAGGTATATTCTTTGAAACATTTGAAACCTCATCAGGTTGATATGGTCTAAATGATAGTAAACTTGTCAAGAGAAAATGAAGCCATAACACAGTCTATGGTTGAAATCTTATGAAAATATATTGAATACATCGGTTATGAAGCTTTGTTTGATTAAATTCACTCAAATCGAGGGATGTTCTTTCATACATTTGAAACTTCATCAGGTTAATGAATTTCAAATGATAGTAAACTTGTCAAGAGAAAATAAAGCCATAACACAGTCTATGGTTGAAATCTTATGAAATTATATTGAATACATCGGTTATGAAGCTTTGTTTGATTAAATTCACTCAAATCGAGGAATGTTCTTTCATACATTTGAAACTTCATCAGGTTAATGAAGTTCAAATGATAGTAAACTTGTCAAGAGAAAATGAAGCCATAACACAGTCTATGGTTAAAATCTTATGAAATTATATTGAATACATCGGTGATGAAGCTTTGTTTTTTAAAATTATTCAAATCGAGGTATTTTCTTTGAAACATTTGAAACCACATCAGGTTAATGAGGTTCAAATGATAGTAAACTTGTAAAGGGGACATGGAGCCAGACCACATTCTATGTTTGAAATCTTATGAATTTATAATAAATCGATGGGATGTGAAACTTTATTTGATTAAATTCATTGAAATCGAGGTATATTCTTTGAAACATTTGAAACCTCATCAGGTAAATGAGGTTCAAATGATAGTAAACTTGTGAAGAGCAAATGAAGCCAGAACACTGTCTATGGTTGATATCTTATAAATTTATATTGAATACATCGGTTTTGAAAACTTGTTTGATTAGATTCATTCAAATCTAGGTATATTCTTTGAAACGTTTGAAACCTCATCAGGGTAATGAGGTTCAAATGATAGTAAACTTGTGAAGAGCAAATGAAGCCAGAAAACTGTCTATGGTTGATATCTTATAAATTTATATTGAATACATTGGTTTTGAAAACTTGTTTGATTAGATTCATTCAAATCTAGGTATATTCTTTGAAACATTTGAAACCTCATCAGGTTAATGAGGTTCAAATGATAGTAAACTTGTCAAGAGCAAATGAAGCCAGAACACATTTTATGTTTGAAATCTTATGAATTTATAATAAATAGATGGAATGTGAAACTTTAATTGATTAAATTCATTCAAATCGAGGAATATTCTTTGAAACATTTGAAACCTCATCAGGTTAATGAGGTTCAAATGATAGTATACTTGTGAAGAGCAAATGAAGCCAGAACACTGTCTATGGTTGATATCTTATAAATTTATATTGAATACATCGGTTTTGAAAACTTGTTTGATTAGATTCATTCAAATCTAGGTATATTCTTTGAAACATTTGAAACCTCATCAGGGTAATGAGGTTCAAATGATAGTAAACTTGTGAAGAGCAAATGAAGCCAGAACACTGTCTATGGTTGATATCTTATAAATTTATATTGAATACATCAATTTTGAAAACTTGTTTGATTAGATTCATTCAAATCTAGGTATATTCTTTGAAACATTTGAAACCTCATCAGGGTAATGAGGTTCAAATGATAGTAAACTTGTCAAGATAAAATGAAGCCAGAACACAGTCTATTGTTGAAATCTTATGAAAATATATTGAATACATCGGTTATGAAGCTTTGTTTGATTAAATTCACTCAAATCGAGGAATGTTCTTTTATACATTTGAAACTTCATCAGGTTAATGAAGTTCAAATGATAGTAAACTTGTCAAGAGAAAATAAAGCCATAACACAGTCTATGGTTGAAATCTTATGAAATTATATTGAATACATCGGTTATGAAGCTTTGTTTGATTAAATTCACTCAAATCGAGGAATGTTCTTTCATACATTTTAAACTTCATCAGGTTAATGAAGTTCAAATGATAGTAAACTTGTCAAGAGAAAATGAAGCCATAACACAGTCTATGGTTGAAATTTTATGAAATTATATTGAATACATCGGTGATGAAGCTTTGTTTTTTAAATTTATTCAAATCGAGGTATTTTCTTTGAAACATTTGAAACCACATCAGGTTAATGAGGTTCAAATGATAGTAAACTTGTAAAGGGGACATGGAGCCAGACCACATTCTATGTTTGAAATCTTATGAATTTATAATAAATCGATGGGATGTGAAACTTTAATTGATTAAATTCATTCAAATCGAGGAATATTCTTTGAAACAATTGAAACCTCATCAGGTTAATGAGGTTCAAATGATAGTAAACTTGTCAAGAGCAAATGAAGCCAGAACACATTTTATGTTTGAAATCTTATGAATTTATAATAAATAGATGGAATGTGAAACTTTAATTGATTAAATTCATTGAAATCGAGGTATATTCTTTGAAACAGTTGAAACCTCATCAGGTAAATGAGGTTCAAATGATAGTAAACTTGTGAAGAGCAAATGAAGCCAGAACACTGTCTATGGTTGATATCTTATAAATTTATATTGAATACATCGGTTTTGAAAACTTGTTTAATTAGATTCATTCAAATCTAGGTATATTCTTTGAAACATTTGAAACCTCATCAGGGTAATGAGGTTCAAATGATAGTAAACTTGTCAAGATAAAATGAAGCCAGAACACAGTCTATTGTTGAAATCTTATCAAATTATATTGAATACATCGGTTATGAAGCTTTGTTTGATTAAATTCATTCAAATCGAGGTATATTCGTTGAAACATTTGAAACCTCATCAGGTTAATGAGGTTCAAATCAGAGTAAACTTGTTAAGAGAAATTGAAGACAAAACACAGTTTATGGTTAAAATCTTATGAATTTATATTGAATCCATCGGTTATGAAGCTTTGTTTCATTAAATCAATTCAAATCGAGGTATATTTTTGAAACATTTGAAACCTGATCAGGTTAATGAGGTTCAAATGATAGTAAACTTGTCAAGATAAAATGAAGCCAGAACACAGTCTATTGTTGAAATCTTATAAAAATTATATTGAATACATCGGTTATGAAGCTTTGTTTTTTAAATTTATTCAAATCGAGGTATTTTCTTTGAAACATTTGAAACCTCATCAGGTTAATCAGGTTCAAATGATAGTAAACTTGTAAAGAGAACATTAAGCCATAACACAGTCTATGATTGAAATCTTATGAAATTATATTGAATACATCGGTGATGAAGCTTTGTTTGATTAAATTTATTCAAATCGAGGAATGTTCTTTCATACATTTGAAACTTCATCAGGTTAATGAAGTTCAAATGATAGTAAACTTGTCAAGAGAAAATGAAGCCATAACACAGTCTATGGTTGAAATCTTATGAAATTATATTGAATACATCGGTGATGAAGCTTTGTTTTTTAAATTTATTCAAATCGAGGTATTTTCTTTGAAACATTTGAAACCACATCAGGTTAATGAGGTTCAAATGATAGTAAACTTGTAAAGGGGACATGGAGCCAGACCACATTCTATGTTTGAAATCTTATGAATTTATAATAAATCGATGGGATGTGAAACTTTAATTGATTAAATTCATTCAAATCGAGGAATATTCTTTGAAACAATTGAAACCTCATCAGGTTAATGAGGTTCAAATGATAGTAAACTTGTCAAGAGCAAATGAAGCCAGAACACATTTTATGTTTGAAATCTTATGAATTTATAATAAATAGATGGAATGTGAAACTTTAATTGATTAAATTCATTGAAATCGAGGTATATTCTTTGAAACAGTTGAAACCTCATCAGGTAAATGAGGTTCAAATGATAGTAAACTTGTGAAGAGCAAATGAAGCCAGAACACTGTCTATGGTTGATATCTTTTAAATTTATATTGAATACATCGGTTTTGAAAACTTGTTGAATTAGATTCATTCAAATCTAGGTATATTCTTTGAAACATTTGAAACCTCATCAGGGTAATGAGGTTCAAATGATAGTAAACTTGTCAAGATAAAATGAAGCCAGAACACAGTCTATTGTTGAAATCTTATCAAATTATATTGAATACATCGGTTATGAAGCTTTGTTTGATTAAATTCATTCAAATCGAGGTATATTCGTTGAAACATTTGAAACCTCATCAGGTTAATGAGGTTCAAATCAGAGTAAACTTGTTAAGAGAAATTGAAGACAAAACACAGTTTATGGTTAAAATCTTATGAATTTATATTGAATCCATCGGTTATGAAGCTTTGTTTCATTAAATCAATTCAAATCGAGGTATATTTTTTGAAACATTTGAAACCTGATCAGGTTAATGAGGTTCAAATGATAGTAAACTTGTCAAGATAAAATGAAGCCAGAACACAGTCTATTGTTGAAATCTTATGACTTTATAATAAATCGATGGGATGTGAAACTTTAATTGATTAAATTCATTCAAATCAAGGTATATTCTTTGAAACATTTGAAACCTCATCAGGTTAATAAGGTCTAAATGATAGTAAACTTGTCAAGAGAAAATAAAGCCATAACACAGTCTATGGTTGAAATCTTATGAAATTATATTGAATACATCGGTTATGAAGCTTTGTTTGATTAAATTCACTCAAATCGAGGAATGTTCTTTCATACATTTGAAACTTCATCAGGTTAATGAAGTTCAAATGATAGTAAACTTGTCAAGAGAAAATGAAGCCATAACACAGTCTATGGTTGAAATCTTATTAAATTATATTGAATACATCGGTTATGAAGCTTTGTTTGATTAGATTCATTCAAATCGAGGTATATTCGTTGAAACATTTGAAACCTCATCAGGTTAATGAAGTTCAAATGATAGTAAACTTGTCAAGATAAAATGAAGCCAGAACACAGTCTATTGTTGAAATCTTATAAAAATTATATTGAATACATCGGTTATGAAGCTTTGTTTTTTAAATTTATTCAAATCGAGGTATTTTCTTTGAAACATTTGAAACCTCATCAGGTTAATCAGGTTCAAATGATAGTAAACTTGTAAAGAGAACATGAAGCCAGAACACAATCAATTTTTGAAATCTTATGACTTTATAATAAATCGATGGGATGTGAAACTTTAATTGATTAAATTCATTCAAATCAAGGTATATTCTTTGAAACATTTGAAACCTCATCAGGTTAATAAGGTCTAAATGATAGTAAACTTGTCAAGAGAAAATAAAGCCATAACACAGTCTATGGTTGAAATCTTATGAAATTATATTGAATACATCGGTTATGAAGCTTTGTTTGATTAAATTCACTCAAATCGAGGAATGTTCTTTCATACATTTGAAACTTCATCAGGTTAATGAAGTTCAAATGATAGTAAACTTGTCAAGAGAAAATGAAGCCATAACACAGTCTATGGTTGAAATCTTATTAAATTATATTGAATACATCGGTTATGAAGCTTTGTTTGATTAGATTCATTCAAATCGAGGTATATTCGTTGAAACATTTGAAACCTCATCAGGTTAATGAAGTTCAAATGATAGTAAACTTGTCAAGAGAAATTGAAGCAAGAACACAGTCTATGGTTGAAATCTTATGAATTTATATTGAATAAATCGGTTATTAAGCCTTGTTTTTTAAATTTATTCAAATCGAGGTATTTTCTTTGAAACATTTGAAACCACATCAGGTTAATGAGGTTCAAATGATAGTAAACTTGTAAAGGGGACATGGAGCCAGAACACATTTTATGTTTGAACTCTTATGAATTTAAAATAAATCGATGGGATGTGAAACTTTAATTTATTAAATTTATTCAAATCGAGGAATATTCTTTAAGACATTTGAAACCTCATCAGTTTAATGAGGTTCAAATGATAGTAAACTTGTCAAGAGCAAATGAAACCAGAACACTTTTTGTGTTTGAAATCTTATGAATTTATAATAAATCGATGGGATGTGAAACTTTAATTGATTAAATTCATTCAAATCGAGGTATATTCTTTGAAACATTTGAAACCTCATCAGGTTAATGAGGTTCAAATGATAGTAAACTTGTCAAGATAAAATGAAGCCAGAACACAGTCTATGGTTGAAAAATCTTATGAATTTATATTGAATAAATCGGTTATTAAGCCTTGTTTTTTAAATTTATTCAAATCGAGGTATTTTCTTTGAAACATTTGAAACCTGATCAGGTTAATGAGGTTCAAATGATAGTAAACTTGTCAATATAAAATGAAGCCAGAACACAGTCTATTGTTGAAATCTTATGAAATTATATTGAATACATCGGTTATGAAGCTTTGTTATTTAAATTTATTCAAATCGAGGTATTTTCTTTGAAACATTTGAAACCACATCAGGGTAATGAGGTTCTAATGATAGGAAACTTGTCAAGATAAAATGAAGCCAGAACACAGTCTATTGTTGAAATCTTATCATATTATATTGAATACATCGGTTATGAAGCTTTGTTTGATTAAATTCATTCAAATCAAGGTATACTATTTGAAACATTTGGAACCTCATCAGGTTAATGAGGTTTAAATGATAGTAAACTTGTGAATAGGAAATGATTTTAGAGCACAGTCAATGGTTGAAATCTTATGTATTTATAATGAATACATCGGTTATGAAGCCTTGTTTGATTAAATTCATTCAAATCGAGGTATATTCTTTGAAACATTTGAAACCTCATCAGGTTAATAAGGTCTAAATGATAGTAAACTTGTCAAGAGAAAATAAAGCCATAACACAGTCTATGGTTGAAATCTTATGAAATTATATTAAATACATCGGTTATGAAGCTTTGTTTGATTAAATTCACTCAAATCGAGGAATGTTCTTTCATACATTTGAAACTTCATCAGGTTAATGAAGTTCAAATGATAGTAAACTTGTCAAGAGAAAATGAAGCCATAACACAGTCTATGGTTGAAATCTTATGAAATTATATTGAATACATCGGTTATGAAGCTTTGTTTTTTAAATTTATTCAAATCGAGGTATTTTCTTTGAAACATTTGAAACCACATCAGGTTAATGAGGTTCAAATGATAGTAAACTTGTAAAGGGGACATGGAGCCAGAACACATTCTATGTTTGAAATCTTATGAATTTATAATAAATCGATGGGACGTGAAACTTTAATTGATTAAATTCATTCAAATCGAGGAATATTTTTTGAAACATTTGAAACCTCATCAGGTTAATGAGGTTCAAATGATAGTAAACTTGTCAAGAGCCAATTAAGCCAGAACACATTTTATGTTTGAAATCTTATGAATTTATAATAAATAGATGGAATGTGAAACTTTAATTGATTAAATTCATTCAAATCGAGGTATATTCTTTGAAACATTTGAAACCTCATCAGGTAAATGAGGTTCAAATGATAGTAAACTTGTCAAGATAAAATGAAGCCAGAACACAGTCTATGGTTGAAAAATCTTATGAATTTATATTGAATAAATCGGTTATTAAGCCTTGTTTTTTAAATTTATTCAAATCGAGGTATTTTCTTTGAAACATTTGAAACCTGATCAGGTTAATGAGGTTCAAATGATAGTAAACTTGTCAATATAAAATGAAGCCAGAACACAGTCTATTGTTGAAATCTTATGAAATTATATTGAATACATCGGTTATGAAGCTTTGTTATTTAAATTTATTCAAATCGAGGTATTTTCTTTGAAACATTTGAAACCACATCAGGTTAATGAGGTTCAAATGATAGTAAACTTGTAAAGGGGACATGGAGCCAGAACACATTTTATGTTTGAACTCTTATGAATTTATAATAAATCGATGGGATGTGAAACTTTAATTTATTAAATTTATTCAAATCGAGGAATATTCTTTAAGACATTTGAAACCTCATCAGTTTAATGAGGTTCAAATGATAGTAAACTTGTCAAGAGCAAATGAAGCCAGAACACTTTTTGTGTTTGAAATCTTATGAATTTATAATAAATAGATGGGATGTAAAACTTTAATTGATTAAATTCATTCAAATCGAGGTATATTCTTTGAAACATTTGAAACCTCATCAGGTTAATGAGGTTCAAATGATAGTAAACTTGTCAAGATTAAATGAAGCCAGAACACAGTCTATGGTTGAATACTTATAAATTTATATTGAATAAATCGGTTCTGAAGCTTTGTTTGATTAAATTCATTGAAATCGAGGTATATTCTTTGAAACATTTGAAACCTCATCAGGTTAATGAGGTTCAAATGATAGTAAACTTGTCAAGATTAAATGAAGCCAGAACACAGTCTATGGTTGAATACTTATAAATTTATATTGAATAAATCGGTTCTGAAGCTTTGTTTGATTAAATTCATTGAAATCGAGGTATATTCTTTGAAACATTTGAAACCTCATCAGGGTAATGAGGTTCTAATGATAGGAAACTTGTCAAGATAAAATGAAGCCAGAACACAGTCTATTGTTGAAATCTTATCAAATTATATTGAATACATCGGTTATGAAGCTTTGTTTGATTAAATTCATTCAAATCAAGGTATACTATTTGAAACATTTGGAACCTCATCAGGTTAATGAGGTTTAAATGATAGTAAACTTGTGAATAGGAAATGATTTTAGAGCACAGTCAATGGTTGAAATCTTATGTATTTATAATGAATACATCGGTTATGAAGCCTTGTTTGATTAAATTCATTCAAATCGAGGTATATTCTTTGAAACATTTGAAACCTCATCAGGTTAATAAGGTCTAAATGATAGTAAACTTGTCAAGAGAAAATAAAGCCATAACACAGTCTATGGTTGAAATCTTATGAAATTATATTGAATACATCGGTTATGAAGCTTTGTTTGATTAAATTCACTCAAATCGAGGAATGTTCTTTCATACATTTGAAACTTCATCAGGTTAATGAAGTTCAAATGATAGTAAACTTGTCAAGAGAAAATGAAGCCATAACACAGTCTATGGTTGAAATCTTATGAAATTATATTGAATACATCGGTTATGAAGCTTTGTTTTTTAAATTTATTCAAATCGAGGTATTTTCTTTGAAACATTTGAAACCACATCAGGTTAATGAGGTTCAAATGATAGTAAACTTGTAAAGGGGACATGGAGCCAGAACACATTCTATGTTTGAAATCTTATGAATTTATAATAAATCGATGGGACGTGAAACTGTAATTGATTAAATTCATTCAAATCCAGGAATATTTTTTGAAACATTTGAAACCTCATCAGGTTAATGAGGTTCAAATGATAGTAAACTTGTCAAGAGCCAATTAAGCCAGAACACATTTTATGTTTGAAATCTTATGAATTTATAATAAATAGATGGAATGTGAAACTTTAATTGATTAAATTCATTCAAATCGAGGTATATTCTTTGAAACATTTGAAACCTCATCAGGTAAATGAGGTTCAAATGATAGTAAACTTGTGAAGAGCAAATGAAGCCAGAACACTGTCTATGGTTGATATCTTATAAATTTATATTGAATACATCGGTTTTGAAAACTTGTTTGATTAGATTCATTCAAATCTAGTTATATTCTTTGAAACATTTGAAACCTCATCAGGGTAATGAGGTTCAAATGATAGTAAACTTGTCAAGAGAAATTGAAGCAAGAACACAGTCTATGGTTGAAATCTTATGAATTTATATTGAATAAATCGGTTATTAAGCCTTGTTTTTTAAATTTATTCAAATCGAGGTATTTTCTTTGAAACATTTGAAACCACATCAGGTTAATGAGGTTCAAATGATAGTAAACTTGTAAAGGGGACATGGAGCCAGAACACATTTTATGTTTGAACTCTTATGAATTTAAAATAAATCGATGGGATGTGAAACTTTAATTTATTAAATTTATTCAAATCGAGGAATATTCTTTAAGACATTTGAAACCTCATCAGTTTAATGAGGTTCAAATGATAGTAAACTTGTCAAGAGCAAATGAAGCCAGAACACTTTTTGTGTTTGAAATCTTATGAATTTATAATAAATCGATGGGATGTGAAACTTTAATTGATTAAATTCATTCAAATCGAGGTATATTCTTTGAAACATTTGAAACCTCATCAGGTTAATGAGGTTCAAATGATAGTAAACTTGTCAAGATAAAATAAAGCCAGAACACAGTCTATGGTTGAAAAATCTTATGAATTTATATTGAATAAATCGGTTATTAAGCCTTGTTTTTTAAATTTATTCAAATCGAGGTATTTTCTTTGAAACATTTGAAACCTGATCAGGTTAATGAGGTTCAAATGATAGTAAACTTGTCAATATAAAATGAAGCCAGAACACAGTCTATTGTTGAAATCTTATGAAATTATATTGAATACATCGGTTATGAAGCTTTGTTATTTAAATTTATTCAAATCGAGGTATTTTCTTTGAAACATTTGAAACCACATCAGGTTAATGAGGTTCAAATGATAGTAAACTTGTAAAGGGGACATGGAGCCAGAACACATTTTATGTTTGAACTCTTATGAATTTATAATAAATCGATGGGATGTGAAACTTTAATTTATTAAATTTATTCAAATCGAGGAATATTCTTTAAGACATTTGAAACCTCATCAGTTTAATGAGGTTCAAATGATAGTAAACTTGTCAAGAGCAAATGGAGCCAGAACACTTTTTGTGTTTGAAATCTTATGAATTTATAATAAATAGATGGGATGTAAAACTTTAATTGATTAAATTCATTCAAATCGAGGTATATTCTTTGAAACATTTGAAACCTCATCAGGTTAATGAGGATCAAATGATAGTAAACTTGTCAAGATTAAATGAAGCCAGAACACAGTCTATGGTTGAATACTTATAAATTTATATTGAATAAATCGGTTCTGAAGCTTTGTTTGATTAAATTCATTGAAATCGAGGTATATTCTTTGAAACATTTGAAACCTCATCAGGTTAATGAGGTTCAAATGATAGTAAACTTGTCAAGATTAAATGAAGCCAGAACACAGTCTATGGTTGAATACTTATAAATTTATATTGAATAAATCGGTTCTGAAGCTTTGTTTGATTAAATTCATTGAAATCGAGGTATATTCTTTGAAACATTTGAAACCTCATCAGGGTAATGAGGTTCTAATGATAGGAAACTTGTCAAGATAAAATGAAGCCAGAACACAGTCTATTGTTGAAATCTTATCAAATTATATTGAATACATCGGTTATGAAGCTTTGTTTGATTAAATTCATTCAAATCAAGGTATACTATTTGAAACATTTGGAACCTCATCAGGTTAATGAGGTTTAAATGATAGTAAACTTGTGAATAGGAAATGATTTTAGAGCACAGTCAATGGTTGAAATCTTATGTATTTATAATGAATACATCGGTTATGAAGCCTTGTTTGATTAAATTCATTCAAATCGAGGTATATTCTTTGAAACATTTGAAACCTCATCAGGTTAATAAGGTCTAAATGATAGTAAACTTGTCAAGAGAAAATAAAGCCATAACACAGTCTATGGTTGAAATCTTATGAAATTATATTGAATACATCGGTTATGAAGCTTTGTTTGATTAAATTCACTCAAATCGAGGAATGTTCTTTCATACATTTGAAACTTCATCAGGTTAATGAAGTTCAAATGATAGTAAACTTGTCAAGAGAAAATGAAGCCATAACACAGTCTATGGTTGAAATCTTATGAAATTATATTGAATACATCGGTTATGAAGCTTTGTTTTTTAAATTTATTCAAATCGAGGTATTTTCTTTGAAACATTTGAAACCACATCAGGTTAATGAGGTTCAAATGATAGTAAACTTGTAAAGGGGACATGGAGCCAGAACACATTCTATGTTTGAAATCTTATGAATTTATAATAAATCGATGGGACGTGAAACTTTAATTGATTAAATTCATTCAAATCGAGGAATATTTTTTGAAACATTTGAAACCTCATCAGGTTAATGAGGTTCAAATGATAGTAAACTTGTCAAGAGCCAATTAAGCCAGAACACATTTTATGTTTGAAATCTTATGAATTTATAATAAATAGATGGAATGTGAAACTTTAATTGATTAAATTCATTCAAATCGAGGTATATTCTTTGAAACATTTGAAACCTCATCAGGTAAATGAGGTTCAAATGATAGTAAACTTGTGAAGAGCAAATGAAGCCAGAACACTGTCTATGGTTGATATCTTATAAATTTATATTGAATACATCGGTTTTGAAAACTTGTTTGATTAGATTCATTCAAATCTAGTTATATTCTTTGAAACATTTGAAACCTCATCAGGGTAATGAGGTTCAAATAATAGTAAACTTGTCAAGAGCAAATGAAGCCAGAACACAGTCTATTGTTGAAATCTTATTAAATTATATTGAATACATCGGTTATGAAGCTTTGTTTGATTAGATTCATTCATATCGAGGTATATTCGTTGAAATATCTGAAACTTCATCAGGTTAATGAAGTTCAAATGATAGTAAACTTGTCAAGAGAAAATGAAGCCAGAACACAGTCTATGGTTGAAATCTTATGAATTTATGTTGAATAAATCGGTTATTAAGCCTTGTTTTTTAAATTTATTCAAATCGAGGTATTTTCTTTGAAACATTTGAAACCTGATCAGGTTAATGAGGTTCAAATGATAGTAAACTTGTCAATATAAAATGAAGCCAGAACACAGTCTATTGTTGAAATCTTATGAAATTATATTGAATACATCGGTTATGAAGCTTTGTTATTTAAATTTATTCAAATCGAGGTATTTTCTTTGAAACATTTGAAACCACATCAGGTTAATGAGGTTCAAATGATAGTAAACTTGTAAAGGGGACATGGAGCCAGAACACATTTTATGTTTGAACTCTTATGAATTTATAATAAATCGATGGGATGTGAAACTTTAATTTATTAAATTTATTCAAATCGAGGAATATTCTTTAAGACATTTGAAACCTCATCAGTTTAATGAGGTTCAAATGATAGTAAACTTGTCAAGAGCAAATGAAGCCAGAACACTTTTTGTGTTTGAAATCTTATGAATTTATAATAAATAGATGGGATGTGAAACTTTAATTGATTAAATTCATTCAAATCGAGGTATATTCATTGAAACATTTGAAACCTCATCAGGTTAATGAGGTTCAAATGATAGTAAACTTGTCAAGATTAAATGAAGCCAGAACACAGTCTATGGTTGAATACTTATAAATTTATATTGAATAAATCGGTTCTGAAGCTTTGTTTGATTAAATTCATTGAAATCGAGGTATATTCTTTGAAACATTTGAAACCTCATCAGGTTAATGAGGTTCAAATGATAGTAAACTTGTCAAGATTAAATGAAGCCAGAACACAGTCTATGGTTGAATACTTATAAATTTATATTGAATAAATCGGTTCTGAAGCTTTGTTTGATTAAATTCATTGAAATCGAGGTATATTCTTTGAAACATTTGAAACCTCATCAGGTTAATGAGGTTCAAATGATAGTAAACTTGTCAAGATTAAATGAAGCCAGAACACAGTCTATGGTTGAATACTTATAAATTTATATTGAATAAATTGGTTCTGAAGCTTTGTTTGATTAAATTCATTGAAATCGAGGTATATTCTTTGAAACATTTGAAACCTCATCAGGTAAATGAGGTTCAAATGATAGTAAACTTGTGAAGAGCAAATGAAGCCAGAACACTGTCTATGGTTGATATCTTATAAATTTATATTGAATACATCGGTTTTGAAAACTTGTTTGATTAGATTCATTCAAATCTAGGTATATTCTTTGAAACATTTGAAACCTCATCAGGGTAATGAGGTTCAAATGATAGTAAACTTGTCAAGATAAAATGAAGACAGAACACAGTCTATTGTTGAAATCTTATCAAATTATATTGAATACATCGGTTATGAAGCTTTGTTTGATTAGATTCATTCAAATCTAGGTATATTCTTTGAAACATTTGAAACCTCATCAGGGTAATGAGGTTCTAATGATAGGAAACTTGTCAAGATAAAATGAAGCCAGAACACAGTCTATTGTTGAAATCTTATCAAATTATATTGAATACATCGGTTATGAAGCTTTGTTTGATTAAATTCATTCAAATCAAGGTATACTATTTGAAACATTTGGAACCTCATCAGGTTAATGAGGTTTAAATGATAGTAAACTTGTGAATAGGAAATGATTTTAGAGCACAGTCAATGGTTGAAATCTTATGTATTTATAATGAATACATCGGTTATGAAGCCTTGTTTGATTAAATTCATTCAAATCGAGGTATATTCTTTGAAACATTTGAAACCTCATCAGGTTAATAAGGTCTAAATGATAGTAAACTTGTCAAGAGAAAATAAAGCCATAACACAGTCTATGGTTGAAATCTTATGAAATTATATTGAATACATCGGTTATGAAGCTTTGTTTGATTAAATTCACTCAAATCGAGGAATGTTCTTTCATACATTTGAAACTTCATCAGGTTAATGAAGTTCAAATGATAGTAAACTTGTCAAGAGAAAATGAAGCCATAACACAGTCTATGGTTGAAATCTTATGAAATTATATTGAATACATCGGTTATGAAGCTTTGTTTTTTAAATTTATTCAAATCGAGGTATTTTCTTTGAAACATTTGAAACCACATCAGGTTAATGAGGTTCAAATGATAGTAAACTTGTAAAGGGGACATGGAGCCAGAACACATTCTATGTTTGAAATCTTATGAATTTATAATAAATCGATGGGACGTGAAACTTTAATTGATTAAATTCATTCAAATCGAGGAATATTCTTTGAAACATTTGAAACCTCATCAGGTTAATGAGGTTCAAATGATAGTAAACTTGTCAAGAGCAAATGAAGCCAGAACACATTTTATGTTTGAAATCTTATGAATTTATAATAAATAGATGGAATGTGAAACTTTAATTGATTAAATTCATTCAAATCGAGGTATATTCTTTGAAACATTTGAAACTTCATCAGGTTAATGAAATTCAAATGATAGTAAACTTGTCAAGAGAAAATGAAGCCATAACACAGTCTATGGTTGAAATCTTATGAAATTATATTGAATACATCGGTTTTGAAAACTTGTTTGATTAGATTCATTCAAATCTAGTTATATTCTTTGAAACATTTGAAACCTCATCAGGGTAATGAGGTTCAAATAATAGTAAACTTGTCAAGATAAAATGAAGCCAGAACACAGTCAATGGTTGAAATCTTATGTATTTATAATGAATACATCGGTTATGAAGCCTTGTTTGATTAAATTCATTCAAATCGAGGTATATTCTTTGAAACATTTGAAACCTCATCAGGTTAATGAGGTTCAAATGATAGTAAACTTGTCAAGATTAAATGAAGCCAGAACACAGTCTATGGTTGAATACTTATAAATTTATATTGAATAAATTGGTTCTGAAGCTTTGTTTGATTAAATTCATTGAAATCGAGGTATATTCTTTGAAACATTTGAAACCTCATCAGGTAAATGAGGTTCAAATGATAGTAAACTTGTGAAGAGCAAATGAAGCCAGAACACTGTCTATGGTTGATATCTTATAAATTTATATTGAATACATCGGTTTTGAAAACTTGTTTGATTAGATTCATTCAAATCTAGGTATATTCTTTGAAACATTTGAAACCTCATCAGGGTAATGAGGTTCAAATGATAGTAAACTTGTCAAGATAAAATGAAGCCAGAACACAGTCTATTGTTGAAATCTTATCAAATTATATTGAATACATCGGTTATGAAGCTTTGTTTGATTAGATTCATTCAAATCTAGGTATATTCTTTGAAACATTTGAAACCTCATCAGGGTAATGAGGTTCTAATGATAGGAAACTTGTCAAGATAAAATGAAGCCAGAACACAGTCTATTGTTGAAATCTTATCAAATTATATTGAATACATCGGTTATGAAGCTTTGTTTGATTAAATTCATTCAAATCAAGGTATACTATTTGAAACATTTGGAACCTCATCAGGTTAATGAGGTTTAAATGATAGTAAACTTGTGAATAGGAAATGATTTTAGAGCACAGTCAATGGTTGAAATCTTATGTATTTATAATGAATACATCGGTTATGAAGCCTTGTTTGATTAAATTCATTCAAATCGAGGTATATTCTTTGAAACATTTGAAACCTCATCAGGTTAATAAGGTCTAAATGATAGTAAACTTGTCAAGAGAAAATAAAGCCATAACACAGTCTATGGTTGAAATCTTATGAAATTATATTGAATACATCGGTTATGAAGCTTTGTTTGATTAAATTCACTCAAATCGAGGAATGTTCTTTCATACATTTGAAACTTCATCAGGTTAATGAAGTTCAAATGATAGTAAACTTGTCAAGAGAAAATGAAGCCATAACACAGTCTATGGTTGAAATCTTATGAAATTATATTGAATACATCGGTTATGAAGCTTTGTTTTTTAAATTTATTCAAATCGAGGTATTTTCTTTGAAACATTTGAAACCACATCAGGTTAATGAGGTTCAAATGATAGTAAACTTGTAAAGGGGACATGGAGCCAGAACACATTCTATGTTTGAAATCTTATGAATTTATAATAAATCGATGGGACGTGAAACTTTAATTGATTAAATTCATTCAAATCGAGGAATATTCTTTGAAACATTTGAAACCTCATCAGGTTAATGAGGTTCAAATGATAGTAAACTTGTCAAGAGCAAATGAAGCCAGAACACATTTTATGTTTGAAATCTTATGAATTTATAATAAATAGATGGAATGTGAAACTTTAATTGATTAAATTCATTCAAATCGAGGTATATTCTTTGAAACATTTGAAACTTCATCAGGTTAATGAAATTCAAATTATAGTAAACTTGTCAAGAGAAAATGAAGCCATAACACAGTCTATGGTTGAAATCTTATGAAATTATATTGAATACATCGGTTTTGAAAACTTGTTTGATTAGATTCATTCAAATCTAGTTATATTCTTTGAAACATTTGAAACCTCATCAGGGTAATGAGGTTCAAATAATAGTAAACTTGTCAAGATAAAATGAAGCCAGAACACAGTCAATGGTTGAAATCTTATGTATTTATAATGAATACATCGGTTATGAAGCCTTGTTTGATTAAATTCATTCAAATCGAGGTATATTCTTTGAAACATTTGAAACCTCATCAGGTTAATGAGGTTCAAATGATAGTAAACTTGTCAAGATAAAATGAAGCCAGAACACAGTCTATGGTTGAAATCTTATGAATTTATATTGAATAAATCGGTTATTAAGCCTTGTTTTTTAAATTTATTCAAATCGAGGTATTTTCTTTGAAACATTTGAAACCTGATCAGGTTAATGAGGTTCAAATGATAGTAAACTTGTCAAGATAAAATGAAGCCAGAACACAGTCTATTGTTGAAATCTTATTAAATTATATTGAATACATCGGTTATGAAGCTTTGTTTGATTAGATTCATTCAAATCGAGGTATATTCGTTGAAACATTTGATACCTCATCAGGTTAATGAAGTTCAAATGATAGTAAACTTGTCAAGAGAAATTGAAGCAAGAACACAGTCTATTGTTGAAATCTTATGAATTTATATTGAATAAATCGGTTATTAGGCCTTGTTTTTTAAATTTATTCAAATCGAGGTATTTTCTTTGAAACATTTGAAACCACATCAGGTTAATGAGGTTCAAATGATAGTAAACTTGTAAAGGGGACATGGAGCCAGAACACATTTTATGTTTGAACTCTTATGAATTTATAATAAATCGATGGGATGTGAAACTTTAATTTATTAAATTTATTCAAATCGAGGAATATTCTTTAAGACATTTGAAACCTCATCAGTTTAATGAGGTTCAAATGATAGTAAACTTGTCAAGAGCAAATGAAGCCAGAACACTTTTTGTGTTTGAAATCTTATGAATTTATAATAAATAGATGGGATGTGAAACTTTAATTGATTAAATTTAGTCAAATCGAGGTATATTCTTTGAAACATTTGAAACCTCATCAGGTTAATGAGGTTCAAATGATAGTAAACTTGTCAAGATAAAATGAAGCCAGAACACAGTCTATGGTTGAAATCTTATGAATTTATATTGAATAAATCGGTTATTAAGCCTTGTTTTTTAAATTTATTCAAATCGAGGTATTTTCTTTGAAACATTTGAAACCTGATCAGGTTAATGAGGTTCAAATGATAGTAAACTTGTCAATATAAAATGAAGCCAGAACACAGTCTATGGTTGAATACTTATAAATTTATATTGAATAAATCGGTTCTGAAGCTTTGTTTGATTAAATTCATTGAAATCGAGGTATATTCTTTGAAACATTTGAAACCTCATCAGGTTAATGAGGTTCAAATGATAGTAAACTTGTCAAGATTAAATGAAGCCAGAGCACAGTCTATGGTTGAATACTTATAAATTTATATTGAATAAATCGGTTCTGAAGCTTTGTTTGATTAAATTCATTGAAATCGAGGTATATTCTTTGAAACATTTGAAACCTCATCAGGTTAATGAGGTTCAAATGATAGTAAACTTGTCAAGAGCAAATGAAGCCAGAACACAGTCACACAAATTATGTCAAGCTAATGATAGTCGTCATTTGTCATAGTTCTGTGAGTTCAAAGTCTTTAGCCCTATTTTGCCCCTCCCCCCAATAGGTTGTACGTTGTTCTGATATCTCTACACCTACAGTGAGGAAGGCTACATACGTATAACAACCTTTCTGGACAGACCCTATCAAAATAGCAAATTCACGAATCAAGATTTTCCCGAAAAAGGCAGCGAAATTGCATTATTTTGCAAATTTCTTTTGCACATTGCCCTGGTGTTTTTTGTAGTTTTTATTATAATGTTCATGTTTGGGAGGAGATTCTGATTTTGACGAATTTTGCAACTTTTCTTGACCATCATGCCAAGAAAATGCTGTCGTAAGCATTATTAATCGCAAATGTTTCAGTGATAGTTAAATTTAGAAATAGCACATTCCTAGGGCTATTAGCAGCTACCCCTTGCTTGCGCCCGAACAAAATAGGACGTGTCAGATCGTTCGACCACAATAGGATTGAACTACCAAGGGGCTTTAGTAAAGGGTACCCCTAAGTTGAAGGTGAAGGATACCCCTAAATATTGACGGTTGTTCATCATTAACACCCTCTAAGCCTTAGCAGCTGATTGCTTTATGTAGCAGGTGACCAACTGACTTCTCACTATGCGGCTAGTATCCACGCTTTGATTGATGTAGGGTCTATGGAATTCTTCACTAAAAGGGCTTTTTTCAACCAGGTGAACCTTCACCAGTTTTACCCTCGGGTAGTTACAACTGCATTAAAATCATTGGTCAACCCTTTGTCGTTACTGTAACCACATAGCGTCAGTTCTCAACGAGGGTAGGGTATGGGGGGGAGGGGGGAGGGAGTAATGCTCGCCACTTTCAAAAATGTGCCTGAAATTGTAAAGGAAAAATGCAATAAAGATATCTGCGTATACCTTGATACTTCCAATCTGAAAGCTTTTTGAAATAAAAAACGCCCACAGTAATGACCCTGCTTAAACAATGCCCTCCAGAAGTAAAGGGAAGGTTTTTGTTTCCCGGTGACTTTCAATCTACAAAATCTCCCTGCTTTCTTTATTTGGTCCGAGCTGTTTGCTCGAGAACACTTTCTTTTTCTCGATCGCAATTTGTGGATATTCTATCAAAGATGATTGCTGAAGTTTTTCCTTTCTTGTCATAATGTTTGTAATGTCCGTTGAGAATGGATAATTTCAAAATGTTCGCCGTTGTAATTTCATGTTCCGTTGGGGTCGATAATATAGGGGAGGAGGGTTGCTGTCAAAAATCATAAACTACTTAACATAACACCTACTATCAGAAATCGCTGTTGTTTGTTGCGTATCCTTTAAACGTTCAACAGTCTGCTCCATGGATGTGCTGCATTCCTTAAATAAAAAAAGTCGATTTACGCGAGGAAAACTATCCTGAAAACTACCATTGCTTTTATGTAATCGTTTTCAGATGTAAGATTTTACAATACACCTTGCATTCTACCATACTTCTCTAACCACTGTTAAACAAAACTAACACTACAAGGGCGATACAATGCTGAGCGAAGAAGCCTAGCAACCCCAATGGCCAATATATATGCGACGTGAAACTATAATCCTTGCAAAGACATTTAAAAAAATCCACACATTTTTGTTCAGCTTTCCCCCTTCCCCTTGCCAATGTTGATTCCTTGTACGGTTACTCATTTCCCACGGTTGCAGTGCAAAAACCGCATCCAAATTGATTTTTTTCATATCTGGTGATAAATGCTTCGCACCAATACTGTTCATGGGGCAGGGGGTGGGGGCAAAAGAGCAACGCCAAGTTTTCTGCAATGTAACATTTTTGTAACATCTGAATTTAACATTTTTATCAAGTTGTTTTAGCAAGGATTTTACATGCAACAACACTAGAAACTCATAAAACGAATGAATACCAAAGTATGTACAACACCAGATATTAGGAGAGGAATGCACTGAATTCAAATAATGTGACGAGCGCCTGGGTGTGAAGCTTCCAAAGGCTTCGGACAGAGAGTTGAGTAGGAGACCTTGATGTGACTTTTTTGGTGACATGCCCAAAATTCGGGAATTCTTTGATAGACCTTTCAAATGCAATTCAGACTTGATATAAGCTCCGCCGATGTATTATGTACAGAAAGTAATGTGCATGAGCCAAATTAAGTAGCAAAATTCTTGACAATAATCAAGAGGCCCGTAAGTTCACTACGATTTTCAAAGGTTGTCTGCAGAATTTACCTGGTTTCCTTCTTTGATGTTGTTGTTTGCCACTTTTAATGCATCTGACAGTGCTTTTGCATAATATTCTTCTGTATCTGTACAAATTAGCAAGCAGTAGATTAAAAATAGTTGGAAATTTAAGTTTAGAATGATGTGATTTTCATGTTGAATGAAAAGAACCTTTTAATTGGGGAGATCTGGGACAAATGTAGCCAGTGGCGTATTTAAGGGGGCAAGTTGGGGGCAATTTCCCCCTTCATGACAAAAACTCAACTTTGCGGCCCTTTTTTGGCGAGAAAAGCACCCTTCATCCTAATTCTAACTCACAATTTTTTTAACTGTGTCAATTTAATTATGAGGGATTAAACGTATAAATTAAGGCTAAATTAAGGCGTTATTTAATAGTAGCTCACAGAAATTTTCTCAAAAAGCGTCCAAGAAATTTTTGCGTGCATTGTGCGCGCCCATTTTCCATCATCTTTTGGCGCCCTCTTTTCAAGTTGCCCCGCCCCCCACTTTTACTTCGGGCTGGATCCGCCCTTGATTGTAACACGAGGCAATTGAAATACTGGCTCGCGCACCTTGAAGACAAATGCAAAAAAAATCATGCTTACATGCTAATTTTAACCCTCTAAATGCGATTTGAGATTCAGGAATGTTCAGCCAAGTTTGCAAAATTTTCGGGAGAGAATGTATTTTGAGAAAGTAAATTCGTGCCTTCACTGTGAATTTCTGTCTTAAAGATTTTGCACTTGAGCAAATATTTCATTTTCACATCATAGATATGACATTTATTTAGGATCAAAACTTTATCAAAACTTTAAGCTCCACAGCTAATAAGATGTGAAAAAGCGAAATAATGACAGCTGACCAGGGCAGGTGAAATTGTAATACGCTGTTACGATTGCCCTTGTGTTTGGTTTTGATTCAGTTTGTAATCTGGTTGAACAAATGTTCATCCATGCAGTATTAAAGAGTTAAAAGTTTAAATTTGTAAAAAAAACAACTTTTTCTCAATCGATTCAATTTTTTCAACCGATGCATCCAAATTTACAAAGAAATAAATACCACGTCTTGTTATTATTTTGTTATTTCTAAAGCAATGGATAATCAGATATCTTGTGCTACATTCTGTGTAAGGAGCAACCAGAGTCGTGCAATGATTATCTGTAATGATTTTAAAGATGTGTAACAATTGCTTCAACCATATGTTACAATTGCCCCCGCGTTATGGGGGCAATTCCATAGTAAAGGTAACTAGGGATGTGCCGCGAGCAATGGTATACTTTTTCGCACTTCTAGTCTAGCCAAGGGTATCCTTATTTGCAATGTTGGCCTACAACGGTCTAGCCAAGGGTATCATTTTTGACAATATTGGTCTAGCGAACGGTCATGATATCATATTTGGTACAAATTTGGCACAGGGAATGGCAAAATTTGGTCTAGCTAAGGGTACCGTTTTCGTAAAAATTGGTCCAGACAATGGTCAAAATGGTCTAGCCAAGGGTACCATTTTCGTGAAAATCGCTCTAGCCAACGGTACCATTTTGAATATGCTCGCGGCACACCCCTACCCAAAATTTGGCATAAGCCTTTTGTTATGCTGGTAAAGTTCTAAGAATATCAACAGCCGGGAAACCTTTTGCCATGCGAGAGTATCTCTTTGTTTGTTTGCTAATCCTTAGACTTTTTTGTTGCGATAACTGGGACTATTTCGTGAGTCTAGCTAATCCTTGTTTCGACTGTGGTTTGATTCTCCGCCCACATTCTTTTCATAAACCAAACGTTCTTTCTGCGCATGACCACAGGCTTCCTTTTTGGGGAATAACCGTTGCTTTGAACTTTGATGATTCGTATCCCCAACAAATTCAATAGTAAAGATGAAATATCACGTAAAAACAAACAAGGACAAATAATCTTTCAATAAAGCCGAACCGGATGTTTAGCCAATCAGATTTGACCAAGACGTCACATGAACAAAATAATCGACTAGTAAGATTTGGCTTGTCGTCCCGGGGGGGGGGGATACTTAGTATATTTTGCTGACGCCATGTGCACTCCTTTCCGGGTATCGTTTTCGCCTCTTTTTTCTAACGCCGGGTATCAAAAGAAGGCAATTTTTCTAAAACCGGTTGTCAAACGTATTATTTCATTGTTTTTCGGCGAAGTTTTACGTTTAGGGGTATGCTTTTCGCCGATTTTACGTTTTGGGATATGCTTTCGCCGATGTTTTCTAAAGCCGGCTATCATTTCGAGGGATAATTTCTGAAGCCGGGTGAAAAAATGTTTTCTTTGAGTGCACCCCCCCCCCCCACCCAGTACAATTGAAAGTCAAGTACCCCCACCCCGGGCTTCTCGTGCAAGCCGACTATAAGATAAATTCAGGGAAAAATTATATTTTTAGCTCAGTACTGATATCTGTAAATTGTCCTGGCGGCTTTTTCTAAAAGAACGCGTAAATTCGGAGAAAACTGATTTTGAATATGGCCCATCATTTGGGATCTTCATCCTCACCAATAAAGCCCTTTAAAAATGCCGCAAAGTCATATCAGTGTCTTTCTATTTGCTAAATATCATTGGAACTACATTAAAAAAGCGATAGCTGGCTTTTAGACGGTACTAAACTTTTATTACCGAGGCAGTGGTGACGGAGAAGCGAGCGTATATCTACCTTGGGTCCCCCTTTCCATTCCTAGTGAATCAATTCATCCAGCCAAGCTTTCTTCGCTGAATTTTAATGACTCATGTTGTCGATTTCATTTGATTTAAAAATATCATTTGATTTATAAACATTTTCATCAATTTCTTATTTCGGTCATCAATTTCTGAGCTTGACCTCAGCTCCTCTCTATCATTGGTCAAAATCTGGAGTGGCGGGAAATTTCTTGACCTGACGTGAGTTGAGGCCGCTGAGTAAACTAGGATTGCTCTCGTGTTGTTCCTGCTAAACGGTCTATAAAAACGTCCAAAATGAAGAGGAAATGTTGATAATAGTCACTGCAGGGGACTCAAGTTACCAAAGAAGAGTGCTTCAAGGGTACCGGACCCTGTTAAGTATTTTGTTGCTTCCCGAGAAGAGATTTGCTCACAAGAAGAGTGTCCTGGCTTCCTGAAGTCAGATGATTGGCTATCAAATTGCTTGAAGAAATATACCGACAAGCGCCAATCCATCGATGAAGTTTCCATGAAATATCCAGGTATTTGTTGGCAATCTTATTTCTCTACCTTGTGCTTATTAGGGGGTACCATGTGCCGTTTTTGGTCTTACATTCATTTGTTTTTGAGTGAGCCTATAGTTTCTTACACGAAGCGTTCTTCTAGAAAAAAGATGAGCGCTGAGTCTAAAATATGTCATGATGGGAAGCCACATTCAGAAATTACAGACACTTCTAATCAACGGAAGATAAAATTTGCAGGACAAAAATAACAAAGAGCAATTTGGCTACATTAGGGACCAGTCATTTATAACTCTGGGTACCGGGGTGGGCTGGAATTTATAAACTGGTGAAAAGTTTTCACACCCCTTCCAATTTTCTCTAAAAAACTGATACCCCATTTAAAAATTAGAAGAAATTTCATACCCCAGTAGCCATCTACAGTATAAGTTGTGATGTAAGTTTACTGTAATTCACTTTGATTAGGTGCTTTTCAGTGAGCTTTCTGTTGATTCACTTTGCCTTTACTTTGCATTGCTGCTGTAGTTTCCTTTACCTGAAAAATTTCATACCCCCTCGAAAATTCCCAAAAATATTTCATACCCCCTCATTTTCCTTTGAAAAGTTTTCATACCCCCACCAATTCTAACCCGCCCCGGTACCCAGAGTTATAAATGACTGGCCCCTTACACCCCTGGATCTGTTAAATGATTTTACTATCGAATTCAGACATACTTCACTCCCCTAAATAAAGTAGGGGGAGGGTTGATCAGGATCTTGCCCCTTTAATTAGTTTGTGGCTATGAGCTTAAACATGAAATATTGTGTTTGTTCTTACTTGGCTATCAAAACATGAACATGAAGCTTTCCTCATACCTGTCACAATGTATTTATCGAGTTCAAAATACAACGTTCGAGAGATCGATAGTAGGCAGGTGAGAGTATTTACGCTTCGTTTCGCATACCCGACCGCATAGTTTTGAAGACCTGAAGCTGACAGAATATTTATGAGGATTGGCCAGCAAAAAATAAAGATCAGAGTTTTAAAGATACTTCAGAGCAGAAGCGTCGTGGCTGGGGGGGCAGGGGGGGCACGTGCCCCCCCTAGCGTCTGAGATTCGGATATTTGTCGGAAATTTCGGATTTTCGTCGGAAATTCGGAAATTTTTCCGAAATTTCTCATCTGTATGAATTGAAGCCTAGCTACTTTCACGACCCTATTTACTAATGAATCTTTAACAAGAGGGCATTTTTCGACAGTCTAAGGGAGGTTATATAAAAAAATGTCCTGGGTGCCAGAGCCTTTGTTTGTCGAAATATGGTACTCGGGATTCCTTTAAAACCGATGAGAAAATAGCTGGGTCTAGGTTGGGTAAGAATTTTCCGAGAAAGGTCAAATCTTCTATTTTAGTACTGGTAAATATGGAATCAAGGGATGTATTTTCAATTCGCACCATGGTGATATTTTACTTTATTTACTTGTTTATCATTGTACAATTGCACTACATGCAACAAGAAGATTTTTTGTGTATTTTAAGCCAAAGTAAAGGATGTTGCTTCAAAAATGTTCCTCGTGCTCCGATTTATAGGAGGACTGTCACAGGTTTCCTTATCGCTAATGGCAAGCATGATATTGGGAGAAGCATTCCAAGCCAATGTAAGAAATATTGGTAGACTTTTAGTTCTAAAGGACATTAGTCCGGGTTTTAGCCCGTGCGTATTTTTTATTGATTATTTGATATCGAACGATTGTCGTAAGCTTCGAGCGGAAGCCAGTTCGTTGTAGACCGTTGTTATGTTAGATTGAGAGAAATTACGTTACGATGTTGCATAAAGTTTGCATCGAAGTTTGCCAGAATATTCATGTATTTTAATTGTGAACTCGCACGGTTGGGGTATTTCCAACATCACTGGCACCTCCGACGGGACCCACTTGGGGGTCGAGGAATATTTTGGTGAATTTTGAAGGGCAAGAAGATGTCTGAAGACGGCCGCGAAGATGGCAACTTGGAAGCAACGAATCGAGATGAATTAATGGCGCTTTCACGCTCTCAAAGATGAGAGAGAAGTATTTAAAGAGGCCTTAAGAGATTCATTTTCGCGATTAAATGAAATAAATTGTGTTGTGTCGAACGGGTCGACGAAGACTTGGTAAGTGAAATTAAAGAACTTCAAATCGTGATAGAGCCCAGAGCCGAGCTTGATTGAAATTAAAGATTTGGACATTAAAATACAAGCTGAAATGAGGAAATTGAAGTTAAGGGATAGTTTAGTCGATGAAATAAAACGAAGTAGGTCGTACGCTGCTAAGGTACAGGTAGCCCTAAACAAGGCGACAGAATTAGAAAGGAAAGAAACCAAGAAAGACAATGTAGCTGGACTTGGGGGGTCACTTGGGGCTCAAAGAGATTTAGTTAGGCCAGCACAGAGAAATTTGTCACCAGGGTTTTTGTTTTCTAATTTTCCTAGTTCAGATTTGTTGGGTGATGGAGCTGGGGAAAATTATTCCGGACATGATTATGGGGAAAGAGCTCACACCGGACAGTAGCCCTCCTGTCCACAAGTTGCTCGAAATTTCTCGAAAAGTTGCTCACAATTTCCTGAAAAGTTGCTCAAAAGTTGCCACTTTTTTCAAAAAGTTGCCCATAAGTTGCTCATTTATTGTCATTTTTTTATGGCCAAGTGCTATAGATATATGAATAATTGACATATATGCGTAAGATTAGCGCGAAGGATGCTTCAAGAAGTACCTTTAATTTTATTGCAACATTTTCTCTTATGATATGAGGCAACTGCAGTATCCTGGAAGTTTGAGCCTTTTGACGCTAATACTGGTAAAACCATGTAACACATCTTCAGTATTTCAGCAGGAACCATTTGTTGCTTATAAACAGAACAACAACAGCAGCAACAACAACATTAATTGATTAATAATAATCATCACCACTATCAGCATCATCTTCATCACAATCATCATCGTCATCATACTGATCATAGTCATAAATCGTTAATTTAAAAGACCAGTTCTTCCCAAAGCAAGACGTTGAATCCCAGTCTGACCAGAAAACAGATCCTTTTTATGTCTAATTTTCATAACTGTTGCAGAGAATAAACAAAACATCATTGAAATGTTTGTAACATTGCTAGAATAAGTACAAGTTTCTCGATTTTGCAAAAGTTGCCAAAATTCCTAAAAGTTGCCCAAAAGACTTCAAGTTGCCCGAAAGTTGCCGAGCAACTTGTGGACAGGGCTACCGCACAGCAAGGGATTTTTGGACAACCAGAAATATTGGGGCAACCAGATTGTTTCGGACAGTTTGGAATTAGCGGACGACCAGGAAATTTGCGACAGCCTAGGAATGTTGGACCAACATAAATTACCGGACACTTTGGAAATTTCGGACAGTCAAGAATTATGGGACAGTGTAGGAATATTGGTTCAACAGAAATTTCCGGACAGTTAGGAAATATCGGGCAGTCAAGAATTGTGGGAGAATCTAGAAATATTGGTTCAACAGAAATTCCCGGACAGCTAGGAAATATTGGACAATCAAGGTATGATCCCTTTGGGGGGAACTTAGGATCCACTTTTGGAAATGAAGTGAATGCAGGCAGAAATGAAAATGACTTTAGAAGTCAAAATGTTGTGAAATTGCCTAAGTTAGAGTTAAAGCGTTTCAGTGGAGATCCAATGAAATGGTTAGAGTTCTGGGATAATTTCCGGAGAAATGTTGATGATAATCCAGGATACTCTGATGTGCACAAAATGTCATATTTGAAAGCTTGTTTGGATGGTGCTGCAAGCACAACAATTGCCAATCTCTGCATAATTGGTGACAATTACAAGCCAGCAATAGAAACATTAAAAGGAAAATATGGCCAAACAGGATTGTTGAAAGGGGCACACATGGCAGCATTAAAGGCAACGCAAGGAGTATCAAATCCAAGAGATATAAATAAATTACGAAAGTTGTATGATGAAGTAGATTCCCATTACAAGGCGCTATCAGTTTTAGGAGTCCCAGGAGATCATTATTCCGTAGCGGTTCTACCAGAATTGATGAAGAAATTACCAAGAGATATAGCGATTAATATTCGTCGAGCAAAGGAAGTGAACCACGAATGGGGGATAGGAGAATTTCTAGAACAATTCTGGCAAGAGTTGGTGCTCAGAAGTGCGGACGAGTCTCAGGAGCAGCCGGTGGTAGAAAGAAAGAGAGAGGGCAGAGTGTTAGCGGTCAGCAGTGCAGCATGTGTTTATTGTTTAGGACAGTGGCGGACTGGCCCACCGGGATACCGGGAAATTTCCCGGTGGGCCCTTGTCAAGACAATAGCCATTTTTTGTCTTGGGCCTTTTGGACACAAATGCTTGCTGGTGGCCCACAGTAATAAAATTGCAATTTTAACTGATATTTTAACACTTTTCAAGTCCATCTAAGTAGAATATGCCTGAAATTTTTCAGCTCGCTTCGCTCGCACTTCAAGACGTCTGTATTCCTGGCTACTGTCGGCCACTTTGTGCAACTTTGTATGCCAGTGGCGTGGCACGGCCACGGATGGGGATGGGGATGGGGATGGGGCCATTTGCCACCCCCTACTTCTGTCAAAAGATGATCCTCGAGATTCTTTAAAAAACGAGGAGAAATTGGTTATAGGTTGGGAAGGGTAGGGATCTATCCGAAAAATACTGGAGAGTGGTTGAAGGCATTGGGAGAGTCGCTCTAAGCCAAAGTAAGGTACGCCTTTTACAAAATTTTCCCAGATGAACCATGATAAATTATGACAAACCATGATGGCATTGAAATAAGAAAATTAGACAATAGAAGATTCAGTTTCCTCAAAAAATTTACTGGGGATGCTAATTTGAAAAAGCAATTGTTACGAAATGATCAAATTCTATTTTAGCACCGCTAACATTAGATTGCGAGAAGTGTTCTAAGCCAAAGTAAAGGGCGTATCCTCTGAAAATTTTCTCCCCCAGACCCCCCTATTTAAATATCCTACCACTTAATTTGTCATGGCTGTTGTATGCTTTATTTAGGCTCTCGTTACGTCCGCACATGAAAACATTTTCTTGGAAGTTAAACGAAGTGGTACATTAAATTTTCAGCTCGTTCTGCTTGCTTCTTTCTTTTTAGCTGTGCCATCATCAGACGAGACTTTGATAAAAAGCTATAATTTGTTTTAAAGCTGCCACGAAAGTCTCCGTCGCTTAATTCACTTTTTCCAAAACATCTCATTTCACTTGACTGCTTGAAGGCTCACCCCATATCCAATTGGGGGTGGATTTTTCGAAAATAAGGGTTCTCAGCGGCATTGTAAAGAAAAGGGTAATTGTAAATTGTAAAACTGTACATTGTACACTCAACAATTTTCCTAGACCGAGGCCCAGGCCCTCGTTTCACTTGATTTGCCCAAAGTTGCCTCCTTTTGAGGTGAAAATCTGGCTACACCACTAGAAACACTACGAAAAGACTTTTCAAACATGCTAGCTAGTTTACAAATATATTTTGAACTTCTACAATTGTGTGGGACCCTAACAGCTAATTTACCGGTAAGGAATTGATGCCCCAGTCCGCCCCTGGTTTAGGAGAGCATGCAAGTAAAGAGTGTAGCCAAGTGGAAGATCTTGATAAAAGAAAGGGTATCTTGAGGAAATATAACAGATGTTTCCAGTGTCTGCGGAAGGGGCACCCTCAAAGGAAATGTAGAGACAAGAAGGAATGCGACAAATGTAAGAAAACGGGTCACCATGTGTCAATATGCAAAGAGGAGAAAGTAACCAGTTTACATGTAACAGCAAAGGGAGCCATTGCATACCAGACAGTACAAGCTAAGATCAACATTCCAGGAAAAGAACCAGTTCCATGCCGTATGCTGTTAGACACCGGAAGTCATAAGACTTATGTGGTGCAAAAGATTGCTGACAAATTGAATGGTAAGCCAGTTCGACATGAAACCAAAATTCTGGACACAGTCCACGGCAGCAGGAGTCACAGATGTGCAGTTTATGATTTAGAGGTTAGAAACATGAATGGAGAAGTTAAGTTCACTACAGAAGCTGCCACCCTCAGTAAACTGACAACTGTGAGGAACGCTAGACCGGAAGCGGTGCAGCAAAAATTTGAGCACCTAAAGGATATCAAGTTCTCTGATGTGTCTCAACACAATGAGTTAGAAATTCATGTGATCATTGGTTTGGAGGACTTAGGTAAGGTAAAGACAGAACGTGTGATACGAGGGGAGGAAAACCAACCCATTGCTGAGGAAACCAAATTAGGATGGACACTGCTAGGACCAACCTATCAAGGAACAAAAGATTGTGGTCATGAAAGTAGTGTGCTATTTTGTATGGAACGAAAACAAGAGATATCTACTGAGGTAGAAAGACTATGGGACTTAGAGACTGTTGGAATTAGAGAAGGGGATCGAGTACATACTGAGTTTAAAGATACAGTCACGTTCAATGGTACACGCTACGTTGTTAAGCTACCCTGGAAGTCTGAGTTAATTAGATCATCGTTACAAGACAACAAACAGCTATGCGAGAAGCGGTTAAAGTGCCACTGAACTACTTTACTGAAAATTTTGGTAATGTGATTTTGTTGGCAATTCGGAATAAACAAGAGCTGCTGAATCGAATGGTGTAATTATTTCCTGTGTATTGTTCCTATAATTATGTTTTTTGAGCCCTAAAGTGCCATTTCTGTAGTCTTTTTGTGCGAAAAATAATGCGCGGTCAAACAGGAATTTGTGGAATGTGTGACGTGATGTGATTTATTACTCGCCATAGCGTGGTATGTTTACAACTGCGTTTCAACCTTGAAGTCGCACGGAGCCTCTGGTAACCTGTTTGAAAAGCAGAAAAATATACTTTTCTGGTAACTCTAGCTCTGCCAGCTTTATGAGGTATAGTCACAAGCTCGCAATTTCTCCGAAGAACTTCCATAACACCAGCAAAAGCATCAGGAACTCTGTACAAGGAGAGGATGTGCGGGGCATAGGTATTGGGCCTACCTAGGCCCAGCTGAAGCAACAAGACTCGCTCGACCTGTCTTCTGCACAGAATTGATTTAGTTTGAACACTTGCCTTACTGACGAAATTAAACTGCTGATACGTCGTAAGATCAACATAGTATCTAGGTCTGAAAGCTGAGGGAATATGCTGTGGTGAGAGGAGCAAAGAATAAATCCTGATTTCCTTCAGGTGGGTGCAAGTTTTGTTTTGCTACACGTAGCTAGTCTATTTCTTTCATGAGAAACTAAGAATTTGAAATATCTGAAATATACAGAAAGTTTCTTAGAATTATCAGATTTTGCGTAATCAGAGTTTCTTAGAGGTTCCATAACAATCTTCATGTTCACTACCTGTGCTCTCGTAAGCATTTCGAAACAACGAGGTTTTTCAAGCCTTTCCAATGTTTATACATTACTCAAGTACCTTGCGAGTAATGACACAAGAAACAAGTGAGAATAAATTAGAAATAGGTTAAGGATTTCCTTTATCAAACAAAATAGTTTCTTAACTTATATTTTCCAGAACTGGAGTTTCTTAATTTATCACAATCTGAGAGTTGAGTTTCCTGGGAGTTTCCCATGGGCAGTTTCTTATAAAAAGATATGTGCAGTTTTTTTACCATTTATATGGTGTAGTTTCTTTTCTACCATTTATATGGTGTCTTTTATCTAAATAACCAGACCTGCAATCATGGGCATAGGGGGAGTTAAAATTGGGGGGCTGCCCGATAAAAATCCGTTGTGTAAGAAAATTTTGCCCAACTTAGGTGGATTTCTGCCTGATTATTGCAGAATTTTCCGAAGTTGGGGGGGGGGGGGGGCTCAGGCCCATTGTCTCCTATGGCTATGCCTGCAATAACCAAGACTGTTGCTCATTATGCAATTTTATTTGATATTTTAGGTTGAATGAAAGATCAAGTCAACTCAGCAGATCAATCAGATGCAGAAACTGTTTAACATGCACCATCACCATGAATGACATAATATGATATTGACTGAATAATCCCAAGGACATATTCAGTAATGATAAATTATCTCAAGAATTGGATTTAAAATGAAGGTGGTCTGACAGCCTTCACTGCTTCCAGTTACAGAAACATTTACAAATTTTTTAATGAAGGCCTTACCCCTGATTGCAAAATCAATGTGGTGTTCATACAAGCTTACACATCTTGAATCGCCAGCATATATTACTGTAGATATCTCAGCAATGATATGCCTGTTTTTTTTTATAAATCCACCAATACCAACCACGTTTTATTTATGGTGTATGGTGCTTCCATTGATCTAGTATTATCATCAACCAAAGAAATACAATCTTGAGATCAAACTGTCTTTTTCTGTTCCTTAGATCATCATGTATGTCATATGTGTGCCAAAAATAATACACATATTTTTGTATGTGATAAACACTGTGTTTAATTTTCTTCAATTCGGAGCATTTCTATGATTCGGAGTATGAGAAGCTATTGATGATAGCCCCATGTGGTGGACATTTTGCCAAATATTGGGGGTTGGGGCAAGGCTATTGTTTCAGAACAAAAGATCTTTGTTGTTACCAACATGGGGGATCGCATGCCCCCCCCCCCAAGTGCAGTGTCCACCACTGGATGGTTCCTAAACTACCATTCTTCAGGAGGGTAACACAAGCTCAGTAAGAAAATAACAGAAATAAGTGGTAATAATTGTTCACTGGATCATTGCTACATTCTAAACTATACGTGCAGGTTAGTTGAATATAGTATAAAAAATGAAACAAGTTTGTAAATAAAACTATCCCTTCCTGCTGATATCCCTCTTTTGAACTCAGCAGTACACATACTTTTTCATAAGAAGCCGCTTATAAGAAACTCTGACTCTTAGATTGCCAAAAAAATTAAGAAACTATAATTTTCTTCTATGTTCCCACTTGGTTCCTGTATCATATTACTAGGAAAGTATTTGAATGTCTAAACATTGAAAAATCTTCAAAACACCTTGTTTTGAAATTTTCATGAGGGCCCAGATCTGATAATTTCAAGAAACTTTCAGTATTGGCCCAAATTACTAGGTTCTTATAAAAAACATGTGTAATGTTGATACCAACCTCAGACCACAAGGTGGGGGGGGGAGGGTTCTTGGCAAAATTTTGGGTAGGGGTCTCCCTCGAGCATATTCAAAATGATACCGTTGTCTATGACTAATTTTACCAAAATGGTAGATTACCCTTGGCTAGACCAATTTCGACCATTCCAAAGACCAATGTCCTCAAATATGATACCCTTGGTACCAAAAATATGATGACATGACCATTCCCTAGTTGCAAAAAGTATACCCTTGGCAATGTCGGGGGTTAAATTAAGAGAAATCCCACCCTTTACTCGTTAGTTAAATAAGAGGACGCTAACAACAACAACAGCCATTGTGTTACATGAAGTAATACCTGCTTATATTACATAAAGTACTTGTGTTGAGTTGTTGCATGTTGTTGAGTTTACGAAAGATGATTTGAGATGGTTACTTGCCTTGGCTAACAAACATATCGAGAATTTATTCGTGTCCCTGCTGCAAAACCGGCCTGAGCGAGGGGCACGACATTTTGATGGCCAGTGTTTTGAACCACAGTGGTTGCAGACATTTTTTTGCATGGGAGGAGAGAGTACAAGTGCAGTACAGTAGTGGTGATTTGTGTTGAAGAAAATTCGTGGCACGTAAGAAATGAATTTGAAACAACTGTGCTTTAGACTAACTAAACATCCACTTTAGGTTCAATGATATGATTATTTGACAACAATTATCTTCGTGATTTCCTTGAAAAGTTGACATTGATGATTGATTGTGCACATTGTTTTGACTGAAAAGTTAGGCCTAACTAAAAGGTTATTTTAAGCATGGCTGAGTCTGCTGAATTTGAGCTTGAGGCAGAGGAGCTTATGATGAGTAGCTCTCTGGATAATTTAGTCAAATTAGCTGATGATTTGGGTATTGACAAGAAATTTTGGGAAGCCAAACCAAAAGTTGTTGTGATCAAGTCTATAAGGAAATCTTTTGATGTTGATGATGTTGAGGAAAAGAAGAAAATGTTAGATCTTATTGTTAAATCATTGCAACAGGTTGTTACTACAGGGTCTTTAACTGGTTCAAGTGAAGCACTTCCATCCAATGAAGAAAACCCTAGTTTTAATGCCCTAATTAACAATTCCATGTTTAGGCGAGAATTGAAAATACAGGGTCAGATTGGAGAAGCTTACCAGAGGGATAAAATTTCTTTCATTAGTCTCATGCGCCAAATAAGAGAGGCTAAAGCTAAGGGATATGATGAGCAAGAAATTACGAGTGCAATTTTGCGTGCGTTCACACCAGGGTTGTCATTAAGAACATATTTGGAGACTGTTCTTGACCTTACCTTGCCAAGACTTTTGCAAATTTTAAGAACACATTTTAAGGAAAAATCTGCCACAGAATACACCAATTGCATATCCGCGGCCTCGATTCCGCGCGGGAGTCTGGGTCTAGTTTTTGGGTGAAAAATCCGCACATGTGTTTGTAAACAGTCTGTTGCTTGTTGGTGCGATCGCAAATTTATCGAAGTTCACCACAAGTTTGAAGGTAATTTTTGGTGTTATATTGTCTGGCGTAGTCTGCAATCTAACGAACAGCTTTTTTAAAAGCTCTTGTAAGTACATTAGCTCTTGCAGGCTACGCAAAACCACTGAAGAAGGTTCAGCCAAGAAGTTCGCTGTTTGTTTTGGCTAGGCCTGATGTGAATCAAAATATGGATATCGGGATGCTGTCTGGTATGAAAGTGGACGAACTAAAGAATTTTCTACGTCTTAGAGGATTAAAGGTTGGCGGAAAAAAAGCAGAGCTTGTTGCCAGAGCATTTGTTGCATTTGAAAATGATGTTCAAATAGTGAAGACAGCCGAAGAAGTAGAGGCAGTTCTTGCCAAGGAATATATTGCAAAACTCAGGATCGAGTCTGACGATGGCACAACAACAGAGGAAATTCCGGACCCTTTCAAGATTTCCGAAGGATGGATAGCAGAAGAAGAAGGGGTTAAGCACTGGCCCCCAACACTTTATCCAGATATTTACAACTTTTTGGCTTTCCACCCAAGTGAACTGGCAAGCAAAGATTTGTCAGACTACAAGACCTCAAAGGGGTACAGTTATTATGAGAGGGGGTGGCTAAAACCCCTGAATTTAAATTTGCTATCAAATGCAAATCAGTTCTGCTTATTGAAAACGACATGCAGACCCTCACAAAAGTTGTCAGATGTCCCTCACAAGCTTTGGGTTTGTCTGGCCAAAAGAAGTGGCAAGATAATGGCTGCACATTGCACCTGTATGGCAGGTGTTGCTGAAACATGCAACCATGTAGCTGCAGCACTATTTAGAATTGAAGCAGCAGTTAGGATGGGTCTTTCAAACCCGTCTTGCACTTCAAAGGCATGTGAATGGCTTCCAAATAATAAGGAAGTGAAACCAATGAAAGTGAAAGACATGAAACTTGGAAGGGGTGACTTTGGTAGAAAGGGAAAGAAAACAAAAGAGTTGATGTCATCTCCAAAGAAAAGGTATGATCCAGCTGTAAAGATAACATCACCCTTGACATTGGCTGACATTTTAGCAGCTTTAAAGCCTGTTTGTGATCAAACTGACTGCATCGCATTTTCTGCTGAGCCTAAGGAACCAAACAATGGAGTGCAAGAAGAGATTTCAAGTGAAAAAATAACAACAATCGAAAGCGTGTTGTCTTCTACATCAAATGTCGAAGAATTCATTAGGGGATTGGAAGAGATTCCAAAGCAGCTGAGTGCAATTGAAATGGCAACAAGAGGTCAGAGTGAAAATCCATTGTGGTTTTCATTGAGAAAACATGTGATCACTGCCTCCAAAGCACATGATGTCAAAACAAGGATGTTCACTGTTTTAAGAAAAGGAGTAGAGAACACAGATTTGACTTCCATCTTGGGAAAAATTGATGGAAAAGCTGCCCAAAATTGTGAGTTGCCAGCTCTAAAATATGGCAGGTCAATGGAAACAGAGGCTGCCAATACATTCACACAGCTCTTTTCAGAAACGCATTCAAATGTGAAAGTGACCGAATGTGGTATATTCTTGCATGAAGAGATGCCATTTTTGGGTGGAAGTCCAGACAGAATAGTTACTTGTGACTGCTGTGGAAAAGCCTGTCTAGAGATCAAATGTCCATTTTCAATACGTCACACTTCACCACAAGATCAAGCAGTCAGCTTACCTTATCTTGAAAAGGGAAATAACAATGAAATCTCACTTAAAAGGAATCATCGCTACTTCACTCAATGTCAGATACAAATGGCTTCAACAAAAACTACACAATGCTACTTTTTTGTGTGGACCAGTCATGGATCACATTTGGAAAAGGTCTATTTTGACAACAGTTTATGGGATCAGGATAGGAAACTGCTCAAGGACTTTTATGTAAATATTTACATCCCTTATCTGTTTCGTAAATAGATTTTGCATCAGTCAATTTATAGGATAGTTTATCATCAGGTTTCCCATTTGAGAGGCAAAATGAAGTTCATAAAAAGTGGATCAAATTTTCTTGGATTTCTAACTGATTTGCATTTAAAACTTCATGAATACTGTCACAAGAGAAGTCCGCAGTGCAGACCTTGTCTACATTGAAATAAAAGATTCTGAAAGAATTCTTGACAATTCTTCAAATATGGGTCAAAATTCTTCAGAAGTATGAAAGGTTGATAAAGAATTTGTTTACACAGGAATTCTTCAGAATTTCCTAAGAATGTTTCTTGCCTAAGTACCAGGTGTCCCAAAATGATGTATTATCGTTTGATTGCTTATATGTCCATAACCGATGAACCAATTTTGGAAAACTGGTAAAACCATAACCAACATCTTTAAATACAATTTAGCCTTTAGGCAATCAAATAAAGCAAAGTGTTTGAAAATTGGTTCATTGGTTATGGACATGTAGGCAATCAAACAATAATACATCATTATGGGACACCTGGTATAATACAGTACTTATGCAAGAAAGTACTTTGAATGTATCTAAAGCCTGCACTGTATACACATATATTCTTTTTTATAAGAAACTTCCCATACTAAGAACCTCAACTCTCAGATCACCAAAAAATTAAGAAACTCCCGTACTGGAAAAATATAACTTATTAGAAACTTTTAGTTTTAATAAAGGAAATCCTTAAAATATTTTCGCTTTATTTTCACTTGTTTCCTGTATCACATTGCCCCGAAGGTACACGAGTGAATTCTAAAAATTGGAAAAGGCTTCAAAAAACTTGTTTTGAAATGTTCACTTGGGCACAGGTAAATAAACATGAGGATCATTGTGAAACTTCAAAAAGCTTTCAATACTGCCCCAAATTCTTGGTTTCTTACAAAAAGTATTATATGTATGCAAACTGATTTAAAGTATTATGTGTATGAAAAGGGAATATAAGCATACGAAAGTGGCTCAAGCCACGTGCGGTCAAACTCTAGCCAATCACATATCGGTAACTTCTGTTGACTTTGATAAGTTACCCAAATATGGTGTGGCACGTGTCATGCCCTATTATATTTGCACGGCTATTTTTAGCAAAGGCTTTCGTATGCTTAGGTTGCCTTTAACCTATGGTGATAAATATGCAAGGAATAAGAATGGTTTCCTTTGAACTTGTATGCTATGATCTTTCTCAATGTGCAGGAACACAGAATTTAACTACTAAATTCATACCAAACTAACTGTCCTTTTTTGCTGGCTTTATCAGGGGTGGTAATACGTTGCAAAGTGCAGCACATACTCTAACTATGTCATCAGCCAGGGGAAGCAATGTAAGAGGCAGGGTACTCTTTAAAATTCTAAATGTTTTTACTCTGTTTATTGCTCGTTCAACATGAATTCTTACATTCGCAATTTCTTTTGTTTTCCTGCATTCTTCCTTTGTCATTTGCGCTTTGACTCGGGCTCCAGGAGGAACATGAAGTGTACAGTTGTAGTAAAGTAGATCTTCCCTTATCTGAAAGCCCCTATCTGCCATCACCTCATCACCATAATCTAACAGTTTGTAGAATCCAGAATTTTGACAAATGTATTGATCAGTCGTTCTACCACCATAGCTGTCAGACAAAAAAGTGACAAAACCTGATGGGGCAATACCAATTAGGAATTTAATGGTGTTGTGCTTCTTGTAGTCCGACCAAGTTCCTGCTTGAATATCCAATGATTTGGGCCTTTCAACATAAACTTCCGTACAGTCTATTATGCACCTTGTTCTGTGATGAACGCCACTAAAGACATGGGGCAAATTGGTCTGTATGGTTGTTTTTGGCAACCAAGAAATTAATGCATCTCCCAGTACTTTGCCCAGAAATTTCACCCAAGTCGTAAATATTCTGGAAGCACAGGCAGGTGAAACCTTGAATCTGTCTGCAAGATCTTCATTTAAAAGACCAAGTCTTAAACGCATCAAAACAAGTAAAAACTGCTCTTTGATGGACAATTTGTGAGTTTTGACTCCATCATAACCTCCATGTTTGGCCTTTGTTGAAATGATCGTCCTGGAACCCCTCCAGAATACTAATTTTGGGACAAGTGGTTTGAGAACACCCAGTAACACATTAAATATAACAATTTTGTGGATGCCAGTATAAAACCTCATTTTAGCATCTGACGTAATTAGCTTTGAAGTCATTGGTCTCTTAAAGGTTTTTTTCACATCAAGAGACTCTAAGCGAGCTGAAAGCTGATTGACTGTTTCTTCAAGGCTGGCCTTTTCCTTACTTAGAGTATCCAGCCTCTCCTGCAGAGATCCAATGCACGCTTGCTTCTGTAAGCAGGTTTCACATTCATCTCTTGGAGTAACTGGTGGTCCAGTAGGCTCAACAGTCTCCACCTTCTCATGTCTAGGCTCTTTCTGTTTTGGCTCAGATCTAATGAGAACTCTTCTTGCCTTATTTGCCGGTTTCTCATAACCAAGTTCAATGGTGGGATTGGGGTTTTCGAGCGTTGGTCTGCCATCTACGAAATGACAGGAACATACCATGTCACTCTGGCCTGGAGACCACTCTTTGTTGCCTTTAGCTGTTCGTCTAATTTGTCGAATCCACTCTTTCCTCTTGTCCATATTATGCAAGACACTTGGAAAAATATGCAGACGAAAGGGAGGAGGGCATGGACAGTCTTTGTGTATTTCTCCCGCGTGTTCATCGCAATTCTTCTTCTCCCAAACTTTCAGTTTATATCGACTATTTGTGCAACTGATGACAGCACAATTCCCGTTAACCATGATGATTGTGATCGAGCTTCGGATTAGGCCAACTCAACTTCCCTCCAGTTCGAAGTAAAGTAGCTTTGCGTAGCCTGCAAGAGCTAATGTACTTACAAGAGCTTTTAAAAAAGCTGTTCGTTAGATTGCAGACTACGCCAGACAATATAACACCAAAAATTACCTTCAAACTTGTGGTGAACTTCGATAAATTTGCGATCGCACCAACAAGCAACAGACTGTTTACAAACACATGTGCGGATTTTTCACCCAAAAACTAGACCCAGACTCCCGCGCGGAATCGAGGCCGCGGATATGCAATTGGTGTATTATACAAGGAGCTTAGTACCATGACACAAGAGCAAGCAGAAGATGCAAATAAGTTTTTGATTAGAGCACTTGAAGTAAGACAAAAGGTACTGTTTGCATCTGAGACTGATGAGGGGGTACACTACAACCCAACTTTAGTCCAAGGCTTATTTTTGCAAACCTTAGAGGTTGGTTTAATTCAAGAAGCTATCCGTACTAAGATACGCCCTTACTTAAAACCTGAAACGAGTGATGAAGAATTGATTCATCAGATGGGAATAGCAGTATCAGCAGAAACTGAGAGAGGAAAACGTCTACCAAATCTTGCTCAGAAACAGAGTAAAACAGCAAAAGTTCAAGGCATAGAAAGTACACCAGTTGGGAAAATACAACCTGAAAAAGCTCCAAAAAATGATGTTGCACAGGCAGTACAGGCATTATCTCAACAGATGGCAGCATTGACAGCAGAAGTTGCTCAATTAAAGGCACATAACAACCCAAAATATCCTGATAGACAACAATCAAGGGGTAATCATTGTCAGCAATGTTTAGAGAAAAACAATCCAAGATGCAGTCACTGTTTTCTGTGTGGATCTGAAGAACATTTTGCTCGTGGTTGCAAGAAGTCTAAGAGTCAGGGAAACGGCCGACGGCTACAGCAGGGGGGACAACTGTAGTCGGGAGGAACAGGTGTCCCACAAGTGTAATAACTGTTCTAAAGAGGGAGAAAAGGGTGCAACACTATTTAGCTGTGCTCAGTGTGAATCGGTTGTCTACTGCAGTACGAAATGTCAAAAAGAAAGATGGGCAGATCATAAGAAACTTTGTGAGGCCATTAGCTTTTTGGAGAGGCAGGGGAGACAAAAATTGGCAAATATTGGAACTTTTGTCAGTCACATTGACCCTCAGAAACATGATAAGCTTATTAGACTTGTTGGGAATCGTTGTCTGTTAGAATGTAAGATTGATGGACATAAAACACAGCCTCTTTTTGATAGTGGGGCTCAAGTTTCAATTCTGCCAAGATGGTGGTTATCAGAGTATGAACCTCAGTTGAAGATCAGAAATGTTTCAGAACTTTTAGATGAAAATGAACAGTTAGTTCTCAAAACAGCTGATAATTCAGATTTGCCTTTTCTTGGATTTGTAGAATTAGACTTCCAACTTCTACACTGGAAGGAGACTCAAGCAATAAAAGTTCCATTTCTTGTCCCTGAAACACAGGTTGATAACATGATAATTGGATATAATGTTATTGAGGAGATCTTGATGAATCCAGACAAATATGACTTAACTGAATCAAATACTTTGTCAAATCTGCAGAACTTGATGCCAAGTGTAAGTCAAAGTAAAGTCAAGGGTATTGTCAAATTGATTCAAACCCAAAGTAAAGAATTTTTCTGTGATGTGAAGACACCAAAGAACATAGTCAAAATTCCAGGTGGCTCCAGTATCAATGTCACTTGCAGAGTGAATACAGGGCCTATGAAAGCCAGAAGTCCTACTATGTTTGAGCCTGCGGTTGTTGATAATTTACCTGATAGTCTCACAGTTGATTCAGTTTTATTGACTTTAAAGGGAGGGAAATCAAGTAAAGTTTCCATACCAGTAACAAATAACAGCAAGTCAGAGATAATCCTGAGACCGCATACAGTCATAGGACATCTCCAGCTAGTTACATCAGTTACACCCTTGAATGTTAAATTTGATGAGATGCAAAAAGAAACAAAGAATACGCAAGCTCATGTAACAGGAAATGAAAGAAGGATTGAACCAGAGGAAAAAAAGTCAACTGAGAGAAAGAGTACCGTTGAAAACATTAACTTAAGTATGTTAACAGAAGAACAAAGAGAAACAGTTGTAGAAATGTTACATAAAGAGAAAGATGCATTTTCAGAAAATGAGGATGACACTGGTTGCATTGAAGAATTTCAGATGAAAATTAGTCTTTCCAGTGACAAACCGGTACAGAAACGATACAATAGTGTCCCAAGACCCTTGTATCCAGAGGTAAAGAATTATATTCAAGACCTTCTGAATAGGAAGTGGGTAGTGAAATCGGAATCCCCATACTCCTCACCAATCGTTGCTGTTCGTAAGAAAGATGGGGGGTTACGTTTATGTGTGGATTACAGAGAGCTGAATAAAAGGACAATCCCGGACAGACATCCACTTCCAAGGGTACAAGAAACCCTTGATGGCCTTATAGGTAATAATTGGTTTAGCGTCTTGGACATGGGGAAAGCATACCACCAGGCATTTCTTCATCCAGAGAGTAGACATCTTACAGCGTTTGTTACACCCTGGGGACTGCTGGAATGGCATCGTATACCATTTGGCCTTATGAATGCTCCTGCGCAGTTTCAGAGGTTCATGGAGGGCTGTTTAGATGATGTAAGAGACAAATTTGCTGTTCCTTATTTAGATGATGTCCTTGTGTTTTCTAAAACATTCGAAGAACACGTAAATCACCTGCAGACAGTACTACAGAAATTGAAGAGTAAAGGAGTAAAATTGAAACCACAAAAATGTGAACTTTTCAGAGACAGGGTAAAATATTTAGGCCGTATTGTGACATCTGAGGGGTATTATCCTGATCCGGACAGTATTAAAGTTGTCAAAGCTTTGAAAGAACAATCCCCTAAAACTGTAGGTGATTTGAGACACGTCCTTGGACTTCTTGGATACTATCGACGTTACATAAAGGATTATGCAAAGATAGCAAGACCTTTGTTCAATCTTTTAGAAGTAAAACGCAATGGAACAGATAAAGGGAATAAAGCAAAGTCTGGACAGTTACCATCATCAACTGTGATTTCATGGAATACGGTACACCAAGAGACACTTGAAATTTTAGTTGATGGCATCACAAGTGCTCCTGTGTTAGCTTACCCTGATTTCGAAAAGTCTTTTATTGTACACACAGATGCATCAGAAAAAGGATTAGGCGCCGTTCTATACCAAAGACAAGGGGGCAAACTCAGAGTCATATCTTATGCAAGTCGAAGTTTAACACCAGCAGAAAAGAATTACAAGTATCACAGCGGCAAATTGGAGTTTCTTGCTTTGAAATGGGCTATTTGCACTCAGTTCAGAGACTACTTGTATCATGCAAATCATTTTGTTGTTTACACAGATAACAATCCTTTGACATATGTTTTGTCAACAAGCAAGTTAAATGCTACATCTCAGCGATGGGTAAACGAATTAGCAGACTACAACTTTACAATTAAGTATCGTCCAGGGACTGCAAACAGAGATGCTGACAGTTTGTCCAGATTAGGCCTTGATGAATTGTTTACCAGTTGCACAGAGAATGTACCAGCTAGTGACATTAGTGCCATAGTGTCAGGTGTCTCCGCACAGGCAAGCAATAATGAAACATGGTTCACTTGGTTAGCACAGGTTGAAGCAAAACTAGGTGATAACAGTACAAAGAACATATTGAGTTTATCTGAAGTCAAGAATGCTCAGAGAAATGACGTAGCCATTAACCGCATTATTCAACTCAAAAAGCAAAACCAGAGGTTGGGTACAAACCAAAGGAAACAAGAGAATGAATTTACAAGATGTTTGTTAAACCAATGGAACAGATTGTATCTGGATGAAAATGAGATCCTGAGAAGAAAAATTCGTGATCAAAGCCAGTTAGTTTTGCCAGCAAACTTAAGATCTTTGATATACCAAGAACTCCACGACAAGATGGGCCATTTAGGGGTAGACAGAGTTACGCATCTTGCACGCGAACGGGTATTCTGGCCAAAGATGGAATCAGACATAGAGCACTATGTGACTAAAGTTTGTCGCTGTTTGAAACAAAGACGCCCGCATCAGAAAAAACGAGCACCGTTACAAAGTATCACGTCATCAAGCCCAATGGATCTGATTTCGATTGATTTCGTCCATTTAGAGACAAGTTCTGGGGGCTACGAATATATTCTAACGATTGTAGACCACTTCTCAAGATATCTACAAGCATATGCTACGAAGGATAAATCTGCCAAAACTGCAGCTAGACACCTGTACCAAGATTTCATACCTCGATTTGGAATTCCTGCACGCTTGCTACACGACCAAGGGAAAGAGTTTGAAAACGGACTTTTCCACCATCTAGAAAAGCTATGTGGTATTACCAGATCACGTACTACCCCATACCATCCAGAGACAAATGGACAGTGTGAAAGAATGAATCAAACGATCATTTCTATGCTAAGAACGCTTGAAGAATCTCAAAAATCGCGATGGAGAGATAGCCTAAACCATCTTGTACATGCATATAACTGCACGAGAAACTCATCAACTGGTTTCTCTCCATATTATCTCCTGTTCGGAAGAGAGCCCAGACTGCCAATCGATCTCATTCTCCAGACGAAATTACCACCGAAGACCATAAGCCATAGCCAATACTTGAGGAATATGCAAGCATCCATGAACGAAGCTTACCAGATTGCAAGCAGAAAGTCGGATCAAAGAAAGGCTAGTGACAGAATTAGACGCAACAGTAATGCAATTACACATAGATTGGAAATTGGAGATAGAGTGCTTATTCGAAACGTGGGAGAGAAGGGAGGTCCGGGAAAGTTAAGGTCATTTTGGGAGCAAGAGGTATACACAGTAGTGGATTGCAAAGGCGATTCAGGCGTTGTTTACTCAGTAAGACCAGAAAATAACGAGAAAGGAAGAATTAGGACTGTTCATAGGAATATGTTACTACCATGTGAACATTTGAGCTCAGAGAGCACAGAGAGAAATAACATACAGAAGAATGACAAAGGGGTAGAGAGAGGACAGACAAACAAAGGGAAAACAAAGAAAATAGATCAAAATAAGATAACGAATGCTAGTGCTACAAGTGCAGAGGATAATTCACGTGATGATGCAGATTATTTTGAAGGGTTTTATCCAAACACTCTCAATGAATTAGGTAATTCAAGAGTAGAAACCAATCAGGCGATTGAACAACAGACAGAGAATGATCCAACTTTAGAGAGCTCAGAGCCAGAACCAGGATCTGAGAACAGTGATGATTTATCCGAGAACAGTGATACGAACACAGAAGTGCACAATGTACGGCCACAGAGAGAGAGAAGACCACCACAAATTTTGACTTATTATGGGCCCGGACAATCTTTTGATTTAAGCGCAAGGGATGTTTCAAGTATCAATGCTACAAGTCAGCCGTTACCAGAACAGAGGATGCATTATCAGAGCTATCCAAACGCTTACACACGACTTAATCCAACACCGATGTTTGGGGATCCGAATCAAGCGTATTTTAGGCCAAACCCAGTGAACTTTAACTTTAGACCGCCGTTCATGTACCCAGTACTTCGATTTCCTGTTCAGTATCAACAATGTTTTTAAAGATTATACATCATCATAGACTGAGAAAGGACTCGCGAAATATTATACGTTTATTTTCCGTTTGATAGACTGAGATTTAACTCGAACACGCTGCTTGATATATCAATATAAAAAAAAAGATTAACTACTTCGAACGATGAAGAGAACTGCCAAATGTCAAGAACGATTCTTGAGAGAACCAGACTGATCAGAGTATAGAAACATTTGCATCGTTACAAGTATATTGAAACGGCCGATCGATTACTTGCAATTGTCATCGAATGACTTTAAACGATTTTACGAAGATTGCTTAGAAAGGACAGTACAGATCGTAAAAGAAACAGTACCGAACTTTAAAAGAAAATTGAGATTTTGAAGAACGAATTACAAGGGACTCTTCTGTAGATCAATCAAAGAAATTGAAAGAACTGTCCTGGAGGACTCTTTTGAAGAAGGGGCATATGTCGGGGGTTAAATTAAGAGAAATCCCACCCTTTACTCGTTAGTTAAATAAGAGGACGCTAACAACAACAACAGCCATTGTGTTACATGAAGTAATACCTGCTTATATTACATAAAGTACTTGTGTTGAGTTGTTGCATGTTGTTGAGTTTACGAAAGATGATTTGAGATGGTTACTTGCCTTGGCTAACAAACATATCGAGAATTTATTCGTGTCCCTGCTGCAAAACCGGCCTGAGCGAGGGGCACGACAGCAAGACTAGAAGTCAGAAAAAGTATGCCCTTGCTCGCGGTATTTTTCTTGTGAGAAACTGCTTTAAATAACTCGACTGTATAGGACTTTTACAAAATTGGGAAACTGTGGCATGGACCTTGGGTTGAAATATTAAACACTTTTGAGAAACTATGTTATTTCGAGTCTGGTTTTCCCCAATTGTTCAAAATTTATATTGTTTAGTTTATCCTACCACCCTCACTTGAAACATTTTCTGTAAATTTCATATTTGCAAAAGGATTTACAGCTATCATACAGTCAGGTCCTAAAGTCTGAGTCAACATTTCTCATCTATGAAAAACCATCATCAAATTTGTTGTGATATGGTATTAAAATATTCAGGGTACATCATGAAACACAAGTACATGTAAAATAACTTTGTTTCAGAATACTTCAAAATATGAGAAGTCTTCAAATAATTTGTTTCCACATCATTGCCTTAAATCTTCTAAGATCTACTTTCAACGTTTTTATGAAAACCTAATGACGCAAAGTGCAAGTTTTTTTTCCCTGTGACAAGAAACATCAGGTACTGTGAGATTTAATGTAACCCTTGAGCCATGTGTAGAGTTTGTCATTAGCATTACTGACAGACAAAAAGATAAACCACACTACTTTCTGTTATACATACATTACAAAGTAGCATCAACAGCAAAGTTCTAATTGTTGTTTATCCAATATTTAGTGCCAATAAATTTTTGAATTTCCAGTTTGTGCTACTGTTTTTGTATGGATTCAGGTTGCAAAGCCATTTTGCATGTAAAAGTTCTGATCCAATAGCAGTCAACCATGCTCTAAGCACTGTTTATTCCAGACATATTGGACCTGAATAACAATAAAAAACAAAGTTAGCTTTCAATTAGCTCATCAACGGCAGTCAATTGCAATAAAGGCAAAACTCGATGTCTCCACATTGGCTACCATTCAGGCAAACTTTAATTTTCTGTCTGCCATATAACAGATTAAACAGCAAAGGATAACTAGAAACAAATATCATGTTCAGTTGCATATCATTTGAGGCTCGCTTTTCCCTACTTTTTACGTTATTGTCGATTGAGTTTGCCAAAAAACCCATACTTGATCCTCTCCTCATATTTGAACCCCTTGTATTGTGGTCAAGGCAGGCTCGAAAGTTTGCTCTATCTGCCGTCAGCATAAAATCAAATGACCCAACACAAAACACGAAAGAAGAACAAATAATACATTCATGCACAAATTCTCACCATGTGATTGTAGAAGCTCTCCCAGGTGTCCTTAAAGTTGAATATTTCGTCTCCCAACAAGCCGTAATTGATGCTTCAATCCTGCCATCATCGCCTCTTGCAGCGGGTGAGAGGGCCTAAATCATCGTCAACACCACGACGGCTTTTAACCGGCTACAGCACTCCATTGCATTCATTTTATGTCATCTCGTGGTCCCTTGTTGCTACTGAGGCAATTGCAATTCAATCTATCTCCGAAATCGCGACAAAACATGCAATAATATTCACTTTTCTACACGACGCCACCTTGTCAGCCTGCAAGCTTCCTTCCAGTCATTTACTGTGTGTTTTTCAGAAGGATGAATTGAATTGAACGCTGTATAAATCACATTGCGTCACTCGCCCCAGGCTCTTTTCGCAAGACCATGGGGTAAAAACACCCAAAAAAATGGCATTTCTCGTCTCCAAAATTAAGAAATATTTATGGCAATCGATTCTACGATGATTTTGCCATCAGGAACCATCCTAGCTGGCGAAAATTTGATTTCGTCCAAAAGTAGTTCAGTGGCATTTTAAGATCACAGATGAAACGATTATCAGCAATACCTGAGCAATTGGAAGCCTATGATGGTATCATACAGGAGCAAATAAAGTCTGGAATCGTTGAAAGGGTTCCAGAGAAAGCAATGGAAGTCAAGGAAGGAAAGCACTATATACCACATCACGCAGTCATCAGACGAGAAGCTGAGTCAACCAAAGTAAGAATAGTGTTTGATGCGTCAGCAAAGGAGAGAAGAAGTGGTAGGTCATTGAATGAATGTCTTCACAAAGGACCGGCGTTGATGCCTATGTTGTTTGACATTGTTTTGCGTTATAGAATGTATGCAGTCGCATTAGTGGGTGATGTGCAGAAAGCTTTTCATCAGATTGAGGTATCTGAAGAGGACAGAGATTTTTTAAGGTTTTTGTGGATGGAGGATCCAAAGGATGTGTGTTCGAAGGTTTGTGAGCTGAGGTTTGTGAGAGTTATTTTTGGGGCAGGGCCCAGTCCATTTTTGTTGAATGCTACGCTGCAAAAGCACATTTCAGACTATGAGCAGGCGGATCCAGAGTTTGTAAGGAAGGTGGTTAGAAGTTTATTTGTGGATGATTTTGTTGGTGGAGCTATGAATTCGAGTGAAGCTGTAGTCTTGAGAGGGAAGCTCACAGAAGTTATGCAGAAGGGGGGGATTCACACTCCATAAATGGAAGTCCAACAGTGAGGAAGTACGAAGGGGTCTGACAGAGGAAAGGAAAGGTGATAATGAGAAAACCTTTGCGAAACAAAGTTTAAATCAGAGTGAAAGTCAGAGTAAGGTACTTGGGATCAAGTGGAATCCAGAGAGCGATGTCATGGCTGTGGAGATATCACAAGTTGTAGAGCAAACAGAAAGAAGTCAAATCATGACAAAGAGAGAGTTGTTGAGCCGGTTGTCAAGAATTTATGATCCACTAGGAGTGGTAGGACCAGTCACGATTGTAGCTCGAAAGATGCTTCAAGATGTGTGCAGAGAAGGAATAAGTTGGGACAGTTCAGTAAGTGAAGAAATGCAAAACAGGTGGGACGCTTTTGTGAGTCAGGTGCAGCAACAGCCAGAGATAGAGTTTCCGAGATGTGTGACATCAGCAGAGAAACCAGAAGAGATGTCACTACACACATTTGCAGATGCTAGTCAAACAGCATACTGTGCTGCAGTGTATTTAGTAGTGAAGTTACCACAAGGAAGATTCGGAAAATTGCTGACTGCCAAAACAAGATTGCCACCATTGAAGAAGAACATGACAATTCCACGTTTAGAGTTGACAGCAGCGAGAGTAGCAGCAAGATTAGTCACCACAGTAAGAGGAGCATTGAAAGAATTCGGGATCAAGAAAGCTTACATGTGGTCAGACAGTTGCACGGTTCTACATTGCCTTGAAAAAAGGGGTCAATATCGACAGTTTGTTGAGCACTGAGTCAAGGACAGTTGACTGAAATACAAAGGCCACTGCAAGGCATTGCATCATTAGAGTTAAAGGGACCTGTAACCAAGAAGGTTTTAAAGTCAGACTGTGAAAAGAGGAATGAAAGACCAAAGAGACTTGCTACGTTTACAGGGGAAGAAAAGAGAGAACTACAAACTGAGATTTTGAATCAAGAAGATTAACTTCTTGATTGGGGGGAGTGTAAGAAATATTGGTAGACTTTTAGTTCTAAAGGACATTAGTCCGGGTTTTAGCCCGTGCGTATTTTGTTATTTGATATCGAACGATTGTCGTAAGCTACGAGCGGAAGCCAGTTCGTTGTAGACCGTTGTTATGTTAGATTGAGAGAAATTACGTTACGATGTTGCATAAAGTTTGCATCGAAGTTTGCCAGAATATTCATGTATTTTAATTGTGAACTCGCACGGTTGGGGTATTTCCAACACCAAAGTAAAGGATCCTTCTTCAAAAATTTTCCTCGTGCTCCGATTTATAGGAGAACTGTCACGAAGCTCTCAAGGTTTCCTTGTCGCTAATGGCAGGCATGATATTGGGAGATGCATTCTAAGCCAAACTAAAGGATGTTTCTTCAAAAATTTTCCTCGGGCTTTGATTCATAGGATAACTGTTACAAAACGATCAAGGTTCCATTGTCGCTAAAGGCAAGCATAATATTGGGAGATGCATTCTAAGCCAAAGTAAAGGATGTTTCTTCAAAAATTTCCTCGCGCTCCTATTTACAGGCGAACAGTCACGAATCTATCAAGGTTTCAAGGCATGATATTGGGAGATGCATTCTAAGCCAAAGTAAAGGGCGTTGCCCCAAAAATTTTCCATGTCAATGCTCCAACCTACAATTTACCCTAGCCACGCCACTCATTGTGGCACGCTCTATTCCCATACAGTTATAGCGAACTAATCTGTGTTATTGCTTCGATTGAATACCAGATCAGGGTCTTGCTATCTCTGTGTTTGAAAATCATTCTTTGTAACCAAACTGCGCATGCGCATGATGACGTCATTGGTTTCGACTCATCATTCGTCGGAAAATCAGCAAGTTGTGCCCCCCCCGCCAATTGGTACCCACGACGACCCTGCTTCAGAGGCAACGTTTTGAAGGCAAAATGAATCGATCACTCTTCGCACGGTTCTACCCACATTTAGACCCCATTTAGAACATCCAATGTTGTTCGGATATCAAAGAAGCAAAGTTTGGCGTGACCACTGCCTCGGTAATAAAAGTTCAATGGCGTTTAAAAGCCAGCGATCGCTTTTTAATGTAGTTGCAATGATATTTAGCAAATAGAAAAACACTAATATGACTTTATGTTGTTTGTGAAGGGCTTCATTGGCGAGGATCAAGACCCCAACATGATGGGTCTTTTTCGAAATCAGTTTTCTCCGAATTTATGAGTTCTTTGTAGAAAAAGCCGCAAGGAAAATTCAAAGATATTAGTGCTGAGCTAAAAATTATAATTTTTTCCTGAATTTATCTTATAATCGCTTGCACGACGAGCCAAATGTGTGTGTGTGGGGGGTACTTTCTACCGTCGCGTCGATTCTTTTGTTTATGTGACGTCATGGTCACATCTGATTAGCTCACGTGCAAATGTAAACATCCGGTTCGGCTCTATTGATAGATTATTTGTCCTTGTTAGACGCGCTTTTGTTAAACTATGATCACGTGGATCTGAATAGCCAATTAGACGATAGTAGTCACTGTTGTTATACTTGCACGCCATATTGTGGGTTTCAAAAGGATCATGGTACAGGTGCGTCGCAGACTGTCGCCGAGTAATGGAAACACACATGGACACGTTTTCTCTAATGACAATGTGCTCTTGTGAAGCCTGTTTTTTACGAGGCGGATTTTTTGTTCAAACTCCAAATTTCGCTCAAATATTTTTATTTGGCATGCGCAGAGTTCAAGCGCACAATATTTTTTGATTTGCGCATGCCCAGAAAAAGTTCAAGCGGAGTATGAGCGAAAAATTCCACCTCATTGAAAACATGCTTAATGCAGCTATCATTTTATTGCCCCGACCCCCCACCCCGGGATAGACGGGGCTATTCGCCTCCTGTTCACTGAAAAATTTTGCCCCGGGGAGCGGAGACACCAAATATTTGGTGTCTATATTTATCTTTTCAGTAGTTACTGGTGAGTTATTAACTTATTTCTTTCCTTTCTGGTTTTAAGGTTAATTCGGTTTGTTCTTACAGGATTTAACAGTTTTTCTCTTGTTACAGGCTTATTTTGGTTATTGTTTTTTTACAGGAGTTAATGGTCTTCTTCCTACTGATTTCAGTGTTTTGTTGCGTTTATGGGTTTAGTATAATGACTTCTTATTAGTTGTAATTCGAAAATAGAAGTTTCTGCTTTCGAATTAAAATAGGATCACACACATTTGTTGCCCTGGTAGGCGAGGACATCGCTCACTTTTAGAAGAGAAAAACGCGAATGACCCCGCATCAGCCCCACCTATCCGGGGTGGGGGGTCAGTGCAATAAAACGATAGCTGCATAAGCAAGTGCAGCTGCGTTTCCACTTTTGTCAAAATATGCTAACTTGTTCAGGTCAGGATACTATCAGTGAAAGTCTATAGGATTTTCTGAAAAAGAGCTTGACCCCCGTTTAAGATGTGTGGATTCTGCGTAGTTGCGATTTCAGGGTCACCGTTATTCATTCTCCCTTTGTAAATTCGCGTATCCCCCAAAGGTCTTCGCCCATTCCATTGATCATTTCATTTTTTCACTTCATTTCATTTTATCATATTTAAACACAAAAACCTTATCAGCTAAAAAGAACTATTGGTATACGAAATAAACATCTATTTACAAATATAATTTTACAAAATTTGCTGATCTTCCTCGGGATAGTGAGAGATTGGCAGAGTGATTGGCAGAAGCTATTTGATCACATGCCAATCAAAGAAATTAACGGAGATATGGCGACATAATCTTAACATAGCACAAAAGAACGGCAGGCGCCACTAATCTTCCTTTTGTTTTCATCGATCGAGAACATCAAATACAATAGGTTATATTTAGCTGGACCCAGTCCCTAGCTAGGTTGCTTTTAACCCTGTTGATTTACTTTAAAATTCAGCACCAAAAGAGCAGCCGCAAGTAAGTCATCAGTCTACTTAGATCACAAGTTGCCACGTTATAATTTCTTTGTCATCACATAGAATATCGTTATGAAATATCACTTCAAGTTGGTAGCCCGGTGTCAAAGAAGATTTCTTGCTCAAATGCCCGGAGAAAAATTTATGATCAAATGCCTGGTTACTGTTATGTATGTTCCTCTTGACTGGGAGAAGATAGTTATATTTCATTTCATTTAATTTCATTTGAAAAGATTGCAACATACAAGAGCATCATCTTATTTAATAACAACACGAACAAAGAATAAACAATTGATCTACCTACTAATAACAACTTATGACTGTTCACGTAATACGAAAGGACTTTTAAGGAAGGTGGCAATCTCTTTAATCAGGCCAAAGTTTTCATTTGACATTATAAATGTAAATTTCTCGTGTGACGCTAAGTTCTCAAAATTAGGGACCAGTTTCCGAAAAAGTAGTAAGAGTTTGTGTCTACCAACTTCTATGCGGCGAGCATTTCTATCTTGCATTTGCGAGTAGGGTTCTTCATAGAAACAAGTTTTGTATAAACTACTGTAAGAACGAAGTTTGTTACCTCCTCTATTGCTACTTCATAGTTACAAGCACTGATGATATTAACCAAATTTTAGAGCAATGGTCAAATATGTTTTCTATTATTCCGGAAAAGCATGCCCCGATGCGCAACAGAAGATTTTCTGAAAATTTCTCTCCCTGGTTGACTCATATGTAAATCTCATAAACTCATATGTAAATCTCGAGATAGGCTGAAGTCCTTGAGAAACTTTAGTTCTAAGTCGGATCTTTTAATGCAGGCTTATAGGCAGCTGCGAAAGCGAATGAATAAACTGAACGAGAATTTGAAGCGCGAATTTTTCACAAACAAGATTGCCTCCTGTGATGGCGACCTAAAAAAACATGGGAAACAATTAGTCAAGTTCTAAATAAGAAGTCTAAGACCACTCACATCTCATCCCTGGAGGTTGAAGGAAAAACGGTTAGCTAGCTAGCTATTGCAGAACAAATGAATAATTTGTTTGTGAAATTGGCAAGAACTTCAGTGATAAAATACCTGAGACATCTAATCCTCTCTCCGGGGGGGGGGGGGGGGGGGGGGGTGGTACTCATATGTTTTGCCGTACGGGGACGTGCCGCTTAACAGGGTACCATTTTCAGGATTCCTACTCCGGGACTGGGTACTACTTTTGTATAGTCGGCTCCATGACAGGTAAAGGAAATTCCCTCAACAAGTAATTCAAAACAAGCAAGGCAGCAAAAGTTTCTCTGAAACCCAGGTAGCTAGCGCGCTCGTTCTGCATTCCAGAAATTGTTTCTAAGAGCAAGCATGAGCATAAATCCAGAGAAGAAGGATATATCAACACATATACCTCGGGCATGTTATTTCCTTGGTTTAGAAGCTGAACAGTACGTATTTTAACAGCACCCAAAAAATAAGAGAATTAAATCACCTCCCAATCGACTTTGAACCAAATAAATAAATAGGTATATGTGTAGATATTTTTTTTTATTCAATTTATTTAACGTTGGCTATTTACAATATACAATAGCACAAAGGTGCGAATTTAGGCCAACTACAATTAAAAACAAAAAATACAAAAAGAAATTAAATATACCCTAAGTTTTCTGCATAACGCTTGCATAGTCTGCAGTCACAGCTAACCGTGTACGTTTTAATTCTTCTTTTAAACATTGAAAGAGATTCAGATTCCTTTATGTCGGCAGGTAGTGTCCTCCAGAGCTTCTGCCCAAGGAACCGCACAGTTTCTGTTCCAAAATTCATTGTTTTAACTTTTGGTAAACATATGTTTCCGCCATCCCTCAGCTCATACGAAGGCACTTTTTCTATGAAAATCTCATTCATAAAGCTAGGGGCGTTTCCTGATTTTGTTTTATATCTTTCAGTTAGAAGTAACCTCTTTGATATATCTATCTTCTTTGATCGATGCTCTTATTTGCTCTAGAAAACAATTTCTGGAATGCACAACAAGCGAGATAGCTACCTGGGTTTCAGAGAAGCTTTTGCAGATTTGCTTGTTTGAATTGCTGGTTGAGAGAATTTCCTTTGTCTGCGATCGCCAATCAAAAGCAACTCACGCTATTGTCTTACAAAATCTATCCTTGTTTTAATATCTCATTTTCAGGACGGGAAAGTAACAGAATGAATGAATAACCATATCTTTGAAACGGGTTTTTCGGATTGTAAACAAACGTTTATCTCTATAATGTACAATACCTGCCAAAAGTCATTGGAACACTTAGGCCATTTCTTGACAATCCGCAACTTGAACCATAGCTATTAGGTTTAAACAACCCCTCAACCCTGAAACAACATTGTTCTGAGGGGGAGAGGGGGAAGTCGTAAAAAAGGCAAACATAGAAAAGGTGTTCCAAGACTTTTAGCAGGCATTTTACATTGTTTCCAACACGTGTCCTGGATAAATTTTGATGGATAGGGTGAATTCACAATAAAGGTACACGTATTTTTTCTATAAAACAGCAACAAGGGCATATTTTGTAACACAATAGCAACAGTTGCATTTGATTGACACCTGAATTCAAAGCGATTAGTGTATGGAACGCCATTTGCACAAAAATGACATAATATAGGATTATGTCACATAAACCTATATTATGTGCACATAAACTAGGATTATGTACATAAACTATGATTATGTCGACATAATATAGGTTTCGTTAAGAAGCCATGCTTCGTTATTGCAAAGAATGTGGGATGAAATCCAAACGCAATCCAAACAATCCAAACAAGGACTAGCAAATATATTCAAAGATTCTCGCGCATGGCAATACATTTTCAGGATATTGACTTGCTTTGAACTTTACCAGCATAACAAACAGACTTACACAACAGGGGCAGTCCTCATTATCCTCACAATGCTTACGTGCAAATTTCAAAACGAAATGTTTTGGAGCTTCCAATTTGTTCCAATTTGTCTAATTTGTTAGACATTACCAACTCAAGTACCTTCCATCGGTAAAAATAACACGAACCAAGTGAAAACAAAAACTCACTTGAATAAATAGTTGCTTAAATAGTTGTTTTCTAGTACTGGAGTGTCTTAAGTTCTTAGCGGTCTGAAAGCTAAATTAAGAGTTTCTCATCAACAATATGTGTATGATGACAAATACTTTCAAATCAGGAATCATGAACTACCCAACACCTACTATCAGAAATGGTAGTTTCTTGTGACATGTTCTTTAACAGATCGTTTATCTCCTGACACTGCTCCGTGGGTCTGCTGCATCCCTTAAAGAGAAAAAAGGTCGATTTACACGAGCAAAAAAACTATTTTGAACCTACATGTGTTTTTACAGCTTGCATTCTACTACACTTTCTAATCACTATACAACACTACAGAGGAAATACCACGCCAAGCGAAAGACAATAGCGGTCCCATGCCAAATAAAAGGCTGTTTTAGTAACAAGGCGCGGACGTCTTCAAAGACGGGGACGCTCAGAGGTTTTTGGAGCATTCCAATTTTCCAGCCTTTTTATCTCAAATAGCTGCTCATAAAGAGGAGTACTTACTGCTTGGAAATAGTTTGTGTTCTCGTGTCTCCATTGGTTATGGATATTTCTTACTTTCCATATCGACGTTCTATTTTTGGTGGGCGGCCTTCCAAAGTATAATTTTCAGGTTGTCGATTTCATAACAGAACTTCAACAAAGCCCCAGGAGATTTACAAAAGTTTTAAAGTTGATTTCGCTTTGTAAATTACATCCCTGAACAAAAGAATTCTTCTGGCGTCTTATCGGCCCACGTCTTCTTGCTAAAATAGCCTAAATTAAGAAATGCGACGTTGATTATAGTACATTCAACTACTCTCTAAAAACGATTGAAAACTAATGGGTGCTGCACTAGATTTTGGTGCGTGTTGCGATAATGTCACGAGCGCAACTCTTTCGGTTCTTTTACCTAGGAAAAAAAAAGTTGCATTGAGGGACTTAGTGCTTGCTTGCTACATTTCAAAATATTTCAATAGTCAAACCATTTGAAGGATTTCACATTCATCCTTCAAAAGAAAGTTGTACGAGCTATAGCCTTTGAAAATCTTTGTGCACCTTGCTCCTTTTTTCTCGTTCTCCGACTTCTCAAGCTGCAGGATCTTTTTGAAAATGAAACAGCTGACAATCGTTTATGAATCTGTTGATAAGTTTTCCCTATCTTGTTTTCATGAGTTTTTTTATACGCTTTCTCAGCTCATCAACATGATACAAGGCAACCAAATAAATGTAAGATTCTTCTGACATGGAAAAATACTTTGTAATGTGGCTGGAAATCCATAATGTATTCAGGTGAGAAATCTAGAAACACGCTTCAACAGTAGTGAGTTTCCGGTAACACCCATTTGTTCACCACCAACTACCAGTCCTGGAACTTCAAACAACCAGCCAATATTAGCAGTCACATTTAAATATGAAATTTATGACATTGGTGTTCTCTCCTCGATTACTGTACCCATTGAGAGAACTGGTCCTTTAAAAATACTCTGCGCACAAATTCCCTTATTAATTTGTTATTTTGTTGGTTTGCATTTAATTATCATAACTTTATATTTTGATGTTGTATGTTGCAATCATTTCAATGGCCTTTATGTACGTAGTGGAATTTTAGAATGAACTAAACTGAACTAAACTGAACTAAACTGAATTGAACTGAACAAAACTTAGAGACCCTTTACATGGAGACCCGACATGAAACTCATGCCGGCATGAACTCATGTCGCCGTGAGACCCGACATGAAAATTTCCAAACACGAGGCAAAGGCGATTTGGTTTTCATATCGCCCGATAGGAGAACATTGTGTTCACATGAGAATTTTATCCCATTTCTGCCGGCATGACTTTTCATGCCGGCATGAAAAAGCGACATGAAATTCTCATATCGCCCCGAAATGAAAGTTTCATGTCACCCCGACATCATGTAAACACAACAGTAGCTCAGACCAGCACCCGAAATGAAAATTTGTGCCGGCATGAAACTCATGCCTCCATGAGTTTCATGTCGGGTCTCATGTAAAGGGCCTCTTATGTATCATCAAAATTATTGGTCATTGATCACGTTGAAAAACATAAACACATTTAAACTTCAATGACAAAGAGAACGTGACCAGGGAGTCTCTAATTTATTCTTACCAGCAGGAATAGGCAATGAAAAGTACAAAAGAAAATAATACACCCATTTCTTATAAGAAAGCGCTCATAAAAAATGGTTGGCTCAATTTGTCGAAAATTCAGAAACAACCCTTTCTGCATTTAAAAAGCTAAGAGACTTATGTAATTTGCAGCTTTCATTTTCACAGCGCACTCAAACTGTTTTGACACTTTACAGTTAGCAACTGTTTGGACATTCTTTTGAATGCAAATTATGTTATTCTCGTTTTGAGACCTTACTAAGTAATTTGGGAGCTCTCTTGACGAAGCTAAATTAACTCTACACTTCTGGCATTAAACATATAAGAAACGCGTGAGAAACTTTGGTCAGCAAAGTGGCCCAAAAATTTAAGGAACTGCCTACCGGCCGCAGACCCTAGTTTCTTATAGAAAGGGATACGTTCGGACATGCACTCATTGTTTTGTAAGAAACGCCGTATAAGAAACATGGTAGGCTCAAATGCTTGAAACTTAAGAACTTACGCTACCTGCATTTAAAAGCTAAGAAACTTTATAATTTTCAGTTTTAATTTCCCCCTATCACTCAAAATAGTTTGGATATTAAACAGCACTGTTTTCTGCCAGTCTTCACTTGACATAAAGTTTACATTCATTTTCAGTTCATTTCCAAGTTTCCCTCCAAATATTTAAACTTTATTTGTAAATTTGTTTTGGCATCAACTTCGGAAGGGAGTATCATTACTGGATTTTCAACGATAAAGTTTCAACGACTTTTTTTCATTCTGAGTGAATTCTGTTATTTATTGCATTTAAATCTAACCAGGCATCTTCCAAGCTCTTCAATAAATTCGATCATTTTTCGTCGGAAAATGGTCTTAAAACTCAACAAAGAACTAAGTACCTACCGCCCCTGACCTTAGTTTCTTATGAAAAAATGTGTCTGTGGATCACCTGAGGAAGCTTGGTCCTCCGTCACGCGCTGTATTTAATGTAGATTGTTCCCTGATGGTTGCGATATCATTAATAAACAATAAAAAGATAAGAATAGCCTTAAATAACGGACTCATCATATTAAACCCATAAGCGCAGCAAAAACACCGAAATCAGTAGAACGAAGACTATCAACTCCTGTAAAAGAAACAATAACCAAAATAAGACAGTAACAAGAGATAAACTGTGTAAGACAAAACCGAATTAACCTTTAAACCTGAAAGGAAAGAAATAAGTTGATAACTCACCAGTAACTGCTCAAAAGATCAACGTGAAATAACCAAATACTAGTTTTGTTGCACTCTCATCAGTTTGGTTCGTGCGAAGAACAAATTACCAATAAAACAGGCCACTTTTATAGCAGACGAACAAACTAAAACCGAAAATCACACGCTATTAGCACATAAGCCACTTGTTGGCTAAACCCAAAAGACAACCGCCAAATATCAAAGCCTTGGCGCAAAATTAGAACAGTTGCAACGTGAAAACAAACTCCTTCTGTCGGCAGAGGGAGGGATCCCGAAGTTTGATAAACACCGCTTCTAAAACCTTGAGGTGGAAGGCAGACCTAGCCCTACCCATAATTTGGAAACAATCCTCGCTATAGTTGTTACCACACTCATACTGCTCAGTAAGTGAGTACCAATGGCAGAATCACTTTCTTGAGAAGGAATTTTTTCTTCGCACAAACCAAACTGATGAGAGTGCGACGGAACTAGCATCTTTTCAGCCGTTTCAGCCTTTACTGGTGAGTTACTAACTTATTTCTTTCCTTTCAGGTTTTAAGGTTAATTCGGTTTTGTCTTACAGGATTTAACAGTTTTTCTCTTGTTACAGGCTTATTTTGGTTATTGTTTCTTTTACATGAGTTAATAGTCTTCTTTCTCTGATTTCGGTGTTTTTGTTGCGTTTATGGGTTTAATATGATGAATCCGTTATTTAAGGCTATCTTTAAATTTTGTACCACGAATCATTTGTTTGAATAAAAAGATACCATACGGAGCATACTTACATCACATAGCGATTCGAGTGACAATGAGCAATCTAAGAGCACTTCTCTAAACAAATCTACATTTTCTTCATCCATGCTTTTAACTTGAGAAAGATAGAAAGAAGAAAAGAAAGATAAAATGGTTAGAAGTAAATAAAAATAACATATTGCAAAGATTTATTTGTCATTAACATGAACAACGATACTTCATTGCTTTGTTCGATGAGATTTATTATCAATGAAACTTTGACGAAAAGATGAACAAATAAAACCTGGGGTTTTGCAACTGCTATAGATACCTGGTGGATTTTCAGGACAAAAACCCTCAAGTTATATTGCAATGAGTCAATACAAAGTCCTTTTATCTTTCGATAATATCACAGATATTCTTCCATTTAAAAATGTTTACCTTTGCTTCGATGTTAACTCTTCAAAAATTCGATAAATTGCCCCATTGCCCAGCTTATTACCTAGGATAACAATGAACAATTTGTCACATTGCTAAATGCACAGAACGTGGAAATCCCTCCTTGATTCATTGAAACTCTCTACATTAGTAATCTATAAAGCCATTCTATCTTTCGATAATTTGAAAGATATTCTTCCATTTTCTTAATTGTTAACTATTCTTCCAGTAATTTACAAAGTCCTTTTATCTTTCGATAATGTCAAAGATATTCTTCCGTGTTCTCAATTATTAACTGTTTCCTCCAGTAATCTATAAAGCCATTCTATCTTTCGATAACTTCAAAGATATTCTTCTGTTTTCTTAAAATATTAACTATTTCCTTCAGTAATTTACAAAGTCCTTTTATCTTTCGATAATGTCAAAGATATTCTTCGATTTAACAGTTTTTACCTTTGCTTCGATGTTAATTCTTCAAAAGTTCAATCAATTGCCTCCTTGTCCAGCTTTTTACCTAGGATCAGAATGAAAGATTTGTCACATTCCTAAATGCACAGAACAAGAAAATTCCCTCTGGATTCATTGAAACTCTATACATTAGTAATCCATAAAGCCGTTCTATCTTTCGATATTGTCAAAGATATTCTTCCGTTTTCTCAATTATAAACTATTTCTTCCAGTAGTCTACAAAGCCCTTTTATCTTTCAATAATGCCAAAGATATGGATTAAAAGAGCAGAGCTCCATTGTAAGTAGAAATCATACAGGGTGTCCCAAAATAGTGTCCGACTTTTAAATTTTAATATGTCCGAGACTGTTTGATGTATTAGAACCATTTGGACATTTTTGAAAGCTGAAACATATAATTTTCTGTTGAGTCTATCGCTGTTTAAATTTTGGAATTTTTAGAATACCAATTTTAAATGTTTTTTTACTCTTTACTGTACCCTTTACTATTCTACAATGTTATTCTAATTTCCAAATAGACTTGTCCAGATAGCCCAGAAAACACAATTAAAAGTACTTTCAGAAACCTGAGAATGTCATTCACAAACTTTAAAATTTTTCAAATATTATATGTTGCAATACGAGGGGACATTTAAAGCTTACTCTCAAGTACCGAATAATCGTCCCCCCGGCTTATTAATTTTTGAAAAATTTTCCAACCCCCCCCCCCACTTTTATTCCAACGCCCCTTTTATTAATTCTTGAAAAATAGGAGTAATAGTGAACAATTTTTTTCAATAATTCCTGCTAAGCAAATGTACTTACTGTATTTATTAACATTATTCTCCTTTGTTTGTCTGACCCGTGTTACATACGTGTTTTACATACGTGGTACCCATGTTAGATACGTGTTTTACTAAGAAAACGAACAACGACTATTCTCAATTTTTCCAACCCCCCGATTGTTCCAACCCCCCCCGATTATTATAATATTGAACCATTTCCAACCCCCCCCCCCCCCGATTATTCTCACCCCCCCCGTTTATTCGGTACTTGAGAGTAGTTATGAACAACGCAGTCGTTCTAGCCCATTGGTAGTAAACATGTCAACTTTGTCAAGTTTTTGTCCGTTATGCAAGTTTTGCGCTTTGAAATAAATGCATCTCGGACAGTTAGGTATTTTCTTTGATGGCATTTTCAAATTTGCTCAATCAATCTTTTGAAACCAGGCAATAATCTTTGTTTCTCAAACTCGGTACATTTCAATGTCAATCTTGACATAACGCATCGCTGTGTTATCTGGGATAACATGCCTCCTTACCAGTGGTAGCAGTTAGATTTCTACTAATTCGAGTACCTCATCTTCAAAGAATGAAACTTGAAGCTTTCTTTTCCACTAAGAAAATGGCTACTTTGGTATTCCATCAGTAAATATTATTGTAAAGTTAGATAATGGCGAGAAAAGGTGCAGAAAACATGCAAAAATTGGTGAAAACTTTGAGAAAACTTTGCGGTTTCTTAGTATTTGTCAAATTTGAACAGCAACAGACTCAAAAGAAAATCAACCATCCAACCGATTCACATAATTTGGTAAGATGTTAACGACGTGTCAAAGAGGCTTTTGGCTTCTTTTATCTTCTTTTAAATTATATCTTGGCTTCAGTCGAGGATTTGAAATTAGAAATATGGTCATTTTTAAATGGTCCCCCAACAGTGTTTACCTTTGCTTCGATGTTAATTCTTCAAAACTTTGATCAATTGCTTCCTTTTCCAGCTTTTTACCTAGGATCATAATGAAAAATTTGTCACATTGGTACAGAACAAGAAAATTCCTCTTTGATTCATTGAAACGCTATACATGGTCGTACATGTTGTACATGTTAAACATGTTGGTCTAGCCAATATGACCCCCCGACCAGTATGGCCTCAAGAAACCATCCTCGCTCTCAAACGTTTTCAAAATGGTGACTGCATTGACTGGAGTAGCAACAAAATCATCTTACGTGCTTGCATGCCTTCAGATGAGGAGGATACGTTACGTGGAAAATTACTTGGAAAATAGACAAGAAACTTTTCAGCTTTGAATTTTTCCAATTTCATCCTTCAGTGAATTATCTCCAGGGCCGTGCGAAGTACCCTAAACGTAGGGGAGGGGGGAGGGGGGGATATGACATTTCAAGAGGAACTTCTTTAGTTAGCTAAAGGAGTCCCAGGGGAGCTTCACATTTTTGTCATATAGGACTAGGAGTGTGCGCTAGATTTGTGACGATGATGAGTCCTTTGTATCCCTGCGGTAAACCTTGCTCAACGGGAACTAATAATGAAACAGTGAAAAAGCTAACCCTTTTTCCCTATTTTGTGAAGTCTCGCTTTCACATTGCCTGCCAGAGAGCCCAAACATTTTGCGAAATATTTGTGTGAAACCTCCAAGGACTCGTCTTTGTGTTCTAATGCATCGAATTGAAGAACAAAATTCTCTCGCTTATTTCAGGACCCTGGATTGGTTTCCCTATCCCTAGTTCTAAAGTCGAAAGTCCACAGCAAGACTTCGCTCGTTCTTTTCAAGTAGGGCGGACGCGGACATAAAGCAAAGAAATAAGTTCTAAAAATAAGTTTTCCCTGCTCATGTAGGCGTACACAAGAATAAATCTCCACCCTTCAACAATCTTAAATTGGTATTCTAGGAAGCTCAGAGTTTGGGCCTAAATAGGGTCACCTATTTCAGAGTAATAATACGAGTCTCTGTTAACCGAAGCGCCATCTGTTTTTAGTGTTTTTAGCACCGGGTGGGATCGCAGAAGTAGAATAGGCCTAATCGAGCCCGCAACCCCTTGACATTACGCTCGAGTGTTGGGGCTCTTGTCTACCGGGTATCGAACCCTGTCTGCCTGATTGTTGTCAGCAAAGTCAGATGATTACACCTCTGCACCACAACACCCTCGACTATTGGTGATACACAAGCTAAAATCTGAGAAGCAGTAGTGAGGAAAATACTGAACGGACTCCAACATTTCCATCAAACGTCAAACGTGACAAGGGTTACTGCCAAATTCACATACTTTGGCCTCGACTTTGGCTAGCATATGATAGATAACATCTTCCAATTTACACTCCTTTTGAATTTAACTTTATATTTGTAGGGTTCTCATATAGCCTGAAGCAAATTTGCGACACAGTTTTTCATGAATTGTATTGAGAGTATGGTTGAGATTTAAAAGAAAAGGCCCGGGAGAGGTACATAACATATTTATGGTACGGTGCCGCCCATATGGGTAGGTTTTTTAGCCCAAAATTCTCTAAACAAGGGTTCTTTTTCGGCAGATTTTCCATAAACATGGGTAGGGTTTCGCTGAAATTCGCAAAAATGGTTAAAATGGGCAGTTTTCCGCCAAAATTCATCATAAAGGTGGGTATCAAAAGCAAGTTTCGGTAATTAGAAGAGGCAGGCCCGTAGCACCTATTGGGGCCGGTCGGGCCCGGCCCCCCCCCCAATAATTTCTAGAAGTTGAATTTTTTATTCTTCATAATAACATAGAAAACTGATCATCAGTGACAGGCCCTTGGCCAGAGACGTAGGAACCGGGGGGCACTGGGGGCACGTGCCCCCCCCAATATTTTGAAATAAACAAAGAAGTGCCCCGTTTTGTTTTCAGGAAATGCCCCTTTAGCTTAATGGAAAGGGTGCCCTCGAAGTGTCGTGCCCCTCCAAGTTTGAGATGCTTCCTACGTCCCTGCCCTTGGCACTGAAGCGAGTCAATACCTATCTAAGTTCAACAACAGCAAACTACCGCCTCAACCACCTGATGGTGAAACATGTGTACAACGACAGAGTTGATAAATTCAACCTTGTCAGCATCGTAAACGAATTTGTCATAGATTCCAATGCAAGGAAATTTAACTTTGGAAAGCTCAACCCTTTTGATATCAGAAGCACTTCGTCAAGAGAGACGAAAACTACCCAGACTTCAAGAATCAATAATCATATCTAAACTAACGAGCAGTGGCGTGGTCCTCGAGATCCTGGAAAGCCGAAAAGAAAAAAGCTGGGTATAGCTGGGAAAGAATTTTCCAAGAAATGTCAAATCTTCCATTTTAGCATTGGCAAATATGGAATCAGGGGATGCATTCTATGCCAAAGTAAAGGATGTTTCTTCAAAAATTTTCCTCATGCTTCAACTCATAAGAGAACTGTCAAAACGCTATCAAAGATTCCTTGTCGCTAATGGCAAGCATGATATTGGGAGATGCATTCTAAGCCAAAGTAAAGGGCGTGGCCCCAAAAATTTTCCTGGGGGCTTCCCCCAGACCCCCTCATTTCAATTCCGCCCATTTAATTTACTCTGGCCATGTCATGGCTTTCGCAGGACACCATGAAAATTGTGTGATGACTTTTGTAAATCAAATATCAAGTAAATCTTACGCAATGCTCTCGACAAAGTATTCTTATCCTATCGTAGTTTGATTTTAGCTAACCTGTTTGAAATATATTTGGATTCGTAAATTTCCTATTTTTCTTCAGGACCTCCGATCATAAAATGCCCTTTCAGCAATGCACAGAAGGGCGTTGCCAAAAGAAAAGAGGGCATTGAGTGAGCAATACTTCTGGGGGCTTCTGGAAGCTTTACCCCTTCGGTATGAATTAGTGCCCCTATGAATTAGGAATTTGAGCGGAATTTGAGCCAGAAAAATTATAACATTTTGAGTACCTCGAATTTCGCCTGCCTTCAATTTTCGCCTCGGAGGGGGGCGAAAAGTAAAGGGAGTGAATTGCGGAAATATTTTGGGAGCGAAAATTAGAGGGAGCAAAAATTAAAGGAAGCGAAAATATCTAACTTCTATAAAAGAACTTTTGTTTTGATTGTAATACAAAATATAAGACATGCATTACTCTTCGACAACAATCATATTGTCCTCCTTATCTGAGGTGTTATTTTGTTGTTCTAGTTCCACCGCGTTCTCTTCCTCGGGGCCATATCCATCCAAATTACGTCACATCGATGGGGGCGACAACCAGGGGGCGACAATTAAAGGGAGCGAAACTCCCGCGAAACTTCTACACAAGGGGGGCGAAAATTAAAGGGAGCCAAAATTGGAGGCAGGCAAAATTTGAAAGGACTAAGGTAGTCAGAGAGTTTCTTACAACAAATAATGGAAAGTGTATGAACGATTTCCTCTTTAAAAAATAAATAGTTTCATATGATGTATTTTCCCAATACTGGAGTTCCTTTTTTGTGCCCGATCCGAGAGTTGAGTTTCTTAAGTATGCAGCAAGCAAACATTCTTGGTCTATTCAGAACTAACCACCAGGAAAATAAAGTTTGCAATGTGCAAAGTTTGCAAATTGGTGTGAGATTCAAGCTACTGAAAGGGAAATTTACAAACTTCTGTCCACATCTTTTTGCAGCAAACTGCTTTCGTGTTGAGTTCAACAAGTAGACCCTGTTCAAAATTAAATCAGTTATTTTGAAATGCATTATTCACCTGAACGTGATGTGGACCTAAAACTAATTTTGCAAACTTTATCTTTTTTTTGCTGAGAAGAATTGCAAAGGCTCATAACACAAACAAGTGCCCAGTAGTTATCCATACTTTGCATTTATACACTCTGCATTTAAAAAATTCAACATTGCAAAAAGATGTGGACAGGAATTTTTAAATTTTCCTCCAAGCAGTACAAATTTCATACCAATTTGCAAAATTTGCACATTGCAAACTGCAAAGAAACTGAGTACTCTTCTATGGTGGTTAGCCTTGAATAGACCAAAAAGGTTAGTCCTGTCCACATCTTTTAGCAATGTTGATTTTTTTAAAAAAAAAAGGGTATGAATGCAAGGTATGGATAACTACTGGGCACTTGTTTGTCTTCTTGTAAAACGATGGGGTTTGCATTTAGTTTAACTCCACATCATATTGAGACAAATAATGCATTTCAAAAGAACTTATCATTTTGAATAGGGTCTGATGTAGACCCAATTTTCATATTGAGGCCCTTTATCAGAAATGTAAGCCTTATGAAAAGTAATGTAAGTTCAACACATGCAGAGTGTCAACTTAGTGGACTTTGCACAGTGGCGGATTTAGGGGGGGCAAGTGGGGGCAATTGCCCCCCCTTCACTATGAAAACTCAGCTTGGCGCCCCTCTTTTGGCGAGAAAAGCGCCCCTCTTCCTGACTCTAACTCATAATTTTTCAACTGTTTCAATTTAAATGTGGGGGAAACATATAAATCAAGGCGTTATTTAGCAGTAAACCAAAGAGTTTTCTTTGAAAGCGTCCAAAAAATTTTCGCGCGCCTTCAGCGCGCTCAATTTCTGTCGTATATTTGGCGCCCACTTTGCAAGTTGCCCCCCCTCCAACTTCGGGCTGGATCCGCCCCTGACTTTGCAAGCCTCTGTTTTATGAAAAGGCTTAATTTGGCAATACAGGGCAATACAACCTGTGTAGAAAGTTCAGGTTTGAAATTTAAGTAAGAATGCCCAAACAATTCAGCTCAGGCGCATTGAAAGAAATGATTAGAAAATATGAACAAAGGAGATCAACTCAATTTGTTCCATTATTCAAATAATGATGCTCGCATTAACTGTTTCTGTTATTTGTTACTGCATTTGTCTCATGCAATCTCATCTCAACCTGTGCTGCAATTTCATACAAATGCAAAACAAAATAAGCAATGTTGTCAAAGCTCAACTGGACTCCAAAACTCAAAATATGAATTTGCAGGAAAATACTTCTGAAGTTAACATCAAACACTTTTCATATTTCCAATAGTGATAAATGCATCCTTCAAGACATTTTGTTTCAAATTAGCTTTCACTCTATTAATGTGTAAAATCAAATTGATTGCCAGGGAAGATAATATATGCTGTTAAAGCAGGGGCAAATCCAGCCCGAAGTTGGGGGGGGGGGGGCAACTTGCAAAGAGGGCACCAAAGATTGCAAATAAATTTTTGAATGCTTTTTAAAGAAATTCTTTTATTTGCTACTAAATAACACCTTGAATTTTATGTTTCCCCTATATTCAAATCAAAACAGTTAAAATATTGGGCGTTAGAGTGAGGATTAGGGGCGCTTTTCTTGCCAAAATAAGGGGCGCGAAGCTGAGTTTTCCTCACGAAGGGGGGGCAATTGCCCCTACTTGCCCCCTGAATCCGCAATTGTGGATTACTTAACAAGGAAGTTATTGTCCTTGCTTACAGTAGTAGTGTTCCAATCAAGTTGTTTTTGTTGAGTATCTTTGCAAAAGTTTTTGCAGAGTATCTTCACAGGCATTGGCAAACAGCCTGGTTTCAGACTTTTTATTCAAACATAAACCCATATGGCAAAATATAGAGTATGTTTGCAGCATGCTGCTAAGCCTGGTACTAACTTGCTTTTATGCAATTTGGTTTGTATGTGGTTTAGCATTTTTAAATAAATGCCATGAAGTAGAGTCTTTTGCTCCTCATGGCATCGTCCTTGTAGTATTGTAAAGTAGTTAAAAGGTAGAGTAGTCCATAACATTGTAACATGTATTGTAAATTTTTAATGGAATATGAAAAAATTGCTTTTGAGTATATTCACAAGCAATTTTTTTGAGTATACTGTAATTTGAAAATGTTTCAGGGCTTGCTTCCCAGGGGGGGGGTACTCTGGTTTATTCAGGATAGGGGTGCTCAGGTTACTTTTTTGGGTCTTAAATTTGGGCAAAGATTATCTTTTAGGGTCAATCATTTGTACAGTTATTTTTTGGGTTCCTGAAATTCTGGTTTACTTTTTTGGGTCTCAAATATGAAAAAAGGGAAAAAGGTTGGGAAAAAGATAAGAAAAATTATTTTTTTGGGTCTGTTTTCAAGGTAGAAATTATTTTTTTGGGTTGATGCGTTGTACCTCAGCCTGAGCACCCCTATCCTAAACATAACTGACTACCCCCCCCCCTGGGGCTTGCTTCAAGTAAGAATTTTGCATCGCTTGTGCTAGCTTGCAGCATGCATCTTCTGAATTGAAAAACAACTCAATCAAGCTTGATTGTAGTATGTTTGAGAATTATTCTGTCAGGCGTCAGATTATTGCCAAGCTTGATCACTAATCATACCCCACAAACTGGCAAAAATGTATTCAACATATACCCCCATTTAAAGCTCCTTCAAGTCCCAACCATGCTTCTGTCAAGCTTGTACAAGTTGCAAGCTGAAATTTTTCTTAAGGGAAGCTACAATAAGAAACCGCAACATAGAAACAAGTTTTTTCAAAGCATCTTTTGTTTTGTATCAAAATAGACTTGCCCCAAGTCTATTTTGTCAAGTAATCTAGTATCAAAAGGGCATAAATTTGGAAACAGGTTGAAAGAAACCTTCAGCAGCAAAACACTTTATTGAACAGTATGTTTTGTTACCTAGCACCTCTCTCTAGATTTACTCAACCATAGCATACATGCCCAGTTAGGATGGATCAGGCGGGGGAGGGGGGGGGGGGGTACTTGACTTAAGTTTGTATTGGGGTGTGTCTATGAAACCCTACTCCAGAAGTTTTAGCTTAAAATGATAACACATTCTAAGAAAAAATTGGTGAAAAGTATACTCCAAAACATGAAAATTTGATCCAAAAATGACCCAAATGACAAAAATGATAAAATTTCACATTGTGACATGTATTGACAACCTGCTCCAAAAAAAATTGCCTTATTTTGATACCCTGAGCTAAACAAATTTGGTGAAAAAAGATACCTTGGAAAACGGCACATCCCCGTTGGACAAATATACCCCCCCCATCTTGGGAGATGCTTTTGCATGAAATCTCTAAAAAATGTTTGGCACCTTTGATTTAAAACAAGATTATTAAATAAATATGCACTTATTTGAGATCCTCCTGTGAGAAACCATCCTTAAATAAGGCTGACAAGTTTCTTAAGAGGGTACCATTTCCTAAAAATAAACCAACTTAATGTTTCTTTTAATATGGTTTCTACTGTATTTTGGGGGCTCTTATAACAGAAAATTGCTGTTTGGTAGCGAGTTTTCTTACTTATATGAATATATGACTTCAAGTAAAAGGTGTGTAAAAAGCAGCTTTTGGTGGGGTGCAGGTAATAGCAGAGGTCAGCAATGCAGATTAGAAGGAATATGATATAGCTGCAATTAGATGCATTGAATAAAACTTGAAAGGAAATAGCTTTCAGTATTTTGTTTGGAAAATAAACAATGATCCAAAACATGTCTACCAGGTGTCGCATAGCCATAATAGGCGTAGAGACAGGGGGCTGGTGGGGCTGCAGCCCCCCCCCCAAAGTCGAAAAATTTTGCAAAAATCACCCATGACCGGGCAGAAATCCGCCTTAAGTCGGGCAAAATTTTCTTGAACAATGGATTTTTAATCGGGCAGCTCCCCCCCCCCCCCAAATTCAATCTCCCCCTACGCCGATGGGTGTCTGATTACTCCCTTGCTTCTATTTCATATCATCGACTACAGTACTTCACAAGAAGAGAATACATTGGAGGCAGCATTAGTTTGATGATGTACATCGGATAAAGCAATGTAGAAAGAAACAAACGTTAAGCAGCATCTCTTTCCACCTTATCAACATAATTTATGCAAATCACTTTTTTTAGGCTTAACCCTTTGTTTACCACCATAGCGAAAAAGAGTGATAATACACGTTTTTTTTTTATAAGAAACTGGTTTATAAGAAACTAGTACTACGATGACCAAAAATTTAAGAAACTCTAGTACTACGCTCAAGAACAGTTAAGAAACTCTAAAACTTTATTTCTGTATGTCTCTCTCATTCTATGTCTCTCTAACAAAGATACATTCATTTTTTCTTGACTTTTAACTGCAAAATTTGTAAATTTTTGCCTTGATGTGCATGGCTTCTTCTTGATGACAATGTCAATGCAAAATGGAAGCCCTTTCTCGAGAAGAAGGCTCAACTTCGAATAATACCGCTATTTTAGGCCCAAAAAATAAGAAACTAATTAAGAAACTTTTACTACTAAAACACCGAAATTTTCATGCGAAATTAAGAAACTTTTAGTACTAAGTGCTGATCCAAGTTTCTTATAAAAAAAAAAACGTGTATGTTCATATGCTCATCTTAGCTTGAAAATGCATTCATTAAGATAATTTTGTGAAAAAAAAATTAAAAGGGGTAATTTACTTTGAAAATTGGGGGTTGGGACTTATAAGTCCCGACGTTTGATATCGTACCAATTTTTCAAAAATATGAATATGGCTGCTTTTCAAATTTTTTACTTTCTTCAAGCACAAGTTCCCTCCAATCAGCCTGTTAATATTAATTTTACATGTTAGAAGAACAATAGAACACGAAATACAAGACTGATCCATTTGATAGCTGAAACTAAAAGTTTCAAGAATTTCAACCAAAAATGTTGGAACTACCAAAACCACAAATTGATTGATACTTCATTATAAATCAATTATCAAATATCTTTATCCTTGTTTGAAATATTCAAAAGTGTAATGTTGCAAAAACACGGCATACATACTGCGCATTTACAAAATAATGCATCTTACCGAACCCGGAAGTATGGTTGTTTACTATTCTGGCATGGGCCTAAGTTGGCCTAAAAGGGCCCAATAATGAACAACGGGACTTATAAGTCCCGCGCAAATACGAGCCAAAAACCAATACAAGAACAGCTTATATTCACCATCTTGAACAATAACTTTGTTCTTTATATGCCAAATAAGTATTCAAAAATTATTCATGGCAATATCTTTACGAGAAACATTGACAACTCAAGTAAAATGTCACACAGCTTGTTGGTGTCTCCAGAGCCGCCATTAGCCAAAAGAGTGTGGTTGTTGCTAAGAGACACAAATATTCTGAGGGCTGCTCTCGTTTTCAAACAATCATTTATTCAGTACTTCCTGGATCCCTGTGGTTTTCAGGAAAAAATTGCAAACAGGGTCCATTGTATGCACAAAATTACGTAATGGGACTTAAAAGTCCCGTCGGTAAACAAAGGGTTAAAGTAAGATCATACCGGTGGGCCTAAGTATGGAATTTGCACACACACATACATACTCTTATAATAACAACATCAAACCTGCAATACCGAAAATAAATTCTTAATGTACTCTTACCTGATACAATTGGAAGGCCAATAAATTCACAAAATACAAATTTTTCAGCTTCCAGAACACAATTTCACGACACAAATCATCACAAACAGCAAATCACCGGCAGAAACTTTCCCGCTTCGAAGGGGAATTAGGGCACCACCACGCATAAAACCAGTCAAGAAAAGTGAAGTTAGGGCACTGGAAAGTGCAACAAGGGCACAGGTGCCCTTTTGTCTCATTCTGTAAGAGGAAAAAGGAAAGGGCACTATGAAGCGGTGACAGGGTCAAAATTATTCCGTCATTGAAACCCAGCTTCGTCGTCAAGTATTCATCCGTCGTGATGTAGTTGTTCGTCGTCAAGCCATACCATGCCGTCGTCGTACTAGACTTGCCCCAAGTCTATCTCTTCCGTCCGTCTACCGTTCCCTTTATGGTAGTTCCTGGATCCGCCATTTCCTGGATCCGCCATTCCAACATTCCATCCAGAGAGAACGACAGATATCTCTCATATATCTCTCGAGCTCTCTGGACGGAATGTTGGAATGGCGGATCCAGGAAATGGCGGATCCAGGAACTACCATAAAGGGAACGGTAGACGGACGGAAGAGATAGACTTGGGGCAAGTCTATCGTCGTACGATCATTGGCCGTTGTAACTGTGGTTCGTCAATGGCCCTATAATAATATAATATAATATATGTACCTCTTCTCCATTTCGGAGCAATTACTACTTTAAGACTACTTTGCACAAGTGCAGTGAGAGTAGTAACACGGGTTTTTGACTGGTCTTGCTTTAGTTCAGAAAGCAAAATTGTTCCACACATTTGTTTATGTTACTTAGTAATTTTGGATTATTTCCCTGTATGCTACATATTCTTGGTAAATCGTTGTTTTGGAAATAGGAGCATTCCCACAGGTGCTCTAAATATTCCTCATGTTCTCGACACCTTCTGCATAAAGCGCTTTCATGTTTTCCTTTGTAGTTTGTCTTTAATTCAGTCATGTTTAATTTTAGTTTTAGTAGTTTTGCACCTTCGTTGTGTTTAATATACCGTTTTAGACCAAATGAAGTTTTTTTGATAAATCTCATTTTTGTTTTATTATTTTGACTCATATCATTTTCAATGGATGTAATTATTTTTTGGTTTATTAATTTTTTCCACCCTTTGGTTGTCAAGTTGCAAATTTGTTCTTCTGTTAGATCAATGTTAAGGTTTTTTAAATCTTCCATAATTTGATTATACCAACAATCTACACAAAGTTTAGTCGTTTTTGTTCTTCGTACACTTGTTTCACAAATCTTCTTTCTTTCATATTTAGTATTTTATGCAGATATGTAAGCCTCTTTTCCTTTATTCTATATTCCATTGGTTTGAGGCCACATTCATATAATATGCCTTGGTATGGTGTTGAAATTGGGAGACCATTGATTATAGTTAAAGCGTCCTTTTGTATGTTTTCAAGTTGTTTAAGTTGTTTTTTAGAAATTTTTGACCACGTTTCACACGCGTACAGTATTTTTGGTATTAATAAGCATTCTATGAGTCGTATGCTTATCTCCAAACTTTTCTCCTTAAATGGCATTTGATTTACTAAGAATTTAATTTCATTAGTTACTGCTTTTGCAGAGTTTCGTCTGTTGCTAATGGTTTTGTCTAACGAATTTTTATTATCTTTTAAGTCCCCTAAATACTTATACGTTTCAACCTCTTTGATTATTTCATTATTTAATTTCAATTTTATTTCAGTACTGTTATGTTTTGTTCTATCAAAATGCATGTGCAAAATTTCACTTTTCTCCAAATTAAAGTTTAACAAGTTTTTGTTTTGAAATTCTTCTGCAATATTAAGCATTTCTTGCATTTTTTCAATTGAAATTGATGCTAGTAATATATCATCCTGATACAATAACGGAGGAATTATCATTTTTCCAAAACGTATTCCTAATTTTTTTGTTATTATTGGCTGCATGCCTTTGTCAATGTGATTGGCACAGATTGGGGCTGCCAATATTGTTCCTTGTTTCAGGTTCTCATCAATTTCAACCTCCTTTGTCATCCCACATGGGGTCTCAATTTGTATAAAACCTTTCTTGTTAAGTTCATAAATGCTCCTCAAGCATTTACCATTTATTCCACTTTTAAATAAGTCCAGTAAGCATGACTTTAGAAAAAGTTTGTCAAATGCCTTCTCTAAATCAAGAAATGTAAACGTAATATTACACTTAATGTATTTGTAATAGTCATTAATTGCCTCCCAAACAAATAAGTGATCAATTGTTGATCTACCTTTACGTCCTCCTGCAGCAGCTTCTGAAAAACTTTTTTCAATATCTTGTGATATTCTATTTAATATCAATTTTTCAAATATTTTGCTTATGCTCAAAGTTAGGAAAATGCCTCTCCAGTTTTTTAATTGTCTTCTGTTTCCTTTCTTTTTGTACAATGTTTTTATAATTAATTTCTTCCATTTGGTTGGTGTCTGCCCTTTTTTGAAGACAAGGTTTATTATTTTTAATATTGAGTTTTTAAATTCCTTCCCTGAATCTATAAATAATTCATTGCTTAATTTATCATGGCCAGGACATTTTTTCTTCTTCAAATTTTTAAGTACTTTTTCTAGTTCGAACATCTTAAAAGGGGCATCTGTGGGATAATAGAACTTATTCTGTCTTTTGATTAACTTAGTGAACAGATTTTTGACATTTTTTATGTGTTGTATATACTTTTCTCCAGGATTTCTATTTGTCATTAGTTTTTTAAAATAGTTTTCATGTTCCTTAATAATATCATAAACATTTGTTATTTCATTTCCATTATCATCTATTATTGAAGTAGGGACTTCAGTTTTATGACTTCCTAGTATGCTTTTTCTTAGTTTAAAGAACTCTGTACTATTTACCTTGAGTTGTTTTATTTTATTTAAATTAGCATCAAGCTTTTCACTGTTTTCCTTGTTATTTAGTTTTATTAGTTTTCTGTTTAGTAATTTGATCTTTATTTTCATTATATCAGTTTTAGCTTCATTGCATTCATTTACATATTTAGTTAATTGTTTTTTCAAGCATCTTTTTCTCATCTGCAACTGTTTATGTTCCTTACTCTTTGGTGAATATCCCTTTTGGCATTTTTTTACTTTCCTTTTAAAACATTTAGCCATTAAGTTGTTCACTTTCTCATCCCAGGTTTTATATATTTTATCAATATCCTTACTCCTAGATTCTAAAACTAGATCTTCTGTACATTTCTTGAATTCTTGCAATGAATCATCTGTAATGCTCCATTGAAAGGACTTCTTATCTTTTAAGTTAGTAGTTGATGAATTCCCTAATTTTAAGTTTAGATCAAGGATAATGGCATTATGATCTGATTCCTTAATAGAATTTCTTGATATTCTTTCCATTACAAAGTTTCTATCTTCATCTATTATCATACTTTGTATTTTATTGAAACATATTTGGTTAGTTATTGTATAATCTAAGACTGATTTCTTTTCAATATTGTTACTATCTGTTGTTGTTATTCGGGTCCATAAACCTTTACATTTTTTGCTGCTATTGAGTAGAACAAGTTTTCGTTTTTCTATCATTTTGTTAAGAATTTTACCACCGTTACTTCTTTTCGTATGATTCCCTTTAATTTTGTTTCCAACTTTTACATTGAAGTCCCCAATTACCAAGAACGATTTGTTTTCATTTTTTGCTTTGATCGCATAATAATCAATGTTGTCCATGAAACTTTGAATATTTTCTTTTTTAACTCTTGATTCTTGTTTACCATATACAACACCCATAATTAGATCCTTGGCTCCTATTTTAATATTTAGCCAGACTTGTTCTATTTCCTCATCTCCTATTTCATATACAGTAATTCTATTTTTGAATGATTCTTTATAGGTTATCCATATGCCACCTCCTGTTTTGTTATTTCTTCTTAATTCTATTGGGTCACAAAATCCAGCCAGCTTACAGTTATCATATTTATTAAGTTTTGATTCTGTTATACATATGATTGATGGGTGGAGGTTATCAACAATATCATTTAAACTTTCAATTTTAGACTTTAATCCATTAGCATTGGTATAATAAATCTTTAGGTTGTATTTTTCATACCTTTTTTCTCTGTTTGACCTCCTTCTCTTACTTTGTTTGCCCAAATGATTCGCTTTCACACAAGGTCTGGAGCCCATGAAACACGTGGGGGGTACTGCACTTGTGCTTGCCCTGGTTGAGTGATCTCTTTTTTGAAAGCACTCAATGCATCAGCTATTTGTTGCTTAACTATCAGTTCAATATTGTTTATGTCCTGAACTTTCTGTTCTTCTCTTTTCTGTCTTTCTTCAAATCTTGCCATGTTCATGTATGTGTTTCCTTGATTCCAGTTTTCTTGTGGTGTTTCGTCTCTTCTTGTCTGTGGTGTGTTTGCGTACTGGTATCTGTCATTCCATCTTTCTTGTGGTGCCTCTCTCCTTCCTTCTTTTGGTTGGTTTAAAGGTGGGTGTAGATACTTGCAATAGAAGTTTGCACATCTTCCATTCATGAACTGAAAACAATATCCCCTTTTCCTCCATTCATCTCTTTGATATTTGGGTGATATATTGTGTGAAAATCTACACTGGTCTCCCCACTTGCAACTTCCTCTCATGATCTTTTCATATCTGCATTCTATACGCTGCTCTGATTTGGTGACATTCCTAGCTTCTGTTGAACCATGAAGAGCATTTCCCAAGCTGATTTGGTGTTTTATCAACCTTTCCATTTCTTCATCCTTTTCTCTTTCCTTTGCACCTTCCTCTGAGCTGTTTACTTCTTGATTCCTTCCCTTGTGTTCACTTTGTTTCTTTGGATTCTTTCTTTTTGCCTCTTCTTCTTGGACACTACTTATGCTTTTCTTTTCACTTTCTTCTATTTTATCGATAATATCTTCCAAATAATCTTTGTCTTTCTTTGTTTCTCTGTAGGCCTTTCTAAAAATTTCTCTTTCTTCTTTTAATTCAATGATCTTTATTTCCAACATCTCTGTTTTCTTTTCCAGCTCTTTTACTCTTTTCTTTAGTGCATTTCTTTCTTTGATCAAGTCTTTTTGTTTTTCTCCTTCTTCTTGATCATATTCTTCTTCATCACTTTCCCCATTGTTAGTCTGGTTTTCATTTCTTGGTTGCTTTTCACTTTCTTTGCCTTGCATTTTATTTCCTTTTGCTTCATCATTCATCTGTGAAGATTCCGCATTGGCTACCTCTCCGACATCTATTATTGTTAATTTCCCCTTACTCCTTGGATTCTCAGTAAGTTTGTTTGCGAATGATTCGGTTTTAGACTTTTTGAGGATCTTGCTGTAGCCTTTCCCTTTCATCCCCATCATCGCTTTCAAAACAGGCACTTCAAAATCAATCCAGTCATGTGCTGCATGACCAGCTAACACAATTGAATTCTTTTTGCCAGTCAAATGGAAAGTAATGGACATGATCTTCAAATACTTATTGTCTTCTTTATGCCAATATATTTCCATTCTCAGCAACTTCATTTGATCTATGTCAAATTTGCCATCTTTCTCTTTCGGGGGTTCCCCTTTGTCATCCTCCCAAATCACGAGGATAGACTCTTCTAAATTTGGCTCTACTGCCAAATGATCATAGTACCTGATGTTACATACTTCTATCCAAGCCTGCAAATCCTCTTTCGACTCCAGGGATACACACCCTCCACTCTGGTATGTCTTGAAATCTCCAGGCCCGATATTTTCTTTACTCGACGCTCCTTTCGTCAATCTCTGCTTCTTTTGCACTGGGCGCATCTCTTGTTCTTTTAGGCCCTTTCTAGGTTTTTACGGCTTCAGCTAAACCTCGGCAGATTTTCCGTGATAATTCGAGAATTAACTCCGTGAAACGTCCAACAACGAAAGCAAAGTTCACTAATGATATCTACAAAGATCGTTTGTACTCAAAGTTCGTTTCCAAGCAAGCAAAATTTGCAAATTCCTGTACTCAATTTTCACGTGGACTTCGTATGGATTGCCATGCTATTGAAACCCTGCAGCCGTGGTCGAGTGTTGAGCCGACGTCAATACCCCAGCCGTCGAGGGATGGTAAGCCGTGGGTAGACAATAAGCCGTCGTCCATCAATCCGTCGTGAGTTGATAAGCCGTCGTCGTCGAGCGTAACTTGACAAGCCGTCGCTCGTAACGGCGCAACGATCTCAGGCTCTTTTCCATAATTTGCGAGAGGCCTTGGTGCGGAGAGCCAGAATATGGAAAAGCCAGAGCGGAGAGAAATTCTGTTTTGGCCAGAACATGGAGAAATTCTATAGGACATATTATCTTATCAAATCTCGTCCTTATCCATTATTACTAAACATTTTCATGGCTTATTTTAGCCCATTTACCATAAATCGTGTTCCTTCCTTTTTGTAAGGGAAAGGAGAAATACACTCAATAGTTAAATTTTCCAAAGTTTTTTTTGAAATTATTTCACATTAAATATGTTTTTACCTTTGCTTTTATAGCATTCTTTGAAAGGAAGAAATAAAACCGGTGGCACTAAGGTGAAAATAGGGCACCGAAATTGTGAAGTTAGGGCGAGTAAATCTGCTGATGATAATGAAGATGATGATGATGATGATTATGATGATGACAACCAAGGAAAAGACATAGTCTGCGCAGCACCGCTCAATTTTATGTTTTGTATGCGTCAGCATTTGATTTCAATCTAGCAGTTTGAATGGCCCTTTCTCCCAAGCGTCTGTTGATTGTCTGCACTAAAAGGGGTAGTTAAATTCCACTCCTGGGTATTGTGTTGCTAATGAGGTTTGCATAGAGAACAAGTGAAACTTAGCCGTTCTCAAATCTGATTGCTTCCTGGTTTCCTGTGAAAGCGATTTTATTGGCTGTTACAACAATAAGTTTTCTTTGTTATCAGTATTGCGAAATAAATGCTGAAGCACGCACTACACAAAAGTGAGCGGTGGGTGTTGCGGTGCAGACTATACCTTTTCCTTGGGAATAGTTATTTCTATGGGAATAGTCATGCACGTTTTCAAAGACAGCTCGTATCAACATCCCGGGGGGGGGGGTTACTTGGGCCAAAAGATGACGGGGGCGTGCCGCCCAAATTGTAGCGTCATACCCACCCTTATCAATTCACATACTTTTTTCATACCCACTTTCAAGGATTTGGAGAAAAACATACCCAGTTTTATGGTTTCCAAATTGAACTGTATGTAACATGCAAGGGATTGAATAAGAACGTAAATAAACTACAACTAACATTTTATATGTTTTTTCTTTATAAGAAACTTGGATCTGGCCATAGCACTAAAGGTTTCATAATTCAACAAGCAAATTTTCGCATTTTAGTACTAGAAAGCTTCTTAATTTGTTTCTCATCTTTTAAACTCATGAATTGCCACTGTGGTCCCAACACTGCTGCAGATATGTTTCTTGAGATCTACAGTGGCGGCCTGGCTTTTTTCGTCCGATGGGGCCGGCAGCGAAATGGCGTCCCCTTATATCAAGCATAGTCGTCAAGTTTCTGACGAGATTGGCAATGTTGCAACTTTCTTACGCTTACTCTTTTGAGACCCTGACCTGCCCCAAGGCTAGATTCAGACATCATGAGTGACTAATGTAAATTGTGACGGTCTGGGGGCGAAGCCCACAAGAAAATTTATTGCAATAGGGGCAAATTAAATGAGGGGTCTGAGGGCAAGGCGTTAGGAAAAATTTTTTGACCACACCATTTACTTCGGCTTAGAATGCATCTTCTAATACTAAATTTCCCGGTAGTTTTTAATGAGAAATTATTTGGAAATTTGAAATTTATTCTAGGAAACCATGGAAAACTAAGGGTAAAAGCACATTTCGTTTTATCTACTTGGAAACTATGGGGAAACTGTTCTTTTACCATTAATTTCCAACTTATAAATCATGGAGAAATAACAGCATTTCTTGCTGTGACGAGGATTATTTTTGAAGAAACATCCTTTACTTTTGCTTAAAACTCATCGCCTAATATCATGCTTGTCTTTAGCGACGAGGAAACCTAATAGTTTTGTGACAGCTATCATCCTATAAATCAAAGCACAAGGAACATTTTTGAAGAAACATCCTTTACTTTTGCTTCCAATCATTTGCGTGGCCAGGGTAAATTAAGAGGGGGAAGTAGAATGAGGGGGTCTGGGGGCAAAGCCCCCAGGAAAATTTTTGGGGCCACGTCCTTTACTTTGGCTTAGAATGCATCTCCCAATATCATACTTGCCACTAGCGACAAGAAAACTTTGATAGTTTTGTGACAGTTATCCTATGAATTAGAGCATGAGGAAAATTTTAGAACAAAGATCCTTTACTTTGGCTTAAGATGCATCTCCCAATATCATGCTTGCCATTAGCGACAAGAAAAACTTTGCTAGTTTTGTGACAGTTATCCCATGAATTAGAGCATGAGGAAAATTTTTGAAGAAAGATCCTTTACTTTGGCTTAGAATGTATCTCCCAATATCACGCTTGCCATTAGCGACAAGAAAAACTTTGATAGTTTTGTGACAGTTATCCTATGAATTAGAGCATGAGGAAAATTTTAGAACAAAGATCCTTTACTTTGGCTTAAGATGCATCTCCCAATATCATGCTTGCCATTAGCGACAAGAAAAACTTTGCTAGTTTTGTGACAGTTATCCTATGAATTAGAGCATGAGGAAAATTTTAGAAGAAAGATCCTTTAGGTTGGCTTAGAATGCATCTCCTAATCCCAGGGGGGACACTTGGCACATACGCATACGGGGGGTTCAGTCCGAGAAATTTTCAGGAACCCCAAAAATATCAGTTTAGCTTCATCACAACCCAAAAATATCAGCTCATTTTATACCTTGACATCTGTAAACGAGCATAAAATATCATGGAACAATGCAAATTGAAGCCAGGATTGCCTCTAAAGAACCCAGAAATATCATTTTTACAATATTTGATGCCCAAAAATATCAAAAACATAATTTCAATTTATTTGGACCCAAAAATATCACTTTCAGCAATATTCTTACCCAAAAATATCGGACTTACCTCCCCGTATGTGCATGTGCTGAGTGCCCCCCCTGGGCTCCTAATATCACGCTTGCCATCAGTGACAAGAAAACTTTGATAGTTTTGTGACAGTTATCCTTTGAATAAAAGCACGAATCACGAGGAAAATTTTTGAAGAAAGATCTTTTACTTTGGCTTAGGATGCATCTCCCAATATCATGCTTCCCATTAGCGACAAGAAAAACTTTGATAATTTTGTGACAGTTATCCCATGAATTAGAGCATGAGGAAAATTTTTGAAGAAAGATCCTTTACTTTGGCTTAGAATGCATCTCCCAATATCATACTTGCCACTAGCGACAAGAAAACTTTCATAGTTTTGTGACAGTTATCCTATGAATTAGAGCATGAGGAAAATTTTAGAACAAAGATCCTTTACTTTGGCTTAAGATGCATCTCCCAATATCATGCTTGCCATTAGCGACAAGAAAAACTTTGCTAGTTTTGTGACAGTTATCCTATGAATTAGAGCATGAGGAAAATTTTAGAAGAAAGATCCTTTACTTTGGCTTAGAATGCATCTCCTAATATCACGCTTGCCATCAGTGACAAGAAAACTTGGATAGTTTTGTGACAGTTATCCTATGAATAAAAGCACGATGCACGAAGAAAATTTTTGAAGAAAGATCTTTTACTTTGGCTTAGGATGCATCTCCCAATATCATGCTTGCTATTAGCGACAAGAAAAACGTTGATAGTTTTGTGACAGTTATCCCATGAATTAGAGCATGAGGACAATTTTTGAAGAAAGATCCTTTACTTTGGCTTAGAATGCATCTCCCAATATCATGCTTGCTATTAGCGACAAGAAAAACTTTGATAGTTTTGTGACAGTTATCCCATGAATTAGAGCATGAGGACAATTTTTGAAGAAAGATCCTTTACTTTGGCTTAGAATGCATCTCCCAATATTATGCTTGCCATTAGCGACAAGAAAAACTTTGATAGTTTTGTGACAGTTATCCCATGAATTACAGCATGAGGAAAATTTTCGAAGAAAAATCTTTTACTTTGGCTTAGAATGCAACTCCCAATATCATACTTGCCACTAGCGACAAGAAAACTTTGATAGTTTTGTGACAGTTATTCTATGAATTAGAGCATGAGGAAAATTTTAGAACAAAGATCCTTTACTTTGGCTTAGAATACATCTCCCAATATCATGCTTGCCATCAGTGACAAGAAAAACTTTGCTAGTTTTGTGACTTTTATCCTATGAATTAGAGCATGAGGAAAATTTTAGAAGAAAGATCCTTTACTTTGGCTTAGAATGCATCTCCTAATATCATGCTTGCCATCAGTGACAAGAAAAATTTTGATAGTTTCGTGACGGTTATCCTGCGAATCAGAGCGCGAGGAAAATTTTAGAAAAAAGATCCTTTACTTTGGCTTAGAATGCATCTCCTAATATCACGCTTGCCATCAGTGACAAGAAAACTTTGATAGTTTTGTGACAGTTATCCTATGAATAAAAGCACGATGCACGAGGAAAATTTTTGAAGAAAGATCTTTTACTTTGGCTTAGGATGCATCTCCCAATATCATGCTTGCCATTAGCGACAAGAAAAACTTTGATAGTTTTGTGACAGTTATCCCATGAATTAGAGCATGAGGACAATTTTTGAAGAAAGATCCTTTACTTTGGCTTAGAATGCATCTCCCAATATTATGCTTGCCATTAGCGACAAGAAAAACTTGGATAGTTTTGTGACAGTTATCCCATGAATTAGAGCATGAGGAAAATTTTCGAAGAAAGATCTTTTCCTTTGGCTTAGAATGCAACTCCCAATATCATACTTGCCACTAGCGACAAGAAAACTTTGATAGTTTTGTGACAGTTATCCTATGAATTAGAGCATGAGGAAAATTTTAGAACAAAGATCCTTTACTTTGGCTTAAGATGCATCTCCCAATATCATGCTTGCCATTAGCGACAAGAAAAACTTTGCAAGTTTTGTGACTTTTATCCTATGAATTAGAGCATGAGGAAAATTTTAGAAGAAAGATCCTTTACTTTGGCTTAGAATGCATCTCCTAATATCATGCTTGCCATCAGTGACAAGAAAAATTTTGATAGTTTCGTGACGGTTATCCTGCGAATCAGAGCGCGAGGAAAATTTTAGAAAAAAGATCCTTTACTTTAGCTTAGAATGCATCTCCTAATATCACGCTTGCTATCAGTGACAAGAAAACTTTGATAGTTTTGTGACAGTTATCCTATGAATAAAAGCACGATGCACGAGGAAAATTTTTGAAGAAAGATCTTTTACTTTGGCTTAGGATGCATCTCCCAATATCATGCTTGCCATTAGCGACAAGAAAAACTTTGATAGTTTTGTGACAGTTATCCCATGAATTAGAGCATGAGGAAAATTTTTGAAGAAAGATCCTTTACTTTGGCTTAGAATGTATCTCCCAATATCACGCTTGCCATTAGCGACAAGAAAAACTTTGATAATTTTGTGACAGTTATCCCATGAATTAGAGCATGAGGAAAATTTTAGAAGAAAGATCTTTTACTTTGGCTTAGAATGCAACTCCCAATATCAATACCATTTCGTCAAAACCCATTATTAAGGTTTCAGGACAGTAAAACCAACCCATTTCTATTGGAATCACTGCATTTTGAGACCCATATTTAGGGATTTTGAAGCTTTCGAACCCATCCTTATGGGCGGCACGTCCCCGTTCGGCTACATATAGGAGTCACCCCCCCGGGATCAACATTCCTTTGATGCCAAATTCTTTTCTGACGTAATAGAAGGTATGTTGTTATGACAGGTACAGCAAGGAGAGCAACGGATGCCTTGCTTTCATCTTGAAGTGCAAATAAACGCAGTGAAGAGAGGCGGACTCCGTGTGTGAATTGTAGCAGGTATCATGTTTTATATTATTCATATCATATCTATAGCAATTTGTCTTGCTTTCCTTCTGTGCTAGATTTTGAGGTAAGCTTTAATCAAACTTCGAAGATCTTTTAATCTTGAACACTCGCTGCAACGTACAAAAAGTATTCTGGCAGCCAAAACAAAATGGCGTCGAAGTTTGACTTAGCAAGGAGGAAATGAAAAATGTTATCACATAAAAAATGCGAGAGTTGGCTTCGAGGAGAAAAAGCAACAGAAAATAAAGTAGTAGTGGTAGTAGTTGCTGCACCATATTGTAAATGGTTTCGCATGAAGGTGAAATTGTGGTTTTAGGCGGTAAATAAAGTGCTGGCTGAGATGTTTATCTGATTGATGTGATTCACTTGGGTGGGGTGATATTAATTATAAAACGAATGTAAACATTTATACTTATGTAAATAATACAGGACGAACAGGCACAAACTAGATTTGTGATTCGTATTTCTGTTAGAAACAGTTCTTTCATTGCAAACATATTTAGACCGGGGGGAGGGCGTTTTTCGCACCCCATCCCACCAGCAAGCTTTCTCAAATATCTCCGCCGCTGTTGTAGATATTGTGCTACAACTTCTTGAATTTTCCTAAAATTTAATTGGCCATCAAACTTTAAAAGTTTCCTTGTCCATTGTTGTACTACATTACCTTCAGAAGCCTTCAGATTCCTATTTGGAGAGTCCTCACAAAGAAAATCCTCTCTAAATTCTTGCAAATAGTGCTAATGATAAAGTTACATGTACCATTCGATTGGTCTTGAAGAGTGCTTTCATTTGATATATAATTTATTTATATCTTCTGTCATCAGCAACTTTTGAAATCCATGATGTCATTTATCTTTGTGAGGGAATAGAATGAATGAATTAGGGCAATATATCTCAAAATGTGCAGAAAACAGTGTCAGATTCCTTATTATTAACTATTTTCACTAATTGGAAGTCTAAAAATCGAAAATAATTCACAATTGAAATCTCAATTAGTCCATCATTCAATTGCTAATTGCTCTTAATTAGCAAGAGTTGCTTAAATTGAAATTTTCTTGTGTAAATATCTTTCTCTACTCTCATTTGCTACTTCTGGCCACAATTCTGCCTGTTATTTCATGTTAATCTGGACGATATTTGCTTTTTAAGTCAGTAGCTCAATTTTGACAATTTTCCCATTGTTTTTGGTTGGCTAGCAACGACCCACATGACCAATTAGACCTCTATTGTTGTTTTTGTAAAGCTAATTATCCAAAGAACAATTGTCATAAGTTTCATTGTTATATCTCTTGTAGTTTTTAAGAAAGAGAGGGGGGGGGGGGGCGAAAAACGCCTGGTCCTGGCCAAAAATATCAAAATTTTTACCTGGTCCAAATAGGAACCTTATAACATCCCCCTTCGAGTTAAATACCAAGGTGAATTTAGTTCGGAGGTCCCAATGCTAATGATCTGTGAGTAATAGCGATCGTTAGGAAGTATTAGGATTGATGCACATCGAAAAGAGCTATTAGGAGCATATGGAAGAGTCAGCAAGTGTTTGGCAACCCCTTGTTACTGCATCACGAAATCAAAATCGATGCATTTTTTATCTCATCATGATCGCTGGATGCAGTTGTTTCTTTCAAATGCATTCATTTTCAGTCAAGCATAAATTGTTGCGTTGGTAACCCTTTTGAAATCAGACAACTACATTCCACAAAACACCCACATGACCAATTAGACCTCTATTGTTGTTTTTGTAAAGCTAATTATCCAAAGAACAATTGTCATAAGTTTCATTGTTATATCTCTTGTAGTTTTTAAGAAAGAGAGGGGGGGGGGGGCGAAAAACGCCTGGTCCTGGCCAAAAATATCAAAATTTTTACCTGGTCCAAATAGGAACCTTATAACATCCCCCTTCGAGTTAAATACCAAGGTGAATTTAGTTCGGAGGTCCCAATGCTAATGATCTGTGAGTAATAGCGATCGTTAGGAAGTATTAGGATTGATGCACATCGAAAAGAGCTATTAGGAGCATATGGAAGAGTCAGCAAGTGTTTGGCAACCCCTTGTTACTGCATCACGAAATCAAAATCGATGCATTTTTTATCTCATCATGATCGCTGGATGCAGTTGTTTCTTTCAAATGCATTCATTTTCAGTCAAGCATAAATTGTTGCGTTGGTAACCCTTTTGAAATCAGACAACTACATTCCACAAAACAAAAGATAGATTCGTTCCCACTGCGCTTATTCCATGGTTACATCATTGTCCTCACCGAGCTCGTTGCATTCTTAGAATCAAAGGTGAAACTATGGGAAGCTCGCGGAACGAACTGCGATCCCCGTTCTTTTCAAGCTGTACGCATTGCGAATTGCAATGCAGGGTAAGATGTTAGCCCAGGGTAAGAAGGAGCCAAAGATACGTGACAAGTTGAGTTTCAGGCCCCAGGAAACGAAAAAGCTAATTGGAAAGTTTGTCATGTACTGTGTCTAGGACGCAAGAGTCTCTTTTTGTGAATTTGAGTTTGTTGCCACTCACAGCAACAGCAATAAACATTTCATTGTTCCCACCACAGAACTGCATCGAGCTGGTTTTCCAAAACAGGAGTGAGTAGTGGGAGTGAAAAGTTTCAATGGATTTTGTCCAAGGGGTCAAGAATTCGCTTCCCTGGGTCTGGTTAGCAGGCTATCGCTTCCCTGGCTTCCAATAACCTCACGCACACGCGATGAACTTCATACAGGGAACCAGGCTGATGTAGATCAGAGTGGCACTTCATTCATTCATTCAAGAAAGCGTACGTGGTTTTTGCAGAACAAAGGACTTTTGCGAATTTTATGAATTTTCCATTGTCATGACTTTTCTTGAAAACAGAAGGATTTTTGCCACAGGTTTACGAGATTTTTTGGGAGTGAAATGCCCCTCGGCGCTCTGGAAGTCACAGACTTCTGCTTTCTGAATTTAACGACACAAACAGATGTGATGTTTGGAGATCATTGATGTGTGACTTAGATCTCACCCTGGGTACTAGAGCCAAAAATGATAAAAACATTTTTTTATTTTTTAATCTTATTATTTTTTTGGCTCTGGTACCCAGGGTACTTAGATCTCACAAAATTTCAGCAGGTTTGCCATCAGAAATTTATTTGTTATGGATTGAAAACTGAAAAATGAAACAGTTGAAAAAACATAAAATTTTAGGAATTAACTTTCGCGAATCGGTAAAAATTAGGAATTTCGCGTGAATTCACTTTCGCCACTTTGGTTTCATTTTTATTAACTCAAATGTCCCTTGACTCTTCGATGATTCGTCCGAAACTTCCATACATATGCTTGTTGGTAGTATATTTCGAAAGGGTTGTTGTAAAAACAAGATCATATTTGATAATAACAGGAGGAGTATCAATACACATATTTTCTTATAAGAAACTGCTTAAAAGAAACTCAACTCTCAGATCGCCAAAAATTTAAGAAACTCCAGTACTGGGAAAATATAAGCTAAGCAACTATTTATTTTGATAAAGGAAATTCTCGACATGGTTTTACTTTACTTTCACTTGTTTCCTGTATCATATTACTCGTAAGGTACTTGAGTAATGTCTAAACATTGGAAAGGCTTAACAAACCTTGTTTTGAAATGTTCACGAGGGCACATGAAGATTTTTATGGAACCTCTAAGAAACTCGTAAGAAACTCTGAGTACTCAAAATCTGATAATTTTAAGAAACTTCCAGTACTGGCCGGAATTCTTAGTTTCTTATAAAAAAAATACGTAGATTTGATCAATTAAATATTCGATTCTGTATTTTGGAAAATTTCACGGGAATGTACTTTCGAATTTCTGCTAAAAATACGAAAAACACGAGAGTTTCTTCTCGCGAAAGTACACACGGAAGCGCAGTCGTTCCGTTTCACATTGTTCCTTTCCGAAAAGTGGAACGCTCAGGGGTTGCTTTCACATGGGAACTCTTCAAATAGCATCGTTCCGTTCCAAAAAGTGGAACGATCGACGTATATAGAACGCCGTTTGCACAAAAATGACATAAACATAGTTTATGTTACATAAACTATGTTTATGTGCACATAAACTCAGTTTATGTAACATAAACATAGTTTATGTGCACATAAACATAGTTTATGTACATAAACTATGTTTATGTGCACAAAAATGGACATAAACTATGTTTATGTACATAAACTATGTTTATGTGCACATAAACATAGTTTATGTACATAAACATAGTTTATGTCCATTTTTGTGCAAACGGCGTGGTGCCCATTGTTCTGAGACGCGTCTAAATTATTCCCTGAGGATCAGTTTGCAAATTACGGCACTCTTTCTTGTGAATGCTTGGGAGAATTTAGAGTGAAGTCGGTTAACACGTTCCTCATAAAAGAAGGGAAAGACAGCATGCGCCGCGTCAATCTTGCACAGATTTGTTTCGAATATTGTTGGAAAGTATGGAAATTACGTTTTATTTGTCTTTGCGTTTTCGGGCCTAAATAAATTATGATTAACGGTAAAATTAATTCTATGAATACTATGAAGCTAAACAAGGAGTCTTGTTCGCGAAGAATTAGGCCCAAAGTTAAGAAATCGAAATACAAAGTTCAGAGCCCAGGGGGTGGGGTACCCGTAAAAAATTCGTGACGACATAAAAAATTGCCAAAACTATTTGAGAGCTTAGTCTACTTAACCCTTTTGCAAAAGTGTTCACAATAGATTATATTTGATTCTGCAATAGGGTTTACAAGAAGTCTGAAACATAGATTTTTATTTTTAATGTTGAAAAAGCGTTTCATGATTCAGTTTTTAAATTTTTTTTTAACGTTTGGTAACCATTATGAATTCGCAAAATTTGCACATCTCAAGATAAAATTTTCAATCGACTTTTTTACTACATATTCTGCAAGGTTCAATCTTTCAAACAAAACAAAGATCATGAAAATCGAGTGAGTGCAAGCTAAGAAATTTGAATTTGAAATTTAGTGCTATTTTGTGCCCTTACCGTGCAAAGAAAGAGGCTTAAAGTACACTTTGTATGCCTAACTTGAAATAATACCTCAGGCTACGTTTAACAGTAGAAAAGTTTGTTTTGTACAATTCTGATATTTTCATTTTTTGGCATTAATTACACTAAAATGGAAATCTGGGTCACAGTGCACAGGTGTTCTGAATGCGATAAACCCGCTATTGTTACCGACGTGACGCTACAGGGACTCATTATGACTATGATTATGACGCCTTCTAGAACAATGACAATGACGCCGTTTGCACAAAAATGGACATAAACTATGTTTATGTACATAAACTATGTTTATGTGCACATAAACATAGTTTATGTACATAAACTAGGTTTATGTGCACAAAATTGGACATAAACTATGTTTATGTACATAAACTATGTTTATGTGCACATAAACACAGTTTATGTACATAAACATAGTTTATGTGCACATAAACATAGTTTATGTAACATAAACTATGTTTGTGTCATTTTTGTGCAAACGGCGTTCCATAGACAAGATGGAGCGGTACGATTGCGTTCCTGTGTGAGCGGGGAACTCATAGTGATAGTGAAAAAGGAAGGGAATGGTAGCAATTGCCAGTCAGGCCTATCCAGTGAAACAATTAAAAACAAATGCTGTGTTTCAAAGTAAAATATATTAAATCAAGGAAAGCTGCAAGAACTTCCCTTTGCAATGTCAATTTTTAGTAACAACAGGCTAGCTATGTTCCAAATACGGAGATACGGAGATATATGATACATAACAGTGCAGGGCAATGAAAATCTCATGTGCCAAAAACTGAACAGCAGTGCAAAATTTATCATACTATACAAGTCACTAGTTCAAATTGCCACAGTGCAAATGGATTCCCCAGGGGGGGGGGTACTCATTGACTTTCAATACGGGGGGGGGTCCATGCCAATATTTGGGGTCCGAAATGTTACGTCAAATCAATATTTGGGGTCTGTGAATTACAACATGGACCAAAATTCAATATTTGGGGTACACAATTCTGAAGAAAGGAAGAATGGCGCAATTTGGCCCTGAAGTTGCGAATCATGAGATAAATGTTTTGGTATTATCTAAAATCTGAGAAAAATCAAGAAGCTTTAATTGAAATCATTTAAAAACATTTTAGGGACCCCAGAAATAGATGGCAATATTTGGGGTCTCCAAAACATTAGACTCAATATTTGGGGTTCCCAACACATTAGGCTTAATATTTAGGGGTCAGCAAAGAAATAGTTGCATGGACCCCCCCGTATTGAAAGTTAGGGAGTACCTCCCCTGGGATGGATTCTGAAATCCAGAAATTCACTTTTAGGCCAAAAATTGGGGATAGCAGTACTAATAAACCAGCCGCCGGCAAGAACAATAAGATCCACTGTTGAAATTGAAGGTACTATAACAAGACATTCGTTCACACGAAATTTGGTGAGCACAGCTTTATGGCGGCAGAGAAATACCCCAAGTTATAACTTGCCCCTGTTACTTCTAGTCCTGGTCTCGCCTATTTTATCGAATAATGAGAATTTTAATATTCTAAATATAGCATCGTAACCAACGGCAACCATTATTTTACTGAAGTCAAGACAATGTGTATGCTTTTTCTTATTAATTGTTACAGACATTAATTTTAAATGTCTGCCAAAATTATGCTTACGCATATATCTAATAATATCCAATAAAATTTGAAGGAAAAGTTTCAATTTCGTGCATGATTTTATAGTTTCAATCATCGTGGTAATAGTCATGATAATCATAACTTAATATCTTCTTGTTGCTATAGTAACAATAACGACAGAGATAATGTAATTTAATCATGTGATTTTGATTGTTTGCAGCAAAGTCCATCTATTTACCTGTTTAAAGACAATAGCTACTATAACAGCAAAGAAAAAGAAGGGGGAAGGGTGGAATCAACTCCCAAGGTATTGACCGCCAGAAGTCCCATGTGAGACAGGGTTAAGGTTACTGTAACCGTTCAGGCGGCGATTAAGAAACTCCGTTTACCACGGCCGTTCGTCAAAATATAGCAAATAAACTTATGCATCATTCGACGCAGAATTAAACGAAGAATATCATAAAAATATATTCAGTTGATTCGATCAAATCACGAATGACTTATTCCAGATTTAAAACAAAATCGACTACCCTTGCGAAAAAATCTTTGTGTACCCCAATGATAATCGTTGGACCACGACTATCTATTTACCAAAGACTTAAGGCCCTGAACTGCAAAACCGTGTCACGAATTTTTGATAAAAGGTTTTTTCTTGAAATGATATCATTTTAAATAAAAGCAAATGTCCTAAATGTCTTTTTTAACTTTCAGACCCTTGTAAAAATCGGACCATTGGATCTATCACAAATCGCTGACACGGTTTCGTAGTTATATGCTTTGTGACCCTGTGTGCCAAGTTTCAAGCGATTCGATTGGCCTGTTGGGTACACAAAGATTTTTTATTAGCCACCAGTACTCCGGAATCCTGTTTCGAGAAATCAGGCTTTTATCAAAATGGAGCAAAAATTGCGGGAAATACGATTATGCATGAAAGGTCAAGCAATAAGGCTTAAGCGCGGTATTGGTAAAGCATTATATCAATAACATAGCAGCACGGGATGTCACGAACATAGCTGCAAGGTCAAGTGAGTTTACTTTAATCCCCTAATGTATATTCCCGCAACTTTTGAGAAACATGATTGCTCCTTTTAAAATGCTCAGATTTATAAGTGATTGTGACAATTTCTGGAAATGAGTTGGTTTAAACAGTCCTCAAATACTTGTACCATCAGATTATGACAAAAACGAAAAATGGAAAATTTGTCGTCTGAACAGTTACAGTAACCTTAATATCGAATTTAACGTTCAAGTACACGGGGCAGGTATATATTTCTTAAAAATGGGGGATGAAGTAGTTGGTATTCTGAGAGCAAATTTTTCAGGGCAAGCAGATTTTTTTCCCATTGATTAATAGAAATAATTGTGATTGTCCGTAAATACTAGCTACCTAAGCATTCAGTTTCAGTTTCAGTTTCATATATTTTAAATTCCACTTCATACAATGTTTTGAAATAACTAAACAGTCAAATAACTAAACTACAAGAATATAAGATACAGAAAATTGATACATCAGTAAGCAAAATTAAAAAACTATATATTCAACAAAACAAAGAGAAAAGATAAATTGTATGGAGGGAATTACTTAAAGGAGGAGCTCTCTCAGTAGTCAGACTAATCGAGGAGAGAGCACCCCCTGTTTTAATAGAATTTCATTTACATTTGATCGAGATTATATACTTTCAGCGAGATTAAATGACTAGGGCGGATGGTGACCTTCTTGTGCCTACTATTCAAAGATCAATTTTGATAATTATTTTCAAAGAGGAAAGCTTTGAGTTTACAACGAAAACTAATAGCAGAGGGTGATTTTTTTATATCCATGGGAATGTCATTCCAGCACTTAGCTCCAAAGTAACGAACTGATCGAAGACCATATTGAGCAGTATTTTTCTGAGTTAGAAAAATATCGTTTTTAGAGGCTTGCCGTGTACCATGTTGATGAACAGATTGAACTAAATCAAAAAAAGAATGAAAACAAGAAGGAGAGATCTTATTTACACAATCGTATACGAAAGAAAGCAGTTTCACTTGAAATAGATCACGCAGCTTTAAAATCTTTAAATCAGAAAAGAGAGGTGTAGTGGGAGAAGTAAAGTGTTCAAACACAATAGCCCTTATGACCCTTTTCTGCAACAAAAATATTGGATTGATATGAGTTTCATGGGTAAGACCCCAAACTAAAATGCCATATTGTAGAAACGGTGAAAATAAAGAGTTATAAAGACAGACTAAAATATTGATGGGTAAGAAGTGTCTTACTTTGAAAAACATACCACAAGTTCTAGCCAGTTTTTTGGATAGTTCTGTTAAGTGATACTTCCATGAAAGATTTTCATCCAGAAGAACACCAAGAAATTTCACATAACAAGTTTGCTTGATAGGAAACTTTCCAATTTTGATGCTGACAGTTTCAGGTGAAGAATGTTGAGGCGACTTAAAAATTATGAAATTAGTTTTATCAACATTGAGTGACAATTTATTAACGTCAAGCCACATTTTCACTCTTTTTAATTCCTTGTTAACCACACTTTGAAGCTGATCAAGACTTTCAGATTCACAATAGATATTAGTATCATCTGCAAATAAGTAAAAGGCTAGTTTTGAGGATGAGAGAGGTAAATCATTAATGTAAATTAAGAAAAGAAGAGGACCAAGAACAGAACCCTGTGGAACCCCACAGGTAACATTGAGATAACAAGAGTAAGATCCATTCACTGAGACACATTGTTTCCTATCTAAGAGATAGGATTCAAACCAATCTAAGGTAGTTCCTCTAATTCCATAATGTTCAAGCTTCATCAAAAGAATTTGATGATTCACTGTATCAAACGCCTTCTGCAAATCAATAAATATTCCACAGCCAAATTTTCTATTGTCTAGTGAACTTTTAATGGCTTCTGTTAAACTAACCAGGGCATGGTTAATGGAATGGCTGGCACGAAAACCAAATTGTAAAGAATACAAGATTTCATGTTTTTCAAGGAATTTATAGAGACGTTCATACATGACTTTTTCTGTGATTTTGCTGAAAACAGAGAGAAGGGAAATAGGCCTATAATTTGATGCTGTTAGTGGACAACCTTTCTTGAAAAGTGGGATTACTTTGGCAAACTTCATCTTGTCAGGGAATATCCCAGATTGAAATGATTCATTTATGATTTGAGAAAGTGGAGAAGATATCAACGGTGAAAGAAATTTTAAAATTTTCATGGGAATGCTATTAGGCCCGAGAGACTTTCCAGATTTTAGGACTGAGATTATATCAGATATTTCGAAAGGAACTGAAGGTGCAATGAAAAATGAATTTCCAACTCTGTCACCCATAAAATCCACAGGTGACTTATTGGATCTTGGTATATTTTTAGTGATGTCATGAGAAACATTAACAAAGAATTTATTAAAAATGTTTGCAATAACCGCTGGGTCTGATGTAATGTTACCATTCGAGTCCTTAAGCTTGTTAATCACATTCACGTTGCTTGATTTTCTAATACTTATAACTGATTTAATACCTGACCATAGTTGTTTCATATTGTTGCTGTTCTGTTGAAAGTAATTATAGAAATAGCTGGCTTTACTTTCTTTCAAGGAAACTGAAACTCGATTTCTAAACTGTTTATAAAGATCAATAAGAGACTGATTGCTGTTCTTTTTTAGCTTTATAAGTATCCGATCTCTGATGCGCATCATTTTTTGGATTTTGCCATTGATCCACGGTTTATTCCTGAACTTAATATCCCTTTTAGTAAGTTTTTTCAATGGAGCATGTGTTTTCACTAATTCATCAAGGCTAGATAGGAGTCTGTTAAACTTAGCATTCACATCTAAAGCACTGTCATTCAAGAAAGTAAGGTCAAGGTTTGCAAAATCATTTAGGAGATTTTCTTCACTGAGGTTTGAAAAATCATGTTGAAAATATGACAAATTCTTATAAGTCATTCCTGCATGCTTGACAATTAGAAACTGAGGGAAATGATCTGTTATTTGAGTCAAAATGTTACCACTTATGGTTTCATTATCTGTGATATTTGAAAAAATATTATCAATAAGAGTAGAAGAATGTGCAGATACCCTAGATGGGTGGATGATGTAAGGCAAGAATTGCTTAGAGAAGAGGAAATTAACATAATTAGTGATAGGTGTACTAGAGTTATAATTCAGAAGGTTGATATTGAAATCTCCAAGGATAAAGACTTGTTTATTAAACACAGCTGGATTGGACAGAACTTCTTGCAGATATTCACTGAAGGTATCAAAGGATGTGCTTGGATGGCGATAGGCGCAGCAAAACAGATAATTTTTGCCATTTTTCTTTTCAACTTCAACCCAAACCGACTCAAAATCAGTGCTATCCTTGCTTAAATCTGGTCTAGGAATCAGAGTGAGACCTGATTTTATGTAAAGTGCAACACCACCATTTTGACTATGTGATTGACATGGAAAGTAACTGTAACCAGGAATTTCAACATTAGTTTTAATAGGATTCTCAAAAGAATTCCAAGTTTCAGACACACCAATAACATCAAAATCTATTTTCAAAGTTGCAAGAGTTGAAACAAGCTCGTCTAAATGAAGAGAGAGACTTCTAATATTTAAATGAAGTAAGGAAAGATCATTATCTGAAGTATCAAGGGTAGATAAGTCCTGGAGAGTATGATAACTAGAGTTAATGTTAGAAGGTAAATGTTCATCAATATCGTAATCATCTAAATTGGGCAAGTTTGTAAGACCAGAAGTAATTTCAAAGGATGGTGCTGAATCAACAAAAGATGGGAAATCAAAATTATCCAGGTTAAATAATTCTTCATTGTCAACTGAACCAAAAGGAAACATGAGTTCAGTACATTTTAAGCAAAACCAAGGGACATGTTCAGGTTCTTTTTGAAGCTCTTCATATTCCTTGACAGATATATTATTACATCGTATATGGACCCAAAAATTGCAATAGTCACAGAAAACTGATCTATAATGCGCAGGTATTTTTTTGTGGCAAATGCCACATGGAGAGGCATCAGTTCTTGTCCCTGACATCACCTATGTTGAAAACTGACACTGATAACAGAAAATATATTCAGACAATAATAGGCCTAAATAATAACAACAACGCAAAATACAGTGGGATTTAGCCAAAAAGGCATACCTAAATCTGTTCACTGGGTAGTCCATCTGTAAGATATTCAAGTTCCATCATTAAGGTTGAAAGAGATCTGGGAGTCATCAGCAGAAACTTTATCAGGTGGCTTATGTTTGATCACCAACCGATCTCCAATGAAGAATGCTATCTTCCCCATTTGCCTGGCTTCCAACATCTTGGGTATCTGCTCTTTCCTGCGTTGCAGTGTCTCGGCTGCAAAATCCTGTACAAATCGAATCCCATCTGGTCGTACCTCTCGAGCTTTACGCAACACCATTTCCTTTTGCTTCCAATTCAGAAAGCGAGCAACTATTGGCTTCGGATCATTATCCTCTCTTCGACCATGGCCAAGACCACGTGCAGAGTATGAGGACGAATTTCTCTGAATACGGTGCGCCCGTTCAATGACTAATTCTTCTTCAATATCCAGCAAATCTTTGATCTTTTCTTTCACTAGCTCCTCTGTCTCATTCCAGGATTCAGATGGGCTTTTTTCCTCCAACCCAAGGATCTTCAAATTGTTTCTCCGACTCTGGTTTTCCAAGTAGACTTGCTTTCTCGTGATGTTTTCCACCTGCGAACAGCTTCCCTCGAGAAACTGAACTTTGACCTGCAAATCGTCGATTTCTTTCGCACTGAATTGAGCACTTGTTTTCAAGTCACCAATATCAGACCGCAGTTCTTTAATTTCTTGTTTAATATTGTCCGTCAACATTGACACTAAAGTACGGAACGATTTTTCTTGCATTTCCAGTAGCTGATTACAAACAGCTAAGGTCACGAATTCTGACCCAGTCATTTTGCACGTGCTGGGAACGAAAATCCAAAAATACTTTCTATCTTCACATAACACCCATAATAAATACAACTGAACTGAAATTTCTTTAAAAACCGATCCTGATTAATTAAATAAATAACGATACAGCCCTTCAGGCTGTTGTAAGGCCATGCATGACATCAGAGCTCACTCAGCACGACCGTCCGCCATCTTGGTAAAAAGCACACCGAACTGTACTGCACTGCACTGAACTCAACTGTCTCTAAAGTAGGCACCTTCCAGATCAACTCAATGTGTCCTCGTTTACAAGGAGTGTATCTTACACCTTACAGATCAAATTTTAGCTAACATCTGTCAACAGGGATGAAAGCATAATTCCTTTCTTAACTGGTTGTTCATGATATAAAGGTGTCACTTAGAGAGAGTTGACTGCAGTGCAATATTTGAAAACTAATCGTGACGTAACATGAAAATAAATGAATGTTATACAATCAGGCAGGAGATCTGGCTCTTGCTCGGGGGAGGCTACGTAGGCTAGGGGGAGGCTGTATACAGGAAACTTGGCTGGAGCGGAAAACCAAACAGGGTATACTGCATGTAGTTTTTATTGAAGCACCTGGAAAGTTTAGAAAAATGAGCATACTTTGAAAAATGAGCATACTTGCTGTAATCTTCTGGGTAGTTTTGTTACTCAAATCATATTGTGTTATGGTAGCCGTAACGGAGGTATTTGAAAATGCCGGCGATACAGGCAGCGATTGTCTTGGTGTTGCTTCTATCTTTGCCACTGCAAAGGAAGAAATCAAAACGCTTCAGCAAGACGAGACTTGCAGGAAATTAAAATGAACTAATTAGCCACCTTCTTAGTATTGTATCCGAATCATGACTTGCTTTGACCTCAATTGATTGCTCCATTCTTAAACTGCTAAGTGCATTCGAAGGATGATATTTGCAATAAGGAAGATTGTTTCAAGATGAGACTTCCTAAATCTTGAATGTCACTTTGAGGACACAAAACTGAGACAGCTGCTGGCTAGAATTTTGTGGAAGTAAATTGGTCCAGTGGAAATATTCATAACGGCAATACATCTTTGTCTGACTATATCTTGATGCTATCAGTAGATCTCGAAAATCTAAAAATACATACATGGTAGTACTCTTTCAAGTTTACAATATGAAGAACATTTTAAATCGTTAAGTTTTAGTGCATAGTAAAAAATGAGCATACTTGCTGTAATCTTGGGGGTAGCTGTGTAACTCAAATCATATTGTGTTATGGTAGGCGTAACGGAGGTATTTGAAAATGCCGGCGATGCAGACTGCGATTGTCTTGGTGTTGCTGCTGTCTTTGCCACTGCAACTGCAAAGGAAGAAATCAAAACGCTTCAGCAAGACGACACTAGCAGGAAATTAAAATCCTAATCATCACTTGCTTTGCCGCCTCAACTCAGTGATCCAATCTTAAAGTGCTCAGTGCATTCAAAGGATGATACTTGCAATAAGGAAGATTATTTCAAGATGAGACTTCCCAAATCTTGAATGTCACACAAAACTGAGACAGCTGCTGGCTAGAATTTTCAAGAAGTAAATTGGTCCAGTGGAAATATTCATAACGGCAATACATCTTTGTCTGACTATATTTTAATGCTATCATTAGATCTCCACAATTCAATAATATATGCGTGGCAGTACTCTTTCAACTTTACAATACGAAGAAAAGTTCACATCGTTAAATTTTAGTGCATTATTTTGAAAAATGAGCATACTTGCTGTAATCTTCTGGGTAGTTTTGTTACTCAAATCATATTGTGTTATGGTAGCCGTAACGGAGGTATTTGAAAATGCCGGCGATACAGACAGCGATTGTCTTGGTGTTGCTTCTGTCTTTGCCACTGCAAAGGAAGAAATCAAAACGCTTCAGCAAGACGACACTAGCAGGAAATTAAAATCCTAATCATCACTTGCTTTGCCGCCTCAACTCAGTGATCCAATCTTAAAGTGCTCAGTGCATTCAAAGGATGATACTTGCAATAAGGAATATTATTTCAAGATGAGACTTCCCAAATCTTGAATGTCACACAAAACTGAGACAGCTGCTGGCTAGAATTTTCAAGAAGTAAATTGGTCCAGTGGAAATATTCATAACGGCAATACATCTTTGTCTGACTATATTTTAATGCTATCAGTAGATCTCCACAATTCAATAATATATGCGTGGCAGTACTCTTTCGACTTTACAATACGAAGAAAATTTCACATCGTTAAAGTTTAGTGCATTATTTTGAAAATGAGCATACTTGCTGTAATCTTCTGGGTAGTTTTGTAACTCAAATCATATTGTGTTATGGTAGGCGTAACGGAGGTATTTGAAAATTCTGGCGATGCAGACAGCGATTGTGTTGGTGTTGCTTCTGTCTTTGCCACTGCAAAGGAAGAAATCAAAACGCTTCAGCAAATCAACACTGACGGGAAACTTAAAATGAGCTAATTTGCAATGCTTTAAGTATTGCATCCAATTTATGACTTGCTTCGATCTCAATTTTTTGTTCCATTTTTAAACTTCTTGGCTCAATGACTCTCAGTTCAAATTATCGTCGTTACAAAAAATGACCATTTTGATATTTGAATAGTTCAACCTCATTTTGAGGACACAAGGCTGAGGTAGCTGCTGGTCAGACTTTTTTCAAAGTAAAGTAGTTCATAGATAGATCTCCAAAAGTTAAAGAAATTATGGGGTGCAGTACCCTTTCAGCTTTGGAATGTGAGGACGATTTGAAGTTATTAATTTGTTAGTGCATCGTTAAAAAGATGAAACATCTAAAGAAGTAGATGTACAGATCTTACCATTGGTTGTTGATGAATCGCTTGCATAACTTTCTGAGGTAATTACGGTACTTGCATCATAGTTGGTCCTGGTAGGGGTAGGTACTGATTTGCTTTGAGATGCTGAAGATAATGACTCCGAAGGTTTATTTAGAGTGTCCAGGGTCACTGCAAAAGAAAACACCAAATTGTTTCAGCAAGGCGACACTAATAGAAAGCTAAACCGAATTTTTTTAGTGTTATATCCTTCTTATGAATTGCGTTAATGTCACTTCAATTCATATTTGCAGTTTAGAACTACTAAGCTTACTGAATCTCAGTTACAATCATAGTCTTTAATTTAACAACTATCGTTTTTGATAGCTAAAATCACTTTATTAGTTTGATGACACTTACGAGGTTACGAGAGTTCCTGTTGATTTTCAAACAGCTATTTTGATTAATGCTTGTTTAACAATACTTTGATAAGCAGTACAAGCTTCATTTCTAAAAACGATCTTGTCCATCTACTACATTAGAGGCCTTCGTTTCCCATTAAAATGATACATATGTAAAGTTACATAGCTTGTAATCGTCGCACATCAACTTTACACCTGCAAAATCTTGTCAATTTTATTATTTGGATTAATTTGAAAGACTGGTCAAAAAGTTTGAAATTTCTCAGAAGCAAAGGTCTGAAATTTGAAGTCTGATACATGTGGGATATTAACCATTTTGGTTTTGAGGATGTTCCTGTGCTCTCGTTTACACGTATACATCCTGTGAAATAGGTGGCTAGAAAATTTCCAGGCAATGAAAGATTGAGCGTTAGCCAAATGAGATAACAGTTTTTCTGTAGCCTCCTTGCAGAATCTTAGATAGGACAGAACGAGGGTAAAGGAAGCAACTTTGATTGGTTTGGGGAAATTCAAGCGTCTTTGTTAGTTTTTAAAGTGACTTATTACACCATCGTAGATATCAATATTGATAGTTTAGTGAGAGTCTCGCTTTGATGAATGATAAATGGGGCTCATTGCTATCAGTCTATTAGCTGTTGTGAACAAAAACCAAGGCGTGCCAAGGCTGCTGGTCAGTCATGGGCCTTTACCGTTACGGACCAATTGAATACCATTTTCTACAAAGTTGTAAATCAAGATGCATCTCATGGTGAATATGAATAAAGAATTACCTTCAACAAATCCCTGAGGAGCTGAATAACAAGTTGAAATTTGGATTATGGCATCAACTCTCTCCCAACACAGATGGTCTTGATTACTTTTGTAAGTGGTAGATGCTTTGATGTATGTGAAGGATTGTTTGCATGAACCTACAAATATCAAATCGCTGCCTTTGGAGATCAATAGTTACACAATAGAACAATTAACAACACCAATGATTTCAATTTATTGCACTTCAAGCCCTCAGATAGGTCATTTGTGTACACAATGAAAAACACGGGTCCTAGAATAGAACATGTGGTCCGCCGGAACGCCGGCTGAGATATCTCTCCAAGTAGAACACTTACCGTTCAGAACAGTTCGCTGCTTTCGATCCTTAACCCGAGCGGTGTCACTCCGAAAAATCCTCATTCACCCTGCCAAAAATCCACAAAATTCACTACAATCCTTTCAAAAATCCAGAGATCCACACAAGTATACAAAAAAATCCGAAAATCCAGCGAGACCTAGAAAATCTCAATAAATCCCGTACCAGATCAAAGAAATACAGCCAAACCCTGCAAAGATCAGCGTTGAATCAGGCAAAAAACTAAAAGTTTGAACTAAAATCTCTTGGATCAAGGAAAGACACCATAGGAAGATCAATGAATGATATGACGTTGGATTTGGAGTGGTGCATGCGAAGGAGACGTTCTGTTGTTGTTGCTACTGCTGGCTGGCAGAGCTTACAAGTCAACTATTTCAATAGGGCACAGGGAAACCCGCAAACCTTCCGATTCAGTTCAGTTCAGTTTAGTTTTAAAATTCCACTACATAAAAAAATCACTTTAAAACAACATACAACTAACAAAATATCAATTAAACAGGAAATAAAGCATAACTAATATGATTATACAACAGGATCATCACATAGATTTTTGTATGGGGAGGAATTTCTTAAGGAGGAGCTCTTTCAGTAGGTAGACTAATAGAGGAGAGAGCACCCCCTAAACTAAAAACTTATCCTTCAAATTTCAAGGATATGAGGATATTAGGATTAATTTAAGATAAAGTTTTTGATAGAGACTAGTTTTTCATGACTGGTATTTGGTGGAAAAAAGATTTAACGCTTATCAGCCAATGATGTCGTCGTATTCTGATCCCATGACTGAAAATAAGGTTTTTGAGTTAACTTTTTGAGTACCTTCACGAAAATAGAAATGGATATTCAACCAATAAAGATACAAGGCTGCTGAAAGACCTGCATAAAACAAATGGTTTTGCAAGGCTTAAGTCTCCCAAATGACACAGTAATATGATACCTTTGAGAATTTATTGCACACTCCTGAAGGCATTCTATCATAGCAGCATAAAGAGAACACAACACTTTTCTAGAAAATTGCAAATCTCTTTGTCACATCGGCAAGGTACATCATTTGTGTAAAGAAATTTCCGCTGCAATCTATTCTCAAAGGTGTGAAATCTATTATCAAAGGTATCATTTTGCGGTGTCATATGGGAGACCTAAGCCTTGCTAAACCTTTTCTTTTCTGCAAAAATTGACGGCAGTTGGACTGTTTGCTGCAGAGAGGCTGTGAAATCTTATCACATTTTTTGAAATCATCGATGGTAAAATGTTGGAAAGAAATTGGATTTGTGGAGATATTATTGATAAATGTATCCGCTGGTTATTGGTGCGAGAGAAACTGTTCTAATGCCGATGACTGGGTTTCTGCTAGACTAGCTACAATAGTCCCTCGATTTCGCTGTTGTTGTTGTTGCTGATGGCCAGCTCAATGAGGGACTAGTTGCCAGAGAGTGTCTCAAATCGGAATTTTCAGAACGAAAAACCGAATTGTAAATCTGATTGGAGCATTTCGGCTAAAACAATAGTAAATTTTTTTGTAGCCAATCAACTTCTCCTCTCTTTACTTATTTTTACTGGAAAACCTCCCTTTGAAGTAGAGGCCTGCTTGGTCTGAGTTTTTCAAGGAGAAGCAATGGCGACCGGCGCTGTCGTCGCAGCTTGATCGACCAGAAGCAAATGAAGCTGAAGGAATTTAGCCAGCCATTTGGCATGATAAAGTGGGCACTGGGAAGAGATATTTGTTTGTGCTCTAACAGGAAATGGCAAAATGTAATGCTGTTGCAATACTTGAGAGGCATTTTCAAGACAGCAGTGAGTGTCATTTGTCAGTACAAAACTGCAGTGTAGTGTAGGTGCAGGCCTACTCTAAGTTCAGGTTAGTAGTGATTTTTTCGTTTACATTTGGCTCGTGTATTTCAATTTCTAATATTATCTAACTGCAAGCATGTTACTTCGCAATGTTGGGCTGTTGTACTTTATCACCTTACAGTTGTTTTGGTTTGAATGCACTTGATTTGCCAAATGAAACAATCTTTAGATATTTTAGTAAAAAAATTTTATGGTTTTTTGTGAACATGACTAAAAATCCCCAGGTACTTTTACTATGGAAGTTCCTTATGTGATCCAACCCCCCCCCCCCCCGTGTTTGGATCACATAGGGAAAGGAAAGGGTGATATAATTTTTTGCTTGTGATTTAACAAGTATTTGTTACTTCATCGCATTGATGTTGATATCTTTAATCCATAGGGGTTTGTTTAAAGCAAGATACCTGCTTCATTATTATCAGACCTTGTACCAGGATGCATTTAGATGGCACTTTTCTTGGAGAGAGATTGTCTATATCACTTAGAGCAAATATAAAGGACAGTTCCTTTGAAAATTCCTTGCACTTCAGATACCACTTAACTGATTGCTAATGATAATGTATAATGATGATGTAATGCCTAATCTTGTCAAATCTTTGATTCCTTTATCTTTGGTCACTCTGAACTCCTCTGAAATTTTAAATTTATGTTCACTGTCCATGCTCAATTTTGTCAGAGTCATAAACTGTCTAAAATTCTTTCAAATTCACATGAATAAAACTTGGTATCAATGTGTTGTTTTCTTGAGTCATTTTGATGATTACTGATCACAGCAGCAACAACAACCAAATATTAATTCCGTGGTCCGCGTTTTACGCATGTAGCGCTTATGGAAACGAGGCTATCAAGTTAGTCCGATTTCAGACACTGTTTGGCAACAAGTCTCTGTATTAGCGACAAATCAGTTCTAAGGAGCATACAGAGATTGTGTAGCCAGTCTAGGTTTCTGCTGCGAGTGGAAGTAGGCCAATTCCCTTTCTTGGTAGCAAATAGCTTTGATTCGTCAAGGATTTTCGAAAATCACACAAAAAATATGTCTGTGTTATGCTTGGACATAATTCACGTAACAGGTGAAATTTTGAAATCTATATCTTATTTGTAGCGTTCCTGAAAATTTCTTGAACATAGCCCAATCTTCAAGGGAATGAAATTCGATGTAACACCGATCCCTGATGAGATTTTAAGCAAATGCAGGAAAACAAATGTGGAGTGGGGCGTGTAGAATCGATTCGTGGTGAACCCAGCTCTGTATCTTTATTGGTCGAATATCCATTTTTGTTTTCGTGAAGTTATTCGAAAATTTGTCTCAAAATCTTTATTTTCAGTCATGTGATCAGAATACGCCGATATCTCTGGCTTAAAAGCGTGAAATTGGAAGATGTGTGGGTTCCCCTGTGCCCTATTGAAAGATTTTACTTGTATGCTGCTGCCCACTGGTCTTCCTAGAGCATCAAATAACCTTGGCCTCATAGGGTTAAACAATAAACCATGATTTTTTAAGTATTCAAATCAGAATGTTCTTGAACTGATTATTTGTAAATGAAAGGCTTGTACCTTCTAAGTATAAACCAAAGGATTTTCCTGCTGCTACGCATTTGTCGCCATTTTCGTTCCATAATGTGCCATCAGTAGTTTGCTTATTTAACGTGAGAATCATATCGCTTTTTGACAAATATAGTCGGCTGGTAACACTATCAACTGATACATGGTACTCGCCATGTTTGATCTGGATGCCTACAAAGAAAGAGAATTACACTTTTCATGACTTATTGGCTTACTTTCATTTTAAATTCTTTATACACGGTGGCCTATAATATCATATTATAATAGTGGCTTTAATAATAATGGCCTATATATATTATAACACGGTATTATAATTGAAATTAGAAAGATTAATTACAATGTTGAATTAGAATGTTGAGATCAAAAGCTATTTGCTGCGTAGTCTACATTTAGAAGTTAACAGAGAGGGGCCTTGCTTGACCTCGAGTTTTAATTTGTTCCAAACCGTTGATCCATGGGACGAGAATGCTTTTGGCCATTGTTCGTTTTCATTCGTGGAGCAAGCAAGTTGGTCTCAGAATTTCTGAAATTTGGTATCTCCTGGATTGAGTTGCTAGTGAATAGAGCGAATAGAGTTGAGAGGCAAGTGGGTGCAAGACCATTTATTGGTTTGAAAATAATAGTAGCCGTCTGTTGCTTGATCATATCTTCAACTTTTGGTCATTTGAGCTCTTCTATCAAGTTTGCTGCTGGTGCATCCTAGCTACTGTTGGTAACAATCCTCGCAAGACAAAGTTGTAACTCTTGTAGCATTAGCGGGTGGGAGTATCCACAGCTACCCAACACACATCAGCAATATCCGAAATGGGACTAAAAATACCTGTTTACGTCAGACTTAGAAGCACTTCTTTAGCATCTTTTTGGGACCCTAAAGAGTGAGATAACTTCAAACGTAAAGCCTTAGTATGCTCATCCCATACAAAGCTTGCTTGAAGCTGGGTTCATATTTCGGGTATGACTGGGATAAAATGTCTTAGAATTGGGCAGCGTGGTCTCTAAAGACATTTTAAACGCGTTTCTTGTGAGTTATCAATTCCATATCGAATAAAAACATTTCTGATTCCATCTGAACATCTTCAAAGGCTCCTGCAAGATATATTGCCCTCTTCAAGGCAGTGATGTGACAAAAAATCCCAGGGTACAACAGGTGAGTATATAGATATATAGATCAGAATATAGATTATAGTGAAATCATTGGATAAATAGAAAGGTGTGCATAAATCATAATTATACTTTCTACGTGCATTGATTGCTTGTGATGAAAATTTTAAAGGCCGGGAAAGTTACTCGGCTCAACTTTCCCCCATAAACCTGATACACATTGTCCCAAAAAAGAGCACTCTCATTGGAAAAATCGCCAAAATTCGATTATAGAATTTATCAAAAATCTTCTTGTTTTTGCTTTTTTTCGATGATCCAAATATATTTGAAGACGATAAAATATTTGTTTCGATCACTAAACAGGCATGGAATAACGCATTGAAATACCCCATTCTGAGCTATTCTCTTCAAGCAATATCATAAATCGTGCACAAGAGGCATTACTTTGGGATATTCCATTATCTTTTAAGTCTACAACGATAATGTACGTTTCTTTCTGATCTTTACGAATAAACTAGGAACTTTATATGATTGAAAAAGAGATTAATCTGGTAACCATGAGTACATTTTGTAGTATGCTTCGAATCCATGCAGCTCTAAAAAGGGCTACATTCATCAATCTTAAAACCGATGAGAAAATCAGCCATGCCTGAAAAAAGAAGATCAGCCTTATGATAGAATTTAAATGATTTTTCAAACAGGAGAATTTTTTGGGACACCCCGCAACTGGAAAAATTTACTTCTACGTATAACAGACTCACGAGTTCGTTGGGCAGCGAAAGTGGCTTTCATCCACTCTTGAAGTGAAAGCACGGAAAGGAATACCTAAAATAAGAAGTAAAATTTAATTGGAGTAAAACACTTTGAACTCATTAAATGGCTTTAGAGGATCTTCAAAATGCATGTCAAGGATGGACTAAAGATTTATTAAAAGTGCTGTCTCTTCGGTCTGAAGCAGCTACATGCTGAACCTTTTCGTCACTGTTATTAAGTCAGCTCTCAAATTTTGAAACTTCTCCACATTGGAAATAATAGCAATTGCGGCTGAAAGCTACATGCTGGTTCTATCTGACTAAACCTTTGTGACTGTTGAAAGATGAAAAATGTAGTTGATGATGCTGATAACTTAACCTACTACGGTAAATATGATGAAGACTGCTATCTTTGCAAATTCTAAGCAAGCAATATATTTTTATGAGAAAATTAACATGATTATCCTGCAAAAATCATAGCAATTGCAATGCAAATCTGTAACAGAGTTTTTATTGATTTCCGAACTTATTCATATTCTCTGTTCTCAGTTTCCCAATTGCTCCAGCAGACTTTACCTTATTGTGAAGTAAATATTTACAAACATGTAAAAAGGTCATTTATCAAACAAGATATGATTTTACTTGTATGCAAATTGCTGAAATCTTCATCTTGCTCTGCCTATCTCCAGTTGTCAAACTTATGAACTGATGCTTTTACTGCCGCTGATGAAAGTGCCCCAACAAGACAAAGTTGACCTCTAACGTGGGAAATGGTGCTTTCAATACCTCATTCCTAATAGCTTGAATTATTCATTAGCACAGGAATTCCAGTTGTTTTACAATAGTACTTGGGAAATTAAGGTGTAGCCCAACAAGCCACCATCCCACCTCTTGTAAGCTACAAGCTGGTAATACGACGGGTGGTATTTCGTACACTGCTGGCAAAGATAACCCGGCCACCCTGCATGATCAGTAACGCTGCATTTTTTATCAAACAGTCGACTTAGTAATCGAACAAGTGGCTTCCATGTCACTCAATAACACACACAAACGCAAGTACTTAATTACCGAGGTTGTTGGGGAGATGAAGTGCTGACCCTATTGTTTTGATATATTGTGTTACAGCTTTGTTGAGAGCGAATCAACGTTGGGGCTGACGTTGTCATGCGCATCGCTGCTTTTGTTTCTTCCCTTGTTATCAACGGTCAAGCTAATTTGCATATTACATAAGTGAAGTAAATCGTTACTGCGCATGCGATCTGGAGCTAATTTTTGGGGGATTCCTTGAGGCTCACAACTCAGCCTGTTCGTATCCCCAACAAGAGGAGCTTTGCGAAGCACTGCCAAGCAGAACATAGTCTCGAAAATCACGATTTTCTATCTAACAAAATATTGATCGTTGGGACATCACCAAAGAAGGCGACCCAAGTTTACCATAGGAATCCTTGAAGAAATCTATACTCTCCAGATTTTTAGGTCTTTAAGTTTGAATGCCGGTTAAAATATCTCCAAGATTAGTGGAGTTATGGCCACGAACAAACCGATAACGCACTGAAAAATAGAAATTCTGCCCGAGAGACAATAGTGATTGTTGTAAGAACGACCCAGAAGAGCCAAAGTCTTGGTTTCAATTGTTGTTGCTATCGTCTTTCCGCAAAATGTTCTTTTGTTTAAGATTCAATGCCCCTACGGTTTCTATATGAATTTAAAAACCCTTTGCTTCCCATGATCCTCTTGCGGTCTCACTGTAAATTTTGCGATTTTGACACTGTATAAAACAGAATGGTGGGTAGGGCCTAGGCTTCAAGTCATGTGGCCCACAGGTGTCACGGTAAAACTCTCGTTCTCACGGCAAAACTTTCTTTCTCATGACAAAACTCTCTTTCTCACGGCAAGACTTTCTTTCCGACGGCAAAACTCTCTTTCTCACGGCAAAACTTTCTTTCCCACGGCAAAACTTTCCTTCCCACGGCAAAACTTTCTTTCTCACGGCAAACTCACTTTCCCACGGCAAAACTTTCTTTCTCACGGCAAACTCACTTCCCACGGCAAAACTTTCTTTCTCACGGCAGAACTTTCTTTCTCACGGCAAAACTTTCTTTCCCACGGCAAAATTTTCTTTCTCACGCAGGGCATCTTTTAAGGAAATTTGACTAGTGGGCCAAACTAACCACTAGGGCCCATTTCCCGCGGCAAAAAAGATGTTGCAAATATACGAATGCAAAGTTAATTGATAGAAAGAGAAAAACGTTGTAAACTTGCAAGCGAAGCGAGCGAAAAATTTTGGTTTCTATTACTTAGATATGCTTAAAATCGGTTAGAGAGAAGTTTGCAATTGCTTATTGCCCCTGTGCTACTTTCTGAATGATTTTGTAGAATTCAAAGAGCAATCTTTGTGCGACCTGATGGACCTGAGGAGAGCGGTCCCTTGCCAACCTTGCCTACACTTGAATTGGCTCTGCACTGTGTGAAATACTATTAGCATTGCATTATCAGCATTTAGAGAGAAGAATTTGGTTCATGGTGCGAAATTTTCTCAAACAAGCATTGCAGAGAATGTTCGGAAATTTTTTGAGGACAGCAAACTTTCGAGTAAAATATCCCAAAACTGAGGTTTTAGGACTCCCCATTTCGTTATTTAGAACAGCCCAGAACTGAATAGTTAGAGGTGAAGTTACGGTTCTTAGCACAAAGTCAAGCTCTGGGATTGTAGAAACAAAGAAGAACTAATCGAATATGCAACCCATCCTTGTCATGACGTTCAAGTGGTGGGGCCCTACGTGGGATCGAGCCCTGTCCGCCTGAATGTTCTGACTGCACCACTGCGCCACAGCACTTTCTGCCAGTGTTGGAGAATGGAAGACCCAAGGATGATCCCTCTATAAATTGTACAGCAAGGTCGATCTAATACGTCTAGAATGCTCAAACAGAAAGTTGCATCTAACGCGCAGTGACCATGTCTCTCAATTGCACTGAAGGGGTAAAACGACAAAATAAGTTGAACGAAAAGGGCCCAAACTAGTGGGCCAAAAACGGGGAGTTTTGCTCCACTACTGGGCCAGGAAGAGGGCCTACTGGGCCAATGGCCCACTAGTAACAATGTTAAAAGATGCCCTGTTCTCACGGCAAAACTTTCTTTTCACGGTAAAACTTTTACAGTACACTAAAGATGGTACAGTATAGTTCTATTTTCTGGCGGCAAAACTTTTCCCGCGGTTGCAAGTGGTACCAACATACACCTGGCCATGTGGCGAGGGAAGAGGGAGCATGGAGATAAGAATATCGCGTGGCAAGGGGGTCAACAAAGTTTCGTCGTACCTCCTTGTCGTCGTGTAATGCGACCACGAGACCCGGGTTTCGCCACTTGACACATTTACCACCACGAAATCCGGGTTTCATCGTCGTAAAATGCAACGGTGACATCCGGGTTTCTTGGTCGTAGTCAGATCTCGACGACGAAATCCGATTTTGCAGCGCAACCTCGCTTTCAGTTCTCGACGACGAAATCCGATTTCGCGTCACAAGCTCGTTTTCGATTTACGACGACGAAATCCTACCTCGTTTTCAATTCACGACGACAAAATCCGATTTCGCGGCATAACCTCGTTTTCAATACACGACGACGAAAGCAGGTTTTGTGGCACATCTTCATTTAGCTGAAACTCAGAGTTGCTCTGCGACAAAATGCAAGGATTTGACTTCAGGAATTTATATCTATGGTCGGTCTTACATTTTTACAACACGTAACAATTGTTTTTTTGTTTTGAAACTTCCACGAGGGCACAGGTTCTGAGCATGAAGATTGCTTTGCTATAGAACATTTTATGAAACTCTTAAGGAACTCTGAGTACCAAACATCTGATAATTCTACGACGAAACTTTCAGCACTGGCTCAAATTGTTAGTTTCTTGCAAAAAAATTATGTTTATGTTAAAGTTACTTCTTCCAGGACAGGTCATATTTTACCAAGGGCGCCTACCTTGTAGGAAAGTGTGTTTATTCCCAGTACTGTAGAGTAATTGGTGTCCTGTACGACCTAGTACAGAGAGTGTCCCAGAACCGTACCGTGACCCAGCAGTACACAGAGTCAGTCCTCTCAAGGTCAAGATGACGCGTGAATAACTTTGTGGTTTCAAATTCTGGTGTTGATGTAGTACGAGTTGGTCACAGGGAATCAGACAGCGTGATTTTTTATTGGTCAACACTGGCGGGCGTTAGAATTTGAAAATCCCTGTAACTAGAAAAGCTTTAGGGGTATGAAACTTTTCATAACTCTATTGTTCACTTTTCTCACAAGCTCGTTACACGTTGCAGATCCCGTTGCTATGGCCAGTAAACAAAACTTGCGGTAAGTTGAACTGGAGGTTAGAACTTTTTTCAGATACTAGTTGTTCGGTTATTATCACACAGTATCTGCGGTCGTCTGACTTGTTGTGTTGATTTGAACTTAAGACAAGCGTTTGAATTGTAACACGAATTGAATTGTAACTAGCATGATACAGACAGCAAAGTTGTTTAAGTTAACTGTTTTGTTGTTGAAATATTGGTTCTGGAAATATTTTCCCTCGTTCAAATTATCATAACATAAAAGGAAGAATTAGTTCAATAGCATGCAAACGTTTAACAGGTTTGAATCCTCAATAAGGCTAAGGATTTGCCTAGCTTTGCGCATGTAAAGGAAACTGTAGAATTGAAAAATATTTATTAACTTGGAACTTGACCTCTTCTTTTTATCATGGTTTCTTAATTTTCTGGAGGTGCAAGTAGAATTTCATCAAGGCAGTTTCTTATAAAAACATGTATTGATTAGCCTGCGTGTTGATACTCTCGTCCTCAAACAATCTTGAGGATTGACTTTTCACGCGACCCCTAGTTTGCTTATGGTGTCAAACCACAACGGTTAGAACGCGCTTGTGATAATCTTCTCTTGAGATCCTGCTCACTGATTGGTTTATCTGCAGAAGTTGCATACCCCTAGGTTTCTCATGCTATACACAGATTAACAGGACTGGGTCATAGGACACCAATTACTCTGTGAACTAGGTCATGGGTACAGTACTGGGAATAAGGAATAAACACACTTCCTACAAGGTAGGCGCCCTTAATTTGACGTGAAAAACCAGCAAAACAAAGTCTTTGAGGTCTTTCCAATGTTTAGACATTACTCAAGTGCCTTACGAGTAATATGATACACGTATTTACTTTTATAAGAAACTGAGAATTTGGGCCAGTACTGAAAGTTTCTTAAAATGATCAGATTTTGGGTACTCAAAGTTTCTTGCGGTGTTTATTAAACTTCGAGATCCTTCACTCTCGACAGAGACAGAAGGAGTTTGCTTTCACGTTGCAATTGTTCTAATTTGCGCCAAAGGATTTGATCTTTGGCTATTGTTGATTGAGTTTATCCAATAAGTGGCTTAGGTGTTATTGGCATGTGATTTTCAATTTTCTTTTGTTTGTCTGCTAATAAAAGTGGCCTGTTTTATTGTTAATTTGTTCTTCGCACGAACCAAACTGACGAGAGTGCGACGAAAAGCGTATTTGGTGATTTCACGTTGGTCTGTACAGCAGTTACTGGTGAGTTACTAACTTATTTCTTTCGTTGCAGGTTTTGAAGATTAATTCGGTTTTCTCTTACAGGATTTAACAGTTTTTCTCTTGTTACAGATTTATTTTGGTTGTTGTTTATTTTACAGGAGTTAATAGTCTTCTTTCTACTGATTTCGGTGTTTTTCGTTGCTTTCATGGGTTTAATATGAAGAGTCCGTAATGTAAGGCTATTTTCAAATTTTTTACCACGAATCATTTGTTTACATTTCCAAATTGATACTCTATGACGTTCTATCAACTTTTGATATGTTGTCTTTCATTGTGCTCAAAGCTATTCTTGGTTGCTGATGAAGACTTCGAGTGTCTTTGTAAACTTTGTCACAAAAAATAAAGCAGAAAATAAGTTATCTTGAAAAAACACAGGTTGCTTTTTTTGAGATGGGCCTAAGTACACAGACCAAAACATTCTTCTACGAAAAAAAAAACAGTTTTACAAACGTTCCAACACTCCAGTGGCAATAACTAGCAATATGTCTGCAGGCTGACATTGATGCTGTGTCAAAACAACGCATTTTTCAAATTTTAAAAAGTTCCGCAAAATCGAATTCCGCGTTATTGATTTTCACCTTATGAAAAAATCAATATCGCGGAACTCCATCTCGCGGAACTCGCCGGATAGGCCAGTTGTTTGTGGAGACAGCTATTCTTGGTTTCTGATGAAGACTTGGAGCGTTTTTATAAACTTGGTCACAAAAATAAAGCAGAAAATAAGTTATCTTGAAAAGACACAGGTTGATTTTTTGAGATGGGCCTAAGTAGACAGGCCAAAAACATTCTTCTAAGTAAGAACTGTTTTACCAGCGTTCCAACACTCCAGAGGCAACAACTAGCAATATTTCTACAGACTGACATTGATACTGTGTCAAAACAACGCATTTTAAAAATTTTTAAAAGTTCCTCGAAATCGAATTCCACATTATGAAAAGACACAGAATTGTTGCTCTGTGTGGGGCTGTTGCAGTGATACTAACATTAACATGCTGCAAAAGGTACAAAATAGGGCAGCCAGAATTGTAACGAATAGCAAATATGATACATCCGCACCGCAATGCCTCTAATCAACGGTCTTGGATGGGCAACAGTCAAGCAGCTTATTTTCAAAGAATCAACTTTGCTTGTGTATAAGTCCTTAAATTCGTTGGCTCCAGATTATTTGTCCTTGTTGTTCACAAGATGCTCCGACAGTAATGAACGAAATCTGCGATCGACAGATCTGAACTGAAAATACCATTACTTAAAACAAAAACAGGTCAGAAATCTTTCTGCTACAGAGGAACCACCCTTTGGAACAGCCTGGATAAAGCTACTAAATCAGCTTCCTCTCTTGGTGCTTTCAACAATTTGCTCTAATAAGTCGGATTGCGTAGCTTTCCTTTGTATTCCAATTTATTCACCGTATTTTATTGTATCATACTGTAAATTATTGGCCTTTGTAAATATATCATATTATTGTAACTAGTTTTCCTTTTGCAGCTTAGGTTTTTTTAACAGGTCAGTTTGAAAACCAGATATCATTCTGAAACTTTTTGACCTGTATAAATATTTTAAATTATGATGATGATGTATATTTCAACACTTTTTTGCAAGGCGTGAGAGTCAGTGTTACAATTGCCCCATATTACAATTGTCCCCGGTCTCCCCTACATCATTTGGAAAGTTAAAGTGATGAAAGACATTGGCCGTAATGAGAGTCTCTCACAACAATTCATGGCTGACGCAAAGACATTCATGCAAAACGGTAATAGTGGAAAACCTCATGAAGGCTATGTGGAGACAAGAATACGCATCTATCAAAATCTGAAAACAAAATCACCTGCAGCAGTTCCAGCTGACCCAAAATCAAATTGGGAAGAGTTGCACCGTGGTCAACGTAACTTGTTTTGTTTGGCTACGCTGTTTAGATGCGACTGTTACAAGACCAAATCCCATTGCCTGTGGTAAGTAATACAAAAAAAACCCTCAACCGTTTAATGCCTAAATGGTTCACAGGAAAGCAACTTCCCCTATTCCTGAAAAAGTCGATGAAATCTGTTAAGCGTAAAGAGAAGGCTTCCTCGCAAGCACAAGGAAATGAAGCTGACGCAGAAGATGAGATAAGCGATGACGAAAATCATTCACCTTCAGATAAGCGCTCAAGACCTGTGACGCGAAGGCGTCTTAAGCAACCTACAAGATAAGCTGGATATTCTGCAGATTCAGAGGCATACGAAATACAGATGTTGAGAACGTTTTGTCAGGTTCAGAGTGGGAGCAAGATTTCATAACTTTCGAGGAAGAAATGAGTGATTCGTCAGATAGTGACTACCTTCCTTGAACTTTGACAACTGTGGATCGCAACAGTGGAAGTTTGAATGTTAAATAATTTGGAAATGGTTTGGAATCAATTTCAGCTTGGAATCAATAGTAACGCCCAGTAGTTTGACTTGTTCAACGGTTGTAATTACCATCTCATCTACCTCCATGCTATGCAAAGTTTGTAGTCATGCCCCAAACTCATAAACATAAATTGAAACTTGGAAGGATTTGCAACCATCGTAACTGATTCGAACCAAACAAGGGTATTTTTCATGTCGGTTTCTAGGCTTGAAATTACTTTTTCTAGTTTATAATCTGATGCATACAAGGTATTATCATCAGCGAAGTTGCATAGGTGAGAGTCCTCTATGAAAAAAGTGAGATCGTTGATGTAGATGTTGAATAGTAGAGGACCAAGGACCGAACCTTGTGGTACACCCGATGTGATCTCAAGCCAAGAGCTGTAATTAGAATTTATTCTGACACGCTGTTTTCGAGATGTTAGGTAGTCGAAAAAAAGTCATGACATCAACTTTTTGCAAATGTATGTATTGTCTAATAATAACAAAGAGAATGTAGTCCAAAAAGTGGTGCGTTAAATTTTCGTCACGCAAACAGTTTTTGAAGAATTTCTCTCCAAAAAATATCGTTTTGATTATCCAATTCTCTTGTTTTAACTTTAGTATATACTAAAAATATTGTTTACAGCTCCAAACTTCGAGAAGTGTTTGAAATTTTCCCAAGCAAGTATCTATGCCGATGATACAAATGTAACAATCGCATCGGATGATGTTGAGAAACTGGTCTTAGAGGCGCAACAGGAATTGCTCAACCTCTCGGAGTGGATGAGAATAAATAAGTTAAGTCCTAACCCCGCGAAGACAGAATATATGATAATAGGCCATTCTCGTAAAGTAAATGCGCTGAATATCTCGAATGCACTCACGTTAAATGGCTCAGATATTAAGCGTGTTACGAAGACGAAATCGCTAGGTGTAACTGCCGACGAGAACCTAAAGTGGGAAGAGCAATACAAAACTGTGAAGGGTAAAGTTTTTGGAGGACTTGCGTCATTAAAGAAATTAAGAAATATAATTCCCCAAACAAAGCTGTGTAGTGTCTACTACGCTATTGTCGAGAGCCATCTACGTTATGCTAATGAAATATGGGGCAGCCTTCCAAAAACAAAACTTGATACCCTCCAACGTCTGCAGGACAGGGCCCGGTCAATAATCGAAAGCGCCAGATTCAAGGATAACTGGTCATGTGACTGGCTGAGCGTTGAAAATATTATTCGATTTGATAGATCGGTCATGACATATAAGATTATGAACAAATTAAGCCCTGAAAGCCTCTGGGATAAATTTCAGCAAAGATCGTCGCAGTCAAACTATGCAACAAGATACTGTAGAGATCTACAAATTCCTAGACTAAATACTGAATATGCGAAAAAGAGTTATTACTATTCTGCTATGAAAGTTTGGAACAATATCCCAGTTGATATTAGAGAACTCCCGACTATTAGTCGCTTTAAAAAAGAACTAAAGGAGTATTTGAAGAGCTGACTGAAAATATCAGTTTAAAACACGACCCCCTGGAAGAACAGCATCTTAGGTAATTTGATCTTTTGTTAATAACCAATTTATTTATTGTATTTAAGCTGAAGGGTAGTTTCGTGTATAAAAAATTATATCATATCATATCATATCATATCATATCATATCATATCATATCATATCATATCATATCATATCATATATTCAAGTTTGGAACATTTGCAACATTGTGTTATCAAATTATTTCTCACCATAGAATAGCAAGGGTAAGTATCGATTCAAGCCTAGATCAAAGGAAAGGAGCCCTGCTACGTGATCTTCAAACCTTTTTTTGTCCTGTCTTGAGAAAAGGGACCAAATAATTTCAATTTTAAAACTTGGATGTTGCAAATGTTCCCTGCAGTAGGGTTAGGGTTAGGGATTTTTAAATCTTCCCAAAAATCGTGATTTCCTTGAAGATTGTGGAAACCCTTAAGCAAATATCCTATTATCTCGTCTTCCCCTTCCATTCTGAGGGAGATAATTTTGGGCATTAAAACTTTTTCAGATGATCTAAGGTCATTTATACAGTTTTAAGCCACTATGAGTTCAACGTTCGAACCGTTTTTCGCGTAAAAACATTTTTCTTCGTAATTTCTCATCAACAACAATTTTCCTTACTTCTAAACGTTGTTATTATTGATGAAATAGGCTTGAACTTACATATCTGGAGATTTTGGAGATGCTGCTCATCCTTCCCTAGGTGCTATACGGGGGTTTTGTTGGGGGGTAGCTATTTTCTTTGCGGTGTTGCAAATGTGCCACATTTGCAATATTCAGATAGATAGGTGCGATATTCTTGATTTGTTGAATCTGTAAATAAAATGAAGGATCTACAGTCATTTCATCAGGGAAATAAGCCTGTTGCTTGGAGAAACTAATCTAAAAACTCTAATTTCCTCTCGACGTTGTTAAACAGTAGAAAAACGAGAAGATGCAATGAATTTATGGAACAATTGCAACATTTGAGTTTTAGATTGCTTAGGAAGCACTTGCATTCAGAATTTGCTTGAGTTTTCTTACGGATAAACCCCTAAAGAGTGAAAAACAAGACGCAAAATACCATAGCACCATCTAAATGACATATACCTGTTCAAAGTTACATATTACTGCATCAAACGTATATTTGGTATGGCAGGACAGTTTAACTAGGAAATAGCAAAACCTGTCTGTTCGTTATTCGCATCTATTTCCACGAGACTGTTTAGCAATGGAAAATTCCGAAAATTCAGCTATAAAACGGGATAAAAATACCCCTCCAAACCCCAGCAACCAAACAGCCGTGTTTTGTGGTTGAATTGGATTGATTGCACGAAAGAAAGGCAGTTTTGTGCATATTACATCAAGCAACAACCTTGTCTTGTTTGCATCAAACATTGAGGAAACTTTTTTCCACCATCCTCCGAGATTGATGATGGCATTTCAAAATAATCAAACTGGAACAGCTTTAATGGAATGGAATGGAATATTACGAAGGATGAACAAATTATCAGATAAACAGGAATTTAGAGTCAAACAAACACACGAAGTGTCGAGGTCTAAGAAGTGTTCCTTCCGTCCTAAGTTTTAGGCCATCAATTCAAATCACACAACAACTGTCAAAATCAAGTAAAGCACAGTAATGAGATTGACTCTGTCTGCAGAATTTTTTCTGCTGTAACATGACATATGATTTTGGATGTGAATAGCACAACAAAGAATGTATGCCTTGTTTGCAAAGACCGGCATAAAATCTTGAAAAATTAATCGAAAATGCACTTTTTTGGCATTTAAAATTTTGGCCTAAATTAAAAGTGGAAGCTGCTGGAATACAAATAGGCAGTTTGATTTGAAAAATGGAATGCACCATGACTTTCTTATATTACTGCAACCTTGCAAGAAAAGGATTACATTTCATATATGAACAAATGAAGAATTATGGCCTAATTGCACTGTTGTCAACCTTGCTTGTTCATCCCCAGCTTAGCTGATCCAAAATGAAGCCATGCAATGTAATTTGTGCCATAAAGGACAAGGTTAATTGTGTTGCTGACAGAAGAAAAAGTCAACAAAAGTAAAACACAAAAGTAGCAGCCCAGAGGCTTTACATACAGATGTATCTGATTTGATGAAGGCCAGTGCCAGTTATGAGTCGTTAATGATGAGTAACCCTTATCGAAATGTCCAGACTCCTGAACGGCGAATCCCTAGAAATCATTGAACAACAAGACTGGGAAACATCACAAAAACTTGGTTTTTGGAAGGAAAAGATATAGATTTATGTGCTGCAAGTACTGTAACTCCCTAATATGATAGTATTCTATCAACAAAGCAAGAATATTGTAAAATGACCCGACTTGACTGCAGTCACAGAAATAATCCTTGGATAAAAGTAAAAAGAGTACAAGAACATTGAAACACCATCAGATTACTTCTTTTAAATTTGAAGAAGCAGCAGGAAGGGATGATTGATGAATCTGGTGAACATTGAGGGGAAAATAGCTGTAGACATAGGCCTTGACTTTCAAAGTCATTTTCCCACATTTGGCAAAAAAACAACATATTCCGATGCTTGTTACAATGTTTTACATTAATCGGTTGTTCAATTCATCAATTCATGAAATTTTCAGCAGAGACTCATTTGCCCTTGCCCTAGGGAATGAAACACATTAGAGCTGGCTATACCTGAGAGCAAAAATGTAATGCTGTCCTGAAAATTATTAGCAATGCAGTTTTTTAGCATGTCAAATTAAATTCAAAATTTCTCTACAAGAGAAGTGACAACCAAGCTGAAAAGTTCCCATTCCCTAGCTATGTATACAGTGAGTACATGAAAAAAGGTTCAGTCCATTATCAATATTTTTGTGGAAACTGCATTGTTACAAGCAGGTAGCAGTTTTTGACCATTGTTGGAAATTGCATTGTTACAAGCAGGTGGCAGTTTTTGACCATTGTTGGTGCGGCCATTTTGCCTAATTTGCATATTTTATTGAAATTACAAATTTTTTATTGAAGGTCAGCTATCTTATATCCTATCCAAATCTGGAGACAATATCTCTGAAATTGACAAAGTTTTGCCAGATAGGGATCTAACCCCAATTAAGAAAGTTAAGATGCTCTTCAAATCTATCCATAATAAAGGAGAGAATTAGCTATTCCTAATGCGGCTCTGTTTTTGCCGTTTCCATAAAACGCCGAGCTGTCTCAAATGCACTTGTTTGAAATTTACCCTGCCTTCCGAGCATTTTCAGACAGTTCAATTTTCGTAGCAGAGCAATGGAGAAGCAAGGGCAAGCGCTATCAACGTTTTTGATTGAAAACAAAATAGTAAAAATGCAGTCAGCAAGCTTGCGTTATACTTAACAATTTTCTCCAAACAATTCTTGCAATGACAAGACTTTCATGCAATAATTGTCCATGCAACGCATTGCGGTTTCAGAAAGGTCAGAGCATGCCACAAAGAACAACATTGTTTGGAGAACTTGGTTATAAGCATTGAAAGTTGCAGGATTTTGAAAACCAGGCATGTCTAGTTCCAGTTATATTTCCAGCGTCTTTATTCAATGTCTGCAAGATATACAAAATTATTTTGTTTTCACATCGATTGCATCGATTACTTGCTTTACTTATATGAACAGCTAATTTTCAATATAAAATGTTACAAAACAAGCTTAGCAATTTGTTAATACAGCAGACAGGTTTGGAATGGAATTCCATTGTTTCCTGACTTTTTATTTCCGTTTGATGAATATTTATTGCAATGAAGATTCAGCCTCAATCCTGTGCTTTGTAATAAACGATAGAGAATAGAGAGAATTGTATTTCATGAACCAATCAGCTTCATGACATATGCCCTTTGAGGTAATTCTGCTTTCTGCTCTGATGAGCACAGAAAGAAGATTATCAGAAATCCTCCTCTCCAGAAACTTATTAAATTGCTCTGGAACTAATTGGTCTGTCAAAATTCTGTAAAAAGTATGGTATTATATGTTCTTTGGAATCGACAATATAAGTAGTTTGTTTATCCAGCTGTAGAGAAAGCTCACTTCAAAATATCTTACAATTTTCAGAAGAAAGATATTAATCAAACTTTTTCAGCACTGACACCATATTTCCAGGAAGCCACACGTCAAATTTGGAGACAAAAGCTTGCCTAGATTTTCTGCTATACATTAAAATCGAAAACTTTTGTCCGAAAGTTTAATTGTCCAAAAGTTACAAATTCTTTGAAAAAATGGAAAAAATAAATTTTCTCCATACCAATGGTGGAAAATGAAAAAACTGTCATCGGTGATCCCGCTTCCAAAATGAAATTTCACGTTGCATTTGTCAGTCACACATATTCGTCATTCAACGAAGGTCTAACATTACAGATGAAATTGAATTGAACTGAGCCTTCTGGTAAACCTTTGCGACAAAGGTGTTTCGAATCTTTGAAAATGTTTTGACATTTTACAAGTGATCGTTGAAGAAAAAATCGTTCAGAAAAGTACCATTGTGCAGTTGTCTAAAAACGGTCACAAAAAGGCAAACTATTGGAAAATGCTTGACATTGCCATGTAACTCACATATGGATGATCAGAATTAAGGCTGATTAGTAAAATTTTCCAGGCGGATGGAATTTTATACAATAAAAGGCTTCTCGCGCGTAACATTCTTTTCAATTTCAAAGTGATATTTTCTCTCAAACACGATAGACTTGCAGTCCGCTCGGAAAATTCGACGAAGTGGAAATCAGCCAGAATGAAAAAGATCAGTGAAGTTTGAGCCTGTAAACGAGGGGTTTTAAACTGCGATAAAAACACTTTCATCCCATGCCTCTGCGGGTCACGTAAAAAAGGCCCAACCTTAAAAATTGACATCTCCGCTTTCTGTTCACTGCTCTTGATTATGTTTGCAGCACCATGACGCAAGCCAAAAAATTTCTATCGGGAATTCAGAATTTTATTTCTTGGCATTATTAGATAAAAAAGACCTAATGGATCACAGTACCTCTACTCAATCAAATTTTCCGAGCGGCAGAAAGGCTTGTCACACGTAACACTTTATGCAAATTCAAAGCGATATTTTCTCTCGTAAACAAAATATTTCCAGTCTGCTCGGAAAATTCTACCGAGTGGAAATCAGCTTTTACGCAACTAAGGACTTTCCAATAAGGTGAACTCTCATTGGTGATAGGGATGCGAGAAAAATCAAGAAAACAGTCTTAGTCTTTCAGCTCAGGAAGGGATTGATCCATGCAAATCCAACAGGTACTTATTTTGTCTTGAATTTGAAAAGTTGGAACTTTACATATTCTTGGGCAGCAAGATTGTGCTTCAGAACAATTCATTACTAGGAAAGAGGAGCCCTGCAGCTCCTATGTACGAAAGGTTCCAAAATAATCGATGCAAATGTTAAAAACATTGATGAAATCTGTGTTATGAAAATCTAGCTGGAGGTTAGTTTTCGAAAAATGCCTTATCCGATATCATGAGAGGCCTACAACTCCGAAGTGCCTCTAATATAAATCAGTTTCTCAAGTTTTCAAAGACACTTTGGGGCGGTACAAGCTGATTTCACTTGCAAAGTTTGTCGAAAATAACACAAGCATAACACAACATTTTTTATCTTGTGTCTCACTTTTAATGTTGCGTACTACCTCCTAAAACAGAATCAGAGAAAGAATGACAAAACGATAGTTTTCATCTAAATCTTCTGCTCTGAACATAACTACTGTCAACTTCATGATGTCAATTTGACTTGCGTATTTACAACTATAAAGTGCTTTGCGAATAATGTAAAGTTGCAAAGCAGGAAACACACCAAGGAACAAAGGATACAGATGAATTTTACTTACGATCTAAACCAAAATATATGTGACCAGACGGCCTGAACTAAAGTGAAAAAAGAAAGAAAAACAACGAAATTCCATTTGCAGAAACTTCTGTTGTAACTAACGATTTTTGAAATTTGTATCAAAACATATTTATCTAAGTATCACTCGCAAGTAAACTTACAACAAACAATCTATGACTTAATTTGGATGATCTAGAACTCTATTTTAATGAAGAACTTAGGAGCAATTCCTTCACCATCGGTATGGTATTGCTCAAAGCCACAGTTTCTCGACAACGAAAGTCCCGGAATTTTGTCATCATTGCATGTTACAAATGAATGGAGGAACAGTTGTAGAATTTTCCTCAAAACCATAATTCATGAGTTCTACAATGTGATCGCAAGCAATAAATTGTCGCTCTCCTGGTTCAAGATTTTGAAATTTAATGACAACATAATCTTTCAAAAGTTTATCTACATAAAAGGCTGTCACTTTTTAAATAATATAACTAGGTACAAAAATGTTCACGGTAAAAATATGGCAAGTCATCTAATCTTCATTCAATTCAAATATTGAGTTGACAGCATTTCCACCACCTTTTTCTCAGATCTGGAGCCTTTGTTATCCTTTATTCGCCATTTGTCACTGGTTGGTCACAAGTCACATCTTTCAGCAGAGCAAAGGGAAACCCCACATATCTTCAAATTTCACGCTTATTAGCCAATGCCATCGCCGCATTCCTATGACATGACCGAAAATAAGCTTATTGAGACGACTTTTCGAGTACTATCATCAAAATAGAAATGGAAGTTAGAACCAATAAAGATACAGATCTTGTGTTACCGCGAATCGATTCTACAGGCAGTACTCCATATTTCCTTTTCTGAATCTGATTAAGATCCAATCAGGGAAAGGCATTACATCGAATTTCATCTCTTTGAACATTGGCCTATTCTTAAGACTTTTTCAGAAACCCTACAAATGATACAGGAACAACTTAGAAACATTTGTTTGTTTGATTTTCGAAAATCATTGATGAGGAAACGCTATTTGCTTCCAAGAATGCTAATGGGCCTACCTTCATCTGTAGCAGAAACCTAGTAATTGACTTTAAATCAGTCTCTTTCGCCGTAATAAGGCAGTGAATGTATCTACCAATAAGACCACCACAAATCCAAGTTCTTTTCGTCACTCTAGAGCGTTGATTGTGATAAATGTGATTAGATTTCACAGTATCTGCAGCAAACCATCCATTCAAAATTTCTTGATGCAAATACCTTGGGAAGATTTGCGCAAGCAAGAGGTTCTGCAAGGCTCAAGCCTGCCATACGACACAGCAAATTGATACCTTTAAGAATAGATTGCACACCTCTGAGAATAGATTGCAGGGAAACTTTCTTTATACCAAAATCCAGTTTTGCGATAAGACAAAAGATTTGCTATTTTTGAGAACCGTTTCGTTTTCTCTGTATATCGTAATGTTTACTGTGTCATATGGGAGACTTGAGCCTTGTAAAACTTTTTGCGTACACAAATCTTCTAAGGTGTTTGCAACAAGAAAACTTTGAACAGACGGTTCGCTGCAATGGCTGTGAATGCTTATCACATCTTATCGAAATCAACGATCATAAAATGGTGGAAAGAAATTGGTTTTTGTGACCATATTGGTAACTGTATCCGCTGCCTTATCACTGCGAAAGAGACTGATTTAATGTAAATTACTGGGATTCTGTTGGGGACGAAGACAGGCCTATTAGCTTTCTTGGTAGCAAATAGCTAACTCGTCAAGGATTTTAAAAAATCACACAAACAAATATTTTTGTGATACTCCTAGACATAATTCATGCAACATTTGACAATTTGACAGTGTTATCTTATTTGAAGCGTTCCTGAAAGACTCTCGAACATATGCCTAAGTTCGAAGGGATAAACTTCGATGTAACGCCGATCCGTAACGAAATTGTAACCAAATGCAGAAAAACAAATATTTAGGAACGATTCATGGTAAAACCAGAACTATGTATCTTTGTTGGTTCCAATTTCCATTTTCATTTTCGCGAAAATACTCGAAAAGCAACCTAAACAGCCTATTTTTAGTAATGTGATCGGAATGAGGCAATTCCATTGGCTAATGAGCTTGAAATCAGAACATTTATGGGTTTCCCAGTGCGATAATGGAATGTTTGATTGTCTGTTGGTCTTCATAGTCCCTACAAGAGATAGTTTATAAGATTATAAATAAAAGAACAAGCAGTTGTCAAATTTAGGCTAAGAAGCGGAACTATTTCCTAAATATTTTCCTCTGGCATCGGCCAAACAAAATTGCCAGATCAGAAGCGAATGTGAATTCAGTAAAACATGTTTTCAATAATAGGGTCTTCGTGTTTTTCTACACAGAAAGTTTCACAGGCCTGAATTTGTCATTTTAATGAATTTTATCTAGCGTGCGCAATTACTTGCGTTATTGTGATGAGCATCTGGACAAAGATTTAACAAACGCTAACAAGGTGTTTGTCTCGATATGCAACCAGCACCACATTCGAACTTTAGAATACAGTAAGAAAGCGCAAAATAGAAACCACTTTATAAGAAACCTCAAGCTGACTTTTTTGAGAAATGGCACCCTTATAAAAGGCGTCTCAAAAAAGTACCCCCTTCTTATTGGATAAAATAACAAAACGATAAGATATCGGGACTCCGAAAACATAGCTAACTTTGTTTATCTTCAAATTGAATGCACATACCTTGCATTTTAGGACCGTCTACCAAACACCGGAGATACAAGCTCGCAAAGTCCAAATTTAGAGTACATCTGAAACCAGAGGGTTTTGAGAAACGTCGTAGTCGTAGCTAGATGATCAGATATCACCGATAGTTTGCAAAGGAATTTCCAATTTCGATATTTTTAGGTTTTACTTTTGAAAAGAATTATACTTTGAGATGCTTCATGAGTTTATCATTCCTATCACATTTTTATTCTATTCGCTTAATTAGAGTTGTGGTAATGCGTCCATAATTCTTTTCCAACAAAATAAATCAAAACAAATTACAGTTAGTAGGTGCTCTGTAAAATGCCCACGATATCAAATCATGGCTAGGCCATTTTTCGAAACCTAGGTGCAAACTAAATTTTGCCTTCGCGCAGTCATACCGCCGGTGTTTTAAGGACGATTTTTAAATGCAAAATACGTGCATTTAAGTTGAAGATCAATTAATTTAGCTGTGGCGTCGCTGAAGTCTTGATGGTTTATCGTTTTATTTTTCTCTCCAGTCACATGGGGGGGGGGGGGTACTTTTTTGAGACACCCGCTATAAGAAACTTCTCAGCCTGATTTAGAAAGCTTCCTTATAGAAGGCCCTAATATCTAATAATCTTTGTTAAAATCAGGTGCCAAACATTTTCAGAGACTTTATCGAAGGCATTTTAATCTATGTATATACTTCACATGTATGCTAAGGTTGAGTAAATTTCGAGCAAAATACTGTTCGATAATGTTGGCTCTGGGTTTTCTTTGAAGATTTAAGTATCATGTGGGAAGAAACCTTTCAGCCTGTTTCAAGATGTAGACCTTTTAATTGGAAACTACAGAGGCTGTTTTGAAAAAAATGGTTTCTATTTTGGAGGTTCTTACTGTATGCTCGTTTCAAGACTCTGGTTTGATTGTCATCATATTAAGTATATTTTTGGAAATTCTACATTGCAGGCTATGTTTTCTTAGGTTTTTGAGACTGTACGATCCTAAATCTACTTGAAACTGATTTTACAACATTACAAACAAATAAGATATTGGCTAAAGCAAGAGAACTGTGATAAATGTAAAGCCAAGGAGAAGTTATACACAATTATTCTTATAAAAATTAGGTTCAAAGGTGGAAGGCAGCTTTTTAAATTTAAGACAGTTTTGCTAGCAAAATTTTGTCATGGGTTTCTTCAATTTTCGTTTCTCAGATTGTAGAGTTGATTTATTTGCGCTAAAACAGCTTCCCAGCTAAACATACTTATCAGCATCCCAGAACGGTAAAAGCTGCAAATTGCAACAGTTTCTTAGCTTTTTCAGTCTAGGTAGAACAGTATCTTTGTTTAATTCTGAAGACAGGAGCCTTCACCTTCGCATAAGTAGTTTCTCATAAAAAAACGAGTTTGAATGTGTATGAGTACAATATGATAAACATTGCCAACAAAATGCATTGAAGCAAAAAATCCAGGCTATACCTAGCAAAAAGAGGCCAAAGTCACTGACAATATGTTTTAAACTCCATCGGATCCATGTTAATTATGGTGCAAGTAACCCAATTCTTAATTTTCACGCGTAATGACATAATTCCTTCCTTCATTTGGAATTTAAAGGCGCTGTACATTTCATCAAGGCAAATCACACAAAATCGAAGATATGGACGTATAAAGTTGACTTTTTTGAGCCACATAAATGAGCCACACATGAGCCACATAAATTGGACCTGTACGAATCTGTACGAATTACATGACAGGAATCTTCATTAACACTTCAATTTTAGCATGAAGTGAGTTACCAAGATGCCATTTTACTAAATTTGTTGCTGTTCTACTGCTACAAATACACCTTGATAAATGTGTCAAATAAACAAATTGATCGAAAAAGCGGATGACTAAGACCCGAGAAATAAGAAGATCAAATGTTAGGTTTCCGCCCATTTAAAAAGTGATTCACAGGAAATTTAAACAAAGCAATGCCTGCTAGTTTTGGTAAACTTTAAATTGCAATTTCTACGCACTTTTTAGGTGAATTTCTGTACGGATTTTGTTCTAAATAAGATAAACTTTCATTTGTATGGTAGACTTGGAGGTTTTTTGTCTGTTCAATATTTCGTGTTTTCAAATTTTTCCATGCTCCGGATCAAGATAGGGATCAAATCCTTACTGGTTGCCAGAGCATGCAGAAATCATCCAATATCATGCTTATCAGCCAATGAGATCATCACTTTCTAACCCCTGGAGAGCATACAAGTCAAATCTTTCAATCTGAAGTTCCTGGTTTAAATGTGAATTTAGATGTTAAACCTTTGTGTGATTTGCTTCTGTTCGGGGACTCACAGTATAATGTCATTATCAATCGAATAATCCTGGAAGCAACAATTTCTTTTATCAAAAATACGAAAAGGTTTTCAAATTAATTTAAGCATAAAACAGCAGCAATATTTTCGTTTTATTTGTGGTATTTGTAGCGGGTGTCTTGTAAAGAAGTACTCCCATTTGTATCATGAATAGCAGATCTGATATATTACATAATCCTCGCGGCATCTTTAGGTGTCTCATCTATCTGTGCTCGTTTGAGAGTCAAGCAACTGCCATAAGGTCGAGGGAGTTCTTCTTTCTGAGACGCCTGTGCTGTTCTTTTTCTTTCTTTTAAAAAAATTTGATGTAGATTTCACCATTGATGTAAGTGGCTGCTGTAGTTGGAACTCTGTGACATCATGTCCTTTCCAGCTATGGCAGCCACATAATATTTATATTTCGTTGTAGTTAGTTGTTTTTATTTGTAATAAAAAAAAATCTTTCAAAAGGGCACAGAGAAACCCACAAATCTTACAATTTCACGCTTATGAGCCAATGGTATCGTCGTATTCCGATGACATGACTGAAAATAAGGTTTTTTAGACAACCTTTTGAGTACCTTCACGAAAATAAAAATGGATATTCGACTAATAAAGATACAGAGCTAATAAAGATACAGATACTAATCGATTCTACAGGCCCAACTCCACATTTTTTTTTTGGCATTTGGTTAGAATCTCATCAGGCATTGGCGTTACATCGAATTTCATTCCTTCGAAAATTGACCAACATGTTCAAGAATTTTTCAGGAAAGTTACAAATAAGATATAGCTTTCGAAATTTCACATGTTACGTGAATTGTATCTAGGAATAACATGAAAGTATTTTTTGCGTGATTTTTGAAAATCCTTAACGCATTAAAGCTATTTGCTACCAAGTAATCAAATGGGCCTACCTTCACCCGCAGCAGAATCCCAGCAATCGGCATTATATAAGTCTATTTTGCAGTAATAACCAGCGGATACATTTGCGAATAAGGTCACCAGAAATCCAATTTCTTTCCACCAATTTATTATTGATAATTTCGATAATATGTGATAAGATTTTACAGCCTCTGCAGCTAACCGTCCAACTACCGTCGATTCAAAGTTTTCTTGTTGCAAATACCTTGGAAGTCTTTAAAGGCTTGCATAAAAAACAAAGGTTTTGCAAGACTTAGGTCTCCCATATCACACAGCAAAATGATACCTTTGAGAATGGATTGCACACTCCGGAAGGCATTCTATCATGGCAAAATAAAGAGAAAGTAAATCTTTTCTCAAAAATTGCATATCTCTTTGTTACATCGGAAAAGTACATAATTTGTACAAAGAAATTCCCCCTGCAATCTATTCTCAAAGGCATCATTTTGCTGTATCATATGGGGACCTAAGTCTTGCAAACATTTTGTTTTATGCAAGCCTTCAAAGACTTTCAAGGTGTTCACAAGAAGAAAACTTTGAATCGACGGTAGTTGGACAGTTAGCTGCAGAGGCTGTGAAATCTTATCGCATTTTATCCAAATTATCGATGATGAATTGGAAAGAAATGAATTTGTGGTGACCTTGTTCGCAAATGTATCCGCTGGCTATTACTGCGAAAGAGACTTATATAATGCCGATCACTGGAATTCTGCTGCGGGTGAAGGTAGGCTCATTAGATTTCTTGGTAGCAAATAGCTTTAATTCGTCAAGGATTTGCGAAAATAACGCAAAAATACTTTTATGTTATTCCTGAATATAATTCGCGTAACATGTGAAAATTGGAGAGATATATCTTATTTGTAGCGTTCCTGAAAAATTCTTGAACATAGGCCAATTTCGACGGAATGAAATTCGATGTAACGCCGTTCCCTAATGAGATTTTAACCAAATGCAAAAACAAATGTGGAGCCTGCAGAATCGATTCGCGGTAAAACCAGCTCTGTAGCTTTATTAGTCAAATATCTATTTCTATTTTCGTGAAGGTACTCGAAAAGTTGTATCAAAAACATTATTTTCAGTCATGTGATCGGAATACGACAATAACATTGGCTTATAAGCGTGAAATTGGAAGATTTGTGGGTTTACTGTGCCCTATTAAAAGATTTGACATGTATGCTCCCCTGGAGGCAAAATCGGTCGTTTGAGGTGAATTTTCTAGTACCTTCACAACAACTCAAATGGATGCTAAATAGCTTTAGTCCCTTGCATTTTGTTTTGATAAATCAGTTGTGGGGATGTCCGTCCAGAGTTGTTTACATGTTTAGGCACATAACTTGTTTGGAGCCGGAGCTGCGTTCATTTTCCGGTCGAAAAATATTGACCTTTGTTAAAATATCTATAGAAATCGCTGCAAATTAGATATACAGATAAGAATTTCAGCGATTATGCATACTGACTTGAGCAATAACCCAAACTCCTTCACTGCTATCGATTCCCAAAATTTGAGGCAATTTTTAATGATTTCTGGCAGAGACATCATTTGGTCCTAAGCTTTTCCTCTCATAAAACTCATTCCATTGCACTTAAATTCCGGAGCTAAATAATGCACTTGCCCATACTGCACTTGATAATGCACAGACACCAGTTTGAGTTCGTTTGCTTTTTTTACTTAAGCAAATTTTTATAAGAAACAACCAGTTGTGGGTGAATTGCAAAAACTTCCCTATGTCCATGTTTTTCTCTGCATAGTCTCTCCGCTTCAAACAACAAACAGTCAACTTTTACATTGTATCGTAAAAGTTTGCATCACAGAACAGCCTATAGAACGATTTCATGCGCTTTAGCGAGGCACTCGTGAATTGTTTTCATGCATTTAAAATAATCAATCAATGCAAACCAACAAAAAAGCAAAACCGGGATCTTTTTTAGCAAACACAAAATAACCTTTTGTTCTTTTTATGTTTGGCATTGATTAAAATCAGAACGAAAAGAACAAAATACCTGAAAACGATTCACGAGTGCCTCGCAAGCGCATGCAATTGTTCTATACGAATGTTATGTGGTGCAAGGCTTTCATGATACAATGTCAAAGTTCGTTGCTTCTTGTTTGAAGGAGAGAGACTGTGCAGAGAAAGATATGGACCGAGGAAAGTTTTTGCAGTTCACCCACAACTGGTTGTTTCTCATAAAAAAAGCAAAAGTAAAAAAGGCAAACAAAGTCAAACTGGTGTCTGAATCATGGGTAAGTGCATTATTTAGTTCAAGAATTTTACCATAACTTTTTCAGTGCAATGCAATGAGTTTTAAGGAGGAAAAGCTTAGGACCAAGTGATGTCTCTGCCAAAAATAGTTACCAATTGCCTCCAATTTTGAGATATGATGAAAATGAAGGAGTTTGGGTTTTGCTCATGTCAATATGCGTAATCGCTGAAATTCTTATATCTGTATATCTAAGTTATAGCGATTTCTATAGATATTTCAACAAAGGTCAATATTCTTCAACCGGAAAATGAACGCAGCTCCGGCCCCAAACAAGTAGTGTGCCTAAATATGTAAGCAACTCTGGACGGACATCTCCACAACTGATTTATTAAAAAAAATTCCAAAGGACTGAAAGTATTCAGCACTCATGTCAGTTGTTGTGGGGGTACTAGAAAATTCACCTCAAATGACAGATTTTGCCTCCAGGGGTTACAAAGCGGCAATCTCGTTGGTTGATAAACATGCAATTGGATGATTTCCGCATGGTCTGGCAACCAGAAAGGATTTGAGCCTTATCTTCTCCGGATCACGACCACACCCCTCTCCGGTTCTACTTAGGTACAAAGAGTCCAGTAATAATATGGATAACTGTCCAAGTTTTTGTGACTAAAATTCGACATTGTTAAAGCATAATCTGTTGCGTAACCAAAACGCCGCTCCTTTCTGGATTTGATTGGGATTTGTTGAGTTTCATGTGGAGTTGCTTTGATAAATGATGGAAAGGGAAATCAGAGAATTGCACCAGAGAATGGCTGGACAGAGTTTAACCAGTATCTAAAGCATGGACGCGCGACTCCATCAATCGTTCACATTGAATAGAACTCAGTTTGACATGAAGAATAAACAAAATAAAAATGAAAAATTAAAGGTGACATTATGATAAAGCAACATTTACGAAAGTAAAGTAAGGAAAAAGATAGAGTTGACCAAAGAAATCTAACATGACAACTAAGTAGCACATTGCAAACAAAGCAAGTAAACTACATACCTTATTGCGTTGTCGGGTTTCTAGATTTTTTCAGCTTTTCATACTTCAATCGAGTCCTGATTTGTTCCACGTCGAATTCTTCAATGATAGCTTTCCCTTTCGTGGTTTTGCTCATTTGCTCGATGATGCCTTTCTTCGAAAAGGAACCGATCTTTAACATACTACTGCATTGCTTCATGATGATATCGATTTGCTCCTCGCTAAAGATTCGTCGATTGTCGCTAATTCTCGAGAAGGCTTTTGTTGATGCTGGGACGCTCGTTGTAGAGACAATGTCATCGTTGTACATTCGGGACATTTTGTCGTCAACAGTCTCTTTTGGAATGGATTGGAGAACGTTGTCATCATCCTGGCACTTGGCTTTCGACAGACTTCTGATCTTGTCATATACCTTCTTTGCGTCTATTCCCATCAAGATGCTGCTACCAGAAACCTTTTCTCTCACATCACAGATTGAAATGTCCTTTACTTTAATATCATCTGTAATGAGACAATTTGAATTTTCGTTAAACTTCTTGATATATGTACGGAATCTAAACGTCCAGTTGCTCAACAGTGGACAATTGGACAGAATTTAATCGATCCGTTTCACAACCAATTTTCACGTTTTGAGGTAGGTTTCAATTGATGATAATGCTAAAACGGTGGCAGGGAGGTTTTCCCAAGATGCATTGCGCTATTTAAGCAAATCCTACTATAATTTTGAGAGTAACGGTGCTACGAAGTTCACCAATAAATAAAAATTTTTTGGCAGGGTTCCTTTCTTGTGTATGGAGAAAGGGAATTGTTAAATGCCATAGCGTAAAAGCCCATTCTTTGCTAAGCCTCCTCTCCAATAAGTCCCTCCCTTTCAAGCCTTATAGTATGAAAGTGCTCATTTCTATTACGCCACCTTGATTCTATCAATATCTCATATTAGCCTCTGGGGCTAGTGAATTCTATCATGTTATCATGTTCTATCATGTTTTAGCATCTGCTTCAAAACAGGTGATTCCTGACGAAGAAGGTATATTTCGAATCAACAAATTTAAAGGTTCTAATATTTGGCAAACTTTGATTTCGGAACAATAAATCAAATGGCCTCCTCTTGTATCATGGGGGTGTATATATCCCTTGAGAATTTAGAAAAATAATACTCCTCCAACAAGTAACCGTGCTACAGGGTGCAATGCACTATTTTCTCGGGAAACAGAATGTATTCCCTACTGATGGAATGCATCTCAAGAAAATCATCTAGCCCCAACCTGTTTTAGGTTTTGATCATTACTGACAAAAATGTCATCTTTCCACTATGTCCCGGGTGTCTCAAAAAAGTACCCCCTTTTGACTCAACAAGGCAACAAAACGATGATATTTCGGGACTTTTTGAATTCATGGCTACATTTGTTGGTTTTCAACTTAAATGCTCATACCTTGCATTTGGAAATCGACCACCAAAAACCGGAGATGAGTTTACAAGGTGAAAATTTGGAGTGCACCTGAAACCAGAGGTTTTGAGAAATGGCCTAGCCATAATTTGACAACAAACAGGCATTTTGCAAACGAATTTTCGACTTTGACTTTGACCTTTACTTTTTATTTTTGAAAAGATTTATACCTTGAATTACTTCAATTGTTCTTGAAGTGACTTTTCTTTTGAGGAAACGGTCCTTGCATTGCATTCGATCCCAAGTGTTTTGTATTAAAGAAGAGGAAAGGGAGCACATACACGCTTATTTTGGAGATATGGCACGACTTTATCACCCTTACAACATTTTTACTATATTTATTTAATCAGCGCCATGTCCATGCATCTTTTATTCTTTTCAAAAGCAAAACACGGAAACTTAAAGTCTACAGGTACTTTGGAAAATGTCCACAATACAAATCATGACTAGGCCCTTTTTCAAAACCTCTGGTTTTGGGTGCACTGTAAATTTTGATTTCGCGAACCTGTATCTCCGGTGTTTGGTGGACCATTTCTAAATGCAGGGTACGTGCATCTAAGTTGAACATTGAAAAATTTAGCTGTAAAGTCGGGGAGCAATGAAATCTTATTGCTTGGTTCCTATTTCCAGTCAAAAGGGGGTACTTTTTTCTGAGACACCCGGTATTAGAAACCCGTTAAATTTCAATTGAAAATACTTTCGAAGTTCGGTCCAAACTGGATTATCTCATATTGCAGCTCCCTGTAGGTATAAATCAAGCCAGAGTAAGTGAAATTGGTTGTTACGTGAGGTTTTCCACTGTTTTTCGTTTGCAACAATGGCATTGCTTTGTCGCGACAATAGGACAGGAACGAGTGTCACCGTATGGCATTATTATGTTCACATGTGTTCTGAAACCACAAAGAAAAAACAGGAAAGCTCGAGATATTTGAATTATAAGCTGACTTGAAATAACTTACTTGGCTCTCAAAAAGACTACTTTGAAAATCAAAAGTCGCCAGAGTAGTTTTTAAAATGTGATTAGATTAAACCACAACGCTTGATGAGCTACAATATTGCACAAAGGCCGCAAGTCGATTTGGGAATGAAACAAATCATAATAACAGCAGAAAATTACAGGTAACAATCAGCAGTACTAAAACTAGCTTCATTTAGGATTACGGGGAACAAAATGGTAGAATTTCATTTCCGACCAAACTTCCCCTTTACCAAAATGAGATAAATCAAGCTAGAATGAATTGTGTCATAGTCGGTGCCTCTAACTGCAGTAAATAAAAAAATTTCTATAAGGAAAATGGAAGAAGTACCTGCAAAAATTTCCAATATAGCTGAAGTCTCTTCTTCAGTCCATCTCTTTCGGGAGGGAGACTGCTCAACCAATACAGCATCTTCATCAGCAGTTGCTTTTGTATTGCTTTCTTTTATTTTCGTTGGAGTTGAAGGATTCATCAAGCTGGAGAGGCCCTTTGCAGCTGTAATTGCATTCTTTTCCCTTTTCTTAATGAAATAAACATTGTCAGCCGTCGATTTTCTGTGGCACATCAAATCTGCAACTTCATTTGCAATTGCTTCGTTGCTCTCTCTGACCGCTGTCACAGCAGAGCGACGAAACTTCGTTGCGTTTACCCTAAAAGGCAGTATACCGCTTTTCTCCCATATCGAATTGATGCCAGCGCTCACACTACTCGATGACAGAGGGCATCCATTCCACGAGATGAAGAAGCTGTGGCACGTGGTAGTTATCTGCGGTCGCACAAATCTTGCATACGTTTCCATCCAAGAAAAGACATGGTCTGGAAGCATGATTCTTGCAGCACCATAGGATCCATACGTTTTATGTTTTAGAACTTTGATAATATGGAAACCTTCCTTGTATGAGCTGTTTAGGAATTCTGACATTGTCAGGTTGGCAAGAACGCCAGAACGATGTGCATTTAGAACACAAATTTCTGTCATCAGAAAGTCACGAACAATCGTGAAATTCTGCTGGGAAAGGAAATTTGTGTCCTGTTCCATTAGCTGCGAGAGAAGAGAGATGGCTTTCTTGCAGACGGTACTTTTCTCAAACGACTTGATGTGCTCGGGCGTTATTTCCGTCTGCTCTTCAAGATCATCCTTCAAATGCTTCTCTTTACTAATATGCGCCTGGTACGTCTTGATCCAGTTTCGCAATTTTGTTAGAATCATTGGGATGATACCAGCATCAAATATCCCTTCATAGTCAGACTGCAAAAATTCATAGAAATGAACAAGACTATGGAGATAGGATTTGATTGTTCTTGCAGTATAGTTCATGTGAACGCAATGAATTTTCAGGAATTCATCTCTTATCTTTATGTATTCGGTCATCGAAGCAATATCCATATTTGGATCTATGACCTGGATCGTAGATTTTACTTGCAACTGACATTGCTTGCTAGCTCGGGGGTCCTTGTTTCCACAATCTGCAGATAGCAGGTATGCATAAAATGCATCTAAGACCTTTTCACAACTTTTCTTTGTTGTGACATGGCAAGCAGAGCCAGTAGTTTTGACTTGCCTCACATCAGAAATTTTCTCACCATCACTTTCATCATCATCATCCGAGAACAGTTCTACACTCCCGATTTCATCTTCGATGTATTCATCTTCTGGGTCTTCCTCTTGGGGCTTTGATGTTTCACAATCTGCGACTAAACTTGGATCAAGCAGTTTGGCAGACTCTGGCTTTGGCAAACTTCGACTTTTTACGTTGTGTGCATGGCTGCGATATACAATGTAGTAAGGGTCGCTTTTTACCAGTTTGTGCACCTTTGTCAAATGAGGGACAATTCTCTTGACCACAGCACCACAATCCTTAATGGGGCATTTTTTTGCAGCATGGTAATCCTTTTGCTTTGGAGGAGCATCCCGATTTTTCCATGTGTAAGGCTTTCTTGTTCCATACTTATAAGAAAGTCCTTTGGCCTCCTCCCGTGACAAACGATGCACCAATTTCATGTGCCTTGCAAGGCCAGCACTGTTCACCTCTTTCTTACATCCAATTACAGGGCACATTTTTCTTCCTCGAGCTGAACGATATTTTTCTGCAAGAAAATAGAAGATTATCAGGCATTGAACAGAAGATTACCAGGCATTGAAATTACGGAAGCATTCTACAAATTTGTAGATGTTCGTCAGAACAAACATTTGTGCATTTTACTTTTTGGCGGAACTGCAAAATAGATTCTAAATCATATGTCAAGTTTCATTCCATTGTCATATTGCACAATTTGTCCTGTGGTCAGACAGAGACACCAACAATAACTCGTCCGACTTCCTGCTGACTAGAGTGTTTAAAATACCGTTGACATTTCATAGGTGTATATATGTATGTGATAATGATACTAGATACCAGATACTAGATCGTGCCCAGACAGACCAGACAATCTAACCTCCGAAGAGAGAACCGCCTTACACGAATTAGCTAGCAATGAAGAGATCATCATGAAAAAAGCAGACAAAGGTGGAAATTTCATAATTATGGATAAGCCTTATTATCGCGACAGCCTCGTTTTAGAAAACCATCTTAATCACAGATCATACACCAAAATCGATAAAAATGAAGATAGAAACGTCATGAAAAGCTTGAACACACTTTTACGTAATCACGAAGACTGTCTAACAAAAAAGGAAGTCGATTTTATTTCTAACTTCGAATGGAAAACAAGCAACTTTTACGCCCTTCCTAAAATTCACAAAAGTAAAGAAATAATTCGAATAATAAAGGATGAAAACAAATTATATGTTGAAGTTGATCCACCCAATGATTTAAAAAGCCGACCAATAATAGCGGGTCCAGTAGCACCAACCCAGAGACTAAGCGAATTTCTAGACACAGTTTTAAAACCTTTAGTTCCAACCTTGAAAACCTATATTAAAGATGATTGGCATTTCCTTCGTAAACTACCACAAGAATTTGAACAAGAAGTAGAGCTATATTCCTGCGATATCACAAGCCTCTATACCAGCATTCCACACGAACTCGGCCTTGAAGCTCTAACTTATTGGATAAACAAAAGACACGACCTCATTCCAGAAAGGTTAAGTTGTGACTTTATCGTCAACGCAGCTAAGTTTATTTTAGAGAACAATAACTTTTTATTCGATGGTACCCTTTACAAACAGACAGCTGGAACCGCAATGGGTACAAAATTCGCTCCACCGTATGCTTGCCTAACCGTAGGATATTTAGAAGAAACGAAACTCTTTCATATTATTTTACCAAAATATTTTGATCGAAACGACTGTGCCTTGATACGAGACAAATTTTATCGCTATATGGATGATGTATTTATCGCACTTCCAAAACATTTAAGCATTGATCTATTTCTGACCGCATTGAATGAACTACACCCAACTATAAATTTCACGCTGGAAAAAAGTAAGCAAAAATCGGAAGAGAACACTAAGTCTCTGAACTTTCTCGACATAGAAGTCATTATCAAAAATAACAAATATATTGAAACCGATATTTTTTACAAAGATACAAACCCACACGACTATCTCAATTTTGAAAGCGCCCATCCTGCACATATTAAACAAAACATTCCTTACAATCTAGCGAAAAGAATTATCGTATTCGTCTCAGACCCAAAAAGAGTCGAGTTTCGCCTTAAAGAGCTTGAAAATTGATTATAAGACTGTCATTACCCACTTCATGTAATACGAAAAGCTTTCCATAATGCAAAACTACAAGGCCCTGCTCCATGCCCGTCGAAAGATATCGTGCCTCTGGTTACAACTTATTACGCGCAATTTCGTTTTAACAATGTATTGAAGAATGTATCGAACCTTTTGAAAAATGCCAATGATAAGAAATTAAAAACAGTGTTCGCAAAATCGAAACCAGTCGTTGCATTGAAACAACCTAAAAACTTATTATCGACACTCACAAAAGCAAAGTTTGAGACCAAACACGTACGACCACTACATCGTATCCCTTGAATTTCACTCTGTTCAAACAAAAGATGTAAGCTATGCAAGCAGTATCTGCAGCCTGTCACCTCATTCACAACCGCAAATAACAGCACTTGGGAAATCAAATCCAGCATTACTTGCCAGAGTGAAAATGTGGTTTATTTCCTTTCATGTAACATGTGCAACAACGAGATGAGTTACATTGGACAGACACGGACCTTACGCAATCGCATGAATAATCATATTTCAGAATCCAGAAGTGGCATTTCAACTTGTTGCTTTCCCAAACACGTCCACGAATGCGGAATAAGACACAACAAGCTAAAAGAGCCGTTTTTCAAAATATTCGTATTCTTTGCTCTAAATAACTCGTCTGCTCTTTTGTATTATGAAGAAAAACTATTCAAAGAAGGACACGCCCTTCTAAACTCCTAATTAAATATCTACCTCATACGTCATAATCCTCAAGTATAGAATTTCCTCGTAAAAGCTTATATACACATCGTTGATAGTTTAGAATCATTCGAAATCATACTCTGATGAGGACACAAGTCCGAAAGGCCTCAGTGTGTTAAAACATAGCTTATAGTATTTTTTTGTCGTCCAACCTCTCTACATCAAGTTTCTAGTTATATATTTTACCAAGTTTTTTGTATGTGATATGTAGTCTTGCTATAGAGGAATGGGTTGTTGTTGTGTTGTTGACACCAGTTGCAAAATGGTGCTGCGAGAAGAGTGCGAAAATTGACTTCGAACAGTAGATAGCAGTAGATAAGCAGCATTTTAAGTATGGACAAGAACGTGGGCGATTGTGCTTTGCAATCTGATTAATGCGAAGTGTGAAGTGTGAAGTGTGCAGCGGCCATGAGGAGGTATTCCTGCGCAGAACAGACAATAAACGTTTATGATTCCATAACTCTGTCTGCTGCAGATCTAAAGAAACCAGAAAGAGTAACAGCAGCGATGGAGCTCCTTGGAATGAAACCCTTGAGCGACATCAATTTGATTCCCACAGGCAACGCAGATTGAAGATGAAAAATTGAAAGTGAAATTGAAGATGAATTATTATTCCATGTGTTCCTCGTCAACCTGAAGTTATTGAGCAAGAATTGTAATTTCTATGATACCTGATACTCAGGACAGCTTAGAGACACGATTGTTCGTTGAATAAGGAGTGAAAAAGTTTGTGAGAAATATTCACTTCAAATGACCTTTCGTTGGAGAATGCAATTGATCTATAGTTCAGCTGAAGTAGACGAAGAAGGGGTAATTTCTCTCAATAAAGAAGTTGGATAGGAGAGTAGCTTACCAAGATTCGTTTACCAAAAATACTCGTCAAAGCAAACAGGGTAAGACATATACCTTCTCTGGCACATGCAAATTTTCCGTCAAGAGAACATTTCCTCATGGAATCCTACCTAAATATTGCATCAGTGGCACATTTGCAACTCTACAAAGATCCACTTCGATTGCTCGCTTGAAGTTAGACAACTTGTGGCTCAATTACCATAACTAAAAAATGGCTAACCTAGTAAGGGGTCCAGGAATGTCAGTGAAAACCACATGTGAAGGCTACCTCAATGCTTTCCAATTGTAGGATCTCTGTGATTTGGTTAATTACCGACTAACATCTATGAATGAATTGCCCAAGACACTTTCCAATTAGTGACAAACACTAATAGTTTAGTGCAATAGTCATATATCTACGGTTGCTTCAGAAGTCCTTGGCTAATGCATATCTGATTATAACATACAAGATCTCAACAAATTGCTCAAAAATAAATCTCAACTCTTTTTTTAAACATAAGGTGCATTTACCAGATGAGCGAAAAACCCCCATTTAAGAGGCTACTACTCCCCATTTGAGAGGGTACTATATCCACACGATGGTGTTGGGGAATATGTCACTTAATCGTCGTCCTTAGGTGCCTTTTGCTCTCAACAGGTTGGATGTCATGGATATCCCTATGCTGTGATAGTTCATTCCAGTCCAATCTTTAACATTATCAAACTATGATGCGTTTCACTGCGTTACAACGTGTTATCTTTTTGGGAGGATGAAAGTGCTATCCTTTAGAGCATATCCTTTATACGTTCTTACGAGTGATTTCATTCTTCCAAGTACGTAAAACATAGTAAAACGTTTTAAATTAATTGTTCTAAGGCAGAAACTTTGATCGCAATTTATGTCTGTTTTGAAGGCTTATTTGAGGGCCTTTCTCGAGAAAGGCCACCACGATTTGAAGATGTTTTAACTGAGGTAAATCTTATAGTATGTTTGAACATGTTCACTGATTCGTGATACATTTTTTGATATTATCCTGTTGATATGTAGGGAGCAGTTGCCTTTTAAATATGACTTATGTTGGGGAAGAGACACACTGTAGAAGATATTATCATAATGTAGGGTAACGTGTTACAAATATTATTAAAATAGTATCAACATTGTTACCTTCTAATGGATCTGCAAGATTACCATCCGTGTTCTCAACTGCCTCCGTCTCGCTTTCAGCTGTAAACAAAATTTGGTTTAATATTTTTCTTTTAAACAAGGATGAAAAGATGTACTACAATCCCTGCCAAAACCCTTGTCACAAAAGGGAAAAGTAGATCGGAAGAGGAAATAGCCCCCTTTACCGCCCCCTCCCCCCAAGTCAATGTTGCTGATTTCTCTAACTTGGAAAATATCATGCAGCAGGTGTTCTGAGTGAAGATAAGTAGCATTGACGGGGGAGGGGGGGGTCCTAAAATTTTGTTTTTTTGTTTGTTATTTTATTTCAAATTAACTTTCATTCTACCTTCTAGTACAAATTAATCTGAGACTTCGTCTTTGATATTATCCTGTTGATATGTAGGGAGCATTTGCCTTTTAAATATGACTTATTGTTGGGGAAGAGACGCACTGTAGAAAATATTATCATAATGTAGGGTAACGTGTTACAAATATTATTAAAATAGTATCAACATTGTTACCTTCCAATGGATCTGCAAGATTACCATCCGTGTTCTCAACTGCCTCCGTCTCGCTTTCAGCTGTAAACAAAATTTAGTTTAATATTTGTCTTTTAAACAAGGATGAAAAGATGTACTACAATCCCTGCCAAAACCCTTGTCACAAAAGGGAAAAGTAGATCGGAAGAGGAAATAGCCCCCTTTACCACCCCCCCCCCCAAGTCAATGTTGCTGATTTCTCTAACTTGGAAAATATCATGCAGCAGGTGTTCTGAGTGAAGATAAGTAGCATTGACGGGGGAGGGGGGGGGGGTCCTAAAATTTTGTTTTTTTTGTTTGTTATCTTATTTCAAATTAAATTTCATTCTACCTTCTAGTACAAATTAATCTGAGACTTCGTTCGCACGATGCCGGCACATTTTGAAAACGGTGAAAACATGTGATTTATAGGCCTCTCGTTCACACGAAAACGGCACATTCTTGACGTCAGATTTTGAAAACGGTAGATTTTAAGCTAAAATACTGCTACCGTCACATTTTTCACAATTTTCAAAATGTGCCAGCATCGTGTAAACGCAGTCTAGGTCGAATGTCTAACTAGCAGTAAATTAATATACATTCAGTAAAAACCCGCACATAAGAACCCAAGATTTTGAACTCAGCCTGTTTAGGTTATTTTGCCACGAGGCACATCGGGGTGCAGGTTCTTAACAAATGGAAACATGTGAACCTACATCTTAGCCAAACTTATTTACACTATTGGCTCTATCTATTTCAACCCAAGCTTACCCAGTTTACCCCTGCAGGCCCTGCGTATCACAGTTCTGTAAGTAATGTTAATTGGAGTTCACGAAAGAGGTTGATTGGCAGACAGATTGCATTTGTTTCCCAATGGATGAATGAAACGCTTTATTAAGAATCTAGTTATGATATCAGGCTGAAATATTTCTTATCAATTGGGTACAAAATATGTGATTTCAGGCTGTAGGTTCTTAATAAATGAAGGTTCTTATGTGCTGGTTTTTACTGTATTTTGCTTGCTAGCTGCAAATACTACAACTGCAAGTTGGCCCATGTGTTTCAATGTTTTCGGTTAAATTTAACCTCTTTGGGCGAAGCATTCCAAATTTGTGATCCTAACGATAGGAGACTGTTTGAACCGAAAGTAACTTGGTATGGTCCATTATGAATCAATTCGTTTGGGTTCCTTGTTGACCTTGTTGTTTGGTTTAGTTTGAAAATATCCTGGATAAAAGGAGGATTTAGTTCTGAGATCGTTTTATAGATTTCAAAGCAAAGAGTTCTGAGACGGCTGATGCTCATCGTGCATTTCCAAGCTTTAGAAAGTAAGTCGTAATAAGAGCTTGTAGGGGCTCGCTCGTGAAACTTCTCAATTTTGTTCATTTACTTTTCAAAGGAAAAATGCCAGACCAGAGGGCAATAATTAAAATTTGAAAACGCGAACCTTTGAAGCTTTGATCACAAGATGAAAAACGGATAAAAAGAAAGAAGCATTTCTTTCTGAATCAAGAAAAATTGTTGATGCCACTACAGAGTTGTTTAAAAACACCTAATATAACCAGTGTTCTTTCCATATCTATTATGCGCTCAAAAGCTCAGCAAACATTGTAGATTTGGCTTACCTGTGCCTGTAAGTTTATGCAGTATTTCTACATTGTGTCGTGTATTTGGTAACAGTGCTTCACCTGCAAAAGATAATTCCTCAATTAAAGATATTTCAATATGTCCCTGAAAGAGTATAGTTTTTCTCCTCATTGGTGAATATTGAGACACTTGGGACTTCCTTTTGATGACTCATGATTTATGACCACAGAGACAATGCCATGGATGCCTTTTAAAATATCACTACAAGCATCTGCTGGGTGCCTTGTATGAATTGAGCATTCTACCATAAATAAAAGAAAGCAGCCATTTGCCTTTCTTGAAGCCCTATTTTCCAAGATTGGCACCGTAGAAGTTGCCCATATCGTTTCAGGAGGAGGCGCCGAGGTGGGTGAGATTTTTAACCTGGTTTCCCCTTTCTTTGGGAAAGTGGAGCACTGGGTAATTCTGATTGTCAAATTGTCAAATCACGCATTTGAATTTCTTCTATATTGCTTCCTGCAGTGTCGTAAAAGGCATACATAGAGAATGTTTCAATTGTCCCTTGTGATTTTCAAACATAGTTAAATTTCCTAAACTTGCATGTTTGACTTTCCTATCATGCATATGCTTAGCAAGTGGCACCTATAGATGTTTTCCTTTGCCAGAATAGGGGTATGAATCAAGGGTCCAAATCTGGCAGAGGTAAAACACGCAAGTTCTCAGTAGATACACTACTACTAATTGTAGCATAGAGTTTCGTTGGATCTCAAAATACTTTTCAGGGGAGTTAATGCTCCATACAATTACTCAAATCAACTGAAATCGTTCAATGCTGGCTGATTTTGTGTCACAGGTAGCCCATTTAGTCCAGCACGGTACATCTATCAGCAAATCTACGCTATTGTTATTATTGCTATTACGTTGATATTCTCTATCAAAATTATTTCTAAAGTACGTCTCTTTTCGTTCTGATAGCATGCGACAAATAGTTCCGACAAATTTCGTACCACCAAATCAGAAAATGAAACCCTTGCATTTTCGCACTTTTTTATGCAAATGTTGTCACACAGCAATGGATGATGATAATATCATATCAGTGTATTAGAAATTGAAATACCTGTGTCTAATAGTTGATTCGATATTCCTGCTGTATTTGCTTGAAATTGTGGTTGTTCTTCTCCTACAAGTATTAAAACGCCATATGTTTCACAACTTTGCTAGCCCTTACAGGTTGGTTCAACAACAACGGGGCAAAGCAGCTGTGTAGAAAAACTTGCAAGTTTTGAAAAATGTAAACTTTCATGTTACCAATCACCATTCAATAACATTTGTGCGTATCTATGTCTAGGAAGAAAGCAATTCAGTAGCTAGTCATCGCATTGTTACTGGCATGAAAAATAGACATGGGATTTCGATTTTGTCGCAAACTGTGAGTCTTAAACGACATCAATAATCAGAATCATCAAGGAATTACAGAACCAATTTCAAAGAGGCAATGTGTCATTGAAAATTAATTTGATAACGCTCCTTGGAATTTGGAACTATGTTTTGAAATGAAGTTTCTTCTAACAGCACAAATTACAAAAAAAAAATCCAAAAACATTTAAATGTTTGCAGTTGATCCAAATTAATTTGTACATTGAGACCAACGCACATGAAGTAATTTTTTTTCATAATCGGTATTTTATCAAATTTTGATGATTTTCAAAAAGTGTTTGCTTTTTTCCTTACCCAGAAATCGATAACAAGAAAAGATTGCAATGCTTTGTCGATAAATACTTATAATGCAACGGCGATTCAATTTGGAACTTCTTAAATGGTGTCTGAGCTGTTGTGATCTAGCTTGCTTCCATGAGCTAGTGAAAAACCTTGACAGCCAACTAATTGCCCAGTGCCCAAGATATACTTAAATCAACGCGAGTTCCTTGTCTGTGTCTCCTGCTTAGAACTTTCAATGTTCCAGTATTTCTCTTGTTTCCTCTTCCAGGCCAACCAAGTTGAATATAGGTTTGAGATTAGATATACCAAATGATCCTAATATTTACCTGGGAGTTGACGAGAGATTCTTGCATTATTTGCTTCTAATTGTGCCTGCTCTTCAGCTGAAAGAGATCAAAGTTCATTTTCTGATTTTTAGATTGAATAATTCGTTTTGTTCATAAAGATAAAAGAAACTACACAATACTTATACTTTCGTTCCACTATACAATCTACAGTAGAAACAACATAAAGTCACCGGGTCTTCACTATGGATGGCACTTAGAACTTAAATTAGTTTTCAGTACACAGAACAGACAAAAAACAGCCGAGCTTAATAAATTCGTATCTGAAGAACGAGAAAATTGTTTATGCTTTGGTGTTGGCCAGTGACCTACTTCACCACTTTGGAATAAAAGACAACACAAAAACTAACAAAGAACTACTGCTGCTAATATGGCATTGTTGAATCAATCAAATCGTCTAGAATTTTTAAGAAATGAGATCGTTGCTTCCAGTATTACTCTATTTTCAATAGTACCTAAAGAAGGATTTCCAAACAGAAGTTGGTGACAAAGAGAGACATTATCCGTATTATCGATACTGGCAATATCTCTCCCTGGGACATCAGATAGCTGCTGAAAACAACCTCTACGAAGTACATCATATGGGGGGGGGGGCAATGCGGGAGAAAATGCTTGTTATATTCATGGACTGATGTTGATTATATGATTGGACTGCAGAGCAATTAAAAATATATCAAAAATTATCTATGTGTATAGTCTATATCTCCTTTATTGTTACGGATTTTATCAAGCCTAGCGAGAAGAGTTTTGATATATTAATGGCGTTTGTTGCCGAGTGACGTGTCTTACTAACACCATGCAGCCATCCGACGATGTTCATATACAGCAAACTTCTAATTCAACACTGCACATTAACTCACATTTTTCCACAACCTAGCACACCGTAATAGCTAGGAAATCACGATTTGATTTGTAAACTATCTACTTCAAGTAGGTCATTGAATCTAAGCGACAAGTATCTGGTGCCAGGCATTCTCATACTAATATGTATTCATACCTTTCAAAAGCTCAAGAATAAACATCTCCCGACTTAATTCTGCAGTGCTTGGCATTTGATCTAGAAAGAAATATTATTTATGATTCTATAAAACCACCATTTTACAGAAGTTACAATTGAAGAATCGTTCATCAAGATTGTTTACCTGTTGAGCCACAACATATAGCTGTTTTAACGCCTGGAGTCAGCTGACATATCGACACAAATACCAAACTTCAGATTGCCACAACTTAAATTGCCACAAACTTTAGATTGTCACAATATTGCTCTCAAATTACAAATGCTTTTATTCCTTTATCAAATTTGATAATAACTCGGCCCCATGAAAATAGAAACAAATGAAAACAGATGAATGAATGTCCTTAGAGTACGCAGATATAGTTTTATTATGATGGCTATTGGGCTAAATTTCCAGCAAATATATCTAGAGTTGAGGCCTGCTTGAACGGATTTTAGAGGCTATTTTGAGATCAAGCATTTTTGTAAAATTATTGTCAATATGCAACTGATATGACCACTTTTGACAAACAAAATCTCCGCTTCCAAGTTGAGATAAGCCTTGTCAGTTTTTGCGAATATCTATACATTTTTACTCAACCGGGATAGACAGTTATAATGGCAACAAGAAACCATTGCTCTTATAAACGGGAAGACTTGCTGGAGATTATGAGCAAAGAGACGAAGTATCCCCTCAGAAGAAGTTTTTCCGAAAATTTGCCTTGGTGTGCGATATTTTTGTATGTTGCAGGTCAGATTTTTAACTTGATTTAACTTTGAACTTGATTCCATCCACATAAAGATTTATTTTCCCTGGATAAATGTTGGTAGGAGTTGCTTCATTCAATTTATATTTTGCATTTTGATTACTAATCGTGTCGTTACAACGTTGTATTCCAATCTTAAGCGAACCTATTTGCTCTAAAATTCATCTGTATCATATCATATTATTCAAGGCATTTTCCTATTACTTTTGCTATTGATATTAATGATGGTGTGTCCATTTGTCTTTATTTCGCTTTCGGTTTAAGAAATCGATAGAGGAACATATTAAAGTAAATCCTAATGAAAAATAAAAAGAAAAACATATTCTAAGATGTTGGGAAAAAGAAACAGACATGTAGGGAAAAAGAAAAAACAACATCATACAAGAAAGTAACGGAACTGCTGAATCACAAGGAGCTAGAAGAATACATTACAACAGTAAATAAGGAGAAGAATTTGCCCTTTCAAGAACCAAAAGCCCTACATGGAACGGATTCAGTGGAGAAGGCTTAAGCAATGAAAAAATGAACGGAAACTACCGGATATGATAGAAAATATCAGTTTTAGAGATCACGAGCTGTCTGAAGAATTTGAATCAAATCCAAAATCATAGGGTAATGTCAAACTCACTGAAAATGAAACACAAGTCCAACCCTGCAATCCAAATTTGCAGTATATCCAAAGCTACAAAGTATTGTCATTAAAGCTGCATTTGAAAAGACGTTTACGAAATTGAGATGGAAACGAGATATTTGAAGATACATCCAAAAACGAATCAGAAACAGAGGATTAAGATGAATGTGCATACTTCTATTGTAGTAAAGAAATTAACCTTAAAATGTCAAGAATAAGAGCAACACATATTCCATTTAACAAATAAGTCTGCATGCCTCTATTTGCAGATGAAGATACCGAAGCAAGGATCCAATTTGCCAAAAAAACTAATATATCTGCAGCCATCTACAAACAAGCAACCACGAGTAAAGGTAAAGATAACACCAACAAAGGGTTATAACAAGGCTTAACGAGCCTTCATAAATGAATTATTAAAAATTACTAAAAATGAAGGCTCTGTTAAAATAAGTGAAAATGTTTTAAAAAGTCTATAAAAATCAAAGATTTCCCTGTCCATTTATCCGGGTGAACATTTTAACGACAATGATTAAATTTTCCTTAATTCAGAGATACACAACCTCTGCCAAAAATGAGAAATGTATCCATTGTAAACGAAAAAATATACAATTCTTAGCGGAAGCAGATCACTACAGCCTACATCCTTATGAATCATACTTTAACATTGCATCAGTGGCACATTTGCAACTCAACAAAGGTCTACTTCGATTGTTCGCTTGAAGCTAGACAACTTGTTGCTTACTAACCATAACTGGAAAGTCGCTAACCTCTGCTGCAAATCCAATAGAAGTAAGGCATCCAGGAATGTTAGTGAAAGCACACTTGAACGCTACTTGTTTGCTTTCGTATTGCAGGTTCTCTGTGATTTGATTTATTAAAAATCTTTGAATGAATTGCCCAAGACACATTCAAATTGGTGATGAACAGTAATAGTGAAGTGCAATAGTCATATATATTTGATTGCTTCAGAATTTTCACTTCACTTCAGTGAAGTTCTTGGCTAATGCACATCTGATTATAATATACAAGATCTCAATAAATTGCTCATACATAGATCTCAACTCCTTTTTTGACATAAGGTTCATCTACCATACCAGATGAGCGAAAAATCCCCATTTGAGAGGCTAATACTCCTTAAATATTCACACAATGATATTGGGAGATATGACATTTAATAGGAAGGATAAAAATGGATTAAAATTTTACATGACTGGAATTCCGCCCTTCCCCCTTCTAAAGTTAGGAGGGGTTTTCTCCAGAATGCCCCTTCAAGAAACCTTTACATTTTATCTCATATTTTTGCTTTGCTTTGCCTTAGCAGATGCTATCTCTTTGGGAAGATGAAAGTGCTATCAATAAGAGCATAACGACGTTATTACGAGTGATTTCATCCTAAGTATGTAAAACATTGCAAAACGTGCTGAATTCATTGCGCTAAGGCAGAGAGAAATATTAGAGAACTTTAATCCTGATTTTACGTCTGTTTTGATTAGCTTTAGCTTATTGCTTTAGCTTATTGCAGGTCCTTTCTCGAGAAAGACCCACATGAGGATGATCTCACTTAGGTACATCTTGTAGTATGTTTGAACATGTTCACTATTCAATGATATGTTTTTGGTATTATTGTGTTGATATGTAGGTAGCAGGGGCCTTTTAAATACAACATCTTGTTGGGAAAGCGACACACTGAAGAAAATATAATCATAATATAGGGTAATGTGTCACAAATATTATGAAAACACTATCAAAATTTTACCTTCCAATGGAGCTGCAAGATTATCACCCATGTTCAAAACTGCCTTCGTCTCGCTTTGAGCTGTAAACAAAATTTAGTTTAATATTTGTCTTTAAAAAAAAGGATGAAAAGATGTACTACAATTCTGTTGTACATGATTTGAGGATAATTTCACTCAGGTAAATCTTATGTATGTTTGAACATAATCACTATACAATGATTTACTTTTTGGTTTTATCGTGTTGATATGTAGGGAGCAGTGGCCTTTTAGCTATGACTTATTTCTGGGGAAAAGACACACTGTAGAAAATATTATCATAATGTAGTGAAATGTGTTACAAATATAATCAACACAGTATCAAAAATGTTACCTTCTAATGGATCTGCAAGATTACCATCCGTGTTCTCAACTACCTCCGTCTCGCTTTGAGCTGTAAACAAAATTTAGTTTAATATTTGTCTTTTAAAAAAAGGATGACAAGATGTACTACAATTCTGTTGTACATGATTTGAGGATAATTTCACTCAGGTAAATCTTATGTATGTTTGAACATAATCACTATACAATGATTTACTTTTTGGTTTTATCGTGTTGATATGTAGGGAGCAGTGGCCTTTTAGCTATGACTTATTTCTGGGGAAAAGACACACTGTAGAAAATATTATCATAATGTAGTGAAATGTGTTACAAATATAATCAACACAGTATCAAAAATGTTACCTTCTAATGGATCTGCAAGATTACCATCCGTGTTCTCAACTACCTCCGTCTCGCTTTGAGCTGTAAACAAAATTTAGTTTAATATTTGTCTTTAAAAAAAGGATGAAAAGATGTACTACAATTCTGTTGTACATGATTTGAGGATAATTTCACTCAGGTAAATCTTATGTATGTTTGAACATAATCACTATACAATGATTTACTTTTTGGTTTTATCGTGTTGATATGTAGGGAGCAGTGGCCTTTTAGCTATGACTTATTTCTGGGGAAAAGACACACTGTAGAAAATATTATCATAATGTAGTGAAATGTGTTACAAATATAATCAACACAGTATCAAAAATGTTACCTTCTAATGGATCTGCAAGATTACCATCCGTGTTCTCAACTACCTCCGTCTCGCTTTGAGCTGTAAACAAAATTTAGTTTAATATTTGTCTTTTAAAAAAAGGATGAAAAGATGTACTACAATTCTGTTGTACATGATTTGAGGATAATTTCACTCAGGTAAATCTTATGTATGTTTGAACATAATCACTATACAATGATTTACTTTTTGGTTTTATCGTGTTGATATGTAGGGAGCAGTGGCCTTTTAGCTATGACTTATTTCTGGGGAAAAGACACACTGTAGAAAATATTATCATAATGTAGTGAAATGTGTTACAAATATAATCAACACAGTATCAAAAATGTTACCTTCTAATGGATCTGCAAGATTACCATCCGTGTTCTCAACTACCTCCGTCTCGCTTTGAGCTGTAAACAAAATTTAGTTTAATATTTGTCTTTAAAAAAAGGATGAAAAGATGTACTACAATTCTGTTGTACATGATTTGAGGATAATTTCACTCAGGTAAATCTTATGTATGTTTGAACATAATCACTATACAATGATTTACTTTTTGGTTTTATCGTGTTGATATGTAGGGAGCAGTGGCCTTTTAGCTATGACTTATTTCTGGGGAAAAGACATACTGTAGAAAATATTATCATAATGTAGTGTAATGTGTTACAAATATAATCAACACAGTATCAAAAATGTTACCTTCTAATGGATCTGCAAGATTACCATCCGTGTTCTCAACTACCTCCGTCTCGCTTTGAGCTGTAAACAAAATTTAGTTTAATATTTGTCTTTTAAAAAAAGGATGAAAAGATGTACTACAATTCTGTTGTACATGATTTGAGGATAATTTCACTCAGGTAAATCTTATGTATGTTTGAACATAATCACTATACAATGATTTACTTTTTGGTTTTATCGTGTTGATATGTAGGGAGCAGTGGCCTTTTAGCTATGACTTATTTCTGGGGAAAAGACACACTGTAGAAAATATTATCATAATGTAGTGAAATGTGTTACAAATATAATCAACACAGTATCAAAAATGTTACCTTCTAATGGATCTGCAAGATTACCATCCGTGTTCTCAACTACCTCCGTCTCGCTTTGAGCTGTAAACAAAATTTAGTTTAATATTTGTCTTTAAAAAAAAGGATGAAAAGATGTACTACAATTCTGTTGTACATGATTTGAGGATAATTTCACTCAGGTAAATCTTAAGTATGTTTGAACATAATCACTATACAATGATTTACTTTTTGGTTTTATCGTGTTGATATGTAGGGAGCAGTGGCCTTTTAGCTATGACTTATTTCTGGGGAAAAGACACACTGTAGAAAATATTATCATAATGTAGTGAAATGTGTTACAAATATAATCAACACAGTATCAAAAATGTTACCTTCTAATGGATCTGCAAGATTACCATCCGTGTTCTCAACTACCTCCGTCTCGCTTTGAGCTGTAAACAAAATTTAGTTTAATATTTGTCTTTTAAAAAAAGGATGACAAGATGTACTACAATTCTGTTGTACATGATTTGAGGATAATTTCACTCAGGTAAATCTTATGTATGTTTGAACATAATCACTATACAATGATTTACTTTTTGGTTTTATCGTGTTGATATGTAGGGAGCAGTGGCCTTTTAGCTATGACTTATTTCTGGGGAAAAGACACACTGTAGAAAATATTATCATAATGTAGTGAAATGTGTTACAAATATAATCAACACAGTATCAAAAATGTTACCTTCTAATGGATCTGCAAGATTACCATCCGTGTTCTCAACTACCTCCGTCTCGCTTTGAGCTGTAAACAAAATTTAGTTTAATATTTGTCTTTAAAAAAAGGATGAAAAGATGTACTACAATTCTGTTGTACATGATTTGAGGATAATTTCACTCAGGTAAATCTTATGTATGTTTGAACATAATCACTATCCAATGATTTACTTTTTGGTTTTATCGTGTTGATATGTAGGGAGCAGTGGCCTTTTAGCTATGACTTATTTCTGGGGAAAAGACACACTGTAGAAAATATTATCATAATGTAGTGAAATGTGTTTCAAATATAATCAACACAGTATCAAAAATGTTACCTTCTAATGGATCTGCAAGATTACCATCCGTGTTCTCAACTACCTCCGTCTCGCTTTGAGCTGTAAACAAAATTTAGTTTAATATTTGTCTTTTAAAAAAAGGATGAAAAGATGTACTACAATTCTGTTGTACATGATTTGAGGATAATTTCACTCAGGTAAATCTTATTTATGTTTGAACATAATCACTATACAATGATTTAATGTTTGGTTTTATCGTGTTGATATGTAGGGAGCAGTGGCCTTTTAGCTATGACTTATTTCCGGGGAAAAGACACACTGTAGAAAATATTATCATAATGTAGTGTAATGTGTTACAAATATAATCAACACAGTATCAAAAATGGTACCTTCTAATGGATCTGCAAGATTACCATGCGTGGTCAGAATAGCCTCCGTCTTGCTTTGAGCTGAAAAGAAAATTTTAGTTTAATATTTGTCTTTTAAAAAAAGGATGAAAAGATGTACTACAATTCTGTTGTACATGATTTGAGAATAATTTCAGTCAGGTAAATCTTAAGTATGTTTGAACATAATCACTATACAATGATTCACTTTTTGGTTTTATCGTGTTGATATGTAGTTGATATGACTATGTATGTAGGCCAGATTGGTCAGTTAGGCCACCGCGTATGGCCCCAAAGGGATCCCGTTAGCAAGGATCCCTTGGACAAATTCTAAACAAAGGAGGAAGTTACTGTTAACAGCAATTTTTTGACTTAACTTGTACGAGTGGTAATGCAACCAACTGAAAGCAAAGAAATCGGTTATAAAGGGCTCTGTAAATAAGCTTTACCTGTCAGGTGATCGGTGATTCTTGCTCTTTTCACATCTAACAGAGATTGCTCTTCCGCTGTAAAATATCAAATTTTCATTTCAGTGCGTTTAGTATAATTACAAAATGAAAAAATGTTACCGGGTGTCCAAAAGAAAAGTACTCCCATTTGATTATCAAACCTATTATAAGTTTACTTTTTGATCTCTTTAGTTAATGCTCCAAATATTTCTAAAGATGATAAAAACGTTGTTTTCTTTACCTAAAGTGCATGAAATAACGCATTGAAAACCTTATCACGAGCGAAAGGCGTTAAGCAACGTCGTTAATCTTGCCTCTAGGGACAAATTGTATTGAAATTGTTCATCATCCTTCAAATCTGCAACAGTAGTTTGCATTTCATTCTTACATTTATGATCAAACTAAAAGTTTAGTACAAAAATTAATTTCTCAGGCAATCATCAGTGCCTTTGCAGTGTGCTTCAAAGGCAAGCAGCACTAACATATGGGGTAAACTAATTTAAAAGCAAACTGAATCATTAGCGATGTCTTGGAAAATAATTTGGTCTTTGATCTTCTTGCCACAAAAATAAACTTGAAGATCGACCTTTTAATAAAATGTTGGTGATTTTTCAAACTGGAGTACTTTTTTTAGACACCCGGTAAGAATATTGAGTGTAGTTGCTGTTCCAAAGAGTTTCACAGAAAGCCTTGTGAGAAATACCACTAGATTAATCTTTACAAGACGTCCTTCGATCATAGAGTTAAATATTAACATTCACTACGTAACTTTCATGGAGATTGAAGAACTTGTCTTCTTAGCGACTGACTTTTCTGAAAACCGTTCTTTAGCTACAAAATCATTAAATCATAGTCAGATAACTGACAGTACTTTGATAGAGCCCAAATCACAGAAATCTAGCTAAGATCACAGAAATCTAGCTAAATGCAACTCAACCACCATACCAAGTCCATATTCGTAAAGTATCCTGTTCGCCGAGTCCCGTTCCTCTATTCTTTGTTCTTTTGTTTGTAAGTAGCTTTTCGTAACACACCCTTTAGCTATTCTACAAAAGAGCCTGGATTGAGCGTCTTTCTTATACATTTCAAATGCGACTTTCGATTGAGTGGCAATAAAGCTTCTATCACTATTGCGTATATTCGAAAATTTCATTTGCAAAATATCGTTCAATTCTAATTCTTTTCTGCATAGCTAGGGGGCTTCTAATATATTTAGTTGTATTTTAGTTTATCTCCTTCATGTGATGGCCCTGGGGTAGTCATGATCTTTTGCCCCCCTTGGTATCGTTTCTGTAGTATTGTATGGTAGCTCGTTTGTAATCTTAGGTAATTCATAAATTGTAAATTTTTAAAATTGAATTTATAGAGAAAAAAAGAGCCCGAATAGTCGTTGAGGAATAGAAATCAAATTAATGATGCCCAAATTGCGTGGTTCCTTTGATAATATAGTTCATATACATCTTAGCATTTTCGACTTGTTTAAACTTGTTTCACTTGTCTGCCCCCTTTGATGGATGAATATTTGATTTATGACAATCTCTTTCGAAAATCTTAATTTTCTGTTTCAAACCAAACCACCTCTAAGGGAACCATTGTGGAAATAAGATCATTTTGACCTTTTAATGCTATCCCAGCCAGTTTACTTTTGCGTCTAGATAAGATGGAGGAAGGAAGAAGGGTGATTTGATCTATGGCTGACCATGTTTGTCCAAATACATGCAGTTTTCATCAAAATCTGTTGTCTTTTACAGCATCTAGTTTCAAGTTGAAAGATTTTCAGAGAGGTTTTACATCCAAATCTTGAGACGTTATTACATGTGCCTCAATTGATTCTTGAAGGACTTTTTGCTTCATATTGTTTGCAATGCTTTGCTAAGACATTAGTTTTCCTTGATATGAACTGTTTATGAATGCGCAGCTGTTAAGCGGTAATGTGTCTGTTACCTTGTTGTCCATTTTTACGGTCTTCTTTTTGAGTGTCTTGTGGGAACATTTTTGTACCTACAAAATAATAAAATCAGAGTCAGATATCTAAAGACCGTAAAATACTTAAAGATCATAGTACAATAGTTCTAGAGTTTTCTTGGTGATAACACATTTCAAGTTCATAGAAATAGAAACGCGAGCAGTGAAAGAATATCAGATGAATAAAGTTCCATCTAGTGTTAAATTTAACGAAAAAGAATTAATCAAATTCTAATCTAGTAGAATTTTTTACATCTCCCACTATTTAGGTGCAGTGTTCTGGATGGTCTTTCGAACTTCTGTTCTTGGTTCTCTGTAGGGTGCCATCAATGGCAGGCATACTACCCGTGGCTACCTTTCTCGGAAACCTATTGATTCATTCAGCACCTTTGGTCACCTTTGCTTCTAAAAGTGTTTTTAAGGAAAAAAATCACCCATTTACAGTTTCAAGTTGGCGCATAATTGCAAGATCTATGGCTGACCATTATTGTCTAAAACCGGTAATTTTTGATAAAAAGTTTGTGTGAGAGCAGGTACTAATCATATCTAACAGAACACCAGTGGAAGTGTCCTAGAACCTGAATCAGTTTTGCGTACTAAAATCTTGCTATGTCTCACTACTACGAAGACTCTCAGACGTATATGTGATTTTGGTTTCTATCCTCAAAGCTCGTAGTTATCAGAAGCCACTTTTCAACAAGTATTGGACTTCAACAAGTTAAGTCTCTCGTGTTAACCCTACAACCCAAAGAACCTAAGCAGTCTGTGCGAAGAAGTGAAGGGGAAGCTTTCGGTTCTGAGGGGGTTTAGACACCCAAGAGTAACTTAGGCAAGTTCAGTAAAATGTGGATACATGGTCTTCTTTTAGTGAATTTTTACCAAACAAAAGTAAACAGCTTTTGCATCAAGTTTGAGTCCATGTTCTTGTTCTTGCTCGTGTGAGTTTTGTTTTACTCCAATATAGGCATTCAATTTCTTTGGAGTCATTTCTATATGTAATTTCATAACCGTGCAAAATTTATTGATAATTGCAATTCGATGATATTCTCATCGAGAATAACTAAAGAGATTGAATAGCCTATGCTTACCATCATGTATATCATCACTATCAGAGAGAGAGTCGACATCTAGAATATCAAATATATCATTGTTAAATATGTTGCATTGATATGTCAGATGTAAAGAATGTGCAACCAGTGTATTTAAGAAATTTTTAAACATGGGTGATCAAGATTGCAGTTAAGGAAACTTAAGAGAAACATTGAAATAATTCTTTCTTTAATTTCATGTTCTATTTCACACATAATATCTAGCTGTTGCATGGAAGGGTGGACCATCCTGTCATTTGGTAGCCTACTTTCTCTCGATTGCTGTGGTATTTTTCAGAATTTTTAGCACTTCTTTGTCTTGAGACACATTTCAGTGCGTTTGCATTTTTTCTCTGGCCCTGATAATGGTGCATATACCTACGTTAAGTTCTAGTAGAGTTTAGGCCTAAGAAATACTTCTCAACATGGAGTGTTGAAGGACCTCGACAAATTTGACATTCGTGTAGGAAACGAAAGTAAAATTGCCATTATAGCATAAGAGACAAACAAGTTCGTCATTCAATCCCGGTTTACAGTAGAAACATTCATCATTCAAGCTCATTATCAGCGTTGCTATTCAAACTGCATGTTGAAAATATGGCAATGCATTGCAACGGTGTCTCTTTGGAGTGGAACTGCAGCTCATAGACTTTGCCTGGCGTCGTAGAAGTGCTATTGGCATTATTAAGTTCATTCAATAGCTTACATCTTTCACATATTTCAAATGGTGTTTCGTATATTTTCTTGAGTTTGGCATTCTAAAAAAGAAAAAAGAAGTAACAAGGTTAAAGGTATTTCCAAACCAGGCCTTGCTATGTAGGATAGGGCTTGTGCAGTTCATTAATGTTAATACTGTTAATGACAAACGAAGGATATGCAGGGGCGATCTAATCCTAACATGGAAAAAAGAAGACCACCGGCCTATATTGCTTCAATCGTTTGATCATCTATTGAAATCATCAAATACAAAGGAATACGATTGGCTATATTCACATTTTCCAGATCCCTTGCTTTGGTTATCTTATACCGGGTGAGTCAAAAAGTTAACACGTTTGGTTCAAAACTAAATTCTTAATCTATCATTCAAAGGCTGACAGCGCCATCATTCCAGCCCTTATATACAACTGCATCGTTCAGTTGAACCTAACAAGGACACAGCTTAAGAAATTGAAATCGATAGAGGTACGAGCCTCCTCTATATTGAAATCAAAGACAATCGACTTAAAGCACGAAATCGATAAGCATGCTATTTTACTGGTGAGAAAGTGTCTAAATGGAAATGTATGTACAAACTTTCAGGATTATTTCATGATCAACGAACACAAAGTGAGGACAAGGAACTGTAACGTTCTTTTACACGTTCCAAACTAAGAATGGATTTTTCTTTATGGGTGCAAGAATATACAACTCACTCCCTAAAGATATAAGAGAAAGTGCAGATGATTTTGAGAACAAAGTAAATTAATTTTTTAAGTAAATTTTACATCGCATGACATTTTATAGGCTTGGATTGAATTGTTAGTGTATCTCTACTTATTTACTTGTTCATTTAATGTCTTTATGTTCTCTTTATTTAGATTTAAAAGGACACATGTTGATAGCAGTTTTTTATTAAGCTGAAATGTACATATCCTTTTTAAATATTCATAATACATACATACATACATTAGAAGGGAACGTTTTGTTTGGTAAATCACTCATCTTTTTTACCCAAAAATAGGGCAAATGATGTTAAGGGGTTTCTATGAGAACGGGAATTCCACGTTCGATTTTGGTTCATAATTGACACTTGCCATTGGCACTTGAATTCTTTTTCTGAAACTGACAATTGTATTGAATTTGAATTTCGATGACAATTAAATCATGGGCCAAAATTGAATTGAATGTTGTATCTCGTTCCATGGCAAACTCGACGATACCTGATAAACTACCGGGTGTCCCAAAAAAGCACTCCTGTTTGAAAAATTACCAAAAATAAATTATCAAACCTTTGATAAAATTTTCTTTTTTCCTCTTGTTTGTCAAAACCCAAAAATATTTATAGATGATAAAATGTTTGTTTTTGACACAGCCAGGTGAAGAATTACACGTTTAAAAACCTTACTTTGAGCTATAGTTTTTAAGCAATATACTCAATCTTGCCCAAGAGTCAAAATTTTCAGAATTTTTATCATCACTGAAGTTTCCAATGTGCATTTAATTCAGTCATTTATGACCAAACAAGATCCACAAAGAAAGTGATCTGGCAATCATCAGTGCTTCTTTGCAGAATGATTCAAAACCAGGAAACCCTAAAAAAGAGCTTAAAGTTGCTCCTTTTCAGGCCAATTACAAAATCTGCTACTATGGGAAAATAATTTGGCCATTGATCTACTTGACAAAAAAAGAAAATTGAAGATCGGTCATGTGATCAATTTTTGATGACTTTTCAAAAAGGAGTAATTTTTTGTGACACCCAGTAGCATCTGGATTTAAGCGTCTTAAGCCACGTTTGTATTCCCTTAGAATAATTGGCTGCTGTCTAAGAAAATAAGCAGAAAACCGTGCTCCTATTTTATATTTTCAAATTGTGATGTACATCAAGGACACACGATACAATGATTCATTAAACTCTGGGAGCTATTCTTCTCAAGAAATCTATTGCCATTGTCATATGAAGTACTGCTTAAAATAATACTATCATCTTTAACTGCAAATTTCAGTGAACTAGGTATACAAATAATTTTTAGCTAATTTACAACCATGATCAATGATGTCTGATAGTATCCTACAGGTTGAGTGTCAGTGACACGCATATTTCAATGCTTTGTGGATGGAGAACATTCATCAATAATCTAGAAAAATAAAAGCTGTCCCCTTTAAACTGAGATGCCAGGAATTCAAAATATTGTCATTTCCAACAGAATTACTAAAGTACATTTCATATAGTATGTATACATGGAAAATGGTCGTAGGTGCACTTCTTTTTGTCATTTAATAGTTGTATTGTATGTTCAAATTGCAGAAAAATACAGGTCTAGCCAGGCAACCAATTCACTGCACTGACTGAAGGCTGTACAAAATACCCTGTTCGTTGTCACAATAACATCAAGATGGTTTTTAAGTCCTCCTAATCCTGACATAATTCCTTGCACAGTTTTATTATAAATATATTATTAACTCAAGAATGCAAAAGCACCTCAATGTTTGAGAAATTCCTCCATCAAAATGGGATCAGCTGAAATCCGAGGTAGTGAACATTTTGAATAGATTTGCTGGATTTCGATCTCTTCCATACTTTACAATTATTTTACAATGCAGGTCATCTAAATGGCAGCTTTCCCTGATGTGGACCTGCTTATACAAAGTTTAAAAGGTTAAAAATCAACAAAGATTAATTAGATATCTAATTTACATCAAATGTTTCTTGATAGTTTAAATCTAAAAGTTGATAAAATCTGTTTTAGTGTATGAAATGGTTGATATTTGTCCAAAGGAAATACTGTTTAAAATATTGCTATTGTTTGATAATCTTCTTTTAAATGTTTCATAACGTTCTTGAGTCTTTATTGATGGAGGCAGTCTATTCCACGTCAACGCTGCCCTATGCTTGAATGAATTTCTGCCAACGTTTGTTTTTTGGCCGTGTTAGATCAACTTTGCAACTGTTTCTTGTTGTTCTCAGAGATTCTGATTTCATTACTAGATCTTTCAGGGTATCAGGACACTTGTTGTAGTAAATCTTATGAGTTAGACATGCTACGTGCCTTTTATAAATGTAGCTTACATTTTTCCAATTTGCATTTTTAAGAAAATTATCAGCACATGTTGATTTAGGGAATTTGTGTATTGTCTTTGCTGCTCTCTTATGCACTGTCTCTAATGCGTTGCCTCTAATTCTTTGCAAGAAGCCCATAAATTTTCTTTAAATATGGGCTGCTTTAACCATGAAAGAATGAGAGATACTTTTGTATGTACAATCGTTGCATTCTATGTGCCATCCTAACTTAGTGGCACCCCATATTCATAGTGATTCTACGACCGATGGATGCAGAGAAAGGATGGTAACTCAACGGCCTTTACAGAAAATTTGGGGAGAACTTTCAACAAAGATTTCCCATTGTGGCTAGGCAGTTTCCCAATCCTTTTAAATCAACAAAATTTAAAATGTAAGGTCCACTGCAAAAATATTTTGAAACATTGCGTAAAAATGTTTTTCATACCTTTTTTCTCCATGGTAGATCGTTTACTCCATAATCGTACCAGCGAGTAAACAAAGAGTAGGTTTATCTTTGATGAAAACAAGCTTCATTTTGCAATTTGCCTTTGTGCTTGGGGCATCGTTTACTAAGCGTCCAAGTCGTCCATCATCTTGTGTAGCATCAACGCTGCAAAAAAGACAAACAAGTGCTAAGGTATTCCTTGCACCAGTTGGAAGCATTTTAAGGATAAAACATCTGCTGAAGCAAAGAATGAAAATGTAAAAAGTTGCAGAACAACGAAAGGAGCAGAAATGAGTATAATTTGACAAAGTTAACAGTGACAGAGACTTTTTTAAGTTATTCAAAGACATATATCAATAGACATATATTAATATCTTTAAAAATCTAAGCGGACAAACTGATGAAAAAACATAGTGTCAAACATTTTGAAAACAGGCCTGGCTGTTTAAGGCAGGCGATTGCTCGCGCCCGCCACCACACTCGCCTTGAGTCGATGAGGAGAGCAATTCATCGCCCGCCTCCACCTCAGTTCACCTGGGAACCTCCCACCTTAGGTTTCTGAAAATACGGCTCCTTGGACAGGCAATGGAGCAATTCAATGGGTTCTTGATGGGTCCACAAAAACCGTATTTTCGAAGCTATGTTGGACCTTCAAAATCAACAGTAAGTGAAGAGCCTCTCGTGTAGGTCTAGTCCACAAGAATTTTCAGCCAAAGTTTAGCTTATTCCTCAAAGAATTCTTTCCTATAAACTTTGAAGACAAACTTGCAATTATACAGGGTGTCCCAAAAAAATTGTGCCCCATTTGTCTGAAGATTGCGACAAAACGGCAAAAGATTCTCGCCAAACTTTTGCATGATGGTGCTCTTCAGATGTTCAATTAAACTTTGCCACCATCCTCGTAAAAATCCGTTGAAAAATGATGGAGCTATGACCTTCAGAAGACCAAATTTGCCTGATGACTGAAACCAGCGGTCGGCCATTTTGTCTTACTATTTTGCAGTGATAAGTATCTTCACGTGAGGTAAGAAATAATTTCTGTGAGGTCAGAAATAGTGGAACTCTCCGAGGATTATCGGAATTTTCATGAGAGCTATGACATTGGAGGCTGCTGCTTCATTTTCAATCCATGAAGCTATTTATCGCTGCAAAATAGTAAGACAAAATGGCCGACCGCTGGTTTCAGTGATCGGGCAAATTTGGTCTCCTGAAGGTCATAGCTCCATCATTTTTCAACGGATTTTAATGGGGATGGTAGCAAACTTTAATTGAACATCTGAAGAGCACCACCATGAAAAAGTGTGGCGAGAATCTTTTGCCGTTTTGTCACAATCTTCAGACAAACGGGGCACAATTTTTTTGGGACACCCTGTACATGGAGAAAATTCCAATGTAGTTAACGTCGAAACAACCACTGCAGTGATGCACAGGATCAAAAACACAACAGAAAAGTACAATGCAATGAAAACGATGTTCTCAAAAGGTTCTGCAATATAATAAAGACATTATTAAACAATTACTCGATCCATGCTGGAAAACATTTGGACCTAAGTTAAACTGTGGTCCAAATATTTTCCAACATGGACCTTGTAATCGTTTAATAACCACACAATATCAAAAGACATAATATAATATCTTTAAAAATCTAAATGGACAAACTGATGAAAAAACATAGTGGCAAACAGTTTGAAAGCCCTTCTTAGATAAACTTACCACAAGCTTTTGCCCTTGCATTGGAAGAAATAAATATAGCTGCCAAGATTCTGGCTGTATTCTTTCTCTCTTCTTTCACCTTCATTTCTATCAATCAGTTCTCCAGAATATTCCAGCAGGAAATCGCCCTTCTTGAACTTTTTTGTGGTAAAAACTCCTTTTCCTGTAATGAGATATGAACATCATGAATACAGTACCTTTAGTTTGCCTTCACATTTAGTTTGTTTATGCCTAACATTTGTGAAAAAATCCATCTTACCACATCGTCCCTATTGATGCAGTATTCTATCTGATTGGTAAGTCACAACATAAATAGCATATTTAAGATTTTAAGATTTTAGGGAATATACAGTAGAAATCTCTGCCATTTTCAAAGATTCTTTCATATTTCATTTAATCACTTTTGTTAGCATTTTGAGATTGTTGAGACTTTCTTTAACATTTTAAGGATTTTTAAAGATTTTTGAGATGTTGCAAGATTTTTCAAGGTTTTAAGATTTTCAAAGAACCGTCAAAAGATTTTCTTTGAGACTTATGATCATTTTTCTGGATTTAGCCCTATTCACCATGATTTTTCATCAGCTAACAGTCCTCTATTATGAGAAAAATTTATCATAACGGGTGTTTGTTTTGAACATTTATGTTTCATCACCATGCTACTAAAATAGTTCTGCATCCACCTGTTGGTTTAATTTCACACTGTAGAACTTTTCAAATACAAAAATTATCAGGAACTCCTCACCTATCACCTGATCAATGAATCGCGCCTCGAGACAAGGTTGATCTTTACCAACCCATTGTGCATATGAGCATACAGAACTGCCACTGCCATTCTCGTATCTCCGCTAAAATTGAATGACGAGAAACATGATACCTTAACAAGAAAGCAGCACGGAGCATGATCATGGAGCTATACTTTATGGGCAGGCTAAAGCCATAGCCCTTTTTTCCAAAAACCATTTATCAAATTTGGCACGTTTTGCTCCTTTTGCGAGAAATACATATTTTAGCCTTTACTTGTTGTGCATCACAATTTAGATCACATCTCAAAATACAAACTTCATTGCTCATTTCGTTTGGGCTCAGTCTTTAGCTAGAACATTTGATCGCTGTTTTTTTTTATGTTTTTGTGAAGTTTGCAGGCAAAATATTTTCAAGACATCCCCAATATTATGAAAAATTTGTGAATCAATAAGCAAGCATCTGAAAAATCAACCAACAAATAGCAAAGAATAATTAAGGGCATCAACAGAAGAATAAATCAAAACATTTTAAATTGGTCCAGTGTGTGATTTATCCTCGCCCGTTTGAAGTGGGACTTTTTTTCTGGCTCACCTGGTTTACAACCTGGAGAGACTGAAATCTCTGGTTTCTATTGTTCTCTTGCTGAGAATTCCTTTTTAAAATGCTGCAAAAAGTTGACGGCGGGCACTAGGTCTGCAGTCAAATTTGCAAGGTACTTTTATATGATGAAATGAAGAATCAAGAATACATACTAGTCTTCTTTTCATCCTGTTATCTCAGACCCTATTGAATGAAAAGAGAATATTTGAAGCAATTTGAAGCTATTTCATATCGGCTGTGGGAATTTGGGCCAAATTGTTAGATTAATTTAAGAGTTTCTTGATGTTAAAAAATTTAATCGCACAATTTTTCACAATTCACAAAGGGAGGAAAATATGGCCCTTTGATCCCAGAGAACTACCGGGTGTCCCCAAAAAAGTACTCCTGTTTGAAAAATCACCAAAATTTGATTACACTGCCAATTTTGGATTTTCTTTTTTTGTCAAGTAGATCAAGGACCAAATTATTATCCAATATATAGTTATTCTTGTAATTGGTTTCAGAATTAGCGAATTTAGCTCTTTTTAGGGCTTCCTGGTTTTGAGTCATACTGCAAAAAAACATTTGATGATTGCCAGATCAATTTCTTTGTGCATGTAACGCTTCTAGTTTAGTCATAAATTACAGAATGAAATGCGCACTATCATTGGAGACTTCAATAATGATAAAAAATCTGAAAAATTTGACTCTTATGCAAGATTGAATATTTTGCTTCAAAACTATAGCTCAAAATAAGGTTTTTCAACGTATGATTTCTCTACCTTGGTGTATCAAAGGCAAAAATTTTATCATCTATGAATATTGTTGGGTCTTTGACAAAACAAGTCAAAAAGAAAATTTTATCAAAGGTTTCATAATCAATTTTTGGTGATTTTTCAAACAGGAGTACTTTTTTATGGGACACCCAGTATTAGAATGACACAATGTTATTGTTGGGGATACATGGTACTCCCCGTATTGTTTTTCAGCTTTGTTTTTTGGTCAACTTGACAGCCAATCAGCACGGGGACTATGAACGCATGCGCTGTGGACATAATTCAATCATTCAAATATCTGCAGCCGTTGCGAAGAAAGTTGCAGTGACAGCAAGCAGTCGGGGAAGATTCGCAGCTCGATATGCGGGAAACCTAGCATATATTTTATCAATTCTTAACTGCAGTTATGTTTGATATATGGCCACAAGAAACTGCAAACTAAGATTTCATGATGGACCTTTCTGGAAGCTTGGCACAGAAGTAAATGTTGAACGGTTTTGGTCTTGCGTTGATAAATTGGCCTAGGCAAAACAAGATAGCGCTCCGTGCTATGGAAAGCCCCGTTAATTTCAAGGAGGTCATTTGAAGCAAACCAAGCAAAGTTAAGTTGGCATATGAATATCATTTCTTAACCAGATAAATACATTTCTTTGCCAAACTTCCATGAAACGCTATCGCAAGCGATTCTGATTAAAAACTTTTCACCCATTGTTCTCTCATCAAAAATTGATTGTTCTGTGGCGGATGTGGTTTCGTTTCAATGTCTGACTTCCAGTTTCCTTTCAAATGACTAAAAGTTCGTGATGAAAATAGTGGCATTACGTAATCGAATCAGCAAAAATTTACACACTACGCATGCGTTCATAGTCCCCGAGGGGATATCCACGTCCTCGTCAACTTGAGCTTGCACGTATCCCCAACAAGTTAATTGTGTTAGTTGTAGTATTAGTGTGGTTGGCAATGCACTCAACTGACACACAGATATGTAACTTGATTCCTATTTTCCAGTTGGTAATTAGCTTTTAGGCTTCTTAACCACCAATTGACATCTGGTTACCATGACTAGAGTCTTAATTTTCTAGAAAAAGAGGCTACTAGAGTTTCTTACAAACAGTTTCTTACGGAAAATAATGAGTGTATCCGGGAAAAGGTGTCTTTATTATGATAATCATTATTATGTGAATCCCTTTTAAGTGAAGAAAATCTTTTGCTATACTATCCAGCTATAAGGGAGCTTGGATTATTGATGGAAAGTACACATTGTAATACACCAATACCAATCACAGGAACTTGACTGAAAGTCCAACGAAAATTTTGAGACCAGGCAAGCCAAGGCCTCTGATAGATAAGAAGTAATCATAGAAAGTCATTTGCACCTGTACATTTCTGTAAGGTGGTCATGTTTCAATTTTATTTTTCATTGCTTTTAAATGTGTGTTGACCATAAGAAAATCTGTGAAAATCTCAGGTATTCAAAGATAGCTCTCTTACAGTATATTCTTATATTTCTTAGTGCACCTTGGCAGAAGATAAGGTTTCTTTGTGGTAACCTTACCTTGCGATAACCTTGTGGAATGATTTCTGGGAATAACCTAGCAAAACAAATTGCAGTTAGTGAATTTGAAATATTCATGTTTGCATTGATTTTAAACTCATTCAATAAAGGCAAATAGAAAATGGGGTATCCCCAGTTTAAGTGAGAAGTTCCTTCAAAGGTGCTGACAAATACCAAAGGAAATTAGAACCAATTGTGAAGAAACCAGCTGGTCTAAAGTGCTAGGAGTGTCACAGAGTATTTTCTTAGGTCCATTGCTATTTATGTGCTACACAACCTCCCTGATGGCATCTTTTTTTTTCTATTCATAATAAATTAAACTAAATTAAATACATTGCTACTGTACCGCTCTTGGTGTAAGAAGACACAAGGTCATCTGGCCTACACCAAGAACGGTACTTACAATTTGCAAATAAAACTTCAAGATATAAATATATAACAAAAAGAAAAAATACAGCAATATAAGGGACAAACAAAACAAGAAAACAACACAAAAATAGTCAAAAGAAAAGAAGGAGACGGCAGTTCCACACCAAACCATGCTATGGGTCTAACCTTTTAACCTGATGGCATCTATACTCTTGTCAAGATATTTGTTAATGAAACTTAAGTGTTTGCACATTTATTGACGGAAGTAAACATATAAAAGAGCTTCACAAAGATATTCAAGGTTAGATGAATGGGCAAAGACATTGCAGCTTTCTTACAAAGTTGAAAAATGCAAGGTTATAAACGTTGGGACAAAAATCCAAAGAATGATTACTGTATATACTATGTGATGACAAGAGGGTAAGAGATCAAATTAGAAAGTACAGTTTTGGAGAAAGATTTAGATGCCAAATGCAGTTGAGAAGCTTCAATTTGATTGTTACACAGAGATAAATGTCATAAAGCCAATGAATGGTGGGTATCATTTTTATGGTCTTACACATACCTGGAAAATGGCATGAAACATTCAAATTTGCAAATCACTTATCAGACTACTGCTGGAATATGGTCATGTTATGGCAAATCCAAGATATGAGAAGGATTCCAAACTCATTGAGGGAGTGCAGAGAGCAACTCGTGCCACATAAATGCACATGCATAGAAGTGCTCAAAGAAATGAAATTACGCCTCCATTTAGTATAGTTGAGAAGCATATGGGACATGATCATAAAGTAATACAAATAAGTACAAAATGGACAAACTCTCACACTAGCAGACCTATAATTGCTTGATAGTGGTGGATGCAAGTAAACGAGGCATTGTGGATGTGCTTAGTATGGGTGGTATATCATCTTAGATGTGGTGGATGGGTGTAAATGGACGGAATATTATTGTAAACGTGGTGGATAAGGGTAGCAAGAGTGGGATATTATCTGAAAATAATTTGAAAAAGGAAAGGCTACGATACCAGCGTCAATTGTCGGATCCAAAATGCTTGCGGTGATGAATGAATGAATAAGTTTGAAGGTAGAAACACGGCAATACGACAAAAAACAACCGCAAATATGAATGAATTTATTTCATACCAAATGGCATTAAATATTGGTATTAAATAAATTCAATCATATTTGCTGTTGTTTTTTGTCGTATTACGGTGTTTCTGCTTCAAACTTATAATATCTTAAACATCCAAGGGAGGCTCACATAGGTGTAAATTGGGGTTTACTGTGTCCTTACTTCCTCGTGGTACATTTCACAAAAAAATTTAGGACATTTTGTTTAGGTTCCTGGTTGGTCCAGGAGTTTTTTATTGTTCTGGGTGATCAGTATTTTAGCAACAATAATCTTAGTTAGGGTGTCAGCGGTGGTAGTCGAACACTTGCGAAAACCGACAGAAAAGTATGTTAGAAATGAAATTCATCAAAATGGGTATTTCTTGGTTTTGAAAGCTAATATTATAGATACTAAACAACTGTAAGAAAAGCCTTTCATGAATGTAGAACACTTAAAGAAGTTGTTTTCGTTGCGCTTGGCAGTGTAGAAGTTGTTGTTGCGAATATCGCATCCCTGATTCAAAACTCTGAATCCATTCAAGAAAGAAGCAAAAATATTCAACAATCATTTGAATTGGATGTCTTGCATGTAAATAATGCATAGCATTATGCCAAAGACTTCAAACAGTTTCATTGAAGGGAGGACAGCTGATGTCATATCGAATGGTTTTAAAAGTTCATGGCGGTGGTTTTCGGACACCAAATAAATCAGTTGTTTGGGAGCATAAACAAAGGTCGGCTTTGAATTTTTTTTTGATTTTGACATTTCATTCATAAATATCTATACATACATCAATCAAAAATAGTAATGGGATCAAAACAACACTTCAAACGCATCTCCTAGCTTTTAAATTGTTTTATGTGTACCGAGAGCTCTCCAGAATGTCATTACAAGAACCGACAGTCAAACAATCATTTTCGCATTCAAGAATAGAAAACAAGACCAGAAAAATGAAACAAAAGAGTTTAAAGATGGAGTACCTGCCAAGAATAAACAGAACAAATTTTTAACTTGGCACATTCTGCATTGCAAACTCACTGTCCGAAAAGCACAAACACTGTCCGAAAACCACTGCCAAGATCAGTCTCAAAAACATCATTGTCAAAGAAAAGTGCCAGGCAAAGTGAAAAACCAAAACATTGTGGGGAAATATGTCCAAATACCTGTCCATTCACCTGGTACTTTTGGTTTTTGTTTTTAATTAAAGTTTCTTATGAACATATTTAATTTTCCTTGAGCATCCGATTACCACCGCCGGCACCCTATCTCTGTCTCCTGTAAACAGAGTGCCAATGTGAAAATCTTTGGAAAAGAACATTTGGGATGATGTGGATCATTTTTTACCAACAAATAAAACCAATCTTTGTTCCATGAATGAGGACATGATAAAAACAAAGATTGGTTTCATTTGTTGTTAACAAGGATTACAGTTTATTATCAACATTGCCTTTATATTCTGTCTGCTCTTAGTATTCAACCCTAATCCATGAAACAAAGATTTGGTCTTTACAGATGTAAGGAATAGGGCTTGATGGCCAAAAAAATCACACTGAGTTAGGTTTCTCAAACAAAGATTGTCTTTTTATTCAACCTGAATCTTCTCACAAGTCTACATGTACTTTTTTACAAGAAAATAAGAATTTTGGTCAGCACTGAAAGTTTCTTAACATTATCAGATTTTGAGTCAGAGTTTCTTATGAGTTCCTTAGATGTTTTCACTTCCTGTTGTGCGTTTTTTGTGTGAATATTTCATAACAAAGTTGTTTAAGATTTTCCAATGTTTACAGTACTGATCCATTTGCCACCATTCAGATAATACACAAAAAATGAACTTCGGGTCTATAGATAGGCCGTTAGTAGGCCTAAACTCCCTGCCTTCATTTTTCCACTGTACAAAAACGAACAAATAATAGTGACAAGAGGCCTAACATTTTGTTGGAATTTATAACAACTTGAAATGCTAAACGGTCAAATCTTACTGTACCTTGTGATCTGATCCTCAGCTAATGTTCCTGTGTTGCAAATGTTCCCGTTGTTGCGAATGTTCCTGTGTTGCAAATGTTCCAGTTGCAATTCATCCATAACGTTGCAAATGTTCCTTATGTTGCAAATGTGCAAGATGCAAAAGTGCCCTAATGTTGCATTTGTTCCCTAAATGTTGCAAAAGTTCCCTGACCAAAGTTGCAAATGTGCCAACTACGATCTCATATCATATCATATCATATCATATCATATCATATCATATCATATCATATCATATCATATCAAACACATCATACACCGCACCAGCGGCTTTCAATCAGCCTTGTTTACAGCATGTATATTTCTTTTCACTAACTTTCCATTTCATTAGTTTGCTCCTTTCATTTCCTTTGAGGGTGACAGCAAGAATTTTTCCAGGCGAATGTGTTGATAATATTTTTATAAATGGAAAGTAATTTAAAAAGGTCGCACAAACATTTATGGATTTTAGATTTTAGAGACTCTACAAAATCGAAATGGGGCAGGGTCTCGAAAAAATTAACACAGTAAGAGAATGCGAGGCGAGAGCTTTGCTCGAGCTACTAGCTTTACATTCTAAATGATCAAAAGGAAAACTTGATTTTGAGTTATGTATGAGATGCTAAACGGAAAGTATCTCCAGGCTCTGATTCGTTTGACAAATTTTTACATCTACTATGATCATGATTTTACCATCTTAAAAAAATGCCTGGGAAGTATCAGTGCTGAAGACCTTGTAAGCAACCACGCCTCCTGGCACACGGAATGTTACCAAGACACAGTTCATTCAGTGAAAATTCTTAGGGTCTAGAAACACGAAAAACAGATTTTTCGTGAGATAACGAACTGCCAGGTTTTACACGAAAGTTGCGTGTAAAACATAGCAGACCAGCTTCAATCGTTAGGGAGGAAAAACAGAGCAACCAATGCCTAAAAGATTTACGAGGTCATAAAACCCTAGCAGGTCATAACACCCTAGCAGGATCCTGAAAAAGTTTGTTTCTTCTGTTTGTTTCTTTGAAAAACTTGGAGGATGAAGATCTTAGCCCCTCCCCCTCCCTCCAGGCTCCTATCATACAAATTGCAAATTTACTTCAACTTTCCAAAAAGTCCTTTAGAGATGACCCCTTTTCTAACCAAAGGCCCCCAAAAGCTCTAAATTCTACAGGGTGTCCCAAAAAATTGTGCCCCGTTTGCCTGAAGATTGCGACACAACAGCAAAAGATTCTCGCCAAGCTTTTTGAATGATTTTGCTCTTCAGATATTAAATTAAATCTTGTAACCACCCCCGTAAAAATCTGTTGAAAAATGATGGAGCTATGACCCTGAGAAGACCAAATTTGCCTGATGACTGAAACCAGCGGTCGGCCATTTTGTCTTACTATTTTGCAGTGATAAGTATCTTCACCCGAGGTAAGAAATAATTTCTGTGAGGTCAGAAGTAGTGGAACTCTCCGAGGATTATCGGAATTTTCACAAGCGCTATCACATTGGATGCTGCTGCTTCATTTGCAATCCATGAAGCTATTTATCGCTCCAAAATAGTAAGACAAAATGGCCGACCGCTGGTTTCAGTCATCGGGCAAATTTGGCAAATTTATTTCAGTTCAGTTCAGTTCAGTTCTCATTTTAAATTCCACAACTTACAATTTAACAAAAATAACTACACTAACAAAAAATTAAACTACCAGATAATCAGACAATGTTACAATATTACAGAAAAATTCATAACATATTAATACAGACAGGAAATCAAAACACTATACAAATACAGAATAAGAAACAAAACAAATTGTATGAAGGGAATTACTTAAAGGAGGAACTCTCTCAATAGTTAAAAACTAATCGAGGAGAGAGCACCCCCTGGTTAAATTAGAATGCAATCATTTCAGCTGAGTTGTTATATCAAAAGCAGATTGCCTTAGCCATGTTTTGAATCCAACAGGTAAAAGCGGTCAAAATATAGACATGTTGGATATAAATCATCTTTTAATAACTCTTGTCAAAAAGGAATTTTAGTTGAAAGCTTTTAACAGATGGTGATCTTTTAATTTCCACAGGAGTGTCATTCCAGCACTTTGCTCCATAGTAGCGCACTGATCTAAGACCGTATTGGAGGGTATTTTTCTGAGTTAGAAAAATATCCCCCTTGGTAGCTTGCCGAGTACCATGTTGATGAATAGATGCCAATGAATCGAAAAAAGTATGAAAGTTTGCAGGAGAGATTTTATTAACACATTCATATACAAAGCTAAGTATTTTTAACTGAAAAAGATCATGCAGCTTTAAAATCTTCAAGTCACTGAAGATAGGAGAAGAAGGTGAAGTATAATTTTCAAATGAAATTGCCCTTATAACTCTTTTCTGCAACAAAAATACTGGATTAATAAAAGTTTCATAGGTAAGTCCCCAAACTAAAATACCATATTGAAGAAAAGGTGAAAATAAAGAATTATAGAGAAAGATCAAAACATTGATAGGTAGGAAGTGTCTTACTTTGAAAAATATGCCACAACTTCGAGCTAATTTTTTAGAAAGTTCAGTCAAGTGATACTTCCATGATAGATTTTCATCCAAGAGAACACCAAGAAATTTAACATACCGAGTCTGTTTGATAGGAAGATTTCCTATTTTGATACTGACATTTTCAGAAGAAGGATGCTGTGGAGACTTAATTGGTCTCCCGAAGGTCATAGCTCCATCATTTTTCAACGGATTTTTACGGGGAAGGCAGCAAACTTTATTTCAACATCTGAAGAGCAACATCATGTGAATGTTGGGCGAGAATCTTTTCCCACTTTGTCGCAATCTTCAGACAAACAGGGCACAATTTGTATGGGACACCCTGTATAACAAGGTTCCTGACATTCAGGAAAAACACTAGACAAAAGACGATCATAAGATCCTCATGACCCTCTAGGAACATGACAAACAAAAATAGCGTTGTCCATTCTGTAAAGAGCAGTGGTAAAGAGCTGTACATTTAGGCCTGTTTTTAAAATGTCATACTTCTCAATGATGTGTTTCCCAAGAATAAAAACTCGATAAAATAGCCATAAAATTTTCTCTCAACATAAACGATCAATGTATAGTTCAAAAACTCGATAAATTTAGACAGTTATAGGATACGAGTCCCAAAATTGTTGTGGATGCGACGACGGTTGTGGATGACAAAACTGTACTCTTGGTGTCATAAACAACTGATGGTAGGGAGGAACATATCCTGGCATAAATTGAATCCATTGAGATCTGACTGTTCTTTGAAACGGTTCAACATATCTGGGAATTTGTTGAATATAATTGACGTGATAATTTGCAGGTTGTCCTGGTGTGGCATACATTAATCGAGTAGGTGGTAATCGAGTTCTTTGGGGTCGTGGAGGTGGCTCAGCATCTGGACTCAGTGCTGCATCGTCGTGCTCAGGGTTGTAAGATGTTTTGATCTTGAGCATGGTCAGCATAGTCCGCTGCTATGACTTGGTCTTGTCCAGGATCTGCTTCCAGTTCATTTGTTGGGTTTTGAACTTTATCCGCTGTAATGTCTTGTTCTTGTTCGGGGTTGGGCTCCGTCTCATTCATTGAGGCCGGCCTTTCAAGATTGTCCTGTACCGAGTTCGGCTTCAGTTCATTTGGATACAATCCGACGTTAATCTCATCATCGTCACCATCAACTCCTCTGGCTTGATCTGGTCTTTTACTTCTATTTACTACATTTCTTAGTCGGTTTTGTGTCATGTTCTTTTTACGACGTTCAATCTCTATCGATTCATCAATCGGTAAATCATTACATGGGTATAATAGTGTACGAGGGAGAGTACGTTGACGTCCTTGGCCATTCTCTGGTTGTACAACATATACGAGGCTATCTTTATTCATTCACTTCAACACGGTGTAGATACGATCTTCCCAAAAAGCACGGATTTTTCCTGGTCCTCCTCTTTCAAAGTTACGAACAAGAACTCTGTCACCTTGATTAGTACGGCATTTTGCTTTCTTGTCATACTGTGTTTTCCCTTGTGCTGCGGTAGCTTGGCTCTTAGCATTTGCAATTCCGTATGCTTGTTGCATGTGTTGCATGGCTGTTTTCCAATTTTTCACGTAAGCAGGATAACTTGATTCAGAATTCCCTTTTTTCAGCCCAAGGACAAGGTCGATGGGTAGTCGCAGTGATCGGCCAAAAAGAAGAAAGAACGGTGAAAATCCTTTAGAGTCGTGCCTTGTACAATTGTACGCATGGACATAATAATAATAATAATAATAGAAATATTTATACAGGGAAACCTTTTCAATGCCAAGGGCATTGTTATCAATAAGGGTCCTGTTTTGGCAGATGGTCTCCTGATTTATACGTTTCGGGCAATGTTCGCAACATCGAAAGGAGGGTAGGATTGAATCTCTCAGCCTTTCCATTACACTCTGTGTGATAGGGAGTAGTTCTTGAATGTCCAATACTGGAAATCTGTTCAAGGGTACGTAACATCTGACTCTCAAATTCACCCCCTTCATCATGGTGAATTTTATTGGGGTAACCATATCGTACCGGGTGTCCCAAAAATAGTACTCCTGTTTGAAAAATCACCAAAAATTGATTATCAAACTTTTCATAAAATTTTCTTTTGACTTGCTTTGTCACAGACCCAAAAATATTTCTAGATGCTAAAATGTTTGCTTTTGATGCAACAAGGAAGAAAAATTGCACATTGAAAAACCTTATTTTGAGCTATCCTTTTTAAGCAAAATATTCAATCTTGCCTCACAGTCAAAATTTTCAGATTTTCAATCGTCATCGAAGTCTCTAATGATAGTGTGCATTTCTTTCTGTCATTTATGACCAAACTAGAAGCTTTATATGCACAAAGAATTTGATCTGGCAAGCATTAATGCTTTTTTGCAGTATGATTCAAAACCAGGTAGCCCTAAAAGGAGCTAAATTTGTTAATTTCAAACCAATTACAAGATCAGCTATGTCTGGGAAAATAATTTGGTCCTTGCTCTACTTGGCAAAAAAATTAAATTGAAGATCTGTCATGTAATCAAATTTTAGTGATTTTTCAAACGTGAGTACTTTTTCTGGGACACCCGGTAGGATAAAATCATTAAACAATAGTGTTGCGGCAGTTTTTCCAGACTTGTTCAGTTCAGTTCAGTTCAGTTCAGTTCAGTTCAGTTCAGTTCAGTTCAGTTCAGTTCATTAATTTTAAATTCAACTACATACAAATACTCAAAACATTAAACACTTTGCAACAATTTGAATAATTACAAGCTACAAATTAAAATACAAGCATACAGACTAAACATAAATAAATCGAAAAATATACTACATGACTAGAGAATTTGTATGAAGAGGAATTCTTAAGGAGGAGCTCTCTCAGTAGCTGAGCGAATCGAGGAGAGAGCACCCCCTTTTAGTAGGAAATTTGAATTTTTAAATCTGATCAAGAAAAATTATGGGTGAATAGTGTTAATGACTCATTAATAATTGTTTTCAAAAAGGAAGGCTTTGAGTCTTTGGCGAAAGATATTGACCGATGGTGATTGTTTTATGTCTATAGGAATATCATTCCAGCACTTTGATCCATGGTAATGTATTGATTTGAGACCATATTGATTGGTATTTGTTTGCGTCAGAAAGATATCATCCTTGCCCGCCTGTCGTGTACCATATTGATGAACGGATGTCACAGATTTAAAAAAGTTATGGAAACAAATAGGGGAGATCTTATGAACAGATTCATACACAAAACTTAGAAGTTTTAGCAGAAAGAGATCATGCAGCTTTAAAATTTTTAAGTCTAAGAAGATAGGATTTGAGTGCGAGGTAAAGTTTTCAAAAGCAATTGCCCTTATAACCCGTTTCTGTAATAGAAACACTGGATTAGTATAAATTTCATATGTAAGACCCCAAACTAAAATTCTATATTGAAGAAAAGATGAGAATAAAGAATTGTAAAGACATCTTAGAACACTAATGGGTAAAAAGTGTCTTACTTTGAAGAACATACCACAGGTTTGTGCCAATTTTTTAGAAAGTTCAGTCAAATGATACTTCCATGAAAGATTTTCATCTAAGAGAACTCCAAGAAACTTAACGTAGCAAGTCTTTTTGACAAGAAGGTTTCCAATTTTGATATTGATAATTTGAGAGGAGGAATGCTGGGGAGACTTAAAAATGATAAAATTGGTCTTCTCGATATTCAATGACAATTTGTTAACATCAAGCCACACTTTAACTTTATTCAATTCTTTGTTAACTGTTCTTTGAAGCAGATCAAGATTTTCAGCTTCATAGTAGATATTAGTATCATCTGCAAATAAGTAGAAGGCTAGTTTAGAGGATGAGTAAGGCAAGTCATTAATGAAGATTAGGAAAAGGAGAGGACCAAGGACTGAACCCTATGGGACCCCACAAGTAACATTGAGGTAACTTGAGTTTGATCCATTTACTGATACATATTGTTTTCTATCCGTAAGATAAGATCTAAACCAACTTAAGATGGTTCCTCGAATTCCATAATGTTCAAGCTTTGTCAAAAGAATTTCATGATTCACTGTGTCAAATGCTTTTTGTAGATCAATAAATGTTCCACAACAAAATTTTCTATTGTCTAATGAGTTCTTAATGGCTTCTGTTAAACTGACCAGGGCATGGTTAATTGAATGACTAGCACGAAATCCAAATTGCAAAGTGTACAATATTTCTTGCTTTTCTAAAAAACTTATAAAGACGTTCATACATGACTTTTTCAGTAATTTTGCTGAAGACGGAAAGGAGAGAAATAGGTCTACAATTGGATGCTGCAAGTGGACAGGCTTTCTTAAACAGTGGAATTACTTTGGCCAACTTCATCCTGTCTCGGAATATCCCAGATTGAAATGATTCATTTATGATTTGAGACAGAGGTGAAGATATTAGTTGAGAAAGGGTTTTTAGGATTTTCATAGGAATGCTGTTTGGTCCTAGAGATTTTCCGGTTTTAAGGATAGAGATTATTTCAGATATTTCAAGAGGAACAGAAAGTGCAGCAAAAAAAAGAATTACCAATTTTGTCACCCATGAAATCCACAGGTGACCTATTAGATCTTGGTATATTCTTAGTAATATTATGAGAAACATTAACAAAGAACTTATTGAAGATATTTGCAATGACTGCTGGATCTGATGAAATGTTACCATTTGAGTCCTTTAGCTTGCTTATAACATTAATATTACTTGATTGCCTAATATTTATAACTGATTTAATTCCTGACCATAATTGTTTCATGTTGTTACTGTTTTTTTTTAAATAGTTGTAAAAATGGTTGGTTTTTTTTTCTCTCAAGGAATCCGAAACTCGATTTTTAAATTTTTTGTAAAGATCTTTAAGAGACTGATCATTATTCTTTTTCAGCTTTGCAAGTAGCCTGTCTCTGATGCGCATCATTTTTTGTATTTTCCCATTAATCCATGGTTTGTTTCTGAATTTAATGTCACTCTTGGTTAATTTTTTCAAAGGAACATGAGTTTTAACTATTTCTTCAAGGATGGATAAAAATCTGTTGAAATTAGCATTCACATCTAAACAACTGTCATTTAAAAATGCCAGATCAAGGTTTTCAAAATCATTCAGAAGATTTTGTTCATTGAGCTTAGAAAATTCATGTTGGCAGTATGATAAATTTTTATAGGGTATGCCTGCATGCTTGACAATCAGAAATTGAGGAAAATGATCTGTTATTTGGGTCAAAATGTTACCACTTACTGTTTCATTATCAGAGATGTTAGCAAAAAAGTATTGTCAATGAGGGTGGAAGAATTCTCAGATACTCGAGATGGTTGAACGATATAAGGAAGAAATTGTTTAAAGAAGAGGAAATTAACATAATTAGTAGTTGGTGTGTGAGAGTTGTAATTCAGAAGATTGACATTAAAGTCACCAAGAATAAAAACTTGTTTGTTAGATACAGCTGGATTGGACAAAATTTCTTGCAAATATTCACTAAAATCATCAAGATCAGAGCTTGGATGACGATAAACACAACAGAGCAAATAATTTTTACCATTTCTATTTTCAATTTCAGCCCAAACGGTTTCAAAATTATTGCTATCTTTACCTAGATCAGGTCTAGGAGTTGGGATAAGCCCAGACTTTGCATAAAGAGCAACACCACCATTTTGACTATGTGATTGACATGGAAAGTAACTGTAACCAGGAACTTCAACATTAGTTTTTATAGGATTCTCAAATGAGTTCCAAGTTTCAGACACACCAATAACATCAATGTTAATTTTCAGAGCAGCTAGAGTTGAAATGAGCTCATCAAAATGAAGTGAGAGACTTCTAGTATTCATATGAAACCAAGGGTGTTAGGACACGGATATTTTAATTACGTATTTATTTACCTTGTTTTGATCTTCGTCTTGTTTTCTTGTCTTGTTTTCTCTGTTCTGTTTCCCCTTGCTGATGTAAATGCCTCGTGTTATTTGAATATATCTTCCTTGTATTCCTGTGTCTTAGCGTGCCTTCGTAGAAGAAAGGTTTTTAAACCGCAATGCCATATTAAATACTTATGGGAGAGTCATCACCGCAAATTTCCATTGTAATCCATCGTCGAATGCGCAACACATTTTGGCTTCGCAATGTTGCTTGAGCGGAGGAGAAAAGACCACTTCCACTCATAACATTTCAGGGGGCTGCATCTTGCAAAACCACAGCTGTGCTAGACTTGCTCCAAGTCTCGTTCGTTATCGTATTCGGGCCTACTCGGTTGGCAGTGAGCGGCGAAAGTGCAGCGAGCAAAGCCGCTCACTTGCTGACCAACCGAGTGGGCCCGAATACGATAACGAACGAGACTTGGAGCAAGTCTACAGCTGTGCTAACAAGTAAAAACAAAGTGGCTACTTTGACTTGAAACCACGCCTCTGTTTATACAATACTCAAGTGCTGATTAACAAATTACGATACACAGCGGATGTGTCTTTCAGATTCCTTGAACTAATTCTTACATTCCTTCTCGAATTTTCTATTTTATATCAAGGACCCCAGAGTTTACTTTCTCATAAGATTTTCTTATGGAGAATTAAGTGTGCGCTAGGGAATATTCTGGAAGGGCACAAGGAAAAAGACAAGAAAGATTGGAAGAAACTCTGTCTCTCAGGCTTCAAAATCTGATAATCTAGGAAACTTTCAGCACTGGGTCAAAAGCGCAGTTTCTAATAAAAATAAACGTAACGCTGCTCATACTCTGGTCTTCTTATTTTGGTCTTTGCCGTGATATCATATAAAAGCACAACTTGCATTTTCTGCCTGAGCCTGGTCTCGATTTTCACACTTCGACGGGAGACAAGACAAATGCTCTCGTTTCCTTGAACTCAAAGTATCAAACCAGCTAGGCCATACCACTTCGTAGTTTGGCTATTTGATCGTGAATGATATTGCTCTCGCAGCTTGCATGCTATCAAACTCATATTTGGTCAAATTCTCCATATTTATCTTTACCTGATCATCATTGCCGAAACCTCAAAGCACACCTGTGGCTCCTATCATGCGTTAGATACAATTCGAAATTTCCCGCACATTGAAACCCTCCAGTCGAAACCTCCTGAAATTCAAGCTCGAAAGCCAAAACCTATCACATGACTAATGACGTGTGCCCGGGCAGACGTCATCAATAAGTGTCGCGCATTGGACGAAAAGACTTTATGAGAGTTTGCCGTGATGGCTCTCCCATAAGTATTTAATATGGCATTGCGGTTTAAAAACCTTTCTTCTACGAAGGCGCGCTAAGACACAGGAATACAAGGAAGATATATTCAAATAACACGAGGCATTTACATCAGCAAGAGGAAACAGAACAGAGAAGAAAACAAGACAATAAAACAAGACGAAGATCAAAACAAGGTAAATAAATACGTAATTAAAATATCCGTGTCCAAACACCCTTCATGAAACAAGGAAAAATCATTTTCGGTAGTACTGAGAGTAGATAATTCCTGAAGAGTATAATAACTAGAGTTTACATTAGAAGGAAAATTTTCATCAATATCATAACCATCCAGGTTAGGCAAGTTTGAGAGACCAGAAGTTATCTCAAAGGATGGCATTGAATCAACGAACGATGGAAAGTCAAAGTCATACAGATTTAAAAGTTCATCATTATCTAGTCGACCATAAGGAAACATGATTTTCGTACATTTCAAGCAAAACCAAGGCACACTATCAGGTTCTTTTTGCAGCTCTTTATATTCAGAATTAGAAATATTATTGCACTTTATATGAACCCAAAATTTGCAGTTATTACAGTATACTGATTTGGCAAGAGCAGTTATATTTTGTGACAAATGCCACAAGGAAGGGTATCAGTTACCATTGATATGTCCTAAAATAACTGAATGAAACTTCAGATAGCAAAACAAGTAAACTGCAACAAGATTCTACTAATGTAGGCAAACTTAAAAAGACAAAAAACAAAGAAACACAATGTCTTACACAGTACTTTCAGGAAGGGTTCATGGAAGATTGACAGTGATCTCATCATCCTCATCATTAGACCTGACATTGGTGGCTCTAAAGTTCCTGTCTGGTGGCTTGTCTTTTACTATTAGCTTGTCCTTGATGAAGTATGCTATCTTACCCTGCTTTCTCATCTTATCCAACAAGGGAAGTTGGGCCTGCCTTCCAGCCAATGTGTTAGCTGAGTAGTCATTGTAAAAAAATATACCATCAGGTTTTTTTCTCCCGTGCTGTCTTGACTATCATCTCCTTCTGTTTCCAGTGTACAAATTTAGCAACAATATGCCTGGGTTTATTCTGGTCATGCCGTGTTGAGCCAGGTTTATGGTTGACTCTATGGCATCTTTCAATTTGAAGCTCTTCTTGTATGCCAAGCTTTTCTTTCACCAGATCCTTAACAATACACTCTGTATCGTCCCAGGTGTTCTCTTCACTTGATTCTGGAACTCCAATCAATTTCAGATTGTTACGTCTACTCTGATTCTCTGCATATTCCTGCTTACCCTCTAAGTCTTCAATTTGTTTCTCTGCATCATTCAGCCTTCCCTCAGTCATACTCAGCCTGATTTCTATCCCTTGAAATTGATTCTGTTTTTCTTCACATTTCGCTTGAGAAAATTCAAGACTGGCCTTCACTTCAGCTATATCTTTTTGGATTGATTTCATTTCCTGTTTCATCTCGTCAAATATGAGTTTGAATGCATTCGTATAAGCAGTAGATTGCGTTTACAAAAGTTCTCGAACGACTTCCAAAGTAACTCGAGTCATCATTTGAAAATTTAGGCCTGTTAGGCCACCCACGTGCTGAAATGTCTACAATTTTTCCACAACAAAATCACAGTGTTTGACGCATAAACCTTCACAAACTGAACTCCATACTTTTTTAAAAACAAATTAATTAACAAAAAAATAACGAACAAAGTCAAATAAGATAGATATTAAGCTCCTTTCCCACAGCACCACAAAAGTCGTGCGACCGCCATGTTGACGTTGGAGCAAAAAAAAAGAAAAAAAACTTGTCTTTGGTTGCATATGCCTGTGCATATCGTGCAAAGCGATCAACAATAACGAGCACATATTCATATCCTCCGCTGCTCCTTTCAAGGTGGATGTAGTCTATCGAAATGATTTCAAATGGTGCTGTGCTGTGTATTGGTGTCAGTGGATCCCTCTGCTTGAATGCTGGCGGCTTCGGTTTGACACAGCGACATCTACGCGTAATAAAGTTTGTGATATCCCTCTGCATGTGTGGCCAAAAGAGGGCAAGCTGAACAACTCTCTCTGGGTCCCATATTTCTATGTAATTCACTATAAACGATATTGCGAAGACTCAATGGTAGTACAACTTCATTAAACTGTCCTGAAATACGCCTCAAGGTACCATCTTCTGATAATTTCAGTTTCTTCCATTCATATAGCAATTGCTTTGTGTTGTGATCTAAAGTCTTGACTTCAGCAGGACTTGGTCGTTGCTTCTGTTTCAAATACTGGATACAGACTCGTGTTTTTGATTTGGGCATCTTTTATGTCGAACTTGTCTTGGTCGTCTCTTGTTGTTTGCTCATCAGGGATGTGGTTGTTAGCGAAAAGTATACTATCAGGATCAGAAATTGAGTTAGTCCAAGCTGTATCACCAGATGCAACAAACGTAGCCGCATTGATAACTGCATTAATGTCTTCTGGAGATCTGTTTTCTGTACACGAAGCTATATATTTTGTCATATCTAGTTGGGTGCATGACAGGGCATCTGCATCTCCATTTGATTTCCTGCATGATAATGAATCCTAAACTTAAAATCGGCCAACTCCCCCACCCAACGAAGTGTTGTTGCATTTAAACGGGTTGTGGTCAACCCGTATGTTAGCGGATTTTTGCCTGTAAATACATCAAATGGTGGTGAATAGCATAAATAATCCCCGAACTGATCTGTAATGGCCCATTTTGGAGCAAGAAATTCAAGTTTTCCACTGTGCATATGATAATTCTTCTCAATTTGTGTTAGGGTGCGAGATGCGTATGATATGACTCTCATCTGATTACCCTGTTACTGGTAGAGAACTGCACCCAGGCCCTTTTCACTTGCATCTGTATGGACTATGTATGGCAGGTTGAAGTCAGGATATGCCATTATCGGTGGACTAGTGATATGTCTGATAAGGTATTCTAACGCTGCTTGGTGTTCTTGTCTCCATTTTATCTTTGTAATAGATGGCAACTGTCCGTTTGTTTTCTTTGTCATTTTCAAGCGTATTTTGGGCTTACAATCTGCATATTTTCCTGTCAGGAGTTCATAGATTAGGCTGGCAATTGACGAGAAATTGGGGATAAATCGACGATAATATCCCAGAAGACTTAGCTAGTAACTGTCTAACTTCACCAATTGTTGCTGGTGTTTTATCCTTCAAGCTTGTGACTGCTTCGGTATTCTGGGGATCTACTGTATATCCATCAGCTGAGACAATCCATCCTAAAAACTTTACTTGTTGCTTGAAGAGTGAGCACTTGCTTGCCTTTAGCTTTATTCCATTCTCTTGGAGGCGTTGTAGCACTTTCCTGACATCTTCAAAGTGTTGTTCAAATGTTTTACTGAATATGATTACATCATCAAGATACGGCAGGCAAATTTCATCGTGAAGGTCACTCAAACATTGTTCCATATACCATTGGAAGGCCGCTGGAGCGTTTGTCAGGCCAAATGGAATACGTTCCCATTCAAAGAGGCCCCAGGAGGTTACAAATGCAGTCAATGGCTGGCTCTGTTCACTCACAAACCCCTGATGGTACGCCTGTCCTTAGTCAAGTGTGGTGAACCAACAACTTCCTCCCAAGCTGTCCAACGTCTCTTGTATTCTGGTAAAGGATGCTTGTCTTGGATCGTTTTCTGGTTTAACGATCGGTAATCAAGACATAATCGCAATGATCCATCTCTCTTCCTCACAGAAACGCATGGCGAAGAGTACGGTGACTTTGTTGGTCTGATGAATTTCCTGTTGAGTAAGTCCTCGATATACTGCTTGACTTCACCATAAAGAGGTCTGGGAATTGCGCATAGTTCTTCTGAACTGGCTTTCTTTTTTTTCTATTCATTTCAAATATTTACAATAATTCTTACTTTCTACTGTACTTGTCAAATCACTTTACACTTCACACATCCCACCACTACACGTCACTTCACAAATCACTTCTGAACTGGCTGTAAGTCCTCTGCACAGCCGATATCTTGGTCATCTTTTGAGAATGAAATAATTTTCTCTCATCTGAGCTTAGATGGTTGAGATCAATCTTCTGTATAACTCCTTCTGTCATTTGACAAATTTTAACATCTGCTACTTTTCCATTGTGACACTTTGTTGTAGAGCTTCCAGGGCTAGCAGACTGTGGTTCAACTAAATTCATGCTCATCAGAGTGATAGATCTCGCTAACACTTGGTTTCCCAGAGCCAATGATATGTTATGATCTGTTTTGTTAGCAATTTGCAACTTTAACACAGGTGAACTGCCTTTCTTTGCCACTAAAATTGACTCAGTAATTTCTAGTCCAGATGGTAATAAAGATTCTGGATATGGCTCAAACATCATTGGCAGGTTACGATCGCGATGTCCTATATCCACCCTACATGCAACATTGACTGTTTTGTTCTTTGGAATAATGGTTGCGTGCTATTATTATTATTATTATTATTATTATTATTATTATTATTATTATTATTATTATTATTATTATTATTATTATTATTATTATTATTATTATTATTATTATTATTATTATTATCAATTTATTTCACGTTGGCAACTTACATAACTACAAAAGTTAATTCAAGCCAACAAATGACTTGACACTAAACTTATTTTCCTCTATGGTGCATTGATAAATAAGGTCTACCAAAGCTGCTGATCTGTTCTCCAATAAGTTTCGTAAACTATGACACATCGCTTTGACAAAGTAAGGGCTACATTCTGAATCAGCGTTATCATTTCTGCATAGTTCTTCTGTGACATTAAAGCCAACAATAGGCGTATCAATGTTCTGTGGAGTAATTAAAAATGGTACTTGAATACTATCTTTCTCACTCTGTTTCTCAGGAAAAACTAGACTAAAGTTGAGTTCTATCCATCCGTTGTAAGGTGGCGCTGTACCCTTTGCTGTAACAAGATTCAAATTAGCATAAGCAGCATCAAAAATGTCAGAGATTTCTCTCAATGGAACACCAGGAAAGCATTTATTCACAACAGCTGAAGATATAAGAGAAACTTGTGAGCCTGTATCCCATAAAGCTTCCAAGCTTCAAACCTGTATCCCATAAAGCTTCCAGCTTCCAATTCAGACAACATTTCACAATACATTTCTTACCAACAAGCTTTGAGATTTGTGCATGTTTCTTTGGAGAAACATGACTTGCAAATACATTTGCATCGTTACTGTCTCCTAATGCCTTTTCTTCAGTGAATAACTTGTTAGATAATTCACTGATAGCTGAAAAAATTATCTTGTGCTCATTCCACTGTGCCTTCTGACACTGTTTGCAGCAATATCTCACTGTTTTACAGTTTTTACACAGCATAAAACTGTTACCTTGTTCTAACAAATGGCAATTATTGCAATGTTTATGATGGGACATCTCAAATTCAGAGACTAACAGCCGCCCCGATTCGGTAGCCCCCTGTAGTTTCCCTGTTTTCTCTTTTTACAACCTCTGAAAAAATGATCTGAGCTTCCACAAATAGAGCAATGATCACAACTTAAATTTTCAGCTTCTTTGCATGATGTGCACATTGGACGTTGAGTGGTTTTATTGGGTTTTGTTCCTTCTCTCTGAGAACTTTTTACTTCTGCTAACTCTGTTTTGATAGCTGCAACTTCACACCTCATTTGCTCAACTGCTCTAAGGATTTTCTCCGAATTATTAACAGTTTTATGTGTGTTTTGTGAGGCAGGTTTTCTGCAACTTTAATTTCATTAACTTTTTTTACTTTTGTACTCAAAGCAAACTTTTTCTTTCTCTCAGATTCAGCTAAAACTGCTAGTTGCATCTCATTTATCAAACTCTCATTATAGTAGCATCTTGTAAAAATGAACGCAGACGCATGCGAATGGCATCATCTACTAAACCGGTTTCAACTGATTAGCGAAATAACCCACTCACTAAACTTGGACTATACTTTAGGTCAGTTTCTGTTTCCTCTCTGCAGGCAAATAAAATCTTTTGTCTGCAGTCCATTGCACGAATGAGGAAGTTTACAGGATCCTCATTTCGATTTTGTGACATTGTGAGAAGCTGTTGATAAAGACCTGTAGCACTTCCCTCCTTATAATGTGATCTGAGTATTTTCATTAATCTGGGCAAAGGGATACTACCAGATCCCTCCAAATAACTGCGTATTTGTAAACCTGGTGAAATTGCATTTATAATCGCGTTTACAATCTCTGTCTCAGCATACCCTCTCTCTAAACCAGCCTCTACTTGTCTTTTCAAAGAAACATGGGATAATTTATCTCTTTGACCAACTTCACCAACCTGGCCAATTATTCTAAACTCTCTTCTGCACATACTGTTATGAAGGACATTTTGGTCAGGTGGCCGGGGAGGATTTTGGGAAGATATATTTTGGGAAACTGATGGTGACAAATTTTCACAAGAAACTTTTTGGGTAACTACTTGTGAAACATTCTGAATACCCTGTCCATCACCCTCAGGGTTACCTCTACCATCATCTCCACCTGTATCACTTTCTAATGGAGGGGGTACATATACATCTTTGATACTTTTTAAGGTCAGGGAAAATTCTTCAGAGCTTTTATCCTGCAGGCCCTCCAAAACTGTAGAAAAAACCTTTATCACCTTAAATTTTGTCTTACCCAAAACATCTTTCTGAGGCACCTTTAAGACATCAGCAATTTGTAAAAGCTGCTCAATTTCCAATGAAAATAGCATTCCCTCCACCTCTAATAGTAACTCTTCATTTGCTGCCATTTTGTAGACAAGTATTCCCAATGTATTCCCAAAATTTCTGATCAAATTAGGCCATTTAATTCATCCATTTCTTGTACAACAACTCTTCTGTTTTTCTCCATCCACCTTTCCCCTGCAGTAAGCAGGGGCCCCACGTTGGGCACCAAATTTGTTAGACACTCGATTAATGTAAGGTTTGACACCAATAAACGACGTCTTAAACGCGATACTTCATAAGAACTTCAGCTTTAAATACACACGATTTTATAAAAACAGGCGGTCAAAAACTTAGGCTTAGCGTGACAACAACAACAACGATATCAAATCGAGGCTGATCGATGGCGTAATCGATACTAAGAAAAATGTCTCTTTTGGGGGGTAAAAATCAAAATCAAAAACTACATGAAGCATAAAATGATAAAAAATACGATTGTTCATACATTTCACATCAGGCTATATGTCCTCTCAAAGGCATTTTTCAAAATCTCATTCTTTCTTATTTATTCCATGCCCGGGATCATTATGCATCTTTATTTTTTGGGACACCAGCTACATAGATTGGTCAATTCTCAGCATTCTATCTCTTATCAAAGCTGTTTTTAAGGGGTTGTAATTAGCCGCTCCCCCGCTGATATTAATGCCATTGAAATGAGCCTCATCCAGATCAGGTTCAAGGAGCGATGAGATTCACACACACCGCACCTATATTTAACATCGTTTGGTTCTTTCTCGCTATCAGTTTAACGTTTGCCGGTGATTTCGCAACATGAAGAGGTTTTTGATCCACAAAGCACATCTGAGTTTATCATTTCTTTTTTCCGTAGACTCTTCAATCATGTCTGACTGCAGTCTGAGCAACCTGAAGAAGTTAATATTTATTTTCTCTTGCTTGGTGCTGATTGGAGTGAACATGCCTGCAAGCCAATGTGAGCTGTTTCTTCTCATTAGTTTTCGCTAAGTGTACCCAAAGCATTAAAAGTAATAAACAGAGGTACGTCTCTCCAAACAAAGATGAACGAAAATAATCAACGCATTCTTTGGCCCAGTTCACAAGAGAATGCAATCGTTTCGTCTTATCTTCTATTGTGGGGGTCGTAGGGGCTGACGGATTGCGGTTTTCAGCCATTTTGGGGACGGTTTCACGGTTTTTGGCCTCAAAAATGAAGGTTTTACGGTTTTCGCCAATGGCTGACGGCTCGCGGTTTCTAGCCTTTTTGGAGACAGTTTCACGGTTCTTAGTCTTAAAAACAACGTTTTCACGGTTTTTGTCTCTCCTCAGCGATTTTCAGATATTTCTTCAATCGGAAATGTCGACGAGAAGACGAGAAGTGGCACGCACAATACGAGACTCTTCATATCAAATTCCAGACCTGAAAACGATATCGAGGCAAGCTGCTATCATGCAGTGGAGGTGAAAATCACACCAAGTGCCGAAAAGCCTGGGAAACCCATTTTTGAGTACAGGGTGTCTCAAAAAATTGTTCGACGTTCGATTAAATATCAAAAAATTATGATATAATGAAATGGCTCCATAACAAGATATCTAATTAATTTTCGACACCAGAATCTTCAAAATCCGTTGATTTTTCATGGGGATACACGGGATTACCGGCCTTGAAGAACAAGGTTGGTTGTGCGAAAGCTGAAACCAGAGGACCCTAAATGGCATTTGTGGTAGAAATAGATGGGCTATCGTTTCTTTTCTTCTCGTTTATTTCAGAGGAAGCCAAATGGAATTTGAAAATAATTTTGATAACCTAACTTTCAAGCAAATGGATGTTTTGAGGAATTCTGTTGAGCAAAGTTTGAAAATGATTCAGTCTCTCGTCAATGACGTTTTTCGATACATGCATTCTTAAGCAAATTTTCACGATGATTATAAGGGTTATGAATTACATCCGAAGTCTTATTTGGTTTGCTCTGATAATAACGAGAGGTATGACTTTGGATAACCTTCTTTTACCTCGATCTTGGAGCTTTCATGCGTTACAAGTCATCCAGGGGTCTTTGGTAGCTGTCGCAGTCGCATATTTGTGATCTTTGAAACTTTCAACGAATTCGGAACGATTCTAGAATTCTAGTCTCCAAAATCATTTCAGAATCTTAGGGACAGGCTTACCTTCCCATGAGCCTGCTCATGTTATCGTTATTTTTCAATATCTAATCAAATGTCGAACATTTTTTGGGTGATTGGGAGAGCCATTTTAAGCCAAAGTAAAGCTAAAGCTTGGTGTTATAAAAGATTTTCCCAGGCAAACTATCATAATTATGGATACTTCCATTATTGGAGCAGGCAATTGGATTGTGAGAATCTTTCTAAGACAAGGTAAAAATGCGTTTGTACAAAGATTTTTCCTGAAGGTTGTAATTCATAGAAAACTGCTACAAATTGGCATTCTAAGCCAAAAAAATTGAGTTTTTCAAAAAGTTTTCTGGGGATGCCATAATTTGTATGATCACCTGTCAGAAAAGAATCAAATTCAATTTTAACACCACAGACATTGGATCGCTAGAAGCAGATCGCCAGAAGTTGCCCATTTCAGCATGAAAATATGCATTTGATCACACATTGAAGTCTCTCATCATGAACTGCTCTTGAAGAGGATGCAAGAGACTTTTCAAATGAAATTAAAGAAAGATAAAAAGGAAACCCAAGATATTATAAAGTTCTGTATGATATCTTGGTTCAGTTCAACTGAATGATGGTTTTAGTCAAAAGCAGAGGGCATGCCAAGGGCGGGCATGTCACACTGGGAACGATGGTCCTACCTTTGTCCGAAAACCGGTAGTTCATGAAAAGATTTTGCACCACCTTTGTCCCAAAAACTGGTCGTTTTTTATGCCAATTTCCCCTGTTATTTTTCTTCAATTTGTAGGACAATAATAACATTAAGAATCACTGACGATATTTGTCCAAAAAACCGGTAATTTCGACCAGCTACTGTTTTCGAAAGCAAGTGGTAATTGTGGCCATGAAAGTACAAGTGTCCCAAAATCGGTTGCCGGACGAAGGCAAGTCCGCTGTGGTGAAAAATTGGAAATCCTGGTCTTTTTTCCTTAAATTTAGCGGACAATGATAGAACCGCTTATGTGAAAATTTGAAATACTGGTCTTTTCTGCTTAAATTTGGCGGACAAAGGAAGAACCAGCTTGAAGGTAAACTTCAGGATTTTGATTAGAAAGGAGATTAGGAAACTTGATCTTCGTGACAAACTGACGGAATAGGAAGAATGATATTCAAATTTCACATTTGTCCCAAAAACTGGTTGTTTTTGGCAGGAAAGTCGTACTATGTGATAAAAGGACCGGTTATTTTTTCCAATTCCTCTGGACAAACATGGGGTCAAATATTTTACAGTACTGGCCCGCCCTTGGCATGCCTCTAGGCACCATCAAACGTTGTGAAAATCATGAAGTTTTGGTTTACTTTAGCTTTTGGGAAGGGAAGCGGGAATTCGTTGAAAAATTATGACCAGAATCTGGAATTTGGATGAAAACTTAGCGGAATTCAGGAATAGGGGTGGGGCCAATTGAGTGCCCTCGACACTGTGTGATATCTTTGAGGTATCGTGTATGATAAAAATCCTCCAAATCTTTATTTCCTTGGGAAAATATCTGGCGGATGAGTGAAGCAATCGTGAGTTTAAATGACAAATATTTGCTTTGCTCGGTGGACTTGCTTTATGGATCGTACGTCCCTGAAATGCACAGTTGAATGCCGTTGAGTGTGTGCCATTGTGTCTGAATGAAAGTGATGTGGCGCAGTGGTGTAATCCACTGACTTTGCAGCCAGAACAGTCAGGTGGACAGGGTTCCATACCCGGTAGAGCACCATCACTTGAGCGTCATGACAAGGGGTCGCGGACTCGATTAAGCCTATTCTACCTTTGCGTTCCCAGTGCTTGGCGCTAAAAACCGCAACTTCACCTTCACCTGAATAACATAGCTTCTTATGAATTTCTTATCATTACGGTTTTAGTAGGAATAATAGGGCGGTTTTTCGGTTTTGCTATAAAATTTTAGCGGTTTTACGCTTTTCGCAAAATGTTTTGGCGGTTTCACGGTTTTCGGAACCCCCCTACGACCCCCACTCTTTTCCTTTTGATAGAAATGATGAGATATATTCTTGCGTATTGCGCTAAGGCATCAATGGAAGTGTACCTACCAAGATTTTTTTCGATTTATACTTTCATTTTCAACATGTTTTCATTGTTGATTTGATTTACAGTCATTATCAATTCTTGTGCAGCATGACTCGTTGAGCAAAGCCCCTATTAAACCCAAATTACCTGTCCTTGCGAAATAATCGAAAAAAAGACTTGCAATCACCATTCAAAAACCTTAACCTTCATTGTTTCAAAGGTACCAGTGAGACCAAGTTCTGCTGCAACATCTTCATTCACAAACGTTTGAGTGCTGGCATCATCCAGTAGTGCGTTGACTTTCAATCTTCGACAGCCTTTTTTCAAAATAACCTGGTTCTCAATGCTGTTGCTCCTTTGACATCTGATTTTGAACACACTATCGTTGTTTGTGTTGCAAAATTCTTCTGCAAATGCTCCCCCTCCGTGGCTGACGATGACAACTGTTACTGACATGCTATGACTGATTGTTGCTTGGAAGCTTCTGGTTTCCTTGTTTCATCGCTGATTTGCTTGCCAGTGATCCTGTTTCCCATGCCATGTAGCAACTTGCTGTGTGTTTCCTGACATCCACGAATATCACACACTCTACTTCAAGCACACTGATTACCACTGTGGTCATGAAGATATATGTCAGCATAACTTCGTATTTGACCAGCAAAGTTGAATAATTTATAGGTCATTTCGTTTAGTTTAATGCTGAGTCTATGAAATTTTGCAAAGGCTTGTTGATAGAAAGGAATCGTATTTTCGACAAAAGATTTGTGAACTCAGGTAGGGCAGTGCGAGCGAAGCGAGCAAAAACTTTGCGCAACTGCAACGGTTAGGCTACCCTACATGTATGTAATCGTAAGTAACAAACCATCTTAATTTATAGTCTGAAATTCTCGTAGTATCAGTGCTCTGAAGAATAGAATAGCTGAATCGGTGCTTCCCACCTTTGGATGGAACTTTGTCGGCAAATGCTGGCTTGACGATTGAGCTTGATTTACCGACAGCCACTTTTCCAGGGGGATGTCATACCCCCTACACCCCCCTATGGCGACGGTCCTGGTTCTAAACCTTTCAAATCTTCACTCGCAATTATTTGGTTGCAAGATGCCTTAACTTGTGGCTCTGTTTGTCATTTTATTAATCTTTTTTTATGTTCTGACGTCTGGGTAGACAAAACATTTTGCTCCTTGGGGTATTGTCTCTGTAGTAGGGAAGCATTGGCTGTAGGTATAGTAATTAGCAATCATGAATTGTAAATATTTAACGGAATATGAAATTCAAACTTTATTCATAAGAAATACATAATACAATGTACTGTAAAACTTATACGAATCAGAAAAAGCAAAGCTTATCTAGTCTGAGCCGCTTTGAGAATAAAAACAAGCGAAATATATACAAAGCGTAACAAGAAGATTAGTAGTAGCAAACTGGTAAAAGTATAATGGTTAATATTATAAAATGTTAAAGGTTAAGTCATTTTGTATTTTATTTAATTTTTTGTTTTTTGTTTCTTTATTTTATTGGTATTGAAGGAGTCTAAGATTTTTTATTTCGTTGGAAAATTATTTTACGTTATTGATATGTTTTATCTTATCTGGGAGGTTATTCCAGAGTCTTGCACCATGGGTAGTTAGACACTGCTGTTGTGCTTGTATAGAAGAGCGCTGGATAATATGTATCTGCGGGGGAAATTTTTTATAGTACTGCGGAGGAGATATCGAAAGAACAAATTCTCCTCCGCAGTACTATAAAAAATTTCCCCCGCAGATACATATTATCCAGCGCTCCTCCATACAAGCACACCAGCAGTGTCTAACTACCTATGCTTGCACCTTTGTTTTTAAGCGTTTGGTCACCCCAATGTTTGCGTGTTCTGCATAGTTTATAGTATTTTCTTTGTCTTGTTTCGTATATGTGTTTACCCTCATTAGTTTCAAAATAGTTATGAAATGCAGCTGGAAGTTTTTCTGGGTTATGATGCACTTTATGCATGAAGTTAAGAATTTTTGCTTCATAGAGATATTTTACTTTTAAAATTCAATACGGTTTATGCAGAATGCTGGTAGAGCATCTATAGTCTTTGAACTGCAATATTTTAAGCAGTTTATTTTGTAGTACTTGGGAGTCGCTTTAAATGACATTCTTTAGCCACTCCATAAACTTCTAAGGCGTAGCTTATTTTTGATTGCACTAAGCTGAGAAATAAAGCCTTCAAACATTCAGCTGGGACTAAGTGTCGCAGTTTGGCAAACATAGAGCAATATTTAACTAAGCTGCTTGCAAGTATGTCTGTATGGTTATTCCAGTTTAAGTTGCAATCTATTTGAAGTCTAAGATATTTTTCACTGTTGACTTCTTTAAGTTTGGAACCCATTTCGATTGCGAAATGGTTGTCCATGATTTTATTTCGATTTGGTTTAAAAAGGCAATGATTTGTTTTACTGGTGTTGATAAGCAGTTTGTTTGCTTTGAACCACTCATCTAATTTGGCTAGTTCGCTGTTAATTACTCCAGCTAAGTCGTTCATATTGTTGCTAAAGCAAAATATGTTTGTGTCATCAGCAAAGAGTCTTGGTTTAACATCATTCATAGCGTTTGCCATGTCATTTACGAATATTGTGAAAAGAATTGGGCCTAGGACTGACCCTTGTGGTAGTCCTGTTTCAATTTTTTCTAAGGCAGATTGTGTCTTATTGCAGCACGTGTATTGTTTACGGTTACTGAGATAGCTGGAAAACCAGTCTCCAACGATCCCTCTAAATCTATAATGATGGAGTTGTGAAGAAGAATCTCATGGTCAATAGTATCAAATGCTTTTGATAGGTCGAGAAATACACCAAGTGCACAGTTATCTTGATCTAATTTACTATAGATTTGGTCTGTAATTTTTGAGAAAGCATGCACTGTTGCGTGGTTTTCTCTGAATCCGAATTGGAGTTCATACATAGTTTGTGTTTTTTTATGAAAGTCATCATATGTTTGACAACCAGACGTTCTAATATTTTTTCAAAGCAAGACAGGAGGGAGATTGGTCTGTAGTTTTCTGCAATGTATCTTGCACACTTCTTGAAAACAGGAATTACTTTTGCGACTTTCCAAATATCTGGAAATATTCCAGAATTTATGGAAAGGTTGTAGATGTGAGAGAGTGGGCTAACTAGGAGTTCAAAGGTAGCTTTTATAATCGATGGCTTAATACCATCATGTCCTGGAGATTTGTTGCCTTTTAGAAGTTTTATTTCAGTAACGATTTCATTAATCAGTTTAGGAGTGCACATCCCGTCAGCAAAATATACTATGTAACCCCCTGCCCGCCCCCCCCCCCCCCGGTGACTCCCTGCAACAGTTCTTTGATTGCCTTATGTTTTAATAGTATTAACTGGATGTTTTTTCTATCACAGCAATTGTAAAATGTGGTGACGATAAACCTTGGTGTGGTATTTCGAAAGACGACTGTGAACCAGGAATGATTGCTTATAAGAATATGGTGACTTATTGCAAGAAAACATGTGGAGTTTGCATACGTAAGTCATTTCTCATACAAATCCACTTATTTATATGCATAAAATTTGCGTTGGGGGAAATTTGACATTGAACTCTATTTTAACCGGGCGAAAAAAAATGATTTTCCACCAGGGGGACGTTCCTGAAACTTGCAGTGTCATAATCTAACAAAGGAGAAGATAAAACTAGCATCAATTAATCTATAGTCGCATGATTGGTTGCTAGGCAAACAAAGCAATGCAATTTTTTGACAAAATCGAGCTATTTGCAAATTAAAGGGGCCCATTAGCTATGTACGAAGAACGCTGCGCTGGTACATGACAAAACTTAAAACAACTGAGAGAGGAAGCTTCCAAATCGCCATTGCAAACAGGAAAAGAGCACACGATGACCTTATTACGTATGGCGGAATACAGCTCAGACTTTTCTGGCTGAGAGCAAGTCGCAGAAGATTGTAGTTTCTTCGAAGCTGCAGCATACCGATGACTATCATTTAAGGTGCTGGTCTTCAAGGATCCTTTCATAAAATTGTTGAAAAAGCTAAATTACCAATTCTGAAATAGTTTCTGATGATATATTAGCGAAGGGCAAAATCCGATCACCTTCATTGCCTTAATGATAACTTGTTCCCATGGATAAACAATGGTACTTTGACAGACCCTAGGATAAATTTTCCCTATGGTCTCGTTGCTGGTGTTGTCATTACTCTTCGCAATGGCTTGTGTAAGAATGCTATCTTTCATTGCATTGATTTAAGCTTGAGTGTAGCGTTAGAAGTAAATAAAAGTGCTGAAAAAAGGCCTGTACTTTGACACACTGCGCCAGCTAGATATTTGCCCTGAGACAAAAAAATTTTGAATAAATAGAGCTAAAGCAAAAGCCACCGTCCTCACTTTGTGAAATGACACACGCAATATAATCAACTAGCCATTCATACATGAATTGCAGTTAAATCCACAATAATAATTAGCATCTGTGGTCGAATTGGAAACAAATCGAAAGCAATTAATGTAAATGGTTTGTTTCCTCGGTGCTGTACCAAATCAAAGGACCCTTTGGGAGACCCACGAAGGGTTTGCAAACCTTTCAATTTTAGATTAAGTGAATCTCCTGTGATAGAAGGCACAGTTGCTGGTTGCAACTTGTAGAACTAAGAAATATCTTGAAATATGTATGTATGTATGTCTGATGTTTATGCATATATACCGGTTGAGTAAAAAAACTACCCCTGTTGGAACTACACTGGATCAGATTAAATTTTAGTATTTGAAAAAATTAAAGTATTTGAAAAAAATTAGTATTTGAAAAAAAAAATTAGTATTTGAAAAAAAATTTTAAAAATCAAACAAAAAAAGACTAAATATATACTTTAATTGTTTTCAAATACTAAAAATTATTATTAGTATTATTATTATTATTATTATGGTTCGTATTGTTACGCTCAGTATTACATTGGTAGTTTTGTCCTTTCGATCTGGTTACAACTAGTAACCTCAGGTCTAAGGGTTCTCCTCATTGATCGTCATCCTTCTTAAAAATCCAAGAGAAAGTCTACATTTTCAATGTTCTTCGTAATATTCTTGCAGTTCCAAGCAGCGTTCCTTTTTTGCAATGCCTCTGTCCTGATGTTAACACCAATTTTCTTTATCCCTGTTTCTAACTTTTTTTATATCATGCCTAGTGCACCAACAACAATCGGGATGACTTCAGTCTTCTTCATTATTATTATTATTATTATTATTATTATTATTATTATTATTATTATTATTATTATTAAAAAAAAATAAAGTAAATTTAACTAAACCACCATCAAAAATTAACAGAAATAAAATGAATAAAAACACAACTGTTAAAATCTTGGAACGTTTCGATTAAAAATCTTCGTCAGCACTACTGTCTAAAGGACAACCGAGAATTTATACTACGTGATTTTACTACGTGACACTACTTTCTAAAGGACAACCGAGAATTTATACTACGTATTATTATTATTATTATCATCATCATTATCATTATTATTATCATTATTATTATCATTATTATTATTATTATTATTATTATTATTATTAAAACCTTAAAGATACTTTGGTTCGCGCTAAATTGCAAACTCAAGATCAGGAGCTGATGCCAAAGGGAACTTTTAAATGCAATGGTAGGAGATGTCTAATCTGCCCTATCATCAGAGAGGGCTCCAGTTTTTCTAATGCGAATGATTCGCGATCTTTTAAGAATTTTTCGGGGGCGTACGATTGCAATTCGATAAACGTAGTTTATATGTTGCAATGTACATGTTGTAACAAAAAGTATGTTGGCAGCACAAAAACAAAATTTCGTCAAAGATTTAATGTCTACAAATCATATTTTCGGACGTACAAGCAGAAACGCAATACTGGTGCTCTTGATACGGGAAAGGCAGTCCCACAGGCAAGTTTTTTCGCTCATTTTTTCGAGGAAGGCCATCAGGGTGACTTCTCCGTCATTATTCGTATCATCGACGGAGCACAGGATGTGTACTCGCTTCGTAGGAAAGAGCTCTTTTGGCAATACAAATTGGGTTTGTTTGCACCAAATGGCCTAAATGAGAGGGCGGCTGATGTTGAGCTGGATATGTTTGCTTGTGGTACTGCCTAGTTCTTATACCATTGCATTGAAAACCTTGGGCAACACAATGGCAGGGATGTCGGCTTGTTGACTTCGTGTATAATTACACGTAGTGGTGGGGTGGAATTCCCTATCGAGCTATCCTGGATTTAGCAATTTAAGCAAATCTTTGGAGGGTCAATGGCCGATATCCCTTGCCTGTTGTCTCGGGTTGTAAAAGTTGTTGTCGCGAAGAGCTTTCAGTCCCTTGTCTATAAGATTTAGAGATCGTTTCTTTCTATTCAAATCCAAAAAAAAGGGGCAAAACATCTTCGAGTAAGGTCATTGGGGAGTTTTGTGGAAAGAAATTCATGCCTTGTTTTTTGCGGCTTTGTCTATATGTAATATAAAAACATTCTTTTATGTTTATCTTGTTGATAGTATTCTAAAATAATATTCTTTTCTTTTCTTTTATTTGTCTAGGGTATAGAAACTATTTTTATGTAAATTTTAGTATAAATACTTGGCTGTCTAGGATTGTAAATACACTGAAGAAGATTTTATATCGAAACGTCTGCCCTGAAACAGTTGTGTTTTTTATTATTATTATTATTATTATTATTATTATTATTATTATTATTATTATTATTATTATTATTATTATTATTATTATTATTAATATATTTTGTGGTCGAATTGGAAACAAATCTTTTTCTTAAATAATATTTTTTAAGCAAATTAGGGGGACAGCTATTGGTACCAAATGTGCACCATCATATGCTATTCTATTTTTGGCGACTTTGGAAGAAAAACTTCTTGAACAATCACAATATAAGCCTTGGTTATGGTGGCGTTATATTGATGATGTATTTTTAGTTTGGACGCACGGGGAGGAAAAACTTATAGAATTTGTAGATTTTCTGAATTCCGCTCACCATTCCATAAAGTTCACCGTTGAATATTCCAAGGAAACGGTGAACTTTTTGGATGTTCAAGTTATTAGGCAAGGTAACAAAATCGTCACAGATCTGTATACGAAACCGACTGATACTCATCAGCTTCTTCGTCGTTCCTCGTGTCATCCAGGTCATACGAAAAAGGGCATTCCCTATGGGCAGGCCCTTCGAATTCGTCGTATCTGCTCAGAAGACTCTTTTTGGAAAATCGATTGGAAAACTTGGAAAATTTTCTTTTGGATCGGGGGTACAATGGGGGAGAAATAGAGGGACAGTTTAATAGGGTAAGGGGGTTGGATCGGAATACCCTCCTGGATCAGAACCAAAAGCACCGGGATGATACGAGGATACCCCTGGTTTTAACATTCCATCCAGCATTTCATAAAGTTTACGACATATTGCCAACATGTTTGAATGCACTCTTTGTTGATAATGAACATCGACATATTTTCAAGGATAAGATTTTTGTTTCGTTCAGAAGGGCTAAAAATTTCAAGGATACTCTGGTTCGGGCCAAAGTTTACCAACTAACAGATGAACAAGCTGAAAAGGGCACTTTTAAATGTAATGGCAGGAGAAGCTGTCAAATTTGTGCACTCATTGTTGAAGGGGAGACATTTCGAAATTTTAATGACTCTCGACGCTTTACGATCTCCTCTGGTGCTTATCATTGCAACTCGGAGAATGTAGTCAACTTGTTGCAATGTGATTGCTGCAATAAAAAATATGTGGGCAACACAAAAACCAAATTTCAGCAAAGATTTAATGTGTACAAATCATATTTTCGAACATATGCACGTAAATACAATGATGGCAGTCTTGACAGGGGTAAGGCGGTACCACAGGCGGGTTTCTTTGGGCATTTTTTTAGTGAAGACCATCAGGGTGCTTTTTCGGTCAGCATAAAAATCATTGATGGGGCTTCAGAGGTTTACTCACTTCGTAGAAAAGAATTATTTTGGCAATACAAATTGGGAACCTTTGCACCCAACGGTCTCAATGAAAGAGCGGCTAATGTTGAATTGGATATGTTCTCCTGTGGGGTCGCCTGAATACAGTCATTCCATTTGAATAAGTCTTAGGCTTTATCTTGGGGGCATGCTTCCTTTCGTATTTCGTGTCAGTGTGCACGTGGTGTCAGGGTGGAATTCCCTGTCTTGCCATCTAGGGATTTAGCAATTTAAGCAAATCCCAGGAGGGTCGTTGGGAGGCGTGCTTCTTCGTTTGCTTGAGACTTTATATACGCAGAGCTTCCATTCCGATGTCGAGAACTAAAGGATTAGGGAATTTACTATGAACGTTTATTTGAATTGGAAGTTTTGGCTGGCTAAGAAAACTTGAAATAGTCTAGGTGTGTTGTTTGACATTGTTTTTAAGGGGGGCCTCGGGGGATTTTATCACGATTTTATGTAAATGTTATTTTGTCCAATAAATACTTGGCTGTCCTGTGGTTGTAAACAACTGATGAAGATTTTATAATCGAAACGTTTTGCTTTTAACAGTTTTGTTTTTCATATTATTATTATTATTATTATCATTATTATTATATTATTATTATTATTATTATTATTATTATTATTATTATTATTATTATTATTATTATTATTATTATTATTATGTTACGCACATGGTGGTAGGGTGGAATCCCCTACCTTGCCATCTCGGATTTAGCATTAGCTAAACTAGTTTTTAGCTGTTCTGCAAATCCTTAGAGTGCTATTGGGCTGGTGTCTTTTTTCAACGGTCTTGGTTCCAATAACAGAAGATTTTCCAGTCCCAGGTGTGCTAATTAATGGTGCCACGCATTTATCTCAAAGTGGTTGTTTACTAGGTCATCTGAAACTTAAAAACTTTCTTTTAAAGATTTTTAAAATGTATAGATACTCGGCTGTCCTCTGGTTAGTTTAAATGGTCATTCCTAAAGATTTGCTTTGTTTACAATGTTATTCCCACGCCTGACAACACCTTTCTCGAGGAGTTCAGCCTCGCTTTGATGCCCCTATACAAATGTATAGGAAAATGACCGGAAGTGAATATTTCGCCGACTTTGAACGTTCCTTGCAGTGATGCGATGTGATTTTTCCGCGTTAATTTAATCCTAAAAGATAGTGAATTTATCTAAGAAATGTTTAAAACTAAAATCATTTGATTCAAACTTCTAAGTAAACTCCACGCAATTTGACAGGAGTGATGGTCTTATTTTAAGAGATTTTCATCCGTATTTGGGCAAATTTTTCGAATTCATTGTCTTTGGTGACGTAGGCAGCGCCTTGAAAACCATGACATTTAGAAATTGCCGTATATCGTAGAAATTGTTTTGAAGCGGCGTGGTCTGCTTGCTGCTTGCTTTCAAGAAAACTTGTTAATTCTGAACGAAACGAAGCAATAAACCAATATGCAGAGCACTAGCGATCTTTTTACTACCAGTGAAGGACAAGATCTGGGTTCTTTGTTCGAGATGCTTTCATGTTTTCTGTTTTTAAGTCTCCAACCGGCCAGAAAGAAAGAGCCAAGAAGAAGCAGCTTATTTAGGCTACAGCTTCCAACGAAAGAACTCTGATATTTATGGATCAAGAACTAGAATCGTTTTGTTTATGATGGCAGATGTCTTTGATGGACAAATGGATAACAAATTATAGAAAATATGTTATTGGTACTCGGCAAGTTCCTCTCAATGATGGAATGGACTTGTCCAAGTCTCACTTTTTTTCATCAGTCGATTGAGCCACAAAAATGCAAAAGGTAAAGGGCGCTGCGGGGGATGGAGAAAAAAAAGGCGGAGGAGAAGGAGAGAGAAAGTTGACTTTCTGGAAAAAGATTTGCTGTTTTCCAGCTGTCAACATTTGCCCATTTTACCCTTTACTCTCAGTCTATCCATTTTACCCCTGCAGACCCTATGCAACATTGTGTGAGCAATTTTAATATCTACGACTGATTTGGAAAGCATATTAAAACTCTATAGATTTGTGCATATTTTGATGAGATGCAGCTTTTAAACAAAACATTTTATTGTCGTTTGCTTTGCTCTGATGTTTCATCTTCAATATCACTTGGAAGCGTATTATTTGGTAGGCAATCATGAAGTTACCCTTGATCTTCAAGTAGAATCAAGTGCCAACTATCGTTTGTGCAACCAGAAGTTAGATCTCAGGTCATGACCTCTTACTATTTCTCCTCGAGTGATTTTACAAATGCCCACAATAATCATGAAAACTCGAATTCTTGGTTAAGGCCTTTTAGCTTTTGTCACTTGGAAGTTTTGTGCAAAAATCTCTGATTGAAATTATCAAGAGTCAGACCAGGTTAAAGTGGGTGAATTGGGGTTTAGTGGATAAAAGGCAACAGATAAGGATCTGCATGGGGCAAAATGGGTATGGTGGGGGTAAAATGGGTAGGCTGGGGGTCAAATGAATAGTATTGATGCAGGAAAGTGGTATATCCATAATGCCAATTTAGGCTATTTCAAAAAATTGCAGCCAATGAAATTGAAACTATGTGATTCATGATTTTTACCAAATTTTGTCACATTTGTCCTCTTACCCATTTTATCCCAGGGTTACCCCTGCAGACCCTATAGAAGGTAAATCTCTGGTATGTCAAAATTCAAAATTACCGCCAAGATAGGTGATGCAGCTTTGGCCAGAGAAAATGTTTGATGGCTAAACAATCCAAACCCGCCAAACCTCGCACTCTTTACACTGGTAGCTGGAACCCCTATCTCATTGGCAAAATCCAGTAGAAAGGAACATTTTTTATGAGAAGAAAGCTTAAGAATCCCATTATTCTCAATGGGATGGGGGTACTCTCTTTAAAGCTAATCAGAACAATTGTTTTTTGCAGATCAAATTCAGAGTAAGTTTCAGACTGTTTCATAATTGGAAGCATTAAAATTTCTATTTTATGATGATTCAATTGCTAGTGCCTTACCATTTTCCTATCATCATAGCAAAATCATCAGTATCAATGATTGGATTACAGTACTCAAAGTTTTTGAGATATTTATTGTTTTTTATTGAATGCTTTATTTTGCAACAGTCATGTTCCATCAGTTTTGCATCAGTCTTCAGGCATTGAAAACAAGAATTGCAGTCTTTTGTTGTTGTTGTCAAATGCTGCTTCAAGATTGGGCTTGATTGATAAAATATAATCTTGTTCTTTTTGAGTCCTAAAATAAAATAGAGACAACATTAACAATCCTCCTACTAACAACGTCTGCTGCATAGCAAATTTCACTCTGTCTCATAGAGGATTGCATGTGCAAAAAAGAGCAGCAAACCAAATTGGGAGATGTCTTTGCAAACTTAAATCAGAGCAGTGATACCCTGCTCAAGAAAAATAAAACGGATTTAAGGGCAAATAATTGCAGTAAGATTTTTTTTTTTGTACAAGGTAGCCTTGATAGCATTGTTTTAGTGAGCAGATCTCCTATTTCTAGGTCAGAGCTTCCCCATTAGTTCCGAAGAAAATAAGCAACAATGCAACTTTATGTTTGTTTACATTTAGGCCAAACCCGACGAAACGTTCTCTGAGAGCGAAGTCAAAGTTTTGATACTATTCTCATTCCTCTGGTGGCCAAAACGGCTAGCAAGTACTCTAAAATATTTTCATTCCTGAAAGCATCAGATTAAGTTCGAAAGTGATACATTCAACCAGGGTTAACGTTTGTTTTCTGACTAAAAAGCAGACAAGCTTGTAAAAGGATGCACGTAAAGTTAACGAAGATTAACTGGTCATGGCTCTCGAGTAAGAATTGCCTTTGAAAATTGTGGGAAACCGGCTAAGGCTGCAGCAAAACAGGCAACATTTCTAGAAACTAGATGCTTACAGCTATTGCGTTATATCTCCAAAGTGAGAATTCTTGTCTTAGTTTAGAAAATATTGGAGTTTGAAAACATTTTGGTTAAATTTAGGCCAACAAAAGTTCATTTTCTTAAAACTGCAAGCCGAAGTTCAAGATGAGAAAAATACAAATTCATTTCGTCAATAATTAGTGAAAGGTGGCAAAATAGTACAAAACAACATCGAGGAATCCAAAACTGTGAACAAAATGTCCATGAAACAAAGGACAAACGTTAAATTTATGAATATTTCTGCTTACCTGCTGTGCTGAATCCCGAGATTGTAAACAGAGTTGTCCACGGCCTTTGAAAAATATGAAAAACCAAGAAGCTCTGAGTCCAAAATGCTCAAAGAACTTGAAAGAGCGAAGATACAGCTATTGCGTTATGTCTCGTTCAATTCTTACCCTGACCATCCCCCCCCCGGGACACCCCCGGGCATTTGCACAACAAATTTTCCCGGCCCCCGGGCATTTGACCGTACATTTTTCCCCGGCCCCCAGGCATTTGAGTAGCATTTGGCAAGAACGAGAGCTTTTGCTTATACAGTGACTGGGAATATAGCATTTTTTCAGTGCCCGGCCCCCGGGCATTTGACCATCAATTTTTCCCCGGCCCCCGGGCATTTGAGCAAGGATTTTTTGTTGACCCCCGGGCTGCCCGGGGGGGGATGGTCAGGGTAGGAATTGAACGCGACATTATATCTCGATATTTTGCTTTGGGACACTTGGGACGCCTGCTGACGCCATTTATCACAAAATTTTACTTTCGCGTTTCGCGCCACAGCTTTCTTGCAAGAGAGGCTGGAAGTGACGTCAGAATTCAGGCTTGGTGTTGTCGGGCGTGTATTCCGAACGGTCTGAAACTAAAGAAGCGGGCAGTTTCTACGGGACAATATCTTGTTTAATGCAGAGAAAGATCTTGTAGGGGCACTAATCAAAAAATATCATGAAGTGGGCATAGAACTTCGGGTCACATTATGTAATAAAATTACCGATTTCATCACTGAAGTTTTAAATATAGATCTCTGTGAAAATGTTGCCAATATTGATAAAGCACTAAAAGCTCGAAGAAGAAAGAACTTAAAAGCGTTACTTTTGGGGATCGATTTTTCGAATTTGGTAGAGGGTGATCTGGGAAGCTTTGATTATGGAAACAGTTTGGCATCATTTCGAGATTCACTGGCAGCTCCACATCAAATAGACTTTGCAGAAATCCACAGGAATCTTCTTGAAGATGATTTTGATACCCAGCCACCTGAAATAGAGAGAATAACAAGGTGTCCTTGTTATTCTCTCTATATCAGGTGGCTGGTTATCAAAATCATCTTCAAGAGGAGAGAGTACGAACGAAGAGAACGAAGATATAAGTGCAGATGTATCGCAAAGAGACTTTGAAGTTAAAATGGACTCAAACGGACGAATCAAAGGTCGTTTTGAAAATGACAAGGTAATTAACCTCTCAAAGAAGGCGTTAACTAAATCGGAAATATCTATATTAGCTAAAGGTTTCAAATTTTTAGCTACACCAAGAGAAATCGAGTTTTCTCAAATTAAGATTGATCTAGAGAATTTTGGGAGGCGTCTCCGATTAAAGTGGCATTTCAGAGAGTTGGATAGCTTTTCAAAGTACCCGACGTTTAAGCCTCGTAGTAAATTTAACCCTAGAAAAAAGGATGTAGACATTGAAGTGTGATTATCTAAGCTAGAGGATGAGATTATGAAGATTAGTAGGGAAGAGAAATTAGCTTTAGACAGTCTTAAGTCTGACCGGACGATTGTTATCAAGGAGGCTCACAAGGGGTCTGGGGTGGTAGTATGGGATAGAGAAGATTATATCAAAGAGGCCCAAAGTCAGTTGGGGGATACTGCAGTATGTGCAGAACTTGATAGCGATCCTTTGGAGCACTTACAGCAGATAATTGATAATGCTATTGATAATGTTAGAGAACGAGATGATATCGACGACAAGACATTAGATTACTTATTTCCCAAATTAGGAAGATTTTATTTATTGCCTAAAATTCATAAGCGGCTGAATAGCGTGCCTGGTAGGCCTGTTATTTCAAACTGTGGGTTTTATACGGAGAACATATCTCAGTTTTTGGATCATCACTTACAACCATTGGCTAAAAACGTCAAGTCGTACATAAAGGATACCAACCATTTTTTGCAGAAGATTGCTAGTCTTGACGAGCTCCCCGAGAATGCTATTCTTTGCACGGTTGATGTGGTTGGTCTTTACCCAAGCATACCACATGATGAGGGACTGGAAGCTCTTCGGGTTCCCTTGACGGTCAATACAAACCGTGTCTTTGGTGGCGTTTTATAGACGACATATTTTTGGTCTGGTTGCACAGGCAAGAAAAACTTTCGGAATTTATCGACTTTCTTAATAGGGCACATCATTCTATAAAATTTACCGCAGAATAGTCCAAAGAAAATAGTAACTTTCTAGACGTGCAGGTTATTAGAGAGGGTACAAAACTGATCACGGGTTTATGTTCGAAACCGACCGACACACACCAACTCCTGCATCGTACTTCATGTCATCCGAATCATGATAAAGGGGGTAAACCGTATAGTCAAGCCCTTAGAATGCGACGTATTTATTCAGAAGACTTTACTAGAAAAATTAGAATAAGAGATGTTTTCTGGGGAAGAGAATCAAATGATCAATCACTTCATATAAATAAATCAAACAGACCAATCTTTACAGATAATCAAGAAATAAACAACATTTGCAAATTAGCCGAAATACTACAACCTGAGAAAATAAAAGCAGCAGAAAAGCTAACTCAAGAAGAGCGCCAAGCATTAGAAGATTTAACAAATAACAAAGACATAATAATTAAAAAAGCAGATAAAGGGGGAAATTTCATGCTTATGGATAAAATCTAACTCAAGAAGAACGCCAAGCATTAGAAGATTTAACAAATAACGAGGACATAATAATTAAAAAAGCAGATTTCATGCTTATGGGTAAATCTTTTTACCGAGACCAATTAGTTTTAGAAGGTCATCTCAATAGCAACGACTATGAAACACTGCCGTTAGATGCGGATAAACAAGTTTTGAAAAACCTTAAATCACTCGTAAAAATGCACAAAGATTGTTTAACAGACAAAGAACAAGATTTTATAACTAATTTCGATTGGAAAACAAGCCATCTGTACGTTTCACCAAAGATTCACAAAAGCAAAGACATAATCGAAAAAGTAACACAATCGAATGCAGAATTCATCGAAATGCAACCACCCTCTACTTTAAAAAGCAGACCAATTATAGCTGGACCATCCTCCCCTACGCAACGACTAAGTGAATTTTTAGATACATTATTAAAACCAATGGCAACAACGTTAAAAACCTATGTAAAAGACGACTGGGATTTTTTACGTAAAATTCCAACTGAATTCGCTGAACATTCTTCCCTTTATTCGTATGATGTAACAAGTACGAGCATACACGTATTTTTTTATAAGAAACTAAGAATTTGGGCCAGTACTGGAAGTTTCTTAAAATTATCAGATTTTGAGTACTCAGAGTTTCTTACGAGTTTCTTAGAGGTTCCATAACAATATTCATGTTCACCACCTGTGCCCTTGTGATCATTTCAAAACAAGGTCTTTTCAAGCCTTTGTAATGTTTAGGCATCACTCAAGTACCTTACGAGTAATATGATACAGGAAACAAATGAAAATAAAGTAGAAATATGTCAAGGATTTCCTTTACCAAAATAAATAGTTTCTTAACTTATATTTTCCCAGTACTGGAGTTTCTTAATTTTTTGGCCATCTGAGAGTTGAGATTTTATTATAAGCAGTTTCTTATAAGAAATAATTATTGTTATTATTATTAACAATTTCTTTTACGTTGGCAAGATAAAAAAAAAATATATATATAGCTAATAAGCTAATTAACGCCAACAAATAAGTTAAAACTTAATTTACAATTTTCTACTTTGAAACCTACAAAAACCCTAAATCTTTAATGAAAACTTTGCACAATCTGCAGATGCAAGTATTTCCATGCCATAATTTTATTTTTCGCTTGAATTCAAATAATGTGTTGGAATCTTTAATTTCCTTTGGCAACGAGGACCACAAAAGGTGACCTCTGTACTGAATATTTTCTATTCCGTATGTTGTTGTCTTTATATTCGGCAACTGCAAATGATTCTCACTTCTCAAACTGTAGTGAATATTTCTCTCAGTAAAAATGTTTTTCATAAATGTTGGATTTAGATTGTTTTTTGTTTTGAATATTTCAAGCATTAGCAATTGCAGATTGTGCTGATGAATGGTAACATATTTTTTCTTCAACTTTTCTAGCTCTGATATACTATCTCTGCATACCAATCGCAGTGCTCTTTCGTGAATGCGATTTAATTTTGAATTAGTTGCCCTATCATTAAACATCCATACATGTGGGCAATAACTGAATTGTGCCCTGATGAAGGAATTCATTAAAATTTCTGATTTGATAGGATCAATGTAATTAGACAAGCGAGCCAGTGCGTGAAGCTTTTGGTTGGCCTTTTTATATAAATCTTCAACATGTTTTTTGAAACTTAATTTCTTATCAAAAGTCACACCTAGCAGCTTTTCATAATCACTTTCCTTGATTCTTGAATTTCCAATTGTGACCGTTGTTTCGGTGCTTTTATCACCAAATATCATCAGGTGGCACTTATCATTATTTACCTTCAAAAAGTTGTCAGAAAACCATTTTACTATCACAGAGCTGTCTGCTTCTAATTGTCTAACAATAGTATCAAGATCCGCATGGCATGCAAAGATTGTGGTATCATCAGCATAGTTACATATCTTTGTGTGATATGCAAAAAAGAAGATATCATTTATGAAGATGTTAAAAAGCAAAGGCCCCAGGACCGACCCTTGCAGTACTCCAACTTTAATTTCTTTCCAGTCACTAAAATAGCTGTTGATCTTTACTCTCTGTTGTCTTTTTGATAAATAGCTTCTTATGAGTTGAAGGGCGTCCATATCAAGTCCATAGGCATTCAGTTTTGCTATTAAAAGCTCATGGTTTACACAATCAAAAGCCTTTGAAAGATCCAGGAACACTGCCCCTGCAAGTCCCTTGTTATCAATGCTGTTCTTACAATATTGCAAAAAGTTTAACAAAACATGCTGCGTGTTGTACCCTTGTCTAAACCCTCCTAATAGTGGTGAAAAAAGCTGCAGTAAATTCAGACAATTGTCTATGCATTAGTCGCTGAAATATTTTCGTGATTGTAGGAAGGAGACTAATTGGTCTATAATTATTTTTGCTCATATTATCATCTTTTTTGAAGAGCGAAGAAACATCAGCATTTTTTAGATCATCTGGGAAGCGGCTTTCCTCAACAAGTTTATTGAAAAGCTCTGCAAGTGGAAAACAAAACAGATCTGCGTTAGACTTTAATATTCTTGCAGGGATTGCTTCCTGTGGGGAAGCCTTCTTGGGATCTAAATTTTGCAACTGTTCTTGCATTTCTTTGACTGTGATCTTCCTGAAGGAGAAATTTATGGTGCTTTTGACAGACGACTTGTGTGGATACTGGAGTGTGACTGAAAACGTTTTATCATTGTTAAGCAGGGATCTTCTTCGTGAACATTCAAAGGCTCTTGATCGTCTTCATTAGCTATACACAAAGTTTCCGTTATATTTACAAAATAGTCATTTAAAATTTCAGCAACTCTACCATCATCTGATTCAACAACACCATTTTCTAGAAGGGTGATACAAGAGCTACTTTGAATCTTATTTGAAAACAAGGGTTTTACAGCTTTCCAGAACCTCTTGTTGTCACTGACAACTTTAGGATCAAGTTGAGCATAGTAAGACTTCTTATTTTGACGAAGGATTTTAACACACAGGTTTCTTTGCCTCTTATATGCAGTCCAATTTTCATTTGTTCGAATTCTATTCTCATACAATCGTGTGCGCTTCATGTTAGCCTTTCTAAGTTCTTTGGTCATAAAAGGTCCATCATTCGCTCTAAGGTATTTTTTCTTTAGAGGTGCATGCTTATCTAGTATGCTCTTAACAGTAGAATTGAAAGTTTTGAAATCCTGCTTGATTAGAGGTTTTGAGTTGAGCTCTTCCCCAACCTTCTCTCTGAAAACGGAGTTATCAAATTTACTGTCATCTCGGTAGGTGATAATCTTAGGGCCTTTTTTATGAAAACTGCCTTTCAATGCGGCTACTACCATTGCATGAAAATCCGATAAACCAGTTTCAATTGATTTAATATTAGATAGTTTTCTCTTGTCACTAGTTAGTATTAAGTCTATGCAAGTTGGATTATCGGATTTAAAGCAAGTTTGCTTTTTGACGACATTTTCCAGGCTGAATTCATGCATAAACTGATACAAGGAACTATCATCTTCACTAAGATTAAAGTCACCAATCATCATGAAATTGTCATATTGAGTACAAAAGTGTTCAATGTTTTTTCGCATTTCTTCTAGAAAAAAATCTTTAGATTGCGAGGGAGGACGGTAGATGCCAATAAGCAACCATTTTATCTTATGTAGATTTATTTCAATAGCTTTTGCTTCAATTTCTTTTGCTGTTGAGGTTTTTAGTGAAACCTCTTTGGCAGGCACACCTTCTTTAATATAAATCAGTAATCCTCCCCCATGCCGATTTCTGTCAGCCCTGATGGGTGGCATGTAGCCATCAATTTGAAACTGGCCAGGAGGGAAACTGGGATCTAGCTTGGTTTCTGATATCACTAGTATATCGATATTGTTTGAAACCAGTTCTTTCAATGAATCGAATTTGTTTCTGATTTAATTTATATTCAGGTGCCCGATTATCAGATTGTTTTTACAATTAAGTCTCATTTTCTTTAATAACAATTTGGCATCTACATCCCCTCTCACATCATCTTCACATATATTATCATACAAAAATTCATGCGAAATATTCACCTCAATATCAACACATATTTCGTTTTGTTCCCGGCTTCTGCAATTGATATGTCAATTCTTCAAGGCTGATGTAATGTTAAACGCTAATTTTGTATCCCCAAAGCGATTTAAATGTAGTCCACTGCGATTGAGATGATGACTAACTTCGATATTACTGTTGTCGATGAAGGGAAACTTAGCTTCTCCGCAAAGCTCCTTTAAAACTCTGTTGACATTTGATATTCGTGCATTCATTTTACCATCATCTCGCTTAATGATTCCGGAAACATAGACAGTATTTTCATCTGCTTTGAGCGTCTTCGCTAAACCAAAGATTGTCTTCGCAATTTCATCGTCATCTTCTTCATCTCGGAAGTCATTGGCCCCTGTATGCAATACAAAGCATCTCGGTTTTCTCTTCATAGATGGTACGGCATGGAACGACATGTCATCCGTAGAAGCTCCTGGAAAGCTTCTTACAATTACCTTTTCGTTGCTTTTCATCGATGTTTTCATTCTCCAGCCTTGAAGATTCTTAACCATGGAATCACCTAAAATTATTACATTACATTACATTACATAATACGTGTACCACACGAACTCGGATTACAAGCACTCGATTTTTGGACTGAAAACAGGAGAAACCTTATCCCACAACGTTTCAGCAAATCTTTTGTAATCGAATCGACAAAGTTTGTTCTGGAAAATAATAATTTCATTTTTGATGAAGTCTTGTATAAACAATTGAAAGGAACCGCAATGGGAACAAAATTCGCACCGTCGTACGCATGCCTAACAGTTGGGTACATGAAGAAACACAACTTTTTCCGCTCGTCTTAACAAAATACTTTGATGGTGAACTTTGTAAATACATAGAAAATAATTATTTTAGATATATGGACGAAGGTTGCTTTTTAGCCTTACCAACAGAAATCGATTCCTCGTAAATGAAATTAGCTCTAAATGAACTTCACCCAGCCATACCATTCACGATTGAAACTGGAAATAAGAAAGCAGAAAACATCGAATCGTTAAATTTCTTAGACATAGAAATCATTTTACGAGAGGGCAAATTCGTTACCACTGATATATATTATAAAGAAACTAATCCACACGACTACCTCAATTTTACCACTACCACACGACTACCACACGACTACCTCGATTGTTCCAAAACCGAAGATATTCGCTGTGGTGTGCCGCAGGGTTCTTGCCTTGGCCCTCTTTTGTTTCTGATTTATATCAATGATCTTCCGTTTTCTCTGAAGAAAGGTAAAATGACCATGTACGCTGACGATACCAGTATTTCTTACTCTTCTTCGAGCTTAGTAGATATAAACCAAACTCTGAATAGTGAACTGAATGATTTGAAGCGATGGTTGCAGGGTAATAAACTTTCTTTCAATGTTTTAAAAACTCAAGCTTTGACTGTAGGTTCCCAGCCCAAAATTAAGAAAATTACTGATAAGGCTGTTGATCATCCACTATTTTTTATTGGTGACTCTCAGGTTGAAAATGTAGACCGAACAAAGTATCTGGGTATGATAATCGATAGGAATTTGGATTGGGAAGAACACTCTTCCTACTAAGGTTTCTCGTGCAATTGGATTTTTGAAATATTCCAGGAAATTTTTACCTCAAAACACGTTGAGTGCAATGTATAGGGGTATCGTCGAACCCCATTTTCAGTTCTGTTGTACGGTGTGGGGTGCTGTGGGGTGACTAAACTGCAAACCTTGCAGAAGCTGCAAAATCGAGCAGCTAGAATTGTAACTTAAATTAGATTTGACACGCCTGCTATGGCATTAATTCGCAGTTTAAATTGGCCTACTGTAAATGACATTATTAGAAGCGAAACAGCTACCACAATGGACAAATCGCTAAATGGTCTGGTCCCGGAGTGCCTTTCACTTTCAGATTTGTTCGAAAAGAATTCTACTTGAAATGTCAGAAAATTGAGAAACACTGAAACTGATCTCTCGTTACCATTACGAAAAACTAGCAATGGGCAGAGGGCTATATCTTTTCGTGGACCTAAGCTTTGGGACCTTGCAGAAAGAAAGAGACAACAGATTCTGTTTTCCAGTGTAGGTCTATTGTTTCACAGCATTAAGCTATTGTTTCACAAAAATCGGCTATTGTTTCTATCATTGCATCGAGAATACCTCTTTTGAATTCTTGAGAACTAATTTCGCAAATCTAGAGCTCTTGCCTTGAAGAAAACAGTCATGGCACTGTTACAGTTTGAAAGGAAATCAGGAAAGAAAAACATGTCACATGCAATCTTCAAAGTTCTTTTTCGAAAAAATTAGAACGATTTGAAACGGGCCCTTTGGCAGGAATGCTCCAAATAGGTTCTAGTATTTCAATATATTAGTACCTAACACCTAGAATTACCTAGATTTTTTGTTTTCAACTTTGAGTAGCAATTTTTCACGAAAATTGTCGCAAAAAGTAAGCATCAAGATAGTGTTCATCTACCCATGATCTTACATTCAATATACAACATTTTTAGGTATGTTGAGCACAACTAAATTGTTGACCATTTCGTACAAAAATCATGAAAATAAGTGTCTTTTCTAGGCTGATTTATAACACTTTAAAGTTGGCTCAAAACGCTACATTGCACCAGATATTCTAATGTAAACAACCACTTGAAATTTCGACAAACTTCAAAATTCCATTTCTTATCATTGGATAGTCCGATTTTGAAAATTTTTGCTTTCTGTTAAGCCCAAGGATACCCTCTTTAATGTCCATGTAAAAATTTGCGTGTTTTCGAAACTTCATTTTTTCCTATTTATTCCATAATTTCGTCGATTTGGATCACCGAACCCCCCCCCCCTCCCCTCCCTCACCTCGATGAACAGTCAGAATTGCAACACCTTTCAACTTCTTGTATTTTCTTCCTAGCGTGTCCACCAAACAGTACAGAAAGCAGCTGCGGTGAAAATACCTTTTGCCAGCAAACTAATGGTAGCTCATACAATTGCCAATGTAAGAGTGGATTTAGTGGTGGTTATTATTGTACTGACATAAACGAATGTACCACTGGTCAACATCAATGCAGTGTCAATGCGGATTGTACGAATACCAAGGGATCTTATAGATGTCAATGTAAATTTGGTTATTTTGGAAATGGAACTACATGTGACGGTAAGGAAGCTAAAGTTGTAACAGGAAATTATCTAATTCAATGTACGTCTGCTTAGGTGACCTTTAGACCCCGTTTACACGAGAGAAAACTGGATCGATGCAGAACGGAATCGATCCAGTTTGGGACCGATCCAAAAATTGTGCAGATGTTTACACTGGATCGGTCCCAAATTATGTTGCGTTTACACATGATAGATCCAGACACTTTATCACTGATTCGCAGACTCCTTATAAAGACTGGGCATGCGCAAAGACTTCACGCCATTTGTTGTCAGGGTGACCAAGAGGTGTCATTATGAAAACGCCTCGATTTCTTTTTTCGGCTTACCTCATTTTGCATCCGTGCCAGTTTTGGATCGATCCAGTCGTTTACACGAGGCTCCGGATCGATCCTAAACTGGATCGCTGTGGCAATCGATCCTAAACTAGCACGGATAGTGAATCGATCCCGAGCGATCCCGTGTAAACGCAGGGCCGATCCGTACCAGTTTGGGTTCGATCCCGTTCTTGATCGATCCAGTTTTCTCTCGTGTAAACGGGGTCTTGGTGGCGTATCGACCAGCATATGAGTCAAATCTTTTAATAGGGCACAGGGAAACCCGCAAATCTTCCAATTTCACGCTTATAAGCCAATGATATCGTCGTATTCCGATCACATGACTGAAAATAAGGCTTCCGAGATAAATTTTCGAGTACCTTCACGAAAATAAAAATGGATATTCGAGTAATAAAGATACAGAGCTGGTTTTACCACGAATCGATTCGAGAGGCCTCACTCCACATTTGTTTTTCTGCATTTGGTTAAAATCTTATCAGGGATCGGCGTTACATCGAATTTCCTTCCTTCGAAAATTGGCCTATGTTCAAGAATTCTTCAGGAACGCTACAAATAAGATATAGCTTTCAAAAGTTCACATGTTACGTGAATTATGTCCAGGAATAACATGAAAGTATTTGTTTGTGTGATTTTCGAAAATCCTAGACGAATTAAAGCTATTTGCTGCGAATAAAGCTAATGGGCCTACCTTCACCAGTAGCAGAATCCCAGTAATTGGCATTAAATCACTCTTTTTCGCAATAATAACCAGCGGATATATTAACGAATAACTTCACCACAAATTCAACTTCTTTCCACCATTTTATCATGGATATTTTCGATAAAATGTGATAAGACTTTACAGCCTCTGCAGCAAACCGTCCAACTACCGTCGATTCAAAGTTTTCTTGTTGCAAACACCAGGAAAGCTTGCATAAAACAAAAGGTTGTGCAAGGCTCAGATCTCCCATATGACACAGCAAAATGTTACCATTGATAATAGATTGTACACCTTTGAGAATAGATTGCAGGGGAAATTTCTTTACACAAAATTATGTACTTTTCCGATGTGACAAAGAAATTTGCAATCATTGAGAAATGTTTTATTTTCTCTTTATTTTGCAACGATAGAAAGACTTTAGGAGTGTGCAATCTATTCTCAAAGGTATCATTTTGCTGTGTCATATGGGAGACCTAAGTCTTGCAAAACCTTTTGTTTTATGCAAGTCTTGCAAGACTTCCAACGTGTTTGCAACAAGAAAACTTGAATCGACGGTAGTTGGACGGTTTGCTGCAGGAGCTGTAAAGTCTTGTCACATTTTATCGAAATTATCGATTATTAAATGGCGGAAAGAATTTGGATTTGTGGTGAAGTTATTCTTTAATGTATCCGCTGGTTATTATTGCGAAAAAGAGTGATTTAATGCCGATTACTGGGATTCTGCGGCGGGTGAAGGTAGGCCCATTAGCTTTATTCGCAGCAAATAGCTTTAATTCGTCTAGGATTTTCGAAAATCACAAAAACAAATATTTTCATGTTATTCTCAGACATAATTCACGTAACATGTGAAATTTTGAAAGCTATATCTTATTTGTAGCGTTCCTGAAGAATTCTTGAACATAGGCCAATTTTCGAAGGAATGAAACTCGATGTAACGCCGATCCCTGACGAGATTTTAACCAAATGCAGAAAAACAAATGTGGAGTGGGGCCTCTCGAATCGATTCGTGGTAAAACCAGCTCTGTATCTTTATTACTCGAATATCCATTTTAATTTTCGTGAAGGTACTCGAAAATTTATCTCGGAAGCCTTATTTTCAGTCATGTGATCGGAATACGACGATATCATTGGCTTATAAGCGTGAAATTGGAAGATTTGCGGTTTCCCTGTGCCCTATTGAAAGATTTGACTCATATGCTGTATCAACCAAGATAATGTAGTAAATGCTGCTGTTTTCATTACAGATGGATCAAATAGAGTCGTTTGCAATGAATCTTCAATGGCAATCTACCTTGATAACCGGACACAGCTTTATGATGGTTCATCGATAACATTGAATGATACAAGTTGTAAAGCCAAACAGTACCCTCCAGATAAGGTGCATGGACTGGTTACCGCGTATGATAAATGTGGTACAACCACAACGGTGACATCGACGCATATTTCTTATAAAAATGAAGTAACGTGGACATATGGAAATACTTCTTCAGCAGTTGTCCGATCAACCGGCAAAAAGATTAAATTTAGTTGTTCATTTGATCGCAGCAAAAATACATCAATCATTCATTTAGAGCCAGTGAAAACATTAATTACTGCCACAGAAGGTAACATTCTTTGCTGTTTTAGGAGCTCTTTATGAAATGTAGGTAAGATTTAGTTTACATTTAATTTTGGTTTCATTTTTAATGATGCAGGAATTAACTAAGACAGCTCACACTGATGAAGATATTAGGAACAATAAATTAAATAAGCAATACGCAGCTGGGTAATGGGACAGCATTTTGGCGTACTTCCAAGCCTTTAATGTAGACAAATATTGAAATTCAACGGATAATATTGCCCTTGTTAAGGATGGGGTTCTTCCCGACACATTTTTGTTACGGATTCTGTTTACGTTCGTAGCATCAATAAATTCATCGCAACCCTCGACCTGACATCTGATGAGAAACAGTATCTAGTATATACTATCCATTAATTTCTAAATGTTCGTAGTGTGACTGTATACAGATTAACGTTTCGTGTTTTTATAAATTGGCCATGGGGTAGTCATTGCCTTTCGCTCCCCATGGTATCGTACCTCTATTGTCGCATAGTAATTAGCATTAGGTATAGTAGAATGTAAAATACATTTTAAAATTTTATATTCGAAAAAAACGTTGTACCGGTACAGTGTAAACATGGTCCAAATTACCATTGGTCACACAATTCACAACATGTTTGATATGAAGCTTTGACTTTATTTTTAGACGAGGAAATTACATTTTTGAAATCATCGATGTTACTGATTTGTTTCATTTAAGAACCAGGTTGTATCCATTTTTCTTTTTAGTTGGTTTTGGAACATTTACAGTGTCATTGGCGATGTATAAAGACAATACGTTCACAATGCTACAAAGCATTTTCCCCGCTGCTGTTAAATTCGACCAAAGACTTTACTTCGAAGTGCAGGTTGGCACAAATAACACTAACCTTATTGCTTTGATTGAGAAATGTTCTGCAACACCAACAACCGATAGAAATCATGCATCAAGCTACGATCTTATAAGAGACAGGTTTGTTGCTCTTAAATCACATTTGATTTCATAATTATAATAATGTCACTACCGATTGGAGAAGGCTCGTGAAAAATGATAAAGATTATTGAGTGTAGGACAAGGACGATACGTCGATGTGTCAAACAAACATCAATTAAAGACAACTTTTTGTCTTTCAAATTGTACCAACATCAATCTTACATCATCTCAGAGCCTATTTCCTCCTGATTTCAAATCTGCAATCCAGCTTCTCGTGAACTGTAGATTTGAAATCGAAAGGAACTGAGCTCTTGGTACATAATAATGATAATAATAACAATGATAATAATCAATTTATTTACAGTTGTTGTGAGCAATGGCTTTAAACTAATGAATGTCAACTGTCTCTGTTCAGTGCAGTTCAGTTCAGTTCATTCATTTTAAATTCCATTGCATACAAATATCCTAATATTTAACAACTTGCAACAATAAATAACTACATATCAAATTAAAAAGACAATATAATACACATAAAGTAAGAAAAATATCTTACACTGGAGCATTTTTATGAAGGGAATTCTTAAGGAGGACCTCTCTCAGTTGCTAAGCTAATCGAGGAGAAAGCACCCCCTCTTTCAGAAAAAGAAATTAAGAAACAATGGGTAAGTGGTGACTATCAATAATCTGCTGTAACAATTATGTTCAAATTGAAATTTATCTATAAATTTAACAGTACTTAGGATAAATGAATGATCAGATTACGACATCCACATGAGAACACGCCCGTTCGCTTGCTGTAATGACGCAAAAAAGTGAAGTAATCCAACGTAAAGATACATAATCTAAACATAATTATATACATGAATCTATGTACACATCATCTGCACATTTTGCAGCTGCACGTATTTCCCTTCAAGCTCTGAATCATGTTTCCGAATGGCTTTGGGTTTTGAAAACTTTTTGTCGTGTCCGATACAGTGTTCCACAAAATGCTTCCTCTGAAAATATCCCTGCTCTAAATTACAAAGAATTGTTCCCATAAACTAACATATTGGTTTCAGGAAGCTGCAGGAGGTTATTTGTTGGCCGGGTAAATTGAATCCTTTGGTGGTTTTGAAGAGCCCAAACATGGAGAAGGGGCAAGGGGCAAGCGGCATTTATGCATTTATATATTTCAAGCAATAGTCTTTGCAAATTTTTGCAGTGGATTATTAGCTCACGTTCTGAAATCTTCAAAAGTTGCATCATATAGTCCCTATACAGAGCTCTTAGTGCACGTTTGTGAATTAACCGGCAGTAGTTGCAACTTGAAAGAACAATTGTACGGAAGAGTATTTTGATGGTAGAGTATGACGAAAGTCCAACTTTGAATCAATCGTAACTCCTAAGAGCTTTACTGTGTCAGTATAAACTACAATGTTTCCATGTATGTCAAGACAAGACAGAATCTTTTGTTCTGTTTGAGACCAAGAAACGTCATTTGAAATTTATCCGGGTTTGCTCCCTGTTGTTTTCCCTAAACCGGCAGATTGCATTTTCAATATCAAACTCAATACACGCAATTACTTCCTCGATATGTTTGCCACATGCAAATACTGCATTATCATCAGCAAAGTTGCAAACCTGGGAACTCTGTATGGCGAACACAAAATCACTGATGAATATATTGAACAATAGTTAGGGGCCAAGAACTGAGACTTGAAGAACACCAGATACTGTGCACTTCCAGTCACTAAAAGTACTGTTTATCTTAATGCTATGTTCTCAATTTGAAAGGTGGCTATACAGGTGTTCTAAACTCTTGTTATTGAAACCATAGGCTGCCATTTTGCTGCAAGTAGATAATTACTAAATCAATCATAAGCCTTCAAAAGATTCATTAGCACTACTCCTACAATGCCCGACTGATCGATTGTTCTACAGAACATCTGACAAAACCTCCTGCTCTCGCATTCCATCGAAAGACATTATTTGGTCCATATGCTTATTAGAGTACGACAGTCCTCAATTGAAATGAATGTTTGAACTGAGACGTACGTGCACGAGAATAAAACGTAAAAAAGACGAATCTTGCTGCTTATTGTAAGGTTTGCCATCATACCTTTATCTTTAGGCCATTACACATGTGTCAGCTGTGGTGGGCAACATCTAAGGCCAGCATTTAATGTTCCCATATTTGTTGATCATGCTTAGTGAGCACGAGCACGCAAGCTCATTTAACATTTTTCGTCACGCTTCGACCTATTCGGCTCAGGCTTTTCTTGTCCATTTCAAGTCGTTTGGCCATACTGTTGACAAGTTTCAGCATTATTCTAAATTTTGCATTCGTTGCACAAGTTTTCATGGCAAAATATATATTTTCAAGAAACATGAAATTTTTTTAAAGAGATTGATCATTTAACTTGAAATGAGTGTGAACAAAACTTTGCCCGATTGGGTCTATTCTTCTTGGTATCTCAAAGTGATCGCGTAATTTGAAAGACCTATGTTGATTGGCTAGATTCCATTCAACATCATGGAAGGAATGAACATGTTTGTTCGCTGGAAAAAGTATACAAGCGATAACACGATAAAACGTTTTATGAGGAACAATGTCGGCATACATGTTGCTAAAATTGTTGGCCCACTTTTTGTCACGACCAATGATTCTATTTACTTTACAGATGTGCTTCTGATACGACAGTTCGATTCATTTCTGCGACACCATCGCACAACATGAGATTCAGCTTCATGTCATTCAAGTTCTACAGGTACAGACAAGTTTATCTACATTGTCAAATTTTCATGTGTCACAAGCACTCATCTGCCTCTCGCTGCTCATCTGGTTGTCAAGGAAACAACATCAAACGAGTTCGAAGATCGGCATCGTTCGAATCAGAGGGAATAGGATTGAGGTCGCTGCGGAGGAGAGACAGCGAGGAACAAGAAGTAAAGAATTATCCACCTTCAAAAACATACAGTCTGAATATTGGACCTTTTATAGAAAAAGAAGATACAGCAACCGGTAAGTCGTTTATTAATCAATAAAACTCTAATTTGAAATTCGTTATGCTTTATTTGCTAAGCGCTGGCAATGATCGACCAATTTCTTGGGAAGGAAGACAAGAATAAAAGAATTTCGTACCCTTCATTTGTCCAGTTCTCTTATCTGCATCACTGTCGATCATTTGAATGAAAATGATCAGTAAACTTGCAGAGCTGTGTGAATTCTTCAAATCTCGGTCATAAGTTAATTTATGTTGGCCTAAGCAGTACGCAACATTGTATGCAGAAGTTACCAATCTTCCTCCCTCAAAGTGAAATTAATCAACAGAGATACAGATATGATATTTGGCATGGGTAAAACATTCTGCTATTCTTGTCTTCCCTTTCCTGAAAAAATCGGTGCACAGTTGTCCATGGTTTACACAGAGTCAATGTCTAGAGTAGTTTGCCCATTATACCAGCTCACCCATCATGGCCGATTAGCAAGAGCACTGAAATTTCAGGGAACTGGGGACTAGTAGTCAAATTGCAATTACATTGGAATTAATTAGCTGATTACTTTTAGCTATATTTTTTATGTATCCAACGGTAAAGAAATTGATAATAATAATAATAATAATAATACATGGAGAATCTTCGCTGACATCATTGTAATCATGATTTGACCTTCATTATACACTGTATGCTTCAGGAAGATATGAACTCAAGGTGGCTCACTACTGAAGATTTCGAAATCACTGAACAGTGATAAGGTGGCTCAATACCAAGTAAAAAGAAGTTCAAAACACAAATAATAATTGGTCAAGGTGGCTTGCTACTGATATAAATTTCACACTGCTACACATATGGTGTCCTATCGCTCATGGTGTGACTCGTTTGCAATTCTGCCATAGTGGGCAACGCCTCCCCGATGTAAAGTTGATTTATCTGATTTGCACGTTCATACTTTTTCCTCAATTAGTTTGTGATATTACCAGTTCATTCCGTTTTTTCCTCAGGGAAGTAGCATCAATGCTGTGAGGCTACATTTAAGAACCATTGTTTAGAGATTCTTAAGCTAACTCTTTTAACAGATACAACCCATGTTTGTGTATTCGACACTGTGGATAATTCTTCCATAGTAAAGGTACCTGGGGATGGGGGGGGGGGGGTTCTTCCATAGTAAAGGTACCTGGGGATGTGCCGCGAGCAAGGGTATTCTTTTTCGGACTTCTAGTCTAGCCAAGGGTGTACTTTTTTGCAATTTTGGCCAGCAACGGTCTAGCCAAGGATATCATTTTGACAACATTGGTCTAGCGAACTGTCATGATATCATATTTGGCACAAATTTGACAATATTGGTCGAGGAAATGGTCAAAATTGGTCTAGCCAAGGGTACCATTTTGTAAAAATTGGTTCAGGCAATGGGCAAACTGGTCTAGCCAAGGGTACCATTTTCGTAAAAATTAGTCTAGCCAACGGTACCATTTTGATGATGCTCGCTGCAGACCCCTACCAAAAATTTGGCCAAGAACCCCCCCCCCCCCCCCCCCCCCCGCGTGGATAGAACATATATCAGAAACTTTCAGGCAAGAAATTAGTTACTATCATCACCAAGTTTACAATTTTTAACAACTATGCCCCCCCCCCCCATAAGGAGGAAATCGGTCAAAGGAATTATTTTTACTGCAGATTAATGCAACTTTTAAATTATATCACAATGTATTCAATCGCTAATTATATCACAATATATTCAATCACTTTAGATTCTGCCAAGCACGGGGATGTCAAGAGCTTGCTTACCTTGGCCAATGGCATCATTCTTCTCACTGCAATCTTGGCCATAATTTTAAGCTTTTTCGTCGCAAAGGAAATTGTGAAAAGACGAGAAGGAAAGAAACAACAGGATGGATTTGAAAAGAAGCAAGAATATTTGAATCAAGTATTTTAACTCAATCCAATAATGTAATAAGCACCACACAAGCACATCACATACACCTATAATGACCTTTGTATACATGACATTTGATAGAATTGTATTGTTTTGAATTTGTATTTTTCCCAGTTTAGATACACGGGATGTCTCATGGAAATTCTCCCAGGTTTGCAACAGGATCTATCAACTTAGGGAGTAAAGTAATAAATGATGCAGTTTTAAGAAGCTGAACTTGATTTTTTTACTGCGTCTGTTTTTCAAAACTTCTCAAATGCTTGACGGGTTGATTCAAAATTAAACCGACACAATTCTAACTTCATTCAATTAGAATAATGCTCACTTCCCAAACGGCAAGGAGGCAATGGATCAACATCCATGCACAGTTATCCCAAGGCTGCCTACCGTGTATGAATTGTGTTAATTCGCAAGTCCTGTTTCGTGACATAGTACACAGTTACATGGAGCTATTGTTGTCCTGTTATGCTCCGTACGATGATTTTCAAATTCTAGCGACCGTCAAGTGTTGACCAGTCAAAATTCGCGCTGTGTGGCTCCCTGTGATCATCGCTTGTGACAGTTGACTTCTTATTACATCAATAGCAGAATTTGAAACCACCAAACTACTTTTGCGTCATATTGAAAGGACAGCAATTGCTCTGTGTTCTGTTTCACGAAACTTGACTGCAAATGATCACAATCCAATCAAAGTAGGCGCAATTTTTTATGCCAGAGGAATTGTTAGGGACCGTCCAAAGCGATCGGTTAACTTTTGGCACAATGAAATCTCCTAGATAGCAGTAATTGGGGAAAAACGGCTATAGTGGTCCATATCTGTATTTCTACCACGGAGGGGGGGGGGGGGGTTCCTCCATAGTAAAGGTACCTTGGGATGTGCCACGAGCAAGGTATACTTTTTCGAACTTCTAGTCTAGCCAAGGTTATACTTTTTTGCAATTTGGGCCAACAACGGTCTAACCAAGGGTATCATTTTTGACAATATTGGTTTCTCAAACGGTCATGATATCATATTTGGCACTAATTTGACAACATTGGACGAGGAAATGGTCAATATTGGTCTAGCCAAGGGTACAATTTTCGTAAAAATTGGTTCAGACAATGGTCAAATTAGTCTAGCCAAGGGTAACATTTTCGTACAAATTAGTCTAGCTATTGGTACCCTTTTGAAGATGCTCGCAGCAGAGCCCTACTCAAAATTTGGCCACGAACCCCCCCCCCCCCCCCCGTGATTTGGACCCGACAAGGAACTTGAGAAAATGCAGTGCTTGTTAGGCATTTGCAGTAACTGGTGCTGGGAGAGGCACCAACAGGCAAACACTTTGCGAGGAATTGGTTTGGGAAAACCTTAATACAAAAGGGATTATAGATGTTTATATCATTTTTCACCCTCAAGGTAACGTCGTCTCCCGTGTATCTTTTTGAGGAAATTTCTCCTGTGTGTGATATCCAGGGGGGATGTGCGCCAGTTTTGGGTAGTTTTTTACCTGAAAATTCTGGGATTGGGCAATAGTTTCCCTGGAAAATGTTTGTGATTGGGGTATATTTTCACTTGGAATTTTCTGGTATTGGGGCAAGGGCGCCTACCTTGTAGGAAGTGTGTTTATTCCCGGTACTGTACGCGTAGTAATTGGTGTCCTATGACCCAGTCCTGTTAATCTGTGTAGATTTTCAAATTCTAACGTCTGTTAGAGTTGACCAATCAAAAATCACGCTGTCTGATTCCCTGTGGCCAGATCGTATAACAGCTGATATCATGTTACACAACACCAGAATTTGAAACCACAAAGTTACTCATACGTCATCTTGAGAGGTCACTGTACGGTTCTAGGACACTTTCTGTACTGGGTCACAGGACACCAATTACTCTACAGTACTGGGAATAAACAAACTTCCTACAAGGTAAGCGCCCTTGTTCTGGTTGTTCTTTTTATCTCGATTTGATGTCTGGTTAGGATCGAAAACTTCTTGTTTTGTAATGATTATGTTTACGAAGATTAAAAAGATAAGAAAGACTCGGTTAGATCCAAACAGAATAAAGTAATGAATTAAAACTATAGTATTTCCATGCTCCCTTCGCCGTTGTTTTGTAATGTTGTAATTGTTTGTTATTGTAAATTTTATGAGAATATAAAAAAAAATTAAAACTATTTTAAACAATCTGTAATAACAACAATTGAAACCTTTGTGCAAATTAACTGAAGGAAAACAAGTGTGATACTGAACAAGAATTGGACCCAATCTAGCCGGCCAGGTCTACAACGCGGTTCTCGCGGACTTCACGGACCTCCAAGGCAATGGTCCGCCTCCCACGCTTTAGATTTTCAAATAGGCCAAAACCTAAACCGCGGACCTCACGTCCGCGGATCTGAAAGTCCATGTTTAGGCTTTGTAATAAGGCAAAACCTAAATTGCTGACTTACAGTCCGCGAATATATAATGTCTGCGTTTCTGGTTTTCCAATAGGTCAAAACCTATTCCGAGAACTTCACGCTCCATGGATTTGAAAGTCCATGTTTTGGGTTTATAACAAAACAAAACCTAAACAAGTCTGCTGATTTTTTATCGTTAAAATCACCGATCTAAAATGCTTCAATGTAAATAGCCAGCGTGCAAGCTTTTTTGTAAAATTGAAGGGACCGGAAAGTAAAATTTATATTTTCTCGTTTTCACAATTTTTTTACAAAAGAAAGACTGCACTAAATAGTGGCTTCCTTTGATCTCATTACATTAAATTTTATAAACCAAATTAGAATAGATATACCGCACAAATCAAGTATTGGCGACAGGCCATTTCGTTTTGATGCTTCGTATTTAGTCAAGGATTGTATTAGGGAAAAAATCTGAAAATGTAAAGATCGACATGTTTTAAACTCGGAGTTCTGTCGAATAGGCTTAAAACCAAGAATGCAATCATTTTATTTCTGCGGACTGTAAGTCCGCGGTTTAGGTTTTGATTTGTTATAATCCCAAAACATGGACTTTCAAATCCACAGACGTCAGGTCCGCGGTTTAGGTATTGGCCTATTTTAAACCTAAAACGCGGACCTGCCTTCGAGGTCCGTGAAGTCCGCGTAGTCCGCGTAGTCCGCGTTATAGACCTCGCAGTAATAAATTAAGCAACTGCTTTTGAATCGTCCCAGCAAAAATTAAATGAAAAATAAATCGATAATAAACCTAAACATTTTTAAGATATATAAACCTATTTACAACTTTCATATTGAGCAACTAAACTTGAAAAACAAAAAGAAACATTATAATTACGATGGCTATCAGCTTATCATCAATGCAAAGCTTTTAGTTTCGTTTTGAATGAGTGGCTCGTTGGGGCTAATTTCATTTCTGAGTTGAGACCACCTTGAGAAAACATTTCTTAGGTTTTCAGGCATGAGGTCGTTTAAAGATTTATACACCATCGTACTTGCTTCTTGTCTAATCAGCTTATCAATTGACCGCCAACCCACCATCCAAGCCGCTGCAATGGACGATCAGCTGGAATGTTAAAAGGGCTACTTGTACCATTTCTGGCAACTCTGTTCTGCCATTTCTGCAATGTTTTCAATTTAGTTGTCCCACATCATCCCCAAACAGAGCTACAATAGCTGAAGTGAGGTTGCCTATGTTCCAGACAGGCCCGTACGAAGCGGGGGAGGGGGGGAGCAGGAGGGGCTCAAGCCCCCCCCCCAAATTTTTAACACAATGGTGCTACGTCACATGACCTAATTAGATGTATTGTTCTCTATTGTTTTAAGAACAATTCCCCCCCCCCCCCCAATCCGAAGCTTCTTCCTACGGCCCTGGTTCCAGACCACTTGAAACGGAGAGTGGTCTGTGTAACGGAGCGCTAATCCGTGTTCAGATGATAAATTGAATTGCGAAATAATTACAGGCATTCTTTCGCGCATCTGATTGGCTACAATGAAGTCAGTGATCAACACAACGGATGTCTTTGTAAATATTTGTGTTTGAACCAAACCAAGGCTGATCGTTATCACTTTGCACGGGCGTAAAAGCTCAACAGGATTAGCAGGCATTCAAATCTCGTACTCTTTGATCGTAGAAATGCAATAGGATTAGCAGACGTTAAAATTTTCTATCCTTTGTATTGTAATGTGAGTTCTTCGCACGGGACAGGCTTTTCCTTCTGATAACAAAACAAATAGTAATTATGCGTATTATTAGTTGCACATACTAATTTCTCTTCAGATTCTGAAGAAAATTTCTGAACACGGATTAGCGCTTCGTTACAAAGACCACTTTCCTTTCCAAGTGGTCTGGAACACAGGCTAAAATGAGGTTGAAGAATACTATAAGATGCATATTCCGTAAGGAATCCTCTTCCACATAGTGTTACGCATGTTTCAGAAGTTCTATAGCTCAAGATATCTTCTTCTGTGTACATCTAACATGGTTCTCCCATTTTAGATTATCATTAATCCTGATACCAAGTTATTTAGTTTCCTTCACAGGATCGATATCATTTCCATTTACTCGAAAGCCTTGAAAATGAGGAATCGGTACCGTTGGTGTATCAATTTTCCTCAAATTCTGCGGGGATCCTGTGATCATGGTGAGATTCGTTGCGCTTCCTCGAATCTGGGATACAAGAGGCCGTTCTGCAAATTGATTGGCTATTCGAAGCCTTATCTTTTTACTCTTATTTTAGCTTTTCAGCGTGAACCAGGCTGCAAACATGTTTTCCAACATAGTCCTGTAATGCACGTTTAAAGACCCATGACTGACCAGCAGCCTCAGCGCGCCTTTGTTTTTGTTTACAGCAGTTAATAGACTGATAACAATGAGTCCCACTTATCATTCATCAAAGCGAGACTCTCACTGAACTGTCATGATTGATATATACGATGGTGTAATAAGTCAAATTTTAAACAACCGCTAAACGGTCATTGGCTGTGCTGCATGTAAGCATCTTTAACATCCTGAACCTTGAGTACAGCAACAACGCAGCTACCATACTTGAGGTTCAGGATGTTAGAAGATGCCTACATGCAGGGTTTTCAAGACTGTAAGAAAGCACGAAATCGCAGAGAAAACGCATGGCAGAATTGACGAAGAATTGCCTCTAGATCTCGACACAGCTCCAAATGGACATCAGGAAAATAACTATTGATCTGTTATTTTATGATTCTTTTGACGAAGGAGACCAACAAACCAGACCAGGCCAAAACAGACCAGGTTAAATCTGTAAATTTTTGCCCAACGGCTCGCGTCTTGCTGTGCTTGTCGACTGCCCGACCAAAATGACGAGGTACAGTTCCGTCTTTATTTACTCGTAATTTGATGTTTGGCATTTTCAATGCAATTCTTTGTTGAGTTCGATGATTGATGGTGAAGCTAAATCAGTTTCCAATGCCTGTTTGTCTGCAAATAGGCAAAATTTCCTCTGCTTTCCTCGGGCTTCCTCCTTCCTATTGTGGCCTAAGATTATTTCGTCCAATTTGCGTAGTCCTGATTATCCAGAACGAGAATATATCCCTAAATGAATTGTTTATGGAAAGAAACAACTAAAGAAACCATTGATGTAATTTGTTTTCCATTTACGCTATTTTGGTTGAAGATTAAAGCGGATTACGAACGTTGCTATTTTCTGTATACAAAAATTAATGGAAGCTGCGGGGAAGAAAATTCGAGGGCCGCAAAGGATGCTGGTCAGTCATGGGTCTTTAAGCATTTATTACATACTGGCTACAGCAATGAATTGTCCTGTAATACACGTTAACCCTATCTGACCTGGGGGGGGGGGCGGATTCCGCCCCCTCTAGTACATTTTTGTTCACACCGTTTTCCACACATCCAGCAGGCCTCTGATACTTCGTAAGTTTAACTTTGTATCATAGAGCAATAAAATTGCAACAATTTGGACATTCCATTTTTAGCCTTGTTTCCATGGTTACCAATTTTTCATACTGCACTCTGTGAAAAACATACTTTGTATCTCTTTTAACCCTATTTTAACCGGGTAAAAGAAAAGTGATTTTCTACCGAGGGGGGGGCGTTTTTCGCCCCCCCCCCCCTGTTTTTCTCCGCAAGTATAAGAGCTATGACAATGAAACTTGCACTGTGTCATAAATGAACAATGGAGAATCTAAAAATAGCACCAATCAATGAATTGTCACGTGATTGGTTGCTAGGCAACCAAAAACAATGCAAATTTTGAGAAAATCGAGCTATTTGCAGAAAAGAGCCCATTATTAGCAAAAAGCTAGATAAAATTGGCAAAAAACCATCCAAATACCTGCTTGATATCATTAATTTGTAGTTTCATATGGTTTCGCATGGATATTTGTGGTTTCTAATAAATTAACTAATTAAATAATGAGAATTTGATTCAATGCAAAATTGTTAGCTCAATAATTATGATTTAAAACCATTAATTTCGCATATTATTGGTGAAATCAAGTACCTTCATCGATATTTGAGGTAATTCCATTAGTTTTGCATGAGAAATTACTCATTAATTAGGAATATGACGTCATAAAGATTGATGACGTCATAGAAGTAATAAACTGCTGATGTCAGCAAATATGAATAAATTACATATCAAATGAAAGTACTCATCGAGACGAATCGAATGGTATACATATTGTTGAGATTTGATAACAAAGGAAGATATTAGAGCTGTTTTAAAGAATTTCTTTGTGACCACCCTCCAAATATGGGCATGTGGTGGTCACGTGGTCAAACACTAGGTATTGAAATTTCTATTTTCTGATTGCCAACTAAATTCTAGGAAAAGTCAAGGAGTTTCAGCATTGTAGGTGGCATCGTTTGGAAGCTATTAAAAAAAATCCGATAGGGGGGCGAAAAACGCCCCCCCCGGTTAAAATAGGGTTAATCATGTTTAATTGGTCCAATTAAGTCTAAATTAAGAATTAATATATATTTTGATATATATCTTTCGCTTCTTTATGAAAAATAAAGTTTCATGACCTTTTAACAACCTTTCATTTATATGACGTCATATGACATAATAATGATCATCATGCTCTAGCAACAACAACAACATCGCTAATTGGATTATGATTGCAAATTTTCATTGTTTACATAATGAACTACCTTTGTGCCAAGTTTGGCTGCCATATCTCTTATGACAACAGAGATAAACAGGGGGGGGGCGGAATCCGCCACCCCCCCCAGGCATTTAGTGTTTCAAATCACCCAGGTCAGATAAGGTTAAGCAAATATTATATACAAAAGCAAATACTATGGTGGCCCAGGACTGTCATTGGTTTTTTTCCTCGCGTATCTTTTCCCTTTGCTTTTATTGTATTAATTTTTTATTTATTCTCCCCTTTCAATTTTTTTTTTCTTTGGAAAATTTTATTTTTCTAGATATGATACATTCGTTGGTGGAAATCTTTCAAATTTACAATTGAATTTTGCAGCTTGCTGCATCTATTATAAAAGTCGAATAACTCTATAACTAAAACAGTTACAGGAATGTGCATGCTTGTTTTGACTCAGCATTCAAATCTGCATCAAAACATTGCCATAGCAAATCAATCCATGATTCTCTATATAAAGTGTACCGTTGAAGAGGGCCTAACCATTCGAAGAAAAACAGGCATCAATTTGGTCTTTGCATTTTTATTCTTTATTTCAGTGCTGACTGGTTTCGCCCACTAGGGCATCTTCAGAGCAACTGATTTATTCAGAGTATCTACCTCTATTTATAGTGTATTGTCTGTCCATATAAGGTTAATTAGTTTACAAGAATAATTTTGTCCTTATAAGGTAAAAATGTTCTTGTCGTATGCTGTTGTTGTTGTTAGCCTCGTTCTCGTTGTTTTCGGTTGAGTCGTTGTTGTCGTAGGGGTCGGTTCTCATATCATGGTGTTGTATTTTTGGGCTATGTCACTTGACGTCAGATTGTCTTTCGTCCATCGTTCTACGAGCTTCGCTTTTCCAATTTCATTTTCGGTCCTTCTTTGCAAGTGGTTGATTCCGTGAATCTTAAGCCACCCCGGGTGTACCTTTACCCTGTTCGTTTTGTTCTGTTCGGTTCTTTTCAATGCCGTTGTTCGCAATGCGATGTTTTCGTTTTGAAGTGTTGTTGTTATGATGTTTCTTGTCCTATGACGTCGGTTTTGTGTCTTCGTAGTCTTGCTGTTGTTGTTGTTGTTATGTGGTTTCTTACCGTTCTGTAGTGTGTCTTTCGTAGTCAGATGTTTTCCCTGTGTTGTAAGGTCAGATGTTGTTGAGTTGCAGTTGCAGTTGTTGTTGATGTTGTTGTTGTCGTCGTACTTGTTGAAGATGTTGTAGTTGTATTCTTTTGAAGCGCTTCCTGAGTCTTTGTAGCGGGCCATTCGCGTCTGCGTCCAGACAAAATATTATATAAAGTGTACCGTTGAAGAGGGCCTAACCATTCGAAGAAAAACAGGCATCAATTTGATCTTTTGCGCTTTTTATTCTTTATTTCAGTGCTGACTAGTTAGCATGATTCTTTATAAATTTCTCAGCCTTAATAAAATAGATGTTTTTCTGTAGTAGTGATCCTCTACCAAATTCTCACATCAATTGCAATCTGTTGGAATGACCCTGAATATCTCTTTTCCAGCTAAAGTTATAGAAGTCTGAGTGACTTTTTTGAGCTCCGCATTTAATTCTGCATCGAATGCTATAAGAAATCAATTTATGGGATATTTTCAGAATCCTTCTGAAATGAGATTCAATTGATTCAAATCGAGGAATGTTCTTTCATACATTTGAAACTTCATCAGGTTAATGAAGTTCAAATGATAGTAAACTTGTCAAGAGAAAATTAAGCCATAACACAGTCTATGGTTGAAAGCTTATGAATTTATATTGAATACATCGGTTATGAAGTTTTGTATGAATAAATTCATTCATATCGAGGTATATTCTTTGAAGCATTTGTAACCTCATCGGGTTAACCCTATTCCACCCGGGGGGGGGGGGGCATTACGGCCCCCCCCCAACCAAACATTGATATACAGCTCTTTGACGATATGAGACAGAATGCAGGTACCAACTGACTTTTCCTAGAATTTAATGCTCTACAAGATTCTACAAGTTTCGTTTTAATTATATGAGTCTAGTGACCACTGAATGCCCTTATTTGGAATAATATGTCACAAAAGAAAACACTAAATTGCTTATATTTTAGTCATTCCTTGCTCGATTTTGTTTTAATTAGTGTCATTGAATTGCTCTCATTGAGGGCTTTCATATGGTATATAGTTTGTCAATGTTCATTTATGTTAAAAGCTTTTTAGACATATGAGGTCCAATATATTTATGATATCATTGTTCGAAAAGGTGTGTAAAAAAATAAACATTAATATATTATTTTGCGAGAAAATATGATGTTGTACAAGATTTTTAACAGTTTATAAGAAAAAACTTTGTTTTCTCTAAAATATAGGACATTATTGTAGTTTCCATACATATGCTTATTGCAGACTGGCCGCAGCATATCTAGTTGCCTAGCAACAAGTCACGTGACTAATTAAACTTTAATTACTCTCAGTTAGAATCACAAAAGATTGTTGATACTGTGTACAAAGTTACAACTTCATAACTCTATTGGTTTTGGAAATAATTAGGGGGGGCCATAAAGGCCTCCCCCCAGGTGAGGAGTGAATCAAAAGAGCCCAGGTGGAATAGGGTTAATGAGGTTCAAATGATAGTAAACTGGTCAAGAGAAAATGAAGCCAGGACACAGTGTATGGTAGAAATCTTATGAATTTATATTGAATACATTGGTTATGAAGCTTTGTTTGATTAAATATATTATAATCGAGGTATCTTCTTTGAAACATTTGAAACCTCATTAGGTTAATGAGGCTCATGTGATTAAACTTTTCAAGAGTTAATCAAGTCAGAACACAGTTTATAGTGGAAATTTTTTATCAAATTTACACTTGATATTTGCAGTTTGCTGGATCTATTATAAAAATCAAATATCTCTATAACTAAAACAGTTAGAGCAATGTGCATGCTTGTTTTGAACTCAGCATCAAAGTCAGCATCGAAACTTTGCCATAGCAAATCAATCCATGATTCTCTATAAATTTCTAAGCATTAATAGAATAGATGTTTTTCTGTAGTAGTGATTCTCTACCAAATTCTCACATCTATTGCAATCTGTTGGAATGACCCTGAATATCTATTTTCCAGCTAAAATTATTGAATTTTGAGTGATTTTTTTTAGATCCGCATTTAATTCTGCATGCTATATGAAATCAATTTATGGGATATTTTAAGAATCTATCTGAAACGAGATTCAATTCATTCAAATCAAGGTATATTCCTTGAAACATTTGAAACCTCATCAGGTTAATGAGGTTCAAATGATAGTAAACTTGTATAGAGAAAATGAAGCCAGAACACAGTCTATGGTTGAAATCTTATGAATTTATATTGAATACATCGGTTATGAAGCTTTGTTTGATTAAATTCGTTCAAATCGAGGTATATTCTTTTAAACATTTGAAACCTGATCAGGTTAATGATGTTCAAATGATAGTAAACTTGTCATGAGAAAATCATTACCCCTAGTTTGCTTAGTCTCTGCATGAAACTATTGGTGCATCTGTGTCATGTCAGATTTACGATAACGCAAAATTACTTATGTTTATGCAGAACCCTGCAGAACGTTTCTATTCGTGGGCATCTAGTTTGAGACAAGCATTGACGAAAATAACCTATGTGCAGAATCATATGCATGAAGATGTTTTGGTTTCGTGTGATCGCGTCCCTTCCCCCAGTCAATGGCGCCATTGTTTGCTGGGATTCTGCACCTTTCCTCTCAACTTCACCTGCGATGATTGCATCCGTTGCTATGTAGGAGGGGGGTCCTTCTACCTTTGGTGATGCTGCGAATGCTAGCCTCTGTGCAGGCTGCCGGTTACATCATCCCCTAAAGTTGACTTATTTGCATAATGAATACTATCAATAAGTGGCTAATGATACGTTCGTTCTAGAAAACGATTGTTTTAACATAATTAAGCTGCTAATGAAGTCAAGAACGTGCCAATTCTGGGTAAATTTGTTGTTGTGCCAGGGTAAACATCAAGGTGATTTATCCATCTTATGGTGTCAAATCTGTCTAACATGAAATAAGCCGACGTCAAATGTTACTATCGGATCGCGGGAAACTTCTGTCTTGTATGCGCTTTCTGTGCGCTTTCTTTATTTCAGGGCCAATTAGCAGAGATAAAACGTTAATCAATTGCTTTAACGAGCGTGACGGACTTTCTTTCTGACTTTCTGACTGACCTGGAGCCCCCTCTTAGATTACAAAGTTGGACTTTGTAATCAAAAATGAAGCCAGAACACAGTCTATGGTTGAAATCTTATTAAATTATATTGAATACATCGGTTATGAAGCTTTGTTTGATTAAATTCATTCAAATCCAGGTATATTCTTTGAAGCATTTGAAACCTCATCAGGGTAATGAGGTTCAAATGATAGTAAACTTGTCAAGAGAAAATGAAGCCAAAACACAGGCTATGGTTTAAATCTTATGAACTTATATTGAATATATTGGTTATGAAGCTTCGTTTAATTGCATTCATTCAAAACGAGGTATACTTTTGAAACATTTGAAACCTCATTAGGTTAATGAGGCTCATGTGATTAAACTTTTCAAGAGTTAATCAAGTCAGAACACAGTTTATAGTGGAAATTTTTTATCAAATTTACACTTGATATTTGCAGTTTGCTGGATCTATTATAAAAATCAAATATCTCTATAACTAAAACAGTTAGAGCAATGTGCATGCTTATTTTGAACTCAGCATTAAAGTCAGCATCGAAACTTTGCCATAGCAAATCAATCCATGATTCTCTATAAATTTCTCAGCATTAATAGAATAGATGTTTTTCTGTAGTAGTGATTCTCTACCAAATTCTCACATCTATTGCAATCTGTTGGAATGACCCTGAATATCTATTTTCCAGCTAAAATTATTGACTTTTGAGTGATTATTTTTAGATCCGCATTTAATTCTGCATGCTATATGAAATCAATTTATGGGATATTTTAAGAATCTATCTGAAACGAGATTCAATTCATTCAAATCAAGGTATATTCCTTGAAACATTTTGAAACCTCATCAGGTTAATGAGGTTCAAATGATAGTAAACTTGTAAAGAGAAAATGAAGCCAGAACACAGTCTATGGTTGAAATCTTATGAATTTATATTGAATACATCGGTTATGAAGCTTTGTTTGATTAAATTCGTTCAAATCGAGGTATATTCTTTTAAACATTTGAAACTGATCAGGTAAATGATGTTCAAATGATAGTAAACTTGTTATGAGAAAATAAAGCCAGAACACAGTCTATGGTTGAAATCTTAAGAATTTATATTGAATACATCGGTTATGAAGCTTTGTTTGATTAAATCAATTCAAATCGAGGTATATTCTTTGAAACATTTGAAACCTCATCAGGCTTCACAATAATGAATCGAGGTTCAAATGATAGTAAACTTCTCAATAGAAAATGATTTTAGAGCACAGTCTATGGTTTAAATTTTATGAATATATATTTAATAAATCGGTTATGAAGCCTTTTTTGATTAAATTCAATCAAATCGAGGTCTAAATAATAGTAAACTTGTCAAGAGGAAATGAAGCCATAACACAGTCTATGGTTGAAATCTTATGAATTTATGATGAATACATCGGTTATGAAGCTTTGTTTGATTAAATCAATTCAAATCGAGGTATATTCTTTGAAACATTTGAAACCTCATCAGGTTTTATAATAATGAATCGAGGTTCAAATGATAGTAAACTTGTCAATAGAAAATGATTTTAGAGCACAGTCTATGGTTTAGATTTTATGAATATATATTTAATAAATCGGTTATGAAGCCTTTTTTGATTAAATTCAATCAAATCGAGGTCTAAATGATAGTAAACTTGTCAAGAGGAAATGAAGCCATAACACAGTCTATGGTTGAAATCATATGAAATTATATTGAATACATCGGTTATGAAGCTTTGTTTTTTAAATTTATTCAAATCGAGGTATATTCTTTGAAACATTTGAAACATCATTTGGTTAATGAGGTTCAAATGATAATAAACTTGTAAAGAGAACATGAAGCCAGAAAACATTCTAAGTTTGAAATCCTATTAATTTATAATAAATAGATTGGATGTGAAACTTTAATTGATTAAATTCACTCAAATCGAGGAATGTTCTTTCATACATTTGAAACTTCATCAGGTTAATGAAGTTCAAATGATAGTAAACTTGTCAAGAGGAAATGAAGCCATAACACAGTCTATGGTTGAAATCATATGAAATTATATTGAATACATCGGTTATGAAGCTTTGTTTTTTAAATTTATTCAAATCGAGGTATATTCTTTGAAACATTTGAAACATCATTTGGTTAATGAGGTTCAAATGATAATAAACTTGTAAAGAGAACATGAAGCCAGAAAACATTCTAAGTTTGAAATCCTATTAATTTATAATAAATAGATTGGATGTGAAACTTTAATTGATTAAATTCACGCAAATGAAGCCATAACACATTTTATGTTTGAAATCTTATGAATTTATAATAAATAGATGGAATGTGAAACTTTAATTGATAAAATTCATTGAAATCGAGGTATATTCTTTGAAACATTTGAAACTTCATCAGGTTAATGAGGTTCAAATGATAGTAGACTTGTAAAGGGGCCATGGAGCCAGACCACATTCTATGTTTGAAATCTTATGAATTTATAATAAATCGATGGGATGTGAAACTTTAATTTATTAAATTCATTCAAATCGAGGAATATTCTTTGAGAAATTTGAAACCTCATCAGTTTAATGAGGTTCAAATAATAGTAAACTTGTCAAGAGCAAATGAAGCCAGAACACATTTTATGTTTGAAATCTTATGAATTGATAATAAATAGATGGGATGTGAAACTTTAATTGATTAAATTCATTCAAATCGAGGTATATTCTTTGAAACATTTGAAACCTCATCAGGTTAATGAGGTTCAAATGATAGTAAACTTGTCAAGATAAAATGAAGCCAGAACACAGTCTATGGTTAAATACTTATAAATTTATATTGAATAAATCGGTTCTGAAGCTTTGTTTGATTAAAATTATTGAAATCGAGGTATATTCTTTGAAACATTTGAAACCTCATCAGGTTAATGAGGTTCAAATGATAGTAAACTTGTCAACATAAAATGAAGCCAGAACACAGTCTATTGTTGAAATCTTATGAAATTATATTGAATACATCTGTTATAAAGCCTTGTTTGATTAAATTCACTCAAATCGAGGAATGTTCTTTCATACATTTGAAACTTCATCAGGTTAATGAGGTTCAAATGATAGTAAACTTGTCAAGAGAAAATGAAGCCACAACACAGTCTATGGTTGAAATCTTATGAAATTATATTGAATACATCGGTTATGAAGCTTTGTTTTTTAAATTTATTCAAATCGAGGTATTTTCTTTGAAACATTTGAAACCACATCAGGTTAATGAGGTTCAAATGATAGTAAACTTGTAAAGGGGACATGGAGCCAGACCACATTCTATGTTTGAAATCTTATGAATTTGTAATAAATCGATGGGATGTGAAACTTTAATTGAGTAAATTAATTCAAATCGACGAATATTCCTTGAAACATTTGAAACCTCATCAGGTTAATGAGGTTCAAATGATAGTAAACTTGTCAAGAGCAAATGAAGCCAGAACACAGTCCATTGTTGAAATCTTATGAAATTATATTGAATACATCGGTTATGAAGCTTTGTTTTTTAAATTTACTCAAATCGAGGTATTTTCTTTGAAACATTTGAAACCTCATCAGGTTAATGAGGTTCAAATTATAGTAAACTTGTAAAAGAACATGAAGCCAAAACACATTCTAACTTTGAAATCCTATGAATTTATAATAACTAGATTGGATGTGAAACTTTAATTGATTAAATTCATTCAAATCAAGGTATACTCTTTGAAACATTTGGAACCTCATCAGGTTAATGAGGTTTAAATGATAGTAAACTTATGAATAGGAAATGATTTTAGAGCACAGTCAATGGTTGAAATCTTATGAAAATATATTGAATACATCGGTTATGAAGCTTTGTTTGATTAAATTCACTCAAATCGAGGAATGTTCTTTCATACATTTGAAACTTCATCAGGTTAATGAGGTTCAAATGATAGTAAACTTGTCAAGAGAAAATGAAGCCACAACACAGTCTATGGTTGAAATCTTATGAAATTATATTGAATACATCGGTTATGAAGCTTTGTTTTTTAAATTTATTCAAATCGAGGTATTTTCTTTGAAACATTTGAAACCACATCAGGTTAATGAGGTTCAAATGATAGTAAACTTGTAAAGGGGACATGGAGCCAGACCACATTCTATGTTTGAAATCTTATGAATTTGTAATAAATCGATGGGATGTGAAACTTTAATTGAGTAAATTAATTCAAATCGACGAATATTCTTTGAAACATTTGAAACCTCATCAGGTTAATGAGGTTCAAATGATAGTAAACTTGTCAAGAGCAAATGAAGCCAGAACACATTTTATGTTTGAAATCTTATGAATTTATATTGAATACATCTGTTATAAAGCCTTGTTTGATTAAATTCACTCAAATCGAGGAATGTTCTTTCATACATTTGAAACTTCATCAGGTTAATGAGGTTCAAATGATAGTAAACTTGTCAAGAGAAAATGAAGCCACAACACAGTCTATGGTTGAAATCTTATGAAATTATATTGAATACATCGGTTATGAAGCTTTGTTTTTTAAATTTATTCAAATCGAGGTATTTTCTTTGAAACATTTGAAACCACATCAGGTTAATGAGGTTCAAATGATAGTAAACTTGTAAAGGGGACATGGAGCCAGACCACATTCTATGTTTGAAATCTTATGAATTTGTAATAAATCGATGGGATGTGAAACTTTAATTGAGTAAATTAATTCAAATCGACGAATATTCTTTGAAACATTTGAAACCTCATCAGGTTAATGAGGTTCAAATGATAGTAAACTTGTCAAGAGAAAATTAAGCCAGAACACAGTCTATGGTTGAAATCTGATGAATTTATATTGAATACATCTGTTATAAAGCCTTGTTTGATTAAATTCACTCAAATCGAGGAATGTTCTTTCATACATTTGAAACTTCATCAGGTTAATGAAGTTCAAATGATAGTAAACTTGTCAATAGAAAATGAAGCCATAACACAGTCTATGGTTGAAATCTTATGAAATTATATTGAATACATCGGTTATGAATCTTTGTTTTTTAAATTTATTCAAATCGAGGTATTTTCTTTGAAACATTTGAAACCACATCTGGTTAATGAGGTTCAAATGATAGTAGACTTGTAAAGGGGCCATGGAGCCAGACCACATTCTATGTTTGAAATCTTATGAATTTATAATAAATCGATGGGATGTAAAACTTTAATTTATTAAATTCATTCAAATCGAGGAATATTCTTTGAGAAATTTGAAACCTCATCAGTTTAATGAGGTTCAAATGATAGTAAATTTGTCAAGAGCAAATGAAGCCAGAACACATTTTATGTTTGAAATCTTATGAATTGATAATAAATAGATGGGATGTGAAACTTTAATTTATTAAATTCATTCAAATCGAGGAATATTCTTTGAGAAATTTGAAACCTCATCAGTTTAATGAGGTTCAAATGATAGTAAACTTGTCAAGAGCAAATGAAGCCAGAACACATTTTATGTTTGAAATCTTATGAATTGATAATAAATAGATGGGATGTGAAACTTTAATTGATTAAATTCATTCAAATCGAGGTATATTCTTTGAAACATTTGAAACCTCATCAGGTTAATGAGGTTCAAATGATAGTAAACTTGTCAAGATAAAATGAAGCCAGAACACAGTCTATGGTTAAATACTTATAAATTTATATTGAATAAATCGGTTCTGAAGCTTTGTTTGATTAAAATTATTGAAATCGAGGTATATTCTTTGAAACATTTGAAACCTCATCAGGTTAATGAGGTTCAAATGATAGTAAACTTGTCAACATAAAATGAAGCCAGAACACAGTCTATTGTTGAAATCTTATGAAATTATATTGAATACATCGGTTATGAAGCTTTGTTTTTTAAATTTATTCAAATCGAGGTATTTTCTTTGAAACATTTGAAACCACATCAGGTTAATGAGGTTCAAATGATAGTAAACTTGTCAAGAGCAAATGAAGCCAGAACACATTTTATGTTTGAAATCTTATGAATTGATAATAAATAGATGGGATGTGAAACTTTAATTGATTAAATTCATTCAAATCGAGGTATATTCTTTGAAACATTTGAAACCTCATCAGGTTAATGAGGTTCAAATGATAGTAAACTTGTCAAGATAAAATGAAGCCAGAACACAGTCTATGGTTAAATACTTATAAATTTATATTGAATAAATCGGTTCTGAAGCTTTGTTTTTTAAATTTACTCAAATCGAGTTATTTTCTTTGAAACATTTGAAACCTCATCAGGTTAATGAGGTTCAAATTATAGTAAACTTGTAAAAGAACATGAAGCCAAAACACATTCTAACTTTGAAATCCTATGAATTTATAATAACTAGATTGGATGTGAAACTTTAATTGATTAAATTCATTCAAATCAAGGTATACTCTTTGAAACATTTGGAACCTCATCAGGTTAATGAGGTTTAAATGATAGTAAACTTATGAATAGGAAATGATTTTAGAGCACAGTCAATGGTTGAAATCTTATGAAAATATATTGAATACATCGGTTATGAAGCTTTGTTTGATTAAATTCACTCAAATCGAGGAATGTTCTTTCATACATTTGAAACCACATCAGGTTAATGAGGTTCAAATGATAGTAAACTTGTCAAGAGCAAATGAAGCCAGAACACATTTTATGTTTGAAATCTTATGAATTGATAATAAATAGATGGGATGTGAAACTTTAATTGATTAAATTCATTCAAATCGAGGTATATTCTTTGAAACATTTGAAACCTCATCAGGTTAATGAGGTTCAAATGATAGTAAACTTGTCAAGATAAAATGAAGCCAGAACACAGTCTATGGTTAAATACTTATAAATTTATATTGAATAAATCGGTTCTGAAGCTTTGTTTTTTAAATTTACTCAAATCGAGGTATTTTCTTTGAAACATTTGAAACCTCATCAGGTTAATGAGGTTCAAATTATAGTAAACTTGTAAAAGAACATGAAGCCAAAACACATTCTAACTTTGAAATCCTATGAATTTATAATAACTAGATTGGATGTGAAACTTTAATTGATTAAATTCATTCAAATCAAGGTATACTCTTTGAAACATTTGGAACCTCATCAGGTTAATGAGGTTTAAATGATAGTAAACTTATGAATAGGAAATGATTTTAGAGCACAGTCAATGGTTGAAATCTTATGAAAATATATTGAATACATCGGTTATGAAGCTTTGTTTGATTAAATTCACTCAAATCGAGGAATGTTCTTTCATACATTTGAAACTTCATCAGGTTAATGAGGTTCAAATGATAGTAAACTTGTCAAGAGAAAATGAAGCCACAACACAGTCTATGGTTGAAATCTTATGAAATTATATTGAATACATCGGTTATGAAGCTTTGTTTTTTAAATTTATTCAAATCGAGGTATTTTCTTTGAGACATTTGAAACCACATCAGGTTAATGAGGTTCAAATGATAGTAAACTTGTAAAGGGGACATGGAGCCAGACCACATTCTATGTTTGAAATCTTATGAATTTGTAATAAATCGATGGGATGTGAAACTTTAATTGAGTAAATTCATTCAAATCGAGGAATATTCTTTGAAACATTTGAAACCTCATCAGGTTAATGAGGTCTAAATGATAGTAAACTTGTCAAGAGAAAATGAAGCCAGAACACAGTCTATGGTTGAAATCTTATGAAAATATATTGAATACATCGGTTATGAAGCTTTGTTTGATTAAATTCACTCAAATCGAGGAATGTTCTTTCATACATTTGAAACTTCATCAGGTTAATGAGGTTCAAATGATAGTAAACTTGTCAAGAGAAAATGAAGCCACAACACAGTCTATGGTTGAAATCTTATGAAATTATATTGAATACATCAGTTATGAAGCTTTGTTTTTTAAATTTATTCAAATCGAGGTATTTTCTTTGAAACATTTGAAACCACATCAGGTTAATGAGGTTCAAATGATAATAAACTTGTAAAGGGGACATGGAGCCAGACCACATTCTATGTTTGAAATCTTATGAATTTGTAATAAATCGATGGGATGTGAAACTTTAATTGAGTAAATTCATTCAAATCGAGGAATATTCTTTGAAACATTTGAAACCTCATCAGGTTAATGAGGTCTAAATGATAGTAAACTTGTCAAGAGAAAATGAAGCCAGAACACAGTCTATGGTTGAAATCTTATGAATTTATATTGAATACATCTGTTATAAAGCCTTGTTTGATTAAATTCACTCAAATCGAGGAATGTTCTTTCATACATTTGAAACTTCATCAGGTTAATGAAGTTCAAATGATAGTAAACTTGTCAATAGAAAATGAAGCCATAACACAGTCTATAGTTGAAATCTTATGAAATTATATTGAATACATCGGTTATGAATCTTTGTTTTTTAAATTTATTCAAATCGAGGTATTTTCTTTGAAACATTTGAAACCACATCTGGTTAATGAGGTTCAAATGATAGTAGACTTGTAAAGGGGCCATGGAGCCAGACCACATTCTATGTTTGAAATCTTATGAATTTATAATAAATCGATGGGATGTGAAACTTTAATTTATTAAATTCATTCAAATCGAGGAATATTCTTTGAGAAATTTGAAACCTTTTCAGTTTAATGAGGTTCAAATGATAGTAAACTTGTCAAGATAAAATGAAGCCAGAACACAGTCTATGGTTGAATACTTATAAATTTATATTGAATAAATCGGTTCTGAAGCTTTGTTTGATTAAAATTATTGAAATCGAGGTATATTCTTTGAAACATTTGAAACCTCATCAGGGTAATGAGTTTCAAATGATAGTAAACTTGTCAAGAGCAAATGAAGCCAGAACACAGTCTATGGTTGAAATCTTATAAATTTATATTGAATACATCGGTTATGAAAACTTGTTTTATTAGATTCATTCAAATCGAGGTATATTCCTTGAAACACTTGAAACCTCATCAGGGTAATGAGGTTCAAATGCTAGTAAACTTGTCAACATAAAATGAAGCCAGAACACAGTCTATTGTTGAAATCTTATGAAATTATATTGAATACATCGGTTATGAAGCTTTGTTTTTTAAATTTACTCAAATCGAGGTATTTTCTTTGAAACATTTGAAACCTCATCAGGTTAATGAGGTTCAAATTATAGTAAACTTGTAAAAGAACATGAAGCCAAAACACATTCTAACTTTGAAATCCTATGAATTTATAATAACTAGATTGGATGTGAAACTTTAATTGATTAAATTCATTCAAATCAAGGTATACTCTTTGAAACATTTGGAACCTCATCAGGTTAATGAGGTTTAAATGATAGTAAACTTATGAATAGGAAATGATTTTAGAGCACAGTCAATGGTTGAAATCTTATGAAAATATATTGAATACATCGGTTATGAAGCTTTGTTTGATTAAATTCACTCAAATCGAGGAATGTTCTTTCATACATTTGAAACTTCATCAGGTTAATGAGGTTCAAATGATAGTAAACTTGTCAAGAGAAAATGAGGCCACAACACAGTCTATGGTTGAAATCTTATGAAATTATATTTAATACATCCGTTATGAAGCTTTGTTTTTTAAATTTATTCAAATCGAGGTATTTTCTTTGAAACATTTGAAACCACATCAGGTTAATGAGGTTCAAATGATAGTAAACTTGTAAAGGGGACATGGAGCCAGACCACATTCTATGTTTGAAATCTTATGAATTTGTAATAAATCGATGGGATGTGAAACTTTAATTGAGTAAATTCATTCAAATCGAGGAATATTCTTTGAAACATTTGAAACCTCATCAGGTTAATGAGGTCTAAATGATAGTAAACTTGTCAAGAGAAAATGAAGCCAGAACACAGTCTATGGTTGAGATCTTATGAATTTATATTGAATACATCTGTTATAAAGCCTTGTTTGATTAAATTCACTCAAATCGAGGAATGTTCTTTCATACATTTGAAACTTCATCAGGTTAATGAAGTTCAAATGATAGTAAACTTGTCAATAGAAAATGAAGCCATAACACAGTCTATGGTTGAAATCTTATGAAATTATATTGAATACATCGGTTATGAATCTTTGTTTTTTAAATTTATTCAAATCGAGGTATTTTCTTTGAAACATTTGAAACCACATCTGGTTAATGAGGTTCAAATGATAGTAGACTCGTAAAGGGGCCATGGAGCCAGACCACATTCTATGTTTGAAATCTTATGAATTTATAATAAATCGATGGGATGTGAAACTTTAATTTATTAAATTCATTCAAATCGAGGAATATTCTTTGAGAAATTTGAAACCTCATCAGTTTAATGAGGTTCAAATGATAGTAAACTTGTCAAGAGCAAATGAAGCCAGAACACATTTTATGTTTGAAATCTTATGAATTGATAATAAATAGATGGGATGTGAAACTTTAATTGATTAAATTCATTCAAATCGAGGTATATTCTTTGAAACATTTGAAACCTCATCAGGTTAATGAGGTTCAAATGATAGTAAACTTGTCAAGATAAAATGAAGCCAGAACACAGTCTATGGTTAAATACTTATAAATTTATATTGAATAAATCGGTTCTGAAGCTTTGTTTGATTAAAATTATTGAAATCGAGGTATATTCTTTGAAACATTTGAAACCTCATCAGGTTAATGAGGTTCAAATGATAGTAAACTTGTCAACATAAAATGAAGCCAGAACACAGTCTATTGTTGAAATCTTATGAAATTATATTGAATACATCGGTTATGAAGCTTTGTTTTTTAAATTTACTCAAATCGAGGTATTTTCTTTGAAACATTTGAAACCTCATCAGGTTAATGAGGTTCAAATTATAGTAAACTTGTAAAAGAACATGAAGCCAAAACACATTCTAACTTTGAAATCCTATGAATTTATAATAACTAGATTGGATGTGAAACTTTAATTGATTAAATTTATTCAAATCAAGGTATACTCTTTGAAACATTTGGAACCTCATCAGGTTAATGAGGTTTAAATGATAGTAAACTTATGAATAGGAAATGATTTTAGAGCACAGTCAATGGTTGAAATCTTATGAAAATATATTGAATACATCGGTTATGAAGCTTTGTTTGATTAAATTCACTCAAATCGAGGAATGTTCTTTCATACATTTGAAACTTCATCAGGTTAATGAGGTTCAAATGATAGTAAACTTGTCAAGAGAAAATGAAGCCAGAACACAGTCTATGGTTGAGATCTTATGAATTTATATTGAATACATCTGTTATAAAGCCTTGTTTGATTAAATTCACTCAAATCGAGGAATGTTCTTTCATACATTTGAAACTTCATCAGGTTAATGAAGTTCAAATGATAGTAAACTCGTAAAGGGGCCATGGAGCCAGACCACATTCTATGTTTGAAATCTTATGAATTTATAATAAATCGATGGGATGTGAAACTTTAATTTATTAAATTCATTCAAATCGAGGAATATTCTTTGAGAAATTTGAAACCTCATCAGTTTAATGAGGTTCAAATGATAGTAAACTTGTCAAGAGCAAATGAAGCCAGAACACATTTTATGTTTGAAATCTTATGAATTGATAATAAATAGATGGGATGTGAAACTTTAATTGATTAAATTCATTCAAATCGAGGTATATTCTTTGAAACATTTGAAACCTCATCAGGTTAATGAGGTTCAAATGATAGTAAACTTGTCAAGATAAAATGAAGCCAGAACACAGTCTATGGTTAAATACTTATAAATTTATATTGAATAAATCGGTTCTGAAGCTTTGTTTGATTAAAATTATTGAAATCGAGGTATATTCTTTGAAACATTTGAAACCTCATCAGGTTAATGAGGTTCAAATGATAGTAAACTTGTCAACATAAAATGAAGCCAGAACACAGTCTATTGTTGAAATCTTATGAAATTATATTGAATACATCGGTTATGAAGCTTTGTTTTTTAAATTTATTCAAATCGAGGTATTTTCTTTGAAACATTTGAAACCACATCAGGTTAATGAGGTTCAAATGATAGTAAACTTGTCAAGAGCAAATGAAGCCAGAACACATTTTATGTTTGAAATCTTATGAATTTATAATAAATCGATGGGATGTGAAACTTTAATTTATTAAATTCATTCAAATCGAGGAATATTCTTTGAGAAATTTGAAACCTCATCAGTTTAATGAGGTTCAAATGATAGTAAACTTGTCAAGAGCAAATGAAGCCAGAACACATTTTATGTTTGAAATCTTATGAATTGATAATAAATAGATGGGATGTGAAACTTTAATTGATTAAATTCATTCAAATCGAGGTATATTCTTTGAAACATTTGAAACCTCATCAGGTTAATGAGGTTCAAATGATAGTAAACTTGTCAAGATAAAATGAAGCCAGAACACAGTCTATGGTTGAATACTTATAAATTTATATTGAATAAATCGGTTCTGAAGCTTTGTTTGATTAAAATTATTGAAATCGAGGTATATTCTTTGAAACATTTGAAACCTCATCAGGTTAATGAGGTTCAAATGATAGTAAACTTGTCAAGAGCAAATGAAGCCAGAACACAGTCTATGGTTGAAATCTTATAAATTTATATTGAATACATCGGTTATGAAAACTTGTTTTATTAGATTCATTCAAATCGAGGTATATTCCTTGCAACACTTGAAACCTCATCAGGGTAATGAGGTTCAAATGCTAGTAAACTTGTCAACATAAAATGAAGCCAGAACACAGTCTATTGTTGAAATCTTATGAAATTATATTGAATACATCGGTTATGAAGCTTTGTTTTTTAAATTTACTCAAATCGAGGTATTTTCTTTGAAACATTTGAAACCTCATCAGGTTAATGAGGTTCAAATTATAGTAAACTTGTAAAAGAACATGAAGCCAAAACACATTCTAACTTTGAAATCCTATGAATTTATAATAACTAGATTGGATGTGAAACTTTAATTGATTAAATTTATTCAAATCAAGGTATACTCTTTGAAACATTTGGAACCTCATCAGGTTAATGAGGTTTAAATGATAGTAAACTTATGAATAGGAAATGATTTTAGAGCACAGTCAATGGTTGAAATCTTATGAAAATATATTGAATACATCGGTTATGAAGCTTTGTTTGATTAAATTCACTCAAATCGAGGAATGTTCTTTCATACATTTGAAACTTCATCAGGTTAATGAGGTTCAAATGATAGTAAACTTGTCAAGAGAAAATGAAGCCACAACACAGTCTATGGTTGAAATCTTATGAAATTATATTTAATACATCGGTTATGAAGCTTTGTTTTTTAAATTTATTCAAATCGAGGTATTTTCTTTGAAACATTTGAAACCACATCAGGTTAATGAGGTTCAAATGATAGTAAACTTGTAAAGGGGACATGGAGCCAGACCTCATTCTATGTTTGAAATCTTATGAATTTGTAATAAATCGATGGGATGTGAAACTTTAATTGATTAAATTCATTCAAATCGAGGAATATTCTTTGAAACATTTGAAACCTCATCAGGTAAATGAGGTTCAAATGATAGTAAACTTTTAAAGGGGACATGGAGCCAGACCACATTCTATGTTTGAAATCTTATGAATTTATAATAAATCGATGGGATGTGAAACTTTAATTGATTAAATTCATTCAAATCGAGGAATATTCTTTGAAACATTTGAAACCTCATCAGGTTAATGAGGTTCAAATGATAGTAAACTTGTCAAGAGCAAATGAAGCCAGAACACATTTTATGTTTGAAATCTTATGAATGTATAATAAATAGATGGAATGTGAAACTTTAATTGATTAAATTCATTGAAATCGAGGTATATTCTTTGAAACATTTGAACCCTCATCAGGTAAATGAGGTTCAAATGATAGTAAACTTGTGAAGAGCAAATGAAGCCAGAACACTGTCTATGGTTGATATCTTATAAATTTATATTGAATACATCGGTTTTGAAAACTTATTTGATTAGATTCATTCAAATCTAGGTATATTCTTTGAAACATTTGAAACCTCATCAGGTTAATGAGGTTCAAATGATAGTAAACTTGTCAAGAGCAAATGAAGCCAGAACACATTTCATGTTTGAAATCTTATGAATTTATAATAAATAGATGGAATGTGAAACTTTAATTGATTAAATTCATTGAAATCGAGGAATATTCTTTGAAACATTTGAAACCTCATCAGGTTAATGAGGTTCAAATGATAGTAAACTTGTCAAGAGCAAATGAAGCCAGAACACATTTTATGTTTGAAATCTTATGAATTTATAATAAATAGATGGAATGTGAAACTTTAATTGATTAAATTCATTGAAATCGAGGTATATTCTTTGAAACATTTGAAGCCTCATCAGGTTAATGAGGTTCAAATGATAGTAAACTTGTCAAGAGCAAATGAAGCCAGAACACATTTTATGTTTGAAATCTTATGAATTTATAATAAATAGATGGAATGTGAAACTTTAATTGATTAAATTCATTGAAATCGAGGAATATTCTTTGAAACATTTGAAACCTCATCAGGTTAATGAGGTTCAAATGATAGTAAACTTGTCAAGAGCAAATGAAGCCAGAACACATTTTATGTTTGAAATCTTATGCATTTATAATAAATAGATGGAATGTGAAACTTTAATTGATTAAATTCATTGAAATCGAGGTATATTCTTTGAAACATTTGAAACCTCATCAGGTAAATGAGGTTCAAATGATAGTAAACTTTTAAAGGGGACATGGAGCCAGACCACATTCTATGTTTGAAATCTATGAATTTATAATAAATAGATGGAATGTGAAACTTTAATTGAGTAAATTCATTCAAATCGAGGAATATTCTTTGAAACATTTGAAACCTCATCAGGTTAATGAGGTTCAAATGATAGTAAACTTGTCAAGAGAAAATGAAGCCAGAACACAGTCTATGGTTGAAATCTTATGAATTTATATTGAATACATCGGTTATGAATCTTTGTTTTTTAAATTTATTCAAATCGAGGTATTTTCTTTGAAACATTTGAAACCACATCTGGTTAATGAGGTTCAAATGATAGTAGACTCGTAAAGGGGCCATGGAGTCAGACCACATTCTATGTTTGAAATCTTATGAATTTATAATAAATCGATGGGATGTGAAACTTTAATTTATTAAATTCATTCAAATCGAGGAATATTCTTTGAGAAATTTGAAACCTCATCAGTTTAATGAGGTTCAAATGATAGTAAACTTGTCAAGAGCAAATGAAGCCAGAACACATTTTATGTTTGAAATCTTATGAATTGATAATAAATAGATGGGATGTGAAACTTTAATTGATTAAATTCATTCAAATCGAGGTATATTCTTTGAAACATTTGAAACCTCATCAGGTTAATGAGGTTCAAATGATAGTAAACTTGTCAAGATAAAATGAAGCCAGAACACAGTCTATGGTTGAATACTTATAAATTTATATTGAATAAATCGGTTCTGAAGCTTTGTTTGATTAAAATTATTGAAATCGAGGTATATTCTTTGAAACATTTGAAACCTCATCAGGTTAATGAGGTTCAAATGATAGTAAACTTGTCAAGAGCAAATGAAGCCAGAACACAGTCTATGGTTGAAATCTTATAAATTTATATTGAATACATCGGTTATGAAAACTTGTTTTATTAGATTCATTCAAATCGAGGTATATTCCTTGCAACACTTGAAACCTCATCAGGGTAATGAGGTTCAAATGCTAGTAAACTTGTCAACATAAAATGAAGCCAGAACACAGTCTATTGTTGAAATCTTATGAAATTATATTGAATACATCGGTTATGAAGCTTTGTTTTTTAAATTTACTCAAATCGAGGTATTTTCTTTGAAACATTTGAAACCTCATCAGGTTAATGAGGTTCAAATTATAGTAAACTTGTAAAAGAACATGAAGCCAAAACACATTCTAACTTTGAAATCCTATGAATTTATAATAACTAGATTGGATGTGAAACTTTAATTGATTAAATTCATTCAAATCAAGGTATACTCTTTGAAACATTTGGAACCTCATCAGGTTAATGAGGTTTAAATGATAGTAAACTTATGAATAGGAAATTATTTTAGAGCACAGTCAATGGTTGAAATCTTATGAAAATATATTGAATACATCGGTTATGAAGCTTTGTTTGATTAAATTCACTCAAATCGAGGAATGTTCTTTCATACATTTGAAACTTCATCAGGTTAATGAGGTTCAAATGATAGTAAACTTGTCAAGAGAAAATGAAGCCACAACACAGTCTATGGTTGAAATCTTATGAAATTATATTTAATACATCGGTTATGAAGCTTTGTTTTTTAAATTTATTCAAATCGAGGTATTTTCTTTGAAACATTTGAAACCACATCAGGTTAATGAGGTTCAAATGATAGTAAACTTGTAAAGGGGACATGGAGCCAGACCACATTCTATGTTTGAAATCTTATGAATTTGTAATAAATCGATGGGATGTGAAACTTTAATTGATTAAATTCATTCAAATCGAGGAATATTCTTTGAAACATTTGAAACCTCATCAGGTAAATGAGGTTCAAATGATAGTAAACTTTTAAAGGGGACATGGAGCCAGACCACATTCTATGTTTGAAATCTTATGAATTTATAATAAATCGATGGGATGTGAAACTTTAATTGATTAAATTCATTCAAATCGAGGAATATTCTTTGAAACATTTGAAACCTCATCAGGTTAATGAGGTTCAAATGATAGTAAACTTGTCAAGAGCAAATGAAGCCAGAACACATTTTATGTTTGAAATCTTATGAATTTATAATGAATAGATGGAATGTGAAACTTTAATTGATTAAATTCATTGAAATCGAGGTATATTCTTTGAAACATTTGAACCCTCATCAGGTAAATGAGGTTCAAATGATAGTAAACTTGTGAAGAGCAAATGAAGCCACAACACTGTCTATGGTTGATATCTTATAAATTTATATTGAATACATCGGTTTTGAAAACTTATTTGATTAGATTCATTCAAATCTAGGTATATTCTTTGAAACATTTGAAACCTCATCAGGTTAATGAGGTTCAAATGATAGTAAACTTGTCAAGAGCAAATGAAGCCAGAACACATTTCATGTTTGAAATCTTATGAATTTATAATAAATAGATGGAATGTGAAACTTTAATTGATTAAATTCATTGAAATCGAGGAATATTCTTTGAAACATTTGAAACCTCATCAGGTTAATGAGGTTCAAATGATAGTAAACTTGTCAAGAGCAAATGAAGCCAGAACACATTTTATGTTTGAAATCTTATGAATTTATAATAAATAGATGGAATGTGAAACTTTAATTGATTAAATTCATTGAAATCGAGGTATATTCTTTGAAACATTTGAAACCTCATCAGGTTAATGAGGTTCAAATGATAGTAAACTTGTCAAGAGCAAATGAAGCCAGAACACATTTTATGTTTGAAATCTTATGAATTTATAATAAATAGATGGAATGTGAAACTTTAATTGATTAAATTCATTGAAATCGAGGAATATTCTTTGAAACATTTGAAACCTCATCAGGTTAATGAGGTTCAAATGATAGTAAACTTGTCAAGAGCAAATGAAGCCAGAACACATTTTATGTTTGAAATCTTATGCATTTATAATAAATAGATGGAATGTGCAACTTTAATTGATTAAATTCATTGAAATCGAGGTATATTCTTTGAAACATTTGAAACCTCATCAGGTAAATGAGGTTCAAATGATAGTAAACTTTTAAAGGGGACATGGAGCCAGACCACATTCTATGTTTGAAATCTATGAATTTATAATAAATAGATGGAATGTGAAACTTTAATTGATTAAATTCATTGAAATCGAGGAATATTCTTTGAAACATTTGAAACCTCATCAGGTTAATGAGGTTCAAATGATAGTAAACTTGTCAAGAGCAAATGAAGCCAGAACACATTTTATGTTTGAAATCTTATGCATTTATAATAAATAGATGGAATGTGAAACTTTAATTGATTAAATTCATTGAAATCGAGGTATATTCTTTGAAACATTTGAAACCTCATCAGGTAAATGAGGTTCAAATGATAGTAAACTTTTAAAGGGGACATGGAGCCAGACAACATTCTATGTTTGAAATCTATGAATTTATAATAAATCGATGTGATGTGAAACTTTAATTGATTAAATTCATTCAAATCGAGGAATATTCTTTGAAACATTTGAAACCTCATCAGGTTAATGAGGTTCAAATGATAGTAAACTTGTCAAGAGCAAATGAAGCCAGAACACATTTTATGTTTGAAATCTTATGAATTTATAATAAATGGATGGAATGTGAAACTTTAATTGATTAAATTCATTGAAATCGAGGTATATTCTTTGAAACATTTGAACCCTCATCAGGTAAATGAGGTTCAAATGATAGTAAACTTGTGAAGAGCAAATGAAGCCAGAACACTGTCTATGGTTGATATCTTATAAATTTATATTGAATACATCGGTTTTGAAAACTTGTTTGATTAGATTCATTCAAATCTAGGTATATTCTTTGAAACATTTGAAACCTCATCAGGGTAATGAGGTTCAAATGATAGTAAACTTGTCAAGATAAAATGTAGCCAGAACACAGTCTATTGTTGAAATCTTTTTGAATTATATTGAATACATCGGTTGTGAAGCTTTGTTTTTTAAATTTATTCAAATCGAGGTATATTCGTTGAAACATATGAAACCTCATCAGGTTAATGAAGTTCAAATGATAGTAAACTTGTCAAGAGAAATTGAAGCAAGAACACAGTCTATGGTTGAAATCTTATGAATTTATATTGAATAAATTGGTTATTAAGCCTTGTTTTTTAAATTTATTCAAATCGAGGTATTTTCTTTGAAACATTTGAAACCTCATCACGTTAATGTGGTTCAAATGATAGTAAACTTGTAAAGAGAACATGAAGCCAGAACACATTCTAACTTTGAAATCCTTTGAATTTATAATAAATAGATTGGATGTGAAACTTTAATTTATTAAATTCATTCAAATCAAGGTATACTATTTGAAACATTTGGAACCTCATCAGGTTAATGAGGTTTAAATGATAGTAAACTTGTGGAAAGGAAATGATTTTAGAGCACAGTCAATGGTTGAAATCTTATGTATTTATAATGAATACATCGGTTATGAAGCCTTGTTTGATTAAATTCATTCAAATCGAGGTATATTCTTTGAAACATTTGAAACCTCATCAGGTTAATAAGCTCTAAATGATAGTAAACTTGTCAAGAGAAAATAAAGCCATCACACAGTCTATGGTTGAAATCTTATGAAATTATATTGAATACATCGGTTATGAAGCTTTTTTTGATTAAATTCACTCAAATCGAGGAATGTTTTTTCATACATTTGAAACTTTATCAGGTTAATGAAGTTCAAATGATAGTAAACTTGTCAAGATAAAATGAAGCCATAACACAGTCTATGGTTGAAATCTTATGAAAGTATATTGAATACATCGGTTATGAAGCTTTGTTTTTTAAATTTATTCAAATCGAGGTATTTTCTTTGAAACATTTGAAACCACATCAGGTTAATAAGCTCTAAATGATAGTAAACTTGTCAAGATAAAATGAAGCCATCACACAGTCTATGGTTGAAATCTTATGAAATTATATTGAATACATCGGCTATGAAGCTTTGTTTTTTAAATTCATTCAAATCGAGGTATATTCTTTGAAACATTTGAAACCTCATCAGGTTAATAAGCTCTAAATGATAGTAAACTTGTCAAGATAAAATGAAGCCATCACACAGTCTATGGTTGAAATCTTATGAAATTATATTGAATACATCGGTTATGAAGCTTTTTTTGATTAAATTCACTCAAATCGAGGAATGTTTTTTCATACATTTGAAACTTTATCAGGTTAATGAAGCTCTAAATGATAGTAAACTTGTCAAGAGAAAATGAAGCCATAACACAGTCTATGGTTGAAATCTTATGAAAGTATATTGAATACATCGGTTATGAAGCTTTGTTTTTTAAATTTATTCAAATCGAGGTATTTTCTTTGAAACATTTGAAACCACATCAGGTTAATGAGGTTCAAATGATAGTAAACTTGTGAAGAGCAAATGAAGCCAGAACACATTTCATGTTTGAAATCTTATGAATTTATAATAAATAGATGGAATGTGAAACTTTAATTGATTAAATTCATTCAAATCGAGGTATATTCTTTGAAACATTTGAAACCTCATCAGGTAAATGAGGTTCAAATGATAGTAAACTTGTGAAGAGCAAATGAAGCCAGAACACTGTCTATGGTTGATATCTTATAAATTTATATTGAATACATCGGTTTTGAAAACTTGTTTGATTAGATTCATTCAAATCTAGTTATATTCTTTGAAACATTTGAAACCTCATCAGGGTAATGAGGTTCAAATGATAGTAAACTTGTCAAGATAAAATGAAGCCAGAACACAGTCTATTGTTGAAATCTTATTAGATTATATTGAATACATCGGTTATGAAGCTTTGTTTGATTAGATTCATTCATATCGAGGTATATTCGTTGAAACATTTGAAACCTCATCAGGTTAATGAAGTTCAAATGATAGTAAACTTGTCAAGAGAAAATGAAGCCATAACACAGTCTAGGGTTGAAATCTTATGAAATTATATTGAATACATCGGTTATGAAGCTTTGTTTTTTAAATTTATTCAAATCGAGGTATTTTCTTTGAAACATTTGAAACCTCATCAGGTTAATGAGGTTCAAATGATAGTAAACTTGTCAAGAGCAAATGAAGCCAGAACACATTTTATGTTTGAAATCTTATGAATTTATAATAAATAGATGGAATGTGAAACTTTAATTGATTAAATTCATTGAAATCGAGGAATATTCTTTGAAACATTTGGAACCTCATCAGGTTAATGAGGTTTAAATGATAGTAAACTTATGAATAGGAAATGATTTTAGAGCACAGTCAATGGTTGAAATCTTATGTATTTATAATGAATACATCGGTTATGAAGCTTTGTTTGATTAGATTCATTCATATCGAGGTATATTCGTTGAAACATTTGAAACCTAATCAGGTTAATGAAGTTCAAATGATAGTAAACTTGTCAAGAGAACATGAAGACAGAACACATTCTAACTTTGAAATCCTATGAATCTATAATAAATAGATTGGATGTGAAACTTTAATTGATTAAATTCATTCAAATCAAGGTATACTATTCGAAACATTTGGAACCTCATCAGCTTAATGAGGTTTAAATGATAGTAAACTTGTGAATAGGAAATGATTTTAGAGCACAGTCAATGGTTGAAATCTTATGTATTTATAATGAATACATCGGTTATGAAGCCTTGTTTGATTAAATTCATTCAAATCGAGGTATATTCTTTGAAACATTTGAAACCTCATCAGGTTAATGAGGTTCAAATGATAGTAAACTTGTCAAGATAAAATGAAGCCAGAACACAGTCTATGGTTGAAATCTTATGAATTTATATTGAATAAATCGGTTATGAAGCCTTGTTTGATTAAAATTTATTCAAATCGAGGTATATTCTTTGAAACATTTGAAACCTCATCAGGTTAATGAGGTTCAAATGCTAGTAAACTTGTCAACATAAAATGAAGCCAGAACACAGTCAATTGTTGAAATCTTATGAAATTATATTGAATACATCGGTTATGAAGCTTTGTTTTTTAAATTTACTCAAATCGAGGTATTTTCTTTGAAACATTTGAAACCTCATCAGGTTAATGAGGTTCAATTGATAGTAAACTTGTAAAAGAACATGAAGCCAAAACACATTCTAACTTTGAAATCCTATGAATTTATAATAACTAGATTGGATGTGAAACTTTAATTCATTAAATTCATTCAAATCAAGGTATACTCTTTGAAACATTTGGAACCTCATCAGGTTAATGAGGTTTAAATGATAGTAAACTTATGAATAGGAAATGATTTTAGAGCACAGTCAATGGTTGAAATCTTATGAAATTATATTGAATACATCGGTTATGAAACTTTGTTTTTTAAATTTATTCAAATCGAGGTATTTTCTTTGAAACATTTGAAACCACATCAGGTTAATGAGGTTCAAATGATAGTAAACTTGTAAAGGGGACATGGAGCCAGACCACATTCTATGTTTGAAATCTTATGAATTTGTAATAAATCGATGGGATGTGAAACTTTAATTGATTAAATTCATTCAAATCGAGGAATATTCTTTGAAACATTTGAAACCTCATCAGGTTAATGAGGTTCAAATGATAGTAAACTTGTCAAGAGCAAATGAAGCCAGAACACATTTTATGTTTGAAATCTTATGAATTTATAATAAATAGATGGAATGTGAAACTTTAATTGATTAAATTCATTGAAATCGAGGAATATTCTTTGAAACATTTGAAACCTCATCAGGTTAATGAGGTTCAAATGATAGTAAACTTGTCAAGAGCAAATGAAGCCAGAACACATTTTATGTTTGAAATCTTATGCATTTATAATAAATAGATGGAATGTAAAACTTTAATTGATTAAATTCATTGAAATCGAGGTATATTCTTTGAAACATTTGAAACCTCATAAGGTAAATGAGGTTCAAATGATAGTAGACTTGTAAAGGGGACATGGAGCCAGACCACATTCTATGTTTGAAATCTTATGAATTTATAATAAATCGATGGGATGTGAAACTTTAATTGATTAAATTCATTCAAATCGAGGAATATTCTTTGAAACATTTGAAACCTCATCAGGTTAATGAGGTTCAAATGATAGTAAACTTGTCAAGAGCAAATGAAGCCAGAACACATTTTATGTTTGAAATCTTATGAATTTATAATAAATAGATGGAATGTGAAACTTTAATTGATTAAATTCATTGATATCGAGGTATATTCTTTGAAACATTTGAACCCTCATCAGGTAAATGAGGTTCAAATGATAGTAAACTTGTGAAGAGCAAATGAAGCAAGAACACTGTCTATGGTTGATATCTTATAAATTTATATTGAATACATCGGTTTTGAAAACTTGTTTGATTAGATTCATTCAAATCTAGGTATATTCTTTGAAACATTTGAAACCTCATCAGGGTAATGAGGTTCAAATGATAGTAAACTTGTCAAGATAAAATGAAGCCAGAACACAGTCTATGGTTGAAATCTTATTGAATTATATTGAATACATCGGTTATGAAGCTTTGTTTTTTAAATTTATTCAAATCGAGGTATATTCGTTGAAACATATGAAACCTCATCAGGTTAATGAAGTTCAAATGATAGTAAACTTGTCAAGAGAAATTGAAGCAAGAACACAGTCTATGGTTGAAATCTTATGAATTTATATTGAATAAATTGGTTATTAAGCCTTGTTTTTTAAATTTATTCAAATCGAGGTATTTTCTTTGAAACATTTGAAACCTCATCACGTTAATGTGGTTCAAATGATAGTAAACTTGTAAAGAGAACATGAAGCCAGAACACATTCTAACTTTGAAATCCTTTGAATTTATAATAAATAGATTGGATGTGAAACTTTAATTTATTAAATTCATTCAAATCAAGGTATACTATTTGAAACATTTGGAACCTCATCAGGTTAATGAGGTTTAAATGATAGTAAACTTGTGAATAGGAAATGATTTTAGAGCACAGTCAATGGTTGAAATCTTATGTATTTATAATGAATACATCGGTTATGAAGCCTTGTTTGATTAAATTAATTCAAATCGAGGTATATTCTTTGAAACATTTGAAACCTCATCAGGTTAATAAGCTCTAAATGATAGTAAACTTGTCAAGAGAAAATAAAGCCATCACACAGTCTATTGTTGAAATCTTATGAAATTATATAGAATACATCGGTTATGAAGCTTTTTTTGATTAAATTCACTCAAATCGAGGAATGTTTTTTCATACATTTGAAACTTCATCAGGTTAATGAAGTTCAAATGATAGTAAACTTGTCAAGAGAAAATGAAGCCATAACACAGTCTATGGTTGAAATCTTATGAAAGTATATTGAATACATCGGTTATGAAACTTTGTTTTTTAAATTTATTCAAATCGAGGTATTTTCTTTGAAACATTTGAAACCACATCAGGTTAATGAGGTTCAAATGATAGTAAACTTGTAAAGGGGACATGGAGCCAGACCACATTCTATGTTTGAAATCTTATGAATTTATAATAAATCGATAGGATGTGAAACTTTAATTGATTAAATTCATTCAAATCGAGGTATATTCTTTGAAACATTTGAAACCTCATCAGGTAAATGAGGTTCAAATGATAGTAAACTTCTGAAGAGCAAATGAAGCCAGAACACTGTCTATGGTTGATATCTTATAAATTTATATTGAATACATCGGTTTTGAAAACTTGTTTGATTAGATTCATTCAAATCTAGTTATATTCTTTGAAACATTTGAAACCTCATCAGGGTAATGAGGTTCAAATGATAGTAAACTTGTCAAGATAAAATGAAGCCAGAACACAGTCTATTGTTGAAATTTTATTAAATTATATTGAATACATCGGTTATGAAGCTTTGTTTGATTAGATTCATTCATATCGAGGTATATTCGTTGAAACATTTGAAATCTCATCAGGTTAATGAAGTTCAAATGATAGTAAACTTGTCAAGAGAACATGAAGACAGAACACATTCTAACTTTGAAATCCTATGAATCTATAATAAATATATTGGATGTGAAACTTTAATTGATTAAATTCATTCAAATCAAGGTATACTATTCGAAACATTTGGAACCTCATCAGGTTAATGAGGTTTAAATGATAGTAAACTTGTGAATAGGAAATGATTTTAGAGCACAGTCAATGGTTGAAATCTTATGTATTTATAATGAATACATCGGTTATGAAGCCTTGTTTGATTAAATTCATTCAAATCGAGGTATTTTCTTTGAAACATTTGAAACCTGATCAGGTTAATGAGGGTTCAAATGATAGTAAACTTGTCAAGATAAAATGAAGCCAGAACACAGTCTATTGTTGAAATTTTATTAAATTATATTGAATACATCGGTTATGAAGCCTTGTTTGATTAAATTCATTCAAATCGAGGTATATTCTTTGAAACATTTGAAACCTCATCAGGTTAATAAGCTCTAAATGATAGTAAACTTGTCAAGAGAAAATAAAGCCATCACACAGTCTATTGTTGAAATCTTATGAAATTATATAGAATACATCGGTTATGAAGCTTTTTTTGATTAAATTCACTCAAATCGAGGAATGTTTTTTCATACATTTGAAACTTCATCAGGTTAATGAAGTTCAAATGATAGTAAACTTGTCAAGAGAAAATGAAGCCATAACACAGTCTATGGTTGAAATCTTATGAAAGTATATTGAATACATCGGTTATGAAACTTTGTTTTTTAAATTTATTCAAATCGAGGTATTTTCTTTGAAACATTTGAAACCACATCAGGTTAATGAGGTTCAAATGATAGTAAACTTGTAAAGGGGACATGGAGCCAGACCACATTCTATGTTTGAAATCTTATGAATTTATAATAAATCGATAGGATGTGAAACTTTAATTGATTAAATTCATTCAAATCGAGGTATATTCTTTGAAACATTTGAAACCTCATCAGGTAAATGAGGTTCAAATGATAGTAAACTTCTGAAGAGCAAATGAAGCCAGAACACTGTCTATGGTTGATATCTTATAAATTTATATTGAATACATCGGTTTTGAAAACTTGTTTGATTAGATTCATTCAAATCTAGTTATATTCTTTGAAACATTTGAAACCTCATCAGGGTAATGAGGTTCAAATGATAGTAAACTTGTCAAGATAAAATGAAGCCAGAACACAGTCTATTGTTGAAATTTTATTAAATTATATTGAATACATCGGTTATGAAGCTTTGTTTGATTAGATTCATTCATATCGAGGTATATTCGTTGAAACATTTGAAATCTCATCAGGTTAATGAAGTTCAAATGATAGTAAACTTGTCAAGAGAACATGAAGACAGAACACATTCTAACTTTGAAATCCTATGAATCTATAATAAATATATTGGATGTGAAACTTTAATTGATTAAATTCATTCAAATCAAGGTATACTATTCGAAACATTTGGAACCTCATCAGGTTAATGAGGTTTAAATGATAGTAAACTTTTGAATAGGAAATGATTTTAGAGCACAGTCAATGGTTGAAATCTTATGTATTTATAATGAATACATCGGTTATGAAGCTTTGTTTGATTAGATTCATTCATATCGAGGTATATTCGTTGAAACATTTGAAACCTAATCAGGTTAATGAAGTTCAAATGATAGTAAACTTGTCAAGAGAACATGAAGACAGAACACATTCTAACTTTGAAATCCTATGAATCTATAATAAATAGATTGGATGTGAAACTTTAATTGATTAAATTCATTCAAATCAAGGTATACTATTCGAAACATTTGGAACCTCATCAGCTTAATGAGGTTTAAATGATAGTAAACTTGTGAATAGGAAATGATTTTAGAGCACAGTCAATGGTTGAAATCTTATGTATTTATAATGAATACATCGGTTATGAAGCCTTGTTTGATTAAATTCATTCAAATCGAGGTATATTCTTTGAAACATTTGAAACCTCATCAGGTTAATGAGGTTCAAATGATAGTAAACTTGTCAAGATAAAATGAAGCCAGAACACAGTCTATGGTTGAAATCTTATGAATTTATATTGAATAAATCGGTTATGAAGCCTTGTTTGATTAAAATTTATTCAAATCGAGGTATATTCTTTGAAACATTTGAAACCTCATCAGGTTAATGAGGTTCAAATGCTAGTAAACTTGTCAACATAAAATGAAGCCAGAACACAGTCAATTGTTGAAATCTTATGAAATTATATTGAATACATCGGTTATGAAGCTTTGTTTTTTAAATTTACTAAAATCGAGGTATTTTCTTTGAAACATTTGAAACCTCATCAGGTTAATGAGGTTCAATTGATAGTAAACTTGTAAAAGAACATGAAGCCAAAACACATTCTAACTTTGAAATCCTATGAATTTATAATAACTAGATTGGATGTGAAACTTTAATTCATTAAATTCATTCAAATCAAGGTATACTCTTTGAAACATTTGGAACCTCATCAGGTTAATGAGGTTTAAATGATAGTAAACTTATGAATAGGAAATGATTTTAGAGCACAGTCAATGGTTGAAATCTTATGAAAATATATTGAATACATCGGTTATGAAGCTTTGTTTGATTAAATTCACTCAAATCGAGGAATGTTCTTTCATACATTTGAAACTTCATCAGGTTAATGAGGTTCAAATGATAGTAAACTTGTCAAGAGAAAATGAAGCCACAACACAGTCTATGGTTGAAATCTTATGAAATTATATTGAATACATCGGTTATGAAGCTTTGTTTTTTAAATTTATTCAAATCGAGGTATTTTCTTTGAAACATTTGAAACCACATCAGGTTAATGAGGTTCAAATGATAGTAAACTTGTAAAGGGGACATGGAGCCAGACCACATTCTATGTTTGAAATCTTATGAATTTGTAATAAATCGATGGGATGTGAAACTTTAATTGATTAAATTCATTCAAATCGAGGAATATTCTTTGAAACATTTGAAACCTCATCAGGTTAATGAGGTTCAAATGATAGTAAACTTGTCAAGAGCAAATGAAGCCAGAACACATTTTATGTTTGAAATCTTATGAATTTATAATAAATAGATGGAATGTGAAACTTTAATTGATTAAATTCATTGAAATCGAGGAATATTCTTTGAAACATTTGAAACCTCATCAGGTTAATGAGGTTCAAATGATAGTAAACTTGTCAAGAGCAAATGAAGCCAGAACACATTTTATGTTTGAAATCTTATGCATTTATAATAAATAGATGGAATGTAAAACTTTAATTGATTAAATTCATTGAAATCGAGGTATATTCTTTGAAACATTTGAAACCTCATAAGGTAAATGAGGTTCAAATGATAGTAGACTTGTAAAGGGGACATGGAGCCAGACCACATTCTATGTTTGAAATCTTATGAATTTATAATAAATCGATGGGATGTGAAACTTTAATTGATTAAATTCATTCAAATCGAGGAATATTCTTTGAAACATTTGAAACCTCATCAGGTTAATGAGGTTCAAATGATAGTAAACTTGTCAAGAGCAAATGAAGCCAGAACACATTTTATGTTTGAAATCTTATGAATTTATAATAAATAGATGGAATGTGAAACTTTAATTGATTAAATTCATTGATATCGAGGTATATTCTTTGAAACATTTGAACCCTCATCAGGTAAATGAGGTTCAAATGATAGTAAACTTGTGAAGAGCAAATGAAGCAAGAACACTGTCTATGGTTGATATCTTATAAATTTATATTGAATACATCGGTTTTGAAAACTTGTTTGATTAGATTCATTCAAATCTAGGTATATTCTTTGAAACATTTGAAACCTCATCAGGGTAATGAGGTTCAAATGATAGTAAACTTGTCAAGATAAAATGAAGCCAGAACACAGTCTATGGTTGAAATCTTATTGAATTATATTGAATACATCGGTTATGAAGCTTTGTTTTTTAAATTTATTCAAATCGAGGTATATTCGTTGAAACATATGAAACCTCATCAGGTTAATGAAGTTCAAATGATAGTAAACTTGTCAAGAGAAATTGAAGCAAGAACACAGTCTATGGTTGAAATCTTATGAATTTATATTGAATAAATTGGTTATTAAGCCTTGTTTTTTAAATTTATTCAAATCGAGGTATTTTCTTTGAAACATTTGAAACCTCATCACGTTAATGTGGTTCAAATGATAGTAAACTTGTAAAGAGAACATGAAGCCAGAACACATTCTAACTTTGAAATCCTTTGAATTTATAATAAATAGATTGGATGTGAAACTTTAATTTATTAAATTCATTCAAATCAAGGTATACTATTTGAAACATTTGGAACCTCATCAGGTTAATGAGGTTTAAATGATAGTAAACTTGTGAATAGGAAATGATTTTAGAGCACAGTCAATGGTTGAAATCTTATGTATTTATAATGAATACATCGGTTATGAAGCCTTGTTTGATTAAATTAATTCAAATCGAGGTATATTCTTTGAAACATTTGAAACCTCATCAGGTTAATAAGCTCTAAATGATAGTAAACTTGTCAAGAGAAAATAAAGCCATCACACAGTCTATTGTTGAAATCTTATGAAATTATATAGAATACATCGGTTATGAAGCTTTTTTTGATTAAATTCACTCAAATCGAGGAATGTTTTTTCATACATTTGAAACTTCATCAGGTTAATGAAGTTCAAATGATAGTAAACTTGTCAAGAGAAAATGAAGCCATAACACAGTCTATGGTTGAAATCTTATGAAAGTATATTGAATACATCGGTTATGAAACTTTGTTTTTTAAATTTATTCAAATCGAGGTATTTTCTTTGAAACATTTGAAACCACATCAGGTTAATGAGGTTCAAATGATAGTAAACTTGTAAAGGGGACATGGAGCCAGACCACATTCTATGTTTGAAATCTTATGAATTTATAATAAATCGATAGGATGTGAAACTTTAATTGATTAAATTCATTCAAATCGAGGTATATTCTTTGAAACATTTGAAACCTGATCAGGTAAATGAGGTTCAAATGATAGTAAACTTCTGAAGAGCAAATGAAGCCAGAACACTGTCTATGGTTGATATCTTATAAATTTATATTGAATACATCGGTTTTGAAAACTTGTTTGATTAGATTCATTCAAATCTAGTTATATTCTTTGAAACATTTGAAACCTCATCAGGGTAATGAGGTTCAAATGATAGTAAACTTGTCAAGATAAAATGAAGCCAGAACACAGTCTATTGTTGAAATTTTATTAAATTATATTGAATACATCGGTTATGAAGCTTTGTTTGATTAGATTCATTCATATCGAGGTATATTCGTTGAAACATTTGAAATCTCATCAGGTTAATGAAGTTCAAATGATAGTAAACTTGTCAAGAGAACATGAAGACAGAACACATTCTAACTTTGAAATCCTATGAATCTATAATAAATATATTGGATGTGAAACTTTAATTGATTAAATTCATTCAAATCAAGGTATACTATTCGAAACATTTGGAACCTCATCAGGTTAATGAGGTTTAAATGATAGTAAACTTGTGAATAGGAAATGATTTTAGAGCACAGTCAATGGTTGAAATCTTATGTATTTATAATGAATACATCGGTTATGAAGCCTTGTTTGATTAAATTCATTCAAATCGAGGTATTTTCTTTGAAACATTTGAAACCTGATCAGGTTAATGAGGTTCAAATGATAGTAAACTTGTCAAGATAAAATGAAGCCAGAACACAGTCTATTGTTGAAATTTTATTAAATTATATTGAATACATCGGTTATGAAGCTTTGTTTGATTAGATTCATTCATATCGAGGTATTTTCTTTGAAACATTTGAAACCACATCAGGTTAATGAGGTTCAAATGATAGTAAACTTGTAAAGGGGACATGGAGCCAGACCACATTCTATGTTTGAAATCTTATGAATTTATAATAAATCGATAGGATGTGAAACTTTAATTGATTAAATTCATTCAAATCGAGGTATATTCTTTGAAACATTTGAAACCAAATCAGGTTAATGAGGTTCAAATGATAGTAAACTTGTCAAGATAAAATGAAGCCAGAACACAGTCTATGGTTGAAATCTTATGCATTTATATTGAATAAATCGGTTATTAAGCCTTGTTTTTTAAATTTATTCAAATCGAGGTATTTTCTTTGAAACATTTGAAACCTGATCAGGTTAATGAGGTTCAAATGATAGTAAACTTGTCAAGATAAAATGAAGCCAGAACACAGTCTATTGTTGAAATCTTATTAAATTATATTGAATACATCGGTTATGAAGCTTTGTTTGATTAGATTCATTCAAATCGAGGTATATTCGTTGAAACATTTGAAACCTCATCAGGTTAATGAAGTTCAAATGATAGTAAACTTGTCAAGAGAAATTGAAGCAAGAACACAGTCTATGGTTGAAATCTTATGAATTTATATTGAATAAATCGGTTATTAAGCCTTGTTTTTTAAATTTATTCAAATCGAGGTATTTTCTGTGAAACATTTGAAACCACATCAGGTTAATGAGGTTCAAATGATAGTAAACTTGTAAAGGGGACATGGAGCCAGAACACATTTTATGTGTGAACTCTTATGAATTTATAATAAATCGATGGGATGTGAAACTTTAATTGATTAAATTCATTCAAATCGAGGTATATTCTTTGAAACATTTAAAACCTCATCAGGTTAATGAGGTTCAAATGATAGTAAACTTGTCAAGATAAAATGAAGCCAGAACACAGTCTATGGTTGAAATCTTATGAATTTATATTGAATAAATCGGTTATTAAGCCTTGTTTTTTAAATTTATTCAAATCGAGGTATTTTCTTTGAAACATTTGAAACCTGATCAGGTTAATGAGGTTCAACTGATAGTAAACTTGTCAAGATAAAATGAAGCCAGAACACAGTCTTTTGTTGAAATCTTATGAAATTATATTGAATACATCGGTTATGAAGCTTTGTTATTTAAATTTATTCAAATCGAGGTATTTTCTTTGAAACATTTGAAACCACATCAGGTTAATGAGGTTCAAATGATAGTAAACTTGTGAAGGGGACATGGAGCCAGAACACATTTTATGTTTGAACTCTTATGAATTTATAATAAATCGATGGGATGTGAAACTTTAATTTACTAAATTTATTCAAATCGAGGAATATTCTTTAAGACATTTGAAACCTCATCAGTTTAATGAGGTTCAAATGATAGTAAACTTGTCAAGAGCAAATGAAGCCAGAACACTTTTTGTGTTTGAAATCTTATGAATTTATAATAAATAGATGGGATGTGAAACTTTAATTGATTAAATTCATTCAAAGCGAGGTATATTCATTGAAACATTTGAAACAAAATCAGGTTAATGAGGTTCAAATGATAGTAAACTTGTCAAGAGAAGATGAAGCCAGAACACAGTCTATTGTTGAAATCTTATGAAATTACATTGAATACATCGGTTACGAAGCTTTGTTTCATTAAATTAATTCAAATTGAGGTATATTCTTTGAAACATCACAGGTTAATGAGGTTCAAATGATAGTAAACTTGTCAAGAGAAAACGAAGCCAGAACACAGTCTATGGTTGAAATCTTATGAAATTATATTGAATACACCGGTTATGAAGCATAGTTTGATTAAAATTATTCAAATCGAGATATATTCTTTGAAACATTTGAAGCCACATCAGGTTAATGATGTTCAAATGATAGTAAACTTGTCAAGAGAAAACGAAGCCAGAACACAGTCTATGGTTGAAATCTTATGAAATTATATTGAATACACCGGTTATGAAGCTTTGTTTGATTAAATTTATTCAAATCGAGATATATTCTTTGAAACATTTGAAACCACATCAGGTTAATGATGGTCAAATGATAGTAAACTTGTCAAGAAAGAATGAAGCCAGAACACAGTCTATGGTTGAAATCATCTTAATTTATATTGAATACATCGGTTATAAAGCTTTGTTTGATTAAATTCATTCAAATTGAGGTATGTTCTTTGAAACAATTGAAACCTCATCAAGTTAATGAGGTTCAAATGATGGTAAACTTGTCAAGAGAAAACGAAGCCATAACACAGTCTATGGTTGAAATCTTATGAAATTATATTGAATACACCGGTTATGAAGCTTTGTTTGATTAAATTTATTCAAATCGAGATTAATTCTTTAAAACATTTCAAACATTATCAGGTCAATGAGTTTCAAGTAAACTTGTAAAGAGAAAATGAAGCCAGAACACAGTCTATGGTTTAAATTTTAAGAATTTATATTGAATACATCGGTTATGAAGCTTTGTGTGATTAAATTCATTAAAATCGAGGTATATTCTTTGAAACATTTGAAACCTCATCATGTTAATGAGGTTCCAATGATAGTAAACTTGTCAAGACAAAAAGAAGCCAGAACACAGTCTATGGTTGAAATCTTATGAATTTATATTGAATACATCGGTTATGAAGCTTTGTTTGTTTAAATTGAATCAAATGGAGGTACATATTTTTGAAACATTTGAAACCTCATCAGGTTAATGAGGTTCAAATGATAGTAAACTTGTCAAGAGAAAATGAAGCCAGAACACAGTCTATATTTGTAATTTGGAATTTATATAGAATAGATCGGTTGTGAAACTTTAAATGAATAAATTCATTCAAATCGAGGTATATTCTTTGTAACATTTGAAACCTCATCAGGTTAATGAGGTTCAAATGATAGTAAACTTGTATATAGGAATTGGTTTTAGAGCGCAGTCAATGGTTGAAATCTTATGAATTTATATAGAATAGATCGAATATGAAACTTTAAATGATTAAATTCATTCAAATCGAGGTATATTCTTTGAAACATTTGAAACCTCATCAGGTTAATGAGGTTCAGATGATATTAAATTTGTCAAGAGAAAACGAAGCCAGAACACAGTCTATTGTTGAAATTTTATTAAATTATATTGAATACATCGGTTATGAAGCTTTGTTTGATTAGATTCATTCATATCGAGGTATTTTCTTTGAAACATTTGAAACCACATCAGGTTAATGAGGTTCAAATGATAGTAAACTTGTAAAGGGGACATGGAGCCAGACCACATTCTATGTTTGAAATCTTATGAATTTATAATAAATCGATAGGATGTGAAACTTTAATTGATTAAATTCATTCAAATCGAGGTATATTCTTTGAAACATTTGAAACCAAATCAGGTTAATGAGGTTCAAATGATAGTAAACTTGTCAAGATAAAATGAAGCCAGAACACAGTCTATGGTTGAAATCTTATGCATTTATATTGAATAAATCGGTTATTAAGCCTTGTTTTTTAAATTTATTCAAATCGAGGTATTTTCTTTGAAACATTTGAAACCTGATCAGGTTAATGAGGTTCAAATGATAGTAAACTTGTCAAGATAAAATGAAGCCAGAACACAGTCTATTGTTGAAATCTTATTAAATTATATTGAATACATCGGTTATGAAGCTTTGTTTGATTAGATTCATTCAAATCGAGGTATATTCGTTGAAACATTTGAAACCTCATCAGGTTAATGAAGTTCAAATGATAGTAAACTTGTCAAGAGAAATTGAAGCAAGAACACAGTCTATGGTTGAAATCTTATGAATTTATATTGAATAAATCGGTTATTAAGCCTTGTTTTTTAAATTTATTCAAATCGAGGTATTTTCTGTGAAACATTTGAAACCACATCAGGTTAATGAGGTTCAAATGATAGTAAACTTGTAAAGGGGACATGGAGCCAGAACACATTTTATGTGTGAACTCTTATGAATTTATAATAAATCGATGGGATGTGAAACTTTAATTGATTAAATTCATTCAAATCGAGGTATATTCTTTGAAACATTTAAAACCTCATCAGGTTAATGAGGTTCAAATGATAGTAAACTTGTCAAGATAAAATGAAGCCAGAACACAGTCTATGGTTGAAATCTTATGAATTTATATTGAATAAATCGGTTATTAAGCCTTGTTTTTTAAATTTATTCAAATCGAGGTATTTTCTTTGAAACATTTGAAACCTGATCAGGTTAATGAGGTTCAACTGATAGTAAACTTGTCAAGATAAAATGAAGCCAGAACACAGTCTATTGTTGAAATCTTATGAAATTATATTGAATACATCGGTTATGAAGCTTTGTTATTTAAATTTATTCAAATCGAGGTATTTTCTTTGAAACATTTGAAACCACATCAGGTTAATGAGGTTCAAATGATAGTAAACTTGTGAAGGGGACATGGAGCCAGAACACATTTTATGTTTGAACTCTTATGAATTTATAATAAATCGATGGGATGTGAAACTTTAATTTACTAAATTTATTCAAATCGAGGAATATTCTTTAAGACATTTGAAACCTCATCAGTTTAATGAGGTTCAAATGATAGTAAACTTGTCAAGAGCAAATGAAGCCAGAACACAGTCTATGGTTAAATACTTATAAATTTATATTGAATAAATCGGTTCTGAAGCTTTGTTTTTTAAATTTACTCAAATCGAGGTATTTTCTTTGAAACATTTGAAACCTCATCAGGTTAATGAGGTTCAAATTATAGTAAACTTGTAAAAGAACATGAAGCCAAAACACATTCTAACTTTGAAATCCTATGAATTTATAATAACTAGATTGGATGTGAAACTTTAATTGATTAAATTCATTCAAATCAAGGTATACTCTTTGAAACATTTGGAACCTCATCAGGTTAATGAGGTTCAAATGATAGTAAACTTGTCAAGAGCAAATGAAGCCAGAACACAGTCAAACAAATTATGTCAAGCTAATGATAGTCGTCATTTGTCATAGTTCTGTGAGTTCAAAGTCTTTAGCCCTATTTTGCCCCCCCCCAATAGGTTGTACGTTGTTCTGATATCTCTACACCTACAATGAGGAAGGCTACATACGTATAACAACCTTTCTGGACAGACCCTATCAAAATAGCAAATTCACGAATCAAGATTTTCCCGAAAAAGGCAGCGAAATTGCATTATTTTGCAAATTTCTTTTGCACATTGCCCTGGTGTTATTTGTAGTTTTTATTATAATGTTCATGTTTGGGAGGAGATTCTGATTTTGACCAATTTTGCAACTTTTCTTGACCATCATGCCAAGAAAAATGCTGTCGTAAGCATTATTAATCACAAATGTTTCAGTGATAGTTAAATTTAGAAATAGCACATTCCTAGGGCTGTTAGCAGCTACCCCTTGCTTGCGCCGGAACAAAATAGGACGTGTCAGATCGTTCGACCACAATAGGATTGAACTACCAAGGGGCTTTAGTAAAGGGTACCCCTAAGTTGAAGGTGAAGGATACCCCTAAATATTGACGGTTGTTCATCATTAACACCCTCTAAGCCTTAGCAGCTGATTGCTTTATGTAGCAGGTGACCAACTGACTTCTCACTATGCGGCTAGTATCCACGCTTTGATTGATGTAGGGTCTATGGAATTCTTCACTAAAAGGGCTTTTTTCAACCAGGTGAACCTTCACCAGTTTTACCCTCGGGTAGTTACAACTGCATTAAAATCATTGGTCAACCCTTTGTCGTTACTGTAACCACATAGCGTCAGTTCTCAACGAGGGTAGGGTATGGGGGGGGAGGGGGGAGGGAGTAATGCTCGCCACTTTCAAAAATGTGCCTGAAATTGTAAAGGAAAAATGCAATAAAGATATCTGCGTATACCTTGATACTTCCAATCTGAAAGCTTTTTGAAATAAAAAACGCCCACAGTAATGACCCTGCTGAAACAATGCCCTCCAGAAGTAAAGGGAAGTTTTTTGTTTCCCGGTGACTTTCAATCTACAAAATCTCCCTGCTTTCTTTATTTGGTCCGAGCTGTTTGCCCGAGAACACTTTCTTTTTCTCGATCGCAATTTGTGGATATTCTATCAAAGATGATTGCTGAAGTTTTTCCTTTCTTGTCATAATGTTTGTAATGTCCGTTGAGAATGGATAATTTCAAAATGTTCGCCGTTGTAATTTCATGTTCCGTTGGGGTCGATAATATAGGGGAGGAGGGTTGCTGTCAAAAATCATAAACTACTTAACATAACACCTACTATCAGAAATCGTTGTTGTTTGTTGCGTATCCTTTAAACGTTCAACAGTCTGCTCCATGGATGTGCTGCATTCCTTAAATAAAAAAAGTCGATTTACGCGAGGAAAACTATCCTGAAAACTACGTCGTGTGCTTTTATGTAATCGTTTTCAGATGTAAGATTTTACAATACACCTTGCATTCTACCATACTTCTCTAACCACTGTTAAACAAAACTAACACTACACACCCACTACAAGGGCGATACAATGCTGAGCGAAGGCGCCTAGCAACCCCAATGGCCAATATATATGCGACGTGAAACTATAATCCTTGCAAAGACATTTAAAAAAATCCACACATTTTTGTTCAGCTTTCCCCCTTCCCCCTGCCAATGTTGATTCCTTGTACGGTTACTCATTTCCCACGGTTGCAGTGCAAAAACCGCATCCAAATTGATTTTTTTCATATCTGGTGATAAATGCTTCGCACCAATACTGTTCATGGGGCAGGGGGTGGGGGCAAAAGAGCAACGCCAAGTTTTCTGCAATGCAGTTTGAATGCTTGGTCAGACAAGAAAGAAGAAAGAATTTAACATTTTTATCAAGTTGTTTTAGCAAGGATTTTACATGCAAAAACACTAGAAACTCATAAAACGAATCAATACCAAAGTATGTACAACACCAGATATTAGGAAAGGAATGCACTGAATTCAAATAATGTGACGAGCGCCTGGGTGTGAAGCTTCCAAAGGCTTCGGACAGAGAGTTGAGTAGGAGACCTTGATGTGACTTTTTTGGTGACATGCCCAAAATTCGGGAATTCTTTGACAGACATTTCAAATGCAATCCAGACTTGATATAAGCTCCGCCGATGTATTATGTACAGAAAGTAATGTGCATGAGCCAAATTAAGTAGCAAAATTCTTGACAATAATCAAGAGGCCCGTAAGTTCACTACAATTTTCACAGGTTGTCTGCAGAATTTACCTGGTTTCCTTCTTTGATGTTGTTGTTTGCCACTTTTAATGCATCTGACAGTGCTTTTGCATAATATTCTTCTGTATCTGTACAAATTAGCAAGCAGTAGATTAAAAATAGTTGGAAATTTAAGTTTAGAATGATGTGATTTTCATGTTGAATGAAAAGAACCTTTTAATTGGGGAGATCTGGGACAAATGTAGTCAGTGGCGGATTTAAGGGGGCAAGTTGGGGGCAATTTCCCCCTTCATGACAAAAACTCAACTTTGCGGCCCTTTTTTGGCGAGAAATGCACCCTTCATCCTAATTCTAACTCACAATTTTTTTAACTGTGTCAATTTAATTATGATGGATTAAACGTATAAATTAAGGCTAAATTAAGGCGTTATTTAATAGTAGCTCACACAAATTTTCTCAAAAAGCGTCCAAGAAATTTTCGCGTGCATTGTGCGCGCCCATTTTCCATCATCTTTTGGCGCCCTCTTTTCAAGTTGCCCCGCCCCCCACTTTTACTTCGGGCTGGATCCGCCCTTGATTGTAACACGAGGCAATTGAAATACTGGCTCGCGCACCTTGAAGACAAATGCAAAAAATCATGCTTACATGCTAATTTTAACCCTCTAAATGCGATTTGAGATTCAGGAATGTTCAGCCAAGTTTGCAAAATTTTCGGGAGAGAATGTATTTTGAGAAAGTAAATTCGTGCCTTCACTGTGAATTTCTGTCTGAAAGATTTTGCACTTGAGCAAATATTTCATTTTCACATCATAGATATGACATTTATTTAGGATCAAAACTTTATCAAAACTTTAAGCTCCACAGCTAATGAGATGTGAAAAAGCGAAATAATGACAGCTGACCAGGGCAGGTGAAATTGTAATACGCTGTTACGATTGCCCTTGTGTTTGGTTTTGATTCAGTTTGTAATCTGGTTGAACAAATGTTCATCCATGCAGTATTAAAGAGTTAAATGTTTAAATTTGTAAAAAAAACAACTTTTTCTCAATCGATTCAATTTTTTCAACCGATGCATCCAAATTTACAAAGAAATAAATACCACGTCTTGTTATTATTTTGTTATTTCTAAAGCAATGGATAATCAGATATCTTGTGCTACATTCTGTGTAAGGAGCAACCAGAGTCGTGCAATGATTATCTGTAATGATTTTAAAGATGTGTAACAATTGCTTCAACCATATGTTACAATTGCCCCCGCGTTATGGGGGCAATTCCATAGTAAAGGTAACTAGGGATGTGCCGCGAGCAATGGTATACTTTTTCGCACTTCTAGTCTAGCCAAGGGTATCCTTATTTGCAATGTTGGCCTACAACGGTCTAGCCAAGGGTATCATTTTTGACAATATTGGTCTAGCGAACGGTCATGATATCATATTTGGTACAAATTTGGCACAGGGAATGGCAAAATTTGGTCTAGCTAAGGGTACCGTTTTCGTAAAAATTGGTCCAGACAATGGTCAAAATGGTCTAGCCAAGGGTACCATTTTCGTGAAAATCGCTCTAGCCAACGGTACCATTTTGAATATGCTCGCGGCACACCCCTACCCAAAATTTGGCATAAGCCTTTTGTTATGCTGGTAAAGTTCTAAGAATATCAACAGCCGGGAAACCTTTTGCCATGCGAGAGTATCTCTTTGTTTGTTTGCTAATCCTTAGACTTTTTTGTTGCGATAACTGGGACTATTTCGTGAGTCTAGCTAATCCTTGTTTCGACTGTGGTTTGATTCTCCGCCCACATTCTTTTCATAAACCAAACGTTCTTTCTGCGCATGACCACAGGCTTCCTTTTTGGGGAATAACCGTTGCTTTGAACTTTGATGATTCGTATCCCCAACAAATTCAATAGTAAAGATGAAATATCACGTAAAAACAAACAAGGACAAATAATCTTTCAATAGAGCCGAACCGGATGTTTAGCCAATCAGATTTGACCAAGACATCACATGAACAAAATAATCGACTAGTAAGATTTGGCTTGTCGTCCCGGGGGGGGGGGGATACTTAGTATATTTTGCTGACGCCATGTGCACTCCTTTCCGGGTATCGTTTTCGCCTCTTTTTTCTAACGCCGGGTATCAAAAGAAGGCAATTTTTCTAAAACCGGTTGTCAAACGTGTTATTTCATTGTTTTTCGGCGAAGTTTTACGTTTAGGGGTATGCTTTTCGCCGATTTTACGTTTTGGGATATGCTTTCGCCGATGTTTTCTAAAGCCGGCTATCATTTCGAGGGATAATTTCTGAAGCCGGGTTAAAAAATGTTTTCTTTGAGTGCACCCCCCCACCCAGTACAATTGAAAGTCAAGTACCCCCACCCCGGGCTTCTCGTGCAAGCCGACTATAAGATAAATTCAGGGAAAAATTATATTTTTAGCTCAGTACTGATATCTGTAAATTGTCCTTGCGGCTTTTTCTAAAAGAACGCGTAAATTCGGAGAAAACTGATTTTGAATATGGCCCATCATTTGGGATCTTCATCCTCACCAATAAAGCCCTTTAAAAATGCCGCAAAGTCATATCAGTGTCTTTCTATTTGCTAAATATCATTGGAACTACATTAAAAAAGCGATAGCTGGCTTTTAGACGGTACTAAACTTTTATTAACGAGGCAGTGGTGACGGAGAAGCGAGCGTATATCTACCTTGGGTCCCCCTTTCCATTCCTAGTGAATCAATTCATCCAGCCAAGCTTTCTTCGCTGAATTTTAATGACTCATGTTGTCGATTTCACTTGATTTAAAAATATCATTTGATTTATAAACATTCTCATCAATTTCTTATTTCGGTCATCAATTTCTGAGCTTGACCTCAGCTCCTCTCTATCATTGGTCAAAATCTGGAGTGGCGGGAAATTTCTTGACCTGACGTGAGTTGAGGCCGCTGAGTAAACTAGGATTGCTCTCGTGTTGTTCCTGCTAAACGGTCTATAAAAACGTCCAAAATGAAGAGGAAATGTTGATAATAGTCACTGCAGGGGACTCAAGTTACCAAAGAAGAGTGCTTCAAGGGTACCGGACCCTGTTAAGTATTTTGTTGCTTCCCGAGAAGAGATTTGCTCACAAGAAGAGTGTCCTGGCTTCCTGAAGTCAGATGATTGGCTATCAAATTGCTTGAAGAAATATACCGACAAGCGCCAATCCATCGATGAAGTTTCCAGGAAATATCCAGGTATTTGTTGGCAATCTTATTTCTCTACCTTGTGCTTATTAGGGGGTACCATGTGCCGTTTTTGGTCTTACATTCATTTGTTTTTGAGTGAGCCTATAGTTTCTTACACGAAGCGTTCTTCTAGAAAAAAGATGAGCGCTGAGTCTAAAATATGTCATGATGGGAAGCCACATTCAGAAATTACAGACACTTCTAATCAACGGAAGATAAATTTGCAGGACAAAAATAACAAAGAGCAATTTGGCTACATTAGGGACCAGTCATTTATAACTCTGGGTACCGGGGTGGGCTGGAATTTATAAACTGGTGAAAAGTTTTCACACCCCTTCCAATTTTCTCTAAAAAAACTGATACCCCATTTAAAAATTAGAAGAAATTTCATACCCCAGTAGCCATCTACAGTATAAGTTGTGATGTAAGTTTACTGTAATTCACTTTGATTAGGTGCTTTTCAGTGAGCTTTCTGTTGATTCACTTTGCCTTTACTTTGCATTGCTGCTGTAGTTTCCTTTACCTGAAAAACTTCATACCCCCTCGAAAATTCCCAAAAATATTTCATACCCCCTCATTTTCCTTTGAAAAGTTTTCATACCCCCACCAATTCTAACCCGCCCCGGTACCCAGAGTTATAAATGACTGGCCCCTTACACCCCTGGATCTGTTAAATGATTTTACTATCGAATTCAGACATACTTCACTCCCCTAAATAAAGTAGGGGGAGGGTTGATCAGGATCTTGCCCCTTTAATTAGTTTGTGGCTATGAGCTTAAACATGAAATATTGTGTTTGTTCTTACTTGGCTATCAAAACATGAACATGAAGCTTTCCTCATACTATGAGGAAAGCTTCATGTTCCATACCTGTCACAATGTATTTATCGAGTTCAAAATACAACGTTCGAGAGATCGATAGTAGGCAGGTGAGAGTATTTACGCTTCGTTTCGCATACCCGACCGCATAGTTTTGAAGACCTGAAGCTGACAGAATATTTATGAGGATTGGCCAGCAAAAAATAAAGATCAGAGTTTTAAAGATACTTCAGAGCAGAAGCGTCGTGGCTGGGGGGCAGGGGGGGGGCACGTGCCCCCCCTAGCGTCTGAGATTCGGATATTTGTCGGAAATTTCGGATTTTCGTCGGAAATTCGGAAATTTTTCCGAAATTTCTCATCTGTATGAATTGAAGCCTAGCTACTTTCACGACCCTATTTACTAATGAATCTTTAACAAGAGGGCATTTTTCGACAGTCTAAGGGAGGTTATATAAAAAAATGTCCTGGGTGCCAGAGCCTTTGTTTGTCGAAATATGGTACTCGGGATTCCTTTAAAACCGATGAGAAAATAGCTGGGTCTAGGTTGGGTAAGAATTTTCCGAGAAAGGTCAAATCTTCTATTTTAGTACTGGTAAATATGGAATCAAGGGATGTATTTTCAATTCGCACCATGGTGATATTTTACTTTATTTACTTGTTTATCATTGTACAATTGCACTACATGCAACAAGAAGATTTTTTATGTATTTTAAGCCAAAGTAAAGGATGTTGCTTCAAAAATGTTCCTCGTGCTCCGATTTATAGGAGAACTGTCACAGGTTTCCTTATCGCTAATGGCAAGCATGATATTGGGAGAAGCATTCCAAGCCAATGTAAGAAATATTGGTAGACTTATAGTTCTTAAGGACATTAGTCCGGGTTTTAGCCCGTGCGTATTTTTTATTTGATATCGAACGATTGTCGTAAGCTTCGAGCGGAAGCCAGTTCGTTGTAGACCGTTGTTATGTTAGATTGAGAGAAATTACGTTACGATGTTGCATAAAGTATGCATCGAAGTTTGCCAGAATATTCATGTATTTTAATTGTGAACTCGCACGGTTGGGGTATTTCCAACATCACTGGCACCTCCGACGGGACCCACTTCACGCCCGACAACACCAAACCTGAATTCTGACGTCACTTCCGGCCTCTCTTGCAAGAAAGCTGTGGCGCGAAAGTAAAATTTTGTGATAAATGGCGTCAGCAGGCGTCCCAAGTGTCCCAAAGCAAAATATCGAGATATAACGCAATAGCTGTATCTTCGCTCTGTCAAGTTCTTTTAGCATTTTGAACTCAGAGCCCCTTGGTTTTTCATATTTTTCAAAGGCCGTGGACAACTCTGTTTACAAACTCGGGATTCAGCACAGCAGGTAAGCAGACTTTATCATAAATTTAACGTTTGTCCTTTGTTTCATGGAAATTTTGTTGAAAGTTTTGGATTCCTCGATGTCGTTTTGTCCTATTTGCCACCTTTCGCCAATTGTTGACGAAATAAACTTGTCTTTTTCTCGTCTTGAACTTCGGCTTGCAGTTTCAAGAAAATGAACTTTTGTCGGCCTAAATTTAACCGAAATTTTTTCAAACTCCAATATTTTCTAAACTAAGACAGGAATTCTCATTTTGGAGATATAACGCAATAGCTGTAAGCATCTAGTTTCTAGAAATGTTGCCTCTTTTGCTGTAGCCTTTGCCGGTTTCCCACAATTTTCAAAGGCGATTTTTCCTCGAGAGCCATGACTATTTAATCTGCGTTAACTTTACGTGCTTCCTTTTACAAACTTGTCTCCTTTTAAGTCAGAAAACAAACGTTAACCTTGGTTGAATGTATCACTTTCGAACTTGATCTGATGTTTCAGAAATGAAAGTATTTTAGAGTACTTGCTAGCTGTTTTGGCCACCAGAGCAATGAGAATAATAACAAAACTTTGACTTCGCTCTCAGAGAACTTTTCGTCGGGTTTGGCCTAACTGTAAACAAACATAAAGTTGCATTGTTGCTTATTTTCTTCAAGACTAATGGGGAAGCCCTGACCTAGAAATAGGAGATTTGCTTACTAAAACAATGTTATCAATGCTACCTTGTACAGAAAATTATCAGCTTTGATTATTTTGCCTATAAACACGATAGTTTACTGCAATTATTTGCCCCTGAATCTGTTTTCTTTTTCTTGAGCAGGGTATTGCTGCTCTGATTTAAGTTTGCAAATACCTCTCCTATTTTGGTTTGCTGCTCTTTTTTGTACATGCAATTCTCTATGAGACAAAGTGAAATTTGCTATGCAGCAAATGTTTTTAGTAGGAGGAAATAATATCGTCTCTGTTTTATTTTAGGACCCAAACAGAACAAGATTATCCTTTACCAATCAAGCCCAACCTTGAAGCAGCATTTGACAACAACCACAAAAGACTGCAATTCTTGCTTTTCCAATGCCTGAAGACTGATGCAAAACTAATGGACAAAGCATTCAATGAAAAACAATATTATGATATATCAAACAATTTGAGCAATCCAATAATTGATACTCTGATGATTTTACTCTGATAATAGGAAGATGGTAAGATAATAGCAATTGAATCATCACAAAATTGAAAATTTAATGCTTCCAATTCTGAAACAGTCTGAAACTTATTCTGAATTTGATCTGCAAAGACAATTGTTTGCAAAGGCAAAGACAAAGCTCGCCCGTTTCACCCTGTAGCCCCTGCTGCCATGCTTATTCATGAGTTTCTGAAAATTACCAAAAAGCAGTTATTGCCGTTGTCCATTCAGAAATAGTCATTGCAATTTCGATAGACAGCATCCTTCCCTATCTGTGGGGGGTGAAAGGCTTAGCGGATCGGTGTATTTTGTTGATTATAAGAAGCGGATTTTGTATTTCTCCATTTTACAAAAACGGATTTTCGTATTTTGTTTTCCTGACGGATCACGTATTTTTCCGATATCCTAAGGCGTATTTCGGACTTAACTATTGTCTTAAACGTATTTATGGATCCTTTCTCCCTGGTGCAAAGTAAAATGACTAAAAGAGGAAAAAGAGAAAAGAGGACAAGTATGAAGCTAAATGCTATAAGAGGGTACAGAACAATGTCCCATAACTGTTCTTTTTTGCCGACATGAGCTCAACGAAAGTGGTATCATCTTGCTTAAAGTATCTGTGTCAACGACCAAAATATCTATGTGGCCCACAGCGAAGGAACTTGCATTAATCTTGCTACCCACTCCCATTCAATTTTTACTTTGTGCTAAGAAAGAAATTAATGAAGAAATTAATGAAGAAATTCATCTTTTCGCTGGCAGCAAAGTAGAGGGGTTTTTCCAAGATGGGCCAGCTGAGCATGTCAATTCAAACAGTCCATTGGTATATGTGTAGAATTTGCTACTGTGGTGTATGCCTGTGATGATGCCTAGTCAAATTTCGTGAAGCTGATCACACCTCTCAACGAGACAGCAAATTGGCTTGACGCTATTGGCAAGCCTTACAATGCTAAGTTTCCGTCCACGAGAAAGGACAGTCATACTCCAACATGGCACTGTCAGAAGCATCCAACAAGTACAGCAGTGGAAGCAAGTTCTTATGGACTTTGAAAGAGCAGTCAGTTATACAGAGCATTTACCAAACACCCCAAATGGACGTCAGGGACAGGGTGTTCAACCCAGAAGAAATGTGCGTAGACCCAGACCAAAACTCTTGGGTTTGACGCAGACCCAGGATATAGAAAGCAATTTTGTGATCGACCCAACATTTTAAATGATACTCTTAGACCCAGAACGTCACAATAGACTAATGTAGTATTTTCTCAGTCAGATATTTGTTTAACTAAAAACAGCCTGTTACGGTGACCTTCAGTAGACATGATTGATTTTGTAATAATTTTGCATTTTGAAACAGTTCTCATAACGTCCACCAATGCTGTGATCCTTGTGTTGCAATGTGGGCTACCCATCGCGATCCTTGAACAAGTGATGCAAGATGAAAATGAGCACTCTTTGGAAACTTGCAACAATTTGCTCTGATGCTGGTTCCTAGGATCATTTTGCTTCAAATATCCCCCTTTCTCAGTGAAATCAGGGATGAGCGTCGTGTCATATTTTCATTAACATTGCACCCGCCGGGCAAGATGACCAGTTTTGATGAATCAGAAACATTCACCACCGAAATCGAGTAAGAAGTTATCTGATTTACATGATGACTGTCACAAAACTATCAAGGTTACCTTGTCATTAATGAGCTAAATGGCAAGAATGATATAGGGAGATGCATTCTAAGCCAAAATAAAGGGCGTGGCCCCAAAAATTTTTCTGAGGGCTTTGCCCCGAGACCCCCTCATTTCCATGCCCCACCACTTGATTTACCTTTGTCACGCTGCTTATGGGTACTGCAGTTCATTAGAATATACCTAATTTAATTTATGCAAAAGAAATAGTCTGCGACCACTTTATCTGGATTTGCGCTGTCTTACCCCCACGTGTTCCTAATATCAGGCATTTTCAGTTAATCAAGAACAACATGCTGTTTTTTATCGGTTCCATTAAGATTGTATAAAACTCTTATTTTTTTCAAGAAAGCCCAAACTTCACCTATCTGTAGACCCAAAATCAAAGAGCCTAAATAGTAACAGACCTGAAAAGATTTACCCTGGACCCAAAAATTATGGGTAGACCCAACTCGAAAAGTGCCTTGGGTCTGACTTGGACACCCCGTTCAGGGAATGGCTTCTGCTTCTACAATAAAGTCAGTAGATATTCTAGTTTGGGGTTTACAGAGGTTAGACTCTATATTGTCATCTTTTGAAAGTTTGGGCACGAATATTCGCAGCTGCATGATGTTAGATGTGGAACATCTACATTCAACAAGCCATATCAAACATCCACTACCATAAAAAAAGAATACTGTAGGGATAACAAGACATTAAAATCAGTAACAAAAACAAAAACATCAAAAACAGTATCATCGACCTTTTACTATTACAGAAGTGAGAATAAGGCCTCGTATTACCCAAAACCAGAGAGCATGATATTCAGTCATAAGCCCTACCTTTGGTTTCCCCACCCCACTAGCACAGAAAAACATGGATGAAAAGTCGATTGGCGAAATGTGAAATGACGCCTGCACGTATGGCGCTGCTGTGCATCAGAGACTTTAGAGGACAACTCGTCAAGAAACGACAATTGGCCAAATATGACACTATGCCAGAAATGATGTATCAAAGAAAGCTAGTCATCACGGAGAAAACTATGTAACTTTGCAAGTGGTAAAAATGCAATGGTTGATGCAGAGCAAACTGACAACACTGAAAACGAAATTGAAGAAACTGAACTCGAGTACGATTCAAGTACTGACGAAGACGATCATGATGCAACAAATTCTGAGCTCGACACAAGGTCAACGTTTCTGGTCGGAGTTTCCACTCGATGAGTAAGAGCTGTGAAAATTAATAGCAACTATATATCATGAATGTTAATTGTTAATGACCAGTGATCATTAACAAATTCACGGATTTTCGTATTTCATCGAAAAAATTAGCGGATTTTCGTATTTGTTCATCAAAAGTAGGCGTATTTGCGTATTTCAATACCCCCTTTCACCCCACACCTATCTTCCTTGTCTGTGAGTTTTTAGAGCCAACAAGGGAAGATTTCCAGACTGCATTGAGTTGCTCCATCATTGACAGGAACTTGCCCAGTACAAATAACATATTTTTTATAATTTGCTATCCATTTGTCCATCAAAGACATCTGCCATCATAAACAAAACGATTTCAGTTCTTGATCCATAAATATCCGAGTTCTTTCGTTGGAAGCTGCTTCTTCTTGTCTCTTTCTTTCTGGCGGGTTGGAGACTCATTTGAAAACATGAAAGCATCTCTTGTCCTTCACTGGCAGTAAAAGGATCGCTAGTGCTCTGCATATTGGTTTATTGCTTCGTTTCCTATCAGAATTAAAAAGTTTTCTTGAAAGCAAGCAGCAAGCAGACCACGCCGCTTCAAAACAATTTCTACGATCTACGGCATTTTCTAAATGTCATGGCTTTCAAGGCGCTGCTTACCGCACCAAAAACAATGAATTCGAAAAATTTGCCCAAATACGGATGAAAATCTCTTAAAATAAGACCATCACTCCTGTCAAATTGCGTGGAGTTTACCAGGATCTTTAAATCAAAACGATTTTAGTTTTAAACATTTCTTAGATAAATTCACTACCTTTTAAGATTAAATTAACGCGGAAAAATCACACCGCATCCCTGCAAGAAACATTCAAAGTGGACGAAAATATTCACTTCCGGTCATTTTCCTATACATTTGTATAGGGGCATCAAAGCGAGGCTGAACTCCTCGAGAAAGGTGTTGTCGGGCGTGCACTTGGGGGTCGAGGAATATTTTGGTGAATTTTGAAGGGCAAGAAGATGTCTGAAGACGGCTGCGAAGATGGCAACTTGGAAGCAACGAATCGAGATGAATTAATGGCGCTTCACGCTCTCAAAGATGAGAGAGAAGTATTTAAAGAGGCCTTAAGAGATTCATTTTCGCGATTAAATGAAATAAATTGTGTCGAACGGGTCGACGAAGACTTGGTAAGTGAAATTAAAGAACTTCAAATCGTGATAGAGCCCAGAGCCGAGCTTGATTGAAATTAAAGATTTGGACATTAAAATACAAGCTGAAATGAGGAAATTGAAGTTAAGGGATAGCTTAGTCGATGAAATAAAACGAAGTAGGTCGTACGCTGCTAAGGTACAGGTAGCCCTAAACAAGGCGACAGAATTAGAAAGGAAAGAAACCAAGAAAGACAATGTAGCTGGACTTGGGGGGTCACTTGGGGCTCAAAGAGATTTAGTTAGGCCAGCACAGAGAAATTTGTCACCAGGGTTTTTGTTTTCTAATTTTCTTAGTTCAGATTTGTTGGGTGATGGAGCTGGGGAAAATTATTCCGGACATGATTATGGGGAAAGAGCTCACACCGGACAGTAGCCCTGTCCACAAGTTGCTCGAAATTTCTCGAAAAGTTGCTCACAATTTCCTGAAAAGTTGCTCAAAAGTTGCCACTTTTTTCAAAAAGTTGCCCATAAGTTGCTCATTTATTGTCATTTTTTTATGGCCAAGTGCTATAGATATATGAATAATTGACATATATGCGTAAGATTAGCGCGAAGGATGCTTCAAGAAGTACCTTTAATTTTATTGCAACATTTTCTCTTATGATATGAGGCAACTGCAGTATCCTGGAAGTTTGAGCCTTTTGACGCTAATACTGGTAAAACCATGTAACACATCTTCAGTATTTCAGCAGGAACCATTTGTTGCTTATAAACAGAACAACAACAGCAGCAACAACAACATTAATTGATTAATAATAATCATCACTACTATCAGCATCATCTTCATTACAATCATCATCGTCATCATACTGATCATAGTCATAAATCGTTAATTTAAAAGACCAGTTCTTCCCAAAGCAAGACGTTGAATCCCAGTCTGACCAGAAAACAGATCCTTTTTATGTCTAATTTTCATAACTGTTGCAGAGAATAAACAAAACATCATTGAAATGTTTGTAACATTGCTAGAATAAGTACAAGTTTCTCGATTTTGCAAAAGTTGCCAAAATTCCTAAAAGTTGCCCAAAAGACTTCAAGTTGCCCGAAAGTTGCCGAGCAACTTGTGGACAGGGCTACCGCACAGCAAGGGATTTTTGGACAACCAGAAATATTGGGGCAACCAGATTGTTTCGGACAGTTTGGAATTAGCGGACGACCAGGAAATTTGCGACAGCCTAGGAATGTTGGACCAACATAAATTACCGGACACTTTGGAAATTTCGGACAGTCAAGATTTATGGGACAGTGTAGGAATATTGGTTCAACAGAAATTTCCGGACAGTTAGGAAATATCGGGCAGTCAAGAATTGTGGGAGAATCTAGAAATATTGGTTCAACAGAAATTCCCGGACAGCTAGGAAATATTGGACAATCAAGGTATGATCCCTTTGGGGGGAACTTAGGATCCACTTTTGGAAATGAAGTGAATGCAGGCAGAAATGAAAATGACTTTAGAAGTCAAAATGTTGTGAAATTGCCTAAGTTAGAGTTAAAGCGTTTCAGTGGAGATCCAATGAAATGGTTAGAGTTCTGGGATAATTTCCGGAGAAATGTTGATGATAATCCAGGATACTCTGATGTGCACAAAATGTCATATTTGAAAGCTTGTTTGGATGGTGCTGCAAGCACAACAATTGCCAATCTCTGCATAATTGGTGACAATTACAAGCCAGCAATAGAAACATTAAAAGGAAAATATGGCCAAACAGGATTGTTGAAAGGGGCACACATGGCAGCATTAAAGGCAACGCAAGGAGGATCAAATCCAAGAGATATAAATAAATTACGAAAGTTGTGTGATGAAGTAGATTCCCATTACAAGGCGCTATCAGTTTTAGGAGTCCCAGGAGATCATTATTCCGTAGCGGTTCTACCAGAATTGATGAAGAAATTACCAAGAGATATAGCGATTAATATTCGTCGAGCAAAGGAAGTGAACCACGAATGGGGGATAGGAGAATTTCTAGAACAATTCTGGCAAGAGTTGGTGCTCAGAAGTGCGGACGAGTCTCAGGAGCAGCCGGTGGTAGAAAGAAAGAGAGAGGGCAGAGTGTTAGCGGTCAGCAGTGCAGCATGTGTTTATTGTTTAGGACAGTGGCGGACTGGCCCACCGGGATACCGGGAAATTTCCCGGTGGGCCCTTGTCAAGACAATAGCCATTTTTTGTCTTGGGCCTTTTCGACACAAATGCTTGCTGGTGGCCCACAGTAATAAAATTGCAATTTTAACTGATATTTTAACACTTTTCAAGTCCATCTAAGTAGAATATGCCTGAAATTTTTCAGCTCGCTTCGCTCGCACTTCAAGACGTCTGTATTCCTGGCTACTGTCGGCCACTTTGTGCAACTTTGTATGCCAGTGGCGTGGCACGGCCACGGATGGGGATGGGGATGGGGCCATTTGCCACCCCCTACTTCTGTCAAAAGATGATCCTCGAGATTCTTTAAAAAACGAGGAGAAATTGGTTATAGGCTGGGAAGGGTAGGGATCTATCCGAAAAATACTGGAGAGTGGTTGAAGGCATTGGGAGAGTCGCTCTAAGCCAAAGTAAGGTACGCCTTTTACAAAATTTTCCCAGATGAACTATGATAAATTATGACAAACCATGATGGCATTGAAATAAGAAAATTAGACAATGGAAGATTCAGTTTCCTCAAAAAATTTACTGGGGATGCTAATTTGAAAAAGCAATTGTTACGAAATGATCAAATTCTATTTTAGCACCGCTAACATTAGATTGCGAGAAGTGTTCTAAGCCAAAGTAAAGGGCGTATCCTCTGAAAATTTTCTCCCCCAGACCCCCCTATTTAAATATCCTACCACTTAATTTGTCATGGCTGTTGTATGCTTTATTTAGGCTCTCGTTACGTCCGCACATGAAAACATTTTCTTGGAAGTTAAACGAAGTGGTACATTAAATTTTCAGCTCGTTCTGCTTGCTTCTTTCTTTTTAGCTGTGCCATCATCAGACGAGACTTTGATAAAACGCTATAATTTGTTTTAAAGCTGCCACGAAAGTCTCCGTCGCTTAATTCACTTTTTCCAAAACATCTCATTTCACTTGACTGCTTGAAGGCTCACCCCATATCCAATTGGGGGTGGATTTTTCGAAAATAAGGGTTCTCAGCGGCATTGTAAAGAAAAGGGTAATTGTAAATTGTAAAACTGTACATTGTACACTCAACAATTTTCCTAGACCGAGGCCCAGGCCCTCGTTTCACTTGATTTGCCCAAAGTTGCCTCCTTTTGAGGTAAAAATCTGGCTACACCACTAGAAACACTACGAAAAGACTTTTCAAACATGCTAGCTAGTTTACAAATATATTTTGAACTTCTACAATTGTGTGGGACCCTAACAGCTAATTTCCCGGTAAGGAATTGATGCCCCAGTCCGCCCCTTGTTTAGGAGAGCATGCAAGTAAAGAGTGTAGCCAAGTGGAAGATCTTGATAAAAGAAAGGGTATCTTGAGGAAATATAACAGATGTTTCCAGTGTCTGCGGAAGGGGCACCCTCAAAGGAAATGTAGAGACAAGAAGGAATGCGACAAATGTAAGAAAACGGGTCACCATGTGTCAATATGCAAAGAGGAGAAAGTAACCAGTTTACATGTAACAGCAAAGGGAGCCATTGCATACCAGACAGTACAAGCTAAGATCAACATTCCAGGAAAAGAACCAGTTCCATGCCGTATGCTGTTAGAAACCGGAAGTGATAAGACTTATGTGGTGCAAAAGATTGCTATCATCTGAACCTCATTAACCTGATGAGGTTTCAAATGTTTCAAAGAATATACCTCGATTTGAATGAATTTAATCATTTAAAGTTTCATATTCGATCTATTCTATATAAATTCATAAGATTTCAACCATTGACTGCGCTCTAAAACCAATTCCTATATACAAGTTTACTATCATTTGAACCTCATTAACCTGATGAGGTTTCAAATGTTTCAAAGAATATACCTCGATTTGAATGAATTTATTCATTTAAAGTTTCACAACCGATCTATTCTATATAAATTCAAAATTACAAATATAGACTGTTTTCTGGCTTCATTTTCTCTTGACAAGTTTACTATCATTTGAACCTCATTAACCTGATGAGGTTTCAAATGTTTCAAAAATATGTACCTCCATTTGATTGAATTTAAACAAACAAAGCTTCATAACCGATGTATTCAATATAAATTCATAAGATTTCAACCATAGACTGTGTTCTGGCTTCTTTTTGTCTTGACAAGTTTACTATCATTTGAACCTCATTAACATGATGAGGTTTCAAATGTTTCAAAGAATATACCTCGATTTTAATGAATTTAATCACACAAAGCTTCATAACCGATGTATTCAATATAAATTCTTAAAATTTCAACCATAGACTGTGTTCTGGCTTCATTTTCTCTTTACAAGTTTACTTGAAACTCATTGACCTGATAATGTTTCAAATGTTTCAAAAATATGTACCTCCATTTGATTGAATTTAAACAAACAAAGCTTCATAACCGATGTATTCAATATAAATTCATAAGATTTCAACCATAGACTGTGTTCTGGCTTTTTTTTGTCTTGACAAGTTTACTATCATTTGAACCTCATTAACATGATGAGGTTTCAAATGTTTCAAAGAATATACCTCGATTTTAATGAATTTAATCACACAAAGCTTCATAACCGATGTATTCAATATAAATTCTTAAAATTTCAACCATAGACTGTGTTCTGGCTTCATTTTCTCTTTACAAGGTTACTTGAAACTCATTGACCTGATAATGTTTGAAATGTTTCAAAGAATATATCTCTATTTGAATAAAGATGAACACAAATTTAATCTAATGAATAAATTTAATCAAACAAAGCTTCATAACCGGTGTATTCAATATAATTTCATAAGATTTCAACCATAGACTGTGTTATGGCTTCGTTTTCTCTTGACAAGTTTACTATCATTTGAACCTCATTAACCTGATGAGGTTTCAATTGTTTCAAAGAACATACCTCAATTTGAATGAATTTAACCAAACAAAGCTTTATAACCGATGTATTCAATATAATTTCATAAGATTTCAACCATAGACTGTGTTTGGCTTCGTTTTCTCTTGACAAGTTTACTATCATTTGAACCTCATTATCCTGTGATGTTTCAAATGTTTCAAAGAATATACCTCGATTTGAATTAATTTAATGAAACAAAGCTTCGTAACCGATGTATTCAATATAATTTCATAAGATTTCAACCATAGACTGTGTTCTGGCTTCATTTTCTCTTGACAAGTTTACTATCATTTGAACCTCATTAACCTGATTTTGTTTCAAATGTTTTAATGAATATACCTCGATTTGAATAAATTTAATCAATTAAAGTTTCACATCCAATCTATTTATTATAAATTCATAAGATTTCATCCATAGAATGTGTTCTACTTCATTTTACCTTGACACCTTTACTATCACTTGAACCTCATTAACTTGATGAGGTTTCAAATTTTTCAAAGAATATACCTCGACTTGAATTGATTTAATCAAACAAAGCTTCATAACCGATATATTCAATATAAATTCATAAGATTTCAACCATAGACTGTTTTCTGGCTTCATTTTCTTTTGACAAGTTTTTTATCATTTGAACCTCATTAACCTGATGAGATTTCAAATGTTTCAAAGAATATATCTTGATTTGAATAAATTTAATCAAACAAAGCTTCATAACGGGCGTATTCAATATAATTTCATAAGATTTCAACCATAGACTGTGTTATGGCTTCGTTTTCTCTTGACAAGTTTACTATCATCTGAACCTCATTAACCTGATGAGGTTTCAAATGTTTCAAAGAATATACCTCGATTTGAATGAATTTAATCATTTAAAGTTTCATATTCGATCTATTCTATATAAATTCATAAGATTTCAACCATTGACTGCGCTCTAAAACCAATTCCCATATACAAGTTTACTATCATTTGAACCTCATTAACCTGATGAGGTTTCAAATGTTTCAAAGAATATACCTCGATTTGAATGAATTTATTCATTTAAAGTTTCACAACCGATCTATTCTATATAAATTCCAAATTACAAATATAGACTGTGTTCTGGCTTCATTTTCTCTTGACAAGTTTACTATCATTTGAACCTCATTAACCTGATGAGGTTTCAAATGTTTCAAAAATATGTACCTCCATTTGATTGAATTTAAACAAACAAAGCTTCATAACCGATGTATTCAATATAAATTCATAAGATTTCAACCATAGACTGTGTTCTGGCTTCTTTTTGTCTTGACAAGTTTACTATCATTGGAACCTCATTAACATGATGAGGTTTCAAATGTTTCAAAGAATATACCTCGATTTTAATGAATTTAATCACACAAAGCTTCATAACCGATGTATTCAATATAAATTCTTAAAATTTCAACCATAGACTGTGTTCTGGCTTCATTTTCTCTTTACAAGTTTACTTGAAACTCATTGACCTGATAATGTTTGAAATGTTTTAAAGAATATATCTCGATTTGAATAAATTTAATCAAACAAAGCTTCATAACCGGTGTATTCAATATAATTTCATAAGATTTCAACCATAGACTGTGTTATGGCTTCGTTTTCTCTTGACAAGTTTACCATCATTTGAACCTCATTAACTTGATGAGGTTTCAATTGTTTCAAAGAATATACCTCAATTTGAATGAAATTAATCAAACAAAGCTTTATAACCGATGTATTCAATATAAATTCATATGATTTCTTCCATAGACTGTGTTCTGGCTTCATTCTTTCTTGACAAGTTTACTATCATTTCAACCTTATTAACCTGATGAGGTTTCAAATGTTTCAAAGAATATATCTCGATTTGAATACATTTAATCAAACTATGCTTCATAACCGGTGTATTCAATATAATTTCATAAGATTTCAACCATAGACTGTGTTTGGCTTCGTTTTCTCTTGACAAGTTTACTATCATTTGAACCTCATTAACCTGTGATGTTTCAAATGTTTCAAAGAATATACCTCGATTTGAATTAATTTAATGAAACAATGCTTCGTAACCGATGTATTCAATATAATTTTATAAGATTTCAACCATAGACTGTGTTCTGGCTTCATTTTCTCTTGACAAGTTTACTATCATTTGAACCTCATTAACCTGATTTTGTTTCAAATGTTTTAATGAATATACCTCGATTTGAATGAATTTAATCAATTAAAGTTTCACATCCAATCTATTTATTATAAATTCATAAGATTTCAAATATAGATTGTGTTCTGGCTTCATTTTCTCTTTACAAGTTTACTTGAAACTCATTGACCTGATAATGTTTCAAATGTTTCAAAAATATGTACCTCCATTTGATTGAATTTAAACAAACAAAGCTTCATAACCGATGTATTCAATATAAATTCATAAGATTTCAACCATAGACTGTGTTCTGGCTTTTTTTTGTCTTGACAAGTTTACTATCATTTGAACCTCATTAACATGATGAGGTTTCAAATGTTTCAAAGAATATACCTCGATTTTAATGAATTTAATCACACAAAGCTTCATAACCGATGTATTCAATATAAATTCTTAAAATTTCAACCATAGACTGTGTTCTGGCTTCATTTTCTCTTTACAAGGTTACTTGAAACTCATTGACCTGATAATGTTTGAAATGTTTCAAAGAATATATCTCTATTTGAATAAATTTAATCAAACAAAGCTTCATAACCGGTGTATTCAATATAATTTCATAAGATTTCAACCATAGACTGTGTTATGGCTTCGTTTTCTCTTGACAAGTTTACTATCATTTGAACCTCATTAACCTGATGAGGTTTCAATTGTTTCAAAGAACATACCTCAATTTGAATGAATTTAACCAAACAAAGCTTTATAACCGATGTATTCAATATAAATTCATATGATTTCAACCATAGACTGTGTTCTGGCTTCATTCTTTCTTGACAAGTTTACTATCATTTGAACATCATTAACCTGATGTGGTTTCAAATGTTTCAAAGAATATATCTCGATTTGAATAAATTTAATCAAACTATGCTTCATAACCGGTGTATTCAATATAATTTCATAAGATTTCAACCATAGACTGTGTTTGGCTTCGTTTTCTCTTGACAAGTTTTTTATCATTTGAACCTCATTAACCTGATGAGATTTCAAATGTTTCAAAGAATATATCTTGATTTGAATAAATTTAATCAAACAAAGCTTCATAACGGGCGTATTCAATATAATTTCATAAGATTTCAACCATAGACTGTGTTATGGCTTCATTTTCTCTTGACAAATTTACTATCATCTGAACCTCATTAACCTGATGAGGTTTCAAATGTTTCAAAGAATATACCTCGATTTGAATTAATTTAATGAAACAAAGCTTCGTAACCGATGTATTCAATATAATTTCATAAGATTTCAACCATAGACTGTGTTCTGGCTTCATTTTCTCTTGACAAGTTTACTATCATTTGAACCTCATTAACCTGATTTTGTTTCAAATGTTTTAATGAATATACCTCGATTTGAATGAATTTAATCAATTAAAGTTTCACATCCAATCTATTTATTATAAATTCATAAGATTTCAAATATAGACTGTGTTCTGGCCTCATTTTCTCTTTACAAGTTTACTTGAAACTCATTGACCTGATAATGTTTCAAATGTTTCAAAAATATGTACCTCCATTTGATTGAATTTAAACAAACAAAGCTTCATAACCGATGTATTCAATATAAATTCATAAGATTTCAACCATAGACTGTGTTCTGGCTTTTTTTTGTCTTGACAAGTTTACTATCATTTGAACCTCATTAACATGATGAGGTTTCAAATGTTTCAAAGAATATACCTCGATTTTAATGAATTTAATCACACAAAGCTTCATAACCGATGTATTCAATATAAATTCTTAAAATTTCAACCATAGACTGTGTTCTGGCTTCATTTTCTCTTTACAAGGTTACTTGAAACTCATTGACCTGATAATGTTTGAAATGTTTCAAAGAATATATCTCTATTTGAATAAATTTAATCAAACAAAGCTTCATAACCGGTGTATTCAATATAATTTCATAAGATTTCAACCATAGACTGTGTTATGGCTTCGTTTTCTCTTGACAAGTTTACTATCATTTGAACCTCATTAACCTGATGAGGTTTCAATTGTTTCAAAGAACATACCTCAATTTGAATGAATTTAACCAAACAAAGCTTTATAACCGATGTATTCAATATAAATTCATATGATTTCAACCATAGACTGTGTTCTGGCTTCATTCTTTCTTGACAAGTTTACTATCATTTGAACATCATTAACCTGATGTGGTTTCAAATGTTTCAAAGAATATATCTCGATTTGAATAAATTTAATCAAACTATTCTTCATAACCGGTGTATTCAATATAATTTCATAAGATTTCAACCATAGACTGTGTTTGGCTTCGTTTTCTCTTGACAAGTTTACTATCATTTGAACCTCATTAACCTGTGATGTTTCAAATGTTTCAAAGAATATACCTCGATTTGAATTAATTTAATGAAACAAAGCTTCGTAACCGATGTATTCAATATATTTTCATAAGATTTCAACCATAGACTGTGTTCTGGCTTCATTTTCTCTTGACAAGTTTACTATCATTTGAACCTCATTAACCTGATTTTGTTTCAAATGTTTTAATGAATATACCTCGATTTGAATGAATTTAATCAATTAAAGTTTCACATCCAATCTATTTATTATAAATGCATAAGATTTCATCCATAGAATGTGTTCTACTTCATTTTATCTTGACACCTTTACTATCACTTGAACCTCATTAACTTGATGAGGTTTCAAATTTTTCAAAGAATATACCTCGACTTGAATTGATTTAATCAAACAAAGCTTCATAACCGATGTATTCAATATAAATTCATAAGATTTCAACCATAGACTGTTTTCTGGCTTCATTTTCTCTTGACAAGTTTTTTATCATTTGAACCTCATTAACCTGATGAGATTGCAAATGTTTCAAAGAATATATCTTGATTTGAATAAATTTAATCAAACAAAGCTTCATAACGGGCGTATTCAATATAATTTCATAAGATTTCAACCATAGACTGTGTTATGGCTTCGTTTTCTCTTGACAAATTTACTATCATCTGAACCTCATTAACCTGATGAGGTTTCAAATGTTTCAAAGAATATACATCGATTTGAATGAATTTAATCATTTAAAGTTTCATATTCGATCTATTCTATATAAATTCATAAGATTGCAACCATTGACTGCGCTCTAAAACCAATTCCTATATACAAGTTTACTATCATTTGAACCTCATTAACCTGATGAGGTTTCAAATGTTACAAAGAATATACCTCGATTTGAATGAATTTATTCATTTAAAGTTTCACAACCGATCTATTCTATATAAATTCCAAATTACAAATATAGACTGTGTTCTGGCTTCTTTTTGTCTTGACAAGTTTACTATCATTGGAACCTCATTAACATGATGAGGTTTCAAATGTTTCAAAGAATATACCTCGATTTTAATGAATTTAATCACACAAAGCTTCATAACCGATGTATTCAATATAAATTCTTAAAATTTAAACCATAGACTGTGTTCTGGCTTCATTTTCTCTTTACAAGTTTACTTGAAACTCATTGACCTGATAATGTTTGAAATGTTTTAAAGAATATATCTCGATTTGAATAAATTTAATCAAACAAAGCTTCATAACCGGTGTATTCAATATAATTTCATAAGATTTCAACCATAGACTGTGTTATGGCTTCGTTTTCTCTTGACAAGTTTACCATCATTTGAACCTCATTAACTTGATGAGGTTTCAATTGTTTCAATGAACATACCTCAATTTGAATGAATTTAATCAAACAAAGCTTTATAACCGATGTATTCAATATAAATTCATATGATTTCAACCATAGACTGTGTTCTGGCTTCATTCTTTCTTGACAAGTTTACTATCATTTGACCATCATTAACCTGATGTGGTTTCAAATGTTTCAAAGAATATATCTCGATTTGAATAAATTTAATCAAACAAAGCTTCATAACCGGTGTATTCAATATAATTTCATAAGATTTCAACCATAGACTGTGTTCTGGCTTCGTTTTCTCTTGACAAGTTTACTATCATTTGAACATCATTAACCTGATGTGGCTTCAAATGTTTCAAAGAATATATCTCGATTTGAATAATTTTAATCAAACTATGCTTCATAAACGGTGTATTCAATATAATTTCATAAGATTTCAACCATAGACTGTGTTCTGGCTTCGTTTTCTCTTGACAAGTTTACTATCATTTGAACCTCATTAACCTGTGATGTTTCAAAGAATATACCTCAATTTGAATTAATTTAATGAAACAAAGCTTCGTAACCGATGTATTCAATATAATTTCATAAGATTTCAACAATAGACTGTGTTCTGGCTTCATTTTCTCTTGACAAGTTTACTATCATTTGAACCTCATTAACCTGATTTTGTTTCAAATGTTTCAATGAATATACCTCGCTTTGAATGAATTTAATCAATTAAAGTTTCACATCCAATCTATTTATTATAAATTCATAAGATTTCATCCATAGAATGTGTTCTACTTCATTTTATCTTGACACCTTTACTATCACTTGAACCTCATTAACTTGATGAGGTATCAAATTTTGCAAAGAATATACCTCGACTTGAATTGATTTAATCAAACAAAGCTTCATAACCGATGTATTCAATATAAATTCATAAGATTTCAACCATAGACTGTTTTCTGGCTTCATTTTCTCTTGACAAGTTTTTTATCATTTGAACCTCATTAACCTGATGAGATTTCAAATGTTTCAAAGAATATACCTCGATTTGAATGAATTTAATCATTTAAAGTTTCACATTCGATCTATTCTATATAAAATTCATAAGATTTCAACCATTGACTGCGCTCTAAAACCAATTCCTATAGACAAGTTTATTATCATTTGATCCTCATTAACCTGATGAGGTTTGAAATGTTTCAAAGAATATACCTCGATTTGAATGAATTTATTCATTTAAAGTTTCACAACCGATCTATTCTATATAAATTCCAAATTACAAATATAGACTGTGTTCTGGCTTCATTTTCTCTTGACAAGTTTATTATCATTTGATCCTCATTAAACTGATGAGGTTTCAAATGTTTCAAAAATATGTACCTCCATTTGATTGAATTTAAACAAACAAAGCTTCATAACCGATGTATTCAATATAAATTCATAAGATTTCAACCATAGACTGTGTTCTGGCTTCTTTTTGTTTTGACAAGTTTACTAATATTTGAACCTCATTAACATGATGAGGTTTCAAATGTTTCAAAGAATATACCTCGATTTTAATGAATTTAATCACACAATGCTTCATAACCGATGTATTCAATATAAATTCTTAAAATTTCAACCATAGACTGTGTTCTGGCTTCATTTTCTCTTTACAAGTTTACTTGAAACTCATTGACCTGATAATGTTTGAAATGTTTTAAAGAATATATCTCGATTTGAATAAATTTAATCAAACAAAGCTTCATAACCGGTGTATTCAATATAATTTCATAAGATTTCAACCATAGACTGTGTTATGGCTTCGTTTTCTCTTGACAAGTTTACTATCATTTGAACCTCATTAACTTGATGAGGTTTCAATTGTTTCAAAGAACATACCTCAAGTTGAATGAATGTAATCAAACAAAGCTTTATAACCGATGTATTCAATATAAATTCATATGATTTCAACCATAGACTGTGTTCTGGCTTCATTCTTTCTTTACAAGTTTACTATCATTTGAACATCATTAACCTGATGTGGTTTCAAATGTTTCGAAGAATATATCTCGATTTGAATAAATTTAATCAAACTATGCTTCATAACCGGTGTATTCAATATAATTTCATAAGATTTCAACCATATACTGTGTTATGGCTTCGTTTTCTCTTGACAAGTTTACTATCATTTGAACCTCATTAACCTGATGAGGTTTCAAATGTTTCAAAGAATATACCTCGATTTGAATGAATTTATTCATTTAAAGTTTCACGACCGATCTATTCTATATAAATTCCAAATTACAAATATAGACTGTGTTCTGGCTTCATTTTCTCTTGACAAGTTTATTATCATTTGAACCTCATTAAACTGATGAGGATTCAAATGTTTCAAAAATATGTACCTCCATTTGATTGAATTTAAACAAACAAAGCTTCATAACCGATGTATTCAATATAAATTCATAAGATTTCAACCATAGACTGTGTTATGGCTTCATTTTCTCTTGACAAGTTTACTATCATTTCAACCTCATTAACCTGATGAAGTTTCAAATGTTTCAAAGAACATACCTCAATTTGAATGAATTTAATCAAACAAAGCTTCATAACCGGTGTATTCAATATAATTTCATAAGATTTCAACCAAAGACTGTGTTCTGGCTTCCTTTTCTCTTCACAAGTTTACTATCATTTGAACCTCATTAACCTGATGAGGTTTCAAATGTTTCAAAGAATATACCTCGATTTGAATGAATAGAATCACACAAAGCTTCATAACCGATGTATTCAATATAAATTCATAAGATTTCAACCATAGACTGTGTTCTGGCTTCATTTTCTCTTGACAAGTTTTTTATCATTTGAACCTCATTAACCTGATGAGGTTTCAAATGTTTCAAAGAATATACCTCGATTTGAATGAATAGAATCACACAAAGCTTCATAACCGATGTATTCAATATAAATTCATAAGATTTCAACCATAGACTGTGTTCTGGCTTCATTTTCTCTTGACAAGTTTTTTATCATTTGAACCTCATTAACCTGATGAGATTTCAAATATTTCAAAGAATATACCTCGATTTGAATGAATAGAATCACACAAAGCTTCATAACCGGTGTATTCAATATAATTTCATAAGATTTCAACCATAGACTGTGTTCTGGCTTCATTTTCTCTTGACAAGTTTTTTATCAATTGAATCTCATTAACCTGATGAGATTTTTCAAATATTTCAAAGAATATACCTCGATTTGAATGAATAGAATCACACAAAGCTTCATAACCGGTGTATTCAATATAATTTCATAAGATTTCAACCAAAGAATGTGCACTACTTCATTTTCTCTTGACAAGTTTACTATCATTTGAACCTCATTAACCTGATGAGGTTTCAAATGTTTCAATGAATATACCTCGATTTGAATGAATTTAATCAAACAAAGCTTCATAACCGATGTATTCAATATAATTTAATAACATTTCAATAATAGACTGTGTTCTGGCTTCATTTTCTCTTGACAAGTTTTTTATCAATTGAACCTCATTAACCTGATGAGATTTCAAATATTTCAAAGAATATACCTCGATTTGAATGAATAGAATCACACAAAGCTTCATAACCGGTGTATTCAATATAATTTCATAAGATTTCAACCAAAGAATGTGCACTACTTCATTTTCTCTTGACAAGTTTACTATCATTTGAACCTCATTAACCTGATGAGGTTTCAAATGTTTCAATGAATATACCTCGATTTGAATGAATTTAATCAAACAAAGCTTCATAACCGATGTATTCAATATAATTTAATAACATTTCAATAATAGACTGTGTTCTGGCTTCATTTGATCTTGACAAGTTTACTACCATTTGAACCTCATTACCCTGATGAGTGTTCAAATGTTTCAAAGAATATACCTCGATTTGAATGAATTTAATAAAACAAAAAAGCTTCATAACTGATGTATTCAATATAAATTTATAAGTATTCAACCATAGACTGTGTTCTGGCTTCATTTTATCTTGACAAGTTTACTATCATTTAAACCTCATTAACCTGATGAGGTTTCAAATGTTTCAAAGAATATACCTCGATTTGAATGAATTTAATCAATTAAAGTTTCACATCCCATCTATTTATTATACATTCATAAGATTTCAAACATAAATGTGTTCTGGCTTCATGTTCTCTTTACAAGTTTACTATCATTTGAACCTCATTAACCTGATGAGGTTTCAAATGTTTCAAAGAATATTCCTCGATTTGAACGAATTTAATCAATTAAAGTTTCACATCCCATCGATTTATTATAAATTCATAAGATTCCAAAAATAGAATGTGTTCTGGCTTCATGTTCTCTTTACAAGTTTACTATCATTTGAACCTCATTAACCTGATGAGGTTTCAAATGTTTCAAAGAAAATACCTCGATTTGAATAAATTTAAAAACAAAGCTTCATAACCGATGTATTCAATATAAATTCATAAGATTTCAACCATAGACTGTGTTCTGGTTTCATTTTCTCTTGACAAGTTTACTTTCATTTAGACCTCATTAACCTGATGAGGTTTCAAATGTTTCAAAGAATATACCTCGATTTGAATGAATTTAATCAAACAAAGCTTGTGGGGTGAGTGGCCGAGCGGCTTAATCAGCTTCCGTCAGGAGACTGAAGTTAAGCTCGGTCGAGTGAGGTCAAACTCCGGATGGGTGACCTCGGAGGCTTGGCTTCCCAACTCACCTCGCCGTCCCTCGGAAGGGATGTTAAAGTAGGGGTCCCGTGCCTGGATGCGGCATGCACAGTGGGCTTAAATTTGCTTTAAGTAGCTAGAAATACTTCCTTCCCACTCAAAATAAATTACTGAAAAAAAAAAAGCTTCATAACCGATGTATTCAATTAAATTTCAAAAACTTTCAACCATAGACTGTGTTATGGCTTCACTTTCTCTTGACAAGTTTACTTTCATTTAGACCTCATTAACCTGATGAGGTTTCAAATGTTTCAAAGAATATACCTCGATTTGAATGAATTTAATCAAACAAAGCTTGTGGGGTGAGTGGCCGAGCGGCTTAATCAGCTTCCGTCAGGTGACTGAAGTTAAGCTCGGTCGAGTGAGGTCAAACTCCGGATGGGTGACCTCGGACGCTTGGCTTTGCAACTCACCTCGCCGTCCTTCGGAAGGGACCTTAAACTAGGGGTCCCGTACCAGGATGCGGCATGCACAGTGGGCATAAAATAGCTTTAAGTAGCTAGAAATACTTCCTTCCCACTCAAAATAAATTACTGAAAAAAAAAAAAAACTTCATAACCGATGTATTCAATTAAATTTCAAAAACTTTCAACCATAGACTGTGTTATGGCTTCACTTTCTCTTGACAAGTTTACTTTCATTTAGACCTCATTACCCTGATGAGGTTTCAAATGTTTCAAAGAATATACCTCGATTTGAATGAATCTAATCAAACAAAGCTTCATAGCAGATGTATTTAATATAAATTCATAAGATTTCAACCATAGAATGTGCTCTACTTCATTTTCTCTTGACAAGTTTACTATCATTTGAACCTCATTAACCTGATGAGGTTTCAAATGTTTCAAAGAATATACCTCGATTTGAATGAATTTAATCAAACAAAGCTTCATAGCAGATGTATTTAATATAAATTCATAAGATTTCAACCATAGAATGTGCTCTACTTCATTTTCTCTTGACAAGTTTACTATCATTTGAACCTCATTAACCTGATGAGGTTTCAAATGTTTATATGAATATACCTCGATTTGAATGAATTTAATCAAACAGAGCTTCATAACCGATGTATTCAATATAATTTAATAAGATTTCAACAATAGACTGTGTTCTGGCTTCATTTTATCTTGACAAGGTTACTATCATTTGAACCTCATTACCCTGATGAGTGTTCAAATGTTTCAAAGAATATACCTCGATTTGAATGAATTTAATCAAATAAAAAAGCTTCATAACCGATGTATTCAATTTAAATTTATAAGTATTCAACCATAGACTGTGTTCTGGCTTCATTTTCTCTTGACAAGTTTACTTTCATTTAGACCTTATTAACCTGATGAGGTTTCAAATGTTTCAAAGAATATACCTCGATTTGAATGAATTTAATCAAACAAAGCTTCATAACCGATTTATTCTATATAAATTCATAAGATTTCAACCATTGACTGCGCTCTAAAACCAATTCCTATAAACAAGTTTACTATCATTTGAACCTCATTAACCTGATGAGGTTTGAAATGTTTCAAAGAATATACCTCGATTTGAATGAATTTATTCATTTAAAGTTTCACAACCGATCTATTCTATATAAACTCAAAATTTCAAATATAGACTGTGTTCTGGCTTCATTCTCTCTTGACAAGTTTATCATCATTTGAACCTAATTAACCTTATGAGGTTTCAAATGTTTCAAAAATATGTACCTCCATTTGATTGAATTTAAACAAACAAAGCTTCATAACCGATGTATTCAATATAAAATCATAAGATTTCAACCATGGACTGTGTTCTGGCTTCTTTTTGTCTTGACAAGTTTACTATCATTTGAACCTCATTAACATGATGAGGTTTCAAATGTTTCAAAGAATATACCTCGATTTTAATGAATTTAATCACACAAAGCTTCATAACCGATGTATTAAATATAAGTTCTTAAAATTTCAACCATAGACTGTGTTCTGGCTTCATTTTCTCTTTACAAGTTTACTTGAAACTCATTAACCTGATAATGTTTGAAATGTTTCAAAGAATATATCTCGAATTTGAATAAAGTTAATCAAACAAAGCTTTATAACCGGTGTATTCAATATTATTTCATAAGATTTCAACCAGAGACTGTGTTATGGCTTCATTCTCTCTTGACAAGTTTACTATCATTTGAACCTCATTAACCTTATGAGGTTTCAAATGTTTCAAAAATATGTACCTCCATTTGATTGAATTTAAACAAACAAAGCTTCATAACCGATGTATTCAATATAAAATCATAAGATTTCAACCATGGACTGTGTTCTGGCTTCTTTTTGTCTTGACAAGTTTACTATCATTTGAACCTCATTAACCTAATGAGGTTTCAAATGTTTCAAAGAATATACCTCGATTTGAATGAAAAGAATCACACAAAGCTTCATAACCGATGTATTCAATATAAATTCATAAGATTTCAACCATAGACTGTGTTCTGGCTTCATTTTCTCTTGACAAGTTTTTTATCATTTGAACCTCATTAACCTGATGAGATTGCAAATGTTTCAAAGAATATATCTTGATTTGAATAAATTTAATCAAACAAAGCTTCATAACGGGCGTATTCAATATAATTTCATAAGATTTCAACCATATGACTGTGTTATGGCTTCGTTTTCTCTTGACAAATTTACTATCATCTGAACCTCATTAACCTGATGAGGTTTCAAATGTTTCAAAGAATATACCTCGATTTGAATGAATTTAATCATTTAAAGTTTCATATTCGATCTATTCTATATAAATTCATAAGATTTCAACCATTGACTGCGCTCTAAAACCAATTCCTATATACAAGTTTACTATCATTTGAACCTCATTAACCTGATGAGGTTTCAAATGTTACAAAGAATATACCTCGATTTGAATGAATTTATTCATTTAAAGTTTCACAACCGATCTATTCTATATAAATTCCAAATTACAAATATAGACTGTGTTCTGGCTTCATTTTCTCTTGACAAGTTTACTATCATTTGAACCTCATTAACCTGATGAGGTTTCAAATGTTTCAAAAATATGTACCTCCATTTGATTCAATTTAAACAAACAAAGCTTCATAACCGATGTATTCAATATAAATTCATAAGATTTCAACCATAGACTGTGTTCTGGCTTCTTTTTGTCTTGACAAGTTTACTATCATTGGAACCTCATTAACATGATGAGGTTTCAAATGTTTCAAAGAATATACCTCGATTTTAATGAATTTAATCACACAAAGCTTCATAACCGATGTATTCAATATAAATTCTTAAAATTTAAACCATAGACTGTGTTCTGGCTTCATTTTCTCTTTACAAGTTTACTTGAAACTCATTGACCTGATAATGTTTGAAATGTTTTAAAGAATTAATCTCGATTTGAATAAATTTAATCAAACAAAGCTTCATAACCGGTGTATTCAATATAATTTCATAAGATTTCAACCATAGACTGTGTTATGGCTTCGTTTTCTCTTGACAAGTTTACCATCATTTGAACCTCATTAACTTGATGAGGTTTCAATTGTTTCAAAGAACATACCTCAATTTGAATGAATTTAATCAAACAAAGCTTTATAACCGATGTATTCAATATAAATTAAGATGATTTCAACCATAGACTGTGTTCTGGCTTCATTCTTTCTTGACAAGTTTACTATCATTTGACCATCATTAACCTGATGTGGTTTCAAATGTTTCAAAGAATATATCTCGATTTGAATAAATTTAATCAAACAAAGCTTCATAACCGGTGTATTCAATATAATTTCATAAGATTTCAACCATAGACTGTGTTCTGGCTTCGTTTTCTCTTGACAAGTTTACTATCATTTGAACATCATTAACCTGATGTGGCTTCAAATGTTTCAAAGAATATATCTCGATTTGAATAATTTTAATCAAACTATGCTTCATAACCGGTGTATTCAATATAATTTCATAAGATTTCAAATATAGACTGTGTTCTGGCTTCGTTTTCTCTTGACAAGTTTACTATCATTTGAACCTCATTAACCTGTGATGTTTCAAAGAATATACCTCAATTTGAATTAATTTAATGAAACAAAGCTTCGTAACCGATGTATTCAATGTAATTTCATAAGATTTCAACAATAGACTGTGTTCTGGCTTCATCTTCTCTTGACAAGTTTACTATCATTTGAACCTCATTAACCTGATTTTGTTTCAAATGTTTCAATGAATATACCTCGCTTTGAATGAATTTAATCAATTAAAGTTTCACATCCAATCTATTTATTATAAATTCATAAGATTTCATCCATAGAATGTGTTCTACTTCATTTTATCTTGACACCTTTACTATCACTTGAACCTCATTAACTTGATGAGGTTTCAAATTTTGCAAAGAATATACCTCGACTTGAATTGATTTAATCAAACAAAGCTTCATAACCGATGTATTCAATATAAATTCATAAGATTTCAACCATAGACTGTTTTCTGGCTTCATTTTCTCTTGACAAGTTTTTTATCATTTGAACCTCATTAACCTGATGAGATTTCAAATGTTTCAAAGAATATACCTCGATTTGAATGAATTTAATCATTTAAAGTTTCACATTCGATCTATTCTATATAAAATTCATAAGATTTCAACCATTGACTGCGCTCTAAAACCAATTCCTATATACAAGTTTATTATCATTTGATCCTCATTAACCTGATGAGGTTTGAAATGTTTCAAAGAATATACCTCGATTTGAATGATTTTATTCATTTAAAGTTTCACAACCGATCTATTCTATATAAATTCCAAATTACAAATATAGACTGTGTTCTGGCTTCATTTTCTCTTGACAAGTTTATTATCATTTGATCCTCATTAAACTGATGAGGTTTCAAATGTTTCAAAAATATGTACCTCCATTTGATTGAATTTAAACAAACAAAGCTTCATAACCGATGTATTCAATATAAATTCATAAGATTTCAACCATAGACTGTGTTCTGGTTATTTTTGTTTTGACAAGTTTACTAATATTTGAACCTCATTAACATGATGAGGTTTCAAATGTTTCAAAGAATATACCTCGATTTTAATGAATTTAATCACACAATGCTTCATAACCGATGTATTCAATATAAATTCTTAAAATTTCAACCATAGACTGTGTTCTGGCTTCATTTTCTCTTTACAAGTTTACTTGAAACTCATTGACCTGATAATGTTTGAAATGTTTTAAAGAATATATCTCGATTTGAATAAATTTAATCAAACAAAGCTTCATAACCGGTGTATTCAATATAATTTCATAAGATTTCAACCATAGACTGTGTTATGGCTTCGTTTTCTCTTGACAAGTTTACTATCATTTGAACCTCATTAACTTGATGAGGTTTCAATTGTTTCAAAGAACATACCTCAAGTTGAATGAATTTAATCAAACAAAGCTTTATAACCGATGTATTCAATATAAATTCATATGATTTCAACCATAGACTGTGCTCTGGCTTCATTCTTTCTTTACAAGTTTACTATCATTTGAACATCATTAACCTGATGTGGTTTCAAATGTTTCGAAGAATATATCTCGATTTGAATAAATTTAATCAAACTATGCTTCATAACCGGTGTATTCAATATAATTTCATAAGATTTCAACCATATACTGTGTTATGGCTTCGTTTTCTCTTGACAAGTTTACTATCATTTGAACCTCATTAACCTGATGAGGTTTCAAATGTTTCAAAGAATATACCTCGATTTGAATGAATTTATTCATTTAAAGTTTCACGACCGATCTATTCTATATAAATTCCAAATTACAAATATAGACTGTGTTCTGGCTTCATTTTCTCTTGACAAGTTTATTATCATTTGAACCTCATTAAACTGATGAGGATTCAAATGTTTCAAAAATATGTACCTCCATTTGATTGAATTTAAACAAACAAAGCTTCATAACCGATGTATTCAATATAAATTCATAAGATTTCAACCATAGACTGTGTTATGGCTTCATTTTCTCTTGACAAGTTTACTATCATTTCAACCTCATTAACCTGATGAAGTTTCAAATGTTTCAAAGAACATACCTCAATTTGAATGAATTTAATCAAACAAAGCTTCATAACCGGTGTATTCAATATAATTTCATAAGATTTCAACCAAAGACTGTGTTCTGGCTTCCTTTTCTCTTCACAAGTTTACTATCATTTGAACCTCATTAACCTGATGAGGTTTCAAATGTTTCAAAGAATATACCTAGTTTACTATCATTTGAACCTCATTAACCTGATGAGGTTTCAAATGTTTCAAAGAATATACCTCGATTTGAATGAATAGAATCACACAAAGCTTCATAACCGATGTATTCAATATAAATTCATAAGATTTCAACCATAGACTGTGTTCTGGCTTCATTTTCTCTTGACAAGTTTTTTATCATTTGAACCTCATTAACCTGATGAGGTTTCAAATGTTTCAAAGAATATACCTCGATTTGAATGAATAGAATCACACAAAGCTTCATAACCGATGTATTCAATATAAATTCATAAGATTTCAACCATAGACTGTGTTCTGGCTTCATTTTCTCTTGACAAGTTTTTTATCATTTGAACCTCATTAACCTGATGAGATTTCAAATATTTCAAAGAATATACCTCGATTTGAATGAATAGAATCACACAAAGCTTCATAACCGGTGTATTCAATATAATTTCATAAGATTTCAACCATAGACTGTGTTCTGGCTTCATTTTCTCTTGACAAGTTTTTTATCAATTGAACCTCATTAACCTGATGAGATTTCAAATATTTCAAAGAATATACCTCGATTTGAATGAATAGAATCACACAAAGCTTCATAACCGGTGTATTCAATATAATTTCATAAGATTTCAACCATAGAATGTGCACTACTTCATTTTCTCTTGACAAGTTTACTATCATTTGAACCTCATTAACCTGATGAGGTTTCAAATGTTTCAATGAATATACCTCGATTTGAATGAATTTAATCAAACAAAGCTTCATAACCGATGTATTCAATATAATTTAATAACATTTCAATAATAGACTGTGTTCTGGCTTCATTTGATCTTGACAAGTTTACTATCATTTGAACCTCATTACCCTGATGAGTGTTCAAATGTTTCAAAGAATATACCTCGATTTGAATGAATTTAATAAAACAAAAAAGCTTCATAACTGATGTATTCAATATAAATTTATAAGTATTCAACCATAGACTGTGTTCTGGCTTCATTTTATCTTGACAAGTTTACTATCATTTAAACCTCATTAACCTGATGAGGTTTCAAATGTTTCAAAGAATATACCTCGATTTGAATGAATTTAATCAATTAAAGTTTCACATCCCATCTATTTATTATACATTCATAAGATTTCAAACATAAATGTGTTCTGGCTTCATGTTCTCTTTACAAGTTTACTATCATTTGAACCTCATTAACCTGATGAGGTTTCAAATGTTTCAAAGAATATTCCTCGATTTGAACGAATTTAATCAATTAAAGTTTCACATCCCATCGATTTATTATAAATTCATAAGATTCCAATAATAGAATGTGTTCTGGCTTCATGTTCTCTTTACAAGTTTACTATCATTTCAACCTCATTAACCTGATGAGGTTTCAAATGTTTCAAAGAAAATACCTCGATTTGAATAAATTTAAAAACAAAGCTTCATAACCGATGTATTCAATATAAATTCATAAGATTTCAACCATAGACTGTGTTCTGGTTTCATTTTCTCTTGACAAGTTTACTTTCATTTAGACCTCATTAACCTGATGAGGTTTCAAATGTTTCAAAGAATATACCTCGATTTGAATGAATTTAATCAAACAAAGCTTGTGGGGTGAGTGGCCGAGCGGCTTAATCAGCTTCCGTCAGGAGACTGAAGTTAAGCTCGGTCGAGTGAGGTCAAACTCCGGATGGGTGACCTCGGAGGCTTGGCTTCCCAACTCACCTCGCCGTCCCTCGGAAGGGATGTTAAAGTAGGGGTCCCGTGCCTGGATGCGGCATGCACAGTGGGCTTAAATTTGCTTTAAGTAGCTAGAAATACTTCCTTCCCACTCAAAATAAATTACTGAAAAAAAAAGCTTCATAACCGATGTATTCAATTAAATTTCAAAAACTTTCAACCATAGACTGTGTTATAGCTTCACTTTCTCTTGACAAGTTTACTTTCATTTAGACCTCATTAACCTGATGAGGTTTCAAATGTTTCAAAGAATATACCTCGATTTGAATGAATTTAATCAAACAAAGCTTGTGGGGTGAGTGGCCGAGCGGCTTAATCAGCTTCCGTCAGGTGACTGAAGTTAAGCTCGGTCGAGTGAGGTCAAACTCCGGATGGGTGACCTCGGACGCTTGGCTTTGCAACTCACCTCGCCGTCCTTCGGAAGGGACGTTAAACTAGGGGTCCCGTACCAGGATGCGGCATGCACAGTGGGCATAAAATAGCTTTAAGTAGCTAGAAATACTTCCTTCCCACTCAAAATAAATTACTGAAAAAAAAAAAAAAACTTCATAACCGATGTATTCAATTAAATTTCAAAAACTTTCAACCATAGACTGTGTTATGGCTTCACTTTCTCTTGACAAGTTTACTTTCATTTAGACCTCATTACCCTGATGAGGTTTCAAATGTTTCAAAGAATATACCTCGATTTGAATGAATCTAATCAAACAAAGCTTCATAGCAGATGTATTTAATATAAATTCATAAGATTTCAACCATAGAATGTGCTCTACTTCATTTTCTCTTGACAAGTTTACTATCATTTGAACCTCATTAACCTGATGAGGTTTCAAATGTTTCAAAGAATATACCTCGATTTGAATGAATTTAATCAAACAAAGCTTCATAGCAGATGTATTTAATATAAATTCATAAGATTTCAACCATAGAATGTGCTCTACTTCATTTTCTCTTGACAAGTTTACTATCATTTGAACCTCATTAACCTGATGAGGTTTCAAATGTTTATATGAATATACCTCGATTTGAATGAATTTAATCAAACAGAGCTTCATAACCGATGTATTCAATATAATTTAATAAGATTTCAACAATAGACTGTGTTCTGGCTTCATTTTATCTTGACAAGGTTACTATCATTTGAACCTCATTACCCTGATGAGTGTTCAAATGTTTCAAAGAATATACCTCGATTTGAATGAATTTAATCAAATAAAAAAGCTTCATAACCGATGTATTCAATATAAATTTATAAGTATTCAACCATAGACTGTGTTCTGGCTTCATTTTCTCTTGACAAGTTTACTTTCATTTAGACCTTATTAACCTGATGAGGTTTCAAATGTTTCAAAGAATATACCTCGATTTGAATGAATTTAATCAAACAAAGCTTCATAACCGATTTATTCTATATAAATTCATAAGATTTCAACCATTGACTGCGCTCTAAAACCAATTCCTATATACAAGTTTACTATCATTTGAACCTCATTAACCTGATGAGGTTTGAAATGTTTCAAAGAATATACCTCGATTTGAATGAATTTATTCATTTAAAGTTTCACAACCGATCTATTCTATATAAACTCAAAATTTCAAATATAGACTGTGTTCTGGCTTCATTCTCTCTTGACAAGTTTATCATCATTTGAACCTAATTAACCTGATGAGGTTTCAAATGTTTCAAAAATATGTACCTCCATTTGATTGAATTTAAACAAACAAAGCTTCATAACCGATGTATTCAAAATAAAATCATAAGATTTCAACCATGGACTGTGTTCTGGCTTCTTTTTGTCTTGACAAGTTTACTATCATTTGAACCTCATTAACATGATGAGGTTTCAAATGTTTCAAAGAATATACCTCGATTTTAATGAATTTAATCACACAAAGCTTCATAACCGATGTATTAAATATAAGTTCTTAAAATTTCAAACAAAGACTGTGTTCTGGCTTCATTTTCTCTTTACAAGTTTACTTGAAACTCATTAACCTGATAATGTTTGAAATGTTTCAAAGAATATATCTCGATTTGAATAAAGTTAATCAAACAAAGCTTTATAACCGGTGTATTCAATATTATTTCATAAGATTTCAACCAGAGACTGTGTTATGGCTTCGTTTTCTCTTGACAAGTTTACTATCATTTGAACCTCATTAACCTGTTGAGGTTTCAAATGTTTCAAAGAACATACCTCAATTTGAATGAATTTAATCAAACAAAGCTTTACAACCGATGTATTAAATACAATTTCATAAGATTTCAACCATAGACTGTGTTCTGGCTTCGTTTTCTCTTGACAAGTTTTTTATCATTTGAACCTCATTAACCTGATGAGGTTTCAAATGTTTCAAAGAATATACCTCGATTTGAATGAAAAGAATCACACAAAGCTTCATAACCGATGTATTCAATATAAATTCATAAGATTTCAACCATAGACTGTGTTCTGGCTTCATTTTCTCTTGACAAGTTTTTTATCATTTGAACCTCATTAACCTGATGAGATTTCAAATGCTTCAAAGATTATATCTCGATTTGAATAAATATAATCAAACAAAGCTTCATAACCAGTGTATTCAATATAATTTAATAAGATTTCAACCATAGACTGCGTTATGGCTTAGTTTTCCTTTGACAAGTTTACTATCATTTGAACCTGATTAACCTGATGAAGTTTCAAATGTTTCACAGAACATAACTCAATTTGAATGAATTTAATCAAACAAAGCTTTATAACCGATGTATTCAATATAAATTCATATTATTTCAACCATAGACTGTGTTCTGGCTTCATTCCTTCTTGACAAGTTCACTATCATTTCAACTTCATTAACCTGATGAGGTTTCAAATGTTTCCAAGAATATATCTCGATTTGAATAAATGTATTCAAACTAAGCTTCATAACCGGTGTATTACATATAATTTCATAAGATTTCAACCATAGACTGTGTTCTGGCTTCCTTTTCTCTTCACAAGTTTACTATCATTTGAACCTCATTAACCTAATGAGTTTTCAAATGTTTCAAAGAATATACCTCGATTTGAAAGAATTTAATCAATTAAAGTTTTACATCCAATCTATTTATTATAAATTAATAAGACTTCAGCCATAGAATGTGTTCTTCCTCATTTTATCTTGACACCTTTACTATCACTTGAACCTCATTAACTTGATGAGGTTTCAAATGTTTCAAAGAATATACCTCGACTTGAATTGATTTAATCAAACAAAGCTTCATAACTGATGTATTCAATATAAATTCATAAGATTTCAACCATAGACTGTGTTCTGGCTTCATTTTCGCTTGACAAGTTTACTATCATTTGAATTTCATTAACCTGATGAGGTTTCAAATGTTTCAAAGAATATTCCTCGATTTGAATGAATTTAATCATTTAAAGTTTCATATTCGATCTATTCTATATAAATTCATAAGATTTCAACCATTGACTGCGCTCTAAAACCAATTCCTATTGACAAGTTTACTATCATTTGAACCTCATTAACCTGATGAGGTTTGAAATGTTTCAAAGAATATACCTCGATTTGAATGAATTTATTCATTTAAAGTTTCACAACCGATCTATTCAATATAAATTGATAAGATTTCAACCATAGACTGTGTTCTGGCTTCATTTTTTCTTGTAAAGTTTACTATTATTTGAACCTCATTAACCTGATGAGGTTTAAAATATTTCAAACATATGTACCTCCAATTGATTGAATTTAAACAAACAAAGCTTCATAACCGATGTATTCAATATAAATTCATAAGATTTCAACCATAGACTGTGTTCTGGCTTCTTTTTTTCTTGACAAGTTTACTATCATTTGAACCTCATTAACCTAAAAGGCTTCAAATGTTTCAAAGAATACACCTCGATTTGAATGAATAGAATCACACAAAGCTTCATAACCGATGTATTCAATATAAATTTATAAGAATTCAACCATAGACTGTGTTCTGGCTTCGTTTTCTCTTGACAAGTTTACTATCATTTGAACCTCATTAACCTGATGAGGTTTCAAATGTTTCAAAGAATATATCTCTATTTGAATAAATTTAATCAAACAAAGCTTCATAACCGGTGTATTCAATATAATTTCATAAGATTTCAACCATAGACTGTGTTATGGCTTCGCTTTCTCTTGACAAGTTTACTATCATTTGAACCTCATTAACCTGATGAGGTTTCAATTGTTTCAAAGAACATACCTCAATTTGAATGAATTTAACCAAACAAAGCTTTATAACCGATGTATTCAATATAAATTCATATGATTTCAACCATAGACTGTGTTCTGGCTTCATTCTTTCTTGACAAGTTTACTATCATTTGAACATCATTAACTTGATGTGGTTTCAAATGTTTCAAAGAATATATCTCGATTTGAATAAATTTAATCAAACTATGCTTCATAACCGGTGTATTCAATATATTGTCATAAGATTTCAACCATAGACTGTGTTTGGCTTCGTTTTCTCTTGACAAGTTTACTATCATTTGAACCTCATTAACCTGTGATGTTTCAAATGTTTCAAAGAATATACCTCGATTTGAATTAATTTAATGAAACAAAGCTTCGTAACCGATGTATTCAATATAATTTCATAAGATTTCAATCATAGACTGTGTTCTGGTTTCATTTTCTGTTGACAAGTTTACTATCATTTGAACCTCATTAACCTGATTTTGTTTCAAATGTTTCAATGAATATACCTCGATTTGAATGAATTTAATCAATTAAAGTTTCACATCCAATCTATTTATTATAAATTCATAAGATTTCATCCATAGAATGTGTTCTACTTCATTTTATCTTGACACCTTTACTATCACTTGAACCTCATTAACCTGTGATGTTTCAAATTTTTCAAAGAATATACCTCGACTTGAATTGATTTAATCAAACAAAGCTTCATAACCGATGTATTCAATATAAATTCATAAGATTTCAACCATAGACTGTTTTCTGGCTTCATTTTCTCTTGACAAGTTTTTTATCATTTGAACCTCATTAACCTGATGAGATTTCAAATGTTTCAAAGAATATATCTTGATTTGAATAAATTTAATCAAACAAAGCTTCATAACCGGCGTATTCAATATAATTTCATAAGATTTCAACCATAGACTGTGTTATGGCTTCGTTTTCTCTTGACAAGTTTACTATCATCTGAACCTCATTAACCTGATGAGGTTTCAAATTTTTCAAAGAATATACCTCGATTTGAATGAATTTAATCATTTAAAGTTTCATATTCGATCTATTCTATATAAATTCATAAGATTTCAACCATTGACTGCGCTCTAAAACCAATTCCTATTTACAAGTTTACTATCATTTGAACCTCATTAACCTGATGAGGTTTCAAATGTTTCAAAGAATATACCTCGATTTGAATGAATTTATTCATTTAAAGTTTCACAACCGATCTATTCTATATAAATTCCAAATTACAAATATAGACTGTTTTCTGGCTTCATTTTCTCTTGACAAGTTTACTATCATTTAAACCTCATTAACCTGATGAGCTTTCAAATGTTTCAAAAATATGTACCTCCATTTGATTGAATTTAAACAAACAAAGCTTCATAACCGATGTATTCAATATAAATTCATAAGATTTCAACCATAGACTGTGTTCTGGCTTCTTTTTGTCTTGACAAGTTTACTATCATTTGAACCTCATTAACATGATGAGGTTTCAAATGTTTCAAAGAATATACCTCGATTTTAATGAATTTAATCACACAAAGCTTCATAACCGATGTATTCAATATAAATTCTTAAAATTTCAACCATAGACTGTGTTCTGGCTTCATTTTCTCTTTACAAGTTTACTTGAAACTCATTGACCTGATAATGTTTCAAATGTTTCAAAAATATGTACCTCCATTTGATTGAATTTAAACAAACAAAGCTTCATAACCGATGTATTCAATATAAATTCATAAGATTTCAACCATAGACTGTGTTCTGGCTTTTTTTTTCTTGACAAGTTTACTATCATTTGAACCTCATTAACATGATAAGGTTTCAAATGTTTCAAAGAATATACCTCGATTTTAATGAATTTAATCACACAAAGCTTCATAACCGATGTATTCAATATAAATTCTTAAAATTTCAACCATAGACTGTGTTCTGGCTTCATTTTCTCTTTACAAGGTTACTTGAAACTCATTGACCTGATAATGTTTGAAATGTTTCAAAGAATATATCTCTATTTGAATAAATTTAATCAAACAAAGCTTCATAACCGGTGTATTCAATATAATTTCATAAGATTTCAACCATAGACTGTGTTATGGCTTCGTTTTCTCTTGACAAGTTTACTATCATTTGAACCTCATTAACCTGATGAGGTTTCAATTGATTCAAAGAACATACCTCAATTTGAATGAATTTAACCAAACAAAGCTTTATAACCGATGTATTCAATATAAATTCATATGATTTCAACCATAGACTGTGTTCTGGCTTCATTCTTTCTTGACAAGTTTACTATCATTTGAACATCATTAACCTGATGTGGTTTCAAATGTTTCAAAGAATATATCTCGATTTGAATAAATTTAATCAAACTATGCTTCATAACCGGTGTATTCAATATAATTTCATAAGATTTCAACCATAGACAGTGTTTGGCTTCGTTTTCTCTTGACAAGTTTACTATCATTTGAACCTCATTAACCTGATTTTGTTTCAAATGTTTCAATGAATATACCTCGATTTGAATGAATTTAATCAATTAAAGTTTCACATCCAATCTATTTATTATAAATTAATAAGACTTCAGCCATAGAATGTGTTCTTCCTCATTTTATCTTGACACCTTTACTATCATTTGAACCTCATTAACCTGATGAGGTTTCAAATGTTTATATGAATATACCTCGATTTGAATGAATTTAATCAAACAGAGCTTCATAACCGATGTATTCAATATAAATTCATAAGATTTCAACCATAGACTGTTTTCTGGCTTCATTTTCTCTTGACAAATTTTTTATCATTTGAACCTCATTAACCTGATGAGTTTCAAATGTTTCAAAGAATATACCTCGATTTGAATGAATTTAATCAAACAAAGCTTCATAACCGATGTATTCAATATAATTTAATAAGATTTCAACCATAGACTGTGTTCTGGCTTCGTTTTCTCTTGACAAGTTTACTATCATTTGAACCTCATTAACCTGATGAGGTTTCAAATGTTTCAAAGAATATACCTCGATTTGAATGAATTTAATAATTTAAAGTTTCATATTCGATCTATTCTATATAAATTCATAAGATTTCAACCATTGACTGCGCTCTAAAACCAATTCTTATATACAAGTTTACTATCATTTGAACCTCATTAACCTGATGAGGTTTCAAATGTTTCAAAGAATATACCTCGATTTGAATGAATTTAATCATTTAAAGTTTCATAACCGATCTATTCTATATAAATTCATAAGATTTCAACCATTGACTGCGCTCTAAAACCAATTCCTATATACAAGTTTACTATCATTTGAACCTCATTAACCTGATGAGGTTTCAAATGTTTCAAAGAATATACCTCGATTTGAATGAATTTATTCATTTAAAGTTTCACAACCGATCTATTCTATATAAATTCCAAATTTCAAATATAGACTGTGTTCTGGCTTCATTTTCTCTTGACAAGTTTACTATCATTTGAACCTCATTAACATGATGAGGTTTCAAATGTTTCAAAGAATATACCTCGATTTTAATGAATTTAATCACACAAAGCTTCATAACCGATGTATTAAATATAAGTTCTTAAAATTTCAAACAAAGACTGTGTTCTGGCTTCATTTTCTCTTTACAAGTTTACTTGAAACTCATTAACCTGATAATGTTTGAAATGTTTCAAAGAATATATCTCGATTTGAATAAAGTTAATCAAACAAAGCTTTATAACCGGTGTATTCAATATTATTTCATAAGATTTCAACCAGAGACTGTGTTATGGCTTCGTTTTCTCTTGACAAGTTTACTATCATTTGAACCTCATTAACCTGTTGAGGTTTCAAATGTTTCAAAGAACATACCTCAATTTGAATGAATTTAATCAAACAAAGCTTTACAACCGATGTATTAAATACAATTTCATAAGATTTCAACCATAGACTGTGTTCTGGCTTCGTTTTCTCTTGACAAGTTTTTTATCATTTGAACCTCATTAACCTGATGAGGTTTCAAATGTTTCAAAGAATATACCTCGATTTGAATGAAAAGAATCACACAAAGCTTCATAACCGATGTATTCAATATAAATTCATAAGATTTCAACCATAGACTGTGTTCTGGCTTCATTTTCTCTTGACAAGTTTTTTATCATTTGAACCTCATTAACCTGATGAGATTTCAAATGCTTCAAAGATTATATCTCGATTTGAATAAATATAATCAAACAAAGCTTCATAACCAGTGTATTCAATATAATTTAATAAGATTTCAACCATAGACTGCGTTATGGCTTAGTTTTCCTTTGACAAGTTTACTATCATTTGAACCTGATTAACCTGATGAAGTTTCAAATGTTTCACAGAACATAACTCAATTTGAATGAATTTAATCAAACAAAGCTTTATAACCGATGTATTCAATATAAATTCATATTATTTCAACCATAGACTGTGTTCTGGCTTCATTCCTTCTTGACAAGTTCACTATCATTTCAACTTCATTAACCTGATGAGGTTTCAAATGTTTCCAAGAATATATCTCGATTTGAATAAATGTATTCAAACTAAGCTTCATAACCGGTGTATTACATATAATTTCATAAGATTTCAACCATAGACTGTGTTCTGGCTTCCTTTTCTCTTCACAAGTTTACTATCATTTGAACCTCATTAACCTAATGAGTTTTCAAATGTTTCAAAGAATATACCTCGATTTGAAAGAATTTAATCAATTAAAGTTTTACATCCAATCTATTTATTATAAATTAATAAGACTTCAGCCATAGAATGTGTTCTTCCTCATTTTATCTTGACACCTTTACTATCACTTGAACCTCATTAACTTGATGAGGTTTCAAATGTTTCAAAGAATATACCTCGACTTGAATTGATTTAATCAAACAAAGCTTCATAACTGATGTATTCAATATAAATTCATAAGATTTCAACCATAGACTGTGTTCTGGCTTCATTTTCGCTTGACAAGTTTACTATCATTTGAATTTCATTAACCTGATGAGGTTTCAAATGTTTCAAAGAATATTCCTCGATTTGAATGAATTTAATCATTTAAAGTTTCATATTCGATCTATTCTATATAAATTCATAAGATTTCAACCATTGACTGCGCTCTAAAACCAATTCCTATTGACAAGTTTACTATCATTTGAACCTCATTAACCTGATGAGGTTTGAAATGTTTCAAAGAATATACCTCGATTTGAATGAATTTATTCATTTAAAGTTTCACAACCGATCTATTCAATATAAATTGATAAGATTTCAACCATAGACTGTGTTCTGGCTTCATTTTTTCTTGTAAAGTTTACTATTATTTGAACCTCATTAACCTGATGAGGTTTAAAATATTTCAAACATATGTACCTCCAATTGATTGAATTTAAACAAACAAAGCTTCATAACCGATGTATTCAATATAAATTCATAAGATTTCAACCATAGACTGTGTTCTGGCTTCTTTTTTTCTTGACAAGTTTACTATCATTTGAACCTCATTAACCTAAAAGGCTTCAAATGTTTCAAAGAATACACCTCGATTTGAATGAATAGAATCACACAAAGCTTCATAACCGATGTATTCAATATAAATTTATAAGAATTCAACCATAGACTGTGTTCTGGCTTCGTTTTCTCTTGACAAGTTTACTATCATTTGAACCTCATTAACCTGATGAGGTTTCAAATGTTTCAAAGAATATATCTCTATTTGAATAAATTTAATCAAACAAAGCTTCATAACCGGTGTATTCAATATAATTTCATAAGATTTCAACCATAGACTGTGTTATGGCTTCGCTTTCTCTTGACAAGTTTACTATCATTTGAACCTCATTAACCTGATGAGGTTTCAATTGTTTCAAAGAACATACCTCAATTTGAATGAATTTAACCAAACAAAGCTTTATAACCGATGTATTCAATATAAATTCATATGATTTCAACCATAGACTGTGTTCTGGCTTCATTCTTTCTTGACAAGTTTACTATCATTTGAACATCATTAACTTGATGTGGTTTCAAATGTTTCAAAGAATATATCTCGATTTGAATAAATTTAATCAAACTATGCTTCATAACCGGTGTATTCAATATATTGTCATAAGATTTCAACCATAGACTGTGTTTGGCTTCGTTTTCTCTTGACAAGTTTACTATCATTTGAACCTCATTAACCTGTGATGTTTCAAATGTTTCAAAGAATATACCTCGATTTGAATTAATTTAATGAAACAAAGCTTCGTAACCGATGTATTCAATATAATTTCATAAGATTTCAATCATAGACTGTGTTCTGGTTTCATTTTCTGTTGACAAGTTTACTATCATTTGAACCTCATTAACCTGATTTTGTTTCAAATGTTTCAATGAATATACCTCGATTTGAATGAATTTAATCAATTAAAGTTTCACATCCAATCTATTTATTATAAATTCATAAGATTTCATCCATAGAATGTGTTCTACTTCATTTTATCTTGACACCTTTACTATCACTTGAACCTCATTAACTTGATGAGGTTTCAAATTTTTCAAAGAATATACCTCGACTTGAATTGATTTAATCAAACAAAGCTTCATAACCGATGTATTCAATATAAATTCATAAGATTTCAACCATAGACTGTTTTCTGGCTTCATTTTCTCTTGACAAATTTTTTATCATTTGAACCTCATTAACCTGATGAGATTTCAAATGTTTCAAAGAATATATCTTGATTTGAATAAATTTAATCAAACAAAGCTTCATAACCGGCGTATTCAATATAATTTAATAAGATTTCAACCATAGACTGTGTTATGGCTTCGTTTTCTCTTGACAAGTTTACTATCATCTGAACCTCATTAACCTGATGAGGTTTCAAATGTTTCAAAGAATATACCTCGATTTGAATGAATTTAATAATTTAAAGTTTCATATTCGATCTATTCTATATAAATTCATAAGATTTCAACCATTGACTGCGCTCTAAAACCAATTCCTATATACAAGTTTACTATCATTTGAACCTCATTAACCTGATGAGGTTTCAAATGTTTCAAAGAATATACCTCGATTTGAATGAATTTAATAATTTAAAGTTTCATATTCGATCTATTCTATATAAATTCATAAGATTTCAACCATTGACTGCGCTCTAAAACCAATTCCTATATACAAGTTTACTATCATTTGAACCTCATTAACCTGATGAGGTTTCAAATGTTTCAAAGAATATACCTCGATTTGAATGAATTTATTCATTTAAAGTTTCACAACCGATCTATTCTATATAAATTCCAAATTACAAATATAGACTGTGTTCTGGCTTCATTTTCTCTTGACAAGTTTACTATCATTTGAACCTCATTAACCTGATGAGGTTTCAAATGTTTCAAAGAATATACCTCGATTTGAATGAATTTAATAATTTAAAGTTTCATATTCGATCTATTCTATATAAATTCATAAGATTTCAACCATTGACTGCGCTCTAAAACCAATTCCTATATACAAGTTTACTATCATTTGAACATCATTAACCTGATGAGGTTTCAAATGTTTCAAAGAATATACCTCGATTTGAATGAATTTATTCATTTAAAGTTTCACAACCGATCTATTCTATATAAATTCCAAATTACAAATATAGACTGTGTTCTGGCTTCATTTTCTCTTGACAAGTTTACTATCATTTGAACCTCATTAACCTGATGAGGTTTCAAATGTTTCAAAGAATATACCTCGATTTGAATGAATTTATTCATTTAAAGTTTCACAACCGATCTATTCTATATAAATTCCAAATTACAAATATAGACTGTGTTCTGGCTTCATTTTCTCTTGACAAGTTTACTATCATTTGAACCTCATTAACCTGATGAGGTTTCAAATGTTTCAAAAATATGTACCTCCATTTGATTGAATTTAAACAAACAAAGCTTCATAACCGATGTATTCAAATTAAATTCATAAGATTTCAACCATAGACTGTGTTCTGGCTTCTTTTTGTCTTGACAAGTTTACTATCATTTGAACCTCATTAACATGATGAGGTTTCAAATGTTTCAAAGAATATACCTCGATTTTAATGAATTTAATCACACAAAGCTTCATAACCGATGTATTCAATATAAATTCTTAAAATTTCAACCATAGACTGTGTTCTGGCTTCATTTTCTCTTTACAAGTTTACTTGAAACTCATTGACCTGATAATGTTTCAAATTTTTCAAAAATATGTACCTCCATTTGATTGAATTTAAACAAACAAAGCTTCATAACCGATGTATTCTATATAAATCCAGAAGATTTCAACCATAGACTGTGTTCTGGCTTTTTTTTGTCTTGACAAGTTTACTATCATTTGAACCTCATTAACATGATGAGGTTTCAAATGTTTCAAAGAATATACCTCGATTTTAATGAATTTAATCACACAAAGCTTCATAACCGATGTATTCAATATAAATTCTTAAAATTTCAACCATAGACTGTGTTCTGGCTTCATTTTCTCTTTACCAGGTTACTTGAAACTCATTGACCTGATAATGTTTGAAATGTTTCAAAGAATATATCTCTATTTGAATAAATTTAATCAAACAAAGCTTCATAACCGGTGTATTCAATATAATTTCATAAGATTTCAACCATAGACTGTGTTATGGCTTCGTTTTCTCTTGACAAGTTTTTTCTATCATTTGAACCTCATTAACCTGATGAGGTTTCAATTGTTTCAAAGAACATACCTCAATTTGAATGAATTTAACCGAACAAAGCTTTATAACCGATGTATTCAATATAAATTCATATGATTTCAACCATAGACTGTGTTCTGGCTTCATTCTTTCTTGACAAGTTTACTATCATTTGAACATCATTAACCTGATGTGGTTTCAAATGTTTCAAAGAATATATCTCGATTTGAATAAATTTAATCAAACTATGCTTCATAACCGGTGTATTCAATATAATTTCATAAGATTTCAACCATAGACTGTGTTTGGCTTCGTTTTCTCTTGACAAGTTTACTATCATTTGAACCTCATTAACCTGTGATGTTTCAAATGTTTCAAAGAATATACCTCGATTTGAATTAATTTAATCAATTAAAGTTTCACATCCAATCTATTTATTATAAATTCATAAGATTTCATCCATAGAATGTGTTCTACTTCATTTTATCTTGACACCTTTACTATCACTTGAACCTCATTAACTTGATGAGGTTTCAAATTTTTCAAAGAATATACCTCGACTTGAATTGATTTAATCAAACAAAGCTTCATAACCGATGTATTCAATATAAATTCATAAGATTTCAACCATAGACTGTTTTCTGGCTTCATTTTCTCTTGACAAGTGTTTTATCATTTGAACCTCATTAACCTGATGAGATTTCAAATGTTTCAAAGAATATATCTTGATTTGAATAAATTTAATCAAACAAAGCTTCATAACCGGCGTATTCAATATAATTTCATAAGATTTCAACCATAGACTGTGTTATGGCTTCGTTTTCTCTTGACAAGTTTACTATCATCTGAACCTCATTAACCTGATGAGGTTTCAAATGTTTCAAAGAATATACCTCGATTTGAATGAATTTAATCATTTAAAGTTTCATATTCGATCTATTCTATATAAATTCATAAGATTTCAACCATTGACTGCGCTCTAAAACCAATTCCTATATACAAGTTTACTATCATTTGAACCTCATTAACCTGATGAGGTTTTCAAATGTTTCAAAGAATATACCTCGATTTGAATGAATTTATTCATTTAAAGTTTCACAACCGATCTATTCTATATAAATTCCAAATTACAAATATAGACTGTGTTCTGGCTTCATTTTCTCTTTACCAGGTTACTTGAAACTCATTGACCTGATAATGTTTGAAATGTTTCAAAGAATATATCTCTATTTGAATAAATTTAATCAAACAAAGCTTCATAACCGGTGTATTCAATATAATTTCATAAGATTTCAACCATAGACTGTCTTATGGCTTCGTTTTCTCTTGACAAGTTTACTATCATTTTAACCTCATTAACCTGATGAGGTTTCAATTGTTTCAAAGAACATACCTCAATTTGAATGAATTTAACCAAACAAAGCTTTATAACCAATGTATTCAATATAAATTCATATGATTTCAACCATAGACTGTGTTCTGGCTTCATTCATTCTTGACAAGTTTACTATCATTTGAACATCATCAACCTGATGTGGTTTCAAATGTTTCAAAGAATATACCTCGATTTGAATTAATTTAATGAAACAAAGCTTCGTACCCGATGTATTCAATATAATTTCATAAGATTTCAACCATAGACTGTGTTCTGGCTTCATTTTCTCTTGACAAGTTTACTATCATTTGAACCTCATTAACCTGATTTTGTTTCAAATGTTTTAATGAATATACCTCGATTTGAATGAATTTAATCAATTAAAGTTTCACATCCAATCTATTTATTATAAATTCATAAGATTTCATCCATAGAATGTGTTCTACTTCATTTTATCTTGACACCTTTACTATCACTTGAACCTCATTAACTTGATGAGGTTTCAAATTTTTCAAAGAATATACCTCGACTTGAATTGATTTAATCAAACAAAGCTTCATAACCGATGTATTCAATATATATTCATAAGATTTCAACCATAGACTGTTTTCTGGCTTCATTTTCTCTTGAGAAGTTTTTTATCATTTGAACCTCATTAACCTGATGAGATTTCAAATGTTTCAAAGAATATATCTTGATTTGAATAAATTTAATCAAACAAAGCTTCATAGCGGGCGTATTCAATATAATTTCATAAGATTTCAACCATAGACTGTGTTATGGCTTCGTTTTCTCTTGACAAGTTTACTATCATCTGAACCTCATTAACCTGATGAGGTTTCAAATGTTTCAAAGAATATACCTCTATTTGAATGAATTTAATCATTTAAAGTTTCACAACCGATGTATTCAATATAAATTCATAAGATTTCAACCATAGACTGTGTTCTGGCTTTTTTTTGTCTTGACAAGTTTACTATCATTTGAACCTCATTAACATGATGAGGTTTCAAATGTTTCAAAGAATATACCTCGATTTTAATGAATTTAATCACACAAAGCTTCATAACCGATGTATTCAATATAAATTCTTAAAATTTCAACCATAGACTGTGTTCTGGCTTCATTTTCTCTTTACAAGGTTACTTGAAACTCATTGACCTGATAATGTTTGAAATGTTTCAAAGAATATATCTCTATTTGAATAAATGTAATCAAACAAAGCTTCATAACCGGTGTATTCAATATAATTTCATAAGATTTCAACCATAGACTGTGTTATGGCTTCGTTTTCTCTTGACAAGTTTACTATCATTTGAACCTCATTAACCTGATGAGGTTTCAATTGTTTCAAAGAACATACCTCAATTTGAATGAATTTAACCAAACAAAGCTTTATAACCGATGTATTCAATATAAATTCATATGATTTCAACCATAGACTGTGTTCTGGCTTCATTCATTCTTGAAAAGTTTACTATCATTTGAACCTCATTAACCTGATGAGGTTTCAAATGTTTCAAAGAATATATCTCGATTTGAATAAATTTAATCAAACTATGCTTCATAACCGATGTATTCAATATAATTTCATAAGATTTCAACCATAGACTGTGTTTGGCTTCGTTTTCTCTTGACAAGTTTACTATCATTTGAACCTCATTAACCTGTGATGTTTCAAATGTTTCAAAGAATATACCTCGATTTGAATTAATTTAATGAAACAAAGCTTCGCAACCGATGTATTCAATATAATTTCATAAGATTTCAACCATAGACTGTGTTCTGGCTTCATTTTCTCTTGACAAGTTTACTATCATTTGAACCTCATTAACCTGATTTTGTTTCAAATGTTTTAATGAATATACCTCGATTTGAATGAATTTAATCAATTAAAGTTTCACATCCAATCTATTTATTATAAATTCATAAGATTTCATCCATATAATGTGTTCTACTTCATTTTATCTTGACACCTTTACTATCACTTGAACCTCATTAACTTGATGAGGTTTCAAATTTTTCAAAGAATATACCTCGACTTGAATTGATTTAATCAAACAAAGCTTCATAACCGATGTATTCAAAATATATTCATAAGATTTCAACCATAGACTGTTTTCTGGCTTCATTTTCTCTTGAGAAGTTTTTTATCATTTGAACCTCATTAACCTGATGAGATTTCAAATGTTTCAAAGAATATATCTTGATTTGAATAAATTTAATCAAACAAAGCTTCATAGCGGGCGTATTCAATATAATTTCATAAGATTTCAACCATAGACTGTGTTATGGCTTCGTTTTCTCTTGACAAGTTTACTATCATCTGAACCTCATTAACCTGATGAGGTTTCAAATGTTTCAAAGAATATACCTCTATTTGAATGAATTTAATCATTTAAAGTTTCATATTCGATCTATTCTATATAAATTCATAAGATTTCAACCATTGACTGCGCTCTAAAACCAATTCCTATATACAAGTTTACTATCATTTGAACCTCATTAACCTGATGAGGTTTCAAATGTTTCAAAGAATATACCTCGATTTGAATGAATTTATTCATTTAAAGTTTCACAACCGATCTATTCTATATAAATTCCAAATTACAAATATAGACTGTGTTCTGGCTTCATTTTCTCTTGACAAGTTTACTATCATTTGAACCTCATTAACCTGATGAGGTTTCAAATGTTTCAAAAATATGTACCTCCATTTGATTGAACTTAAACAAACAAAGCTTCATAACCGATGTATTCAATATAAATTCATAAGATTTCAACCATAGACTGTGTTCTGGCTTCTTTTTGTCTTGACAAGTTTACTATCATTTGAACCTCATTAACATGATGAGGTTTCAAATGTTTCAAAGAATATACCTCGATTTTAATGAATTTAATCACACAAAGCTTCATAACCGATGTATTTAATATAAATTCTTAAAATTTCAACCATAGACTGTGTTCTGGCTTCATTTTCTCTTTACAAGTTTACTTGAAACTCATTGACCTGATAATGTTTCAAATGTTTTAAAAATATGTACCTCCATTTGATTGAATTTAAACAAACAAAGCTTCATAACCGATGTATTCAATATAAATTCATAAGATTTCAACCATAGACTGTGTTCTGGCTTTTTTTTGTCTTGACAACTTTACTATCATTTGAACCTCATTAACATGATGAGGTTTCAAATGTTTCAAAGAATATACCTCGATTTTAATGAATTTAATCACACAAAGCTTCATAACCGATGTATTCAATATAAATTCTTAAAATTTCAACCATAGACTGTGTTCTGGCTTCATTTTCTCTTTACAAGGTTACTTGAAACTCATTGACCTGATAATGTTTGAAATGTTTCAAAGAATATATCTCTATTTGAATAAATTTAATCAAACAAAGCTTCATAACCGGTGTATTCAATATAATTTCATAAGATTTCAACCATAGACTGTGTTCTGGCTTCATTTTCTCTTTACAAGGTTACTTGAAACTCATTGACCTGATAATGTTTGAAATGTTTCAAAGAATATATCTCTATTTGAATAAATTTAATCAAACAAAGCTTCATAACCGGTGTATTCAATATAATTTCATAAGATTTCAACCATAGACTGTGTTATGGCTTCGTTTTTTCTTGACAAGTTTACTATCATTTGAACCTCATTAACCTGATGAGGTTTCAATTGTTTCAAAGAACATACCTCAATTTGAATGAATTTAACCAAACAAAGCTTTATAACCGATGTATTCAATATAAATTCATATGATTTCAACCATAGACTGTGTTCTGGCTTCATTCTTTCTTGACAAGTTTACTATCATTTGAACATCATTAACCTGATGTGGTTTCAAATGTTTCAAAGAATATACCTCGATTTGAATGAATTTAATCATTTAAAGTTTCATATTCGATCTATTCTATATAAATTCATAAGATTTCAACCATTGACTGTTTTCTGGCTTCATTTGCTCTTGACAAGTTTTTTATCATTTGAACCTCATTAACCTGATGAGACTTCAAATGTTTCAAAGGATATATCTTGATTTGAATAAATTTAATCAAACAAAGCTTCATAACGGGCTTATTCAATATAATTTCATAAGATTTCAACCATAGACTGTGTTATGGCTTCGTTTTCTCTTGACAAGTTTACTATCATCTGAACCTCATTAACCTGATGAGGTTTCAAATGTTTCAAAGAATATACCTCGATTTGAATGAATTTAATCATTTAAAGTTTCATATTCGATCTATTCTATATAAATTCATAAGATTTCAACCATTGACTGCGCTCTAAAACCAATTCCTATATACAAGTTTACTATCATTTGAACCTCATTAACCTGATGAGGTTTTCAAATGTTTCAAAGAATATACCTCGATTTGAATGAATTTATTCATTTAAAGTTTCACAACCGATCTATTCTATATAAATTCCAAATTACAAATATAGACTGTGTTCTGGCTTCATTTTCTCTTGACAAGTTTACTATCATTTGAACCTCATTAACCTGATGAGGTTTCAAATGTTTCAAAAATATGTACCTCCATTTGATTGAATTTAAACAAACAAAGCTTCATAACCGATGTATTCAATATAAATTCATAAGGTTTCAACCATAGACTGTGTTCTGGCTTCTTTTTGTCTTGACAAGTTTACTATCATTGGAACCTCATTAACATGATGAGGTTTCAAATGTTTCAAAGAATATACCTCGATTTTAATGAATTTAATCACACAAAGCTTCATAACCGATGTATTCAATATAAATTCTTAAAATTTCAACCATAGACTGTGTTCTGGCTTCATTTTCTCTTTACAAGTTTACTTGAAACTCATTGACCTGATAATGTTTGAAATGTTTTAAAGAATATATCTCGATTTGAATAAATTTAATCAAACAAAGCTTCATAACCGGTGTATTCAATATAATTTCATAAGATTTCAACCATAGACTGTGTTCTGGCTTCATTTTCTCTTTACAAGGTTACTTGAAACTCATTGACCTGATAATGTTTGAAATGTTTCAAAGAATATATCTCTATTTGAATAAATTTAATCAAACAAAGCTTCATAACCGGTGTATTCAATATAATTTCATAAGATTTCAACCATAGACTGTGTTATGGCTTCGTTTTCTCTTGACAAGTTTACTATCATTTGAACCTCATTAACCTGATGAGGTTTCAATTGTTTCAAAGAACATACCTCAATTTTGAATGAATTTAACCAAACAAAGCTTTATAACCGATGTATTCAATATAAATTCATATGATTTCAACCATAGACTGTGTTCTGGCTTCATTCATTCTTGAAAAGTTTACTATCATTTGAACATCATCAACCTGATGTTGTTTCAAATGTTTCAAAGAATATATCTCGATTTGAATAAATTTAATCAAACTATGCTTCATAACCGATGTATTCAATATAATTTCATAAGATTTCAACCATAGACTGTGTTTGGCTTCGTTTTCTCTTGACAAGTTTACTATCATTTGAACCTCATTAACCTGTGATGTTTCAAATGTTTCAAAGAATATACCTCGGTTTGAATTAATTTAATGAAACAAAGCTTCGTAACCGATGTATTCAATATAATTTCATAAGATTTCAACCATAGACTGTGTTCTGGCTTCATTTTCTCTTGACAAGTTTACTATCATTTGAACCTCATTAACCTGATTTTGTTTCAAATGTTTTAATGAATATACCTCGATTTGAATAAATTTAATCAATTAAAGTTTCACATCCAATCTATTTATTATAAATTCATAAGATTTCATCCATAGAATGTGTTCTACTTCATTTTATCTTGACACCTTTACTATCACTTGAACCTCATTAACTTGATGAGGTTTCAAATTTTTCAAAGAATATACCTCGACTTGAATTGATTTAATCAAACAAAGCTTCATAACCGATGTATTCAATATATATTCATAAGATTTCAACCATAGACTGTTTTCTGGCTTCATTTTCTCTTGAGAAGTTTTTTATCATTTGAACCTCATTAACCTGATGAGATTTCAAATGTTTCAAAGAATATATCTTGATTTGAATAAATTTAATCAAACAAAGCTTCATAGCGGGCGTATTCAATATAATTTCATAAGATTTCAACCATAGACTGTGTTATGGCTTCGTTTTCTCTTGACAAGTTTACTATCATCTGAACCTCATTAACCTGATGAGGTTTCAAATGTTTCAAAGAATATACCTCTATTTGAATGAATTTAATCATTTAAAGTTTCATATTCGATCTATTCTATATAAATTCATAAGATTTCAACCATTGACTGCGCTCTAAAACCAATTCCTATATACAAGTTTACTATCATTTGAACCTCATTAACCTGATGAGGTTTCAAATGTTTCAAAGAATATACCTCGATTTGAATGAATTTATTCATTTAAAGTTTCACAACCGATCTATTCTATATAAATTCCAAATTACAAATATAGACTGTGTTCTGGCTTCATTTTCTCTTGACAAGTTTACTATCATTTGAACCTCATTAACCTGATGAGATTTCAAATGTTTCAAAAATATGTACCTCCATTTGATTGAATTTAAACAAACAAAGCTTCATAACCGATGTATTCAATATAAATTCATAAGATTTCAACCATAGACTGTGTTCTGGCTTCTTTTTGTCTTGACAAGTTTACTATCATTTGAACCTCATTAACATGATGAGGTTTCAAATGTTTCAAAGAATATACCTCGATTTTAATGAATTTAATCACACAAAGCTTCATAACCGATGTATTCAATATAAATTCTTAAAATTTCAACCATAGACTGTGTTCTGGCTTCATTTTCTCTTTACAAGTTTACTTGAAACTCATTGACCTGATAATGTTTCAAATAATTCAAAAATATGTACCTCCATTTGATTGAATTTAAACAAACAAAGCTTCATAACCGATGTATTCAATATAAATTCATAAGATTTCAACCATAGACTGTCTTCTGGCTTTTTTTTGTCTTGACAAGTTTACTATCATTTGAACCTCATTAACATGATGAGGTTTCAAATGTTTCAAAGAATATACCTCGATTTTAATGAATTTAATCACACAAAGCTTCATAACCGATGTATTGAATATAAATTCTTAAAATTTCAACCATAGACTGTGTTCTGGCTTCATTTTCTCTTTACAAGGTTACTTGAAACTCATTGACCTGATAATGTTTGAAATGTTTCAAAGAATATATCTCTATTTGAATAAATTTAATCCAACAAAGCTTCATAACCGGTGTATTCAATATAATTTCATAAGATTTCAACCATAGACTGTGTTATGGCTTCGTTTTCTCTTGACAAGTTTACTATCATTTGAACCTCATTAACCTGATGAGGTTTCAATTGTTTCAAAGAACATACCTCAATTTGAATGAATTTAACCAAACAAAGCTTTATAACCGATGTATTCAATATAAATTCATATGATTTCAACCATAGACTGTGTTCTGGCTTCATTCTTTCTTGACAAGTTTACTATCATTTGAACATCATTAACCTGATGTGGTTTCAAATGTTTCGAAGAATATATCTCGATTTGAATAAATTTAATCAAACTATGCTTCATAACCGGTGTATTCAATATAATTTCATAAGATTTCAACCATAGACTGTGTTATGGCTTCGTTTTCTCTTGACAAGTTTACTATCATTTGAACCTCATTAACCTGATGAGGCTTCAATTGTTTCAAAGAACATACCTCAATTTGAATGAATTTAACCAAACAAAGCTTTATAACCGATGTATTCAATATAAATTCATATGATTTCAACCATAGACTGTGTTCTGGCTTCATTCTTTCTTGACAAGTTTACTATCATTTGAACATCATTAACCTGATGTGGTTTCAAATGTTTCAAAGAATAGACCTCGATTTGAATGAATTTAATCATTTAAAGTTTCACAACCGATCTATTCTATATAAATTCCAAATTACAAATATAGACTGTGTTCTGGCTTCATTTTCTCTTTACAAGTTTACTTGAAACTCATTGACCTGATAATGTTTGAAATGTTTTAAAGAATATATCTCGATTTGAATAAATTTAATCAAACAAAGCTTCATAACCGGTGTATTCAATATAATTTCATAAGATTTCAACCATAGACTGTGTTATGGCTTCGTTTTCTCTTGACAAGTTTACTATCATTTGAACCTCATTAACTTGATGAGGTTTCAATTGTTTCAAAGAACATACCTCAAGTTGAATGAATTTAATCAAACAAAGCTTTATAACCGATGTATTCAATATAAATTCATATGATTTCAACCATAGACTGTGTTCTGGCTTCATTCTTTCTTTACAAGTTTACTATCATTTGAACATCATTAACCTGATGTGGTTTCAAATGTTTCGAAGAATATATCTCGATTTGAATAAATTTAATCAAACAAAGCTTCATAACAGGCGTATTTAATATAATTTCATAAGATTTCAACCATAGACTGTGTTATGGCTTCGTTTTCTCTTGACAAGTTTACTATCATTTGAACCTCATTAACCTGATGAGGTTTCAAATGTTTCAAAGAATATACCTCGATTTGAATGAATTTATTCATTTAAAGTTTCACAACCGATCTATTCTATATAAATTCCAAATTACAAATATAGACTGTATTCTGGCTTAATTTTCTCTTGACAAGTTTATTATCATTTGAACCTCATTAAACTGATGAGGTTTCAAATGTTTCAAAAATATGTACCTCCATTTGATTGAATTTAAACAAACAAAGCTTCATAACCGATGTATTCAATATAAATTCATAAGATTTCAACCATAGACTGTGTTATGGCTTCATTTTCTCTTGACAAGTTTACTATCATTTCAACCTCATTAACCTGATGAAGTTTCAAATGTTTCAAAGAACATACCTCAATTTGAATGAATTTAATCAAACAAAGCTTCATAACCGGTGTATTCAATATAATTTCATAAGATTTCAACCAAAGACTGTGTTCTGGCTTCCTTTTCTCTTCACAAGTTTACTATCATTTGAACCTCATTAACCTGATGAGGTTTCAAATGTTTCAAAGAATATACCTCGATTTGAATGAATAGAATCAAACAAAGCTTGATAGCAGATGTCTTTAATATAAATTCATAAGATTTCAACCATAGAATGTGCACTACTTCATTTTCTCTTGACAAGTTTACTATCATTTGAACCTCATTAACCTGATGAGGTTTCAAATGTTTCAATGAATATACCTCGATTTGAATGAATTTAATCAAACAAAGCTTCATAACCGATGTATTCAATATAATTTAATAAGATTTCAATAATAGACTGTGTTCTGGCTTCATTTGATCTTGACAAGTTTACTATCATTTGAACCTCATTACCCTGATGAGTGTTCAAATGTTTCAAAGAATATACCTCTATTTGAATAAATTTAATCAAACAAAGCTTCATAACCGGTGTATTCAATATAATTTCATAAGATTTCAACCATAGACTGTGTTATGGCTTCGTTTTCTCTTGACAAGTTTACTATCCTTTGAACCTCATTACCCTGATGAGTGTTCAAATGTTTCAAAGAATATACCTCGATTTGAATGAATTTAATCAAATAAAAAAGCTTCATAACCGATGTATTCAATATAAATTTATAAGTATTCAACCATAGACTGTGTTCTGGCTTCATTTTCTCTTGACAAGTTTACTATCATTTGAACCTCATTAACCTGATGAGGTTTCAAATGTTTCAAAGAATATACCTCGATTTGAATGAATTTAATCAAACAAAGCTTCATAACCGATTTATTCTATATAAATTCATAAGATTTCAACCATTGACTGCGCTCTAAAACCAATTCCTATATACAAGTTTACTATCATTTGAACCTCATTAACCTGATGAGGTTTGAAATGTTCCAAAGAATATACCTCGATTTGAATGAATTTATTCATTTAAAGTTTCACAACCGATCTATTCTATATAAACTCAAAATTTCAAATATAGACTGTGTTCTGGCTTCATTCTCTCTTGACAAGTTTATCATCATTTGAACCTAATTAACCTGATGAGGTTTCAAATGTTTCAAAAATATGTACCTCCATTTGATTGAATTTAAACAAACAAAGCTTCATAACCAATGTATTCAATATAAAATCATAAGATTTCAACCATGGACTGTGTTCTGGCTTCTTTTTGTCTTGACAAGTTTACTATCATTTGAACCTCATTAACATGATGAGGTTTCAAATGTTTCAAAGAATATACCTCGATTTTAATGAATTTAATCACACAAAGCTTCATAACCGATGTATTAAATATAAGTTCTTAAAATTTCAACCATAGACTGTGTTCTGGCTTCATTTTCTCTTTACAAGTTTACTTGAAACTCATTAACCTGATAATGTTTGAAATGTTTCAAAGAATATATCTCGATTTGAATAAAGTTAATCAAACAAAGCTTTATAACCGGTGTATTCAATATTATTTCATAAGATTTCAACCAGAGACTGTGTTATGGCTTCGTTTTCTCTTGACAAGTTTACTATCATTTGAACCTCATTAACCTGATGAGGTTTCAAATGTTTCAAAGAACATACCTCAATTTGAATGAATTTAATCAAACAAAGCTTCATAACCGATGTATTCAATTAAATTTCAAAAACTTTCAACCATAGACTGTGTTATGGCTTCACTTTCTCTTGACAAGTTTACTTTCATTTAGACCTCATTAACCTGATGAGGTTTCAAATGTTTCAAAGAATATACCTCGATTTGAATGAATTTAATCAAACAAAGCTTGTGGGGTGAGTGGCCGAGCGGCTTAATCAGCTTCCGTCAGGAGACTGAAGTTAAGCTCGGTCGAGTGAGGTCAAACTCCGGATGGGTGACCTCGGACGCTTGGCTTCGCAACTCACCTCGCCGTCCTTCGGAAGGGACGTTAAACTAGGGGTCCCGTACCAGGATGCGGCATGCACAGTGGGCATAAAATAGCTTTAAGTAGCTAGAAATACTTCCTTCCCACTCAAAATAAATTACTGAAAAAAAAAAAAGCTTCATAACCGATGTATTCAATTAAATTTCAAAAACTTTCAACCATAGACTGTGTTATGGCTTCACTTTCTCTTGACAAGTTTACTTTCATTTAGACCTCATTACCCTGACGAGGTTTCAAATGTTTCAAAGAATATACCTCGATTTGAATGAATCTAATCAAACAAAGCTTCATAGCAGATGTATTTAATATAAATTCATAAGATTTCAACCATAGAATGTGCTCTACTTCATTTTCTCTTGACAAGTTTACTATCATTTGAACCTCATTAACCTGATGAGGTTTCAAATGTTTCAAAGAATATACCTCGATTTGAATGAATTTAATCAAACAAAGCTTCATAGCAGATGTATTTAATATAAATTCATAAGATTTCAACCATAGAATGTGCTCTACTTTATTTTCTCTTGACAAGTTTACTATCATTTGAACCTCATTAACCTGATGAGGTTTCAAATGTTTATATGAATATACCTCGATTTGAATGAATTTAATCAAACAAAGCTTCATAACCGATGTATTCAATATAATTTAATAAGATTTCAACAATAGACTGTGTTCTGGCTTCATTTTATCTTGACAAGGTTACTATCATTTGAACCTCATTACCCTGATGAGTGTTCAAATGTTTCAAAGAACATACCTCAATTTGAATGAATTTAACCAAACAAAGCTTTATAACCGATGTATTCAATATAAAATCATATGATTTCAACCATAGACTGTGTTCTGGCTTCATTCTTTCTTGACAAGTTTACTATCATTTGAACCTCATTAACCTGATGAGGTTTCAAATGTTTCAAAGAATATTCCTCGATTTGAACGAATTTAATCAATTAAAGTTTCACATTCCATCGATTTATTATAAATTCATAAGATTCCAAAAATAGAATGTGTTCTGGCTTCATGTTCTCTTTACAAGTTTACTATCATTTGAACCTCATTAACCTGATGAGGTTTCAAATGTTTCAAAGAAAATACCTCGATTTGAATAAATTTAAAAACAAAGCTTCATAACCGATGTATTCAATATAAATTCATAAGATTTCAACCATAGACTGTGTTCTGGTTTCATTTTCTCTTGACAAGTTTACTTTCATTTAGACCTCATTAACCTGATGAGGTTTCAAATGTTTCAAAGAATATACCTCGATTTGAATGAATTTAATCAAACAAAGCTTGTGGGGTGAGTGGCCGAGCGGCTTAATCAGCTTCCGTCAGGAGACTGAAGTTAAGCTCGGTCGAGTGAGGTCAAACTCCGGATGGGTGACCTCGGAGGCTTGGCTTCCCAACTCACCTCGCCGTCCCTCGGAAGGGATGTTAAAGTAGGGGTCCCGTGCCTGGATGCGGCATGCACAGTGGGCTTAAATTTGCTTTAAGTAGCTAGAAATACTTCCTTCCCACTCAAAATAAATTACTGAAAAAAAAAAAAGCTTCATAACCGATGTATTCAATTAAATTTCAAAAACTTTCAACCATAGACTGTGTTATGGCTTCACTTTCTCTTGACAAGTTTACTTTATTTAGACCTCATTAACCTGATGAGGTTTCAAATGTTTCAAAGAATATACCTCGATTTGAATGAATTTAATCAAACAAAGCTTGTGGGGTGAGTGGCCGAGCGGCTTAATCAGCTTCCGTTAGAAGACTGAAGTTAAGCTCGGTCGAGTGATGTCAAACTCCGGATGGGTGACCTCGGACGCTTGGCTTCGCAACTCACCTCGCCGTCCTTCGGAAGGGACGTTAAACTAGGGGTCCCGTACCAGGATGCGGCATGCACAGTGGGCATAAAATAGCTTTAAGTAGCTAGAAATACTTCCTTCCCACTCAAAATAAATTAATGAAAAAAAAAAAAGCTTCATAACCGATGTATTCAATTAAACTTCAAAAACTTTCAACCATAGACTGTGTTATGGCTTCACTTTCTCTTGACAAGTTTACTTTCATTTAGACCTCATTACCCTGATGAGGTTTCAAATGTTTCAAAGAATATACCTCGATTTGAATGAATCTAATCAAACAAAGCTTCATAGCAGATGTATTTAATATAAATTCATAAGATTTCAACCATAGAATGTGCTCTAATTCATTTTCTCTTGACAAGTTTACTATCATTTGAACCTCATTAACCTGATGAGGTTTCAAATGTTTCAAAGAATATACCTCGATTTGAATGAAATTAATCAAACAAAGCTTCATAGCAGATGTATTTAATATAAATTCATAAGATTTCAACCATAGAATGTGCTCTACTTCATTTTCTCTTGACAAGTTTACTATCATTTGAACCTCATTAACCTGATGAGGTTTCAAATGTTTATATGAATATACCTCGATTTGAATGAATTTAATCAAACAGAGCTTCATAACCGATGTATTCAATATAATTTAATAAGATTTCAACAATAGACTGTGTTCTGGCTTCATTTTATCTTGACAAGGTTACTATCATTTGAACCTCATTACCCTGATGAGTGTTCAAATGTTTCAAAGAATATACCTCGATTTGAATGAATTTAATCAAATAAAAAAGCTTCATAACCGATGTATTCAATATAAATTTATAAGTATTCAACCATAGACTGTGTTCTGGCTTCATTTTCTCTTGACAAGTTTACTTTCATTTAGACCTTATTAACCTGATGAGGTTTCAAATGTTTCAAAGAATATACCTCGATTTGAATGAATTTAATCAAACAAAGCTTCATAACCGATTTATTCTATATAAATTCATAAGATTTCAACCATTGACTGCGCTCTAAAACCAATTCCTATATACAAGTTTACTATCATTTGAACCTCATTAACCTGATGAGGTTTGAAATGTTCCAAAGAATATACCTCGATTTGAATGAATTTATTCATTTAAAGTTTCACAACCGATCTATTCTATATAAACTCAAAATTTCAAATATAGACTGTGTTCTGGCTTCATTCTCTCTTGACAAGTTTATCATCATTTGAACCTAATTAACCTGATGAGGTTTCAAATGTTTCAAAAATATGTACCTCCATTTGATTGAATTTAAACAAACAAAGCTTCATAACCAATGTATTCAATATAAAATCATAAGATTTCAACCATGGACTGTGTTCTGGCTTCTTTTTGTCTTGACAAGTTTACTATCATTTGAACCTCATTAACATGATGAGGTTTCAAATGTTTCAAAGAATATACCTCGATTTTAATGAATTTAATCACACAAAGCTTCATAACCGATGTATTAAATATAAGTTCTTAAAATTTCAACCATAGACTGTGTTCTGGCTTCATTTTCTCTTTACAAGTTTACTTGAAACTCATTAACCTGATAATGTTTGAAATGTTTCAAAGAATATATCTCGATTTGAATAAAGTTAATCAAACAAAGCTTTATAACCGGTGTATTCAATATTATTTCATAAGATTTCAACCAGAGACTGTGTTATGGCTTCGTTTTCTCTTGACAAGTTTACTATCATTTGAACCTCATTAACCTGATGAGGTTTCAAATGTTTCAAAGAATATACCTCGATTTGAATGAAAAGAATCACACAAAGCTTCATAACCGATGTATTCAATATAAATTCATAAGATTTCAACCATAGACTGTGTTCTGGCTTCATTTTCTCTTGACAAGTTTTTTATCATTTGAACCTGATTAACCTGATGAGATTTCAAATGCTTCAAAGAATATATCTCGATTTGAATAAATATAATCAAACAAAGCTTCATAACCGATGTATTCAATATAAAATCATAAGATTTCAACCATGGACTGTGTTCTGGCTTCTTTTTGTCTTGACAAGTTTACTATCATTTGAACCTCATTAACATGATGAGGTTTCAAATGTTTCAAAGAATATACCTCGATTTTAATGAATTTAATCACACAAAGCTTCATAACAGATGTATTAAATATAGGTTCTTAAAATTTCAACCATAGACTGTGTTCTGGCTTCATTTTCTCTTTACAAGTTTACTTGAAACTCATTAACCTGATAATGTTTGAAATGTTTCAAAGAATATATCTCGATTTGAATAAAGTTAATCAAACAAAGCTTTATAACCGGTGTATTTAATATTATTTCATAAGATTTCAACCAGAGACTGTGTTATGGCTTCGTTTTCTCTTGACAAGTTTACTATCATTTGAACCTCATTAACCTGATGAGGTTTCAAATGTTTCAAAGAACATACCTCAATTTGAATGAATTTAATCAAACAAAGCTTCATAACCGATGTATTCAATTAAATTTCAAAAACTTTCAACCATAGACTGTGTTATGGCTTCACTTTCTCTTGACAAGTTTACTTTCATTTAGACCTCATTAACCTGATGAGGTTTCAAATGTTTCAAAGAATATACCTCGATTTGAATGAATTTTATCAAACAAAGCCTGTGGGGTGAGTGGCCGAGCGGCTTAATCAGCTTCCGTCAGGAGACTGAAGTTAAGCTCGGTCGAGTGAGGTCAAACTCCGGATGGGTGACCTCGGACGCTTGGCTTCGCAACTCACCTCGCCGTCCTTCGGAAGGGACGTTAAACTAGGGGTCCCGTACCAGGATGCGGCATGCACAGTGGGCATAAAATAGCTTTAAGTAGCTAGAAATACTTCCTTCCCACTCAAAATAAATTACTGAAAAAAAAAGAAAAAGCTTCATAACCGATGTATTCAATTAAATTTCAAAAACTTTCAACCATAGACTGTGTTATGGCTTCACTTTCTCTTGACAAGTTTACTTTCATTTAGACCTCATTACCCTGATGAGGTTTCAAATGTTTCAAAGAATATACCTCGATTTGAATGAATCTAATCAAACAAAGCTTCATAGCAGATGTATTTAATATAAATTCATAAGATTTCAACCATAGAATGTGCTCTACTTCATTTTCTCTTGACAAGTTTACTATCATTTGAACCTCATTAACCTGATGAGGTTTCAAATGTTTCAAAGAATATACCTCGATTTGAATGAATTTAATCAAACAAAGCTTCATAGCAGATGTATTTAATATAAATTCATAAGATTTCAACCATAGAATGTGCTCTACTTCATTTTCTCTTGACAAGTTTACTATCATTTGAACCTCATTAACCTGATGAGGTTTCAAATGTTTATATGAATATACCTCGATTTGAATGAATTTAATCAAACAAAGCTTCATAACCAATGTATTCAATATAATTTAATAAGATTTCAACAATAGACTGTGTTCTGGCTTCATTTTATCTTGACAAGGTTACTATCATTTGAACCTCATTACCCTGATGAGTGTTCAAATGTTTCAAAGAATATACCTCGATTTGAATGAATTTAATCAAATAAAAAAGCTTCATAACCGATGTATTCAATATAAATTTATAAGTATTCAACCATAGACTGTGTTCTGGCTTCATTTTCTCTTGACAAGTTTACTTTCATTTAGACCTTATTAACCTGATGAGGTTTCAAATGTTTCAAAGAATATACCTCGATTTGAATGAATTTAATCAAACAAAGCTTCATAACCGATTTATTCTATATAAATTCATAAGATTTCAACCATTGACTGCGCTCTAAAACCAATTCCTATATACAAGTTTACTATCATTTGAACCTCATTAACCTGATGAGGTTTGAAATGTTTCAAAGAATATACCTCGATTTGAATGAATTTATTCATTTAAAGTTTCACAACCGATCTATTCTATATAAACTCAAAATTTCAAATATAGACTGTGTTCTGGCTTCATTCTCTCTTGACAAGTTTATCATCATTTGAACCTAATTAACCTTATGAGGTTTCAAATGTTTCAAAAATATGTACCTCCATTTGATTGAATTTAAACAAACAAAGCTTCATAACCGATGTATTCAATATAAAATCATAAGATTTCAACCATGGACTGTGTTCTGGCTTCTTTTTGTCTTGACAAGTTTACTATCATTTGAACCTCATTAACATGATGAGGTTTCAAATGTTTCAAAGAATATACCTCGATTTTAATGAATTTAATCACACAAAGCTTCATAACCGATGTATTCAATTAAATTTCAAAAACTTTCAACCATAGACTGTGTTATGGCTTCACTTTCTCTTGACAAGTTTACTTTCATTTAGACCTCATTACCCTGATGAGGTTTCAAATGTTTCAAAGAATATACCTCGATTTGAATGAATCTAATCAAACAAAGCTTCATAGCAGATGTATTTAATATAAATTCATAAGATTTCAACCATAGAATGTGCTCTACTTCATTTTCTCTTGACAAGTTTACTATCATTTGAACCTCATTAACCTGATGAGGTTTCAAATGTTTCAAAGAATATACCTCGATTTGAATGAATTTAATCAAACAAAGCTTCATAGCAGATGTATTTAATATAAATTCATAAGATTTCAACCATAGACTGTGTTCTGGCTTCATTTTCTCTTTACAAGTTTACTTGAAACTCATTAACCTGATAATGTTTGAAATGTTTCAAAGAATATATCTCGATTTGAATAAAGTTAATCAAACAAAGCTTTATAACCGGTGTATTCAATATTATTTCATAAGATTTCAACCAGAGACTGTGTTATGGCTTCATTCTCTCTTGACAAGTTTACTATCATTTGAACCTCATTAACCTGATGAGGTTTCAAATGTTTCAAAGAACATACCTCAATTTGAATGAATTTAATCAAACAAAGCTTTATAACCGATGTATTAAATATAATTTCATAAGATTTCAACCATAGACTGTGTTCTGGCTTCGTTTTCTCTTGACAAGTTTTTTATCATTTGAACCTCATTAACCTGATGAGGTTTCAAATGTTTCAAAGAATATACCTCGATTTGAATGAAAAGAATCACACAAAGCTTCATAACCGATGTATTCAATATAAATTCATAAGATTTCAACCATAGACTGTGTTCTGGCTTCATTTTCTCTTGACAAGTTTTTTATCATTTGAACCTCATTAACCTGATGAGATTTCAAATGCTTCAAAGAATATATCTCGATTTGAATAAATATAATCAAACAAAGCTTCATAACCGGTGTATTCAATATAATTTAATAAGATTTCAACCATAGACTGTGTTATGGCTTCGTTTTCCTTTGACAAGTTTACTATCATTTGAACCTCATTAACCTGATGAGGTTTCAAATGTTTCACAGAACATAACTCAATTTGAATGAATTTAATCAAACAAAGCTTTATAACCGATGTATTCAATATAAATTCATATTATTTCAACCATAGACTGTGTTCTGGCTTCATTCCTTCTTGACAAGTTCACTATCATTTCAACTTCATTAACCTGATGAGGTTTCAAATGCTTCAAAGAATATATCTCGATTTGAATAAATATAATCAAACAAAGCTTCATAACCGGTGTATTCAATATAATTTAATAAGATTTCAACCATAGACTGTGTTATGGCTTCGTTTTCCTTTGACAAGTTTACTATCATTTGAACCTCATTAACCTGATGAGGTTTCAAATGTTTCACAGAACATAACTCAATTTGATTGAATTTAATCAAACAAAGCTTTATAACCGATGTATTCAATATAAATTCATATTATTTCAACCATAGACTGTGTTCTGGCTTCATTCCTTCTTGACAAGTTCACTATCATTTCAACTTCATTAACCTGATGAGGTTTCAAATGTTTCCAAGAATATATCTCGATTTGAATAAATTTAATCAAACTAAGCTTCATAACCGGTGTATTACATATAATTTCATAAGATTTCAACCATAGACTGTGTTCTGGCTTCCTTTTCTCTTCACAAGTTTACTATCATTTGAACCTCATTAACCTGATGAGGTTTCAAATGTTTCAAAGAATATACCTCGATTTGATTGAATTTAATCAATTAAAGTTTTACATCCAATCTATTTATTATAAATTAATAAGATTTCAGCCATAGAATGTGTTCTACTTCATTTTATCTTAACATCTTTACTATCACTTGAACCTCATTAACTTGATGAGGTTTCAAATGTTTCAAAGAATATACCTCGACTTGAATTGATTTAATCAAACAAAGCTTCATAACTGATGTATTCAATATAAATTCATAAGATTTCAACCATAGACTGTGTTCTGGCTTCCTTTTCGCTTGACAAGTTTACTATCATTTGAATTTCATTAACCTGATGAGGTTTCAATTGTTTCAAAGAATATTCCTCGATTTGAATGAATTTAATCATTTAAAGTTTCACATTCGATCTATTCTATATAAATTCATAAGATTTCAACCATTGACTGCGCTCTAAAACCAATTCCTATTGACAAGTTTACTATCATTTGAACCTCATTAACCTGATGAGGTTTGAAATGTTTCAAAGAATATACCTCGATTTGAATGAATTTATTCATTTAAAGTTTCACAACCGATCTATTCAATATAAATTGATAAGATTTCAACCATAGACTGTGTTCTGGTTTCATTTTTTCTTGAAAAGTTTACTATTATTTGAACCTCATTAACCTGATGAGGTTTCAAATGTTTCAAAAATATGTACCTCCAATTGATTGAATTTAAACAAACAAAGCTTCATAACCGATGTATTCAATATAAATTCATAAGATTTCAACCATAGACTGTGTTCTGGCTTCTTTTTTTCTTGACAAGTTTACTATCATTTGAACCTCATTAACCTGATGAGGTTTGAAATGTTTCAAAGAATATACCTCGATTTGAATGAATTTATTCATTTAAAGTTTCACAACCGATCTATTCAATATAAATTGATAAGATTTCAACCATACACTGTGTTCTGGCTTCATTTTCTCTTGACAAGTTTTTTATCATTTCAACCTCATTAACCTGATGAGATTTCAAATCTTTCAAAGAATATATCTCGATTTGACTAAATTTAATCAAACAATGCTTCATAACCGGTGTATTCAATATAAATTCATATGATTTCAACCATAGACTGTTTTCTGGCTTCATTCCTTCTTGACAAGTTCACTATCATTTCAACCTCATTAACCTGATGAGGTTTTAAATGTTTCAAAGAATATATCTCGATTTGAATAAATTTAATCAAACTAAGCTTCATAACCGGTGTATTACATATAACTTCATAAGATATCAACCATAGACTGTGTTCTGGCTTCCTTTTCTCTTCACAAGTTTACTATCATTTGAACCTCATTAACCTGATGAGGTTTCAAATGTTTCAAAGAATTTACCTCGATTTGAAAGAATTTAATCAATTAAAGTTTTACATCCAATCTATTTATTATAAATTCATAAGATTTCAGCCATAGAATGTGTTCTACTTCATTTTATCTTAACATCTTTACTATCACTTGAACCTCATTAACTTGATGAGGTTTCAAATGTTTAAAGAATATACCTCGACTTGAATTGATTTAATCAAACAAAGCTTCATAACTGATGTATTCAATATAAATTCATAAGATTTCAACCATAGACTGTGTTCTGGCTTCCTTTTCGCTTGACAAGTTTACTATCATTTGAGTTTCATTAACCTGATGAGGTTTCAAATGTTTCAAAGAATATACCTCGATTTGAATGAATTTAATCATTTAAAGTTTCACATTCGATCTATTCTATATAAATTCATAAGATTTCAACCATTGACTGCGCTCTAAAACCAATTCCTATTGACAAGTTTACTATCATTTGAACCTCATTAACCTGATGAGGTTTGAAATGTTTCAAAGAATATACCTCGATTTGAATGAATTTATTCATTTAAAGTTTCACAACCGATCTATTCAATATAAATTCATAAGATTTCAACCATAGACTGTGTTCTGGCTTCATTTTCTCTTGACAAGTTTACTATTATTTGAACCTCATTAACCTGATGAGGTTTCAAATGTTTCAAAAATATGTACCTCCATTTGATTGAATTTAAACAAACAAAGCTTCCTACCGATGTAATCATTATAAATACATAAGATTTCGACCATTGACTGTGCTCTAAAATCATTTCTTATTCACAAGTTTACTATCATTTGAGCCTCATTACCCTGATGAGGTTTCAAATGTTTCAAAGAATATACCTCGATTTGAATGAATCTAATCAAACAATTTTTCTTAACCGATGTATTCAATATAAATTTATAAGAATTCAACCACAGACTGTGTTCTGGCTTTATTTGCACGTGACAAGTTTACTATCATTTGAACCTCATTAACCTGATGAGGTTTCAAATGTTTCAAAGAATATACCTCGATTTGAATGAATTTAATCAAAGAAAGCTTCATAACAGATGTATTTAATATAAATTCATAAGATTTCAACCATAGAATGTGCTCTACTTCATTTTCTCTTGACAAGTTTACTATCATTCGAACCTCATTAACCTGATGAGGTTTCAAATGTTTCAATGAATATACCTCGATTTGAATGAATTTAATCAAACAAAGCTTCATAACCGATTTATTCAATATAATGTAATAAGATTTCAACAATAGACTGTGTTCTGGCTTCATTTGATCTTGACAAGTTTACTATCATTTGAACCTCATTAACCTGATGAGGTTTCAAATGTTTCAAAGAATATATCTCTATTTGAATGAATTTAAGCAAACAAAAAAGCTTCATAACCGATGTATTCAATATAAATTGATAAGATTTCAACCATAGACTGTGTTCTAGCTTCATTTAATCTTGACAAGTTTACTATCATTTGAACCTCATTAACCTGATGAGGTTTCAAATGTTTCAAAGAATATTCCTCGATTTGAATGAATTTAATCAATTAAAGTTTCACATCCTATCGATTTATATAAATTCATAAGATTCCAAAAATAGAATGTGTTCTGGCTTCATGATCTCTTTACAAGTTTACTATCATTTGAACCTCATTAACCTGATGAGGTTTCAAATGTTTCAAAGAATATTCCTCGATTTGAATGAATTTAATCAATTAAAGTTTCACATCCCATCGATTTATATAAATTCATAAGATTCCAAAAATAGAATGTGTTCTGGCTTCATGATCTTTTTACAAGTTTACTATCATTTGAACCTCATTAACCTGATGAGGTTTCAAATGTTTCAAAGAAAATACCTCAATTTGAATAAATTTAAAAACAAAGCTTCATAACCGATGTATTCAATATAAATTCATAATATTTCATTCATAGACTGTGTTCTGGCTTCATTTTCTCTTGACAAGTTTACTTTCATTTACACCTTATTAACCTGATGAGGTTTCAAATGTTTCAAAGAATATACCTCGATTTGAATGAATTTAATCAAACAAAGCTTCATAACCGATGTATTCAATATAAATTTATAAGTATTCAACCATAGACTGTGTTCTGGCTTCATTTTATCTTGACAAGTTTACTATCATTTAAACCTCATTAACCTGATGAGGTTTCAAATGTTTCAAAGAATATACCTCGATTTGAATTAATTTAATCAATTAAAGTTTCACATCCCATCTATTTATTATACATTCATAAGATTTCAAACATAAATGTGTTCTGGCTTCATGTTCTCTTTACAAGTTTACTATCATTTGAACCTCATTAACCTGATGAGGTTTCAAATGTTTCAAAGAATATTCCTCGATTTGAATGAATTTAATCAATTAAAGTTTCACATCCAATCGATATAATTTAAATTCATAGGATTCCAAAAATATAATGTGTTCTGGCTTCATGTTCTCTTTACAAGTTTACTATGATTTGAACCTCATTAACCTGATGAGGTTTCAAATTTTTCAAAGAATATACCTCGATTTGAATGAATGTAATCAAACAAAGCTTCATAACCGATGTATTCAATATAAATTCATAAGATTTTCAACCATAGACTGTGTTCTGGCTTCATTTTCTCTTGACAAGTTTACTATCATTTAAACCTCATTAAAATGATGAGGTTTCAAATTTTTCAAAGAATATACCTCGATTTGAATGAATGTAATCAAACAAAGCTTCATAACCGATTTATTCAATATAAATTGATAAGATTTCAACCATAGACTGTGTTCTGGCTTCATTTGATCTTGACAAGTTTACTATCATTTGAACCTCATTAACCTGATGAGGTTTCAAATTTTTCAAAGAATATACCTCGATTTGAATGAATGTAATCAAACAAAGCTTCATAACCGATGTATTCAATATAAATTCATAAGATTTCAACCATAGACTGTGTTCTGGCTTCATTTTCTCTTGACAAGTTTACTATCATTTGAACCTCATTAACCTGAATAGGTTTCACATGTTTCAAATAATACACCTCGATTTGAATGAATTTAATCAATTAAAGTTTCACATCCAATCCATTTATTATAAATTCATAAGTTTTCAACCATTGACTATGCTCTAAAATCATTTTCTCTTGGCAAGTTTACTATCATTTGAACCTCATTAACCTGATGAGGTTTCAAATGTTTCAAAGAATATACCTAGATTTGAATGAATTTAATCATTTAAAGTTTCACATCCGATCTATTCATTTTAATTAAAAAGATTTCAACCATAGTCTTTACATCGATTTGAATGAATTTAATCAAACAAAGCTTCATAACCGATGTATTCAATATAAGTCCATGAAATACAACCATAGACTTTGGTCTGACTTCATTTCCTCTTCACCAGTTCACTATCACTTGAACCTCATTAACCTGATGAGGTTTCAAATTTTTCAAAGAATATACCTCGATTTGAATGAATGTAATCAAACAAAGCTTCATAACCGATGTATTCAATATAAATTTATAAGTATTCAACCATAGACTGTGTTCTGGCTTCATTTTATCTTGACAAGTTTACTATCATTTAAACCTCATTAACCTGATGAGGTTTCAAATGTTTCAAAGAATATACCTCGATTTGAATTAATTTAATCAATTAAAGTTTCACATCCCATCTATTTATTATACATTCATAAGATTTCAAACATAAATGTGTTCTGGCTTCATGTTCTCTTTACAAGTTTACTATCATTTGAACCTCATTAACCTGATGAGGTTTCAAATGTTTCAAAGAATATTCCTCGATTTGAACGAATTTAATCAATTAAAGTTTCACATCCCATCGATTTATTATAAATTCATAAGATTCCAATAATAGAATGTGTTCTGGCTTCATGTTCTCTTTACAAGTTTACTATCATTTCAACCTCATTAACCTGATGAGGTTTCAAATGTTTCAAAGAAAATACCTCGATTTGAATAAATTTAAAAACAAAGCTTCATAACCGATGTATTCAATATAAATTCATAAGATTTCAACCATAGACTGTGTTCTGGTTTCATTTTCTCTTGACAAGTTTACTATCATTTCAACCTCATTAACCTGATGAAGTTTCAAATGTTTCAAAGAACATACCTCAATTTGAATGAATTTAATCAAACAAAGCTTCATAACCGGTGTATTCAATATAATTTCATAAGATTTCAACCAAAGACTGTGTTCTGGCTTCCTTTTCTCTTCACAAGTTTACTATCATTTGAACCTCATTAACCTGATGAGGTTTCAAATGTTTCAAAGAATATACCTAGTTTACTATCATTTGAACCTCATTAACCTGATGAGGTTTCAAATGTTTCAAAGAATATACCTCGATTTGAATGAATAGAATCACACAAAGCTTCATAACCGATGTATTCAATATAAATTCATAAGATTTCAACCATAGACTGTGTTCTGGCTTCATTTTCTCTTGACAAGTTTTTTATCATTTGAACCTCATTAACCTGATGAGGTTTCAAATGTTTCAAAGAATATGTACCTCCATTTGATTGAATTTAAACAAACAAAGCTTCATAACCGATGTATTCAATATAAATTCATAAGATTTCAACCATAGACTGTGTTATGGCTTCATTTTCTCTTGACAAGTTTACTATCATTTCAACCTCATTAACCTGATGAAGTTTCAAATGTTTCAAAGAACATACCTCAATTTGAATGAATTTAATCAAACAAAGCTTCATAACCGGTGTATTCAATATAATTTCATAAGATTTCAACCAAAGACTGTGTTCTGGCTTCCTTTTCTCTTCACAAGTTTACTATCATTTGAACCTCATTAACCTGATGAGGTTTCAAATGTTTCAAAGAATATACCTAGTTTACTATCATTTGAACCTCATTAACCTGATGAGGTTTCAAATGTTTCAAAGAATATACCTCGATTTGAATGAATAGAATCACACAAAGCTTCATAACCGATGTATTCAATATAAATTCATAAGATTTCAACCATAGACTGTGTTCTGGCTTCATTTTCTCTTGACAAGTTTTTTATCATTTGAACCTCATTAACCTGATGAGGTTTCAAATGTTTCAAAGAATATACCTCGATTTGAATGAATAGAATCACACAAAGCTTCATAACCGATGTATTCAATATAAATTCATAAGATTTCAACCATAGACTGTGTTCTGGCTTCATTTTCTCTTGACAAGTTTTTTATCATTTGAACCTCATTAACCTGATGAGATTTCAAATATTTCAAAGAATATACCTCGATTTGAATGAATAGAATCACACAAAGCTTCATAACCGGTGTATTCAATATAATTTCATAAGATTTCAACCATAGACTGTGTTCTGGCTTCATTTTCTCTTGACAAGTTTTTTATCAATTGAACCTCATTAACCTGATGAGATTTCAAATATTTCAAAGAATATACCTCGATTTGAATGAATAGAATCACACAAAGCTTCATAACCGGTGTATTCAATATAATTTCATAAGATTTCAACCATAGAATGTGCACTACTTCATTTTCTCTTGACAAGTTTACTATCATTTGAACCTCATTAACCTGATGAGGTTTCAAATGTTTCAATGAATATACCTCGATTTGAATGAATTTAATCAAACAAAGCTTCATAACCGATGTATTCAATATAATTTAATAACATTTCAATAATAGACTGTGTTCTGGCTTCATTTGATCTTGACAAGTTTACTATCATTTGAACCTCATTACCCTGATGAGTGTTCAAATGTTTCAAAGAATATACCTCGATTTGAATGAATTTAATAAAACAAAAAAGCTTCATAACTGATGTATTCAAGATAAATTTATAAGTATTCAACCATAGACTGTGTTCTGGCTTCATTTTATCTTGACAAGTTTACTATCATTTAAACCTCATTAACCTGATGAGGTTTCAAATGTTTCAAAGAATATACCTCGATTTGAATGAATTTAATCAATTAAAGTTTCACATCCCATCTATTTATTATACATTCATAAGATTTCAAACATAAATGTGTTCTGGCTTCATGTTCTCTTTACAAGTTTACTATCATTTGAACCTCATTAACCTGATGAGGTTTCAAATGTTTCAAAGAATATTCCTCGATTTGAACGAATTTAATCAATTAAAGTTTCACATCCCATCGATTTATTATAAATTCATAAGATTCCAATAATAGAATGTGTTCTGGCTTCATGTTCTCTTTACAAGTTTACTATCATTTCAACCTCATTAACCTGATGAGGTTTCAAATGTTTCAAAGAAAATACCTCGATTTGAATAAATTTAAAAACAAAGCTTCATAACCGATGTATTCAATATAAATTCATAAGATTTCAACCATAGACTGTGTTCTGGTTTCATTTTCTCTTGACAAGTTTACTTTCATTTAGACCTCATTAACCTGATGAGGTTTCAAATGTTTCAAAGAATATACCTCGATTTGAATGAATTTAATCAAACAAAGCTTGTGGGGTGAGTGGCCGAGCGGCTTAATCAGCTTCCGTCAGGAGACTGAAGTTAAGCTCGGTCGAGTGAGGTCAAACTCCGGATGGGTGACCTCGGAGGCTTGGCTTCCCAACTCACCTCGCCGTCCCTCGGAAGGGATGTTAAAGTAGGGGTCCCGTGCCTGGATGCGGCATGCACAGTGGGCTTAAATTTGCTTTAAGTAGCTAGAAATACTTCCTTCCCACTCAAAATAAATTACTGAAAAAAAAAGCTTCATAACCGATGTATTCAATTAAATTTCAAAAACTTTCAACCATAGACTGTGTTATAGCTTCACTTTCTCTTGACAAGTTTACTTTCATTTAGACCTCATTAACCTGATGAGGTTTCAAATGTTTCAAAGAATATACCTCGATTTGAATGAATTTAATCAAACAAAGCTTGTGGGGTGAGTGGCCGAGCGGCTTAATCAGCTTCCGTCAGGTGACTGAAGTTAAGCTCGGTCGAGTGAGGTCAAACTCCGGATGGGTGACCTCGGACGCTTGGCTTTGCAACTCACCTCGCCGTCCTTCGGAAGGGACGTTAAACTAGGGGTCCCGTACCAGGATGCGGCATGCACAGTGGGCATAAAATAGCTTTAAGTAGCTAGAAATACTTCCTTCCCACTCAAAATAAATTACTGAAAAAAAAAAAAACTTCATAACCGATGTATTCAATTAAATTTCAAAAACTTTCAACCATAGACTGTGTTATGGCTTCACTTTCTCTTGACAAGTTTACTTTCATTTAGACCTCATTACCCTGATGAGGTTTCAAATGTTTCAAAGAATATACCTCGATTTGAATGAATCTAATCAAACAAAGCTTCATAGCAGATGTATTTAATATAAATTCATAAGATTTCAACCATAGAATGTGCTCTACTTCATTTTCTCTTGACAAGTTTACTATCATTTGAACCTCATTAACCTGATGAGGTTTCAAATGTTTCAAAGAATATACCTCGATTTGAATGAATTTAATCAAACAAAGCTTCATAGCAGATGTATTTAATATAAATTCATAAGATTTCAACCATAGAATGTGCTCTACTTCATTTTCTCTTGACAAGTTTACTATCATTTGAACCTCATTAACCTGATGAGGTTTCAAATGTTTATATGAATATACCTCGATTTGAATGAATTTAATCAAACAGAGCTTCATAACCGATGTATTCAATATAATTTAATAAGATTTCAACAATAGACTGTGTTCTGGCTTCATTTTATCTTGACAAGGTTACTATCATTTGAACCTCATTACCCTGATGAGTGTTCAAATGTTTCAAAGAATATACCTCGATTTGAATGAATTTAATCAAATAAAAAAGCTTCATAACCGATGTATTCAATATAAATTTATAAGTATTCAACCATAGACTGTGTTCTGGCTTCATTTTCTCTTGACAAGTTTACTTTCATTTAGACCTTATTAACCTGATGAGGTTTCAAATGTTTCAAAGAATATACCTCGATTTGAATGAATTTAATCAAACAAAGCTTCATAACCGATTTATTCTATATAAATTCATAAGATTTCAACCATTGACTGCGCTCTAAAACCAATTCCTATATACAAGTTTACTATCATTTGAACCTCATTAACCTGATGAGGTTTGAAATGTTTCAAAGAATATACCTCGATTTGAATGAATTTATTCATTTAAAGTTTCACAACCGATCTATTCTATATAAACTCAAAATTTCAAATATAGACTGTGTTCTGGCTTCATTCTCTCTTGACAAGTTTATCATCATTTGAACCTAATTAACCTGATGAGGTTTCAAATGTTTCAAAAATATGTACCTCCATTTGATTGAATTTAAACAAACAAAGCTTCATAACCGATGTATTCAAAATAAAATCATAAGATTTCAACCATGGACTGTGTTCTGGCTTCTTTTTGTCTTGACAAGTTTACTATCATTTGAACCTCATTAACATGATGAGGTTTCAAATGTTTCAAAGAATATACCTCGATTTTAATGAATTTAATCACACAAAGCTTCATAACCGATGTATTAAATATAAGTTCTTAAAATTTCAAACAAAGACTGTGTTCTGGCTTCATTTTCTCTTTACAAGTTTACTTGAAACTCATTAACCTGATAATGTTTGAAATGTTTCAAAGAATATATCTCGATTTGAATAAAGTTAATCAAACAAAGCTTTATAACCGGTGTATTCAATATTATTTCATAAGATTTCAACCAGAGACTGTGTTATGGCTTCGTTTTCTCTTGACAAGTTTACTATCATTTGAACCTCATTAACCTGTTGAGGTTTCAAATGTTTCAAAGAACATACCTCAATTTGAATGAATTTAATCAAACAAAGCTTTACAACCGATGTATTAAATACAATTTCATAAGATTTCAACCATAGACTGTGTTCTGGCTTCGTTTTCTCTTGACAAGTTTTTTATCATTTGAACCTCATTAACCTGATGAGGTTTCAAATGTTTCAAAGAATATACCTCGATTTGAATGAAAAGAATCACACAAAGCTTCATAACCGATGTATTCAATATAAATTCATAAGATTTCAACCATAGACTGTGTTCTGGCTTCATTTTCTCTTGACAAGTTTTTTATCATTTGAACCTCATTAACCTGATGAGATTTCAAATGCTTCAAAGATTATATCTCGATTTGAATAAATATAATCAAACAAAGCTTCATAACCAGTGTATTCAATATAATTTAATAAGATTTCAACCATAGACTGCGTTATGGCTTAGTTTTCCTTTGACAAGTTTACTATCATTTGAACCTGATTAACCTGATGAAGTTTCAAATGTTTCACAGAACATAACTCAATTTGAATGAATTTAATCAAACAAAGCTTTATAACCGATGTATTCAATATAAATTCATATTATTTCAACCATAGACTGTGTTCTGGCTTCATTCCTTCTTGACAAGTTCACTATCATTTCAACTTCATTAACCTGATGAGGTTTCAAATGTTTCCAAGAATATATCTCGATTTGAATAAATGTATTCAAACTAAGCTTCATAACCGGTGTATTACATATAATTTCATAAGATTTCAACCATAGACTGTGTTCTGGCTTCCTTTTCTCTTCACAAGTTTACTATCATTTGAACCTCATTAACCTAATGAGTTTTCAAATGTTTCAAAGAATATACCTCGATTTGAAAGAATTTAATCAATTAAAGTTTTACATCCAATCTATTTATTATAAATTAATAAGACTTCAGCCATAGAATGTGTTCTTCCTCATTTTATCTTGACACCTTTACTATCACTTGAACCTCATTAACTTGATGAGGTTTCAAATGTTTCAAAGAATATACCTCGACTTGAATTGATTTAATCAAACAAAGCTTCATAACTGATGTATTCAATATAAATTCATAAGATTTCAACCATAGACTGTGTTCTGGCTTCATTTTCGCTTGACAAGTTTACTATCATTTGAATTTCATTAACCTGATGAGGTTTCAAATGTTTCAAAGAATATTCCTCGATTTGAATGAATTTAATCATTTAAAGTTTCATATTCGATCTATTCTATATAAATTCATAAGATTTCAACCATTGACTGCGCTCTAAAACCAATTCCTATTGACAAGTTTACTATCATTTGAACCTCATTAACCTGATGAGGTTTGAAATGTTTCAAAGAATATACCTCGATTTGAATGAATTTATTCATTTAAAGTTTCACAACCGATCTATTCAATATAAATTGATAAGATTTCAACCATAGACTGTGTTCTGGCTTCATTTTTTCTTGTAAAGTTTACTATTATTTGAACCTCATTAACCTGATGAGGTTTAAAATATTTCAAACATATGTACCTCCAATTGATTGAATTTAAACAAACAAAGCTTCATAACCGATGTATTCAATATAAATTCATAAGATTTCAACCATAGACTGTGTTCTGGCTTCTTTTTTTCTTGACAAGTTTACTATCATTTGAACCTCATTAACCTAAAAGGCTTCAAATGTTTCAAAGAATACACCTCGATTTGAATGAATAGAATCACACAAAGCTTCATAACCGATGTATTCAATATAAATTTATAAGAATTCAACCATAGACTGTGTTCTGGCTTCGTTTTCTCTTGACAAGTTTACTATCATTTGAACCTCATTAACCTGATGAGGTTTCAAATGTTTCAAAGAATATATCTCTATTTGAATAAATTTAATCAAACAAAGCTTCATAACCGGTGTATTCAATATAATTTCATAAGATTTCAACCATAGACTGTGTTATGGCTTCGCTTTCTCTTGACAAGTTTACTATCATTTGAACCTCATTAACCTGATGAGGTTTCAATTGTTTCAAAGAACATACCTCAATTTGAATGAATTTAACCAAACAAAGCTTTATAACCGATGTATTCAATATAAATTCATATGATTTCAACCATAGACTGTGTTCTGGCTTCATTCTTTCTTGACAAGTTTACTATCATTTGAACATCATTAACTTGATGTGGTTTCAAATGTTTCAAAGAATATATCTCGATTTGAATAAATTTAATCAAACTATGCTTCATAACCGGTGTATTCAATATATTGTCATAAGATTTCAACCATAGACTGTGTTTGGCTTCGTTTTCTCTTGACAAGTTTACTATCATTTGAACCTCATTAACCTGTGATGTTTCAAATGTTTCAAAGAATATACCTCGATTTGAATTAATTTAATGAAACAAAGCTTCGTAACCGATGTATTCAATATAATTTCATAAGATTTCAATCATAGACTGTGTTCTGGTTTCATTTTCTGTTGACAAGTTTACTATCATTTGAACCTCATTAACCTGATTTTGTTTCAAATGTTTCAATGAATATACCTCGATTTGAATGAATTTAATCAATTAAAGTTTCACATCCAATCTATTTATTATAAATTCATAAGATTTCATCCATAGAATGTGTTCTACTTCATTTTATCTTGACACCTTTACTATCACTTGAACCTCATTAACCTGTGATGTTTCAAATTTTTCAAAGAATATACCTCGACTTGAATTGATTTAATCAAACAAAGCTTCATAACCGATGTATTCAATATAAATTCATAAGATTTCAACCATAGACTGTTTTCTGGCTTCATTTTCTCTTGACAAGTTTTTTATCATTTGAACCTCATTAACCTGATGAGATTTCAAATGTTTCAAAGAATATATCTTGATTTGAATAAATTTAATCAAACAAAGCTTCATAACCGGCGTATTCAATATAATTTCATAAGATTTCAACCATAGACTGTGTTATGGCTTCGTTTTCTCTTGACAAGTTTACTATCATCTGAACCTCATTAACCTGATGAGGTTTCAAATTTTTCAAAGAATATACCTCGATTTGAATGAATTTAATCATTTAAAGTTTCATATTCGATCTATTCTATATAAATTCATAAGATTTCAACCATTGACTGCGCTCTAAAACCAATTCCTATTTACAAGTTTACTATCATTTGAACCTCATTAACCTGATGAGGTTTCAAATGTTTCAAAGAATATACCTCGATTTGAATGAATTTATTCATTTAAAGTTTCACAACCGATCTATTCTATATAAATTCCAAATTACAAATATAGACTGTTTTCTGGCTTCATTTTCTCTTGACAAGTTTACTATCATTTAAACCTCATTAACCTGATGAGCTTTCAAATGTTTCAAAAATATGTACCTCCATTTGATTGAATTTAAACAAACAAAGCTTCATAACCGATGTATTCAATATAAATTCATAAGATTTCAACCATAGACTGTGTTCTGGCTTCTTTTTGTCTTGACAAGTTTACTATCATTTGAACCTCATTAACATGATGAGGTTTCAAATGTTTCAAAGAATATACCTCGATTTTAATGAATTTAATCACACAAAGCTTCATAACCGATGTATTCAATATAAATTCTTAAAATTTCAACCATAGACTGTGTTCTGGCTTCATTTTCTCTTTACAAGTTTACTTGAAACTCATTGACCTGATAATGTTTCAAATGTTTCAAAAATATGTACCTCCATTTGATTGAATTTAAACAAACAAAGCTTCATAACCGATGTATTCAATATAAATTCATAAGATTTCAACCATAGACTGTGTTCTGGCTTTTTTTTTCTTGACAAGTTTACTATCATTTGAACCTCATTAACATGATAAGGTTTCAAATGTTTCAAAGAATATACCTCGATTTTAATGAATTTAATCACACAAAGCTTCATAACCGATGTATTCAATATAAATTCTTAAAATTTCAACCATAGACTGTGTTCTGGCTTCATTTTCTCTTTACAAGGTTACTTGAAACTCATTGACCTGATAATGTTTGAAATGTTTCAAAGAATATATCTCTATTTGAATAAATTTAATCAAACAAAGCTTCATAACCGGTGTATTCAATATAATTTCATAAGATTTCAACCATAGACTGTGTTATGGCTTCGTTTTCTCTTGACAAGTTTACTATCATTTGAACCTCATTAACCTGATGAGGTTTCAATTGTTTCAAAGAACATACCTCAATTTGAATGAATTTAACCAAACAAAGCTTTATAACCGATGTATTCAATATAAATTCATATGATTTCAACCATAGACTGTGTTCTGGCTTCATTCTTTCTTGACAAGTTTACTATCATTTGAACATCATTAACCTGATGTGGTTTCAAATGTTTCAAAGAATATATCTCGATTTGAATAAATTTAATCAAACTATGCTTCATAACCGGTGTATTCAATATAATTTCATAAGATTTCAACCATAGACAGTGTTTGGCTTCGTTTTCTCTTGACAAGTTTACTATCATTTGAACCTCATTAACCTGATTTTGTTTCAAATGTTTCAATGAATATACCTCGATTTGAATGAATTTAATCAATTAAAGTTTCACATCCAATCTATTTATTATAAATTCATAAGATTTCATCCATAGAATGTGTTCTACTTCATTTTATCTTGACACCTTTACTATCACTTGAACCTCATTAACTTGATGAGGTTTCAAATTTTTCAAAGAATATACCTCGACTTGAATTGATTTAATCAAACAAAGCTTCATAACCGATGTATTCAATATAAATTCATAAGATTTCAACCATAGACTGTTTTCTGGCTTCATTTTCTCTTGACAAATTTTTTATCATTTGAACCTCATTAACCTGATGAGATTTCAAATGTTTCAAAGAATATATCTTGATTTGAATAAATTTAATCAAACAAAGCTTCATAACCGGCGTATTCAATATAATTTAATAAGATTTCAACCATAGACTGTGTTATGGCTTCGTTTTCTCTTGACAAGTTTACTATCATCTGAACCTCATTAACCTGATGAGGTTTCAAATGTTTCAAAGAATATACCTCGATTTGAATGAATTTAATAATTTAAAGTTTCATATTCGATCTATTCTATATAAATTCATAAGATTTCAACCATTGACTGCGCTCTAAAACCAATTCCTATATACAAGTTTACTATCATTTGAACCTCATTAACCTGATGAGGTTTCAAATGTTTCAAAGAATATACCTCGATTTGAATGAATTTAATAATTTAAAGTTTCATATTCGATCTATTCTATATAAATTCATAAGATTTCAACCATTGACTGCGCTCTAAAACCAATTCCTATATACAAGTTTACTATCATTTGAACCTCATTAACCTGATGAGGTTTCAAATGTTTCAAAGAATATACCTCGATTTGAATGAATTTATTCATTTAAAGTTTCACAACCGATCTATTCTATATAAATTCCAAATTACAAATATAGACTGTGTTCTGGCTTCATTTTCTCTTGACAAGTTTACTATCATTTGAACCTCATTAACATGATGAGGTTTCAAATGTTTCAAAGAATATACCTCGATTTTAATGAATTTAATCACACAAAGCTTCATAACCGATGTATTAAATATAAGTTCTTAAAATTTCAAACAAAGACTGTGTTCTGGCTTCATTTTCTCTTTACAAGTTTACTTGAAACTCATTAACCTGATAATGTTTGAAATGTTTCAAAGAATATATCTCGATTTGAATAAAGTTAATCAAACAAAGCTTTATAACCGGTGTATTCAATATTATTTCATAAGATTTCAACCAGAGACTGTGTTATGGCTTCGTTTTCTCTTGACAAGTTTACTATCATTTGAACCTCATTAACCTGTTGAGGTTTCAAATGTTTCAAAGAACATACCTCAATTTGAATGAATTTAATCAAACAAAGCTTTACAACCGATGTATTAAATACAATTTCATAAGATTTCAACCATAGACTGTGTTCTGGCTTCGTTTTCTCTTGACAAGTTTTTTATCATTTGAACCTCATTAACCTGATGAGGTTTCAAATGTTTCAAAGAATATACCTCGATTTGAATGAAAAGAATCACACAAAGCTTCATAACCGATGTATTCAATATAAATTCATAAGATTTCAACCATAGACTGTGTTCTGGCTTCATTTTCTCTTGACAAGTTTTTTATCATTTGAACCTCATTAACCTGATGAGATTTCAAATGCTTCAAAGATTATATCTCGATTTGAATAAATATAATCAAACAAAGCTTCATAACCAGTGTATTCAATATAATTTAATAAGATTTCAACCATAGACTGCGTTATGGCTTAGTTTTCCTTTGACAAGTTTACTATCATTTGAACCTGATTAACCTGATGAAGTTTCAAATGTTTCACAGAACATAACTCAATTTGAATGAATTTAATCAAACAAAGCTTTATAACCGATGTATTCAATATAAATTCATATTATTTCAACCATAGACTGTGTTCTGGCTTCATTCCTTCTTGACAAGTTCACTATCATTTCAACTTCATTAACCTGATGAGGTTTCAAATGTTTCCAAGAATATATCTCGATTTGAATAAATGTATTCAAACTAAGCTTCATAACCGGTGTATTACATATAATTTCATAAGATTTCAACCATAGACTGTGTTCTGGCTTCCTTTTCTCTTCACAAGTTTACTATCATTTGAACCTCATTAACCTAATGAGTTTTCAAATGTTTCAAAGAATATACCTCGATTTGAAAGAATTTAATCAATTAAAGTTTTACATCCAATCTATTTATTATAAATTAATAAGACTTCAGCCATAGAATGTGTTCTTCCTCATTTTATCTTGACACCTTTACTATCACTTGAACCTCATTAACTTGATGAGGTTTCAAATGTTTCAAAGAATATACCTCGACTTGAATTGATTTAATCAAACAAAGCTTCATAACTGATGTATTCAATATAAATTCATAAGATTTCAACCATAGACTGTGTTCTGGCTTCATTTTCGCTTGACAAGTTTACTATCATTTGAATTTCATTAACCTGATGAGGTTTCAAATGTTTCAAAGAATATTCCTCGATTTGAATGAATTTAATCATTTAAAGTTTCATATTCGATCTATTCTATATAAATTCATAAGATTTCAACCATTGACTGCGCTCTAAAACCAATTCCTATTGACAAGTTTACTATCATTTGAACCTCATTAACCTGATGAGGTTTGAAATGTTTCAAAGAATATACCTCGATTTGAATGAATTTATTCATTTAAAGTTTCACAACCGATCTATTCAATATAAATTGATAAGATTTCAACCATAGACTGTGTTCTGGCTTCATTTTTTCTTGTAAAGTTTACTATTATTTGAACCTCATTAACCTGATGAGGTTTAAAATATTTCAAACATATGTACCTCCAATTGATTGAATTTAAACAAACAAAGCTTCATAACCGATGTATTCAATATAAATTCATAAGATTTCAACCATAGACTGTGTTCTGGCTTCTTTTTTTCTTGACAAGTTTACTATCATTTGAACCTCATTAACCTAAAAGGCTTCAAATGTTTCAAAGAATACACCTCGATTTGAATGAATAGAATCACACAAAGCTTCATAACCGATGTATTCAATATAAATTTATAAGAATTCAACCATAGACTGTGTTCTGGCTTCGTTTTCTCTTGACAAGTTTACTATCATTTGAACCTCATTAACCTGATGAGGTTTCAAATGTTTCAAAGAATATATCTCTATTTGAATAAATTTAATCAAACAAAGCTTCATAACCGGTGTATTCAATATAATTTCATAAGATTTCAACCATAGACTGTGTTATGGCTTCGCTTTCTCTTGACAAGTTTACTATCATTTGAACCTCATTAACCTGATGAGGTTTCAATTGTTTCAAAGAACATACCTCAATTTGAATGAATTTAACCAAACAAAGCTTTATAACCGATGTATTCAATATAAATTCATATGATTTCAACCATAGACTGTGTTCTGGCTTCATTCTTTCTTGACAAGTTTACTATCATTTGAACATCATTAACTTGATGTGGTTTCAAATGTTTCAAAGAATATATCTCGATTTGAATAAATTTAATCAAACTATGCTTCATAACCGGTGTATTCAATATATTGTCATAAGATTTCAACCATAGACTGTGTTTGGCTTCGTTTTCTCTTGACAAGTTTACTATCATTTGAACCTCATTAACCTGTGATGTTTCAAATGTTTCAAAGAATATACCTCGATTTGAATTAATTTAATGAAACAAAGCTTCGTAACCGATGTATTCAATATAATTTCATAAGATTTCAATCATAGACTGTGTTCTGGTTTCATTTTCTGTTGACAAGTTTACTATCATTTGAACCTCATTAACCTGATTTTGTTTCAAATGTTTCAATGAATATACCTCGATTTGAATGAATTTAATCAATTAAAGTTTCACATCCAATCTATTTATTATAAATTCATAAGATTTCATCCATAGAATGTGTTCTACTTCATTTTATCTTGACACCTTTACTATCACTTGAACCTCATTAACTTGATGAGGTTTCAAATTTTTCAAAGAATATACCTCGACTTGAATTGATTTAATCAAACAAAGCTTCATAACCGATGTATTCAATATAAATTCATAAGATTTCAACCATAGACTGTTTTCTGGCTTCATTTTCTCTTGACAAATTTTTTATCATTTGAACCTCATTAACCTGATGAGATTTCAAATGTTTCAAAGAATATATCTTGATTTGAATAAATTTAATCAAACAAAGCTTCATAACCGGCGTATTCAATATAATTTAATAAGATTTCAACCATAGACTGTGTTATGGCTTCGTTTTCTCTTGACAAGTTTACTATCATCTGAACCTCATTAACCTGATGAGGTTTCAAATGTTTCAAAGAATATACCTCGATTTGAATGAATTTAATAATTTAAAGTTTCATATTCGATCTATTCTATATAAATTCATAAGATTTCAACCATTGACTGCGCTCTAAAACCAATTCCTATATACAAGTTTACTATCATTTGAACCTCATTAACCTGATGAGGTTTCAAATGTTTCAAAGAATATACCTCGATTTGAATGAATTTAATAATTTAAAGTTTCATATTCGATCTATTCTATATAAATTCATAAGATTTCAACCATTGACTGCGCTCTAAAACCAATTCCTATATACAAGTTTACTATCATTTGAACCTCATTAACCTGATGAGGTTTCAAATGTTTCAAAGAATATACCTCGATTTGAATGAATTTATTCATTTAAAGTTTCACAACCGATCTATTCTATATAAATTCCAAATTACAAATATAGACTGTGTTCTGGCTTCATTTTCTCTTGACAAGTTTACTATCATTTGAACCTCATTAACCTGATGAGGTTTCAAATGTTTCAAAGAATATACCTCGATTTGAATGAATTTAATAATTTAAAGTTTCATATTCGATCTATTCTATATAAATTCATAAGATTTCAACCATTGACTGCGCTCTAAAACCAATTCCTATATACAAGTTTACTATCATTTGAACATCATTAACCTGATGAGGTTTCAAATGTTTCAAAGAATATACCTCGATTTGAATGAATTTATTCATTTAAAGTTTCACAACCGATCTATTCTATATAAATTCCAAATTACAAATATAGACTGTGTTCTGGCTTCATTTTCTCTTGACAAGTTTACTATCATTTGAACCTCATTAACCTGATGAGGTTTCAAATGTTTCAAAGAATATACCTCGATTTGAATGAATTTATTCATTTAAAGTTTCACAACCGATCTATTCTATATAAATTCCAAATTACAAATATAGACTGTGTTCTGGCTTCATTTTCTCTTGACAAGTTTACTATCATTTGAACCTCATTAACCTGATGAGGTTTCAAATGTTTCAAAAATATGTACCTCCATTTGATTGAATTTAAACAAACAAAGCTTCATAACCGATGTATTCAAATTAAATTCATAAGATTTCAACCATAGACTGTGTTCTGGCTTCTTTTTGTCTTGACAAGTTTACTATCATTTGAACCTCATTAACATGATGAGGTTTCAAATGTTTCAAAGAATATACCTCGATTTTAATGAATTTAATCACACAAAGCTTCATAACCGATGTATTCAATATAAATTCTTAAAATTTCAACCATAGACTGTGTTCTGGCTTCATTTTCTCTTTACAAGTTTACTTGAAACTCATTGACCTGATAATGTTTCAAATTTTTCAAAAATATGTACCTCCATTTGATTGAATTTAAACAAACAAAGCTTCATAACCGATGTATTCTATATAAATCCAGAAGATTTCAACCATAGACTGTGTTCTGGCTTTTTTTTGTCTTGACAAGTTTACTATCATTTGAACCTCATTAACATGATGAGGTTTCAAATGTTTCAAAGAATATACCTCGATTTTAATGAATTTAATCACACAAAGCTTCATAACCGATGTATTCAATATAAATTCTTAAAATTTCAACCATAGACTGTGTTCTGGCTTCATTTTCTCTTTACCAGGTTACTTGAAACTCATTGACCTGATAATGTTTGAAATGTTTCAAAGAATATATCTCTATTTGAATAAATTTAATCAAACAAAGCTTCATAACCGGTGTATTCAATATAATTTCATAAGATTTCAACCATAGACTGTGTTATGGCTTCGTTTTCTCTTGACAAGTTTTTTCTATCATTTGAACCTCATTAACCTGATGAGGTTTCAATTGTTTCAAAGAACATACCTCAATTTGAATGAATTTAACCGAACAAAGCTTTATAACCGATGTATTCAATATAAATTCATATGATTTCAACCATAGACTGTGTTCTGGCTTCATTCTTTCTTGACAAGTTTACTATCATTTGAACATCATTAACCTGATGTGGTTTCAAATGTTTCAAAGAATATATCTCGATTTGAATAAATTTAATCAAACTATGCTTCATAACCGGTGTATTCAATATAATTTCATAAGATTTCAACCATAGACTGTGTTTGGCTTCGTTTTCTCTTGACAAGTTTACTATCATTTGAACCTCATTAACCTGTGATGTTTCAAATGTTTCAAAGAATATACCTCGATTTGAATTAATTTAATCAATTAAAGTTTCACATCCAATCTATTTATTATAAATTCATAAGATTTCATCCATAGAATGTGTTCTACTTCATTTTATCTTGACACCTTTACTATCACTTGAACCTCATTAACTTGATGAGGTTTCAAATTTTTCAAAGAATATACCTCGACTTGAATTGATTTAATCAAACAAAGCTTCATAACCGATGTATTCAATATAAATTCATAAGATTTCAACCATAGACTGTTTTCTGGCTTCATTTTCTCTTGACAAGTGTTTTATCATTTGAACCTCATTAACCTGATGAGATTTCAAATGTTTCAAAGAATATATCTTGATTTGAATAAATTTAATCAAACAAAGCTTCATAACCGGCGTATTCAATATAATTTCATAAGATTTCAACCATAGACTGTGTTATGGCTTCGTTTTCTCTTGACAAGTTTACTATCATCTGAACCTCATTAACCTGATGAGGTTTCAAATGTTTCAAAGAATATACCTCGATTTGAATGAATTTAATCATTTAAAGTTTCATATTCGATCTATTCTATATAAATTCATAAGATTTCAACCATTGACTGCGCTCTAAAACCAATTCCTATATACAAGTTTACTATCATTTGAACCTCATTAACCTGATGAGGTTTTCAAATGTTTCAAAGAATATACCTCGATTTGAATGAATTTATTCATTTAAAGTTTCACAACCGATCTATTCTATATAAATTCCAAATTACAAATATAGACTGTGTTCTGGCTTCATTTTCTCTTGACAAGTTTACTATCATTTTAACCTCATTAACCTGATGAGGTTTCAAATGTTTCAAAAATATGTACCTCCATTTGATTGAATTTAAACAAACAAGGCTTCATAACCGATGTATTCAATATAAATTCATAAGATTTCAACCATAGACTGTGTTCTGGCTTCTTTTTGTCTTGACAAGTTTACTATCATTTGAACCTCATTAACATGATGAGGTTTCAAATGTTTCAAAGAATTTACATCGATTTTAATGAATTTAATCACACAAAGCTTCATAACCGATGTATTCAATATAAATTCTTAAAATTTCAACCATAGACTGTGTTCTGGCTTCATTTTCTCTTTACAAGGTTACTTGAAACTCATTGACCTGATAATGTTTGAAATGTTTCAAAGAATATATCTCTATTTGAATAAATTTAATCAAACAAAGCTTCATAACCGGTGTATTCAATATAATTTCATAAGATTTCAACCATAGACTGTCTTATGGCTTCGTTTTCTCTTGACAAGTTTACTATCATTTTAACCTCATTAACCTGATGAGGTTTCAATTGTTTCAAAGAACATACCTCAATTTGAATGAATTTAACCAAACAAAGCTTTATAACCAATGTATTCAATATAAATTCATATGATTTCAACCATAGACTGTGTTCTGGCTTCATTCATTCTTGACAAGTTTACTATCATTTGAACATCATCAACCTGATGTGGTTTCAAATGTTTCAAAGAATATACCTCGATTTGAATTAATTTAATGAAACAAAGCTTCGTACCCGATGTATTCAATATAATTTCATAAGATTTCAACCATAGACTGTGTTCTGGCTTCATTTTCTCTTGACAAGTTTACTATCATTTGAACCTCATTAACCTGATTTTGTTTCAAATGTTTTAATGAATATACCTCGATTTGAATGAATTTAATCAATTAAAGTTTCACATCCAATCTATTTATTATAAATTCATAAGATTTCATCCATAGAATGTGTTCTACTTCATTTTATCTTGACACCTTTACTATCACTTGAACCTCATTAACTTGATGAGGTTTCAAATTTTTCAAAGAATATACCTCGACTTGAATTGATTTAATCAAACAAAGCTTCATAACCGATGTATTCAATATATATTCATAAGATTTCAACCATAGACTGTTTTCTGGCTTCATTTTCTCTTGAGAAGTTTTTTATCATTTGAACCTCATTAACCTGATGAGATTTCAAATGTTTCAAAGAATATATCTTGATTTGAATAAATTTAATCAAACAAAGCTTCATAGCGGGCGTATTCAATATAATTTCATAAGATTTCAACCATAGACTGTGTTATGGCTTCGTTTTCTCTTGACAAGTTTACTATCATCTGAACCTCATTAACCTGATGAGGTTTCAAATGTTTCAAAGAATATACCTCTATTTGAATGAATTTAATCATTTAAAGTTTCACAACCGATGTATTCAATATAAATTCATAAGATTTCAACCATAGACTGTGTTCTGGCTTTTTTTTGTCTTGACAAGTTTACTATCATTTGAACCTCATTAACATGATGAGGTTTCAAATGTTTCAAAGAATATACCTCGATTTTAATGAATTTAATCACACAAAGCTTCATAACCGATGTATTCAATATAAATTCTTAAAATTTCAACCATAGACTGTGTTCTGGCTTCATTTTCTCTTTACAAGGTTACTTGAAACTCATTGACCTGATAATGTTTGAAATGTTTCAAAGAATATATCTCTATTTGAATAAATGTAATCAAACAAAGCTTCATAACCGGTGTATTCAATATAATTTCATAAGATTTCAACCATAGACTGTGTTATGGCTTCGTTTTCTCTTGACAAGTTTACTATCATTTGAACCTCATTAACCTGATGAGGTTTCAATTGTTTCAAAGAACATACCTCAATTTGAATGAATTTAACCAAACAAAGCTTTATAACCGATGTATTCAATATAAATTCATATGATTTCAACCATAGACTGTGTTCTGGCTTCATTCATTCTTGAAAAGTTTACTATCATTTGAACCTCATTAACCTGATGAGGTTTCAAATGTTTCAAAGAATATATCTCGATTTGAATAAATTTAATCAAACTATGCTTCATAACCGATGTATTCAATATAATTTCATAAGATTTCAACCATAGACTGTGTTTGGCTTCGTTTTCTCTTGACAAGTTTACTATCATTTGAACCTCATTAACCTGTGATGTTTCAAATGTTTCAAAGAATATACCTCGATTTGAATTAATTTAATGAAACAAAGCTTCGCAACCGATGTATTCAATATAATTTCATAAGATTTCAACCATAGACTGTGTTCTGGCTTCATTTTCTCTTGACAAGTTTACTATCATTTGAACCTCATTAACCTGATTTTGTTTCAAATGTTTTAATGAATATACCTCGATTTGAATGAATTTAATCAATTAAAGTTTCACATCCAATCTATTTATTATAAATTCATAAGATTTCATCCATATAATGTGTTCTACTTCATTTTATCTTGACACCTTTACTATCACTTGAACCTCATTAACTTGATGAGGTTTCAAATTTTTCAAAGAATATACCTCGACTTGAATTGATTTAATCAAACAAAGCTTCATAACCGATGTATTCAAAATATATTCATAAGATTTCAACCATAGACTGTTTTCTGGCTTCATTTTCTCTTGAGAAGTTTTTTATCATTTGAACCTCATTAACCTGATGAGATTTCAAATGTTTCAAAGAATATATCTTGATTTGAATAAATTTAATCAAACAAAGCTTCATAGCGGGCGTATTCAATATAATTTCATAAGATTTCAACCATAGACTGTGTTATGGCTTCGTTTTCTCTTGACAAGTTTACTATCATCTGAACCTCATTAACCTGATGAGGTTTCAAATGTTTCAAAGAATATACCTCTATTTGAATGAATTTAATCATTTAAAGTTTCATATTCGATCTATTCTATATAAATTCATAAGATTTCAACCATTGACTGCGCTCTAAAACCAATTCCTATATACAAGTTTACTATCATTTGAACCTCATTAACCTGATGAGGTTTCAAATGTTTCAAAGAATATACCTCGATTTGAATGAATTTATTCATTTAAAGTTTCACAACCGATCTATTCTATATAAATTCCAAATTACAAATATAGACTGTGTTCTGGCTTCATTTTCTCTTGACAAGTTTACTATCATTTGAACCTCATTAACCTGATGAGGTTTCAAATGTTTCAAAAATATGTACCTCCATTTGATTGAACTTAAACAAACAAAGCTTCATAACCGATGTATTCAATATAAATTCATAAGATTTCAACCATAGACTGTGTTCTGGCTTCTTTTTGTCTTGACAAGTTTACTATCATTTGAACCTCATTAACATGATGAGGTTTCAAATGTTTCAAAGAATATACCTCGATTTTAATGAATTTAATCACACAAAGCTTCATAACCGATGTATTTAATATAAATTCTTAAAATTTCAACCATAGACTGTGTTCTGGCTTCATTTTCTCTTTACAAGTTTACTTGAAACTCATTGACCTGATAATGTTTCAAATGTTTTAAAAATATGTACCTCCATTTGATTGAATTTAAACAAACAAAGCTTCATAACCGATGTATTCAATATAAATTCATAAGATTTCAACCATAGACTGTGTTCTGGCTTTTTTTTGTCTTGACAACTTTACTATCATTTGAACCTCATTAACATGATGAGGTTTCAAATGTTTCAAAGAATATACCTCGATTTTAATGAATTTAATCACACAAAGCTTCATAACCGATGTATTCAATATAAATTCTTAAAATTTCAACCATAGACTGTGTTCTGGCTTCATTTTCTCTTTACAAGGTTACTTGAAACTCATTGACCTGATAATGTTTGAAATGTTTCAAAGAATATATCTCTATTTGAATAAATTTAATCAAACAAAGCTTCATAACCGGTGTATTCAATATAATTTCATAAGATTTCAACCATAGACTGTGTTCTGGCTTCATTTTCTCTTTACAAGGTTACTTGAAACTCATTGACCTGATAATGTTTGAAATGTTTCAAAGAATATATCTCTATTTGAATAAATTTAATCAAACAAAGCTTCATAACCGGTGTATTCAATATAATTTCATAAGATTTCAACCATAGACTGTGTTATGGCTTCGTTTTTTCTTGACAAGTTTACTATCATTTGAACCTCATTAACCTGATGAGGTTTCAATTGTTTCAAAGAACATACCTCAATTTGAATGAATTTAACCAAACAAAGCTTTATAACCGATGTATTCAATATAAATTCATATGATTTCAACCATAGACTGTGTTCTGGCTTCATTCTTTCTTGACAAGTTTACTATCATTTGAACATCATTAACCTGATGTGGTTTCAAATGTTTCAAAGAATATACCTCGATTTGAATGAATTTAATCATTTAAAGTTTCATATTCGATCTATTCTATATAAATTCATAAGATTTCAACCATTGACTGTTTTCTGGCTTCATTTGCTCTTGACAAGTTTTTTATCATTTGAACCTCATTAACCTGATGAGACTTCAAATGTTTCAAAGGATATATCTTGATTTGAATAAATTTAATCAAACAAAGCTTCATAACGGGCTTATTCAATATAATTTCATAAGATTTCAACCATAGACTGTGTTATGGCTTCGTTTTCTCTTGACAAGTTTACTATCATCTGAACCTCATTAACCTGATGAGGTTTCAAATGTTTCAAAGAATATACCTCGATTTGAATGAATTTAATCATTTAAAGTTTCATATTCGATCTATTCTATATAAATTCATAAGATTTCAACCATTGACTGCGCTCTAAAACCAATTCCTATATACAAGTTTACTATCATTTGAACCTCATTAACCTGATGAGGTTTTCAAATGTTTCAAAGAATATACCTCGATTTGAATGAATTTATTCATTTAAAGTTTCACAACCGATCTATTCTATATAAATTCCAAATTACAAATATAGACTGTGTTCTGGCTTCATTTTCTCTTGACAAGTTTACTATCATTTGAACCTCATTAACCTGATGAGGTTTCAAATGTTTCAAAAATATGTACCTCCATTTGATTGAATTTAAACAAACAAAGCTTCATAACCGATGTATTCAATATAAATTCATAAGGTTTCAACCATAGACTGTGTTCTGGCTTCTTTTTGTCTTGACAAGTTTACTATCATTGGAACCTCATTAACATGATGAGGTTTCAAATGTTTCAAAGAATATACCTCGATTTTAATGAATTTAATCACACAAAGCTTCATAACCGATGTATTCAATATAAATTCTTAAAATTTCAACCATAGACTGTGTTCTGGCTTCATTTTCTCTTTACAAGTTTACTTGAAACTCATTGACCTGATAATGTTTGAAATGTTTTAAAGAATATATCTCGATTTGAATAAATTTAATCAAACAAAGCTTCATAACCGGTGTATTCAATATAATTTCATAAGATTTCAACCATAGACTGTGTTCTGGCTTCATTTTCTCTTTACAAGGTTACTTGAAACTCATTGACCTGATAATGTTTGAAATGTTTCAAAGAATATATCTCTATTTGAATAAATTTAATCAAACAAAGCTTCATAACCGGTGTATTCAATATAATTTCATAAGATTTCAACCATAGACTGTGTTATGGCTTCGTTTTCTCTTGACAAGTTTACTATCATTTGAACCTCATTAACCTGATGAGGTTTCAATTGTTTCAAAGAACATACCTCAATTTTGAATGAATTTAACCAAACAAAGCTTTATAACCGATGTATTCAATATAAATTCATATGATTTCAACCATAGACTGTGTTCTGGCTTCATTCATTCTTGAAAAGTTTACTATCATTTGAACATCATCAACCTGATGTTGTTTCAAATGTTTCAAAGAATATATCTCGATTTGAATAAATTTAATCAAACTATGCTTCATAACCGATGTATTCAATATAATTTCATAAGATTTCAACCATAGACTGTGTTTGGCTTCGTTTTCTCTTGACAAGTTTACTATCATTTGAACCTCATTAACCTGTGATGTTTCAAATGTTTCAAAGAATATACCTCGGTTTGAATTAATTTAATGAAACAAAGCTTCGTAACCGATGTATTCAATATAATTTCATAAGATTTCAACCATAGACTGTGTTCTGGCTTCATTTTCTCTTGACAAGTTTACTATCATTTGAACCTCATTAACCTGATTTTGTTTCAAATGTTTTAATGAATATACCTCGATTTGAATAAATTTAATCAATTAAAGTTTCACATCCAATCTATTTATTATAAATTCATAAGATTTCATCCATAGAATGTGTTCTACTTCATTTTATCTTGACACCTTTACTATCACTTGAACCTCATTAACTTGATGAGGTTTCAAATTTTTCAAAGAATATACCTCGACTTGAATTGATTTAATCAAACAAAGCTTCATAACCGATGTATTCAATATATATTCATAAGATTTCAACCATAGACTGTTTTCTGGCTTCATTTTCTCTTGAGAAGTTTTTTATCATTTGAACCTCATTAACCTGATGAGATTTCAAATGTTTCAAAGAATATATCTTGATTTGAATAAATTTAATCAAACAAAGCTTCATAGCGGGCGTATTCAATATAATTTCATAAGATTTCAACCATAGACTGTGTTATGGCTTCGTTTTCTCTTGACAAGTTTACTATCATCTGAACCTCATTAACCTGATGAGGTTTCAAATGTTTCAAAGAATATACCTCTATTTGAATGAATTTAATCATTTAAAGTTTCATATTCGATCTATTCTATATAAATTCATAAGATTTCAACCATTGACTGCGCTCTAAAACCAATTCCTATATACAAGTTTACTATCATTTGAACCTCATTAACCTGATGAGGTTTCAAATGTTTCAAAGAATATACCTCGATTTGAATGAATTTATTCATTTAAAGTTTCACAACCGATCTATTCTATATAAATTCCAAATTACAAATATAGACTGTGTTCTGGCTTCATTTTCTCTTGACAAGTTTACTATCATTTGAACCTCATTAACCTGATGAGATTTCAAATGTTTCAAAAATATGTACCTCCATTTGATTGAATTTAAACAAACAAAGCTTCATAACCGATGTATTCAATATAAATTCATAAGATTTCAACCATAGACTGTGTTCTGGCTTCTTTTTGTCTTGACAAGTTTACTATCATTTGAACCTCATTAACATGATGAGGTTTCAAATGTTTCAAAGAATATACCTCGATTTTAATGAATTTAATCACACAAAGCTTCATAACCGATGTATTCAATATAAATTCTTAAAATTTCAACCATAGACTGTGTTCTGGCTTCATTTTCTCTTTACAAGTTTACTTGAAACTCATTGACCTGATAATGTTTCAAATAATTCAAAAATATGTACCTCCATTTGATTGAATTTAAACAAACAAAGCTTCATAACCGATGTATTCAATATAAATTCATAAGATTTCAACCATAGACTGTCTTCTGGCTTTTTTTTGTCTTGACAAGTTTACTATCATTTGAACCTCATTAACATGATGAGGTTTCAAATGTTTCAAAGAATATACCTCGATTTTAATGAATTTAATCACACAAAGCTTCATAACCGATGTATTGAATATAAATTCTTAAAATTTCAACCATGGACTGTGTTCTGGCTTCATTTTCTCTTTACAAGGTTACTTGAAACTCATTGACCTGATAATGTTTGAAATGTTTCAAAGAATATATCTCTATTTGAATAAATTTAATCCAACAAAGCTTCATAACCGGTGTATTCAATATAATTTCATAAGATTTCAACCATAGACTGTGTTATGGCTTCGTTTTCTCTTGACAAGTTTACTATCATTTGAACCTCATTAACCTGATGAGGTTTCAATTGTTTCAAAGAACATACCTCAATTTGAATGAATTTAACCAAACAAAGCTTTATAACCGATGTATTCAATATAAATTCATATGATTTCAACCATAGACTGTGTTCTGGCTTCATTCTTTCTTGACAAGTTTACTATCATTTGAACATCATTAACCTGATGTGGTTTCAAATGTTTCGAAGAATATATCTCGATTTGAATAAATTTAATCAAACTATGCTTCATAACCGGTGTATTCAATATAATTTCATAAGATTTCAACCATAGACTGTGTTATGGCTTCGTTTTCTCTTGACAAGTTTACTATCATTTGAACCTCATTAACCTGATGAGGCTTCAATTGTTTCAAAGAACATACCTCAATTTGAATGAATTTAACCAAACAAAGCTTTATAACCGATGTATTCAATATAAATTCATATGATTTCAACCATAGACTGTGTTCTGGCTTCATTCTTTCTTGACAAGTTTACTATCATTTGAACATCATTAACCTGATGTGGTTTCAAATGTTTCAAAGAATAGACCTCGATTTGAATGAATTTAATCATTTAAAGTTTCACAACCGATCTATTCTATATAAATTCCAAATTACAAATATAGACTGTGTTCTGGCTTCATTTTCTCTTGACAAGTTTATTATCATTTGATCCTCATTAACCGGATGAGGTTTCAAATGTTTCAAAGAATATACCTCGATTTGAATGAATTTAACCAAACAAAGCTTTATAACCGATGTATTCAATATAATTTCATAAGATTTCAACCATAGACTGTGTTATGGCTTCGTTTTCTCTTGACAAGTTTACTATCATTTGAACCTCATTAACCTGATGAGGCTTCAATTGTTTCAAAGAACATACCTCAATTTGAATGAATTTAACCAAACAAAGCTTTATAACCGATGTATTCAATATAAATTCATATGATTTCAACCATTGACTGTTTTCTGGCTTCATTTGCTCTTGACAAGTTTTTTATCATTTGAACCTCATTAACCTGATGAGACTTCAAATGTTTCAAAGAATATATCTTGATTTGAATAAATTTAATCAAACAAAGCTTCATAACGGGCGTATTCAATATAATTTCATAAGATTTCAACCATAGACTGTGTTATGGCTTCGTTTTCTCTTGACAAGTTTACTATCATCTGAACCTCATTAACCGGATGAGGTTTCAAATGTTTCAAAGAATATACCTCGATTTGAATGAATTTAATCATTTAAAGTTTCACATTCGATCTATTCTATATAAATTCATAAGATTTCAACCATTGACTGCGCTCTAAAACCAATTCCTATATACAAGTTTATTATCATTTGAACCTCATTAACCTGATGAGGTTTGAAATGTTTCAAAGAATATACGTCGATTTGAATGAATTTATTCATTTAAAGTTTCACAACCGATCTATTCTATATAAATTCCAAATTACAAATATAGACTGTGTTCTGGCTTCATTTTCTCTTGACAAGTTTATTATCATTTGATCCTCATTAAACTGATGAGGTTTCAAATGTTTCAAAAATATGTACCTCCATTTGATTGAATTTAAACAAACAACGCTTCATAACCGATGTATTCAATATAAATTCAAAAGATTTCAACCATAGACTGTGTTCTGGCTTCTTTTTGTTTTGACAAGTTTACTAATATTTGAACCTCATTAACATGATGAGGTTTCAAATGTTTCAAAGAATATACCTCGATTTTAATGAATTTAATCACACAATGCTTCATAACCGATGTATTCAATATAAATTCTTAAAATTTCAACCATACACTGTGTTCTGGCTTCATTTTCTCTTTACAAGTTTACTTGAAACTCATTGACCTGATAATGTTTGAAATGTTTTAAAGAATATATCTCGATTTGAATAAATTTAATCAAACAAAGCTTCATAACCGGTGTATTCAATATAATTTCATAAGATTTCAACCATAGACTGTGTTATGGCTTCGTTTTCTCTTGACAAGTTTACTATCATTTGAACCTCATTAACTTGATGAGGTTTCAATTGTTTCAAAGAACATACCTCAAGTTGAATGAATTTAATCAAACAAAGCTTTATAACCGATGTATTCAATATAAATTCATATGATTTCAACCATAGACTGTGTTCTGGCTTCATTCTTTCTTTACAAGTTTACTATCATTTGAACATCATTAACCTGATGTGGTTTCAAATGTTTCGAAGAATATATCTCGATTTGAATAAATTTAATCAAACAAAGCTTCATAACAGGCGTATTTAATATAATTTCATAAGATTTCAACCATAGACTGTGTTATGGCTTCGTTTTCTCTTGACAAGTTTACTATCATTTGAACCTCATTAACCTGATGAGGTTTCAAATGTTTCAAAGAATATACCTCGATTTGAATGAATTTATTCATTTAAAGTTTCACAACCGATCTATTCTATATAAATTCCAAATTACAAATATAGACTGTATTCTGGCTTAATTTTCTCTTGACAAGTTTATTATCATTTGAACCTCATTAAACTGATGAGGTTTCAAATGTTTCAAAAATATGTACCTCCATTTGATTGAATTTAAACAAACAAAGCTTCATAACCGATGTATTCAATATAAATTCATAAGATTTCAACCATAGACTGTGTTATGGCTTCATTTTCTCTTGACAAGTTTACTATCATTTCAACCTCATTAACCTGATGAAGTTTCAAATGTTTCAAAGAACATACCTCAATTTGAATGAATTTAATCAAACAAAGCTTCATAACCGGTGTATTCAATATAATTTCATAAGATTTCAACCAAAGACTGTGTTCTGGCTTCCTTTTCTCTTCACAAGTTTACTATCATTTGAACCTCATTAACCTGATGAGGTTTCAAATGTTTCAAAGAATATACCTCGATTTGAATGAATAGAATCAAACAAAGCTTGATAGCAGATGTCTTTAATATAAATTCATAAGATTTCAACCATAGAATGTGCACTACTTCATTTTCTCTTGACAAGTTTACTATCATTTGAACCTCATTAACCTGATGAGGTTTCAAATGTTTCAATGAATATACCTCGATTTGAATGAATTTAATCAAACAAAGCTTCATAACCGATGTATTCAATATAATTTAATAAGATTTCAATAATAGACTGTGTTCTGGCTTCATTTGATCTTGACAAGTTTACTATCATTTGAACCTCATTACCCTGATGAGTGTTCAAATGTTTCAAAGAATATACCTCTATTTGAATAAATTTAATCAAACAAAGCTTCATAACCGGTGTATTCAATATAATTTCATAAGATTTCAACCATAGACTGTGTTATGGCTTCGTTTTCTCTTGACAAGTTTACTATCCTTTGAACCTCATTACCCTGATGAGTGTTCAAATGTTTCAAAGAATATACCTCGATTTGAATGAATTTAATCAAATAAAAAAGCTTCATAACCGATGTATTCAATATAAATTTATAAGTATTCAACCATAGACTGTGTTCTGGCTTCATTTTCTCTTGACAAGTTTACTATCATTTGAACCTCATTAACCTGATGAGGTTTCAAATGTTTCAAAGAATATACCTCGATTTGAATGAATTTAATCAAACAAAGCTTCATAACCGATTTATTCTATATAAATTCATAAGATTTCAACCATTGACTGCGCTCTAAAACCAATTCCTATATACAAGTTTACTATCATTTGAACCTCATTAACCTGATGAGGTTTGAAATGTTCCAAAGAATATACCTCGATTTGAATGAATTTATTCATTTAAAGTTTCACAACCGATCTATTCTATATAAACTCAAAATTTCAAATATAGACTGTGTTCTGGCTTCATTCTCTCTTGACAAGTTTATCATCATTTGAACCTAATTAACCTGATGAGGTTTCAAATGTTTCAAAAATATGTACCTCCATTTGATTGAATTTAAACAAACAAAGCTTCATAACCAATGTATTCAATATAAAATCATAAGATTTCAACCATGGACTGTGTTCTGGCTTCTTTTTGTCTTGACAAGTTTACTATCATTTGAACCTCATTAACATGATGAGGTTTCAAATGTTTCAAAGAATATACCTCGATTTTAATGAATTTAATCACACAAAGCTTCATAACCGATGTATTAAATATAAGTTCTTAAAATTTCAACCATAGACTGTGTTCTGGCTTCATTTTCTCTTTACAAGTTTACTTGAAACTCATTAACCTGATAATGTTTGAAATGTTTCAAAGAATATATCTCGATTTGAATAAAGTTAATCAAACAAAGCTTTATAACCGGTGTATTCAATATTATTTCATAAGATTTCAACCAGAGACTGTGTTATGGCTTCGTTTTCTCTTGACAAGTTTACTATCATTTGAACCTCATTAACCTGATGAGGTTTCAAATGTTTCAAAGAACATACCTCAATTTGAATGAATTTAATCAAACAAAGCTTCATAACCGATGTATTCAATTAAATTTCAAAAACTTTCAACCATAGACTGTGTTATGGCTTCACTTTCTCTTGACAAGTTTACTTTCATTTAGACCTCATTAACCTGATGAGGTTTCAAATGTTTCAAAGAATATACCTCGATTTGAATGAATTTAATCAAACAAAGCTTGTGGGGTGAGTGGCCGAGCGGCTTAATCAGCTTCCGTCAGGAGACTGAAGTTAAGCTCGGTCGAGTGAGGTCAAACTCCGGATGGGTGACCTCGGACGCTTGGCTTCGCAACTCACCTCGCCGTCCTTCGGAAGGGACGTTAAACTAGGGGTCCCGTACCAGGATGCGGCATGCACAGTGGGCATAAAATAGCTTTAAGTAGCTAGAAATACTTCCTTCCCACTCAAAATAAATTACTGAAAAAAAAAAAAGCTTCATAACCGATGTATTCAATTAAATTTCAAAAACTTTCAACCATAGACTGTGTTATGGCTTCACTTTCTCTTGACAAGTTTACTTTCATTTAGACCTCATTACCCTGACGAGGTTTCAAATGTTTCAAAGAATATACCTCGATTTGAATGAATCTAATCAAACAAAGCTTCATAGCAGATGTATTTAATATAAATTCATAAGATTTCAACCATAGAATGTGCTCTACTTCATTTTCTCTTGACAAGTTTACTATCATTTGAACCTCATTAACCTGATGAGGTTTCAAATGTTTCAAAGAATATACCTCGATTTGAATGAATTTAATCAAACAAAGCTTCATAGCAGATGTATTTAATATAAATTCATAAGATTTCAACCATAGAATGTGCTCTACTTTATTTTCTCTTGACAAGTTTACTATCATTTGAACCTCATTAACCTGATGAGGTTTCAAATGTTTATATGAATATACCTCGATTTGAATGAATTTAATCAAACAAAGCTTCATAACCGATGTATTCAATATAATTTAATAAGATTTCAACAATAGACTGTGTTCTGGCTTCATTTTATCTTGACAAGGTTACTATCATTTGAACCTCATTACCCTGATGAGTGTTCAAATGTTTCAAAGAACATACCTCAATTTGAATGAATTTAACCAAACAAAGCTTTATAACCGATGTATTCAATATAAAATCATATGATTTCAACCATAGACTGTGTTCTGGCTTCATTCTTTCTTGACAAGTTTACTATCATTTGAACCTCATTAACCTGATGAGGTTTCAAATGTTTCAAAGAATATTCCTCGATTTGAACGAATTTAATCAATTAAAGTTTCACATTCCATCGATTTATTATAAATTCATAAGATTCCAAAAATAGAATGTGTTCTGGCTTCATGTTCTCTTTACAAGTTTACTATCATTTGAACCTCATTAACCTGATGAGGTTTCAAATGTTTCAAAGAAAATACCTCGATTTGAATAAATTTAAAAACAAAGCTTCATAACCGATGTATTCAATATAAATTCATAAGATTTCAACCATAGACTGTGTTCTGGTTTCATTTTCTCTTGACAAGTTTACTTTCATTTAGACCTCATTAACCTGATGAGGTTTCAAATGTTTCAAAGAATATACCTCGATTTGAATGAATTTAATCAAACAAAGCTTGTGGGGTGAGTGGCCGAGCGGCTTAATCAGCTTCCGTCAGGAGACTGAAGTTAAGCTCGGTCGAGTGAGGTCAAACTCCGGATGGGTGACCTCGGAGGCTTGGCTTCCCAACTCACCTCGCCGTCCCTCGGAAGGGATGTTAAAGTAGGGGTCCCGTGCCTGGATGCGGCATGCACAGTGGGCTTAAATTTGCTTTAAGTAGCTAGAAATACTTCCTTCCCACTCAAAATAAATTACTGAAAAAAAAAAAAGCTTCATAACCGATGTATTCAATTAAATTTCAAAAACTTTCAACCATAGACTGTGTTATGGCTTCACTTTCTCTTGACAAGTTTACTTTATTTAGACCTCATTAACCTGATGAGGTTTCAAATGTTTCAAAGAATATACCTCGATTTGAATGAATTTAATCAAACAAAGCTTGTGGGGTGAGTGGCCGAGCGGCTTAATCAGCTTCCGTTAGAAGACTGAAGTTAAGCTCGGTCGAGTGATGTCAAACTCCGGATGGGTGACCTCGGACGCTTGGCTTCGCAACTCACCTCGCCGTCCTTCGGAAGGGACGTTAAACTAGGGGTCCCGTACCAGGATGCGGCATGCACAGTGGGCATAAAATAGCTTTAAGTAGCTAGAAATACTTCCTTCCCACTCAAAATAAATTAATGAAAAAAAAAAAAAGCTTCATAACCGATGTATTCAATTAAACTTCAAAAACTTTCAACCATAGACTGTGTTATGGCTTCACTTTCTCTTGACAAGTTTACTTTCATTTAGACCTCATTACCCTGATGAGGTTTCAAATGTTTCAAAGAATATACCTCGATTTGAATGAATCTAATCAAACAAAGCTTCATAGCAGATGTATTTAATATAAATTCATAAGATTTCAACCATAGAATGTGCTCTAATTCATTTTCTCTTGACAAGTTTACTATCATTTGAACCTCATTAACCTGATGAGGTTTCAAATGTTTCAAAGAATATACCTCGATTTGAATGAAATTAATCAAACAAAGCTTCATAGCAGATGTATTTAATATAAATTCATAAGATTTCAACCATAGAATGTGCTCTACTTCATTTTCTCTTGACAAGTTTACTATCATTTGAACCTCATTAACCTGATGAGGTTTCAAATGTTTATATGAATATACCTCGATTTGAATGAATTTAATCAAACAGAGCTTCATAACCGATGTATTCAATATAATTTAATAAGATTTCAACAATAGACTGTGTTCTGGCTTCATTTTATCTTGACAAGGTTACTATCATTTGAACCTCATTACCCTGATGAGTGTTCAAATGTTTCAAAGAATATACCTCGATTTGAATGAATTTAATCAAATAAAAAAGCTTCATAACCGATGTATTCAATATAAATTTATAAGTATTCAACCATAGACTGTGTTCTGGCTTCATTTTCTCTTGACAAGTTTACTTTCATTTAGACCTTATTAACCTGATGAGGTTTCAAATGTTTCAAAGAATATACCTCGATTTGAATGAATTTAATCAAACAAAGCTTCATAACCGATTTATTCTATATAAATTCATAAGATTTCAACCATTGACTGCGCTCTAAAACCAATTCCTATATACAAGTTTACTATCATTTGAACCTCATTAACCTGATGAGGTTTGAAATGTTCCAAAGAATATACCTCGATTTGAATGAATTTATTCATTTAAAGTTTCACAACCGATCTATTCTATATAAACTCAAAATTTCAAATATAGACTGTGTTCTGGCTTCATTCTCTCTTGACAAGTTTATCATCATTTGAACCTAATTAACCTGATGAGGTTTCAAATGTTTCAAAAATATGTACCTCCATTTGATTGAATTTAAACAAACAAAGCTTCATAACCAATGTATTCAATATAAAATCATAAGATTTCAACCATGGACTGTGTTCTGGCTTCTTTTTGTCTTGACAAGTTTACTATCATTTGAACCTCATTAACATGATGAGGTTTCAAATGTTTCAAAGAATATACCTCGATTTTAATGAATTTAATCACACAAAGCTTCATAACCGATGTATTAAATATAAGTTCTTAAAATTTCAACCATAGACTGTGTTCTGGCTTCATTTTCTCTTTACAAGTTTACTTGAAACTCATTAACCTGATAATGTTTGAAATGTTTCAAAGAATATATCTCGATTTGAATAAAGTTAATCAAACAAAGCTTTATAACCGGTGTATTCAATATTATTTCATAAGATTTCAACCAGAGACTGTGTTATGGCTTCGTTTTCTCTTGACAAGTTTACTATCATTTGAACCTCATTAACCTGATGAGGTTTCAAATGTTTCAAAGAATATACCTCGATTTGAATGAAAAGAATCACACAAAGCTTCATAACCGATGTATTCAATATAAATTCATAAGATTTCAACCATAGACTGTGTTCTGGCTTCATTTTCTCTTGACAAGTTTATCATTTGAACCTGATTAACCTGATGAGATTTCAAATGCTTCAAAGAATATATCTCGATTTGAATAAATATAATCAAACAAAGCTTCATAACCGATGTATTCAATATAAAATCATAAGATTTCAACCATGGACTGTGTTCTGGCTTCTTTTTGTCTTGACAAGTTTACTATCATTTGAACCTCATTAACATGATGAGGTTTCAAATGTTTCAAAGAATATACCTCGATTTTAATGAATTTAATCACACAAAGCTTCATAACAGATGTATTAAATATAGGTTCTTAAAATTTCAACCATAGACTGTGTTCTGGCTTCATTTTCTCTTTACAAGTTTACTTGAAACTCATTAACCTGATAATGTTTGAAATGTTTCAAAGAATATATCTCGATTTGAATAAAGTTAATCAAACAAAGCTTTATAACCGGTGTATTTAATATTATTTCATAAGATTTCAACCAGAGACTGTGTTATGGCTTCGTTTTCTCTTGACAAGTTTACTATCATTTGAACCTCATTAACCTGATGAGGTTTCAAATGTTTCAAAGAACATACCTCAATTTGAATGAATTTAATCAAACAAAGCTTCATAACCGATGTATTCAATTAAATTTCAAAAACTTTCAACCATAGACTGTGTTATGGCTTCACTTTCTCTTGACAAGTTTACTTTCATTTAGACCTCATTAACCTGATGAGGTTTCAAATGTTTCAAAGAATATACCTCGATTTGAATGAATTTTATCAAACAAAGCCTGTGGGGTGAGTGGCCGAGCGGCTTAATCAGCTTCCGTCAGGAGACTGAAGTTAAGCTCGGTCGAGTGAGGTCAAACTCCGGATGGGTGACCTCGGACGCTTGGCTTCGCAACTCACCTCGCCGTCCTTCGGAAGGGACGTTAAACTAGGGGTCCCGTACCAGGATGCGGCATGCACAGTGGGCATAAAATAGCTTTAAGTAGCTAGAAATACTTCCTTCCCACTCAAAATAAATTACTGAAAAAAAAAGAAAAAGCTTCATAACCGATGTATTCAATTAAATTTCAAAAACTTTCAACCATAGACTGTGTTATGGCTTCACTTTCTCTTGACAAGTTTACTTTCATTTAGACCTCATTACCCTGATGAGGTTTCAAATGTTTCAAAGAATATACCTCGATTTGAATGAATCTAATCAAACAAAGCTTCATAGCAGATGTATTTAATATAAATTCATAAGATTTCAACCATAGAATGTGCTCTACTTCATTTTCTCTTGACAAGTTTACTATCATTTGAACCTCATTAACCTGATGAGGTTTCAAATGTTTCAAAGAATATACCTCGATTTGAATGAATTTAATCAAACAAAGCTTCATAGCAGATGTATTTAATATAAATTCATAAGATTTCAACCATAGAATGTGCTCTACTTCATTTTCTCTTGACAAGTTTACTATCATTTGAACCTCATTAACCTGATGAGGTTTCAAATGTTTATATGAATATACCTCGATTTGAATGAATTTAATCAAACAAAGCTTCATAACCGATGTATTCAATATAATTTAATAAGATTTCAACAATAGACTGTGTTCTGGCTTCATTTTATCTTGACAAGGTTACTATCATTTGAACCTCATTACCCTGATGAGTGTTCAAATGTTTCAAAGAATATACCTCGATTTGAATGAATTTAATCAAATAAAAAAGCTTCATAACCGATGTATTCAATATAAATTTATAAGTATTCAACCATAGACTGTGTTCTGGCTTCATTTTCTCTTGACAAGTTTACTTTCATTTAGACCTTATTAACCTGATGAGGTTTCAAATGTTTCAAAGAATATACCTCGATTTGAATGAATTTAATCAAACAAAGCTTCATAACCGATTTATTCTATATAAATTCATAAGATTTCAACCATTGACTGCGCTCTAAAACCAATTCCTATATACAAGTTTACTATCATTTGAACCTCATTAACCTGATGAGGTTTGAAATGTTTCAAAGAATATACCTCGATTTGAATGAATTTATTCATTTAAAGTTTCACAACCGATCTATTCTATATAAACTCAAAATTTCAAATATAGACTGTGTTCTGGCTTCATTCTCTCTTGACAAGTTTATCATCATTTGAACCTAATTAACCTTATGAGGTTTCAAATGTTTCAAAAATATGTACCTCCATTTGATTGAATTTAAACAAACAAAGCTTCATAACCGATGTATTCAATATAAAATCATAAGATTTCAACCATGGACTGTGTTCTGGCTTCTTTTTGTCTTGACAAGTTTACTATCATTTGAACCTCATTAACATGATGAGGTTTCAAATGTTTCAAAGAATATACCTCGATTTTAATGAATTTAATCACACAAAGCTTCATAACCGATGTATTCAATTAAATTTCAAAAACTTTCAACCATAGACTGTGTTATGGCTTCACTTTCTCTTGACAAGTTTACTTTCATTTAGACCTCATTACCCTGATGAGGTTTCAAATGTTTCAAAGAATATACCTCGATTTGAATGAATCTAATCAAACAAAGCTTCATAGCAGATGTATTTAATATAAATTCATAAGATTTCAACCATAGAATGTGCTCTACTTCATTTTCTCTTGACAAGTTTACTATCATTTGAACCTCATTAACCTGATGAGGTTTCAAATGTTTCAAAGAATATACCTCGATTTGAATGAATTTAATCAAACAAAGCTTCATAGCAGATGTATTTAATATAAATTCATAAGATTTCAACCATAGACTGTGTTCTGGCTTCATTTTCTCTTGACAAGTTTACTTGAAACTCATTAACCTGATAATGTTTGAAATGTTTCAAAGAATATATCTCGATTTGAATAAAGTTAATCAAACAAAGCTTTATAACCGGTGTATTCAATATTATTTCATAAGATTTCAACCAGAGACTGTGTTATGGCTTCATTCTCTCTTGACAAGTTTACTATCATTTGAACCTCATTAACCTGATGAGGTTTCAAATGTTTCAAAGAACATACCTCAATTTGAATGAATTTAATCAAACAAAGCTTTATAACCGATGTATTAAATATAATTTCATAAGATTTCAACCATAGACTGTGTTCTGGCTTCGTTTTCTCTTGACAAGTTTTTTATCATTTGAACCTCATTAACCTGATGAGGTTTCAAATGTTTCAAAGAATATACCTCGATTTGAATGAAAAGAATCACACAAAGCTTCATAACCGATGTATTCAATATAAATTCATAAGATTTCAACCATAGACTGTGTTCTGGCTTCATTTTCTCTTGACAAGTTTTTTATCATTTGAACCTCATTAACCTGATGAGATTTCAAATGCTTCAAAGAATATATCTCGATTTGAATAAATATAATCAAACAAAGCTTCATAACCGGTGTATTCAATATAATTTAATAAGATTTCAACCATAGACTGTGTTATGGCTTCGTTTTCCTTTGACAAGTTTACTATCATTTGAACCTCATTAACCTGATGAGGTTTCAAATGTTTCACAGAACATAACTCAATTTGAATGAATTTAATCAAACAAAGCTTTATAACCGATGTATTCAATATAAATTCATATTATTTCAACCATAGACTGTGTTCTGGCTTCATTCCTTCTTGACAAGTTCACTATCATTTCAACTTCATTAACCTGATGAGGTTTCAAATGCTTCAAAGAATATATCTCGATTTGAATAAATATAATCAAACAAAGCTTCATAACCGGTGTATTCAATATAATTTAATAAGATTTCAACCATAGACTGTGTTATGGCTTCGTTTTCCTTTGACAAGTTTACTATCATTTGAACCTCATTAACCTGATGAGGTTTCAAATGTTTCACAGAACATAACTCAATTTGATTGAATTTAATCAAACAAAGCTTTATAACCGATGTATTCAATATAAATTCATATTATTTCAACCATAGACTGTGTTCTGGCTTCATTCCTTCTTGACAAGTTCACTATCATTTCAACTTCATTAACCTGATGAGGTTTCAAATGTTTCCAAGAATATATCTCGATTTGAATAAATTTAATCAAACTAAGCTTCATAACTGGTGTATTACATATAATTTCATAAGATTTCAACCATAGACTGTGTTCTGGCTTCCTTTTCTCTTCACAAGTTTACTATCATTTGAACCTCATTAACCTGATGAGGTTTCAAATGTTTCAAAGAATATACCTCGATTTGATTGAATTTAATCAATTAAAGTTTTACATCCAATCTATTTATTATAAATTAATAAGATTTCAGCCATAGAATGTGTTCTACTTCATTTTATCTTAACATCTTTACTATCACTTGAACCTCATTAACTTGATGAGGTTTCAAATGTTTCAAAGAATATACCTCGACTTGAATTGATTTAATCAAACAAAGCTTCATAACTGATGTATTCAATATAAATTCATAAGATTTCAACCATAGACTGTGTTCTGGCTTCCTTTTCGCTTGACAAGTTTACTATCATTTGAATTTCATTAACCTGATGAGGTTTCAATTGTTTCAAAGAATATTCCTCGATTTGAATGAATTTAATCATTTAAAGTTTCACATTCGATCTATTCTATATAAATTCATAAGATTTCAACCATTGACTGCGCTCTAAAACCAATTCCTATTGACAAGTTTACTATCATTTGAACCTCATTAACCTGATGAGGTTTGAAATGTTTCAAAGAATATACCTCGATTTGAATGAATTTATTCATTTAAAGTTTCACAACCGATCTATTCAATATAAATTGATAAGATTTCAACCATAGACTGTGTTCTGGTTTCATTTTTTCTTGAAAAGTTTACTATTATTTGAACCTCATTAACCTGATGAGGTTTCAAATGTTTCAAAAATATGTACCTCCAATTGATTGAATTTAAACAAACAAAGCTTCATAACCGATGTATTCAATATAAATTCATAAGATTTCAACCATAGACTGTGTTCTGGCTTCTTTTTTTCTTGACAAGTTTACTATCATTTGAACCTCATTAACCTGATGAGGTTTGAAATGTTTCAAAGAATATACCTCGATTTGAATGAATTTATTCATTTAAAGTTTCACAACCGATCTATTCAATATAAATTGATAAGATTTCAACCATACACTGTGTTCTGGCTTCATTTTCTCTTGACAAGTTTTTTATCATTTCAACCTCATTAACCTGATGAGATTTCAAATCTTTCAAAGAATATATCTCGATTTGACTAAATTTAATCAAACAATGCTTCATAACCGGTGTATTCAATATAAATTCATATGATTTCAACCATAGACTGTTTTCTGGCTTCATTCCTTCTTGACAAGTTCACTATCATTTCAACCTCATTAACCTGATGAGGTTTTAAATGTTTCAAAGAATATATCTCGATTTGAATAAATTTAATCAAACTAAGCTTCATAACCGGTGTATTACATATAACTTCATAAGATATCAACCATAGACTGTGTTCTGGCTTCCTTTTCTCTTCACAAGTTTACTATCATTTGAACCTCATTAACCTGATGAGGTTTCAAATGTTTCAAAGAATTTACCTCGATTTGAAAGAATTTAATCAATTAAAGTTTTACATCCAATCTATTTATTATAAATTCATAAGATTTCAGCCATAGAATGTGTTCTACTTCATTTTATCTTAACATCTTTACTATCACTTGAACCTCATTAACTTGATGAGGTTTCAAATGTTTAAAGAATATACCTCGACTTGAATTGATTTAATCAAACAAAGCTTCATAACTGATGTATTCAATATAAATTCATAAGATTTCAACCATAGACTGTGTTCTGGCTTCCTTTTCGCTTGACAAGTTTACTATCATTTGAGTTTCATTAACCTGATGAGGTTTCAAATGTTTCAAAGAATATACCTCGATTTGAATGAATTTAATCATTTAAAGTTTCACATTCGATCTATTCTATATAAATTCATAAGATTTCAACCATTGACTGCGCTCTAAAACCAATTCCTATTGACAAGTTTACTATCATTTGAACCTCATTAACCTGATGAGGTTTGAAATGTTTCAAAGAATATACCTCGATTTGAATGAATTTATTCATTTAAAGTTTCACAACCGATCTATTCAATATAAATTCATAAGATTTCAACCATAGACTGTGTTCTGGCTTCATTTTCTCTTGACAAGTTTACTATTATTTGAACCTCATTAACCTGATGAGGTTTCAAATGTTTCAAAAATATGTACCTCCATTTGATTGAATTTAAACAAACAAAGCTTCCTATCGATGTAATCATTATAAATACATAAGATTTCGACCATTGACTGTGCTCTAAAATCATTTCTTATTCACAAGTTTACTATCATTTGAGCCTCATTACCCTGATGAGGTTTCAAATGTTTCAAAGAATATACCTCGATTTGAATGAATCTAATCAAACAATTTTTCTTAACCGATGTATTCAATATAAATTTATAAGAATTCAACCACAGACTGTGTTCTGGCTTTATTTGCACGTGACAAGTTTACTATCATTTGAACCTCATTAACCTGATGAGGTTTCAAATGTTTCAAAGAATATACCTCGATTTGAATGAATTTAATCAAAGAAAGCTTCATAACAGATGTATTTAATATAAATTCATAAGATTTCAACCATAGAATGTGCTCTACTTCATTTTCTCTTGACAAGTTTACTATCATTCGAACCTCATTAACCTGATGAGGTTTCAAATGTTTCAATGAATATACCTCGATTTGAATGAATTTAATCAAACAAAGCTTCATAACCGATTTATTCAATATAATGTAATAAGATTTCAACAATAGACTGTGTTCTGGCTTCATTTGATCTTGACAAGTTTACTATCATTTGAACCTCATTAACCTGATGAGGTTTCAAATGTTTCAAAGAATATATCTCTATTTGAATGAATTTAAGCAAACAAAAAAGCTTCATAACCGATGTATTCAATATAAATTGATAAGATTTCAACCATAGACTGTGTTCTAGCTTCATTTAATCTTGACAAGTTTACTATCATTTGAACCTCATTAACCTGATGAGGTTTCAAATGTTTCAAAGAATATTCCTCGATTTGAATGAATTTAATCAATTAAAGTTTCACATCCTATCGATTTATATAAATTCATAAGATTCCAAAAATAGAATGTGTTCTGGCTTCATGATCTCTTTACAAGTTTACTATCATTTGAACCTCATTAACCTGATGAGGTTTCAAATGTTTCAAAGAATATTCCTCGATTTGAATGAATTTAATCAATTAAAGTTTCACATCCCATCGATTTATATAAATTCATAAGATTCCAAAAATAGAATGTGTTCTGGCTTCATGATCTTTTTACAAGTTTACTATCATTTGAACCTCATTAACCTGATGAGGTTTCAAATGTTTCAAAGAAAATACCTCAATTTGAATAAATTTAAAAACAAAGCTTCATAACCGATGTATTCAATATAAATTCATAATATTTCATTCATAGACTGTGTTCTGGCTTCATTTTCTCTTGACAAGTTTACTTTCATTTACACCTTATTAACCTGATGAGGTTTCAAATGTTTCAAAGAATATACCTCGATTTGAATGAATTTAATCAAACAAAGCTTCATAACCGATGTATTCAATATAAATTTATAAGTATTCAACCATAGACTGTGTTCTGGCTTCATTTTATCTTGACAAGTTTACTATCATTTAAACCTCATTAACCTGATGAGGTTTCAAATGTTTCAAAGAATATACCTCGATTTGAATTAATTTAATCAATTAAAGTTTCACATCCCATCTATTTATTATACATTCATAAGATTTCAAACATAAATGTGTTCTGGCTTCATGTTCTCTTTACAAGTTTACTATCATTTGAACCTCATTAACCTGATGAGGTTTCAAATGTTTCAAAGAATATTCCTCGATTTGAATGAATTTAATCAATTAAAGTTTCACATCCAATCGATATAATTTAAATTCATAGGATTCCAAAAATATAATGTGTTCTGGCTTCATGTTCTCTTTACAAGTTTACTATGATTTGAACCTCATTAACCTGATGAGGTTTCAAATTTTTCAAAGAATATACCTCGATTTGAATGAATGTAATCAAACAAAGCTTCATAACCGATGTATTCAATATAAATTCATAAGATTTTCAACCATAGACTGTGTTCTGGCTTCATTTTCTCTTGACAAGTTTACTATCATTTAAACCTCATTAAAATGATGAGGTTTCAAATTTTTCAAAGAATATACCTCGATTTGAATGAATGTAATCAAACAAAGCTTCATAACCGATTTATTCAATATAAATTGATAAGATTTCAACCATAGACTGTGTTCTGGCTTCATTTGATCTTGACAAGTTTACTATCATTTGAACCTCATTAACCTGATGAGGTTTCAAATTTTTCAAAGAATATACCTCGATTTGAATGAATGTAATCAAACAAAGCTTCATAACCGATGTATTCAATATAAATTCATAAGATTTCAACCATAGACTGTGTTCTGGCTTCATTTTCTCTTGACAAGTTTACTATCATTTGAACCTCATTAACCTGAATAGGTTTCACATGTTTCAAATAATACACCTCGATTTGAATGAATTTAATCAATTAAAGTTTCACATCCAATCCATTTATTATAAATTCATAAGTTTTCAACCATTGACTATGCTCTAAAATCATTTTCTCTTGGCAAGTTTACTATCATTTGAACCTCATTAACCTGATGAGGTTTCAAATGTTTCAAAGAATATACCTAGATTTGAATGAATTTAATCATTTAAAGTTTCACATCCGATCTATTCATTTTAATTAAAAAGATTTCAACCATAGTCTTTACATCGATTTGAATGAATTTAATCAAACAAAGCTTCATAACCGATGTATTCAATATAAGTCCATGAAATACAACCATAGACTTTGGTCTGACTTCATTTCCTCTTCACCAGTTCACTATCACTTGAACCTCATTAACCTGATGAGGTTTTAAATATTTCAAAGAATATACCTCTATTTGAATGAATTGAATCTCATTTCAGATCATAGATTGTTAAAATAACCCATAAATTGATTTCATATAGCATTCGATGCAGAATCAAATGCGGATCTCAAAAAAGGCACTCCGACTTCAATAACTTTAGCTGGAAAATAGATATTCAGTGTCATTCTAACAGATTGCAATAGATGTGAAAATTCGGTAGAGAATCACTACTACAGAAAAACATCTATTTTATTAAGGCTGAGAAATTTATAGAGAATCATGGATTGATTTGCTATGGCAATGTTTCGATGCAGAATAGTATGCTGAATTCACAACAAGCTTGCACATTGCTGTAACTATTTTAGTTATAGAGTTATTTGAATTTTAAAATAGATGCAGCAAGCTGAGAAATTCAATTGTAATTTCAAAACATTTCCAATATAAACTGAGTTCTGACTTGATTAACTCTTGAAAAGTTTAATCAATTGAGCCTCATTAACCTCATGAGGTTTCAAATGTTTCAAAGAATATACCTCGATTTGAATGAATTTAATCAAACAAAGCTTCATAACCGATGTATTCAATATAATTTAATAAGATTTCAACAATAGACTGTGCTCTGGCTTCATTTTATCTTGACAAGTTTACTATCATTTGAACCTCATTACCCTGATGAGGTTTCAAATGTTTCAAAGAATATACCTCGATTTGAATGAATTTAATCAAACAAAGCTTCATAACCGATGTATTCAATATAATTTAATAAGATTTCAACAATAGACTGTGTTCTGGCTTCATTTTCTCTTGACAAGTTTACTATCATTTGAACCTCATTAACCTGAATAGGTTTCACATGTTTCAAATAATACACCTCGATTTGAATGAATTTAATCAATTAAAGTTTCATATCCAATCCATTTATTATAAATTCATAAGTTTTCAACCATTGACTATGCTCTAAAATCATTTTCTCTTGGCCAGTTTACTATCATTTGAACCTCATTAACCTGATGAGGTTTCAAATGTTTCAAAGAATATACCTAGATTTGAATGAATTTAATCATTTAAAGTTTCACATCCGATCTATTCATTATAAATTAACAAGATTTCAACCATAGACTTTACATCGATTTGAATGAATTTAATCAAACAAAGCTTCATAACCGATGTATTCAATATAAGTCCATGAAATACAACCATAGACTTTGGTCTGACTTCATTTCCTCTTCACCAGTTCACTATCACTTGAACCTCATTAACCTGATGAGGTTTTAAATATTTCAAAGAACATACCTCTATTTGAATGAATTGAATCTCATTTCAGATCATAGATTGTTAAAATAACCCATAAATTGATTTCATATAGCATTCGATGCAGAATCAAATGCGGATCTAAAAAAAGGCACTCCGACTTCAATAACTTTAGCTGGAAAATAGATATTCAGTGTCATTCCAACAGATTGCAATAGATGTGAGAATTCGGTAGAGAATCACTACTACAGAAAAACATCTATTTTATTAAGGCTGAGAAATTTATAGAGAATCATGGATTGATTTGCTATGGCAATGTTTCGATGCAGAATAGTATGCTGAATTCACAACAAGCATGCACATTGCTGTAACTATTTTAGTTATAGAGTTATTTGACTTTTAAAATAGATGCAGCAAGCTGAGAAATTCAATTGCAATTTCAAAACATTTCCAATATAAACTGAGTTCTGACTTGATTAACTCTTGAAAAGTTTAATCAATTGAGCCTCATTAACCTGATGAGGTTTCAAATGTTTCAAAGAATATACCTCGATTTGAATGAATTTAATCAAACAAAGCTTCATAACCGATGTATTCAATATAATTTAATAAGATTTCAACAATAGACTGTGCTCTGGCTTCATTTTATCTTGACAAGTTTACTATCATTTGAACCTCATTACCCTGATGAGGTTTCAAATGTTTCAAAGAATATACCTCGATTTGAATGAATTTAAATACACAAAGCTTCATAACCGATGTATTCATTATAAATTCATAAGATTTCAAGCATAGACTGTGTTCTGGCTTCATTTGATCTTGACAAGTTTACTATCATTTGAACCTCATTAACCTGATGAGGTTTCAAATGTTTCAAAAAATATACTTCGATTTGAATGAATTTAATCTATTAAAGTTTCACATCCAATCTTTTTATATTATAAATTCATAAGATTTCAACCATTGACTGTGCTCTAAAATCATTTTCTCTTGGCAAATTTAATATCATTTGAACCTCATTAACCTGATGAGGTTTCACATGTTTTAAAGAACATACCTCGACTTGAATGAAATTAATCAAACAATAATTCATAACCGGTGTATTCAATAGAAATTCATAAGATTTCAACCATTGACTGTGCTCTAAAATCATTTTCTCTTGACAAGTTTACTATCATTTGAACCTCATTACCCTGATGAGTTTTCAAATGTTTCAAAGAATATACCTCGATTTGAATGAATTTAATCAAACAAAAAAGCTTCATAACCGATGTATTCAATATAAATTTATAAGTATTCAACCATAGACTGTGTTCTGGCTTCATTTTATCTTGACAAGTTTACTATCATTTCAACCTCATTAATCTGAAGAGTTTTATAATGTTTCAACGAATATACTTTAATTTGAATGAATTTAATCTAACCAAGTTTCACATTCGTTCTATTCATTATAAATTAACAAGATTTCAACCATAGACTTTACATCGATTTGAATGAATTTAATCAAACAAAACTTCATAACCGATGTATTCAATATAAGTCCATAAAATACAACCATAGACTGTGTTCTGACTTCATTTCCTCTTCACCAGTTCACTATCACTTGAACCTCATTAACCTGATGAGGTTTTAAATATTGCAAAGAATATACCTCTATTTGAATGAATTGAATCTCATTTCAGATAGATTGTTAAAATAACCCATAAATTGATTTCATATAGCATTCGATGCAGAATCAAAGGCGGATCTCAAAAAAGGCACTCAGACTTCAATAAATTTAGCTGGAAAATAGATATTCAGTGTCATTCTAACAGATTGCAATAGATGTGAGAATTCGGTAGAGAATCACTACTACAGAAAAACATCTATTTTATTAAGGCTGAGAAATTTATAGAGAATCATGGATTGATTTGCTATGGCAATTTTTCGATGCAGAATAGTATGCTGAGTTCAAAACAAGCATGCACATTGCTGTAACTGTTTTAGTTATAGAGTTATTCGACTTTTATAATAGATGCAGCAAGCTGCAAAATTCAATTGTAAATTTGAATGATTTTCACCAACGAATGTATTATATTTAGAAAAATAAAATTTTCCAAAGAAAAAAATTGAAAGATGAGAATAAATAAAAAATTAATAAATTAAAAGCAAAGGGAAAAGATACGCGAGGAAAAAAACCAATGACAGTCCTGGGCCACCATAGTATTTGCTTTTGTATATAATATTTGCTTAACGTGTATTACAGGACAATTCATTGTTGTAGCCAGTATGCAATAAATGCTTAAACGTGCATAACAGGACTATGTTGGAAAACATGTTTGCAGCCTGGTTCACGCTGAAAAGTTAAAATAAGAGTAAAAAGATAAGGTTTCGAATAGCCAATCAATTTGCAGAACGGCCTCTTGTATCCCAGATTCGAGGTAGCGCAACGAATCTCACCATGATCACAGGATCCTCGCAGAAGTTGAGGAAAATTGATACAATAACGGTAGCGATTCCTCATTTTCAAGGCTTTCGAGTAAATGGAAATGATATCGATCTTGTGAAGGAAACTAAATATCTTGGTATCAGGATTAATGATAATCTAAAATGGGAGAACCATGTTAGATGTACACAGAAGAAGATATCTTGAGCTATAGAACTTTTAAAACATGCGTAACACTATGTGGAAGAGGATACCTTACGGAATATGCATCTTATAGTATTCTTAAACCTCACTTTAGCCTGTGTTCCAGACCACTTGGAAAGGAAAGTGGTATTTGTAACGAAGCGCTAATCCGTGTTCAGAAATTTTCTTCAGAATCTGAAGAGAAATTAGTATATGTAACTAATAATACGCATAATTACTATTTGTTTTGTTATCAGAAGGAAAAGCCTGTCCCGTGCGAAGAACTCACATTACAATACAAAGGATAGAAAATTTTAACGTCTGCTAATGCTATTGAATTTTTACGATCAAAGAGTACGAGATTTGAATGCCTGCTAATGCTATTGAGCTTTTACGCCCGTGCAAAGTGATAACGATCAGCCCTGGTTTGGTTCAAACACAAATATTCACAAAGACATCCGTTGTGTTGATCACTGACTTCATTGTAGCCAATCAGATGCGTGAAAGAATGCCTGTAATTATTTCGCAATTCAATTCATCGTCTGAACACGGATTAGCGCTCCGTTACACAGACCACTCTCCGTCTCAAGTGGTCTGGAACACAGGCAACCTCACTTCAGCTATTGTAGCTCTGTTTGGGGATGTTGTGGGACAACTAAATTGAAAACATTGCAGAAATGGCAGAACAGAGTTACCAGAATTGGTACAAGTAGCCCTTTTGACATTCCAGCTGATCGTCCATTGCAGCGGCTTGGATGGTGGGCTGGCGGTCAATTGATAAGCTGATTAGACAAGAAACAAGTACGATGGTGTATAAATCGTTAAACGACCTCGTGCCTGAAAACCTAGGTAATGTTTTCTGGCCATTTGCATTCACCGGCATTGGAATACTGGCATCGGCATTGGAACTGGCATTGGCATAGGAATTGGCATCGATATTGCGTAAGAACTATGACGCATGCAAAACTAGCCAGGGGGTCCGTGAAAGTAATTTGTACGAGTAAATCAATGCAGTGAACAAACTCTGTCAATTCAATAACTGCAAAACTATCAAACCGGAAAGCGATGTCGAAGACAATTCTCCTCATACTGTGAAAGGGCTTTAGGCTTTGATGGGTTACGGGTTTGGCCAATTTTTGCCCCCAAGGCTGATTCGGGTTATGTTAGTTTTATAAATCCATTAAAGACCCTTTATTGACCAGCATCCTTTGCGGCCTCCGATTGCTGCTCCCCACAGCTTCGACCCGTTCGTTAGAGTTTCTGACATCCAGAAACTATCGCATTTGTAATCCATCTTAATCTTCAACTGAAATCGCGTAATTGGTCAACAACTTATATCAATAGTCTCTTTAGTTCATAAACAATGTATTTAAGCATGTATTTTCGTACTGCATAATCGGAGTTGTGGGAATTAGACGAAATAATTTGGGTCACAATGACTGAGAGAATGTTGAGAAAGTGGAGAGAAAATTATCTTATTTACGGGAAAGATTGCATCTGAGATCAAATATATTTCAATTGTTTCTTATGATCAAGCAATAAACTCATCAAATAAATGCATTCGAAACGCAAGGATTAAAACAGAGAAATGCAATGAACTGTACAGACCCCATTGGATTGGACTCCTTCTTGTGCAAGCAACAACGGAAAAATAGGCCAGAATGAGAACAGGTGGGTGAGAGTTTATCGATTCAATTTGGTCTTCTTCCTCTTAGGAAACATATCTGCAGTTATTTTTCCAATATCCACTTATCCTTGTGCCGAGATCTGGAAGTAATCCTTCATCAGTACTGACTTGCCGCCATAATTTGTGTGCGATCGAGTGAACACTAGATTTATTACATCATCGTATCCATCACTATTGACAAAATGGCAGCAGTCTCGTTATGACGAACGATAGCTTGGACTCGTTGTAATCAGTCTGTATGTAGCCACCTTAACTTTTGTAAACAATAATAAAAGCGTGCAAAGGGTGCCGGTCAGTAAAGGGTCTTTAATGCTAGATAATGGGGAATACATAAATAGAGACTCGTGCAAATCGCTTTTGGGCACCCCCCTGGTTAGTTTTGCATGCGCCATAGTACTTGTGGACTTACGCAATAATCGATGCCAATTCCAATGCCAATGCCAGTTCCAATGCCGATGCCAGTATTCCAATGCCGGTGAATACAAATGGCCATGTTTTCTCAAGGTGGTCTCAACTCAGAAACGAAATTAGCCCCAACGATCCAGTCATTCAAAACGAAACTAAAAGCTTTGCATTGATGATAAGCTGATAGCCATCGTAATTATAATCTTTCTTTTCGTTTTTCAAGTTTAGTTGCTCAATATGAAAGTTGTAAATAGGTTTATATATCTTAAAAACGTTTAGGTTTATTATCGATTTATTTTTCATTTAATTTTTGCTGGGACGATTGAAAAGCAGTTGCTTAATTTATTACTGCGAGGTCTATAACGCGGACTACGCGGACTTCACGGATCTCGAAGGCAGGTCCGCGTTTTAGGTTTAAAATAGGCCAATACCTAAACCGCGGACCTGACGTCTGCGGATTTGAAAGTCCATGTTTTGGGATTATAACAAATCAAAACCTAAACCGCGGACTTACAGTCCGCAGATATAAAATGATTGCATTCTTGGTTTTAAGCCTATTCGACAGAACTCCGAGTTTAAAATATGTCGATCTTTACTTTTTCAGATTTTTTCCCTAAATACAATCCTTGACTAAAGACGAAACATCAAAACGAAATGGCCTGTCGCCAATGCTTGGTTTGTGCGGTATATCTATTCTAATTTGGTTCATAAAATTTACTGTAATGAGATGAAAGGAAGCCACTATTTAGTGCAGTCTTTCTTTTGTAAAAAAAATTGTGAAAACGAGAAAATATAAATTTTACTTTCCGGTTCTTTCAATTTTACAAACAAGCTTGCACGCTGGCTATTTAGATTGAAGCATGTTAGATCGGTGATTTTAACGATAAAAAATCAGCGGACTTGTTTAGGTTTTGCTTTGTTATAAACCCAAAACATGGACGGAGCTTGAAGTCCTCGGAATAGGTTTTTGACCTATTGGAAAACCAGAAACGCAGACATTATATATTCGCGGACTGTAAGTCAGCAATTTAGGTTTTGCCTTATTACGAAGCCTAAACATGGACTTTCAGATCAGCGGACGTGAGGTCCGCGGTTTAGGTTTTGGCCTATTTGAAAATCTAAAGCGTGGGAGGCGGACCATTGCCTTGGAGGTCCGTGAAGTCCGCGAAAACCGCGTTATAGACCTGGCCGGCTAGATTGGGTCCAATTCTTGTTCAGTATCACACTTGTTTTCCTTCAGTTAATTTGCACAAAGGATTCAATTGTTGTTATTACAGATTGTTTAAAATAGTTTTAATATTTTTTTTATATTCTCATAAAATTTACAATAACAAACAATGACAACATTACAAAACAACGGCTAAGGGAGCATGGAAAAACAATAGTTTTAATTCATTACTTTATTCTGTTTGGATCTAACCGAGTCTTTCTTATCTTTTTAATCTTCGTAAACATAATCATTACAAAACAAGAAGTTTTCGATCCTAACCAGACCTCAAATCGAGATAAAAAGAACAACCAGAACAAGGGCGCTTACCTTGTAGGAAGTGTGTTTATTCCCAGTACTGTAGAGTAATTGGTGTCCTGTGACCCAGTACAGAGTGTGTCCTAGAACCGTACCGTGACCAAGCAGTACACAGCGTCAGTCCTCTCAAGATGACGTATGAGTAACTTTGTGGTTTCAAAGTCTGGTGTTGTGTAACACGATATCAGCTGTTATACGATCTGGCCACAGGGAATCAGACAGCGTGATTTTTGATTGGTCAACTCTAACAGACGTTAGAATTTGAAAATCTACACAGATTAACAGGACTGGGTCATAGGACACCAATTACTACGCGTACAGTACCGGGAATAAACACACTTCCTACAAGGTAGGCGCCCTTGCCCCAATACCAAAAAATTCTAAGTGAAAATATACCCCAATCACAAAAATTTTCCAGGGAAACTATTGCCCAATCCCAGAATTTTCAGGTAAAAAACTACCCAAAACTGGCGCACATCCCCGTCTGACCCAATAGTGCAGTAAGCCCTCCTGGATATCGCACACAGAAGAAATTTCCTCAAAAAGATACACGAGAGACGACGTTACCTTGAGGGTGAAAAATGATATAAACATCCCTTTTGTATTAAGGTTTTCCCAAACCAATTCCTCGCAAAGTGTTTGCCTGTTGGTGCCTCTCCCAGCACCAGTTACTGCAAATGCCGCAAAGCACTGCATTTTCTCAAGTTCCTTGTCGGGTCCAAATCACGGGGGGGGGGGGGGGGGGGGGGGGTTCTTGGCCAAATTTTGGGTAGGGCTCTGCCGCGAGCATCTTCAAAAGGGTACCGTTGCCTAGACTAATTTTTACGAAAATGGTACCCTTTGCTAGACCAATTTGACCATTGTCTGAACCAATCTTTACGAAAATGGTACCCTTGGCTAGACCAATATTGACCATTTCCTCGACCAATATTGTCAAATTTGTGCCAAATATGATATCATGACCGTTTGCTAGACCAATAATGTCAAAAATGATACCCTTGCCTAGTCCGTTGCTGGCCCAAATTGCAGAAAAGTATACCCTTGGCTAGACTAGAAGTCCGATAAAGTATACCCTTGCTCAAGGCACATCCTCAGGTACCTTTACTATGGAAGAATCCCCCCCCCCCGTGGTCCAAATACATATATGGACCACTATAGCCGTTTTTCCCCAATTGCTGCTATCTAGGAGACCGATCGCTTTGGACGGTCCCTAACAATTCCTCTGGCATAAAAAATTGCGCCTACTTTGATTGGATTGTGATCGTTTGCAGTCAAGTTTCGTGAAATAGAACACAGAGTAATTGCTGTCCTTTCAATATGACGCAAAAGTAGTTTGGTGGTTTCAAATTCTGCTGTTTATGTAATAAGAAATCAACTGTCACAAGAGATGATCACAGGACACAGCGCAACTTTTGACTGGTCAACACTGACGGTCGCTAAAATTTGAAAATCATCGTACGGAGCATAACAGGACAACAATTGCTCCATGTAACTGTGTACTATGTCACGAAACAGGACTTGCGAATTAACACAATTCATACACGGTAGGCAGCCTTGGGATAACTGTGCATGGATGTTGATCCATTGCCTCCTTGCCGTTTGGGAAGTGAGCATTATTCTAATTGAATGAAGTTAGAACTAATATCTAAAGTAAGAACCATCTGATAAGTTTCATGCTGAAAGTCCTGAGTATTATCAAGCAGAGAATCTACGCATCTTGCATGGGGGCAAGTTTTTAAGATTATGGAAAACATAGAATTGTGTCGGTTTAATTTTGAATCAACCCGTCAAGGATTTGAGAAGTTTTGAAAAACAGACGCTGTAAAAAAATCAAGTTCAGCTTCATTAAAACTGCATAATTTGTTACTTTACTCCCTAAGTTGATAGATCCTGTTGCAAACCTGGGAGAATTTCCATGAGACATCCCGTGTATCTAAACTGGGAAAAATACAAATTCAAACAATACAATTCTATCAAATGTCGTAACTGCCAAGGTCGAGCCAAGGTCATTATAGGTGTATGTGATGTGCTTGTGTGGTGCTTATTACATTATTGGATTGAGTTAAAATACTTGATTCAAATATTCTTGCTTCTTTTCAAATTCATCCTGTTGTTTCTTTCCTTCTCGTCTTTTAACAATTTCCTTTGCGACGAAGAAGCCTAAAATTATGGCTAAGATTGCAGTGAGAAGAATGATGCCATTAAACAAGGTAAGCAAGCTCTGGACATCCCCGTGCTTGGCAGTATCTAAAGTGATTGAATATATTGTGATATAATTAGCGATTGAATACATTGTGATATAATTAAAAAGTTGCATTAATCTGCAGTAAAAATAATTCCTCTGACCGATTTCCTCAGTAGGGGGGGGGGGGGGGAGGCATAGTTGTTAAAAATTGTAGACTTGGTGATGATAGTAACTAATCTCTTGCCTGAAAGTTCCTGATATATGTTCTATCCACGCGGGGGGGGGGGGTTCTTGGCTAAATTTTGGGTAGGGGTCTGCCGCGAGCATCTTCAACAGGGTACCGTTGGCTAGACTAAATTTTACGAAAATGGTACCCTTGGCTAGACCAATTTTGACCATTTCCTCGACCAATATCGTCAAATTTGTGCCAAATATGAGATCATGACAGTTCGCTAGACCAATGTTTTCAAAAATGATATCCTTGGCTAGACCGTTGCTGGCCAAAATTGCAAAAAAGTATACCCTTGGCTAGACTAGAAGTCCGAAAAAGTATACCCTTGCTCGCGGCACATCCCCAGGTACCTTTACTATGGAAGAACCCCCCCCCCATCCCCAGGTACCTTTACTATGGAAGAAATATCCTCAGTGTTGAATACACAAACATGGGTTGTATTTGTTAAAAGAGTTAGCTAAAGAACCTCTAAACAATGATTCTTAAATGTAGCCCCACAGCATTGATGCTACTTCCCTGAGGAAAAAACGGAATGAACTGGTGCAATTCAGATAAATCAACTTTACATAGGGGAGGCGTTGCCCATTATGGCAGAATTGCAAGCGAGTCACACCATGAGCGATAGGACGCCATATGTGTAGCAGTGTGAAATGTATTTCAGTAGCAAGCCACCTTGACCAATTTTTAATTGTGTTTTGAACTTCTTTTTACTTGGTATTGAGCCACCCACCTTATCACTGTTCAGTGATTTCGAAATTTTCAGTTGTGAGCCACCTTGAGTGCATATCTACCTAAAGCATACAATGTGTATAATGAAGGTCAAGTCATGATTACAATGATGTCAGCGAAGATTCTCCATGTAATTGCAATTTGACTACTAGTCCCCAGTTCCCTGAAATTTCAGTGCTCTTGCTAATCGGCCATGATGGGTGACCGGGTATAATGGGCAAAACTACTCTAGACATTGACTCTGTGTAAACCATGGAAAACTGTGCACCGATGTTTTACCCATGCCAACTATCATATCTGTATCTCTGTTGATTAATTTCACTTTGAGGGAGGAAGATTGGTAACTTCTGCATACAATGTTGCATACTGCTTAGGCCACCATGAATTAACTTATGACCGAGATTTGAAAAATTCACACAGCTCTGCAAGTTTACTGATCATTTTCATTCAAATGATCGACAGTGATGCAGATAAGAGAACTGGACAAATGAAGGGTACGAAATTCTTTTATTCTTGTCTTCCTTCCCAAGAAATTGGTGGATCATTGCCAGCGCTTAGCAAATAAAGCATAACGAATTTCAAATTAGAGTTTTATTGATTAATAAACGACTTACCGGTTGCTGTATCTTCTTTTTCTATAAAAGGTCCAATATTCAGACTGTATGTTTTTGAAGGTGGATAATTCTTTACTTCTTGTTCCTCGCTGTCTCTCCTCCGCAGCGACCTCAATCCTATTCCCTCTGATTCGAACGATGCCGATCTTCGAACTCGTTTGATGTTGTTTCCTTGACAACCAGATGAGCAGCGAGAGGCAGATGAGTGCTTGTGACACATGAAAATTTGACAATGTAGATAAACTTGTCTGTACCTGTAGAACTTGAATGACATGAAGCTGAATCTCATGTTGTGCGATGGTGTCGCAGAAATGAATCGAACTGTCGTATCAGAAGCACATCTGTAAAGTAAATAGAATCATTGGTCGTGACAAAAAGTGGGCCAACAATTTTAGCAACATGTATGCCGACATTGTTTCCCATAAAATGTTTTATCGTGTTATCGCTTGCATACTTTTTCCAGCGAACGAACATGTTCATTCCTTCCATGATGTTGAATGGAATCTAGCCAATCAAAATAGGTCTTTCAAATCACGCGTTCACTTTGAGATATCAAGATGAATAGACCCAATCGGGCAAAGTTTTGTTCACACCCATTTCCAGTTAAATGATCAATTTCTTTAAAAAGATTTCATGTTTCTTGAAAATATATTTTTTGCCATGAAAACTTGTGCAACGAATGCAAAATTTAGAATAATGCTGAAACTTGTCAACAGTATGGCCAAACGACTTGAAATGGACAAGAAAAGCCTGAGCCGAATAGGTCGAAGCGTGACGAAAAATGTTAAATGAGCTTGCGTGCTCGTGCGCACTAAGCATGATCAACAAATATGGGAACATCAAATGCTGGCCATAAATGTTGCCCACCACAACAGCTGACACATGTGTAATGGCCTAAAAATAAAGGTATGATGGCAAACCTTACAATAAGCAGCAAGATTCGTCTTTTTTACGTTTTATTCTCGTCCACGTACGTCTTAGTTCAAACATTTCAATTGAGGACTGTCGTACTCTAATAAGCATATGGACTAAATAATGTCTTTCGCTGGAATGCGAGAGCAGGAGGTTTTGTCAGATGTTCCGCAGAACAATCGATCAGTCAAGCATTGTAGGAGTAGTGCTAATGAATCTTTGAAGGCTTATGATCGATTTAGTAATTATTTACTTGCAGCAAAATGGCAGCCGATGGCTTCAATAACAAGAGTTTAGAACACCTTTCAAATTGAGAACAAAGCGTTAAGATAAACAGTACTTTTAGTGACTGGAAGTGCACTGTATCTGCTGTTCTTCAAGGCTCAGTTCTTGGCCCCTAATTATTGTTCAATAAATGCATCAGTGATTTTGTGTTCGCCATAAAGAGTTCCCAGGTATGCAACTTTGCTGATGATAATGCAATATTTGCATGTGGCAAACATATCGAAGAAGTAATTGCGTGTATTGAGTTTGATATTGAAAATGCAATCTGCCGGTTTAGGGAAAACAACAGGGAGCAAACCCGGATAAATTTCAAATGACGTTTCTTGGTCTCAAACAGAACAAAAGATTCTGTCTTGACATACATGGAAACATTGTTGTTTATACTGACACAGTAAAGCTATTAGGAGTTACGATTGATTCAAAGTTGGACTTTCGAAATACTCTACCATCAAAATACTCTTCCGTACATTTGTTCTTTCAAGTTGCAACTACTGCCGGTTAATTTGGATGTTTTGTGGACAGACCGCAAACAACACAATCAACCGTTTGCATAAACGTGCACTAAGAGCTCTATATAGGGACAATATGATGCAACTTTTGAAGATTTCAGAACGTGAGCTAATAATCCACTGCAAAATTTGCAAAGACTATTGCTTGAAATATATAAATGCATAAATGCCGCTTGCCCCTTCTTCATGTTTGGGTTCTTCAAAACCAAAGGATTCAATTCAACCGGCCAACAAATAACCTCATGCAGCTTCATAAAACGACGCAGGGTCATTTTTAGAGGAACCATTTTGTGGAACACGGTATCGGACATGACAAACAGTTTTTAAAGCCCAAAGCCATTCGAAAAAATGATTCAGAGCTGGAAGGGAGATATGTGCAGCTGCAAAATCTGCAGATGATGTGTACATAGATTCATGTATATAGTTATGCTTAGATTATGCTTAGATTATGTATCTTTACGTTTTATTACTTTACTTTTTTGCATCATGACAGCAAGCGAACGGACGTGTCTTCATGTGGATGTCGTAATCTGATCATTCATTTATCCTAAGTACTGTTAAATTTATAGATAAATTTCAATTTGAACATAATTGTTACAGCAGATTATTGATAGTCACCACTTACCCATAGTTTATTAATTTCTTTTTCTGAAAGAGGGGGTGCTCTCTCCTCGATTAGCTTAGCAACTGAGAGAGGTCCTCCTTAAGAATTCCCTTCATACAAATGCTCCAGTGTAAGATATTTTTCTTACTTTATGTGTATTATATTGTCTTTTTAATTTGATAGGTAGTTATTTATTGTTGCAAGTTGTTAAATATTAGGATGTTTGTATGCAATGGAATTTAAAATGAATGGACTGAACTGAACTGAACAGAGATAGTTGACATTCATTAGTTTAAAGCCATTGCTCACAACAACTGTAAATAAATTGATTATTATCATTGTTATTATTATCATTATTATGTACCAAGAGCTCAGTTCCTTTCGATTTCAAATCTACAGTTCACGAGAAGCTGGATTGCAGATTTGAAATCAGGAGGAAATAGGCTCTGAGATGATGTAAGATTGATGTTGGTACAATTTGAAAGACAAAAAGTTGTCTTTAATTGATGTTTGTTTGACACATCGACGTATCGTCCTTGTCCTACACTCAATAATCTTTATCATTTTTCACGAGCCTTCTCCAATCGGTAGTGACATTTTTATAATTATGAAATCAAATGTGATTTAAGAGCAACAAACCTGTCTCTTATAAGATCGTAGCTTGATGCATGATTTCTATCGGTTGTTGGTGTTGCAGAACATTTCTTAATCAAAGCAATAAGGTTAGTGTTATTTGTGCCAACCTGCACTTCGAAGTAAAGTCTTTGGTCGAATTTAACAGCAGCGGGGAAAATGCTTTGTAGCATTGTGAACGTATTGTCTTTATACATCGCCAATGACACTGTAAATGTTCCAAAACCAACTAAAAAGAAAAATGGATACAACCTGGTTCTTAAATGAAACAAATCAGTAACATCGATGATTTCAAAAATGTAATTTCCTCGTCTAAAAATAAAGTCAAAGCTTCATATCAAACATGTTGTGAATTGTGTGACCAATGGTAATTTGGACCATGTTTACACTGTACCGGTACAACGTTTTTTTTCGAATATAAAATTTTAAAATGTATTTTACATTCTACTATACCTAATGCTAATTACTATGCGACAATACAGGTACAATACCATGGGGAGCGAAAGGCAATGACTACCCCATGATATTAGTCAATAAATGATAGTCTTTGATAGCCAATACCCTTTGATAGTCAATAAATGTTATAATACAGGCCTTCAACCTGAAGATTTTCTCAAATCAATTTTTATACAGCTTCCCAAAGTAGCCAATACAAAAGAGTGTGCAGAACATAGAACAATAAGCTTGATATCACACACAGCTAAGATCTTACTACACATTTTAAAGAGAAGAATAACTCCACTTGCTGAGAAAAGAATGAGTGAAAACCAATTAGGATTCAGAGAGGGTCGAGGAACAAGAGATGCAACAGGTCAAATAAGGATACTTGCAGAGAGAATGGTCAGTAAAAACAAGAAAATATTTGCATGCTTCATCGATTACAAAAAAGCATTTGACAAAGTTAACCATAGTAGATTAATTCAAGTGTTGAAAAAGTACGAGGTGCCTCCAGAGGAAATAAGGCTAATATCAAATCTATACTGGTCTTAAACTGCACAAATCAGAGGTAAATCAGAAGACTCACGCAGCTTTAAGATTGAGAAAGGTGTACGGCAAGGTTGTGTTCTGTCACCAGTATTTTTTAATATGTACAGCGAGGAACTAATAAATGATGCCCTACAAGATGAATCTGGGTTAGAATTGAATGGAATGGTTATCAATAACATAAGGTTTGCTGATGACACCGTATTGCTAGCTAGCACGGAAAAAGATTTACAGAGATTAATTGATAAGATAAATGAAAGTTGTACAGCTTATGGTATGGAGTTGAATGCGAAAAAGACCAAGGTTATGGTCATGGAAAAACAGCCAGGGACGAAAATCGTAACAAAATCAAATGGGGTGGCATTAGAGCAAGTAAAGCAATATAAATATCTTGGCACACTAATTACGGAAGATGCTAAATGTTTACAAGAAATCAAAAGGAGAATAGGAATAGCAAAGAAATCATTCTGGGAATTAAAGAAACTCATGAAAAGCAATATCAATACGAACACCAAGAAAAGGTTACTGAAGACGTATATAATGTCACTGTTAACATACGGTTGTGAAGCATGGACAATAGGTAAAGAAGCTGCAAGAAGGATAAATGCATTTGAAACATGGTGTTATCGCAGAATATTAAAATTCAGCTGGATAAACAAAGTTACGAACAAAGAGATATTTGACAGAGTAAAAGAAAAACCAAATCTATTAAAGCAGATTGCTCAACGTAAATCGTCATTCTTTGGCCATATAGCATCATTAAAAATCATTAAAAATTAAACCAAAATTTAAAGTAAACTGAACCTTCTTAAATTTCATAAAAATCTTCTAAAACAGCAAAGAATGTTACCTTCTGTGGAAGTAATTAATGTTTTCACTGGCTCTAAATGAATGATTGATGTATTTTTGCTGCGATCAAATGAACAACTAAATTTAATCTTTTTGCCGGTTGATCGGACAACTGCTGAAGAAGTATTTCCATATGTCCACGTTACTTCATTTTCATAAGAAATATGCGTCGATGTCGCCGTTGTGGTTGTACCACATTTGTCATACGCGGTAACCAGTCCATGCACCATATCTGGGGGGTACTGTTTGGCTTTACAACTTGTATCATTCAATGTTATCGATGAACCATCGAACAGCTGTGTCCGGTTATCAAGGTAGATTGCCATTGAAGATTCATTGCAAACGACTCTATTTGATCCATCTGTAACGGAAACAGCAGCATTTACTACATTATTTTGGTTGATACGCCACCAAGACCCCGTTTACACGAGAGAAAACTGGATCGATCAAGAACGGGATCGAACCCAAACTGGTACGGATCGGCCTTGTGTTTACACGGGATCGCTCGGGATCGATTCGCTATCTGCGCTAGTTTGGGATCGATTGCCAGTGCGATCCAGTTTAGGATCGATCCGGAGCCTCGTGTAAACGACTGGATCGATCCCAAACTGGCACGGATGCAAAACGAGGCAAGCCGAAACAAGAAATCGAGGCGTTTCATGACATAGAAATAGAAGGACTAGAATGCGTGGTAGGTCACGTGATGCGTAACAACCATGGGGAACCAAAATGGTAGCACCACGTTGGCAAAAAGCCGCGGGAAATCCAAGCTAACAGTGGATCGCAGTGGACTGGACTCTCCGAATTCCTCGACAAGTTATTGGGAATTTGTAGCTTTATTTTCAGAGATCGTCCAACTAGTTTGAAAAATGGTTGTCTCTTTCACTGAATTTGGCTGCAAAAAGCGTTGGAATCCGGACAAAGAGCTGCGTCCTGGCCAGAAAAACATTTCGTTTCACCAGTAAGTACTATACTATAGGCCCGTTTCGTGGATGGAGCGAGGATCACAGTCCTTTAGGAAGAGATAACGACTTCTTATTCTGAAGCCGTAGTTCTAGAATTTGCATTCATTATATATAATTTTTAAGATTTCAATATCTGTCAAAGGAGTCACAGTGGCCAAAGTCGGGCCAAAATGAAAGACTGATTTTTAGGCCCATCAACATAACAAATAAAAAGCAATTGAAGAAACTAACTGTTGTGGTCTAAATCCAATCTCTTTTTAAATTTTGCTTTCAAATTTCTTTACGAGTTTCTCAAATATTTACCTCTTGAATTGTAACCTTCGTTATATTTTGTTGAAAAGGTACCCAAAGTACCTATGAAGATCTCAAAACAACTATCACACCCAAAGCAGGATGATGTCAACACACAATTTTCTTATATTAGAAACCTGGATCAGCTCATAGTGCTAAAAGTTTCATAAATATCCCACATGAAAATTTCTGGTTCTTAGTGTGAAAATGTTCTTAATTTGTTTCTCATTTTTAGCTGCATGAATTGTGATATAGTTTTCACCACTGCCACTCATTTTTTCCTTGACATACAGCATAATGTTCAACAAGCAAGGAAAAGAGTTGTAGCGTGCTCAATGAAGACATAACTTTCGTGAATATTACTCAAAAATAAAGGGTCAACAACAGTGTTATCAAGATGTTCTTGAATGTTGCTTTTAAAACTTTCCTAGTGCTTCTCAAACACAATTCTGGAGTTTCTTAAATTTCTGGAGTTTCTTAAGACTAGTTTACTACACGGTGCAAACATTTTCGAGTGACCTAGGAAAATTGAGGCTGCAAATCACAAAACGCTCTTAGCATTTTCAATCCAGGTAGCATGGTTTCTCAACCTTTAAAAAGTGAGCATACTGTTTCTTAGGTTCCTTATAAAAAATGAGTGTTGTCCCAGTAAAGACACTTTTTTGTATTCTTCCAGAGCAGATTATCATTGCTAACTGATGGAGTTATTGATACTGAAGTTTGTTTTGGCCAAACCCTTACAGTTTCATATCTTCTCTGAGATCATAGAGAAATTTCCATGAAAAACCTCAGGCCCACAGAGTAAACACGGCAAAAGTTTTATATACTTTTCACTCTTTCCAGGGATTTAAATAATATTAAGCAGAATTCCAAGATAAACAAAACTTAAGATTCAAAATTGCAGACACAATTCAAAACTACTGTTATTTCAACTTTCAATATCTCACTGATTTAACTCTGCTATAAAAGATCGATCAGTAAATAGCTAAATTACAGTGCATCACAACAACTGGCATCAATTAGCATAACAACAAATTTGTGAGAACCATTTCCTCCCTTTCATTACAGCTGACCTCCTTCTATGCCAAAGTCTGATTCTCTAGTTAAAAATATTCACAAAAAGATGCTGTCTACTATGTATCTAGTGTCCAGAACATCTTTAAGAAACCAAGTCCAAAGATATAGATCACTCTCAAAAGATTGTCTAATCCTGCTCCTCCTGAAACTTCTCCTGCCTTGGATCCAGAACATGTAAAATCAGACCACACATTTGCATCAAAGATTTTACCTAAAAAAAGAAAGCAAATTATAAGGAAACGCTCAAGAAAACATTACAACTAGATATACTTAGGCTCAAAAACCTTAAGAAGGGGAATTTATCCCAACTTTACAGTTGAAACTTCACTTTACAGTTGAAAAAAATTCTCCGCAGAAAAAGACATTACTTGCAGATAACTATGCCCAAATTGCTACAGCACAGTTTAGGAAAGGGGCAAGAATTGCAATGAATTGTCTGGCTTAAAATGTACTCTGAGGAAGTGAATAAATTTGCCACTTTCCCTTCATTTTATAGCTCAAGGGCATATGAATTTGCAAGGAAGTCCCTGATTTTGCCCCATACAGCAACAATAAGATCTTGGTCTGTAAATATTTAATGTGAGCCAGGAAAAAGAAATCCCTACGGACCAAGAAGATTGTTTATTGACGCTAGACGACATGTTAATTGAAGAGCAACACACAATGTAACAAAAACTAACCAAATTTGTGGAAATGCTCACTATCCCACTCTTAAAGCTGAAGCCCACGTCAAAGTTGCCACCAGTACTTTTCTGTGTTACTTCCAAAAACCAGCAAAACCATGGTATGTTCCCCTTGCACACAGCTAGAAAAATAGTGAGGGGACATTCGAAAGCCGTTGACTTATGAAAACATATCCTGTTTCCCAGGGAAAGAGCACAGGTTTGTGCAGTCTTATTGAGGTTGCCTCAAACATATACTGTATCAGATCTTGTTGCAAGAAAATCTAAATCAAAGTGCATCCAGTGGCAACTTCATCACTAAACTAAAGTTAGAGTTGCAGTCCTTCACCTTTCATCCTCATCTTGATTGCCGTTGCGTTTTTTATGCTTCAAATTGACAGAATTGTTTACTTGGATCATTACTGGAGGGTAATTTGAAAATTTTTGAGTTATCAAATTAAAACTTTCGACTGTTGTTGCCACTGACAAACCACAAATGTTGGTAGATTAAGCATGTAGGGCCTAAAGTTTGTTCGTAGGTCTACAGCCTTACAACGCAAAAATTTCGTCAATTCTCTCTTTTCCTTGAAGCTTAAACTTCATTCTAAAGATGCACATGATCAGAGATGAAATGTAGATTGCAATGAAAACACGTTTCATATGTTAAAACATAAATATTGGCAGGTATGTTGCCTTTAAAGCACGTCAATTAACTTCCAGTGGGCTGATCTGATAAACTTCGGCCTAAGTTGCTACGATCTAAGGTCGATATCAATGATTAAAACGAGCAAAAGTGGCCCATAATTGATCAAAATTAAATGCCTGTGGCACTACTTACTTTAAAATGACTTGTTCTCGATATTTGGTTGCCTTTCTGCAAGCCAGCAGCACCAAAACAGAAGAGCGGTGTAAGTCCTCGCACTGCGGGTCCTTTGTTTATCCAAATCTTTTGCCAACGTGGTGCTACCATCTTTGCTCTCCATGCGTATTACGCACCAAACAAAAGCGAAACAATAGACCGCGCATTCTAGTCCTTTTATTTCTATGTTTCATGATGACACCTCTTGGTCACCCTGATAACAAATGGCGTGAAGTCTTTGCGCATGCCCAGTCTTTATAACGAGTCTGCGAATCAGTGATAAAGTATCTGGAGCGATCCCGTGTAAACATCTGCACAATTTTTGGATCGGTCCCAAACTGGATCGATTCCGTTCTGGATCGATCCAGTTTTCTCTCGTGTAAACGGGGTCTAAATGTCACCTAAGCAGACGTACATTGAATTAGATATTTTCTTGTTACAACTTTAGCTTCCTTACCGTCACAAATAGTTCCATTTCCAAAATAACCAAATTTACATTGACATGTATAAGATCCCTTGGTATTCGTACAGTCGGCATGGACACTGCATTGATGTTGACCAGTGGTACATTCGTTTATGTCAGAGCAATCAAAACCACCACTAAATCCACTCTTACATGAGCAATTGTATGAGCTATCATTAATTTGCTGGCACAGTGCATTTTCGCTGCAGCTGCTTTCTGTACTGTTTGGTGGACACGCTAGGAAGAAAATTTGGAAAGAAGGTGAAAGTTTTTGCAATTCTGACAGCTCAACAAAACGCCTTTTAGAATATAAAATCTTCTTTTCCAAAGCCCAGACCTTTGCTTTTATGGTAGGTTAGCCAATAGTTGGCACGTTTTTATATTACATGTGGAGCATTTGGAGTTTCCTTTCGCTATATTCGTGGTTTGGAGATGGAGGTTTGGAGGTAAGGCGAGAGATAGAGGTCGGGGAAACGGAAAATGATGAACAGGGAATGTTAACGTAATTCTTTAAAGAATTGCTTCGATTACCTGACTATTTTCATAACATTTCTTTAAAAATATTGATATAGGATTACAATACAGAAGAGTTCTGATTTGCAATTGGCCTTGGTGTCACCTATGAACAGGAAATTAATTGACAGCTACAATACGAGTACTTACAATTTTTCAAAGGAAGCGAAATGATACGTATCTAAATGCAAAAGAAAACGAAAAAGAAAAAAAGCAGCACGAGTGGTATGAATTATTTGGTAGTCTTTTGAAAATACCAATAGAGGGCGCCATTTTAGCATCGGAGTGTAGCTGGTTCCAGACTGGCCCCACGATGCGGGAAAGACTTTCGCCCACGACACGAAGATCGGTATTCATGAGTTTATATGGCTATTTTCTGAAAATAATGTAAATTTTGAAGTGTTTGCAATATTTGCATAGCAGCAATGAAAATAAAAAGATTGGACATTGATATTAGGAGGATCGAGATCGGAGGATCGGAGGATAGAATGATGCACAATAATGGGAACTTAGTTTCAAAAGCCCAGCCCTCTATGTTCCAGTAGATGGCTCTCCCTTTGTGTCCACTTCCTTCATAGTGTATACTTCTCATTTACAAAGGAATATACTTCTTTGCTCCCATAATAGTAACAATTTCTTCAAGGACCGTCTCGTAGGCATATCAGTGACATAAACTATTTTAAACTTATGTCTCATTCTGATTCGTGGCAAATTAAGGTTGCTCCCAAATTGTGCTGGTATCATGTGAACGCAGCTTTCAGCTCTCATTAGATTCCACGCATTCACAGGCACTTCTACCTTTTTACTTTATACGAAGCTTAGCAAACGCTATGGATTTCCAAACAAAGTCAAAAGTACTGTTTATTCTCTGTAATCTCATGGATGTACTTGCAAAATTTCCTTTCCATATATGCTAAAATGACTGTCCCAATTTTTTTCCTGTTTGGTAGTTTAGTGTTGTGATGCATGGTTAGTACTGTTTTTCAAACAAACCATGTCAAAATTACAAATATTTAAAGAACCGACAATAACAAGATGACTATCGTTAGGTTTGATGTGGCTGCGGAGCACCATCGATTTCAATAGTTCTCTGTATATTTCATGAATACGATCTTGCTGTCTTTCAATCGACTTCTTGCTGTCTTGGAGTCTGCCAAAGTGTCTTCCTGCTGTCTTTAACTTGATGATTTTATCAAATAACCAAAAAGAATAAGTCAATCGGCTATATGCCCCTCCGCAGAGGCCCAGGAAAACTTTAATCCCCCGTATTTTGCTATTGTGCAAATTTTTTCAATGGGGCCATGTGGATATATGATAATGATGCCCAAAGGGACCTTTTGGCGATAAAAGTCCTTAGTTTCAGAGTATGTGCAACGAAACTTCCTTTTTAAGCGTTTAAAGTAGGTATGGCCTACGGCCTAGCATATTTGTATGTATGTACCGGGTGTCCCAAAAATGTATACATATTTGGATGACTCCAGCAATGTGAATTTAGCTTTAATCAATGGCTAATCACTCCCAAAATGTTCCTCGATAGTTACCTTGAATATAGTTACTTCGTTTTTTGGTATTGGTGCTTTGAGAGCAGAAAGTTCAATCTTGAAAGCTCAAATTTGTGTCCACTTGCAAATCAGAGCTTTGGCCTTTCGGCCCAAGCAAATTCCTTCACATCGAAATTAAGAACTGAAATTAATGAGAACTTAAGAAACTTCCAATTGGGTGACTGGGGGATGACTTCTGGAAAACAGAATAACACGAGATATGATATTGTTCAAATTTTATCAAGGCAAGGCCTATCGTTGATTTATACGAAAGGCTAAAGCTCTGGTTTGCAGGAAGAGGCAAATTTGAGCTTACGAGGTATCTATGTTCAAATAGACCTTATGCGCAATTACGTCACACAAGACGCGGCGCGCAATGCATTATGGGACTTGTGGTCACGCGTTGCTCTGTTTGCTATCAGCTGTGTTGTTTTCAGTACGCAAAGCTCAGATTCATCGATTGTTTACGCTGTCACTTGCCCTAAAACATGGAGAATACGGACAAAATCAATCATATACTCAAAGAGAATCATAGATCTACTTTTTTAAACTCTTGTTTGGCAATAGGCGTGAAGAATGAAGTGAAGGTGGAGAAATCATGGCGCAAGAAGACGAAAGATCTGACAGTAGGCCGGCGAACGAATACGAAAAGGAAGGCTGGATGAGAACATTCACGTACCTCTCAAATAAAACCAATATTCGAAGTTATCATTGACAAACATTTGATTGAAGGATCAAATACTCTACCAAAGACATCAACAGGACCAAAAGCACATCGGAACAAAAAACACTGGTATCGACTGTGGAAAGAGAGGTACGTTCGCAGCTTTTCCGTAAAGCCTAACGTGAAGGCCAAGTGTATGCTGCGCTTGGTAAAGCTAAAGTGCATGCTTCTTTTTCTTCCTGTCATCTTCTGCTTTTTAAAATAGAACATCATTGAATTTCACAGCTTTTGTCAATGTCATATTGGCAGATGACGGAACGGAAAATAACACTTCTGTGCAACCTGAGTGCAGGTCAAGTCAAGTGGCATTTCCTTTGGATCTATATTGGAATAATCCAGAAAAGTAAACAAGAGGGCAGCTACATGTTTACAGCACCCTCCTTGCCCACTTTACAGTTACATTTGGCTTCCATAACATCTCTACTCAGCTGAAGAAAATGAACATACACCGTATACGGCACATTCTTCACAGAATCATGCGCTTAAGCTTTTACCAAGAACAGCATACTCTTAGCCTTTAAGCTTGGCTTAAAAAAATGCTCCGAACGTACCCCTCTTTCGACAGTCGATTACTCGTGTTTTTTATTCCGGTGTGCTTTTGATCCTGTTGATGTCTTTGGTAGAGTACTTGATCCTTCAATCGAATGTTGGTCAATGATAGTATTGGTTATATTTGAGAGGTACTTGAGTATTCTTATCCAGCTAGCCGTCCTTTTCATTTTCGTTCACCGGCCTACTGGCAGATCTATCGTCTTCTTGCGCCTGTCTTGCGCCGTGATTTCCCCACCTTCACGCCTGTTGCCTGGGCAAGAGTTTTGAAAAAACTAGAGCCATGATTTTCTTTGAGTATATGATTGATTCTATCCGTATTTTCCATGTTTTCAGGGCGAATGACAACGTAAACAATCTATGATTCTGACCTTTGCGTACTGAAAACAACACAGCTGATAACAAACAGAGCCACGCGTGACCACAAGTCCCAGAATGCATTGCGCGCTGCATCGTGTGACATTATGCATAAGGTCTATTAACTATTGAGGAACACTCATAAGCGTACGGGAAGAAAACATCTAGAGGGCGTTCCGACACCAAGTCCATTGTTTACCAACATTTTAGCCCAACTGAGGGGAGATTTTTGCCCAATTGGGGCTGATTTTCGAAGATTTTTCCAACATTGGGGGGGGGGCTGCCGTCCCCGGCCTTCCCGCCTCGTACGCTTGGGAACACTGTTAGAGCGATCGATGATATTTATTCATAAATCAACTTCATACTTACCTCAGGAAAATGGGCTATCAGTGCTGATTTTCGAAGATTTTTCCAACATTGGGGGGGGGGGGCTGCCGTCCCCGGCCTTCCCGCCTCGTACGCTTGGGAACACTGTTAGAGCGATCGATGATATTTATTCATAAATCAACTTCATACTTACCTCAGGAAAATGGGCTATCAGTGCATCAGCCTCTCTCGCCCCACAGGTTAATCTGACTGCAGAGGAGAGTGCAGCAGGCCCTTTTGCCTGAACAGCGGTAGTTTTTTACGGTTGGTGATAGATATGGAATAACGAATTCCGGCTAATGCACCTGTCAGGAAATCCGACTGGACAACCGAGAACTATAAACTCAATAACGCAAATATAAGAAGGGACAGGGAGGGTGGGAGAATAGAATCTCGTCGTTCGTTCCGCTTGCTCTTGATCTTCAGAATGAAATCGGTTATCGGTTGAAATAATTTAGAGTATAGCTTGAAAGCCCGACAAGGTGATTCTTCGACAAGATAATTCGACAAGGTGATTGATTTCAAAAAAGCACTCAAATACCTTCTTTTTTCTGTACCATTATCTTTGGGACACCCAGATGGCACAAGGAGAACGACCGCAAAGAGCAAGTTTATGGAAGTTGTTCTCTCCTATGAAAGCAGTTCAATTGACCCTAAAGAACTGTCCACAAAAGTCCCAAAGGAAACAGTATCAACGTATTTCGTAGACCTGATGGCATTGATTCGATCAACCCCAAGAATATGTGACACATACCACGAGCTTGCATTTTAGTTGATATCAGCACTACCGAATGGCTATAACAGAATCGATATCATTGCTGACACCTACAGAGAAATGTCGCTGAAAGATCCCGAACGTGCAAGACGTGGTGTTGCTGGTAAAGTCATCGTGCAATCCTCTCTTTTGAAAATCCCACGCAATTTTTCCGATTTCTTAAAGAATGGAAAAAATAAAACGAGACTGATTGAAATAATTTGGGATGTGATAGCAGAGAACAGGATTGACATCCTTGAACAGTTGAAATGCAATGAATTGATATATTCTATGGATGGTATTTGCCACAAAATCTCTTCTGAGACAATTGATGTGATACAAGAATTAAGCAGCAACCAAGACGAGGCTGACACAAAGCTGTTGTTACATGCAAATCATGCATTGTCTCAAGACTCTACTAAAGCCATCGTTGTTCGTTCACCTTCAGGTGACGTGGACATAAAAAAAAAAAACTCTTCGTATCCATGTTTGAGGAAAATTCCGACAAGATACATATCGACTACGAGACTGGTAAAAACCGCAAAATTCTTAGTGTTGGCTCAATCGACATGAGCGGGGAGCTCAAAACGGCGCTGATTGGATTTCATGCCTTTACCGGCAATGATTACGTGTCATCCTTCTTCAAGAAATCAAAGAAGCATAGCCGGGGATATGTATTTACAGCTTCTTACTGCTTCTTGTGCATAGAAGTCAAGTTTCCTAAAATTTTTAGTCCATCACGTTAAGTATGTGGAGTTTCTTGAACAAGTTTCTTGTGAAAAACCTGCTAATCAATCCTTGAATGGTAAGAAAAGAAGGCAAGAGCAGAAAATCCACCAACTGAGAGTGCTTAATGGTAAATGTTTTCAAGGATGTTTATAAGCCAATAATGATTATCTATTTTTATGATGAACTATGCTCCGAGTTGGCACCATATAGTTCCTTAGCTTTGAGCATGACAGTATAATGCTCCCAGCCAGCAACATATTCTTCCTTCCTAATCAGCTGTTGCAGGTTGTGTGTGAGGATTTTTGAGAAGACAGTGCTGTACCTTTAATCATCCATTGGTTGCTGATGTACATTATATAGCACAGAAGAGCCCTACTCTTTAGCTTAAAAAACCTTGTTTCAAAATGTTCACAAGGGAACATGTTGGCCCATGTTATTATGGAACATGAAGATTGTTATGGAACCTATAAGAAACTTAAGAAACTCTTGGTACCCAAAATCTGACAATTTCAAGAAACTTTCAGTACTGGTCCAAATTCTTAGTTGTTTTAAATATGTGTACTGTAGGCATTGCATGAAATATATCTGAGTGTAGCCTGAAAAGTTTCTTATCTGTTTGATACAATGAATTTCTAGTGTCTGAGTTTCTGATTTGACAAGTCATTGCTTCATATCTCTGCAGTGACAGCTGCTAGATCTTACTAGTACACAGTACAGGCCATGTATACATCGACACCACAAGACCTCTCAATGATCCGCAAGAATTTTCCACATAAATTCTTTCAAGAATTTTCAAGGAGTGTGAAAACATTTGGCAATTCATTGATCTTTATAAAATTGTTAACATAACACTACCAATGTACACTGACCTGTGCTGTAAATTTATGAGGCCAAAAGATGAGGCAAGTAAGCAGAAAACTACACAGTATTTATGTTTGAGACATTATCATATCAAGACATGATATTGGCATTTTGCACAAGCTAAATGGTGATAGTTTGTATCTGAAACAGCACTTTTAAGTTCTCTTCAACAAAAGCCAGATACTATGGAGTCACATCGTGGACAAAAGTCGTAACACTCATTTCATGTCGTAACGTCTGAATCGTGTCGTTCGTCTTTAGTCGAATCATGTTGTTCACCGTAAATCATGTCGTACAATGCGATCAGTGAATGCGATGCATCATGTATGGGATCTCACCACCTTAACGACACGATTCACGGTACCACCTTAACGACTCGATATCCCATTTCATGTCGTCCCCTGTTTCAGGTCGATCAAACTAATCGGTTATTTTTTGTTGATTTCTGATCGCATAATCACAACTTAGTGATCATACATCAAAGCTGAAAAGGAAGTATGTAGAAAGTTTCTGTGAAAAGCAAGTATTCTGAAATATCCCTAGCCTGTCTAAACTCTGATCGGAACAGTAAACTACGAACTTATAAGACATTTAAATTTAATTTTAAACTAGAAACCTTTTTGACTAAAGACCTAACTTTCGAACATAGAAAAGTACTGAGTAAGTTCAGATGTAGTGATCATACACTTTTGATTGAGGTGGGAACAACGTCTTTGCAAAATGTGCCAGTTAAACATAGTCGAAGACGAATTTCACTTTTTGACAATGTGCCCAGCATATGATAATTTAAGAATTGGCCTACTTTTAGCGGTGAACGTCGAGCTCTTAGACCCAAAGATACAGTTTTCCAATATTATGAGTAGCGAAAACACTGCAGTTCTTAGATGCCTGGCTGAGTTTGTTATTGATGCTAACAAGCTGAGAGACTCGCTTCATATTGTTACCTAGGCCCAGCCTGGATGTTCCAAGATACCTAAACACATTCTCCTTTTTTTTTGTTGCTGCTATTTTACATTTCACCGTAGCTTTATTTGATACATTTTAGTTCATTTCTCTTTTTATTTAGTTCACAGTCTTTTGTTCAAGTTTTTCATCGTTACTGTAATTTGTATTTAATATTATGTGTTATTTTATTTTAGTTTTATAGCTGCCATGCCTGTAATAAGGTAGAGCTTTTTCATGCTATTGTTATTATCATGTTATAGTATTTATTGATTAGCAGATTCATCGAAGCAAAAGCAACACCCTGTTATCCAAAATGGCGTCACCAGATGAGAGTCCACAAGAAAATATCAGATTTTTCATTCGTTCCAATTTGCAACAAATATTGAGGAACCTGGAACAAAATCCTGATCCCAACATTCTGGATCACTCATTGTATAAAATGCAACAGATTATTGATATGTGTTTGCACTGCAACAGTTTTAGGCACAGGGCAGATTTTTTTGTAAACGATGATGTGATTAATTCGCTGATCATAGCTTATGACCTTTTGGAAGAAGATCTGGAAAGAAGCAGCAGCTGCCCAGATATAGATGATGAAAACGAGTCCAAGTTGGGAAGGCCGTGTTTGAAAATACCAAATGATACCTTGAGTCTTTATCTTCAATACAGTTTTTCCTTACCAAAGATTGCAGCCCTGTTTGGTGTCAGCACAAAAACCATCAAAAGGAGAGTACAGCAGTTTGGTTTAGAAGATAAGGTACAAAAGATTTCTGACCTAAGACCATTTGCCAATTAGGAAAAAGGGATTGAGGCGAGCGCGGCCAATTCCGACAGCCCTAGTAACATCGGGAATCCTCTCCACTTCAGAATATCTTATTCGATGTATTTCCCACGATCGATTTGTAGAGTAGGGCACATAAACAAACGATCGGCTGATTTGACCCCTTACTTCAAATGTAATTAGTCAAAAACTTGGAAGAAAATTTTGAAAAATCAACGAAAACTGGTCGATCGTCTTGGGCTCATTCTGAAGTGGATAAATCGAGAAACTGAAAACAAACTTTTGGAGGATCTTATTTCAACCCTTTTTAAGGTATTTAATCATTAATATGGAGTTAGTAAGTGCATTTAGTAGGAAAACGAGCACGATCCATTTGGGAGGAAAAAGGGCCTAAGTAGAAATTTTTGGGATTTTCCCCACAGCTTTGAAAAAAGAAAAAAGAAAAAAGGTAGTTATCTTGCTGGGAAGCAGTTGATCGTCCAAGCGTCGGACGTGGTAAACCACTTGGAAGAGGAGGTGGCGTTGAACGTACACTAGTGCTTGTTGATGGTGCACTAGCACTGCACTACCATCTTAAATGTCACGTAGAGCGTTTCGCAATATAGCGGCCACTCTTTCTCTGGCCACTCTTTCGTTGTCGTTGTTTCCCGCCATGTTAACTCTACTGATCGTGGCACACCTCAATGTTGCAACTGATCATATGGTTAAAACTTGATCGCTGGGTGATTGTGCGATCAGAAATCAACCGATTAGTTTGATCGACCTGAAACAGGGGACGACATGAAATGGGATATCGAGTCGTTAAGGTGGTACCGCGAATCGTGTCGTTAAGGTGGGGAGATCCCATACATGATAAATCGCATTGTACGACATGATTTACGGTGAACAACAAGATTCAACTAAAGACCAACGACACGATTCAGACGTTACGACATGAAATGAGTGTTACGACTTTTGTCCACGATGTGACTCCATAAGATACCCCCTTATTGTGCTTTCACAAGACAATGACAGGAATTTTGTTCAGTTGCAATGAGCATGTGGACCAATACACGAAAAGGCCAATAAGCGAACATCAATTACAGCTGCTTTCTCCTGATAATGCAGCCACCATTTTATAGATCCAAGCAGCGCGTCTTCAGGATAAATTGATGTGTGATTCCTTTATTAACATAGTTCTTTGCTAAGAGTTTCCATTGATGGTTTCATAGGCTGATGATCATTTGGTAGAACAGATGTGTTCTTTTGTTGGATAACCTAAGATAATAATAGAGAGTTGAGTCATTATTAAAGGTTAGCCCATCTTGACATACTGTAATTAAATCCAGAAGAACTGAGGAAAAGCATAGTACATAAAAATACTGCAATGACAGAAAAAGCATGCAGAAAAATCCATATGGTGCTTAGAAAAGGGCATTTAAAAATGGCACAACCCTGTAATCCTTTAAACTCAACACATTTTCAGAGGCAAAAATACCATGGGAAGGATACTTGTCTCTGCCCCTTGCACGCACAAGTGCACAATACACCAGTTTTCAACAAGATCACCTCAGGTTTGAAAATCTGTTGTTCAAAGTGTGCCAAAAATGTCTTGTGTAAATTCTCTAGTGCTGAATTGCCAAAATACTCTCCATGGCAGCTTGCCCTACCTAGTCCAAATTATGCGCCATTTGCACAAGTTACTCTTCTCTTGCTGTCCAAGTTTGTGGTTGTTTTTAGATTATACAGTAGGTATATGCTCAATACTCACAGCAGCCTACATTTTAACACTTTGTCTAGAGAAGTTGATATTGAGCACAAATACATTGGTCTACTCCATTTTTAATCCGTACATGGAAGGCAAACTTCAGGGGTAAGATTACATATAATTTCCAGGGTTAATATCCAAGACTCTACCCAACCTTGAAATCCAGGGATGTTGTACAGAAGCTCCCAGTCTCCCAGAAATCAAGGGATGAATGAAATGAAAAACTGAAGAACCTCCCTGGCCCTGGAATCCAGGGACCCCAGCCAGTAGCCAGTAAAACATCCCCTGGATTCCACCATCCTCATAGCAAACACCCTTCATTTTCCAGGGCTAAACTTTGTCTGTCAAAGGTGCCTTCCATCATGAACCTATATGGATTAAAAAATGGAATAGGCCATGATGATTGGGAGGTCAGTGAGTGAAGAATAACAAATCGAACTTACCTGTTTCCAGTATACTGATACAAATGTCCTTTCTATGGTGTAAATATAACTTGCTGGATATTAGATGACGGGCAATAGGCTTTATAGCATCACGGGAGCGCCGATTGACGATGGTGGTTGTCAACAGAACAGTGAAATTTAGGCCCAACTTCGTTGCGATGATTAGAGCGGCAGCTTGACAAAATATCGTTGATCTTTAAATCCATGGGCAGTTTGGCAAGTGTGTCCCGTCTGTCTGTAAATGTTCTAATGGCTGAGCGCGTGACAGTATCGTTAAACCTATTCGCAATCCGTATTCGCAGTCAGTTGCCTTCTTCAGTCACGCAACCAACTTGATGTTCTGTGTTTTACATCGAAGCTTATTGCAAGTGCTCGCTATTGTTTCAATGTGACCTTTTGCACTTACACAGATATGAATACTGGCTCCTGATTGGTCAATATGGGCACATCAGAACGAGGAGAGGGGCGCACTGTACCAGACTCTCTGTTTTTATGTTAGAGAGGCTGGACCCAGAGTAATATGATGGGTCCATGAAAGATTTTCGTCTATAGTTAGACCCAGATATTTAATGCTGGTTGTATGGGTGATATTTTCTAGAAATTTGGATTGGTATTTTTTACAGTACACGGCGCGTTTTAGTGAACAAAGACAGAGTAGTTTGTTTTTTCAATGCTTAGGATGAGCTCGTGTGACTTCAGCCAGCAATCTAATTTAGAAAGCTCAGCATTGTAGTTTCTGTTAGCTGAATGTCGCTGCCAAAACAAAAGATATTGGTGTCATCTGCAAAAAGTCTAGGATGAAGGGTGGTTTCTTCATGCATATCATTGACGTTAAGATCGAAAAGAATGGGGCCAAGGACGGAGCCCTTAGGAACACTTATATCAATGACCTGGGTATTGGATTTTGTTCCATTAATGAAAACATACTGTTGTCGGTTTTCTAGGTAAGATTGGAACCATTGGTTAGTAATTCCCCTAAAGCCATAATGTCCATAACATTCGAACTTACGGAGAAGAATTTTGTGGTCAATCGTATCAAATGATTTTTCAAGTCAAGGAATACACCAATGACAACATTGTTACGGTCCAGATTTTGGTACACCTCGTTCATAGCCTCGATTAATGCGTGGAGAGTTGAATGTCCTTCGCGGAAACCAAATTGTAGACGATACAGATACAGCAAGTTTCTTTTTCAGCAAGAAAGGCATTTATTCTGTTTGCCATCAGTCGTTCAAAGATTTTCTCAAAGCAAGGGAGCAGCGAGATTGGTCTGTAATTTCCCCAATCTTAGCAATCACCTTCTTCGAATACAGGGATTACTTTTGCAATTTCCAAATATTTGGAAAGATTCCAGGGCTGATGGAGCAATTGTAAATATGGGTAAGAGGTTTCAATAAGATGTTTGCGCAAAGTTTTAAAAGTTTTGTTTCAATGTTATCGTCTTCTAGTGCTTTTTTGGTTTTTAATCTTGAAATTTCAAGTAGTACCTCGTCAATGGCTACGAGACTTGCCGAGAGAGTCTGGCTGTTTGGGTTTTTTACAAAAGAATCAAAAAGAGTGCTGGTTGATTCAATATTTTCGCCTACTTTTTTCCCAATGGTGCAGAAGAACTGGTTCAAAGAGTTTGCAATCTCGACATCTTTTTCAGTTCGGTTTTCTTCTCACCATAAATACTGCTTGTTGCAGTGGGCGATTTGTTCTTATTTGGATTGAGAATTTAGTTTAAAGTTGCCTACATCGAATTTATTCTTGAATTTTTTCACTAAATTTAGCATTATAATAATTTTTCTCAGCTCGCCTTAGACAAGATGATAGTATATTCATATACATTTTGAATTTTTCTAACGAGATTTGCAATTTTTGCATATGGTATTTTGAAAAGAGGTTGCTCTTTTTTCGAATGCATTTTCTGAGGATTTTGTAATCCAAGGTTTGTCTTTGACACACTTTTTGATAGTTGTTGTTGAGGAAAGGCCTTTTCAAAACAATTGGTAACTTTTGCCGTGAATTTTATGGTGCATTCGTTGGCATCATAATAGGCTGAACAAACATCAGACCAATCTTTCCTGCTGAGATGGTCTTTGATTGAAGCAAAATTCACAGTGCTGGAGTGAACCAACAAATCCGTATACCGGGTGAGCCAGGAATAAGTCCCTACGTTCGAAAATTGGTAGCATCACAAGTACTTCATTGATTTGAATGATTCAAATTCTAGCTAAAAGACAAAAGATCAAAGTATTTTTTGTAATTTTTTTCGTCTTCTTACGAGCACTGCAAATATAGGTAAATTGAACTTAACAAAAATTTCATGTTTTCAAAATGACTGAAAAGGACCTAAAACACTTGATCAAATCAATAAGACTCTCCTTACACAACAATACACACGGGTGTTTCACCTTTCTCAAGAGTAAAGAAATATAGATTCTCAAACAGATACCAAAGAATTTCAATTCCATGGCAATAAATTTGCCATGGCAATAAATTTGCAGATGATATCTCTCACCCATGAGAAATTGCTTTTTTCTGTTGTTCTGAGCTAGGCGTCTTTTACGATTTGATCGTATATTTTCGGCCATTTTCGATCATTTTGCAACCACAAGGCTTTTAAAATTTTGAATTTACCAATCTTTCCAATACTCGTAGCATGGCAAGAAAAGTCACAAAAATACTTCAATCTTTTGGCATGAATTTTCAAAAGTGGCAGCTCTATATATCTCCCTCAGTAACTGGCGCACAAAACTTAACTTTCAATACACTTGAATGCCAATTACTTACAAGCACAAGGGGCACATTTAAACCTTTGCACGAGTCAGATGTAGTCTTCTTTCAAGAAAAAACCAGGGGCAGACTGGTAGTATAATTAGAGTCCGGGCGATTGAGCCAGAAAGGAGCCCAATACCAAGGCAAGCGAAGCGAGCAGACAAATGTTTTTGGGGGGGGGGTCCAGGGTACTCCCTCAAAAACTATTGCAGACAAGCTCCTTAGAATGGCTTAAAATGGTACTGAAATCATTTCTGGTAATTTGAATGGTCTAACGATGCGCTGCATTTGCTATCTAAGTTCTCAAGCTATCATTGAAGAATGTAGTTCTTGATAAAGACCAAACTCTGGAGAAACCTATAAGTTGAATACGAGAATGCCGAGCAACAACTTCAATGCCGGCCAAAAGTCTTGGAACACCTTTGCTATTTTTGCATTTTTTTTGCGATTTCCTCCTCTCCCCCTCAGAACAATGTAGTTCTGTGATGATAAAATGGGGATGGCAGGACGATTCGCGACTCTGATGGAATGCTAGGACAATAACCTTGCAAATCAACATTGTTTTGGGGGTGAGGGGGTGTTTAAGCCTTATCGCTATGGTTAGAACTGCGGATTTTCAAGAAATGGCCTAAGTGTTCCAAGGAATTTTGGCAGGCATTGTTGGTGCGGGGACTTACGCTGTGGCTTGGCCAGGACAAAATTGGAATAAAGCAGAATGATAGGGTCTTGGGCAAGCCCCTCTGGAAAATTTTTCAGAACACGCCCTCTACTTTGGCTTAGAATACTTCTACAGATCCCATATTAGCAGGCGCTGAAATAGAATTTTCATCATTTGCAACAATCGCTTTTATAAATCAGCATCTGTAAAGATAATTTTCTTTGACTTAGAATGCCTTAAAATTCAGGTTCAAGTTCAGAACCGGATCAGGACCGAGTTACTATGAAATAGAAATTGGGACCGAGTTATGAAACTATTGAGGGGTGTCACACCCCCCCCACACCTCCTCATTTGCGCCCCTGACATGTATCTATTGGGCCCAATAGGCCTGAGGCCCTCCATTGTCTACATTTGCAGATTTCCCAAAACTTGTTTGTCCGCCAGTGCCAGTCGAAAGCATTCAGTTCATTGCTGCCCAGTTGCACTCTTTGGACATCTTTAATGCCAGATACCTAAAAAGTCACTTATAAAGACTTATTACAGGCCCCTTCATAACCACTTCCGTTGCTTTCATTTGGCTGCTTTGCAACTTGTGCAAAGTTAAGCCAAAACAGCCGTCTAAAAGTATCTTTTTGAAGTATAGAAGGGGCTTAAAAGGGCCCTTGATGATGGGGGCTCCTCGGAAACAACGAACATCGGTGAACTGAGAATTGACCCATTCTCCTCCCTCAGTGGCAGTGCACGGTAAGAACACTCTCCTTACCACAACGGCGAAGTCTCCTTCGCGCTCCCCATAACTTAAATAATGTGGCAAAGTGACGGAAGGTTCGATGATAATATAGTACAATCAGAGCTTCAGCTTTTGCGTTGTGAAATTTCCCGCAATGCAAATAGGCCTTTCCCATAATTACGTCATAGCCCAAGCGGTGCGCATCGCATCATGGGACTAGTACACTAGTAGTTAAAAATCTGATCTCATGTTGTGATTTGTATGGAGTTGCAAGGAAGCGTGCGGAAGTAAGTGGTTTAGCGTGATAAATATTGAAGAAAAACATGAAAAGATCAACTGAATTTACAGATGAGTATGCCCCTAGATTTTTGCAAAACTCTGTCCGGGGATCGGTGCGACAGAATTGCAGATTCGAGAAGTTTTAGCGGAGGAAGATGACAAATGCTCAACACGGCCTAACGTCAACATGACATGGTCAACGTGAACGAAAATGGGCAAAGGGAAGAGAAAGCTGTCGTTCTGGGATTCACATACTGTGTTCCTGACTGCTTTATCAAAAGTAGATGGAATCCAGAACTTTCATTTTGCAATTTTCCCAACGAAAAGAGTGCAGAAGAGCAGGAACTGCGAAAGAAATGGTTGCACATGATTTCACGAAAGGATTTCAAGGCGCCAAGGTTGGGACACAGAATGTGTTCAAAGCATTTCGTTGGGGGGCAAAAAACATGCAAGAATGATATTCCCACTATTGTGCCAAAACCTAAAGACGAGAAAGGGCCGACAGAGGGCCACAAATAAATCAAAGAACAGATAAAATATGCCAAAATGTCAAAGTAAAACCTGGGTCCTTGAAATCCTTTCGCGAAATCATGTGCAACCATTTCTTTCGTAGTTCTGATTCAAAGCAACGCAGAAGATTTAGAAAAATTTGCAAACACGTACCTTAAAATAATAAATAGCTTAAACGAAATAAACGAAGAAGAAGTGATAATAAACAACTATTTCAAAAATATTTTTAAAATCGAAACGCCCATTGCGGAAGTAAGCCTGAAGCCAGACTTTGAATCGTTATCGCTGCTGACAGATCAAACAGTGACAAGAATGGAAACGCAAATGGACACGGAAATCCCTATTGTCTTTGAAACGAAGAAAATCGAACAACTGTCTGCAAACACGAATGATGAATCATCGCCGTCCAGCACAGAGCAAACAACCGTAAAATTATTCCTGGAACTAAAAGAAGACATGAAAGACATTCAACGAAAATTTGATGAAGTACTACATGCTATTAAAAAAATCGATCAAATTGAAATAAATCTAACAAAATGCCAAACTGACTGCCTCCTGATGAATGATAATATTAACCATCTTCAACGCCAAATCAATGAAATAAAAAAAGATCAGGAATCCCTCAACGGAAATGTGTCCAGTTATTCAGGCAAAATAAATAACTTGATAACCCGCCAAAGCAAAATCGAGTCTGAAGTACTAGTTAGTATCCCCGAATCTATACATAAGGAATGTAACACAATAAAGAAATCAATTACCGAAGACCTTACTAAAAGATTCAATAATGACATTGAACAATCCCTATCATTTTCAATCAATTCACTCAGACAACCAAGCACTACTTACCACACCCCCCAAAGTGCCACTAAACCAAGAACACAAGAAAAGCAACCAACCAAGCAAGTAACGCAACCAGCCCAAAAACTCCCACGCTCTTACAGCACAGCAATTTCTACCACCCCAACACCACAGCCGCCAAAACAACCAAATCAAAGTTACCCACACGATTCAAGCCAAAACCCAGCCCCCTCTGGATCCAAGACAAGCGAATCTAACGATGCAAAGCCATTTATTAACGATGGAAAACAATCAAAAACCTTCGAACAAAGAAATGTTTTAATCGGAGATTCCAACATAAAATACATCTCCTCAACCAGATTCCCAGAAAAAATAGCAAAAATAAGATGTGGTACTTACCAAAGCCTCCCAGAAACAATCCAAAACATTGAGCTCCAAAATGCAAGACGTATAATTTTGCATCTAGGCACTAATGATATTGAAACGGCAAAATCCCCTCAAGAATTTGAAGAACATGTCCTAAAAGCCTTGGAAGCGATTTCAAATAAATACCCAGATGCTGAAATAACATTATCAGAACTCTTCCCAAGAAAAGACAACCAATACACGAAAGTTCAAATGGCTAATGAAATATTGAACAAAATTGCCAACACAATACCATGGAAAGGACTGCTGGGTCTTCTCGGTCATCCATACATCGAAGAAGACATGCTCGAAGACGCCAAACATCTGAATAGATATGGACTGAAGCCCTTCATCACTAGCATCAAAAATGTCCTCTTTGGCTATCGTCATTTCAAAGAATATTCCATTTGGTAATTAATCAAACTTATGCTCTTTAGGAAATCTTCATGTTATTTAACCTACTTGACCCTTTTAAATTACAATATAAATTCGACCTGTGCCCATTTGTCGAAATGTTAGCTAAGTAACCGTTGTTGATTTTGATTGATCACCAACAACAGAAATGAATAGAACTCCACTCCCATTGTCAATTAGCTACTTGAATATCCATGGTCTACATGGAATTTTAGGATGCAAAATACCTGAACTCACGAATGTTTTAATAAATGACATCAATGTACTTGCTGAAACATGGACTTGTGATCATGACAAAAATATACCAAACTTTGAATACATAGAGCTGAGCCCAAACAAAATTACTGGAAAAAATAAAGGTAGATCGTCAGGTGGTCTAATAATATATTACAAATCACACCTAAGAAGCCATATCAAAATCATTAGAAAGCAAAAGACCCATATTTGGCTAGAAATTGATAAGCAACTTCTCCGTAACATACAACATAACCTTAAAGTTTGCTTCACTTACATCCCCCCAGAAGACTCTCCATACTACTCGAATGATACATTTGAAGAACTGATAAACGACATACTTGAAATTACAAAAGTCAATGAGGACTACCTTATCATGGGTGACTTTAACGCACGAACACATTCACTGAATGATCATGTTCCCATAAATAAACATTCGGATACAGATTTAGATCTCATCAATACCAATTGCTTTATCCCCAGACAAAATTGCGATGAGCACTTCCCCAACCAACATGGACGTAATCTCGTTAACCTTTGCAGGTCAGCAAACCTACGTATCCTTAATGGTAGAAAGCTTGGAGATTCCAGGGGAAATTTTACATGTTTCACCCACAATGGTGCTAGCACTGTAGATTATGGCCTGTGTTCACAGGAACTTTTCAACAAAATCATCTTATTTCACGTCGGACAGCAACCAGAATACTCTGATCATTGTAAAATTACCATCGAAATTCCAAGTAAACAACAGAATGAAGCCAACATACCCGAATATAACTGGAAAAAACTTGAAAAACGTTTCTTATGGGAAGAAAACTCAAAAACAGCTTTCCAAACTTCACTCCATACCGAAGAGATAGTATCACTTATATCCACACTAAAAGACCTAATTAAAGAAAATCAAACTACTGAATCGTTAGGATCAAAACTAAATGATATCTTCTTAAGAACTGCTATGATATCGCTTAAAACTAAACCAATAAAGAAGAACTTTACTCAAAACAAACCCAACCGTCATAAAAAATGGTTTGATAAAGATTGTAAAAATCAAAAATCTAAACTTAACAGATGTTCAAAGCTAAAACATAACAATCCGCAGAGCGAATACCTACGTCTTCAATACAGAGAACAACTCAAATGTTATAAAAAACAATGCCTTCAAAAACGACAAACATTTTGGAATGATTGTCTCTCAAAACTACAAACAAATATGGCCAAACAAAACTTTTGGGACACCTGGAAAGAGTTTGATGAAAACGTAAAGCAAGAATCTATAGCCATCAAAGATGGTAATGTTTGGGAAAAATACTTTAGCACGCTTCTCTCCCCAAACTCAGACAACCACAATCCTGCCCTCAACAACAGCACCACATCTATTCCAAATTCAACACTAAACATTGATTTTACCATGGAAGAAATCAATGAAGCCATAAGGAAGTTAAAACCAAATAAATCTCCTGGAATAGACAGAATTAGTAATGAAATGATCAAAAGTGCCTCATGGCAAGTAACCCAAATAATTAAAGATATATTCAACCTATTCCTACATAGAAAGACAGTCCCTAAAACATGGTGTATGGGTTTAATCACCCCCATTTATAAAAAAGGAAATAAAATGGACCCGAATAATTATAGAGGCATTTGCGTAGGAAATGCCTTGCTGAAATTGTTTTGTACAATTCTTAATCAACGCTTAATCAAATATATAACTGATAAAAATATTATTAACAAATGTCAAATAGGCTTTAAAAAGAACTGTCGTACGACTGATCATATACTCACTCTAAAAGCCTTAATTAACAAACACGTTAAAGATAAATCCAAGCAAAAAGTTCACGCAGCATTCATTGATTTTGCAAAAGCCTTCGACTCTATCTGGCACAAAGGATTATTTCATAAAATGCAAAACAAAGGTATCAATGGTAATTTCCTAGAAATATTACAAAATATCTACGAAAATACTGAATGTGCCGTTAAAATTGGATCTCAGCACACAAACTTCTTCCAATGCTTAAAAGGAGTACGACAAGGATGCCCTTTGAGCCCAACATTATTCAACATTTTTATGGATGATCTTGTTAATGATCTTAACAATGCAAACACTGCTCCATTACAATTTGAAAACGAATCAATCACGTGTCTTCTATATGCAGACGACATCATCATTCTTTCCTCAACACACACAGGACTCCAAAATTGTCTTGATACATTGCATCAATATTGCAATAAGTGGAAACTTTCGATAAACAATTCTAAATCTAAATGTATGACATTTTACAAAAATTGCTCAAAATATAAGCATAAATTCTCTATTGATAACACAGAACTCCAAAACGTTACGGAATTCACTTACCTTGGCATCACGCTGGATGCAGCATGTTCCTTTAAACAAACACTACAACTTCTAAGCAGCAAAGCTAACAGAGCAATTTTTGCACTCAATAGTCGTTATAAACTAAAAGATCTACCAATTGTTGCTGCACTTAAACTGTTTGATAGCACTATAGCACCTATCCTCCTCTATGGATCTGAAGTATGGGGAGCTTTCGAAATTTCAACCCCAGATCAATGGGATAAGACCTCTATTGAAAAAATCCACACCCAATTTTTAAAGAGATTACTTGGCGTCAACAGATCGACAACAAACATCCTGGTACGGGGTGAGCTTGGACGATACCCTTTACTAACCCAAATTGAATCAAGAATATGTAGTTTCATCAAACATATCGAAAATGACTACGCTGAAACATCACTTGCTAGTCAAGCATTCTCATACGAAAAGAAAATATTGACAAGAAAATCAATGTCATCGCATATTGACGAATTATCAACATTACTGAGAAACGACCATTTGATCAACTCCCCTTTGATCTCAATGTCTAAACATTCTTTAAAGAAGACCATAACTGCACACTACTCAAAGCATTGGAAATCAAAAATGGACGAATGCTCCAAAGCAACTTTATATAAAACACACAAACAAGATATCTCACTTGAAAAATACCTGATAAAAATGCAAAAAAGAAACTTTCGAAGAACGATAACAAAAGTACGACTCAGTGACCATTGTCTAGCAATAGAAAAAGGAAGACATACAAAACCAAAAACCGAAAAACATAATCGAATATGCCCACTATGTAATGAAAACAAAATTGAAGATGAGATACATTTCATTATGCAATGCAAATCCTTTACAGCGGAAAGAAAAAGCTTCAATAGCAAAATCATCGACACTTATCCAAACTATAGAAATATTCCAACAGATGAACAAAAATACATATTTCTTCAGACAAATGAAGATCATCATTTTCTCGAACTTCTTGGTGAATATATGTTTACAATTTATAACAAAAGACTGCAAATCCATACCGAATCTCAAAATGGATAATTCATTGAAATACCTCCACGCAACTTACCAAATTACATACTATCGTTTATCGTCACTATTATTGTCATCTTTATAATTGTTAGTAAAATAGAAATTAGTTGTAGAAAAGTAGAAGCTTAGACCATGTATCTAATGAGATATTGTGTCTTATGGAAAAAAAAAAAAAAAAAAAAGAATCCCTCAACGACAGCTTTCCTTTCTCTCTAGTTCTCTTTGCCCATTTTGGTTCACGTTGACCATGCTATGATGACGTTAGGCCGTGTTAAACATTCGTTCTCTTCCTCCGCTAAAACTTCTCGAATCTGCAATTCTGTCGCACCGATCCCCAGACTAGAGTTTTTTTTAAATTAGGGACGTACTCATCGGTAAATTCAGTAGATCTTTCCATGTTTTTCTTCAATATCTATCACGTTAAACGACTTATTTCCGCACACTTCCTGACAACTCCATACAAATCACAACACGAGATCGGATTTTTAACTACAAGTCCCATGATGACGCCGCTCGGGTGATGACGTAATTAAGGGAAAGGCCTATTGTAGGTGTATAAAAAATCAGTGTATTTGTAAGGAGATATGACTTACATGTACAAAATCCACACACTTTTCTGCAAAAAGCCTGCCAACGCACATAATAAGTCGATCCTGGATCACATTCGCTTTTCGTATCAGGGCATACTCGAGGCCTGGAATTTTCACATTTTACAATATCTGTGATAGAAAAAAACTTCCAGTTAATACTTTAAAACATAAGGCAATCGAAGAACCGTTTCGGGGAGTCACCCCGGTTGGGGCGAGGTGCAGGAGGGAGGGGGTACTCAATTTATTTGCTAACGACGGGGGGTATGCACTCCTAAACTGATCACACAAGTCTCAGTGTTCCGCATTGGATTAGATGATGCTTGTAGCTTTAGTTTATGTTATGGACATGTTTTTTATTGACTGGCAGAGAATCCGCCATTTTGAAAGTGCAAAAATAAAAAAATGAGCATTAGGGAGCTGTCGTAAGGTATGGCTGGGCGGGGTATGGAGGGGCAACCTCGTCCCTAGGGCCTTTTGTCATATTGGACGGAGACGAAATCTTCGTCCCAATATGACAAAAGGCCCTAGGGACGAGGTTGGTGGAGATGGTGAAGGGGAATTGGAGAAATGAATTAAATATTTCAAATCCCCTCAATCTTTCCTGAATAAATTTCATACCACATTAACAATATTCTGAAAAATTCTATACCTATACCCCCATCCATCGAGATATAGCAAGATTTATGAGAGAAAAACTGAACAAAGAAACTAGAAAAGCAAAAAGATTGGAATTTGAGAAAGAAATTTAAAAACACAATACGAAATCATATCAATTTTGATAATCATTACGAAGTACATTGTAGACTTGCTGCTTGAGTTCTACAGTCATCTTCAATTCCCCATGATCCCCCCTGGCAGTATAATGAGGGCTTTAAGCAGTAAGTCTACATCCATCGTAGGAGAGCAGCAACAACAACGAAAAAAGCGATGGCCTAGGCAAATGGTAGACTAGCTACACTAGTCCCTTAATTTCGCTGTTGTTGTTGTTGCTGATGGCCAGCTCAATGAGGGACTAGTTGCCAGAGAGCGTCTCAAATCGGAATCTTCAGAACGAAAAACGGGCTTGTAATCTGATTGGAGCATTTTGGCTAAAACAATGGTAAATTATTTTGTAGCCAATCAATTTTTCTTCTCTTTACTTATTTTTACTGGAAAACCTCCCTTTGAAGAAGAGACCTGTTTGGTCTGCGTTTTTCAGGAAGAAACAATGGCGACCGGCGCTCTCGTCGCAGCTTGATCGACCTGAAGACCAGAAAAGCAAATGAAGCGGAAGGAATTTAGCTAGCTATTTGGCATGATAAAGTGAGCAATGGGAAGAGACATATGTTTGTGTTGCTCTAACAGGGGAAATGGCAAAATGTAATGCTGTTGCAATTTCAGAGGCATTTTCGAGACAGCAGTGTAGGCCTAAGTCAAGTGTCGGTTGTCTTGTCAGTACACCCCGGGGGGGGGGGGTACTTCATTGTTAAGTTGTACTGGACGTGCCGCTCATATGGATGGGTTTTTTCATCCGAAATTCTCTACATATGGGTCTGTTTTTAACCATAATTCTGGTAGATGGGTAGTTCTTTGAGAATTTTCTTATCAATCGGCCCCATAATGATAATCCACGCAAAAAAAACTGAAATTTTCCTTTGTTTCAAATCGACAAATTCATACACATGGGTCAAAAATTTCCTGATATTCATGCAAATGGGCTGGAAATTTTTGAATATTCTGTCATACGAATGGGCCCTTTTCTCAAAGTCCAGATTCAGGTCGAATCATGTTGACAATGAAGTACCCCCCCCCCCCCGGGCAGTACACTGCCTTGTCTACTTCAGGTTAGTGATGTTTTCGTTTACATTTGGGTCGTGTAGTTCAATTTCTAATATTATCTAACTGCAAGCATGTTACTTGGCAATGCTGGTCTGTTGTACTTTATCACCCCAACAGTTGTTTTGGTTTGAATGCATGATTTGCCAAATAAAGCAATTTCATAATCTTTAATTTTTTAATAAAAAAACGTTATGGTGATTTTTGAACATGACCAAAAATTTTCCACGTTGCCTGGTAATAAATGAACCCAACATTTTATTTCTCGTTCTTGCCTTAGTGCATCAAGCAATGTTTTGTCTGGTGTTTTATCCGTGAGGGGAGGGGGTACTTGGCTAAATTTTGGGTAGGGCTCTGCCACGAGCATATTTAAAGAGGTACTGTTGGCTAGACTAACTTTTTCAAAAATGGAACCCTTGGCTGGACCAATTTCTGTAAAAATGATACCCCTGGCTCGACTAGATGTCCAAAAAGTACCCTTGCTTGCTCATGGCGCACATCTCTAGGTACCTTTACCATGGAAGAACTCCCCCCCCCCCCCAGTTTTTGGATCACATACAAAAAGGAAAAGGATGATATAATTTTTACTTTTGATTTAACAAGTACTTGTTACTTAACCACATTGATGTCAATGTTTTCAATCCATAGGGGTTTGTTTAAAGCAAGACATCTGCTTCCTAATTATGAGACCTGGCATCAATATGCATTTATATGGCATTTATCTTGGAGACAGATTATCTTATCTGATGCAGCAAATCACTTGGAGCAAATATACTGTAAAGAACATTCCCCTTGAACATTCCTTGTACTGATACCACTTAACCTATTGCTAATGATAATGTATAATAATGAAGTAATGTCTTACAGTATCTTGTCAAGTATTTGATTCCTTTATCTTTGGTCTCTCTGAACTCCTCTGAAATTTAAATTTTGTGTTCACTGTCCATGCTTAACCCTAATCCACATGGGGGGGGGGTGGATTCGAACCCCCCTCAAGGTTTTATTTGCCGCGTTTTTAAACGACGTTTGCTATGTCCTCCAGCCTCCCTGACTTTTACTAATTATCTATTAGCCACATTTTGGTGGAAAAATTTTTGAACAATAGGACTCACAGGTCACGTGATATGCCCATATTTGGAACGTGGTAGCAGCAAAATCATTGTTTTCAATGATTTCAATCGAATTATTTGATTTAATTATAAAGTATTAAACGAAGGGCTTCAATTTGATACCGGAATTTCTGGAATTTGATGATGTCAGCATTTTTGATAATGACGTCATTTGGCCGCCATTTTGGATTAATTAGCAATTTTTTCAAGTTTTTTCGAACTTTTTCAATGAAAAACACTCTAATGATACATTTGTTATAGATAATCACCATTTTGCAGGTTCTTTTGGTCTCTTTTTACATAGAATAAATTAATCGCACAAATGACGTCATAAAAATCGGCTAATTTCTGCCAAAATATCACTCCAAAATCGTTATTTTCAATGAAATAATATTTTCTCCCCACATATGTTGTCAAACTGAACAAACAACTGCACAAAGTTAATGCAAAATCTTCATTAAACTTGAAATCAACTTGGAAGCCTGATTTTCACAGATTTTTAGCTTTGTGACATCACTGTGACATCACAAGGCGTGGCAGCCAAACCCAAATGACGCTACGAGCTACCAATTACATGTTCTATAACTGTGCCAAGTTGTATTGAATTCGGATGAGTCTAAAGCAGTTTTCAGAGGGGGGGGGGGTGGAAAGCACCCCCCCATAAATAATGGTAGCTCGAAGAAAGCCCATATGGATTAGGGTTAAAGGGAATAGACATAGCTATATCTCGTAGCCGCTATAAATAGGCTAAAGAAACGCCAACAAACCCATTGTTTCTTTACCTACACAATGAAACCGGATGCGTCAAAGTTTTCGAGTACAATGGATTATATTTTTGACCTGGCCCGGGCCAGCTTTTAACTATGTTGATTCCCTTTAATGTTGTCAGAGTCATAAACTGTCTGCAATTCTTTCAAATTCACATGAATAAAACTTGGTATCAATGAGTTGTTTTCTTGAGTCATCTTTAATGATTGCTGATCATAGCAGCAACAACAGCCAAGATATTAATTCCGTGGTCCGCATTTTACGCCTGTGGTGCTTATGAAAACGAGGCTATCTAGTTAGTCCGATTTCAGATGCTGTTTGGCAACAAGTCTCTGTATTAGCGACGTGAGTATTAGCGAATATTCTAGAACAGGTTATAAATCAGTAATAACTAACGCTTACGCATGCCACATTGTAGTCAACAGCTGAATCATCTTGCTTCGCCATTCGCCATTTTCGGCCAAATGACAAACATGTAGCCTCGCCTTCGTATAGAAATTGGGTAATCGTACGAAATCGTAATCTAGACACGTAGGGCCTTATCTGGAACATTCTAGGGGTAGGGTGAATAAACACAACGGAATTCTTTGGACTTTGGACAAATTAGGAGTATTTCATAATAATTTGAGTAGCCATGATAATACAGCATTACGCAGCATTACGAGAACATTCTAAGCAAACAGTATAAAAGCTGTAGCCTTACCGTAGAGATCAGTGTGAGTGAGTGTAAGTGTGAATAGCGTAACAGTATCAACAGTATTAACGTCACATTAACAATAAAATCAGAGAGAGTAGACACGCGCAGTTGTGATCAAGTGAGCTTCAACATCGAGATTCTTGGTGGGTCTATCTATCGTGAGTTTTGTTGCGGATTAAAGCGTGATTCCCGAACAAGATTTCAAAATCTGCTTTTACTGGAAAATTTATGTTTCAGTTGGTGTTTATGATGATATTGCAAACTTTGATATCAGTGTTGATGCAGTGAAAAAATCCCTTAGAAATTGAAGTAGCACAAAAACATTTCGAATAAAAACATTGGTTTACTTTGACAGCACCAGAATATAGTTGCAGAAAATAACAAGAAATGAGCGTCAAAAGTTTCAACAAACAAATTTAAGAGTAGAGGGCAGTGCAACAATGGCAAGAAAGAGATTTTATAGGCTGAAAGTTATTGACCTACAATCCTCGCCAAAACCTCTTGTCACAAACTGAAATTTTCAGCATTTTTCAAAAAAATCTAAGTGCCTACCACTTCAGCGGAAATATCTCGTAAACCCCCCTTCCCCCCAAGTCAATATTGTTTGTCTTGACTCAGGTCACTTGCTGCATGATATTTTCCAAGTTAGAGAATTCAGCAACATTGACTTGGGGGGTAAAGGGGGGTATTTGCTCTTCAGATCTATCTTTTCCATTTTGTGACAAGGGTTTTGGCGAGGATTGTCTGAGGTCGAGTGAGTGGATGTATGCATGTTTTGACGTGTAAAACAGGACTAAAACATAAGTAAACGCGAGGACATCATTAAAGATTCGAGCAGGTATGTCTGTCTGTAAAACATATTCATCATAAAGTATTTTCATAATGTCCCTCTTCTCACTGGAGAGGGCTTTAACGGCAGCACCAAAAATCTGAAAAACAGCTGACAAAGTTAATCCTTTGCTCAGGTTCTTCCTTTGTTGTTTCTTATACATGGCATAGAAGAACAGTGAGATGCTACGAGAATTGTATGTGGCTGTGAAAGTCTTTACAGTCATCTGGTCGAAGATTTTAATGTTTCTATCCATTGAACGTGGTTGGTTTAGTGTTCAAATTCAAATGAAGCATAGCCATTTTGGATGGCAGACTGGTCCCACCACGAGCTATACGACGGGTCACACCACGGGTCACAGCACGGGTCACAGCACGGGTCACACCCTTCTTAGATGCCTCAGTACACATTTTACCAAAGAAAACGACGGGTCACACGGGTCACACTAATTTGTTATAAAAAATATAGTACCTAATATTTTTTATAAAAAATGACTGTGACCCGTGTGACCCGTGTGACCCGTGCCAATTTTTATACAAATGCAATAGATATCGCCCTTTAGTAGTGTGACCCATGGTGTTACCCGTGGTGTGACCCGTCAATTTCTTGCAGTATCGCTATACTGGTCCACTAATAAATCTTTATTTCATAAAATCGATGATATTTGGCTGCCAGTACATTTGTTTAGTTCGATTGAAGGTGGAAATTCCATGATTTCAGAGCCAAAGGCCGTTTTGATTCATTTTGTGACGTCAAATTGAACAATCATCATCACTAATCACAAAACAAATCACATATCCGGAACGAGCGCCATCGAATTAGTACCATTCGAGTGAAAAAGTTTAAATTTGAGCTCTTATAAAAAATTTTACCCTCAGACAATCCTCGCCAAAACCTCTTGTCACAAACTGAATTTTTCAGCATTTTTCAAAAAAAATCTAAGTGCCTACCACTTCAGCGGAAATATCTCGTAAACCCCCCTTCCCCCCAAGTCAATGTTGTTTGTCTTGACTCAGGTCACTTGCTGCATGATATTTTCCAAGTTAGAGAATTCAGCAACATTGACTTGGGGGGTAAAGGGGGGTATTTGCTCTTCAGATCTACCTTTTCCATTTTGTGACAAGGGTTTTGGCGAGGATTGTCTGAGGTCGAGTGAGTGGATGTATAAATGTTTTGACGTGTAAAACAGGACTAAAACATAAGTAAACGCGAGGACATCATTAAAGATTCGAGCAGGTATGTCTGTCTGTAAAACATATTCATCATAAAGTATTTTCATAATGTCCCTCTTCTCACTGGAGAGGGCTTTAACGGCAGCACCAAAAATCTGAAAAACAGCTGACAAAGTTAATCCTTTGCTCAGGTTCTTCCTTTGTTGTTTCTTATACATGGCATAGAAGAACAGTGAGATGCTACGAGAATTGTATGTGGCTGTGAAAGTCTTTACAGTCATCTGGTCGAAGATTTTAATGTTTCTATCCATTGAACGTGGTTGGTTTAGTGTTCAAATTCAAATGAAGCATAGCCATTTTGGATGGCAGACTGGTCCCACCACGAGCTATACGACGGGTCACAGCACGGGTCACAGCACGGGTCACAGCACGGGTCACACCCTTCTTAGATGCCTCAGTACACATTTTACCAAAGAAAACGACGGGTCACACGGGTCACACTAATTTGTTATAAAAAATATAGTACCTAATATTTTTTATAAAAAATGACTGTGACCCGTGTGACCCGTGTGACCCGTGCCAATTTCTATACAAATGCAATAGATATCGCCCTTTAGTAGTGTGACCCATGGTGTTACCCGTGGTGTGACCCGTCAATTTCTTGCAGTATCGCTATACTGGTCCACTAATAAATCTTTATTTCATAAAATCGATGATATTTGGCTGCCAGTACATTTGTTTAGTTCGATTGAAGGTGGAAATTCCATGATTTCAGAGCCAAAGGCCGTTTTGATTCATTTTGTGACGTCAAATTGAACAATCATCATCACTAATCACAAAACAAATCACATATCCGGAACGAGCGCCATCGAATTAGTACCATTCGAGTGAAAAAGTTTAAATTTGAGCTCTTATAAAAAATTTTACCCTCAGACAATCCTCGCCAAAACCTTTTGTCACAAACTGAATTTTCAGCATTTTTCAAAAAAAATCTAAGTGCCTACCACTTCAGCGGAAATATCTCGTAACCCCCCCTTCCCCCCAAGTCAATGTTGTTTGTCTTGACTCAGGTCACTTGCTGCATGATATTTTCCAAGTTAGAGAATTCAGCAACATTGACTTGGGGGGTAAAGGGGGGTATTTGCTCTTCAGATCTACCTTTTCCATTTTGTGACAAGGGTTTTGGCGAGGATTGTCTGAGGTCGAGTGAGTGGATGTATGCATGTTTTGACGTGTAAAACAGGACTAAAACATAAGTAAACGCGAGGACATCATTAAAGATTCGAGCAGGTATGTCTGTCTGTAAAACATATTCATCATAAAGTATTTTCATAATGTCCCTCTTCTCACTGGAGAGGGCTTTAACGGCAGCACCAAAAATCTGAAAAACAGCTGACAAAGTTAATCCTTTGCTCAGGTTCTTCCTTTGTTGTTTCTTATACATGGCATAGAAGAACAGTGAGATGCTACGAGAATTGTATGTGGCTGTGAAAGTCTTTACAGTCATCTGGTCGAAGATTTTAATGTTTCTATCCATTGAACGTGGTTGGTTTAGTGTTCAAATTCAAATGAAGCATAGCCATTTTGGATGGCAGACTGGTCCCACCACGAGCTATACGACGGGTCACAGCACGGGTCACAGCACGGGTCACAGCACGGGTCACACCCTTCTTAGATGCCTCAGTACACATTTTACCAAAGAAAACGACGGGTCACACGGGTCACACTAATTTGTTATAAAAAATATAGTACCTAATAATTTTTATAAAAAATGACTGTGACCCGTGTGACCCGTGTGACCCGTGCCAATTTCTATACAAATTCAATAGATATCGCCCTTTAGTAGTGTGACCCATGGTGTTACCCGTGGTGTGACCCGTCAATTTCTTGCAGTATCGCTATACTGGTCCACTAATAAATCTTTATTTCATAAAATCGATGATATTTGGCTGCCAGTACATTTGTTTAGTTCGATTGAAGGTGGAAATTCCATGATTTCAGAGCCAAAGGCCGTTTTGATTCATTTTGTGACGTCAAATTGAACAATCATCATCACTAATCACAAAACAAATCACATATCCGGAACGAGCGCCATCGAATTAGTACCATTCGAGTGAAAAAGTTTAAATTTGAGCTCTTATAAAAAATTTTACCCTCAGACAATCCTCGCCAAAACCTTTTGTCACAAACTGAATTTTCAGCATTTTTCAAAAAAAATCTAAGTGCCTACCACTTCAGCGGAAATATCTCGTAACCCCCCCTTCCCCCCAAGTCAATGTTGTTTGTCTTGACTCAGGTCACTTGCTGCATGATATTTTCCAAGTTAGAGAATTCAGCAACATTGACTTGGGGGTAAAGGGGGGTATTTGCTCTTCAGATCTACCTTTTCCATTTTGTGACAAGGGTTTTGGCGAGGATTGTCTGAGGTCGAGTGAGTGGATGTATGCATGTTTTGACGTGTAAAACAGGACTAAAACATAAGTAAACGCGAGGACATCATTAAAGATTCGAGCAGGTATGTCTGTCTGTAAAACATATTCATCATAAAGTATTTTCATAATGCCCCTCTTCTCACTGGAGAGGGCTTTAACGGCAGCACCAAAAATCTGAAAAACAGCTGACAAAGTTAATCCTTTGCTCAGGTTCTTCCTTTGTTGTTTCTTATACATGGCATAGAAGAACAGTGATGCTACGAGAATTGTATGTGGCTGTGAAAGTCTTTACAGTCATCTGGTCGAAGATTTTAATGTTTCTATCCATTGAACGTGGTTGGTTTAGTGTTCAAATTCAAATGAAGCATAGCCATTTTGGATGGCAGACTGGTCCAACCACGAGCTATACGACGGGTCACACCACGGGTCACAGCACGGGTCACAGCACGGGTCACACCCTTCTTAGATGCCTCAGTACACATTTTACCAAAGAAAACGACGGGTCACACGGGTCACACTAATTTGTTATAAAAAATATAGTACCTAATAATTTTTATAAAAAATGACTGTGACCCGTGTGACCCGTGTGACCCGTGCCAATTTCTATACAAATTCAATAGATATCGCCCTTTAGTAGTGTGACCCATGGTGTTACCCGTGGTGTGACCCGTCAATTTCTTGCAGTATCGCTATACTGGTCCACTAATAAATCTTTATTTCATAAAATCGATGATATTTGGCTGCCAGTACATTTGTTTAGTTCGATTGAAGGTGGAAATTCCATGATTTCAGAGCCAAGGGCCGTTTTGATTCATTTTGTGACGTCAAATTGAACAATCATCATCACTAATCACAAAACAAATCACATATCCGGAACGAGCGCCATCGAATTAGTACCATTCGAGTGAAAAAGTTTAAATTTGAGCTCTTATAAAAAATTTTACCCTCAGACAATCATCGCCAAAACCTTTTGTCACAAACTGAATTTTCAGCATTTTTCAAAAAAAATCTAAGTGCCTACCACTTCAGCGGAAATATCTCGTAACCCCCCCTTCCCCCCAAGTCAATGTTGTTTGTCTTGACTCAGGTCACTTGCTGCATGATATTTTCCAAGTTAGAGAATTCAGCAACATTGACTTGGGGGGTAAAGGGGGGTATTTGCTCTTCAGATCTACCTTTTCCATTTTGTGACAAGGGTTTTGGCGAGGATTGTCTGAGGTCGAGTGAGTGGATGTATGCATGTTTTGACGTGTAAAACAGGACTAAAACATAAGTAAACGCGAGGACATCATTAAAGATTCGAGCAGGTATGTCTGTCTGTAAAACATATTCATCATAAAGTATTTTCATAATGCCCCTCTTCTCACTGGAGAGGGCTTTAACGGCAGCACCAAAAATCTGAAAAACAGCTGACAAAGTTAATCCTTTGCTCAGGTTCTTCCTTTGTTGTTTCTTATACATGGCATAGAAGAACAGTGATGCTACGAGAATTGTATGTGGCTGTGAAAGTCTTTACAGTCATCTGGTCGAAGATTTTAATGTTTCTATCCATTGAACGTGGTTGGTTTAGTGTTCAAATTCAAATGAAGCATAGCCATTTTGGATGGCAGACTGGTCCAACCACGAGCTATACGACGGGTCACACCACGGGTCACAGCACGGGTCACAGCACGGGTCACACCCTTCTTAGATGCCTCAGTACACATTTTACCAAAGAAAACGACGGGTCACACGGGTCACACTAATTTGTTATAAAAAATATAGTACCTAATAATTTTTATAAAAAATGACTGTGACCCGTGTGACCCGTGTGACCCGTGCCAATTTCTATACAAATTCAATAGATATCGCCCTTTAGTAGTGTGACCCATGGTGTTACCCGTGGTGTGACCCGTCAATTTCTTGCAGTATCGCTATACTGGTCCACTAATAAATCTTTATTTCATAAAATCGATGATATTTGGCTGCCAGTACATTTGTTTAGTTCGATTGAAGGTGGAAATTCCATGATTTCAGAGCCAAGGGCCGTTTTGATTCATTTTGTGACGTCAAATTGAACAATCATCATCACTAATCACAAAACAAATCACATATCCGGAACGAGCGCCATCGAATTAGTACCATTCGAGTGAAAAAGTTTAAATTTGAGCTCTTATAAAAAATTTTACCCTCAGACAATCCTCGCCAAAACCTTTTGTCACAAACTGAATTTTCAGCATTTTTCAAAAAAAATCTAAGTGCCTACCACTTCAGCGGAAATATCTCGTAACCCCCCCTTCCCCCCAAGTCAATGTTGTTTGTCTTGACTCAGGTCACTTGCTGCATGATATTTTCCAAGTTAGAGAATTCAGCAACATTGACTTGGGGGGTAAAGGGGGGTATTTGCTCTTCAGATCTACCTTTTCCATTTTGTGACAAGGGTTTTGGCGAGGATTGTCTGAGGTCGAGTGAGTGGATGTATGCATGTTTTGACGTGTAAAACAGGACTAAAACATAAGTAAACGCGAGGACATCATTAAAGATTCGAGCAGGTATGTCTGTCTGTAAAACATATTCATCATAAAGTATTTTCATAATGCCCCTCTTCTCACTGGAGAGGGCTTTAACGGCAGCACCAAAAATCTGAAAAACAGCTGACAAAGTTAATCCTTTGCTCAGGTTCTTCCTTTGTTGTTTCTTATACATGGCATAGAAGAACAGTGATGCTACGAGAATTGTATGTGGCTGTGAAAGTCTTTACAGTCATCTGGTCGAAGATTTTAATGTTTCTATCCATTGAACGTGGTTGGTTTAGTGTTCAAATTCATATGAAGCATAGCCATTTTGGATGGCAGACTGGTCCAACCACGAGCTATACGACGGGTCACACCACGGGTCACAGCACGGGTCACAGCACGGGTCACACCCTTCTTAGATGCCTCAGTACACATTTTACCAAAGAAAACGACGGGTCACACGGGTCACACTAATTTGTTATAAAAAATATAGTACCTAATAATTTTTATAAAAAATGACTGTGACCCGTGTGACCCGTGTGACCCGTGCCAATTTCTATACAAATTCAATAGATATCGCCCTTTAGTAGTGTGACCCATGGTGTTACCCGTGGTGTGACCCGTCAATTTCTTGCAGTATCGCTATACTGGTCCACTAATAAATCTTTATTTCATAAAATCGATGATATTTGGCTGCCAGTACATTTGTTTAGTTCGATTGAAGGTGGAAATTCCATGATTTCAGAGCCAAAGGCCGTTTTGATTCATTTTGTGACGTCAAATTGAACAATCATCATCACTAATCACAAAACAAATCACATATCCGGAACGAGCGCCATCGAATTAGTACCATTCGAGTGAAAAAGTTTAAATTTGAGCTCTTATAAAAAATTTTACCCTCAGACAATCCTCGCCAAAACCTTTTGTCACAAACTGAATTTTCAGCATTTTTCAAAAAAAATCTAAGTGCCTACCACTTCAGCGGAAATATCTCGTAACCCCCCCCCCCTTCCCCCCAAGTCAATGTTGTTTGTCTTGACTCAGGTCACTTGCTGCATGATATTTTCCAAGTTAGAGAATTCAGCAACATTGACTTGGGGGGTAAAGGCGGGTATTTGCTCTTCAGATCTACCTTTTCCATTTTGTGACAAGGGTTTTGGCGAGGATTGTCTGAGGTCGAGTGAGTGGATGTATGCATGTTTTGACGTGTAAAACAGGACTAAAACATAAGTAAACGCGAGGACATCATTAAAGATTCGAGCAGGTATGTCTGTCTGTAAAACATATTCATCATAAAGTATTTTCATAATGCCCCTCTTCTCACTGGAGAGGGCTTTAACGGCAGCACCAAAAATCTGAAAAACAGCTGACAAAGTTAATCCTTTGCTCAGGTTCTTCCTTTGTTGTTTCTTATACATGGCATAGAAGAACAGTGATGCTACGAGAATTGTATGTGGCTGTGAAAGTCTTTACAGTCATCTGGTCGAAGATGTTAATGTTTCTATCCATTGAACGTGGTTGGTTTAGTGTTCAAATTCAAATGAAGCATAGCCATTTTGGATGGCAGACTGGTCCAACCACGAGCTATACGACGGGTCACACCACGGGTCACAGCACGGGTCACAGCACGGGTCACACCCTTCTTAGATGCCTCAGTACACATTTTACCAAAGAAAACGACGGGTCACACGGGTCACACTAATTTGTTATAAAAAATATAGTACCTAATAATTTTTATAAAAAATGACTGTGACCCGTGTGACCCGTGTGACCCGTGCCAATTTCTATACAAATTCAATAGATATCGCCCTTTAGTAGTGTGACCCATGGTGTTACCCGTGGTGTGACCCGTCAATTTCTTGCAGTATCGCTATACTGGTCCACTAATAAATCTTTATTTCATAAAATCGATGATATTTGGCTGCCAGTACATTTGTTTAGTTCGATTGAAGGTGGAAATTCCATGATTTCAGAGCCAAAGGCCGTTTTGATTCATTTTGTGACGTCAAATTGAACAATCATCATCACTAATCACAAAACAAATCACATATCCGGAACGAGCGCCATCGAATTAGTACCATTCGAGTGAAAAAGTTTAAATTTGAGCTCTTATAAAAAATTTTACCCTCAGACAATCCTCGCCAAAACCTTTTGTCACAAACTGAATTTTCAGCATTTTTCAAAAAAAATCTAAGTGCCTACCACTTCAGCGGAAATATCTCGTAACCCCCCCTTCCCCCCAAGTCAATGTTGTTTGTCTTGACTCAGGTCACTTGCTGCATGATATTTTCCAAGTTAGAGAATTCAGCAACATTGACTTGGGGGGTAAAGGCGGGTATTTGCTCTTCAGATCTACCTTTTCCATTTTGTGACAAGGGTTTTGGCGAGGATTGTCTGAGGTCGAGTGAGTGGATGTATGCATGTTTTGACGTGTAAAACAGGACTAAAACATAAGTAAACGCGAGGACATCATTAAAGATTCGAGCAGGTATGTCTGTCTGTAAAACATATTCATCATAAAGTATTTTCATAATGCCCCTCTTCTCACTGGAGAGGGCTTTAACGGCAGCACCAAAAATCTGAAAAACAGCTGACAAAGTTAATCCTTTGCTCAGGTTCTTCCTTTGTTGTTTCTTATACATGGCATAGAAGAACAGTGATGCTACGAGAATTGTATGTGGCTGTGAAAGTCTTTACAGTCATCTGGTCGAAGATGTTAATGTTTCTATCCATTGAACGTGGTTGGTTTAGTGTTCAAATTCAAATGAAGCATAGCCATTTTGGATGGCAGACTGGTCCAACCACGAGCTATACGACGGGTCACACCACGGGTCACAGCACGGGTCACAGCACGGGTCACACCCTTCTTAGATGCCTCAGTACACATTTTACCAAAGAAAACGACGGGTCACACGGGTCACACTAATTTGTTATAAAAAATATAGTACCTAATAATTTTTATAAAAAATGACTGTGACCCGTGTGACCCGTGTGACCCGTGCCAATTTCTATACAAATTCAATAGATATCGCCCTTTAGTAGTGTGACCCATGGTGTTACCCGTGGTGTGACCCGTCAATTTCTTGCAGTATCGCTATACTGGTCCACTAATAAATCTTTATTTCATAAAATCGATGATATTTGGCTGCCAGTACATTTGTTTAGTTCGATTGAAGGTGGAAATTCCATGATTTCAGAGCCAAAGGCCGTTTTGATTCATTTTGTGACGTCAAATTGAACAATCATCATCACTAATCACAAAACAAATCACATATCCGGAACGAGCGCCATCGAATTAGTACCATTCGAGTGAAAAAGTTTAAATTTGAGCTCTTATAAAAAATTTTACCCTCAGACAATCCTCGCCAAAACCTTTTGTCACAAACTGAATTTTCAGCATTTTTCAAAAAAAATCTAAGTGCCTACCACTTCAGCGGAAATATCTCGTAACCCCCCCTTCCCCCCAAGTCAATGTTGTTTGTCTTGACTCAGGTCACTTGCTGCATGATATTTTCCAAGTTAGAGAATTCAGCAACATTGACTTGGGGGGTAAAGGGGGGTATTTGCTCTTCAGATCTACCTTTTCCATTTTGTGACAAGGGTTTTGGCGAGGATTGTCTGAGGTCGAGTGAGTGGATGTATGCATGTTTTGACGTGTAAAACAGGACTAAAACATAAGTAAACGCGAGGACATCATTAAAGATTCGAGCAGGTATGTCTGTCTGTAAAACATATTCATCATAAAGTATTTTCATAATGCCCCTCTTCTCACTGGAGAGGGCTTTAACGGCAGCACCAAAAATCTGAAAAACAGCTGACAAAGTTAATCCTTTGCTCAGGTTCTTCCTTTGTTGTTTCTTATACATGGCATAGAAGAACAGTGATGCTACGAGAATTGTATGTGGCTGTGAAAGTCTTTACAGTCATCTGGTCGAAGATGTTAATGTTTCTATCCATTGAACGTGGTTGGTTTAGTGTTCAAATTCAAATGAAGCATAGCCATTTTGGATGGCAGACTGGTCCAACCACGAGCTATACGACGGGTCACACCACGGGTCACAGCACGGGTCACAGCACGGGTCACACCCTTCTTAGATGCCTCAGTACACATTTTACCAAAGAAAACGACGGGTCACACGGGTCACACTAATTTGTTATAAAAAATATAGTACCTAATAATTTTTATAAAAAATGACTGTGACCCGTGTGACCCGTGTGACCCGTGCCAATTTCTATACAAATTCAATAGATATCGCCCTTTAGTAGTGTGACCCATGGTGTTACCCGTGGTGTGACCCGTCAATTTCTTGCAGTATCGCTATACTGGTCCACTAATAAATCTTTATTTCATAAAATCGATGATATTTGGCTGCCAGTACATTTGTTTAGTTCGATTGAAGGTGGAAATTCCATGATTTCAGAGCCAAAGGCCGTTTTGATTCATTTTGTGACGTCAAATTGAACAATCATCATCACTAATCACAAAACAAATCACATATCCGGAACGAGCGCCATCGAATTAGTACCATTCGAGTGAAAAAGTTTAAATTTGAGCTCTTATAAAAAATTTTACCCTCAGACAATCCTCGCCAAAACCTTTTGTCACAAACTGAATTTTCAGCATTTTTCAAAAAAAATCTAAGTGCCTACCACTTCAGCGGAAATATCTCGTAACCCCCCCTTCCCCCCAAGTCAATGTTGTTTGTCTTGACTCAGGTCACTTGCTGCATGATATTTTCCAAGTTAGAGAATTCAGCAACATTGACTTGGGGGGTAAAGGGGGGTATTTGCTCTTCAGATCTACCTTTTCCATTTTGTGACAAGGGTTTTGGCGAGGATTGTCTGAGGTCGAGTGAGTGGATGTATGCATGTTTTGACGTGTAAAACAGGACTAAAACATAAGTAAACGCGAGGACATCATTAAAGATTCGAGCAGGTATGTCTGTCTGTAAAACATATTCATCATAAAGTATTTTCATAATGCCCCTCTTCTCACTGGAGAGGGCTTTAACGGCAGCACCAAAAATCTGAAAAACAGCTGACAAAGTTAATCCTTTGCTCAGGTTCTTCCTTTGTTGTTTCTTATACATGGCATAGAAGAACAGTGATGCTACGAGAATTGTATGTGGCTGTGAAAGTCTTTACAGTCATCTGGTCGAAGATTTTAATGTTTCTATCCATTGAACGTGGTTGGTTTAGTGTTCAAATTCAAATGAAGCATAGCCATTTTGGATGGCAGACTGGTCCAACCACGAGCTATACGACGGGTCACACCACGGGTCACAGCACGGGTCACAGCACGGGTCACACCCTTCTTAGATGCCTCAGTACACATTTTACCAAAGAAAACGACGGGTCACACGGGTCACACTAATTTGTTATAAAAAATATAGTACCTAATAATTTTTATAAAAAATGACTGTGACCCGTGTGACCCGTGTGACCCGTGCCAATTTCTATACAAATTCAATAGATATCGCCCTTTAGTAGTGTGACCCATGGTGTTACCCGTGGTGTGACCCGTCAATTTCTTGCAGTATCGCTATACTGGTCCACTAATAAATCTTTATTTCATAAAATCGATGATATTTGGCTGCCAGTACATTTGTTTAGTTCGATTGAAGGTGGAAATTCCATGATTTCAGAGCCAAAGGCCGTTTTGATTCATTTTGTGACGTCAAATTGAACAATCATCATCACTAATCACAAAACAAATCACATATCCGGAACGAGCGCCATCGAATTAGTACCATTCGAGTGAAAAAGTTTAAATTTGAGCTCTTATAAAAAATTTTACCCTCAGACAATCCTCGCCAAAACCTTTTGTCACAAACTGAATTTTCAGCATTTTTCAAAAAAAATCTAAGTGCCTACCACTTCAGCGGAAATATCTCGTAACCCCCCCCCCCCCCCCTTCCCCCCAAGTCAATGTTGTTTGTCTTGACTCAGGTCACTTGCTGCATGATATTTTCCAAGTTAGAGAATTCAGCAACATTGACTTGGGGGGTAAAGGCGGGTATTTGCTCTTCAGATCTACCTTTTCCATTTTGTGACAAGGGTTTTGGCGAGGATTGTCTGAGGTCGAGTGAGTGGATGTATGCATGTTTTGACGTGTAAAACAGGACTAAAACATAAGTAAACGCGAGGACATCATTAAAGATTCGAGCAGGTATGTCTGTCTGTAAAACATATTCATCATAAAGTATTTTCATAATGCCCCTCTTCTCACTGGAGAGGGCTTTAACGGCAGCACCAAAAATCTGAAAAACAGCTGACAAAGTTAATCCTTTGCTCAGGTTCTTCCTTTGTTGTTTCTTATACATGGCATAGAAGAACAGTGATGCTACGAGAATTGTATGTGGCTGTGAAAGTCTTTACAGTCATCTGGTCGAAGATGTTAATGTTTCTATCCATTGAACGTGGTTGGTTTAGTGTTCAAATTCAAATGAAGCATAGCCATTTTGGATGGCAGACTGGTCCAACCACGAGCTATACGACGGGTCACACCACGGGTCACAGCACGGGTCACAGCACGGGTCACACCCTTCTTAGATGCCTCAGTACACATTTTACCAAAGAAAACGACGGGTCACACGGGTCACACTAATTTGTTATAAAAAATATAGTACCTAATAATTTTTATAAAAAATGACTGTGACCCGTGTGACCCGTGTGACCCGTGCCAATTTCTATACAAATTCAATAGATATCGCCCTTTAGTAGTGTGACCCATGGTGTTACCCGTGGTGTGACCCGTCAATTTCTTGCAGTATCGCTATACTGGTCCACTAATAAATCTTTATTTCATAAAATCGATGATATTTGGCTGCCAGTACATTTGTTTAGTTCGATTGAAGGTGGAAATTCCATGATTTCAGAGCCAAAGGCCGTTTTGATTCATTTTGTGACGTCAAATTGAACAATCATCATCACTAATCACAAAACAAATCACATATCCGGAACGAGCGCCATCGAATTAGTACCATTCGAGTGAAAAAGTTTAAATTTGAGCTCTTATAAAAAATTTTACCCTCAGACAATCCTCGCCAAAACCTTTTGTCACAAACTGAATTTTCAGCATTTTTCAAAAAAAATCTAAGTGCCTACCACTTCAGCGGAAATATCTCGTAACCCCCCCTTCCCCCCAAGTCAATGTTGTTTGTCTTGACTCAGGTCACTTGCTGCATGATATTTTCCAAGTTAGAGAATTCAGCAACATTGACTTGGGGGGTAAAGGGGGGTATTTGCTCTTCAGATCTACCTTTTTCCATTTTGTGACAAGGGTTTTAGCGAGGATTGTAGCAAATTTCAACTATTTGATTACTATCATTTTCATGAACTTTGAAGTCAATTTCCTGGAAATGCGATTTTCGCGAAATCTGTATAATGGATATATTTTTGATTTCCAAACAATAAGAGATATTTAAATGAAATTTGGTCAAAATGTTCGCGGAAGATGGGGCTTCAAAATGAACTTCTGCTTTTACAATCGGCTTAGCACAAGGTGATTAAGACCCTGATGTCTACATTTTTTTGCATCAAAATTTAAGCATACAAATGGGGATGGCAGGACGATTCACGACCCTAATGGAATGCTAGGACAATAACCTTGCAAATCAACATTGTTTCAGGGGTGAGGGGTTGTTTATGCCTAATCGCTATGATTGGAGCTGCGGATTGTCAAGAAATGGCCTAAGTGTTCCAAGGACCTTTGGCAGGCATTATACATACTTGCATGAAGTCCAGCTAATTTCAATGAGATAACTTTAATCAGTAGAGAATGAAAAATACTTTTCCGTGTACCATTTTTTGCAAAATTTCGGCTATTTTTGGTTGCTATGGCAACATGAAAGGTGCCATTTTGAATTTCTCAGTCCAAAAATCTTACAATCATGCCTATGTACCATCTCAACTTGGTTATATACCCATATTCATAGTAATTCTATGACCGGGATGATGCTACCTTAAGCCCCCAGGAGGCCTATTTAATTTCGGACCCTCCACAGGAGGGCATATTAGAGAGGGGGCTTATTATAGAGGGGGGGCCTTATTCACAAAATCAAATGACAGGATACAAATGACAGCTTTTTAGATCATTTACACCGTATTTTGCGGATTCAACATTCAATTTTACGAGTCAAATACATAAATTCGGCACAGTTTTCTCTCACACCACATCAGAACTACCATGCAAGCTTTTCTAGGTCAATAAATGGGAACTCTTTGGTAGCCACTAGAATTTGATATAACAGGAGGGGGGGGGGGCTTAATGCAGAGATGGCTTATTTAAATTTTGGCTCAGAGGGGAGGGGCTTATTAGAGAGGAGGGCTTAATCGAGAGGGGGGCTTAATACAGCTTTTACGGTAAGTATACAGTTAATTTTTCAGGGCAATAGTTTATAAAGAGTGGAAAGAGCAATGCAAAATGAAAAGAGAAAAGGAAAAATAGATGCCGTGTAGAGGGTGTGTACTAAGTTTGCAAAATAGAAAGCACAGCAGGGATATAATTCTAAGCAAAACAACTGTTGTTCGTTCTCGCATCGGCTCCCTCTTGCTTTAAATTTTCAATAAATAAAGCAGAGGCCCTTGGAGAGTGGAATACGCCACAAACTGACTGCATTGATTTGTAACGCTAAATAGCTCTTCTTAACAAAGTATCAACATTTGGCCTTGGTGTTCAAAGGTACTCTCAAATTATACTTATGTCCCTCTTCACCATTGTTCTTTTGAGACAGATGTATTATGGAATGAAAACAAATATGTATAGATATATTTCATCCCTTTGTCACCGGCGCACTAAATTCAACTGTCCATACACCTGAATGACAAATACGACGGCGGGCCAGCGCGGCGCCGTAGGCGACGCGCGGCAAGCCTAGTATTTATTATAACAGGACTGACACTGTGTTTGAAATTTTGATTGAAAATTGGTATATTCTGCAGCAAATATCAAAAAGTTTCAAGACAAAGCCATCAACAAAGGACAGGAGGGAGGTATCAACTAAAATGCAGAGGAAAGATGTTTGAACCCTGACTTGGCCATCTGACTTGGCCATCCACCGTATAATTTCTGTACAACCAACAACTGCTTTTTGTACCTTGTTTGATCAAGGTGATTGATATCCAAATGACCAATTGAACCTCTATTGCTGTTTTTGTAAAGTTAATTGTCCAAAGAACAATTGGCGTAATTGTCATATCTCTTGTAGTTTCGAAGAAAAGGAGGGGTGGGTGCTGAAAAACGCCCCCGGTTAAGAATATGAAAATTCAACCCGGCCCAAATAGGGTTAATAAGGTCAGATAGGTCAGACCACTTGCCTATTCTTAGCGTTTGATTGACTGATTAGGAAAAAATGCTTATTTTGGGTGAAAGAAGACTTGGACTGAGTAGAGTTTGTTAGGGGGGTTTAGCTGGGTTGTGCTCCAGACCACTTGAAAAGGAAAGGAAAGTGGTATGTAGAACGGAGCGCTAATCCGTGTTCAGAAATTTTCTTTGGAATCTGAACAAAAATTAGAATATGCAACTAATAATTAGCATAATCATTATTTGTCAATAGGAGACTTGAATGCCTCCTAATTCTTGACCTTTACGACCTTACAAAGTGATAACGATCAGTCCTCATATTTTAAACACACATATTTACAAAGACATCCGTGGACTTTTCCAAGTCTCACTTTCTTTCATCAGTATATTGAATGACTAAATGAAAATGAGACTGGACAATAATAATAATAATAATGATAATTTATTTGTTTACAGTTGGTGGGAGCAATAGTTTAAGGAAAACTGATAAATACCAACTATTTACAATACAAAGTTCAAACATAATATAAACGTAAAATATATACATGAATCTATGTACTATCTGCAGATGTTGCAACTGCAAGTGTCTCCTTTCCAGCTCTTAATCATATTTTTGAATTGCTCTGTGTTTTGAGCAGCTTTTATCGTGTCAGATAACTTGTTCCACAAAATGCTTCGTCTAAATGATAAAGAATTGTTCCCATAAACTAACGTATTGGTCTTAGGGAGCTACAGGAGGTGATTTGTTCGTAGGTCATATTGAATGTCTGTTGGTGTGAAGAACTCAAACATGAAGGAGTGGCAAGCCGCATTTATGCATTTATATATTTCAAGCATTAGTTTTTTCAAATTTTTGCAGTGGATTGTTAGCTCACCCGACCTTCTCAAGAGATCTTCAAACGATGCATCATAGTCACCATACAGAACTCTCAGTCCACGTTTGTGCAAACGGTTGATTGTGTTGTTTGCAGTCTTCCCACAGAACATCCAAATTAACGGGCAGTAGTTGAAGTTTGAGAGAATAAATGCATGGTAGAGTATTTTAGCCTTGTCTACATCGAGATATCGTGCAATCGGAGAAAAAGCCCCTGTTTTCTGATTCATCTTTTTACAAATGTGTGTTACGTGATCTCGAAAATTCAACTTTGAATCAATCGTAACTCTTAAGAGCTTTACTGTATCTGTATTGACTACAATGTTTCCATTTATGTCAAGACAGTATCGTTTGCTCTTTTTGAGACCAAGAAACATCATTTGAAATTTATCCGGGTTTGCTACCATGTTGTTTTCCCTAAACCAGGAGATTGCATTTTCAATATCAAACTCAAGACATGCGATTACTTCCTCGACATTTTTGAGACATGCGAATACCGTGTTATCATCAGCAAAATTGCATACCTGAGAGCTCTGTATAGCGAAAACAAAGTCGTTGATGAATATATTGAACAATAAGAGCCCAAGGACTGCGTCTTAAGGAACACCAGACACTGTACACTTCCAGTCACTAAAAGTACTGTTTATCTTGACCCTCTGTTATCTGTTTGAAAGGTATAGCTATACAAGAGTTCTAGACTCTTGTTACTGAAGTCATAGGCTGCCATTTTTGCTAATAAGTAAATCATGACTAAGGCAGTCATAAGCCTTCGAAAGATCCATTAGTACTACTCCTACAATGCCCGACTGATCAATTGTTCTACGGAACATCTCTACAACATGAAACAGTGCATGTTGAGTACTAAAACCTTCCCTAAATCCGCATAGGAGATTGGAGAGATTTTGTTGGATGAAGGACAGCATCTGCTTAGCCATCAATCTTTCAAAAACCTTTGACAATGCTGACGATACACTTATTGGTCGAAAACTTTTTTTAACTGTATCTTCTTCCACGTTTTCGAAGATAGTCCAAGACATCCGTTGTGTTGATCACTGACTTCATGGCAGCCAAAGAAATTAAAAGGGCCCCAATCATTGGAGATTTTTAAAAGAAGTTTTAAGTCTATCAAAACTTTTGACTGCAGCTGTATATTGTGTACAATTTATCTCAAATCTTGGTTTTTTGTTATTAGACTTTTATATATATTTTGTCAATAATTTTGTATAGTTGGCCTTAATTAGCTATTATTATTAATCATTATTAACTGTTGTAAACAAAAACAAAGGCATGCAAAGGCTGCTGGTCAGTCTTGGGTCTTTAAAAAGGACATAAGTTGAAAATTTGATTATGGCTCAAAGGGTGATGAAATCTATACTTTTAGGATTTGTATAAATGGTGTTTCATTTTACAGATTTTCCCAGCCCTAAACTTTAAATATATGCCATATCACCACGAAGAGAAACACTTTTTCAAGGTCATTTTATCCCGAAACCTCCCCTGGAAATAAAACTAAAATTATAAAAACCTCTCTGCAGTTTTCAATATTCTAACCTCATGGTGATGACCATCTATCTTTTCTGTGTCCATAGATATCCTTGTTTCGTCAAATACCAAACAAATTTGATCAGTAATTTTGATCAGTAAAGCTGCATTCTTAAATAAAGGTCAAATCTTGATTGTCAAATTTTTGGAGGACTTTTCAACAGCCTATATTAGAATATTTTCAAAACACAACCTGACACCGCAAATGATGATATTCTGAAACCTGAAATATGAATAAAATATGAATAAAACTACCTTCTTCATCCCACTTCTTGTTCATGCAAGAAACGAAAAAATTCTAGGAAGCTCACTTTACCCCGTAGTTCACTTTAACCAGTCTTACCCCGCATTTAGCAAAAACTAAAGAGCAGAAACAGCTCACCGTAGCTTGCAGGCATGCTCACTCCAATCAGCATTAAGCAAGAGAAAAGAAATATTAATTTCTTCAAATTCTCCAGACTGCAGTCAGACATGATCGAAGAGTCTAAAGAGGAAAGAAATGACAAATCAGGCAAAATTAGAGCTTAAAACTCTATTCCACCAAGAGGGGCGAAAAATGCTACCCCATCCAAACTTTTGACTATAAAACAGAGATTAACGAGGATAGAGTGCTGGAACAAGTCGTGCCTGAAACAAACTATTGCCCATGCAAAATGCTTTTGTTTGATAAATACATTATCTAGATTTGCTGATATCAGCAAACTATAGAAGCCCTGACGTCATTTGAATTGATGACGTCATATTTCTAACAAAAAAAGGACAATATTTCAAAATATTCATGTAAATCGATGGACAATCATGGTTTTCTTCACTTCACTTACAAGTAGTTTATTGTTATTGAGATATCATCAGTCTTCACCCATAATGATAATCCAGGCCAAAAAACTTACATTTTCCTTTGTTTCCAATCGACAAATTCATGCACATGGGTCAAAAATTTCCTGACATTCATGCAAATGGGCTCGAAATTTTTGAATACTCCGTCATACGAATGGGTCCTTTTCTCAAAGTCCAGATTCAGGTCGAATCATGTTGACAGGTCGAATCATGTTGACAATGAAGTACCCCCCCCCCGGGCCTATCACTACCGGGCTTTTTCGACCATCGTAGTACCGGGGGGCTCCGTAACTTCGCCAATATTGCAGATATGAGGACGAAACTTAGTACAATGGTGTACAGGAACAAAATCTACACAATATGCTACTTTTTTAATTCTTCATTACATCAATGACGTCACTATGACGTCATAATTGAGGAAAATTGCACTTTTTGCTTACTATTAGCAATATTGGCAATATTTAAGTTCTTAGTTGATAATTTCTTTCATATTGCTACTAGAATATATCCCAAAGCATCACTGAATAAAAATTGGCAATGTAATATCAATTTAAGCTTATTATTTATATCATATATTCATCATTTATTTCCATTAGTTTGTAATTGTTTCATTTAAACCCCTAATTACTGATAAAATACTCTAAAATGCCTCAAAATTGTTGATAACAATCAATAGAACCAATTTTGACCATTTAAAGTTATCTAATACATTTGTTGTTATTCATATGACGTCATAAACTTTGATGACGTCATGAATGTTACATTTGCTGACATCATTAAAAATGGATAAAACTATACATCATCTGAAAGCTCTCATCGAGAGCACTAACCTCGAACACTCTCTCGCTTCTTTCATGAACATGAGACATGTGAAAGAGACTGCAATGGGTCTCAGCATACGCCACTTAGATGGAAGTGTATTTTCTCTGCTTTTGAATTTCCCCAGGGGGGTACTCTGGTATATTCAGGATAGGGATGCTCAGGTTACTTTTTTGGGTCTAACATTTAGGCAAGGATTATTTTTTTGGCTCAATGATTTGTACAGTTATTTTTTTGGTTTCAAGAAATTCTGGCTTAATTTTTTGGGTCTCAAATATGAGAAAAAGTAAAAAATTGTGAAAAATATAATTTACAAACAAAATTAGAGCCAAATAACAGCACTAAAAAGAAAAATACATAAATATCCAAAAACATTACGAGAAATCTAATCAATTAGTGCACTTTTATGCAGATTTAACATACTGACTTCATAACTGTAAGGCCGGAAACATTATTTTTTTGGGTCTATTTTCATGCTAGAAATTACTTTTTTGGGTTGATGCGTTGTACCCCAGCCTGAGCACCCCTATCCTAAATATGCCCGAGTACCCCCCCTGGGTTAATTTGCCCATTTTCAACTATTGATTTGCAAGCAGGTTGAAGTAAATTCTTATTTGAAATTCTAACAAGCTCTTGGAACGAAAATAATGAACATTATATAATGTCATATGCTACCATTTAGAGAGCTGTAATTTTCTCAAAGAAACTGGCCCGGTATACAGTGCTGAGATATTCCTTCCAGTCAACCAAGGCCTAACAACGTGAAGGTCCAAGCTCAAGTTAGAATTTCCATTCCGCAACATTCAACTGGAAAGCAAATGCTTATCTTATCTGGGGGCTGGGGCCAAAACATGGAATAGCCTTCCATCTGAGTTGAAATCAACAAACAATATCAATGCATTCAAACATAAGACCAAAGAGAACTTTTTCTAAATATACAGAAACAGTGGCGGAATTTATGGGGGGGTTGGGGGGGCAATTGCCCCCCCAATTCGATAAGACTCGGAAATTTTCTTAAAAGTCGGAAATTTCGTAGGTGGGATTGAAACTGTAGTGAAGAAACGAGTCACCGTCAAGAAGTGGACGAGTTTTTATATAGAAAGAGCAAACGAAATGCACAAGCTCGAAAAGCATATTCTAAAGTTTTTATTCACTTTCATTTATTTCATAAACGAGAAGAAAGTTCTTGGGTATGGGTTAGTTAGAGAGTAACAATATTTCCGCGAGATGTTGAAGCTTTGGGAGAGGCATTCTAAGCCAATGTGAAGGTGGGAGTTCTCCAAAATTTTCCTGGACGCGACATTAACACAAATTATCAGCGAATTTTCAAAGTTTCCATATTGGGGGCGGGGGCAGGCAAAACCTGAATTGCGAGAAGCGTTCTAAGACAAAGGAGAGGTTCTTCACGCAGAACTGTTTTGAGAACTGGTAATTCATATTATCATATATTCTAATTTGGCACTGGCAAACATTGGATACAAGAGCTCTCCTAAGCCCAATTAAACTATCTGATTACCCAAAAAATTTCCTTGGGATGCTACTCTGAAAAAATGTTACAACATTGTCAAAATCCCAATTCAGTACTGGTAAACACAGGGTCATGAAAGGCATTCTAAGCAAAAATAGGGAGTGTCCTCAAAAATTTTCCTGGGGGCTTCGCCCCCAGCGTCCTCGTGGCTATTAGGCCTACCGACAGTACGTTCATAATACATTCTTGCCTTTTTCTATCAGCCGCTGAATATAAATAGTTTTGAAATCTGATATACAATGACCTTAGCACCCCGGGGGGGGGGTACTTGACTAGGGAAGTGACGGGGGTGTGCAGAAAACCTCTCCACACCCTGCACCCTGTCGCATAAAAAATAGGCCAAAAGTATACCCTGTCGCATAAAAATTTTGCCTCTCAAATACAGTGTAGAACGCAATTTTTGCTTGTGATACCCTGTCGCATAATTTTTTACCTATTATAATACCCTGTCGCATAATTTTTACCGCAAAAGGACACCCTGTTGAGCGGCACATCCCGTCAGTTCAAGTGTAGCAGTGCCCCCCCCCCCGGGCTTAGCACATTTAAGGAACTATTTATGTCAGGTCTAAGTCTTCTAGCGAAATGCCTGAGAACAAAAGCATTTCCTCCGACTCGGAAAATGTACGGCTTGCCCCCCCACTCAAAAAGCTGAATTTCCGCCACTGTACAGAAAGAGGAAAATGACATATATGTCTTCTACTAAGGACCATATTGAAAACACACGTTCAGCTCTGTATTTCCTATTTTCCTACGTATTTCCGTTATACAGCATCCTCTAAGAGGACCATTATGAAAATAAGGTCAGCTTCGCCTTTTAATGCTATCCTTGCCACTGTAAATAGCAGTGTTTATCTTTACGTTTTGAACATTTAACTTTGCATTGTATCTATTTTTGTAATAAAACGTCTAAAAATTCATTGTGGCAAATTAATAAATAAAATACAAAAAACCGTTGTTATGAACTCTTAGCGAAAGGTTGAGTATAGACCCTGGCATCGGTTGTTTTGAAAAGTCAATATGGGATCAATTCTAAGCGTCAGTGGAAGACTTTCCCGGCAAACTGGAAACAGAGACTTGTGAACCGGGGGCATTGGGGGCACGTGCCCCCCAAGATTTTGCAATAAAAAAGGACGTTCCCTTTTCATTTTTAGGAAGTGCCCATTTAGCTTCATGAAAAATGCCCTTGAAGTGTTGTGCCCCCCTCCCCAAATTTGAGATGCTTCCTATGTACCTGAATGAAAATAAGGCAAACGAGAGATAGTGAAGGAGTGAGAAAAATACGATAATGAGAGCAAGGAGAGAAGATGTTGGCCAACGAGTCAACTGGATAGATCGAGGAGATCTTAAGGGTCTGCAGAATTATTGAAAGTATTCAAGATGGAGAAGATATAAGCAATTAACAGAGGGATAGCGAGTACCAAATAGACCCCATCCTAAGGTATATTCAGGATGTTTGTGCTTAGACTGGGGTACCAAGCATCAACCCAACATGATAATTCCTCGCATGAAAATAGATGCCGAAAAATATCTTCTCTGACCCAACACTACTAAAATTTATGAAGTCAGCATCTTAAATCCGTGGAAAAGTGCCCCAACTGATTAGATTGCTCATAATTTATTTGGAAATTTCAATATTTTGATTTTAGTAATGTTACTTGATCTTACTTTGGTTGTAGAAAATATTTTACCCGTTATTTTACTGTCTCCCATATTTTAAACCCAAAAAAAAGGTAATCTAGAATTTGAGCAACCCAACCGAACAGAACCCCCCCCCCCCCCAACTTGGGAAAATAGATAGAATATTTATCTATACACATCTCTCCCTTAGTAACTGGCGCACGTAAACTTAACTTTCCATACACTTGAATGCCAATTACGACGGCGGGCCAGCGCGGCGCCGCAGGCGACGCGCGGCAAGCCTAGTATATATTATATTTCGATTAAGTTCTGGAGTACAAAAATGCAGAAGCGCCGGGAGGGGGGGGGCAAGGGGGGGCGGTCGCCCCCCCAATATTCTCCAGGACCACTTTTCTAATTCGTCTAATTCCGGTGTGAAATTATTGGGGGGGGGGGTAAGGCCGATGATCTTTGGCAATTATAATGTGAGTATCGGTTTGTACAATCTTGCTGTCTAAACATGTTGCTAGACAACACACTGCAACTCCCTGGCAACCGATGTTATACAATTTCGACAACAGATTCACACCTCTGAACAATTACGTGAATAGTGATCTGGAATCTGATTTCAATGCCAACGAGTCAGTAAACAAAGGTGCCCTAACAAAAGCCAAGCACCGAAGCGCAGCAAATAACAATCCAAAAGAAGCTAAGAACCAAAATTCTGAGAGCACCTATTCAAATGCAGTGAAGACAGGTACTGTTAAGAAAACTAATGCGCCCAGAAAAAGCGAAAAAAGGAAGGTTTACATTCTTGGTGACTCCATGATAAAAGGAATACAGCATTGGAAAATGCAAAGCCAAGACACACAGGTTGTAGTTCGCTCTTTTTCCGGAGCAAAGGTCAAACAAATGAGGCACTACGTTAAGCCTGCCGAAGAGGAAAATCCAAGCTTATATATTCTACACGTCGGCACTAACGACTTGCGAGAAAGCAAATCCGCAGAAAAAATTGCAGACGAAATCGTATACCTCGCCAGTACATTGAAGAATGACACAAATGAAGTTACTGTTTCGGGAATTTGTCCAAGGGAAGACAACCTCAATGATAAAGCTTCAACTGTCAACGAGATCCTTGCTAAGAGATGCCAACGTCAAAAGCTTGGTTTTATTAAACACGAGCAATTAGATGCTAAGAAACACACTAACACGAGCAAGCTCCATCTCAACAAAGAAGGTAATTCTATTTTGCAGAGAACATTCCAGAACGAAATACAAATGTGACTATTTAACGTTGTTAATTCTAGTAATACTATCTTAAATGATATTCCACAGGCGGTTAATCAAATGCCATTTAGGGAGGATGCTGTCGATTGTAATACTGTATCGACAGGGTCTCATCAGCATCTAGGTTTTAAAAGGGGTATGGCAATCGCATCCCTGAATATCAATGGTCTGCGCAGTCACCATGATGAAATAAAGTTGCTCTTAAATGACCAGGGGATCCATATTCTTGCCCTAAATGAAACTAAACTTGATGCTTCTGTTCCAACAGAGCTTTCTGCAATTTCTGGTTATCAGCAAAAGCGCCTTGACAGGACCTGCAATGGAGGTGGTGTCTCCATTTACGTAAGAGACTCTATCAAAATGACACCGAGGGATGATGTGCCTTCCCATGGTCTAGAACTTCTCTGTGTTGAAATTTCCCCACCCAAAAGCAAGCCCTTTCTTGTTGTTACCTGGTATAGACCACCCAGTGACCCTGTTGACTCCTTTGATAAGCTGGAAAAAGCTCTTGCTTTCCTTGACAAGGAGGGCAAAGAAATTATTCTCCTTGGAGACACAAATTGTGATCTTGCCAAAAAATCAACTGATCAGTCATTGGATAACAATGCAAAGCACATCTCTAGTCTGTATGAGCTTTTCAGCTTCAAGCAGCTTATCGAGGAACCAACAAGAGTCACTCTTGACACTGCAACGCTCATTGACCATGTCGCTACAACATGTCCCAGAAACATACTAAAGTCAGGGGTGCATGAGGTTTCCTTGAGTGATCACTATATGGTCTACTGCATTCGGAAATTCGATGGTGCAGTAGAAAAAGGTCACAAAAAGATCAAGACTCGCAAAATGACAAATTTTAACGAGGAAGCATTCCTTGCAGATGTTTCTGGGATATGTTGGGAACAAATGCTTACTGAAACTGATGATGTCAATTTGCTTGTCAACCATTGGTCTGAAATGTTTTCTTTGATCATAGAAAAACATGCCCCTTTGAGTGAAATGCGGGTTTCTGAAAAATATTGCCCCTGGATTGACAAGAATCTTCGGGATTTGATGCGTACAAGAGACAAACTGAAAAAATCAGCAGTCAAAGGTAAATCCCCAATCCTTATGGATTCTTACAGACATATCCGTAATAAGGTCAATGCTCTTAATGTTCGGCTGAAGAAACAGCATTATACTGATAGGATCTCTGAATGTAAAGGCAATATGAAAGAATCTTGGAAAACAATTAATGAACTTCTCAATAAGAGATCAAAATCAAGTAGCATTGATTGTCTCAAAGAGTCAGGCATTGAAACTCGGAACAAAAAGGATGTCTCAAATTCAATGAACAACTTCTTTTGCACTATAGGTAGAGAACTAGCAGATAAAATACAACCTGCCGCTAATCCCCTACTATCAGGTGACTATGAAGTTAACAAAGACAAGGCCAAATTTAACTTCAAGACAATCGAGCTGAAAGATATCAGGGATGCATTTGCCAAAGTTAAAACATCAAAGAGCTTTGGGATTGACAATATCTCTAGCTACTTTATGAAGCTTGCTTTGCCTTATATTGAAAACTCTCTGGCCTTCTTGTTTAACACATCCATTCAAACCAGCCAGTTCCCAGATTCATGGAAAGTAGCTAGAGTTACCCCAATTTTCAAAGATGGTGATAAGACTGTTAAATCTAATTATCGCCCAATATCAGTCTTACCTGTCATCTCAAAGCTCTTTGAAAAACTTGTTTTTGACCAACTGTACCAGTATATGAAAGGAAATGGCCTTTTCACAGCTGACCAATCTGGGTTTTTACGCCTTCACTCCACGTTGACTTGTTTGCTTAAAATGAACGATGATTGGTACAATGGGCTTGATCTCGGTAAATTGGTGGGATTAGTGTTTATTGACCTGAAAAAAGCATTTGATACGGTCGACCACGACATTCTTTGTAAAAAGCTCGAACTTTATGGCGTGCAACAGCGAGAGCTATCTTGGTTTAGGTCCTACCTATCCAACCGCAAACAATTCTGTAGGGTTAACGGTGTTGATTCAGATATCCAGGAAATAGAAGTGGGAGTCCCTCAGGGGTCATGCCTTGGCCCCCTTCTCTTCCTCATCTATATCAACGATCTTCCCCAGGCTGTCCAAGATTCCTCTGTGACTATGTATGCTGATGATACCAGTCTGTGCCAACAGTCGAACAATTTGACTCAGTTGAATGAGGCTATAAACAGTGATCTTAGAAAACTGGACACTTGGCTGCAAGGCAATAAGCTGTCCTTGAATGTAGCAAAAACTCATTCAATGCTTATATCTACAAAGCAGAAACACAACTCTCTCAAAAGTCGAAACGAAGTCTTGGAACTGAAAATACGTGACAATGAGCTCGAAGTAGTTCAAAAGACAAAGTACCTTGGAGTACAAATCGATAGCTCTTTGGACTGGAAGGAGCAAATTAAGGCAGTTTCTACCAAGGTCTCCAGGGCAATCGGCTTTTTAAGACATGCTAAGTCTTTTCTACCTAAGGAGAGTTTGAAAACTCTTTACACAGGCATTGTTGAGCCCCATTTTCGATATTGTTGTTCTGTTTGGGGTTGTGCTGGTTCTACAGACATAAACCAGTTGCAAAAGCTTCAAAATCGTGCTGCTAGAATAATTACAAATAGCAGCTTTGAAACCCCAAGCAGACAACTTATCGAGGAGTTGGGCTGGAAGACTATCGTAGAACTCATTGATGTTGAGTCTATTGCATTTTCCAACGATCTGTAGGGCACTGACTCGGAATTTTTTTCTGGTCGCGAAGGCCCTAGACCCCCGTCCTATGTGCCCTCCGAGCTTGCACATCTCAGCAACATAGCTTGTGAAAGATCTTAGTCAAGATCTTTTTCAGAAACCAAATGAGGAGAAAGTAGTTCTGTATAGGATGGGTAGTAGGGTAAGATTCTTTCGGAGAAATGATGGAAAGTGAATGGTAGAGTCATTCTAAGCCAATGTATAGGTTGGATTTTTGAAAAATTTCCGAGACAAACTATCACAGAACTGTCAAAATTTCCATTTTGAGGCCAGGCAAATTGGATTGTTAGAACGGTTCTGGGACAAATTATAGTGTGTTTGCACAAAAATTTCCTGTGGTGGTAATTCATAAAAATACTCACTGTTACCTAATTATGAAAGTTTTCAATTGGGCACTGGTAAAGATGGGATGCATTCTAAACCAAAGAATATCATATTTTTACAAAAATAGTTTCCAGGGGATGCTAATTTAAACAACTGTTACGAAATGATCAACAATTCTATTTCACCACCAGGTAACATGTGATCGGCAGAAGTGTTCTTAGCCAAAGTAAAGGGCGTGTCCCCGAAAATTTTCCTGGGGGCTTTGCCCCCAGACCCCCTCATCCAGTGGCGGATTTGACGTGAGTTTCATGAGTTTGGGAACTTAGTCAAGATTTCATAGATAGATTTGTCTCTGAGAATAGAATTACGATAATTATGAAATGAGATCCGCGATGAAAATAACAAACGATTTCAAAATATGTTCAATTGCGCTTATATAAGGGGCTACAAACTAGGCCCCTTATATGTGTCAATAAGGCAAAATGTTGCTGGCTGAAGGAGAAACATCTGAGGTAAACTTAGGCCGTATGATCATATGAAGGTCCAAAATTTCAAAATTTTATCAGTTATTAATTAGTGAAGAAAAATTTGACAGCATTTTAAGGCAATCTAAAGGACGTGGCTGCAAAAATTTTCTCGTGGGAGTACCCCCGCACCCCCTAGCTTCGCTCACCTTCGATCTCATCATGGGACCTCATTAAAACATCCGGCTAGATCCGCCCCTGAATATATACTGAACTTTGAAGCTTCTGCTGGTCCCGATGCCCTCCTTTTCACAAACCATATACTTCAGATTTCTGAATCTGAGAGAACTTGACATCCCTTCGATAATTCCATTACGGAGTGACGTTTTAGATTCGTTGCGGAAATTTTTGGAAATTCGAAGTTCGTCGTTCGGTCGCCGGTAGGACGTCATTTTCTAACTGTGGTACCCTACTTGTGTTATTTCAACAGACTCATTTATCTTTATGTCAACCTAAAAAGGGGCGTTGGCCGCACTTACAGCCAAAGTAGAGGGCGTGGTCCAAGAAAATTTTTCTGGGGCTCCGCCCCAGACCCCATTATCTTTTGCCCCCCCAACAAAAAATCCTGGCGGCGCCACTGCAAAAATGCTGTTGCTACTGGACTTAACTGCAGTATTTTGAATGCAGCTAGTCTGCTGTTCAGCTTTGTGCTGCTTAGGTAGCTAGTATTTACGGACAATCACAATTATTTCTATTAATCAATGGGAAAAAAATCTGCTTGCCCTGAAAAAATTGCTCTCAGAATACCAACTACTTCATCCCCCATTTTTAAGTAATATATACCTGCCCCGTGTACTTGAACGTTAAATTCGATATTAACCCTGTCTCACATGGGACTTCTGGCGGTCAATACCTTGGGAGTTGATTCCACCCTTCCCCCTTCTTTTTCTTCGCTGTTATAGTAGCTATTGTCTTTAAACAGGTAAATAGATGGACTTTGCAGCAAACAATCAAAATCACATGATTAAATTACATTATATCTGTCGTTATTGTTACTATAGCAACAAGAAGACATTAAGTTATGATTATCATGACTATTACCACGATGATTGAAACTATAAAATCATGCACGAAATTGAAACTTTTCCTTCAAATTTTATTGGATATTATTAGATATATGCGTAAGCATAATTTTGGCAGACATTTAAAATTAATGTCTGTAACAATTAATAAGAAAAAGCATACACATTGTCTTGACTTCAGTAAAATAATGGTTGCCGTTGGTTACGATGCTATATTTAGAATATTAAAATTCTCATTATTCGATAAAATAGGCGAGACCAGGACTAGAAGTAACAGGGGCAAGTTATAACTTGGGGTATTTCTCTGCCGCCATAAAGCTGCGCTCACCAAATTTCGTGTGAACGAATGTCTTGTTATAGTACCTTCAATTGACAGAGCGGAAACGATGCGCGCCTGCGCACTAATGTTGCCTAAATCGAAGGATGGAAGGCAAAAACTCACGCCGTCGAAATTCTGATCGAGCAGTGAAAATGAAATGTTTTCGATCGTAAAATGCTTCTTTGCGGCAGTTTATAGAGGGAAAATATTGATTACATGGAACACATCTCGTTCAGTTTTCTTTCGTCTTTCTGTTAAAGGTAAAAACATTTATGTAAGCGGAATATATTTCTGTCAAAATAGCTCAATGAAATTGCAAGTGAAAGCTAGGACTGGCAATTTCTCAAGTGTCGCCCCTATGAAAGTCCCAAACATAAGGCCGTTTCTTAACACATAAGGGATTTTATGCTTTTAATCTATGAGGTGGGGATGCCTCCACCATATATCAAGAGTTCTCGTGAATCCAAGGTTGTTCTTCTTGCTCGCAACACCGAAAGAAAGTCGAGGTTTGATTAATTTCGAAAATTTTCAACGCCCTCGAAATTTCACAACAGTGTTGATTCACGGCAGGGACCTTATTTGGTGGAAATTGCTTGAAATCACTTACCAATGAATGAATTCTTGTTAAAACCAGTTGCAAAATTTGTGTATCCTCCAAATACAAGAATTTTAGTCACAAATTGACAATTATTTGCGATGGATACCGGCAATGTTTCAAATAAATCCAGAAGTCTTGCCTAAAATGGGCTCCTTCCATGTTTCTAGTCGCTGGAGATGCTTCAAGTCGTCACTAAAACTCGACTGATGCGTAAATGATATACTCTGAGTATTTAGAAATCAAAGGCATGCCTTTTCTAGAAAAAAATAAGCTTCTCCACAACTTCTTCTTGCCAAAACAATGCCAAACAAGTTATAAGAATTTCGCAAGGAGAACATGCTATTTCTCTGACGCGACAGTGTATTCGAATTTCGAATAACTGAGGGGTAAATATAAAGTTTTACAAAGGTTTCATCATAATTTTGAAAAATGTTTTTCAAAGAAGCCAAATAGACCAATGTTTTCGAAATGAATCAAGTAAATAGCAGTTGAAATAACAAACAGAAGTCAAGATCAGAAAGGAAAGAATTCACTCAAAAAGTTAGGAAACATTTAAAAAAATCAAGAAACTTTCTACCAATGATCATTCAAGTTTTCCCGAAAAAGTAGTGAAAGTCTGCCTGGCTGTACGACCTTTTACACCTTTTATATTTTTCCGGCCAAACTAATATTTCTTTTGCACTTTAGGCACTATTTTGAACAAAATGTTTTTAGCGTAAAATGAATAGCTTTCTCGCAGTTAATTTTTAGTAGGCTTTGGTACGTGCCCTTTTGTTGCAGAAACTTGCTTAGACAATCTGAAAAATATGCCTGAAACACGGGCGGTTATAATTAAAGAATCGAAAGCATTTGACAAACATTAATATGATAATCTTTTCCCTTGTCAAGACACCTCAGTTACAGTTGTAGTCTTAACCATTTTAAGTTTTATTTCCCTGGGTACCAGAACCAAAAGAATTGAGAGGCAAAGAAAAGGAACAAAAGTCCGAGCAACGAAAGACAGAAAGAGGGAGGGATAAGAACCCTTGACATGCTCTGAACAAATAAAATCAAAATTCCTTTTTTAGGAGCAGGATGAAAAGATGTCACAGACAACTTTCTGTCGTGTTTATTTATGATCACACCTCACAGGAACGAAGCATTGTATCAACTGTCCCAGAGGCTATCTCTCTTTTCCTATCTCTCCTTTCCTCCGCATATTCCGCCCCGTCACTCGCCGTTGCTTGAGTCCCGTTACTGAACAATCCGGAACGATCTTCAAGCATGCGAGATTTCTATTGCTCATTCCAAAACTGCAGCTGGGTAGATTTCAAATACTTTTTGAAGAAATTTGATATGTCAGTTTAGTGGCCTTTTTCTCCATTTTTCTGAAAACCGTTCTAAACTCATAGCAGAGTGTAATCAAAAACACATTGCACGTATTTTTTCATAGGAAACTAAGAATATGGGCCAGTACTGAAAGCTTCTTAACATTATCAGATTTTGAGTACTCAGAATTTCTTACGGCTTTCTTTAGAGGCTCCATAACACGAGCCATAACTGTTCACTACATGTGCCCTCGTGAATATTTCAAAACAAGGCTTTTTTAAGCCTTTTCTTAATACGAGTAATATGATATAGGAAACAAAGGAAAGTAATTTAAAAATATGTCAAGGATTACCTTCATCAAAATAAATAGTATATTTTCCCAGTACTGGAGTTTCTTAATTTTTTGGCGCTCCGAGAGTTGAGTTTCTTATACTATGGGCAATTTCTTATGAAAAAAATACGTGTATGGATGAAAATCAATTTCCATCCTGATCTTGAATTTCGAAAATATTTGTCTATTTGGCTTCTTTGAAAAATATTTTTCAAAATTATGATGAAACCTTTGTAAAACTTTATATTTGCCCCTCTGTTATTCGAAATTCGAATACACTGTCGCGTCAGAGAAATAGCATGTTCTCCTTGCGAAATTCTTATAACTTTTTTGGCATTGTTTTGGCAAGAAGAAGTTGTGGAGAAGCTTATTATTTTCTAGAAAAGGCATGCCTTTGATTTTTAAATACTCAGAGTATATCTTTTACGCGTCAGTCGAGTTTCAGTGACGACTTGAAGCATCTCCAGCGACTAGAAACATGGAAGGAGCCCATTTTAGGCAAGACTTCTGGATTTATTTGAAACATTGCCGGTATCCATCGCAAATAATTGTCAATTTGTGACTAAAATTCTTGTATTTGGATGATACACAAATTTTGCAACTGGTTTTAACAAGAATTCATTCATTGGTAAGTTTATTCAAGCAATTTCCACCAAATAAGGTCCCTGCCGTGAATCAACACTGTTGTGAAATTTCGAGGGCGTTGAAAATTTTCGAAATTAATCAAACCTCGACTTTCTTTCGGTGTTGCGAGCAAGAACAACCTTGGATTCACGAGAACTCTTGATATATGGTGGAGGCATCCCCACCTCTTAGATTAAAAGCATAAAATCCCTTATGTGTTAAGAAACGGCCTTATGTTTGGGACTTTCATAGGGGCGACACTTGAGAAATTGCCAGTCCTAGCTTTCACTTGCAATTTCATTGAGCTATTTTGACAGAAATATATTCCGCTTACATAAATGTTTTTACCTTTAACAGAAAGACGAAAGAAAACTGAACGAGATGTGTTCCATGTAATCAATATTTTCCCTCTATAAACTGCCGCAAAGAAGCATTTTACGATCGAAAACATTTCATTTTCACTGCTCGATCAGAATTTCGACGGCGTGAGTTTTTGCCTTCCATCCTTCGATTTAGGCAACATTAGTGCGCAGGCGCGCATCGTTTCCGCTCTGTCCCTTCAATTTCAACAGTGGATCTTATTGTTCTTGCCGGCGGCTGGTTTATTAGTACTGCTATCCCCAATTTTTGGCCTAAAAGTGAATTTCTGGATTTCAGAATCCATCCCAGGGGAGGTACTCCCTAACTTTCAATACGGGGGGGTCCATGCAACTATTTCTTTGCTGACCCCTAAATATTAAGCCTAATGTTTTGGGAACCCCAAATATTGAGTCTAATGTTTTGGAGACCCCAAATATTGCCATCTATTTCTGGGGTCCCTAAAATGTTTTTAAATGATTTCAATTAAAGCTTCTTGATTTTTCTCAGATTTTAGATAATACCAAAACATTTATCTCATGATTCGCAACTTCAGGGCCAAATTGCGCCATTCTTCCTTTCTTCAGAAATGTGTACCCCAAATATTGAATTTTGGTCCATGTTGTAATTCACAGACCCCAAATATTGATTTGACGTAACATTTCGGACCCCAAATATTGGCATGGATCCCCCCCCCGTATTGAAAGTCAATGAGTACCCCCCCCCCTGGGGAATCCATTTGCACTGTGGCAATTTGAACTAGTGATTTGTATAGTATGATAAATTTTGCACTGCTGTTCAGTTTTTGGCACATGAGATTTTCATTGCCCTGCACTGTTATGTATCATATATCTCCGTATCTCAGTATTTGGAACATAGCTAGCCTGTTGTTACTAAAAATTGACATTGCAAAGGGAAGTTCTTGCAGCTTTCCTTGATTTAATATATTTTACTTTGAAACACAGCATTTGTTTTTAATTGTTTCACTGGATAGGCCTGACTGGCAATTGCTACCATTCCCTTCCTTTTTCACTATCACTATGAGTTCCCCGCTCACACAGGAACGCAATCGTACCGCTCCATCTTCGTTCCGGTTTTTGGAACGGAAAAGTAAACTGTTCACACCGGAACGGAACGATTGCGTATCAATTTTGTGTTCAGACGGGAACGCAATCGTTCCGTTCTACACTTTCACGCCAAAACGAACAAAAGGCTTTGTAATGCGCGTGTCCACAATTGGGACAGATTTATCAAATTTACACTAACTGCACACTTTGCTGAGTTCGCAATAAGGAAATACGTCGATAAGCAAGCTTGGTCAAAGAAATAATGGACATGTTTAGCTTCAGCAATGCTGTCAGTTAAGCAAGTGAAGCAACAAGAAGATAGATGGTGCCTTTGAAATCCTCCAGTTTGTTTCGTTTGCTTATGCCATGTTCATGCAACAACAACACACACGCATGCGCTTCGGGCAAAATGTTATCGCTTCGTTTTTCGGGCCAGTTCTGCCTGTTCACACGAGAACGCAGCGGAGAGATTGCGTATCGTTCCACTTTTCGTATCACTTCTTTTATCGTTCCACTTTTTGGAACGGAACGATGCTATTTGAAGAGTTCCCATGTGAAAGCAACCCCTGAGCGTTCCACTTTTCGGAAAGGAACAATGTGAAACGGAACGACTGCGCTTCCGTGTGTACTTTCGCGAGAAGAAACTCTCGTGTTTTTCGTATTTTTAGCAGAAATTCGAAAGTACATTCCCGTGAAATTTTCCAAAATACAGAATCGAATATTTAATTGATCAAATCTACGTATTTTTTTTATAAGAAACTAAGAATTCCGGCCAGTACTGGAAGTTTCTTAAAATTATCAGATTTTGAGTACTCAGAGTTTCTTACGAGTTTCTTAGAGGTTCCATAAAAATCTTCATGTTCACTACCTGTGCCCTCGTGAACATTTCAAAACAAGGTTTGTTAAGCCTTTCCAATGTTTAGACATTACTCAAGTACCTTACGAGTAATATGATACAGGAAACAAGTGAAAGTAAAGTAAAACCATGTCGAGAATTTCCTTTATCAAAATAAATAGTTGCTTAGCTTATATTTTCCCAGTACTGGAGTTTCTTAAATTTTTGGCGATCTGAGAGTTGAGTTTCTTTTAAGCAGTTTCTTATAAGAAAATATGTGTATTGATACTCCTCCTGTTATTATCAAATATGATCTTGTTTTTACAACAACCCTTTCGAAATATACTACCAACAAGCATATGTATGGAAGTTTCGGACGAATCATCGAAGAGTCAAGGAACATTTGAGTTAATAAAAATGAAACCAAAGTGGCGAAAGTGAATTCACGCGAAATTCCTAATTTTTACCGATTCGCGAAAGTTAATTCCTAAAATTTTATGTTTTTTCAACTGTTTCATTTTTCAGTTTTCAATCCATAACAAATAAAACAATCGTTTTGTACATTCGGGAAAAACTGGTTTTTCGAACTCGTTTTCTGATGGAAAACCTGCTGAAATTTTGTGAGATCTAAGTACCCTGGGTACCAGAGCCAAAAAAATAATAAGATTAAAAAATAAAAAAATGTTTTTATCATTTTTGGCTCTAGTACCCAGGGTGAGATCTAAGTCACACATCAATGATCTCCAAACATCACATCTGTTTGTGTCGTTAAATTCAGAAAGCAGAAGTCTGTGACTTCCAGAGCGCCGAGGGGCATTTCACTCCCAAAAAATCTCGTAAACCTGTGGCAAAAATCCTTCTGTTTTCAAGAAAAGTCATGACAATGGAAAATTCATAAAATTCGCAAAAGTCCTTTGTTCTGCAAAAACCACGTACGCTTTCTTGAATGAATGAAGTGCCACTCTGATCTACATCAGCCTGGTTCCCTGTATGAAGTTCATCGCGTGTGCGTGAGGTTATTGGAAGCCAGGGAAGCGATAGCCTGCTAACCAGACCCAGGGAAGCGAATTCTTGACCCCTTGGACAAAATCCATTGAAACTTTTCACTCCCACTACTCACTCCTGTTTTGGAAAACCAGCTCGATGCAGTTCTGTGGTGGGAACAATGAAATGTTTATTGCTGTTGCTGTGAGTGGCAACAAACTCAAATTCACAAAAAGAGACTCTTGCGTCCTAGACACAGTACATGACAAACTTTCCAATTAGCTTTTTCGTTTCCTGGGGCCTGAAAGTCAACTTGTCACGTATATTTGGCTCCTTCTTACCCTGGGCTAACATCTTACCCTGCATTGCAATTCGCAATGCGTACAACTACATTTCGTCAATTGTTGACAAGAACGGGGATCGCAGTTCGTTCCGCGAGCTTCCCATAGTTTCATCTTTGATTCTAAGAATGCAACGAGCTCGGTGAGGACAATGATGTAACCATGGAATAAGCGCAGTGGGAACGAATCTATCTTTTGTTTTGTGGAATGTAGTTGTCTGATTTCAAAAGGGTTACCAACGCAACAATTTATGCTTGACTGAAAATGAATGCATTTGAAAGAAACAACTGCATCCAGCGATCATGATGAGATAAAAAATGCATCGATTTTGATTTCGTGATGCAGTAACAAGGGGTTGCCAAACACTTGCTGACTCTTCCATATGCTCCTAATAGCTCTTTTCGATGTGCATCAATCCTAATCCTTCCTAACGATCGCTATTACTCACAGATCATTAGCATTGGGACCTCCGAACTAAATTCACCTTGGTATTTAACTCGAAGGGGGATGTTATAAGGTCCCTATTTGGACCAGGTTGAAATTTTGATATTTTTGGCCAGGACCAGGCGTTTTTCGCCCCCCCCCTCTCTTTCTTAAAAACTACAAGAGATATAACAATGAAACTTATGACAATTGTTCTTTGGATAATTAGCTTTACAAAAACAACAATAGAGGTCTAATTGGTCATGTGGGTCGTTGCTAGCCAACCAAAAACAATGGGAAAATTGTCAAAATTGAGCTACTGACTTAAAAAGCAAATATCGTCCAGATTAACATGAAATAACAGGCAGAATTGTGGCCAGAAGTAGCAAATGAGAGTAGAGAAAGATATTTACACAAGAAAATTTCAATTTAAGCAACTCTTGCTAATTAAGAGCAATTAGCAATTGAATGATGGACTAATTGAGATTTCAATTGTGAATTATTTTCGATTTTTAGACTTTCAATTAGTGAAAATAGTTAATAATAAGGAATCTGACACTGTTTTCTGCACATTTTGAGATATATTGCCCTAATTCATTCATTCTATTCCCTCACAAAGATAAATGACGTCATGGATTTCAAAAGTTGCTGATGACAGAAGATATAAATAAATTATATATCAAATGAAAGCACTCTTCAAGACCAATCGAATGGTACATGTAACTTTATCATTAGCACTATTTGCAAGAATTTAGAGAGGATTTTCTTTGTGAGGACTCTCCAAATAAGGGCATCTGAAGGCTTCTGAAGGTAATGTAGTACAACAATGGACAAGGAAACTTTTAAAGTTTGATGGCCAATTAAATTTTAGGAAAATTCAAGAAGTTGTAGCACAATATCTACAACAGCGGCGGAGATATTTGAGAAAGCTTGCTGGTGGGATGGGGTGCGAAAAACGCCCTCCCCCCGGTCTAAATATGTTTGCAATGAAAGAACTGTTCCTAACAGAAATACGAATCACAAATCTAGTTTGTGCCTGTTCGTCCTGTATTATTTACATAAGTATAAATGTTTACATTCGTTTTATAATTAATATCACCCCACCCAAGTGAATCACATCAATCAGATAAACATCTCAGCCAGCACTTTATTTACCGCCTAAAACCACAATTTCACCTTCATGCGAAACCATTTACAATATGGTGCAGCAACTACTACCACTACTACTTTATTTTCTGTTGCTTTTTCTCCTCGAAGCCAACTCTCGCATTTTTTATGTGACAACATTTTTCATTTCCTCCTTGCTAAGTCAAACTTCGACGCCATTTTGTTTTGGCTGCCAGAATACTTTTTGTACGTTGCAGCGAGTGTTCAAGATTAAAAGATCTTCGAAGTTTGATTAAAGCTTACCTCAAAATCTAGCACAGAAGGAAAGCAAGACAAATTGCTATAGATATGATATGAATAATATAAAACATGATACCTGCTACAATTCACACACGGAGTCCGCCTCTCTTCACTGCGTTTATTTGCACTTCAAGATGAAAACAAGGCATCCGTTGCTCTCCTTGCTGTACCTGTCATAACAACATACCTTCTATTACGTCAGAAAAGAATTTGGCATCAAAGGAATGTTGATCCCGGGGGGGGGGGGGGTGACTCCTATATGTAGCCGAACGGGGACGTGCCGCCCATAAGGATGGGTTCGAAAGCTTCAAAATCCCTAAATATGGGTCTCGAACTTTCGACAAAAGTGGGGAGGGGGAAACTGCCCCCCATACCCCCCATGGCCACGCCACTTTCGTCATCTTCTTCAAAATTCAGGGAAGGGTGCCATGCTTGCAATTGTAGTTTCTTGTCTGACTATCCTCTGTCGTACAGCAGCACCATAAGTGGATGCTCAGCCTCTAATAATTCTGATAAGTCGAATGACCGAAAAATCGGAGATGTCAGAGCAAGGATTTTTCTCCCTTTCATTCAGTGAATTCTGTAAAATGCCCTTGTTCTTAGAAAGCATTTGATGCTTCCTAGCAGTGTCGTTCTAAGATTGGCTAGGAGATTTTCCTCCGACTTTTCGTTTATTGCGTGCAGGGTAAAATGAGAAGTCGGAGGAAAATCTCCTAGCAAATCTTAGAGCGACACTACTAGGAAGCATCAAAAGCTCTCTGAGAACAAGGGCATAGGCATAGGCGTAGGAGACAGGGGGACAGGGGGGCTGCAGCCCCCCCAACGTTAGAAAAATTTGCAAAAATCAGCCATAATCGGGCAGAAATCCGCCTCAAGTCGGGCAAAAATTTTTCAAACGATGGACTTTTTATCGGGCAGCCCCCCAAATTTTATCTCCCCCTACGCCGATGAACAAGGGCATTTTATAAACAGACTTCACTGTATTGGCTACGTATAAGAAGGCTGAAGGCTCTATCTACTTTTGATATTTCATATTCAGTCTTATTGCCAAGATGTTTAAATAGCTTCATGTTCATAATCAATTTGGTGAGTAGCCTAGCCGCGAGCCTAGCGGCTTATACAGTTTCCGTTCGGTGACTGAAATTAGCCTCGGTCGAGTGAGGTCAAACACCGGATGGGGGGGGGGGAGGAGTGACCTCTTGGAGGCCTGGCCCCGCAACTAACCTCGCCTTCGCCTTCCTTCGGAAGGAACGTTAAACTAGGGTTCCAATACCTGGATGCGGCATACATAGTGGGTTTATATTTGCTTTACGTAGCTAGAAAGAATTCCAGCCAATGCGAAATGAATTGCTGAAAATAAATAATCGCACTGTCCTCTAGAAATTGAAAACCCGCGTGACGTCTAAAACCCGAAAACCCGTACATTTTAATTACAATACCCGAAACCCGAGCTAAAAAATAGCAAAACCCGAGACCCGTCCAAGATCCAAAACCCCGAAAACCTGCACGTTTTTCAGAGAAAACCCGAAACCCGATGGCCAAAATTGGCCAAACCCGCAACCCGTGAAATCCCAAAGCCCCCCTCCTTTTGATACTAGATTACTTGACAAAATAGACTTGGGGCAAGTCTATTTTGATACAAAACAAAAGATGCTTTGAAAAAACTTGTTTCTATGTTGGTTGCGGTTTCTTATTGTAGCTTCCCTTAAGAAAAATTTCAGCTTGCAGCTTGTACAAGCTTGACATAAGCATGGTTGGGACTTGAAGGAGCTTTAAATTGGGGTATATGTTGAATACATTTTTGCCAGTTTGTGGGGTATGATTAGTGATCAAGCTTGGCAATAATCTGACGCCTGACAGAATAATTCTCAAACATACTACCATCAAGCTTGATTGAGTTGTTTTTCAATTCAGAAGATGCATGCTGCAAGCTAGCACAAGCGATGCAAAATTCTTACTTGAAGCAAGCCCCAGGGGGGGGGGGTAGTCAGTTATGTTTAGGATAGGGGTGCTCAGGCTGAGGTACAACGCATCAACCCAAAAAAATAATTTCTACCTTGAAAACAGACGCAAAAAAATAATTTTTCTTATCTTTTTCCCAACCTTTTTCCCTTTTTTCATATTTGAGACCCAAAAAAGTAAACCAGAATTTCAGGAACCCAAAAAATAACTGTACAAATGATTGACCCTAAAAGATAATCTTTGCCCAAATTTAAGACCCAAAAAAGTAACCTGAGCACCCCTATCCTGAATAAACCAGAGTACCCCCCCCCCCCTGGGAAGCAAGCCCTGAAACATTTTCAAATTACAGTATACTCAAAAAAATTGCTTGTGAATATACTCAAAAGCAATTTTTTTCATATTCCATTAAAAATTTACAATACATGTTACAATGTTATGGACTACTCTACCTTTTAACTACTTTACAATACTACAAGGACGATGCCATGAGGAGCAAAAGACTCTACTTCATGGCATTTATTTAAAAATGCTAAACCACATACAAACCAAATTGCATAAAAGCAAGTTAGTACCAGGCTTAGCAGCATGCTGCAAACATACTCTATATTTTGCCATATGGGTTTATGTTTGAATAAAAAGTCTGAAACCAGGCTGTTTGCCAATGCCTGTGAAGATACTCTGCAAAAACTTTTGCAAAGATACTCAACAAAAACAACTTGATTGGAACACTACTACTGTAAGCAAGGACAATAGCTTCCTTGTTAAGTAATCCACAATTGCGGATTCAGGGGGCAAGTAGGGGCAATTGCCCCCCCCCCCCCTTCGTGAGGAAAACTCAGCTTCGCGCCCCTTATTTTGGCAAGAAAAGCGCCCCTAATCCTCACTCTAACGCCCAATATTTTAACTGTTTTGATTTGAATATAGGGGAAACATAAAATTCAAGGTGTTATTTAGTAGCAAATCAAAGAATTTCTTTAAAAAGCATTCAAAAATTTATTTGCAATCTTTGGTGCCCTCTTTGCAAGTTGCCCCCCCCCCCCAACTTCGGGCTGGATTTGCCCCTGCTTTAACAGCATATATTATCTTCCCTGGCAATCAATTTGATTTTACACATTAATAGAGTGAAAGCTAATTTGAAACAAAATGTCTTGAAGGATGCATTTATCACTATTGGAAATATGAAAAGTGTTTGATGTTAACTTCAGAAGTATTTTCCTGCAAATTCATATTTTGAGTTTTGGAGTCCAGTTGAGCTTTGACAACATTGCTTATTTTGTTTTGCATTTGTATGAAATTGCAGCACAGGTTGAGATGAGATTGCATGAGACAAATGCAATAACAAATAACAGAAACAGTTAATGCGAGCATCATTATTTGAATAATGGAACAAATTGAGTTGATCTCCTTTGTTCATATTTTCTAATCAATTCTTTCAATGCGCCTGAGCTGAATTGTTTGGGCATTCTTACTTAAATTTCAAACCTGAACTTTCTACACAGGTTGTATTGCCCTGTATTGCCAAATTAAGCCTTTTCATAAAACAGAGGCTTGCAAAGTCAGGGGCGGATCCAGCCCGAAGTTGGAGGGGGGGCAACTTGCAAAGTGGGCGCCAAATAAACGACAGAAATTGAGCGCGCCGAAGGCGCGCGAAAATTTTTTGGACGCTTTCAAAGAAAACTCTTTGGTTTACTGCTAAATAACGCCTTGATTTATATGTTTCCCCCACATTTAAATCGAAACAGTTGAAAAATTATGAGTTAGAGTCAGGAAGAGGGGCGCTTTTCTCGCCAAAAGAGGGGTGCCAAGCTGAGTTTTCATAGTGAAGGGGGGGCAATTGCCCCCACTTGCCCCCCCCCTAAATCCGCCACTGTGCAAAGTCCACTAAGTTGACACTCTGCATGTGTTGAACTTACATTACTTTTCATAAGGCTTACATTTCTGATAAAGGGCCTCAATATGAAAATTGGGTCTACATCAGACCCTATTCAAAATGATAAGTTCTTTTGAAATGCATTATTTGTCTCAATATGATTTGGAGTTAAACTAAATGCAAACCCCATGGTTTTACAAGAAGACAAACAAGTGCCCAGTAGTTATCCATACCTTGCATTCATACCCTCTGTATTTAAAAAAATCAACATTGCTAAAAGATGTGGACAGGACTAACCTTTTTGGTCTATTCAAGGCTAACCACCATAGAAGAGTACTCAGTTTCTTTGCAGTTTGCAATGTGCAAATTTTGCAAATTGGTATGAAATTTGTACTGCTTGGAGGAAAATTTAAAAATTCCTGTCCACATCTTTTTGCAATGTTGAATTTTTTAAATGCAGAGTGTATAAATGCAAAGTATGGATAACTATTGGGCACTTGTTTGTGTTATGAGCCTTTGCAATTCTTCTCAGCAAAAAAAAGATAAAGTTTGCAAAATTAGTTTTAGGTCCACATCACGTTCAGGTGAATAATGCATTTCAAAATAACTGATTTAATTTTGAACAGGGTCTACTTGTTGAACTCAACACGAAAGCAGTTTCCTGCAAAAAGATGTGGACAGAAGTTTGTAAATTTCCCTTTCAGTAGCTTGAATCTCACACCGATTTGCAAACTTTGCACATTGCAAACTTTATTTTCCTGGTGGTTAGTTCTGAATAGACCAAGAATGTTTGCTTGCTGCATACTTAAGAAACTCAACTCTCGGATCGGGCACAAAAAAGGAACTCCAGTATTGGGAAAATACATCATATGAAACTATTTATTTTTTAAAGAGGAAATCGTTCATACACTTTCCATTATTTGTTGTAAGAAACTCTCTGACTACCTTAGTCCTTTCAAATTTTGCCTGCCTCCAATTTTGGCTCCCTTTAATTTTCGCCCCCCTTGTGTAGAAGTTTCGCGGGAGTTTCGCTCCCTTTAATTGTCGCCCCCCTGGTTGTCGCCCCCATCGATGTGACGTAATTTGGATGGATATGGCCCCGAGGAAGAGAACGCGGTGGAACTAGAACAACAAAATAACACCTCAGATAAGGAGGACAATATGATTGTTGTCGAAGAGTAATGCATGTCTTATATTTTGTATTACAATCAAAACAAAAGTTCTTTTATAGAAGTTAGATATTTTCGCTTCCTTTAATTTTTGCTCCCTCTAATTTTCGCTCCCAAAATATTTCCGCAATTCACTCCCTTTAATTTTCGCCCCCCCTCCGAGGCGAAAATTGAAGGCAGGCGAAATTCGAGATATTCAAAATTTTATAATTTTTCTGGCTCAAATTCCGCTCAAATTCCTAGTTTCTTACAACAAATCCGCGTGCCTTCTCTCCCGGGAGGGAGGGGGGGTACATGACTTGAGGATGGACCGGTTTTCAGAAAGCTACCCTCTTCCAGGCCCGTAGGAGCGTTTTACAGATTGGAGGGGCACTAATTCATACCGAAGGGGTAAAGCTTCCAGAAGCCCCCAGATGTATTGCTCACTCAATGCCCTCTTTTCTTTTGGCAACGCCCTTCTGTGCATTGCTGAATGGGCATTCTATGATCGGAGGTCCTGAAGAAAAATAGGAAATTTACGAATCCAAATATATTTCAAACAGGTTAGCTAAAATCAAACTATGATAGGATAAGAATACTTTGTCGAGAGCATTGCGTAAGATTTACTTGATATTTGATTTACAAAAGTCATCACACAATTTTCATGGTGTCCTGCGAAAGCCATGACATGGCCAGAGTAAATTAAATGGGCGGAATTGAAATGAGGGGGTCTGGGGGAAGCCCCCAGGAAAATTTTTGGGGCCACGCCCTTTACTTTGGCTTAGAATGCATCTCCCAATATCATGCTTGCCATTAGCGACAAGGAATCTTTGATAGCGTTTTGACAGTTCTCTTCTCGGGGGGGTAACTGACCCTAGTTTTGGACGGGGACGTGCCATTTTGGTTCAGAATTTGGACCCATAATTCCGCACATATCTGCAAAAATGTGACCCATAATTCCGCAAACCTGATGAAAACATGGCCCATAATTCCGCAAAATGATGAAAACTTGGCCCATAATTCCGCATGGCAAAGAACAATGCAAAAAACCGCAACTTCACTTTCACCTATATGATAGTTAATGTGGTAAAGAGGGTACGGTAAAATCTAAGTATATGTTTTAAGGGCAACATTTCTCTTTTAGTCCAAAGAGTTTTCAGTTCTGACTGAAACCCTGTTAAACCCGGGGGTGGAGGTGCCTAAAGTCAAGGACGTGTATGTGCGAAGGTGCAAACAAAACATTACCCAAAAACTGGATGGCTTATGACAAAAATGATACCCAAAACTGCAGATTATATTGAAATAACCATACCCAAAACTGGAACTTTCAAACCAGTGTCTTTTATAAACCACAAAAAGGCAAACAAACAAATATCTCTCTCAAACTGACCTCCCCTGGCTTTTTCTGCACTTAAAATTGATGATGGTGCACATACCATTGCCTTACAATACAGGCCTTTGCGCATCGTCAATAAAAGGATTCGAGACTTCTTCAGAATTTTGAAAAAATTCTTTTCATTCTAAAAAGAATTTTTAAGCCATATGAAAGAGTATGCTTTGAAATTTTTTAATTTAGATCACTCAGTATAGCTCAGTATCATGTCCTGCACATCTAATGGAGAGATGGGGTCTGCGGTCTGCATGCAGAGGTAAAATGGTTAAAAGCTACTGTATATACAGGGTACAGGTTAAGTGTCAGACAGTATTTTGCAAAAATGTTTGAATTAGTTTTGAGATATTATTGAGCTACAGCAAACCGTTTGATGTTAAACTCAAGTCATAAGTGAAGTAGTAGTGAAGTTGAATTTTTGAATGTTGATAAAAAATGATTCACATCACAAGCCTTATTTATGGTCCAGTCCAGTTCCGATCATCAATGATCAAATGATGAGCAATAGATGAAAATAATTTCAAAATAGGATGTGAAATCATGCCACTGGCACTCCTAGTTTTAAATTCAATAAAATTCAATCTTACCTGCCAGTTAATTGTGTCACATTGTTCACATCTCTTCTCTCACTCAGCTCAATTTTCATTTTGTATTTGTTAAAGGCCATCATGTTCCTGTGTTGTTGCTGTTGTTGTTTTATCATAGAACAACAACAACACATTGCCATGATGGCCTAATGCAAATAATATGAAAGTTGATAATATGATGAGATATAGAGAAGAAAGAAGAGCAATGTGACACAATCAACTGGCAGGTAAGATTAGATTTATTTAGAACGACTACTAGCCGTTCTAATCTCCACCACCTGACAAACAAACAGATTAATGCATGTTCTGTATGAGAAGTGCGAATGATGATAGTGCTAGCACACATAAAAGCTCATAAAGGGCAAGGCCAAGTTAGTTAGTTGCCTACCTTATTTATACATGAACATGATATAGTCTAGCGCTGTTTGGTGGTATGAAGACTTGTATGATGTACTTTTATGTAATGGCTCGAAAAATAGTCTAAAATAGCTTTAGTACCTGGCTTGGTACATGTACATACACACACAGCATATCTCACAAACATATCTTTACCCAGGTGAATTTTTCTTGTACACCTTGGTTATATCTTGTTTGAATGAGAAACATGTCCAAAACTGGGTGGATTGTAGAAACCATACCCAAAACTGGTGCATTATTGAATTATGTGAAAAGGATACCCAAGACTAGGAGGGGGTAGAAATCAGACCAACTGGGGTTCACACATACCCATCCTTGGCTTTAGGCACCTCCACCAGGGCTTCCACCCCCAGGCGCTAAACTTGCCTCCTAATAATTCTGCAATATTTCTTCAGAATGATACCCAAAAGTCTGCATGTTTCTTCAAATGGTACCCATAATTCCGCACATACTTCTGAAATGATACCCATAATTCCGCACATACTTCTGAAAATGATACCCATAATTCCGCACTTTTCAGAAAAAAGGTACCCCTAAATAATGGCACGTCCCCATACCTCAAACCTATTAAGTTACCCCCCCGAGGTTCTCTTATGAGTTGAAGCATGAGGAAAATTTTTGAAGAAACATCCTTTACTTTGGCATAGAATGCATCCCCTGATTCCATATTTGCCAATGCTAAAATGGAAGATTTGACATTTCTTAGAAAATTCTTTCCCAGCTATACCCAGCTTTTTTCTTTTCGGCTTTCCAGGATCTCGAGGACCACGCCACTGCTCGTTAGTTTAGATATGATTATTGATTCTTGAAGTCTGGGTAGTTTTCGTCTCTCTTGACGAAGTGCTTCTGATATCAAAAGGGTTGAGCTTTCCAAAGTTAAATTTCCTTGCATTGGAATCTATGACAAATTCGTTTACGATGCTGACAAGGTTGAATTTATCAACTCTGTCGTTGTACACATGTTTCACCATCAGGTGGTTGAGGCGGTAGTTTGCTGTTGTTGAACTTAGATAGGTATTGACTCGCTTCAGTGCCAAGGGCAGGGACGTAGGAAGCATCTCAAACTTGGAGGGGCACGACACTTCGAGGGCACCCTTTCCATTAAGCTAAAGGGGCATTTCCTGAAAACAAAACGGGGCACTTCTTTGTTTATTTCAAAATATTGGGGGGGGCACGTGCCCCCAGTGCCCCTGGTTCCTACGTCTCTGGCCAAGGGCCTGTCACTGATGATCAGTTTTCTATGTTATTATGAAGAATAAAAAATTCAACTTCTAGAAATTATTGGGGGGGGGGCGGGCCCGACCGGCCCCAATAGGTGCTACGGGCCTGCCTCTTCTAATTACCGAAACTTGCTTTTGATACCCACCTTTATGATGAATTTTGGCGGAAAACTGCCCATTTTAACCATTTTTGCGAATTTCAGCGAAACCCTACCCATGTTTATGGAAAATCTGCCGAAAAAGAACCCTTATTTAGAGAATTTTGGGCTAAAAAACCTACCCATATGGGCGGCACCGTACCATAAATATGTTATGTACCTCTCCCGGGCCTTTTCTTTTAAATCTCAACCATACTCTCAATACAATTCATGAAAAACTGTGTCGCAAATTTGCTTCAGGCTATATGAGAACCCTACAAATATAAAGTTAAATTCAAAAGGAGTGTAAATTGGAAGATGTTATCTATCATATGCTAGCCAAAGTCGAGGCCAAAGTATGTGAATTTGGCAGTAACCCTTGTCACGTTTGACGTTTGATGGAAATGTTGGAGTCCGTTCAGTATTTTCCTCACTACTGCCTCTCAGATTTTAGCTTGTGTATCACCAATAGTCGAGGGTGTTGTGGTGCAGAGGTGTAATCATCTGACTTTGCTGACAACAATCAGGCAGACAGGGTTCGATACCCGGTGACAAGAGCCCCAACACTCGAGCGTAATGTCAAGGGGTTGCGGGCTCGATTAGGCCTATTCTACTTCTGCGATCCCACCCGGTGCTAAAAACACTAAAAACAGATGGCGCTTCGGTTAACAGAGACTCGTATTATTACTCTGAAATAGGTGACCCTATTTAGGCCCAAACTCTGAGCTTCCTAGAATACCAATTTAAGATTGTTGAAGGGTGGAGATTTATTCTTGTGTACGCCTACATGAGCAGGGAAAACTTATTTTTAGAACTTATTTCTTTGCTTTATGTCCGCGTCCGCCCTACTTGAAAAGAACGAGCGAAGTCTTGCTGTGGACTTTCGACTTTAGAACTAGGGATAGGGAAACCAATCCAGGGTCCTGAAATAAGCGAGAGAATTTTGTTCTTCAATTCGATGCATTAGAACACAAAGACGAGTCCTTGGAGGTTTCACACAAATATTTCGCAAAATGTTTGGGCTCTCTGGCAGGCAATGTGAAAGCGAGACTTCACAAAATAGGGAAAAAGGGTTAGCTTTTTCACTGTTTCATTATTAGTTCCCGTTGAGCAAGGTTTACCGCAGGGATACAAAGGACTCATCATCGTCACAAATCTAGCGCACACTCCTAGTCCTATATGACAAAAATGTGAAGCTCCCCTGGGCCTCCTTTAGCTAACTAAAGAAGTTCCTCTTGAAATGTCATATCCCCCCTCCCCCCTCCCCTACGTTTAGGGTACTTCGCACGGCCCTGGAGATAATTCACTGAAGGATGAAATTGGAAAAATTCAAAGCTGAAAAGTTTCTTGTCTATTTTCCAAGTAATTTTCCACGTAACGTATCCTCCTCATCTGAAGGCAGGCAAGCACGTAAGATGATTTTGTTGCTACTCCAGTCAATGCAGTCACCATTTTGAAAACGTTTGAGAGCGAGGATGGTTTCTTGAGGCCATACTGGTCGGGGGGTCATATTGGCTAGACCAACATGTTTAACATGTACAACATGTACGACCATGTATAGCGTTTCAATGAATCAAAGAGGAATTTTCTTGTTCTGTACCAATGTGACAAATTTTTCATTATGATCCTAGGTAAAAAGCTGGAAAAGGAAGCAATTGATCAAAGTTTTGAAGAATTAACATCGAAGCAAAGGTAAACACTGTCGGGGGACCATTTAAAAATGACCATATTTCTAATTTCAAATCCTCGACTGAAGCCAAGATATAATTTAAAAGAAGATAAAAGAAGCCAAAAGCCTCTTTGACACGTCGTTAACATCTTACCAAATTATGTGAATCGGTTGGATGGTTGATTTTCTTTTGAGTCTGTTGCTGTTCAAATTTGACAAATACTAAGAAACCGCAAAGTTTTCTCAAAGTTTTCACCAATTTTTGCATGTTTTCTGCACCTTTTCTCTACCATTATCTAACTTTACAATAATATTTACTGATGGAATACCAAAGTAGCCATTTTCTTAGTGGAAAAGAAAGCTTCAAGTTTCATTCTTTGAAGAAGAGGTACTCGAATTAGTAGAAATCTAACTGCTACCACTGGTAAGGGGGCATGTTATCCCAGATAACACAGCGATGCGTTATGTCAAGATTGACATTGAAATGTACCGAGTTTGAGAAACAAAGATTATTGCCTGGTTTCAAAAGATTGATTGAGCAAATTTGAAAATGCCATCAAAGAAAATACCTAACTGTCCGAGATGCATTTATTTCAAAGCGCAAAACTTGCATAACGGACAAAAAGTTGACAAAGTTGACATGTTTACTACCAATGGGCTAGAACGACTGCGTTGTTCATAACTACTCTCAATTACCGAATAAACGGGGGGAGTGAGAATAATCGGGGGGGGGGGTTGGAAATGGTTCAATATTATAATAATCGGAGGGGGGTTGGAACAATCGGGGGGTTGGAAAAATTGAGAATAGTCGTTGTTCGTTTTCTTAGTAAAACACGTATCTAACATGGGTACCACGTATGTAAAACACGTATGTAACACGGGTCAGACAAACAACGGAGAATAATGTTAATAAATACAGTAAGTACATTTGCTTAGCAGGAATTATTGAAAAAAATTGTTCACTATTACTTCTATTTTTCAAGAATTAATAAAAGGGGGGTTGGAATAAAAGTGGGGGGGGGGGGGTTGGAAAATTTTTCAAAAATTAATAAGCCGGGGGGACGATTATTCGGTACTTGAGAGTAAGCTTTAAATGTCCCCTCGTATAATATTTATATTTGAAATATTTGAAAAATTTTAAAGTTTGTGAATGACATTCTCAGGTTTCTGAAAGTACTTTTAATTGTGTTTTCTGGGCTATCTGGACAAGTCTATTTGGAAATTAGAATAACATTGTAGAATAGTAAAGGGTACAGTAAAGAGTAAAAAACATTTAAAATTGGTATTCTAAAAATTCCAAAATTTAAACAGCGATAGACTCAACAGAAAATTATATGTTTCAGCTTTCAAAAATGTCCAAATGGTTCTAATACATCAAACAGTCTCGGACATATTAAAATTTAAAAGTCGGACACTATTTTGGGACACCCTGTATGATTTCTACTTACAATGGAGCTCTGCTCTTTTAATCCATATCTTTGGCATTATTGAAAGATAAAAGGGCTTTGTAGACTACTGGAAGAAATAGTTTATAATTGAGAAAACGGAAGAATATCTTTGACAATATCGAAAGATAGAACGGCTTTATGGATTACTAATGTATAGAGTTTCAATGAATCCAGAGGGAATTTTCTTGTTCTGTGCATTTAGGAATGTGACAAATCTTTCATTCTGATCCTAGGTAAAAAGCTGGACAAGGAGGCAATTGATTGAACTTTTGAAGAATTAACATCGAAGCAAAGGTAAAAACTGTTAAATCGAAGAATATCTTTGACCTTATCGAAAGATAAAAGGACTTTGTAAATTATTGAAGGAAATAGTTAATATTTTAAGAAAACAGAAGAATATCTTTGAAGTTATCGAAAGATAGAATGGCTTTATAGATTACTGGAGGAAACAGTTAATAATTGAGAACACGGAAGAATATCTTTGACATTATCGAAAGATAAAAGGACTTTGTAAATTACTGGAAGAATAGTTAACAATTAAGAAAATGGAAGAATATCTTTCAAATTATCGAAAGATAGAATGGCTTTATAGATTACTAATGTAGAGAGTTTCAATGAATCAAGGAGGGATTTCCACGTTCTGTGCATTTAGCAATATGACAAATTTTTCATTGTTATCCTAGGTAATAAGCTGGGCAATGAGGCAATTTATCGAATTTTTGAAGAGTTAACATCGAAGCAAAGGTAAAAATTTTTAAATGGAAGAATATCTGTGATATTATCGAAAGATAAAAGGACTTTGTATTGACTCATTGCAATATAACTTGAGGGTTTTTGTCCTGAAAATCCACCAGGTATCTATAGCAGTTGCAAAACCCCAGGTTTTATTTGTTCATCTTTTCGTCAAAATTTCATTGATAATAAATCTCATCGAACAAAGCAATGAAGTGTCGTTGTTCATGTTAATGACAAATAAATCTTTGCAATATGTTATTTTTTTTACTTCTAACCATTTTATCTTTCTTTTCTTCTTTCTATCTTTCTCAAGTTAAAAGCATGGATGAAGAAAATGTAGATTTGTTTAGAGAAGTGCTCTTAGATTGCTCATCGTCACTCGAATCGCTATGTGATGTAAGTATGCTCCGTATGGTATCTTTTTATTCAAACAAATGATTCGTGGTACAAAATTTAAAGATAGCCTTAAATAACGGATTCATCATATTAAACCCATAAACGCAACAAAAACACCGAAATCAGAGAAAGAAGACTATTAACTCATGTAAAAGAAACAATAACCAAAATAAGCCTGTAACAAGAGAAAAACTGTTCAATCCTGTAAGACAAAACCGAATTAACCTTAAAACCTGAAAGGAAAGAAATAAGTTAGTAACTCACCAGTAAAGGCTGAAACGGCTGAAAAGATGCTAGTTCCGTCGCACTCTCATCAGTTTGGTTCGTGCGAAGAAAAAATTCCTTCTCAAGAAAGTGATTCTGCCATTGGTACTCACTTACTGAGCAGTATGAGTGTGGTAACAACTATAGCGAGGATTGTTTCCAAATTCTGGGTAGGGCTAGGTCTGCCTTCCACCTCAAGGTTTTAGAAGCGGTGTTTATCAAACTTCGGGATCCCTCCCTCTGCCGACAGAAGGAGTTTGTTTTCACGTTGCAACTGTTCTAATTTTGCGCCAAGGCTTTGATATTTGGCGGTTGTCTTTTGGGTTTAGCCAACAAGTGGCTTATGTGCTAATAGCGTGTGATTTTCGGTTTTAGTTTGTTCGTCTGCTATAAAAGTGGCCTGTTTTATTGGTAATTTGTTCTTCGCACGAACCAAACTGATGAGAGTGCAACAAAACTAGTATTTGGTTATTTCACGTTGATCTTTTGAGCAGTTACTGGTGAGTTATCAACTTATTTCTTTCCTTTCAGGTTTAAAGGTTAATTCGGTTTTGTCTTACACAGTTTATCTCTTGTTACTGTCTTATTTTGGTTATTGTTTCTTTTACAGGAGTTGATAGTCTTCGTTCTACTGATTTCGGTGTTTTTGCTGCGCTTATGGGTTTAATATGATGAGTCCGTTATTTAAGGCTATTCTTATCTTTTTATTGTTTATTAATGATATCGCAACCATCAGGGAACAATCTACATTAAATACAGCGCGTGACGGAGGACCAAGCTTCCTCAGGTGATCCACAGACACATTTTTTCATAAGAAACTAAGGTCAGGGGCGGTAGGTACTTAGTTCTTTGTTGAGTTTTAAGACCATTTTCCGACGAAAAATGATCGAATTTATTGAAGAGCTTGGAAGATGCCTGGTTAGATTTAAATGCAATAAATAACAGAATTCACTCAGAATGAAAAAAAGTCGTTGAAACTTTATCGTTGAAAATCCAGTAATGATACTCCCTTCCGAAGTTGATGCCAAAACAAATTTACAAATAAAGTTTAAATATTTGGAGGGAAACTTGGAAATGAACTGAAAATGAATGTAAACTTTATGTCAAGTGAAGACTGGCAGAAAACAGTGCTGTTTAATATCCAAACTATTTTGAGTGATAGGGGGAAATTAAAACTGAAAATTATAAAGTTTCTTAGCTTTTAAATTCAGGTAGCGTAAGTTCTTAAGTTTCAAGCATTTGAGCCTACCATGTTTCTTATACGGCGTTTCTTACAAAACAATGAGTGCATGTCCGAACGTATCCCTTTCTATAAGAAACTAGGGTCTGCGGCCGGTAGGCAGTTCCTTAAATTTTTGGGCCACTTTGCTGACCAAAGTTTCTCACGCGTTTCTTATATGTTTAATGCCAGAAGTGTAGAGTTAATTTAGCTTCGTCAAGAGAGCTCCCAAATTACTTAGTAAGGTCTCAAAACGAGAATAACATAATTTGCATTCAAAATAATGTCCAAACAGTTGCTAGCTGTAAAGTGTCAAAACATTTTGAGTGCGCTGTGAAAATGAAAGCTGCAAATTACATAAGTCTCTTAGCTTTTTAAATGCAGAAAGGGTTGTTTCGGAATTTTCGACAAATTGAGCCAACCATTTTTTATGAGCGCTTTCTTTTAAGAAATGGGTGTATTATTTTCTTTTGTACTTTTCATTGCCTATTCCTGCTGGTAAGAATAAATTAGAGACTCCCTGGTCACGTTCTCTTTGTCATTGAAGTTTAAATGTGTTTATGTTTTTCAACGTGATCAATGACCAATAATTTTGATGATACATAAGAGGCCCTTTACATGAGACCCGACATGAAACTCATGGAGGCATGAGTTTCATGCCGGCACAAATTTTCATTTCGGGTGCTGGTCTGAGCTACTGTTGTGTTTACATGATGTCGGGGTGACATGAAACTTTCATTTCGGGGCGATATGAGAATTTCATGTCGCTTTTTCATGCCGGCATGAAAAGTCATGCCGGCAGAAATGGGATGAAATTCTCATGTGAACACAATGTTCTCCTATCGGGCGATATGAAAACCAAATCGACTTTGCCTCGTGTTTGGAAATTTTCATGTCGGGTCTCACGGCGACATGAGTTCATGCCGGCATGAGTTTCATGTCGGGTCTCCATGTAAAGGGTCTCTAAGTTTTGTTCAGTTCAATTCAGTTTAGTTCAGTTTAGTTCAGTTTAGTTCATTCTAAAATTCCACTACGTACATAAAGGCCATTGAAATGATTGCAACATACAACATCAAAATATAAAGTTATGATAATTAAATGCAAACCAACAAAATAACAAATTAATAAGGGAATTTGTGCGCAGAGTATTTTTAAAGGACCAGTTCTCTCAATGGGTACAGTAATCGAGGAGAGAACACCAATGTCATAAATTTCATATTTAAATGTGACTGCTAATATTGGCTGGTTGTTTGAAGTTCCAGGACTGGTAGTTGGTGGTGAACAAATGGGTGTTACCGGAAACTCACTACTGTTGAAGCGTGTTTCTAGATTTCTCACCTGAATACATTATGGATTTCAAGCCACATTACAAAGTATTTTTCCATGTCAGAAGAATCTTACATTTATTTGGTTGCCTTGTATCATGTTGATGAGCTGAGAAAGCGTATAAAAAAACTCATGAAAACAAGATAGGGAAAACTTATCAACAGATTCATAAACGATTGTCAGCTGTTTCATTTTCAAAAAGATCCTGCAGCTTGAGAAGTCGGAGAACGAGAAAAAAGGAGCAAGGTGCACAAAGATTTTCAAAGGCTATAGCTCGTACAACTTTCTTTTGAAGGATGAATGTGAAATCCTTCAAATGGTTTGACTATTGAAATATTTTGAAATGTAGCAAGCAAGCACTAAGTCCCTCAATGCAACTTTTCTTTTCCTAGGTAAAAGAACCGAAAGAGTTGCGCTCGTGACATTATCGCAACACGGACCAAAATCTAGTGCAGCACCCATTAGTTTTCAATCGTTTTTAGAGAGTAGTTGAATGTACTATAATCAACGTCGCATTTCTTAATTTAGGCTATTTTAGCAAGAAGACGTGGGCCGATAAGACGCCAGAAGAATTCTTTTGTTCAGGGATGTAATTTACAAAGCGAAATCAACTTTAAAACTTTTGTAAATCTCCTGGGGCTTTGTTGAAGTTCTGTTATGAAATCGACAACCTGAAAATTATACTTTGGAAGGCCGCCCACCAAAAATAGAACGTCGATATGGAAAGTAAGAAATATCCATAACCAATGGAGACACGAGAACACAAACTATTTCCAAGCAGTAAGTACTCCTCTTTATGAGCAGCTATTTGAGATAAAAAGGCTGGAAAATTGGAATGCTCCAAAAACCTCTGAGCGTCCCCGTCTTTGAAGACGTCCGCGCCTTGTTACTAAAACAGCCTTTTATTTGGCATGGGACCGCTATTGTCTTTCGCTTGGCGTGGTATTTCCTCTGTAGTGTTGTATAGTGATTAGAAAGTGTAGTAGAATGCAAGCTGTAAAAACACATGTAGGTTCAAAATAGTTTTTTTGCTCGTGTAAATCGACCTTTTTTCTCTTTAAGGGATGCAGCAGACCCACGGAGCAGTGTCAGGAGATAAACGATCTGTTAAAGAACATGTCACAAGAAACTACCATTTCTGATAGTAGGTGTTGGGTAGTTCATGATTCCTGATTTGAAAGTATTTGTCATCATACACATATTGTTGATGAGAAACTCTTAATTTAGCTTTCAGACCGCTAAGAACTTAAGACACTCCAGTACTAGAAAACAACTATTTAAGCAACTATTTATTCAAGTGAGTTTTTGTTTTCACTTGGTTCGTGTTATTTTTACCGATGGAAGGTACTTGAGTTGGTAATGTCTAGCAAATTAGACAAATTGGAACAAATTGGAAGCTCCAAAACATTTCGTTTTGAAATTTGCACGTAAGCATTGTGAGGATAATGAGGACTGCCCCTGTTGTGTAAGTCTGTTTGTTATGCTGGTAAAGTTCAAAGCAAGTCAATATCCTGAAAATGTATTGCCATGCGCGAGAATCTTTGAATATATTTGCTAGTCCTTGTTTGGATTGTTTGGATTGCGTTTGGATTTCATCCCACATTCTTTGCAATAACGAAGCATGGCTTCTTAACGAAACCTATATTATGTCGACATAATCATAGTTTATGTACATAATCCTAGTTTATGTGCACATAAGATAGGTTTATGTGACATAATCCTATATTATGTCATTTTTGTGCAAATGGCGTTCCATACACTAATCGCTTTGAATTCAGGTGTCAATCAAATGCAACTGTTGCTATTGTGTTACAAAATATGCCCTTGTTGCTGTTTTATTGAAAAAATACGTGTACCTTTATTGTGAATTCACCCTATCCATCAAAATTTATCCAGGACACGTGTGGGAAACAATGTACAATGCCTGCTAAAAGTCTTGGAACACCTTTTCTATGTTTGCCTTTTTACGACTTCCCCCTCTCCCCCTCAGAACAATGTTGTTTCAGGGTTGAGGGGTTGTTTAAACCTAATAGCTATGGTTCAAGTTGCGGATTGTCAAGAAATGGCCTAAGTGTTCCAATGACTTTTGGCAGGTATTGTACATTATAGAGATAAACGTTTGTTTACAATCCGAAAAACCCGTTTCAAAGATATGGTTATTCATTCATTCTGTTACTTTCCCGTCCTGAAAATGAGATATTAAAACAAGGATAGATTTTGTAAGACAATAGCGTGAGTTGCTTTTGATTGGCGATCGCAGACAAAGGAAATTCTCTCAACCAGCAATTCAAACAAGCAAATCTGCAAAAGCTTCTCTGAAACCCAGGTAGCTATCTCGCTTGTTGTGCATTCCAGAAATTGTTTTCTAGAGCAAATAAGAGCATCGATCAAAGAAGATAGATATATCAAAGAGGTTACTTCTAACTGAAAGATATAAAACAAAATCAGGAAACGCCCCTAGCTTTATGAATGAGATTTTCATAGAAAAAGTGCCTTCGTATGAGCTGAGGGATGGCGGAAACATATGTTTACCAAAAGTTAAAACAATGAGGTTTGGAACAGAAACTGTGCGGTTCCTCGGGCAGAAGCTCTGGAGGACACTACCTGCCGACATAAAGGAATCTGAATCTCTTTCAATGTTTAAAAGAAGAATTAAAACGTACACGGTTAGCTGTGACTGCAGACTATGCAAGCGTTATGCAGAAAACTTAGGGTATATTTAATTTCTTTTTGTATTTTTTGTTTTTAATTGTAGTTGGCCTAAATTCGCACCTTTGTGCTATTGTATATTGTAAATAGCCAACGTTAAATAAATTGAATAAAAAAAATATCTACACATATACCTATTTATTTATTTGGTTCAAAGTCGATTGGGAGGTGATTTAATTCTCTTATTTTTTGGGTGCTGTTAAAATACGTACTGTTCAGCTTCTAAACCAAGGAAATAACATGCCCGAGGTATATGTGTTGATATATCCTTCTTCTCTGGATTTATGCTCATGCTTGCTTTTAGAAACAATTTCTGGAATGCAGAACGAGCGCGCCAGCTACCTGGGTTTCAGAGAAACTTTTGCTGCCTTGCTTGTTTTGAATTACTTGTTGAGGGAATTTCCTTTACCTGTCATGGAGCCGACTATACAAAAGTAGTACCCAGTCCCGGAGTAGGAATCCTGAAAATGGTACCCTGTTAAGCGGCACGTCCCCGTACGGCAAAACATATGAGTACCACCCCCCCACCCCCCCGGAGAGAGGATTAGATGTCTCAGGTATTTTATCACTGAAGTTCTTGCCAATTTCACAAACAAATTATTCGTTTGTTCTGCAATAGCTAGCTAGCTAACCGTTTTTCCTTCAACCTCCAGGGATGAGATGTGAGTGGTCTTAGACTTCTTATTTAGAACTTGACTAATTGTTTCCCATGTGTTTTTAGGTCGCCATCACAGGAGGCAATCTTGTTTGTGAAAAATTCGCGCTTCAAATTCTCGTTCAGTTTATTCATTCGCTTTCGCAGCTGCCTATAAGCGTGCATTAAAAGATCCGACTTAGAACTAAAGTTTCTCAAGGACTTCAGCCTATCTCGAGATTTACACATGAGTTTATGAGATTTACATATGAGTCAACCAGGGAGAGAAATTTTCAGAAAATCTTCTGTTGCGCATCGGGGCATGCTTTTCCGGAATAATAGAAAACATATTTGACCATTGCTCTAAAATTTGGTTAATATCATCAGTGCTTGTAACTATGAAGTAGCAATGGAGGAGGTAACAAACTTCGTTCTTACAGTAGTTTATACAAAACTTGTTTCTATGAAGAACCCTACTCGCAAATGCAAGATAGAAATGCTCGCCGCATAGAAGTTGGTAGACACAAACTCTTACTACTTTTTCGGAAACTGGTCCCTAATTTTGAGAACTTAGCGTCACACGAGAAATTTACATTTATAATGTCAAATGAAAACTTTGGCCTGATTAAAGAGATTGCCACCTTCCTTAAAAGTCCTTTCGTATTACGTGAACAGTCATAAGTTGTTATTAGTAGGTAGATCAATTGTTTATTCTTTGTTCGTGTTGTTATTAAATAAGATGATGCTCTTGTATGTTGCAATCTTTTCAAATGAAATTAAATGAAATGAAATATAACTATCTTCTCCCAGTCAAGAGGAACATACATAACAGTAACCAGGCATTTGATCATAAATTTTTCTCCGGGCATTTAAGCAAGAAATCTTCTTTGACACCGGGCTACCAACTTGAAGTGATATTTCATAACGATATTCTATGTGATGACAAAGAAATTATAACGTGGCAACGTGTGATCTAAGTAGACTGATGACTTACTTGCGGCTGCTCTTTTGGTGCTGAATTTTAAAGTAAATCAACAGGGTTAAAAGCAACCTAGCTAGGGACTGGGTCCAGCTAAATATAACCTATTGTATTTGATGTTCTCGATCGATGAAAACAAAAGGAAGATTAGTGGCGCCTGCCGTTCTTTTGTGCTATGTTAAGATTATGTCGCCATATCTCCGTTAATTTCTTTGATTGGCATGTGATCAAATATCTTCTGCCAATCACTCTGCCAATCTCTCACTATCCCGAGGAAGATCAGCAAATTTTGTAAAATTCTATTTGTAAATAGATGTTTACTTCGTATACCAATAGTTCTTTTTAGCTGATAAGGTTTTTGTGTTTAAATATGATAAAATGAAATGAAGTGAAAAAATGAAATGATCAATGGAATGGGCGAAGACCTTTGGGGGATACGCGAATTTACAAAGGGAGAATGAATAACGGTGACCCTGAAATCGCAACTACGCAGAATCCAAACATCTTAAACGGGGTTCAAGCTCTTTTTCAGAAAATCCTATAGACTTTCGCTGATAGTATCCTGACCTGAACAAGTTAGCATATTTTGACAAAAGTGGAAACGCAGCTACACTTGCTTATGCAGCTATCGTTTTATTGCACTGACCCCCCACCCCGGATAGGTGGGGCTGATGCGGGGTCATTCCCGTTTTTCTCTTCTAAAAGTGAGCGATGTCCTCGCCTACCAGGGCAACAAATGTGTGTGATCCTATTTTAATTCGAAAGCAGAAACTTCTATTTTCGAATTACAACTAATAAGAACTCATTATACTAAACCCATAAACGCAACAAAACACTGAAATCAGTAGGAAGAAGACTATTAACTCCTGTAAAAAAACAATAACCAAAATAAGCCTGTAACAAGAGAAAAACTGTTAAATCCTGTAAGAACAAACCGAATTAACCTTAAAACCAGAAAGGAAAGAAATAAGTTAATAACTCACCAGTAACTGCTGAAAAGATAAATATAGACACCAAATATTTGGTGTCTCCGCTCCCCGGGGCAAAATTTTTCAGTGAACAGGAGGCGAATAGCCCCGTCTATCCCGGGGTGGGGGGTCGGGGCAATAAAATGATAGCTGCATTAAGCATGTTTTCAATGAGGTGGAATTTTTCGCTCATACTCCGCTTGAACTTTTTCTGGGCATGCGCAAATCAAAAAATATTGTGCGCTTGAACTCTGCGCATGCCAAATAAAAATATTTGAGCGAAATTTGGAGTTTGAACAAAAAATCCGCCTCGTAAAAAACAGGCTTCACAAGAGCACATTGTCATTAGAGAAAACGTGTCCATGTGTGTTTCCATTACTCGGCGACAGTCTGCGACGCACCTGTACCATGATCCTTTTCAAACCCACAATATGGCGTGCAAGTATAACAACAGTGACTACTATCGTCTAATTGGCTATTCAGATCCACGTGATCATAGTTTAACAAAAGCGCGTCTAACAAGGACAAATAATCTATCAATGGAGCCGAACCGGATGTTTACATTTGCACGTGAGCTAATCAGATGTGACTATGACGTCACATAAACAAAAGAATCGACGCGACGGTAGAAAGTACCCCCCCCCCCCCCCCCCACACACACATTTGGCTCGTCGTGCAAGCGATTATAAGATAAATTCAGGAAAAAATTATAATTTTTAGCTCAGCACTAATATCTTTGAATTTTCCTTGCGGCTTTTTCTACAAAGAACTCATAAATTCGGAGAAAACTGATTTCGAAAAAGGCCCATCATGTTGGGGTCTTGATCCTCGCCAATGAAGCCCTTCACAAACAACATAAAGTCATATTAGTGTTTTTCTATTTGCTAAATATCATTGCAAGTACATTAAAAAGCGATCGCTGGCTTTTAAACGCCATTGAACTTTTATTACCGAGGCAGTGGTCACGCCAAACTTTGCTTCTTTGATATCCGAACAACATTGGATGTTCTAAATGGGGTCTAAATGTGGGTAGAACCGTGCGAAGAGTGATCGATTCATTTTGCCTTCAAAACGTTGCCTCTGAAGCAGGGTCGTCGTGGGTACCAATTGGCGGGGGGGGGGGGCACAACTTGCTGATTTTCCGCCGAATGATGAGTCGAAACCAATGACGTCATCATGCGCATGCGCAGTTTGGTTACAAAGAATGATTTTCAAACACAGAGATAGCAAGACCCTGATCTGGTATTCAATCGAAGCAATAACACAGATTAGTTCGCTATAACTGTATGGGAATAGAGCGTGCCACAATGAGTGGCGTGGCTAGGGTAAATTGTAGGTTGGAGCATTGACATGGAAAATTTTTGGGGCGACGCCCTTTACTTTGGCTTAGAATGCATCTCCCAATATCATGCCTTGAAACCTTGATAGATTCGTGACTGTTCGCCTGTAAATAGGAGCGCGAGGAAATTTTTGAAGAAATATCCTTTACTTTGGCTTAGAATGCATCTCCCAATATTATGCTTGCCTTTAGCGACAATGGAACCTTGATCGTTTTGTAACAGTTATCCTATGAATCAAAGCCCGAGGAAAATTTTTGAAGAAACATCCTTTAGTTTGGCTTAGAATGCATCTCCCAATATCATGCCTGCCATTAGCGACAAGGAAACCTTGAGAGCTTCGTGACAGTTCTCCTATAAATCGGAGCACGAGGAAAATTTTTGAAGAAGGATCCTTTACTTTGGTGTTGGAAATACCCCAACCGTGCGAGTTCACAATTAAAATACATGAATATTCTGGCAAACTTCGATGCAAACTTTATGCAACATCGTAACGTAATTTCTCTCAATCTAACATAACAACGGTCTACAACGAACTGGCTTCCGCTCGTAGCTTACGACAATCGTTCGATATCAAATAACAAAATACGCACGGGCTAAAACCCGGACTAATGTCCTTTAGAACTAAAAGTCTACCAATATTTCTTACACTCCCCCCAATCAAGAAGTTAATCTTCTTGATTCAAAATCTCAGTTTGTAGTTCTCTCTTTTCTTCCCCTGTAAACGTAGCAAGTCTCTTTGGTCTTTCATTCCTCTTTTCACAGTCTGACTTTAAAACCTTCTTGGTTACAGGTCCCTTTAACTCTAATGATGCAATGCCTTGCAGTGGCCTTTGTATTTCAATCAACTGTCCTTGACTCAGTGCTCAACAAACTGTCGATATTGACCCCTTTTTTCAAGCCAATGTAGAACCGTGCAACTGTCTGACCACATGTAAACTTTCTTGATCCCGAATTCTTTCAATGCTCCTCTTACTGTGGTGACTAATCTTGCTGCTACTCTCGCTGCTGTCAACTCTAAACGTGGAATTGTCATGTTCTTCTTCAATGGTGGCAATCTTGTTTTGGCAGTCAGCAATTTTCCGAATCTTCCTTGTGGTAACTTCACTACTAAATACACTGCAGCACAGTATGCTGTTTGACTAGCATCTGCAAATGTGTGTAGTGACATCTCTTCTGGTTTCTCTGCTGATGTCACACATCTCGGAAACTCTATCTCTGGCTGTTGCTGCACCTGACTCACAAAAGCGTCCCACCTGTTTTGCATTTCTTCACTTACTGAACTGTCCCAACTTATTCCTTCTCTGCGCACATCTTGAAACATCTTTCGAGCTACAATCGTGAATGGTCCTACCACTCCTAGTGGATCATAAATTCTTGACAACCGGCTCAACAACTCTCTCTTTGTCATGATTTGACTTCTTTCTGTTTGCTCTACAACTTGTGATATCTCCACAGCCATGACATCGCTCTCTGGATTCCACTTGATCCCAAGTACCTTACTCTGACTTTCACTCTGATTTAAACTTTGTTTCGCAAAGGTTTTCTCATTATCACCTTTCCTTTCCTCTGTCAGACCCCTTCGTACTTCCTCACTGTTGGACTTCCATTTATGGAGTGTGAATCCCCCCCTTCTGCATAACTTCTGTGAGCTTCCCTCTCAAGACTACAGCTTCACTCGAATTCATAGCTCCACCAACAAAATCATCCACAAATAAACTTCTAACCACCTTCCTTACAAACTCTGGATCCGCCTGCTCATAGTCTGAAATGTGCTTTTGCAGCGTAGCATTCAACAAAAATGGACTGGGCCCTGCCCCAAAAATAACTCTCACAAACCTCAGCTCACAAACCTTCGAACACACATCCTTTGGATCCTCCATCCACAAAAACCTTAAAAAATCTCTGTCCTCTTCAGATACCTCAATCTGATGAAAAGCTTTCTGCACATCACCCACTAATGCGACTGCATACATTCTATAACGCAAAACAATGTCAAACAACATAGGCATCAACGCCGGTCCTTTGTGAAGACATTCATTCAATGACCTACCACTTCTTCTCTCCTTTGCTGACGCATCAAACACTATTCTTACTTTGGTTGACTCAGCTTCTCGTCTGATGACTGCGTGATGTGGTATATAGTGCTTTCCTTCCTTGACTTCCATTGCTTTCTCTGGAACCCTTTCAACGATTCCAGACTTTATTTGCTCCTGTATGATACCATCATAGGCTTCCAATTGCTCAGGTATTGCTGATAATCGTTTCATCTGTGATCTTAACCGCTTCTCGCATAGCTGTTTGTTGTCTTGTAACGATGATCTAATTAACTCAGACTTCCAGGGTAGCTTAACAACGTAGCGTGTACCATTGAACGTGACTGTATCTTTAAACTCAGTATGTACTCGATCCCCTTCTCTAATTCCAACAGTCTCTAAGTCCCATAGTCTTTCTACCTCAGTAGATATCTCTTGTTTTTGTTCCATACAAAATAGCACACTACTTTCATGACCACAATCTTTTGTTCCTTGATAGGTTGGTCCTAGCAGTGTCCATCCTAATTTGGTTTCCTCAGCAATGGGTTGGTTTTCCTCCCCTCGTATCATACGTCCTGTCTTTACCTTACCTAAGTCCTCCAAACCAATGATCACATGAATTTCTAACTCATTGTGTTGAGACACATCAGAGAACTTGATATCCTCTAGGTGCTCAAATTTTTGCTGCACCGCTTCCGGTCTAGCGTTCCTCACAGTTGTCAGTTTACTGAGGGTGGCAGCTTCTGTAGTGAACTTAACTTCTCCATTCATGTTTCTAACCTCTAAATCATAAACTGCACATCTGTGACTCCTGCTGCCGTGGACTGTGTCCAGAATTTTGGTTTCATGTCGAACTGGCTTACCATTCAATTTGATAGTAAACTTGTCAAGAGAAAACGAAGCCATAACACAGTCTATGGTTGAAATCTTATGAAATTATATTGAATACGCCGGTTATGAAGCTTTGTTTGATTAAATTTATTCAAATCAAGATATATTCTTTGAAACATTTGAAATCTCATCAGGTTAATGAGGTTCAAATGATAAAAAACTTGTCAAGAGAAAATGAAGCCAGAAAACAGTCTATGGTTGAAATCTTATGAATTTATATTGAATACATCGGTTATGAAGCTTTGTTTGATTAAATCAATTCAAGTCGAGGTATATTCTTTGAAAAATTTGAAACCTCATCAAGTTAATGAGGTTCAAGTGATAGTAAAGGTGTCAAGATAAAATGAAGTAGAACACATTCTATGGATGAAATCTCATGAATTTATAATAAATAGATTGGATGTGAAACTTTAATTGATTAAATTCATTCAAATCGAGGTATATTCATTGAAACATTTGAAACCTCATCATGTTAATGAGGTTCAAATGATAGTAAACTTGTCAAGACAAAAAGAAGCCAGAACACAGTCTATGGTTGAAATCTTATGAATTTATATTGAATACATCGGTTATGAAGCTTTGTTTGTTTAAATTCAATCAAATGGAGGTACATATTTTTGAAACATTTTAAAACCTCATCAGGTTAATGAGGTTCAAATGATAGTAAACTTGTCAAGAGAAAATGAAGCCAGAACACAGTCTATGGTTGAAATTTTAAGAATTTATATTGAATACATCGGTTATGAAGCTTTGTGTGATTAAATTAATTAAAAACGAGGTATATTCTTTGAAACATTTGAAACCTCATCATATTAATGAGGTTCAAATGATAGTAAACTTGTCAAGACAAAAAAAAGCCAGAACACAGTCTATGGTTGAAATCTTATGAATTTATATTGAATACACCGGTTATGAAGCATAGGTTTGATTAAATTTATTCAAATCGAGATATATTCTTTGAAACATTTGAAACCACATCAGGTTAATGATGTTCAAATGATAGTAAACTTGTCAAGAAAGAATGAAGCCAGAACACAGTCTATGGTTGAAATTTTAAGAATTTATATTGAATACATCGGTTATGAAGCTTTGTGTGATTAAATTCATTAAAATCGAGGTATATTCTTTGAAACATTTGAAACCTCATCATGTTAATGAGGTTCAAATGATAGTAAACTTGTCAAGACAAAAAAAGCCAAAACACAGTCTATGGTTGAAATCTTATGAATTTATATTGAATACATCGGTTATGAAGCTTTGTTTGTTTAAATTCAATCAAATGGAGGTACATAGTTTTGAAACATTTGAAACCTCATCAGGTTAATGAGGTTCAAATGATAGTAAACTTGTCAAGAGAAAATGAAGCCAGAACACAGTCTATATTTGTAATTTGGAATTTATATAGAATAGCTCGGTTGTGAAACTTTAAATGAATAAATTCATTCAAATCGAGGTATATTCTTTGAAACATTTCAAACCTCATCAGGTTAATGAGGTTCAAATGATAGTAAACTTGTATATAGGAATTGGTTTAAAAGCGCAGTCAATGGCTGAAATCTTATGAAATTATATAGAATAGATCGAATGTGAAACTTTAAATGATTAAATTCATTCAAATCGAGGTATATTCTTTGAAACATTTGAAACCTCATCAGGTTAATGAGGTTCAAATGATAGTAAACTTGTCAAGAGAAAACGAAGCCATAACACAGTCTATGGTTGAAATCTTATGAAATTATATTGAATACACCGGTTATGAAGCTTTGTTTGAATAAATTTATTCAAATCGAGATAGATTCTTTGAAACATTTGAAATCTCATCAGGTTAATGAGGTTCAAATGATAAAAAATTTGTCAAGAGAAAGTGAAGCCAGAAAACAGTCTATGGTTGAAATCTTATGCATTTATATTGAATACATCGGTTATGAAGCTTTGTTTGATTAAATCAATTCAAGTCGAGGTATATTCTTTGAAACCTTTGAAACATCATCAAGTTAATGAGGTTCAAGTGATAGTAAAGGTGTCAAGATAAAATGAAGTAGAACACATTCTATGGTTGAAATCTTATGTATTTATAATAAATAGATTGGATGTGAAACTTTAATTGATTAAATTCATTCAAATCGAGGTATATTCTTTGAAACATTTGAAACCTCATCAGGTTAATGAGGTTCAAATGATAGTAAACTTGTAAAGAGAAAAGGAAGCCAGAACACAGTCTATGTTTGAAATCCTATGAAATTATATGTAATACACCGGTTATGAAGCTTAGTTTGATTAAATTTATTCAAATCGAGATATATTCTTTGAAACAGTTGAAACCTCATCAGGTTAATGAGGTTGAAATGATAGTAAACTTGTCAAGAAGGAATGAAGCCAGAAAACAGTCTATAGTTGAAATCATATGAATTTATATTGAATACATCGGTTATAAAGCTTTGTTTGATTAAATTCATTCAAATTGAGTTATGTTCTTTGAAACATTTGAAACCTCATCATGTTAATGAGGTTCAAATGATAGTAAACTTGTCCAGACAAAAAGAAGCCAGAACACAGTCTATGGTTTAAATCTTATGAATTTATATTGAATACATCGGTTATGAAGCTTTGTTTGTTTAAAATTCAATCAAATGGAGGTACATATTTTTGAAACATTTGAAACCTCATCAGGTTAATGAGGTTCAAATGATAGTAAACTTGTCAAGAGAAAATGAAGCCAGAACACAGTCTATATTTGTAATTTGGAATTTATATAGAATAGATCGGTTGTGAAACTTTAAATGAATAAATTTATTCAAATCGAGATATATTCTTTGAAACATTTGAAATCTCATCAGGTTAATGAGGTTCAAATGATAAAAAACCTTTTAAGAGAAAATGAAGCCAGAACACAGTCTATCGTTGAAATCTTATGAATTTATATTGAATACATCGGTTATGAAGCTTTGTGTGATTCTTTTCATTCAAATCGAGGTATATTCTTTGAAACATTTGAAACCTCATCAGGTTAATGAGGTTCAAATGATAGTAAACTTGTCAAGAGAAAATGAAGCCAGAACACAGTCTATAGTTGAAATCTTATGAAATTATATTGAATACACCGGTTATGAAGCTTTGTTTGTTTAAATTCAATCAAATGGAGGTACATATTTTTGAAACATTTGAAACCTCATCAGGTTAATGAGGTTCAAATGATAATAAACTTGTCAAGAAAAATGAAGCCAGAACACAGTCTATATTTGTAATATGGAATTTATATAGAATACATCGGTTATGAAGCTTTGTTTGATTAAATCAATTCAAGTCGAGGTATATTCTTTGAAACATTTGAAACCTCATCAAGTTAATGAGGTTCAAGTGATAGTAAAGGTGTCAAGATAAAATGAAGTAGAACACATTCTATGGTTGAAATCTTATGAATTTATAATAAATAGATTGGATTTGAAACTTTATTTGATTAAATTCATTCAAATCGAGGTATATTCTTTGAAACATTTGAAACCTCATCAGGTTAATGAGGTTCAAATGATAGTAAACTTGTAAAAAGAAAAGGAAGCCAGAACACAGTCTATGGTTGAAATCCTATGAAATTATATGTAATACACCGGTTATGAAGCTTAGTTTGATTAAATATATTCAAATCGAAATATATTCTTTGAAACATTTGAAACCTCATCAGGTTAATGAGGTTGAAATGATAGTAAACTTGTCAAGAAGGAATGAAGCCAGAACACAGTCTATTGTTGAAATCATATGAATTTATATTGAATACATCGGTTATAAAGCTTTGTTTGATTAAATTCATTCAAATTGAGTTATGTTCTTTGAAAAATTTGAAACCTCATCAGGTTAATGAGGTTCAAATGATAGTAAACTTGTCAAAGGAAAACGAAGCCATAATACAGTCTATGGTTGAAATCTTATGAAATTATATTGAATACACCGGTTATGAAGCTTTGATTGATTAAATTTATTCAAATCGAGATATATTCTTTGAAACATTTGAAACCTCCTCAGGTTAATGAGGTTCAAATGATAAAAAACTTGTCAAGAGAAAATGAAGCCATAACACAGTCTATTGTTGAAATCTTATGAATTTATATTGAATACATCGGTTATGAAGCTTTGTGTGATTCTTTTCATTCAAATCGAGGTATATTCTTTGAAACATTTGAAACCTCATCAGGTTAATGAGGTTCAAATGATAGTAAACTTGTCAAGAGAAAATGAAGCCAGAACACAGTCTATGATTGAAATCTTATGAATTTATATTGAATACATCGGTTATGAAGCCTTGTGTGATTCTATTCATTCAAATCGAGGTATGTTCTTTCAAACATTTGAAACCTCATCAGGTTAATGAGGTTCAAATGATAGTAAACTTGTCAAGAGAAAATGAAGCCAGAACACAGTCTATGGTTGAAATCTTATGAAATTATATTGAATACATCGGTTACGAAGCTTTGTTTGATTAAATTAATTCAAATCGAGGTATATTCTTTGAAACATTTGAAACATCATCAGGTTAATGAGGTTCAAATGATAAGAAACTTGTCAAGAGAAAATGAAGCCATAACACAGTCTATTGTTGAAATCTTATGAATTTATATTGAATACATCGGTTATGAAGCTTTGTGTGATTCTTTTCATTCAAATCGAGGTATATTCTTTGAAACATTTGAAACCTCATCAGGTTAATGAGGTTCAAATGATAGTAAACTTGTCAAGAGAAAATGAAGCCAGAACACAGTCTATGGTTGAAGTCTTATGAATTTATATTGAATACATCGGTTATGAAGCCTTGTGTGATTCTATTCATTCAAATCGAGGTATATTCTTTCAAACATTTGAAACCTCATCAGGTTAATGAGGTTCAAATGATAGTAAACTTGTCAAGAGAAAATGATGCCAGAACACAGTCTATGGTTGAAATCTTATGAATTTATAATAAATTGATTGGATGTGAAACTTTAATTGATTAAATTCATTCAAATCAAGGTATATTCTTTGAAACATTTGAAACCTCATCAGGTTAATGAGGTTCAAATGATAGTAAACTTTTGAAGAGAAAAGGAAGCCAGAACACAGTCTATGGTTGAAATCTTATGAAATTATATTGAATACACCGGTTATGAAGCTTTGTGTGATTCTATTCATTCAAATCGAGGTATATTCTTTGAAACATTTGAAACTTCATCAGGTTAATGAGGTTCAAATGATAGTAAACTTGTCAAAAGAAAATGAAGCCAGAACACAGTCTATGGTTGAAATCTTATGAATTTATATTGAATACATCGGTTATGAAGCCTTGTGTGATTCTATTCATTCAAATCGAGGTATATTCTTTGAAACATTTGAAACCTCATCAGGTTAATGAGGTTCAAATGATAGTAAACTTGTCAAGAGAAAATGAAGCCAGAACACAGTCTATGGTTGAAATCTTATGAATTTATATTGAATACATCAGTTATGAAGCTTTGTTTGATTAATTCATTTCAAGTCGAGGTATATTCTTTGAAACATTTGAAACTCATCAAGTTAATGAGGTTCAAGTGATAGTAAAGGTGTAAAAAGAAAATGAAGTAGAACACATTCTATGGTTGAAATCTATTGAATTTATAATAAATAGATTGGATGTGAAACTTTAATTGATTAAATTCATTCAAATCAAGGTATATTCTTTGAAACATTTGAAACCTCATCAGGTTAATGAGGTTCAAATGATAGTAAACTTTTGAAGAGAAAAGGAAGCCAGAACACAGTCTATGGTTGAAATCTTATGAAATTATATTAAATACACCGGTTATGAAGCCTTGTGTGATTCTATTCATTCAAATCGAGGTATATTCTTTGAAACATTTGAAACCTCATCAGGTTAATGAGGTTCAAATGATAGTAAACTTGTCAAGAGAAAATGATGCCAGAACACAGTCTATGGTTGAAACCTTATGAAATTATAATGAATACATCGGTTATGAAGCTTTGTTTGATTAAATTAATTCAAATCGAGGTATATTCTTTGAAACCTTTGAAACATCATCAGGTTAATGAGGTTGAAATGATAGTAAACTTGTCAAGAGAAAATGAAGCCAGAACACAGTCTATGGTTGAAATCTTATGAATTTATATTGAATACATCAGTTATGAAGCTTTGTTTGATTAATTCATTTCAAGCCGAGGTATATTCTTTGAAACATTTGAAACTCATCAAGTTAATGAGGTTCAAGTGATAGTAAAGGTGTCAAGATAAAATGAAGTAGAACACATTCTATGGATGAAATCTTATGAATTTATATAAAATTGATCGGATGTGAAACTTTAATTGATTAAATTCATTCAAATCGAGGTATATTCTTTGAAACATTTGAAACCTCATCAGGTTAATGAGGTTCAAATGATAGTAAACTTGTCAAGAGAAAATGATGCCAGAACACAGTCTATGGTTGAAATCTTATGAAATTATATTGAATACACCGGTTATGAAGCTTTGTGTGATTCTATTCATTCAAATCGTGTTATATTCTTTGAAACATTTGAAACCTCATCAGGTTAATGAGGTTCAAATGATAGTAAACTTGTCAAAGGAAAACGAAGCCATAAAACAGTCTATGGTCGAAATCTTATGAAATTATATTGAATACACCGGTTATGAAGCTTTGTTTGATTAAATTTATTCAAATCGAGATACATTCTTTGAAACCTTTGAAACATCATCAGGTTAATGAGGTTGAAATGATAGTAAACTTGTCAAGAGAAAATGAAGCCAGAACACAGTCTATGGTTGAAATCTTATGAATTTATATTGAATACATCAGTTATGAAGCTTTGTTTGATTAATTCATTTCAAGCCGAGGTATATTCTTTGAAACATTTGAAACTCATCAAGTTAATGAGGTTCAAGTGATAGTAAAGGTGTCAAGATAAAATGAAGTAGAACACATTCTATGGATGAAATCTTATGAATTTATATAAAATTGATCGGATGTGAAACTTTAATTGATTAAATTCATTCAAATCGAGGTATATTCTTTGAAACATTTGAAACCTCATCAGGTTAATGAGGTTCAAATGATAGTAAACTTGTCAAGAGAAAATGATGCCAGAACACAGTCTATGGTTTAAATCTTATGAAATTATATTGAATACACCGGTTATGAAGCTTTGTGTGATTCTATTCATTCAAATCGAGTTATATTCTTTGAAACATTTGAAACCTCATCAGGTTAATGAGGTTCAAATGATAGTAAACTTGTCAAAGGAAAACGAAGCCATAAAACAGTCTATGGTTGAAATCTTATGAAATTATATTGAATACACCGGTTATGAAGCTTTGTTTGATTAAATTTATTCAAATCGAGATATATTCTTTGAAACCTTTGAAACATCATCAGGTTAATGAGGTTGAAATGATAGTAAACTTGTCAAGAGAAAATGAAGCCAGAACACAGTCTATGGTTGAAATCTTATGAATTTATATTGAATACATCAGTTATGAAGCTTTGTTTGATTAATTCATTTCAAGCCAAGGTATATTCTTTGAAACATTTGAAACTCATCAAGTTAATGAGGTTCAAGTGATAGTAAAGGTGTCAAGATAAAATGAAGTAGAACACATTCTATGGATGAAATCTTATGAATTTATATAAAATTGATCGGATGTGAAACTTTAATTGATTAAATTCATTCACATCGAGGTATATTCTTTGAAATATTTGAAACCTCATCAGGTTAATGAGGTTGAAATGATAGTAAACTTGTCAAGAAGGAATGAAGCCAGAACACAGTCTATTGTTGAAATCATATGAATTTATATTGAATACATCGGTTATAAAGCTTTGTTTGATTAAATTCATTCAAATTGAGTTATGTTCTTTGAAAAATTTGAAACCTCATCAGGTTAATGAGGTTCAAATGATAGTAAACTTGTCAAAGGAAAACGAAGCCATAAAACAGTCTATGGTTGAAATCTTATGAAATTATATTGAATACACCGGTTATTAAGCTTTGTTTGATTAAATTTATTCAAATCGAGATATATTCTTTGAAACATTTGAAACCTCATCAGGTTAATGAGGTTCAAATGATAAAAAACTTGTCAAGAGAAAATGAAGCCATAACACAGTCTATTGTTGAAATCTTATGAATTTATATTGAATACATCGGTTATGAAGCTTTGTGTGATTCTTTTCATTCAAATCGAGGTATATTCTTTCAAACATTTGAAACATCATCAGGTTAATGAGGTTCAAATGATAAGAAACTTGTCAATAGAAAATGAAGCCATAACACAGTCTATTGTTGAAATCTTATGAATTTATATTGAATACATCGGTTATGAAGCTTTGTGTGATTCTTTTCATTCAAATCGAGGTATATTCTTTGAAACATTTGAAACCTCATCAGGTTAATGAGGTTCAAATGATAGTAAACTTGTCAAGAGAAAATGAAGCCAGAACACAGTCTATGGTTGAAGTCTTATGAATTTATATTGAATACATCGGTTATGAAGCCTTGTGTGATTCTATTCATTCAAATCGAGGTATATTCTTTCAAACATTTGAAACCTCATCAGGTTAATGAGGTTCAAATGATAGTAAACTTGTCAAGAGAAAATGATGCCAGAACACAGTCTATGGTTGAAATCTTATGAATTTATAATAAATTGATTGGATGTGAAACTTTAATTGATTAAATTCATTCAAATCAAGGTATATTCTTTGAAACATTTGAAACCTCATCAGGTTAATGAGGTTCAAATGATAGTAAACTTTTGAAGAGAAAAGGAAGCCAGAACACAGTCTATGGTTGAAATCTTATGAAATTATATTGAATACACCGGTTATGAAGCTTTGTGTGATTCTATTCATTCAAATCGAGGTATATTCTTTGAAACATTTGAAACCTCATCAGGTTAATGAGGTTCATATGATAGTAAACTTGTCAAAAGAAAATGAAGCCAGAACACAGTCTATGGTTGAAATCTTATGAATTTATATTGAATACATCGGTTATGAAGCCTTGTGTGATTCTATTCATTCAAATCGAGGTATATTCTTTGAAACATTTGAAACCTCATCAGGTTAATGAGGTTCAAATGATAGTAAACTTGTCAAGAGAAAATGAAGCCAGAACACAGTCTATGGTTGAAGTCTTATGAATTTATATTGAATACATCGGTTATGACGCCTTGTGTGATTCTATTCATTCAAATCGAGGTATATTCTTTCAAACATTTGAAACCTCATCAGGTTAATGAGGTTCAAATGATAGTAAACTTGTCAAAGGAAAACGAAGCCATAAAACAGTCTATGGTTGAAATCTTATGAAATTATATTGAATACACCGGTTATGAAGCTTTGTTTGATTAAATTTATTCAAATCGAGATATATTCTTTGAAACATTTGAAACCTCATCAGGTTAATGAGGTTCAAATGATAAAAAACTTGTCAAGAGAAAATGAAGCCATAACACAATTTATTGTTGAAATCTTATGAATTTATATTGAATACATCGGTTATGAAGCTTTGTGTGATTCTTTTCATTCAAATCGAGGTATATTCTTTGAAACATTTGAAACCTCATCAGGTTAATGAGGTTCAAATGATAGTAAACTTGTCAAGAGAAAATGAAGCCAGAACACAGTCTATGATTGAAATCTTATGAATTTATATTGAATACATCGGTTATGAAGCCTTGTGTGATTCTATTCATTCAAATCGAGGTATATTCTTTCAAACATTTGAAACCTCATCAGGTTAATGAGGTTCAAATGATAGTAAACTTGTCAAGAGAAAATGAAGCCAGAACACAGTCTATGGTTGAAGTCTTATGAATTTATATTGAATACATCGGTTATGAAGCCTTGTGTGATTCTATTCATTCAAATCGAGGTATATTCTTTCAAACATTTGAAACCTCATCAGGTTAATGAGGTTCAAATGATAGTAAACTTGTCAAGAGAAAATGATGCCAGAACACAGTCTATGGTTGAAATCTTATGAATTTATAATAAATTGATTGGATGTGAAACTTTAATTGATTAAATTCATTCAAATCAAGGTATATTCTTTGAAACATTTGAAACCTCATCAGGTTAATGAGGTTCAAATGATAGTAAACTTTTGAAGAGAAAAGGAAGCCAGAACACAGTCTATGGTTGAAATCTTATGAAATTATATTGAATACACCGGTTATGAAGCTTTGTGTGATTCTATTCATTCAAATCGAGGTATATTCTTTGAAACATTTGAAACCTCATCAGGTTAATGAGGTTCATATGATAGTAAACTTGTCAAAAGAAAATGAAGCCAGAACACAGTCTATGGTTGAAATCTTATGAATTTATATTGAATACATCGGTTATGAAGCCTTGTGTGATTCTATTCATTCAAATCGAGGTATATTCTTTGAAACATTTGAAACCTCATCAGGTTAATGAGGTTCAAATGATAGTAAACTTGTCAAGAGAAAATGAAGCCAGAACACAGTCTATGGTTGAAGTCTTATGAATTTATATCGAATACATCGGTTATGACGCCTTGTGTGATTCTATTCATTCAAATCGAGGTATATTCTTTCAAACATTTGAAACCTCATCAGGTTAATGAGGTTCAAATGATAGTAAACTTGTCAAGAGAAAATGAAGCCAGAACACAGTCTATGATTGAAATCTTATGAATTTATATTGAATACATCGGTTATGAAGCCTTGTGTGATTCTATTCATTCAAATCGAGGTATATTCTTTCAAACATTTGAAACCTCATCAGGTTAATGAGGTTCAAATGATAGTAAACTTGTCAAGAGAAAATGATGCCAGAACACAGTCTATGGTTGAAATCTTATGAATTTATAATAAATTGATTGGATGTGAAACTTTAATTGATTAAATTCATTCAAATCAAGGTATATTCTTTGAAACATTTGAAACCTCATCAGGTTAATGAGGTTCAAATGATAGTAAACTTTTGAAGAGAAAAGGAAGCCAGAACACAGTCTATGGTTGAAATCTTATGAAATTATATTGAATACACCGGTTATGAAGCTTTGTGTGATTCTATTCATTCAAATCGAGGTATATTCTTTGAAACATTTGAAACCTCATCAGGTTAATGAGGTTCATATGATAGTAAACTTGTCAAAAGAAAATGAAGCCAGAACACAGTCTATGGTTGAAATCTTATGAATTTATATTGAATACATCGGTTATGAAGCCTTGTGTGATTCTATTCATTCAAATCGAGGTATATTCTTTGAAACATTTGAAACCTCATCAGGTTAATGAGGTTCAAATGATAGTAAACTTGTCAAGAGAAAATGAAGCCAGAACACAGTCTATGGTTGAAGTCTTATGAATTTATATTGAATACATCGGTTATGACGCCTTGTGTGATTCTATTCATTCAAATCGAGGTATATTCTTTCAAACATTTGAAACCTCATCATGTTAATGAGGTTCAAATGATAGTAAACTTGTCAAAGGAAAACGAAGCCATAAAACAGTCTATGGTTGAAATCTTATGAAATTATATTGAATACACCGGTTATGAAGCTTTGTTTGATTAAATTTATTCAAATCGAGATATATTCTTTGAAACATTTGAAACCTCATCAGGTTAATGAGGTTCAAATGATAAAAAACTTGTCAAGAGAAAATGAAGCCATAACACAATTTATTGTTGAAATCTTATGAATTTATATTGAATACATCGGTTATGAAGCTTTGTGTGATTCTTTTCATTCAAATCGAGGTATATTCTTTGAAACATTTGAAACCTCATCAGGTTAATGAGGTTCAAATGATAGTAAACTTGTCAAGAGAAAATGAAGCCAGAACACAGTCTATGATTGAAATCTTATGAATTTATATTGAATACATCGGTTATGAAGCCTTGTGTGATTCTATTCATTCAAATCGAGGTATGTTCTTTGAAACATTTGAAACATCATCAGGTTAATGAGGTTCAAATGATAAGAAACTTGTCAATAGAAAATGAAGCCATAACACAGTCTATTGTTGAAATCTTATGAATTTATATTGAATACATCGGTTATGAAGCTTTGTGTGATTCTTTTCATTCAAATCGAGGTATATTCTTTGAAACATTTGAAACCTCATCAGGTTAATGAGGTTCAAATGATAGTAAACTTGTCAAGAGAAAATGAAGCCAGAACACAGTCTATGGTTGAAGTCTTATGAATTTATATTGAATACATCGGTTATGAAGCCTTGTGTGATTCTATTCATTCAAATCGAGGTATATTCTTTCAAACATTTGAAACCTCATCAGGTTAATGAGGTTCAAATGATAGTAAACTTGTCAAGAGAAAATGATGCCAGAACACAGTCTATGGTTGAAATCTTATGAATTTATAATAAATTGATTGGATGTGAAACTTTAATTGATTAAATTCATTCAAATCAAGGTATATTCTTTGAAACATTTGAAACCTCATCAGGTTAATGAGGTTCAAATGATAGTAAACTTTTGAAGAGAAAAGGAAGCCAGAACACAGTCTATGGTTGAAATCTTATGAAATTATATTGAATACACCGGTTATGAAGCTTTGTGTGATTCTATTCATTCAAATCGAGGTATATTCTTTGAAACATTTGAAACCTCATCAGGTTAATGAGGTTCATATGATAGTAAACTTGTCAAAAGAAAATGAAGCCAGAACACAGTCTATGGTTGAAATCTTATGAATTTATATTGAATACATCGGTTATGAAGCCTTGTGTGATTCTATTCATTCAAATCGAGGTATATTCTTTGAAACATTTGAAACCTCATCAGGTTAATGAGGTTCAAATGATAGTAAACTTGTCAAGAGAAAATGAAGCCAGAACACAGTCTATGGTTGAAGTCTTATGAATTTATATTGAATACATCGGTTATGACGCCTTGTGTGATTCTATTCATTCAAATCGAGGTATATTCTTTCAAACATTTGAAACCTCATCAGGTTAATGAGGTTCAAATGATAGTAAACTTGTCAAAGGAAAACGAAGCCATAAAACAGTCTATGGTTGAAATCTTATGAAATTATATTGAATACACCGGTTATGAAGCTTTGTGTGATTCTATTCATTCAAATCGAGGTATATTCTTTGAAACATTTGAAACCTCATCAGGTTAATGAGGTTCATATGATAGTAAACTTGTCAAAAGAAAATGAAGCCAGAACACAGTCTATGGTTGAAATCTTATGAATTTATATTGAATACATCGGTTATGAAGCCTTGTGTGATTCTATTCATTCAAATCGAGGTATATTCTTTGAAACATTTGAAACCTCATCAGGTTAATGAGGTTCAAATGATAGTAAACTTGTCAAGAGAAAATGAAGCCAGAACACAGTCTATGGTTGAAGTCTTATGAATTTATATTGAATACATCGGTTATGACGCCTTGTGTGATTCTATTCATTCAAATCGAGGTATATTCTTTCAAACATTTGAAACCTCATCAGGTTAATGAGGTTCAAATGATAGTAAACTTGTCAAAGGAAAACGAAGCCATAAAACAGTCTATGGTTGAAATCTTATGAAATTATATTGAATACACCGGTTATGAAGCTTTGTTTGATTAAATTTATTCAAATCGAGATATATTCTTTGAAACATTTGAAACCTCATCAGGTTAATGAGGTTCAAATGATAAAAAACTTGTCAAGAGAAAATGAAGCCATAACACAATTTATTGTTGAAATCTTATGAATTTATATTGAATACATCGGTTATGAAGCTTTGTGTGATTCTTTTCATTCAAATCGAGGTATATTCTTTGAAACATTTGAAACCTCATCAGGTTAATGAGGTTCAAATGATAGTAAACTTGTCAAGAGAAAATGAAGCCAGAACACAGTCTATGATTGAAATCTTATGAATTTATATTGAATACATCGGTTATGAAGCCTTGTGTGATTCTATTCATTCAAATCGAGGTATATTCTTTCAAACATTTGAAACCTCATCAGGTTAATGAGGTTCAAATGATAGTAAACTTGTCAAGAGAAAATGAAGCCAGAACACAGTCTATGGTTGAAGTCTTATGAATTTATATTGAATACATCGGTTATGAAGCCTTGTGTGATTCTATTCATTCAAATCGAGGTATATTCTTTCAAACATTTGAAACCTCATCAGGTTAATGAGGTTCAAATGATAGTAAACTTGTCAAGAGAAAATGATGCCAGAACACAGTCTATGGTTGAAATCTTATGAATTTATAATAAATTGATTGGATGTGAAACTTTAATTGATTAAATTCATTCAAATCAAGGTATATTCTTTGAAACATTTGAAACCTCATCAGGTTAATGAGGTTCAAATGATAGTAAACTTTTGAAGAGAAAAGGAAGCCAGAACACAGTCTATGGTTGAAATCTTATGAAATTATATTGAATACACCGGTTATGAAGCTTTGTGTGATTCTATTCATTCAAATCGAGGTATATTCTTTGAAACATTTGAAACCTCATCAGGTTAATGAGGTTCATATGATAGTAAACTTGTCAAAAGAAAATGAAGCCAGAACACAGTCTATGGTTGAAATCTTATGAATTTATATTGAATACATCGGTTATGAAGCCTTGTGTGATTCTATTCATTCAAATCGAGGTATATTCTTTGAAACATTTGAAACCTCATCAGGTTAATGAGGTTCAAATGATAGTAAACTTGTCAAGAGAAAATGAAGCCAGAACACAGTCTATGGTTGAAGTCTTATGAATTTATATCGAATACATCGGTTATGACGCCTTGTGTGATTCTATTCATTCAAATCGAGGTATATTCTTTCAAACATTTGAAACCTCATCAGGTTAATGAGGTTCAAATGATAGTAAACTTGTCAAGAGAAAATGAAGCCAGAACACAGTCTATGATTGAAATCTTATGAATTTATATTGAATACATCGGTTATGAAGCCTTGTGTGATTCTATTCATTCAAATCGAGGTATATTCTTTCAAACATTTGAAACCTCATCAGGTTAATGAGGTTCAAATGATAGTAAACTTGTCAAGAGAAAATGATGCCAGAACACAGTCTATGGTTGAAATCTTATGAATTTATAATAAATTGATTGGATGTGAAACTTTAATTGATTAAATTCATTCAAATCAAGGTATATTCTTTGAAACATTTGAAACCTCATCAGGTTAATGAGGTTCAAATGATAGTAAACTTTTGAAGAGAAAAGGAAGCCAGAACACAGTCTATGGTTGAAATCTTATGAAATTATATTGAATACACCGGTTATGAAGCTTTGTGTGATTCTATTCATTCAAATCGAGGTATATTCTTTGAAACATTTGAAACCTCATCAGGTTAATGAGGTTCATATGATAGTAAACTTGTCAAAAGAAAATGAAGCCAGAACACAGTCTATGGTTGAAATCTTATGAATTTATATTGAATACATCGGTTATGAAGCCTTGTGTGATTCTATTCATTCAAATCGAGGTATATTCTTTGAAACATTTGAAACCTCATCAGGTTAATGAGGTTCAAATGATAGTAAACTTGTCAAGAGAAAATGAAGCCAGAACACAGTCTATGGTTGAAGTCTTATGAATTTATATTGAATACATCGGTTATGACGCCTTGTGTGATTCTATTCATTCAAATCGAGGTATATTCTTTCAAACATTTGAAACCTCATCATGTTAATGAGGTTCAAATGATAGTAAACTTGTCAAAGGAAAACGAAGCCATAAAACAGTCTATGGTTGAAATCTTATGAAATTATATTGAATACACCGGTTATGAAGCTTTGTTTGATTAAATTCATTCAAATCGAGGTATGTTCTTTGAAACATTTGAAACATCATCAGGTTAATGAGGTTCAAATGATAAGAAACTTGTCAATAGAAAATGAAGCCATAACACAGTCTATTGTTGAAATCTTATGAATTTATATTGAATACATCGGTTATGAAGCTTTGTGTGATTCTTTTCATTCAAATCGAGGTATATTCTTTGAAACATTTGAAACCTCATCAGGTTAATGAGGTTCAAATGATAGTAAACTTGTCAAGAGAAAATGAAGCCAGAACACAGTCTATGGTTGAAGTCTTATGAATTTATATTGAATACATCGGTTATGAAGCCTTGTGTGATTCTATTCATTCAAATCGAGGTATATTCTTTCAAACATTTGAAACCTCATCAGGTTAATGAGGTTCAAATGATAGTAAACTTGTCAAGAGAAAATGATGCCAGAACACAGTCTATGGTTGAAATCTTATGAATTTATAATAAATTGATTGGATGTGAAACTTTAATTGATTAAATTCATTCAAATCAAGGTATATTCTTTGAAACATTTGAAACCTCATCAGGTTAATGAGGTTCAAATGATAGTAAACTTTTGAAGAGAAAAGGAAGCCAGAACACAGTCTATGGTTGAAATCTTATGAAATTATATTGAATACACCGGTTATGAAGCTTTGTGTGATTCTATTCATTCAAATCGAGGTATATTCTTTGAAACATTTGAAACCTCATCAGGTTAATGAGGTTCATATGATAGTAAACTTGTCAAAAGAAAATGAAGCCAGAACACAGTCTATGGTTGAAATCTTATGAATTTATATTGAATACATCGGTTATGAAGCCTTGTGTGATTCTATTCATTCAAATCGAGGTATATTCTTTGAAACATTTGAAACCTCATCAGGTTAATGAGGTTCAAATGATAGTAAACTTGTCAAGAGAAAATGAAGCCAGAACACAGTCTATGGTTGAAGTCTTATGAATTTATATTGAATACATCGGTTATGACGCCTTGTGTGATTCTATTCATTCAAATCGAGGTATATTCTTTCAAACATTTGAAACCTCATCAGGTTAATGAGGTTCAAATGATAGTAAACTTGTCAAAGGAAAACGAAGCCATAAAACAGTCTATGGTTGAAATCTTATGAAATTATATTGAATACACCGGTTATGAAGCTTTGTTTGATTAAATTTATTCAAATCGAGATATATTCTTTGAAACATTTGAAACCTCATCAGGTTAATGAGGTTCAAATGATAAAAAACTTGTCAAGAGAAAATGAAGCCATAACACAATTTATTGTTGAAATCTTATGAATTTATATTGAATACATCGGTTATGAAGCTTTGTGTGATTCTTTTCATTCAAATCGAGGTATATTCTTTGAAACATTTGAAACCTCATCAGGTTAATGAGGTTCAAATGATAGTAAACTTGTCAAGAGAAAATGAAGCCAGAACACAGTCTATGATTGAAATCTTATGAATTTATATTGAATACATCGGTTATGAAGCCTTGTGTGATTCTATTCATTCAAATCGAGGTATATTCTTTCAAACATTTGAAACCTCATCAGGTTAATGAGGTTCAAATGATAGTAAACTTGTCAAGAGAAAATGAAGCCAGAACACAGTCTATGGTTGAAGTCTTATGAATTTATATTGAATACATCGGTTATGAAGCCTTGTGTGATTCTATTCATTCAAATCGAGGTATATTCTTTCAAACATTTGAAACCTCATCAGGTTAATGAGGTTCAAATGATAGTAAACTTGTCAAGAGAAAATGATGCCAGAACACAGTCTATGGTTGAAATCTTATGAATTTATAATAAATTGATTGGATGTGAAACTTTAATTGATTAAATTCATTCAAATCAAGGTATATTCTTTGAAACATTTGAAACCTCATCAGGTTAATGAGGTTCAAATGATAGTAAACTTTTGAAGAGAAAAGGAAGCCAGAACACAGTCTATGGTTGAAATCTTATGAAATTATATTGAATACACCGGTTATGAAGCTTTGTGTGATTCTATTCATTCAAATCGAGGTATATTCTTTGAAACATTTGAAACCTCATCAGGTTAATGAGGTTCATATGATAGTAAACTTGTCAAAAGAAAATGAAGCCAGAACACAGTCTATGGTTGAAATCTTATGAATTTATATTGAATACATCGGTTATGAAGCCTTGTGTGATTCTATTCATTCAAATCGAGGTATATTCTTTGAAACATTTGAAACCTCATCAGGTTAATGAGGTTCAAATGATAGTAAACTTGTCAAGAGAAAATGAAGCCAGAACACAGTCTATGGTTGAAGTCTTATGAATTTATATCGAATACATCGGTTATGACGCCTTGTGTGATTCTATTCATTCAAATCGAGGTATATTCTTTCAAACATTTGAAACCTCATCAGGTTAATGAGGTTCAAATGATAGTAAACTTGTCAAGAGAAAATGAAGCCAGAACACAGTCTATGATTGAAATCTTATGAATTTATATTGAATACATCGGTTATGAAGCCTTGTGTGATTCTATTCATTCAAATCGAGGTATATTCTTTCAAACATTTGAAACCTCATCAGGTTAATGAGGTTCAAATGATAGTAAACTTGTCAAGAGAAAATGATGCCAGAACACAGTCTATGGTTGAAATCTTATGAATTTATAATAAATTGATTGGATGTGAAACTTTAATTGATTAAATTCATTCAAATCAAGGTATATTCTTTGAAACATTTGAAACCTCATCAGGTTAATGAGGTTCAAATGATAGTAAACTTTTGAAGAGAAAAGGAAGCCAGAACACAGTCTATGGTTGAAATCTTATGAAATTATATTGAATACACCGGTTATGAAGCTTTGTGTGATTCTATTCATTCAAATCGAGGTATATTCTTTGAAACATTTGAAACCTCATCAGGTTAATGAGGTTCATATGATAGTAAACTTGTCAAAAGAAAATGAAGCCAGAACACAGTCTATGGTTGAAATCTTATGAATTTATATTGAATACATCGGTTATGAAGCCTTGTGTGATTCTATTCATTCAAATCGAGGTATATTCTTTGAAACATTTGAAACCTCATCAGGTTAATGAGGTTCAAATGATAGTAAACTTGTCAAGAGAAAATGAAGCCAGAACACAGTCTATGGTTGAAGTCTTATGAATTTATATTGAATACATCGGTTATGACGCCTTGTGTGATTCTATTCATTCAAATCGAGGTATATTCTTTCAAACATTTGAAACCTCATCATGTTAATGAGGTTCAAATGATAGTAAACTTGTCAAAGGAAAACGAAGCCATAAAACAGTCTATGGTTGAAATCTTATGAAATTATATTGAATACACCGGTTATGAAGCTTTGTTTGATTAAATTTATTCAAATCGAGATATATTCTTTGAAACATTTGAAACCTCATCAGGTTAATGAGGTTCAAATGATAAAAAACTTGTCAAGAGAAAATGAAGCCATAACACAATTTATTGTTGAAATCTTATGAATTTATATTGAATACATCGGTTATGAAGCTTTGTGTGATTCTTTTCATTCAAATCGAGGTATATTCTTTGAAACATTTGAAACCTCATCAGGTTAATGAGGTTCAAATGATAGTAAACTTGTCAAGAGAAAATGAAGCCAGAACACAGTCTATGATTGAAATCTTATGAATTTATATTGAATACATCGGTTATGAAGCCTTGTGTGATTCTATTCATTCAAATCGAGGTATGTTCTTTGAAACATTTGAAACATCATCAGGTTAATGAGGTTCAAATGATAAGAAACTTGTCAATAGAAAATGAAGCCATAACACAGTCTATTGTTGAAATCTTATGAATTTATATTGAATACATCGGTTATGAAGCTTTGTGTGATTCTTTTCATTCAAATCGAGGTATATTCTTTGAAACATTTGAAACCTCATCAGGTTAATGAGGTTCAAATGATAGTAAACTTGTCAAGAGAAAATGAAGCCAGAACACAGTCTATGGTTGAAGTCTTATGAATTTATATTGAATACATCGGTTATGAAGCCTTGTGTGATTCTATTCATTCAAATCGAGGTATATTCTTTCAAACATTTGAAACCTCATCAGGTTAATGAGGTTCAAATGATAGTAAACTTGTCAAGAGAAAATGATGCCAGAACACAGTCTATGGTTGAAATCTTATGAATTTATAATAAATTGATTGGATGTGAAACTTTAATTGATTAAATTCATTCGAATCAAGGTATATTCTTTGAAACATTTGAAACCTCATCAGGTTAATGAGGTTCAAATGATAGTAAACTTTTTAAGAGAAAAGGAAGCCAGAACACAGTCTCTGGTTGAAATCTTATGAAATTATATTGAATACACCGGTTATGAAGCCTTGTGTGATTCTATTCATTCAAATCGAGGTATATTCTTTGAAACATTTGAAACCTCATCAGGTTAATGAGGTTCAAATGATAGTAAACTTGTCAAGAGAAAATGATGCCAGAACACAGTCTATGGTTGAAACCTTATGAATTTATAATGAATACATCGGTTATGAAGCTTTGTTTGATTAAATTAATTCAAATCGAGGTATATTCTTTGAAACCTTTGAAACATCATCAGGTTAATGAGGTTGAAATGATAGTAAACTTGTCAAGAGAAAATGAAGCCAGAACACAGTCTATGGTTGAAATCTTATGAATTTATATTGAATACATCAGTTATGAAGCTTTGTTTGATTAATTCATTTCAAGCCGAGGTATATTCTTTGAAACATTTGAAACTCATCAAGTTAATGAGGTTCAAGTGATAGTAAAGGTGTCAAGATAAAATGAAGTAGAACACATTCTATGGATGAAATCTTATGAATTTATAATAAATTGATTGGATGTGAAACTTTAATTGATTAAATTCATTCAAATCAAGGTATATTCTTTGAAACATTTGAAACCTCATCAGGTTAATGAGGTTCAAATGATAGTAAACTTTTTAAGAGAAAAGGAAGCCAGAACACAGTCTCTGGTTGAAATCTTATGAAATTATATTGAATACACCGGTTATGAAGCTTTGTGTGATTCTATTCATTCAAATCGAGGTATATTCTTTGAAACATTTGAAACCTCATCAGGTTAATGAGGTTCATATGATAGTAAACTTGTCAAAAGAAAATGAAGCCAGAACACAGTCTATGGTTGAAATCTTATGAATTTATATTGAATACATCGGTTATGAAGCCTTGTGTGATTCTATTCATTCAAATCGAGGTATATTCTTTGAAACATTTGAAACCTCATCAGGTTAATGAGGTTGAAATGATAGTAAACTTGTCAAGAGAAAACGAAGCCAGAACACAGTCTATGGTTGAAATCTTATGAATTTATATTGAATCCATCGGTTATGAAGCCTTGTGTGATTCTATTCATTCAAATCGAGGTATATTCTTTGAAACATTTGAAACCTCATCAGGTTAATGAGGTTCAAATGATAGTAAACTTGTGAAGAGAAAAGGAAGCCAGAACACAGTCTATGGTTGAAAACTTATGAAATTATATTGAATACACCGGTTATGAAGCTTTGTTTGATTTAATTTATTCAAATCGAGATATATTCTTTGAAACATTTGAAATCTCATCAGGTTAAGGAGGTTCAAATGATAGTAAACTTGTCAAGAGAAAATGATGCCAGAACACAGTCTATGGTTGAAACCTTATGAATTTATAATGAATACATCGGTTATGAAGCTTTGTTTGATTAAATTAATTCAAATCGAGGTATATTCTTTGAAACCTTTGAAACATCATCAGGTTAATGAGGTTGAAATGATAGTAAACTTGTCAAGAGAAAATGAAGCCAGAACACAGTCTATGGTTGAAATCTTATGAATTTATATTGAATACATCAGTTATGAAGCTTTGTTTGATTAATTCATTTCAAGTCGAGGTATATTCTTTGAAACATTTGAAACTCATCAAGTTAATGAGGTTCAAGTGATAGTAAAGGTGTAAAAAGAAAATGAAGTAGAACACATTCTATGGTTGAAATCTATTGAATTTATAATAAATAGATTGTATGTGAAACTTTAATTGATTAAATTCATTCAAATCAAGGTATATTCTTTGAAACATTTGAAACCTCATCAGGTTAATGAGGTTTAAATGATAGTAAACTTTTGAAGAGAAAAGGAAGCCAGAACACAGTCTATGGTTGAAATCTTATGAAATTATATTGAATACACCGGTTATGAAGCCTTGTGTGATTCTATTCATTCAAATCGAGGTATATTCTTTGAAACATTTGAAACTTCATCAGGTTAATGAGGCTCAAATGATAGTAAACTTGTCAAGAGAAAATGATGCCAGAACACAGTCTATGGTTGAAACCTTATGAATTTATAATGAATACATCGGTTATGAAGCTTTGTTTGATTAAATTAATTCAAATCGAGGTATATTCTTTGAAACCTTTGAAACATCATCAGGTTAATGAGGTTGAAATGATAGTAAACTTGTCAAGAGAAAATGAAGCCAGAACACAGTCTATGGTTGAAATCTTATGAATTTATATTGAATACATCAGTTATGAAGCTTTGTTTGATTAATTCATTTCAAGCCGAGGTATATTCTTTGAAACATTTGAAACTCATCAAGTTAATGAGGTTCAAGTGATAGTAAAGGTGTCAAGATAAAATGAAGTAGAACACATTCTATGGATGAAATCTTATGAATTTATATAAAATTGATCGGATGTGAAACTTTAATTGATTAAATTCATTCAAATCGAGGTATATTCTTTGAAACATTTGAAACCTCATCAGGTTAATGAGGTTCAAATGATAGTAAACTTGTCAAGAGAAAATGATGCCAGAACACAGTCTATGGTTGAAATCTTATGAAATTATATTGAATACACCGGTTATGAAGCTTTGTGTGATTCTATTCATTCAAATCGAGTTATATTTTTTGAAACATTTGAAACCTCATCAGGTTAATGAGGTTCAAATGATAGTAAACTTGTCAAAAGAAAATGAAGCCAGAACACAGTCTATGGTTGAAATCTTATGAATTTATATTGAATACATCGGTTATGAAGCCTTGTGTGATTCTATTCATTCAAATCGAGGTATATTCTTTGAAACATTTGAAACCTCATCAGGTTAATGAGGTTCAAATGATAGTAAACTTGTGAAGAGAAAAGGAAGCCAGAACACAGTCTATGGTTGAAATCTTATGAAATTATATTGAATACACCGGTTATAAAGCTTTGTTTGATTTAATTTATTCATATCGAGATATATTCTTTGAAACATTTGAAACCTTATCAGGTTAATGAGGTTCAAATGATAGTAAACTTGTCAAGAGAAAATGAAGCCAGAACACAGTCTATGATTGAAATCTTATGAATTTATATTGAATACATCGGTTATGAAGCTTTGTGTGATTCTTTTCATTCAAATCGAGGTATATTCTTTGAAACATTTGAAACCTCATCAGGTTAATGAGGTTCAAATGATAAAAAACTTGTCAAGAGAAAATGAAGCCATAACACAGTCTATTGTTGAAATCTTATGAATTTATATTGAATACATCGGTTATGAAGCTTTGTGTGATTCTTTTCATTCAAATCGAGGTATATTCTTTGAAACATTTGAAACCTCATCAGGTTAATGAGGTTCAAATGATAGTAAACTTGTCAAGAGAAAATGAAGCCAGAACACAGTCTATGATTGAAATCTTATGAATTTATATTGAATACATCGGTTATGAAGCCTTGTGTGATTCTATTCATTCAAATCGAGGTATGTTCTTTGAAACATTTGAAACATCATCAGGTTAATGAGGTTCAAATGATAAGAAACTTGTCAATAGAAAATGATGCCAGAACACAGTCTATGGTTGAAATCTTATGAATTTATAATAAATTGATTGGATGTGAAACTTTAATTGATTAAATTCATTCGAATCAAGGTATATTCTTTGAAACATTTGAAACCTCATCAGGTTATTGAGGTTCAAATGATAGTAAACTTTTTAAGAGAAAAGGAAGCCAGAACACAGTCTCTGGTTGAAATCTTATGAAATTATATTGAATACACCGGTTATGAAGCCTTGTGTGATTCTATTCATTCAAATCGAGGTATATTCTTTGAAACATTTGAAACCTCATCAGGTTAATGAGGTTCAAATGATAGTAAACTTGTCAAGAGAAAATGATGCCAGAACACAGTCTATGGTTGAAACCTTATGAATTTATAATGAATACATCGGTTATGAAGCTTTGTTTGATTAAATTAATTCAAATCGAGGTATATTCTTTGAAACCTTTGAAACATCATCAGGTTAATGAGGTTGAAATGATAGTAAACTTGTCAAGAGAAAATGAAGCCAGAACACAGTCTATGGTTGAAATCTTATGAATTTATATTGAATACATCAGTTATGAAGCTTTGTTTGATTAATTCATTTCAAGCCGAGGTATATTCTTTGAAACATTTGAAACTCATCAAGTTAATGAGGTTCAAGTGATAGTAAAGGTGTCAAGATAAAATGAAGTAGAACACATTCTATGGATGAAATCTTATGAATTTATAATAAATTGATTGGATGTGAAACTTTAATTGATTAAATTCATTCAAATCAAGGTATATTCTTTGAAACATTTGAAACCTCATCAGGTTAATGAGGTTCAAATGATAGTAAACTTTTTAAGAGAAAAGGAAGCCAGAACACAGTCTCTGGTTGAAATCTTATGAAATTATATTGAATACACCGGTTATGAAGCTTTGTGTGATTCTATTCATTCAAATCGAGGTATATTCTTTGAAACATTTGAAACCTCATCAGGTTAATGAGGTTCATATGATAGTAAACTTGTCAAAAGAAAATGAAGCAAGAACACAGTCTATGGTTGAAATCTTATGAATTTATATTGAATACATCGGTTATGAAGCCTTGTGTGATTCTATTCATTCAAATCGAGGTATATTCTTTGAAACATTTGAAACCTCATCAGGTTAATGAGGTTGAAATGATAGTAAACTTGTCAAGAGAAAATGAAGCCAGAACACAGTCTATGGTTGAAATCTTATGAATTTATATTGAATCCATCGGTTATGAAGCCTTGTGTGATTCTATTCATTCAAATCGAGGTATATTCTTTGAAACATTTGAAACCTCATCAGGTTAATGAGGTTCAAATGATAGTAAACTTGTCAAGAGAAAATGATGCCAGAACACAGTCTATGGTTGAAATCTTATGAATTTATAATAAATTGATTGGATGTGAAACTTTAATTGATTAAATTCATTCAAATCAAGGTATATTCTTTGAAACATTTGAAACCTCATCAGGTTAATGAGGTTCAAATGATAGTAAACTTTTGAAGAGAAAAGGAAGCCAGAACACAGTCTATGGTTGAAATCTTATGAAATTATATTGAATACACCGGTTATGAAGCTTTGTGTGATTCTATTCATTCAAATCGAGGTATATTCTTTGAAACATTTGAAACCTCATCAGGTTAATGAGGTTCATATGATAGTAAACTTGTCAAAAGAAAATGAAGCCAGAACACAGTCTATGGTTGAAATCTTATGAATTTATATTGAATACATCGGTTATGAAGCCTTGTGTGATTCTATTCATTCAAATCGAGGTATATTCTTTGAAACATTTGAAACCTCATCAGGTTAATGAGGTTCAAATGATAGTAAACTTGTCAAGAGAAAATGAAGCCAGAACACAGTCTATGGTTGAAGTCTTATGAATTTATATTGAATACATCGGTTATGACGCCTTGTGTGATTCTATTCATTCAAATCGAGGTATATTCTTTCAAACATTTGAAACCTCATCATGTTAATGAGGTTCAAATGATAGTAAACTTGTCAAAGGAAAACGAAGCCATAAAACAGTCTATGGTTGAAATCTTATGAAATTATATTGAATACACCGGTTATGAAGCTTTGTTTGATTAAATTTATTCAAATCGAGATATATTCTTTGAAACATTTGAAACCTCATCAGGTTAATGAGGTTCAAATGATAAAAAACTTGTCAAGAGAAAATGAAGCCATAACACAATTTATTGTTGAAATCTTATGAATTTATATTGAATACATCGGTTATGAAGCTTTGTGTGATTCTTTTCATTCAAATCGAGGTATATTCTTTGAAACATTTGAAACCTCATCAGGTTAATGAGGTTCAAATGATAGTAAACTTGTCAAGAGAAAATGAAGCCAGAACACAGTCTATGATTGAAATCTTATGAATTTATATTGAATACATCGGTTATGAAGCCTTGTGTGATTCTATTCATTCAAATCGAGGTATGTTCTTTGAAACATTTGAAACATCATCAGGTTAATGAGGTTCAAATGATAAGAAACTTGTCAATAGAAAATGAAGCCATAACACAGTCTATTGTTGAAATCTTATGAATTTATATTGAATACATCGGTTATGAAGCTTTGTGTGATTCTTTTCATTCAAATCGAGGTATATTCTTTGAAACATTTGAAACCTCATCAGGTTAATGAGGTTCAAATGATAGTAAACTTGTCAAGAGAAAATGAAGCCAGAACACAGTCTATGGTTGAAGTCTTATGAATTTATATTGAATACATCGGTTATGAAGCCTTGTGTGATTCTATTCATTCAAATCGAGGTATATTCTTTCAAACATTTGAAACCTCATCAGGTTAATGAGGTTCAAATGATAGTAAACTTGTCAAGAGAAAATGATGCCAGAACACAGTCTATGGTTGAAATCTTATGAATTTATAATAAATTGATTGGATGTGAAACTTTAATTGATTAAATTCATTCGAATCAAGGTATATTCTTTGAAACATTTGAAACCTCATCAGGTTAATGAGGTTCAAATGATAGTAAACTTTTTAAGAGAAAAGGAAGCCAGAACACAGTCTCTGGTTGAAATCTTATGAAATTATATTGAATACACCGGTTATGAAGCCTTGTGTGATTCTATTCATTCAAATCGAGGTATATTCTTTGAAACATTTGAAACCTCATCAGGTTAATGAGGTTCAAATGATAGTAAACTTGTCAAGAGAAAATGATGCCAGAACACAGTCTATGGTTGAAACCTTATGAATTTATAATGAATACATCGGTTATGAAGCTTTGTTTGATTAAATTAATTCAAATCGAGGTATATTCTTTGAAACCTTTGAAACATCATCAGGTTAATGAGGTTGAAATGATAGTAAACTTGTCAAGAGAAAATGAAGCCAGAACACAGTCTATGGTTGAAATCTTATGAATTTATATTGAATACATCAGTTATGAAGCTTTGTTTGATTAATTCATTTCAAGCCGAGGTATATTCTTTGAAACATTTGAAACTCATCAAGTTAATGAGGTTCAAGTGATAGTAAAGGTGTCAAGATAAAATGAAGTAGAACACATTCTATGGATGAAATCTTATGAATTTATAATAAATTGATTGGATGTGAAACTTTAATTGATTAAATTCATTCAAATCAAGGTATATTCTTTGAAACATTTGAAACCTCATCAGGTTAATGAGGTTCAAATGATAGTAAACTTTTTAAGAGAAAAGGAAGCCAGAACACAGTCTCTGGTTGAAATCTTATGAAATTATATTGAATACACCGGTTATGAAGCTTTGTGTGATTCTATTCATTCAAATCGAGGTATATTCTTTGAAACATTTGAAACCTCATCAGGTTAATGAGGTTCATATGATAGTAAACTTGTCAAAAGAAAATGAAGCCAGAACACAGTCTATGGTTGAAATCTTATGAATTTATATTGAATACATCGGTTATGAAGCCTTGTGTGATTCTATTCATTCAAATCGAGGTATATTCTTTGAAACATTTGAAACCTCATCAGGTTAATGAGGTTGAAATGATAGTAAACTTGTCAAGAGAAAACGAAGCCAGAACACAGTCTATGGTTGAAATCTTATGAATTTATATTGAATCCATCGGTTATGAAGCCTTGTGTGATTCTATTCATTCAAATCGAGGTATATTCTTTGAAACATTTGAAACCTCATCAGGTTAATGAGGTTCAAATGATAGTAAACTTGTGAAGAGAAAAGGAAGCCAGAACACAGTCTATGGTTGAAAACTTATGAAATTATATTGAATACACCGGTTATGAAGCTTTGTTTGATTTAATTTATTCAAATCGAGATATATTCTTTGAAACATTTGAAATCTCATCAGGTTAAGGAGGTTCAAATGATAGTAAACTTGTCAAGAGAAAATGATGCCAGAACACAGTCTATGGTTGAAACCTTATGAATTTATAATGAATACATCGGTTATGAAGCTTTGTTTGATTAAATTAATTCAAATCGAGGTATATTCTTTGAAACCTTTGAAACATCATCAGGTTAATGAGGTTGAAATGATAGTAAACTTGTCAAGAGAAAATGAAGCCAGAACACAGTCTATGGTTGAAATCTTATGAATTTATATTGAATACATCAGTTATGAAGCTTTGTTTGATTAATTCATTTCAAGTCGAGGTATATTCTTTGAAACATTTGAAACTCATCAAGTTAATGAGGTTCAAGTGATAGTAAAGGTGTAAAAAGAAAATGAAGTAGAACACATTCTATGGTTGAAATCTATTGAATTTATAATAAATAGATTGTATGTGAAACTTTAATTGATTAAATTCATTCAAATCAAGGTATATTCTTTGAAACATTTGAAACCTCATCAGGTTAATGAGGTTTAAATGATAGTAAACTTTTGAAGAGAAAAGGAAGCCAGAACACAGTCTATGGTTGAAATCTTATGAAATTATATTGAATACACCGGTTATGAAGCCTTGTGTGATTCTATTCATTCAAATCGAGGTATATTCTTTGAAACATTTGAAACCTCATCAGGTTAATGAGGTTCAAATGATAGTAAACTTGTCAAGAGAAAATGATGCCAGAACACAGTCTATCGTTGAAACCTTATGAATTTATAATGAATACATCGGTTATGAAGCTTTGTTTGATTAAATTAATTCAAATCGAGGTATATTCTTTGAAACCTTTGAAACATCATCAGGTTAATGAGGTTGAAATGATAGTAAACTTGTCAAGAGAAAATGAAGCCAGAACACAGTCTATGGTTGAAATCTTATGAATTTATATTGAATACATCAGTTATGAAGCTTTGTTTGATTAATTCATTTCAAGCCGAGGTATATTCTTTGAAACATTTGAAACTCATCAAGTTAATGAGGTTCAAGTGATAGTAAAGGTGTCAAGATAAAATGAAGTAGAACACATTCTATGGATGAAATCTTATGAATTTATATAAAATTGATCGGATGTGAAACTTTAATTGATTAAATTCATTCAAATCGAGGTATATTCTTTGAAACATTTGAAACCTCATCAGGTTAATGAGGTTCAAATGATAGTAAACTTGTCAAGAGAAAATGATGCCAGAACACAGTCTATGGTTGAAATCTTATGAAATTATATTGAATACACCGGTTATGAAGCTTTGTGTGATTCTATTCATTCAAATCGAGTTATATTTTTTGAAACATTTGAAACCTCATCAGGTTAATGAGGTTCAAATGATAGTAAACTTGTCAAAAGAAAATGAAGCCAGAACACAGTCTATGGTTGAAATCTTATGAATTTATATTGAATACATCGGTTATGAAGCCTTGTGTGATTCTATTCATTCAAATCGAGGTATATTCTTTGAAACATTTGAAACCTCATCAGGTTAATGAGGTTCAAATGATAGTAAACTTGTGAAGAGAAAAGGAAGCCAGAACACAGTCTATGGTTGAAATCTTATGAAATTATATTGAATACACCGGTTATAAAGCTTTGTTTGATTTAATTTATTCATATCGAGATATATTCTTTGAAACATTTGAAACCTTATCAGGTTAATGAGGTTCAAATGATAGTAAACTTGTCAAGAGAAAATGAAGCCAGAACACAGTCTATGATTGAAATCTTATGAATTTATATTGAATACATCGGTTATGAAGCTTTGTGTGATTCTTTTCATTCAAATCGAGGTATATTCTTTGAAACATTTGAAACCTCATCAGGTTAATGAGGTTCAAATGATAAAAAACTTGTCAAGAGAAAATGAAGCCATAACACAGTCTATTGTTGAAATCTTATGAATTTATATTGAATACATCGGTTATGAAGCTTTGTGTGATTCTTTTCATTCAAATCGAGGTATATTCTTTGAAACATTTGAAACCTCATCAGGTTAATGAGGTTCAAATGATAGTAAACTTGTCAAGAGAAAATGAAGCCAGAACACAGTCTATGATTGAAATCTTATGAATTTATATTGAATACATCGGTTATGAAGCCTTGTGTGATTCTATTCATTCAAATCGAGGTATGTTCTTTGAAACATTTGAAACATCATCAGGTTAATGAGGTTCAAATGATAAGAAACTTGTCAATAGAAAATGATGCCAGAACACAGTCTATGGTTGAAATCTTATGAATTTATAATAAATTGATTGGATGTGAAACTTTAATTGATTAAATTCATTCGAATCAAGGTATATTCTTTGAAACATTTGAAACCTCATCAGGTTATTGAGGTTCAAATGATAGTAAACTTTTTAAGAGAAAAGGAAGCCAGAACACAGTCTCTGGTTGAAATCTTATGAAATTATATTGAATACACCGGTTATGAAGCCTTGTGTGATTCTATTCATTCAAATCGAGGTATATTCTTTGAAACATTTGAAACCTCATCAGGTTAATGAGGTTCAAATGATAGTAAACTTGTCAAGAGAAAATGATGCCAGAACACAGTCTATGGTTGAAACCTTATGAATTTATAATGAATACATCGGTTATGAAGCTTTGTTTGATTAAATTAATTCAAATCGAGGTATATTCTTTGAAACCTTTGAAACATCATCAGGTTAATGAGGTTGAAATGATAGTAAACTTGTCAAGAGAAAATGAAGCCAGAACACAGTCTATGGTTGAAATCTTATGAATTTATATTGAATACATCAGTTATGAAGCTTTGTTTGATTAATTCATTTCAAGCCGAGGTATATTCTTTGAAACATTTGAAACTCATCAAGTTAATGAGGTTCAAGTGATAGTAAAGGTGTCAAGATAAAATGAAGTAGAACACATTCTATGGATGAAATCTTATGAATTTATAATAAATTGATTGGATGTGAAACTTTAATTGATTAAATTCATTCAAATCAAGGTATATTCTTTGAAACATTTGAAACCTCATCAGGTTAATGAGGTTCAAATGATAGTAAACTTTTTAAGAGAAAAGGAAGCCAGAACACAGTCTCTGGTTGAAATCTTATGAAATTATATTGAATACACCGGTTATGAAGCTTTGTGTGATTCTATTCATTCAAATCGAGGTATATTCTTTGAAACATTTGAAACCTCATCAGGTTAATGAGGTTCATATGATAGTAAACTTGTCAAAAGAAAATGAAGCCAGAACACAGTCTATGGTTGAAATCTTATGAATTTATATTGAATACATCGGTTATGAAGCCTTGTGTGATTCTATTCATTCAAATCGAGGTATATTCTTTGAAACATTTGAAACCTCATCAGGTTAATGAGGTTGAAATGATAGTAAACTTGTCAAGAGAAAATGAAGCCAGAACACAGTCTATGGTTGAAATCTTATGAATTTATATTGAATCCATCGGTTATGAAGCCTTGTGTGATTCTATTCATTCAAATCGAGGTATATTCTTTGAAACATTTGAAACCTCATCAGGTTAATGAGGTTCAAATGATAGTAAACTTGTGAAGAGAAAAGGAAGCCAGAACACAGTCTATGGTTGAAAACTTATGAAATTATATTGAATACACCGGTTATGAAGCTTTGTTTGATTTAATTTATTCAAATCGAGATATATTCTTTGAAACATTTGAAATCTCATCAGGTTAAGGAGGTTCAAATGATAGTAAACTTGTCAAGAGAAAATGATGCCAGAACACAGTCTATGGTTGAAACCTTATGAATTTATAATGAATACATCGGTTATGAAGCTTTGTTTGATTAAATTAATTCAAATCGAGGTATATTCTTTGAAACCTTTGAAACATCATCAGGTTAATGAGGTTGAAATGATAGTAAACTTGTCAAGAGAAAATGAAGCCAGAACACAGTCTATGGTTGAAATCTTATGAATTTATATTGAATACATCAGTTATGAAGCTTTGTTTGATTAATTCATTTCAAGTCGAGGTATATTCTTTGAAACATTTGAAACTCATCAAGTTAATGAGGTTCAAGTGATAGTAAAGGTGTAAAAAGAAAATGAAGTAGAACACATTCTATGGTTGAAATCTATTGAATTTATAATAAATAGATTGTATGTGAAACTTTAATTGATTAAATTCATTCAAATCAAGGTATATTCTTTGAAACATTTGAAACTTCATCAGGTTAATGAGGTTCAAATGATAGTAAACTTGTCAAGAGAAAATGATGCCAGAACACAGTCTATGGTTGAAACTTTATGAATTTATAATGAATACATCGGTTATGAAGCTTTGTTTGATTAAATTAATTCAAATCGAGGTATATTCTTTGAAACCTTTGAAACATCATCAGGTTAATGAGGTTGAAATGATAGTAAACTTGTCAAGAGAAAATGATGCCAGAACACAGTCTATGGTTGAAACCTTATGAATTTATAATGAATACATCGGTTATGAAGCTTTGTTTGATTAAATTAATTCAAATCGAGGTATATTCTTTGAAACCTTTGAAACATCATCAGGTTAATGAGGTTGAAATGATAGTAAACTTGTCAAGAGAAAATGAAGCCAGAACACAGTCTATGGTTGAAATCTTATGAATTTATATAAAATTGATCGGATGTGAAACTTTAATTGATTAAATTCATTCAAATCGAGGTATATTCTTTGAAACATTTGAAACCTCATCAAGTTAATGAGGTTCAAATGATAGTAAACTTGTCAAGAGAAAAGGAAGCCAGAACACAGTCTATATTTCAAATGTTGTGAATTTATATTGAATACATCGGTTACGAAGCTTTGTTTGTTTAGATTCAATCAAATCGAGGTGTATTCTTTGAAACATTTGAAACCTCATCAGGTTAATGAAGTTCAAATGATAGTAAAATTGTTAAGAGAAAAGGAAGCCAGAAGACAGTCTATGGTTGAAATCTTATGAAATTATATTGAATAGATCGGTTATAAAGCTTTGTTTGATTAAATTCAATCAAATTGAGGTACATATTATTGAAACATTTGAAACCTCATCAGGTTAATGAGGTTCAAATGATAATAAACTTGTCAAGAGAAAATGAAGCAAGAACACAGTCTATGGTTGAAATCTTATGAATTTATATTGAATACAGCGGCTATGAAGCTTTGTGTGATTAAATCAATTCAAGTCGAGGTATATTCTTTGAAACATTTGAAACTCATCAAGTTAATGAGGTTCAAGTGATAGTAAAGGTGGAAAAAGAAAATGAAGTAGAACACATTCTATGGTTGAAATCTTATGAATTTATAATAAATAGAGTGGATGTGAAACTTTAATTGATTAAATTCATTCAAATCAAGGTATATTCTTTGAAACATTTGAAACCTCATCAGGTTAATGATGTTCAAATGATAGTAAACTTTTGAAGAGAAAAGGAAGCCAGAACACAGTCTATGGTTGAAATCTTATGAAATTATATTGAATACACCGGTTATGAAGCTTTGTGTGATTCTATTCATTCAAATCGAGGTATATTCTTTGAAACATTTGAAACCTCATCAGGTTAATGTGGTTCAAATGATAGTAAACTTGTCAAAAGAAAATGAAGCCAGAACACAGTCTATGGTTGAAATCTTATGAATTTATATTGAATACATCGGGTATGAAGCCTTGTGTGATTCTATTCATTCAAATCGAGGTATATTCTTTGAAACATTTGAAACTTCATCAGGTTAATGAGGTTTAAATGATAGTAAACTTGTCAAGAGAAAATGATGCCAGAACACAGTCTATGGTTGAAACTTTATGAATTTATAATGAATACATCGGTTATGAAGCTTTGTTTGATTAAATTAATTCAAATCGAGGTATATTCTTTGAAACCTTTGAAACATCATCAGGTTAATGAGGTTGAAATGATAGTAAACTTGTCAAGAGAAAATGATGCCAGAACACAGTCTATGGTTGAAACCTTATGAATTTATAATGAATACATCGGTTATGAAGCTTTGTTTGATTAAATTAATTCAAATCGAGGTATATTCTTTGAAACCTTTGAAACATCATCAGGTTAATGAGGTTGAAATGATAGTAAACTTGTCAAGAGAAAATGAAGCCAGAACACAGTCTATGGTTGAAATCTTATGAATTTATATTGAATACATCAGTTATGAAGCTTTGTTTGATTAATTCATTTCAAGCCGAGGTATATTCTTTGAAACATTTGAAACTCATCAAGTTAATGAGGTTCAAGTGATAGTAAAGGTGTCAAGATAAAATGAAGTAGAACACATTCTATGGATGAAATCTTATGAATTTATATAAAATTGATCGGATGTGAAACTTTAATTGATTAAATTCATTCAAATCGAGGTATATTCTTTGAAACATTTGAAACCTCATCAGGTTAATGAGGTTCAAATGATAGTAAACTTGTCAAGAGAAAATGATGCCAGAACACAGTCTATGGTTGAAATCTTATGAAATTATATTGAATACACCGGTTATGAAGCTTTGTGTGATTCTATTCATTCAAATCGAGTTATATTTTTTGAAACATTTGAAACCTCATCAGGTTAATGAGGTTCAAATGATAGTAAACTTGTCAAAAGAAAATGAAGCCAGAACACAGTCTATGGTTGAAATCTTATGAATTTATATTGAATACATCGGTTATGAAGCCTTGTGTGATTCTATTCATTCAAATCGAGGTATATTCTTTGAAACATTTGAAACCTCATCAGGTTAATGAGGTTCAAATGATAGTAAACTTGTGAAGAGAAAAGGAAGCCAGAACACAGTCTATGGTTGAAATCTTATGAAATTATATTGAATACACCGGTTATAAAGCTTTGTTTGATTTAATTTATTCATATCGAGATATATTCTTTGAAACATTTGAAACCTTATCAGGTTAATGAGGTTCAAATGATAAAAAACTTGTCAAGAGAAAATAAAGCCATAACACAGTCTATTGTTGAAATCTTATGAATTTATATTGAATACATCGGTTATGAAGCTTTGTGTGATTCTTTTCATTCAAATCGAGGTATATTCTTTGAAACATTTGAAACCTCATCAGGTTAATGAGGTTCAAATGATAAAAAACTTGTCAAGAGAAAATGAAGCCATAACACAGTCTATTGTTGAAATCTTATGAATTTATATTGAATACATCGGTTATGAAGCTTTGTGTGATTCTTTTCATTCAAATCGAGGTATATTCTTTGAAACATTTGAAACCTCATCAGGTTAATGAGGTTCAAATGATAGTAAACTTGTCAAGAGAAAATGAAGCCAGAACACAGTCTATGATTGAAATCTTATGAATTTATATTGAATACATCGGTTATGAAGCCTTGTGTGATTCTATTCATTCAAATCGAGGTATGTTCTTTGAAACATTTGAAACATCATCAGGTTAATGAGGTTCAAATGATAAGAAACTTGTCAATAGAAAATGAAGCCATAACACAGTCTATTGTTGAAATCTTATGAATTTATATTGAATACATCGGTTATGAAGCTTTGTGTGATTCTTTTCATTCAAATCGAGGTATATTCTTTGAAACATTTGAAACCTCATCAGGTTAATGAGGTTCAAATGATAGTAAACTTGTCAAGAGAAAATGAAGCCAGAACACAGTCTATGGTTGAAGTCTTATGAATTTATATTGAATACATCGGTTATGAAGCCTTGTGTGATTCTATTCATTCAAATCGAGGTATATTCTTTCAAACATTTGAAACCTCATCAGGTTAATGAGGTTCAAATGATAGTAAACTTGTCAAGAGAAAATGATGCCAGAACACAGTCTATGGTTGAAATCTTATGAATTTATACTAAATTGATTGGATGTGAAACTTTAATTGATTAAATTTATTCAAATCAAGGTATATTCTTTGAAACATTTGAAACCTCATCAGGTTAATGAGGTTCAAATGATAGTAAACTTTTGAAGAGAAAAGGAAGCCAGAACACAGTCTATGGTTGAAATCTTATGAAATTATATTGAATACACCGGTTATGAAGCTTTGTGTGATTCTATTCATTCAAATCGAGGTATATTCTTTGAAACATTTGAAACCTCATCAGGTTAATGAGGTTCAAATGATAGTAAACTTGTCAAAAGAAAATGAAGCCAGAACACAGTCTATGGTTGAAATCTTATGAATTTATATTGAATACATCGGTTATGAAGCCTTGTGTGATTCTATTCATTCAAATCGAGGTATATTCTTTGAAACATTTGAAACCTCATCAGGTTAATGAGGTTCAAATGATAGTAAACTTGTCAAGAGAAAATGATGCCAGAACACAGTCTATGGTTGAAACCTTATGAATTTATAATGAATACATCGGTTATGAAGCTTTGTTTGATTAAATTAATTCAAATCGAGATATATTCTTTGAAACCTTTGAAACATCATCAGGTTAAGGAGGTTCAAATGATAGTAAGCTTGTCAAGAGAAAATGATGCCAGAACACAGTCTATGGTTGAAACCTTATGAATTTATAATGAATACATCGGTTATGAAGCTTTGTTTGATTAAATTAATTCAAATCGAGGTATATTCTTTGAAACCTTTGAAACATCATCAGGTTAATGAGGTTGAAATGATAGTAAACTTGTCAAGAGAAAATGAAGCCAGAACACAGTCTATGGTTGAAACCTTATGAATTTATAATGAATACATCGGTTTTGAAGCTTTGTTTGATTAAATTAATTCAAATCGAGGTATATTCTTTGAAACCTTTGAAACATCATCAGGTTAAGGAGGTTCAAATGATAGTAAACTTGTCAAGAGAAAATGATGCCAGAACACAGTCTATGGTTGAAATCTTATGAAATTATATTGAATACACCGGTTATGAAGCTTTGTGTGATTCTATTCATTCAAATCGACGTATATTCTTTGAAACATTTGAAACCTCATCAGGTTAATGAGGTTCAAATGATAGTAAACTTGTCAAAAGAAAATGAAGCCAGAACACAGTCTATGGTTGAAATCTTATGAATTTATATTGAATACATCGGTTATGAAGCCTTGTGTGATTCTATTCATTCAAATCGAGGTATATTCTTTGAAACATTTGAAACATCATCAGGTTAATGAGGTTCAAATGATAGTAAACTTTTGAAGAGAAAAGGAAGCCAGAACACAGTCTATGGTTGAAATCTTATGAAATTATATTGAATACACCGGTTATGAAGCTTTGTGTGATTCTATTCATTCAAATCGAGGTATATTCTTTGAAACATTTGAAACCTCATCAGGTTAATGAGGTTCAAATGATAGTAAACTTGTCAAAAGAAAATGAAGCCAGAACACAGTCTATGGTTGAAATCTTATGAATTTATATTGAATACATCGGTTATGAAGCCTTGTGTGATTCTATTCATTCAAATCGAGGTATATTCTTTGAAACATTTGAAACCTCATCAGGTTAATGAGGTTCAAATGATAGTAAACTTGTCAAGAGAAAATGATGCCAGAACACAGTCTATGGTTGAAACCTTATGAATTTATAATGAATACATCGGTTATGAAGCTTTGTTTGATTAAATTAATTCAAATCGAGATATATTCTTTGAATCCTTTGAAACATCATCAGGTTAAGGAGGTTCAAATGATAGTAAACTTGTCAAGAGAAAATGATGCCAGAACACAGTCTATGGTTGAAACCTTATGAATTTATAATGAATATATCGGTTATGAAGCTTTGTTTGATTAAATTAATTCAAATCGAGGTATATTCTTTGAAACCTTTGAAACATCATCAGGTTAATGAGGTTGAAATGATAGTAAACTTGTCAAGAGAAAATGAAGCCAGAACACAGTCTATGGTTGAAACCTTATGAATTTATAATGAATACATCGGTTTTGAAGCTTTGTTTGATTAAATTAATTCAAATCGAGGTATATTCTTTGAAACCTTTGAAACATCATCAGGTTAAGGAGGTTCAAATGATAGTAAACTTGTCAAGAGAAAATGATGCCAGAACACAGTCTATGGTTGAAACCTTATGAATTTAAAATGAATACATCGGTTATGAAGCTTTGTTTGATTAAATTAATTCAAATCGAGGTATATTCTTTGAAACCTTTGAAACATCATCAGGTTAATGAGGTTGAAATGATAGTAAACTTGTCAAGAGAAAATGAAGCCAGAACACAGTCTATGGTTGAAATCTTATGAATTTATATTGAATACATCAGTTATGAAGCTTTGTTTGATTAATTCATTTCAAGTCGAGGTATATTCTTTGAAACATTTGAAACTCATCAAGTTAATGAGGTTCAAGTGATAGTAAAGGTGTAAAAAGAAAATGAAGTAGAACACATTCTATGGTTGAAATCTATTGAATTTATAATAAATAAATTGGATGTGAAACTTTAATTGATTAAATTCATTCAAATCGAGGTATATTCTTTGAAACATTTGAAACCTCATCAGGTTAATGAGGTTCAAATGATAGTAAACTTGTCAAGAGAAAATGATGCCAGAACACAGTCTATGGTTGAAATCTTATGAAATTATATTGAATACACCGGTTATGAAGCTTTGTGTGATTCTATTCATTCAAATCGAGTTATATTCTTTGAAACATTTGAAACCTCATCAGGTTAATGAGGTTCAAATGATAGTAAACTTGTCAAAAGAAAATGAAGCCAGAACACAGTCTATGGTTGAAATCTTATGAATTTATATTGAATACATCGGTTATGAAGCCTTGTGTGATTCTATTCATTCAAATCGAGGTATATTCTTTGAAACATTTGAAACCTCATCAGGTTAATGAGGTTCAAATGATAGAAAACTTGTGAAGAGAAAAGGAAGCCAGAACACAGTCTATGGTTGAAAACTTATGAAATTATATTGAATACACCGGTTATGAAGCTTTGTTTGATTTAATTTATTCAAATCGAGATATATTCTTTGAAACATTTGAAGTCTCATCAGGTTAAGGAGGTTGAAATGATAGTAAACTTGTCAATAGGAATTGATTTTAAAGCGCAGTCAATGGTTGAAATCTTATGAATTTATATAAAATTGATCGGATGTGAAACTTTAATTGATTAAATTCATTCAAATCGAGGTATATTCTTTGAAACATTTGAAACCTCATCAAGTTAATGAGGTTCAAATGATAGTAAACTTGTCAAGAGAAAAGGAAGCCAGAACACAGTCTATATTTCAAATGTTGTGAATTTATATTGAATACATCGGTTACGAAGCTTTGTTTGTTTAGATTCAATCAAATCGAGGTGTATTCTTTGAAACATTTGAAACCTCATCAGGTTAATGAAGTTCAAATGATAGTAAAATTGTTAAGAGAAAAGGAAGCCAGAAGACAGTCTATGGTTGAAATCTTATGAAATTATATTGAATAGATCGGTTATAAAGCTTTGTTTGATTAAATTCAATCAAATTGAGGTACATATTATTGAAACATTTGAAACCTCATCAGGTTAATGAGGTTCAAATGATAATAAACTTGTCAAGAGAAAATGAAGCAAGAACACAGTCTATGGTTGAAATCTTATGAATTTATATTGAATACAGCGGCTATGAAGCTTTGTGTGATTAAATCAATTCAAGTCGAGGTATATTCTTTGAAACATTTGAAACTCATCAAGTTAATGAGGTTCAAGTGATAGTAAAGGTGGAAAAAGAAAATGAAGTAGAACACATTCTATGGTTGAAATCTTATGAATTTATAATAAATAGAGTGGATGTGAAACTTTAATTGATTAAATTCATTCAAATCAAGGTATATTCTTTGAAACATTTGAAACCTCATCAGGTTAATGATGTTCAAATGATAGTAAACTTTTGAAGAGAAAAGGAAGCCAGAACACAGTCTATGGTTGAAATCTTATGAAATTATATTGAATACACCGGTTATGAAGCTTTGTGTGATTCTATTCATTCAAATCGAGGTATATTCTTTGAAACATTTGAAACCTCATCAGGTTAATGTGGTTCAAATGATAGTAAACTTGTCAAAAGAAAATGAAGCCAGAACACAGTCTATGGTTGAAATCTTATGAATTTATATTGAATACATCGGGTATGAAGCCTTGTGTGATTCTATTCATTCAAATCGAGGTATATTCTTTGAAACATTTGAAACTTCATCAGGTTAATGAGGTTCAAATGATAGTAAACTTGTCAAGAGAAAATGATGCCAGAACACAGTCTATGGTTGAAACTTTATGAATTTATAATGAATACATCGGTTATGAAGCTTTGTTTGATTAAATTAATTCAAATCGAGGTATATTCTTTGAAACCTTTGAAACATCATCAGGTTAATGAGGTTGAAATGATAGTAAACTTGTCAAGAGAAAATGAAGCCAGAACACAGTCTATGGTTGAAATCTTATGAATTTATATTGAATACATCAGTTATGAAGCTTTGTTTGATTAATTCATTTCAAGTTGAGGTATATTCTTTGAAACATTTGAAACTCATCAAGTTAATGAGGTTCAAGTGATAGTAAAGGTGTCAAGATAAAATGAAGTAGAACACATTCTATGGATGAAATCTTATGAATTTATATAAAATTGATCGGATGTGAAACTTTAATTGATTAAATTCATTCAAATCGAGGTATATTCTTTGAAACATTTGAAACCTCATCAGGTTAATGAGGTTTAAATGATAGTAAACTTGTCAAGAGAAAATGATGCCAGAACACAGTCTATGGTTGAAATCTTATGAAATTATATTGAATACACCGGTTATGAAGCTTTGTGTGATTCTATTCATTCAAATCGAGGTATATTCTTTGAAACATTTGAAACCTCATCAGGTTGATGAGGTTCAAATGATAGTAAACTTGTCAAAAGAAAATGAAGCCAGAACACAGTCTATGGTTGAAATCTTATGAATTTATATTGAATACATCGGTTATGAAGCCTTGTGTGATTCTATTCATTCAAATCGATGTATATTCTTTGAAACATTTGAAACCTCATCAGGTTAATGAGGTTCAAATGATAGTAAACTTGTGAAGAGAAAAGGAAGCCAGAACACAGTCTATGGTTGAAAACTTATGAAATTATATTGAATACACCAGTTATGAAGCTTTGTTTGATTTAATTTATTCAAATCGAGATATATTCTTTGAAACTTTTGAAATCTCATCAGGTTAAGGAGGTTCAAATGATAGTAAACTTGTCAAGAGAAAATGATGCCAGAACACACTCTATGGTTGAAACCTTATGAATTTATAATGAATACATCGGTTATGAAGCTTTGTTTGATTAAATTAATTCAAATCGAGGTATATTCTTTGAAACCTTTGAAACCTCATCAGGTTAATGAGGTTCAAATGATAGTAAACGTTTGAAGAGAAAAGGAAGCCAGAACACAGTCTATGGTTGAAATCTTATGAATTTATATTGAATACATCGGTTATGAAGCTTTGTTTGATTAATTCATTTCAAGTCGAGGTATATTCTTTGAAACATTTGAAACTCATCAAGTTAATGAGGTTCAAGTGATAGTAAAGGTGGAAAAAGAAAATGAAGTAGAACACATTCTATGGTTGAAATCTATTGAATTTATAATAAATAGATTGGATGTGAAACTTTAATTGATTAAATTCATTCAAATCAAGGTATATTTTTTGAAACATTTGAAACCTCATCAGGTTAATGAGGTTGAAATGATAGTAAACTTGTCAAGAAGGAATGAAGCCAGAACACAGTCTATGGTTGAAATCATATGAATTTATATTGAATAAATCGGTTATAAGGCTTTGTTTGATTAAATTCATTCAAATTGAGTTATGTTCTTTGAAACATTTGAAACCTCATCAGGTTAATGAGGTTCAAATGATAGTAAACTTGTCAAGAGAAAATGAAGCCAGAACACAGTCTATGGTTGAAATCTTGTGAATTTATATTGAATACATCGGTTATGAAGCTTTGTTTGGTTAAATCAATTCAAGTCGAGGTATATTCTTTGAAACATTTGAAACCTTATCAAGTTAATGACGTTCAAGTGATAGTAAAGGTGTAAAAAGAAAATGAAGTAGAACACATTCTATGGTTGAAATCTAATGAATTTATAATAAATAGATTGGATGTGAAACTTTAATTGATTAAATTCATTCAAATCAAGGTATATTCTTTGAAACATTTGAAACCTCATCAGGTTAATGAGGTTCAAATGATAGTAAACTTTTGAAGAGAAAAGGAAGCCAGAACACAGTCTATGGTTGAAATCTTATGAAATTATATTGAATACACCGGTTATGAAGCTTTGTGTGATTCTATTCATTCAAATCGAGGTTTATTCTTTGAAACATTTGAAACCTCATCAGGTTAATGAGGTTCAAATGATAGTAAACTTGTCAAAAGAAAATGAAGCCAGAACACAGTCTATGGTTGAAATCTTATGAATTTATATTGAATACATCGGGTATGAAGCCTTGTGTGATTCTATTCATTCAAATCGAGGTATATTCTTTGAAACATTTGAAACCTCATCAGGTTAATGAGGTTCAAATGATAGTAAACTTGTCAAGAGAAAATGATGCCAGAACACAGTCTATGGTTGAAACTTTATGAATTTATAATGAATACATCGGTTATGAAGCTTTGTTTGATTAAATTAATTCAAATCGAGGTATATTCTTTGAAACCTTTGAAACATCATCAGGTTAATGAGGTTGAAATGATACTAAACTTGTCAAGAGAAAATGAAGCCAGAACACAGTCTATGGTTGAAATCTTATGAAATTATATTGAATACACCAGTTATGAAGCTTTGTTTGATTTAATTTATTCAAATCGAGATATATTCTTTGAAACTTTTGAAATCTCATCAGGTTAAGGAGGTTCAAATGATAGTAAACTTGTCAAGAGAAAATGATGCCAGAACACACTCTATGGTTGAAACCTTATAAATTTATAATGAATACATCGGTTATGAAGCTTTGTTTGATTAAATTAATTCAAATCGAGGTATATTCTTTGAAACCTTTGAAACCTCATCAGGTTAATGAGGTTCAAATGATAGTAAACTTTTGAAGAGAAAAGGAAGCCAGAACACAGTCTATGGTTGAAATCTTATGAATTTATATTGAATACATCGGTTATGAAGCTTTGTTTGATTAATTCATTTCAAGTCGAGGTATATTCTTTGAAACATTTGAAACTCATCAAGTTAATGAGGTTCAAGTGATAGTAAAGGTGGAAAAAGAAAATGAAGTAGAACACATTCTATGGTTGAAATCTATTGAATTTATAATAAATAGATTGGATGTGAAACTTTAATTGATTAAATTCATTCAAATCAAGGTATATTTTTTGAAACATTTGAAACCTCATCAGGTTAATGAGGTTGAAATGATAGTAAACTTGTCAAGAAGGAATGAAGCCAGAACACAGTCTATGGTTGAAATCATATGAATTTATATTGAATAAACCGGTTATAAGGCTTTGTTTGATTAAATTCATTCAAATTGAGTTATGTTCTTTGAAACATTTGAAACCTCATCAGGTTAATGAGGTTCAAATGATAGTAAACTTGTCAAGAGAAAATGAAGCCAGAACACAGTCTATGGTTGAAATCTTGTGAATTTATATTGAATACATCGGTTATGAAGCTTTGTTTGGTTAAATCAATTCAAGTCGAGGTATATTCTTTGAAACATTTGAAACCTTATCAAGTTAATGACGTTCAAGTGATAGTAAAGGTGTAAAAAGAAAATGAAGTAGAACACATTCTATGGTTGAAATCTAATGAATTTATAATAAATAGATTGGATGTGAAACTTTAATTGATTAAATTCATTCAAATCAAGGTATATTCTTTGAAACATTTGAAACCTCATCAGGTTAATGAGGTTCAAATGATAGTAAACTTTTGAAGAGAAAAGGAAGCCAGAACACAGTCTATGGTTGAAATCTTATGAAATTATATTGAATACACCGGTTATGAAGCTTTGTGTGATTCTATTCATTCAAATCGAGGTTTATTCTTTGAAACATTTGAAACCTCATCAGGTTAATGAGGTTCAAATGATAGTAAACTTGTCAAAAGAAAATGAAGCCAGAACACAGTCTATGGTTGAAATCTTATGAATTTATATTGAATACATCGGTTATGAAGCCTTGTGTGATTCTATTCATTCAAATCGAGGTATATTCTTTGAAACATTTGAAACCTCATCAGGTTAATGAGGTTCAAATGATAGTAAACTTGTCAAGAGAAAATGATGCCAGAACACAGTCTATGGTTGAAACTTTATGAATTTATAATGAATACATCGGTTATGCAGCTTTGTTTGATTAAATTAATTCAAATCGAGGTATATTCTTTGAAACCTTTGAAACATCATCAGGTTAATGAGGTTGAAATGATAGTAAACTTGTCAAGAGAAAATGAAGCCAGAACACAGTCTATGGTTGAAATCTTATGAATTTATATTGAATACATCAGTTATGAAGCTTTGTTTGATTAATTCATTTCAAGTCGAGGTATATTCTTTGAAACATTTGAAACTCATCAAGTTAATGAGGTTCAAGTGATAGTAAAGGTGTCAAGATAAAATGAAGTAGAACACATTCTATGGATGAAATTTTATGAATTTATATAAAATTGATCGGATGTGAAACTTTAATTGATTAAATTCATTCAAATCGAGGTATATTCTTTGAAACATTTGAAACCTCATCAGGTTAATGAGGTTTAAATGATAGTAAACTTGTCAAGAGAAAATGATGCCAGAACACAGTCTATGGTTGAAATCTTATGAAATTATATTGAATACACCGGTGATGAAGCTTTGTGTGATTCTATTCATTCAAATCGAGGTATATTCTTTGAAACATTTGAAACCTCATCAGGTTCATGAGGTTCAAATGATAGTAAACTTGTCAAAAGAACATGAAGCCAGAACACAGTCTATGGTTGAAATCTTATGAATTTATATTGAATACATCGGTTATGAAGCCTTGTGTGATTCTATTCATTCAAATCGAGGTATATTCTTTGAAACATTTGAAACATCATCAGGTTAATGAGGTTCAAATGATAGTAAACTTGTGAAGAGAAAAGGAAGCCAGAACACAGTCTATGGTTGAAAACTTATGAAATTATATTGAATACACCGGTTATGAAGCTTTGTTTGATTTAATTTATTCAAATCGAGATATATTCTTTGAAACATTTGAAATCTCATCAGGTTAAGGAGGTTCAAATGATAGTAAACTTGTCAAGAGAAAATGATGCCAGAACACACTCTATGGTTGAAACCTTATGAATTTATAATGAATACATCGGTTATGAAGCTTTGTTTGATTAAATTAATTCAAATCGAGGTATATTCTTTGAAACCTTTGAAACATCATCAGGTTAATGAGGTTGAAATGATAGTAAACTTGTCAAGAGAAAATGAAGCCAGAACACAGTCTATGGTTGAAATCTTATGAATTTATATTGAATACATCAGTTATGAAGCTTTGTTTGATTAATTCATTTCAAGTCGAGGTATATTCTTTGAAACATTTGAAACTCATCAAGTTAATGAGGTTCAAGTGATAGTAAAGATGGAAAAAGAAAATGAAGTAGAACACATTCTATGGTTGAAATCTATTGAATTTATAATAAATAGATTGGATGTGAAACTTTAATTGATTAAATTCATTCAAATCAAGGTATATTCTTTGAAACATTTGAAACCTCATCAGGTTAATGAGGTTCAAATTATAGTAAACTTTTGAAGAGAAAAGGAAGCCATAACACAGTCTATGGTTGAAATCTTGAGAAACTATATTGAATACATCGGTTATGAAGCCTTGTGTGATTCTATTCATTCAAATAGAGGTATATTCTTTGAAACATTTGAAACCTCATCAGGTTAATGAGGTTGAAATGATAGTAAACTTGTCAAGAAGGAATGAAGCCAGAACACAGTCTATGGTTGAAATCATATGAATTTATATTGAATAAATCGGTTATAAGGCTTTGTTTGATTAAATTCATTCAAATTGAGTTATGTTCTTTGAAACATTTGAAACCTCATCAGGTTAATGAGGTTCAAATGATAGTAAACTTGTCAAGAGAAAATGAAGCCAGAACACAGTCTATGGTTGAAATCTTGTGAATTTATATTGAATACATCGGTTATGAAGCTTTGTTTGGTTAAATCAATTCAAGTCGAGGTATATTCTTTGAAACATTTGAAACCTTATCAAGTTAATGACGTTCAAGTGATAGTAAAGGTGTAAAAAGAAAATGAAGTAGAACACATTCTATGGTTGAAATCTAATGAATTTATAATAAATAGATTGGATGTGAAACTTTAATTGATTAAATTCATTCAAATCAAGGTATATTCTTTGAAACATTTGAAACCTCATCAGGTTAATGAGGTTCAAATGATAGTAAACTTTTGAAGAGAAAAGGAAGCCAGAACACAGTCTATGGTTGAAATCTTATGAAATTATATTGAATACACCGGTTATGAAGCTTTGTGTGATTCTATTCATTCAAATCGAGGTTTATCTTTGAAACATTTGAAACCTCATCAGGTTAATGAGGTTCAAATGATAGTAAACTTGTCAAGAGAAAATGAAGCCAGAACACAGTCTATGGTTGAAATCTTATGAATTTATATTGAATACATCGGTTATGAAGCCTTGTGTGATTCTATTCATTCAAATCGAGGTATATTCTTTGAAACATTTGAAACCTCATCAGGTTAATGAGGTTCAATTGATAGTAAACTTGTCAAGAGAAAATGATGCCAGAACACAGTCTATGGTTGAAACTTTATGAATTTATAATGAATACATCGGTTATGCAGCTTTGTTTGATTAAATTAATTCAAATCGAGGTATATTCTTTGAAACCTTTGAAACATCATCAGGTTAATGAGGTTGAAATGATAGTAAACTTGTCAAGAGAAAATGAAGCCAGAACACAGTCTATGGTTGAAATCTTATGAATTTATATTGAATACATCAGTTATGAAGCTTTGTTTGATTAATTCATTTCAATTCGAGGTATATTCTTTGAAACATTTGAAACTCATCAAGTTAATGAGGTTCAAGTGATAGTAAAGGTGTCAAGATAAAATGAAGTAGAACACATTCTATGGATGAAATCTTATGAATTTATATAAAATTGATCGGATGTGAAACTTTAATTGATTAAATTCATTCAAATCAAGGTATATTCTTTGAAACATTTGAAACCTCATCAGGTTAATGAGGTTTAAATGATAGTAAACTTGTCAAGAGAAAATGATGCCAGAACACAGTCTATGGTTGAAATCTTATGAAATTATATTGAATACACCGGTTATGAAGCTTTGTGTGATTCTATTCATTCAAATCGAGGTATATTCTTTGAAACATTTGAAACCTCATCAGGTTAATGAGGTTCAAATGATAGTAAACTTGTCAAAAGAAAATGAAGCCAGAACACAGTCTATGGTTGAAATCTTATGAATTTATATTGAATACATCGGTTATGAAGCCTTGTGTGATTCTATTCATTCAAATCGAGGTATATTCTTTGAAACATTTGAAACCTCATCAGGTTAATGAGGTTCAAATGATAGTAAACTTGTCAAAAGAAAATGAAGCCAGAACACAGTCTATGGTTGAAATCTTATGAATTTATATTGAATACATCGGTTATGAAGCCTTGTGTGATTCTATTCATTCAAATCGAGGTATATTCTTTGAAACATTTGAAACATCATCAGGTTAATGAGGTTCAAATGATAGTAAACTTGTGAAGAGAAAAGGAAGCCAGAACACAGTCTATGGTTGAAAACTTATGAAATTATATTGAATACACCGGTTATGAAGCTTTGTTTGATTTAATTTATTCAAATCGAGATATATTCTTTGAAACATTTGAAATCTCATCAGGTTAAGGAGGTTCAAATGATAGTAAACTTGTCAAGAGAAATTGATGCCAGAGCACACTCTATGGTTGAAACCTTATGAATTTATAATGAATACATCGGTTATGAAGCTTTGTTTGATTAAATTAATTCAAATCGAGGTATATTCTTTGAAACCTTTGAAACATCATCAGGTTAATGAGGTTGAAATGATAGTAAACTTGTCAAGAGAAAATGAAGCCAGAACACAGTCTATGGTTGAAATCTTATGAATTTATATTGAATACATCAGTTATGAAGCTTTGTTTGATTAATTCATTTCAAGTCGAGGTATATTCTTTGAAACATTTGAAACTCATCAAGTTAATGAGGTTCAAGTGATAGTAAAGGTGGAAAAAGAAAATGAAGTAGAACACATTCTATGGTTGAAATCTATTGAATTTATAATAAATAGATTGGATGTGAAACTTTAATTGATTAAATTCATTCAAATCAAGGTATATTCTTTGAAACATTTGAAACTCATCAAGTTAATGAGGTTCAAGTGATAGTAAAGGTGTCAAGATAAAATGAAGTAGAACACATTCTATGGATGAAATCTTATGAATTTATATAAAATTGATCGGATGTGAAACTTTAATTGATTAAATTCATTCAAATCGAGGTATATTCTTTGAAACATTTGAAACCTCATCAGGTTAATGAGGTTTAAATGATAGTAAACTTGTCAAGAGAAAATGATGCCAGAACACAGTCTATGGTTGAAATCTTATGAAATTATATTGAATACACCGGTTATGAAGCTTTGTGTGATTCTATTCATTCAAATCGAGGTATATTCTTTGAAACATTTGAAACCTCATCAGGTTAATGAGGTTCAAATGATAGTAAACTTGTCAAAAGAAAATGAAGCCAGAACACAGTCTATGGTTGAAATCTTATGAATTTATATTGAATACATCGGTTATGAAGCCTTGTGTGATTCTATTCATTCAAATCGAGGTATATTCTTTGAAACATTTGAAACCTCATCAGGTTAATGAGGTTCAAATGATAGTAAACTTGTGAAGAGAAAAGGAAGCCAGAACACAGTCTATGGTTGAAAACTTATGAAATTATATTGAATACACCGGTTATGAAGCTTTGTTTGATTTAATTTATTCAAATCGAGATATATTCTTTGAAACATTTGAAATCTCATCAGGTTAAGGAGGTTCAAATGATAGTAAACTTGTCAAGAGAAATTGATGCCAGAGCACACTCTATGGTTGAAACCTTATGAATTTATAATGAATACATCGGTTATGAAGCTTTGTTTGATTAAATTAATTCAAATCGAGGTATATTCTTTGAAACCTTTGAAACATCATCAGGTTAATGAGGTTGAAATGATAGTAAACTTGTCAAGAGAAAATGAAGCCAGAACACAGTCTATGGTTGAAATCTTATGAATTTATATTGAATACATCAGTTATGAAGCTTTGTTTGATTAATTCATTTCAAGTCGAGGTATATTCTTTGAAACATTTGAAACTCATCAAGTTAATGAGGTTCAAGTGATAGTAAAGGTGGAAAAAGAAAATGAAGTAGAACACATTCTATGGTTGAAATCTATTGAATTTTTAATAAAAATGATTGGATGTGAAACTTTAATTGATTAAATTCATTCAAATCAAGGTATATTCTTTGAAACATTTGAAACCTCATCAGGTTAATGAGGTTCAAATGATAGTAAACTTTTGAAGAGAAAAGGAAGCCAGAACACAGTCTATGGTTGAAATCTTATGAAATTATATTGAATACACCGGTTATGAAGCTTTGTGTGATTCTATTCATTCAAATCGAGGTATATTCTTTGAATTATTTGAAACCTCATCAGGTTAATGAGGTTCAAATGATAGTAAACTTGTCAAAAGAAAATGAAGCCAGAACACAGTCTATGGTTGAAATCTTATGAATTTATATTGAATACATCGGTTATGAAGCCTTGTGTGATTCTATTCATTCAAATCGAGGTATATTCTTTGAAACATTTGAAACCTCATCAGGTTAATGAGGTTCAAATGATAGTAAACTTGTCAAGAGAAAATGATGCCAGAACACAGTCTATGGTTGAAACTTTATGAATTTATAATGAATACATCGGTTATGCAGCTTTGTTTGATTAAATTAATTCAAATCGAGGTATATTCTTTGAAACCTTTGAAACCTCATCAGGTTAATGAGGTTCAAATGATAGTAAACTTGTGAAGAGAAAAGGAAGACAGAACACAGTCTATTGTTGAAAACTTATGAAATTATAATGAATACATCGGTTATGAAGCTTTGTTTGATTAAATTAATTCAAATCGAGGTATATTCTTTGAAACCTTTGAAACATCATCAGGTTAATGAGGTTGAAATGATAGTAAACTTGTCAAGAGAAAATGAAGCCAGAACACAGTCTATGGTTGAAATCTTATGAATTTATATTGAATACATCAGTTATGAAGCTTTGTTTGATTAATTCATTTCAAGTCGAGGTATATTCTTTGAAACATTTGAAACTCATCAAGTTAATGAGGTTCAAGTGATAGTAAAGGTGGAAAAAGAAAATGAAGTAGAACACATTCTATGGTTGAAATCTATTGAATTTATAATAAATAGATTGGATGTGAAACTTTAATTGATTAAATTCATTCAAATCAAGGTATATTCTTTGAAACATTTGAAACCTCATCAGGTTAATGAGGTTCAAATGATAGTAAACTTTTGAAGAGAAAAGGAAGCCAGAACACAGTCTATGGTTGAAATCTTATGAAATTATATTGAATACACCTGTTATGAAGCTTTGTGTGATTCTATTCATTCAAATCGAGGTATATTCTTTGAAACATTTGAAACCTCATCAGGTTAATGAGGTTGAAATGATAGTAAACTTGTCAAGAAGGAATGAAGCCAGAACACAGTCTATGGTTGAAATCATATGAATTTATAATGAATAAATCGGTTATAAGGCTTTGTTTCATTAAATTCATTCAAATTGAGTTATGTTCTTTGAAACATTTGAAACCTCATCAGGTTAATGAGGTTCAAATGATAGTAAACTTGTCAAGAGAAAATGAAGCCAGAACACAGTCTATGGTTGAAATCTTGTGAATTTATATTGAATACATCGGTTATGAAGCTTTGTTTGGTTAAATCAATTCAAGTCGAGGTATATTCTTTGAAACATTTGAAACCTCATCAAGTTAATGACGTTCAAGTGATAGTAAAGGTGTAAAAAGAAAATGAAGTAGAACACATTCTATGGTTGAAATCTAATGAATTTATAATAAATAGATTGGATGTGAAACTTTAATTGATTAAATTCATTCAAATCAAGGTATATTCTTTGAAACATTTGAAACCTCATCAGGTTAATGAGGTTCAAATGATAGTAAACTTTTGAAGAGAAAAGGAAGCCAGAACACAGTCTATGGTTGAAATCTTATGAAATTATATTGAATACATCGGTTATAAAGCTTTGTTTGATTAAATTCATTCAAATTGAGTTATGTTCTTTGAAAAATTTGAAACCTCATCAGGTTAATGAGGTTGAAATGATAGTAAACTTGTCAAGAGAAAATGAAGCCAGAACACAGTCTATGGTTGAAATCTTATGAATTTATATTGAATACATCAGTTATGAAGCTTTGTTTGATTAATTCATTTCAAGTCGAGGTATATTCTTTGAAACATTTGAAACTCATCAAGTTAATGAGGTTCAAGTGATAGTAAAGATGGAAAAAGAAAATGAAGTAGAACACATTCTATGGTTGAAATCTATTGAATTTATAATAAATAGATTGGATGTGAAACTTTAATTGATTAATTTCATTCAAATCAAGGTATATTCTTTGAAACATTTGAAACCTCATCAGGTTAATGAGGTTCAAATTATAGTAAACTTTTGAAGAGAAAAGGAAGCCATAACACAGTCTATGGTTGAAATCTTGAGAAACTATATTGAATACATCGGTTATGAAGCCTTGTGTGATTCTATTCATTCAAATAGAGGTATATTCTTTGAAACATTTGAAACCTCATCAGGTTAATGAGGTTGAAATGATAGTAAACTTGTCAAGAAGGAATGAAGCCAGAACACAGTCTATGGTTGAAATCATATGAATTTATATTGAATAAATCGGTTATAAGGCTTTGTTTGATTAAATTCATTCAAATTGAGTTATGTTCTTTGAAACATTTGAAACCTCATCAGGTTAATGAGGTTCAAATGATAGTAAACTTGTCAAGAGAAAATGAAGCCAGAACACAGTCTATGGTTGAAATCTTGTGAATTTATATTGAATACATCGGTTATGAAGCTTTGTTTGGTTAAATCAATTCAAGTCGAGGTATATTCTTTGAAACATTTGAAACCTTATCAAGTTAATGACGTTCAAGTGATAGTAAAGGTGTAAAAAGAAAATGAAGTAGAACACATTCTATGGTTGAAATCTAATGAATTTATAATAAATAGATTGGATGTGAAACTTTAATTGATTAAATTCATTCAAATCAAGGTATATTCTTTGAAACATTTGAAACCTCATCAGGTTAATGAGGTTCAAATGATAGTAAACTTTTGAAGAGAAAAGGAAGCCAGAACACAGTCTATGGTTGAAATCTTATGAAATTATATTGAATACACCGGTTATGAAGCTTTGTGTGATTCTATTCATTCAAATCGAGGTTTATCTTTGAAACATTTGAAACCTCATCAGGTTAATGAGGTTCAAATGATAGTAAACTTGTCAAAAGAAAATGAAGCCACAACACAGTCTATGGTTGAAATCTTATGAATTTATATTGAATACATCGGTTATGAAGCCTTGTGTGATTCTATTCATTCAAATCGAGGTATATTCTTTGAAACATTTGAAACCTCATCAGGTTAATGAGGTTCAATTGATAGTAAACTTGTCAAGAGAAAATGATGCCAGAACACAGTCTATGGTTGAAACTTTATGAATTTATAATGAATACATCGGTTATGCAGCTTTGTTTGATTAAATTAATTCAAATCGAGGTATATTCTTTGAAACCTTTGAAACATCATCAGGTTAATGAGGTTGAAATGATAGTAAACTTGTCAAGAGAAAATGAAGCCAGAACACAGTCTATGGTTGAAATCTTATGAATTTATATTGAATACATCAGTTATGAAGCTTTGTTTGATTAATTCATTTCAAGTCGAGGTATATTCTTTGAAACATTTGAAACTCATCAAGTTAATGAGGTTCAAGTGATAGTAAAGGTGTCAAGATAAAATGAAGTAGAACACATTCTATGGATGAAATCTTATGAATTTATATAAAATTGATCGGATGTGAAACTTTAATTGATTAAATTCATTCAAATCGAGGTATATTCTTTGAAACATTTGAAACCTCATCAGGTTAATGAGGTTTAAATGATAGTAAACTTGTCAAGAGAAAATGATGCCAGAACACAGTCTATGGTTGAAATCTTATGAAATTATATTGAATACACCGGTTATGAAGCTTTGTGTGATTCTATTCATTCAAATCGAGGTATATTCTTTGAAACATTTGAAACCTCATCAGGTTAATGAGGTTCAAATGATAGTAAACTTGTCAAAAGAAAATGAAGCCAGAACACAGTCTATGGTTGAAATCTTATGAATTTATATTGAATACATCGGTTATGAAGCCTTGTGTGATTCTATTCATTCAAATCGAGGTATATTCTTTGAAACATTTGAAACCTCATCAGGTTAATGAGGTTCAAATGATAGTAAACTTGTGAAGAGAAAAGGAAGCCAGAACACAGTCTATGGTTGAAAACTTATGAAATTATATTGAATACACCGGTTATGAAGCTTTGTTTGATTTAATTTATTCAAATCGAGATATATTCTTTGAAACATTTGAAATCTCATCAGGTTAAGGAGGTTCAAATGATAGTAAACTTGTCAAGAGAAATTGATGCCAGAGCACACTCTATGGTTGAAACCTTATGAATTTATAATGAATACATCGGTTATGAAGCTTTGTTTGATTAAATTAATTCAAATCGAGGTATATTCTTTGAAACCTTTGAAACATCATCAGGTTAATGAGGTTGAAATGATAGTAAACTTGTCAAGAGAAAATGAAGCCAGAACACAGTCTATGGTTGAAATCTTATGAATTTATATTGAATACATCAGTTATGAAGCTTTGTTTGATTAATTCATTTCAAGTCGAGGTATATTCTTTGAAACATTTGAAACTCATCAAGTTAATGAGGTTCAAGTGATAGTAAAGGTGAAAAAAGAAAATGAAGTAGAACACATTCTATGGTTGAAATCTATTGAATTTATAATAAATAGATTGGATGTGAAACTTTAATTGATTAAATTCATTCAAATCAAGGTATATTCTTTGAAACATTTGAAACCTCATCAGGTTAATGAGGTTCAAATGATAGTAAACTTTTGAAGAGAAAAGGAAGCCAGAACACAGTCTATGGTTGAAATCTTATGAAATTATATTGAATACACCGGTTATGAAGCTTTGTGTGATTCTATTCATTCAAATCGAGGTATATTCTTTGAATTATTTGAAACCTCATCAGGTTAATGAGGTTCAAATGATAGTAAACTTGTCAAAAGAAAATGAAGCCAGAACACAGTCTATGGTTGAAATCTTATGAATTTATATTGAATACATCGGTTATGAAGCCTTGTGTGATTCTATTCATTCAAATCGAGGTATATTCTTTGAAACATTTGAAACCTCATCAGGTTAATGAGGTTCAAATGATAGTAAACTTGTCAAGAGAAAATGATGCCAGAACACAGTCTATGGTTGAAACTTTATGAATTTATAATGAATACATCGGTTATGCAGCTTTGTTTGATTAAATTAATTCAAATCGAGGTATATTCTTTGAAACCTTTGAAACCTCATCAGGTTAATGAGGTTCAAATGATAGTAAACTTGTGAAGAGAAAAGGAAGACAGAACACAGTCTATGGTTGAAAACTTATGAAATTATAATGAATACATCGGTTATGAAGCTTTGTTTGATTAAATTAATTCAAATCGAGGTATATTCTTTGAAACCTTTGAAACATCATCAGGTTAATGAGGTTGAAATGATAGTAAACTTGTCAAGAGAAAATGAAGCCAGAACACAGTCTATGGTTGAAATCTTATGAATTTATATTGAATACATCAGTTATGAAGCTTTGTTTGATTAATTCATTTCAAGTCGAGGTATATTCTTTGAAACATTTGAAACTCATCAAGTTAATGAGGATCAAGTAATAGTAAAGGTGGAAAAAGAAAATGAAGTAGAACACATTCTATGGTTGAAATCTATTGAATTTATAATAAATAGATTGGATGTGAAACTTTAATTGATTAAATTCATTCAAATCAAGGTATATTCTTTGAAACATTTGAAACCTCATCAGGTTAATGAGGTTCAAATGATAGTAAACTTTTGAAGAGAAAAGGAAGCCAGAACACAGTCTATGGTTGAAATCTTATGAAATTATATTGAATACACCTGTTATGAAGCTTTGTGTGATTCTATTCATTCAAATCGAGGTATATTCTTTGAAACATTTGAAACCTCATCAGGTTAATGAGGTTGAAATGATAGTGAACTTGTCAAGAAGGAATGAAGCCAGACCACAGTCTATGGTTGAAATCATATGAATTTATAATGAATAAATCGGTTATAAGGCTTTGTTTCATTAAATTCATTCAAATTGAGTTATGTTCTTTGAAACATTTGAAACCTCATCAGGTTAATGAGGTTCAAATGATAGTAAACTTGTCAAGAGAAAATGAAGCCAGAACACAGTCTATGGTTGAAATCTTGTGAATTTATATTGAATACATCGGTTATGAAGCTTTGTTTGGTTAAATCAATTCAAGTCGAGGTATATTCTTTGAAACATTTGAAACCTCATCAAGTTAATGACGTTCAAGTGATAGTAAAGGTGTAAAAAGAAAATGAAGTAGAACACATTCTATGGTTGAAATCTAATGAATTTATAATAAATAGATTGGATGTGAAACTTTAATTGATTAAATTCATTCAAATCAAGGTATATTCTTTGAAACATTTGAAACCTCATCAGGTTAATGAGGTTCAAATGATAGTAAACTTTTGAAGAGAAAAGGAAGCCAGAACACAGTCTATGGTTGAAATCTTATGAAATTATATTGAATACATCGGTTATAAAGCTTTGTTTGATTAAATTCATTCAAATTGAGTTATGTTCTTTGAAAAATTTGAAACCTCATCAGGTTAATGAGGTTCAAATGATAGTAAACTTGTTAAAGGAAAACGAAGCCATAAAACAGTCTATGGTTGAAATCTGATGAAATTATATTGAATACACCGGTTATGAAGCTTTGTTTGATTAAATTTATTCAAATCGAGATATATTCTTTGAAACATTTGAAATCTCATCAGGTTAATGAGGTTCAAATGATAAAAAACTTGTCAAGAGAAAATGAAGCCATTGCACAGTCTATTGTTGAAATCTTATGAATTTATATTGAATACATCGGTTATGAAGCTTTGTGTGATTCTATTCATTCAAATCGAGGTATATTTTTTGAAACATTTGAAACCTCATCAGGTTAATGAGGTTCAAATGATAGTAAACTTGTCAAAAGAAAATGAAGCCAGAAAACAGTCTATGGTTGCAATCTTATGAATTTATATTGAATACATCGGTTATGAAGCCTTGTGTGATTCTATTCATTCAAATCGAGGTATATTCTTTGAAACATTTGAAACCTCATCAGGTTAATGAGGTTCAAATGATAGTAAACTTGTCAAGAGAAAATGATGCCAGAACACAGTCTATGGTTGAAACCTTATGAATTTATATTGAATACATCTGTTATGAAGCTTTGTTTGATTAAATTAATTCAAATCGAGGTATATTCTTTGAAACCTTTGAAACATCATCAGGTTAATGAGGTTGAAATGATAGTAAACTTGTCAACAGAAAATGAAGCCAGAACACAGTCTATGTTTGAAATCTTATGAATTTATATTGAATACATCAGTTATGAAGCTTTGTTTGATTAATTCATTTCAAGTCGAGGTATATTCTTTGAAACATTTGAAACTCATCAAGTTAATGAGGTTCAAGTGATAGTAAAGGTGTCAAGATAAAATGAAGTAGAAAACATTCTATGGATGAAATCTTATGAATTTATATAAAATTGATCGGATGTGAAACTTTAATTGATTAAATTCATTCAAATCGAGGTATATTTTTTGAAACATTTGAAACCTCATCAGGTTAATGAGGTTCAAATGATTGTAAACTTGTCAAGAGAAAATGATGCCAGAACACAGTCTATGGTTGAAATCTTATGAATTTATATTGAATACATCGGTTATGAAGCCTTGTGTGATTCTATTCATTCAAATCGAGGTATATTCTTTGAAACATTTGAAACCTCATCCGGTTAATGAGGTTCAAATGATAGTAAACTTGTGAAGAGAAAAGGAAGCCAGAACACAGTCTATGGTTGAAAACTTATGAAATTATATTGAATACACCGGTTATGAAGCTTTGTTTGATTTAATTTATTCAAATCGAGTTATATTCTTTGAAACATTTGAAGTCTCATCAGGTTAAGGAGGTTGATATGATAGTAAACTTGTCAAGAAAGAATGAAGCCAGAACACAGTCTATGGTTGAACTCTTATGAATTTATATTGAATACATCGTTATGAAGCTTTGTGTGATTCTATTCATTCAAATCGAGGTATATTCTTTGAAACATTTGAAACCTCATCAGGTTAATGAGGTTCGAATGATAGTAAACTTGTCAATAGGAATTGATTTTAAAGCGCAGTCAATGGTTGAAATCTTATGAATTTATATAAAATTGATCGGATGTGAAACTTTAATTGATTAAATTCAATCAAATTGAGGTACATATTTTTGAAACATTTGAAACCTCATCAGGTTAATGAGGTTCAAATGATAATAAACTTGTCAAGAGAAAATGAAGCAAGAACACAGTCTATGGTTGAAATCTTATGAATTTATATTGAATACATCGGTTATGAAGCTTTGTGTGATTAAATCAATTCAAGTCGAGGTATATTCTTTGAAAAATTTGAGACCTCATCAAGTTAATGAGATTCAAGTGATAGTAAAGGTGTCAAGATAAAATGAAGTAGAACACATTCTATGGTTAAAATCTTATGAATTTATAATAAATAGATTGGATGTGAAACTTTAATTGATTAAATTCATTCAAATTGAGGTATGTTCTTTGAAACATTTGAAACCTCATCAGGTTAATGAGGTTCAAATGATAGTAAACTTGTCAAGGGAAAACGAAGCCATAACACAGTCTATGGTTGAAATCTTATGAAACTATATTGAATACATCGGTTATGAAGCCTTGTGTGATTCTATTCATTCAAATCGAGGTATATTCTTTGAAACATTTGAAACCTCATCAGGATAATGAGGTTCAAATGATAGTAAACTTGTCAAGAGAAAATGAAGCAAGAACACAGTCTATGGTTGAAATCTTATGAATTTATATTGAATACATCGGTTATGAAGCTTTGTGTGATTAAATCAATTCAAGTCGAGGTATATTCTTTGAAACATTTGAGACCTCATCAAGTTAATGAGATTCAAGTGATAGTAAAGGTGTCAAGATAAAATGAAGTAGAACACATTCTATGGTTAAAATCTTATGAATTTATAATAAATAGATTGGATGTGAAACTTTAATTGATTAAATTCATTCAAATTGAGGTATGTTCTTTGAAACATTTGAGACCTCATCAAGTTAATGAGATTCAAGTGATAGTAAAGGTGTCAAGATAAAATGAAGTAGAACACATTCTATGGTTAAAATCTTATGAATTTATAATAAATAGATTGGATGTGAAACTTTAATTGATTCTATTCATTCAAATCGAGGTATATTCTTTGAAACATTTGAAACCTCATCAGGTTAATGAGGTTGAAATGATAGTAAACTTTTCAAGATAAAATGCAGCAAGAACACAGTCTATGGTTGAAATCTTATGAATTTTTATTTAAAACATCGGTTATGAAGCTTTGTGTGATTCTATTCATTCAAATCGAGGTATATTCTTTGAAACATTTGAAACCTCATCAGGTTAATGAGGTTGAAATGATAGTAAACTTTTCAAGAGAAAATGCAGCAAGAACACAGTCTATGGTTGAAATCTTATGAATTTATATTGAATATATCCGTCATGAATCATTGTTTGATTAAATTCATTCAAATCGATGTTCATTTTCATTTCATTTTTAATTATTTATACAGGGTAGAAGCATCAATAAATATATAAATACTGCTTTACAGCTTGCCCTGTCAACAAAAGAAAAAGATTATAAACCCTATTTACAGTGTTATTTCAAACCTAAAGTAATAAAAGAAAGGAAATGTAGAATCAACATATCTTTGTGTTCACGTGACAGCTTTCTTAAAAGCAGAAAAGCTATTTGTGGTTTTGGCTTCAGAACCCAATTTGTTCCAAAGTTTGGCTCCCCTGAATGAAAAGCTTTTTTGTCCTAGGGATGTTTTCAACAGCGGAAGGTTCAAATCCAGTTTGGAATTGCGTAATTCCCTGATGCCTTTATCAGAGACCCTTGTAAACAGACCTTGCAGATAATCAGGCACTTCATTGTGCAGTGACTTGTGAACAATTTTCGTTGTTTCAAAATCTATCATTTGTTTTTTATTTAGCCAACCGAGTTGTTTGATAAGGGGTAGCGAGGAAGCGTCATAGGGGCTATTCGTGACTACCCTGGCTGCTCTATTCTGCAGCTTTTGCAATTTTTGAAGAGCCGTAATACCACAGTTACCCCCAAACAGGCGAACAATATCTTACGTAAGGCTCTACGAGGCTCTTATACATCCTTTGAATGGTCTGTAATGGGAGGTATTTTTTTGAGTATTTCAGCATTCCTATTCCTCGAGAAATTTTTTTGGTAACGATGCTCAAATGCACATCCCACAGCAAGTGCTGATCAACCTGAACACCCAAGTATTTCGCATGTTTAACCATAGTGATTGGCTCCTCTCCTATTTTTAGGGCTGGTTCCGGGTTTTCAGACTGGCCGATCCTTTTGAGTCTATTTCGGCTACCAATAAGCATGCTCTGTGTTTTCGCTACATTTAGTGATAACCTATTACTCTCCAGCCAGTTCTTAAGGTGATCTAAATCTTCATTGACGGCATCATTGTATATTCTTTGAAACATTTGAAACCTCATCAGGTTAATGAGGTTCAAATGATAGTAAACTTGTCAAGAGAAAATGAAGCCAGAACACAGTCTATGGTTGAAATCTTATGAATTTATATTGAATACATCGGTTATGAAGCTTTGTTTGATTAAATTCATTCAAACTGAGGTATGTTCTTTGAAACATTTGAAACCTCATCAGATTAATGAGGTTCAAATGATAGTAAACTTGTCAAGAGAAAACGAAGCCATAGCACAGTCTGTGGTTGAAATCCATGAAATTATATTGAATACACCGGTTATGAAGCTTTGTTTGATTAATTAATTTCAAGTCGAGGTATATTCTTTGAATCATTTGAATCTCATCAAGTTAATGAGGTTCAAGTGATAGTAAAGGTGTCAAGATAAAATGAAGTAGAACACATTCTATGGATGAAATCTTATGAATTTATATAAAATTGATCGGATGTGAAACTTTAATTGATTAAATTCATTCAAATCGAGGTATATTCTTTGAAACATTTGAAACCTCATCAGGTTAATGAGGTTCAAATGATAGTAAACTTGTCAAGAGAAAATGATGCCAGAACACAGTCTATGGTTGAAATCTTATGAAATTATATTGAATACACCGGTTATGAAGCTTTGTGTGATTCTATTCATTCAAATCGAGGTATATTCTTTGAAACATTTGAAACCTCATCAGGTTAATGAGGTTCAAATGATAGTAAACTTGTCAAAAGAAAATGAAGCCAGAACACAGTCTATGGTTGAATTCTTATGAATTTATATTGAATACATCGGTTATGAAGCCTTGTGTGATTCTATTCATTCAAATCGAGGTATATTCTTTGAAACATTTGAAACCTCATCAGATTAATGAGGTTCAAATGATAGTAAACTTGTGAAGAGAAAAGGAAGCCAGAACACAGTCTATGGTTGAAAACTTATGAAATTATATTGAATACACCGGTTATGAAGCTTTGTTTGATTTAATTTATTCAAATCGAGATATATTCTTTGAAACATTTGAAATCTCATCAGGTTAAGGAGGTTGAAATGATAGTAAACTTGTCAAGAAAGAACGAAGCCAGAACACAGTCTATGGTTGAACTCTTATGAATTTATATTGAATACATCGTTATGAAGCTTTGTGTGATTCTATTCATTCAAATCGAGGTATATTCTTTGAAACATTTGAAACCTCATCAGATTAATGAGGTTCAAATGATAGTAAACTTGTGAAGAGAAAAGGAAGCCAGAACACAGTCTATGGTTGAAAACTTATGAAATTATATTGAATACACCGGTTATGAAGCTTTGTTTGATTTAATTTATTCAAATCGAGATATATTCTTTGAAACATTTGAAATCTCATCAGGTTAAGGAGGTTGAAATGATAGTAAACTTGTCAAGAAAGAACGAAGCCAGAACACAGTCTATGGTTGAACTCTTATGAATTTATATTGAATACATCGTTATGAAGCTTTGTGTGATTCTATTCATTCAAATCGAGGTATATTCTTTGAAACATTTGAAACCTCATCAGGTTAATGAGGTTCAAATGATAGTAAACTTGTGAAGAGAAAAGGAAGCCAGAACACAGTCTATGGTTGAAATCTTATGAAATTATATTGAATACATCGGTTATAAAGCTTTCTTTGATTAAATTCAATCAAATTAAGGTACATATTTTTGAAACATTTGAAACCTCATCAGGTTAATGAGGTTCAAATGATAGTAAACTTGTCAAGAGAAAATGAAGCAAGAACACAGTCTATGGTTGAAATCTTATGAATTTATATTGAATACATCGGTTATGAAGCTTTGTTTGATTAAATTCATTCAAATCGAGGTATATTCTTTGAAACATTTGAAACCTCATTAGGTTAATGAGCCCTGTCAACAAAAGAAAAAGATTATAAACCCTATTTACAGTGTTCAAATAAAAGCAGAAAAGCTATTTGTGGTTTTGGCTTCAGAACCCAATTTGTTCCAAAGTTTGGCTCCCCTGAATGAAAAGCTTTTTTGTCCTAGGGATGTTTTCAACAGCGGAAGGTTCAAATAGTAAACTTGTCAAGAGAAAATGATGCCAGAACACAGTCTATGGTTGAAACCTTATGAATTTATAATGAATACATCGGTTATGAAGCTTTGTTTGATTAAATTAATTCAAATCGAGATATATTCTTTGAAACATTTGAAACCTCATCAGGTCAATGAGGTTCAAATGATAGTAAACTTGTCAAGAGAAAATGAAGCCAGAACACAGTCTATGGTTGAAATCTTATGAATTTATATTGAATACATCGGTTATGAAGCTTTGTTTGATTAAATTCATTCAAACTGAGGTATGTTCTTTGAAACATTTGAAACCTCATCATTTTAATGAGGTTCAAATGATAGTAAACTTGTCAAGAGAAAACGAAGCCATAGCACAGTCTGTGGTTGAAATCTATGAAATTATACTGAGTACATCGGTTATGAAGCTTTGTTTGATTAAATTCATTCAAACTGAGGTATATTCTTTGAAACATTTGAAACCTCATCTGGTTAATGAGGTTGAAATGATAGTAAACTTGTCAAAAGAAAATGAAGCCAGAACACAGTCTATGGTTGAAATCTTATGAATTTATATTGAATACATCGGTTATGAAGCCTTGTGTGATTCTATTAATTCAAATCGAGGTATATTCTTTGAAACATTTGAAACCTCATCAGGTTAATGAGGTTCAAATGATAGTAAACTTGTCAAGAGAAAATGATGCCAGAACACAGTCTATGGTTGAAACCTTATGAATTTATAATGAATACATCGGTTATGAAGCTTTGTTTGATTAAATTAATTCAAATCGAGATATATTCTTTGAAACCTTTGAAACATCATCAGGTTAATGAGGTTGAAATGATAGTAAACTTGTCAAGAGAAAATGAAGCCAGAACACAGTCTATGGTTGAAATCTTATGAATTTATATTGAATACATCAGTTATGAAGCTTTGTTTGATTAATTCATTTCAAGTCGAGGTATATTCTTTGAAACATTTGAATCTCATCAAGTTAATGAGGTTCAAGTGATTGTAAAGGTGTCAAGATAAAATGAAGTAGAACACATTCTATGGATGAAATCTTATGAATTTATATAAAATTGATCGGATGTGAAACTTTAATTGATTAAATTCATTCAAATCGAGGTATATTCTTTGAAAAATTTGAAACCTCATCAGGTTAATGAGGTTCAAATGATAGTAAACTTGTCAAGAGAAACTGATGCCAGAACACAGTCTATGGTTGAAATCTTATGAAATTATATTGAATACACCGGTTATGAAGCTTTGTGTGATTCTATTCATTCAAATCGAGGTATATTCTTTGAAACATTTGAAACCTCATCAGGTTAATGAGGTTCAAATGATAGTAAACTTGTCAAAAGAAAATGAAGCCAGAACAGAGTCTATGGTTTAAACCTTATGAATTTATATTGAATACATCGGTTATGAAGCCTTGTGTGATTCTATTCATTCAAATCGAGGTATATTCTTTGAAACATTTGAAACCTCATCAGGTTAATGAGGTTCAAATGATAGTAAACTTGTGAAGAGAAAAGGAAGCCAGAACACAGTCTATGGTTGAAAACTTATGAAATTATATTGAATACACCGGTTATGAAGCTTTGTTTGATTTAATTTATTCAAATCGAGATATATTCTTTGAAACATTTGAAGTCTCATCAGGTTAAGGAGGTTGAAATGATAGTAAACTTGTCAAGAAAGAATGAAGCCAGAACACAGTCTATGGTTGAACTCTTATGAATTTATATTGAATACATCGTTATGAAGCTTTGTGTGATTCTATTCATTCAAATCGAGGTATATTCTTTGAAACATTTGAAACCTCATCAGGTTAATGAGGTTCAAATGATAGTAAACTTGTCAATAGGAATTGATTTTAAAGCGCAGTCAATGGTTAAAATCATATGAATTTATGTAAAATTGATCGGATGTGAAACTTTAATTGATTAAATTCATTCAAATCGAGGTATATTCTTTGAAACATTTGAAACCTCATCAAGTTAATGAGGTTCAAATGATAGTAAACTTGTCAAGAGAAAAGGAAGCCAGAAAAAACAGTCTATATTTCGAATGTTGTGAATTTATATTGAATACATCGGTTACGAAGCTTTGTTTGTTTAAATTCAATCAAATCGAGGTGTATTCTTTGAAACATTTGAAACCTCATCAGGTTAATGAAGTTCAAATGATAGTAAACTTGTGAAGAGAAAAGGAAGCCAGAACACAGTCTATGGTTGAAATCTTATGAAATTATATTGAATACATCGGTTATAAAGCTTTCTTTGATTAAATTCAATCAAATTAAGGTACATATTTTTGAAACATTTGAAACCTCATCAGGTTAATGAGGTTCAAATGATAATAAACTTGTCAAGAGAAAATGAAGCAAGAACACAGTCTATGGTTGAAATCTTATGAATTTATATTGAATACATCGGTTATGAAGCCTTGTGTGATTCTATTCATTCAAATCGAGGTATATTCTTTGAAACATTTGAAACCTCATTAGGTTAATGAGGTTCAAATGATAGTAAACTTGTCAAGAGAAAATGATGCCAGAACACAGTCTATGGTTGAAACCTTATGAATTTATAATGAATACATCGGTTATGAAGCTTTGTTTGATTAAATTAATTCAAATCGAGATATATTCTTTGAAACCTTTGAAACATCATCAGGTTAATGAAGTTGAAATGATAGTAAACTTGTCAAGAGAAAATGAAGCCAGAACACAGTCTATGGTTGAAATCTTATGAATTTATATTGAATACATCAGTTATGAAGCTTTGTTTGATTAATTCATTTCAAGTCGAGGTATATTCTTTGAAACATTTGAATCTCATCAAGTTAATGAGGTTCAAGTGATAGTAAAGGTGTCAAGATAAAATGAAGTAGAACACATTCTATGGATGAAATCTTATGAATTTATATAAAATTGATCGGATGTGAAACTTTAATTGATTAAATTCATTCAAATCGAGGTATATTCTTTGAAACATTTGAAACCTCAACAGGTTAATGAGGTTCAAATGATAGTAAACTTGTCAAGAGAAAATGATGCCAGAACACAGTCTATGGTTGAAATCTTATGAAATTATATTGAATACACCGGTTATGAAGCTTTGTGAGATTCTATTCATTCAAATCGAGGTATATTCTTTGAAACATTTGAAAGCTCATCAGGTTAATGAGGTTCAAATGATAGTAAACTTGTCAAAAGAAAATGAAGCCAGAACACAGTCTATGGTTGAAATCTTATGAATTTATATTGAATACATCGGTTATGAAGCCTTGTGTGATTCTATTCATTCAAATCGAGGTATATTGTTTGAAACATTTGAAACCTCATCAGGTTAATGAGGTTCAAATGATAGTAAACTTGTGAAGAGAAAAGGAAGCCAGAACACAGTCTATGGTTGAAAACTTATGAAATTATATTGAATACACCGGTTATGAAGCTTTGTTTGATTTAATTTATTCAAATCGAGATATATTCTTTGAAACATTTGAAGTCTCATCAGGTTAAGGAGGTTGAAATGATAGTAAACTTGTCAAGAAAGAATGAAGCCAGAACACAGTCTATGGTTGAACTCTTATGAATTTATATTGAATACATCGTTATGAAGCTTTGTGTGATTCTATTCATTCAATTCGAGGTATATTCTTTGAAACATTTGAATCCTCATCAGGTTAATGAGTTTCAAATGATAGTAAACTTGTCAATAGGAATTGATTTTAAAGCGCAGTCAATGGTTGAAATCTTATGAATTTATGTAAAATTGATCGGATGTGAAACTTTAATTGATTAAATTCATTCAAATCGAGGTATATTCTTTGAAACATTTTAAACCTCATCAAGTTAATGAGGTTCAAATGATAGTAAACTTGTCAAGAGAAAAGGAAGCCAGAACACAGTCTATATTTCGAATGTTGTGAATTTATATTGAATACATCGGTTACGAAGCTTTGTTTGTTTAAATTCAATCAAATCGAGGTGTATTCTTTGAAACATTTGAAACCTCATCAGTTTAATGAAGTTCAAATGATAGTAAACGTGTGAAGAGAAAAGGAAGCCAGAACACAGTCTATGGTTGAAATCTTATGATTTTATAATGAATACATCGGTTATAAAGCTTTCTTTGATTAAATTCAATCAAATTGAGGTACATATTTTTGAAACATTTGAAACCTCATCAGGTTAATGAGCTTCAAATGATAATAAACTTGTCAAGAGAAAATGAAGCAAGAACACAGTCTATGGATGAAATCTTATGAATTTATATTGAATACATCGGTTATGAAGCTTTGTGTGATTAAATCAATTCAAGTCGAGGTATATTCTTTGAAACATTTGAAACCTCATCAAGTTAATGAGATTCAAGTGATAGTAAAGGTGTCAAGATAAAATGAAGTAGAACACATTCTATGGTTAAAATCTTATGTATTTATAATAAATAGTTTGGATGTGAAACTTTAATTGATTAAATTCATTCAAATTGAGGTATGTTCTTTGAAACATTTGAAACCTCATCAGGTTAATGAGGTTCAAATGATAGTAAACTTGTCAAGAGAAAACGAAGCCATAACACAGTCTATGGTTGAAATCTTATGAAACTATATTGAATACATCGGTTATGAAGCCTTGTGTGATTCTATTCATTCAAATCGAGGTATATTCTTTGAAACATTTGAACCCTCATCAGGTTAATGAGGTTCAAATAATAGTAAACTGGTCAAGAGAAAATGAAGCCAGAACACAGTCTATGGTTGAAACCTTATGAATTTATAATAAATAGTTTGGATGTGAAACTTTAATTGATTAAATTCATTCAAATTGAGGTATGTTCTTTGAAACATTTGAAACCTCATCAGGTTAATGAGGTTCAAATGATAGTAAACTTGTCAAGAGAAAACGAAGCCATAACACAGTCTTTGGTTGAAATCTTATGAAACTATATTGAATACATCGGTTATGAAGCCTTGTGTGATTCTATTCATTCAAATCGAGGTATATTCTTTGAAACATTTGAACCCTCATCAGGTTAATGAGGTTCAAATGATAGTAAACTGGTCAAGAGAAAATGAAGCCAGAACACAGTCTATGGTTGAAACCTTATGAATTTATATTGAATACATCGGTTATGAAGCTTTGTTTGATTAAATTAATTCAAATCGATGTATATTCTTTGAAATATTTTAAACCTCATCAGGTTAATGTTTTTGAAATGATAGTAAACTTTTGAAGAGAAAATGAAGCAAGAACACAGTCTATGGTTGAAATCTTATGAATTTATATTGAATACATCGGTTATGAAGCTTTGTGTGATTTTATTCATTCAAATCGAGGTATATTCTTTGAAACATTTGAAACCTCATCAGGTTAATGAGGTTGAAATGATAGTAAACTTGTCAAGAGAAAATGAAGCCAGAACACAGTCTATGGTTGAAATCTTATGAATTTTTATTGAAAACATCGATTATGAAGCTTTGTGTGATTCTATTCATTCAAATCGAGGTATATTCTTTGAAACATTTGAAACCTCATCAGGTTAATGAGGTTGAAATGATAGTAAACTTGTCAAGAGAAAACGAAGCCATAACACAGTCTTTGGTTGAAATCTTATGAAACTATATTGAATACATCGGTTATGAAGCCTTGTGTGATTCTATTCATTCAAATCGAGGTATATTCTTTGAAACATTTGAACCCTCATCAGGTTAATGAGGTTCAAATGATAGTAAACTGGTCAAGAGAAAATGAAGCCAGAACACAGTCTATGGTTGAAACCTTATGAATTTATATTGAATACATCGGTTATGAAGCTTTGTTTGATTAAATTAATTCAAATCGAGGTATATTCTTTGAAATATTTTAAACCTCATCAGGTTAATGTTTTTGAAATGATAGTAAACTTTTGAAGAGAAAATGAAGCAAGAACACAGTCTATGGTTGAAATCTTATGAATTTATATTGAATACATCGGTTATGAAGCTTTGTGTGATTTTATTCATTCAAATCGAGGTATATTCTTTGAAACATTTGAAACCTCATCAGGTTAATGAGGTTGAAATGATAGTAAACTTTTCAAGAGAAAATGCAGCAAGAACACAGTCTATGGTTGAAATCTTATGAATTTTTATTTAAAACATCGGTTATGAAGCTTTGTGTGATTCTATTCATTCAAATCGAGGTATATTCTTTGAAACATTTTAAACCTCATCAGGTTAATGAGGTTGAAATGATAGTAAACTTTTCAAGAGAAAATGCAGCAAGAACACAGTCTATGGTTGAAATCTTATGAATTTATATTGAATATATCCGTTATGAATCATTGTTTGATTAAATTCATTCAAATCGATGTTCATTTTCATTTCATTTTTAATTATTTATACAGGGTAGAAGCATCAATAAATATATAAATACTGCTTTACAGCTTGCCCTGTCTACAAAAGAAAATATTATAAACCCTATTTACAGTGTTATTTCAAACCTAAAGTAATAAAAGAAAGGAAATGTAGAATCAACATATCTTTGTGTTCACGTGACAGCTTTCTTAAAAGCAGAAAAGCTATTTGTGGTTTTGGCTTCAGAACCCAATTTGTTCCAAAGTTTGGCTCCCCTGAATGAAAAGCTTTTTTGTCCTAGGGATGTTTTCAACAGCGGAAGGTTCAAATCCAGTTTGGAATTGCGTAATTCCCTGATGCCTTTATCAGAGACCCTTGTAAACAGACCTTGCAGATAATCAGGCACTTCATTGTGCAGAGACTTGTGAACAATTTTCGTTGTTTCAAAATCTATCATTTGTTTTTTATTTAGCCAACCGAGTTGTTTGATAAGGGGTAGCGAGGAAGCGTCATAGGGGCTATTCGTGACTACCCTGGCTGCTCTATTCTGCAGCTTTTGCAATTTTTGAAGAGCCGTAATACCACAGTTACCCCAAACAGGCGAACAATATCTTACGTAAGGCTCCACGAGGCTCTTATACATCCTTTGAATGGTCTGTAATGGGAGGTATATTTTTGAGTATTTCAGCATTCCTATTCCTCGAGAAATTTTTTTGGTAACGATGCTCAAATGCTCATCCCACAGCAAGTGCTGATCAACCTGAACACCCAAGTATTTCGCATGTTTAACCATAGTGATTGGCTCCTCTCCTATTTTTAGGGCTGGTTCCGGGTTTTCAGACTGGCCGATCCTTTTGAGTCTATTTCGGCTACCAATAAGCATGCTCTGTGTTTTCGCTACATTTAGTGATAACCTATTACTCTCCAGCCAGTTCTTAAGGTGATCTAAATCTTCATTAGAAAATGAAGCCAGAACACAGTCTATGGTTGAAATCTTATGAATTTATATTGAATACATCGGTTATGAAGCTTTGTTTGATTAAATTCATTCAAACTGAGGTATGTTCTTTGAAACATTTGAAACCTCATCAGATTAATGAGGTTCAAATGATAGTAAACTTGTCAAGAGAAAACGAAGCCATAGCACAGTCTGTGGTTGAAATCCATGAAATTATATTGAATACACCGGTTATGAAGCTTTGTTTGATCAAATTTATTCAAATCGAGGTATATGCTTTGAAACATTTGAAACCTCATCAGGTTAATGAGGTTGAAATGATAGTAAACTTTTCAAGAGAAAATGAAGCCAGAACACAGTCTATGGTTGAAATCTTATGAATTTATATTGAATACATCAGTTATGAAGCTTTGTTTGATTAAAGCAATTCAAGTCGAGGTATATTCTTTGAAACATTTGAAACCTCATCAAGTTAATGAGGTTCAAGTGATAGTAAACTTGTGAAGAGAAAAGGAAGCCAGAACACAGTCTATGGTTGAAATCTGATGAAACTATATTGAATACACCCGTTATGAAGCTTAGTTGATTAAATTTATTCAAATCGAGATATATTTTGTGAAACATTTGAAACCTCATCAGGTTAATAAGGTTGAAATGATAGTAAACTTGTCAAGAAAGAATGAAGCCAGAACACAGTCTATGGTTGAAATCATATGAATTTATATTGAATACATCGGTTATAAAGCTTTGTTTGATTAATTTCATTCAAATTGAGGTATGTTCTTTGAAACATTTGAAACTTCATCAGGTTAATGAGGTTCAAATGATAGTAAACTTGTCAAGAGAAATCGAAGCCATAACACAGTCTATGGTTGAAATCTTATGAAATTATATTGAATACACCGGTTATGAAGCTTTGTTTGATTAAATTTATTCAAATCGAGATATGTTCTCTGAAACATTTGAAATCTCATCAGGTTAATGATGCTCAAATGATAGTAAACTTGTCAAGAAAGAATGAAGCCAGAACACAGTCTATGGTTGAAATCTTATGAAATTATATTGAATACATCTGTTATAAAGCTTTGTTTGATTACATTCAATCAAATTGAGGTACATATTTTTGAAACATTTGAAACCTCATCAGGTTAATGAGGTTCAAATGATAGTAAACTTCTCATTAGGAATTTGTTTTGGAGCGCAGTCAATGGTTTAAATCTTATGAATTTATATAGAATAGATCGAATGAGAAACTTTAAATGATTAAATTCATTCAAGTCGATGTATATTCTTTGAAACATTTGAAACCTCATCAGGTTAATGAGGTTCAAATGATAGTAAACTTGTCAAGAGAAATTGAAGCCAGAACACAGTCTATGGTTGAAATCTTATGAATTTATATTGAAAACATCGGTTATGAAGCTTTGTTTGATTAAATTTATTCAAATTGAGGTATGTTCTTTGAAACATTTGAAACCTCATCAGATTAATGAGGTTCAAATGATAGTAAACTTGTCAAGAGAAAACGAAGCCATAGCACAGTCTATGGTTGAAATCTATGAAATTATATTGAATACACCGGTTATGAAGCTTTGTTTGAATAAATTTATTCAAATCGAGGTATATTCTTTGAAACATTTGAAACCTCATCAGGTTAATGAGGTTCAAATGATAGTAAACTTGTCAAGAGAAAATGAAGCCAGAACACAGTCTATGGTTGAAATCTTATGAATTTATATTGAATACATCAGTTATGAAGCTTTGTTTGATTAAATCAATTCATGTCGAGGTATATTCTTTGAAACATTTGAAACCTCATCAAGTTAATGAGGTTCAAGTGATAGTAAAGGTGTCAAGATAAAATGAAGTAGAACACACCTTCTATGGTTGAAATCTTATGAATTTATAATAAATAGATTGGATGTGAAACTTTAATTGATTAAAATCAATCAAATCGAGGTATATTCTTTGAACCATTTGAAACCTCATCAGGTTAATGGGGTTCAAATGATAGTAAACTTGTGAAGAGAAAAGGAAGCCAGAACACAGTCTATGGTTGAAATCTTATGAAATTATATTGAATACACCGGTTATGAAGCTTAGTTTGATTAAATTTATTCAAATCGAGATTTATTTTTTGAAACATTTGAAACCTCATCAGGTTAATGAGGTTGAAATGATAGTATACTTGTCAAGAAAGAATGAAGCCAGAACACAGTCTATGGTTGAAATCATATGAATTTATATTGAATACATCAGTTATAAAGCTTTGTTTGATTAAATTCATTCAAATTGAGGTATGTTCTTTGAAACATTTGAAATCTCATCAGGCTAATGAGGTTGAAATGATAGTAAACTTGCCAAGAAAGAATGAAGCCAGAACACAGTCTATGGTTGAAATCTTATGAACTTATATTGAATACATCGGATATGAAGCTTTGTGTCATTCTATTCATTCAAATCGAGGTATATTCTTTGAAACATTTGAAACATCATCAGGTTAATGAGGTTCAAATGATAGTAAACTTGTCAAGAGAAAATGCAGCAAGAACACAATCTATGGTTGAAATCTTATGAATTTATATAAAATTGATCGGATGTGAAACAGTTAATGATTAAATTCATTCAAATCGAGGCATAAACTTTGATAAATTTGAAACCTCATCAGGTTAATGAGGTTGAAATGATAGTAAACTTGTCAAGAGAAAATGAAGCAAGAACACAGCCTATTGTTGAAATCTTATGAATTTATATTGAATTTATCGGTTATGAAGCTTTGTTTTTTTTACATTTATTCAAATCGAGGTATATTCTTTGAAACATTTGAAACCTCATCAGGTTAATGAGGTTGAAATGATAGTAAACTTGTCAAGAGAAAGTGAAGCCAGAACACAGTCTATGATTGAAATCTTATGAATTTTTATTGAATACATCGGTTATGAAGCTTTGTGTGATTCTATTCATTCAAATCGAGGTATATTCTTTGAAACATTTGAAACCTCATCAGGTTAATGAGGTTGAAATTATAGTAAACTTGTCAAGAAAGGATGCAGCAAGAACACAGTCTATGGTTGAAATCTTATGAATTTATATTGAATATATCGGTTAAGTATCATTGTTTGATTAAACTCATTCAAATCGATGTATATTCTTTGAAACATTTGAAACCTCATCAGGTTAATGAGGTTGAAATGATAGTAAACTTGTCAAGAAAGAATGAAGCCAGAACACAGTCTATGGTTGAAATCTTATGAATTTTTATTGAATACATCGGTTATGAAGCTTTGTGTGATTCTATTCATTCAAATCGAGGTATATTCTTTGAAACATTTGAAACCTTATCAGGGTAATGAGGTTGAAATGATAGTAAACTTTTCAAGAGAAAATGAAGCCAGAACACAGTCTATGATTGAAATCTTATGAATTTTTGTTGAATACATCGGTTATGAAGCTTTGTGTGATTCTATTCATTCAAATCGAGGTATATTATTTGAAACATTTGAAACCTCATCAGGTTAATGAGGTTCAAGTGATAGTAAACTTGTGAAGAGAAAAGGAAGCCAGAACACAGTCTATGGTTGAAATCTTATGAAACTATATTGAATACACCGGTTATGAAGCTTAGTTGATTAAATTTATTCAAATCAAGATATATTTTTTGAAACATTTGAAACCTCATCAGGTTAATGAGGTTGAAATGATAGTAAACTTGTGAAGAGAAAAGGAAGCCAGAACACAGTCTATGGTTGAAATCTTATGAAACTATATTGAATACACCGGTTATGAAGCTTAGTTGATTAAATTTATTCAAATCGAGATACATTTTTTGAAACATTTGAAACCTCATCAGGTTAATAAGGTTGAAATGATAAAAAACTTGTCAAGAAAGAATGAAGCCAGAACACAGTCTATGGATGAAATCATATGAATTTATATTGAATACATCGGTTATAAAGCTTTGTTTGATTAATTTCATTCAAATTGAGGTATGTTCTTTGAAACATTTGAAACTTCATCAGGTTAATGAGGTTCAAATGATAGTAAACTTGTCAAGAGAAATCGAAGCCATAACACAGTCTATGGTTGAAATCTTATGAAATTATATTGAATACACCGGTTATGAAGCTTTGTTTGATTAAATTTATTCAAATCGAGATATATTCTCTGAAACATTTGAAATCTCATCAGGTTAATGATGTTCAAATGATAGTAAACTTGTCAAGAAAGAATGAAGCCAGAACACAGTCTATGGTTGCAATCTTTTGAAATTATATTGAATACATCGGTTATAAAGCTTTGTTTGATTACATTCAATCAAATTGAGGTACATATTTTTGAAAGATTTGAAACCTCATCAGGTTAATGTGGTTCAAATGATAATAAACTTGTCAAGAGAGAATGAAGCCAGAACACAGTCTATATTTGAAATTTTGAATTTATATAGAATAGATCGGTTTTGAAACTTGAAATGAATAAATTCATTCAAATCGAGGTATATTCTTTGAAACATTTGAAACCTCATCAGGTTAATGAGGTTGAAATGATAGTAAACTTGTCAAGAAAGAATGAAGCCAGAACACAGTCTATGGTTGAAATCTTATGAATTTTTATTGAATACATCGGTTATGAAGCTTTGTGTGATTCTATTCATTCAAATCGAGGTATATTCTTTGAAACATTTGAAACCTTATCAGGGTAATGAGGTTGAAATGATAGTAAACTTTTCAAGAGAAAATGAAGCCAGAACACAGTCTATGATTGAAATCTTATGAATTTGTGTTGAATACATCGGTTATGAAGCTTTGTGTGATTCTATTCATTCAAATTGAGGTATATTATTTGAAACATTTGAAACCTCATCAGGTTAATGAGGTTGAAATGATAGTAAACTTGTCAAGAAAGAATGCAGCAAGAACACAGTCTATGGTTGAAATCTTATGAATTTATATTGAATATATCGGTTATGAATCATTGTTTGATTAAATTCAGTCAAATCGATGTATATTCTTTGAAACATTTGAAACCTCATCAGGTTAATGAGGTTCAAATGATAGTAAACTTGTCAAGAGAAAATGAAGCCAGAACACAGTCTATGGTTGAAATCTTATGAATTTATATTGAATACATCGGTTATGAAGCTTTGTTTGATTAAATCAATTCAAGTCGAGGTATATTCTTTGAAACATTTGAAACCTCATCAAGTTAATGAGGTTCAAGTGATAGTAAACTTGTGAAGAGAAAAAGAAGCCAGAACACAGTCTATGGTTGAAATCTTATGAAACTATATTGAATACACCGGTTATGAAGCTTAGTTGATTAAATTTATTCAAATCGAGATACATTATTTGAAACATTTGAAACCTCATCAGGTTAATAAGGTTAAAATGATAGTAAACTTGTCAAGAAAGAATGAAGCCAGAACACAGTCTATGGATGAAATCATATGAATTTATATTGAATACATCGGTTATAAAGCTTTGTTTGATTAATTTCATTCAAATTGAGGTATGTTCTTTGAAACATTTGAAACTTCATCAGGTTAATGAGGTTGAAATGATAGTAAACTTGTCAAGAGAAAGTGAAGCCAGAACACAGTCTATGATTGAAATCTTATGATTTTTTATTGAATACATCGGTTATGAAGCTTTGTGTGATTCTATTCATTCAAATCGAGGTATATTCTTTGAAACATTTGAAACCTCATCAGGTTAATGAGGTTGAAATGATAGTAAACTTGTCAAGAAAGAATGCAGCAAGAACACAGTCTATGGTTGAAATCTTATGAATTTATATTGAATATATCGGTTAAGTATCATTGTTTGATTAAACTCATTCAAATCGATGTATATTCTTTGAAACATTTGAAACCTCATCAGGTTAATGAGGTTGAAATGATAGTAAACTTGTCAAGAAAGAATGAAGCCAGAACACAGTCTATGGTTGAAATCTTATGAATGTTTATTGAATACATCGGTTATGAAGCTTTGTTTGATTCTATTCATTCAAATCGAGGTATATTCTTTGAAACATTTGAAACCTTATCAGGGTAATGACGTTGAAATGATAGTAAACTTTTCAAGAGAAAATGAAGCCAGAACACAGTCTATGATTGAAATCTTATGAATTTTTGTTGAATACATCGGTTATGAAGCTTTGTGTGATTCTATTCATTCAAATCGAGGTATATTATTTGAAACATTTGAAACCTCATCAGGTTAATGAGGTTGAAATGATAGTAAACTTGTCAAGAAAGAATGCAGCAAGAACACAGTCTATGGTTGAAATCTTATGAATTTATATTGAATACATCGGTTATGAAGCTTTGTTTGATTAAATCAATTCAAGTCGAGGTATATTCTTTGAAACATTTGAAACCTCATCACGTTAATGAGGTTCAAATGATAGTAAACTTGTGAAGAGAAAAGGAAGCCAGAACACAGTCTATGGTTGAAATCTTATGAAACTATATTGAATACACCGGTTATGAAGCTTAGTTGATTAAATTTATTCAAATCGAGATATATTTTTTGAAACATTTGAAACCTCATCAGGTTAATGAGGTTGAAATGATAGTAAACTTGTGAAGAGAAAAGGAAGCCAGAACAAAGTCTATGGTTGAAATCTTATGAAACTATATTGAATACACCGGTTATGAAGCTTAGTTGATTAAATTTATTCAAATCGAGATACATTTTTTGAAACATTTGAAATCTCATCAGGTTAATAAGGTTGAAATGATAGTAAACTTGTCAAGAAAGAATGAAGCCAGAACACAGTCTATGGATGAAATCATATGAATTTATATTGAATACATCGGTTATAAAGCTTTGTTTGATTACATTCAATCAAATTGAGGTACATATTTTTGAAACATTTGAAACCTCATCAGGTTAATGAGGTTCAAATGATAATAAACTTGTCAAGAGAGAATGAAGCCAGAACACAGTCTATATTTGAAATTTTGAATTTATATAGAATAGATCGGTTGTGAAACTTTAAATGAATAAATTCATTCAAATCGAGGTATATTCTTTGAAACATTTGAAACCTCATCAGGTTAATGAGGTTGAAATGATAGTAAACTTGTCAAGAAAGAATGAAGCCAGAACACAGTCTATGGTTGAAATCTTATGAATTTTTATTGAATACATCGGTTATGAAGCTTTGTGTGATTCTATTCATTCAAATCGAGGTATATTCTTTGAAACATTTGAAACCTTATCAGGGTAATGAGTTTGAAATGATAGTAAACTTTTCAAGAGAAAATGAACCCAGAACACAGTCTATGATTGAAATCTTATGAATTTGTGTTGAATACATCGGTTATGAAGCTTTGTGTGATTCTATTCATTCAAATCGAGGTATATTATTTGAAACATTTGAAACCTCATCAGGTTAATGAGGTTGAAATGATAGTAAACTTGTCAAGAAAGAATGCAGCAAGAACACAGTCTATGGTTGAAATCTTATGAATTTATATTGAATATATCGGTTATGAATCATTGTTTGATTAAATTCAGTCAAATCGATGTATATTCTTTGAAACATTTGAAACCTCATCAGGTTAATGAGGTTCAAATGATAGTAAACTTGTCAAGAGAAAATGAAGCCTGAACACAGTCTATGGTTGAAATCTTATGAATTTATATTGAATACATCGGTTATGAAGCTTTGTTTGATTAAATCAATTCAAGTCGAGGTATATTCTTTGAAACATTTGAAACCTCATCAAGTTAATGAGGTTCAAGTGATAGTAAACTTGTGAAGAGAAAAGGAAGCCAGAACACAGTCTATGGTTGAAATCTTATGAAACTATATTGAATACACCGGTTATGAAGCTTAGTTGATTAAATTTATTCAAATCGAGATATATTTTTTGAAACATTTGAAACCTCATCAGGTTAATGAGGTTGAAATGATAGTAAACTTGTGAAGAGAAAAGGAAGCCAGAACACAGTCTATGGTTGAAATCTTATGAAACTATATTGAATACACCGGTTATGAAGCTTAGCTGATTAAATTTATTCAAATCGAGATACATTTTTTGAAACATTTGAAACCTCATCAGGTTAATAAGGTTGAAATGATAGTAAACTTGTCAAGAAAGAATGAAGCCAGAACACAGTCTATGGATGAAATCATATGAATTTATATTGAATACATCGGTTATAAAGCTTTGTTTGATTAATTTCATTCAAATTGAGGTATGTTCTTTGAAACATTTGAAACTTCATCAGGTTAATGAGGTTCAAATGATAGTAAACTTGTCAAGAGAAATCGAAGCCATAACACAGTCTATGGTTGAAATCTTATGAAATTATATTGAATACACCGGTTATGAAGCTTTGTTTGATTAAATTTATTCAAATCGAGATATATTCTCTGAAACATTTGAAATCTCATCAGGTTAATGATGTTCAAATGATAGTAAACTTGTCAAGAAAGAATGAAGCCAGAACACAGTCTATGGTTGAAATCTTATGAAATTATATTGAATACATCGGTTATAAAGCTTTCTTTGATTACATTCAATCAAATTTAGGTACATATTTTTGAAACATTTGAAACCTCATCAGGTTAATGAGGTTCAAATGATAATAAACTTGTCAAGAGAAAATGAAGCCAGAACACAGTCTATATTTGAAATTTTGAATTTATATAGAATAGATCGGTTGTGAAACTTTAAATGAATAAATTCATTCAAATCGAGGTATATTCTTTGAAGCATTTCAAACCTCATCAGGTTAATGAGGTTCAAATGATAGTAAACTTGTCAAGAGAAAACGAAGCCATAGCACAGTCTATGGTTGAAATCTATGAAATTATATTGAATACACCGGTTATGAAGCTTTGTTTGAATAAATTTATTCAAATCGAAGTATATTCTTTGGAACATTTGAAACCTCATCAGGTTAATGAGGTTCAAATGATAGTAAACTTGTCAAGAGAGAATGAAGCCAGAACACAGTCTATGGTTGAAATCTTATGAATTTATATTGAATACATCAGTTATGAAGCTTTGTTTGATTAAATCAATTCATGTCGAGGTATATTCTTTGAAACATTTGAAACCTCATCAAGTTAATGAGGTTCAAGTGATAGTAAAGGTGTCAAGATAAAATGAAGTAGAACACATTCTATGGTTAAAATCTTATGAATTTATAATAAATAGATTGGATGTGAAACTTTAATTGATTAAATTCAATCAAATCGAGGTATATTCTTTGAACCATTGAAACCTCATCAGGTTAATGAGGTTCAAATGATAGTAAACTTGTGAAGAGAAAAGGAAACCAGAACACAGTCGATGGTTGAAATCTTATGAAATTATATTGAATACACCGGTTATGAAGCTTAGTTTGATTAAATTTATTCAAATTGAGATATATTTTTTGAAACATTTGAAACCTCATCAGGTTAATGAGGTTGAAATGATAGTATACTTGTCAAGAAAGAATGAAGCCAGAACACAGTCTATGGTTGAAATCATATGAATTTATATTGAATACATCAGTTATAAAGCTTTGTTTGATTAAATTCATTCAAATTGAGGTATGTTCTTTGAAACATTTGAAATCTCATCAGGCTAATGAGGTTGAAATGATAGTAAACTTGCCAAGAAAGAATGAAGCCAGAACACAGTCTATGGTTGAAATCTTATGAACTTATATTGAATACATCGGATATGAAGCTTTGTGTCATTCTATTCATTCAAATCGAGGTAAATTCTTTGAATCATTTGAAACATCATTAGGTTAATGAGGTTCAAATGATAGTAAACTTGTCAAGAGAAAATGCAGCAAGAACACAATCTATGGTTGAAATCTTATGAATTTATATAAAATTGATCGTATGTGAAACAGTTAATGATTAAATTCATTCAAATCGAGGCATAAACTTTGATAAATTTGAAACCTCATCAGGTTAATGAGGTTGAAATGATAGTAAACTTGTCAAGAGAAAATGAAGCAAGAACACAGCCTATTGTTGAAATCTTATGAATTTATATTGAATTTATCGGTTATGAATCATTGTTTGATTAAATTCATTCAAATCGATATATATTCTTTGAAACATTTGAAACCTCATCAGGGTAATGAGGTTGAAATGATAGTATACTTGTCAAGAAAGAATGAAGCCAGAACACAGTCTATGATTGAAATCTTATGAATTTGTGTTGAATACATCGGTTATGAAGCTTTGTGTGATTCTATTCATTCAAATCGAGGTATATTATTTGAAACATTTGAAACCTCATCAGGTTAATGAGGTTGAAATGATAGTAGACTTGTCAAGAAAGAATGAAGCCAGAACACAGTCTATGGTTGAAATTTTATGAATTTTTATTGAATACATCGGTTATGAAGCTTTGTGTGATTCTATTCATTCAAATCGAGGTATATTCTTTGAAACATTTGAAACCTCATCAGGGTAATGAGGTTGAAATGATAGTAAACTTTTCAAGAGAAAATGAAGCCAGAACACAGTCTATGATTGAAATCTTATGAATTTTTGTTGAATACATCGGTTATGAATCTTTGTGTGATTCTATTCATTCAAATCGAGGTATATTATTTGAAACATTTGAAACCTCATCAGGTTAATGAGGTTGAAATGATAGTAAACTTGTCAAGAAAGAATGCAGCAAGAACACAGTCTATGGTTGAAATCTTATGAATTTATATTGAATATATCGGTTATGAATCATTGTTTGATTAAATTTATTCAAATCGAGATATATTTTTTGAAACATTTGAAACCTCATCAGGTTAATGAGGTTGAAATGATAGTAAACTTGTGAAGAGAAAAGGAAGCCAGAACACAGTCTATGGTTGAAATCTTATGAAACTATATTGAATACACCGGTTATGAAGCTTAGTTGATTAAATTTATTCAAATCGAGATACATTTTTTGAAACATTTGAAACCTCATCAGGTTAATAAGGTTGAAATGATAGTAAACTTGTCAAGAAAGAATGAAGCCAGAACACAGTCTATGGATGAAATCATATGAAATTATATTGAATACATCGGTTATAAAGCTCTGTTTGATTAATTTCATTCAAATTGAGGTATGTTCTTTGAAACATTTGAAACTTCATCAGGTTAATGAGGTTCAAATGATAGTAAACTTGTCAAGAGAAATCGAAGCCATAACACAGTCTATGGTTGAAATCTTATGAAATTATATTGAATACACCGGTTATGAAGCTTTGTTTGATTAAATTTATTCAAATCGAGATATATTCTCTGAAACATTTGAAATCTCATCAGGTTAATGATGTTCAAATGATAGTAAACTTGTCAAGAAAGAATGAAGCCAGAACACAGTCTATGGTTGAAATCTTATGAAATTATATTGAATACATCGGTTATAAAGCTTTCTTTGATTACATTCAATCAAATTTAGGTACATATTTTTGAAACATTTGAAACCTCATCAGGTTAATGAGGTTCAAATGATAATAAACTTGTCAAGAGAAAATGAAGCCAGAACACAGTCTATATTTGAAATTTTGAATTTATATAGAATAGATCGGTTGTGAAACTTTAAATGAATAAATTCATTCAAATCGAGGTATATTCTTTGAAGCATTTCAAACCTCATCAGGTTAATGAGGTTCAAATGATAGTAAACTTGTCAAGAGAAAACGAAGCCATAGCACAGTCTATGGTTGAAATCTATGAAATTATATTGAATACACCGGTTATGAAGCTTTGTTTGAATAAATTTATTCAAATCGAAGTATATTCTTTGGAACATTTGAAACCTCATCAGGTTAATGAGGTTCAAATGATAGTAAACTTGTCAAGAGAGAATGAAGCCAGAACACAGTCTATGGTTGAAATCTTATGAATTTATATTGAATACATCAGTTATGAAGCTTTGTTTGATTAAATCAATTCATGTCGAGGTATATTCTTTGAAACATTTGAAACCTCATCAAGTTAATGAGGTTCAAGTGATAGTAAAGGTGTCAAGATAAAATGAAGTAGAACACATTCTATGGTTAAAATCTTATGAATTTATAATAAATAGATTGGATGTGAAACTTTAATTGATTAAATTCAATCAAATCGAGGTATATTCTTTGAACCATTGAAACCTCATCAGGTTAATGAGGTTCAAATGATAGTAAACTTGTGAAGAGAAAAGGAAACCAGAACACAGTCTATGGTTGAAATCTTATGAAATTATATTGAATACACCGGTTATGAAGCTTAGTTTGATTAAATTTATTCAAATTGAGATATATTTTTTGAAACATTTGAAACCTCATCAGGTTAATGAGGTTGAAATGATAGTATACTTGTCAAGAAAGAATGAAGCCAGAACACAGTCTATGGTTGAAATCATATGAATTTATATTGAATACATCAGTTATATAGCTTTGTTTGATTAAATTCATTCAAATTGAGGTATGTTCTTTGAAACATTTGAAATCTCATCAGGCTAATGAGGTTGAAATGATAGTAAACTTGCCAAGAAAGAATGAAGCCAGAACACAGTCTATGGTTGAAATCTTATGAACTTATATTGAATACATCGGATATGAAGCTTTGTGTCATTCTATTCATTCAAATCGAGGTATATTCTTTGAAACATTTGAAACATCATTAGGTTAATGAGGTTCAAATGATAGTAAACTTGTCAAGAGAAAATGCAGCAAGAACACAATCTATGGTTGAAATCTTATGAATTTATATAAAATTGATCGTATGTGAAACAGTTAATGATTAAATTCATTCAAATCGAGGCATAAACTTTGATAAATTTGAAACCTCATCAGGTTAATGAGGTTGAAATGATAGTAAACTTGTCAAGAGAAAATGAAGCAAGAACACAGCCTATTGTTGAAATCTTATGAATTTATATTGAATTTATCGGTTATGAATCATTGTTTGATTAAATTCATTCAAATCGATATATATATTCTTTGAAACATTTGAAACCTCATCAGGTTAATGAGGTTGAAATGATAGTAGACTTGTCAAGAAAGAATGAAGCCAGAACACAGTCTATGGTTGAAATTTTATGAATTTTTATTGAATACATCGGTTATGAAGCTTTGTGTGATTCTATTCATTCAAATCGAGGTATATTCTTTGAAACATTTGAAACCTCATCAGGGTAATGAGGTTGAAATGATAGTAAACTTTTCAAGAGAAAATGAAGCCAGAACACAGTCTATGATTGAAATCTTATGAATTTTTGTTGAATACATCGGTTATGAATCTTTGTGTGATTCTATTCATTCAAATCGAGGTATATTATTTGAAACATTTGAAACCTCATCAGGTTAATGAGGTTGAAATGATAGTAAACTTGTCAAGAAAGAATGCAGCAAGAACACAGTCTATGGTTGAAATCTTATGAATTTATATTGAATATATCGGTTATGAATCATTGTTTGATTAAATTCATTCAAATCGATGTATATTCTTTGAAACATTTGAAACCTCATCAGGGTAATGAGGTTGAAATGATAGTAAACTTTTCAAGAGAAAATGAAGCCAGAACACAGTCTATGATTGAAATCTTATGAATTTTTGTTGAATACATCTGTTATGAATCTTTGTGTGATTCTATTCATTCAAATCGAGGTATATTATTTGAAACATTTGAAACCTCATCAGGTTAATGAGGTTGAAATGATAGTAAACTTGTCAAGAAAGAATGCAGCAAGAACACAGTCTATGGTTGAAATCTTATGAATTTATATTGAATATATCGGTTATGAATCATTGTTTGATTAAATTCATTCAAATCGATGTATGTTCTTTGAAACATTTGAAACCTCATCAGGTTAATGAGGTTCAAATGATAGTAAACTTGTCAAGAGAAAATGAAGCCAGAACACAGTCTATGGTTGAAATCTTATGAATTTATATTGAATACATCGGTTATGATGCTTTGTTTGATTAAGTTCATTCAAATTGAGGTATGTTCTTTGAAACATTTGAAACCTCATCAGGTTAATAAGTTTCAAATGATAGTAAACTTGTCAAGAGAAAACAAAGCCATAACAGTCTATGGTTGAAATCTATGAAATTATATTGAATACACCGGTTATGAAGCTTTGTTTGATTAAATTTATTCAAATCGAGGTATTTTCTTTGAAACATTTGAAACCTCATCAGGTTAATGAGGTTCAAATGATAGTAAACTTGTCAAGAGAAAATGAAGCCAGAACACAGTCTATGGACGAAATCTTATGAATTTATATTGAATACATCAGTTATGAAGCTTTGTTTGATTAAATCAATTCAAGTCGAGGTATATTCTTTGAAACATTTGAAACCTCATCAGGTTAATGAGGTTCAAATGATAGTAAACTTGTCAAGAGAAAATGAAGCCAGAACACAGTCTATGGTTGAAATCTTATGAATTTATATTGAATGCATCGGTAATGAAGCTGTGTGTGATTTTATTCATTCAAATCGAGGTATATTCTATGAAACATTTGAAACCTCATCAGGTTAAATGAGGTTCAAATGATAGTAAACTTGTCAAGAGAAAATGAAGCCAGAACACAGTCTATGGTTGAAATCTTATGAATTTATATTGAATACATCGGTTATGAAACTTTGTGTGATTCTATTCATTCAAATCGAGGTATATTCTTTGAAACATTTGAAACCTCATCAGGTTAATGAGGTTCAAATGATAGTAAACTTGTCAATAGGAATTGATTTTAGAGCGCAGTCAATGGTTGAAATCTTATGTATTTATATAGAATAGATCGAATGTGAAATAGTTAATGATTAAATTCATTCAAATCGAGGTATAAACTTTGAAAAATTTGAACCTCATCAGGTTAATGAGGTTCAAATGATAGTAAACTTGTCAAGCGAAAATGAAGGCAGAACACAGTCTATGGTTGAAATCTTATGAATTTATATTGAATACATCGGTTATGAAGCTTAGTTTGATTAAATTTATTCAAATCGAGATATATTTTTTGAAACATTTGAAACCTCATCAGGTTAATGAGGTTGAAATGATAGTATACTTGTCAAGAAAGAATGAAGCCAGAACACAGTCTATGGTTGAAATCATATGAATTTATATTGAATACATCAGTTATAAAGCTTTGTTTGATTAAATTCATTCAAATTGAGGTATGTTCTTTGAAACATTTGAAATCTCATCAGGCTAATGAGGTTGAAATGATAGTAAACTTGCCAAGAAAGAATGAAGCCAGAACACAGTCTATGGTTGAAATCTTATGAACTTATATTGAATACATCGGATATGAAGCTTTGTGTCATTCTATTCATTCAAATCGAGGTATATTCTTTGAAACATTTGAAACATCATCAGGTTAATGAGGTTCAAATGATAGTAAACTTGTCAAGAGAAAATGCAGCAAGAACACAATCTATGGTTGAAATCTTATGAATTTATATAAAATTGATCGGATGTGAAACAGTTAATGATTAAATTCATTCAAATCGAGGCATAAACTTTGATAAATTTGAAACCTCATCAGGTTAATGAGGTTGAAATGATAGTAAACTTGTCAAGAGAAAATGAAGAAAGAACACAGCCTATTGTTGAAATCTTATGAATTTATATTGAATTTATCGGTTATGAAGCTTTGTTTGATTACATTTATTCAAATCGAGGTATATTCTTTGAAACATTTGAAACCTCATCAGGTTAATGAGGTTGAAATGATAGTAAACTTGTCAAGAGAAAGTGAAGCCAGAACACAGTCTATGATTGAAATTTTATGAATTTTTATTGAATACATCGGTTATGAAGCTTTGTGTGATTCTATTCATTCAAATCGAGGTATATTCTTTGAAACATTTGAAACCTCATCAGGGTAATGAGGTTGAAATGATAGTAAACTTTTCAAGAGAAAATGAAGCCAGAACACAGTCTATGATTGAAATCTTATGAATTTTTGTTGAATACATCGGTTATGAATCTTTGTGTGATTCTATTCATTCAAATCGAGGTATATTATTTGAAACATTTGAAACCTCATCAGGTTAATGAGGTTGAAATGATAGTAAACTTGTCAAGAAAGAATGCAGCAAGAACACAGTCTATGGTTGAAATCTTATGAATTTATATTGAATATATCGGTTATGAATCATTGTTTGATTAAATTCATTCAAATCGATGTATATTCTTTGAAACATTTGAAACCTCATCAGGGTAATGAGGTTGAAATGATAGTAAACTTTTCAAGAGAAAATGAAGCCAGAACACAGTCTATGATTGAAATCTTATGAATTTTTGTTGAATACATCTGTTATGAATCTTTGTGTGATTCTATTCATTCAAATCGAGGTATATTATTTGAAACATTTGAAACCTCATCAGGTTAATGAGGTTGAAATGATAGTAAACTTGTCAAGAAAGAATGCAGCAAGAACACAGTCTATGGTTGAAATCTTATGAATTTATATTGAATATATCGGTTATGAATCATTGTTTGATTAAATTCATTCAAATCGATGTATGTTCTTTGAAACATTTGAAACCTCATCAGGTTAATGAGGTTCAAATGATAGTAAACTTGTCAAGAGAAAATGAAGCCAGAACACAGTCTATGGTTGAAATCTTATGAATTTATATTGAATACATCGGTTATGATGCTTTGTTTGATTAAGTTCATTCAAATTGAGGTATGTTCTTTGAAACATTTGAAACCTCATCAGGTTAATAAGTTTCAAATGATAGTAAACTTGTCAAGAGAAAACAAAGCCATAACAGTCTATGGTTGAAATCTATGAAATTATATTGAATACACCGGTTATGAAGCTTTGTTTGATTAAATTTATTCAAATCGAGGTATTTTCTTTGAAACATTTGAAACCTCATCAGGTTAATGAGGTTCAAATGATAGTAAACTTGTCAAGAGAAAATGAAGCCAGAACACAGTCTATGGACGAAATCTTATGAATTTATATTGAATACATCAGTTATGAAGCTTTGTTTGATTAAATCAATTCAAGTCGAGGTATATTCTTTGAAACATTTGAAACCTCATCAGGTTAATGAGGTTCAAATGATAGTAAACTTGTCAAGAGAAAATGAAGCCAGAACACAGTCTATGGTTGAAATCTTATGAATTTATATTGAATGCATCGGTAATGAAGCTGTGTGTGATTTTATTCATTCAAATCGAGGTATATTCTATGAAACATTTGAAACCTCATCAGGTTAAATGAGGTTCAAATGATAGTAAACTTGTCAAGAGAAAATGAAGCCAGAACACAGTCTATGGTTGAAATCTTATGAATTTATATTGAATACATCGGTTATGAAACTTTGTGTGATTCTATTCATTCAAATCGAGGTATATTCTTTGAAACATTTGAAACCTCATCAGGTTAATGAGGTTCAAATGATAGTAAACTTGTCAATAGGAATTGATTTTAGAGCGCAGTCAATGGTTGAAATCTTATGTATTTATATAGAATAGATCGAATGTGAAATAGTTAATGATTAAATTCATTCAAATCGAGGTATAAACTTTGAAAAATTTGAACCTCATCAGGTTAATGAGGTTCAAATGATAGTAAACTTGTCAAGCGAAAATGAAGGCAGAACACAGTCTATGGTTGAAATCTTATGAATTTATATTGAATACATCGGTTATGAAGCTTAGTTTGATTAAATTTATTCAAATCGAGATATATTTTTTGAAACATTTGAAACCTCATCAGGTTAATGAGGTTGAAATGATAGTATACTTGTCAAGAAAGAATGAAGCCAGAACACAGTCTATGGTTGAAATCATATGAATTTATATTGAATACATCAGTTATAAAGCTTTGTTTGATTAAATTCATTCAAATTGAGGTATGTTCTTTGAAACATTTGAAATCTCATCAGGCTAATGAGGTTGAAATGATAGTAAACTTGCCAAGAAAGAATGAAGCCAGAACACAGTCTATGGTTGAAATCTTATGAACTTATATTGAATACATCGGATATGAAGCTTTGTGTCATTCTATTCATTCAAATCGAGGTATATTCTTTGAAACATTTGAAACATCATCAGGTTAATGAGGTTCAAATGATAGTAAACTTGTCAAGAGAAAATGCAGCAAGAACACAATCTATGGTTGAAATCTTATGAATTTATATAAAATTGATCGGATGTGAAACAGTTAATGATTAAATTCATTCAAATCGAGGCATAAACTTTGATAAATTTGAAACCTCATCAGGTTAATGAGGTTGAAATGATAGTAAACTTGTCAAGAGAAAATGAAGCAAGAACACAGCCTATTGTTGAAATCTTATGAATTTATATTGAATTTATCGGTTATGAAGCTTTGTTTGATTACATTTATTCAAATCGAGGTATATTCTTTGAAACATTTGAAACCTCATCAGGTTAATGAGGTTGAAATGATAGTAAACTTGTCAAGAGAAAGTGAAGCCAGAACACAGTCTATGATTGAAATCTTATGAATTTTTATTGAATACATCGGTTATGAAGCTTTATGTGATTCTATTCATTCAAATCGAGGTATATTCTTTGAAACATTTGAAACCTCATCAGGTTAATGAGGTTGAAATGATAGTAAACTTTTCAAGAGAAAATGCAGCAAGAACACAATCTATGGTTGAAATCTTATGAATTTATATTGAATATATCGGTTATGAATCATTGTTTGATTAAATTAATTCAAATCGATGTATATTCTTTGAAACATTTGAAACCTCATCAGGTTAATGAGGTTGAAATGATAGTAAACTTGTCAAGAAAGAATGAAGCCAGAACACAGTCTATGGTTGAAATCTTATGAATTTTTATTGAATACATCGGTTATGAAGCTTTGTGTGATTCTATTCATTCAAATCGAGGTATATTCTTTGAAACATTTGAAACCTCATCAGCTTAATGAGGTTGAAATGATAGTAAACTTTTCAAGAGAAAATGAAGCCAGAACACAGTCTATGATTGAAATCTTATGAATTTTTGTTGAATACATCGGTTATGAAGCTTTGTGTGATTCTATTCATTCAAATCGAGGTATATTATTTGAAACATTTGAAACCTCATCAGGTTAATGAGGTTGAAATGATAGTAAACTTGTCAAGAAAGAATGCAGCAAGAACACAGTCTATGGTTGAAATCTCATGAATTTATATTGAATACATCGGTTATGAATCATTGTTTGATTAAATTCATTCAAATCGATGTATGTTCTTTGAAACATTTGAAACCTCATCAGGTTAATGAGGTTCAAATGATAGTAAACTTGTCAAGAGAAAATGAATCCAGAACACAGTCTATGGTTGAAATCTTATGAATTTATATTGAATACACCGGTTATGAAGCTTTGTTTGATTAAATTTATTCAAATCGAGGAATATTCTTTGAAACATTTGAAACCTCATTAGGTTAATGAGGTTCAAATGATAGTAAACTTGTCAAGAGAAAATGAAGCCAGAACACAGTCTATGGATGAAATCTTATGAATTTATATTGAATACATCAGTTATGAAGCTTTGTTTGATTAAATCAATTCAAGTCGAGGTATATTCTTTGAAACATTTGAAACCTCATCAGGTTAATGAGGTTCAAATGATAGTAAACTTGTCAAGAGAAAATGAAGCCAGAACACAGTCTATGGTTGAAATCTTATGAATTTATATTGAATGCATCGGTAATGAAGCTGTGTGTGATTCTATTCATTCAAATCGAGGTATATTCTTTGAAACATTTGAAACCTCATCAGGTTAATGAGGTTGAAATGATAGTAAACTTTTCAAGAGAAAATGCAGCAAGAACACAATCTATGGTTGAAATCTTATGAATTTATATTGAATATATCGGTTATGAATCATTGTTTGATTAAATTCATTCAAATCGATGTATATTCTTTGAAACATTTGAAACCTCATCAGGTTAATGAGGTTGAAATGATAGTAAACTTGTCAAGAAAGAATGAAGCCAGAACACAGTCTATGGTTGAAATCTTATGAATTTTATTGAATACATCGGTTATGAAGCTTTGTGTGATTTTATTCATTCAAATCGAGGTATATTCTTTGAAACATTTGAAACCTCATCAGGGTAATGAGGTTGAGATGATAGTAAACTTTTCAAGAGAAAATGAAGCCAGAACAAAGTCTATGATTGAAATCTTATGAATTTTTGTTGAATACATCGGTTATGAAGCTTTGTGTGATTCTATTCATTCAAATCGAGGTATATTATTTGAAACATTTGAAACCTCATCAGGTTAATGAGGTTGAAATGATAGTAAACTTGTCAAGAAAGAATGAAGCCAGAACACAGTCTATGGTTGAAATCTTATGAATTTTTATTGAATACATCGGTTATGAAGCTTTGTGTGATTCTATTCATTCAAATCGAGGTATATTCTTTGAAACATTTGAAACCTCATCAGGTTAATGAGGTTGAAATGATAGTAAACTTTTCAAGAGAAAATGAAGCCAGAACACAGTCTATGATTGAAATCTTATGAATTTTTGTTGAATACATCGGTTATGAAGCTTTGTGTGATTCTATTCATTCAAATCGAGGTATATTATTTGAAACATTTGAAACCTCATCAGGTTAATGAGGTTGAAATGATAGTAAACTTGTCAAGAAAGAATGCAGCAAGAACACAGTCTATGGTTGAAATCTCATGAATTTATATTGAATACATCGGTTATGAATCATTGTTTGATTAAATTCATTCAAATCGATGTATATTCTTTGAAACATTTGAAACCTCATCAGGTTAATGAGGTTCAAATGATAGTAAACTTGTCAAGAGAAAATGAAGCCAGAACACAGTCTATGGTTGAAATCTTATGAATTTATATTGAATACATCGGTTATGAAGCTTTGTTTGATTAAATTCATTCAAATTGAGGTATGTTCTTTGAAACATTTGAAACCTCATCAGGTTAATAGGGTTCAAATGATAGTAAACTTGTCAAGAGAAAACAAAGCCATAACAGTCTATGGTTGAAATCTACCGGGTGAGTCAGAAAAAGCGTGGGGTGTTTGGTGGACTGTGACGTAGCGTTTAGCCACCCGACCGTTGTGAACTAAATTATTCCGAGCATCCATAACTTTGACTTAGATCATAAACTTTTCCCCATCGAAATCGGTCATGTGATTCATTATTTAAAAAAAGCTTTTCTTCCTAAAACCTTGTATGGGAGTCTTGCAAACTGAGGAAACCTTTAACCATGTCCCTTCCGCATTTTAGCCTTGCCAAAGCTGCAGGTACACGTGGTATTATCTGGGGAGCATGAAACAGTTCGGGAATAGTGTTTTCTCCTCTGGGATGCCTTGTCACGTCATAATTTTGTCCTGCAAAGAGAATATGTTTGAGAGACAGTAAAAACGCATGCTTCTTTGTGTTGTAAAGGAATCTATTTCAACAAGATCAAGGCGATGTTTCATGAAAAAAACTATTTCTTTCTCCCCTGATAATACCACGTGTACCTGCAGCTTTGGCAAGGGTAAAATGCTGAAGGGGCTCTATCAAAGATTTCATAAGTTTGCAAAACTCCCATACAACGTCTTATGAAGAACATATTTTCTGATTAATACACCAAGTAACCGATTTCGATGGGGAAAGGCTTATGATCTAAGTTAGACCTTTGGCTGCAAGAAAACAATTAGTTCGCTACGATTGGGTTGCTGAACGCGACGTCACAATCCGCCAAACACCCCACGTTTTTTCTGACTCACCCGGTATGAAATTATATTGAATACACCGGTTATGAAACTTTGTTTGATTAAATTTATTCAAATCGAGGTATATTCTTTGAAACATTTGAAACCTCATCAGGTTAATGAGGTTGAAATGATAGTAAACTTTTCAAGAGAAAATGAAGCCAGAACACAGTCTATGATTGAAATCTTATGAATTTTTGTTGAATACATCGGTTATGAATCTTTGTGTGATTCTATTCATTCAAATCGAGGTATATTATTTGAAACATTTGAAACCTCATCAGGTTAATGAGGTTGAAATGATAGTAAACTTGTCAAGAAAGAATGCAGCAAGAACGCAGTCTATGGTTGAAATCTTATGAATTTATATTGAATATATCGGTTATGAATCATTGTTTGATTAAATTCATTCAAATCGATGTATGTTCTTTGAAACATTTGAAACCTCATCAGGTTAATGAGGTTCAAATGATAGTAAACTTGTCAAGAGAAAATGAAGCCAGAACACAGTCTATGGTTGAAATCTTATGAATTTATATTGAATACATCGGTTATGATGCTTTGTTTGATTAAGTTCATTCAAATTGAGGTATGTTCTTTGAAACATTTGAAACCTCATCAGGTTAATAAGTTTCAAATGATAGTAAACTTGTCAAGAGAAAACAAAGCCATAACAGTCTATGGTTGAAATCTATGAAATTATATTGAATACACCGGTTATGAAGCTTTGTTTGATTAAATTTATTCAAATCGAGGTATATTCTTTGAAACATTTGAAACCTCATTAGGTTAATGAGGTTCAAATGATAGTAAACTTGTCAAGAGAAAATGAAGCCAGAACACAGTCTATGGATGAAATCTTATGAATTTATATTGAATACATCAGTTATGAAGCTTTGTTTGATTAAATCAATTCAAGTCGAGGTATATTCTTTGAAACATTTGAAACCTCATCAGGTTAATGAGGTTCAAATGATAGTAAACTTGTCAAGAGAAAATGAAGCCAGAACACAGTCTATGGTTGAAATCTTATGAATTTATATTGAATGCATCGGTAATGAAGCTGTGTGTGATTTTATTCATTCAAATCGAGGTATATTCTATGAAACATTTGAAACCTCATCAGGTTAAATGAGGTTCAAATGATAGTAAACTTGTCAAGAGAAAATGAAGCCAGAACACAGTCTATGGTTGAAATCTTATGAATTTATATTGAATACATCGGTTATGAAACTTTGTGTGATTCTATTCATTCAAATCGAGGTATATTCTTTGAAACATTTGAAACCTCATCAGGTTAATGAGGTTCAAATGATAGTAAACTTGTCAATAGGAATTGATTTTAGAGCGCAGTCAATGGTTGAAATCTTATGTATTTATATAGAATAGATCGAATGTGAAATAGTTAATGATTAAATTCATTCAAATCGAGGTATAAACTTTGAAAAATTTGAACCTCATCAGGTTAATGAGGTTCAAATGATAGTAAACTTGTCAAGCGAAAATGAAGGCAGAACACAGTCTATGGTTGAAATCTTATGAATTTATATTGAATACATCGGTTATGAAGCTTAGTTTGATTAAATTTATTCAAATCGAGATATATTTTTTGAAACATTTGAAACCTCATCAGGTTAATGAGGTTGAAATGATAGTATACTTGTCAAGAAAGAATGAAGCCAGAACACAGTCTATGGTTGAAATCATATGAATTTTTATTGAATACATCAGTTATAAAGCTTTGTTTGATTAAATTCATTCAAATTGAGGTATTTTCTTTGAAACATTTGAAATCTCATCAGGCTAATGAGGTTGAAATGATATTAAACTTGCCAAGAAAGAATGAAGCCAGAACACAGTCTATGGTTGAAATCTTATGAACTTATATTGAATACATCGGATATGAAGCTTTGTGTCATTCTATTCATTCAAATCGAGGTATATTCTTTGAAACATTTGAAACATCATCAGGTTAATGAGGTTCAAATGATAGTAAACTTGTCAAGAGAAAATGCAGCAAGAACACAATCTATGGTTGAAATCTTATGAATTTATATAAAATTGATCGGATGTGAAACAGTTAATGATTAAATTCATTCAAATCGAGGCATAAACTTTGATAAATTTGAAACCTCATCAGGTTAATGAGGTTGAAATGATAGTAAACTTGTCAAGAGAAAATGAAGCAAGAACACAGCCTATTGTTGAAATCTTATGAATTTATATTGAATTTATCGGTTATGAAGCTTTGTTTGATTACATTTATTCAAATCGAGGTATATTCTTTGAAACATTTGAAACCTCAACAGGTTAATGAGGTTGAAATGATAGTAAACTTGTCAAGAGAAAGTGAAGCCAGAACACAGTCTATGATTGAAATCTTATGAATTTTTATTGAATATATCGGTTATGAAGCTTTATGTGATTCTATTCATTCAAATCGAGGTATATTCTTTGAAACATTTGAAACCTCATCAGGTTAATGAGGTTGAAATGATAGTAAACTTTTCAAGAGAAAATGCAGCAAGAAAACAATCTATGGTTGAAATCTTATGAATTTATATTGAATATATCGGTTATGAATCATTGTTTGATTAAATTCATTCAAATCGATGTATATTCTTTGAAACATTTGAAACCTCATCAGGTTAATGAGGTTGAAATGATAGTAAACTTGTCAAGAAAGAATGAAGCCAGAACACAGTCTATGGTTGAAATCTTATGAATTTTTATTGAATACATCGGTTATGAAGCTTTGTGTGATTTTATTCATTCAAATCGAGGTATATTCTTTGAAACATTTGAAACCTCATCAGGGTAATGAGGTTGAGATGATAGTAAACTTTTCAAGAGAAAATGAAGCCAGAACAAAGTCTATGATTGAAATCTTATGAATTTTTGTTGAATACATCGGTTATGAAGCTTTGTGTGATTCTATTCATTCAAATCGAGGTATATTATTTGAAACATTTGAAACCTCATCAGGTTAATGATGTTGAAATGATAGTAAACTTGTCAAGAAAGAATGCAGCAAGAACACAGTCTATGGTTGAAATCTTATGAATTTATATTGAATATATCGGTTATGAATCATTGTTTGATTAAATTCATTCAAATCGATGTATATTCTTTGAAACATTTGAAACCTCATCAGGTTAATGAGGTTGAAATGATAGTAAACTTGTCAAGAAAGAATGAAGCCAGAACACAGTCTATGGTTGAAATCTTATGAATTTTTATTGAATACATCGGTTATGAAGCTTTGTGTGATTCTATTCATTCAAATCGAGGTATATTCTTTGAAACATTTGAAACCTCATCAGGTTAATGAGGTTGAAATGATAGTAAACTTTTCAAGAGAAAATGAAGCCAGAACACAGTCTATGATTGAAATCTTATGAATTTTTGTTGAATACATCGGTTATGAAGCTTTGTGTGATTCTATTCATTCAAATCGAGGTATATTATTTGAAACATTTGAAACCTCATCAGGTTAATGAGGTTGAAAAGATAGTAAACTTGTCAAGAAAGAATGCAGCAAGAACACAGTCTATGGTTGAAATCTCATGAATTTATATTGAATACATCGGTTATGAATCATTGTTTGATTAAATTCATTCAAATCGATGTATATTCTTTGAAACATTTGAAACCTCATCAGGTTAATGAGGTTCAAATGATAGTAAACTTGTCAAGAGAAAATGAAGCCAGAACACAGTCTATGGTTGAAATCTTATGAATTTATATTGAATACATCGGTTATGAAGCTTTGTTTGATTAAATTCATTCAAATTGAGGTATGTTCTTTGAAACATTTGAAACCTCATCAGGTTAATAGGATTCAAATGATAGTAAACTTGTCAAGAGAAAACAAAGCCATAACAGTCGATGGTTGAAATCTATGAAATTATATTGAATACACCGGTTATGAAGCTTTGTTTGATTAAATTTATTCAAATCGAGGTATATTCTTTGAAACATTTGAAATATCATCAGGTTAATGAGGTTGAAATGATAGTCAACTTTTCAAGAGAAAATGAAGCCAGATCACAGTCTATGGTTGAAACCTTATGAAACTATATTGAATACATCGGTTATGAAGCTTTGTTTGATTAAATTAATTCAAATCGAGGTATATGCTTTGAAACATTTGAAACCTCATCAGGTTGATGAGGTTCAAATGATAGTAAACTTGTCAAAAGAAAATGAAGCCAGAACACAGTCTATGGTTGAAATCTTATGAATTTATATTGAATACATCGGTTATGAAGCCTTGTGTGATTCTATTCATTCAAATCGAGGTATATTCTTTGAAACATTTGAAACCTCATCAGGTTAATGAGGTTCAAATGATAGTAAACTTGTCAAGAGAAAATGATGCCAGAACACAGTCTATGGTTGAAACCTTATGAATTTATAATGAATACATCGGTTATGAAGCTTTGTTTGATTAAATTAATTCAAATCGAGATATATTCTTTGAAACCTTTGAAACATCATCAGGCTAATGAGGTTGAAATGATATTAAACTTGCCAAGAAAGAATGAAGCCAGAACACAGTCTATGGTTGAAATCTTATGAACTTATATTGAATACATCGGATATGAAGCTTTGTGTCATTCTATTCATTCAAATCGAGGTATATTCTTTGAAACATTTGAAACATCATCAGGTTAATGAGGTTCAAATGATAGTAAACTTGTCAAGAGAAAATGCAGCAAGAACACAATCTATGGTTGAAATCTTATGAATTTATATAAAATTGATCGGATGTGAAACAGTTAATGATTAAATTCATTCAAATCGAGGCATAAACTTTGATAAATTTGAAACCTCATCAGGTTAATGAGGTTGAAATGATAGTAAACTTGTCAAGAGAAAATGAAGCAAGAACACAGCCTATTGTTGAAATCTTATGAATTTATATTGAATTTATCGGTTATGAAGCTTTGTTTGATTACATTTATTCAAATCGAGGTATATTCTTTGAAACATTTGAAACCTCATCAGGTTAATGAGGTTGAAATGATAGTAAACTTGTCAAGAGAAAGTGAAGCCAGAACACAGTCTATGATTGAAATCTTATGAATTTTTATTGAATATATCGGTTATGAAGCTTTATGTGATTCTATTCATTCAAATCGAGGTATATTCTTTGAAACATTTGAAACCTCATCAGGTTAATGAGGTTGAAATGATAGTAAACTTTTCAAGAGAAAATGCAGCAAGAAAACAATCTATGGTTGAAATCTTATGAATTTATATTGAATATATCGGTTATGAATCATTGTTTGATTAAATTCATTCAAATCGATGTATATTCTTTGAAACATTTGAAACCTCATCAGGTTAATGAGGTTGAAATGATAGTAAACTTGTCAAGAAAGAATGAAGCCAGAACACAGTCTATGGTTGAAATCTTATGAATTTTTATTGAATACATCGGTTATGAAGCTTTGTGTGATTTTATTCATTCAAATCGAGGTATATTCTTTGAAACATTTGAAACCTCATCAGGGTAATGAGGTTGAGATGATAGTAAACTTTTCAAGAGAAAATGAAGCCAGAACAAAGTCTATGATTGAAATCTTATGAATTTTTGTTGAATACATCGGTTATGAAGCTTTGTGTGATTCTATTCATTCAAATCGAGGTATATTATTTGAAACATTTGAAACCTCATCAGGTTAATGATGTTGAAATGATAGTAAACTTGTCAAGAAAGAATGCAGCAAGAACACAGTCTATGGTTGAAATCTTATGAATTTATATTGAATATATCGGTTATGAATCATTGTTTGATTAAATTCATTCAAATCGATGTATATTCTTTGAAACATTTGAAACCTCATCAGGTTAATGAGGTTGAAATGATAGTAAACTTGTCAAGAAAGAATGAAGCCAGAACACAGTCTATGGTTGAAATCTTATGAATTTTTATTGAATACATCGGTTATGAAGCTTTGTGTGATTCTATTCATTCAAATCGAGGTATATTCTTTGAAACATTTGAAACCTCATCAGGTTAATGAGGTTGAAATGATAGTAAACTTTTCAAGAGAAAATGAAGCCAGAACACAGTCTATGATTGAAATCTTATGAATTTTTGTTGAATACATCGGTTATGAAGCTTTGTGTGATTCTATTCATTCAAATCGAGGTATATTATTTGAAACATTTGAAACCTCATCAGGTTAATGAGGTTGAAATGATAGTAAACTTGTCAAGAAAGAATGCAGCAAGAACACAGTCTATGGTTGAAATCTCATGAATTTATATTGAATACATCGGTTATGAATCATTGTTTGATTAAATTCATTCAAATCGATGTATATTCTTTGAAACATTTGAAACCTCATCAGGTTAATGAGGTTCAAATGATAGTAAACTTGTCAAGAGAAAATGAAGCCAGAACACAGTCTATGGTTGAAATCTTATGAATTTATATTGAATACATCGGTTATGAAGCTTTGTTTGATTAAATTCATTCAAATTGAGGTATGTTCTTTGAAACATTTGAAACCTCATCAGGTTAATAGGATTCAAATGATAGTAAACTTGTCAAGAGAAAACAAAGCCATAACAGTCGATGGTTGAAATCTATGAAATTATATTGAATACACCGGTTATGAAGCTTTGTTTGATTAAATTTATTCAAATCGAGGTATATTCTTTGAAACATTTGAAATATCATCAGGTTAATGAGGTTGAAATGATAGTCAACTTTTCAAGAGAAAATGAAGCCAGATCACAGTCTATGGTTGAAACCTTATGAAACTATATTGAATACATCGGTTATGAAGCTTTGTTTGATTAAATTAATTCAAATCGAGGTATATGCTTTGAAACATTTGAAACCTCATCAGGTTGATGAGGTTCAAATGATAGTAAACTTGTCAAAAGAAAATGAAGCCAGAACACAGTCTATGGTTGAAATCTTATGAATTTATATTGAATACATCGGTTATGAAGCCTTGTGTGATTCTATTCATTCAAATCGAGGTATATTCTTTGAAACATTTGAAACCTCATCAGGTTAATGAGGTTCAAATGATAGTAAACTTGTCAAGAGAAAATGATGCCAGAACACAGGCTATGGTTGAAACCTTATGAATTTATAATGAATACATCGGTTATGAAGCTTTGTTTGATTAAATTAATTCAAATCGAGATATATTCTTTGAAACCTTTGAAACATCATCAGGTTAATGAGGTTGAAATGATAGTAAACTTGTCAAGAGAAAATGAAGCCAGAACACAGTCTATGGTTGAAATCTTATGAATTTATATTGAATACATCAGTTATGAAGCTTTGTTTGATTAATTCATTTCAAGTCGAGGTATATTCTTTGAAACATTTGAATCTCATCAAGTTAATGAGGTTCAAGTGATACTAAAGGTGTCAAGATAAAATGAAGTAGAACACATTCTATGGATGAAATCTTATGAATTTATATAAAATTGACCGGATGTGAAACTTTAATTGATTAAATTCATTCAAATCGAGGTATATTTTTTGAAACATTTGAAACTTCATCAGGTTAATGAGGTTAAAATGATAGTATACTTGTCAAGAAACAATGAAGCCAGAACAAAGTCTATGGTTGAAATCATATGAATTTATATTGAATACATCAGTTATAAAGCTTTGTTTGATTAAATTCATTCAAATTGAGGTATGTTCTTTGAAACATTTGAAATCTCATCAGGCTAATGAGGTTGAAATGATAGTAAACTTGCCAAGAAAGAATGAAGCCAGAACACAGTCTATGGTTGAAATCTTATGAACTTATATTGAATACATCGGATATGAAGCTTTGTGTCATTCTATTCATTCAAATCGAGGTATATTCTTTGAAACATTTGAAACATCATCAGGTTAATGAGGTTCAACTGATAGTAAACTTGTCAAGAGAAAATGCAGCAAGAACACAATCTATGGTTGAAATATTATGAATTTATATAAAATTGATCGGATGTGAAACAGTTAATGATTAAATTCATTCAAATCGAGGCATAAACTTTGATAACCTCATCAGGTTAATGAGGTTGAAATGATAGTAAACTTGTCAAGAGAAAATGAAGCAAGAATACAGCCTATTGTTGAAATCTTATGAATTTATATTGAATTTATCGGTTATGAAGCTTTGTTTGATTACATTTATTCAAATCGAGGTATATTCTTTGAAACATTTGAAACCTCATCAGGTTAATGAGGTTGAAATGATAGTAAACTTGTCAAGAGAAAGTGAAGCCAGAACACAGTCTATGATTGAAATCTTATGAATTTTTATTGAATACATCGGTTATGAAACTTTGTGTGATTCTATTCATTCAAATCGAGGTATATTCTTTGAAACATTTGAAACCTCATCAGGTTAAATGAGGTTCAAATGATAGTAAACATGTCAAGAGAAAATGAAGCCAGAACACAGCCTATTGTTGAAATCTTATGAATTTATATTGAATATATCGGTTATGAAGCTTTGTTTGATTAAATATATTCAAATAGAGGTATATTCTTTGAAACATTTGAAACATCATCAGGTTAATGAGGTTCAAATGATAGTAAACTTGTCGATAGGAATTGGTTTTAGAGCGCAGTCAATGGTTGAAATCTTATGTATTTATATAGAATAGATCGAATGTGAAATAGTTAATTATTAAATTCATTCAAATCGAGGTATAAACTTTGAAAAATTTGAAACCTCATCAGGTTAATGAGGTTCAAATGATAGTAAACTTGTCAAGCGAAAATGAAGGCAGAACACAGTCTATGGTTGAAATCTTATGAATTTATATTGAATACATCGGTTATGAAGCTTAGTTTGATTAAATTTATTCAAATCGAGATATATTTTTTGAGACATTTGAAACCTCATCAGGTTAATGAGGTTGAAATGATAGTATACTTGTCAAGAAAGAATGAAGCCAGAACACAGTCTATGGTTGAAATCATATGAATTTATATTGAATACATCAGTTATAAAGCTTTGTTTGATTAATTTCATTCAAATTGAGGTATGTTCTTTGAAACATTTGAAATCTCATCAGGCTAATGAGGTTGAAATGATAGTAAACTTGCCAAGAAAGAATGAAGCCAGAACACAGTCTATGGTTGAAATCTTATGAACTTATATTGAATACATCGGATATGAAGCTTTGTGTCATTCTATTCATTCAAATCGAGGTATATTCTTTGAAACATTTGAAACATCATCAGGTTAATGAGGTTCAAATGATAGTAAACTTGTCAAGAGAAATTGCAGCAAGAACACAATCTATGGTTGAAATCTTATGAATTTATATAAAATTGATCGGACGTGAAACAGTTAATGATTAAATTCATTCAAATCGAGGCATAAACTTTGATAAATTTGAAACCTCATCAGGTTAATGAGGTTGAAATGATAGTAAACTTGTCAAAAGAAAATGAAGCAAGAACACAGCCTATTGTTGAAATCTTATGAATTTATATTGAATTTATCGGTTATGAAGCTTTGTTTTATTACATTTATTCAAATCGAGGTATATTCTTTGAAACATTTGAAACCTCATCAGGTTAATGAGGTTGAAATGATAGTAAACTTTTCAAGAGAAAATGAAGCCATAACAAAGTCTATGGTTGAAATCTTATGAAACTATATTGAATACACCGGTTATGAAGCTTAGTTGATTAAATTTATTCAAATCGAGATATATTTTTTGAAACATTTGAAACCTCATCAGGTTAATGAGGTTGAAATGATAGTAAACTTGTGAAGAGAAAAGGAAGCCAGAACACAGTCTATGGTTGAAATCTTATGAAACTATATTGAATACACCGGTTATGAAGCTTAGTTGATTAAATTTATTCAAATCGAGATATATTTTTTGAAACATTTGAAACCTCATCAGGTTAATAAGGTTGAAATGATAGTAAGCTTGTCAAGAAAGAATGAAGCCAGAACACAGTCTATGGATGAAATCATATGAATTTACATTGAATACATCGGTTATAAAGCTTTGTTTGATTAATTTCATTCAAATTGAGGTATGTTCTTTGAAACATTTGAAACTTCATCAGGTTAATGAGGTTCAAATGATAGTAAACTTGTCAAGAGAAATCGAAGCCATAACAAAGTCTATGGTTGAAATCTTATGAAATTATATTGAATACACCGGCTATGAAGCTTTGTTTGATTAAATTTATTCAAATCGAGATATATTCTCTGAAACATTTGAAATCTCATCAGGTTAATGAGGTTGAAATGATATTAAACTTGCCAAGAAAGAATGAAGCCAGAACACAGTCTATGGTTGAAATCTTATGAAATTATATTGAATACATCGGTTATAAAGCTTTGTTTGATTACATTCAATCAAATTGAGGTACATATTTTTGAAACATTTGAAACCTCATCAGGTTAATGAGGTTCAAATGATAATAAACTTGTCAAGAGAAAATGAAGCCAGATCACAGTCTATATTTGAAATTTTGAATTTATATAGAATAGATCGGTTGTGAAACTTTAAATGAATAAATTCATTCAAATCGAGGTATATTCTTTGAAACATTTGAAACCTCATCAGGTTAATGAGGTTGAAATGATAGTAAACTTGTCAAGAAAGAATGAAGCCAGAACACAGTCTATGGTTGAAATCTTATGAATTTTTATTGTATACATCGGTTATGAAGCTTTGTGTGATTCTATTCATTCAAATCGAGGTATATTCTTTGAAACATTTGAAACCTTATCAGGGTAATGAGGTTGAAATGATAGTAAACTTTTCAAGAGAAAATGAAGCCAGAACACAGTCTATGATTGAAATCTTATGAATTTGTGTTGAATACATCGGTTATGAAGCTTTGTGTGATTCTATTCATTCAAATCGAGGTATATTATTTGAAACATTTGAAACCTCATCAGGTTAATGAGGTTGAAATGATAGTAAACTTGTCAAGAAAGAATGCAGCAAGAACACAGTCTATGGTTGAAATCTTATGAATTTATATTGAATATATCGGTTATGAATCATTGTTTGATTAAATTCAGTCAAATCGATGTATATTCTTTGAAACATTTGAAACCTCATCAGGTTAATGAGGTTCAAATGATAGTAAACTTCTCAAGAGAAAATGAAGCCAGAACACAGTCTATGGTTGAAATCTTGAAAAGGAAGCCAGAACACAGTCTATGGTTGAAATCTTATGAAACTATATTGAATACACCGGTTATGAAGCTTAGTTGATTAAATTTATTCAAATCGAGATATATTTTTTGAAACATTTGAAACCTCATCAGGTTAATGAGGTTGAAATGATAGTAAACTTGTGAAGAGAAAAGGAAGCCAGAACACAGTCTATGGTTGAAATCTTATGAAAGTATATTGAATACACCGGTTATGAAGCTTAGTTGATTAAATTTATTCAAATCGAGATACATTTTTTGAAACATTTGAAACCTCATCAGGTTAATAAGGTTGAAATGATAGTAAACTTGTCAAGAAAGAATGAAGCCAGAACACAGTCTATGGATGAAATCATATGAATTTATATTGAATACATCGGTTATAAAGCTTTGTTTGATTAATTTCATTCAAATTGAGGTATGTTCTTTGAAACATTTGAAACTTCATCAGGTTAATGAGGTTCAAATGATAGTAAACTTGTCAAGAAAGAATGAAGCCAGAACACAGTCTATGGTTGAAATCTTATGAAATTATATTGAATACATCGGTTATAAAGCTTTGTTTGATTACATTCAATCAAATTGAGGTACATATTTTTGAAACATTTGAAACCTCATCAGGTTAATGAGGTTCAAATGATAATAAACTTGTCAAGAGAAAATGAAGCCAGAACACAGTCTATATTTGAAATTTTGAATTTATATAGAATAGATCGGTTGTGAAACTTTAAATGAATAAATTCATTCAAATCGAGGTATATTCTTTGAAACATTTGAAACCTCATCAGGTTAATGAGGTTCAAATGATAGTAAACTTGTCAAGAGAAAACGAAGCCATAGCACAGTCTATGGTTGAAATCTATGAAATTATATTGAATACACCGGTTATGAAGCTTTTTTTGAATAAATTTATTCAAATCGAGGTATATTCTTTGAAACATTTCAAACCTCATCAGGTTAATGAGGTTCAAATGATAGTAAACTTGTCAAGAGAGAATGAAGCCAGAACACAGTCTATGGTTGAAATCTTATGAATTTATATTGAATACATCAGTTATGAAGCTTTGTTTGATTAAATCAATTCATGTCGAGGTATATTCTTTGAAACATTTGAAACCTCATCAAGTTAATGAGGTTCAAGTGATAGTAAAGGTGTCAAGATAAAATGAAGTAGAACACATTCTATGGTTAAAGTCTTATGAATTTATAATAAATAGATTGGATGTGAAACTTTAATTGATTAAATTCAATCAAATCGAGGTATATTCTTTGAACCATTTGAAACCTCATCAGGTTAATGAGGTTCAAATGATAGTAAACTTGTGAAGAGAAAAGGAAACCAGAACACAGTCTATGGTTGAAATCTTATGAAATTATATTGAATACACCGGTTATGAAGCTTAGTTTGATTAAATTTATTCAAATCGAGATATATTTTTTGAAACATTTGAAACCTCATCAGGTTAATGAGGTTGAAATGATAGTAAACTTGTGAAGAGAAAAGGAAGCCAGAACACAGTCTATGGTTGAAATCTTATGAAACTATATTGAATACACCGGTTATGAAGCTTAGTTGATTAAATTTATTCAAATCGAGATATATTTTTTGAAACATTTGAAACCTCATCAGGTTAATAAGGTTGAAATGATAGTAAACTTGTCAAGAAAGAATGAAGCCAGAACACAGTCTATGGATGAAATCATATGAATTTATATTGAATACATCGGTTATAAAGCTTTGTTTGATTAATTTCATTCAAATTGAGGTATGTTCTTTGAAACATTTGAAACTTCATCAGGTTAATGAGGTTGAAATGATATTAAACTTGCCAAGAAAGAATGAAGCCAGAACACAGTCTATGGTTGAAATCTTATGAAATTATATTGAATACATCGGTTATAAAGCTTTGTTTGATTACATTCAATCAAATTGCGGTACATATTTTTGAAACATTTGAAACCTCATCAGGTTAATGAGGTTCAAATGATAATAAACTTGTCAAGAGAAAATGAAGCCAGAACACAGTCTATATTTGAAATTTTGAATTTATATAGAATAGATCGGTTGTGAAACTTTAAATGAATGAATTCATTCAAATCGAGGTATATTCTTTGAAACATTTGAAACCTCATCAGGTTAATGAGGTTGAAATGATAGTAAACTTGTCAAGAAAGAATGAAGCCAGAACACAGTCTATGGTTGAAATCTTATGAATTTTTATTGAATACATCGGTTATGAAGCTTTGTGTGATTCTATTCATTCAAATCGAGGTATATTCTTTGAAACATTTGAAACCTTATCAGGGTAATGAGGTTGAAATGATAGTAAACTTTTCAAGAGAAAATGAAGCCAAAACACAGTCTATGATTGAAATCTTATGAATTTGTGTTGAATACATCGGTTATGAAGCTTTGTGTGATTCTATTCATTCAAATCGAGGTATTTTATTTGAAACATTTGAAACCTCATCAGGTTAATGAGGTTGAAATGATAGTAAACTTGTCAAGAAAGAATGCAGCAAGAACACAGTCTATGGTTGAAATCTTATGAATTTATATTGAATATATCGGTTATGAATCATTGTTTGATTAAATTCAGTCAAATCGATGTATATTCTTTGAAACATTTGAAACCTCATCAGGTTAATGAGGTTCAAATGATAGTAAACTTGTCAAGAGAAAATGAAGCCAGTACACAGTCTATGGTTGAAATCTTATGAATTTATATTGAATACATCGGTTATGAAGCTTTGTTTGATTAAATCAATTCAAGTCGAGGTATATTCTTTGAAACATTTGAAACCTCATCAAGTTAATGAGGTTCAAGTGATAGTAAACTTGTGAAGAGAAAAGGAAGCCAGAACACAGTCTATGGTTGAAATCTTATGAAACTATATTGAATACACCGGTTATGAAGCTTAGTTGATTAAATTTATTCAAATCGAGATATATTTTTTGAAACATTTGAAACCTCATCAGGTTAATGAGGTTGAAATGATAGTAAACTTGTGAAGAGAAAAGGAAGCCAGAACACAGTCTATTGTTGAAATCTTATGAAAGTATATTGAATACACCGGTTATGAAGCTTAGTTGATTAAATTTATTCAAATCGAGATACATTTTTTGAAACATTTGAAACCTCATCAGGTTAATAAGGTTGAAATGATAGTAAACTTGTCAAGAAAGAATGAAGCCAGAACACAGTCTATGGATGAAATCATATGAATTTATATTGAATACATCGGTTATAAAGCTTTGTTTGATTAATTTCATTCAAATTGAGGTATGTTCTTTGAAACATTTGAAACTTCATCAGGTTAATGAGGTTCAAATGATAGTAAACTTGTCAAGAGAAATCGAAGCCATAACACAGTCTATGGTTGAAATCTTATGAATTTTTATTGAATACATCGGTTATGAAGCTTTGTGTGATTCTATTCATTCAAATCGAGGTATATTCTTTGAAACATTTGAAACCTTATCAGGGTAATGAGGTTGAAATGATAGTAAACTTTTCAAGAGAAAATGAAGCCAGAACACAGTCTATGATTGAAATCTTATGAATTTGTGTTGAATACATCGGTTATGAAGCTTAGTTGATTAGATTTATTCAAATCGAGATATATTTTTTGAAACATTTGAAACTTCATCAGGTTAATGAGGTTCAAATGATAGTAAACTTGTCAAGAGAAATCGAAGCCATAACACAGTCTATGGTTGAAATCTTATGAAATTATATTGAATACACCGGTTATGAAGCTTTGTTTGATTAAATTTATTCAAATCGAGATATATTCTCTGAAACATTTGAAATCTCATCAGGTTAATGATGTTCAAATGATAGTAAACTTGTCAAGAAAGAATGAAGCCAGAACACAGTCTATGGTTGAAATCTTATGAAATTATATTGAATACATCGGTTATAAAGCTTTGTTTGATTCTATTCATTCAAATCGAGGTATATTATTTGAAACATTTGAAACCTCATCAGGTTAATGAGGTTGAAATGATAGTAAACTTGTCAAGAAAGAATGCAGCAAGAACACAGTCTATGGTTGAAATCTTATGAATTTATATTGAATATATCGGTTATGAATCATTGTTTGATTAAATTCAGTCAAATCGATGTATATTCTTTGAAACATTTGAAACCTCATCAGGTTAATGAGGTTGAAATGATAGTAAACTTGTCAAGAAAGAATGAAGCCAGAACACAGTCTATGGTTGAAATCTTATGAATTTTTATTGAATACATCGGTTATGAAGCTTTGTTTGATTAAATCAATTCAAGTCGAGGTATATTCTTTGAAACATTTGAAACCTCATCAAGTTAATGAGGTTCAAGTGATAGTAAACTTGTGAAGAGAAAAGGAAGCCAGAACACAGTCTATGGTTGAAATCTTATGAAACTATATTGAATACACCGGTTATGAAGCTTAGTTGATTAAATTTATTCAAATCGAGATATATTTTTTGAAACATTTGAAACCTCATCAGGTTAATGAGGTTGAAATGATAGTAAACTTGTGAAGAGAAAAGGAAGCCAGAACACAGTCTATGGTTGAAATCTTATGAAAGTATATTGAATACACCGGTTATGAAGCTTAGTTGATTAAATTTATTCAAATCGAGTTACATTTTTTGAAACATTTGAAACCTCATCAGGTTAATAAGGTTGAAATGATAGTAAACTTGTCAAGAAAGAATGAAGCCAGAACACAGTCTATGGATGAAATCATATGAATTTATATTGAATACATCGGTTATAAAGCTTTGTTTGATTAATTTCATTCAAATTGAGGTATGTTCTTTGAAACATTTGAAACTTCATCAGGTTAATGAGGTTCAAATGATAGTAAACTTGTCAAGAGAAATCGAAGCCATAACACAGTCTATGGTTGAAATCTTATGAAATTATATTGAATACACCGGTTATGAAGCTTTGTTTGATTAAATTTATTCAAATCGAGATATATTCTCTGAAACATTTGAAATCTCATCAGGTTAATGATGTTCAAATGATAGTAAACTTGTCAAGAAAGAATGAAGCCAGAACACAGTCTATGGTTGAAATCTTATGAAATTATATTGAATACATCGGTTATAAAGCTTTGTTTGATTACATTCAATCAAATTGAGGTACATATTTTTGAAACATTTGAAACCTCATCAGGTTAAATAGGTTCAAATGATAATAAACTTGTCAAGAGAAAATGAAGCCAGAACACAGTCTATATTTGAAATTTTGAATTTATATAGAATAGATCGGTTGTGAAACTTTAAATGAATAAATTCATTCAAATCGAGGTATATTCTTTGAAGCATTTCAAACCTCATCAGGTTAATGAGGTTCAAATGATAGTAAACTTGTCAAGAGAAAACGAAGCCATAGCACAGTCTATGGTTGAAATCTATGAAATTATATTGAATACACCGGTTATGAAGCTTTGTTTGAATAAATTTATTCAAATCGAGGTATATTCTTTGAAACATTTGAAACCTCATCAGGTTAATGAGGTTCAAATGATAGTAAACTTGTCAAGAGAGAATGAAGCCAGAACACAGTCTATGGTTGAAATCTTATGAATTTATATTGAATACATCAGTTATGAAGCTTTGTTTGATTAAATCAATTCATGTCGAGGTATATTCTTTGAAACATTTGAAACCTCATCAAGTTAATGAGGTTCAAGTGATAGTAAAGGTGTCAAGATAAAATGAAGTAGAACACATTCTATGGTTAAAGTCTTATGAATTTATAATAAATAGATTGGATGTGAAACTTTAATTGATTAAATTCAATCAAATCGAGGTATATTCTTTGAACCATTTGAAACCTCATCAGGTTAATGAGGTTCAAATGATAGTAAACTTGTGAAGAGAAAAGGAAACCAGAACACAGTCTATGGTTGAAATCTTATGAAATTATATTGAATACATCGGTTATGAAGCTTTGTTTGATTAAATCAATTCAAGTCGAGGTATATTCTTTGAAACATTTGAAACCTCATCAAGTTAATGAGGTTCAAGTGATAGTAAACTTGTGAAGAGAAAAGGAAGCCAGAACACAGTCTATGGTTGAAATCTTATGAAACTATATTGAATACACCGGTTATGAAGCTTAGTTGATTAAATTTATTCAAATCGAGATATATTCTTTGAAACATTTGAAACCTTATGAAAGTATATTGAATACACCGGTTATGAAGCATTTTTTCAGGTTGAAAATATTGAGGTTCTTTTGAGGTTAATGAGGTTCAAATGATAGTAAACTTGTCAAGAAAGAATGAAGCCAGAACACAGTCTATGGTTGAAATCTTATGAATTTTTATTGAATACATCGGTTATGAAGCTTTGTTTGATTAAATCAATTCAAGTCGAGGTATATTCTTTGAAACATTTGAAACCTCATCAAGGTTAATGAGGTTCAAGAATGATAGTAAACTTGTGAAGAGAAAAGGCAAATGGTTGAAATCTTATGAATTTATATTGAATATATCGGTTATGAATCCAGATGTATATTCTTTGAAACATTTGAAACCTCATCAGGTTAATGAGGTTGAAATGATAGTAAACTTGTCAAGAAAGAATGAAGCCAGAACACAGTCTATGGTTGAAATCTTATGAATTTTTATTGAATACATCGGTTATGAAGCTTTGTTTGATTAAATCAATTCAAGTCGAGGTATATTCTTTGAAACATTTGAAACCTCATCAAGTTAATGAGGTTAGTGATAGTAAACTTGTGAAGAGAAAAGGAAGCCAGAACACAGTCTATGGTTGAAATCTTATGAAACTATATTGAATACACCGGTTATGAAGCTTAGTTGATTAAATTTATTCAAATCGAGATATATTTTTTGAAACATTTGAAACCTCATCAGGTTAATGAGGTTGAAATGATAGTAAACTTGTGAAGAGAAAAGGAAGCCAGAACACAGTCTATGGTTGAAATCTTATGAAAGTATATTGAATACACCGGTTATGAAGCTTAGTTGATTAAATTTATTCAAATCGAGTTACATTTTTTGAAACATTTGAAACCTCATCAGGTTAATAAGGTTGAAATGATAGTAAACTTGTCAAGAAAGAATGAAGCCAGAACACAGTCTATGGATGAAATCATATGAATTTATATTGAATACATCGGTTATAAAGCTTTGTGTGATTCTATTCATTCAAATCGAGGTATATTATTTGAAACATTTGAAACCTCATCAGGTTAATGAGGTTGAAATGATATTAAACTTGTCAAGAGAAATCGAAGCCATAACACAGTCTATGGTTGAAATCTTATGAAATTATATTGAATACACCGGTTATGAAGCTTTGTTTGATTAAATTTATTCAAATCGAGATATATTCTCTGAAACATTTGAAATCTCATCAGGTTAATGATGTTCAAATGATAGTAAACTTGTCAAGAAAGAATGAAGCCAGAACACAGTCTATGGTTGAAATCTTATGAAATTATATTGAATACATCGGTTATAAAGCTTTGTTTGATTACATTCAATCAAATTGAGGTACATATTTTTGAAACATTTGAAACCTCATCAGGTTAAATAGGTTCAAATGATAATAAACTTGTCAAGAGAAAATGAAGCCAGAACACAGTCTATATTTGAAATTTTGAATTTATATAGAATAGATCGGTTGTGAAACTTTAAATGAATAAATTCATTCAAATCGAGGTATATTCTTTGAAGCATTTCAAACCTCATCAGGTTAATGAGGTTCAAATGATAGTAAACTTGTCAAGAGAAAACGAAGCCATAGCACAGTCTATGGTTGAAATCTATGAAATTATATTGAATACACCGGTTATGAAGCTTTGTTTGAATAAATTTATTCAAATCGAGGTATATTCTTTGAAACATTTGAAACCTCATCAGGTTAATGAGGTTCAAATGATAGTAAACTTGTCAAGAGAGAATGAAGCCAGAACACAGTCTATGGTTGAAATCTTATGAATTTATATTGAATACATCAGTTATGAAGCTTTGTTTGATTAAATCAATTCATGTCGAGGTATATTCTTTGAAACATTTGAAACCTCATCAAGTTAATGAGGTTCAAGGGATAGTAAAGGTGTCAAGATAAAATGAAGTAGAACACATTCTATGGTTAAAGTCTTATGAATTTATAATAAATAGATTGGATGTGAAACTTTAATTGATTAAATTCAATCAAATCGAGGTATATTCTTTGAACCATTTGAAACCTCATCAGGTTAATGAGGTTCAAATGATAGTAAACTTGTGAAGAGAAAAGGAAACCAGAACACAGTCTATGGTTGAAATCTTATGAAATTATATTGAATACACCGGTTATGAAGCTTAGTTTGATTAAATTTATTCAAATCGAGATATATTTTTTGAAACATTTGAAACCTCATCAGGTTAATAAGGTTGAAATGATAGTAAACTTGTCAAGAAAGAATGAAGCCAGAACACAGTCTATGGATGAAATCATATGAATTTATATTGAATACATCGGTTATAAAGCTTTGTTTGATTAATTTCATTCAAATTGAGGTATGTTCTTTGAAACATTTGAAACTTCATCAGGTTAATGAGGTTCAAATGATAGTAAACTTGTCAAGAGGAATCGAAGCCATAACAAAGTCTATGGTTGAAATCTTATGAAATTATATTGAATACACCGGTTATGAAGCTTTGTTTGATTAAACTTATTCAAATCGAGATATATTCTCTGAAACATTTGAAATCTCATCAGGTTAATGAGGTTGAAATGATATTAAACTTGCCAAGAAAGAATGAAGCCAGAACACAGTCTATGGTTGAAATCTTATGAATTTATATTGAATATATCGGTTATGAATCATTGTTTGATTAAATTCAGTCAAATCGATGTATATTCTTTGAAACATTTGAAACCTCATCAGGTTAATGAGGTTCAAATGATAATAAACTTGTCAAGAGAAAATGAAGCCAGAACACAGTCTATATTTGAAATTTTGAATTTATATAGAATAGATCGGTTGTGAAACTTTAAATGAATAAATTCATTCAAATCGAGGTATATTCTTTGAAACATTTGAAACCTCATCAGGTTAATGAGGTTGAAATGATAGTAAACTTGTCAAGAAAGAATGAAGCCAGAACACAGTCTATGGTTGAAATCTTATGAATTTTTATTGCATACATCGGTTATGAAGCTTTGTGTGATTCTATTCATTCAAATCGAGGTATATTCTTTGAAACATTTGAAACCTTATCAGGGTAATGAGGTTGAAATGATAGTAAACTTTTCAAGAGAAAATGAAGCCAGAACACAGTCTATGATTGAAATCTTATGAATTTGTGTTGAATACATCGGTTATGAAGCTTTGTGTGATTCTATTCATTCAAATCGAGGTATATTATTTGAAACATTTGAAACCTCATCAGGTTAATGAGGTTGAAATGATAGTAAACTTGTCAAGAAAGAATGCAGCAAGAACACAGTCTATGGTTGAAATCTTATGAATTTATATTGAATATATCGGTTATGAATCATTGTTTGATTAAATTCAGTCAAATCGATGTATATTCTTTGAAACATTTGAAACCTCATCAGGTTAATGAGGTTCAAATGATAGTAAACTTGTCAAGAGAAAATGAAGCCAGAACACAGTCTATGGTTGAAATCTTATGAATTTATATTGAATACATCGGTTATGAAGCTTTGTTTGATTAAAGCAATTCAAGTCGAGGTATATTCTTTGAAACATTTGAAACCTCATCAAGTTAATGAGGTTCAAGTGATAGTAAACTTGTGAAGAGAAAAGGAAGCCAGAACACAGTCTATGGTTGAAATCTTATGAAACTATATTGAATACACCGGTTATGAAGCTTAGTTGATTAAATTTATTCAAATCGAGATATATTTTTTGAAACATTTGAAACCTCATCAGGTTAATGAGGTTGAAATGATAGTAAACTTGTGAAGAGAAAAGGAAGCCAGAACACAGTCTATGGTTGAAATCTTATGAAAGTATATTGAATACACCGGTTATGAAGCTTAGTTGATTAAATTTATTCAAATCGAGATACATTTTTTGAAACATTTGAAACCTCATCAGGTTAATAAGGTTGAAATGATAGTAAACTTGTCAAGAAAGAATGAAGCCAGAACACAGTCTATGGATGAAATCATATGAATTTATATTGAATACATCGGTTATAAAGCTTTGTTTGATTAATTTCATTCAAATTGAGGTATGTTCTTTGAAACATTTGAAACTTCATCAGGTTAATGAGGTTCAAATGATAGTAAACTTGTCAAGAAAGAATGAAGCCAGAACACAGTCTATGGTTGAAATCTTATGAAATTATATTGAATACATCGGTTATAAAGCTTTGTTTGATTACATTCAATCAAATTGAGGTACATATTTTTGAAACATTTGAAACCTCATCAGGTTAATGAGGTTCAAATGATAATAAACTTGTCAAGAGAAAATGAAGCCAGAACACAGTCTATATTTGAAATTTTGAATTTATATAGAATAGATCGGTTGTGAAACTTTAAATGAATAAATTCATTCAAATCGATGTATATTCTTTGAAACATTTGAAACCTCATCAGGTTAATGAGGTTCAAATGATAGTAAACTTGTCAAGAGAAAACGAAGCCATAGCACAGTCTATGGTTGAAATCTATGAAATTATATTGAATACACCGGTTATGAAGCTTTGTTTGAATAAATTTATTCAAATCGAGGTATATTCTTTGAAACATTTCAAACCTCATCAGGTTAATGAGGTTCAAATGATAGTAAACTTGTCAAGAGAGAATGAAGCCAGAACACAGTCTATGGTTGAAATCTTATGAATTTATATTGAATACATCAGTTATGAAGCTTTGTTTGATTAAATCAATTCATGTCGAGGTATATTCTTTGAAACATTTGAAACCTCATCAAGTTAATGAGGTTCAAGTGATAGTAAAGGTGTCAAGATAAAATGAAGTAGAACACATTCTATGGTTAAAGTCTTATGAATTTATAATAAATAGATTGGATGTGAAACTTTAATTGATTAAATTCAATCAAATCGAGGTATATTCTTTGAACCATTTGAAACCTCATCAGGTTAATGAGGTTCAAATGATAGTAAACTTGTGAAGAGAAAAGGAAAACAGAACACAGTCTATGGTTGAAATCTTATGAAATTATATTGAATACACCGGTTATGAAGCTTAGTTTGATTAAATTTATTCAAATCGAGATATATTTTTTGAAACATTTGAAACCTCATCAGGTTAATGAGGTTGAAATGATAGTAAACTTGTGAAGAGAAAAGGAAGCCAGAACACAGTCTATGGTTGAAATCTTATGAAACTATATTGAATACATCGGTTATGAAGCTTAGTTGATTAAATTTATTCAAATCGAGATATATTTTTTGAAACATTTGAAACCTCATCAGGTTAATAAGGTTGAAATGATAGTAAACTTGTCAAGAAAGAATGAAGCCAGAACACAGTCTATGGATGAAATCATATGAATTTATATTGAATACATCGGTTATAAAGCTTTGTTTGATTAATTTCATTCAAATTGAGGTATGTTCTTTGAAACATTTGAAACTTCATCAGGTTAATGAGGTTGAAATGATATTAAACTTGCCAAGAAAGAATGAAGCCAGAACACAGTCTATGGTTGAAATCTTATGAAATTATATTGAATACATCGGTTATAAAGCTTTGTTTGATTACATTCAATCAAATTGCGGTACATATTTTTGAAACATTTGAAACCTCATCAGGTTAATGAGGTTCAAATGATAATAAACTTGTCAAGAGAAAATGAAGCCAGAACACAGTCTATATTTGAAATTTTGAATTTATATAGAATAGATCGGTTGTGAAACTTTAAATGAATAAATTCATTCAAATCGAGGTATATTCTTTGAAACATTTGAAACCTCATCAGGTTAATGAGGTTGAAATGATAGTAAACTTGTCAAGAAAGAATGAAGCCAGAACACAGTCTATGGTTGAAATCTTATGAATTTTTATTGAATACATCGGTTATGAAGCTTTGTGTGATTCTATTCATTCAAATCGAGGTATATTCTTTGAAACATTTGAAACCTTATCAGGGTAATGAGGTTGAAATGATAGTAAACTTTTCAAGAGAAAATGAAGCCAGAACACAGTCTATGATTGAAATCTTATGAATTTGTGTTGAATACATCGGTTATGAAGCTTTGTGTGATTCTATTCATTCAAATCGAGGTATATTATTTGAAACATTTGAAACCTCATCAGGTTAATGAGGTTGAAATGATAGTAAACTTGTCAAGAAAGAATGCAGCAAGAACACAGTCTATGGTTGAAATCTTATGAATTTATATTGAATATATCGGTTATGAATCATTGTTTGATTAAATTCAGTCAAATCGATGTATATTCTTTGAAACATTTGAAACCTCATCAGGTTAATGAGGTTCAAATGATAGTAAACTTGTCAAGAGAAAATGAAGCCAGTACACAGTCTATGGTTGAAATCTTATGAATTTATATTGAATACATCGGTTATGAAGCTTTGTTTGATTACATTCAATCAAATTGAGGTACATATTCTTTGAAACATTTGAAACCTCATCAGGTTAATGAGGTTCAAATGATAGTAAACTTGTCAAGAGAAAATGAAGCCAGTACACAGTCTATGGTTGAAATCTTATGAATTTATATTGAATACATCGGTTATGAAGCTTTGTTTGATTAAATCAATTCAAGTCGAGGTATATTCTTTGAAACATTTGAAACCTCATCAAGTTAATGAGGTTCAAGTGATAGTAAACTTGTCAAGAAAGAATGCAGCAAGAACACAGTCTATGGTTGAAATCTTATGAATTTATATTGAATATATCGGTTATGAATCATTGTTTGATTAAATTCAGTCAAATCGATGTATATTCTTTGAAACATTTGAAACCTCATCAGGTTAATGAGGTTCAAATGATAGTAAACTTGTCAAGAGAAAATGAAGCCAGAACACAGTCTATGGTTGAAATCTTATGAATTTATATTGAATACATCGGTTATGAAGCTTTGTTTGATTAATTTCATTCAAATTGAGGTATGTTCTTTGAAACATTTGAAACTTCATCAGGTTAATGAGGTTCAAATGATAGTAAACTTGTCAAGAGAAATCGAAGCCATAACACAGTCTATGGTTGAAATCTTATGAAATTATATTGAATACACCGGTTATGAAGCTTTGTTTGATTAAATTTATTCAAATCGAGATATATTCTCTGAAACATTTGAAATCTCATCAGGTTAATGATGTTCAAATGATAGTAAACTTGTCAAGAAAGAATGAAGCCAGAACACAGTCTATGGTTGAAATCTTATGAAATTATATTGAATACATCGGTTATAAAGCTTTGTTTGATTACATTCAATCAAATTGAGGTACATATTTTTGAAACATTTGAAACCTCATCAGGTTAATGAGGTTCAAATGATAATAAACTTGTCAAGAGAAAATGAAGCCAGAACACAGTCTATATTTGAAATTTTGAATTTATATAGAATAGATCGGTTGTGAAACTTTAAATGAATAAATTCATTCAAATCGAGGTATATTCTTTGAAACATTTGAAACCTCATCAGGTTAATGAGGTTGAAATGATAGTAAACTTGTCAAGAAAGAATGAAGCCAGAACACAGTCTATGGTTGAAATCTTATGAATTTTTATTGAATACATCGGTTATGAAGCTTTGTGTGATTCTATTCATTCAAATCGAGGTATATTCTTTGAAACATTTGAAACCTTATCAGGGTAATGAGGTTGAAATGATAGTAAACTTTTCAAGAGAAAATGAAGCCAGAACACAGTCTATGATTGAAATCTTATGAATTTGTGTTGAATACATCGGTTATGAAGCTTAGTTGATTAAATTTATTCAAATCGAGATATATTTTTTGAAACATTTGAAACTTCATCAGGTTAATGAGGTTCAAATGATAGTAAACTTGTCAAGAGAAATCGAAGCCATAACACAGTCTATGGTTGAAATCTTATGAAATTATATTGAATACACCGGTTATGAAGCTTTGTTTGATTAAATTTATTCAAATCGAGATATATTCTCTGAAACATTTGAAATCTCATCAGGTTAATGATGTTCAAATGATAGTAAACTTGTCAAGAAAGAATGAAGCCAGAACACAGTCTATGGTTGAAATCTTATGAAATTATATTGAATACATCGGTTATAAAGCTTTGTTTGATTCTATTCATTCAAATCGAGGTATATTATTTGAAACATTTGAAACCTCATCAGGTTAATGAGGTTGAAATGATAGTAAACTTGTCAAGAAAGAATGCAGCAAGAACACAGCCTATGGTTGAAATCTTATGAAATTATATTGAATACACCGGTTATGAAGCTTTGTTTGATTAAATTTATTCAAATCGAGATATATTCTCTGAAACATTTGAAATCTCATCAGGTTAATGAGGTTGAAATGATAGTAAACTTGTCAAGAAAGAATGAAGCCAGAACACAGTCTATGGATGAAATCATATGAATTTATATTGAATACATCGGTTATAAAGCTTTGTTTGATTAATTTCATTCAAATTGAGGTATGTTCTTTGAAACATTTGAAACTTCATCAGGTTAATGAGGTTCAAATGATAGTAAACTTGTCAAGAGGAATCGAAGCCATAACAAAGTCTATGGTTGAAATCTTATGAAATTATATTGAATACACCGGTTATGAAGCTTTGTTTGATTAAATTTATTCAAATCGAGATATATTCTCTGAA